>OW284512.1:66557738-69524071 GCA_935413205.1 Polydrusus cervinus | reverse complement strand
AAATAGTGTGCCTTGTGTTTCCACTCTAGAGTTGAAATATTTTCTTTCAACACGCGTGTGATATTCGGCGCTTTCAAGCCAAGTTAACCGTGCTTTTTTTCTCATTTTCATAGGTGGTCGTAGGAAAAAATTTTTACGCACAGTGTTATACTCGTAGAATATTCTTTAGGATCGCTTGTGGTTGTGATCTGCTAAAAAATTCTTTTACACTATTGTGTGCATTCATGGAATTTTTCTTCAAAAATGGGAAATTTTATTTTCAAAATACTATGCAGCACTGCCAATAATGAATATATTAATAGATATTGTCGCGTATCAAAATGATAGGCGACGGGAACGTGTAGCTTAGATGATTTGAAACTACGTTTTAATTTGTTGTGCCCTATTTAGTTACTAAAACACCAACGATGTTTAATAGTTTTATTTAAGCGAAGCAAAGCAATTGATGATAATGAATAAGATAGAAGTCTTTAGAAATAAAAATAAAGTTCTTAAATTAGTAAATTTAGAGTTTTCTCTAAAGAAGAGTTGTTTCCTTAAAACCCACATACGAGGCTATTTGTTCTAAGTTCAAGAAAAACAACTTCCTCTTTACAGTCAACTCAGGCCAAAATAGAAATAAACAATTTAACAATTTAAATAAACATTATCAAGATCACTTACTCACTGGCTGGAAACTGTTCTGATCTGAGATTATGTTTCTACATCTTTACTTAAATGACCAAATGGGCAGAGGTTACCCCGTAGGCCATCTTGAACCGGTCATCGACCACAAATGTGATCTACCGACTGGGGAGTGTGAAACGGCACCTTCATCCTACGAGATATCCGATCTCATCCGGCCTGGCCGGCGTGAATAGGATGGCTAGGTGTAGATTCATTTTACACTCTTCCCTGAGGCAAGAGCACGCCGTGTTCCCAAGCGGTCACCCGCCCAAGTACTAACCACGCTCGACACCGCTTGACTTCGGTGATCTGCGGGAACCGGTGCTTAATATGTCGACAGGCCCTTGCCTACCCTTACACTTGAAAACGTTAAACAACTCCACTGAGTAAGTGTCTGTTTGAGTTTTTATAATGTTTTGTAACCCCTACCAGATGGGAGAAGGGGTTCCTTTTTGTTATGTCAGCAATTTATTAAAAGAGGGGATTTCTCTGGATGGACTATTCAAAATGGAACCCTTTATCCCAACCAATTCAAACAATTATGTTTATCAACTTTTGTCTACAAACTCCTCCTACAAAACTAGGACTGTCCTTGTCCTTGTTCTACACAATATATTTTCACTACACCTATTCTTATCAGCAGACTCAACACCTATTAAGAGTTTTAGCACCACAGCGAAGTATGAACCGATTAATTCATCCTTAAGGGTACCAATCCATATCCGACAATATTATAATTAAAAATATTATGTATCTTTACTTTGTAACCATTAAGCGCTCAATATTCGTGACCAAAAATAACATAATACTTAAAGTACGACAAAAACTAAATTACAGTAATTTATTTCGCTGGTCTTGAATTATACCCTAAAGTATGCTATGTACATTTTATCTTGAGAAATAGATAGAAAAAAAATGTAAACAAAAACTCACCTTATTGGTCCATCCGACAAAACTATGCATTGCACAGCCCGATTACTAAAACTCCTTTTTCCTACGACCGCCTATGAAAATGAGAAAAAAGCACGGTTAACTTGGCTCGAAAGCGCCGAATATCACACGCGTGTGGAAAAAAAAATATTTTAACACTAGAGTTGAAATATAAGGAACAATATTTAATTTAAATATAATATGGTGTCAATATGACAGATCACCCCTATTTATATCCTGTGATTTTTTAAAATTATGTCAGTACTATAAGGTTTTAAATTTTTATTTACCTGGTTATTATTCTAAACTTTTTTTTTTTAATATTTTTGTATCTGTAATTTTCTTTGTCTCTCGTTCCTTGGAATGTTAGACTGGTTTGTTCAAGTTTTGTGTATATTTTTAGTGTTTTATTCTGTGATTTTTTTTTTTAATTATGTCGGTACTATAAGATTTTAATATTTTTATTTACCTGATTATTATTCTAAACTTTTTTTTTTTAAATATTTTTGTAACTGCAATTTTCTTTGTCTCTCGTTCCTTAGAATGTTAGACTAGTTTGTTAAAAAAAAAGCCTATTTGTAAATTGTCGGTGATTGATTGGACTATTGGATATTAAACTGAATTGGACTATTAGATATTAAGTGATAAGCTTTGTCAATAGAGTTTTTCTTGGACAATAAAGCATATTATTATTATTATTATTAATATTATTATTATTATTATTATTATTATTATTATTATTATTATTAAAAAGAACAAATTTTAGAAAGCAATAATTGTAAAGTCTTTAACTTATTTATTATGTATTTATCGAGTGATTCAGAATTAGAATCTGAAAATACGCCATCTGAAATTATAAAAAATGTTAATAATATACTGGAAAATCTATTACCAGAAAAAACAAATCGCGCTGAAGAGAGTGTCATATATTAAGCTTAGAGCATAAAGCTCCAGCCTACATATCGCAAGGTCACGGGTTCAAATCCCACCAGGAGTATTTGAATTTTTTGTAAAAATATTTTATTAAATTATTTAGAATTGAAATCTTCCTTGTTGGGTGGATTTTTAGATTTATGTTTAATACATCTTTTCTTTATTAAATTTAAAATTTTTCATCCTGGTTAATCTAGAAGTCATTCCAGGATTAGTTCTATGTATGATATATACAATATAAAAAAATGAAAAAGTCTCGGAAAAAGTTAAACTACAACTAAAGGAAAAGCCTATTGACAAACTATGAAACCAGATATTAAGTGGAACATAATCCTAAGTATGCTAATTTTAACACTAGTATTGATATATATTTTTTTGTACAACTGTCAAAAAAAGTTGACATTTTTTCATCGCTATCGATACGTAAACCTTTTGTTTTTTTAACAGTGAAAAAAAGACTTTTTTTAACTGGAAAAATGATTTACAAAAAAAACGATAAAACATTACTTTTTAAAAAATGTATTGAATTTTTTTGTACAAATTTACTAATTAATTACCAACTACCAAAAAATCTCATTTGTTACAATAATAATTGATGGTGAAGTTCAAACAATTGCTTCCAATATTAATTCCCGAAGCTGGTCCACCTTGCTGCTGATCAGAAACGCTAGATATTCCTTGAAAAGTTGAGTCCACAATTGTATCAGTTATATTGATTTGTTTGGAAGTAGAGGAACAATTTAATTTATTAGAAATATCAATTTTATTACTCAAACTATCTTCTATATATCCTTCTGCTATGGCGGCAGATTTCCAACCACCGTGGCGTTTTATAGATGTCATGTTACCCCCTGCATTGGCTAAGAGAGTTGCAGAACTCTTCCTAAAACAGTGATCTGTGTAGCTCGTATGCAATTCTTTTCCCAGCCATTTTGCAATCAAGCTAGGAATTTCCCCTATTTTATTTATTCCCACATGTTGGTCAACACATTTTCCTCTTGAATATTTTAAAAATAATCTCTTTTTGTGTGTATGGGACGGCCTTAGTGCTCTATACTTGCGATATATCTCAATATAATCAGAATTTGAAACGGTAAACATTCTTGGGCAATAGGTCTTTGTATCCGGTATTTTAACAATCAATATAGACCCGGTATCTTCAATGTCATCAATAGTTACCTTCAATAATTCTTCACGGCGACAAGCACCGCTGATTCCCAAAATTAACGCAACCTACAATTAAAAAAATATTGAAATTACTGAAATAATACAAAATTTTGATCATCTGTACCTTATAAAGTAAATTTGTTTCATCATCAGCTTCTTGAATGAATTTATTAATATCGTCTCTCGATAAAACTTTAGATTTCTTCCCTCGGTATCCGACGTTTTTGTTCTTAATAAAAGGCACCAATTTTGAAAACTTCTTTATATCAATATTTTCTTTAACATTCAATGTACTCTTCAACATTGAGTAGACACTCCATAAAGTAGAAGGTTTTACAGTTTTTGATTTCTCCTCAAAATAGCATATAAGTACCTTTTCAGACACTTTTTGTATATTTTTCTTGCCGCACCATTCACGGAATTGGTTATAATTTTTCTCGTATATAAATCTTGATTTCGCCGGTAACATGTTAGCTATAGCCGAATTTGCTATATCGGCTATATCTGAAGTAAGTATATTTTAAGTACTTATACTATTTATTTAAAAAATTGCAATAAATATGAACAGCTATCAACGTATGACAACAAAACAAGCAACGTGCCAACAAACCATTTCTATAGTAACGACAGGCTTGTTAACTTGATTATGTGAAATTATATGGTAAAATTTTTTTATAATATACAATTTAACCGATTAATTCAAACTTTCAGTTGTACAAAAAATGTTGTTTGTATTTCGTTTGTGAAATTCGTGTTTTAATGGCACATTCGAGAGAATTTTTCGCCTCGACCTGCGGTCTCGGCAAAAAATTGACACTCTCATATGCCATTAAAAAAACACTCACTTCACGCACTTAATACAAAAATAACTATTTCACAAATCAACGGCTTTTTTATTAATTCTTTCGGGTCGTAGGAAACATTACTCGTATGAAACTGATTACTTATTCTAAAACTCGGACAATTTCCGCACTCGGTTAATGCCTCGTGCTAAATATCTCCTCGTTTAAATAGTTTCACTTTCATCACTTGTTGTGTAATATACCATTTTTAAGTGTAACCGATCGTTACTGCAAACCACTGGCCATATCCGGTCTCTACTTATTACCTAATTTTAATTTCCTAAAAAATCAGAGCTTCATTTAACCTGCTGCTGTATAATCCCCAAAAACATAATATGACAATGCCTCTGACCCTTGGGACGTAACTTTGTTCATTTCTGTTTGCAAGTCGTCCGAATATAGCCCAATTGCCTCCATCAGATTACACTGCTTTTATGCGATGTGTCAGCGTGTACAAATGCCTCGAGGTAAGAAATGAGTAAATACAACCTACGCAATGTGTCATATTTACAAGGAATCTGAAGATTGTTTTCTTATTTTCTTAAAAATCTTTTATAAATTTTAATATACTGATATAAGCTTCTCTGTCAACAAAAATTTCATTTTTATAAATGATAATAATGAAAATGTTGTTCCCCCAATGGATGTCGTTTTTAGTATGACGTTTCCTGTGCGGAATTTATTTTTGTATACATTATTCAAAATTAATTTAAAGACCTAAAATATTATATTAAATTATTTTAATTCTGAGATTTTAATAATTATTTCCTTGGTGCTTGAGGCAGAACGGACCTCGACAGATTTGATCCTGTTCCGTTCCGCTTCGTATATATTTTCAAGAATGTGTCTAAATAATCTTGAGCAATCTCCTGACAAAGCTAAAAAAAGGTGTGCAGTAATAAATTTTGTGCATTAAATTATTTATGATAACTAACAAAAAAAATTAGAGAATTAGGTTAACGGGTATTAAGAAAAAATAGTATTGCTTATAATATTTAAATTTCAAGTCATTTCGTAATTCAATTCAGGAGATGACTACGAGGATATGACTTCGAATGTTTTTGGGGACTATTTTGGTGAAATGATAAAATACCTTCCAGCTGATTCAATAGTAGTTATGAATAACGCAAGCTATTATTCACGATGCACAGAGAAGACTACAACTTCATTTTGGAAAAAACAAGTAATTATCGACTGGTTAACCACCAGAAGTATTGAATTTAAAGATAATTTACTATAGCAAATTTACACAAACATCGTTTTATAAATATGCCGTGGAAGATAAAGCTGAAAAACTTGGTGTAACTATGCTGCGCACACCGCCATATCATTACGAACTAAATCCTATAGAATTATATAGGCGCAAGTTAAAGGATTCGTAGCAAGACACAACATGACATTGAAAATGAAAGACGTTAAGCTACTGTTTGATCAAGTTATTAAGGAAGTGACACCAGAGAACTGGCGAAAAGCAGTCCATTATGTCATTAAAGAAGAGGAGAAAATGTGGGATCTTGACCACCTGATCAATCAAACCGTCGGCGTCGACCCGTTAATTATAACGTCAAGAGGAGATGACAGTTTCTCAGATGACGAAGAATATTACGATTTTTTATAATTTAATTTCTGTATAATATATTTTTTTATAATGTTTAATAAAAAATAAGTTTACCTAATACTATGTAGGTAATGCACGTCTTTGTTACACCATTTTTTTTCTGTGCTGGGTTCCTGGACACTCCAAAATAGATGGCAACGAGGTTGCCGATGCGCTCGCAAGAGAGGGCGCAGATATGCCAGCTAATGTAGAAGACAATACAGTGAACAAACCACTGGGATTGGTCAAAGAGGAGATTGACTACACGGCCAAGCAGCTTGCACAGAACAGATGGACAGGGTTGACAACCTGTAGTACATCCAGGCAACTGTGGCCCACATTCGATAAAAAGAGAATCGCAGAGCTATTAAGACACAGTCGAAAAGACGTGAGAAATATTACTGCGGTTGTTACCGGACATTGCCTCTTCGGTAGACATGCCGAACGTATGCAAATACCCACTAACGACTTCTGCAGAAGTTGCAGAGATGAGGAAGAGGAAGAAAGTATTCAACATTTTCTGTGTGAATGCCCTGGCCTCGCAAGAAGGAGGTTCACTACTCTATGTGAATCATCTTTCGATAGCCTGGAGGAACTAAGCAACTTACAACTTGGACGGCTGAGCAGATTTCTGAACAGTAGTGGCTGGTTTGAATGAGTTGTTAAAATCCTTCCGCGGTTACGTCGCATAAACCATCAGTGTTCTGATGAAGGTGGGTTCTACGGAACACGTGTGGTATCACAACGGACCTAATCAGGACTACGTGAGACTGTTTGGTCAGAACCAAGGGTCTGCCACTCTTACCTAACCTAACCTACACCATTTTCAGTATTTCTAAGCAAAATTCATAAATTGACCCAAACCCGGGTGGTACTACCGGCACTTGTAAATAAAGAATATTGGAATGGAATCAATGCCAAATTATGAAAGTGGCTTAAATATTCGTTGGGTCACTCTGTAGTCCCCTTGCATACCTAATGAGCTTTTATTACTTTTGGCCTTTCTGAACTAGACTATAGTTCACAAACATAATAATTATAATTTAAATTATCACTCACCTCGACTTTTTCAAAATCGACAAGCTTCCTATTAATCTAAAAATTACATAAATTTGTATTTAATAATATCCCTCCAATTAAAATTTAAAATGTTACATCACTTTTAATTCTCTTATTTCTTATCGATTAATTTTTTTCCTACGAGCGTGCGCAAAGTAGTACTTTGCGCACGCATTTTTGTGTGCAAAGTTACACTTTTCCGCACTAGTGCGGAGAAGACTTTTATCCGCACTGGGTGCGGAAAAGTAAAACTATTCAAAAATCTCCTTGGTAGGGAATATTTATATTTATTTTAGTAGCTGTAAACTATTTTATGGCAATGTGAGAAGCCGTTGCAAGAGTATTCTCTTTTATCTTTTAATCGTAATTCCCGATATTTGTATTTCAGCTTAAAACGAAAAAAACTGTATTTTTTAAGTACCTCGTATAGTGATAAATGATTATAATATTGCCAAGCAACAATAAATGTACATGTCGATTTTGACACATGATGTCAGATTTTTCCTCAGTTTCTATGTCCACAAGAATCTACAAACACCGACACTTTTATTTTTATCAAATCATAAAAAGGCTTAAACACTGTTAAATAAATTATCATATTTTTATTTTTGTTGTTATCTGATATGAAGCTCGTAGGAAAAATGTTGTTCCTAACAAGTGCGCAAAGTGCTTTTCCGCACGCAAGAACTTATCCGAACTCCGCTTCGCGTCGTTCGTCCAACTGTACTTGCGTGCGGAAAAGTATCACTTTGCGCACTTGTTAGGAAAATAACTATTATCACACTCATTTTTCCAGATTTGTATTGCACGAAACGAAAATATAAATAATGAGTCTACAAAAAATTGTATCAATTTTTTAATTGAAAATTCCCTCTAACAAGATATAATAAGGAGGATATTTCCACGGGATTAATTGAGATTCTATAATGCTGCTGTTGAGTGACGCATAAATAGAGCTTTAATAATCTGTTGTCAATAACAACGAAATCTGTTTTCATTTTCGAGCTAAACTCCAAGACAGCGATTGAAAAAGTTTCTTTAGTGAACTTTTTGTTATGTCCTGAGTTCAGAGCAATATGAATTCCTTCATTTACTACAGCACAATGGATTAATTGTAGGTTTGACATATGTGTTGGTAAGACTATATCAACTTTGATACATAATGGATAGTTATTAGCAAACAAAAGTTAGTTTTTAGTTTAAGGAAGTTATACAGGGTGTCCCGAAATTAGGTGACAATATTTTATGGGGATAAAGTACATCCAAAAATAGGACTAAAATCCTCTATTAATATACCTTCAAAAACGCTTCGTTGTGGGGCTAGAGCCCCCCGAATGGGAGCTATGATAAGCGGTTTTTTCACAATATCTCAGAAACTGATTGAAGTATCAAAACAAAATTTGATACATGTTTTACCCATGACAAGACGCAATAAACGGTTAGTTTAGCTTAGGTGTATTTCTTCCAGTGGCGTCCCACTGGGTAGGTAGTGAGGAGAACATTGCCCTAACTTTTTTATTTGTAGCATTGTTTAACGCCAGGTGCAATTTTTAAAAGCACTAAAGTCTTCTATTGAAAAAAGATACTCTTGCTTCATTTCGGTAGGATTCATAATTTTTCAGTAAAATCGATTTAAAGATTTTCGGTTTTTTACAAGCTAAGGTGTTTTTTTGCATATCTCAGCAAACACTTAATATTAAGACATGAAATTTATTAGAAGTTCTACTAGCGACAAGGCATATTTATTAAAGGATGTAACATTAAAATATTGTTCCAGTGGCGTCGCACGGGGTGGAGCCTAAAGTAAATATTACAAAGGATGAATTGAATTGAAATTCGCCAAATAAGCCCGGAAATAATACATAATGTCAAAAATAAATTATACTTTAGATTAGGATTTTTTCAAGAAAAAAATTACGTCATTACATTTCCAACAATTTTTACAATAAAAAAAATTGCGTCTAGATAACCGAAATGCAAAAGTAAATAGTGGGTCGTATTCCTTTTTTGCCCTTTCCAATGAGCTATCGCAATACATACCTTTACATTTAAGAAAAAAAGTTAGGGGCGGCTTGTACCTCCAAAAGAGGGGTAAACTTCATGACAGAACGAAAAAAGTATACCAATCTAAAAAAAAGGCACCCATATTTTTGTATTTTCTCTGCAAATAAAGAGGCTTTCTAATACTGAATTTATTCCAGTTAAAAATTCCACCCTGTATAATCCCTTTTGAAATATAAAATATTTTCTAAGGAAATTCATGTCAGTAGTGGGAGATGATATGTTCTGCGCCAACTCCTCCGAAGCCTCTGCGCATGCCTCGGCAGTGCGCAGGCGCGTGGCGGTTTATAGCTGTTTTAGCGTTTTTTTACCTGTTTTTAGCGGTTTTTAGCTGTTTTTTAAAAACCTCTAGCGGGTTTTTAGCTGTTTTTAGCAGTTTTTAAAAAACAGCTAAAAACAGCTATAAACCGCCACGCGCCTGCGCACTGCCTATATTCTTTACTCTATTTGCATTTTTCATCTATCAGGTATCCATACTATGTTTGTAACGCAAGAGTTAGGGATTCTTTTAAACCTTTGTTTATGTTCTAAGCTAAAAAAAGAATTAAACTTACCTCCTAAAAAAATCCAAAACCATAATAAAAACAATAGCTATGCTATCAATCTAATCTACGATTAAAAACTGGCGCTATTTACTATAACCCAGCCCAAAATACAACTGTGCCCAAAGACTTTATACCATGTTTGTAAGCATCTCGACATTGAAAATTATTGTTTTAAATACAAAAACATTTAAATAGTAAAAATTAAAAACCGAACGCGGATGCAGTAAGATCAGTGCCTGCCTGCACTGTTTGGCGCGTAGACTCATCTGGAAACGTACATTTCCTTTACTGGAAACGTTAGACACGTAGTCAGCCGGCCGTCCATTGTTATTTAAATCCGATAGCGTTATTAAGATTCCCATTGGCGTCCGCTCAACTCGGTTTTAATGGTACTTACCCAAATTTTTAGACGATGGTTTAAAAAAAATAAATTATGGAGTTTTTCTTTAGGATACTCAAGGGGTCACTTATTTAAATATAATGCTTCAATTCCAATACAGGGTATATTCATTATGAATCCATAGTTTATGATTCTAAAAAATAATAATAGTTTAATAAGTTAAAAAATTTGAAATTTTAAAATGTCTTAAAAAACATTTAAATATTTATAATATAATAAATCGAAAAATGAATATTTTTATAATAATCTGTTATTATTATTTGCTATTTTTAATCTAGTATTTTTATTGTAAGTTTAAACTTTTCCATCTTGCACTAAAATGGGAAGGCAAAGAAAATAATGTCACCTATTAAACCCAATATAGCAACACTCCAGTGGCGTGTCGAGACTTTTGAAATGGAGTCTGATATTATGAAGACGCCAAAAGAAATAAATTCCATATAATTGCGTTCCCTAGCCCTATAACGGTACGCCACTGCATATTCTCTGAGAAATTTAAAATCCAAATTTTAAAATTATAATATAGAGCAAGTTAAAAATTTTAATACTATTTTATTCGTCCAATAATTGTAATTGTAGTATTAATATAGTCTGTTTTTTTTTCAGGTAAGTGACAACTAAACCTCATACCTAATATACCAATTTGTTAGTGTTGGTAAGTAAGAAACTTATTATTAAATCAAATAAAGATGTTCCTTGGTTAAGCAGTACTTAGTGGGATACATCAGTAAGATATTGCACGGAGCGACATCTGTGTCGTTGTCAGACACTCTTGAGCAAATTCATTATTGTCTCGCATGTGGTACACAGACATTGTTTTAAGAAAAATAATTTCATATTATGTGTCATTTATTTCTTTTTAGATATAAGATATTACTATGCCGATTAAAACATGATACCTTTACATTTTTTTTATGTTACCCTAATATTCACAGTACCTACTTATGATAGTATGAAATACTATTTAATTTTCTAAAATTAAGTTAAATCTTTTATTCAATAACTCTTTGAAAGAATACTGTTAGCATCATGAAATAAATAAATGAATGTGCAAAACAATTCTTGCAATATTCTTAGTAAGTTTGATATCGAAATAGCAAAGAAAATCCTAATGTATAACATAAAGCAGTTTTCGGTAAAACAATATTTGACCTCCTTTTCTAAAATGTTGATATTTAGTTTAAATCTAAGAGGATATATGGTTTCAAGCAGAGTCAGAGGAAAATAAACATATTCCTACTTATAAGAAGTTATTTTTAGGAAACAACAATATCTGCAAAATCTTAAGTGGTATTGAATATTTTAAAAACTAGTGTCTAGATTTTTCTTATTTTATAAAATATACAAAATGATTTAATACTTCGCCCTGAATTTTTAAGGTCATTTAGGTTGGTGTACTCGAAAAAAACGCTAACATACCCTATCATTTAAGGTAAAAATGCCTATTCTTTAACAGAATGCTAATAGCATCGGTGTACATACCAGACTGAATATAACCACCAGCAACAGGAATTAATATAGGTTGTACAAGTTTGTGGTACAATATTTATAACCATTGGCGGAGATTCCTGAAATGGAGTAACAGTGCATATTATCTCCTGAGCCCCTCAAGTTTTGAAAAATGTTTATTATTAATTTAGTTTAAATAACGAATGTGTTAAGACAAATTTAAAAATAACTCCTGGTTTTTAAATAAAAAGTAAGCAACCGACAACATTGTTTTTATTATTTGTACTCAGCATTGGAGCCATTGGCAGTTGGCTCCAGTTTGGTTAATTCACTATACAGGGTGATTCCTAAGTTGATACTTCTTTTTTAGCTTTGTATAGAGGGCATTAAAATAAACAACTTTTTCAAATAGTACCTTTCTACAAAAAACTCAAAAATAGGCGAGATAGGGAAGTAAAAAATCTAAGTGCGGGCCTGGTATAAAAACATAGTTCCTGTTGTTTTTCTTATCTTTTATTAGTATTTGTCATACGGGTAGTCTTGAGCAATACGCTGCGGTGTATTTTTCTGAAGCAAGTTAATTTTTTATTGTGTGATACATGAAAATGGTAAAATTTAAAAACAATAAACTAATAAATATGGTGTTAATTTTAAAAGTGCCGATGTTTCGTCGAGATTATACGCAGAACGCTTTTCCTTGCTTCACCGAGAAGTTTTCTTAATGTTAGTCAACGGGCAAGTTAGACAGAGCCGTATTTTAATGGTAGTGTAATAAATACTTTATTTTTAAGTTTTTTGAAAAATGTTGTCCATTTTAATGCCTTCTATACGCAGCTAAAAAAGAAGTATCAACTTAGGAATCACCCTGTATATGACCATAAGTGTTGAGCTTTCGACGATTATTTAGATTTTTACACGTTGTTAAAGAAATTAAGATCTTGGATTGGTTCATTTCTGGCAGGACTATTTACATGCATATTTAATTATAAGGAATTGCGTGATAGTTTACACCGTATAATTAATATTCTAGACGGAACAGGGAACATAAAAAAGAAATCAAGTTTTTTTTTAATTTTGCATGTAATGTAACTTTTTTAATTATTACATGTAATTGATTTTATACATTTTTTTAAGTAAGTGAAAATTTTATAGTTTTGTTGGTATTTAAAAATGGCACGTTGTCTCGCTAATAAAGAACATAGTTCTCTGAATAAGATTAACTTCCTTATTTACCATTCCATATTTAATGTTTGACCCTCCTCAACATGTATTCTTACCCTTATCATTTTTAATATTGTCTAATTAATACTGTTTTAACTTTATAAGCTTTTTAGAATGAAACTACTGTGTTTTTTGGAAAAGTTGTATTTTTGACTGCTAGAAAATTGTTAAATAGTTTCAAATAGTCAATTTTGACTAAATATTTCTGTAAATAAACACAACATCCTTATTTTACTTTTTATAAATGACATTCTTATTTTAAGTTGTAGTCAATCCAATGGGGAACTGTTGGAGCGGGAGGGAAATGGGAGAGATGTGGTATATGCGGGAGAGGGACTTTTTACACTAACGTGTCAATTGTTAGATGGAATTACACAATTATTTCATTTCTTTGGTTATTATTATATAGCAGCAAAGTTCTTCAGATGAGGAGGAAACTTTCCTTTTGTACCACCGTAATCACTTTCTCTGTAACTTCAGTCATGATCAACGTCGCAACCAACTGGAATGCATGCGGAAAATATACGAATTGCGGTAAAACCGTGCAAGCTACGAACCAGAATAAATTCGCAGACATCCCGCATTATCGCACTTGGCGTTCCCGTTTTCCCTCAGTCCCGTGTTGGTTTGAGGAGACATTGTTTAGATGGTATTAACATAACAAAAAAATTATCCTTTATATTGTTAATATGTAAAAAATATTGTACAAATGTTTAATACTTTTTATTTTCAGTAAAATCCAAAAATGTATGTTTGCAAAGTGAATGTTTCTATTTGTATAAACAAACATGATTTTCAGTTGTAAACTTTTTAATTACTAAAATAATATTATTTTTCTTCAAACGTCATATAAGTAATAACTTATGTGACGTATCTCAATGACATTAAATTTCATTTATATGACTAGGAGTATAAGTACTTATACTCCTAGGCGTAAAAATACATTATATTGAAATATTTGTTTTGATAGGTGCCAAACAAGTACGTATCCATGATAATGACACCAAAAAGGGAATATATCGTGAAATAAGTTAAAAATTCAATCTTGTTATCTTCATTAAAAATTCGTTTTCTTTTATATTTTTAATAAAATAATGCACGTTTAAAGAAAAAATAGTATATGATATTCGGAGAATAAGATACTTTATGTGCTTCGCAGCTTTCCATGCTCAGCACACAAAGTAACTCTTATTCTCCTAATATCATAATGTACTATTTTTTTGGGAAAGGTGGTTGAAATTGATATGAATTTTTTATTTTTGCTGTTTAATTAATGACGATGGAAAGAAGAAATGTATATTATAGAATAAACGATCACTTTTTAATTACACTTAAAATTCTACACATATTTTAAATAGCACACTACATGTCTAAATTCAATGGTTTTTAAGATTTGACAGGTCCAAATGGTGCATCTTAAAAAAAGGGTTTTCACGTTTCTGTCTAAGTTTTTTATTTTCTAGACAAAACACCAAAATTCGATTTAACTGAAAGTTGGTCTCTATAGATAGATATAAAAAAAACTAAGGTAGCATGCAGCAGCCTGTCAAACTGAGATAAATGTCAATATCTTTAAAAAATTGAATTTAGACATTAATGTTGGGTTGCATAAAGATTTTTAACCAGAATTAACTAACCAGCAAGTTTGACCGTGACATACACTGACATTGACATGCATTATGAACTCACAATCAAAGGTTTTTGATTAGTAAATTAAAAATTAAGGTAACCGGGCCAGTATGATTGTGAGAAAATTGTATTTGCCAATGCTATGTATGTCACAGTCAAACTTACTGGTTAGGTAATTAGTATTGAAATTATTTTTGCAACCCGACAATAGTGTGCTATATAAAATAGGTGTAGAATTCTAAGTGTAATTCAAAAATGCAATAAAATACAGGGTGTTGCATTAATTAATTAATATTAATTAACAGAAACCCCATATATTTCAATAAAATTTTAAAATGTGCACCTTAATAATAATCTCTACATTTGCATTTCGAATTTTTATCTAATTCCTCAAAATAAAGGAACTTTACCTACTTTACTTTATCGTTAACTCACTCTGTACATCTAAAAAGTTTTGTGTTAACAATGTAACAATTTATTTGACTTCAGTCATAAAGTGTATCCCATTTTACGACTGAAATCGATACAAAAATAAAAGGCGATTCAAAAAACATAACTTAAATTTTTTTCACGAACTTTTACAGTGGACAATGATTTTATCATTTAAAAGTTCATCACTTCACGTAAAATGACTTTTTGCCGTTCGCTGTCACTGAATTGCCTCGAAAATAGATAAATGATTTACTTCAATTTAAATATATTGAAAGACTCTGTTTCTCATGTAGCGGATTTTTAGATATATCTATCTACCTTTCATTTGCCATAATTTCTGTTTGTTTAATGAGACCAACTTTAAGAATTGTTAATTATTATATTTAAATAATTTTTAATTAAAATAAATTTTCAAAAACTTGTTTAATGGAAATTAGGCTAACATGGTATTGACGAATTATTGACTATCAGTAGCAGCAGTCATTAGTCACAGTTGCCTGACAAGTAACACAACCTTTTGCCTTTCTCCATAAAATACTTTTGCGCTATCCCAGCATGTGTGAGCCTATTGGTCCTATTTATGAACCTCCTGGGGAATCCCAGCTATTTATACACGGGATTACAAGCCTAAACAAATTATAAATAACCTTAACATACATAATATATTGACAATGATCAGAAGAATACAGAGTGCGTCCCTAGAATGTAATCTTAAGATCCGGTCTCTAGTCATCACTATCGAACGTCTCTAGGCAACGCAAATTTGTTTTTGTCATGGCTAGGTAGATATTTTTTATCGTTTCCTTTATTTTTCAGTTTTAAAACCGAAATATGATTTGTTTGGAAATGTAACTCTATTATTAATCTACCTATAATTAAACTAAATTAATTACTGATTTACCTAATAAATGTAAATTTCAACCAAACTATAAGGGGTAAATAAACATTATAATTTCCATCCCCTACGCTGCTGAGGGTTGACGCCTGCGCCATTTGTACTTTCAATGATGGCCGCTTCATACTCGACCGGTTCTGCTAACATATACCCAATTCCTGCTGTTGATTTGACACAGAACGCGCTAAAAGTGATTTTCCTGCAATAAAAAGAGTTCGTGTAAGACTCTGTTATATCAGAAATATTTAAAATAATGTGAAGTGAAGAAGTAGTTTATGTTTCATTGAAAATTAAGTGCGATTTGATTTCCTGCTGTTTAGTAGGTCATAATTTTTTAAACGTGCGTTTAATTAAAGTTTTCAGGACGCTGAAATTTTCATTAAGAAATAAGGTTAAATTCTTGTAAATTATATTTTTCCGGATTGTTCTCAATATTAAAATAATTTCAGCTTTCCATAAATATTACGGAAAAATTTAAGTATCAACTATTTATAACTTAACATTATACAAATCTCGCTTAACCTTTAACCGTTTTAAAATTCACAATTCATAACGGTATATTTAATATTCCCGGGTTTTACGAACGTTCATTGAGTAGATGTGTATAGTGTCATAGGTTATTGCTGCAGCGTATTTTGTTACTGTAAGTAGGCCAATCCTGCTGATATTATCTGCAGTCTTTTACCTGCTTAATTGCGAAGTGTTAGATTTTTGAGGTTTGTTTTTATTTTTTTAGTTCAAATTTAATTATCTTGGTTTAATATAGTTAAATTTATCGACGACGTAGTGTGATAAAACTAGTTTATGATTTTATGATATTTAATAACTTTTTATATTTGTAATATTTTTTTTTGCTAACTATCTTTTATATTATTTTAAAAATTATTTGATCCACGAACCCAAGATGTTTTGGTAACGTTTGATTTATGAAAAAAATTAATCATGAAGTTTGAAAGTTTGAACTTTTTGGTTTTTTTTTAAATCGCTCACTGAATTTCCACAAATTGGGCATTGACAATTGACTTTATTTTAAAAGAGGCATATCGTTAAAATGCGTTTTTTGAGCATTAATATAGTTTAAATATGCCATTTTTAAAATGTATTTATTCCAATGAAAGCCTCGATCTACTTTAAATACTGTTAGATAAACAATGTTAAAACTAATTTAAAAATCTATCCAGTGATACTAAAATTATATTTTTCTAATTAATTATTAAATATTAAAAAGAATAAATAATTAAAAAAGAAATTATATTTTTTTGAAGCATTATTTTTAGAACCAGTAATAATCATAAATTAAAACATGTTGCGCATTATTTTTTTTTATAGTTCGCTATGATAAAAGTTTTCACCAATTTATATACTCACAACACTCTAAATGTGAAAGGAGAAGTGGCAATACTGTAGAAATTACATCGCCTTAATTTGGAACAAGACCAGTAGAAAAAGTGAACTTAATTTTTTTTCTAGAACTCTTATAATTTCGTCTGCATTTATATAATTTTATTTTCCACCATTTAAGGAAGATTAATCAGTTATTTTTCTCTGTCTGTTGCATATAAAAGTTTTAAGGTCGATTGGAGTTAAATCTCTATTCAAAATATATCAGAAAATATTGCAGTGGACAAATATTTTTATGGCAACCAAGGTCAGTACAAAACGTTCATTTTGTAGGTACATAGTACATTTTATGCAATAAATCTTGTAGTAATTGTGTAGAAATGAGTAGAAAACTGGAGATATTCAAATAAGAAAGGGCATTTGGCAAGAAATTTTTTGGTTTGATCAGAAAATAACAGTGGTTCATTAAAATTATATTTTGGGCTTAAACCTTCAAATTTTGTTGAGTTGTGTCTACGGATCGAGTTTGGAAAAGGAAAAACTTTTTTATTAGTAGCTGTAGAAGAAAATGTTATTTTTTAAAAAACGTCTGCTTGCGTTAAAACTAAAATTTCGAATATCAGATTTGCGATTACTATACAGGGTTCGTTAGAAATAACATTTTTAGTTTTTTTTTTCAATTCTAATTTTCAATTCCTTGATTTATTAAATCACTTTTGCTTGTTCTGAAACTACAATTTTGAATATCAGATTTGCGATGACTATACAGCGTTGGACAGAAAAAACCTTTTTAATTTTTTATAATTTACGATTGAATAAATTAAAGAAATATGATATGTATTAATAAACATACTTCAAAAGTAGACAAAGACAAAATAGTTTTCTTACAACAAAATCGTTATTCGGCCAGATATAAAATCATACTTTAAGTAAGAAGGCAACAATAGCTGTTTGCTTTTACGTAAATTTATTTTAAACAAAATCCAAAAAACTAAAAATGTTTTTCTGATGAACTCTGTATAGTAAATCTTATATTTGAAATTGTAGTTTCAGCACAAGCAGGCATTTCTATAAAGAATGACTTTTTCTTCTATACCCACCAATAAAACGTTTTTCCTCTTCCAAACTCAATCTGTGGACACACTGTATATTCTTAACCTCACTTTCGTTGAGTGTCATAAATCGACGCGTAAAATTTACAACGTGTAAATTTGGTTTCTTTGTAATTGACCACTGTGATTGGTCAGTCTGATATCCTAACTAGAATGGATATGAAATTATAGCCGCTCAGTTAACCGGAATAGCACACTTTAGTATAAAGGAAATAGCAAATGTTCATGTGGAAACACATAAACGGCGGGTAAAGTAGGCTATTCCAGTTAACTGTGCGGCAGAATTTCATATCAGAAACTGACCAATCACGGTAGTCAATTACAGAGAAGCCAAATTTACATATTGTAAATTCGTTTTCTGACAGTTGAGAGAAGTTAGGTTAACAAAATGCTTCAAAAATATGCAAATCTGTCAGATAAAATTTGTGCTTTTTAAATTGAAATCAAAACATTTATCCCAGAGTCTACGTACACATAATATTTTCCTAAAAAGTACACGAAATAGTACGAAAATTAAAGGTATAATAACAAAAAATTAATACCAAAATATATTTCTACCAAATTATTGTTATTTTCTGACCAAACTAAAGATTTGCGCACAGGCGCACTTTCTTATTTAAAAAATATCTTTATTTTCACTCATTTCTAGACAATTACTACAAGCAAATTTACTATATATCTACCAAATGAACGTTTTTTTACTAACCTTGGTTATTTTTTCCATATAAATAATATATTATTATAAATATTTATGCAAGGGGATATTTTCCGATATATTTTGAACGGCGATCTGACCCCAATTGATCTTAAAACTTTTATTATACGCAACAAACATGAAATATTAACTGGTAATTCTTTCTTAAATGGTGGAACATAAAGATAACCCGATAAAAAATACGAAATTATAAGATTTCTAGAAAAAAATCTATTTTTACTAAAATTTTTAAGGTTATGTTAGTTCTACTTACAGTATTACCATCTATTTCCACGTTAACAGTGTTGCTATTCTGTAAATTGGCGATTATTTAGAGGAATTTGACCATAGCAAACGTTAAAAATGCATATTAATGCACAAAATCCATTTGGGAGTGATAATTCTTACGCAAGCAGAAATAAACCCGACAAACCTATTTTTCTTCTGTGCATTTCAGTAAAACAATTATTAATCAAAATACCTGGTTGAGAAAATAAATTGTTCGTTTTTATTAATACATATATCGCTTTTTGTCTGTTATTCAGCAAAAAGCCGAATGTGAGAAAGAGAGATATATTCAAAAATGAGTTTGTTTAAATATAGGAACTTACCCAAATCGATAAATATGTTACAGTGTAATTTGGACAATGGGTTTGCCATCAAAATTAATTTTTGTTCAATTGTTTTTTATTACCATTCTCACAAGTTCATGGCCAACTTAAAAGACAACTTATGATGCCTAATTTAAATAATAATAATTTTTTTTAATTCTTAGCATGAAGTTAAGTCGTAGAAAAAATATACTGTACAACTCGAGTGGATTGTCCATATTGCGCTCGAAAGTTTCAATTTACTTCCTCGTGCGATATGGACATCATATCCACTCTTGTTGTACAAACTACTATTTCATTCGGTAGATTTTGCTACATGACACTTTTGCTGATATTTTAGGCTTATTAATTTTCTTGTTTAATTACTGTTTGATTAAATTTTAACTTTAAGCAGTGTTTAACCGACTTAACCGTTTACCCTATTTATACTCTACTGATTCTGCTAACATAAACCCAATTTCTGCTGTTGATTAGACACAAAACGCGCTAATGTGATTTACTGAATTAAAAATAGTTCGTTAGCTAAAAATATATTTATTGACGATGTAAAAGCAAAAATATTTAGAACAATGTACAGTGTTATGGTGTAGTTTAAGTCAATAGTAGGTCATGACTTATTACAGTGGCGGCTCGTGAAGTATAGATGCGGTGAGGCGAATTTTTGGTTGCTATGTATTTATCACTTGTTTGTCCCCGTCAGCTAAGAAAAATTCTTCTTTAACATATTTACGTTAGCAATACTAAAAGAATGAAGGAAAATACTACATATTCTAATTGTATATTGTATTTTTTAAATGTATTAAATAATTTCTTAAAAAATCATTAAAAATCTGCAAATTATTGAAATTAAAGGAATCTGCTAATCTGACAACACTGCCGCCATTTTTGGCTATGGCCGAAGCAATCATACGTTTGAATCAAAATGTTCCAGGTAGCCAAATTTTATGTTTCGATAATTAATAAGAAAATAATGATTGGTAACAATACATGCCCCTATATTAATAAATTTCATTTAACAGGAGTAAAATTGAAATTTATATTGAAGTATATACATATATTTTATTAAGTACATTACAAAAAAAATAAATAAGAAAAAATATTATTTAACTTAGCCGAGCAGACAACATTGCAAATCTGAGGCGAGTTTATTGTCGCCTCGGCAAAGAAGTAAACCGAGACGTGCATGATGAACAAATGTGATGGAAATGTAGCGAAGCGACGGATGTCACTTGGATTAAATGCATGCCAGGCGCGATGGCTTACTTATTAATTAAGTTAGGATTTTAATATTTTGCGGACTTTACCTGTATTCTAGAACCCAGTTCAAGAAAATATTTTTATTTATACAGGGTGTTCCAAAAAAGTGTGACGTCATAAGGATCTATTTTTTTTTTAGATTACATGCTATACATATTCTTACTTATTTGAATGCCTCTTATAGTTGCCTACATACCCCTAAAATTTTAATGAAATCGGTTCAGTATTATAGGCGAAAGAAAATAAAAACTAAGAAAAATCAGTTTTGTACTACTGGTTTTAAAAATTAATAAAAATAAAAATAATTCCTCGTTATTAAAATTATATAAAGGTACTTAATAAATAAGGTCCAACAGTCTCGTTAACCAAGTTTGATTAATACGAATGGTACAGGGTGTCCAAAGTTTAGTGTCAAACTTAAAAGCAATTTATTTTTCTTATTTTAAATTGAAACCTGTGTACATTATTATGTCATTCGATGCAGAATTAAAAATCAAACATCTGTTCTAATCACGACCCTATCGAAATTTCTATCGCATCAAGACTTATTTGCAGATAACTCATTTTATCAACTATTCCACCAGTCATTATTATAAATATCGAAGGCGGTATTGCAAAACAATTTATTGGTATTAAAGTTTATTAAAGTGACAAAAGCCGATTTTAACTATAGTTATTATAATATAATAACTATATTATAGTTTAAAATATTGTTAGATTATTATTTAAGCTATATTATTTTTGTGATGGAATACATCCAAGAAGAGCTCGTAGATATGATTTTCATATTAGGAGCATGCAAAAAGAATTATTTTTTGTCACTTTAGTAAACGTTAATATAAATAAATTTCTTTTTCAAAGCCACCTTTGATATTTATTTATAATAATGACTGTTGGAATAGTTGATAAAATGAGTTTTCTGCAAATAGGTTTTGATGTGTTAGATAAGTAAGAATATTTATGGCATTTAATCTAAAAAAAAAAGATCCTTATGACGTCACACTGTTTCGGAACACCCTGTGTAAACAAAAATATTTTCCTGAAATGCGCCTTAGGATACAGGTAAAGTCTGCAAAATATCAAAATCCTAACTTAATTAATAAGTGAGTTATAGAAGACGGGAGGTGATGTCGTTATTTTGTTAGTACTGACTGCAATGCTGATGCAATACTAGTCGCATAAGGTTTCCAATTAATGATGAAGAATGAACTTAGTTGCTACTGATAGCAGGTCACAGTTAAAAAAAAAACGATTAAATAAAATCTTTTCATTTGAATTTAGTTAAATTAAATAATTACAGAATTTATTCTTCTGCAGATTATTTCCCGTTTAAACATTATAAAAATCTATTATATTAACATTATGGTATTATTGTTTATTTTTAATTTGTATTTTTCACATCAAATTCAAACCTAAACCATTTTAATTACCAATTTACCTCTCTTAAAAAATTTTAATTAAGGTTTTCATGTTTATACTCTACCCAAAGATTATTAATTAAAAATATATTTATGGTTGACATAAAACGAAAATATTTAACAAGACCTATTAAGCGATTGTGCTAGTATACATACAGGATGTTTCACGGTGGATGGAACGTTAGGCGTTTATAAAAAATGGGTAATACGGTTTCTTCAAAAATTTGGTTGCAAAGATAATCAACCATGGTATATCAGCGATGCGGCGTTGCCGCTTCTGCCCGAAACAGGTGGCAAAATCGTTATTTTAAATAGAACACCCTATATATTATATTATTTTCTAATTCTCTATACAATTCCACGTATATTTTGTATGTAATGTTATAATATGTCTAAATTCAATAGTTTTTGAGATATTCACGTTTAAAATATGCTATTTTCAGAGTTTGACAGGATGTAGCATTGGAACGGCACATCTAAGAAGTTTTCCCCATCCTTATAGTTTTTTATTCTCTATCCAAAAATACTAACTTTCGGTTAAACCAAAAAAATTGTTTTACTGTTTAATATGTTAAAGCGAAAGTTGTAACTTTTAGATAAAGAATAAAAAACTGAGATAGGGAGGTGAAAACCATTTTTATCTAAGATGCGCCCTTTCAGTGCTACAGCCTGTCAAAATCTGAAAATGGCATATTTAAAACGTTAATATCTCATAAACCATTGAATTTAGATATATGACATTGTATACAAAATATAATAGGGTGTTCCATTTAAAATAACGATGTTGCCACCTGTTTAGGGCAGAAGCAGCAACGTCGCATTGCTGAAAATATTTTAAAATGTTAAACCATTGTTGTTTATCTGAGCAACCAAATATTTGAGGATAACGTATTACCCATTTTCCATAAACGTCTAACGTTCCATCTACCGTGAAACACCCTGTATATTTCAAAAGAGATTATGTTCCTACTCTAATGGTATATCAATATGTTCATCTTCATATTATTTCTAGTTCAAACACTGTAGGTTAAGTTGGTTCAGACCAAACAGTCTCACGTAGTCCTGATTAGGTCCGTTGTGATACCACACGTGTTCCATAAAACCCATCTTCATCAAATTTCTGATGCTTATTGCGGCGTACACCGCAGAAAGATTTTAACAAATCATTCAAACCAGCCACTACTGTTCAGAAACCTGCTCAGCCGTCCAAGTTGTAAGTTGCTTAGTTCCTCCAGGCTATCAAAAATGGTTTACCCAGAGCATTCACACAGAAAATGTTGAATACTTTCTTCCTCTTCCTCATCTCTGCAACTTCTGCAGAAGTCGTTAGTGGGTATTTGCATACGTTCGGCATGTCTATCGAAGGGGCAATGTCCGGTAACAACCGCAGTAATATTTTTCACGTCTTTCCGACTGTGTCTCAATAGCTCTGCGGTTCTCTTTTTAACGAATGTTGGCCACAGTTGCCTGGATGTACTACAGGTTGTCAACTCTGTCCATCTGTTCTGTGCAAGCTGCTTGGCCGTGTAATCAATCTCCTCTTTGACTAATCCCAGTGGTTTGTTCACTGTATTTTCTGCTAGATCAGCTGGCATACCTCACCCTCTCTCGCGAGCTCATCGGCAGCCTGTAGTATTATCATTTTTCCTCTTCACTTATTTTTAATTTGTATTTTTTTATAAAAATAAAATGTTTACCTTTCTGAGTTGCAATTTACTTGTCTTATTAAGGTTTAATTAAATTTTCCCATATTTAAACTCTTCCAATTCTGCTGACATAAATCCAATGTTTACTCGTACAAAACGACCTATAAAAGTGGTTTTGCTGCAATAAAAAAATATCGTTAGGTAAAAATTATTGACGTCATAAAATGAAAATATTTAAAACGATGTGTAGTAATTGTACCAGTTTATGTTTTTTTTTGACGATTAAGTTCTTGCTGATAGCTGGTTATAGTTTTTTTAAAATATGTGTTTAATTAAGTTTCTGCATCTTAATTAAGTAAACTCAGCTGCAGATTGTGTTTCCATGTCATATTTTTGCTAATTGAGAAATACTAAAATCATTTTACTTAGATAATGGTGACATTTTGCCAATCAACAAAATCCCGTTAATGGATTTTTCGGGCCGTAACATCTCCGCACTGGCTGATACCTGAAACCGAATTTTCGATTCGCTGGAAATAATTATATTTGCCGCTGAATATGAAACAGGTTTTTACAAAATTGTTTGTGTGGATTCCGAGAAAATCACGTTTGAAATAGCGTTTAAAGAGATTTTGTTGGTTGGAAAAATGTCACCAGTTTACTGTTTCCTTTAGCCTAAAGTGATTGGATAAGTGGGGCTATTCCGGGTAACTGAACAGATATAATATCATATTCATTCTAGTTAGGATATAAAGCTGACAGCTGACCAATTGCAGTGGTCAATTACAAATGATTCAAATTACCAAGTAGTAAATTTGACGTGTCGTTTTATGACACTTTACAAAAGTGAAGTTAAGAATATGTTTTAAGAAGATGCAAATCTGTCAGATCAAGTTTATTATTAAATAAATCAAAACATTTATCCCAGCGCCCTTGCATATACAATTTTTTTCCTAAAGAGTGCACGAAATGCTGCGAAAATTGAAGACATATTACCAACTACTAAACTATTGTTATTCTCTAACAGAACTACAAACTTTTGCACTAATGCACTTTGTTGTTTTAAAAATGTCCAGTTTTCCACTCATTACGAAACATTTCTACTTGCCGTTGTTGGTTTTTTACCATACATTTTTTTGTCCACCACAATATTTTTTCTACTTGCCTTTGTTGGTTTTTTGCCATACATGTATTTGTCCACCACGATATTTTTTCGGCGCGACTCCAACCCCAATTAATCTTAAAACTTTTATTATACGCAACAGATATGGAAAAAACGAGTAAATCGCCCTTAAATGGTACAAAATGACGATAAGTATATAAAACCAGATAAAACGGGAAGATTTCTAAAAAAATTTAAAAAAATAATTGCACTTTTTAAGGTTATGTTTTTCGCTTTCAGCTACATCACTACAGTATTGGTTGCTTGCTCTTTCCACGTTTGCAGTGTTGCTAAATTAAATTGGACATGGTTTAGAAGAAAACAATGTTAATTTTTATTAATACATACATATATCGGTTTTTAAATTAATATTATTCGGATCCACTTAATACGTTACACATAATATGTGTATAGAAGGCATTAAAATAAACACCATTTTAAATACCTTTTTTTTTAAAACTCAAAAATACAGTAGGTACTTACATTCATTTATTACACTACGAATCAAATACGGTTCGGCCTAACTTACCCGTTGAATAACATTAAGAAAACTTCTGGGTGTAGGATGAGCCCGCTAGGGAAAGCGATCTCCGTATAATCTCGAAGAAACATCCGCACTTTTACGACACTCACAGTAAATTAGCACCATATCTATTAGTTCATTGTTTGCAAATTTTACCATTTTCACCCATTTAAAATTAACTTGCTTTAGAAAAACACACCCCAGCGGATTGCTCAACACCCGTATGACCAATACTAATAAAAAATAAAAAACAGGAAACTATAGCGGGCTATGTTTTTTTTGACCAGGCCCGCACCTAGATTTTTCACTTCTCTATCTCGCCCATTTTTGGGGTTTTAAAAAAAATTTGTTTATTTTAATGCCTTCTATTCACAGCTTAAAAAGAAGTATCAACCTGCATTTTTAATAATATCGGAATATTTTCCTATTTAATAAATCATTTTCCATCGTAGGTTTAACAAAATTATTTTCATAATCATCTTCTCATTTATTTAATTTATCAGAAGCCTAACCAAACCTAAAATTTCTTGATTGATGTTTGTAAACCTTTTCCCTTATTAATTCATGTTCAGCACAATTTTATTGTCAGAACTGAACTTAAAAAGCATAAAAAAAATTTACGTAATCTATTTAAATCCCAAAAGATTTATTATACTGTTTTATAGGATGTATAAAAACTCACCATAGATTGAGTTAATTTTACAAAATTGCTATATCTTCATTATAATAGAAATAGCTTCTTTATTTTATTCAATAATAATATGAGTTAGCCTTTGTGACGTTTGTTTATGTACATTTTGAGAGTTTAAATTTATTAACATTTATTTAGGTTTAAAGCTTAATAACGGAGCCATTTTATAGTCGATCTGTCGCCGATAAATCCCAAATACAAAGAGTTGAAAGACATATGTCTAATTTAAAGATTAATGTCTAGCAAAAAACAATCTTTTGTCCGGAAATTTATAATAAACCTACGTGGATTTTTGATTCTGAATTTAAAAAATTCCCTCTCAAATGAGTTAATTGGTGAGCTTTTTAATTTTAGATAATGTAGTAGAGTTTTGCAAACGATAGTTTAGTAGTTAGTAGAGTAATTTTTCTAAAATCGGGTTGGGTGGACGCCATTGAGCGCTTTAACGTAACCGGATTTAAATGACGATGGATTTTTCCAAAATTTGCCATCCGGCCTCTCGCCGGTTTACGAATTCATTCTGATAATGGCGTCCGCTTTCGGTTGTCGCAGTTTTGCACTATTTAAATGTTTATAGAGAGTTTTCAATATTGAATTGCTTCTTAAAAACATGTTATATAGTCTTTTGGCACAGTTATATTTTGTGTTGCATAATTTATTGAATAGCGGCCCATTTGTAAATTGGATTTATAGCTACTATTTTTATTATGGTTTTAAATTTGTTGGACGTTTAATAAAAACGGACCACTTACCTCAATTAATTGTCGTTTAAGGTAAGAACAAGTACATGTCTCCCTTGTTTTATCATTTTTTCTATCCAACTTTTGTGGTGGTGGCAAGGTCAAGGAATACTAACAATTTGCTCGTTGATAATAGTGACTCGACATTTAAAAATATTTTCTATAATTTTTAAAGCACGAGACGCCACTGCTATTTGGTAAAAAACAGTTAAATGTGGGCGGACCGTGCAAATTAAATCAACGAGAACAGGAATCTATTAAAAAGATTTAAAAAGGATTTTTATATAAAAGGTAACAAACAAAAATAAATTTAGTATGTAAAAGAACGTTTATTATTGGAGGGATGAGGTAAGGATGCGTTTTAGGAACGACTTAAAAGAGATTTTCAATTTTATTTATTTCGTATATAAAAAAATATAAAAACTGAAATAATAATAAATTTTAAATTACATCTATGTGATCAAAGTTCGCGATTATATAAAAAACAATAAATATTTTTTTTTGTACACTGTTTGGACCCCAAAATTGTTATTCTTATAACTACTATTTTATTTTTTTTTAATATATACATTTCAAAAAATGTTTTTATTTTTTTTATACGCTTTTTCCTCTTCGTTCGCTGCCAGGGCCATACCCGAGGGGACCTACAGCTTAACGTGGGTTCCGAACCACGATCATCGGTCATGAGAATTCCCTTAAGGGCTATCACCCCTTGGTTTCTTGCCTGCATAACTTACCGATTGGAGAGTGTGTATCTTCTTCCGCACCCCACGAGATATCCGATCTCATCCGGCCTGGCTACCGACGTGGGTTGGGAGATGATACATTTTAACTCTTCCCTGCATTCTTAAATCCACTTAATTTCGGACATACTTTTCTTATTGTACGTATGCCCACTCCGGGAATCGAACCCGGGTCGGCACCATCGAATGCCAGTAACTCTGAGCCACCGCAGCGGTTTTTCTAAAAGATTTTTTTGGGGGAAATATTTTTAAAAGAATAATATAACCTTACATTTTAATAAAATTTAACTAAATAATTGTTTTGGCGTTGTATCGTAAAATTAAATTCAAAAAATTATTTATTTGAAAACAAATTAAATGGTGACCTCTTAAATAATATATCCACGTCATTGCACAAAACCCAAGGGAACCCCCCTATAGAAAAAGTGTATTTCCTTGAAGCAAAAAAAGATCAATGCCGATAATTTTTTCTCCAAAATATTTTTGTCGCTTACAAAATAAATATTTTGTCAATAAATTTTCATTTAATTCCAGAGTGCTGTTTTTCCAACGCTAGAACTTCTCACTGGAAATAAAGTTTATCTGTAAAATAAAGAAGAGCCCAAAACGGAGCCCAACGGTTGTTCTTTTTTAATAATTAATTAGAAAGGTGAATTAACCACTGCGACGTTACACCTTTATAATTAAAAGCTATTTGTTTAACTTTGATTAAGGCTTGTCTTTCCAGACGCAAGTAGACAAACAAATTGTTATGTGTTTAATTTGAATTTAATAATAGATTTGGTTAATGATAAAATTGATTTCTTTTATCTGTATCTAAACTCACTAAAAACAAGAAATTCTAATTGGTAAGCTCATAGAGGAATGCCAATCTTTTTTTTACAATCTAATTTAATTTCAATCTTTTTTTAAAATTTCATTAACCCCAAAAAATGACTTCCTTAATGTTTTAGTTGTTTGCGCCATTGTACATGTACAATGTGACCCAAAATTTGTCATGGGAATATCGGAAACTAGAGATACAGCAAATGAGGACAAAGTTGCAGAATTTTGTGCTCAGTTGTAAAAAAACTGAGCTTAATTTTCGAAAAAACGATTTAACATGTTAAACCTGAGGTTGTAACTTTTAGATAGAGAATAAAAAATTAAGATGGGAGTGAAAACCATTTTTCTCTAAGATAAACCGTTCCAATGTTACAGCCTGTCAAAATTTGAAAATGCCCTATTTTTAACGCATATATCTCAAAGACTATTGAATTTAGACATATTATGATATTAATAAAATAAGCGTAGAATTTTGTGGAGCATCCAAAAATAATAGAATGGTGGGTCATTTCAAAAAATCCAAGTTATATTAGCCACGTTTTCTTGGGCCACCCGGTATACTTTTTTGTATTTTGAATTTTTATCTAATTCTAAAGATAAAGGAGAGATTGAACTTTACTTTATCGTTGACTCACCCTGTATAATATATCATTTAAAATTTAGTTTAGAATAGACAATTCCATTAATTAAGATTCTTATACAAAATACTAACTTTGTACATAGTTTTTTATTATATTTTCCTCGCCGTTTCTCTAATCATATTTTATTGCAACTCAGCCACTAAACACAAATTAAATTGAAATTATTGTTCTGTTGCATGAAATGGCATGCAAGGCATGCATTTCGCAATATTTTTATAATTGCTAAAAGAATGAAAACAATCAAATACCACTTTTGTTGCTTTAGAATATTAATTTTTAGTGAAAATGTTTCTACTCTGGTTGGATGGATGCAGTGGTGGCTCCTGGTAAAAATGTCTTCTGTAATTTTTGCAAAAAAAAACTTACTTATGTTTTATAAATTGAGTCTATCCTACGTTCTTTTCTGTTCGCTAATTTTGTAATCACTTTATCATTAAAATTGTCAATGTCGGAAATTAACTTTTATTAACAATTATGACGTTGACCTTTAGAGTTTTCGTGTCTTTTTATCTTCAAACTCAAGTGCTCTAGATCGGTGACCTCTATTTCCGTCCAAGCGTTATCGCAACCAAAAAATACGCAGGGCAAACAGTAAAACGCCATTTTCTGTAACATCCCCAAAGCCATTAATTTTTTAAATAACTGTCTCTATTAATTCTGCGTGAACACATTTTTCCTATTTTTTTTTCGAAGGCCCGTCCGTGCGCCGGATGTAGTTAGGCCAGGTGTGGCCCATGGTGTTCACCCTGTTTGGTTGTTACACCCACTCTGTGATATCAGTTCTTTGCACTAGTTTGTGTAGGTCAACTGGGGGGAGGGTAAGGATGTCCTCTGGTTCCAGTTTTGGTTGCCTCTTCCGATATAGTAACTAGCAATGGCAAACTATGAGCTGTACAGTTTCCGACTAATATGCAGTCAAGGTCTCCATTGTACAGTCGCATTCTGTGCAGATAGTTCTTGACAAGGTCGGGTCCTGTCAGAATTCCTGTAATGGTTCTCAGCTTCTGTTCAAGGAAATACTAAATAAGTGCACTAACTACAGCTCTGTTCATACGAGCTAGATGCACTGATGCATAACCAAGATGGCTGCAGTAATGCGTTTAGTTCGTTCGTGGTATTATTCTAATGTTACATCTACTTAACAAAGGTTTCCAGATATTTCTTATATCCAATGAGGGCTTACAAAAACAACCTGGGTTCTGGTGCCAGCTTTCTTAAAATTCTTCTTCCTCCAGTGTGGCTTTTTATGCAGGATTTTAGCTTTTGTCCAGTGTGTCCAGGCATGGACATCTGATTTTTTGGCCTCTCCTTTTAGCGTATTGTGTCTGTGTTCCTTGATTGACTTAGTAGTCCTAGTGACTCATCAATATTAATAAGGAGTTAGGAAAGAAAGCCCTATCTTCCTTCTTACATTTATTAAAAATAAAAACTAGTGCCTACGCGTTTCGGCCAAAAGGGCCATCATCAAGACATGAGGTAATTAGGTTCAGAAACACAATGACAAAGAAGGGCGCACTCGGGTCAATTAAAAATTAATACAAAAAAGAAACAAAAAACACTGATATAAATTACATATTTTTTAAAAATATTCGACAGAAAACAATTAAAATATATTATGATTGTCGTCAGAGTTACGTACAACTGGCCAGTTGTACTTTGTCATGTCCTGATGATGGCCCTTTTGACCGAAACGCGTAGACAGTAGTTTTTATTTTTAATAAATGTAAGAAGGAAGATAGGGCTTTCTTTCCTAACCACTTATTTACAATGTCATTTCTGGAGAGTAGTTACAACTTCGTCACCAATATAAGATCGGCCATATCACAGGGGATCTGGTAGACACAGTTTTTCCTATCTGTTTGGCTTATTAGTCGCGTCCTCATCAGTTGGCTTCTTAAAGTGTCTTTCGAGCTGAATACCGTATGGATGGGAAATAACTACTAACTTTTTTAATTATTATTATTTGTTATTTAACAATATACTATGTACTAGTTCCCCACTATAATTATTTGCGTTAGTTTATCGACTAAAAACTTTACCCTCCGATCAACCGCATTTTGTCCTCATCCTACGCACGTCGTACTCGCAAATCATGAATAGATCCATATAAATGAACTGTATTAGAAAAGCATAACTTTAACATAAATTTCCTGGCTGTGAAATTGGGACAAAATAAGCCCATTAAAATTTATAAGGCCTGTCTACTAGAGCGATAGAGGGCTTATTCCGTTCTTAACTGGAAACTAGCGTCAGCCTGTCAGTTTAAAAACACCTATCCAAATTTACTTAGAATGGGATTTCATAATTCTAAGAGAAACTATACTAGTAGTTTGTACAACAATATGTATAATTTGAGCGGAGTGCTCAAACTTCCGAGCGCAATATAGACAATCCACTCGAGTTGTACAGTATATTTTTTTACGATTCAATTTTCGAACTAAAAATTTTAAAAAATTATTTAAATCAGGCATCGTTTAAATCAGGGGTCGTTCCAAATCACTTTCTTACATTCAGCATTTTGAAGAATAACAGACAAGAACTGATATCTTTATTAATAAATGCAACAATTTATTTTCTCAACCATAGCTGGTTTGATTAAATTGATCTGCTGAAATACACAGATAAAAAAAAGGGTTCGTTGAGTTTTTTTTTCTGCTTGCTTAAGAATTATAACTCCAAAAGTACGATAAAATAGTTGTAAAATTCATTTTAAACCGTTTTAAAATGGCCGTTGCGCATTAATATGAACTTTTAACGTTCGCTATGATAAAATTTTTCAAAATAATCGACAATTTACAAACTAGCAATACTGTTAAGTGGCCATCGTGTTAAAATTATAAAATAAAATTTAACTATTTAAAAAAGCAAAGTTGGTGATGGTTTTGAAAAACAAAATGTCGCTTTAAAAAAAATCTAATTACAATAACTTGTAGAGGAGAAAATAATAATAAGAATGCAAACTTTATTTTAACATATCCCTTCAAAAAGAGTCAGAAAAAATTAAAAACGAAATCTGGAAAATTCGGGTTTACCCAGTTTGCAGAAATTTATTGCTGCTTGTCCTTGCCCGACCACTCCGACTTTTTGCTATTTTAACTCCATCATTGCAGATGTAAGGATGACCCAGAGCGGTTTAAAGTAATCTAACAAATAAAATATGCAACCATAAAATAATAGATCATTCTCATTATTGTATATTTTGAAAGTGAAAGTTAAGCATAAAAATCCATTACATGAAAAACATAGTCTGAAGATAAATCTTTTAATACCTTTAAACTAAAGAAAATCAGTGGCGGCTCGCAATCTTAAACAATGGTGAAGAGCTAGATATAGTGCGGGTACTTAAACAAACATTGACTAAAAACCCGTGTAATGACTGATTGGAGTTTTCAACAAATTACAAACTATGTCATTAATTGCGTTCATTTTTTAAAAAACACATAACTAAGTAGGTACGTACCGGGTGTCCCACTAAGAATGGCTCTCGGCCGTATCTCGGAAACTATTGGGCATAGAAACTCAGGAAAAAAAAATTTATAACTAAAGTGGTCATGATCGCCAATAGAATAATTTTTAAAAGTAAGCGATTATATATTTTTTAGAAAAAAAGTGGGACGCCACTGATATTTTTTCATGTGGATATTATTTCTGATTATCCTGGTCAATTCTGCATAAAAATGGTCTCTTGCGTTTTTCTCCTCAGGCACACCGTTCTTAATTAAAATAAATTAGCTCTACTATTTATTATTATCATTATTAACATTGATAATAAAAAATTTAGTTTTATAATAATTGTTGGAAATGACCACCTTTACTTCCGCCTGTCTAATTTAATTTAATTATTTTAATTAAGAACGGTGTGCCTGAGGAGAAAAACGCAAGAGACCATTTTTATGCAGAATTGACCAGGCTAATCAGAAATAATATCCACATGAAAAAATATCAGTGGCGTCCACTTTTTTTTCTAAAAAATATATAATCGCTTACTTTTAAAAATTATTCTATTGGCGATAACGCTGAAACGAACGGAGATATCGAGCTGCGGTTTCAATATTTATTCTAGCAAATTTAATCTATTTTTCGATTATGGTATCATAATTATACCGTATGATTTATTTTTTCGGAGTAAAATCAAAAAATGTGTTATTATTACAAATTGCGCCCTCTGGCATTTTTTTTGAGAACTATTATGGACAACTAAATACGATTGGTGAAAGTGCATACATTTCTCTTCCAAACAGTCTTTAGTTTCCAAAAAAACGGATAAGTCGTTTATAAGTTACAGCGATTTAACTGATTACACATTCAACCGCTTCCCCCCCTTTTATTAAAGTCGGTACGCTAATGAGCATAAGACCCAAATGATGCATAATTGTCCAAGCTTTTCAATGGTGTTATCAGAGATATACCTTAATGTGGAATTTGCGGAGATATGTAAACTTTTAAAATTTACTTTTCAATTACGCCCTCTTTCGGCAAAATGCGGAACTTAAAAATTATTTCCAGGATTTTCTCATGACCACTTTAGTTATAATTTTTTCCTGAGTTTTTATGCCCAGTAGTTTCCGAGATACGGCCGAGAGCCATTCTTAGTGGAACACCCGGTACACTACTGAATTAACTGAAAAATAAAAGAAGACTTTTTAGTCGCACAGTAAATCACGTAAACACGATATCTATAACCGTAAGTTTCGTGAAGCCTCAAAATAAATACCTTAAAGTTAGGCGAACTAATGCTAAAACAATGGTGCATACGACTAATCTATTTTTAAATTGCCCTTCATCATAATGTAAATTGTCAGATGCTGTTTGCGTGACTGATGTAACGTAATCATAGCAACGGTGAAAATCAAAGCCACGTTGGGTCTTTACTTGCTTTAAGCTAACGAACACGGTCAGCTGGGGCGCGCCAAAATGCCCGAGTGTTTATAATTATTGTCCATCGGAGTTAACTATGGCCCTATTATGCATAGCTACATTCGGATTAAATTAATATTATTAATTCGAACATAATTATTTTTTAAGGGCTACAATGGTAGCTGTATTAGTACATTAATATATAATATTGTCGAAAACATTTCCTCCTGTTTTTTTTTTGGTAAAGAGCTTCTTCACCTACTTCACCTGACGGGCCGCCACTGAAGAAAATCGTATGTAAGTCACAACTTAGAGAAATCCAGTTCAAAGGTTAAAAATGGATGTATTCTCAATGCTGTAAACCACTCTTAAAATTAACCTTAAATATTGTTTATTTTACTACAGTCCGAATTTTTCGAGCGAAAGCAACTTTTAAGGTGAGATTTATCATTTATTATTTTCTTCACTAAAAAACGTTCAATAATATTTAAATTGTATGCAAATAATTTCTTTTACGAAATTTGTTTTAAAAATTTTGATTATTTTAATCCTCTATCATTTCACTCGTAACCAGAGTTTTACGTTAATTGATTAATGGATTATAAACGAACGGTATTTTTAGCTTTTCAAAACATGCGCGTAAATATAGGAACGTTGATTTACACAAGGAAAACCCATGTTTTGATGAAAGTACGTAGAATCTAGTATTTTGTTTTTTATATAGGAAGTTACTCCTACTCTGTACAAATTGCGACAAGTGGCAGTTTTAAGTGTTTAAAAAATAATAAAGAATAGTGTCTTGCTAACGAGAAGTCAAGAGAATATACAGGGTGTGTCAGTAAGGTGTCTGTCTTAAATAGCACCTAAACTATCAAAGATAGGGAAAAAAGTATAATACAAAAGTTAAAGGGTTTTTTAGGATACATAATCTAAAAATATTTTTTAATCTACAGGGTGATCCTAAAAAGTGGTACTGAATAATAAAAAAGAAAATTAAATGGGATACCCAGTATAATTTTCTAGAATATGATTCAATGGAATAAGTACTTTGCAACCCTATTAAAATTTTTGAAATAAAATGCAACGTTGCCAAGTAATTAATTTTTTTCCGAAATTTTAGTAATTTTAAGGGTATCGTTAAAAAATCATAGCAACCTGTGGATTAACCCTAAGCAAATATTATTTACGTTGTAAGTACTTTAAGGTACGATATATTGGTCTATATTAATGTTTTTTAAATCTCTTATACAGAGCGTTCATTACAAGTTGGACAACTCGATAGTTTTAAAAATGCTTTATTTCAATTTGTTTAAATGGTACCCCAGTAATTTTTTTAGGCAAAAGAATGTATCTTTCGAAAATCTTACTTTTTTGGTAAACATGTCATATATCTTAATATCATAGTTTTTGAAATATTTTAGGATTTGTCTTAAATCGGTTTAGTCAAGATTGCTCTGGAACAAAAAATAAATAATTTTCTTTGTCACAGCTGCCATTGCAAAATTATTTCGCCAACATTTTGTGCTTTATTACTGTTTGAAATTTAGTTTCCCGAACTAACTTTATCGAAATAGAAAAATATGAGTTAAAGTACTTACAACGTAAATTATATTTGCCTAGGGTTAATCCATAGATTGCTATGATTTTTTAACGATCCCCTTAAAATTACTAAAATTTCGGAAAAAAATTAATTACTTGGCAACGTTGCATTTCACTTCAAAAATTTTAATAGGATTGCAAAGTCCTTATTTCATTGATTCAAATTCTAGGAAATTATACTGGGTGTCCCATTTAATTTTATTTTGCATTATTTAGTACCACTTTTTAGGCCCACCCTGTAGATTAGAGAATATGTTTAGATTACGTATCCTGAAAACCCCTTTAACTTTTGTATTACACTTTTTTCTTATAGTTTAGGTGCTATCTAAGACAGACACCTTATTGACACACCCTGTATATAATATGACAGAATAATGCGTTATTTAGCAAACTAAAATTTTAAGCAATAGAAAAGTGCGCCTTATGATTAGACATAAAACCATACTGAAATAAGAAACAATTAATTCATAAATACCGAAATTATAAGCTTGTTTCCATTATAAGTGGAACACCCTGTAAATAAGTTGTTTGGACATGGACAGAAACAACATTTGTTTAGATAAAATGAGTTTTTCTCTGCGCATACAGTAGCTTTATCATTGCATAATAATATTGTTTTGACTTGTTTTTAACATAAACAAGTTTAAAAGTACCAAAAATAAATGTAAAGAGATATTTTAAAAGCCAAAAAGTAAGAAAATTATATTCAACTTAATTTATGTACAGGGTGAGTCAACAATAGAGTATATAGAGTTCATTTTCGCCTTTATCTTACGAATTAGATACAAATTCAAAAGTTGTAGAGACCATTGAGGTGCACATTATAAAATTATGCTGGCTGGAGTATATGGGGTGGCCCAAAAAAACGTGGCAAATATAGGTAACTTGTTTTTTTTTTTAATAAAACATTATATATATTATATTATTTATTTTATTTATTCCCTATACAATTCCACGTATATTTTGTATAACATGTCTTACGCCTAAATTCAATAGTTTTTGAGATATTGACATTTAAAATATGTCATTTTCAGACTTTGACAGACTGCAACATTGGAACGGTTTATCTTAGAGAAAAATGGTTTTTAGCTCCCTATCTGTAGTTTTTATTCTCTATCCAAGGAAACCAACTTCCGATTTACCATGTTACACCGGAAGGTGTAACTCTTAAATAGAGAATAAAAAATTAAGATAAGGAGGTGAAAACTCTGCAAATACCATATTTTAAACGTCAATATCTCAGAAACTATTAAATTTAGAGCAACATTTTATACAAAATAAGCGTAGAATTTAGTGGGGAACTAGAATATAATACAATATATAGGGTGTTTTATTTAAAAAAAAAACTAAGTTTATTCGCCACGTTTTTTTGGGCCACCCCGTATACTCCAATATAATTTTAAAATGTGCACCTCAATGATCTAAAAATGTAAATTAACTTTACTCTATCGTTGACTCACCCTGTATATGACATCTTTTTATTAACGTTATTTTATCTAGGAATATATTTTGCTTTTGAAAGACACAGAAATTTAATCGGAAATATTTTAAAATTTTAAGTCTGTAATTAATATAGTTAATTTATGGAATTAAAACTAGAGAACCTTAAAACTTTATTTAGTTTATCATCATAAACTGATATTTCAAACAATAAGGTTCCATGCATGTTTAATCCGCTTTTTAGATCATAAAAATAAACTACTCAATAAATAATAAATTATGCTTCAAATTATTATCCCGCATGCCATAACTTTGAATGCCATTAAACTTGACATTACTTTTTATGGCAATCACTTTTTATTTGCCCACTCTAAAATTTAAATCCCACCCCACAGAATATACTTTGCAGAGTAATGATTATTATCCTAACCAACGACGACAGAGTAAAGTAGACCCCCGCATTTCATTCCTAAAAGTACTTCTTCGCCTAGCCGACATAACATTATTTGTAAAGGATATTCTATAGTATGACATGTATATGAACGCTTACTTGTAAAATGAAAATCCTGGTACTAAATTAGTTACTTTAAGACCTGGAGTATTGTCTTGTAGTAGTGTTTCATTATAATGTTTACACAACAACTCAAAATGTTTTAATTTCACATAACATCGTCTCAATAACAAAAGTTTCCAGGCTCATTTAGGTAGGGATGGGTTTTTATTTATCCATAATACTTTATAGGTTAGAAATTATAAAACGCGCTGTTTCATCGATGTGATGCAAATGCCACTAGGCGACACTGCTTGCTTGTTTTGACTTGCACGCTATCTAGACGGCAGTTAACCCAACCCGAATAATTACAGTAATAACAGTTCACAAACAAAGCGACAAAAAAAATGTCAAAGAAACTAAATAAGAGTAACCTGTTATTGTAAAGTAATAATACAGTCGCAACTGTTATTTAAAATTAACTGTTTTGAGTTTTGCCCATCACTATACTTCAGTCCTTTTGTATTGTGTTCATGACCTCGTGAGGAACCTAGAAGACGTTTGGATGTTATGGCTTGTTGTGAAAGAATGCTTGGTCTATTTGACTCTGTCGTCGTTGATCTTTACAATAAGTTAATTATATTAAAAATTTTAGAGAATAAATATGTTGAGCCACTGCGGAAAGTGCCTAATTTTCAACAGTAATATACCGATAGAGGAGGCGTCTTATCGGTAATACCGCTGTTTTTTACAAGAAATCGATTTTCTGATAATTTTCAAGAAATATAATTTTTACTTATAATCTGATAAGATCCCGAGAGCTTTAGCTCGAGGGTCTTATCTTTGATTATAAGTAAAAATTATATTGAGTGAAAATTTTCTTAGAAAATCTAGTTTCGAGTGAAAAACAACGGTATGAAGATAAGACGCCGCTTCTAGAGGTGTATTTTATTGGATAATTTACTTAACCCGAAATAAAAGCCGTTTGTGATAAAGGAAAATATGCAAACACATAATTATGATTTACTTTTAAGTTTATAAACGTGCCACAACTAACAATTAATTAAAAATCCAAGACTAAATCAGACGCGTGGAACGTCAAAAATCAAATTTGCTTATTTTCATCAAGGTTGCCATGAAAACGCCAAGATTTCTTAAGCTCATGTCAAAGCAAAGCACACTGGGTTTAATCTTGCATACATTTTGTCATAAAACATTTCTTTAAAAATGTTAAAATTAAGTTAAGTTTATGCCCTAAAATCACCTCAAATAGTGTTGTGTGTCACTTTTATTTTATAGATGTTATAATATGTATTTATTAAACTTGATTTCTTAAAAATAAATTACTGTTTGTTTGACAAAAAGCTAATGTGGTCTTATCGGGCTAGTCGTAGGTCTTATCGGGTAAGACCACGTTACCAAGGTGGTTGCTATGAAAATTTGCGTTCTGATTGGTTCTATATATGTGAGGTAAATTATCAGCCTAATACTGCTTTCAAAGAGATTTAAATAATATAAAATGTGGATCTCCCTATCGTAAAAACCTTGTTGTATTTATCTTTTTTAGGTCTTTACAAGTTTTTTTTAATCCTTAATGGTTACTTTACTGATTTAAATAGATTTTCTCTTATTAAGAACAAAAAACAATAGAAAATAGATTAAAGTAAAATACAACAAGCAATTAAAACATCCAATATTGAGTATATAACGTTAGCTTTAATCAAAAATTGAAATAACTCATACTAAAAAAGAAACTTAATTAAAGTGTAATAAAAAATGACTAAAAAAACTTAAGTGTTAAGTTTAAAAAAAGTCATTAATATCTACTAAAAGTGTGATGTCATGGATGATAATACATTTTGGTCCTTTCAATCGATAGAGGTGGTTACGTGCCACAAAGCAGAGAGATTGCTGATTCAATCTGGATCCATTCAGGAAGATTAAGGTTTCAGGTAAGTGCTGCTTTTGTTTTTAAATATTTGTGTAAGATAATAAAAAAGTACCTGATCTGGATAAAAGTGAAGTAAATTAAGAGTTATTAAGAATTGACATTTTTGTTTAAGGTTGTGAATTCCCTCTTTCTGCATATTATCTCTTTATACAGGGTGATTTCTAAGTTGATACTTCTGTTTTAGATGTGTATAGAAACAACATTTTAAAACACCTTTTTCAAAAACCTCAAAAATAAGGTACTTACATTCATTTATTACACTATGGATCAAATACGGTTCTGCCTAACTTGCCCGTTGAATAACATTAAGAAAATTTCTGGTTGTAGGATGAGCCCCCAAGGGAATGCGTTCTGCGTATAATCTCGAAGCAGCAGCCACACTTTGATGACGCTCATCGTAAATTATCACCATATTTATTAGTTCATTGTTTTTAAATTTTACCATTTTCACGTTTCACCAGTGTAAAATTAACTTGCTTCAGAAAAACACACCGCATCGGATTGCCAAATAACTCAACACCGATCCGTAAATTATATGACTAATAAGAGATAAGACAAACAACATAAGGCTACGTTTTGATGACCAGGCTCGCACTTCGATTTTTTTCTTCTGTATCTCTCCTATTTTTAAGTTAAAAAAAAAGGTATTTGAAAATGTTGTTTATTTTAATGGCTTTTATATTTTATACACAGCTAAAAAAGAAGTATCAACTTAGGAATCACCCTGTATATGTAGATATTTTAAATATTATTTTCAATTAAAATATATTAATCCCAATAAGGAACATGGAAATTTTCCAGAATATTCAGATTGAACATATTGGAGAGTATTGGAAAGAGAAAAGAAAACTAATTTTTCCAGTATATTTCACCCTTTTTTTAAATTTGCTTTGACATTAATCCCTTTTATCCTTTTTAAGAGCATCCGATTAATATTTCTGAACTTTTCTCAAACGTTCGCAGCTCAATGCGAAATTATAGCTATATACAGGGTGTCCCAAATAAGGATGCACTCTACAGGGATCTCGTAAACCATAGAAGATACAGAGATGGTTAAATTAGAAAAAAGTTGAACCCTACTAAATTCTGCAACATTTGTGTTTTCAAATTTAAGATATTTGGGCAAAACCGAATTTTCGCCTATTTACCACCTAAATAAACAATACAAAGAACAATTATTATACATTGGCTGGAAAATATTATGGTTCTGAGATTTGGTTTTACTTTATTTAGAGAGACTTATTACTAAACGGGCAGAGGTTACCCTACCCTTGAATACTTTAACAACTCTACTGAATAAGTGTTCCTTTGAGTTTTTATAGTGAAGGGGTTCATTTAACTGGGTCAGGCATTATTAAACTTACTATATATTTAAAATGGACCTTTTCTTCCCACTTACAAACAATTTATTGTTATAAACGTTTGCCTACTAACTCCTCCTACAAACTAGAAATGTCATTTTTCATGTTCTATCCACTATCTTTCTACAACACCTATTTTTATCAAACTCAATATCCATTAAGAGTGTTAACACCACAGTGAAGTACGAGTTTTGGATGATTAATTCATCCTTAAGGATACCAATCCATATCCGACAATAGGTCTTATAATTTATCGAATTATAATACCTTTAAGGTACTTGACATCGATTGACATTTTTATGACGTCGAGACGCCTAGCATTGGTTTAATTTTTACTCGAATTTATAGTGACTACAACTACCAAAACGTTTTTACAGAAATTAATTATGCCAAATTGTTTTATAAATATAAGCATTAAAAATTTTAAAAATTGAATATTATATATATAATTCGGACCTAAACATTGGTTGGAACTAATACAGACTATATTAATTAATAAATCAATTGTACAAGCTTAACATTATCAGCGGCCATCAATACGGTTTTCGTAAGTCCAGATCAACAGGTGACCTTCTGGCATATGTCACCCATCTTTGGAGCAACACCATCGAACATCATGGAGAATCCCGGGCTGTTGCACTGGACATCTCTAGGGCTTTTGATCGTGTTTGGCACGATGGGCTTCTAAGTAAATTGCGATCCTACGGTATGCCTAATGGATTTTGTTTATGGTTAACCAGCTTCCTTAAGAACCCTTCTCTGCAAGTGGCGATTGACGGGTTTGTCTCAGACACCTTCACCATCAATGCCGGTGTTCCTCAAGGGTCCATATTGTCGCCTACCCTCTTTTTACTGTATATTAACGACCTTCTAGTAAAAACCCAAAATCAAATTTATAGCTTTGCTGATGACAGCACACTTGTCTCATCTTTTACCTTGACTCCCCAAACATCCGCTGCCGACGCACATCTTCGCAGGCAGCATGAAGTTTTGCGCCTCAACAATGACCTGGAAGAAATTTTGGCTTGGGGTGACAGTAACCAAGTCGAATTTAATGCTAAGAAAACCCAGGCAGCAGTCTTCTCCAAAAAGGTTAACATTGCAGAACCGGATATAGTCATGGCAGGACACGCAATTCCCCTGGCACCGTCTATTAATTTGCTAGGGGTCAATCTGGGAGGTAATATGTCTTGGCATGATCACGTTGCCGTAATTGCCAAGACAGCTGCACAGAAACTTGGTGTACTTTTCCGCACCAAAAGGTTGTACACACCTCATCAACTTTTGACACTCTACAAAGCCCAGATTCGACCATCATTAGAATATTGCTCTCATGTCTGGAGCTCTGCACCCAAGCACACCCTTCGGCTACTGGATTCCATTCAAAGGAGAGCCGTTCGTCTGATCGGCGACCCCGAGCTGACCAAGACCCTCGATAGCCTGGAGCATCGAAGACAGGTTGGTGATTTGGCTCTCTTTTACAGATATTTCCATGGCAGGTGTTCGACTGACATTGCCCACTTGATTCCACCTAGAGCAATGCAAATCAGAAATACACGGCGAACCACTGCCGCTCATCCATATGTTGTTCAGCTTAGTACTCCTCGAGCTTCATTGTTCAAGAATTCTTTCATCTGGAGAACGTCATCTTTGTGGAATGATCTTCCTGAGGTCGTATTTCCCAATGAATACAATCTTCAACGTTTCAAGACCAACGTTAATCGCTTTTTTCGCACTCGCACCGCTCCCAGAGCGCCTTAAAGGATTTTTCCTACAGTGCAGGTGTTTTATCATAAAAAAAAAAAAAAAAAAAGAACCCATATTTAAAAAATAAAAAATAACACACAATGTTTTCCAAATAATTCTTTTTTTTCTGTTTTCTCTCTTGCAAAAACACATTTTTGTATCCGTTAAAACCAAGAAAAATTGCCTGAATATATTTTGTAAAGCGAATTTTATATTTTGTAGAATATATTCAAGAGCCTAATTTTTTATTTAGCAAAAAGTAATTTTATCCCATCGTTCGTATGAATACCAATTTTTTTCTCACAAAAAAAGTATTTGCCGGTAAGGCGGGATTCATAAAATAAATTTAAAAATGCATATTTACTTTTTTCGAGGGTGCAAAATTCTTGTAATGCTTCTTCAATAATAAAAAGGAATATCTAGTCAAAAGGCGCGCTTTTACAAAAAAAAATAATAAATGGCATTCCTTATCGTTTCTATAAAAGGGAAAATCTAAATGCTATTCATTTGACTGTGATATTTAATACCTTATGAGATATTTTATAAAATGAATAAAATCATATTTTTCTAAGCGGCACAAAGTACGCGCAAAACTAGAAACATAATAATATATATTTTTAAATTTAATCAATAATGCCATCTAAAATGAGAGAATATGATTTAAAATTAAAATATATTTTTAAGACGCCTTACAAATGTTAATCGTATGCACCGAGGCCTACAATATTTACTTTAATTTTAATATCAAATTGATATACAACCCAGATTCCTTCTACTCGAAAAAAGGGTATTATAATTTTATTTAAAAATCCATAAAGTTAAAACTTCACTGAACACACTATTAAAGTTCCATGTTAAAAAGCTGAAAGTTGGAAACGAAAAATCGTCAAGACCGAATAACAAAAATCAAAGTCAAAGTCATAATTTTTAAAGTTATTCTATTAATATTCTTATGGTTTTTATACAGCAGTGGTTCCTACATAGAGATCAATAAATAATACCTTCTTCAGAAATAGAATTTATTCATACAGAAAGTCCAATCTCAAGAATTGATTAAAGAAACTTTTGGATTGGAAAAACCCAGAAACGCAAACAATACAATACACAATATTATGCCAACTAGATTTACTACACACAATCTAACAAACTATGTCATTAATTGGGTTCATTTTTAAAACACACTAACACAACTACACTGCACCGCAAAATTAACCGGATGGAAAAAAATTCGCTTCAATTCAATCTTAAATAACTTTAAAGTGTTTCGATTAAATTCGATAATTTTTTGACACGTTGCAGATGCAGTCATCTTTATCATGTTCTGATATTGCTTTTACGAACAGTGAAAATGGATATGTTCACATACAGGGTAGCACCTGTGAGATACACTGGGAAGGAGAGTTAGGCAAAACTACGGCGAGTTTCAAACTTTGGCGGCGCTAGCACAGGCACTGACAAACGAGTGGTAGCAGATACCCCAAGACGCAGTTGCTATTTTAATTCAATCTATGCCTGAAAGGATGGGAGCTGTTATTCAGGCTCGTGGAGGAAATACTCGATTTTAATCTTACCACTATTGCCCATGTTAATTTTTAAATTTCTTGTTGCTAATAAAGGATTATTGCATTATTTCCTTTAAACCTGTGTTTTTCCTTTAATAATTTAGATATCGGTATGAATCAGAAAACAAGTTGTTCAGAAAAGATGGGACTTAAAAATGCCGTACAAAAAAACATCAATCAGTTCTTCAATTTTTCCACAGGGTGTTTAGAAATTAAGCGTAAAATGCAATTTTTTTGGCTACCCTGTATGTGAACATATTCATTTTCACTGTTCGTAAAAGCAATATCAGAACATGATAAAGACAACTGCATCTGCAACGTGTCAAAAAATTATCGAATTTAATCGAAACACTTTAAAGTTATTTAAGATTGAATTGAAGCGAATTTTTTTCCATCCGGTTAATTTTGCGGTGCAGTGTAAATATGTATAATACTAAATTAACTGAAAAATAAAAACAAAACTTTTTAATCAGACAGTAAATCACGTAAAAACGATATCTCAAATAAATATCTTAAGGTTAGGCGAACCAATGCTAAAACAATGGTGCATACGACTGATCTATTTTTAAATTGCCCTTCATCATAATGCAAATTGTTACATGCTGTTTACGTGACCGACGTCACGTAACCATAACAACGGTGAATATCAAAGTAATGTTTTGGTCTTCACTTGCTTTGAGCTTACGGACACGGTCGGCTGGGGCGCGCCAAAATGTACGAGTGTTTATAATAATTATTGTCCATCGGAGTTAAGCGTGGCCCTATTATGCATATCATTCGGATTAATATTATTAATTCAAACATAATTATTTTTTAAGAGCTAAAATGGTAGCTGTATTGTTACATAAATATTTAATATTGTCAAAAACATTTCCCTCTGGCTTTATTTTTTCCCTTCACCTGATCACTGTCTAACACAAGTGTCCCTAAGATAATCATAAAAACATTATAGTTATTAGGTCTAGTCTACTTCATCAAGAAATCTTAGAAGAAGAATTTAGAAATATTTTTCGGATTAAATTATTTTTATATTTTATATTATTATCTTATATTTATTATACAGAGTGTCCGGTAACTTATGGGCCATAGAGCAACTGGAGATAGTAGATATAAAAATATGTCTTTTGAGCCAAATTTGCCCAAGTAAAATGTTAGAGGTTAAAGAGATACAGGGTGTTGAAAGTGAAAATAAATTTTCGAAAAATGATGATAATTTTGAAACGGTTTAAGATATCAAATTCAAAATCGGTATAACTAGGTTTTCGAGAGTGAGAAATTCGAAATTGGTGTTAATTTCAAGATACTCCCTAGAGGGCGCTTGCTACGTGCTTCATGTTGAACTAATTCATCCATATTTTTTTTAACCGTGCAGTTACTAGTATTTATACTTTAAACTATAAAAGAACCTACCTTTTTACGTAAAAAAGGTACTCTTGGTCGATCTCGATATCTCAAGCCGTTACCCAGATTCTAGGACTTGATGATAAAAAGGCAGAAAAAAAAAACAAAATGAAAATATTGGAAATTATTAAGAATTTGTTTTAATTCACTTTAGTAAATGTTGAAAGTGTCCACCGTCTACTTCAATACATTTTCTTAAGCTTTTTAACAAATGACGTCTCACATTCAGGAAGATATTTTGATTATCTCCTATAACAATGGAGGCTTCTTGAATTTTTTTTTTCCTGAATGTGAGACGTCATTTGTTAAAAAGCTTAAGAAAATGTATTAAAGTAAACGGTGGACACTTTCAACATTTACTAAAGTGAATTAAAACAAATTCCTAATAGTTTCCAATATTTTCATTTTGTTTTTTTTTCTGCCTTTTTATCATCAAGTCCTAGAATCTGGGTAACGGCTTGAGATATCGAGATCGACCAAGAGTACCTTTTTTACGTAAAAAAGTAGGTTCTTTTATAGTTTAAAGTATAAATACTAGTAACTGCACGGTTAAAAAAAGTATGGATGAATTAGTTCAACATGAAGCACGTAGCAAGCGCCCTCTAGGGAGTATCTTGAAATTAACACCAAATTTGAATTTCTCACTCTCGAAAACCTAGTTATACCGATTTTGAATTCGATATCTTAAACCTTTCAAAATTATCATCATTTTTAGAAAATTAATTTTCACTTTCAACACCCTGTATCTCTTTAACCTCTAATATTTTACTTGGGCAAATTTGGCTCAAAAGACATATTTTTATATCTACTATCTCCAGTTGCTCTATGGCCCATAAGTTACCGGACACCCTGTATTTCTAAAATATTTTCCAAGGTTACCAGCTACATGCGAGATTATATCTATATATATTAAATTATACCAAAAACATTGCGTCCTCTTAAACCGAATCCTGGCCATGTTTAATAATATTTTTTTTAATTAACATTTTGTCTACAGATGTGTGGAATATTATTTTAAATATTTTTAACAATACAATGAAATTCAATAATAATTTGAATTGATTTCGTTGACTTTTTTGCATAAAAGTAACTTTCGCACACCCACATAGATACCACCTTTACATTGGTAAAAACAAAAATTCAATATCTTAAAAAGTTTTTTTGTAATTCGGGTCAAAAAGAGACGCAATTTTACATTGCAAAATTTAACACGGTCCAATCCACTTAAATCTCCTCTTTTCACAGATTACCTCCTGGTCTTAAATCTGTTGCCGTATTTTTTCTCCAACAAGAAAAGTTACTTTTTCAAACAAGATTTTCTAAACTTTGTTACGTGAGATCCAAATTATTCGGACCTTTAACAAAATAAATATTTGCTCTGGATAATTTTATTTGAAAAGGTATAGGAATTTTAAACAAGAGACTGGCATTTGGGAAGCCACAAAAAAGTCGTAGAGGCGTCAGAATATTGATAAGTATATGTATTCAGACAGATCGCTTTATTTTACACTCCGGCATTAGTATATTACATGACAAGTAGTGATGATGAAAGTGATACGTTTCAAACGAGGAGATGCACGAGGCGTCAACCGAGTGAGGAAAATCTCCGAGTTTTAGAATAATCGCTTTCACACGAGTAATGTACACTATATTTCCTACGACCACAAAGAATTATTAAAAAAGGCTTTGATTTGTAAAGAAAATATTTCAACACTAATGTGGAAAAAAAAATATCAACAATAGTGTTCAAATTAGCATACTTAGGATTATGTTCCACTGAATATCTGGTTTCATAGTTTGTCAATAGGCTTTTCCTTCATTTGTAGTTTTAACTTTTTCATTTTTTCATATTTTATATATCATAGGAAATATTAAGAACTAATCCTGGATTGACTTCTAGAGTTACCAGAATGAAAATTTTTAAATTTTTTCAAGGAAGATTTTAATTCAAAATAATTCTATAAATTATTTAATGTTTTTATAAAAAAAAGTCAAATACTCCTGATGGGAATAGAACCTATGACCTTGCGATCTGTAGGCTAGAGCTCTATTCTCTCGCTATCATTACCGATAAAGATTTGTTTTTTAATACATGACACTCTCTTCAGCGCGACTTGTTTTCTCTGATAATAGATTTTCCAGTATATTATTAACAATTTTTATAATTTCAGATGGCGCATTTTCACACTCTAATTCTGAATCACTCGACCAATACATGATAAATAAGTTAAACACTTTACAATTACTGCTTTCTAAAATTTGTTCTTTTTAATAAATAGGGATGGTCTGTCAAATTGGCCCCATATGTTTAAATTAAATAGCGTGCCTTGATATTTCAACACTAATGTTGAAATATTTTTTTTTCAACACGCGTGTGATATACGGCGCTTTCTAGCCAAATTAGCCGTGTTTTTATCTCATTTTCATAGGTGGTCGTAGAAAAACTTTTTTTTATCGTAGGAAACTTCCATTCAGTTAATTAAGTTCCAGGTAATTGATTTTGAACAATGGATTTTCCATCAATTGGCGGATTTATTCCGTTCTTTTTGGGGCAAACTTACTTTTATACTGTTTGGTTGCCGAGCAAGAATGCCAAACATAATTATTGTAAAATATTTGCACAATATTAAGTCAATGTATTCTTGTGTTAATTTTCTTTCTATTCTTATTCTTTTGTATCGTCATTTCAAAGATTAATTGTTGGACAATTTGCTGGTCCATAATTAAATAACAAAGTTTTGATTTAATATTTGATTTAGATAGATATATAGATTTGATTAAGAATAACGGTTCAAACCAAAAAACCTGTTTTAACGGTTTAACATGTTAAACCGGAAGTTGTAACTTTTAGATAGAAAATAAAAAATTAAGATGGGGATGTGAAAACCATTTTTCTCTAAGATGAACCGTTCCAATGTTACAGCCTGTCAAAATTTGAAAATGCCCTATTTTTAACGCATATATCTCAAACACTATTGAATTGAGACAAATGACATTTACAAAATAAGCGTAGAATTTTGTGAGGAATCAGAAAATAATACAATATATAGGGTGTCCCATTTAAAAAAATGTACCTTTTTGACACCCTACTTTTTGCGCGCACCCTATATAATTCAAAATATTTTTAAAATGTGCCTGATATCCAACTATACCTTAACACAAAAGCTTATTGTCGACAAGTTTTATCTTTAAGGCATAAAATTACTCCGCGCAATCGTTGACTCACCCGGTACATTTCCTTGCACGTGGCAATAGATACGCTCTTTATTTCGTACCGATTTGTTCCAGGCTGTACCCAATTTATTGTGGAAAATTTTAGTTATTATTAAGGAGTGTTAGTATTTAGTTTTTTAGTTTTATTTATTTTTATTTTATTTTCTAGAAGATGTGTAATGGCTTTTGGTTTTGAACCTAAGATTGCAAAAATTGCAAACACCACAAAACTTTAAAAGTGTTAATAAGGCGGTAATCTGCGCTCATATAAACTGAAAATTTCTTGGTAGTAGTTAAAATTCTTCTTCAATTTGATCATTTTCAGAATTGCCCTGTTTAAAAACTAAACGTTCTCTGCAAGACCTTTAATCTAAGCCAAGAATACTTTATTTAAGGATTTAAATTAAAAGTCTAAGCCTGAGACCCAAAATTAGGTTGCAATTAGACTTTTATATCCGAGCTTCTAAGCTCGGGGGGGGGGGGGGGTATTATTTGCGATAGAAGGATGTGGTTTAGACTATTATTCTCAATTTTTTTTCTTGATTTTTTTAAATAAAGTTTTTTTGGGGCACAAAGATAGAGGAGTCTCAGAGGTGGTCTTTGATAATTTAGATGCAATCGAAGCCAGACACCTTATTGACAGACCCTGTATATGTAGTAATTTAATCCTATATGAAATTATTGTACAAAGTATTACTATTATATTAAATTGTATTTAATATAATTTCATTTTACCAGGAAAAAAAGTATAATTCTATATTTTATGTCAATTAATAATACAGAATACTAAAAAAAACTCACAATCAGTTATAATAATGCCAGGTCCATGTAGTCTTGATAATATATGTTATGCGTGTCCGCCATTGCGGAGAAATTTGTTGTCGAATTTTTCTTTAGTATGCTTAAAAAATACGGAGCAAGAAAGTAAGATAATTCTTTCTTACTCTCAATTAAGGGATATTGCGAATTATTTTATATACATTAAATTTTTACCAGAGAAATTCCGGATTTTATATAAAAAAAAGATACGTTAACAACCTTGTCCAAATTTACTGAAAATGTTTTACTATAGTCCAGGGATGGCGAACCTTTTTACATTTACGTGCTACTTTTCCCCAAGAAATGTTTAATATGTTCATGACGTGCTAACAAACTATTTGTTTGTTACGCGAGCATCAAAATATAAATATACGCTCACTACCTCCAAACTGATGATTTTTTAGAAAGGAAAGGTTTTAGGGAGAAGATTACGAATCGGAAAATTCTTTTTCTCGGAAACACTCAGTTTTTCAAATATTTTTTCTTAAAGTTCCGTTTTGTAGAGGTTAGGTTTCGGATGCATGCCATTTATTTACTTGTTTCTGATACAATTTTAAAGAAAGAACGAGTAAAGTGACTGGTGTGGTTAAACCCCTTCGTCTCTTTTTACCGACTTCTAAAAGAAAAACATCACTGGCGTGTTGATACCTCCTCGCCTTCCAATGTCTTCTAAAAGAGAGAAAAAGGGCCCTTGTGTTCTCTCCACCATGACTTTTAAATACAAAAACAACTAACTGCTTTTGGGATCTCCATATTATAACACCAACAATTATTATATACCAGGCTAGGGGGGCCAAGCACCAATGAACAATAACTTTCAGTAGATAAAGAGGCTCGTAAGTAAAAAACAAAACAATATTATTCTTCGGGCTAGGGTAGAGAAGAAAATGCCTCATATACACCCCTTCTACTACAGATGCCCAGGCGGTGACAGTCCAGATGACAACTATCATCTTTTAATGCTAGAATATTAATTTTATTTTTAGTAGAAATTTTAATTAAAAACACAGAAAAGTTTTTTTTCGGCTTCTTTAATAAAAAAGGGTTAATATCTCTAAGTATTTACAATAAAATAAATAGTGATCAAGAAGAATCCAATTTCTGTCATTATGCATTCGAAACGTAACCTCTACAAAATGGCACTTTATGAAGGAATATTGGAACTCTGGGCGTTTTCGAGAAAACCCTGGTTCAGATTCGTTATCTTATATTTTTATATTACAATTTTGCAGCAGTAAGCGTATAATAGATATGTATTTATCACATACATTCCTTAACGAATGCCGTGCCCAAATTATTTTGTCATTATTTTTCATTTGTGCCATTGGTTCGCCATCCCTTCTCTCGTCTATTTATTTTCAACTGGCAGGATATTAAAACAAATACACGTAGATACTCGCCTAAAAAGGGTCGTATCATATTTTAGATGATGATGATGATTTATACGTTTATAAATGAGGCTAAGGCCCGGTTGTACCATTATGACTTGAACTTAGTTCAGCGTTGAACCAAGTTCACACCTTATTTTAACAACATCTTTACATCAAAATGAAGTTTGAGCTTGGTTCAACGCTGAACTAAGCTCAAGTCGTAATTGTACAACCGGGCCTTAAAATAGCGTATTTATCAAATGTCCAGCGACAAGCACTGACTTATTATTCCTCTATGCTGAATATCGGGTCTCTCGGCGATTTTATAAAAATGTCAAAACAGGCCATGCCAGATGTCAACAAAGTAAAATATTTGATTTATTAATCAACATTATTATTTCCCCCATTTAAACAAAAATAAAAGGTAATGAGCTTTTTACTCTTATTAGGATTTTTTTTACTTTAACCCAAGGCTGTATAGGAATTTTTAACCTGATACACTAGGGAATTTTTCTCGATACTCCCTTACACAAAAAAACCCTCGAGACATCCTTGACAGAGGCTTAAAAACAAACCAGAATAAAGGACCGAGACAGCAACTTCTTATGTTGCATTAAAAAGTCCCTGAGCAATAAAATTGCCACTGTTCATTTTGTTTTTATTAAAACGATAATAATTTTTTCTACGACCGTACGCTAAGTTAAACTTTGCGCATGCATTTGCGTGCACAAAGTAATACTTTTTCGCCCGCAGTAGCAGTGAAAAATTTATAGCTTTTGCATATAGCGAACAATAGTCAAACTTTAAGATAAAGTCTGGTGAGACACATTACCAAAAAAGAATTAAAAATATTAGTCTCTGTGTCGTTCTTCTTGTAAAATTGAATAAACAACCAACATGACATTTTTCACGTACCTACATTTTATTGAAAGTAAAGGAGGGAGTTGGTTATACACTGTGTTCTAAAAAAGGATAAAACGTTGTATCGCAAAACTCTGTTTGACTGGGTTAAGCTCTGATGATGGCCATAACATGACATTTTTCTCGTCAAACGCGTTGGTCCACATGATGTGATTTAAAAATTCCTTAATTCCGAAAACGGTCTTTTCTCATGAACATTGGCTAGATACGACAAACGTACACATTAAATGCTTCAATCTGTTGCCCTTCAATCAGCTAGAACTCATCATGAGATTATTGTTACAGAACTTGACATCGATGTCATTAGTACTATCTCTTTCTTACGCTTTTACCTTCGCATATTTCTTTCCGTACTTCATCAACCCACGTGACTTCTCTGCGTTCTTTTAATATCACCGAGCCGGCATTCATTAGTTCACGTGTTGAATAATAATTGCATATTGTCGTTGTATTTGGTATTTTTAGAGATCATTTTGGTATTATTTTCTGCGTAGACTTTCTGGTTATAAGTTGTTGGACTGTGTAGTGTGTATCTGTGAAGTGTTCTTTTTGTAAAAAAACAAGTAAATATATTGTTTATTTGGTAATTAAATATTATAGGAACACCAGTGCGACCCTAATCAAACCTTAAGCTCTGTAAAATAAATGTTAGCAGAAATAATGTATGTCATCCAGTGACGTAGCCAAAAATTTAATTTTGGGGGCCCAAAAGGACCTAAGATCGATCAACTATTGCTGCTTCGGGTGCCACGTCCAAAAAACCTTTTTTTTATCATAAAAAAAATTCAAATTAGAAAAAATATATAATATTTTTATAGAAGTTTTGATGGGGTTATACAAATACACTAATATAATTAATTTAAAACTTATAAAAAAAATTTATGAAATAAGCATACCTGAGCAAAAAAATATTAAAAATATGTAAAGAAAAGAAGCTTAGCGGCAAGCGGATAGAGTAGTATGTCTATATTTTGCATTAAAGTACACAGGGACGCCAAAGGTAATGGGTTCCCTGGGGCACAGGTAGACAATGACAGGCTGTTTCGTTCTTGTTAAAACTCATCAGAAAGCCATAACCCGTAAGCGACCCCCAGTACAGCGAGCCTGTTCTTTCAAGGCGTTTTTAAGAAATAAAAACGCGATGAAAACCCAGTAACGCCATCAGTAGGAATCAACTTAATGCAAAAGATAGCCATCTAACGTAAAAACGTAGAAATAAATAGATCTAAATCAATCAAGCACTGAACGGCAACTTCACCAGTATAGGAAACATTTCTCGCTTCTCTAATACCATCTCCACGGTTTTGTGGATTCAGATCCAGATCGCGCTGCAGTCGCCCACCGGTTTGCAGCACTATTCCGTAATATATACTACGTTTTCATGAGGATTCAGTTCGATTTGAATACGAATTGAACACATGAAAACAGGTATTTTTACCGTATTGAGTTCGTTTTCAGTTCAAGGTCGATTCGCCAATTTTTGGGATCGTATCGGGATCGTACCGAAATTTTTAATCATGAAAACGGTGCGAGATCGGAACGGAATATGATTCTCATAACCTACAAATAGTTTTTATGTTATGTTTGGTTTTGACGGTTTTTTATAAACGTTTTAAAAATGACCGACCAAAAAAGCAATAGAAACTAGTAAAGAACAAAATCTAAAAGCAAAAACATAAAGAAGTACGAGAAAACAAAGGTTATAACCACAGGTTTGACGCATGACAGCATTGACAGCTGATAAATGTTGAAAATTCAAATCCGAATTTAAATCGATTTCAATTAGATTTGAAAACTGCAATGAAAACGCCTTGGAATGTAATAGGGTAAAAAATATTCAAATCGAACTCAGTCCTCATGAAAACGTAGTAATTGACGCACTACTCTGTCCGCTTGCCGCTAAGCTCCTTTTCTTTATATATTTTAACGGACACTAAATTCCACTATTTTATTAAAAATATGGTTTATTTTTTATTTATTGAAAACCAAAAAAATATATTAACCACATCGATCATTATTAGAAGCCATAATCATGTAAGGAAACTTTTTAAATTAATAAATAATACCCGAAGAGGGTGTGGCGCGTCGCGGGTGCATTTAAAAGTTTTAAGATTTGCGTGGATGTTTTGTCTTGCAAGCATTTTGTATACAGTGTGTCCGCGGATGGGATCCCCAAGGAGAAAAAAATCTTTTTTATTCATTTCACGACCAAAAGTCATTTTTTATAAAAAGTTCTGCTTGTTGAGAAAATGAATTCACGATAAAAAAATGTCAGATCAGATGTACAGGGTGTTAATAAATTAGGAAAACACGAAAATGCTTCAAGAGAGAAGTACCATTATTTATTATTTTTTACAAAAATTTTATAAAACAAAGTTGTTTATAAACTAACGTAAAGTCTAAATACAAATTTTGAATTTTTAAAAATTCTAATTTTTAAAATAAAATATTAATAATTATGGTTTTCATTTAATTAGATGCATTTTACAAAAAAATCAAGATTTTGTATACGTTCATGTTTATGTCAGAATTTTATTTACATTTGTTAGTATTCTATTTCCGTAAAGGCATTTTCGATAATGTTAACCAAAGAAGAGCGTATTTATTTAATGCAATATTACGGAGTTACGGTATTGGAAAAAATGTGTCATATCAATACGCTATAGATGTTAATATTAATATTCAATTTTAAAAATTCGAATTTTTATTTCAAAATTTGTATTTAGACTTAAGTTAATTTATAAATAACTTTGTTTTATAAAATTTTTGTAAAAAATAATAAATAATAGTACGTTTTCTTGAAGCATTTTCATATTTTCCTAATTTATTAACACCCTGTACATCTGATCTGACATTTTTCTATCGTGAATTCATTTTCTCAATAAGCAGAACTTTTAATAAAGAATGACTCTTGGTCGTAAAATGAATAATAAAGATTTTTACCTCTTCCGCTGACACACTGTATGTAAGATGATGTGTTATTTAATCTGGTGCGTTATTGATAGGGTTGCCGCAATTTCGTTTCCTAATTATATTTAAAATTTTCTGGTTTTTTGGATTTTGGCGGGGGGCCCAGGCCTTCTGTCCCCCCCCCCCCTGGCTTCGCCACTGGTGTCATCGACGGCCATTAAAAGCTTACGTAAAATACACTATAGGTACTTAACATTTTTTTATGCAATAAGTTTGATTCGTTTTTTAATCTAAATACAGAATTTGCTTCGTTGAGGAATTTTTCAACAACAACAGGGTTAAAACTGTTACACTGTAAGGATGGGTTTAATTAAATACCTAACTGTTAATTTCACCCTTTCAAACGAACCCCTTTGATATTAAAATTTTGAGAATGTACGGGAATTTATAATGCTGGCTTCATTTTTATTAAAAATAATTTTGCGTTCCTTTTTTATAATTTAAGTAGGTATTTTATGTTTAATTTGCTGCTTTTATACCTTTCTTACAAAAAGAAGTTCTTAGCTCAAGCTGCTTAAGAATTTGTTTTTATTGAAAACTTTTTGACGTGTAGGGTAAAAACCGAGGGGTAAACATCTGTGGATTTCTGGTGTACACCCATGTAGATTTCCATGGATTTCTATGGATGTCCGTGGATTTCTATGGATGTCCACGGATGTACGTGGATGTCCGTGGATGTCCATGGATTTCTATGGATGTCCATGAATTTTCTATGGATGTCCGTGGATTTCAATGGATGTCGATGAATTTAATATATGTCGACGTGGCAACCGCGCTTCTTTCGACGAATATAACGCTTTGCCAGTGATGCCAGATTGCCGAAATTCTTAATAATTTTAGAAATTTTTTACATTTAGGAAATTTTGCGTATGTTTTAGGCATTTTATCGAGCATTTTTCTGTGAACTATTTAAGAGAACAAAAATAGCTGTCACATAGAAATCAAGATGTTCCTGTAATTAAATGTTTTAGATATCATCCGGTGGCGTACAGTTTATTTCTATATGCTCGATAAACTCGAAAAATTTTAGTAAGTATACTTGGCATCATTGCGCTTCGCTTTAATCTGTGCCCAATTCACTGTCCGAGTTGCATATAAGATTGGACCGAATCAACAGTATTAATAATATTATAAATGATCTCCAAGGTATTTTAAGTTTTCCCAGAAAAGAACAAAAAGCAATGAAAAGGTCAAGTATCATGTCTGACTTAAAAGACTCATCTGATAATGACATTCAGAAAACTGTGGAAAATGCTTTACAAGATGCACTACAGCTTACTAAAGGTTTGGGAATGCAAGTTCCAGAAGAGAGTTGTAATTATATTGCTATTCCATCACCAATTTCTACAGTAGAAGATGAAAAAGACAACAGCATTAACTATGATTTGGCTGTTACCGAAGATCAGGATTGTGAAATTTTCAAGGTGTTATCACCGATGCAACGTCAGCTAAACGAAAACTCTGATCTATCTGATCCCCTTGCTGATACTCAATCCGAAATACACACTGATATGTGCAATTTAAGTGTAGCAGGAATTGGTGAAGAACTCTTGTTAGAAGATTTTTCTCTAAAGTTGCAGCCAGAAGAGAGAAATATTGTTTATGAAAAGGGACCACTTATGAGTAACAGTAGCAGATGGAAAGTCCACTGTTATCAAGAAATCTTTATTATGCTGGCTGTTAGAAGAAGCAAAACAAAGAGTGAGTACTGATAGGTTGCGAAGATTTTTTACCAGCAAATCGACAACCTCTAGTAACAGTTCTGTTAAATCAAAAAGAAAGATTTTACCGAAGGGTAAGAAGATCATAAAGAAACGACTATGCACATCCGTTCATAAAGGAAAGCCAAGGAAAAATTTACCATATAATTCTGAATCATCCGAGGAATCGTCAGACAACGGATTTAGTATCAAATACGCTGATAGCACAGACACTGAAACCTTTTCTGATGAAACCCCAAAAAGAATTCGCTCGATAATTTTTCAAATGATCCATCTTTTCATCAAAACACAGATTCTATTCAACCAGAATGTGGAAAATATTATGCTGTTTATTACGAGCAACGATGGTATTTGGGCCTAATTACAACAATTGTCAAAATGGAATATGTCGTCAGGTTTTTAAAAACTAAACAAAAGAGCAAGAGAGAATTTATATGGCCAAAACCAGATGATATTTGCAAAGTTTTGAAAGAGTTCATTTTTTACGGACCTATAGAGACCGGCGAGAAGACCAGTAATAAGTCTAAAGCGTTGGAACTAAGTGACCTGCAGCTAAAACAAAGTAATGATATTTACATGACAATGAAAAATAAACAAACATTCACCGAGACCTTGACCGAGTAGTTTTTTTGTATTTTTTTACTTTAGTTTTTTTGTGTTTTTTGTAAAAAACTGAATAAATAAATTACAATTTCAATAGGTATTTGTGTGGTTTTTGTCAAAAAGTTATTGCTTTGTGAATTATGACATAATAATATATTTGTAATTATAAATAATAACATTATAATAACAACCGTTTGTTAGAACGGTACATATCATTTTGTTTAGTATAAACAAAATTCTGGATTATTATCTGCTTAGTTTTATGTTACACTGCTGACTTTCTGGTCTGGCCTGAGTGGTCAGATCAGGTTTTGGCGTAGACCCTTTTGTCGAAACAAAAAAATTTAGTTGGACGACGATTAACCCAATTTTCAAGAAAAGATTGAAAATAGAAATAAAATACACCTAATCCGCATATTTTTACGGTTTATGCTATATACAAATTTATAAATTTTCACGGATGTCCATGGATTTCCGAAGATGTCTATGGATCTCTATGGATTTCCATGGATGTCTGTGGATGTCAATGGATGTCTGTGGATGTCCGTAAGTTTCAGTGGATGTCTCTGGATTTCTGTGGATGTCTCTGGATTTCTGTGGATGTCTCTGGATTTCTGTGGATGTCTGTAGATTTCTGTGGATTTCCGTGGATTTCTGTGGATTTCTATACCAAAACTGGATTTCTGGTGTACACATTTTAGTCAGGTATTTACCCCTCGGTAAAAACGGTCACAAAATCTGTTCTGTATAATTATTATGACCAATAAAATGAACAAATTGTCAATGAAAAATTATGTATGTATATAGTCTATTTTAGAAAGGTGTAGATTAATAAAAGCTCATTAGGTATGCAAAGGAACTACAGAGTGCCCCAACGAATATTTAAGCCACTTTCATAATTTGGCATTGATTTCATTGCAAAATTTTTTATTTTCATCAAATGCAGGTACTACCATACTATTAAGTTATTTACTAAGGAGCAAACTTATTCTTTTATATCTAATTTTAATTTATATTATGTTTCTCCCATAGTTAATATATTTTTAGCTTTATTATTGTGGATATGTTTACCTTTTATTACAATGTATTTTAATTTATTTATTATTTATCTTTAGTGTTTTTTCTTTGTGTCTGACATGTTGGACTGCTTTTCCCAAGTTCTCTGGTGTCATTTCCTTAATGGCTTGATCAACCAGTAGCTTAACGTCTAACATTTTGAATGTCGTGTTGTGTCTTGCTACAAATCACTTGCGCCCATATAAGTTCTATAGGATTTAGTTCGCAATGATATGGCGGTGTGCGCAGCACAGTTACACTATGTTATTCAGCTATATCTTCCACGGCATATTTCATAACACAATATTTGTGTAAATTTGCTATAGCTAATAGTTCTTCTTTATCAAATTATCTTCTTTTTTTCTTTAGTTAGTCATCATAAATAATTTAATAAACAAAATTTACCTGTGCCTATGGCCGACACCCGAAATTGAGCCAAACTGGATTGAATTTCCCATTTTATTACTCTACACCTTTCTGAAATACCTAGACTATAATTTATTTATGGCTCAGCGTTATCATTCTGGCGAAAGTAGGCAACCAAGAACACATTTCAGCATACCAACACATCAAATTGGCTATGGTTTAAGAAAAAAAGGAAACCTATATTTTATTTTTATTAATATACATAATTACATATATTGCTGTTTGTCGCACTACATTGACCAAATTGACATTACAGTATAATTTTTTTGTATAATGTAATGATAAAATGAATATTACGTGCAGAGTGAACACATCTTTTCAAGTGGGGGCTCGTCTGGTGAAGTAGGTGAAGGAGCTCTTCACCAAAAAAAATAAATAAACCAGGAGGAAAGTTTTTCGACAATATTAAATATTAATGTACCAAAGCAGCTACCATTTTAGCTGTTAAAAAATAATTATGTTCGAATTAATAATATTAATTTAATTCGAATGTAGCTATGAATAATAGGGCCACGGTTAAGTACGATGGACAATACACTCGTCGAGGCTGAGGTGAGGCTTCGCGACACGGTTATGGATATCGTTTTAACGTGATTTAAGGTCAATTGGGGTAATAGCGTATTTGGGGTAAGTACGACCACATCAGATAATACAGACATATTAAAAGTTAAAGATGGCAAGTCTGGCATAACATGTTCCCTACATAGTTCTTATTACGTTAGAGTCACATGACATCGGTACATCAACCCATTAATAAGCTATCAGAAATTTAACCTCACATTGTCATTTTAACTTGCAGAACGAGTAGGTAAGTATTTTTTTTTAAATCCATAGTATTAGGATTTTATTGTTATACTTTTAGTTTTATGGTATAGGTGTAATTAAAACCTAATAAACTAAACGTTATTTGTTATATTTGCCATGTAGATACTATTGTTTTGTAGTTATCGATGTGGACGCACTTACCTCGCCAAATATGTGCAAGGTGTAAGTGCGTCCACGTGTGTTACCTGTATCCAAAAATTGGAAGGCGAGGCGGGGAGAAGTATCATTTCAACTGTCGTTTACTGGTTATACGGTGGAATAGCTTATTTAAAAACGATTTATGGCAAGGGCCTGTCGACATATTAAGCACCGGTTCCCGCAGATCACCGAAGTTAAGCTGTGTCGAGCGCGGTTAGTACTTGGGCGGGTGACCGCTTGGGAACACGGCGTGCTCTTGCCTCAGGGAAGAATGTAAAATGAATCGACACCTAGCCATCCTATTCACGCCAGACAGGCCGGATGAGATCGGATATCTCGTAGGATGAGGGTGCCGTTTCACACTCCCCAGTCGGTAGATCACATTTGTGGTCGATGACCGGTTCAAGATGGCCTACGTGGTCGGCGAACCGTAAAAAAAAACTATTTTTTATTTTTAGTTTATAGTTTTCCAAAATATTATAAGAATAACGTTTACAATAAATTTTTACGTTAAATCAAAGACTTTTTTTTCTGTTTTAAGTTATTGCTTCGTTTTTTTTTCAGTTAACGAGTTTGTAACTTTGCTTTAAAAAAATATATTTTAAGTTTGAAATCACAATTTTTTTGAGAAAAGTGCAAGTAAAACGCTCTTACCCCCTAGATTACTACGTATGATTTATATGCTAATTTATCACCAAATTCGCATTTACCCCAATATCACAGGGTAAGTGCGACCAGTGGACTTAAACAAAATTAAATTTTATTTCTTAAAACCAAGAAATAAAATAAACTTTTTCAAGTGCCCAAGGAGTACTTAATGTATGTATCTTTTATCAAAAAAAATTGTATTGAACACTGGAAATATTTAGATTACCTAAAAATGTTTTATATTTTAACTATGTTAATTTTGTGTCGCACTTACCCCAACTGACCTTACTGTGTGACTAAAATATTTTGTTTTTATTTTTTAGTTAACTCAGTAGTGTACGTACCTACTTAGTTGTGTGTTTTAAAAATGAACCCAATTAATGACATAGTTTGTAATTTGTTGGAAACTCCATTTAGTCGTTGGACAGATGAGGATTAGAGAAACGTTTTGTTACACGGGTTTTTAGTCAATGGTTGTTTAAGTACCCCTACTATACCTAGCTTTTTTTTTAAGAACGGGAGCCGCCGCTGATTTTTTCTCTGATTTTTTAACATAAATAAGAAGATAGAAAGACCCAGTTATATATTTAATAAATCCACACAAATAACTCATTGAAAATAAATTGTTAAAACTTCGAAAGGAATAAAGAAAACGTTTTTAAGGATGATAGACATGCCAAAAGCAATCTGTTAAAGTACATGTTCGGTAAATACTTACCAGCAAAATAAAAGACCAAAAGTATAAAGGAAAAGTATTATTGACGTCAATAACCGGAGATTTTATTTGACAGAATAGTTAAAAGATTGATTTATTTTATTAAAAAAAGAATAAAGCCAAATATTTTTAAGAAATCAGAAAATGCTATACTATAAGTCCAAAATTACTGTTGTTGATTCATAGCAGCAATATCACAATTTTCATAATTTATTTATTTTTTTAATTTACACGAACGGCACGGCTCTGTAGTGGGTATATTCAGTACCTTATACAGGGTGATTCCTAAGTTGATACTTCTATTTTAGCTGCGTATAGAAGACATTAAAATAAACAACATTTTCAAATACCTTTTTTCAAAAAACCCAAAAATAAAGTACTTACATTCATTTATTACACAACAAATCAAATAAGGTTCTGCCTAACTTGCCCGTTGAATAACATTAAAAAAACTTCTGGGTGTAGAGAAAAAACATCCGCACTTTTACGACACTCACAATAAATAAACACCAGAATTACTTCATTGTTTTCAAATTTTAACATTTCACCAATTTATTAAAAGAAAACCACACCGCGTCGCAAATTGACAAAATTAATAACTGATCACCGATCTGTAAAATGCATGACTCACATACAAAAAAACGGAGAAAAACAATATAAAGTAAAGGGCTACGTTTTGATTACCAGGCCCGCACTTAGATTTTTTACTTCTGTAACTCGGTTATTTTTAAGTTTTTTGAAAGAAGGTATTTGAAAAAGTTGTTTATTTTAATGCCTTCTATACACAGATAAAAAAGAAGTATTAACTTAGAAATCACCCTGTATAAAGCTGTAATCAACACAATAATAAAATTCAATTGTCATAGCTTCGTATTTCAGAAACATAAATTTTAAAATCCGCTGATTTTACACAGCTCGATATTTAGCCATCACCCTGTATAAAATTGTGCTTAGTGGTCCAAGAGACAGCCTATCCAATAAACTAAAAATTAAACGGATTGATTGAATTTTGATAAAAATATGGGCATTTAAAATTTAAGTAATTTTTTTACTCTTCCATAATACATATAAAATACGAAGTTATATTTATTTAAAAATTGGACCTATTTTATTTAGATAATAAAAAGTGTTAACCCATTTTAATTATTAAATGACATTTAATTAAGGTCGTTTGGTCGTTCCAGGCACCATATTTTAATTTTAAACCCGTTTTAAACCGTTAAAACTTTGATACAGATTTATGTAAATATTTAAGAAGGATTTTCAGTAAAGTTGCTGGGAAAATGATAAATTCGCTACTTTTATGTAAAAAGAAAACTTTTTATTAAAATGTTTAGTTTCCATTTAAATATTGTTTTCTAAAAGAGATTATTTTTTTTAAGGTCTTTGTATGGTCGGATCTGTTCGGGTTTGTTAGAGCTAGGTACTAGCATTCTATATTTTAATTAGTTAAATTTAACCATATTTCTTTTTCTGCTGTTGAACGGTAGCGAAATATATTTCAAAACGAAATGGTCAATGCGTCACTGGTCCTTTATCTTTCCATAAACTCCTATTTCTACCAAACTTCAAAATTTACGATAAAAACGAGATAAGAACCTATTTAATTAGCCATATATTGTACAATATTGTATCTACGCCTGCAGAAAAAAAAAATTATATAGTAATTTTTGAAAAATTACAACATAATCCATTTCTCTAAAGTACCTAATAAATCCGCCGTTTGCAGTTTGTACAACAGGGGTAGACACGATATCCATATCGCCTGAAGAATTAAAATATAAACTTCTGAGCACAATATCGACAATCCACTAAAGTTACACTATATTTTGTCTACGACCCAACTTTAAAAAAAATGTATGTATACTAATTTTTTTTAAACCTACTTTCAACAGATAAAAATAATTGTAAAATAATTCATTTGGTTGGAAAAATTACACTACAATATATTTGTTGATTTGAACCATTTCTTATATGTATTAACTTAAAATTACTTTGAAGACATCAATCAGGTTTATATTTACCTCTTTTACATTTGGTATTTTACATAAATACAACCAAAAAGCGATATATTTATTAATGAAACTGAACAATGTCGTTTTCTGAACAAACAACAACATAAGAACCTCAAAAGCAAATGTTTCCATTTATTTTTTTTACCATTCAAGGAAGATTTATCATTTATTTCTTTATTTCTGTTGCGTATAATAAAGTTGGTTGTTAATGTCAAAAAAATCATCCTTAATGTTGATGGCATTACAACATTATACAAATACCGTAAACTAATGCTATTAAACCTAATTCCTATCATAAAATAAAAACACAGTAGAGAGTTTCGTGTCCGTATAAGTAAATAGAAAGAACGTTTTTAGCGGCAAGCGTAGAAAGTAGTGCATCTATCTTTTGCATTAAAGTACACAGAGAGGTAATGAGTTCTCTGGGGCACAAGTAGACAATGACAGGCTGTTTTGTCCTTGTTAGGACTCATCAGAAAGCCAAAACCCGTAAGCACCACCCAGTACAGCGAGAATATTCTTTCAAGACATTTTTAAGAATAAAAATATGATGAAAACCTAGTAACGCCATCAGTGGGAATCAACTCAATGCAAAAGATAGCTAGCCATCAAACGTGGAAACATAGAACTAAATAAATCAAGTACGGTGGCCAACAAAACGCCAGTATAGGAAACGTTTTTACGCATCTCTATACTTTTCTCCTGGTTTGTGGATTTAAATATAGATTAAATAATAACTATTACTGAATAGTTCACGATATATTATATATTTTTAAGGCTTACTGTGAGAACGATTTTTTTTATCTTACATTATGTGTGTGGTGCTAACTTAAATAAATGATAAAAAAATTACAAAAACTGACGCAAAACACTTGAATTAACAGCAACAACATAACAAATTGTTCTTGAAATGGATTAAAAGATAGAAATACGATTAGATGTACAATATACTGAGATTACCCAAAAAAATATTGTTTGTGTTTAGATTGTTTCAGTTTTTTTTTTATAATCAGCTCAAATAGCAGTTTTTATCGAATTACTCTTACTAAGATAAAAGATTATAAAAAAAAAGAAAAATTTTCCCGTAAAAAATACCTATATAAGAAAGGAAACTTTTTTGTAACTGACGAACATATATGTTTTGTTTCGAATTTGAGATATCTCGAGGGCAAGTTTTTCCGTATAAAATAATTTTTGTTGTGTTTAGCTGCCAAACAAGGGAAATGTATTTCTTTTACATTATAGAAAACATTCAAGTTATTCTTGACTTTGTTCCCTTAATGGAAGGAAAAAATTAATTTCTTAGGTCGAAAAAATTTGATGTTTTTTTATACAGGATGTTGTGGGAGTGGAACAATGTAAAATGGAATCCTATACAGTATGCAAGTCCAAAACCCTCATGTCGTTTAAGTAGCATCATTGTCTCAAAGCCTTAAACAGACAAGGTAAATAATGAATACACTTGTAGCTGTCAAAAAAATTTTGGAAAGAGTAGTCTATTATCAGTTATTGGAAATTGTAGAGAAAAATAAAATATTATTAAAATTTCAATCAGAGTTTAGGAAGAAATATAGTTGCAAAAGTGCTGTACAGTATGTTTTAAATGATTGAAAACTAGCAGTTGATGAAGGTGATATGGTGGCCGTTATCTTTTTAGATTTAAAACGCGCATTTGAAACAATTGACAGGAAAAAGTTATTGACTTGTTATATGACTATTTAATAAATAGGTGGTAGGTTGTAAAATCTAATAAGTATGTCTCAAAGTCTCAAATAAAAAAGGTATATATGTTGGTGTACCTCAAGGTAGTATACTTGGTCCTTTGCTGTTCATAATTTATATTAATGATTTGGTTTATCATCTAGACGATTGTAAATATCATTTTTTTGCTGATGATACATTGATTTACATTTTAAGTAGTAATTTAATATGGATAGTAGATAACATGTATAATAAAACTAAACCTTATATATAAATGGATGTGTAAAAATAAATTGAAAATTAATATCGACAAAACAAAATGTTTATTATTAGGATCTAAAAAGCAATATAGTGAATTTCTGGATCAAAATCTATCTTTTAAAATCAATAGAGAAGATATTGAAATTGTAACAAGGATTAAATATTTAAGAGTTATCATAGACCAAAATTTAACCTTTCGTGATTATGTGGACTATACTCGTAAAAAAATTTCAAAAAAATAGGAGTAAAAACAGATTAGGAGAATATTTAAGTATTTATAGTAAAAAAATTATTTTAATCGTATTATTTTACCTCATTTTGTTTCTTGTAGTTCGATTGTATATGTGTTCACATCAAGATAAAAATAGATTACAAGTTTTACAAAATAGAGCAATGAGAATAATATTGGGGTGTGATAATGTACCAAGATAACAGATATGCTAAATTGTTTAGAATGGATGAATATAGAATAGTAAATTCTCTAACGAGGTTGGAATGAAAATTTGATCCGAGTGGAAGATTCCGAACGCGAGCGTAGCGAGCGTGAAGAACCACGAGTATCGAACTTTCATTCTAATTATTATTAAACCTTTTCAAAGTAACAGCTTTGACCATTTTATCGGATTTGTTCGCTGTTTTATTAATTTCCTATTAGAATTTAATATGTAAACTAATCTTTTGTTGTCACTCTTATCGTTTACAAGATTCCTATACAGAATATAGGATTTTTAAGATTTATTCACCGCGGTTAAGCTTCTTGAAAATACCTTTACATTTAGCAACGTTTTCTGTTTTCAATTCAAGACTGAATAATTGACATCAAAAGAATTTAATTTTACCCGAAAACAAGTCAAATAACTTAAAGTACTTGGGAGAAGTTGTAGGTATTATAGTCTATAATATGTAATTATTTTAATTAAAAGTGAAAGTGAGAAGACGAATTATAATAATTAAACGTCGCTGAAGTTTCTTTGTGACTCAAAAATTAACATGCTGATTGAGAACAGAGAGTCAAAGCAGATTAGTATTAAATTTCTAATCAGTTTTAGGAATAATTGAAATGAAATATATACAAGAATGGGGCTTAAATGGTTAAGGTTGAGACAAAATATCGGTAAATTATAACCTTAAGAATGAGGTTTAGTGACGCATTCGCCATTTCGTTTTTTGATGAATAGTTCGTTCATTTTTCCTTTTTCCAAAAATCAGCCGAATACCGACATTCGAAGCATAATTACCTACAATTTAAAGCTAAACAAGTTTGAATTTATAGATTATTAAAAGTAGAAAAAGAAAAATGAACAAATTTCACAAATTTTTGTTTTTATTAATTAAAATGTCTTTGCTCAAAACTGTAGGTAATTGCTACTTAAAGACGGATATTTGTCCCATTTCTAAATAACGCGAGAAGGATAAAAAATATTAATCAAAAATAAAATGGCGAATGCATTACTACACTTCACTCTTAACAAGGATTTCTTATCTGTTCGAAGATCGAAGACAATGATATTTCTTGAATAATAGAAGAGTTTTGGACTTGCATTGTCTTTATTTGTTTTACATCACAACGTTTCAACTGGTAAGTATCTCCAGTCGTCTTCAGGTGAATACTAAATAAGTAAAGTAACTACTCTATTTATACTAGCTAGATACACTGGAGCATAACTGAGATGGGTGCAGTCATGCGTTTAGTTCGTGTGCGGTATTTTAAGTTTACATCTACTTAACAAAGGTTTCCCGATATTTCTTATATCTAATGAGGGCTTACTAAAACAAGCATGACTGCACCCATCTCAGTTATGCTCCAGTGCATCTAGCTAGTATTAAAAGAGCTGTAGTAACTTCACTTATTTAGTATTCACCTGAAGACGACTGGAGATAATTACCAGTTGAAACTATGTGATGTAAAACCAATAAAGACAATGCAAGTCCAAAACTCATCTATCATTGAAGGATTTCTCATTTCGGAAGTTTCTTTTGTACGGTTCTTAATGACGTGTCAATATTTCAAAGGGTGATGATTCCGCAGGTCGTTTTATTAAGAAAAGTTTATATGAACATGATTATGTCCGTAGTTATTAATTTCAAAGTTGATACAGCATATAAAACCACATGTTTTAGTTACAAAAGTTATCCTATTACTCCACTAGTGGCGTCCCTGCAAACATACCCTGGCAGCTTGTAAAACACATAGAGGAAGAGCCTAATAATAATTCAAGAATTTTTTAAGTATATATTTTGGGACATACTGGACTTTTAATGTTTGTGTTAGCGCTTGTCTGTCGAACTGCAATTAAAAGGTACTTTTATCTTCATCGTTTCTTCAGGAAATATACTACTATGTCAAAAAAAACTGTCCCAACATAATGCATTCTCTTTCTCTAATTTTGTTTTAATAAAAATAAAAGTGGTTATTTAATTTTTGGTCCTCTGAAATTCAAGATATGAGTACAATTCATATAGTAGCTTCATCTTATTGATTAGCTAACCATCAGAATCCTAAAAATGTAATTGGTTTTCCAAAAAAAAAATATATTTAATATTAACTCTTAGTATATTACATAACAAGTGATGAAAGTGATACTTTTCAAGCGAGGAGATTATTAGCACGAGGCATTAGCCGAGTGCGGAAATTTTTCGAGTTTTAGAATAATTACTTTCACACGAGTAATGTGCACTATTTTTCCTACGACCACAAAGAATTATTAAAAAAGCCTTTGATTTGTGAAAAAAGTATTTCAACACTAGTGTTGAAAAAAAAAATATCAACACCAGTGTTGAAATTAGGATACTTAGGATTATGTTCCACTTATTATCTGGTTTCGTAGTTTGTCAATAGGCTTTTATTTATTTTATATATCATAGGAAGAACTAATCCTGAATTGACTTCTAGATTAATCAGAATGAAAATTTTTAAATTCAATCAAGGAAAGATGCATTAACAATAGATTTAAAAAATCCACCCAACAAGGAAGATTTCATGAACGGCAGTAGAGTTTTGGACTTGCATTGTCGTTATTTGTTTAGAATCACTACGTTTCAACTGATAAGCATCTCCAGTCGTCTTCAGGTGAATACTGGAAGATTTCAATTCAAAATAATTCTATAAATTATTTAACATTTTTATAAAAAAAAGTCAAATACTCCTGGTGGAATTTGAACCTGTCACCTTGCGATCTGTAGGCTAAAGCTCTAATCTCTATGCTATCGGTACCAATAAAGATTTGTTGTTTAATACATGACACTCTCTTCAGCGCGATTTATTTTTTCTGGTAATAGATTTTCCAGTAAGATATTATTAACATTTTTAATAATTTCAGATGGCGTATTTTCACACTCTAATTCTGAATCACTCGACCAATACATGATAAATAAGTTAAACACTTTGCAATAACTGCTTTCTGAAATTTGTTTTTTTTATATAAATAGGGGTCAATCATTTGTTTAAATTAAATAGTATGCCTTGTGTTTTATCGCTAGTGTTGAAATATTTTTTTCAACACGCGTTTGATATATGGCGCTTTCTAGCCAAATTAACCGTGCTTTGTTTCTTATTTTGATAGGTGGTCGTAGGAAAAATTAATTTCAAACCACCTGATACAGTACGTACCTTATACTATAAAAGGTTGTATTTCGTCTAAAGCTGCGGCCACAAGAAAAACATGTTAGCGAATAATGTTCGTTGCGAATGTTTGCGAATTTTAGCAAATTCCGTCGTAGCATTCGATTAGGCCAGAAAAATGTTCGTAAACATAAAAGTCAGCTTGCGTTCTATAACTTCACATCGGACGTGCATCTTACCAATTATAAAGCGATAATTACATGGTTTTAAATTTGTCCAGATCAGGTATTTAAAAATTGCTTCTGTGGTTTGCTTTTTTACTAATTTAACTTTATTTTCAGCCTCATTAAAATATCATTAAAATGCCTCCTACCCAGCCCTATCCATAGCGAAACCACGGCCACGGAACGAATAATGTAGCACAATAACAACATATTCTTATGAAATGCTGACCATATTGTTCATGTTATGGTCCATAATCCGAAATATAACGAGAGCTGTGACAGGACGAGTCCCACCTCCTAATAGTTTAACCCCTGAAGAGGGATTTAGTAGCAATAATATAGGGAACCATTCCTCCAACTCAATATATAACATGGGTCAGGATGAAGGAAGAAAGAATTCTGTGCAAGAAAGTAAGTGGTATTTTAATTTATACAATGTCATACAACTGAAATTTTCGTACGCTTCGAATCATTCTTTAAAGGCAAAACTAGTCAAATTATAAATTATATGCTCATCATGTCCCAAATTCGATGCTTATCATGGGTATTTCGGAAACTATAAGAGTTGCAGTATCGGTCAAATGGGGGCAAAGTTAAGGAATTTTGTACTTGGTTGGTTGGTTGGTTCAAGGAGGGTTGACTGTTGTCAGTATACTGCAGCTAAATGGCTTATTGTATCCCTTTTGCTTAACGTCGGGGTAATGTTAGCCAGACGGGACCTACAGTTTTTCACGTGAGATCCGAACTACGCGTATGCTGGAAACAAAATTCTGCAATTTTGCCCTCATTTGACCGATGCTATATCTCTTATAATTTCCGAGATACCCATGATGATCATCGAATGTGGGACACCCTGTACAGGAGTAGCTTGTTTATTTCTTTAAAATAAATATTGTCTAGTCAAAGTAACAACATATATTTTAGTTTTTCTTACTTTTACACTAGTTTACAAAATTTGTTGATCACCATTAATACAAAATTTAAATGTTAAGAAGAGAAATTACTTTAGAAGAATATTCTCGTTCGATAAATGTCAAAGGATTTAATGTCAAAATAGTATATTGTGTATCAAGTGCGTAAAGTTAACTTTTATACACGAATGTGATATATACAGTATCAAATGAGTTAAAACCAAAATGATGCAAAATTGTCTAAGCTTTCTAATGATGTTGACAAAGGTATACCTTAATGTAGGAACTTTCGGAGAAATTTAGAATTTTAGTAATTAATTTTCAATTATGCCATCTTGCAGCAAAATTCGGAACTTACAAATTATTTCCACGGTGTTTTTCTTGGCCACTTTAATTCCGATTTTCTATGCCCAACCTTAATGAAACACCCTGTACAAATCTTCAAAGGGAAGTATTATCCTCGGATTCTTAAATACTCTCAATGATTATCTCGCCCCCTTTTTGTTTTTACCATCCTGAGTAGTTTTATTTAGAAATATTTTGTTACCCTAATATTCAACTTCGGTTTTTACCAAACTTTCTGCGAACAATGGGGATTTTAGACTTTTCCATGATGAAATGGAAATAAAATCCCCGTTATATCAGGTTTGTATAGGGATTATGAAGTTATCCAGAATATAATATTCTCCCTAAACCATTCTTTAAAAAAGCTGGAAAAAAATTGAGCAGCCTTGTTCCTTTATATTTTTATATAAGGAGTGTATGCGGCTAAAATTCAAAGTATTGTCATCAATTGAAAATTGAAATTAACAATAAGAATTTAAAAAGACAAAATATGGGATAAAAATTATTTTTCATCACCTGAAGATTTCTTATATAACAGGGATTTAACCAACAATGCTAACAGTGGCGCAGTCATATGATTACTTGGGGGCCCCAAAAGGGTCGAACAATCGACTAATCTAGCCCAAAAGGCCGAACAATCGACTAATCAAGCCCAAAAAACCTTTTTTATCATCATCAATAATAAAATAAACATTAAAAAGTGAACTCAAAAGAAACGTTCATTAATAAGTTGCCTGTTGCATTGAGTTTTTTTTTTGCTGGGGTTGGCGGAAGAGCTAGTTAAGTATACTTCTTAGGCCTATAAGGCCCATTGTATGCCCTATCGCAGAAGTCACCAACTAGTTTCGCTCGGGGTCAGTTTTAAGAAATGAAGGGACCATCGCGGTCCGCACATTTTATAGAAAAAAATATTTATTAAACAAATGTAATTAGGGAAATAACAAAGGTATACATATCAATGTGAAAAATTACATTTTTTGTTGCGGACTATCTGTCTGAAGTTTGGAGTAAAATTGATGCAAGCTATTGACATTAAATCCTGGAGATGTTCATCAGTAAGTCGAGATCGAAATTTATTCTTAATGAAGTTCATCTTCGAAAATGCTGCTTCACAAATATATGTTGACCCAAACAAAGTAAGAAGTTTCAAAGCCAATTTTTGTAATTCTGAATATTTATTACCACACACAAATTTTATCCAGAACTCTTCACTGGAAACTTCTACATATTTGTGTTTTAAAACTGTGTTTTCTTGAAAATCGATCATTTCCATCTGCAGAGTAGCTTTATCACAATTGCAGCTTCGTTGCTCCATTCACCATCAGGATGCAGAGAGTAAATGTTGCTGAGAATTTCTACAACATTCTCAATTTTCTTAAAATCTGCGAACCTGTTTTTAAATTCCGATTTAAGATCCGTAATGAACGTCTTGTATTGGCCGACGTCAACCTCGTTGTCACTGCTCATTATTTTATTTAAATTGGGGAAGTGTAAGCATGCATTACCAAGACCAAGATCATTAATAAATAGATCGAGTTTTCGCGAAAAACTTTTTACTTCTGACATGAGCTCCTATACAAGCTTTTCCTTGCCTTGAAGTTTGAGGTTGAGGTCATATATTTAAAAATATTTGTCAAGAAAGCAATGGCAGCTACATTTTCTTTTTCGTCTAGAAAACTTAAATAGGCATTTGCTGAAGTCTGATCACTGTTGGAAAGATATGTCTTCAAGTGTTCTAAAATGCTGAAGAATCTTTCTAAAACGCAGCCTTTACTTAACCATCTCACATTATTATGCAACAGTAAATCGTCATATTGTGCATCAACTTCTTTAAGAAATGATTTCAATTCACGATGTTGCAGTGATGATTTCGCACGAAGAAAATTTACTATTTTCATCACTTCTTGCATAATACACTCAAAATTATGATTGAGTTTGCAGCAAAGCACAGTTTGGTGAATAATACAGTGGTAGGAAATCAAATTTTCATTACATCTTACATTGCTACTCAACAGGTGAACTAGTCCTTTTTTACTCCCCACCATTGCTGGTACACCGTCAGTAGTTACTGATAAAAGCTTTTTCAAGTCTAACTCATCTTTATCAAAATAATCCATCACTGCTTTGATCATGTTTTTTGAATTGACGTTAACAATGATAATGCGAGGGATACATTTTTATTAAATTACGTACTCTGTAATGCAAATTGCTATGTTCTCGCGGTCCGCACAAAATGGGCCTGCGGTCCGCATGCGGACCGCGTTCCGCCAGTTGGCGACCCCTGCCCTATCGTTTGGGTAATGTCAGCCAGACGGAACCTACAACGTGAAATCCGAACCACGTGTATATACAGTTATCCTTTTTAAACCCCCAGATGTCCATGACGCCCTTCTCGGTCCCGATATTAGGAATTACTAGTAGCACACTGCATTCTTTTATCCGCTAAATTTCAGACATACTTTTTTATTATGCGTATGCCCACGCCAAGGTCGAATGCCAGTAACTCACTTCCGAGTCACTGCCGCGGTCCTTGCATTGAGTTAATAATATTCCTAATTAAATTATTTGTACGTGGCTAATATTATCTTTAAATAAATTTAAATGGGCGTACACACGGTCAAGCATGCCTTCGAGTCTAACTTATTGCATTTAGTGCGAATGTGTGTATGTTGAACTGATGGAGTCTTTATGCCACGGATATAATTATGCGAAATAATATATTATTCTAGCTCGCAGACTTGCGTCTAAATCTAGTTTGAAAACTAAGCCCATTTCCCACCGCCAGATATTTATTTTTCTGTAGATCTATTCAGATGTTTGATGATATTTATAGATGCACCGGGTGATTCATTAAGGGTGACGAGCGGCCAAATCTTGGAAACTACTGGGCATAGAAATTTAGGAAAAAAAAATTATAACTAAAGTGGCCATGAAAAAATCCTGGAAATAATTTTTAAGTTCCGCATTTTGCAGCAAGATGGCCTAATTGAAAAGTAAATTATAAAAGTTTACATATCTCCGAAAATTCCACATAAGGTATATCTTTGATAACACCATTAAAAAGCTTGGACAATTATGCATCATTTTGGTCCTATGCTCATTGGCGTACCGACCTTAATAAGAGGGGGGGAAGCTGTTGAAATTGTAATCAGTTTAATGGCTGTAACTTATAAACGACTTATCCGATTTTAGCAAACTAAAGACTGTTTGGAAGAGAAATTGTATGCACTTTCACCAATCGTATTTAGTTGTCCATAATAGTTCTCAAAAAAATGCTAGAGGGCGCAATTTAGTAATAACACATTTTTTAATTTTACTTCGAAAAAATAATTCATACGGTATAATTATGATACCATAATCAAAAAGTAGATGAAATTTTCTAGAAAAAATATTAAAACCGCAGCTTGATATCTCCGTTCGTTTCAGCGTTATCGCGAATAGAATAATTTTTAAAATTTTAAATAAAGAATATTTTTTAGAAAAAAAGTGGTACGCCACTGATATTTTTCCATGTGGATATTATTTCGGATTAGCCTGGTCAAGTCTGCATAAAAATGGTCTCCTGCGTTTTTCTCCTCAGGCACACCGTTCTTTATTAAAATAATTAAATTAAATTAGCTCTACTATTTATTATTTTTATTAACATTGATAATGAAAAATTTTGTTTTATTAAAATTGTTGGAAATGACCACCCCGCCCGTCTAATTTAATTTAATTATTTTAATTAAGAACGGTGTGTCTGAGGAGAAAAACGCAAAAGAACATTTTTATGTAGAATTGACCAGGCTAATTCGAAATAATATCCACATGGAAAAATATCAGTGGCGTTCCACTTTTTTTCTAAAAAATATTCTTTATTTAAAATTTTAAAAATTATTCTATTCGCGATAACGCTGAAACGAATGGAGACTGATATCGAGCTGTGGTTTTAATATTTTTTCTAGCAAATTTCTTTTACTTTTCGATTACGGTATCATAATTATACCGTATGATTTATTTTTCGGAGTAAAATCAAAAAATGTGTTATTATTACAAATTGCGCCCTCTAGCATTTTTTTTGAGAACTATCATGGACAACTAAATACGATTGGTGAAAGTGCATACATTTCTCTTCCAAACAGTATTTAGTTTGCTAAAATCGGATTGGTCGTGTATAAGTTACAGCGATTTAACTGATTACACATTCAACCGCTTCCCCCCCTTTTATTAAAGTCGGTACGCCAATGAGCATAAGACCAAAATGATGCATAATTGTCCAAGCCTTTTAATTAGTGTGGAATTTTCGGAAATATGTACAATTTTAAAATTTACTTTTCAATTACGCCCTCTTGCGGCAAATTGCGGAACTTAAAAATAATTTCCAGGATTTTCTCATTAGTTTTTTTTTCTGAATTTCTATGCCCTTTAGTTTCCGAGATATGGCCGCTCGTCACCCTTAATGAATCACCCGGTACAAAGAATTTAGGTGGTTAGAAAGTTATTTTTTTCTCTTATTTGTATGTTACTACTTTTTTTCTGTTTTTTCGAATAAAATTCAGATTAAATTCGCTTCTAGACGATCCGGTAATATAACCCAATGAATCGATACCGTTCTAACAATAATTTTACGAAAGAATTTCCTTTTAGTTCAATACCCGGAGTAACATACTTCAGGTGAGTAGTTGTTTTGGGGTTTCATTTGTGACTTTTCAGGAAAATGTATGCTTGTTAAAATTCCTTGGAAACTAGAAACGATTTTTTATAGTAATACACTCGTACTAAATCAATATTTACCCTTATTACTAACTAAATACAGGAGGTCACTGCAATTAAAATTGACTAATAGGCAATTATACTAGATTGTTGTTATGGTTTATATTGATCATGAAATCATAACCTAAACAAATACAGAGATTGTTTCTGTATGCATGTATGCAACGAATATTACATTATTTTTTTAAATTTTAATTTATCCTTTTAGTCAGGTGGTGTTAACATACAAACACACAAGAAAATAATATCTATAACTATCTAACCACCTAAAAATTCTAAACTGTAAGGGTGTATTTAATCCAACACACTTTTTTATGGAATGGGAATTTTAAATAGAATGCTGCTTATAGCGGCTTTGGGAATAAGATTTCTTTAAAATCCAAAAATACGTCCTCAAAAATTTTTTATAGGTTTTGCTTTTGTGATGAAAAATGGGACCCCAAGGAGGAGACACCCTAACAAACATTTTTTCAAATTAGAGGATACCACTTGTTGCACCTTTTTGGAAAGCTTATCGAAAAAGGAATGTGTCTGTATACAGGGTCCTGCACCTCACCTGCCGTCATCTATAGGTCACTTATTAATTAAGTTACGATTTTGATATTTTGCAGACTTCACCTGTATCCTAGGGCGCATTGCAGGAAAATATTTTTGTTTATACAGGGTGTTCCAAAAAAGTGTGACGTCATAATGATCTATTTTTTTAGATTACATGCTATATATATTCTTACTTACTTGGATGCCTCTTATAGTTGCCTAGATACCCCCAAAATTTTAATAAAATCGGTTTAGTATTATAGGCGAAGAAAAATAAAAACTAAAATAAATAAGAAGGAAAGGAATAAGAAGGAAAGGAATAAGAACACAAAGTCTTCCTCCACTTTTATTTAATCCAGCACAGAAGAAGACTTTGTGTTCTTATTCCTTTCCTTCTAAATTTCCACTCCACTTTAAGTATGGACTACTTCTTCAAGTTAAAATAAATAAGTTTTGCACCACTGGTTTTAAAAATTAATAAAAAATAAAAATAGTGCCTCGTTAATAAAATTTTACAAAGGTACTTAATAAATAAGGTCGAACAGTCTCGTTAACTAAGTTTAATTAATACGAATTATATAGGGTGTCCAAAGTTTAGTGTCAAACTTTGCAAACTTTAAATCAATTTATTTTTCTTATTTCAAATTGTAACCCCTGTATATTATTATGTCATTCGATGCAGAATTAAAAATTAAACATTTGTTCTAATTACAACCCTATCGCAATTTCTAACGCATCAAAACTTATTTGCAGAAAACTTCTTTTATCAACTATTCCACCAGTCATTATCATAAATAAATATCGAAGGTGGCTTTGAAAAACAATTTATTGGTATTAACATTTACTAAAGTGACAAAAAATAATTATTTTCGCATGTTCCTAATATGAAAATCATATCTACGAGCTCTTCTTGGTTGTATTCAACCACAAAAAATAATATAGCTTAAATACTTAATAATAATCTAAAAATATTTAAAACTAAAATCAAAATGGGCTTCTGTCGTTTTAATAAACTTTAATACCAACAAATTGTTTTGCAAAGCCATCTTCGATATTTATTTATGATAATGACTGGTGGAATAGTTGATAAAATGAGTTTTCTGCAAATAAGTCTTGATGCGTCAGAAATTGCGATAGGGTTGTAATTAGAACAACTATTTGATGTTTAATTCTGCTTCGATTGACATAATAATATACAGAGGTCCCAATTTGAAATAAGAAAAATAAATTGATATAAAATTTGCAAAGTTTGATACGAAACTTTGGACACCTTGTACAATTCGTATTAATAAAACTTGGTTAACGGGACTGTTCGACCTTATTTATTAAGTACCTATGTATAATTTTTAAAACCAGTGGTTTGTTTTGGTGGGCAAGACTAATATTTATTAGTTTTTATTTTTTTTCGCCTATAATACTAAACCGTTTTCTTTAAAATTTTAGGGGTATAAAGGCAACTATAAGAGGCATCCAAATAAGTAAAAATATTTATGGCATGTAATCTAACAAAATAGATCCTAATGACGTCACACTTTTTTTGAACACCCTGTATAAACAAAAATAGTTTCCTGAAATGCACCCTAGGATACAGGTAAAGTCTGCAAAATATCAAAATCCTAACTTAATTAATAAGTGAGCTATAGAAGACGGGAGATGAGGCGCAGGACCCTGTATATTTTTTTACATCTCTCAAACTATGTGTCAAAAATTTATTAAAAACTAATTTAAGGAACAATTACATTAACAGTAACTTTGAAACTATAATGTTACTGTTTAAGCATATCAATTATTAAAAATGTGCTCATGAGTCTATTGGCATAGACCAAACCGATGGTAGAAATCTCTCCTTACTCTTACCAAATTTTCTGGCGTGATTAAACGTATCTCTGCCCGAATCTTTCCTTTAACTCTTCCAGATCTCTAGGTCTGGTGACACATACCCTTTTTTTTAAATCGCCTTATACGAAAATATCTAAGGATCTATTTGGAAATGTAACATTTAATAATTCTCTCACATTTCTTGCAGAGTAAGGAGAGGCTCCATCCTGCTAAAAAAATATCCTTTGGTCTTATCCATACAACATTATCCATAATTAGGGAATATTTTTTGAAATTCTGGTAGATAGGACTACGAGGATTTATAAAGTGGCCGTCCAAATCTCCGGATATTACACCTTTAGATTTTTATTTCAGTAGTACAAGAGTAAAACCTGATCAGATTCTTTTATCATTATTATCTACTTAGTTTTCATCTAAAATTTTAGGTGTATATTCAGCGATCAAAGAAAAACGAAAAAAATCAAAAGAAAACTTAGATGGAGAAAATGATTCGCAAGGCAAGGAAGGGGATGACGGCTCACAATCGTTTACTCCCTCCCCAGAGCCAACGTATTCCCCAACCCCTAGCCCGGAATTAGGAGAGTTTTTAAGTGAAGTATCGAATGTTACAAGAATGTCAACTGACAGTCATAGATCAAGGTAAGCACAACAAAATCTCAGTCTATCAAGAAAATCGCTTTTATTTTAAAATTCAATGAGATGAAAACGACTGACTAACGCTCTGGCCCCACATTATGCAATTTGAATTTCGAGTTTTCTCCAAAAAATTTAACAGATTGCTCATTTTAAACTAGTATATTTAAAAATAATAATTACAAATAGTATATTACATAACAAGTGATGAAGGTGATGCTTTTCAAACGAGGAGATATTTAGCACGAGGCGTCAGCCGAGTGCGGAAATTCTATGAGTTTTAGAATATTCCCTTTCACACCAGTAATGTACACTATTTTTTCTACGACCACAAAGTATTATTAAAAAAGCCTTTGATTTGTGAAAAAATTATTTCAACACTAGTGTTGAAATTAGCATACTTAGGGTTATGGTTTACTTAATATCTGGTTTCATAGTTTGTCAATAGGTTTTTCCTTTACTTGTAGTTTAATTTTTCATTTTTTCATATTTTATATATCCTAGGAAGAACTAATCCTGTATTGACTTCTAGATTAACCAAATTATAAATTTAATCAAGGAAAGATGCATTAAACATAAATTTAAAAAATCCACCCAACAAGGAAGATTTCAATTCAAAACAATTCTATAAATTCTTTAATGCTTTTATAAAAAAAAGTTAAATACTCCTGATGGGATTTGAACCTGTGACCTTGCGATCTGTAGGCTAGAGCTCTATTCTCTACGCTATCGCTACCTATAAAGATTTGTTGTTTAATACATGACACTCTCTTCAGCACGATTTGTTTTTTCTGGTAATAGATTTTCCAGTATATTATTAACAATTTTTATAATTTTAGATGGCGTATTTTTACACTATAATTCTGAATCACTCGACAAACACATGATAAATAAGTTAAACACTTTACAATTACTGCTTTCTAAAATGTGTTTTTTTTAATAAATAGAGGTGGTCTATCAAATTGGCACCATATGTTTAAATTAAATAGTGTGCCTTGATATTTCAACACTAGTGTTGTGTTTTTTTTTCAACACTCGTGTGATATACGGCGCTCTCTAACCAAATTAACCGTGCTTTTTTTCTCAATTTTATAGGTGGCCGTAGAAAAAGAAAAAATACTAACGGACTGAAATAAATATGGAAATAAATCAAACACTTTCTCCAACAACCCTTGTGTATATTAAACTGTTTTGCAAAACTTCAAAAAGTTTTAAACAGCAAAGCAAGGTGTAGGGGAAGAAAACTTTTCGAATTTCGGCAATTTAAAGTTTTTAGATTGTTCATTGCGGCAATATTAAGATACCTTAACTTTGAATAAAAAATGAAAACGTGACAGAAGAGACGCTTAAAATTAAAAGCTTTTGACAGAGAATTTTTAAGTTTTTTTTATCAATTTTAATTTATTTATATACAGGGTCCTGCGCCTCACCTCCCGTCTTCTGTAGCTCACTTATTAATTAGGTTAGGATTATGACGTTTTGCAAGCTTTAACTGTATCCTAGGGTGCGTTTCAGGAAAATATTTATGTTTATACAGGGTATTCCCAAAAAGTGAGACGTCATAAGGATATGTTTTTTTAGATTACATGCCATATATTTTCTTACTTATCTGGATGCGTCTTGTAGTTGCCTACATACCCCTAAAATTTTAATGAAATCGGTTCAGTATTATAAACGAAAAAAAATAAAAACTAAAAAAATCAGTTTTGCACCACTGGTTTTAAAAATTAATAAAAATTAGAAATAATGTCTCGTTAATAAAATTATACAAATGTACTTAATAAATAAGGTATCACAGTTTCGTTAACCACGTTTGATTAATACGACTTGTACAGAGTGTCCAAAGTTTAGTGTCAAACTTTGGAAACTTTAAAGCAATTTATTTTTCTTATTTCAAATTGGAACCCCTGTATATTAGTATATCATTCAATGCAGAATTAAAATTCAAACATTTGTTCTAATTACATTCCTATCGCAATTTCTAACGCATTAAGACTTATTTGCAGAAAACTCATTTTATCAACTATTCCACCAGTCATTATTATATAATAAATATCAAAGGTGGCTTTGAAAAACAATTTATTGATATTAAAGCTTACTAAAAGGACAAATAAAAATTCTTTTAGCATGCTCCTAATATGAAAAGCATATCTACGAGCTCTTCTTGGTTGTATTCCATCACAAAAAATAATATAGCTTAAATAATTAATACTACTAATCTAACAATATTTGAAACTATAAAATAAGTCAAAATGGGCTCACATACAAAAAACGGAAAAAACAATATAAAGTAAAGGGCTACGTTTTGATTACTAGGCCCGCACTTAGATTTTTTACTTCTGTAACTCAACTATTTTTAAGTTTTTTGAAAAAAGGTATTGAAAAAGTTGTTTATTTTAATGCCTTCTATACACAGCTAAAAAAGAAGTATCAACTTAGGAATCAGCCTGTATACCTTTTTACAATATTGTCACTCTTTAGAGGATATTTACAAGTCATGTTATCATTTAGAACAAAACCGAAGAAACCAGATTTGCAATAAATAATCTATTTTTACCAAAATTATGGATTTTCAAAAAATTCTGGGGCATTTTCTGAAATAAAATTTATTCTAGTCCAATTTATTCATTAAATTCCAAAGGAATACCTGAAAAAAGTTGAGGTGTGTTTCTTAAAATAACCGTCCAAAATATTTAAGTATCGTATAGCTTAGGAACCTCAAAAATTTTAAAGTTAGAAAGTTTTCGGTAAAATATATATATTTTTCTAATTTGTAACAGAATGTAATTCCCGATAAAAGTTTAACAATATTTCTCAAGGCAACTGATGTGACAAATATTTTTGGCTGAAATTAAAAAACAAATAATTAAATGATAAGATATATATTATTTGAAATTTTAATAGTCTTCGGTGAGGCTTAGCCTCATCTGCCTCATGTTACTGATCACCACTGTTTTACCTACTGAACTCTATTAATTATAAAATTAATTACAGTTTGTTTAATGACAAAATAAAGAGTTGACTTTTTTACGGGAAATGAAACTGGGGTTGCTGAGTAATAAGAAACGTGACTTAAAACCTGTGTTCACATTTTCCCGGGGTTGATAGTTTCTAGGTCGGTAGCCTCGTTTAGAAACGCCATAATCTTGTCTTTATTTGTACTGACTTCGTTATTCTCTTTGTGCATAAAATTATCTGGAAGTTTCTTTTACACAATGGAGAAGTTTTCATAACTAAGTTTTCTAGAAAACTGTGTCTTATCTGGAATATATTTACCACAATTTAAAGGATTACTAATTTAATATAAACTTTAGGGCAAGATTACAAAGAAAGAATATGCGGCAGAAAATTGGTATCAGTGGCGTAGACTCACCTAACTACTATCAAATCTCAAAAATTAAATTATTACCTCTCCAACTCTGCATGGTTGGATTAAATTTGTTTTTATAAATGTTTTTTTTTTGATATTCCTAGCGGGCTCTTTATTAAAAAAAAACATTTGTAAAAAATATGAATATTGGTGTTAATTCAAAATTTTAACATAAGACGTATGTATGTATGACTCTAACCAGCTTTTTTCAGGCTCGGTTTTTCATGATAAAAATTAAGTAAATATCGCTCACCACGCCAATATTCTGGAAAGAGTTACCACTATGTGTGACTTAGGTATTCACCTAGATGTTAAACTGGATTTTCATATTCACTATGAATACATTGTCAATAAATCTTTAAAGTTATTAGGTTTTATGTGTAGAAATACTAGAGATTTCCAGAATATTATTAGTTTGAATACGGTTTACAAGGCTCTTGTCAGGTCATGTTTGGAATACCTTTCTTGTGTGTGGTCACCATCCTATTTAATACATATCCAAACCATTGAAAAAGTTCAAAACAAATTTCTTAGATACATTTCATATAAATTTAAATTACCTGTTGACTCCCGTGATGGTCTAAAGCGAAGACTGAGCTTGGACTCACTTTCTGATCGTCGGATCAAGTGTGATATATATTTTTTATTTAAATTAGTCAATGGAATAATCGAATGCCCTGACCTTTTATATCGGATTAATTTTCGAGTTCCACCTAGGGACACCAGAAATCATTTTCTTTTTGCTCTTGACCATCACAGATGCAACTATGGTAAATCTTCTCCTATATCGAGAATTGTTAACAACGGTAATAGAATTGACTATGATTTTTTTAATACTTCCCTCGCCTCTTTTAAGCGAAATGTTTCTCGACTTTTGCTGTAATTATTGTTTATAATTTAATATAGAGTTAGTTTCAATCTGTTACATTATTAAGTAAAAAAAACTAAAGTTAGTTTGCTATGTAAAAACTGTAATTGGGTTTGCCCGTCAATAAATAAATAAATAAATATTGATGATTTTTTCAGAAATCATGTATTTTAGTAGCGTAGATCTAAGAGCAGTTTTTGGTGCAAATGCTCAGGTTTTTAAAGACTCCTTCTTACGTACCGTTTTGTAGATTCATAATAAAGCATTCTCGTTTCTTCCCGCACTATTTTTTTATTATAATTTATCACACTTCTTTCATAAAAAATGTTTCAATTAAAATTTTTACTTTAATTTTTCTCTTGAAATATAAATTATTAATTGTTTTTTGTTTTTGTTGTAAAAATATTTTATTGCATTGGGTTATATTTTTGTTGATTTAAAATAGCTCTAAAAAAGGGAAAACGGAACAGAAAAGTATGGTTAGGTTAGGTTAGGTAAGAGTGGCAGACCCTTGGTTCTGACCAAACGGTCTCACGTAGTCCTGATTAGGTCCGTTGTGATACCACACGTGTTCCGTAGAACCCACCTTCATCAGATCACTGATGGTTTATGCGACGTAACCGCGGAAGGATTTTAACAACTCATTCAAACCAGCCACTACTGTTCAGAAATCTGCTCAGCCGTCCAAGTTGTAAGTTGTTTAGTTCCTCCAGGCTATCGAAAGATGATTCACCCAGAGTAGTGAACCTCCTTCTTGCGAGGCCAGTGCATTCACACAGAAAATGTTGAATACTTTCTTCCTCTTCCTCATCTCTGCAACTTCTGCAGAAGTCGTTAGTGGGTATTTGCATACGTTCGGCATGTCTACCGAAGAGGCAATGTCCGGTAACAACCGCAGTAATATTTCTCACGTCTTTTCGACTGTGTCTCAATAGCTCTGCGGTTCTCTTTTTATCGAATGTGGGCCACAGTTGCCTGGATGTACTACAGGTTGTCAACCCTGTCCATCTGTTCTGTGCAAGCTGCTTGGCCGTGTAGTCAATCTCCTCTTTGACCAATCCCAGTGGTTTGTTCACTGTATTGTCTGCTAGATCAGCTGGCATGCCTGCGCCCTCTCTTGCGAGCGCATCGGCAGCCTCGTTGCCATCTATTTTGGAGTGTCCAGGAACCCAGCACAGAATAACCCGATGTTGGTTGCCAAGTGTGCATAGATTGTTGCGGCATCGCTTTACGAGCTTTGATTTAACGCTGCTGGAACAGATTGCCTTAATCGCCGCCTGACTATCACTGAAGATGGTGATTGACGAGGCTACTCCCAAGCCAAGGTGTTCTTGCAGGATATTGACCGCCTTCTCTACTGCCAGTACTTCCGCTTGAAAAATACTACAATAGTTGGGGAGTCTATACGATTTCTGTATTTGTAAACTTTCGGAAAAGACCCCGGCTCCCACACCAACGTCCATCTTTGAACCGTCTGTGAAGATTGCGTGATCTGTTTTCGTTATATTCTGATTGCCTTCCCACTCTTCCCTACTCGGAATGAGTATAGAATACCTTCTATCGAAGCATGTTATTGGGACAGAGTAATCAGTCGGGTCTCGTAGATTATTCCCCGGGTGAATCTTTAGTATACTGCTGTGCCCGTAGTTAGTTTCCTTCCAGAATTTCGACTCTTTTAGTCGCAGGGCACTTTTTGCAGCTATACTTTTTCCATAGATATCCAAGGGGGGTATATATAACATGACCTCTAGCGCCGCTGTCGGGGTTGACTTAAGGGCTCCGGTTATTCCTAAACAAGCTGCCCAGAAAAGTATATAATAGAAAAATACTACAACATATTCTTTTTACTCGTTTTCCAGTAAAATTGCATCATAAATCAATAACTAAAACGATATGCGTCCTAAACCTTAAACTCTATATAAAACAGGACTTTTAGAAGGAAAAGTTTAAAAACTAAACGTTTCCTACAAGACCTTTGTAATCTAAGCCAAGAATACATTATTTGAAAATGTAAATTAAAAGTCCAAGCGTGAGACGAAAAATTAGGTTGAATTAGACTTTTAGACCCGAGTTCCTAGGCTCGGGTGGGGGGGGGGGGGGGGGGGGAGAGGGTGCTGCAGCCTGGCAGCCCCCTTCTTAAATACGACACTGATTGGAAGATTGGAATACAAAAATATGCTAAAGCAGAAAAAGTTTATTTGCAAAATTTAAAAAATGAACAATTGTTATATTACGCTGTCTAAGTGTTACATGTTTTAAACTAATACTTTCATTCTGTCGTCTTCAAAAAAAACTTTGGGAAATAATATACTTCAAATCGAAAATTGCAAAATGCAAAGACAGAGTTCGTAAAGTGTATGCTTAAAGGTCAACCATCGCTTCTATATAGTGGCAGCTATTCAGGTGAAGTGCTACTTCATCAGAGAATCTCCACAAATACACTGCATCCATTAATTATGGAATAGTTAAAAAACTGCTTTATTTTCAAAAGCCCATATTTTCATCAAAATTCAATCAATCTGTTCCATTTTTAGTTTATTAGGTAGGCTGGGCCCCAGTGGCGGTGCCAGGATTTTTGGTATGGGTGGGCACAAGGGATTATTTCTTGAGTGGGCACTACCCAAATCGATAATACCTTCTAAATAATAAGGTCGCCGCCTCCCCCACGCTCTAAGCAAACAATACTGCCTTATTGTCCAAGTGACTTCTAAAACAAAAAAAAAAGGTCATCCCTCCCTCGCGCCACCGCTGGCTGTCCCTTGGACCACTAATTACAATGTGTGTTACTTTATTTTATGTCTTTTTTATACAGGTAACGGCTAAAATATTAAGCTGTGTAAAATTGAATTTTATTATTGTGTCAATTAGGAAAATATTAAATTCCAAAAATCGGTATAGTATTTAAACCCACTTTCTCCGGCGGTCGAGGATGGAGAATACGAAAAAGCGTTGATTACAGTTTTATGTTAGGTATTTATTGTAGAGTAGAAATCAATCATGAAAAGTTCAATGCCGTACATATGGTAATATTGTTGCAATGATTGATGACGTCATTTTCGAAAGATGCTGGATGTCATCAAAAACCCGTAAAGAAATTTTACTTATAGTCTATTACAGAAAGGTGTAGAATAATAATAGCTCATTAGGTATGCAAAGGGACTACAGAGTGACCCAACGAATATTTAAGCCACTTTCATAATTTGGCATTGATATCATTGCAAATTTTTTTTTTATCAAATCCAGGTAATACCATCCAACTTTGGGTCAATTTATGGGTTTTGCCTATTGTTATCCTTTTACAAACATTGAAAATGGTGTGACAAAGGCACTTAACACACTTAACACTTATTTTTATTAAACATTATAAAATAAATACAAAAAATACATTATACAGAAATTAAATTATAATAAATCATAATATATAATTATATATCATCTCCTCTTGACGTTATATTTAACGGGGCGACGGTGCGATCGATCAGGTGATCAAGATCCCACATTTTCTCCCCTTCTTAATGACATGATGGACTGCTTTTCGCCAGTTCTCTGGTATAACTTCCTTAATGGCTTGATAAAACAGTAGCTTAACGTCTTTCATTTTGAATTTCATTTTCTGTCTTGCTACAAATCCTCTAACTTGCGCCCATATAAGTTCTATAGGATTCAGTTCGCGATGATATAGCGGTGTGCGCAGCACAGTTACACTATGTTTTTCAGCTATATCTTCCACGGCATATTTCATAAAACGATGTTCCTTTCTTACAAAATAATCTAATTCTCTAAAAATTTTGGTTAGTTATCATAAATAATTTATTGCACAAAATGTATTGCGCCTATGGCCGACACCGAAATTGAACCGAACTGGACGGAATTTTTCAGTTTATTACTCTACACCTTTCTTAAATAGACTATAGACGTTAATTACACGTATAATATTAATTACTTTAAGTAACGTAGCAGATTTTCAAAGTTTTCTCTCCACTGTCGCCTACGTCATTGTGCTTTATATGATTGATTTTGACCGAATCGAAATTAATGTTGGGCTGAGTACGTCTCTAGAGACTAGTATTATCATGAAACCTTAAAATGATATAGTGTATAAAGAAAGTCTAGATTCAATTTATTTTTTGACAAAATGGGGAGATGATAAAACTTTTTTACACAGTCTACCAATTTTTTTTAACTATTAACTTCCACGTACCTTATAACTCTCTCCTCAGATTTATAATACCGTTTACTTAAAACCTAATAAAGCCTTGTTACTGAGAAATAATGAAGTCGTTTTTATACATTTGAATTTTGTGCTAAGATATATATTTCAAAAACAGTTGCAGGCGTGCGGCTGTCATAATATTTTACTGATAAAATTTAATTAAACAAATATAAATTTAGTATTACTGGATAGCGAACGGCTCAAAGGTTGTGTGTCGTATCATAGATTTTTAATTTAGGGCGTTTATTTTAGAAACATAATTTCTAATATTGGCCTAGGTATTTATTCTAGAATTTTACTAATTAAAGTTAAATCTACAAAGGATACGGCTTTTAATATCTCCGTGATTTAATTTGGGGAAATGCATTAGACGGAGTTGGGAAAATTGATATTTATTTTGCGTACAGTTAGCAACTTTTACACTGAAAAATGTTCATGTAAAAATTTCCTTTTAACAAAATAGTTGTAGTAGAGTGTTACATTTTTCTCTATTTTAAGAACAAAAAAATTGCAACTTATTTCTTACTCACCTTTTAGGTACTCAATATTCTCCAGAGAAAGCTCTGTAGATGTTGGTAATGAAAGTAGACCATCAGTGACGAGTTTATCATCTTATTCCACATCATCTAGGAGATATGAAATCATTGGACAAAGATCTATGGATTCGAGAGCGAGTGTTACAAGTTTATGGTCTTCTGATATGTCAAGGTATTCTATATTGTTATTGTTCTATACTTCTTGGCATAAGTAATAGTTTTATCCTCATTCGAAGGTTAAAATAACAGTTTTCTACTCCCACGTGGATATTTGGTGTTTTCTTTACACTTATGTGACGAGAAGAGTAGGCTATAACATTGGTATAAAAATTAGATTTCTCTGTGGCATCCTTATAAAGTACTGACCAATCACCATTTCTTGTATTTACTGAGGCTCCGCCTTCTTTTTCAAAACACTAAATTATATAATTTATACGTATATGGTACAATATGAGATTAATTTGTTCATACGCATCTACATAGTTTTATCAATAATACAACCGGCTGAATGTACATAGAAAATAAGCTTCATGTAGCAGTATTATTGAGTTGGTTTTACTAAAATTTCTAATACGATTATTTGGCCGAAACGGCACAACGGTGAACTTTGGATCCAATAGTCGTGAGTTCAAGCCCTTCAGCCTGCAAACTTTTTTAACCATTTTTAATATAAGTTTCGTAAATTTGGTCGTAGAAAAAAATGCTGTTAAGCTCGAGTGAATTGTCCATATCGCACTCGGAAGTTTGAGCGCTCGGTCTACGGCGTCGTGTTCAATTTACTTTCTCGTGAGATGTAGATATCATATCCACTGTTGTTGTACATACTGATATTGTACATGAGTGGATATGTTGTTCATATCTCACGAAGATGTAAATTGAGCACGACACTTTAGGCCTCTAACTCGAGTTTTACAGTATATTTTTTTCTACGGCTCAACTTTCAAACTTCATTATTAAAATTTTATTAAAATATTTAAATCAGGCGTATAAATTGTCTTTTTAGTTGGCCGTAACGCAATAGGCGAGTATTCACCTGAAGACGACTGGAGATACTTATCAGTTGAAACGTTGTGATGAAAACAAATATGTAAAGATAAGTCCAAAACTTTTGGTTTTATTTCTTTAATTTTCGCACCATTTCGTGCACTCTTTAGGAAAAATTATTGTAGGCATAGGCTCTGGGATAAATATTTTAATTCAAATATAAAAAGATAAAAAATTTGATGTGACCGATTTGCGTCTTTTTGAAGTAAATTCTTAACTTCAGTTTTGTTAAGTTTCATAAACCGACGTGTAAAATTTAAAACGTGTATATTTCGTTTTTTGTAATTAATCACTGTGATTGGTCAGTTTCATATCCTAACTAGGATGGATATGAAATTACTAGGATGGATATGAAATTCTATCCGTTAACTTGCACGGAATAGCCCACTTATTCAATCACTTTAGGGTAGAGTAAACAGTAAATATACATGTGAGAGTAGAAAATAATTTTTAGTGTACATAAACTAGTTTTACTAAAAGCACTATAACTTTTCCATTTACCAAATGTCGATAATGCGCTAGTAAAAAAGTGTAACACAAATAAATAACAAACACATTTTAGAAAATAATAGTAATATTGGAGTCGAAAATTGGAATGAAAAATGTTTAGCAATCATTTCTAAAATACATCGTGAAAATATACAATTTAAAAGTCAATAAAATAGGTTTCTAATTTTTTAGGGCGCGGTAATTCGGCAGAGAAACAATATTTCATTTTTACGTACTAGATAAAAATAAAGCGAATTCTAATAAGAAATAAATATAATTATAGTATAAGTATGATTAGGAGTACAATTTCGTGAATATCGTAGAAAAAATAAAGTTATCCAAATATTTGGCACTGTTCATAATTGTAAAGAGGAATCTTTATTTTGTATTGAAAATACTAATAACAACACAATAGTATATTAGATTATAAGTTTCTTAAAAAATTGTTTTAATGTACTTTTCTATTCGGGAAGCGCGCCATGAAGCCCTGGGTATAAGGAAAGTGCTATATTACAAAACGTGAATATCAACGTTGCAATTAAAAGAATTTTATTGTTAAACGTTCCTTTTGTTCAACTTCGAAAAGTGTCATATTACTGTTTGGTTGCACAAAAATGTTAAACCAGAATTAACTAACCAGCAAGTTTGCCTGTCACATAAATGACATTCACAGGCATTATGTACTCACCATCAAAGCTGCATGATTAGTAAATTAAAAATGTAGGTAATCGGGCCAGTATGATTGTGAGAAAATTATTTCTGCGAATGTCATGTATATAACAGTGAAACTTGCTGATTACTTAATTATTATTAAAATTCTTTATAGGAAAGATTTAAAGAAAAAGATAAAATTTAATCAGAGGCTGGCGAAAAGTTTATTTAAACTCCAGTTTAAATGGAAGAAATGTTAAAAATGATCATTTTATAATGTGGAATTTAGAGCAAAGTTCGAGTGATTTACCTGGTCGTAACTTAAAATAACATAACGTGGCATAACAAGTTATGAACATTTAACTCGAACTTTGCTGTCAATCCCACATTATAAAATAACCATTGTTGACATTTCTTTGAGTTAAACTGGGCCTCAGTTTAAATGGACTTTTTGAAATTGGATCTTAGTGAATACGGGAGCTTGCTTGGGATTAGTTCGCTGGAAAAGGAGAGTTTTTTTTTGTAACTTGTGCTACTTTGCGGGAACTTAGTTACGCTTCTTATGCGATAACTCTGAATTACAAAAACGAATATTTTTCAACTAGTTATATAAATTACCATTTCACTTTTTAGGAGAGATTCTGAGGCAATTCCAGAACACGAAATTGATTCAAGCGATTCGACTCGGACTTCTCTAGCTTCTAATGATAGTAGAAGATTGTCGGAAGGTCTATCAAAAAGAAGAAGATCGTCGGCAAGGGCAGTGCAGATCAGAAGGTTTATTAGGAGGGTGCCGCTTAGTTACGATAGAAGAAGGACCACTGGAAGGTTATTAATAAATTCTATAGTTAAAGCCTAAAAATCCTTGACATTGTTAGGTAATTATTAGGGCTTTATACAGGGTGTGTCAATAAGGTGTCGGGCTTTGATAGCACCTAAACTATCAAAGATAGGAAAAAAAGTGTAATATAAAAGTTAAATGGTTTGTTAGGATGCATAACCTAAAAATATTTTAAAATCTACAGGGTGGTCCCAAAAAGTGGTACTGAATAATAAAAAAGAAAATTAAATGGGACACCCAGTATAATTTTCCAGAATATGATTCAATAGAATAAGGACTTTAAAACCATCTTAAAATTTTTGAACTAAAATGCAACGTTGCCAAGTAATTAATTTTTTTCCGAAATTTTAGTAATTTTAAGGGTATCGTAAAAAAATCATAGTAACCTGTGGATTAACCCTAGGCAAATATAATTTACATTGTGGGTACTTTAAGGTACGATATAATGATCGATAACAATGTTTTTTAAATCTCTTATACAGAGCGTTCGGTATAAGTTGGACAATTCGACAGTTTTATAAATGCTTTATTTCAATTTTTTTAAATAGGACCCCACTAATTTTTTTAGGCAAAAGGATGTATCTTTCGAAAACCTTACTTTTTTGTTAAACATGTCATATATCTAAATATTATAGTTTTTGAAATATTTTAGGATTTGTCTTAACTTAGGGTAAAAAAGGAAAGTTCTAATTGAATAATTTAGTCAAGATTGCTTTGGAACAAAAAATAAATAATTTTCTTTATCACAGCTGTAATTGCAAAATTATTTCGCTAACATTTTTGTTTAAAATTTAGTGTCCCGAACTAACTTTATCGAAATAGAAAAATATGAGTTATGATAAAGTTCGTTCAGGAAACTAAAATTTAAACAGTAATTAAACACTAAATGTTGGCGAAATAATTTTGCAATGACAGCTGTGACAAAGAAAATTATTTATTTTTTGTTCCAAAGCAATCTTGACTAAATTATTCAATTAGAACTTTCCTTTTTTACCCTAAGTTAAGACAAATCCTAAAATATTTCAAAAACTATGATATTTAGATATATGACATGTTTAACAAAAAAGTAAGGTTTTCGAAAGATACATCCTTTTGCCTAAAAAAATTAGTGGGGTCCTATTTAAAAAAATTGAAATAAAGAATTTTTAAAACTGTCGAGTTGTCCAACTTATACCGAACGCTCTGTATAAGAGATTTAAAAAACATTGTTATCGATCAATATATCGTACCTTAAAGTACCCACAATGTAAAGTATATTTGCCTAGGGGTAATCCACAGGTTACTATGATATTTTTACGATACCCTTAAAATTACTAAAATTTCGGAAAAAAATTAATTACTTGGCAACGTTGCATTTTAGTTCGAAAATTTTAAGATGGTTGCAAAGTCCTTATTCTATTGAATCATATTCTGGAAAATTATACTGGGTGTCCCATTTAATTTTCTTTTTTATTAATCAGTACCACTTTTTAGGACCACCCTGTAGATTTTAAAATATTTTTAGGTTATGCATCCTAACAAACTATTTAACTTTTGTATTACACTTTTTTCCCTATCTTTGATAGTTTAGGTGCTATTAAAGCCCGACACCTTATTGACACACCCTGTATAAGAATGGAGCCTTACAAGAATGCTAAGCGTTTTATTTTAAAACGCTTTTGGGTGTTTTTTATATTTCAAAAAGAAGATATGCTTGTAAATCTTATTTTGTATATAAAAAAGTAACTTTTTTGGCTTCATGGATGGTATATAGGAAACATTTACTTGTACTACGTATTTTATAAGTAGTATATTTCGTTCGTAGTGCTGGTGGTTTTATTCAGATTAATGGTATTTACATTCTACTGGTAATAATGGAGATATATAATATTAAAGGCCAATATAAATATTTTTAAATTTTAAATGGTGGAGATGTTTCCTTAATGGAAACCATTATACGGTTAATGAAAGATAAATTATTAGTCAAGTTTCCACTTGTATGTATGAAATTTTCTTTGCACGGCGCAATTCACTACCTTGTAGAGAAGAAATCACTTATGAGAAGTGCAATGACGTAGGTATCTACGGAGATATTGTTGCAATTATTGATGGCGTCACTCCCGAAACCTGCTTGACGTCATGAAAACCCAATAAAGGAATAATATTTACACGTTACTTATACATAATAGTTATTTATTAGTAAAGAAATTATACACGCAGTCTGCTCCACTAGTTTATTAAATGATTTCTTTTTAGAAAAGGCTTTACATTAAGCCGTACATGTTTCAAAGGTAAAAACCTTTATCTTCAGTGGAATTTTTTTAATGTACCATTGCGCCCAAAAAAAACTGGGACAGCAAAATTGTTGAAGTTGTAGAGTAGCTCCTTGACTATAAGGAATATGTAAAATCTATTGAGGGAAGGTTATCATTGTTGTTATAATAGTTGTCATGGAAGTGAAAAGGTTTAACACCAAAACAACAATACTAAATTTTTAGAAATACGAGGAAAAATAAAAATACGCTTCTTTAAGTGTTTTAAAAAGTAACAAAAATAAAACAATATTTTTTAATATTATGTTCCTATAAATTTTAATTTAAATCATATTTATAATAACATGGTTTTTAATATTTGGTAGTAGTTGCACCGTTATTATCGATTAAGGCTTATAAACGTCGTTGCATACTTATTACTAGGTTTCTCGTATACTCTTGCGTTGTTGCATCCCATGCTTGCATTATCCTTTGGTTTAATTATTCATCCCGAGTTCTAGGGTAGAAGTTGTGTTTATACATAAATTTTGTCAGCTCATCCCAAACGTTTTCAATTGGGTTGATATCAGGACTTTTCGAAGGCCACGGCAGAATTCGAATTTGATTTTCATCTAAATAATTTTGAACTATGCGGGCTTTATTTAAGGAGCATTATCTTGTTGAAATACAAAATCTTGACCAAATACTGCGTCGACAGATGACATCATAACTTGGTTTAGAATGTTGCAATATAATGGTGCATTGAGCCTCCCCTGCACTATTTGGCAAACTCCTGGGCCCCTTGCACTAATCCAGCCCCAGACGTTAATAGGAAAGCGTCCACTTTGATTAGTCTTATTTGAATATCTTTCATCGTATCTCGTACCAGAAGGCCTATAAACGTGGATTTTCCCATTATTGCATGATTGAAAGGTTTTTCATCAGAGAATATTACGGTTTCCCATATATTACCTTGATTTATATATTCATAAGCAAATTCTACTCTTCTCTGTTTGTTTACTTCGGTCAAAAATATTTTATTGGCAGCACAACAACTTTTTATATCTGAAGTACGAATTCTTCTACGCGCTGTATTAGCCGAACCAGGAAAATGTGTTTCTTCTATAGCTTTTATTCCTGCTTCGAAGGGATGATCTTTTAGAAAATTAATTAATTTTATATCTTGGCCGTCATTCAAAATTTTAGGGCGACTAGAACCTGCTTTTCTTACAATTCTTTCATATTCTGCAATTTTGTACTTAGCCAACAACACGGTATGGTATTTTTGCTAATCCCTTATTCATTTGCGATGGTTCTTATTTGATGATTGCCCATCTCTCAATCAAGTGTAAATGATCGCCGAGATGATCGCTTTTTGCTCAGTGATTAACGCGGGCATTTCAAAAAATATTTCTTTTAACATGTCACTGTCAATCACAAAATTAAATTAAATTGACAACTTCAAAACAAGCTAATAGTCTGGGAGATTCAACTACATTTTGCTGTCCCAGTTTTTTTTTGGCGCAATGGTACCTTCAAAACATGTACGGCTTAATGTTGAGGCTTTTCTAAAAAGAAATCCTTTAATAAACTAATTAAGCAGACTTTGTGTATAATTTCTTTACTTATATCACTCCACTGAGTAATAAACTACTTCCACAAAATAGTTATTTATGTTATAAGGGCATTATGAAGATATTTATGCCTTCGAGGATAACAATCTAAGTTGTCCGACGGTATAGACATCAAGTAATGCCCATGGTACTTCTTCAGATAATTCCAAGTTAAATTAAAAGAAAATTTAAAATCACCAAAGGTTTTTTACCTTTATAGTTGCAAAAAAAAACAAAGGATAAGTGTTCATTGTTGTGCTGTGTCAAAGTCAAAACTAAAATTTATATAAAATAATGGATTTTCCGTTGATTACGGATAAATTTGCTGTTAATGCTGCCAAAGCTTTGGATAATCTTGTCCCAAAGACGCCTATAATAAGGAATATCAAAAGTTTTAGAATTGGATGAAAAATAATAATGTAGAAATTGTCAATGAAACGGTGCTACTCGGATATTTCCAGGAATTGGTATGTTAAAATTGCTGATGTAATAGTTATTTACGATATAACTGTTGTAAAGATTCATATTACAACACGAGATGTTAAAGTTTTTAAACGAGGCGTCAGCCGAGTTTAATAAAACATCGAGTGTTGTAATATGAATTTACAACAAGAATAATATACAAAATTTTATCTTCTTTCATCTATGAATAAAAATATTTGGCAAAAGGCATTTTTTAAAATAAAAATGCACCTGTAAAAATGCACCTGCTATTAAGTTTACTAATTAAGTTTTTTATGTTACCTTTCGCATAGTTACTGTTTCGCATGGTTACTGTCGAAACTTTGTCAAACAAATTCAAAAATATAAAAAGCGTTTTTTAAAATGTGCGATTCTGATGAAAGTTTACTCTCTGATATAGAAGCAGCGGCAAACGAAGCGATCTCAAGTTTAGTTCCGACAAAATCCAAAGCGCGGTATGAGTTGGAGTATCAGAAGTTTGAAGATTGGTGCAAAGCTAACAAAATAAAGGAGGTGTCTGAGAAAATCCTTTTGGGTTATTTTTCCGTAAAGCAACGCTCCCAGAAACCATCTACACTATGGACTCACGAAATGTTGAGAACTATGATTTCAGTCAAGAAAAATCAAGATACAAGCAGATTTTCTCAACTTATCGCACTTTTGAATAGAAGTTCAGAGGGTTACAAGGCCAAAAAGTCCAAAGTTTTCACAAAGGAAGACGTATGTAAGTTTCTTAGTACTGCAGATGGTGAAACATATTTACTTATGAAGGTTGTTATGATAATCGGCATTTTTGGGGCTTGTCGGCGCGAAGAACTAGCTAAGTTAATGTTGGATCATATTGAACACAATGATTTGTATATAAAAATTGTGATTCCATTCTCGAAAACCAAAATTATGCGAGAATTTGTTATAACAAAAGGAAATGTGACAGGTGTCAACTGTTTAAGTATTTTTCGAAAGTATGCTAAACTTCGTCCTCTTAATACAACTCACAGGCGGTTTTTTGTATTCTATGGAAAAGGAAAATGTACCTCACAGCCTGTCGAAATTAATAGTTTTGGAAGTATACCAAAAAAGATTGCAACAAAACTTGGATTAAATAATCCCGAAGGATACAGTGGACATTGTTTTAGGAGAGATATGCAGATGTTAAAGCGTCATGGGGGCTGGAAATCCTCTTCTACGGCAGAAAGCTATGTTGAGAATTCTTTAGAAAAGAAACAAATAACAAAGAAGATCATGGGGTCAGACACGGATTTAATGATTGGAAATTCGAACGTAAAGGGCTCCATCACATCCACTTCTGGTATATAAATTTCTAACTGTAAAAGGTGTATTATTAATGTTTATAATAAACCTTAAATGTTATATTTTAATTAATAATTGGTAATTAATTTTGTTAATAATAAATCTTTCTTCTAAAAAGTGTAGTTTTATTTAACAGCAAAATTTTAATAAACCGGTTTTTTTTATTACGGCACTAGTGCTGTAAAGGCATCTATATTAGATGCCCTTACAAAACGATTTACAGAACTGTAAAATTCATATTACTAAGTTAAAGTAGATAAATAACTATAAAATACTAATTATGTATATCGATTATAGTCTGGAACATTCACTCATAATTATTCCTTATAGACGAAATATTCAATGTTAAAGAAGACATTAATAGTTAATAAAAACATATACATTGCAAGTTAGGCCAGTATCTAAAGCAAGCATCCAAAGGATATGAAGCGAATCAAAAATTTTGACTTGAGAAGATGTGATGAAATATATCCGTGAAGCTCCCAATGATAAATACATTTTTTCGTTAATATAAAGTTGTTACCTTAATTTTTCCTATTTATTTCTCTTAATGCCCGAGGGCATTAGAAACTTCCTTAATGCCCTAGGGTATTATATACCATTTAAAGTGCCTGGCAGCTATGATATTATAAAACAATAATATTCGAGTAAGACATAATAAATTATTTTAAGTTATGTAGCAACCTTAAAGTTTTCTCGTGACTGTCGCCTACGTCATTGTATTTTACATGATCGATTGTTTGACATTATTAAGGTAAGTAAGGAATTCCAGCATTTCAATCAATGCAACTGCGACTTTATTATTTTAGAGAAATGTGTTTATTTATGTTATTATTTTATTTATATACTTATGCGATTGCTAAACTAATGCTATGCACTCGTTTCCGCATGCGTGCGTTAATAATAATCTGATCCCACTTATATCGTAAATACCTATAAAAATATGGTAGATACGTTCTTATAGTGTTAAAGTGAGGGATTGGTTGGACCCTTCTTGATCCGAAAAGACAAGCAGGAAACCTTTGTGTGCTTATTTTATTTCTGGTTCCTAGTAATTTACTCCAGATAATCCCCTATAACTAACTTAGAAAAAGTAAGGGTCTGCTGAAATTTCAAAAATCACCTCAATGGACGTTATTGACTATAACCGATTAAAAAGAATAAACAACGACATATGTATAAATGAAAGTGTTTTGTATTTGCATAATTTTACCAACTTTTGCATGTATTTTGTTTTAAAATCAGTTACTTCACCTAAAATAAAACCTTAAATAAATAGGAAAACATGCGCAAAATAAAAATAACACAAATGGATCTTTATACTATTCATATTTTTCCTTTCCAATTTATGTAAAGAAACGTATTTGAATATTCTATGAATATTTTAGTACCTTTTAGCTTGTGATGGTTTTAGCGTTAAAAACTTTTTAAACGTATAATAAATACAAATAAGAAATAAAAGAATTATTACTATTGAGGTATTATTTAGCAATAATATTTTTATCGCTATTGTTTAGGGTACATACCTACTCTTATATTTTCATCTTTAGCGCAGAAATTCTAAATATAAAATACAAAAACCTTGTTATTGGTTTTCTGTCTAATTAAATTTACTTTAACAAGCCGCATCAGAGTTGTAACCCACTGTGTGATACTTCATAGTGATTTTCCGGCTTTTTTCATTTATTTATTCGTGTGGAACTTCAGATTTTAAAAAAACGTCCTCAAAGTATACCAAGGAAACGTTCTCTTATGCCCCAACTTATTACTTCTTAAAAGGTAACGTAGGTAAAGATAAAGGTGAATGAAAAATTGAACACTTTATAGTATATTTTAGAAAGGTGAAGAGTAATAAAAGCTCATTAGGTATGCAAGGGCTCTTCAGAGTGACCCAACGAATATTTAAGCATTTGGCATTGATTTCATTGCTAAATTCTTCATTTTCATCAAGTGCAGGTAGTACCACCCGGGTTTGGGTCAATTTATGTATTTTACTTATTGTTATCCATTCACAAACACTGAAAATGGTGTGACAAGGGCGTGAATTATTTACATAATAGGTATTAGGTACACTTATTTTTTTTAACATAAAAATATACAAAGTACAAAAAATACATTAGACAGAAATTAAATTTAAAAAAATCATAATATTCTTCGTCATCTGAGGAACTGTCATCTCCTTTTGACGTTAAAATTAACGGGTCGACGGTCCGATCGATCGGGTGGTTAAGATCCCATATTTTCTCCTCTTCTTTAATGACATGATTGACTGATTTTCGCCATTTCTCTGGTGTCACTTCCTTATTGGCTTGATCAAACAGTAGCTTAACGTCTTTCATTTTGAATGTCGTTCTCTGTCTTGCTACAAATCCTTTCACTTGCGCCCATATAAGTTCTATACGATTTAATTTGCAATGATATGGCGGTATGCACTGTGTTTTTCAGTTATATCTCCCACGGCATATTTCATAAAACGATGTTTGTGTAAATTTGCTATAGCCAATAGTTCCTTCCTTATCAAATTATCTTCTTTTTTTTTTCTTTGGTTAGTTATCATAAATAATGTAATGCACAAAATTTACCTGTGCCTATGGCCGACACCGAAATTGAGCCGAACTGGAGGAATTTCTCATTTTATTACTCTACACCTTTTTGAAAGACTGACTATGGCTTTATTTAATAACATTGTAGTTATTATTACAGTATAGTAAGATCTTGTTGATAAAGTGCAAATTCTCAGAAGGGAGGTCTTGTTGGCCAAATATAAATTAATCTGTGCCATGCTTAAAAAGAAATGAAACGCTACAATCACATCCTATGCGTATAAGGTCCTCTTTCGTTGCACGATAACCCGATTCGCCGTCTAGTTAATACTAAGAACCAATAATCAATTTATACTCTTTAGCAAACCGCGGTGCTTGTACCTCGGGGTAAAATTGAAATCAATAAGTGTGTACTCCGCGGAATCACAAAGCCACTTTTTTCTATAAATGTGTGAAAGTAGGTAAAATAAATTATAAAATGTGAAATTAAATAATATTTTATACATTAGCTTAAGATTTAATATTTTATTTATGAAGTCCGAACAGCGATACCTCTTATACTAAAAAGTAGACAAAGGATGTTGCTACAGTAACAGAAATAAGTTATTGAATATAGTTAACAATAAAGTAGAGAGTTTAGAGTCCGCATAAGTAAATAGAAAGAAAGTTATTTAGCGGCAGGCGCATTAAAGTACACAGGGACGCCAAAAACAATGGGTTCCCCTGGGGCACAGGTAGACAATGACATAGTGAAGCCTAGTACTCTTAATTTAAAACAAGACAGTAATAAAATTTTATAAAAAATTTTGCTGACATCCCCATAACATTTTTTTATTTACCTGTTTTTCGTTTAAATCGCAAAGCGCAAATATTCGTATTGCCCAGAACGTGCCCTAAATTTCACATTAAAATACCATAAAAAAATCCTATACCAGCCCGGCGAACGGTCTGGAAAAATAGAAAAATATAAATGGACCTGGAATTACATGCATAAAACAGCTGGACTGCGCTTACGAATATTAAATCCGTTTATATTCCCTGGAATATTTTTTGTTGTTTTAGTTTAGAGCTTTGAATAAAAATATCCAAATTTGACAACAAACTGCCAATTTAAAGAGACTGGAAAAATTGTTTAAAGAACTTTATATACTAAATAGAATTTTATTTATTTTGTGTTATTTTTACACAGAGAAACAGTATGGTGGTATCAAAAAGAAACCCATTAAATCAATGGTACACTCTTAAAAATGACTTGTTATTTGGTACTAATTTTTATTTGTTCTCGTGTTCACGTTACCAAAAATAACTATTTTTAGTTAGGAAAACAAAAAAGAATTTTTTCTTGGTTATATTTACCAAAAATGATGCCATCAGAACAAAGAAAATATCTTGTTTTCATATTAGTTGGCAGAAATAAAATATTTTGTTTAGCTGAATTTTACTCTGTATATATCTTATTTAAATGTTACATCAAGGATCTTACAAACTTGTATTTATCATTTAAGCTTGTTGTAATAACACATTATGAATTTGTAGTCCCTATCATTTTGTTAATTTTGATTAAGATACATTCTTAGTTACCAGAACTTACTTTTCTTTTCAAGTAATATTATTCTTCATATTTATAACTAACGGCATCAGCAGAGACTTGACGCCCTTGCCCGGTGGGTGACATGTGACATCATTCTAGCCAGGACTGTCAGGAGGTTATGTTTATGTGAGGGTGCTTTCGCGGTTCCGTGTCCATTTTTTCGTGTTTTTGAGGCAATAATTGGCCATTTTCATGGCCGTGCCCTTGTGGAAATTGGATGTGACAATATTTGGTGTAATTTATTTGTGTTTATTGTCTTGCTTGTGTACGTTCTTATTGGCAGAAGGAAGTTAAATCACAAGTAAGTAAACATTTTATCATTGCAGTTGTACATTAGAAAGTTTAAATGAGATTTTTATAAAGCATGGCAAGGTGACCCGATGAAAAATAACTTGTTTTGTTTTTGTCCTATGTTCCATTTCTATAAAAGAACGTCATATTGATGACTTTTTAATCTGACCAAGTGCAACAAATTTCATATACCTAGCTGTATATTTTAAATAGAAAGTCCAGGGGATATTTTTTGTTTTTTAATAATCGCAGTTGCAGATAAGAAAATTTAAATAAGGACAATTCAGTTCTATAAGCAATTGAACAACAAAAAAGGTTGAGTAAAATAAGTAAAAAATCTAGTGTTTTTGTTTTGTATTACATAAATATGTATTATAAAGAACATGAGAGAACAAGGACATTGGAAATAATTTTTTTTAAAGAAACCATAATATCCCTGATAATTTATTCCAATTAGTTTACGCATACATAATAGAGTAGTAATACCAAGGCATTTTTTTATTTAAATGGGGACCTAGGAAGGAATATTTTTCGTTACTAAGTATAAATTACATATGACTTTTTTTTAGAAATGAAACAGACTTTTTTTAAAGTTATTTCTATCAAATCAACTTGCTAATTTTGCCATGCGTTATAAGCAGTCCATTCAAACTTTCTAATGTGCAACTGCAATGACAAAAATATAAAACTTTTACTTATTTATGCTTCAACTTCCTTCTTACAATTAGAAAGTACTGAAAAAAGATAATAAACACAATGTTGTGACTACATACGTAATTGTTACTCTATGAAAATTTCAAGTTTGGCCCAAATAAATGATTGCTTTGGCAATATTTGTAGATTGCATCATTATCAAAAACAATATTTCCATGAAAAAAATTTTTAATTTTCCATATTTACACATTAGTTGTGACAACTAATTTTAAAGCGGGAGTACCATATAAATTTAGTTATCCGTATATAAAATTTCGTTGTGACAACTAAAATTTGTAGGTTGGGTTGGTTAATGTTATTAATTAGTTCAGCAGTTCAATAACGACAATTTTTTTTGGTTGTACAAACTAATTTTTGGGTTGAGTCCGATTTCACGAAAATAAATAGTTGTCAGAACCAAATTTTAGTAATCCATACCATGTTATTTTTAAGAGTGTTGTTTTGCCACAATCATAGCTTGTTATTGAAAGCCAATGGTGTTTAAATAATATAAATGCTTTTATGCCAAAATAACCGTTCTATTTCTTTTAATGCTTAACCTATTGTTACTTCATAATAACGATTATCATTTATTTAACTCTAAGCTATCACTGGCTATCTGGCTGCCATTGGTTTTTAATGAAAGGATATATTTGGCATAAAAGCATTTATATTATTTAAACACCATTGGCTTTCAATAACAAGCTATGATTGTGGCAAAACAACACTCTTAAAAATAACATGGTATGGATTACTAAAATTTGGTTCTGACAACTATTTATTTTCGTGAAATCGGACTCAACCCAAAAATTAGTTTGTACAACCAAAACAAATTGTCGTTATTGAACTGTTGAACTAATTAATAACATTAACCAACCCAGCCCACAAATTTTAGTTGTCACAACGAAATTTTATGTGCGGATAACTAAATATTATATGGTACTCCCGCTTTTAAAATTAGTTGTCACCACTAATGTGTAAATATGGAAAATTGAAATTTTTTTTTCAAGGAAATATTGTTTTTGTTAATGATGCAATCTACAAATGTTACCAAAGCAATCATTTATTTGGGCCAAGCTTGAAATTTTCATAGAGTAACAATTACGTCAAATGTAGTCACAACATTGTGTTTAATATTTTTTTTCTGTACTTTCTAATTGTAAGAAAGAAGTTGAATCATAAATAAGTAATAATTTTATATTTTTGTCATTGCAGTTGCACATTAGAAAGTTTGAATAAACTGCTTATAACGCATGGCAAAATTAGCAAGTTGATTTGATAGAAATAACTTTAAAAAAAGTCTGTTTCATTTCTAAAAAAAATGTCATATGTAATTTATACTTAATAACGGAAAATATTCCTTCCTATAATAGGTCCCCATTTAAATAAAAAAATGCCTTGGTATTCGTAAACTGATTGGAATAAATTATCAGGGATATTATGGTTTCTTTTAAAAAAAAATATTTTCAATATCCTTGTTCTCTCATGTTCTTTCTAATACATACTTATGCAATACAAAACAGAAACACTAGATTTTTAACTTATTTTACTCAACCTTTTGGGTTGTTTAATTGCTTATAGAACTGAATTGTTATTATTTAAATTTTCTTATCTGCAACTGCGATTATTAAAAAACAAAAAATATCCCCTGGAATTTCTATTTAAAATATACAGCTATATGAAATTTGTTGTACTTGGTCAGATTAAAAAGTTATCAATATGACGTTCTTTTATAGAAATGGAACATAGAACAAAAAGAAAACAAAAAAAAAATATTTTTAAGTTATTTCTCATCGGGTCACCTTGTCATGCTTTATGAAAATCTCATTTAAACTTTCGAATGTACAACTCCAATGATAAAAAATAAAATGTTTTCTTACTTATGATTTAACTTCCTTCTGCCAATAAGAACGTACACAAGAAAGACAATAAACACAAATAAATTACACCAAATATTGTTACATTCATTTTCCACAAGGGTATGGTCATGAAAATGGCCAATTATTGCCTTAAAAACACGAAAAAATGGACACGGAACCGCAAAAACACCCTAACATAACCTCCTGACAGTCCTGGCTTAAATGATGTCATATGTCACCCACCGGGCAAGGGCGTCAAGTCTCTGTTGATGCCGTTAGTTATAAATATGAAGAATTATATTACTTGAAAAGAAAAGTTAGTTCTGGTAACTAAGAATGTATCTTAATCAAAATTAACAAAATGATAGGGACTACAAATTCATAATGTGTTATTACAACAAGCTTAATTGATAAATACAAGTTTGTAGAAACCTTGATGTAACATTTATATATGATATATACAGAGTAAAATTCAGCTAAACAAAATATTTTATTTCTGCCAACTAATATGAAAACAAGATATTTTCTTTGTTCTGATGGCATCATTTTTTGGTAAATATAACTAAGACACAAATCTTTTTTGTTTTCTAAACTAAAAATAGTTATTTTTGGTAACGTAAACACGAGAACAAATAAATATTAGTACCAAATACCAAGTCATTTTTAAGAGTGAAGCTACAATGCGCTTAAATGTTTATTATATTGTAGGATTACTTTTATAAATTCTTTGTAGTTTTAGTTCTTGAAATCTTCAACAGGGCCTCAATTTTTGGATCATGGAAGTAGATTTTTCCATGGGGTATGCAATATCTCTCATGAAAATGTCGATCTCATATTCTTTTTCGCATTTCGTAGGGAAAGTTTCCAATAAGACCAATGGAACTCCAGTTTAACTCCATAGGGACATTGCGACTGAAATATTTCCCCAAGGGAATAAATTCCACCGCTTGAAGAAATAAGGCCTACAAGTAACACAGCGCATTAATATAGAACTCGCCTATTCTTACAAAATAAAAAAAGCAATATTTTCTTAAACAGGTCAATATTAAATGTATAATTAATAAAAATATTTTAATTTTATTGATTTAAATATAATTTATTGCATTAAGCTTATATTTTATTGAAACAATATAAAGGCCTCCTTATATCTATTTTTCTTCGTTATGGTTATTTCCAATATGTTTAATATACAAGGTGTCCCACCGGGAACCGAATCGATCTATATATAGAAAACTATACATAGGAAAATTTTGAAAATTTGACAGTATGCTGATGCTGATGGGGGCGACCGGGCTAAAATATTTTCATAATGGTGGAACTTCCGGTTATACCGGAAGTAAGTGTCAACTTGCTTATTTTAAATGGGATACCCTATATATTATTACATTGTTGCATTCTACGCAAGATTCTAGGCAGATGTTGTCCTATACCTATGTCCAAGCGTTGACATAATATTTGAATTTTTATGTCAAAAATGACGTTTGCAAGCCTTAGAATAATTATCAATTTTTTCTATAAAGAAGCCTTATTTATTTAATTCAAGTGGTATTCCTTGTTATAAAGGACCTGCTTTAATAGATTTTTTATAATATTTTGATAACTATTAATACAGAGTTTTTAAAAAATAAGATTAAAAATGAAATTGAAAGAAATGCATAAGGTCTAGATTTTCAAATGGAAACACTCAAATTTTATAATTATTTCTTATTTAGCATTAAAAATAAGGGTAAGTTTGTGTAAGGTTGTATATCTCAAAAATTTTTAGTTTTCGAAATATTGCCAATTTAGTATTTTTATATGGCGGATTTTAAGTTCAGTTACTCCTAGTTGGCTATGACTCTGTACAATTTAAGCGTCTTGGCATGGTTATTTATTATTGTCAAATGGCAAGTGACAGCTTCAATGCCGTCATAGCCAACTAGGAGCAAGTGAACTTAAAATCTGCTGCAAGGTAGCCATATAAAAATACTAAATTGGCAATATTTCGAAAACTAAAAATTTTTGAGATATACAACCTTACACTAACTTACCCTTATTTTTAATGCTAAATAAGAAATAATTATAAAATTTGAGTGTTTCCATTTGAAAATCTAGACCTTATGCATTTCTTTCAATTTCATTTTTAATCTTATTTTTTAAAAACTCTGTATTAATAGTTATCAAAATATTATAAAAAATCTATTAAAGCAGGTCCTTTATAACAAGGAATCCCACTTAAATTAAATAAATAAGGCTTCTTTATAGAAAAAATTGATAATTATTCTAAGGCTTGCAAACGTCATTTTTGACATAAAAATTCAAATATTATGTCAACGCTTGGACATAGGTATAGGACAACATCTGCCTAGAATCTTGCGTAGAATGCAAAAATGTAATAATATATAGGGTGTCCCATTTAAAATAAGCAAGTTGACATTTACTTTCGGTATAACCGGAAGTTCCACCATTATGAAAATATTTAAGCCCGGTCGCCCCCATCAGCATCAGCATAATGTCAAATTTTCAAAATTTTCCTATGTATAGTTTTCTATATATAGATCGATTCGGTTCCCGGTGGAACACCCTGTATGCTACTGAAAATACTTTTTTTAATGGTGGGGTGGGTGGGAAACCGCTCAAAAATTTTATGAAGAGACTTTACTCCCTTGGCGCCTGTGGCGTTCTAAAAATTCTTTACTGAGCTCTTTCACTATTCTCATATTTTTTATAATTTTGCGAGTTAAGTTGTTTATTAGATGATGCTGAATCAATCAATTATTCGATAAAACTGTTACTTGGTTATACCATTATTCTTCTTCATATCATTAAAAACCTGCACAAATTCGTAAATAAAAGGCAAACTATTTGTCTAATTTTCAATTTAGCCACCGCTTTGGGTTTTTTTTTAAAATAAATATCAAAATTTAACATTTTTTTTTAAAGAGTATAAATGACTTACCATTGAATAATCATCAATAATATCAATAATCATTCCTGTCATATTTCCTATAAATTTAAAATTAAATTAAGACTTTTCCCGGGGGAACAATGCTTGTGTTTTTATCTTTTATTGTAAATTTAATAATAATCTCTCCGCATAGAGTAAAGAAATGTGAAAAATTACAACCCTTTTTATTAATTACGCCGTACGCTCTTTATTGATTACTTCTTAATTAAATAAACGTACCCCAGTTGAGTAGTTTGCTGGAAAAATTAAACAGAGCGTGGTAATTTTTTTTGCCTAATGAGACTGAATTATGTGATACTGACTGACCATTTTAAAAATAATTAATGGATGGTACCGTTAAAATGTAATTAAATTTTAAACAGAATTAAGAGCTTGCTATTTAAGGGTTTAAGAAATGGTCTTTCTTGAATGATAGACGAGTTTAGAACGTTTCTTGACATGTTTTCTTTAAATTCACTACGTTTTTTCTACGGGTTTGAAAGACAGTCTTTAGCGGCAGGTGGACAAAGTAGTGCATCTATCTTTTGCATAAAAGTACACTGGGACACCAAAGTTAATAGGTTCCCTGGGGCACAGGTAGACAATGACAGGCTGTTTCGTCCTTGTTAGGACTCATCAGAAAGCCAAAACCTGTAAGCAACTACAGCTAAAATAAACTATTAAAATAATTACCTAGTATCGCCATCTGTAGGAATTAACTCAATGCAAAAGATAGCCATCAGACGTAAAAACCTAGAACTAAATAAACCAAGTACGGTGGCCAACAAACACCAGTATAGGAAACGTTTTAGCGCATTCCTACAATTTTTCTACGGGTTTGTAGATTCAAATATAGATCGCGCTACAGTAGCCCACTGGGTGACGCACCAATCCGTAATACAATGCTGTCTTTTAAAATAAAGTAGTAGAATTTTTTTGTATTACGGATTGGTGCGGCACCCAGTGGGCTACTGCAGCGCCATCTATATTGGAATCTACAAACCCGTTGAAATAGTGTAGGGAAAAAACGTTTCCTATACTGATGTGTTAGCCACCGTACTTGGTTTATTTAATTCTATGTTTTCACGTCTGATGGCTATCTTTTAAGTTAATTCCAACAGATGGCGATAGTAGGTTTTCTAAACATGTTTATTCTTAAAAATATCTTGAAAGCATGCTGTACTAGGAGTTAGAGGTGGGAAATACTGTTACCGATATGGAACGTTCCATTTGATACCGCGACAGGAAAATACCGCGACTAAATAACGGTTACTCCGGAACGAACTAGGGAGTGTTTGGTTTACAAAAATGTCATAATTTGAATTATTCCTGTCTGTGACCTTGAAATCTCAAACTAATAATAATAACAATAAGTTTATTTTCAATAGTCAGTTACAATATAAAAATGAGGTTTATTTTCTATTCCTCAATAAACTTATTCGTCAACCTCTTGATGACGTGCCTGTCATTTAACGATTTTCGGTATGACTTCCGCTATATTGGAAAAATATCGAGAACATTGTGGTTTGGTCAAAACTTGAAGTGTGTCACGCTAAGTGATAAGCGCCCTCTTCGACCTATCCTTCCTCTTTGAAAGAATTTAAAACTTCCTTGGGTTTTTCTTCGAAAGGGTCAAAAATAATGTTATATCCCGTACAACCCATAAAACGCAAATAAATAAGAAAAAATTCCCATATTTAGGCCAGGAGATAAGGAATACTTTCGAATAAGTTTCAGAAGCGATCTCTATATGAGCACATTTTGACTAAAAATTTAAATCTTTGAACCTGTAGGAATTTGTATTTAGATTTAGAAGAACCACCAATCTCCCGAAACATTACTCCTACAATTGTTATCTCAGTCTAGCGGAAATTGTAAAATCTAACATAGTTACTGTTGCAACATACGTACCTACCCTGTGAAAGAACGTTTTCTAAAACATCACAAATTCTTTCAGATAGAAGAAGATTGGGTTCTACCAAAGTCAAAAAACTATTATTTATAAATTCCTACAGAAAAATGATGAGTTCCTAGAATGCTAATATTAGTTTCATAAATATTAATTGTTTTACTGGATTATTCAAAATAAGGTTAACATACCTATACTTATATTATTTTTATCGTTTATTTACATAAGTATTTTCGTATTTATAAAATATAATATATTATCCCCTTGCACAAACATTTTATATAATAATTTATAAAGATTAATACTAATAATATATTTTAATCTAATTGACGACAATGCTTTTCAACTTCTTGAGTCATTTCTTTCATCATCGATACAAGCCAAAGGAATCCTCGAGACCGCGTCCTTTGAAAAATACTATACACCGCGGCTACCGCGCCAGTGGCAACCTTTCGTCCCCGGTCTGACAAAATACCTTTAGGCAAAATACCGTCAACGCCTTCAACCTCGAGACTGTTATACTCATACCGCCGCGAACGGCGCCGCAACAGTTCCACGTTCCACTGGCAACCTTTCGTTCCCAGTCTGACCAAATACCGTCAAGGAAAAAATACCGTCAAGGTAAAAATACCGTCAAGGTAAAAATACCGTCAAGGTAAAAATACCGTCAAGAAAAAAAATACCCTCAAGCTCCAGACGGTTACTCATACCGTTTGCTGTTACACACTCCACAACGAACCAGCGCGGCTGTCGCTTTCTGATGAGTCCTAGCAAGGCCGAAATAGCCTTTTATTGTCTACCTGTGCCCCAGGGAACCCATTACCTTTGGCGTCCCTGTGTACTTTAATGCAAAAGATAGATGCACTACTTTGTCCGCCTGCCGCTAAAAACTGTCTTTCTATTTACTTATACGGACACTAAACTTTACTACTTTATTAAACATAAAAATATTTTAATATTCTTATACAGGGTGTTCAAAAAGTAAGCAACATATGTAAAAAAAGTTATTGCCGATTTCTTAGTAAATGTTATTCTTGATAAAAGTAATGTTTAAAACTATAAACGCATATTTCACTCACATAATATTATATTATAACAATTTAAAATAAACTATTTTACATTGGTGGAATTTGAATTCCGGAATTCAGCTTCTAAGGCATCTCCATAAAATAATTGGTATTATCAGGTTAAGTATTTGGTTTTTCCGTAATGCGATTCTGTATAGTTGGATGATCAATAATAGGTATAGCAATAATTAACAGACAATACTCTTTCAAACCATGAGTAACTTAACAGGAATATGTTGATTGATTTAGGTACTTATCTATCTATTCTAGTTACACCGAATTTTACATAAGCTTAATTCCTCTAATTTTTTGATACCTTAAAATAATCTTTAAAGTAGAAAATCACCCAATCTTATAACAGATTAAAAATTGTGTTGTTATTTTGCGTTGATTCGCTTTTAATACTACCGGATAAGAATAAATGTTTTAGGTATATCCGACTTTAATAACTGTAATAAAAATATATTTCAGAAGATTTAAAAAATGATCCAATATTTATTAAGAACGAATTGATAGATTACAAGTATATGTCGGTGTTTGCGGTTTTTGAGAAGTAAAGAAAGCCGATTTAAAAACGCGAAAATATATAACAGAGGCTTGTAAGTAATTTAAAAATTGGAAATATTAAAAAAGGAAGTTTTAAATATTGATTCAAAAGGAGTCATATCACAATTGATTCAACTGCATAGAAATTTCGGAGAATTCATTATAATTATATTAAATTAGGAATATCCTTAATAAATTGTTTCAAAATTAGCACTCCAAGACTGCTATAATATACAGTTTTTCCTCAGCTATCTATATTCACACCATAGTTATTACAAATACGAAATTTAGTCAATGTAGTTTCCGTGGTGTGTAATTATCGGGAGCAGTGGCGTATTTAGGGGGGGGGGGGGCTACCGGGCTCCCCCCCCCCCCCCCTCGGAGCCTAGGAGATCAAGTCTAAAAGTCTAATTGTAACCGAATTTTTTGTCTCACGCTTGGACACTTAATTTAAATCTTTAAATAATGTATTCTTGGCTTAGATTACAAACGTCTTGTAGGAAACATTTTTTTAACTTTTCCTCTTGTTTTATATAGAAATTAAGGTTTCAAACGCATATCGTTTTAGTTTTATGCAATTTTAAAGGAAAACAAGTAAAAAGAATAATATTTTATATTATTTTTTTATTATATACTTGTCTGTTCCGTTCTCCCTTTTTTAAAGCTATTTTAAATCAACAAAAATATAACCCCAAATATTTTTAAAGAGAAAAATTTAATTGAAACATTTTTTATGGCAGTGTGATAATTTATAATAAAAAAATAGTGCCGGAAGAAACGAGAATGCATGCTTTGTTATGAATATACAAAACGGTACAAGAAGGAGTATTTTAAAACCAAATCATTTGCACCAAAAACAGCTCTTAGATCTACTCTCCTAAAAAACATAATTTTTGAAAAAATCATCAATTTTAACGTGGCATGTAGTCCCATCTCTCCATAAAAAAAATGTCCTACTTACGCCCACTGAGCCCCCCCAGAATATTTTCTGGCTACGCCACTGATCGGAAGAAGAGAAATATTTTCAATAGATCTACCAATAAATCGAGAGAATTAGCAGGATTTCTCTAGCTTTTTTTCTTTATTTATTACTAGGCATTACAGCCCAACAGAAACCATTTATAGGGCGGTGAGTGAGAAAATACAAATAAAAAGCCTATTAAACATAAAGATATATCAATAACAATAATATAACAGTTAACAATAAATAGGACGATATTTTAGAGATATTGATAGGGCAAAATGTCAAAGCCCCTAGTATTAATCTAAACCCCCATTTTACAAAATACTAGTGGCTTCGACATTTTGCCCTCATAAAATTTACATTTTTATTAGTACTTTGACATATTTATCTCAAAAACGCAAAATAGTGACATATGCACTTCTTGTACCGAGCCACAGAATTAAGCCTTTGTAAAAGTTACATTTACAGTTTGTTTTCCATTAATCTAGACCTTTTTTGTTGGAAAAATGATGTCTTTAATTAACCCAGAAGTTAGTATCAAATAGTAGTTCTTAAAAACTAAACTGAAGAAATAACGACCACTTAGGTGATTGGATGTGTGCATTTTTGCGTACCTACGGTCCGCACCCTTTGATAGTCAATCTTCACGAGCCGCCACTGAAAAAGATAAGAAACTGCGCTACCGCCAAAATCATAAAAATATAATATGTATATGATATTGTAGGGACGAATAACCATAAAATATACAAATTTTTAAAGTATCACTAGGAAAACTATAGTAGTAGTGGCTTCGGGTGATTTACATTTGATACCAGTGACGTATTTAGGGGGCCTATCCCCTCCCCCGAAAGGCTCTTTTTGTATTCAATATAAATAATTCTTAACATTTTAGCCTCAAAAAAAAACTATAATAAATAGGATCCACTAAAAAACTCTGTTATAAGTTTCCATAATTTGAAATAACCGCCTAAAATTTGCAAGACGATTGGTGTTTGTACCACGCGGTAAATAGACATCCAGCGCTTTTACACTTGTTTTACGTCCCGATCGCTGATAATTCGTTATTCGGTAGCTGGGTAAATTATTGCCGAATTTTGTGCGTAGATACCTTTTTGCTTGATATCTGATGACCCCCGAGACAAACTTCCAATGACGCCACTGTTTGATACCCTCTTGCAACTCAGGATATAAGTTTAATCTTCGCAAATAATAACTGATGTTCAAATATTAACTTTAAAAATGCAAGAAGGCAACTCCTTTCTTCTTTTATTTTACACAATCGTTATTTTTCTATAATCCTCTCTAAACTTTTAACAGTTCAGCTTCAGCAGAAATTATTTTATTTACTTTTTTCCCAATTTCCTATCGTATTTTTCAATTCCGTTAAGGTACATAATGAATTTTCTCTAAGCGTTGTTCAAGCTATTAGGAAAGTAATTTTTTGTGGCGTTTTTTCTTGTAAAAACGCTAAAAGATTTTTAAATTGCAAAGTAAGGGAACAAAATAACATTTAGAAATTTTTGGATATTACCGTATCCACACACACGATGGGTATGTATTTCTAAACTTTATTTACTAATGCTGCCGTAATTATCATATTTATAGTCTATTTTAGAAAGGTGTAGAGTAATAAAATGGGAAATTCCGTTCAGTTCGGCTCAATTTCAGTGTCGGCCATAGGCGCACAAGGAAGAAGTGTTTTAATAGAAGGTTTGCTAACCTTTTAGTCGTTTAATCAAGTCAAATCAAATCAAAATTTATTATTCTGAAAACAATAATAATTATATAAACAGTTAAGGAAAAAAAATTAACTATTACGAGAAATAAATAAAGAAAACCTAAACGCACCAAAGACTACGCTATGCGTGGGTATGATTTTATTTATTAATATAGTTAAAACGAATAATATCAAACATAGAATTGACACCACATACTCTAGACTCATTCCACACGGAACACATCCCTGAAATGATACATTCCACGTTCCTAACATGTATACACTACACACAACATACTCGTACATCACACACTATAATATAATATTACACCTTATATATATTTAACGATAAATGAATTTCAAATGGACATATACGGGAGATTACCACGAAGACATGAATTCGAATGTTTTTGAGGACTATTTTGGTGAAATGATAAAGTATCTTCCAGCTGCTTTAGTAGTAGTTATGGATAACGCAAGCTTCATTTACGATTCACAGAGAAAACTCCAAATTCATTTTGGAGAAAACAAGAAATTATCGACTAGTTAAGTGGATAACCACCAAAATAATTTATTGAATTTGAAGATAATTTGATAAAGAAGGAACTATTAGCTATAACAAATTTACACAAACATCGTCTTATGAAATATGCCGTGGAAGATATAGCTGAAAACATAGTGTAACTTTGCTGCGCACACCGCCATATCGTTGCGAACTAAACCCTATGGAACTTATATGAGCGCAAGTGAAAGGATTTGTAGCAAGACACAACACGGCATTCAAATTAAATTAAAGAAAAAAAGGAAAGACAACAAAGTCTCGGTCTCAACAAATATAATTAAGTGGTTACACGTGTTTCACCCTTTCGGGCATCATCAGACCTAAAACAAAAGACCTAACTAACAGATACACGAATAATTAAAGACCACTAATTACCCAGAATTTAAAACAAAAAGAAACAGTTACAACATATTAAAATTTAAAAATGTAAATAACAAAAACAAAAAATCAAATGTCAGGGAGCAGTCGGGTCAATTGGATCAATAAGTCCAGTGAAACGAATGCGACGGGATCTAACTATGTTCAAATGCCTGAAAATATGAAAGAAGATGAGAGCGTAGCCAATCTGTTCTGTGCATTAAAAATTAGCGAAAGGTGACCGTCCCGATATCAACATCGGGTTATAAACAAAACAAATCATAACCAATTCATTTACTAATATTGTTAAAAATCAAATTAGGTTCAAAATTAAACACGTCGTTGACACAAGTAAGTATGGGACTTTTTTTGGCCTTAGTAATCTCCATTTTCTCCAACAGATCCAACTTCAGACCCTTAGAACATTCGTGCAAAACCTTGATATTTGTAGGGGAAGAGAACTGGTGTCCAGAAGTTAACAAGTGATTAGCGAATGCAGACTTAGTCTCGGTGAAATCCGAATATTTATACTTATTGACAAGGCTGAGATGTTCCTGTACTCTGAAGTTGGATCTGTTGGAGAAAATGGAGATTACTAAGGCCAAAAAAAAGTCCCATACTTACTTGTGTCAACGACGTGTTTAATTTTGAACCTAATTTGATTTTTAACAATATTAGTAAATGAATTGGTTATGATTTGTTTTGTTTATAACCCGATGTTGATATCGGGACGGTCACCTTTCGCTAATTTTTAATGCACAGAACAGATTGGCTACGCTCTCATCTTCTTTCATATTTTCAGGCATTTGAACATAGTTAGATCCCGTCGCATTCGTTTCACTGGACTTATTGATCCAATTGACCCGACTGCTCCCTGACATTTGATTTTTTGTTTTTGTTATTTACATTTTTAAATTTTAATATGTTGTAACTGTTTCTTTTTGTTTTAAATTCTGGGTAATTAGTGGTCTTTAATTATTCGTGTATCTGTTAGTTAGGTCTTTTGTTTTAGGTCTGATGATGCCCGAAAGGGTGAAACACGTGTAACCACTTAATTATATTTGTTGAGACCGAGACTTTGTTGTCTTTCCTTTTTTTCTTTAATCTATATCCGGTCTCTTTGAGAAATATGGACGATTTCTTCGATATTCAAATTAAAGACGTTAAGCTACTGTTTGATCAAGCCATTAAGAAGGTTACACCAGAGAACTAGCGAAAAGCAGTCCATCATGGTATTTAAAAAGGGTAGAAAATATGATACAGACAGACCCATTAATTATATTATAACATTATGATTTATTTTAATTTAATTTCATTTCTGTTTAATGTATTTTCTGTACTTTTTTTATAATGTTTAATAAAAAAAATTAGTGTACCCAATACTTTGTACATAATGCACGCCTTTGTCACACCATTTTTAGTGTGTGTGAACGGATAACAATATTCAAAACCTATAAATTGACCCAAACCCGGGTGGTGCTACCTGGACTTGATGAAAATAAAGAATTCTGCAATAAAATCAGTTGGGTCACTCTGTAGTCCCTTTGCATACCTATTGAGCTTTTATTACTCTACACCTTTGTGAAATAGACTATAATGTTTCTAAAAGTTAAACCTTAGAACTAGACAGTTCTATTTTTTATTCACCTTTACCTTGTGCCTACGTTACCCTTTAAGACTAGTAGTATAAGACATGCGGACTCGATTCCACGGCATATTTTGAGGATTTTTTTTTATCTTGTAATACAATCACTGCGTTATTGATATCGCCATAATAATAATATAGTATTGACTTTTGTCTGTTTGAAGGTTGGAGACAATAATGTTTCTTAATTGACAAAATAGTTTTGGACTTAGAATGTCTTTATTTGTTTTGAATCACAACATTTCAACTGTTAAGTATCTATCAGCGTTCTTAAATTTTCTCCAGTGTTGTGGTTTCTGCAGAATTTCAGCTTCTGTCTGATAAGAAGGCCGTGTGTCGAGGTATAGTCAGTTGCACCTGATTTTGATCACGCCTGGACACACATCCATCACATAAGGTGGACAGAAACTAAAATCCCGCATAAAGAATTATTGTACTGGAGGAAAAGAAAGTTCGTGGAAGCTGCTACCATACACCAAAACCCAGGCTGCTTTAGTAAGCGTTATTGGACATAAGAAATATCTGGAAACTTTTGTTAAGTAAAAATAATACCGCGCAAGAACTAAACGCATAACTGCACCCATCTCAGTTATGCTTCAGTTAGGGTTACCATCCGTCCTCTTTTCCCCTCTTTTTTTAGCGGTCCGAGAGAAGTCCGGGGAAATTTTTACAAGCGTCCGGGATTAATATAATTTACAAAATTTCCACACAATTCATGTCAACCAAAATAAAACCATCTCGATCACTGTGAATAAACATTTTTACCAAAATGATAAATTAGACGGGCGGAAGTTATTTCCAATAAGTTTTATAAAACTAAATTTTTCATTATCAATGTTAATAATAATAAATAGTAGAGCTAATTTAATTAAATTATTTTAATTAAGAACGGTGTGCCTGAGGAGAAAAACGCAAGAGACCATTTTTATGCAGAATTGATCAGGATAATCCGAAATAATATCCACATGGAAAAATATCAGTGGCGTCCCACTTTTTTTCTAAAAAGTATATAACTCTTCTTCATTTAAAGTTTTAAAAATTATTCTATTGGCGATAACGCTGAAACGAATCTCCGTTCAAGCTGCGGTTTAAATATTTTTCCTAGCAAATTTCATCTACTTTTCAATTATGGTATCATAATTATACCTTATGATTTATTTTTTCGGAGTAAAATCAAAAAATGTGTTATTATTACAAATTGCGCCCTCTAGCATGTTTTTGAGAACTATTATGGACAACTAAATACGATTGGTGAAAGTGCATACATTTCTCTTCCAAACAGTCTTTAGTTCGCTAAAATCGGATAAGTCGTTTATAAGTTACAGCGATTTAAATGATTACGCTTTCAACAGCTTCCCCCCTCTTATTAAAGTCGATACGCAAATGAGCGTAAGATCAAAATGATGCAGAATTGTCCAAGCTTTTTAACAGTGTTACCAAAGATATGCTTTAATGTGGAATTTTCGGAGATATATAAAAATTTACTTTTCAATTACGCCCTCTTGCGGCAAAATGCGGAACTTAAAAATTATTTCCAGGATTTTCTCATGGCCACTTTAGTTATCATTTTTTTCCCCGAGTTTCTATGCCCAGTAGTTTCCGAGATATAGCCGGCTACCTTTCTTATTGAATCACCCGGTACATAATATACAAAATACAAGCATTTTTTTTTTAGTATATATTTTGTGAGTGCAGTTGTTTGCTCGGTTGTTTGTTAATTTTATTTATAAATTAATATATGTTTTTGAGTTAATGTGTTTTTATGCATATTTTTCACAAAAACTTTTAAAATTTACTAAAAAAATATGTTTGAAAAATATTTTGTATCTATATTTTACCTTAATTTACATGCGTCACGGTGAGTCCGGGGCTTTAGGCGAAATGTCCGGGGATTTAGCGATTCAGGTTATAGTTTCGTAAATTCTAAGATGGCAACCCTAGCTTTAGTGTACCTGGCTAGTATAAATAGAGCTGTAGTTACTATACCTTTTTAATATTCACCTGAATACGACTGGAGATACTTACCAGTTGAAACGTTGTAATTTAATATAGACAATGCAAGTCCAATACTTCTCTATAGTCTGGGCAACTTATCATCTCGTTTTTTGACAGACGACAGCTGTAATTTATCATAGATCAGCTGATATCGGGACTTCATAATTTCCCTAGATTTTTAGTAAGTCGTAATTATCCCACACGTCACTAGGGTTGCCAACTTTGTAATTATATTTTTTCGTCCAATCAAAAGTGATTTCTAAAAAAAAAAAGTTGCGCCCTACATTCTCGTTGACCTGGAGTTACTTTACGCTGTAACGTGGCTTTTATTTTTCTTGCTCCTCCAATCAAAAATGACTACTACAAAAAATGGTCATCTACACGTGTAACCCTTCTCCCCGATACATACCTGGAGTCAAAGGGTATCGACCTGGAGCCTCCAAATCAAACCTGGAGACTCCAGGTCAAACCTGGAGGGTTGGCAACTCTACACGTCACGCTATTAAATGTGAACGAAATTAAAGCTAGACTTCCTCACCAAATCTTCCTAGAAATATTTAATTTGAAATTATCAAGTAATTGAGTCACCCTGTTTACAAGTTGTAATAGCCCCTAGCAACAATAAAATTGTAAATATGTAGACAACTGGTTCAAAATGCCAATAACCAAGTGCTTAATCCTAATTAATCTTAACTGGATAATCAATCTCACATTTTAAATAAACTATTGTCGTAATTAATCATTTTATGTGTCACCAATAATTATTGGTGCATCACTTTGGGTTTACTGATTTTTGCTAACGATTTCAACAGATAAATTAATCATTTTTCTGTGTTTGTTATTGACAATGTTTGTTCAGAGCTTTGTTTTAACAAAGTTTTTTTTTACTACAAATATAATTTGGGTTGTGGCTATATTCCATAATATCTTAGCTTCTTATCATTGAAAAATTTAGCTGTGGTGTCGAACGTTTCCCACTATGACAGCGTTTTATTTTGATAACTCCGTCTGAACTGTTTTCGTCGCTCACCGACACATCAGCCACGTGTTTTGTGTTACCTCTTCGATTGTTCTGCTGACAGTGCTGACTTTGACTTTTATTTTGACATGTTTTTGCAGGTTATACTCACAGAATAATAGAAATCGCATCGCGCCCGGTGAATATCCTAAAGAGAAGGAACGCGGTGTACCCACATATATACTACACTATACACTATATTGCTAATACCATAATTCAATGATGACACCACTGTAAGCAGATGATCAGGGGCCGTTAAGTTTGCACAGCTCGTAAATTTGCTTCTTGATGTAAACATTTGACAGGACCGACTTTCAAAATATTTTTACAAGCTTTTATTTAAATTCACCCGTTTAGTTTCGGTGTGTACAGTTTATGGTCAAATAAAACTAAGTAACCGATATTTTACATACCCAAAGTACCTTATTTCTGGTATGGAACCACGATTCGTGCAAAAAAGGATCATGCACTGTTTTCTACCCATCTTGAGACACAAGTCGCTAACAATAACAAAATGTCTGGTAAAATTTTATACCTAAATTCGCACCCAAACCTTAAAAATAATATCCACAATCACACACGAAACATCCGAACGAATACAGCGTAACAAAGCTTGAAACGACTACAACTTACAACCTAACAAAAAAAAAATGTCTAAAGTACAGTTTTATGAATATTAACACCCAAAACTTGGAAATTATAACAACACACGAATGAACGACAAAAGATGGCGACTAATAAGAATATAACGGCGAACCGGTTCTGTTCAAGAGACCTTGGGTTCTGTTTACGTTCTGTTAGAAATCGTGTGGGTTGCCTAATTTTTTCCCTACTGCGCAAGCGCCACGGCCCCCAACTCAGGTTATTTTAAATCGCACGATGGGTATATTCTTGCTTCGTGCGGCTGCTTGTATTGGCAATATAGTGTATGTATATAGGGCACCGTCAACTCTACCGCCGCCTAGCGTTGGTCTGGGACATCATTTATTCTTGGTTCACAGAATGTTGAATTTTGCAATATTGTGCCGTAAACAAATACCGTCCACTCCACTGTCCATTAGTAATAATTTCAAAATTGGTTGCTGACTGCAAAAGGTTTTTTTAGCAAATAATAATAACGAGCGGATACAATAAGATCGGCAAATACGCGTCATTCCCAGGGGGAAAATGAGAAATTCAATAATAAATGAAAATTCTATATCAGCATAAAATATAGGGAGGTGTCGAAAATGTCTCGAATATCGCAAATATCTCAAAAACTAAAGAATATATTATTTTTTAGAATTGTATAGTTAAAAACGGCATACTTAAGAAGGACGAAAATGTTTCTATAATTATTGTACACTGTACAGGGTCAGTCAGGAAAACACAAGCTATTTTATTTAAAGAATCAAATGGTCCCCTTGAAGGCAATTTTAATTATGTAAAAATAATATGGACAATATTTCGAAACTCTAATGAAGTATCTTTCTAATCTTTATAATAGTATTTTGTATAACAAGAGTGGATATGATGTCCATATCGCACGAGGAAGTAAATTGAGCACGATGCCGTAGGCGGAGTGCTCAAACTTCCGAGGGAGGGATTTTATTATATTGAACAAATTAATAACAAAATGTACCATATTCATTTAAATTATATAATTTAGTGTCTTGAAAAAGAAGGCGGAGCCTCGGTAAAGATAATATACTGTGATTAGTCAGTACTTTTAAGAACAACAATGGCTTCTCTGTAATTGACTACTGTGATTGGTCAGTTTCATTACCCATCTAGGATTGTTATAAAATTTTGCCGTACAGTTAACTGGATTAGCCTACTTTACTCGCCACTTAAGTGTAAAGAAAACAGCAAATTTCCATGTGAGAGTAGAAAATAGTACATTGTATACCTACCTAGTAGGAAAAGCTGAACATTCCCGGACGACCGTAAAGATTATATGTCGGATTATACACGGAGTCCGGGAATGTGGCTTTTTCTACGAGGTATACATACTATTTTTCCGTATATCGAAAATTATTAAAAGGATATAACTTATTACAATCAAATTTGGAAATAAATATTATTAACTTTGTTTAAAAATAAAGGATGCCATTAAATATTTGTGTTGTAACTATGGAAACAAAGTAATATTGAATTGTTAAGCTTAACACATTCACATTAACACAATAGTAGTAGACAGCTATATTATTATTGTGCTCTCTTCGTATATCCCTCGTCGCTACGCTCCTCGTGATTTAAATCCGACGATCGGGCAATACTGGTAGCTGTCTAAATATACTATTAGTATTTTTTGAAATATTTGTGATATTCCATACTTCTTAACACCCTGTATAGACTGTGTAGGTACATCGTGTAAAGCATAACCTGGCAACATTGCATAACTGATTGTTCATTGTCCGTATCAATTTGATCGTCATTATAACGACTTAGAATAGATGCTTGTATTGTAATAGATGACGTAGGTGTGCCGCAATCAAATATTTTTTTTTACTGTAATAATTTGGCATAAAAACTCATAACACGACTAACACATTAAACTCTTGACCCTTTTAGTTTCTATAAAGAATAAGAAGTAGAATTGGAGTAATTAGAATGGTGTAATAGTTAGGAATGGTAATTCTTAAGAGTTCTTCATACCTGTTTGGTTTTTTTATATTCGTGCTTTCCGTTTTCGGCCAATTAAGAACATTCGAAAGCCGAATAATATTTCTAAATTGCCCTGGAAAGTTTCAATGTTTCATGCGAAATTATAACTATATACAGTGTGTCTGGTTAAGTTCGCACCATATGGAAAACTTTTTTATTAGGTATTAACTTTACGAAAAAAAGTTATTCTTTACAAAAACCTCTAGTTTTGGTCGTATACGAGGTTTATCAAAAAATATAAATTTTGCCCAAGAGTAAAGTACCTTTATATTTGACAACATCGGACACTTTAATTATGAAAAGTTATTCGGAATGTAAAACTATATTTTAATATGCAATTACGTCCTTCTGCTTACATTTTTTTTTCAATAAATAAAAAAGATAAAATCCAAATAAAAATAATTTGAGAAACATTTGTAAAAATAAAAAAAAATAGTAATAGCATATTAAAATATAGTTTTACATTCCGAACAACTGTGTAATTACAGTTTTCGATATTGTCAAAAATAAAGCTTGGGCAAAATTCATATTTTTTAATAAACCTCGTATACAACTGAAAAAATTTAACATCTGATGACAGAAATAATTTTATCAAAACTATACTGGTCTGATTACCTTAATTTTTAATTTACTAAACAGGCACCTTTGATTGTGAGTTCATAATGCCTGGCAATGTCATTTATGTCACAGTAAAACTTGGTGGTTAGTTAATTATTGTTAAAAATCTTTGTGCAACCCAACATAAGAGTACAACATATTTGGATGTAATAATTTTAAAAATATTGACTTTTTCCTGGCAACAATTAAATTTAAGAAAATTAGCTTGAACTCTATATTTAATATAAATTATCTTAGAAACGATAACTTTGGTGCAAAGACTGTATTTGGCTTTTCTGAAAAAGTAATATTGAAAAATTTTTAATTTTGAAAATCCTAATTTTGTTTTTGCACACCCTGTAAAATAAAAACAAAGTTTTTTAATGTGAATTGTGTTAATATACTTAATAATTAAAATAAATTATGAGGAATGATTTTTTCCGAAAAAAAACCCGTAGACACACTGTATATACAACTCTGACAAAAACAATATCTTTTGTTTAAAATGCAACCAATTATAATATTAATTTAACGAAAAATAGGAAGTTACACTTGATTACTATTGTTAGAATTTTATTTGACCTCTATTTTATTTGAATTTTAACAATACACATTTATATAATACCTATTATCATGTAAATAATATTTATATTATTATCCCAGTATTGGTACACTGGGTAATTTGTCAGCTTAAAACCATTTCGTTTTTAGTCTTTATTATGTATATACCGGGTCCGCCAACGTGGCGGGGATGGAAGATTAAGTCATTATCGAGGAGCTTATCAAAAATACTAAACCAGCATAAGGTATCGACTTAAAAGCGGCATATTTTAAAAATATTTTACATTATACAGGGTGGCTCAAAAAAGTGTGGCGGACTAAACTTGCATTTTTTTAAATGGAACACCCTATATATTATATTATTTTCTAATTCCCTATACAATTCCACGTATATTTTGTAGAAAATGTCATATGTCTAAATTCAATTGTTTTTGAGTAATTGACGTTTAAAATATGGCATTTTTTGACTTTGACAGGCTGTAACATTTTGGAACGGTTCATCTTTGAGAAAAATGGTTTTCACCTCCCTATCTTAGTTTTTTATTCTCTATCCAAGGAAACCAACCTCCGATTTACTATGTTAAACCGTTAAAACCGTTTTTTTGGTTTAACATGTTAAACCGGAAGTATAAAAAATACCAGCATCGTTTTCTGGCTTGTCTAATTTAATACAAATATTGTACTAAGGGGTTCACAAGAACTTTGAAAATTTATTTTAAAGTTTTAATTATATAGGTTCAAATTATATCATCCGCCATGCAGAATATAAAAATAAAAATATTACGGCTATTCATGTTTATTTCTTATTTTTTATTAAAACTACAAACGATGCCCTCGCAAAATCTTCACTGACGCCGCGCCACTTAATTCTCGTGAAATTCGTTTTTATAATATTGTATATAAAAAAAAGTAATTTTATTGCCATCATCCGACACAGTAAACAAAGTAATACTGCAATGGGTACCAGGACATGAAGATCTTATAGGAAATGAAAGAGCCGATAAACTTGCAAGAAAAGGCTCAGAAAATACATTTCATGATCCAGAACCGGCATTTGGAGTACCAAGGTGCACAGTACGAGATGCCATAAAGCGATGGATCAGGAGTGAACACAAAATCCAGTGGAACAACAAGGATTACACCACAGCAAAACATTGGGGATCCAGCCCCAAGACTTACGAGTTGCTTCAAACGAACACGAATCAGCTGAGAACCATAACAGGAATTCGGACAGGACACATGGCTGTCAAAGACCATCTGCACAGAATGCAACTGTACAATGGAGACCGTGACTGCAGATTATGCGGACAAGACAGGGAAACTGTACAGCACATAGTTTGCCACTGCGAGTTACTAGATCGGAAGAGGCAACAAATACTCGAGCAACCAAAACTGAAACCAGAGGACTTCGTTACCCTCTCCCTAGTTGACCTACACAAACTTGTGCAAGGAACTGGGATCACGGAGTGGGTGTAACAACCAAACAGTGTGAGCACAATGGGACAAATCTGGCCTAAGTGCATCCGGCGCACAAACGGGTCTTCGAAAAAAAAATACTTATATTTACATTAAAGTCCATTCTGCGTTTATTTTAGAATGGACTTACACGTTTATTTCCTCGAAGAGTTACCTTAAAATGGACTTATATGAAATAAATTTCGCATTTTGTGAAAGTATACTTAAAAAGTTCCACTTCTACGCCCAGATTATTATACTAGGTAGACGTTCCGTCCTGTAAAATAAATAATCTATACTATTTAATTAGCACTAACGTGGCAACATTGCAACTACTAACAAAAGTCTATACAACAATTTGTCAGATCACCGAACCGTGTTCGTACGGAACGTCGGAAAATTACATAAAATTCCTTCTAACCAAAATAACGTCACAATAACGTTCATCTTGTAACGTGTAACAATATTTTTACTTGCGCGCCGAACCCGTTAAGATTAAATTTATTATCTGTACCTTATCTAAATAAAAGTTTTAATAGTCTTAGTTTGAACGCTACGCGGCAATTAAGCATGCAAACGGAAAACCCGGTTTCGTGTGAAAATGTGTTTTATTTATTTAAATTTTCTAATGTAAAATATTTGGTACTCTAGTGCAAATACTTAACATAGATAAATAAATGTCACTTAGTAACAATCTATATGTATTTGTTGTCACGATATATATGTCGGTCCCTTTGCTTGTCAGTACGAAAACGATATCTACCAGAATTATGTCAGATTAATATATACCTATAAATTAGCATTTCGAGGTAATATGACACTTGTTTTCTTGTTAAAGGTGTTTTTTTATATCAGTTATTAATAATTAGAGTAATAGTATATTGTATACCTAGTAGGAAAAGCTGAACATTTCCGGATGATCGTAAAGATTGTATGTCGAGGCGCAAGCCGAGACTGGCAAACGGAGTCCGGGAATGTAGCTTTTTATACGAGGCATACATACTATTTTTCCGTAAATCGAAAATTATTAAAAGGACATAACGTATTACAAGCTACTTGTTAAAATTTTGAAATATATATTATTAACTTTGTTCACAAATAAACGATGCCATTAAATATTTGTGTTGTAACTATGGAAACACAGTAATATTGAATTGTCAAGCTTAACACATTTTAGTTTACAAGTAGCCGTACAGGAATAATATTTCCTTACAGTACAATAATAAATATTTCCTAACAGTTATTTTCCATTGCCTAGCAACGACTAAGTGTAAGGGAATATTGACTTTTTCTTTCAAAAATATTATCAAAAATGTCAATATTTCCTATCGATTTTCGGAAAACTATATTATGCCTACAAATTACTTTTAAAAAGTTAAAATATTTGTTTTTTCAAAGAACCCATTATGTTTATAAAGATATTGGAAGATAAACAATTAGAAATTGCAGGTATTGATAGTAGCTAAACTTTAACTTTTATGTTTACAGCACGGTTATTACAAAAAATATACAGGGTGTCCCAGATAGCACTCTACAGGGATCTCGTAAACCATATAAGATAAGATGGTTAAATTAGAAAAAAGTTGAGCCCTTCTAAATTGTGCCACATTCTGGTGGTTTCAAATTTAAAAAACTCTGAATCCTTCCGAAGATATTTGGGCAAAACCGAATTATCGCGATTTCGTTTTTATTTTTTTCTTACTCTATTTGAAGCGATATGTTAAAATAAAGTTTACATTCTCATTACCACTTTTTCTTTTCTATTAGTTAATAAAATTAGATTTTTCAAACCATTATCAACTATGCTTTTGTAAATAGTCGGGAAATTTTATTTTAATAATTTTAAATTCCCCTCCTTATATATAATACTTAGTAATAATAACACGTTTCGGACTTAAAACCCAATTATCAATAAGAATAAGTGCAAATTCATCTTATTTGAAACTATTTTATTTTTAATCTCCTTAACCTAATCTGTCTCAACTGTATAGTAGGCTGTTACAGGCACTTGTTTAAATAAATTATAAATACTTGTCAAATGACAGATTAGGTTGATGAAATTGTTTAATGCAAATTAAGTTTTATCTAATTTCTTTGAAGTAAAACTTTTATGTTTTTGAGTGTGATTCTAGTTTTTTTTTTCAATAAAAATTATGAAACATTATTTTAGAGAAGAAAAACTATTTAAAAAAGCAAAGTTGATGACAGTCTTGAAAACACGAAACGTCGGAAATCTAATTACACCAACTTGTAAAGGAGAAAAAGTGGTTATGAGATTTTTTACTCTATTTTAATATCTCTTTAAAAAAAAAATCACGAAAATTCGGTTTTGCCCAAATATCTTCGGAAGGATTAAAATTTGAACCTTTGCAACCTTTTTTAATGAGGATTTCAATATATTCACATCACACACGATCATTCAGACTGACAATATTATTAAAAAAATAATAATAATACTGATTGTGTAAGGGCAAGTTTTAAGGTTTAATTGCCGGGTTGATGTAAAATTCTCAATAAATAAAGAAGGATTGATAATATTGAGAACTGCCATTCTGAATGAGCGCGTAGGATCTGCAGTAGTAATTAATCATACTTTAAAGTGATTTTACAAAAAACAAGGGGTAAAAAGGTTCCCAAAATCTTGCTTATTGCTTGAAATACTGGTTAGTAACGATTTATTTAATAAATTAATTTCATATTTTTGTATATGCTTACTTAGTTATTCTCCTTTATTTAGTGCCCTAAGCCATGATTTTGAAAACGAATTTCCTAAAATTTTTATTTTTTTTTGCTTCAACACTATATTATTTGATTCGTTACTGTTTGTAAATTTCATAAGTTTGGTTCATTTATCGCTGAAAAACAGAGTTGTTTATCACCGAACAACATAAACCTTTTATTTAAATTTTTTTTAAGTAATTTACAAATTTTCCACAGGTTTACTGCGAGTACAGTAATTTTAATAGGAAATAAAGACGAGCTGATGGAAAATCTTAATGGAAATATAAATACTTATATATAATATAATAATTTTGCAAAATATTAATTTTAAATTTATTGTCGCTGCCAGTAAAAGTTATGTTTCAATATTGATGAATCAGTGAACGGTTTTGTTTGGCCTACTTTAAGGGGAAGGATTGCAACTTCCCAGTCCCATTTCTTGGCACGCCACTGCAATGAATGACTCTAGTTCCTGTAGATCTAGTAAAACTGATTAGTAGGTTTAAAATTTACCGTCGAGACGCAATTTTCTTCAAATTACATTATATAAATAAGGAAAGATGGGAGAAAAACTCATCTTTGAAATAAAATGAACTATATAGTTGCAAACAACTCATTTAACCTATATACGTAAAAATATCACAGAAAAAATTGGGTTATCACTTTAAACTATATTACTATATATATTTTGCTTGTGTTCAATTGACCTATATTTTATTAATTGATCTAAACTTAAATATCTTTATTCTATTTTTCACATTTAAAAGTATCTGACATTTGTTTCATGGAAAAAAAGTTCCTCGCATAATGCAAAATTTTTCTACGGAAAAAGAAGATTTAATCTCATACCTTTAATGTGATAAAACTAGTTACTTTTAATATTTGAATATTTAAATGAAATCTTGTACTTGGATTAATGGTTTAATATAAAACATGTTTGATATGGGTTCTTCTGGTAGAAAATGTTAAACAAGGGTGTTAATTTTTACCAAGAATCATAAGTTTTGTATAGCGTCCTTTATACAAAATTAAATTTTTCATAACGTAAGAGCTTCATCACTCTCATAATAGAGTACAGCGGGTTGTACGAAATTAGAGAAAACAATTCAAGTTTATTTTTGAAATTCTAATAGAGGAAAATATTTATTTTTATGAAATTTTTTTCTCCCACTTCGTACAACCCGCTGCTCTTGATATTAAAGCGATGAGTCACAAACAGCAATTTTAAACCTGAAAAATAGAATAATATTAAGCGTAGTCCAGGTTGAAATTACTATACCTAAGTTGAACCGTAACGGGAAATATTTTTTATAGTTAAGTCTTATAATTAACTAATTTTTAAAAATATTATATATTTTTTTGGTGTGAGTATTTGTACTAGAGATCCTAATATTTTATTAGTTTTAGTTTTAACACTATAATATAACGTGTAACTTGTGACGTGGGTGTGTTACCATTAGAAAAATTATTTAATTGTGTTGTGTATAAGAATAATACCGAAAATGCCAATCTTCGTGACTAAAAAGACTTACAATAGAAGACCTATGCGAGTGCCTAGACGGAATTCGGATTATGTCCTGGATCACTATATTAGGTTTGAGAAGTAATATTAGTATTGCAATTTTTTTTAAAGATGCACTTCATACACGTCACACTAATATGGTATTCAAAATTTCAAGTGTGGACTTGTAAATTACAATATGTACATACACTTAAAAGATAAAAGGTTTAAATATTTCTTTCGTAGTGTCTAATTATACTTTCATGACATGGTCATTATAAACACAATTTATTTTACCCAGAAACCGAATTGACAGACAAAATATTGCTAAATTTACAGTTTTTAAAATACTTTTTTAAACGTTCGCTTTTATGTATCTCAAGAATTCAAGCGAAAAAATGGTATCCCTCAAAATTTACCAAAGTACTTTTTTTTTATTTAATTTTTTAAGTCCTGAATCTCTCCTAAGTTTAGTGCATTGGCGACTTGTACCTAAAAAATACTTACTTAATAAATAAATAGTACCTGCGTTAGTTGAGTTCATTGGTAATTTCTAATGAGGAAATCTTGTCCAGGTATATTATTTGGAAACGAAAATTTCTTAATCAGTTTGGACTATCGTTTTGTTACGTATTTTATTTTTCCAGTTCTTTTATTGTATTTTAATTTTTGCCGTCCTTTTATTAGTTTGGTTTCTACCTTCTTCAGGGTTCAATTAAACATTAATAAAGTATTGCTTTTAAAAACTATATAAGGGTACTTGAAGAAATAGTCCATACTTAAAGTGGAGTGGAAATTTAGAAGGTAAACAATAAGAACACAAAGTCTTCCTCCACTGTTATATTATAGAAATATTTTAAGCAACTTCTCTACATGTTTCAAATGCAGAAGCATTCATCTTCAGGAGAAAAATTAAAAGAAGAAAAGACCAGTAGATATCACCCTAACTGAGCAACATAATTTTAGGTTCGGTGTAAAAATGAGTGGAACGGTGAGGAAACCGATACACACATTGCATTGTGAGTAAGAACAGTATGTGGGTTTGAGGCTTAAGGCACTGTGAAAACTTTAAAGGTAGAATGAAAGGTTTAACATCTTTGTGTGAAAGAACTGTCGAAAGATGGAACTGAAGTGAAAGGGAATGAACATTTAAGCAAAGTAAAGCCGTTAGCTAGTCATTAGAAAAAATATGAAGAAGATGTGGATGTAAGTGTGAGAAGAAGACTATTAAAAATTATTTAAAAACCAATGAGGTTTACATCCAGTCAATATTAATTTTTTTAAATAATTTGTAATAGTCTTCTTCCTCACACTTACATCCACCGCTTCTCCATATTTTCTCTAATGACTAGCTAACGGCTTTATTTTGCTTAAATGTTCATTCCTTTTCACTTCAGTTCCATCTTTCGACAGTTCTTTCACACAAAGATGTTAAACCTTTCATTCTACCTTTAAAGTTTTTACAGTGCCTTAAGCCTCAAACCCACATACTTTTCTTACTCACAATGCAATGTGTGTATCGGTTTCCTCACCGTTCCACTCATTTTTACACCGAACCTACAATTATGTTGCTCAGTTAGGGTGATATCTACTGGTCTTTTCTTCTTTTAATTTTTCTTCTGAAGATGAATGCTTCTGCATTTGAAACATGTAGAGAAGTTGCTTAAAATATTTCTATAATATAACAGTGGAGGAAGACTTTGTGTTCTTATTTTTTACCTTCTATATGAGGGTAGTCAACAATATACAGAGTGAGTCAACGATAAAGTGAAGTTCATTTTCGACTTTACCTTAAGAATTAGATAAAAATTGGAAATACAAAAATTGTAGAGGCTATTAAGGTGCACATTTTAAAATTATGCTAGGGTATACGGGATGGCTCAAAAAAACGTGGCGAATATTAGCTTGGCTTTTTTTAATGGAACACCCTATATATTGTATTATTTCATGATTTCCCATAAAATTCTACGCTTATTTTGTAAATGTTCAAATTTAAAGAGTTTTTAAAAATCCAATAATAAACTTGGCCAAGCTTCGGGTCAAATAACATAATATTTATAATACTAACTTCCGGAGACGGACATTTGGGCGCGGCCACATGGGCGCGGCCATCTGAGCGCGGCCGTTTGGGCGCGAGGACACTTGGGCGCGAGGGTACATGGGCGCGGGGACACATGGGCGCGAGAACACTTGTGCACGGTGATGTTTGCTTAGTTAACACATGAGCTTGTTTGTTAATAAACATTTTTAATAAAAAAAAATTCTAGTCAATTTTTATAGAAAAGAATATTGGCAAAACTCTATATTATGACCTGACCCTAACATTATAATTAATTTTTAATTACGCTTATCCTTTTGTATTAAACCTGATGTTGTTCCATGAATGACCTGACCCTAACACTATAATTACATAAAAAATTAGGTTTTGGTATGGTTCTTCCCTATTTTAATTCCTCTTAATTACGCTTATCCTTTTGTATTAACAACAATTATTACACAGTTTATGTCCTATGTTAAACCTTTTTTTAAATATTTTTGTAAATTTCTCTTTGATTCCTCTTAATTGCGTTTATCCTTTTGTATTGTACCTGATGGTATTCCATTATTCTACTTTATTATATATAGCATCTAAATTATTTTTGGAAGTTAGTTTACGCTTACCTGTTTAACAGTTAGTAGTATCGTCTATAGTGGTCAGTTTAATTTTTTACGAATGGAAAATGGAAGTAGCTTCGTTACAAGGCAAACCTATGTACAGTAGTAATGGTTATTGCTATGTATTTGACAGGTTTAGTGCGTGTGGGACTAAAAAATTTTGGCGATGTGAATTTAAAAATCAAGGTTATGAAAGAAAACAACACTGTTTTTTGATTTTCACTTATATTTGTCAACATGACACGTGTTTCACCGTCACAGCGGCTTCTTCAGATGTGAGGTATTCAAACAAAATTTCTTAAGCTCTAAAGGTTTCATTATAGACACTAACAATATTTGGAAAATACCATAATTAACAATCAGGTAAATTATTTTAAATTTACTAACATTATACATAAGATTAGGTGATTTTAAATATGTTTAACAAAGGGGAGGTACAATTATCTATTTGGTCATTTAATAAATTAGGGGAATTTTTCATTTTGTTAATCTCTAAAGCCTCCAATAAATCAGAGATTTAGAGATTAACAAAATGAAAAATTCCCCTAATTTATTAAATGACCAAATAGATAATTGTACCTCCCCTTTGTTAAACATATTTAAAATCACCTAATCTTATGTATAATGTTAGTAAATTTAAAATAATTTACCTGATTGTTAATTATGGTATTTTCCAAATATTGTTAGTGTCTATAATGAAACCTTTAGAGCTTAAGAAATTTTGTTTGAATACCTCACATCTGAAGAAGCCGCTGTGACGGTGAAACACGTGTCATGTTGACAAATATAAGTGAAAATCAAAAAACAGTGTTGTTTTCTTTCATAATTTTACTATGGATTTTCATCAAGTTAAGGTCGAAACTATTAAATTTTTTAAAAATCAAGGTTTCAAATCTCGCATTCATACCTTATTGTGAATCAGTTACATAACCATTCACATGACAGTAATGCAGTGAATTTAGAAAAGAGGGTGGTTTGTACTGCTATGAAAACTCGTGCTACTGAAACAATGGAACCAACATCGCAGGTTATTAATTTGTGTCTTAATGAAGCAAACTTGTCGCAGGCAACACAAGCAAACCTACCAGCACCGAACGCTTTAAAAAAAATGATTCGCAGGAAAAGAAATGAAGTCGAAGTTGCTCCTCCAACTCCACTATGAGTAGAAGATCTTATCATTCCTGACGAATTTAAGACATATGATGTACGTGGAAGAATGGAGAAGTTTTTATTGGCCGACAGCGGAGCAGAACCTCAGAGGATACTGATATTTTAAAGAGCTATCTCTTACTTATGAAATGAATCCATAAAATCAAGAGTCGGAAAAATTTTCTTTTTCTTTTAAATTTTGTATATATTTAGAAAATAAAATGTAACAACAATATTAACATGTGTTTCATTTTGGCTCGCGCCTAAGTGTCTTTGCGCTCAAGTCTCCCGCGCCCAAGTGTTCTCGCGCCCATGCGGGCGCACTCAGATGGCCGCGCCCAAGTGTCCCAGACCGACTCACATGGTGCTCAAACTAAACTAGATAAATTTAGAAATATAGGTCGAATGCTCTTAATAAAAGCAAGTTTGGTATCGATAAACTGATAGAGACATAGGAAACAAGGGACCAGGTATAATTGGAAACTTAAGTCGACTCATGCTGTCGCGTGCCCTATTAAACTTACAAAACTGAGAATTCAGGATGAGTTTAAAATAAAAACCCTAAGAACCAATTTTATTGTTTTAAGTCCTCTTAATCCTTAGTTTAAATCTGGGTTTAAACCGAAGAATAATTCTTGACAGCAAAGTTAAAATTGATTGATTGATACTATAAAATTATCATTTTTAATATTTCTTAGATTTAAACTGGACTATGGTTTAAATCGACTTTATAAAATTGGACAAAAAAATCTTTCGCCAGTTGTACGTACCTCTGACGACAGTCGAGATGTGTTTTAATTGTTTTCTGTAGAATATTTTTAAAATATGTAACTAATACCAGTGTTTTTTGTAATAATTAATTTATTTTTAATTGACCAAAGTGCGCCCTACTTTGTCCTAGTGTTTATGGACCTTATTGCCTGTAAGTTTTTAGTTTGTTTTATTGTATTCATTTTGTACATCATATACCTTGTTTCTTACAGCATGTCCTGATGATGGTCCCTTTGGCCGAAACGCGTAGGCACTGATTTTATTTATAATAAATGTAAGAAGGAAGATAGGGCTTTCTTTCCTAACCCCTTATTTACAATGTACCTTCTGGAGAGTAGTTACGAGATCGTTAAAAAAAATCTATGATTTAAACCAACGTCCAGTTTAAGTCAAAGAAATTTCAAAAATAGTAATTTTATAATGTGGGATTGACAGAAAAGTTCGAGTTTAAAGTGATTAACCTGGTCATAATTTAGTAACGTAACATAACAAGTTATGACCAGGTTGATTTCTCTTAAAGTAAACTTTGCTATTAATCCCACATTTTAATTCGACCATTTTTGACATTTCCGCGATTTTAGAATTATTCTCGGGTTTAACTTAGGTTTAAGAGGACTTTAAAAAATTGGATCTTAGTGTTTACGTCTGTTAATATTCGTATCAAATATCTAACTTTCCTAAAGGCCTTTTTACATTGGGTACAATTGCAGGAAAAGTGGCCTAGAAGCATGCGCCTCGACGGCGTTTTAATCAGCTGATGCACGTTTTCCCATTTAAAACCTGCATCAGCTGTTTAAAACGTCGACAAAGCGCATGCTTTCAGGCAACTTTTTTTTGCAATTGCACCCAATGTAAAAAGGCCTTTACAAGAAATATTCACCAACAAAATATCTAACTTTATCCTATTTGAAACTCTTTCAGTTTACACGAGAAACTTATAGCACTCAGTATAAACGTATTGCGTAGATTATCATTAATTAAAAGATACTTAGAATTAATTAAAACAATTTGTCTGGGGTTGGGGTCACTGGTAAACTTTAAACTAAATTAATAGTTTAAATTATTTACGTAAGAGATTTTTTTAATGCCTAGTTTATAATAAGTAGCTACAATAAACTAAGAATTATATGCTTCTGGAGTTCTTACTAGGTAAATACGCTAAATTATTGACTTTAAATAAACTGGGTCTACGTTGCTTATTTATATAAGTCAAAAAAAATCTACTGATTAAGAGTGAAGTCTAGTGATGCATTCGCCATATCATTTTTTTTATATATATTTCTTATCCTATTCGCTTTATTCAGAAAGGGGCCAAATACCCGTCCTTGAGTAGCAATTACCTATAGTTTTGAACTAAAGAAATTTTGATTAATGAATTAATAAAAACAAAAAATGAAGATTTGTGAAATTTGTCCATTTTTTTACTGCTTTTGTTACTTTATAAATTTAAACTGGTTTAACTTTAAATTGTAGGTAATTATGCTTTAAATATGGGTATTTAGCCGATTTTTGGATAAAAGGAAAAAGTAACGAAATATTGATCAAAAAACTAAATGGCGAATGCGTCCTTGGGCCCGCATAGGCTTTCTAACTAAACTAAAATTTTGAGCCTATCGTATAGAGCACGAAAACACAATTTTCTACGGTTTCAGTTTTTAAATTCTTCAATTATTTTAAGAAAATAATTAAACAAAATATGCTCTCTAAAAAAAACATGCGGAAAAAAAGTACCGGCGTCACAACAATACCAAAATGGGCAACCCGGGACAGTCTTCATTCGACACGCTCAGACCTATCTCTGACCTGACTAATCTCTCGAGACTGGTATTCTGTTTCTAATCTGTTCTTTTTTATTTAAGTTATCGGAACTACGATGTGAATATAATCAGTCGCACGACTTGAAAATTAAGGAGTTGCGCGGGTAATAGGATTAAGTATATGCCTTCTCGCCTCATGTTTTTAAACTTAGAGCTTTACCGCATCGGTAATCTATCAGTAATAGAATTTGTTCAAAACAGATATAAATAGATATTATATAAACTGCTGGACAATTGCTTTCGAGCAAGAAAAATTTCGCCTAAATTTAACAGTTAATATTTTCTAAACCAGATATGATATCGACCTGCGGTTTTGAATGGTTCATAGATTCATCCCTTGAGAAAGAAGATAATATATATATATATAAGAGATAATAAGAAAAGAAAATAATATGTTAAATTTTTAATATATGCTATATTTTAAGAAATACTTACCGATTTTTTTGGAAAACCTTGCTTTATTTCAACTTATTGGTAGCTAGATCTCACTGTGCGTTGTATCGTGCAAACTTAGCGAGTGATTATTATACCTTATGAAAAGCTTGATTATGTTCAGTAACAATAGTTGTACCTAAATGTTATGATGTACAGTGGCGTACTTATAAACACCTATATAGCTATGTTTAATCTCACAATTTTTCACGATTGTTTAATATTGGAAAGTACTCGCCCCTAGATTAGGTCAATTTTTCCTTATTTTTTAGTTTTTCATATCGCACTACAGGTATATTATACAGTGTGTTAACAAAATTTTAACAAAGATAATTTTTTAAATTTAATTTAAAAAATGTATTTATTAATTTCTAACTTTCTAACACTATACTCATAAACCATAGATATATAGGCGTTTATAAGCACGCCACTGTACATCATAACATTTAGGTACAACTATTGTTACTGAACATCAAAATCAAGCTTTTCGTAAGGTATAAGAATCACTCGCTAAGTTTGCACGATACAACGCACAGTGAGATCTAGCTACCAATAAGTTAAAATAAAGCAAGGTTTTCCAAAAAAATCGTTATTTCCTAAAATATAGCAGATATCAAAAATTTAACATACTTATTACTTTCTTTGCTATGAACCAATGATTCAATTGACGTAGAGTGATAAAATTTAAAAATATTATTGTGAAAGTTACACGCCATTAAAATTGGAGCAAAAATCGTCTTCTTTAACACCCTGTATATAAAATTTTCTGACAGCTAAAGATAATTCAATATTTACAATTGTTTCTCAAGAGATGAATCTATGACCCATTCAAAACCGTAGGTCGATATCATATCTGGTTCAGAAAATATTAACCGTTAAATTTAGGCGAAATTTTTCTTGCTCGAAAGCAATTGTCCAGCAGTTTAGTTAAATCATTCTATAATTTCATTTTCATGTTGTATTTGGTAAAAATTGTTAAGTTACTGACACCAGAGCTATATTTAAGAGCAATTATCAAATTCCTGATGATGTAAGGATGACATCGAAACGTCTAAAAATTATTAAGTGTGATAAATGGTTGGTTAAGCGCTTAAAGAGAGTTCAAAAATAAAATAAGAAATGCACTTCCATATTTAAAAAATTAAAGGAAAAACTAGAAATAAATTATAGGTAAAAATGTTTTTATTAAAAAAATTCAGATCTAAAAGCAATTTACTGATTATACTGATATACTTTTAGCAGGCGCTGTAAGCTTGTAAATCCTGTAAAACTGTGAAGTGGGCAGTTTTGGATAAATAGAGAATTGAAACCTCAGATAAGAAAATGTTTTTGTGATTAATCGATTTAAACCTAAAATAATTTAAAGGGAAGGAGGTATACATTTGTATTTGAATAAACTAAAATATTTCTAACTCATGCTTATTTTCGTTGTTAATAGAGAGTTATACTCTATACTAAAAAAAGTAAAAAACTTTTATAAATTTTACACTATTTTAGGAAAGGACGACCCTTCATACCGGCTGCAATGCAACCATATACAGGGTCCTACACCTCACCTCCCGTCTTCTATAGCTCACTTATTAATTAAGTTAAAATATGTGTTCTAATTACAACCCTATCGCAATTTCTAACGCATCAAAACTTATTGGCAGAAACCTCATTTTATCAACTATTCCAACAGTCATGATTATGTTTAAATATCAAATGAATATGACTACATTATGTGAAATTTATAACAAAATACTAAGATTAACTTCCTAATAAAGTTTTTTTTCTTTTCCAGTTTCGATGTTGAAAATGGTGCCAGCCCAGGTCGAAGTCCCCTGGATGGAAGCGCCTCTCCATCCGCGGGCCTGGTGCTACAGAATCTTCCCCAACGAAGGGAGAGTTTTCTGTATCGTTCTGATAGCGACTTCGAGATGTCGCCCAAATCGATGTCACGGAACTCGTCGATCGCCAGCGAAAGGTAAGGAATAGGATAAGAAAAGATTAATCGATATAGCACAATAAGTAATACAAGGAAGGTGGAATTTTTGAAAGAGAAAATTTAAAGAAAAAACAATTTTTCGAAATTTTACTCCTGTATAAAAAATATGTCGATGCCATTTTTACCCCAAACAAATTTTTAATTTCAAGAAGCTGATAAAAAATATAGAAAGTTTTGCTAGTTGCAATAGCAAAGTTTCATACTCTTTTATATTCTTCAAGATTTGTAATTCACGGTTTATCCTTTTCTCTTTGTACGTTTCTAATTTTGCAATATTTACATTTTTTTTACAATAATACATTATATTTACAATACACATAATTAAAAAAACTACGATGAGTCATTGATAACTGTTATCATATGTTCTAATATTATACATGTTTTATATCACGTGGTATCAGTATTGCTAACTTTAAAGTACAAATATTTACATGTAATTATTTATTATTTATTGATGACAGAAAGGTGCGTTCGAAGTTTTTTTATTTGCTTATTATTTGGGTGGTCCTTTTTTGCAGTTATTATTGTGATATTTTGTACCCAAAATCGCATTATACAATCATAGCGATTACATCTCATTGTAACTGTAAGCTGGGCTTACACATTTCTTACAGAGTGGCACCTAAAGTTCTATTCTTCCATATAATAAAAAAAATACCAAATTTTTTTGAAAATGTTAAACATTATTTCGTCTTGTATTATTACTGTGCTGTATTGCTTACCTATACTCTAAGGGTCGTAAAAAAATTATAATGTTGTTGTATAACTATAAGGTGTTTTAAATGCGATTTAAATGTATCCAATGAGATAATCCATAATATAACAAACCTAATAAATCAATATAGTGAATGATAAAAGACGCCATCTACTAAAAATGTAAGTAACTAAAACGTTTTTGGCAACATTGATAAAATAAAATCAATAGAAAAACATGGAGCAGGCTAAAAATATACAAAGGTTTAGCAGAGAACTGATATAGATGGATCTAGTAGTTTTAAAAAAATATTAACCAAATAATATCATCATTAGAAAAATGTTAAGCCAAATTATAAAGGTCAGATCATACAGCGACACTGCACTATACAGGGTGTCTCAGCTTATGTCTGCTTTATTGCTAATTTATTATTTAGTATTAGACATACATAACACCGATAACATTAAAGTCTAATTTATTTATATTTATTAAAATGGCAAACAGAAAATATCCTGTAAGCTAAACCCCTCTTGTTTGCCTCAGCTAATTATTATTTACAAATATTAGGTTCTTTAGCTCATTAGCGTAAAGGAAATAAGCCATGCCTATTTTTTTTTTTCTAAATAAATATTGATGAATTTTTGTGAATAAATAAGAAGCAGCTTATTTGTCAACATTACTGATGGTTTACGGTCGTATATATACAGGGTGATTCCTAAGTTGATACTAATGTTTTGGCTGTGTATAGAAGGCATTTAAATAAACAACATTTTCAAATACCTTTTTTCAAAAAAATTAAAACTAGTCGAGATACAGAAGTAAAAAATCTTAGTGCGGGCCTGGTCATCAAAACGTAGCCTGCTATACTTTATGTTGTTTGTCTTATTAGTCGTGCAATTTACGGGTCGGTGGTCAGTTATTTGGCAATCCGGTGCGGTGTGTTTTTCTGAAGCAAGTTTATTTTAAATTTGAAAACATTGTTTAAGTTAGGCAGGACCGTATTTGATCCATAGTGTAATAAATGATTGTAAGGACCTAATTTTCCAGTTTTTTGAAAAAAGGTATTTGGAAATGTTGTTTATATTAATGCCTTCTATACACAGCTAAAAAAGAAGTATCAACTTAGGAATCACCCTGTATATTTTATAAGGAGTCGATAAATAATTTAAATTACCCAAAATATATATTTTACAGATTCAAGGAGACTGAAAATATATTGGACCGATCGTATGTACCTTTAAAATTTTTCGAAGTGCATTTTTAGATTTTTGATTTTACCCTTGCACTGTAGATGCAATTTAGTATGACACATTATTTGTCAAACATAGTGCATGATATTTGTGTTTGCAGCTTAATTATAAAGGATGTCCTGATGGTAAATAAGGATCAAGTAGATCACATCAAAATAAGATCAAAAGTTCAATATATACGATGCTACAAATTCGTGTGTATACAATGGGATCTCGAAAACGGTAAGAGAAAGTTGCGTATTTTGGGACTTTGTTGAAAGAAAATTGTAAATATTTCGAATATCTTCAGAGATATCCGATAAAAACCTTAATTTTTAGTTTTGGTTTTTAATTTTTCGCGCCTTCATTTTTGCCATGGGAAAAGTACAAAAATACTTTTTTATAGCCGCTTTTTATGCTCTACAAGATGACGGTATTAGTTTTCAAATTTGACATTTCGTCCTTTAGATAACAACCTCAAGTCAGATTTTTTAAATACGGACTTTCCAGTTTTAGAAATACTGAAGAATTAGGCCATTTGTACTTAAATAGACCTGATTTTTGATATCTTGTAAAAATAAAGACCCAAAGTCTCGGCCTCAAATATTTTTCTGTCTGTCTCTGACAAAGCCGAGTTTAATAAAACATCGAGTGTAGTAATATGAATTTACAACAAGAATATTGTACAAAATTTTATCTACTCTCATCTATGAATAAAAATATTTGGCAAAAAGCATTTTTTTAAATAAAAATGCACCTGTAAAAATGCTCCTGCAATTAAGTTTACTAATCAAGTTTTTTATGTTACCTTTCGCATAGTTACTGTTTCGCATGGTTACTGTCGAAACTTTGTCAAACAAATTCAAAAATATAAAAAGCGTTTTTCAAAATGAGCGATTCTGATGGAAGTTTACCCTCTGATATAGAAGCAGCGGCAAACAAAGCGATCTCAAGTTTAATTCCGACCAAATCCAAGGCGCGGTATGGGTTGGAGTATCAGAAGTTTGAAGATTGGTGCAAAGCTAACAAAATAAAGAAGGTGTCTGAGAAAATCCTTTTGGGTTTTTTTCCCTAAAGCAACGCTCCCAGAAACCATCTACACTATGGACTCACTACTCAATGTTGAGAAGATATATTTTAATTAATAATTGGTAATTAATTTTATAATTATTAATAATAAATCATTCTTCTAAAAAGTGTGGCAAAATTTTAATAAAACCATTTTTTTCCATTACAGCACTAGTGCTGTAATAGATGCCCTTACAAAACGATTTACAGAACTGTAAAATTCATATTACTAAATGAAAGTAGATAATAGCTATTTATACAATTAGTTGCGAAATGAGTGTCTTTTAGGCACGCGACGTGAATTGTCCTACGAGGCAAAGCCGAGTTGGACAACACGTCAAAGTGACTAAAAGACATTGTTTCGTAACGAATTGCATACAAAATTTTTTCTACTGAGGTTTTATAATAAAAAACTTAATTTATTTTACTAACATTTTATTACCTATGTTTCATTTGCCCCTTTCAAAAATTGACACTTGCCAAAAAAAATTAAATTATACCTTTTAAGCACGTTGTTCCTGGTAACGTGCTTAAAAAAATTTTAAGCACGCTGCGCCTAAAAGGAGGTTATTAAAAAATCATAATGACAATCAAAAAGAGGTTATTATAAAACGTCAGTAGAAAAAAATATTTAAGTAATTATAGTATTAATTTTATAATTGTTAATAATAAATCATTCTTCTAAAAAGTGTGGCAAAATTTTAATAAAACCGTTTTTTCATTACAGCACTAGTGCTGTAATAGATGCCCTTACAAAACGATTTACAGAACTGTAAAATTCATATTACTAAATGAAAGTAGATAAAAATATTTACAATACAAAACTTCGTTGTCTTATTCTGACACTTGTCATTTTAATCCGAGAATTGTCAATTTAGGATGGTTTTATATTTAGAACTCTTTGTAGTAAATTAATAAAAGTTTGGAAGTCTCTAAAACTATGACTTAAAGTTGGTATCTAAAGAACGAAACGTCCAATGTGAAAAATAATAGCGCCATCTTGTAGAATATAAAAAACGACTACTAAGAGGTGTTGTTCGTTTTTCTCTCGACTCAAAAATAAAGGCGCAACAAATTGATAACCAAAGCTGAAAAAAAAATTCTCCAAAATATGAATCCCCAAAATGCACAACGTTGCCACAACTTAACCATCTTCGCATCTCTTACCGTTTTCGAGATCCCCTTGTATACAAATTAGTACCACCCTATATAGAATTTTGTATTTTTTGTATTTACTGTCTCTATTACCAAGCTACAGGACTCTCTTGGAGGGGGGAGCTGGATATTGTTTTTATATGTTTTCGAATTCGATTTCGAAAATGTTTAAAAATTAATTTGTTTATCAGGCCACACATAGACATAGAAGAAAATGTCTTATACACTTCTGACCTTATTTTGAGTAAACCTCTCGAGACGCCCTATATAATAGGTTGATGCTTTAATGTTCACATATTATGTAGTTTGCGTCGTAAATATATTTCGGTTAAGTTTTTTAATTGTTTGAAAAGATTCCCGCAACAAATTTCGGATAAAATAAACCTTGGTTTAAATGTCTGTAATAAAAATTCACACTGTTTTACATAGAGTTGAAAAACCCTTCATGAAAGAGAATTTTAAAAAGCTATAAATTTCTGTAGAATTCTAATCCAATGTCCCAAAGTTATTTAACATTAACCGATATAATATATATATTGGATCAACCAAAAGTCCCGCATAAAATTAATATCAATTAAAGGAAAAAGATCTAGAAAAAACGCTCGAACCCGTAAATTCTTATTTTTAATTGGGCATTTTTTGACATAAAAAAATATTATACAGGGTGTCTCATAGAACTGTCGTCACGTCTTTGACAATTTTTTTTAATGGAACATCCAATATATTGTATTATTTTCTGATTGCCCACAAAATTCTACGCTTATGTTATAACTGTCATGTGTCTAAATTCAATAGTTTTTGAGATATTGACGTTTAAAATATGGCATTTTTTGACTTTGACAAGCTGTAACATTGGAACAGTTCATCTTAGAGAAACCTCCCTATCCTATTTTTATTCTCTATCCAAAGAAACCAACCTCCGATTTACCATAATAAACCGTTAAAACCGGTTTTTTGGTTTAACATGGTAAATCAGAGGTTGGTTTCTTTGGATAGAGAATAAAAAACTAAGATAGGGAGGTGAAAACCATTTTTCTCTAAGATGAACCGTTCCAATGTTACCGCCTGTCAAAGTCTGAAAATGTCATATTTTAAACGTCAATATACTAGAAACTATTAAATTTAGACATATGACATTTACAAAATTAGCGTAGAATTTGGTGGGGAATCAGAAAATAATACAATATATAGGGTTCCATTAAAAAAAATTGTCAAAGACGTGACAACAGTTCTATGAGACTGACCATGTATAATATTTTTTTACGTCAAAAAATGCACAATTCAAAATAAAAATTTACGGGTCTGAGCGTTTTTCCTAGATCTTTTTCCTTTAATTGATATTAATTTTATGCGGGACTTTTGGGAGACCCAGTAGTCTTAAACAAAGAGTTATGTATTACAATATTTAAGCTATTTAGCTCTTATGCGGCAAAATAAAAATAAGTTCCCCAGAACGTCCTTAAAGCTAGTGGTTTAGCAACAATTTTGATATCCCCTCCAATAAATGAAAGAAAGTTAGCTTTAAACAAAACACGTTGCTGTACATAAGTTAAAAATTGACATTCGATTTGGGAGAGCCCCAATAGTAGCACAGATAATATGTGACGGTGTTGAAAATTTATTTTTAAATTGTGCTCGTAATTCTGTCAAGAAATACGAAAAAAGGCCTTAGTTTGTGTAATAATTGTGTGTTTAGTGCATGCGAGTTTTCTTAACATTTTAGGAATTTATAATTGCCCAATAAAATTAATTTTAAATGAATATGTACTGGTTCTAAGAAGCAAAAGCTAAAAGGTAGGTTATTTAAAGCGCTGCTGGATTATTGTCGATCGAATATATATTTACCTTCACCATTTCGTCAATGAAGTGGCGAAATACCATTCGTAATGATCAATATCTTCTAGGTGTATTATTTATTACAAAATGCATGGTTGCAAATGGCATTAAAAAATTTCAAAAACAGTATTCTAGAAAATTGAAAAAAATACGCTAATTTATCTTTATTATCAAAAATTTTTAGGATTAAATTTTTTTTAAAAACACGGATTTTGAACTATTTTTTAGTTAGAAGAGTTTATATCTGGTAACCGAAAATAGCATAAGATATTTGACATATCGCATTTGCTTTAGTCCATACATGTCATTTGGCATTTTTAAACGTCAGAAAATTACATTATTTGTCCAAATTTCAATAAATATAAGAAAAAGTTATTTTTGTACAACTGTCAAAAAAAGATAACTTTTTTTGGTTACTATGGATGCACAAAACGTATCTTTTTTTCACCGTGAAAAAACGATATTTTTTCACGGCAAGCTCAGCTGATTGATGTTTTCGTATAAAAATACAAAAATTAATTTCCAAAACATTTTTTATAAAAAAATGTATTATTAAAGTGAATTAAATTAGCAATTATTATTAGAATAGTAATTAATGGTGAAGTTAGAGCAATTGTTCCCTATATTAATTCCAGTAGGCGATGTTACACATTGTTGGTCGGAAACGCAAAAACTATTAGATGTTTTGTGCGATACATTTACTGCAGAAGAACTTTCTAAGATTTTATTGGAAATCTCAACTTTGTTCACCAAACTATCCTCTATGTAACCCTCCGCCATTGAACTAGATTTCCAACCTCCGTGACTTTTTATAGAAATCCGGTCGCCCCTTGCATTAGCTTGCGTCGCAGAACTTCTTCTGAAACAGTGGCCTGTATAACGTTTGAACATTTCTTTACCGAGCCATTTTGCAATAAGACTTGGCATTTCTCCTACTGTATTGACTCCAACATGTTGATTTACACATTTTCCTTTAGCATATTTTAGAAATAATTGGTTACTTGAAATGTGGGACGGTCGCAGAGATTTATACCTTCTGTAGATATCGATATATTCCAAATTGGATATAGTAAAGGTTCGTTCACAGTAGGTCTTTGTATCTGGTATTTTTACAATTAATATAGTTCCAACATCTTCAATGGTATCAATGGTCATCTTGGTTAATTCTTCGCGACGTCAAGCGCCACTTATCCCGAAGATTAAAACAACCTACAAAAAAATAGTTAAAAGAGTATTTAAATTACTTAAATATTTGCTTGTAAATGTCGTATAACTTCATAAGTAAATGTATTTCATCATCGGATTGCTTTATAAATCTTGCTACATCCCCCTTTGTTAATACTTTAGACTTCTTTCCTCTGTATCCAATGGATTTGCTCTTTAAAAATGGAACCAATTTAGTAAACCGCTGCAGATCAATATTTTCCTTTATGTTTAGCGTACTTTTAAGCATCGAATAGGTACTCCATAGTGTAGGTGGCTTTAATATTTTCGATTCTTCCTCCAAATAACAGAGCAAAACATTTTCTGATACGGTTTTTACTTTCTTTTTTCGGGCAAAAGTTTTGATATAACGATTTCTGCCGCATTCGTAATTTCGTGAGGTGTCTCACTATCACTTCCAGACATTTAAATGGTACCAAACTTGAGCAAACAACTATAAATTTTTGACACGAGAAACGATAGATTTGACAATCAATAAAATTTAAACTATCGCAGCTTTTTATGGTAATGGGAACAGGTGTACGAAATAATACCTTAAAAGCTATGAATTATGATTTTAGAATTTTTTTCTAAACACGACAAAAAATAGTTAACAACAAACAGTTGTACAAAAAATGTTGTTTGTATTTCGCGCGTAATAGTTGTTTTTATGGCACATTTGATTGCATTTTTAACCTCGACTTAACGGTCTCGGTAAAAATGTACAATCTCATGTGCCATTAAAACACCTATTTTGCGCACTTAATACAAAAATAACTATTGCATATACATGGACATTCTAAATCCAACGTTTGGTCCAAAATTTTATAATTATGTTTTTCTCATATTTTGCCGAATAATTTCACTATATAGTTTGTCAGTGTACATTTCTCCCGAATTTTGAATAAGAACTGAAAAGATTATGTAAAAAGGAAAAACAATTATTTGCTTAATTAAAATAACGTTGGATGCTCTTAACGAAGATTGTCAGTTATTTTTATATTTGCGTTGCATATAATAATAGTTTTAAGGTCCCTTGAAATTAAGGTCCCATTGAAAATATCAGAAAATAGTTGAAAAATTATGATATAAAATTATTAAATTGCAAAACGAACAGAGGCAAATATAAACTTATCCAGCCATGTGGGTGGGAATAGAGAAAATGATATTAAATTAATGTTGAGCTGAGCACCTTTAGAGTCTCTACAGACTGTCGTCAGTGGCGTATTTAGGGGCAGCCTAATTTTTTGTCTCACGCTTGCCTCTTAGTTTAAATTTTTAAATAATGTATTCTTGGCTTTTATTACAAAGGTCTTGTAGGAATCGTTTAGTTTTCTAAAAGTCCTGTTTTATATAGAGATTAAGGTTTCGGGCGCATGTCGTTTTAGTTATTGATTTATGATGCAATTTTATAGGAAAACGAGTAAAAATAATAATATTTTATAGTATTTTTCTGTTATATACGTGTCTGTTCCGTTTTCCCTTTTTTTAGAGCTATTTTAAATCAACAAAAATATAACCCAATGCAATAAAACATATTTACAACAAAAACAAAAAACAATTAGATATTTATTTTTAAAGAGAAAAATTAAAGTAAAAACTTTATTTGAAACATTTTTTATGGAAGAAGTGTGATAATTTAAAATAAAAAAAATTGTGCGGGAAGAAACGAGAATGCATTATTATGAATATACAAAACGGCACGTAAGAAGGAGTATTTCAAAACCTAAGCATTTTCACCAAAAACTGCGTTTAGATATCTACACTCCTAAAATACATTTCTGAAAAATCATCAATTTTGGCGTGGTGATCGATATTTACTTTAATTTTAATCATGAAAAACCGAGCCCAAAAAACGCTAGTTAGAGTCATACATATGTTAAAATTTTGGATTGGCACCAACATTCATATTTTCACAAATATAAAAAAAAAAAATTTTTAAATAAAGAGCCAGCTAGGAATATCAAAGAAATATAAAATAAAACATTTGCAAAAATAAAGTTAATCCAACTATGCAGAGGGGGAGAGGTAATAATTTAATTTTCGAAATTTGATGTAGTTAGGTTATTTATAAACGAACTTTGGGCATGGCCCTGAAAATTTATCGAGCGTTTCCACCTTCTTTGCTAGGTACAATAACATGAAATATATATAGTCCTGACTATCCCTCTCTCCAGAAAAAAATGTCCTACTTACGCCCACTAAGCCCCCCCCCCCAGCATATTTTCTGGCTACGCCATTCACTGTTGACTGTTGTATTACTATAAAACCTGAAAGTGGTATAGTTGGTAACTTATTGGGAACGTCATTTAATCAATAAAATTGTAATGAAATCTAGGTTAATTTTTTTTTCTATCAAATGGGGAACTGACAATAAAATTCTCGTAAACACTTAACCTGTGTTTTTAACTAAGAGTCGCCATGAGCTGTTATAAATATTTCTTAATCCTGGCTACAGGTTAATTATTTCTACACAAATCTGTGTCACGCTTTAAATGATTCGAAAATAATTTTCCAAATAATATTGGCCCCCGTGTACCCAACTCCCCATCCCTATTATGTCAAGGAGGAGCATAATTACTCAATAGTAGGTCACCACTAACCGAGTGAAGATAATTTGAACACTTAATGATAGTCAGAGGCGTGAGTTTACTATTTAAATTTTAAATGAATCTAATGATATTCATGTAGCAAATTACCTTGTAAGACAGTAGTTTTTAGTAATAATAATATTTAAATGAAATTATCATTCAAAATTAATATTGTTGATTTAAAAAATTTGCAGGAAAATTAACCAATGAGAAGATTTAATTTTGAATCATTATCGGTGGTAAATTACACTAATAATTTACCTCACATAAATAGAACCAATCAGAACGCAAATTTTCATAGCAACCACCTTGGTAACGTGGTCTTATCCGATAAGACCTACGACTAGCTCGGTAACACCACAATAGCTTTTTGTCAACCAAACAATAATTTATTTTAAGAAATCAAGTTTAATAAATAAATATTATAACCCCTACAAAATAAAAGTGACACACAACACTATTTGAGGTGATTGTAGGGCATAAACTTAACTTAATTTTGATATTTTTAAAGAAATGTTTTATGACAAAATGTATGCAAGATTAAACCCAGTGTGCTTTGCTTTGACGTGAGCTTAAGAAATCTTGGCGTTTTCATGGCAATCGTGATGAAAATAAGCGAATTTGATTTTTGACGTTCCACGCGTCTGATTTAGTCTTGGATTTTTAATTAATTGTTAGTTGTGGCACGTTTATAAACTTTAAAGTAAATCATAATGATGTGTTTGTATATTTTCCTTTATCACGGCTTTTATTTTGGGTTCAGTAAATTATCCAATAAAATACACCTCTAGAAGCGGCTTCTTATCTTCATACCTTTGTTTTTCACTAGAAACTCGATTTTCTAAGAAAATTATCACTCAATATAATTTTTACTTATAATCAAAGATAAGACCCTCGAGCTAAATCTCTCGGGATCTTATCAGATTATAAGTAAAAATTATATTTCGTGAAAATTATCAGAAAATCTATTTCTTGTAAAAAAACAGCGGTATTACCGATAAGACTCCTCCTCTATCGGTATATTACTGTTGAAAATTTGTCTGGCAATTAATTGTCATTTGTTGGCAAGGAATTGAAGTATTTAGCTGCATTAAGACTGAAAAACCTTTGATACATTGCCGATTTATGTATGGGGACAGAGAGAAGCCCGCTATGCCGAGTAAGTCTACAAAGTACATCAGAACCTCTCATACGCTTATCAAAGAGATACTTGGGTTGCTCGAATTTAATTTTTTTTAAAAGTATAGTACATAAATGCAAATGAAATCTTTGATCTATTTTTAACCAGCCAGAGTCAATAAAGCTCTGAGAAATATGATCAAACTTCCTTAGCCCATAGGAGTAACTCAAGCAACCATTCTGAAGCCGCTGCAGTCTATCTCTATCTTCCTGAAGTAATGCCGGCCAGTAAAGTATATTACAATACGATAATAATGACAAAATAATTGAGTCGCACAACCTCAATGTAATTTGTGAAAAAAGGAAGTATTTAAACAAATATAAAGGTCTTAATTTTCCATAGCTTTTTTGAAGTAAGTAAGAAAAGTGTCTATTAAATCTAAGTTTAGAATCAGTTCGAAAAAACTATTCGAGTCTCTCTCGTACCTCAAAAGGATTTTATAGTCTTTAATTTTTAATTTCAGCATTTAACTTTTAGAAACCTTTCCATTTATCGATAACATTTCAAGTAGGTCACCTAAAATTTGCGTCATTAGAATAATAAATAATATAAACAAAACTTTTTAGATATCCGGAATACTAAGACATCTTGTTGTTCCTTAACTCTAAATCAGCCTTTCCCAAAGTGGGCGATAACGCCCCCTTGTGGGCGCTGCAGGCCTAATGGGGGGCGGTAAGAGACCCAGAAAAAAATGGGGGATTTGTTGTTTCATACTGAAGTTTGTTGGCTATCATGAGGCAATTGTCTGACTCGATTTTACAACCTGTTTGACTCTGTGATAGAGTTCTTGAAAACTAAAGATACAGAATTGCGCAACAAGCTCATTACATCAAAGAATGATATAGCTTACATGACAGACCTGTATAAATTGTTCAACGACATTAATCTCTAACTGCAAGGCGATGAACTAAATTTTAGTTAAAAAAAAAATGTCGTTGCTGCTTTCGCAGCCAAACTGCTTCTACACAAAAAGAATTTGGGCAGAATTAAACAGCATCAGATTCATCCTTCATGTTAGTTTTTATATAAGAATCGATTATGTTTGTGTTATTTTGAATAAATGATACTCTGTCTGAATATTATAAAATTGCGTTTCAATAATCATTCTCATTGGCAGGTGTAGCCCGTAAGAGTTAACTTGAGACCTGAGCGCCGTTGTGTACTACCTACTGCTTTCAGGTTAACTCTTGCGGGTTATAGTAAAATTCTCGTTTAGAATAAATATTATTGTTAATCTCCACTAATATAGCTCACAATAATTAATTAATTTAATTTGAGGTTATAGTGGTTTTTAAGTAGGGGAAAAAATGGGGGCGCTAAAAAATAATTTATTCTCAAAGTGGGCAGTGAACAAAATAAGTTTGGGAACCCCTGCTCTAAATAATGGCCCAGTATACCAAAATCATAGTTTTCGTGACAATAAAAGTTAGTTAAAATCATTGACGTTAAAGAATAATATCCTTGGTTAAAATAGCCTCAAGAGGAAACTTAGTAACGAAGACTACCGCTGATTCCAGGCATTGGTTACTAGTCACTTTTGTCATTAGTTCAAAGAGTATGTTGGTTACCGATACTAATTTTGTTGTTAATTACAAGAATGTAGTAACATATTCATTCTTAAAGGAACCAGATATGCTTACTTTTTTACTTTGTCTGCAAGGAAAAATAAAATTCCAAGCACAGCATGACATAATTTTATTTAAAAAATGAGGCGTACATATATCACAATTAGGCCATTCGAGTCTTCTTCCTCGTAATTTCTTGTTTCCTGCTTTTTTTATTCATTCTCTAGGAATTTTAAGTTTTTTCAGTAAGTTCATATTATCAATAAAGAAAGATATATTGTTCTCAGGGTCAATTGGGTTAAAACTTTTTATTGGCAAGCTGAAGAGTAATGCCAAAATCCTGTCTCCAAAAGGCATTCTTTCATAAGAAGTAAATCATCTAAAGCAAAAATATACAATGCAAAAACATTTCCAGAGTAGGTTAAAATATAAATTATTATTATTATCATTATTAAAGTTTTAAGATCTTTTGGGTACAAATTTAAGCTAGAGGTTTCGACAAAGTTATTCAAATGTCTATTAGAAAGATATTCATTAGAAAGTTTGAAATTGCATGAATTATTAAAGACGTAGGTAGAAACGTATTAAGAAATTGAATAAACTTTGAACTGAGGTAGAATCGCGAGAAACTACTATCATAGATTATTTCTAACTGAGTTTGTTAAGTAAATGAAAATATTCAGGCTGTTCAGAGTAAACTTCTTGAAACTAAAAATTCTCTTTGAAGACTCGATGGCATATTCAGTAAAAGAAGTAAAAAGGAAAATATCATTGCCTTAAGTTTTCTTTGTAAGAAGTAACTATACTCGAAAATAGCGGGCTGAACTACTCAAGAGTCAAGACTAACTCTTAAGCGACACCAAATGGCGACACGGAAACTCGAATATTGGTTCTAAGAAATTTTATTTACCGGGACAGCAAGATTCTTTTTCAGGAAAAGTTAAAATTCCTTTAAAAACTTTTTTGCTACTACAAAAATGTATTTTGGTATTGTGAAATGTGTAAGGAAATATTTATTATCGACAGCAAATAACGAGTAAACCTTATTTTACTGTTATAAAAAATTAATTTTGCAACTTGACAAATATTTCACTTGGTATAGCCAAAATGCCAAAAATACATCCGGACCCCTATTCTCCATTTCAGGAGAAGTGGTTCTTCTCACCTTAACCGGTGGGTTTGTCTTCTGCATTGAAGTTCCTGCTAGATGGCGCTGCTACGTTTTCACTACCTATTTATTACCAAGAAATTCTTAAGAACGCAATTTCGCTGTTTCTGTAGTTGCTTACGAGCTTTGACTTTCAGTAAAGTCTTAATAAGAACGGTCGTCATTGTTCACTTGTACCCAAGGGAACCCATTGTTTTGGCGTCCCTGTGTTATGATGCACCGCTTGCCGCTAACTGTTTTTTTTTATAAAGCGATGCGCAAACCAGAGCGGTCGCGCCGCGGTGGCGGTTCGGTGGTTTTACACTTCCTATCCATGTTTTCCCATTCCCCACAACGTGCGCCCCTGGTTTAAAGAGTTGAACGTGTTATATATTACGCTCTATTCTATTTTACGACACTTGACCTGTTTTCAAGTCAGCAAACTGTCAAGTACTTTTTTGAGACAAAGAGTAATGAAGGCAACTGAAAATGTAAATAGGACGCAGAGGATAAATATAATTTGGAAAATTACGGAATGATATTGAGGACTTTGTTTTGATGTTCATCTTTCAACGTTTAGAATAAATTGATTAATTAATTAGAAAATGTAGAAAAATATTTTTAAAAGTAGAGGTCGCAGCCGGTTATTGTTCACTTAATTACTTGGCGAGAACTGAATTCGAAAGAAAAACTACCAGGTATACGTAAAAACGAAAAAAGTACAGGGTGGTCGTCGTAACCATTAAATTTTCTTAAATTAACAATATCTAGGGGGGGGAGACAGTCCCCCCCCCCCAGATCCTTACCAAGTAGATGCTTTTTTACTGTAAGAAAAATTATAGGGCGTGTGAAGGTTAAAATTTTTTTTTTGAGGTCACTTTTGAGGGTAAGAGATTTTTAGAGCCGGGCCACTCTCTTTATTTTTTTGAAAGGCAATTTTTTAGTCGCCTTCCCCCCTCACGCCACTGATACGCAACGATACATCCACAACGTTATGACGATTGAGTAAGTTGAACCTTAAATATCGCTGCGCATGTCGTCACAAGCGAGGTTGCAAGCACGGTTGTATACCCTTTTGAAGTTACTGACGTGAACTGACAGTTCTATCTACGTATTTGGATATGTAATATTTAAAAATTCTCCTACATTTCTTGCAAAGGTTTTAATACCAGAACTTTAAAGAATATTCCCTAATTATGGAAATCTAGACCAAAGGATATTATTCCAGCAGGATGGAGAAATGTAAGAGGGTTATTAAATGTTACATTTCCGAATAGGTGGATAGGACTGCGAGGCTTTAAAGAGTGCCCGCCCAAATCTCCGGATATTACACCCTTAGATTTTTATTTATGAGGCGATTTAAAAGGAAGGGTATATGTCACCCGACCTAGAAATCTGGAAGAGTTAAGGGCAAGGATTCAGGCAGAGATACATTTAATCACGCCAGAGTTCTACTATCGGTTGGGTCTGTCCCATGTTCAATAATATTTATGCTAAAAAAAACGGCATTACAGTTTTCAAGTTATTTTTAATTAAAAATTAGATTTTATTAAATTTCTTATACATGGTTTGGTAGATGTGGACAAATTCCTTCACTCTTAAAAATAACATGGTATGGATTACTAAAATTTGGTTCTGATAACTATTTATTTTCGTGAAATCGGACTGAACCCAAAAATTAGTTTGTACAACCAAAAAAAATTGTCGTTATTGAACGATTGAACTAATTAATAGCATTAACCAACCCAACCTACAAATTTTGGTTGTCACAACGAAATTTTATATACGGATAACTAAATTTATATGGTACTCCCGCTTTTAAAATTAGTTGTCACAACTAATGTGTAAATATGGAAAATTAAATTTTTTTTTTCAAGGAAATATTGTTTTTGTTAATGATGCAATCTACAAATATTGCCAAAGCAATCATTTATTTGGACCAAACTTGAAATTTTACAACACATACGTATGTAGTCACAACATTGTGTTTATTATCTTTTTTCTGTACTTTCTAATTGTAAGAAAGAAGTTGCACATTAGAAAGTTTGAATGAACTGCTTATAACGCATGGCAAAATTAGCAAGTTGATTTGATAGAAATAACTTTAAAAAAAGTATGTTTTGTTTCTAAAATAAATGTCATATGTAATTTATACTAAGTAACGAAAAATATTCCTTCCTAGGTCCCCATTTAAATTAAAAAATGCCTTGGTGTTACTACTCTATTAGGTATGCGTAAACTAATTGGGATAAATTATCAGGGATATTATGGTTTCTTTAAAAAAAATTATTTCCAATGTCCTTATTCTCTCATTATCTTTATAATACATACTTCTGCAATACAAAACAGAAACACTAGATTTTTAACTTATTTTACTCAACCTTTTGGGTTGTTCAATTGCTTATAGAACTGAATTGTCCCTATTTAAATTTTCTTATCTGCAACTGCGATTATTAAAAAACAAAAAATATCCCCTGGACTTTCTATTTAAAATATACAGCTATATAAAATTTGTTGTACTTGGTCAGATTAAAAAGTCATCAATATGACGTTCTTTTATAGAAATGGAACATAGAACAAAAACAAACCAAAAAAAAAAATTTAAGTTATTTCTTATCGGGTCACCTTGCCATGCTTTATAAAAATCTCATTTAAGCTTTCTAATGTAGAACTGCGATGATAAATAAAAAATTATAATAAATTAAAATTAACAAAATGATAGGGACTACAAATTCTTAATGTGTTATTACAATACGCTTAATTGATAAATACAAGTTTGTAGGAACCTTGATGTAACATTTAAATAAGATATATACAGAGTAAAATTCAGCTAAACCAAATATTTTATTTCTGCCAACTAATATGAAAACAAGATATTTTCTTTGTTCTGATGGCATCATTTTTTGGTAAATATAACCAAGAAAAAAATCTTTTTTGTTTTCCTAACTAAAAATAGTTATTTTTGGTAACGTAAACACGAGAACAAATAAAAATTAGTACCAAATACCAAGTCATTTTTAAGAGTGATAAGCTCTCCAGAAAATGTTGGTCAGGGCTGCGCACCCCCCTTTGTGGTCCCGATTTTTCTTTATACGACAAGACTGTGGTCCATAAAATATCTTTGAAGACGTATGTTTGGATTTTAGAGAAATCTTATTTTTAGAGCCGCTATAAGCAGAGTTCCATTTAAAATCCCTATTCTGTATTTACCCTTAATTAAAAGGAAAATGAAATTTTACATATAAGTGGGTTTACCTTTTGATAATACGATAATTGTGTTGCAGTTACATAGCCGAGATAATTATAATTAAACAAATTGTTATTGCACAAATAATAATTACTAACACGAATGGAAACATAAATTGAACTTCTAACAAATGTTCTGCCGCTTAAAACTGCCCACGTAACAACCAATTCTGGTCTCTTCTATCTTTCGAAAATGAAAATAAAAAAATATAATAAAAATTGTTACTGGAGAAACACAGTATGCGTCTTTCATCTTTGCTTATTTTAAAACTGAAATAAGGAGTTTATTTTACATATGAGTATAGTCTCATTCAGAAGGGTGTAGAGTAATAAAAACTCATTAGGTATGCAAAGAGACTACCGGGTAACCCAACGAATATTTAAGCCACTTTTATAATTTGTCATTGATTTAATTGCAAAATTTTTTCTTTTCATCAAGTGCAGGTAGTACTACCTGGGTCAATTTATGGGTTTTGCCTATTGTTATCCATTTACAAACACTGAAAATGGTGTGACAAAGTCGTGCATTATTTACATGGTACACTTATTTTTTATTAAACATTATAAAAAAATACAAACTACATTATATAGAAATAAATTATAAAAAATCATAATATTCTTCGTCATTTGAGAAACTGTCATCTCCTCTTGACGTTATAATTAACGGGTCGACGGTCCGATCGACGAGGTAATCAAGATCCCATATTTTCTCCTCTTCTTTAATGACATGATAAACTGTTTTTCGCCAGTTCTCTCGTGTCACTTCCATAATGACTTGATCAAACAGTAGCTTAACATCTTTCATTTTGAATATCGTGTTGTGTCTTGCTACAAATCCTTTCACTTGCGCCCATATAAGTTCTATAGGATTTAGTTCGCAATGATATGGCGGTGTGCGCAACACAGTTACACTATGTTTTTCAGCTATATCTTTAAACTTTTGACACTCTACAAAGCCCAGATTCGACCATCATTAAAATATTGCTCTCATGTCTGGAGCTCTACACCCAAGCACACACTTCGGCTACTGGATTCGATTCAAAGGAGAGCCGTTCGTCTGATCGGCGACCCCGAGCTGACCAAGACCCTCGATAGCCTGGAGCATCGAAGACAGGTTGGTGATTTGGCTCTCTTTTACAGATATTTCCATGGCAGGTGTTCGACTGACATTGCCCACTTGATTCCACCTAGAGCAATACAAAACAGAAATACACGGCGAACCACTGCCGCTCATCCATATGTTGTTCAGCTTAATACTCCTCGAACTTCATTGTTCACGAATTCTTTCATCTGGAGAACGTCATCTTTGTGGAATGATCTTCCTGAGGTCGTGTTTCCCAATGAATACAATCTTCAACGTTTCAAGACCAACGTTAATCGCTTTTTTCGCACTCGCACCGCTCCCAGAGCGCCTTAAAGGATTTTTCCTACAGTGCAGGTGTTTTATCATAAAAAAAAACGGCATATTTCATAAAATGATGTTTGTGTAAATTTGCTTTCTTTATCAAATTAACTTCTTTTTTTTTTCTTTGGTTAGTTATCATAAATAATTTAATGCACAAAATTTATCTGCGCCTATGGCCGGTACCGAAATTAAGCCGAACTGGACTGAATTTCCCATTTCATTACTCCACGCCTTTCTTACATAGACTATAGGAACTCTTAAATCGAAACAGACTCAAGAAATTGGCAGATCATTTTTTAGTATTATTTACTAAATCCTAATGGTTTCGATAAAACGAGGCAACCTTTTTATTTCAAATGTTTTTTCTATCTCTTAAAAGAGCCTCAAGTTATTTGTCAAAATATAATCGAAAAGCCTTTATCATTCATGTTGCTCCCATTTTTTTTTTGTTATATTTTTTATTTCGTCGACGTGCCCAAAGGGCCAATAACTTTATGTCAACTGAGATTTTGTACGGTTACACAGCTTGGACGGGGAACATGACCCAGGCAGAACACATTTTGGAATTTTTTTTTCTGTTGCACAACAGTAGTCGAGAATAAACGAGGAATTTTTTATGGCAGGTACATTTTATTGTTTGAAATAACACTTCAGTAGTGTTTTGTCATGCAATGGCAAGAAACCAAGAGTGTATAGCCCTTGGGGGTGTCGTATGACTGAGGATCGTGGTTCGGAACACACGTTAAGCTGTTGGTCCCCTCGGGAATAGCCCTGGCAGCGAACGAACAGGAAAAAATACACACAACAAAAAATTAAAGTGAAACTGTTAAAAAAAGTCACTGAAATGAGTTAATTTTACTCACGTTAATCCTGATCCTTTATATTGTCATAAATTCTATAAATAACGGCTTTTTACCATTCTTTCATCACCCAAACATTTAAATGTCAAAAGGAAAAAAAATTAGTTTAAAAAATTTTGGTATTTATACAACTTTATAAACTATGCCAGTTTTTTGGTTGCCCATATAAAAAAAAGGCAATTTACATCATAGATAGAGATTTGAATCTGGGGAAACACGTTTCTTTTATACACTTTAAAAGTTATCTTTCAAGGGAAAATGAGAAAATTCTTTTGCTTTATGCCTGTGGCAGTATCTGAAAACGTTTTGTCAATAAAGAGTATCGGGATCACGAAATATTTTTTAAAAACCAATATAATATACAAAATATACACAATTTTTTTTAACTGATGATTTTTACGTAATTACAGCTTGAATAATAAGGAAAATAAAATAAATAATAAATTCAGGGTGTCCCGTAACTTATGGGCCGTAGAGTAACTGGAGATACTAGACATCAAACTAAGCCGATTATGTCATATAAGTTTTTTCGGATTGTTACTCGTTCTAGAGATACAGGGTGTAAACGTAAGTAAACGTTTATACTCGAAAATAAGCCATAATTTTTAAACGGTTTAATGATTTGAATTGAAAGTTGGCCATATGATGTTTTTATGAGCAAGAAATAAGCATTTGTAAACATTTTTAGGTTTCAAACTAGAGGGCGCTAGTTGCATACACTGGGCTTCATAAATCTATGATTTTTTTCTTACCTGTGATATTAGGTGTTTTTCAATTATAGTTTCTTAAAAAGGGCATTTTCTGAGTCAAAAATGTGTACTTTATTGATCTTAATATCTTTAACGGTTTTCGAGAAACATTCCAAAGCATAAAAAACATAGTAAATAATTAAATTAACAAAAAAAAATGTTAATCCGAAAAAACTTATGACATAATCGGCTTAGTTTGATGTCTAGTATCTCCAGTTACTCTACGGCCCATAAGTTACGGGACACCCTGTATAAATAAAAAGAAACAGAAACATCGCCGCATTTTTATAAATAGTGTGGCCCACTCTCAACGCAGGATTCCATAGCATTTAAACTATAGGCTTACACACGGTAACATCCAGTCAATTTCTACCAAGTTTGTCATGCGGGAGGTTGTTAACACATTGTATTCCTCCGAAGATTTTAAATCTTCTTCAGGTCATTGCTTCGCACTTCTATATAAAATGTGAGGAGGTTTCGTCCTCTTCGCCGCAAAATATCCATTCAATAGGACCATTGTAGATTCCTATTTGACGTAGGTGTTTTCTTAAGTGGCAGTGGCCTGTTAGTAGGCCAACCACTTCTTTTAGCTGTTCTCTGAAATTATACACAGCTACGGTAGTTCCAGATGGGAGCAGGAGAAATAGGAGAGGGGAAGTTTTTTAGTCGGTAGACGTATCCTTCCAAGAAACGAATCAGACACAATCCGACCACAAATGATCACTCGGAAGGGAGTCGTTTGAAGATCTTTTTACCCCTCTAACAGAAAAAAACTTCTTTTAGCTGGGTACGCGTTAAAAGCAACATTCCAGTTAATAGTTTTATTGAGGGTTTCCCAATTGTAAAACCAATTGTAAAATGGTTCATCTTAGAGAAAAATGAGTTTTACCTCTTCATCTTAGTTTTTCATTTTTTTATCTAAACGTTTCAACTTCCGGCTAAAATGTTTAACCGTAAAACCGTTTTTCTTTTGTTTAACATGTTAAATTGAAACATGTAATATTTAGAATAAAATAAATAAAAAACTAAGAAACCCATTTTTCCATACTTCTCATATCCAATGCCATATTTCTGTTGTGCGGACAGTTACAAATAAAACAAAACTCTCTGCAAGTTTCTTGACCAAGACCTTTCATTTAGCTGATTTCGTTTATTTAATATTATCATAAATGATAAAATTACCTCTTGTAGAACAGTTACTCCCTTCTCTTTCATATTTTAAATAAATAAATAAAATCTTTATTCAAAAGTTTAATATAAAATATAAAAAAAATGGACCATATTTCAACTTCTGAAAAGGCGAAGTTCATCCTTTAGTATTGTAAAGGTTGGTCTTACACTTAACCCTCATTTTTGGGCCGGTAATGGCTGCACGCTACTCAATTAGCCGTGATGAATGAGAAGTGATTTCTAAAAAACAGTATATCCTTCCTCCTCCGATCAAAAGAGACAATATCCCTAAATAAAAAGTGCCTTCTAAACTAACGTCTCTCACTTCAAAACCTCTCCGATCAAAAAACTAAAAAATGCCCCCCCCCCCCCCCCCTATGAACGCCTTTGGCAAGCAGAAAGTTAAAATACAAACACGTCATTCTTTTAACTCAAATTTTTGTTTATTTGTTTGTCTAGCGGTCGTTTATAATGGTACCTTTGATTCGATAATTTAAATAGAAAAAAACAATAAAATCAATAGAAAAGAAGGTTTTTTAGCGGCAGGCGGACAACGTAGTGAATCTATCTTTGGCATTGAGTACACAGGGACGCCAAAAGCAATGGGTTCCCTGGAGCACAGGTAGACAATGACAGGCTATTTCGTTCTTATTAGAACTCATCAGAAAGCCATAACCTGTAAGCGACCCCGAATACTGCGAGGCTCTGTTGTCAAAATATTTTTAAGAAATAAAAATGCGATGCATTTGGCGTCCCTGTTTACTCAATGCAAAAGATAGATGCACTACGTTGTCTGCCTGCCGCTAAAAAACCTTCTTTTCTATTTACTTATACGGACACTAAACTCTACTACTTTATTTTAATAAAATCAATATTTAATAAAAACCACTCATCATAAAGATTTTTTATAAATAATGTGTAGTTAATTTTTGTATCATTTATATTCTTTTGAATCCATTGGCATCAACCAGATCCATGATTAAAGCCACAATATGCAATTTAATAAGTAGTAAAGCATAGAGAATTTTAGCACCTGTTGGGTCTACTGATCACCCACGCAGATAATGTATTTCATTCCTTTCCAGCATTGCTATTTTTGTACAATTTATATAAACATTTTACCCTTGTTAAACTGATTTAACCCGAAAATGCCATTATTAGAAATAAATCATTTACATCACTTTCTTATTACGAACATTATTTCAACCATTTTTATTATTTGAGCATTTCCTCCCCCCTCCTCTACACATACCTCACTTAATTACATTTTTCTACTGACGTTTTATAATAACCTCTTTTTGATTGTCATTATGATTTTTTAATAACCTCCTTTTAGGCGCAGCGTGCTTAAAAAATTTTTAAGCACGTTACCAGGAACAACGTGCTTAAAAGTAACAAGTATAAACACAGACTATAGTTTTACCTATTTATTATAAATATTAACAGTACAGTTACTTATATTATTAAAATTAATGCTGGGGTAACCTAAAACAGTTTGTTGAGATATTTCTCTTTGTAAAATTGATGAGGAATTTGAACTTTGAATAGTGATAGAATCTGCAACAGCAATATCAATTAAACCCATGCCACTAGTAGAGCTGGTAGAACACTCGGATTCATTACATTTAACACGTTTGTTGTTAGCGTCCAAAGATTTTTGACCAAGAATTTTTTCGAAAATTTTTCTTTTATTTTCTAAAGAATCTTCTATATACCCCTCAGCCACGGTATTTGATTGCCAACATCCATGTCGCTTTAGCATCAATATATCCGCTCCAGAGTCAACTAAAAAAGTTGCTGAAGATCTTCGAAAGCAGTGGCATGTATATTCTTTAGCGTTTGGAAGCTCCAAGAACTCAGCTATTTTCTTTGGTGTTGCTTCAATGGTATTAATACCCACTGGAAGTCTGGAACATTTGGAGTTTCTGTATGCGATAAAAAATCTTTCATGGGTTATGTGTGCTGGACGTAACTGCGCGTACTTTCGGAACATATTCAAGAAGTTGATGCCGTCAATAGAGCCTTCGCTAATTACAAAGCTTCTTGCAATATTTGTTTTAGTGTTTGGAATGGATATTTTAATTAAAGACTCCGAAATTTCGATATTATTCATATTTAAATATGTGAGTTCTTCTCTGCGACATGCTCCAGAGATTCCCACAATAAGTATGACTTGGTCCAATAAATAGTTCTTATCGTCTGCTTCTTTGACAAACCTTTTTATTTGTTCTTTAGAAAAAACTTTCGACTTTTTGGGCTTTTCCCCCGTAGATTTTTTTTTCAAAAATGGGATTAGGTTTGTAAATGTCTTCATCTCAACATTTTTATTCAAATAAACCATCGTTCGAAGCATTGAGTAAGTACTCCACAAAGTTGATGGCTTATAGGCATCGGATAATAGTGAAAAATATGCCAAAAAGACTTTTATTTACAACCATGTATGTAATAATGACATTTCACCTATCTTTGAAAGGTGGAAAGTTGACGTTTCTTGACTTTTACTTTCCACCCGGGTGGAAAGTGCTCACTTTCCACCCGGGTGGAAAGTAAAATTGTTATTTTTTGTAATTTTATTAAAAATCGATATCTCAAAATAGTAAATTTTTTTTTTTTTTTAATTTTAATAAAAATCGATATCTCAAAATAATATACAAACACACCAACACACAACTCATTACACAAATTCAACAACAATAATTTTATTTTTTATTTCTTTAAATGAATTATACCTAAATGACATTTATAAAAAACAAAAAATTAACATGGTTTATGTTTTACTTATTTACATTAAATATTACATTGGCATTATTGTAGGCAGTCACAGATATGTTTAAACCTTGCTGAAATTCTTCTTTTGAAAGGTTTATTTCATGATTATTTGAAGTTAAAGTAGTGTTAGTAAAACTTGAACTTGGCTTTGAAATCAATTTTGCCGTATTAACCTGAGTAGAAACCGAACTGTCTATGTATCCCTCAGCTACTGTGCTAGATTTCCAGCCTCCTAACCGCTTTATTTGCATAAGATCGCCACCGTTATTTGCGAGCAAAGTAGCCGCTGTTCTTCTGAAACAGTGACCAGTAAAACCTTCAGTATTCAGCTTCAGAAAAGCTGCAATTTTTTTTGGAAACTGACTTAAAGTGTTGTGCCCAATACATTGTTTACTAATTTTTCCATATCTTATTTGCATAAAAAGCTTTCCATCCTGTATATTTTTCCGTAAAGTTATGTACTCCTTAAGTGGTGCAATCCATTTATTATCAGTTATCATAAATGATCGTGGCTGGTACGTTTTGCTATTTTGTATTTCAATCGCGACCTTTTCTTCTAAAAAGTGAACGTCTGTTGTTTTCATTTTGTATAATTCATCTGATCGGCAGGCGCCTGAGACACCAATAACCAATGCGACCTACAAATGTATAAAATAATAAGTTAATATAGAAATAGTCAACCTTTTAGCCTAAAATACCTTTTGAACAAGAAATTCCATAGGTGCTTGTTCCAAAAATGTTTCAATATTATCCATAGACAGTGTGGTCGATTTTTTCGGCTTGTATCCTTTGTTTTGCTTTTTTAAAAATGCTAATAGCTTTGCGTGTTTAGATATGTCTACTTTTTCCCTAATTGATAGAGTGGTCCTCAACATTGAATATATTGACCAAAGCGTTGATATTTTCTTTGTCTTGGCATTTTCACTAAAATAAGCTAGTAGCGCCGATTCAGAACCAGGATTTTGAACTTTGTTTCCAATACACCATTCTTTAAAACAGTTATATGCCTTGTCATATCTCGGGCGGCTTTTAGTTGGCAGAAGATCTTCTTCTACTATTTTTGCTGCTTCTCGAATTTCTGGGGGAGTAGCAGCCAAATCAAATTCCTCATCTGAGAGCATTTTTTTGGTGTTTTGTAAAAACTTTGACACTAACGTTTTAAAAAAATAATATATTGTTTAGTGACATGGAAACCATATTCCAAAAATGATATTTGCCATCTTGATGTGTATTATTACCTACGTTATTTTATCACCTGCGGTTATTTGAAATTCTAAATGTCTGTCTACTTTTGCAATGGAAAAGTCAAAATGACATTTACCTTTTAATAATTATTTGAACTCAAAATAATAAGAAGTGGATGTTGGATGTGGTTGTAAATAAAATAGTATACAAACCTCGGTGAAAAGTTTCATTACTGTCTCTGAGATATAGTTTACCTCGACGCTTCGCGTCTCGGTAAACTATCTAATCTCTCGACAGTAATGAAACACTTTCCACCTCGGTACGTAATATACTATTTCTGATAAGTTTTTTACCTTTTTTTCTTCACACCATTTTTTGAATTTTTCGTATGTGCCCTCATACAAACTTCTTGATTTTTGGGGAACAAGGTACACCATTGCGTCATTTGCGGCATTTTCAATGTCTGAGTCCTCTAAATCACTCATTTTTACTTTTATATTTGTCGCAGTTTTTGACAAAAAAATCGAATTTTTTTTGACAACTGTCGATTTTTTTGACATGAAAGGTGTAAATGAAACATAGGTAATAAAATGTTAGTAAAATTAAGTTTTTTATTATAAAACCTCAGTAGAAAAAATATTGTATACAACTCATTACGAAACAATGTCTTTTAGTCACTTTGACGTGTTGTCCAACTCGGCTTCGCCTCGTAGGACAATTCACGTCGCGTGCCTAAAAGACACTCATTTCGCAACTAATTGTATAAATAGCTATTTTATTTGGACGTCCATATCATACTTTCAGTACCTACTACACCTACCTACTTTGACGTGTTGTCCAACTCGGCTTCGCCTCGTAGGACAATTCACGTCGCGTGCCTAAAAGACACTCATTTCGCAACTAATTGTATAAATAGCTATTTTATTTGGACGTCCATATCATACTTTCAGTACCTACTTAAGGTTTTTAGACTAGAAATAAAATGTGATTAGAAAAAATATGATTTATCAAACATTTCGGCGCTGCGTTACTCCAGATGAAGATAATAATGACCGAAATTATTTTTCTGCCGTTCGTTCTTTAAAATTTCACGAATCATTGATATTAGATGATTGATTATGGCGTCAAAACATTATATTAACGTAAACGATATTTTTAAAAGGAATATAATTATTTTTTACACTAAACAACATGATTCAATTATTTAAGATAAATGAACAAGCAGTGGCGGCACATCATTGAGGCCGCGTGGCCGCCTCCCCCCTTGCCGCCTATCAAATATACGATATTTTATATCATCATTCTTGTTTAATTCATCGGAAAACAATAAATAAATTTGTTAGATCTACCGATAATTCAGGAGGATTGGCAATACTGCCTACATGCTCTCTTACTACCTTCGATACCTACTAATCCACGCGCACTCATGTAATGCGCTCGGTTGTGACACGGCACTGAATTATCTGCGCCAATATCTGTATATCCAAATTTTAAAAGTTTTCAAAAATCCCTTAATAAACATTATCTAGGAAAAGAACGCAATGTTTTCCTATATATAGATATACTTTTGCATGCAGCTGGTAACTTTGGAGAAGATATCGTTCGGATGATCTTAACATAATAAAGAAACCTGAATCATGGCCAATTTTCCTACACTGAAAGAAGATTTTTGCTGTCTTTATAAAAATCTTTATTCCGCTTATAAAGAAAAATGCTAACATAGGCGACAAAAGAAAAACTACCTGATACAGTAAAATCCATTTGGCTGTAATTTCTTTCCTGTCGTAATAAAGTCACTTTATAAAGAATGATCACTTAGCTCAAGTAAACAAGAATGTTGTATTAGCAAAGTTACTGACCACTGGTATAAAGATACTTTGCTAGAACAATTAAGATACTTTTCTACGCCTTCCGCATCGTTTTCGAGACAAGATTTTTTTTTTAATATCAGTATAACATTTTGCTAGATTGGAAAGATTTTTTTATTTATTTCAAGAAAGTTACTTTGCTGGGTCAGAATGTACCTACTTACTTCAGGGACTCTTTTTTAGCTAAGCATTGCTACAATATGTGAGGTGGCCCAAAAAAGAAGCCGTATATTTTGTTGAATTTTTAATATACTCTAGAGAACATATTATGCTTAATAATACATTTATATAAACCAAGTTTTTTCACTTTGGGTACGTAAGTTTCAAAAAATTTTGATTCATTTAAAATTGTGTTATTAAAAATAATATTTTCCATGCCATATCAAAAATGTAACATAGTATAAAGCTTATTTTTCGGGTAACTCCATCATATTTTACATCATGCAACTCCCCACGTCTGAATAGGTTGTCAAAGATTTGAAACCAAAAAAAAAATGTGTTTTTCTCTTTATTATAACAGAAAACAACACTTCATAACCTTAAAATAGTTTCAGTTTTAGCTGCTTAAAAAAACAACAATATTTTACTGCTTTTTTCTATGAGTGGTTAAAACATATCTAATTAAAAAATATCTGTTCACTTTAAATTTAAACAAATATCCAAAAGGGAATGCGAAAAACATTTTTTTGCATCTAGCCTGAATATTAGGTAAAATAATAATTACATTGTATTTCATTTAGAAAAAGAAAGTATTTTACTTTTGAGATATTTCTTAAAATCTTCCTTTTAAAAATCATACCGTGTTTAAAACTTTGGTAAGTTTACTTTTAGTATAAGGACTTTTATTATGAATAGCATTTGCTAAAGAATTACTAATTTTCTTTTCTCTAAAACTTGCCTCACACAAAAATTATTATTAAATAAACAACAGTTAAACTAAACAAATAACATAAAAATATTTACATAAAACTAAAATAACTTTGGTCTTTTAACACTGATTTAAAAATCTACACTGTCATTGATGTCACAACCCAATAAAGCACTACACACTGGGAACATTTTTGAGCCAAGACAATTTTTATTGGAAAAAATGAGACAAATGTCGAGTCGTAATGGTCACCAACAGCAGCCACCGATGCGACGATTTTACTTTATGAAGGAACGAGTATCTAAATATCACAAAAAATGAAGACCTGAAGACATGTGGAGACAGGAACGGGACGACTGGTGTGGTACACAATATAAAAATTGGCCCAATCAGACTGAATTTGTCACTACGAAATAATCCAATTCGAACCGAACAGTTACGAATTTCCCAGTTCCAACAAAAAATTTTGCTACCCCTTTAAAAACTCTTTAGAGCGCTAGAAAAGATTTTTTTATACAGATTTTTTTCAAAAGCAGCAAACTGCATTACTTTCCCAGCAAAGCAAATAGTAGTCCTAGAAAATAATTTTTTATAAACACTTACTTAGCTGTTATCATAATGTAAGTTTTCTATAATAGCAAAGGTTTTTGTAACGGGTATAAAGAGTTTTCAGGTAAATTGTTTCTTTTGCAATAAGAAATTCATATTGCTATCGTAGGTTGAAAATTTAATATTACAGCCAAAATAATCTTAGCAAAGAATTTCTTGCTGTAGCTTTTCTCAGTGTAGCTATTGTTTTTAATAGGAATTTGTAAGTCATGCATTTTAGACATTTTTTCAAAAATTAGAGGAATATCCGAAAGCACTCAATTTTGCGTACCCAGATTTGCGCCATCCCATAGTCAATATCCACAAGCCGCCACTGTAAGCAAGCACTAAAATGTTTGTTTATTATCAAGAAGCTTTACCCTATGGGTAAGAGTACAATAATTAAAAGCAGAACAATCATCATAAAATTATCATAAACATTTAATGTTGCTATGTCAGGCAATAACATTGTATGTTCTGTAACCTGCTACCAAATCTCCCAGTTATATCCTTTCTTAATAAAAAGCCTGCCTATTTGTTTGTAGTAAGACTAAAGTTTTTCGCAATGTCATGCTACGCGAGTATCAGGAATATAGGTATCGGAAATTCTTATAATTAAATTTTGGTAATCTTCCCAATGATTCCCCGTCCTTATTCATATCTATTAAAATATATTATATAATGAGTAAGTATAAATCGTTATTATCGTTATATTTCTTGAATTTTTTTTTGTATACATCACAAAATATCTGCTTTTTACTAACCTAATATCTACTAGATTAGCCAGACAAATAAAATTAAATTATTACTATTTAATTATTTGTTCCTGCAATAACATTATTTGTTCTGCATCCTGCTACCAACCCTGCCACGTGATTCAGTAGAGCCTGCCTCAACAAGAATCCTGCCGTTTTGCCTTGTCCTGTAGCAGGACTAGCGATTCCTCCAGTATCAAGCAAGCGGTGACGGTTGCAGGAATCATTGCTGCTACGCGTCGCGCGTGTTTTCCGCGAAATATGATAAATATGGCTGCGCATGGCGGGCAGAACTTGATTTGTTGACATGCATATTCATCTAATAAAATTGTCAAAAATTATCAAAATAAATTTTTCCTAAGTGAAAAATTCTTGTGTATACATATCGTTGTTAAAAATATATATCAAATTTAAATAAAGTGTGTTAAGTATACTCGGGCCGGGTTAATTTAAATAACATTGAATATCGTAAAACGAAACTCTTTGGCCTGTTGCTATATTAATATTTTTTGGGCCCCAGGAATATTATTTTATATTAAAAATAAAGCGCTCTAAACAATGGTAAATAAAATTATAGTTCGGTGCGACATAATGCATTTTTAAATTTAAAATGATAATTTGATGTATTAGATTTACGCCTGTTTTGCTGCTGTTACGACTATTTTGAAATATCTGGTTATTAGGTAGTTATTTGTACGTAAATCCAATGATAATGACAATCAAAAGCTATTTTCATTTTCAGAAAAATAATTTTTATAATTTAATTTTATATTATTTTCATTCATTTAATTACTCATGGTGCTCAATCAGTTATTTTTATATCCATTTGAAAAATACCACCCTTAATATTTGAACCATTCTTCAAAATCTGCCGGAACTTCACCTTTATTTTCATGGAAGACGTTGTTCAAGGTGGTTTTCAAATAAATTATATCAACCCTGAGGTGGAGACATCAGCTTCCAAACTCAAGAAGATATAAGTGATTATATTACCTTTTCTATCTATCTTACACTTGACCTTTATTTTCAGTACTTCTCGAGAAATCAAGTAAAACCCGCTTAGACAAACAGATATTTCAATTTATTAAAATGTGGTTAGGTTTTATGACAATCACTTCATACGGGAGGTTGTTTATTGTTTTTACTTAATTTATCAAAAACTCCTGAACTTAAAGTTCAAACACGAAGTACTTTTGAAAAGGTAATTGAACGATCATTCAAATTTATTATTATTATATCCCATTCAAGATTTTAGGGGGTTGTTTCAATTTCAATTCAAAATATTCTTACTTGGATTTTAAAAAATTTTAACACAATGCTTGAACAAATTGTATTGCAATTTTATGCTTAAATTTATATGTATGAACAAATAGGCACGTTGTACAATTAGAACTTAAGTACGAGTTTCCCAAAGCTCGACCTAAAGTTGAACTTGGTTCAAAAAGGTTATTCTATTGTATAATCAATTCCTAATTAAAACTATAAAATAGGTTTCTGATGCTTAAAATAAGAATAAATCTTATTTTGAATACGTATATTTCCAATAATTAGCTAGAAATCTCGTGAAGAGAGCTTTATTCGGTAGAGCTTAGAATATTATAACAAAATTTAACTAATTTTCATAACTCTAAACCACAGTTAGTTAAGAAAATGTTTTCTGCATATTCCTACTAAAATTGAGCTATTCGAAAATATGGAAACTTATTTCCCTTGGGATGTTTATTCACTTTCCATAAATCGTATTAACTATTAATTAATGAGCTGTCATACAAAGCTTGAGCATGCTCAAAATAATTCCTTAATTCCAGTTGAAAATTTATGATTTAAATTAGAGTATACGAAAGAAGTTTTTCCAGTTATTAAAATATAGTTAGGTTTAATTACAATCACTTCATACCCTAAGCTTGTTTACTGTTTTTACTTGATTTCTCGAAAACGTAAAGGTCAAAGACGAGGTACTTTTAAAAAGATAATTGAACGATCTTTCAAATTTATTATTATTATATGCCTTTAAGATTTTAGGAGGTTGGGGTTGTTTCCAGTCCAACATGTCCTTCTTGGCAATACCAATACAGTATACCGGGTGTTGCATCGTCGAGCGGGACATAGGAAATCCCATATAATTTTAAATGGGGTCAGTTATTGGCTTCCCTAATTATTTTAGAGAAAAATTCTATTTAGGTTTATTAAAGAGCACTAAAACCCACATTCAAAAGAATAACTTTAGATATTTTTGATGAGCCCGTTTACGGGTTATCGCCGATTTCTTTTTAACTATTTCTCCTTTTTATGGCCCCGTATTTGCGGGCACTAGTCAAGGTAAAAGATGACTGTCAAATAAAGTTGTCATTTTGAAATGTGTGCTTTATTGTTATAAAAACTCGTACATCGAAAATATTAAAGGTGTATTTATGAGTACAAATTAATCTGAATAAAACTAAAATAAAGTATCCAATTACAAGGTTAATTATGACATTTTACATGTTTCAAAATTTTACTACTTAATAGGTAGGTACTATTAAATTGTTAGAACTTTAGGATTTAAGAAGATGTTCAAATATTCCTCCATTGACTGCTAGACAATAACCGAGGCGATCATAAAATTATCTTCTTACATTCGCTAGTTGGTAAACTGAAATTCTATTGCAATCGGCAGAAATAGCATTTTTTAACTCGTCTAGATTTGGGTATTTTTTATTTTTCATTTCTTGAATCTCTTCTTTGTTCCTGCCTTTCTTCACATCTGCAGTTATTTATTACAGTGCCTTTTGTCTCAAATTTCTTGATAGTCCTTTCGACTGTACATTTTGCAGGTATCGGTCTATTCGGATACAGAGCAGCAAACATGTCTGACACATATTGATAACTATTTCATTGATAATACGATTTAATCATCAATATTTTTTCTTCAGAAGTGTAATTCGTGGCTAATATTTTCGATGTACGAGTTTTTATAACAATAAAGCACACATTTCAAAATGACAACTTTATTTGACAGTCATCTTTTACCTTGACTGGTGCCCGCAAATACGGAGCCATAAAAGGGAGAAATAGTTAAAAAGAAATCGGCGATAACCCGTAAACGGGCTTATCATAAATATCTAAAGTTATTCTTTTGAATGTGGGTTTCAGTGCTTTTTAATAAACCTAAATAGAATTTTTCTCTAAAATAATTAGGGAAGCCAATAATTGACCCCATTTAAAATTACATGGGATTTCCTATGTCCCGCTCGAGGATGCAACACCCGGTATAGTATTTTTACAGATTTCCACATTTTGTATAAATGGTACGTTTTCATTAACTTGTGTTACAAAAACTTTCTATATTTTTGGTGTTTAGTTATGTAATAGAGGACTGATAGGGGCAAAGCTGTCGAATTTTCTTCTTTTTATCTTCACAGAAAAATAATACATGTAGGTCGTCATATCTAATGACACATCGATATTTTGATTATGAATTGTTGGATTGCACAGACAAAAATTAACTAACCTGGCAACTTGGATTGTGTTATCAATGACAGTGACAGAAACGATTTGCTTACAATCAAAATTGTCCGATTAGTAGATAAGTAAATTAAGAATTAAGCTAACCGGGCCATTTTGATTATGAAGAAATAATTGTGGCCAACATCATTAAATATGTGTCTCATTTAAGGTCGCTGGGTAGAATTCTTGTTTAAAATCTTTTTCCGAAAATCGATCGGAAATATTGACATTTTTGATATTATTTCTGAAAGAAAAAGTCATATTTCCTTACACTTAGTCGTTTCTAGGCAACGGAAAATAACTGTTAGGAAATATTTATTATTGTACTGTAAGGAAATATTATTTCTGTACGGCTACTTGTAAACTAAAATATGTTAAGCTTGGCAATTCAATATTACTGTGTTTCCATAGTTACAACACAAATATTTAATGGCATCCTTTATTTGTGAACAAAGTTAATATTATTTATTTCAAAATTTGATTGTAATAAGTTATGTCCTTTTAATAATTTTCGATTTACGGAAAAATAGTATATATACCTCGTAGAAAAAGCCACATTTCCGGACTCCATATTGTTAGTCTCGGCTTGTGCCTCGACATACAATCTTTACGGTCATCCGGGAATGTTCAGCTTTTCCTACTAGGTATACAATGTACTATATGCAACCTGATATAAATCTATTTGTAAAATAGTTATAAAAAAATAATATTTTACTGTATTATTGCAAAAGTTGGCAACTAAAAAAAAAACTGATGCGTATTTTTAGTTTTTGAAGTTTCACTTGTATATCAAATTTCATTCAAATAGACAATGACTACTACTATTGAACTTCTTGTTAGCCTTAAACACATCTGTGTTTTTTATTACATTTGTATTTATAAAACCTGTACCCAAAAAAAAACTGAATATTTTCAGTTCTTGATTTTTATTCTTTGACCAATATTATTTTAAAAATAATTCTGCTATAACATGTTGTGCGTTACAGCTGTTAGTAGCGTTCTCTTCATTCAAAAGAAACTTGGCTTTCTTGAAGGTCTCTTTTTGAAATTTGACAAAAGGATAAAAGAAAATAATTCAGTTCAGTGAGTTGATTTTTCCAAGAAATTGTCAAAAGGCAAAATTTAACGAAGATGAGATTGCTTTTAATACGATTAACGAAAAGCTAAATGTGTTAGGGTGTAAATTTCTAAACAAAATGTCTAAATATATATACCAATTCTTTTATGTAGTCTACGATCGAATTTACCTAAAAGGCAGGAAGATTTCCAAATTTAAATTATTTGATGCAGTTTTTAACTTTTAAGAGTTCTTTATTTCATGTAAAATAAACTTATTTTTTGGCAAAAGCTATCCTTGAATTTCTCTACACGCGAATCATACAATTCATGACCTTCTAGGATTTTAGTAGCAATAAGTAGAACATGATATTCAATGAAACAATAATCTAAAATATTAAACAATGTTTTACGTTACAGAGGTAGCAAGTAATTGGCATCCCAGCAGTGGCGTATTTAGTGGGGGAGGGGGGGGGGGGGGGTGGGTTCGGGCTCCAAAAGTCTAATTGCAACCTAATTTTTCGTCTCACGCTTGGACTTTTAATTTAAATCTCTAAATAATGTCTTCTTGGCTTCTATTACAAAGGTATTGTAGGAAACGTTTATTTTTTAAACTTTCTTCCCTCTAAAAGTCCTGTTTTATATAGGGATTAAGGTTTAGGACTCATATTGTTTTAATTATTGAGTTATGATGTAATTTTAAAGGAAAACGAGTAAAAGAATAATATTTTATAGTATTTTTCGGTTATATGCGTGTCTGTTCCGTTTTCCTTCTTTTAGAGCTTTTTTAAATCAACAAAAATATAACCCAATGCAATAAAATATTTTTTCAACAAAAACAGAAAACAATTAGATATTTATTTTTTTCTTATTTTGACATATAAAGTGACACTTTTTAAAACTGATTGAAATTATGAAACGTCTTACTTTTTGTAACTAGTTGCATAAAGTAAAATTTTATGCAATTGGTGACGAAAAATGTATTTCAAAATTAGTGACAAAAAGAATTATTCTATTTATTAAACTGTTATAATACAAGTTAAAAACATAAATTATAAATTAATTAATTATTATAAATATGGATAACACAATTATTGCAATTATTCAAATTAATTCCCGACGACAGTTTTTTATTATTCATGGAATTTTCAACATATCCCTCCGCAATAGAGCTAGATTTCCAACCTCCGTGCCTCTTTAATTTTAAAAGATCAGCGCCACTGTCTGCTAGGAAAGTGGCAGAGCTTCTTCTGAAGCAGTGGCCAGTATATAGAACAGGATTTGAAAGACCAAGAAATTGTGCAATAACTTTTGGCAGACTGCTAAATGTGTTAATTCCCACAGGATTTCTGGTACATTTTCCATTCGCATATTTTACAAAAAATGCCATCAGTTATATGTCAAAATTAGAAAAACTAAATTTATGTTTTCCAAATTTTTATCAATTATATTAAATTTTATTTTTTTATTACTTTCTTCAAAATTGGAAAAAATCTTGTATGCAATACGTTACGAAATGAAATATTGTAACTGATGGCATAAATAGCTATTAAAGAGAAAATTTAAACTAAAAATTTTAATTGAAACATTTTTAATGGAAGAAGTGTGATAATTTATAATAAAAAAAATAGTGCGGAAAGAAATTAGAATGCTTTATTATGAATATACAAAACGGCACATAAGAAAGAGTATTTCAAAACCTAAGCATTTGCACCAAAAACTGCTCTAAGATCCGCACTCCTAAAATACATGATTTCTGAAAAAATCATTAATTTTAGCGTGGTGAGCGATATTTACTTTATTTTTAATCATGAAAAACCGATCCCGAAAAATGATGGTTAGAGTCACATACGTCTTATGTTAAAATTCATATTTTTCACAAATATAAAAAATGTTTTTTTTTAAATAAAGAGCTAAAAAATTTAAAAAAAAATGTTTACAAAAACATATTTAATCCAACCATGCAGAGGGGGAAAGGTAATAATTTAATTTTCTAAATTTGATAGTAGTTAGGTGAATTTTAATCGATCTTTAAGCGTGGCCCCGAAAATTTTTCGCCAACGGCGCTTTTCCGCTTTCTTCACTAGGTACAATATTATGAAATACATGAAATCCCGACTGTCCCTCTCTCCAGAAAAAGAAAATGTCCTACTTACGCTTACTGACCCCTTTCCCCCGAGCATATTTTCTGGCTACGCCACTCTAACCCAGTGTTTTTGGCGAGGTTTTTAATATGAGCAACTTTTCGGGAGTGAAATATAAAAATTTACACCGGCCATTTCGCAATTATTGTAAGCGGCATCAAAGAAACCAAACACTTTTATTTTCCAAAACACTTATAGCCACTACAATCCTATAAGCTTTGTTTCGCCACTAGTGACCAAAAAAAAAAGGTTTTATCTAACCCACAGTCAAAGCGATATTATTATAAATAAAAAAATTAAAAATTGTTTACGGTACTTTTTTGCTTAGCCTGTACACATTATATCTAAACCCCATCGTGCGCTCAGGAGTAATAAGAATAGATCGTATTATATAAATACTCTTCATCTATCTCTAAAATCCTCGGTGGTATTACTAAAGTTGGTAAGAGCCACAGCGATATTGCAATAACACTTTTGATAGGATTGGGTTTCAGCAGTAAACACCATCAAGCGTGATGGAATTTTAATATAAAATGGATTTTAGATATTGGATATGTTTTGTAAACATATATTTGATCGATATTTGCCCGGTTAAATTTCTAGCACTATTTCTAATAAAATTCAAAATATTCTTGCTTGAATTCAATAGAATTTTAAAACAATACTTGAATACATTTTATTGCAATTTTATGCTTAGATTTATATGTATGAACAATTTAGGCCCAGTTCTACAATTAGAGCTTAAGTACGAGTTTCTCAAAGCTCGACCTAGAGTTGAACTTGGTTCAAAAAGGTAATTCTATTGTATAATCAATTCCTAATTAAAACTAAAATAGGTTTCTGATGCTTAAAATAAGAATAAATCTTATTTTGAATACGTATATTTCAAATAATTACCTAGAAATGTTGTAAAGAGAGCTTTATTCGGTAAAGCTTAGAATATTATAACAAAATTTTACTAGTTCTCATAACTTTAACCCACAGTTAGTTAAGAAAATGTTTTCTGCATATTCCTACTAAAATTAAGCTATTCTAAAATATGGAAACTTATTTATTTTGGGATATTTATTCACTTTCCATAAATCGTATTAACCAATAATTCATAAGCTGTCATACAAAGCGTGAGCAAGCTCAAAATTATTCCTTAATTCCAGTTGAAAATTTATGGTTTGAATCAGAGTATACGATAGAAGTTGTTCTTGTAACATAACTGAATTTCTCCTTGGTTGGTTTGAGGCAGGGCAAGGCAGGGCTTTCGGCCCAAGCTTCCTACACTGCAGCCTAGTGCTTGCTAAAAAAAATTGTTCTTTTTATATGGTCAAGTAAATTCCTACCAAGTTTGTCATTCGGGAGGTTGTTCCCACATTGGATTCTTTCGAAGATTTTAAATCTTCTTCGGATCCGTGCTTCGCAGTTGTATATGATATGTGAGGCGGATTTGTCCTCTTCGCCGCAAAGTCTGCATTCAATGGGACCATTGTGAATTCCTATTCGACGTAGGTGTCCTTAAGTGTTTCTTAAGTGGCCTGTTAGTAGGCCAACCACTTGTTTTAGCTGAGTCTGCAATTTGCGTTAGAACCGTTTTGGTTGCCTGTTTTAATATGCCAAGGGCAGGTTCAGGGCCATTGAGTTTTTGTTTCCAACTATGAATAATATATACACTGCGTCTATTAATAGGAAATAGTTTAAAAGAATATTTGATTATCAAAACCCCATATTTTCATCAAAATTCAATTAATCCATTCCATTTTCAGTTTATTGGGTAGGGTCTCTCTTGAACCACTAAACAGGTACAATATGTGTGACTTCACTTTATGTATTTTTATACAGGGTGACGGCTAAAATATGAAGCTGTGTAAAAATAATTTTAAAATTGTTGTTTCTAAAATACGAAGCTATGAAAGTAGAATTTTATTATTTTGTTAATTATAAGCTTTATGTGAGGTACTTACTGTGCCCACTACAACGCAGTGCTCTTGGCAATATAAAGATTATTGTAATTTAATTGATACAGGCGCTACAATGGAAACAGTACCAAAATACCTAACACAAAGCTGTAATTAACACCTTTTTATATTTTCTATCCTTCAAAATCTTAAATGGGAAATGGGAGTTAAGTTATACATTATTTAAAAGATCGTTCATTATACCTTTTCAATAGTACGAAAAATCAAGTAAACATCGTAAACAAACTTAGGCTTCAAAGACACTACTATTTTAATTTATTAAAATGAATTTAGATTTTATTATAATGCAATGCTTGAAAAATGGCCCTAAATATAATAAAATAAAAATAAACTTGATATGCTTTAGCAGATATCCAGATTGCCAATAACTATAACAATAATTTAAAATACCTATAATATGTTTATTTTATATAAAATGTGTTTAAAAATGTATCTGTTTTCACGAACTATCTCTACTACCAACAACACTTGCATGCAATAGCAATCATGAATGTTTAAATTTCACATTAAATACATATAAAATTGTGAATGTTTCTTAGCCTCAAAGCAGTATTCTTGTTAATCCACGTATACTAACTTTTGAAAGAAACAATTAAAATTTGAAATAATTTTTTTTATTTTTAATAAACATATTAATTTAGAAAGATATTCATCGTGACCTCGTATTGTTTGCTTACCAATTTTTCCTTCAACCAGGAAATTTATTTATTTAGTTGTAAAAAGTATACCATTATATTGTTTTATGAATTAACACAAAACTTTAAAGTAGTTTTTTATTATCACATTTTTTTTTTAAATATTTTTATTCCTAGTTAAGTAATTCTTAATTAATGTGGGATGTAGGAAAAAAATGTTTTTAATTTGATTTCATATCAAATCTATTACGATTATACGTTTTTATAGTATATTTCAGAAAGATGTAGAGTAGAGTAATAAAAGCTCATTAGGTATGCAAAGGGACTACAAATATTTAAGCCACTTTCATAATTTGGAATTGATTTCATTGCAAAGTTCTTTATTTTCATCAAGTGCAGGTAGTAGGTACCACCCGGGTTTGGATCAATTTATGGGTTTTGCATATTGTTATCCATTCACAAACACTGAAAATGGTGTGACAAAGGGGTTCATTATGTACATAGTATTAGGTACCTACACTAATTTTTTATTAAAAATTATTTAAAAAAAACACAAAATACTTACAAAAAATACATTATAGAGAAATTAAATTATAAAAATTTATAATATTCTTCGCCATCTGAGGAACCGTAATCTCCTCTTGACGTTATAATTAACGGGTCGACGGTCTGATTGATCAGGTGGTCAAGATGCCACATTGTCTCCTCTTCTTTAATGACATGATGACCAGTTTTTCGGCAGTTCTCTGGTGTCACTTCCTTAATGGGTTCATCAAACAGTAGCTTAACGTCTTTCATTTTCAATGTCGTGTTGTATCTTGCTACAAATCCTTTCACTTGCGCCCATATAAGTTCTATAATATTTAGTTCGCAATAATATGGCGGTGTGCGCAGCACAGTTACACTATAATTTTCAGCTATATCTTCCACGGCATATTTCATAAAACGATGAGGGTGTGTGTGTGTGTGTAAATTTGCTATAGCTAATTCTTTATCAAATTATTTTCTTTTTTTTTTCTTTGGTTAGTTTATCATAAATAATTTATTGCACAAAATTTACCTACGCCTATGACCAACACCGAAATTATTTTTTTAAAGTTGGTAATATTATTAATCCAATGTTTTATTCTGTTGACGTCTGGCATGACCTGTTTCAAACTTTTAATAATGCTCCGAGAGAATACAATGGCATTGACAATGCAAGTCAAAAACTATCATTCAAGAATTATCTTTGTCTCGAACCCTCAAAATAGACACTAAAATATGATTTAATGTTTTGTTTGCAATATTTCTTCACTGAGGGAGAGTTAAACAATCATCTTGCTTTTTTGAATAATTGAAAAATGACAGAAAACATGTACGTACACGGAAAACAAATGCATTTATTATCAAGGCTGTTGTAATAAATAATTTAATAGTATTACCAACATGAAATTCTAATATAAAAATTTACAAAATTTGAATGGCGTATTTTCGTTTAAATGTATTTTTTTAATCAAAAAAATGTAAAATAGAAAAAATAGTATTAAGTACTATATGTGTTATAAAGGCGTGCTATAAACTGATGCTTTATACAAAGTGAACTTTCATAAACTATTTTATTTGCTACAAAAATAATTATCATATCGTCATTATTGTTGAGTATTTTTATTTCCTGCATGACTTTAATGTTGTTTATTCAGAAAGGGCTATACAGGGTGCTACAAATTCGTGTGCGTACAAGGGGATCTCGAAAACGGTAAGAGATACGAAGATGGTTAAATTGAGGCAAAGTTATGTATTTTGGAGCTTAATAATTTGGCGAAAAATTTACCTTCGGAGATATCTGAAAAAAAAACGAAATTTTTAGTTTTTTTAAAATTTTTTGCGCCTTTATTTTTAACTTGGAAAAAAAAAACAAAAAAATTATTTCTCATAGCCGTTCTTTATGTTCTACAGAATGGCGTTATCAGTTTTCAAATTGGACGTTTCGTTCTTTAGATACCAACCTCAATTATTTTTTTTTTAAAACGGACCTGGAATTTTTAAAACACTTCTAAGCTTTGGAAATTTAATACAATTTAAAGGTTTTTTAAATTTTAACGTTCAACCATCAAATAATACATCACTAGTCCTTTTTTACCGTTACAATACTCTAGGAAGTATAAGTATAATAAGTAACAGACCCTAACAGACCGAAACACTTTAAAACAGAAAAAAATAATGCTCCCGAATGAAGACAAGGTAGAGTATTAGTCTAGTTATGTTACTGTGATGCGCTTATGTTTATTTCAAAAACAATTAAAAACATTTTTTACTGTTTAGAAGATCTGATGATGCTAGTTTCAAGCGAAACATGTAGCAAAAATATACAGACAGAACAATATTTAAGCCCGAGACTTTGGGTCTCTTTTCTTACAAAATATCAATTATCAGGCCTGTTTGAGTAAAAATCAGAAATCTTTTGTTTTTTTAGTTTGGCTCTAAATGTTTAGGACCGTAATGAAGTGAAAAAGAATATTTGAAAAATGTGTTATTAGATGACAAAACTTAAAATTTTAAAAACTTGTATTAAATTTCTAAAGCTTAGAAATCCCTAAAATTGCATTTAAAATTCTAGGCTCGTATTAAAAAAAATTGACTTGACGTTGGTAACTAAAGAACAAAACGTCGAATTTAAAAACTAACAATGCCACCTTTTAGAACATAAAAATGACTATAAAAGATTGTTTTTAATTTTTTTCCCGAGTCAAAAATAAAAGCGCAAAAATTTAAAAACCAAAAATGGAAATTTCTGTTTTTCTCGGATATCTCCGAAAGCATTGGGAATAATTAAAACAATTTTTTCGCCAAATTATTAAGCCCTAAAATACGCAAAATTGCCTCAATTAAACCATCTTCGTATCTCTTACTCACACGAATTTGTAGCACCCTGTACAGCTCTTAAATTTATATACATATATATATACGTATCTATCTAAAAAAAAAATGTTGGCTGTTTCGTAATATTCGTTTTGATATTCACATTTTTCTGTCCTTATTATACACGCTAAATTTCAATAACGTCGCGTCGACACCGCAGACAACAAAAAAAAAACCTAATCGAATATCAGGAAAATATAGCGTTCAAAGCTTCGGTTGTCAGAGCAGCGCTCTGTTTTATGTTCAATAAAAGAAATGCTTTTTGTCTTCGGTAGTGTGATATGCGTGTAAATTTTGACAGAGATATGCTTTCGTGAATGTTTAAAAAGAGTCGAAATTTGCCAGAGTAAGACGTATACAGACATAGAAAAAGTGTCATTTTATTGGAAGAATAAACCTAATGTAAAAAGATTGATTTTTTTATATGTACAGGGTGTCCCAAATTTGAGCCTCATCATGGGGATCTCGGAAACTATAAGATAAACAGCATCGGCCAAATGGTGACAAAGTTGCGGAATTTTGTGCCCAGTAATATGGTAAAAAAATATTGTAGCTATCTTTTTTAGTTTTTGAAATATTTGAAAAAACTAAAATATTGAGATTTTGTTTTTTTAAATTGGCCGAATTATTTTATCCGCTATAAAAAAACAAACACAATATTGTTGAGGCAACTTTTCTTGCTCCATATCGTGGTGTATTTAGAATTTCGTTGCAACGTTTCGTTTTTGTGGAACCATGATCAACTTGAATTTTTTAAATACGAACCTGTATTTTTTATTTTATTTTTTTAAATCTTTTTAAGCCCTGAACTCAACCATGTATCACACTTAATTATATCAAGACTTCTGGTAATTTGAACAGCAAGTTAATTTTTAAGGAAACCATTTTTGAGACAACTGTTTCCATATAAATTATCTGGCTGGTAAAGTTACCAGGAGATGGGTATAACGGGCCTTAGAAATCTATAAGCGGAAGAACATTTACGGAGCTATACTATAACATCCCTCGCATCTTAAACCCCTCGTCGCCTCGCTCCTCATGATTTAAACTCGACGCTCGGGCAATAATGGTAGCTGTCTAAACCTTGATTAATAATATCCTATTATTTACCTTCAAATATTTGTATATTTGCTAACAATTAATGTCTTGGTCCAAAAAGCACTAAGGGAGATAAAAACTAAGAAAGCAGCAGGCCCAGATGACATTTGCCCAGAGATCCTAAAACTTATAGGAGAGGAAAACATACACATCCTGGTTCAACTTTTTAACGATGTCTATAAATCGGGATACATCCCCCGAGATTGGCTGAAATCAATCTTCATACCTATTTCTAAAAAGCCCGGAGCACGGAAGTGTGCAGAATTCCGATTGATCAGCCTGATGAGCCAGGTGTTAAAGGTGTTCTTGAAAATCATCCATAGGCGCATACGTGCAAAATGCGAACAGGATGTAAGCGAAGTGCAAATGGGTTTCCGCGAAGGAATGGGTACCAGAGAGGCCTTGTTTGCACTCTCTGTCCTACTACAAAAATGCAGAGATCAGCGAAAGGAAGTGTACCTGTGCTTTATAGATTACACAAGGGCCTTTGACTGTATAGATCACACCAAATTATTGGAACTGCTGGAAAGAAAGGGTGTCGATGCCCAGGATTTAAAGATCGTACAGAATCTCTATGAACAGCAAGTAGCATCTGTTAAACTGGAAAACACCGAAACAAGCACTGTACCCATAAAGTGTGGAGTCAGACAAGGGTGCGTACTTAGCCCCATGCTCTTTAATATGTATTCAGAAATCATTTTCCAAAACTCTCTGGACGAGGCGGTGGACGGTCTAAAAGTCAATGGGAAACTCATAAACAATCTAAGATATGCTGACGATACAGTGATAATTGCGGACAGTCCTGAAGGGCTGCAATGCCTAATCGACAGCATATCGGTTTCCGGGGACGAAATGGGACTGAAGATTAATATCTCAAAAACGAAGATCATGCAAATAAGCCGCAACCCAAACAACCATCCCAACATAAATATATACGGAACACCTATAGAGCAGGTCACTAAATTTAAATATCTGGGAAGTTGGATCAGCGAGGACCTGGATCCTGAGATAGAAATAAGATCCCGCATAGAGCAAGCGAGAGCTAACTTTATTAAAATGCGAAACCTATTAACGGACAGAACACTCAACTTAAACATAAGATTTAACTTCGTTAGATATTATGTGTATTCCACGTTACTGTATGGAGTCGAGGCCTGGACGCTGAAAGTCAGCGGCATCAACAAGCTGGAAGCATTTGAGATGTAAGTGTACCGCAGAATGCTGCGTATTCTATGGACCGATCATACCACTAATCAAGAGGTCTTACATAGAATGAACAAAGACCGAACAATCCTCGAGACCATAAAAAAGCAAAAGACCGCTTACCTTGGCCATGTCATGAGACAGGACAAATACAGATTCCTACAACTGATTATGGAGGGCAAGATTGAGGGAAAGCGTGGTCCTGGACGTAGACAGTGCTCTTGGCTGAAAAACATAAGGGATTGGACAGGCTTAGACTCAAACTCCCTGCTGAGAAGAGCCCAGGACAGAGCCGAATTTGCCAGAATTGTTGCCGATCTTCATTGAATGGAGAAGGCACTTCAAGAAGAAGAAGAATGTCTTGGTGTTTAAAGTTAAAACTCAGTTTTGTCGCAAAAATTATAAAATTATAGTATTATATCACATATGTTTCAAATTTACACAGAATTCAAAAATAGAAATAAAGTGAATTGTCATATTATTATATAAAGAAGTGTTATAAAGAGATGGATCAGGAGTGAACACAAAACAGATAGGGATTACACCACAGCAAACGCTTCACTGGGGATCCAGACCCAAGATTTACGAGGCAGTTTCTTCAAATGAACAGGAACGAGCTGAGAACCATTACAGGAATTCTGACAGGACACATGGCTGTCATGAACCATCTGCGCAGAATGCAACTGTACAATGGAGACCTTGACTGCAGATTATGCGAACAAGTCATGGAAACAGTACAGCACATAGTTTGCCATTACGAGTCACTAGATCGGAAGAGGCAACAAATACTCGGGCAAGCAAAACTGGAACCAGAGGACATCCTTACCCTCTCCCCAGTTGACCTTTACAAACTAGTGCAAGGAACTGGAATTACGGAGTGGGTATAAGGACCAAACAGGGTGAGCACAAATGGGTCAATCCTGACCTAAGCGCATCCAGCGTACGGACGGGCCTTCGGAAAAAAAGCTTGTTTTTGAAACAAGTTTTTTCTACGACCGTGCGTTTTAACCCATTTTCCCGCACGCATTTCAGTTTTGAAAGTGTCACTTTCCCGCACTAGTTCGGGAAAGTAAAATAATGCAAATTTTGACCTTATTAGATAGTTTTTTACTTCGGAAGTTATAACTATTGTTACAACAGATAAATAAATATTTACAAGATAGTCCATCAAATAAAATCTACATCTTTTCTAGCTTTTTGTTGCCTTTTTAATTTTTTGAAAATATAAAATAATGAAGATTTTTTATATAAACCTGTACATTCTTTAAAGTAATGTCACAATACAACTATCAAACCACCGGGTTTGATATCAGTTGCTATGATAACCCAGGCGTGTAATTGTTACTAAAACGTCAAAGTTGTTCAAAGCGACTTCGAAGTGACCGAATACAATCTTCTTCTAAATTAAACCACATTAAACCGAATCCGAAGCAATAATATCAATGGATTCATCAAGTAGTAGAGTTTAGTGTCCGTATAAGTAAAATAGAAAGAACTACAAATTTTATTTTAAATTTTGCTTTTATAAAAATATTAGCTTTTAGAAAGTACGTTTTTAGCGGCAGGCGGACAAAGTAGAGCATCTATCTTTTGCATTAAAGTACACAGGAACGCCAAAGGTAATGGGTTCCCTGGGGCACAGGTAGATAATGAGAGACTGTTTCGTCCAAAAGATAGATGCACTAGTTTGTCCGCCTGCCGCTATAAACTTTCTTTCGATAAGCTAGTTTTTTTTATAAAAGCAAAGTTTAAAAAAAATATCTGAACCTTGACAATCAAATTCTAAAAATTGAAATATCAAAACTATTTTTAGGTTGGCATGAAACATTTTGTGTAGAAATAATTTCTTTGATCCAGAAAATATTAATAATAGCACCAGAATAGGCAGAGGCATACCTACATCTAATTCGTATAGAAGAATGCAATGAGCACATGAAACATACATTTATTGTTACATATATTTATATTACATAAAACAATTTTAAACAAGCGTTGAAAACTCAAGGAGACCATTTACATGAATATCACATAAATGCTGTCAATAGTTATACACAACAATAACACGTTACTATCTACAGATGCAGAATAAATAAGTAATTACACATTCTATTTAGCAATAACAATTATCTATATTTTTAAGTACAGCTGGTCTCAAAATAAACTGCAAATTTAAATATGTTGTATATATCAATAACCTTTTTACAATGTTAATTGCCAACCTGTTTTTTGAGTACGTAAACTAAATAATAATTTATTAAGCTTTTTTATGTTATTACCTTCAATTTATTGCTACACCCAATAGACTCATACAGGGTGTCAAAAGAATTTGGAATATTTCTTCCCGGATGTGCAAATTTAAAAAAAAAAATTCAATAGTGTTTTAAATTTTTCTAAAATTCCAGAGAATAAGCGTTTGCACAGCATTTCACAAGAATTTTGGGCTATATAAACTATGAATAAGTACAATCTTTTGTTATGAATTTTTAATTTTTTTTTAATCGGTACTACTAAAGTTTGCCGTTCTTACCCTTCTTTCGAATTAGGCTTTTTTCCTCTTCGTTCGCTGCCAGGGCCATTTCCGAGGGGACCTACAGTTTAACGTGAGTTCCGAACCACGATCCTCAGTCATGCGACACCTCCCAAGGGCTATCAATCCTTGGTTTATTGCCATTGCATGACCTACCGATTGGGGAGTGTATCTTCTTCCGCACCCCACGAGATGTCCAATCTCATCCGACCTGGTTACCGGCGCGAATGGGGTGGGTTGGGAGATGATACCTTTTACACTTTTCCCTGCATTCTTAAATCCAGTTAATTTCGGACATACTTTTTTATTGTGCGTATGCCCACTCCGGGAATCGAACCCGGGTCGCCGCGGTCCAATGCCAGTAGCTCTACCTCTGAGTCACTACCGCGGTTTACTACTATAGTTCAAAAACACGTGTGTCAGTTTTTAATAATCAGATACAGTAAAAGCAAACAGTAGTCGATGAGTCATCACAAACAAATTGTGCATTTCCACAACATCGCATATATTTAACCTGCGTCTGACGATGGCAATAAAATATCGTTTTTTATACACAAAGTTTTATAAGAACGAATTTGACGACAATTAAGTGGCGCGGCGTCAGTGGAGATTTTTTAGATAATAACGGGGATCGTTTGTGATTTTAATGGAAAATAAAAAATTAACATGAATAGCAGCAATAGTTCTATTTTTATGTTCTGCATGGCGGATGATATAATTTGAACCGGTTCAATTAAACCTTTAAAATAAATTAAAAAAAAAAATTTGAAAAAAAAATTTAGAATAAAAATTTTGAAAAAAAAATTTAAAAAAAAAATTTTGAAAAAAGACTTTTGAAAAAAAATAAGGTATCATCCGTCAAACTAGAAGTTCTTGTAAACCCCTGAATTTTTGTATTACATTTTCAATTAAACAAGCAAGGAAACAATCCCGCCTTTCACGCTAGTATGGAAGGCTCTTAAGTTAACACACATTTGATCACTTTATTTTAAATATAATAAAGCTATCGATTTAAATAACTGGTAGGAAAAAAGTTGCCTTTTTAAAGCTCTCTTAAGAAAGAGCTTTCGACGAAGATAAAAATATTAATCCTGACTTCATAAAAATTATTATTATAGAAACTCCTACCTTCAAAACTTTTTCTTTTAATATTTTATATTAAAAATTTTTTACAAAGTAAAAAAAAAGGGAATTAAAAAAGTTTTTGGTTTCTTCTCGAGAAAATCCTGTACAAAGAATTCGGTGCCAGGTTACTTGTAGGGCTTCTTATCTTTTCTTTTCGCAAAATAAAACGTATTAGTTTTTTTGTGTACTGATGAACTTCCTAGAATCTTGTAGGGAACAACATTTTTCTAGGATTATAGCAATGTAACTTTTTATTTACAATAGAGCCAGCAGTTCTAAATATAGCTTTTAATGTATTATATTATTATTATTACGCTTGTATGTTTCGTTTTAATTTTGTTTCAAGAAGCGTTATTACAGTGACGTAGTAAGGCTTGGTTGGGTCTTTGTTCACAAAGGCCTCTCTGATGTTCTAAACTTGCCGTAGGTAGGTTGTGTAGACAATGAGTTTCGTTCTTATTGGGACTCATCGGAGAGTCATAACCTGATGCATCTCCTTTTACTGCGAAATTGCATTTTCAATATGTATTTAAAAAAAACAAGTTGTGAACATCATCATCTTGTAAGAATAAAGATAAGTCTAGTAAAGTCGTAAACTAAAGAAGTAAGACAACGGTATTTTTTTCTGAGGGCCAGTCCGTGCGGCCAGGTTTGGCCCATTGTGCTGATCCTGTTTGGTTCTTACACCCACTCCGTGATTCCAGTTTTTTACACTAGTAGGTCAACTGCGGAGAGGGTAAGGATGTCCTCTGGTTCCAGTTTTGGTTGCCCGAGTATTTGTTGCCTCTTCCGATCTAGTGACTCGCAATGGCAAACTATATGCTATACAGTTTCTCTGTCTTGTCCGCATAATCTGCAGTCATGGTCTCCATTGTACAGTTGCATTCTGTGCAGATGGTTCTTGAAAGCCATATGTACTGTCAGAATTCCTGTAATGGTTCTCAGCTGGTTCCTCTTTATTTGAAGCAGCTGTTTTGTAAGTATTGGGTCTGGATCCCCAATGGAGCTTTTGCTATGGGCTAATCCCTGTCTGTTGTTCCAGTGGATTTGTAGTTCATTCCTGATCCATCGCTTTATAGCATCTCGTGCTGTGCACCTTGGTACTTCGAGTGCCGGTTCTGGACCAATGAATGTATTTTTGGAGATTTTTCTTGCAAGTTTATCGGCTTTTTCGTTTCCTGTAATACCTTCGTGGCCTGGCACCCACTGCAGTACTACTCTGTTTATTTTTGCCAGGGCCTCCAGTTCCTCTTGACATTCCCATACCAGTCTTAAGGTTACCTTGTTGCATATTAGCGATCTAAGGGCTGCTTGACTGTCAGAATATATATGGAACCGCTTATTGAGGTAAGCCCTCCTATTGTTTTCGTACTCACATTGCAATATGGCGTAGATTTCTGCTCGGAAGACTGGGATACTTTCCCAGAGAGAAAAACGCATTCTTCTTCGGTATTACTCCATGTATTCCCACTCCGGTACCATCTTTAGTTTTGGAGAGGTCTGTGTACCAGATTATTGCCCCAGGAGTTGTTTCTGGTGTTTTGTTTTTCTATACGTTTCGTTCATCAATTACGACCTCATATGGTATATCATAGCGCAACCTTGGATTTATATGGTCTGATCTCATTTCTAACTCAGGTCCACCTATTATATTGCTTAAAATTTCGTTTCCAGTTCTCGGCCTGCCTAAGAGCGGCGTCAAACCCTAAAGTCTATAGAGTCCCATTCTTGCCTCTTCTTTTATCACCAAGTGAAGCGGAGGAAGGTCTAGGATGATCTCCATTGCGGATGTGGGGGTTGATTCCATGGCCCCAGTGATACTCAAGCAGGCCAGTCTTTGCAGGCTTCCTAGCTTTAATATTGTGGTTCTTTGCTGTACCTTTGGCCCCCATACCAAGGCTGCATATGTAATCCTCCCATTAGTCTTGGTCTAATTTAAAAAATTTGCATACATAGTGTATATATATATGAAGTCGTACCACCCTTAATACAGCACTGCTACAAATTATGGAAATCTGCGAAAACACATTAACTTTATTTCCAAGGAGTTTATTTTTCAAGTTGATTTTCAATTAAATGATATTAAAAAAAAAAATGTTCCCTTTATTTCGTCAGATCCATCCTTTGACGCATTTCGCCGTATCATGGCTCATCAGTAGAGCTAAGTTCCGACGAAAGAAAAAAACAACTGAAAACTGATTAAGCAGTATTTGATGGGACACACCGGTAAGATATCTAAGCGACATCTGTTACGACACTCTTATATTAACTTCCTAGCAGCGGCGGTAACAACTTTAAAATCCTAAATAGGAATGATAGATCATTTAAAAGATAGTTAAGTTAACTTTTCAAAAGCGCCTCCTATTCATACTTGACGTTTATTTTCAGTAGTTTTCGAAAAATCAAGTAAAAACCATGAATCAGCTGAGGTATGAGAAGTTTCCCTCAATTCATTTTAATGAATGATATTATAAAGTACCCTTGATGCCTCAGCTTGTTTATGGTTTCCACTTGATTTTACGAAAACTACTTAAAATAAACGTTAGGTATGAGAAACTTTTAAAAATATATTAAATTGAAATAATACGAAAATTAAATTTTTATAAGCCGCAATTAAACTTATAAATGAAAACAGAAGTTTGCTAAAAAGTTATAAAACTTTGATAATTAATCAAAAACTTTAATGGGCTTTTGAAAAGAGCATGCTTATTTGGTAACTAGTAAAATACCAACAAAAGAAGTAAAATTTTGAAAAGGAATATTAAGTTTGGTACTTCAGGAATATTAATTATAGAATATTGAACCTTGTTATACCTTTTCTATTGAACAGTTAGTTCTTTTGTGGTAAAAGTATTTTATTACAAAATATCAATAAAAACTAATTTAAAATAAGCTACAGGTAATGAATATAGGTTCAAGACACACAATCATTCTAAATCACTATTATCATCATCATGACTATCTTTCATGAAAGATATTATGTCATTCACCTCCATAAAAACTTAAAGAAGAAATAGGTAAACTTATATTAAAATCTTGTCTTGTATTATAAATAGATAAATCAACATTATTTCTATAGAAAGGAAGTCGTTAGCGGCAGTCGGACAAAGTAGTGCATCTATCTTTTGCATTAAAGTACACAGGGACGCCAAAGGTAATGGATTCCCTGGGGCACAGGTGGACAATGACAGGTTGTTTCATCCTTGTTAGGACTCATCAGAAAGCCAAACCCCGTAAGTAACTTCCAGTAAGAATAAAAATGTGAAGAAAACCTAGTATCGCCATATGTAGGAATTAACTCAATGCAAAAGATAGCCATTAGACAAAGCCTAAAGCTCCTTGGTTTACCGACGTCCTAAAAATTATGAAAAAAGAACGGAACAAATTGATGTCGAAGTACAAAAAAACCAAGACTATTCAGGACTGGGATGCTTATAAGGAGATGAGAAACCTATTTACCCGTGCTGTCCGAGATGAAAAAAAGGCCTATCGTAATTTTGTTGCAAGTAATAATAATAAAAAAGATCTTTGGCGCGCATTAAACAATTTGAATGTATATAGTAAGAATAAAAACAATGTAGGCTTGCCGAGTAATTTAAAAAATCCTGAAAATATTAACAATTTTTTTATAGAATCAGTAATTAACATAGCACCAACTGTGAGCAACGAATTTGTCGAAGCTCATAAGAATATTCGTACCAACTATAGGTTTAACCTCTCGCCGGTGTCTGATGCCGAAGTCGTAAATGCCATAGTCCATCAGAGATCAAATGCATCAGGGGCGGATTGTTTGTCTCTTGAAATGGTTAGGCTATGTTGTCCAGTTATCGTACCATACTTAGTTCATATCTTCAACATGTGTATAACCAATTCTATGTTCCCTTCTCGCTGGAAGGTCGCTATGGTCGTGCCTCTGCCAAAGACAAATAATCCAACTGAAGTGTCGGAATTGAGACCTATTAGTTTATTATCTGTTCTGTCCAAGGTGTTCGAAAAAGTCATTTACGAACAGACAATTAAGTACTTTACTGAAAATAATCTGCTTCCTTCATCTCAGTCTGGCTTTCGTAAAGGTTATAGCACTGCATCGGTTTTGTTGAAGGTCTTGGACGATATCATTGGGGCGACTGATAGGGGTGAAACTTCGGCACTGGTATTGCTTGACTATAGTAAAGCATTCGATACACTTAACCATCGGCTTTTATGTGCTAAGCTTCGCTTATTTGGCTTCTCGGAATCTTCGGTAAATTTCTTTAAAGACTATTTGACAGATAGATCCCAATTCGTGTTTCTGGAAGGCCGTCGATCCGCCTCTAGAGCAGTGCGTATGGGTGTACCACAGGGTTCGATCTTGGGGCCGCTACTTTTCGTAATTTATACAATCGATATTAACGACTTTGTTAAGGGTTGCGATTTACAGAGATATGCCGATGACACGCAACTGCGCACCAGTTTTAGTAAGGCCACTGCTGTTGAAGCAAAGAGTAATCTTACCCAGTGCCTGAGATCGATTTGTGACTATTCTCAAAGCAATGGTCTAAAGTTGAATCCTAAAAAATCTGCAATAATTTATTTTGGACCTGATAGCCAATGGGCAGCAGACAACATGGATATAGTTATGGCCGATACAGTATTACCCGTTGTGCAGGAATATAAAAACTTGGGGGTCATTTTTGATAGCAAGCTTCGGTTTAGAAGTCAGGTAGGTACAGTTATTCAAAAATCGTATTTTTCACTCAGAAACAATAAGAATACAAAAATAAACACATCTTACGACCTCAATTAAAAAAGGAACTGTGTGAAACTGTTGTTTTATCTCACGCTAACTATTGTAACTTCGTGTACGGCCCCTGTTTGGATTTGCAGTGTAAGACTAGACTGCAAAAGGTTCAGAACTCTTGCATTCACTTTGTTTATGGACTGCGTGCAAGAGAACATGTTAGCTATAAATTGCCTGAGTTAAAATGGCTTAAAATGGTCGATCGACAAAGACTACATTTTTCTTGTTTTTTGTATCGTCTGCTTGTGAGTGGTGTACCCCAATACCTACGGGAAAAGCTTCATTTCCGGCATTCTACACATAATCGTACAACCCGTTATAATGGTCTTTTAAACGTACCGAAACATCGAACTGCCCTCTTTCAACGCAGTTTTTCTTATATAGCTCCTAAAATCTTTAATACAGATATTTGTACCAAATTTGTCAACCTAAGTTTAAACTCCTTTAGGACCAATTATCGCAGTTTTTTGCTGGGTAATTATGCTTGAAGATCAATATTATGTAAATATATCATTAGTTTAAGTTGCCAATATTTAAGTTTCTACCTTAACTAGATTAGGTACTTAATATAACTTAGCAATTTTGTCTCATTTTGTAAAACTTTTGTAAATTTATCATACATGCTCGGTTAAGCAAACAGCAAGCTGACCTTCGCCGAGTCAAAAATAAAGACGTTTCTATCTATCTATCTATCTATTAGACGTGAAAACATAGAACTAAATAAACCAAGTACGATGACCAACAAATACCAGTATAGGAAACGTTTTTGCTATTACTAGTGTTTGTTGGCTACCGTACTTGATTTATTTAGTTTTAAGTTTTCACGTCTGATGGCTCTCTTTTGCATTGAATGATTCCTACTGATAGCAATACTGGGTTTTCATCACATTTTTTTTCTTAAGAATATCTTGAAATGTCTGATGAGTCTCAACAAGGACGAAACAGCCTGTCATTGTCTATCTGTACCTCAGGGAATCCATTACCTTTGCCGTCTCTGTGTACTTTAATACAAAATATATAGATAGATGCATTACTTTGTCCGCCTGCTGCTAAAGTTTTTCTTTCTATGTGTTTATAAGGACACAAAACTCTACTCCTTTGATATTTCTGTTTTTTATGTATCGAACAAACTATTTCTATTTAGTATTCATTTGAAGACGTTGGGAGATTGTTTATAATAGTAATAGTAACTGTGGTGGTAATACTTTAAAGTAACTGCGCAGCTATTTCTGAGGTTATAGCTGCTTTAATTGAAATGAAAGAATCAATTAAAGTTGATTAAAGACGAATCTTGTAAGTTTTCTCGTTGAAGCGTGAAGAAACACGTATGCCATGTGCATTTCTATTGTAGATTTGTTCTCTAGGATTCTCATTTCCAGATAATTGATCCGTCCCATTAAATTTTTCAGTTACCATACGATTCTCGCCTTCTATTAATGTTACATGAGTGGGCGATATTCATAAGGGATTGAGGGCGTGTAATACCACACGAACAACACTTCACCCGATTGTCTGGTTAACCGTCGTCGGCCCGATTAACATTTATCGGGATATTGCCATTAAATATTTATCAGAGGCTGATGAACGCATCCATTATCGTTGACAATATGGTTACTCTGACGCAATTAGGGGTCGAAAATTAGTAATTACTTATGGGGCTTAAACTTGCAGCCCGTTAAACTTTGTTTTGGGTAAATAAAGGGGTTCTTTTTCAATTAATGATACATTTCCTTAATATAATTTTTACTTTCGTGAGATGTGGAGGTAGACACTACATCTTGTGTTGTAGCTTGTATTTAACGGCTTGCTAAGGAGACATGGATAAAGAGCAAGCTAAGTTTCAGTTATTTATACAACATATATTGTCGCGTATTAAAATGGTAAGCGACAGGAACGTGTAGCTTAGATAATTTGAAGTTACGTTTTAATTTATTTAATTTCTTGGGCGCTATTTATTTACTGAAACACCAGAGATTTTTAATAGTTTTATTAAAAAGAAGCAAAGCAATTGATAATTGCATTATGATGAATAACATACAAGTCTTAAGAAATAAAAATAAAGTTATTAAATCTGTAAATTTAGAGAGAAAATTTGTTCCCTTAAAACTCACATACGACGCTATTTCAAGTAAGGAAACAATTTCCTCTTTACAGTAAACTCAGGCCAAAAGAGAAATAAACAATTTAACACCTAAACAAACATTACAAAGATCACTTACTCACTCGCTGGGAACTGCTCCGGTTCTGAGATTGTATACATTATTTAGAGAGACTTGAGTGACCAAACGGGCAGAGGTTCCCTTACACTTGAATACGTTAAACAACTTCACTGAGTAAGTGCTTCTTTGAGTTTTTATAGTGTTTTGTGACCCCTACCAAAATAGAGCAGGGGTTCCTTATTGCTGTGTCAGGAGTTATTAACATTAGTAGAAAAGCTTCTTAAATGTACCATTCAAAATGGAACCCTTTCTTCAACCAATTACAAACAGTTATTTTTATAAACATTTGTCTACTGACTCTTCCTACGAAACTAGAAATGTTTTTGTCCTTGGTCTATGCACTATCTTTCAACTATACCTATTTATCACCCATTAAGAGTCTTAACTTTACAGCGGAGTTTTAGATGAGTAATCCATCTTTAAGGAAACCAATCCATATCCGACAATATTTTGTCAATAACAGCGGATAACTATCCGAAAGTCCTTCAAGTTTACATCTACTTTTAAAAAAAGGGGATTCTTACTTGATTAAAAGAAAAATTATGAAATAAATTACACTTTCTTGTTGCTACTTTTTCTTCTCTATAAAATGGCATTATCAGTTATTGAATTCAACGGCTCTATATGTTCGGCCCATCCTCAACTTAATTTTTTAAATAAGGACCTGGATGTTTTACTTTCATGATTCGAAAAAGCTCATATTTCTAAAAACAGAAATGTGTCACACTTGTTATATTATTCAACGTTTCCACCAAAAATTACATCATTAAAATAAATATACCTATATCCGCTTTTATATTTTATATGAAAATATAAAAATTTAAATAATAAATTAAGGGTGGCTGTGAGACATAATATTATACGCTAAACCAATATGAAGGTATATTTGGGGAAAAACCCAGAATGAAAATTAGCATTCTCCTGGGAAACTACGCCACTGAATACCAAGCGGAAATACGTGCCATACAAGCATGTGTCCAGGAAAATATCAAAAAGGGCCCCCACAACCAGGAGATATACATTCTGTTAGACAGTCAAGCTGTCCCTCAAGGCCCTAAACTCCAATCGACTCAAATCGAGGATCACAATGGAGTGCCTAAACAACCTGAAAGACCTAGCAGCAAGGAACAACAGGGTAAAACTTCTATGGGTTCCTGGTCACTCGGGGATAGCGGGCAGCGAAGAAGCCGATAAACTGGCTAGAGCCGGATCATCTCAAAGACTCAGAGGCCCTTAACCCACCCTTGGCATATCAAAACAGGCAACCAAAGCAACATCAGAGAGGTGGGCGCAACAACAACACTTAGTCCGATGGAACAGGATACCTGGTCAAACCCAAGCGAGGGCCACAATTGGGAAATCCTTCAAAAAGCTATCAACTAGAATGTTGCTTCTAGCGCGCATCCAGCTAAAACAAGTGGTTGGCCTACTAACAGGCCACTTGAGAAAACACCAACGTCGAATAGGAAGTTACAATGGTCCCGTTGAATGCAGACTTTCTGGCGAAGAGGATGAATTCGCCTCACATATCATATAACTGCGAAGCACTGACCCGAAGAAGATTCAAAATCTTCGGAGTAATTCAATGTGGAGATAACCTCTAGCATGACAGACTTGGTAGGAATTTACTGGACCTTATAGAAGGAATAAATCTTTTCTAGCAAGATAGGGGAGCACAATAAGCCACTAGGCTGCAGTGCAGAAAGCTTGGGCCGAACGCCCGACTTCCGCCTTAAACCAACCAACCAATATGGAAGATTGTGTTCATATGTTTCGATTATCAATTCGATACTAAAAGAGTGCCAGCTTAGTGTAAAATGCACTAAAGCTGAGAGCATACAATTCAAATATCTTTTGTGAATTTGTTTATGAGTTGTTGATATTTAATTTTTTTTTTATAATTTGTAAAAATGTGTGTAGTATTCTAATATCAAGTAAAACACAATACTGCTTTATTGCTTAAATAACTAAGCAAAATACAATCAAAGTGTTTGATGTCTGCTAGACTCTAGGTACACCTAAAGTCCAAAGGACCTTCGTAAGATTTTCTCGATTTACGTAATCCGACATTGACCTAAGCATATCGGTTTCTAAAGCAAATCGAAGCGAAACTGCTCTTATTTGATTAAGCCGGACTAAGTAAACAGAAATTAGAGCAAAGTGGGTCGAAGCACATCGTCGGCTGGTTGAACTGACGCTCGCTGCTACATATTTGATGTTTGCCTGGAAATAATACGGTTTAGCTGTTTAAGTTTTAAATCCGGAGTGGATAGTTCATTAATAATTATTTTAATCCTTAACGCAGACACTGCCTGAGAAGTTAATGGAAAGATCCCTTTGAACAACCATTTATTGATCCAAATAAACGGCGATATAACTGACACAGATTGTCTGTGGAACAATTAGCGGAGTAGAAAACAAGGCAAAAGCTTTCGTCTCAATTATTTTTTATGCCTTAAGACTAACTTAGACATATCTATTTTGTTAGATAGTTATTTTTTATTCGAAATGACAAGATACATTTTTTGTTGTCACGAAATTTTTTTATATTTCAGCATACAAAATCTTGGTATTTTTAGCATATTTAAAAAAGATACCATTATTGTTATACATTGAAAGAAGCGCTTAAGTATGAGCTTTAAAACAAGAAAAAAATTAAGTCGATACCTCAACTGGTTTTTGAGATATGCTAGCAGATATACAAAAAAGCAAGACTTTCAATAACGTTAAAATTTTGATCCCAGCGTTCTTCCGCCAAGCGAAGGGTTAAGAATTCGATTATCAGTGAAGACATAAAACGTTTTCAGTTTAAACATAAACTTTTTCCCCGCGCTATTAAAGTTTAACTTTTCAAAGGAGAAGGGTTAATTCCTATAAGGCGGCTAAAATTATTTTAATTATAATGCTATAGTTTCTCATAACCTTTATCGCCATCTCTTGGTAGTTCTATGTAAACTATCTGAGCATAGCCGTCAAGGGCTTTAAAAGAATAATTGTAAAAACACAGAATTTCTTACTAGAAATTTAATTTAAAAAGTTATTTTAGCAGCTTTATTTATTTTTCGCATCTTTTTCAATTTTTTCATTCAAATTTTAATTAAAAGCAGCCTTACGCTTCTCAATATTTCCAGGAATAAATTCGAATTCATTACAAAAGCCCAAGAATTCCAGAGATAAGCCACACAAAGCTGAGCATATTCGATTTTATTTTGATGTTTATGTATTTATTCATGAAAAAAATTGATAAACATTATTATAAAGTATTTGTTACTTAATCAGAATCTGCACGTTAAAAAAATTGTACTGCCGTGACTTGTTGCTCACATCTGAAAAATACATTCTCACTAAAGTTTACAACCGTAATGTTAGATTTAAAGGTAGATTAGGAACCGCGAATATAACGTTCTTGTTGATTTTACATTTCTGTGTTCTGTATAAAAACTCCACCAAAAAATATCGAATTATGAATAATAAGCTATAATTTGTATATATATATTTTTTTTTATGATAAAACACCTGCACTGTAGGAAAAATCCTTTAAGGCGCTCTGGGAGCGGTACGAGTGCGAAAAAAGCGATTAACGTTGGTCTTGAAACGTTGAAGATTGTATTTATTGGGAAACACGACCTCAGGAAAATCATTCCACAAAGATGACGTTCTCCAGATGAAAGAATTCTTGAACAATGAAGTTCGAGGAGTACTAAGCTGAACAACATATGGATAAGCGGTAGTGGTTCGCCGTGTATTTCTGTTTTGCATTGCTCTAGGTGGAATCAAGTGGGCAATGTCAGTCGAACAGCTGCCATTGAAATATCTGTAAAAGAGAGCCAAATCACCAACCTGTCTTCGATGCTCCAGGCTATCGAGGGTCTTGGTCAGCTCGGGGTCGCCGATCAGACTAACGGCTCTCCTTTGAATGGAATCCAGTAGCCGAAGGGTGTGCTTGGGTGCAGAGCTCTAGACATGAGAGCAATATTCTAATGATGGTCGAATCTGGGCTTTGTAGAGTGTCAAAAGTTGATGAGGTGTGTACAACCTTTTGGTGCGAAAAAGTACACCAAGTTTCTGTGCAGCTGCCTTGGCAATTGCGGCAACGTGATCATGCCAAGACATATTACCTCCCAGATTGACCCCCAGCAAATTAATAGACGGTGCCAGGGGAATTGCGTGTCCTGCCATGACTATATCCGGTTCTGCAATGTTCCCCTTTTTGGAGAAGACTGCTGCCTGGGTTTTCTTAGCATTAAATTCGACTTGGTTACTGTCACCCCAAGCCAAAATTTCTTCCAGGTCATTGTTGAGGCGCAATACTTCATGCTGCCTGCGAAGATGTGCGTCGGCAGCGGATGTTTGGGGAGTCAAGGTAAAAGATGAGACAAGTGTGCTGTCATCAGGAAAGCTATAAATTGGATTTTGGGTTTACACTAGAAGGTCGTTAATATACAGTAAAAAGAGGGTAGGCGACAATATGGACCCTTGAGGAACACCGGCATTGATGGTGAAGGTGTCTGAGAAAAATCCGTCAATCGCCACTTGCAGAGAACGGTTCTTAAGGAAGCTGGTTAACCATAAACAAAATCCATTAGGCATACCGTAGGATCGCAATTTACTTAGAAGCCCATCGTGCCAAACACGATCAAAAGCCCTAGAGATGTCCAGTGCAACAGCCCGGGATTCTCCATGATGTTCGATGGTGTTGCTCCAAAGATGGGTGACATATGCCAGAAGGTCACCTATTGATCTGGACTTACGAAAACCGTATTGATGGTCGCTGATAATGTTAGGCCCTTCCAGATACTTTAGGAGTTGTTGGTTAATAGCTTTCTCCATTACTTTTAAAATTACTGAAAGCAATGCGACGCGACGGGTCGGTAGTTGCTTGGCAGGGTCTTTTTACCTTTCTTTGGAATGGGCTGGACACGCGCCGACTTCCAGCAGGATGGAAATATTCCTTTTTTGTAGGATAAGTTGAAAAGTCTACAAAATACTGGTGTAAGTTCATCGGCGCATGTCTTGAGAACAATGATAGGAATTTCGTCTGGACCAGAAGCTTTATTGACGTCGAGTCCTTTAAGAATCCGTTTAACAAGACGCTGACGGAACACGATTTCAGACATTTGCGATTGAACTGAGGGAATGTTGGGTGGTGATTTTCCCTGAAAGTCTACAGTGAAATGCGAGGAAAACAGTTCAGCAAGTAGGTTTGCTTTATCCCCGGCTTATTACATAACAAGTGATGAAAGTGATACTTTTCAAACGAGGAGGTAAAAAATAATTACTTAACTATTTTAACTTTTAATGATCACCCTGTATACTATAAATATTCCTAACAGTCTCCCGTAAAAATAAAAACATCACAAAATAATAGTAGGCTGGTGTGGCAGACGTAAGTAATCCAGTGCATTAAAACAATGGCTCGCTTCCCATTGTTTATTTTTATGGGAGGTCAACTACACTTTCGGAGGGGCCATTAAAGTATTAAAATTACATTAAATGGCGTTTTTAATGGGATAAAAGTCCACATGGATTAAGTGGATGTAAAAAGTTTTGCCATAAAAAATAAACCGTTTGGCCTAATTTGTAAGAATTGTACTGTAGGCCGGCTTGATAAAATATAATTGGAATTCGTTTTTTCGATTATAAAATGGTTAGGGATAAACGTGTTTATTTAGGTTTTTTTTAATTTACTCCCAACCAACTATACAAACTTATTACAGGTAATAAATGTAACTAAGTTAAAAAAAAATAGCACAAAACAACAATATTCCAACAAAGTATTCAAAAAATACTTTTTTCTCCAAATGAAATTAAATGTAGCTTTTTAATGATACTGAATAGGCCTAAAAGGGACACTTTTACTGCCTAGGCAGAAAAAGTCCACTTTTTCTGCCTAGGCAGTAAAAGTCGTTGCTATGCAACGTTCCAGGTAATAATTTAAATCAAACTTGTAATTAAAATTGACAATGACGTTAGGTAAACACAAAATTATTGACTTTTTAATGAAAAAATGACACAAAACTGATTTAATTACACTACAACTATAAACTACAACAGAATATTTCTACTTATTACAAATTTATCGTGACTTATGAACAATGATTTAATACAATTGAACTTTCTCCACTTCCCTCTTTTTTCGAAAAATTAACAATATTTTTATCCACACTAGTTGATACTACGGAAACGCCTGAAAATATTTTATTGCCGATGTTTGACTTATTGGCTAGTGAATCCTCGATATAGCCCTCCGCGACCACGAAGGACTTCCATCCCCTTCAACATTGTTATATCCCCACCAGAGTGCACCAGCAATGTGGCCGAAGTTCTGCGAAAGCAGTGCCCAGTATACTCTCTCGCATTGGTTAGTCCCAGAAAATTAGCAATTTCTTTTGGTATTTTACCAAACTTGTGAATTCCAATGAATTGTTGATGTGCTTTACCGCTCGCATACTTATAGAAGAAACGCCGATTATTCAAGTTCGAAGGTCTGGAGGCTGCATATTTTCTGTAAATATTTAAATATTCTGTTACCACAAAAGATCTTGATCTTTTTGTCTTCGTATTTGGTAGCATAATTAGCAATTTGTCTCCCATATCATTTATATCATCCGTTTTCATTTGCAAAAGCTCGCGACTCCAATAATAAGTACAACCTAAAAGTAAATATGAATTGAAAAATAGTTATTTAATTCATAATAAATAATTTTCACTTTACCTTCGTGCTCAAATACAGTTCATCTGGGGCCTCTGATAAAAATTTCTCAACTTCTTCTCTTTCAAAAACTTGCATGGAAACCATCTGACTGCCGTTTCAAAAAAGCTCGTAACTTTATATATTTTGACAAATGAACGTTGTTTTTTATGTTTAGGGTAGCTTTCAACATCGAATAGGTAGACCATAACGTTGAGGGCTTCATTTGCTTCGAAAGATCGGAAAAATAGGCAATCAGCACATTTTCAGAGAAAGATCCTACATTTTTCTTCTGCCTATATTCCATGAATCTGCGGTATGTGAGTTCATATACAGTTCTCGACTTCTCCGGTAGTAGATTCAATTCCACGTCTCGCGCTTGGTCTCTTATCTCAGGTGGTGTTAGTGGCAATAACTCATCTTCACTTTCAATTTGGTCCATTTCGAACAAATTTTTAAAATGACAAACGTTATCAGCGGTAAACATAGTAACGAAAAGCCAGTTACCTTTAATGACACGCAATAATTATTAAAATAAATATAAAAAAGACGATTTTTCGTGAAATTGGAGCAAATGGAGAAAAAATTATATGTTTCACACGGCACAAAAGCACGAGATTTAATGCCGCGGCTGGTGTTTCATAGCCGAGGCGTAGCGAGTAAAACAAATAACTATTATAAAACAGAAAAATGACAAAATATGAAATTTTCTATAAAATATTTTATGAAATCTGATAATCGCAGTGAGGTTTTAATTCAAATATGAACATTATGTTAGTAAATATTTTTATTTATGAAATTTAGTTTTCTTAATGTTTTTATGTGTTCATGTAAAATATTGTATAATATTAATCCTATAATATACAGGGTGATTCCTAAGTTAATACTTCTGTTTTAGCTGTGTATAGAAGGCATTAAAATAAACAACATTTTTAAATACCTTCTTTCACAAAACTCAAAAATAAGGTACTTACATTCATTCATTACACTATGGATCGAATACGGTCCTGCCTAACTTGCCCGTTGAATAACATTAAGAAAAATTCTGGGTGTAGGATGAGCCCGCAAGGGAAAACGTTCTGCGTATAATCTCGAAGCACTTTGCCATACGTAGTGAATTAGCACCTCATATTTACTAGTTCATTGTTTTTAAATTTTACCATTTTTACGTGTCACCAATTTAAAATTAACTTGCTTCAGGAAAACACACTGCAGCATGACGCCAAATAAATAACTGACTTCATAACTTATAAACTTCATAACCAATAACTACTAATAAGACAAAAACAGCATAAAGTATATCAGGGTATGTTTTGATAACCAGGTCCGCACTTAGATTTTTTACTTCTGTATCTCGCCTATTTTTAAGTTTTTTGAAAAAAGGTATTTGAAAATGTTCATTTTAATGTCTTCTATACACAGCTTAAACAGGAAAACAACTTAGGAATCACCCTGTACAATAACAACGATCGTTTTCCAAAAATTACTGTTTATCTTGATGGTTTTTAGAAAGTTAGTTTGTCTAGTGTTATGTATGTATACATCATGGACAATTTTAAGTGTTATGTTTAAAAGATTTTGTATTTATTTGCCCTAAGATACTGATACTAATTTTTAAAAATACCAACGCATAAAAAATATTTTTTAAATAATTTAGGGATATAAATGACTAATTTTGAAAAATATTCCTATTAATGGAGAAATAGAACTTCGAATACTTTCTACGTGTTTTCTTCAATTTAATTTTTGATCAATATATAAACCTGAAGGTTAGCTTTATTTATTGGTATTATAGCATTCTATCCCTTTCTATCAGCCCTATATTATAAGGACAGGATAATTCCTTCTCAATTTATTAAATTACGATAATAAATATTATTAGGATAAATGTCAAAGCCACCTTTCTACGTTTACAATCAAGCCCTTAAATAATTAATATTTTGAAATATTTATTAGGAAAGAATCAAGGGACTAGTTGAATGTTTCTATTTTCAGTGATTGGTTGTCGATGTTTTCAGTTAATAAAAAATAAAGTATGAATCGAGAATCTCGCGTGCAAGGACTGGTTTATTTTATCTGCATGAGCTTGAAATATTTAAAATAAATAAAATTGTTTTACAAAAATTGTATTATTATATCGAGAGGTTTAATTTAAAATTATTTTTAGGAATAATAATAGAAATTATAAAAAATATTGTTATGTTGTTATGTTTTTAAGAATATAGCGCTTTAGTACTTTACTTTAATTTTTGGAAAGTGTCTAATATTTCTGCCAACGAAATATAGGTTAATCGCACCCTATAAAATTTTATTTTCCATTTTACGCTATACTACAGAATAAACTCTAAATGAAAATGGGTACTGACGCTTGGTCTAGTGCATAATAAAAGATGTAGGGGCAATCTAGGAGAGTGTGGCCAAGTTCCTCCTTTTAGTGGATTCAACCGCGTTAAAATCTGCCATGTAGTATTGCGACTCTGGAAAAAATTATATAGAGTCTAAATTTAAAAGGTTTTTAAAAACGAATAATAATCATGGCCAGGATTAATTTTATATTAAAATATATAACTACATCTCGCTGTGTACTGTGTCAAGCAACGAAGACAAATAGAGAAAGAACACAAACGAAAGTGGTAATTGGTCGAAACAAAGAAACATCAAAATCAAGTGTCGCCACCTCGTGTCTGGCGAGAACCTTGAGCCAAGAAGCGGGTTATTTAAATGCCTACAGTATTATAATTTTCATTGTTGGCAATATTTTAAAGTAATATTTAAGCCAAAAATTATATAATATAATTCAAAATCGTACTAGTTGGTTTATATGTAGTAAAAACCAAATAGCAGGATTCTAAATAAACTTTTCGGCTTTAAGTATCATTTTAAAGTAATCGCTTCTAAATTAGTTAACCTTATCTAAACAAAAAAAAAAATTTCAGAAATAAAGCATGCCATAAGTTTATTAAAAAATTAGACGTACATACAGTGTGTCCACGGATTGACTAATCAAAGAGGAAAAACTTTTTTATTTGTGGGTTTATAGAAAAAAGTTATTTTTCATAAAAATTCCTGCTTGTTCTCAAACGACCAAAAAGCGTATTATTTTTTCAAATATATATACCGGGTATTCAGAATTTAAAAAAATATTAAAAAAGCTAAAAACAAAGTACTCTTATGTATAGAGATAGGATAAAAAGTAATCAGTAAAAGTTGTTGTAGTTGAAAACCTACGTCTCATTACCAAGTTTTGACTTATTAGCTAAATGTACAGAGACCGGCAAAAAGTTCCAACTAATAAAATATGATTTGCTTTAAATTAACGCATTTTACAAATTAGTTAGTCATTAGAAGGTATTTTTTGTAAGAGCTTTATAGTAAACGTTTCCTCGTATAAAGATATTCCAGAATAATACCTTCTAAAGACTAACTAATTTGCAAAATGTGTTAATTTAATGCAAATCATATTTTATGAGTTGGAACTTTTCGGGCAAGGGCCTGTCGACATATTAAGCACCGGTTCCCGCAGATCACCGAAGTTAAGCGGTGTCGAGCGCGGTTAGTACTTGGGCGGGTGACCGCTTGGAAACACGGCGTGCTCTTGCCTCAGGGAAGAGTGTAAAATGAATCGACACCTAGCCATCCTATTCACGCCGGACAGGCCGGATGAGATCGGATATCTCGTAGGATGAAGGTGCCGTTTCACACTCCCCAGTCGGTAGATCACATTTGTGGTCGATGACCGGTTCAAGATGGCCTACGTAGTCGGCGAACCGTAAAAAAAAAAAAAAAAAAGAGTTGGAACTTTTTGCCAGTGTCTGTACATTTTAGCTAATGAGTCAAAACTTGGTAATGAGACGTAGGTTTTCAACCACAACAACTTTTACTAATCCCTTTTAAATCTATCTTTACACATAAGGGTACTTTGTTCTTAGCTTTTTTTATATTTTTCTAAATTCTGAACACCCGGTATGTAAATTTGAAATAATAATATGCTTTTTGGTCGTTTGAGAACAAGCAGGAGTTTTTATAAAAAATAACTTTTTTTCATAAACCCACAAATAAAAAATTTTTTCCTCTTCGATAGTCAATCCGTGGACACACTGTATATCACAGTTATCATTCATTTTCTAGTCACTTAAAGTTTGAACGGCAGTAGAATTTAGAACCTGCATTGTCTTAATTTGTTTTGAATCACAACGTTTCAACCGGTAAGCATCTCCAGTTATCTTCAGGTGAATACTACCGTTATAGAAGCGTCATTGTCTCCAACCTTTAAACAGACACTTAAAGTTTTTTCAGCAATGTTCGTATTTTCAATAAAGATCTATTGTATTCACAGTCAGCCAGGTTTAAAACTTTTTATTGACGAGTTGAAAAATAAAGACCAAATCCTGTCTCCAAAATACATTCGTTCATCAGAAAAAACAGCTAATCTAAAACAAAAATACACAATGAGAAACAGTTCCAAAAGTGGGATAAAATTATTTCTGCTCGTATTGGCAGTAATAGGCCAAGAGCTAAAAGACATTATTTCTCGAGTTTGGGATAAAAAAAAGTGTTTGCAAATTTTAGCTAGTTTAGATATGAATGTGATGATTTTTATAATTATAAAGATAACATTTTATTAATCAAAATAAACGAAATTATGTTCGAATTACATACCTTTAACAAAATAATGATCTGTCTTTTTGATGAACAAAAATTTAAAAAATTAAATTAATAATCGCTCTCAGCCATTATCATCATAGGACAGGGGGCTATTTTATTTTCCACTTGGCTCCAGAAGGGGAAGGTTGGTAGAATTAAAATAAACTGCTCGTGTCACTCAGATCATATTGCCGTCTCTTTCTGTAATCTACCAGTTATTAAAAAGGGATTAATATAGTCGGAACAAGTTCTAGGCAGGCAGTAAACACGCTCACTTTATAGAAATAACTATGTAGATGTAATATTAACATATAAACGATAATGATAAACGTAGGTCCTAACTTGAGTGAATAGTCTGGAGGTCTAACGTCACTAGCTTCGATCCCGCCCATAACAAACTTCACCGGGCTAATGTCAAATGTGCAATGCTGTCAACTGTCTGATATCTGTCAAAACTGAAATTTTCAATTGCCAAATGTCAACCATTGCTACAAGTACTACTATTAAAAATAATTTTATTATTAACGCTGCTAAAACTACAGTTTACATTAAGCATGGCCACTACTTCCACAGGGAGAAACTGTAGAAAATTAAAGCAAATATATTGAATTTAAATTGTCCTCAATGTTTCATTCAAATCCACCATGCTTTCCCCTACAAGTAGTTTGAGGAAATTCAAAATCCATTTGGAGATTATAACCGGCTTAGGGTTTGCATGGAGCATTAAGAATTCATTATTATGGAACATATAGCTGCTCTCTAGCTAGTATTCATTGAAATTTAACTTTACAGAGTTAACAAAATATAGAGTACATTCAGGCGGTCCCAGCGGCTAAACTGCTTAAATATGCAATAAAATACCGGGTGTTCCATTTAAAAAATACAACTTTTAGTTATCAAACTTTTTTAGTCCACCCTGTATATGGAAAAATATTTTCCTGAAATGCACCCTATAACACGTATATAAGTCTGCATATCAATGGAATTCCTAACTTAATTCATATGGGAGCTATAGAAGCATAATGCACTATTGCAGGATTCTGGACTTGGACTACAATTGTAACAAAATGTTGTCTAGTAAACAGTTCTTTCTTTCTTTCTCACTCAGGTTAGGGCCTTCCGTAGAGTCCTGATAAGGATGAAACGGCCGTCATTGTGTGTGTAATCTGTGCCCCAGGGAATCCATTATCTTGGCGTGCCTGTCAGTGGCGGCTCGCGGTCTTAAAAAGTGATGAAGAGCTAGGTATAGTGCGGGTACTTAAACAAACATTGACTGAAAACCCGTCTAACAAAACGTCTCTCTTATCCTCATCTGTCCAATGACTGAATGGAGTTTCCAACAAATTACAAACTGTCATTAATTGGGTTCATTTTTTAAACACAATACTAAGTAGGTACGTACACTACTGAATTAACTGAAAAATAAAAACAAAACTTTTTAATCACACAGTAAATCACGTAAAAACGATATATATAACCATAACTTTTGCGAAGCCTCAAAATAAATGCCTTAAGGTTAGGCAAAACAATGGTGCATACGACTGATCTATTTTTAAATTGCCCTTCATCATAATGCAAATTGTTACATCCTGTTTGCGTGACTAATGTCACGTAGTCATAGCAACGGTGAAGATCAAAGCCATGTTGCACGTTGGGTCTTCACTTGCTTTGAGCTCATGGATACAATCGGCTGGGGCGCGCCAAAATGCATGAGTGTTTATAATTATTGTCCATCGGAGTTAACCGTGGCCCTATTATGCATAGCTACATTCGTATAAATTAATATTATTAATTCGAACATAATTATTTTTTAAGGGTCAAAATTGTAGCTGTATTGTCACATTAACATTTAATATTATCGAAAAACTTTCCTCCTGGTTTTTTTTTCACCTACTACACCTGACGAGCCGCCACTGCTGTAGAGTCCAAATTTAAGTGGCTTTTAAAAATCCCTTAATGCCCCGTTCTTTGTTCTAAATTTAAATATCTTGGACTGCATAACGCTCCGCTTGATCTAGTAAATAATTACTTATTGTGTAGAAGACAAAGAAAGTGTGTTGGGTCGGACGTTTCAGAATATGTGAATATTGAGAGGGGAGTTCTACAGGGGAGTATTCTGGGACCGCTCTTGTTTTCTTTATATACCTGTGATTTCCACAAATTTGTAAAGGTTTGTTCGTCTCATCAATATGCCGATGATAAGCAAATTTATTTATCATTTCCATTATATTAACGCTGACTTGACAGCAATTTCGGAGATTTCCAAATTACATAAATTGGTCTGGAACGGGACAAAATCTAAGTTGCTTGTCTTTGGTTGATCTGAGTTAAATAATTTTCACATTGAAATTGAAGGTACGATATTAGTTTCTTCAGATTGCGATAGAAATTTGGGTGTTTTTTGGATAAGCAGCTTCGATTTGAAGCACATATTTCTAATATAATTCAGAGATCTTATTACAAGTTAAAACTTTTATATGTGCATAAAGACATTTTAACAACTGATGTCAAGCTAAGACTCAGCCACTCCCTAATATTATCGTTGGTTTCAAACGCCGACGTTGTTTTTTGGCCAGCTCTTACCCAGAGAGAAAAAAAATAGCCTCTAAAAACTTCAGAATTCTTGTCTTAAATTTTGTTTTAATGCTAGAAAATATGATCATGTCACACGTTACTGCAAGCTTCTGGATGGCTGAGAATGAATGAACGTTTTCTTGTGCACTTATCTACGCTTACCCATAAAATAATTAAGAGTGGATCACCAGAATATCTTTACGAGAAGCTCGTTGTTGGTGCTACCATACATGGGCGAGAAACGCGACACTGTCAACGATTTATTATTCCCCAACATCGAACTGCTCAATTTCAGGGCTCTTTTAGTTATAATGCGGCCAAAGTGTACAATGCTCTACCTGCCGATGTAAAATCCTTTAACGCTGCTGAGGGCTTTAAGAAGGCTGTCAAACAATGTATTATAAATAAAAGAACTTAGTCGGTTTTTTTGCATTATTATCATCGTGCACTTGTATCTTATATAGCGCAATAATAATATTATGTTATGGTAATAATTAGTGGATTAATAATATAATTTTATACTATACTTAGAATAGGCCAAATTTATGTTACTATCTTTTTAAATATTTTAATTTAAATTTTAGTTCTGTATGTCAGAAGACGGTTAGATAGAGTAGCTGCGCTAGATCTCGCCGTCTATTTTCTCTATATAATGTTTGTATTTTTTTTCTTTAACATAAAATAAAAAGACATTTATTATTATTATTATTATTATTATTATTATTAAACATTCGGGGCAAGGTCAGATGCTTAATTTAAAAAAAATAATCATGTACATGTTTACTAATGTTAAAAATAGATATGTATATTAAAAATTAATTGTAAAACTCGATCAGGAGCTAAGCCATCTTATGATTGATTTAGGTTTATTTTCTTACGTTCAAATAATATCTGCCTAATATTAAATTGAATATTAAAAGAAAGTTTATTTTCTTATACGAAAATATTGAATATTATAGATGCATTAAATCAATAAGCAAACTAGTGGATACTTTCGAGTAATTTTATTTTGATATTTTGGGCGATCTAAAATATTATGCTATAAATTTATAACATTGATGGCATAGATGCTCTTAATAACCGTTGTGGGTAAAATGAAAAAATGTCCATTTTTTCAATTTTTTTTTTATCTTACTTTTATTGCCTAAATTATGCAACATTAATTTCTTGACTTCTAGACTATGTCGCTCTGCATGAAAAATTTTGTTTTCAATGTAATAAGTAGTACCGCTAATAAAAGTGGCGTGCAAAGTCGTTTAAATAGGATAGTCAAACATTTAATTTTCAAACAGCTGAATTTAAAAATTTTCAAAACAATTGACATCGCCATTACCTCAATTACATGTACGTGGACATGTCCACTTCTCCATTTTTTTTCGAGAACCGACGACGACGTTTATAGCAAAAGCAAATACAGGGCGAAAACACTAATATGTATTATTATAAATAAATTTCATTCACATTCCTTTTATATTCAGATTTTAAATATAAAATCCACTTGATTGAACCCCAAGTCAATTATTATGTAAATTATAATTTAAGATACTTTTTAGCAAAAATTATTTTAAATCATCATAAAAGTATTTCTTATATTTTATGTTACAAATTAAGATCTTAACTAACCTAATTATTGAACTATACAGGGTGATTCCTAAGTTGATACTTCTTTTTTAGCTGCGTATAGAAGGCATTAAAATAAACAACATTTTCAAATACCTTTTTCAAAAAACCCAAAAATAAAGTACTTACATTCATTTATTACACTACAAATCAAATACGGTTCTGCCTAACTTGCCCGTTGATTAGGAAAACTTCTAGGTGTAGAGAAAAAACATCCGCACTTTTACGACACTCACAATAAATAAGCACCATAATTACTTCATTGTTTTTAAATTTTACCATTTTCACCAATTTATTAAAAGAACACCACACCACGCCGCGAATTGATAAAGTAAATAACTGACGATTGATCCATAAAATGCATGACTCACATAAAAAAGGCGAGAAAAACAATATAAAGTAAAGGGCTACGTTTTGATTACCAGGCCCGCACTTAGATTTTTTACTTCTGTAACTCGGCTATTTTTAAGTTTTTTGAAAAAATGTAGTTGAAAAAGTTGTTTATTTTAATGCCTTCTATACACAGCTAAAAAAGAAGTATCAACTATGGAATCACCCTGTATAGGGATATGTTCTATATCGAGAATGCGTAGTATTTTTTGAAACTACGACAAAAGTGGGAGATTGGCACCAATGCATTTTACCAGCTCGGGCGGATGGCTGACGGAGGCCCAAGTTGCGAGTCACGTGTATTTGTTCTCTTTCTAGCTTACTACCTACCGGCTCTCTCGCTCGCTTCCACTCGTATAAAAGCAGTGCTTTTGCTTTCCCATAAGCGGCTAATATAATGTAAAATCTCTGCTTTTTAAACTGTTACACGGGATGCTTATTCAGCGATCGATTAACTTTTCGATCCTGGTCCTCTACATGCACAGAAATATTGCCGAATATTACACTGATAAAAATTTAAATATAAAGAAATTGGTTGGAGTTTCTTTTATTGTTCCCAGGGTAGGAAATGCTTTTTTGCCTATATTGTATGCACCCCACTGGCTAATAACTATTCTAAAAGCTACATATATTGTACCTACATTGTCGGGTTTATGAGTTTTAACATTCCGTGCCGGATGAGATGTTGAGATTAGATTGTTCCTTTGGCAAATCGTGAATCCATGTGTGTACGGTTCGCATTGTCACATTTATACGTTATCTCTTCGTTGGGTTTAAACAATGAACAAGACCGACTAAACCTTGTCTAAAATATCTACAATTTGCTTCATTCTACCTACCTTATCACATCTGATTCTCTATCTACCATAAGTAAGCTATCTATTTTTTTACACAATATCTGAGCATTCGTTCAGCGACTACAAAAAAAATTATTTCTAAAAAAAAAGAGCATAGCCAGCTCTTTCTGTTTTTAAAAGTGAAGTACAAAAATACTGACTTCAATTTTTAAAACTCATAGTAAACAAAACACCCATTTTGTAAGGGCTGCTGTTTTAAATATTAACACAATGAATATAAATTGACCTTTAAATACAATTATAGTAAGAAGTTGTTTATCTATTTCCAGAATGAAATGTTAACATAAATAAATAAATTCGTAAGGAGAATTCCTCGAAAAATAACCTTTAATACTTATTTCATATGGCCGACTTTTTTTATGAATTTTTATAATATTATTATTTGCAATTCTACAGTCAAATTACAATATTCTGGTGAAGGAAAAGCAAAATGTCATTACGTTACGTCAAAATGAGTGCCACGGTAATGAGAGAAACGTCATATAATATCAAAATTCGGGGTTCAGGAGTCAGCGGTTGCCGAGATTTTAGCGTCTGAAAAATCGATAAGCGGGATTTTGTTGGTTGGCAAAAACTGGCTAATATGTTACTGCAACAAACCGTTATACTAATTCTATAGGTTCAATTTTCTATTATTTATCCTTTATCCTAATTTATATTTTAAGCTGGTCAGGATCAATTTTTAATTTTAAAGTTATTTTCTAAACCAGTTCTACACACCTCAATGACTAGTTATTAATTTTAGAACATATGCATGGAAACCTACCTGACTAATCACACACCTACGAAATCTATCAAATGTGTGACAGTTTTATTGTATCAAACGTGATTCCATACAGAAAAAAATACGTATCAATTGTAGAAAAAATTGTTATTTCGGAACAACCGGTGCCAAAATAAACCGAAATAATTAATGTTTCGAAAATACTAGTAAAAAACTCGTGAAAATATCGTCATCAGTTTTGTTTCAAAAATCATGTGAAACGTTATATAAAGTGGTTTTAATATTTTTTAAAAATATACAGTGCAACGTCCGTTTAGTTAATATAAGCACATTTAAATAACTAACTAACAAGAAAAACTCGGGAGTGAAAAATGTGTTTCGAAACAATAAAAGTATGACTCCATAGAATTGCTTCAAAGCAATTTCTGAACAGTCAAAGTTCATATTGTGCTGTTAAAACTCAAATTGGCGCCGTCTAATCATGAAGTGACACCCCCTACGCTCCCCCATGAGGAGTCCTTAACCGCCATCCTGGCCTCGGACGCGCACATACCCTTAAGAACATTCCCCTCTCGCTCCTCATCCCTCTCTCCACCATTGTCTCCTCCAAGTTCGCCAATTCTTGCCCCCAGGGGCTCGTTATCGCGGACGTCGCTGGGCAACTGTTCGAGCCCCTCATTGCTAATGGCTGCCGTGTCGCCTCCTTCGGGGGTACCGGAATCTAGGCCCCCCGTTTTGCCGAGGACTTTTTCGACTTCGGTTTTGAGGATCAAGCATAGGAAGAGTTTTTGGGATAAGATTTGGAGTGAGAGGAATGCGAAGAGAAGTGAGGTGTAAGTATTTAGGTTAGAGAAATAAAAGTCGCATCAATATATAGCCAGATGTTTTTTCCAAACCAAAATGTAGATAAATCAATTAAGATTTTATTTAAGAGGTTATCAATGCATTTAAAATAAATTATTTTTTGCCCTCGGCTAGCACTAAATTGAAATTGGTAAATGTGATTTGCTTCAGTTTAAACGTATTTTTTATTTACCAGGTTTCATAATTAATTGTATACTATTAAAGAAGCTTGATGACAATTTTCCATTTTTTTTTTAAGTTTTTTTCATACTCTTTTGAAAGAGAAGGATGCAAAAATTCCATGATAATAAGTTGTTTGTCACTGAATTTTTACTTTGAACTGCTTCCCTTCTCCTAACATGAACAGAATAAAGTGTCAGTTGCTAGGTCATACCATTATTTTTTTACCTCATTAAAAATTTTCTTAAAGGCTGGTGAACTCTAAAATGCCAGGCACTGTTTTGCTAACAAGCTTCAAAACTCCCCTTGGACTTTGTTTGGAACACTGACAGTTTCCAACACAATGCTTAGTTTTTTTCGTAGACATACTTTTAAAAATATTTATGAATGTAAAATAGTTTTTAAAATGGCATCAACTCAGAGTTGTTGTCTATTTTCTTTATAACCAAGGGAGCTATACCAGTTAGCTGAACGAATATAATTTTATTTCTATCCTTGTTAGGATATGAACCTGACCAATCACAGTGGTCGGGTTATTTTAACTTGAGACAGACAGAAACCCAATTTAGATGTAAATTTACCAAACAAAAATGGGGTTAAGAATATTCTTCAAAAAAGATGTAAAACTATCAGATAATTGGTAGTTTTTGTAAAAACACAAAATTTCTTACTAGTCTGGAAAGCAGCTTTCTTAATTATTTAATGTTATTTTTTTATTTGAATCAAACATTTTTCTCATCCTACACACCAATATTAACTAAGGCGTGCATGAAATAATACCAAAATTAAAGATATAAACCTAAAATATATTTTTTTGAAACGAAAGATTTAGAGCATATAATTTATGTACAATGTGAACGTTTATACTTGCTATTGTAGGTTTTTGCAATAAAAATAATTTTCTACTGCGATTTTTCTATTATTTTCTGATATATTTTCAACAGAGCGTCAAACCCAATTGACCTTAAAACTTTTATTGTATGCAACAGATATAGAAAAATAAAGGGTAAATCTTCTTTAAATGGAGGAAAATGAACATAAGTACCTAAAACAGACGAAATTATAAGATTTCTAAAAAAATGTATTCCAATTTTAAAGTTATTTTACCATATCGCATGTTGGTAAATAATATTAATAAAAAAAGACGTTTCTAATTTTTTAAATCAATTTAACCGCTATTTTACTTATCTTTCGGCCTTATTGTTATGTGCAAGAAGGCAAACAAGAATACATTTCAGCAGACCAATAAATTAAATAGGCTATCGTTTAGAAAAAGACATTTTTACATATACAGGGTGTCCCGAAATTAGGTGACAATATTTTAAGGGAATAAAGTACATCCAAAAATAGGACTAAAATCCTCTATTAATATACCTTCAAAAGCGCTTCGTTATGGGGCTAGAGCCCCCCGAATGGAAGCTATGATAAGCGGTTTTTTCACAATATCTCAGAAACTAATTTAACTATCAAAACAAAATTTGATACATGTTTTACCCATGACAAGACGCAATAAACGGTTTGTTTAGCTTAGGTGTATTTCTTCCAGTGGCGTCCCACTGGGTAGGTAGTGAGGAGAATATGGCCCTTACTTTTTTATTTGTAGGATTTTTTAACGCCAGGTGCAATTTTTAAAAGCACTAAAGTCTTCTATTGAAAAAAGATACTCTTGCTTCATTTCGGTAGGATTCACCATTTTTCAGTAAAATCGATTTAAAAATTTTCGGTTTTTTACAAGCCATTGAAAAGACTAAGGTGTTTTTTGCATATCTCAGCAAACACTTAATATTAAAACATGAAATATATTAGAAGTTCTACTAGCGACAATGCATATTTATTAAAAAATGTAACATTAAAATATTTTTCCAGTGGAGTCGCACGGGGTGGAGCCTAAAGTAAATATTACAATTTTTTTTTTAATTTGAGGGGCTTTCATACTTTTAATGTAATTTTTTAAAATTTTTAAATTTTTTGTTAATAAAACCTTCTATTATTGTAATTTGACAGAATATAAGGTTTCCAACAGATTTTTAGACCTTGTTTTTTAAATATTTATTTGTATAAGACACTTAAAATAAAACAAAAAAAAATAACAAATTGCAAATCAAATTTAATTGTAAAACCTCATGGGAAACTAATTCTTAAGCAAATGTTCGAAATGATTTCCATTTTGTTGGATGCAAAATCTAGACCTGCGTGTTATGTTTTGTGAGGCACGGAGAATTTGAAAATGGTATAAAAGAAAAGCCCCTCAAATAAAAAAAAATGTAATATTTACTTTAGGCTCCACCCCGTGCGACGCCACTGGAAAAATATTTTAATGTTACATCCTTTAATAAATATGCCTTGTCGCTAGTGGAACTTCTAATAAATTTCATGTTTTAATATCAAGTGTTTGCTGAGAATGCAAAAAACACCTTAGCCTTTGCAACGGCTTATAAAAAAACCGAAAATTTTTAAATCGATTTTACTGAAAAATGGTGATTTCTACCGAAATGAAGCAAGAGTATCTTTTTTCAATAAAAGACTTTAGTGCTTTTAAAAATTGCACCTGGCGTTAAACAATGCTACAAATAAAAAAGTTAGGGCAATGTTCTCCTCACTACCTACCCAGTGGGACGCCACTGGAAGAAATACACCTAAGCTAAACTAACCGTTTATTGCGTCTTGTCATGGGTAAAACATGTATCAAATTTTGTTTTGATACTTCAATCAGTTTCTGCGATATTGTGAATAAACCGCTTATTATAGCTTCCATTCGGGGGGCTCTAGCCTCATAACGAAGCATTTTTGAAGGTATATTAATAGAGGATTTTAGTCCTATTTTTGGATGTACTTTCTCCCCTTAAAATATTGTCATCTAATTTCGGGACACCCTGTATATACAGACAATTTTTAATAATAAATATATCGCTTTTTGCCTGTGATCCTGCAAAAGATATAAGAAATGACTCAAATTGACAAATATATTACAATGTCATTTGGTTCATGAATTTTTCAACGTAATTTCTTCAATTGTTTTTATCATTTTTCTTACATGTTATAATATCTACCTGATTTACATAATTTTGTTAACTTGATTCGTATAAAATATATGCTGTGGAACACGAGTGGATTGTCCATATTGTGTTCGGAAGTTTAAGCACTCCCCCTACAGCGTTATATACATACTTTCTCGTGCGATATGGACATCATATTCACTCTTATTGTACAAACTACCATTGTTCCTATGCATGTAACGTATATTAGGACTAAACTTGGGAAATAACATGGTGATTCTTTTAATTTTCCGACATATACAGGGTCCTGCGCCTCACCTCCCGTCTTTTGTAACTTGCTTATTAATTAAGTTAGGATTTTGATATTTTGCAGACTTTACCTGTACCCTAGGGCGCATTTCACAAAAATATTTTTGTTTATACAGAGTGTTCCAAAAAAGTGTGACGTCATAAGGATATGTTTTTTTAGATTGCATGCCATATATTTTCTTACTTATTTGGATGCATCTTGTAGTTGCCTACATACCCCTAAAACTTTAATGAAATCGGTTCAGTATTATAGGCGAAAAAAAATAAAAACTAAAAAAAATCACTTTTGCACCACTGGTTTTAAAAATTAATAAAAAATAATGCTCCGTTATTAAAATTCTACAAAGGTACTTAATAAATAAGGTCCTAAAGTCTCGTTAACCCAGTTTGAATAATACGAATTGTACAGGGTGTCCCAAAATTTAGTGTCAAACTTTGCAAACTTTAAAGCAATTTATTTTTCTTATTTCAAATTGGAACCCCTGTATATTATTATGTCATTCGATGCAGAAATAAAATTCAAACATTTATTCTAATTACAACCCTATCGCAATTTCTAATGCATTTGGACTTATTTGCAAAAAACTCGTTTTATCAACCTTTCCACCAGTGATTATTATATAATAAATATCAAAGGTGGCTTTGAAAAACAATTTATTGGTATTGGTATATCCTTATGACGTCACACTTTTTTGAAACACCCTGTATAAACAAAAATATTTTCCTGAAATGCGCCCTAGGATACAGGTAAAGCCTGCAAAACGTCATAATCCTAACTTAATTAATAAGTAAGCTACAGAAGACGGAAGGTCAGGCGCAGGACCCTGTATGTCCGTCTTGGACCATTATTTCTATTGGATTAGCTTTAAGACTCTGTTATTCTTCGTAATATGATATAAAAATATTGGTTACATTGTCAAGCTAACGTTTTGTGACATAGATCTAATAAAATCTTTGTTTTTATTCCACTATAGTCTATTTCAAAAAGGTGTAGGAGCTCATCAGCAGTATGAAAAGGGACTACAGAGTGACCCAACGAATATTTAAGCCACTTTCATAATTTGGCATTGATTTCATTCCAAAACTCTTTATTTTCATCAAGTGCAGGTAGTACCACTTAGGTTTGGGTCAATTTATGGGTTTTGTCTATTGTTATCCATTCACAAACTCTGAAAATGGTGTGACATGACGCCGAGATGATGGACTACTTTTCTGGTGTCACTTCCTTACTGGCTTGATCAAACAGTAGCTTAACGTCTTTCATTTTGAATGTCGTGTTGTGTCTTGCTACAAATCCTTTCACTTGCGAACATATAAGTTATATAGGATTTAGTACGCAATGATATGGCGGTGTGCGCAGCACAGTTATACTATACTTATGTTTTTCAGCTATATCTTCCGCGGCATATTTCATAAAACGATGTTTGTGTAAATTTGTTATAGCTAATAGTTCCTTCTTTATCAAATTATCTCATTTTTTTTCTTTGGTTAGTTATCGTAAATAATTTAATGCACAAAATTGACGTGCGCCTATGGCCGACACCGAAATTGAGCCGAACTGGATGGAATTTCCCATTTCATTACCTTTTCTGAAATAGACTATAGGTTATTTATTTATTTTTTAAATATCAAAAAGTATAAACAGAAAAATTGTTTTTTTATAAACTACAACCAAAATTAAAATTTTGTAAAATAGCTCGTTATCGAATTAAAATGCTAGCCTCTATCTATCCGGTTGATAAAACTGACTGGTCACATTAAAAAAAAATGACCGTAAATTAAGGGATCATTTTTATGTGTGAAAAATAATATACAATCTCATGCCTGACATTTTAGAGTAATGAAAATACCAAATATATACAAATACGTTATGCATATTTTGAAAAGGGTCCATTATAATAATAAATATCCTTTAAAATCCCTCTTCTGACCCACATATGAGGAATTTTCCTTTATCCAATTTCTGTTTCTGAAAGCTGAGAAAATTACCATTTTACACATATGTATATACGTAGAACTACGTTAAATGAGCATGCACTAAATTTAATTAAAAGTCACTTTGTACTGTTTTCTTAATAGGTTGGGGAAAACTTAATTTCGCTGACGATAATGAAAAAGGGAAAAGAAGCGTATTAAAAAATTCAGGAAATAGTACATTATGATATTAGGAGAATAAGAGATACTTTATGTGCTGAGCGTTTAAATGAAGTATCTCATTCTCCGAATATCATATACTATTTTTTCTTCAAACGTGCATCATATTATAAATTAAATAAAAGAGAACGAATTTTTAATGAAGATAATACGAAAGCGTGAAAGGGCCACATCCTACTTTTTTTTTAAATTCACACTTTTTTTTACAGAATTTCGTAAAAAAACTGTAAATTTTAGCTGTTTTGTATAAAAAGTGTGAATTTACATATTTTTTACGAAATTCACAATTTATTTACAAAATTTCGTAGGAAAAGTGTGAATTTCGTAAAAAGTTTGTGAATTCACACTATTTATACGAAATTTCGTAAAAAAGTGTAAATCGTAGATTTTTCGTAAAAAAGTGTGAATTTCGTAAAAAAGATTGTAAATTGCAAATGGCCATTTAGACCAAGCGATGGGTACAAAATAAGGGGTTCTACTCGCAAAAGGTAGGAGGGAAATGAAATTTGGTGGGATCATAGAATAGGTTCCCTGATAGCCCACCTGAGTTTGCGACCTTGGGGGGTTGCCGCTCGAGGGGTGGGGGGATGAAAACTCTGACTTGTGACGCTTGGCGCAAAATAGCACCCTTGGGGTAGGTGCTATTGGAAAAAAGTTCAAATAGAATATGTAGAGAACAAAATTGTGCACAACTTTGAATTTTTACATTTTTTGCTCCGACCAATAGTTTTCGCTCCACGGTGCGTCAAAGTTGGGGGGTAGTTTGCAATTTTTAACAAAATCATAATTTACCATATGAGGCCGTAATTGATGAACGAAACGTATGGAAAAACAGAACACCAGAAACTACTCCTGGGGCAATAATCTGGTACACAGACAGCTCCAAAACCAAAGAGGGTACCGGAGCGGGAATACACGGAGTAAGACTGGAGAACGGTTTTCTCTCTGGGAAAGTCTCACACAGTGTTCCAAGCAAAATCTACGCCATATTGCAATGTGCGTACGAAAACAACAGGAAGGCTTACCTCAATAAGCGAATCCATATATATTCTGATAGTCAGGCAGCCCTTAAAGCGCTAATATGCAACAAGGTAACCTCATGACTGGTATGGGAATCCCAAGAGAAACTGAAGGCCCTGGCAACAGTGAACAAAGTAATACTGCAGTGGGTACCAGGCCACGAAGGTATTACAGAAAACGAAAAAGCCGATAAACTCGAGAGAAAAGGCTTCGAAAACAAATTCATTGGTCCAGAACCGGCACTCGGAGTGCCAAGATGCACGGCACGAGATGCTATAAAGCGATGGATCAGGAATGAACACAAAATCCACTGAAGAAACAGACATGGATTAGCTCATAGCAAAAACTTCATTGGGAACCCAGACCCAAGACTTACGAAACAGCTGCTTCAAATGAATAGGAACCAGCTGAGAACCATTACAGGAATTCTGACAGAACACATGGCTGTCAAGAACCATCTGCACATAATGCAATTGTACAATGGAGACCTTGACTGCAGACTTTACGTACAAGATGGAGAAACTGTATAGCACATAGTTTGCCATTGCGAGTTACTAGATCGAAAGAGGCAACAAATACTCGGGCAACCAAAACTGGAACCAGAGGACATCCCTACCCCCTCCCCAGTTGACCTACACAAACTAGTGCAACTAACTGGGATCACGGAGTGGGTGTAACAACCAAACAGGGTGAACACAATGGTCCAAACCTGGCCTAAGTGCATCCGGCGTACGGACGGGCCTTTGGATAAAAAAAACCTATCATATTTGCACAAAAATAAAAAAGTTAGTGTAGGTCCACAATAATAAGAAAATATTGACCGTAGATCATGATAATTAAAAAATGCCCATATCGATAGTATGTAAGGCGCACTTCTAAAAATCATATCTTTTATTATATAAGATCAAATATATCGAATCGGGCATCTACTTACTTAAAAAACCTTACTCTTATAGTAAAAAAATATTAAAGAATTGTTTGGTAGCCATCTTTGTCTTAATCCGCGATTAAATTATGATTTTGTTAAAAATTGAAAACTACCTCCCAACTTTGGCGCACCGTGGAGCGAAAACTATTTGTCGGAGCCAAAAAATACAGAGTCAAAGTTGTGCACAATTTTGTTCTCTACATATTCTATTTGAACTTTTTTTCAATAGCACCTGCCTTAAGGGTGCTATTTTGCACCAAGCGCTATGAGTCAGAGTTTTCATCCCCTCACCCCTCGAGCGGCAACCCCCCGAGGTCGCAAACTCAGGTGGACTATCAGGGAACCTATCTATACGATCCCACCAAATTTCATTTCTCTCCTACCTTTTGCGGGTAGAAATCCCCCATCGCTTGGCCTAATTACCATTCTTCATTTTTTGTCAGAGTAGCTATAGCTAAACGTGCATCGCATGTTATTTTTAGTGCAACTTGTGTAGTTTTTTTGAACAAAGGATACAATGGAGGAGGTAAGTGAATAACATTCTCTATAGCTTTATGTTGCCGATTGGAATAATAGTACATTATATACCTAGGTTAAGAAGTGAGCTATTATATAGCGAGCGCTTTTAAAACCCCAGGCGCGAAGCGCCGAGGGATATAATGTGCGTCAACCTAGGTATATAATGTACTATTATTCCAATCGGCAACATAAAGCTATAGAGAATGTTATTCACTTACCTCCTCCATTGTATCCTTTGTTCAAAAAAACTACACAAGTTGCACTAAAAATAATATGCGATGCACTATAGCTACTCTGACAAAAAATGAAGAATGGTAATGGCCATTTGCAATTTACAATCTTTTTTACGAAATTCACACTTTTTTACGAAAAACCTACGATTTACACTTTTTTACGAAATTTCGTATAAATAGTGTGAATTCACAAACTTTTTACGAAATTCACAGTTTTCCTACGAAATTTTGTAAATAAATTGTGAATTTCGTAAAAAATATGTAAATTCACACTTTTTATACAAAACAGCTAAAATTTACAGTTTTTTACGAAATTCTGTAAAAAAAAGTGTGAATTTAAAAAAAAAGTAGGATGTGGCCCTTCCACGCTTTCGTATAAATGGCCATTTGCAATTTACAATCTTTTTTACGAAATTCACACTTTTTTACGAAAAACCTACGATTTACACTTTTTTACGAAATTTCGTATAAATAGTGTGAATTCACAAACTTTTTACGAAATTCACACTTTTCCTACGAAATTTTGTAAATAAATTGTGAATTTCGTAAAAAATATGTAAATTCACACTTTTTATACAAAACAGCTAAAATTTACAGTTTTTTTACGAAATTCTGTAAAAAAAAGTGTGAATTTAAAAAAAAAGTAGGATGTGGCCCTTCCACGCTTTCGTATATTTCACTGTATATTCCATTTTTTGTATCATTATCATGGATACTAACTTGTTTGGCATCAAAACAAATATTTCAATATAATGTATTTATACGCCTAGGAGTATAAGTACTTATACTCCTAGTCATATAAATGACATTTAATGTCATTGAGAAATGTCACATAAGTTATCACTTATATGACGTTTGAAGAAAAACATATTAATGTTGGGTTACATAAAGATTTTTAACCACAATTAACTAACTAGCAAGTTTGACTGTGAGATTTTGAGCTGATAAGAAATAACAAGCTGTTAAGTTTTAAAATTGTTGTTAGATTTATAACAACTTGACAAACACATGACAAATAACAACAATTATAAATAGGTTTTTCGTTTAAAAATTAATTTAGACTAGCGAATATATTTTCCACGTTTACTATAGACCCGTCAGACTCCGATGATGAGGAAATCGTACGAGAAAGGAACGTAAAAGTGCGAAACAATGTATTTGAAGAAATAGACGATATTAAATTCAAAAACGGTTTAGAAGAAATAAAAACACATTTGAGCAATTGGCGAATCGGTTAGATGGAGTAGTTGAACCAGTAAATTATAGAAATCAACCTATTTCAAGAATATATTAAATACTTATTTGTTTAAGATATTATGTTACAGGATCATTTCAAATAAATATCGGGGATTTCCGATTTTAATGTACTTTTGTTCCAATGAAATTAGAGTTCCTCTCCCGCATAATATAATTACTGGATGTCTTCCTATATCCTGTTTTGTCCATCATTAAATTTTACTACTGGATATGAGGTTGGAATATTTTACTTTGAAGTTAGTTATAAACTAGAATTGTCAGCTCATACGTACGTACATCAACCTAACTCTCTGTTTGTTAATAGATCGTCCCTGATTTATGGTGAATACGATATTTCATTAACAGACTGTTAATCCTTATACCGATGTTAACTATCAGACTGTTAAGTTAAAGATGGTGAATACAGCTGTTAGGCTTCTAATAATTATCGATTATAGTTAATATATTTTCTTGGTCTTCAATAAATCGCGTCTCCGGCGCTAGTTAATCTATTTCAGGTGCCCCCCCCCCCCCCCACTGCTTATTTGTCACAATAATATTATAAAAATCCATATGAACCTAAAGATTTTGTAATTACTATTAAAAATGGGGCACTTGCGCAAATGCGCCATTGTTAATCACAACCGCTGCAACGAAGCTAGGTAAAAAAAAATACTCGATATAATCTAAATATAATTGATCAAAAAACCTATGGCTCCGTTAATATCTCATTTGTTAGGAACAATTTGATCCTCGTAAAAATTAATACGGTCATTAAATAACCCTTTTGATTGCCGACGGGCAAAATGAAATAATGAGGCCCCAATCCTCTGCTCGCCCCAATCCTCTGTTCCTTTTTGAGCCCAATTTTCCCTTTTCCATGTTTTACCTCAATTAGTCAATCTCCATCAGCCATTATTTTTCTGTCGAGGTTTTCCGGAAAATAGCGAGTGGATTAAGAGTGACTGAAATATTTCCACGACCGTTAATATACTTCCCAGTTAAGGGAAAGTACCTAGTTTTTAAAAATGATTTTTTATTATTTTTTCTCTCTCTCTCTCTTGAAAGATCGGTCCACGATTTGTCCCATGCAGATAGTAACTCGTCTTTGTCAAAAAATTTTAATTTTTTTAACCCAACTTTAATTTAGGAAAACAAATTAAAGTCACATGATGCAAAATCGGGACTGTTACTCGGATTCTAATGTCGCTGGTGTAGCCAAATGTGAACAAAGTAATAATAACTGTTCTTAAACCTCAACCTTCTATTTATGCAATCAAAGTTCAAAGTCGAGTTCCTGAACATATTTAAAGTAGAAATTATCCAAATAAATATTTTTTTTATGATAATTTTAAGAAAGCCTCTTCAATTCCATGTTTCAAAAATCATAAAATCCTGTTTATTCCAGATATTTAACCGCGGCAAAGTATAAACGACATAATAATATAAAATATAAATCTCTTAGAGTTGTCTGCAACGTTGCTGGCAGGAAATATTTCCAGGAAATCTGACCCAGCAGGGAAACGATTTTGCAGCAGCACAGCAGGACTAAACGATCGTCAAATGGTTTTCTAGGCGCTATCCTGCTGACTGACTAGTCGCCTATTTTATTTAGAATTTCAATGTTGGAAATTCCCTTTTCTTGTTACTGCATTATAATACCAGTAAATATCTGTTTTATGACGCCTTTATCAAGCAAACAAGGACTCCGTATTTATCTAGAATGAAAGAAATAGTAGATTTTATACCACGTGATTATAGTATTTTAAACTAAACTACCTTAAAGTCAATATGGCGAACGTTAATAAAGTTGTCTCAAGCGCTTGTTAGATAAGTTATGAATTATCCCAAATTTTATCTTTCGTTTGATGTCAAACACGTTTCTATAGCAAATTGTTTAGGTCAAGACTAAAATGAGAGTTATTCTACCCTTTTATTACAGTTAGTATATTAATTATTAGCTTTTATCATAATATCTAGGATTGTAACCGAATGAACTAATGACAAGCATGTCAGGTCGTTTCTAACAGAACCGCACCAAAAATATTCAATTATTTCACACAATAGAAGTTCACATATAAGAATTAAGTATAGGCAACACATACTACATTTAAGTACAGGAATCTAAAGCTTTACTTAACTATTTTTAAATGTGTAGTATTTTCAGTATTCGTTTGGTGGCGCCAGCAGTATTAACTTGGCGCAATATCGTTGCCGCTATTTTATTTATTAGATTAGCAACAGAGTAGTGAAGATAAATAATTTACATTGTACAAGTACTTGGCAGGATATTTTATATTTGTTTCTGGGATATTTTTTGTAATTTTGTTAAGAAAATGTATAACATCATTTGTTCACCTGGCAGTTTCATCTATAAATAATTTAAAAATTTATAAAATGCTGCACTTGGTTCTAAGACAAATAGATCAATTTCCCTTCCAGGCATATGCTATTTTATCTTCTGGTTAAAAAGTGCCATGGGAGGCACGTACGCGTTGTAAAATCTAGGTAATAAATAGAAATCTATTTTGTATTTTTAAAATATCGTCTCTTTTAGCACCACGAATATTGCAAAGTAAAATTTATAAGTCAGTCTCTTTGAGTCTTGTCATTTATTATGAATTATACTGTTATGACGAAGAGCATATCTTAATTTTTTCAACTGTTAAAAAAAAGCGATTTAAAGAGAACTGTAATGTTCGTTTTTGCGACACTTATTTTCTTATTGTAATTACAGTGTCCTGTCACTGCGTTCCTTAGTTAATTAAATCTTAAATTTTTCTAACATTTTCCATAATATGATATAAGATATTTTTTTTTTTACTGATTTTTTAAACACTAGGTTGGAAAAATTTTATTATTTATTGAATTAGGGAGAAAAAAGAAAAATACCTGCAAATACAGTAGTTAAATTGACTGTACATCAACTTTAAAGCAGTGGCGGCTCGTCAGGTAAAGTAGGTGAAGAGGTTCTTCACCAAAAAAAAAAATGAAACCAGGAGGAAATTTTTTCGACAATATTAAATATTAATGTACCAATACAGCTACTATTTTAGCCCTTAAAAAATAATTATGTTCGATTTAATAATATTAATTTAATCCGAATGTAGCTATGCATAATAGGGCCAAGGTTAACTCCGATGGACAATAATAATTATAAACACTTGTGCAGTTTGTCGCGCCCCAGCCGACCGTGTCCGTGAGTTCAAAGCAGCAAATAAAGACCCAACGCCCAACATATAGTCAAGTGGCTTTGATTTTCACCGTTTCTATGGTTACGTGACGTCAGGCACGCAACAGCATGTAACAATTTGCATATTGATAAAGGGCATTTTAAAAATAGATCAGTCGTATGCACCATTGTTTTAGCATTGGTTCGCCTAACCTTAAGGTATTTATTTTAAGGCTTCGCGAAACTCACGGTTATAGATATCGTTTTTACGTGATTTACTGTGTGATTAAAAAGTTTTGTTTTTATTATTAATTTAATTCAGTAGTGTAAAATTAGTTAATGTTTGTTTAAATACCCGCACTATACCAAGCTCTTCACACTTTTCTAAGACCGCGAGACGCCACTGCTTTAAAGTGCGATAAGCAATTCTTAGTTTTGATCAGTTACATGTTCTCAGGATCCCCCAGAACAACGCGGTACAGCAGTGACTGTGACGGTGATGGTTTCGCCGCGGTGTCACAGAACACAGCCACGGCCAACTTTATTTCTGGAGACGAGACGCCGTGACACACTGTGTGTGTGCACTATTTTCCCCGCTCACCGGCACATCAGCCTTATTTTTGCCGCTCACCGGCACACCAGCCTTGTATTTTGTATTACCGTTTGATTGTTGGACTGACTTCGACTGTTGTTTTGACAAATTTTTGCAGGTGATAATGACAGAACAATAGAAATCGCTCAGCGTCAGTGTGAACATAGTAAAACCGGAAGGAACGCGGTATAATACCGCTCGGTGTCCACTGCCACTGTCATCCTTAAAACAGAGTTACCAATCAAGTTTCAGTCCCTAATTTTTACAGATGTCGGAATAAGATGGTGTTTTATTATTTCCTTTGATCTCAACATTAATTTCAGCAAAATCGATCTGGGATTGATTACCAAAAATTATTACAGTTGATTTATTAGGATTAAGTTTAGTTTGGTCTTCCCGAAGTTACTTTATAGAACTGATTTAAGTCATAGTTTACAATTTTGTGCGTCTGTCGCTTGTTGTTCCAAGAAAGAGTAATATAGCTCTGGGTGTCATACGCATATAAGTGAGATCAGAGTACTGCCCATTCTAAAAGACTTGTTCGATTCTATCCTATCCAATAAAAAAGAGAAAATAAAGTTTAAAGCATCATCACTAAAAGTGGTCACTGACGTGATAATGTTGTAAATTGAACATAGTGTAATATTAAGAAATGCCAGTTTGTCCCAACCTAAAGAACGTCTTTTTATGATTTTATATGGGTATAACTCAATTTCTCCAAAAATCTAGCTAGGTCCCTTCGTAATAACAGCGACGATATGACTGTAAAGTTGCATTAAGTTTGACGTAGGAAAGGGTGGGCTATCTGCTAAAAAATTTATCAAATTTACTTCTAAAAATAGTCGATATAAGCAGAGTTCATGTTATGAAATCAATAATTTAACTGAATTCAGAAGGGACTAGAAAATTAGATCCCATGGGATGGGTCGAAGAGTGCTTCGCCTCCAAACAGGGGCGGACATATGTGGGGGACGCTTCTCCTGGCGATCAATTGTAAAAATTATTTCATTTGTAATAAATACAGGTGAGTTTCTCTGAAATAAATGTTTACCAGGGATTATAATCTATTTCAGAAAGGTGTAGAGTATTTAAAGCTCATTAGGTATGCAGATGGACTACAGAGTTACCCAACGAATATTTAAGCCACTTTCATAATTTGGCATTGATTTTATTGCAAAATTCTTTATTTTTATCAACTGTAGGTAGTACCACCCGGGTTTGGGTCAATTTATGGGTTTTACCTATTGTTATCCATTCACAAATACTGAAAATGGTGTGACAAAGGCGTGCATTATGTACATAGTATTAGATATTACATATTAAAGAAAATACAAAATACAAAAAATACAGTATACAGAAATTAAATTATAAAAAATCATAATATTCTTCGTCATCTGAGGAACTGTCATCTTCTCTAGACGTTATACGGGTCGACGCGACGGTCCGATCGTTCAGGTGGTCAAGATCCCACATATTTTCTTCTTCTTTAATGACATGATGGACTGTTTTTCGCCAGTTCTCTGGTGTCATTTCCGTAATGGCTTGATCAAATAGTAGCTTAACGCCTTTCATTTTGAATGTCGTGTTGTATCTTGCTACAAATCCTTTTACTTACGCCTATATAAGTTCTATAGGATTTAGTTCGCATGATATGGCGGTGTGCGCAGCACAGTTACACTATGTTTTTCAGCTATATTTTCCACGGCATTATTTATAAAACGGTATTTGTGTAAATTTGCTATAACTAATAGTTCCTTCTTTATCAAATTATCTTCTTTTTTTTCTTTGGTTAGATATCATAAATAATTTAATGCACAACATTTACCTGCGCCTATGGCCGACACCGAAATTGAGCCGAACTGCTTTATAAAACTGAAATACAATACAAAATATTGTTGATATATTGTAATAACTACCGAAATAATGCTTTATTTTTCTGTTAGCACGATTGAATTGTTTATTATTTTTTTGAAGTTCCCTTACTAGTTCTTTCAGTATATTTATTTCTGTAGTTGAATTTGGGGTTGGGGTCTTCTTGAAGCCGATTAATCTCGATGAAAAGATTTTATTCACTCACTCTTCCTGCGAAACCTCTTTCGGTACAAGTTTTATGAAATGTTTTGCCACAGTTAATACACATTGTGTAACTGTATTGATGGGTTGTATGGCACGAAAATAGTAGTTTGTACAACAGGAGTGGATATGATGTATATATCTCACTAGGACGTAAATTGCTTTACTTGCGAGTGCGATATAGACAATCCACTAGAGTTAAACAGCATATTTTTTCTACGACAAAACTTACGAACCTTATGCTAAAAAATGTTAAAAAAAAAGGTTTGCAGGCTGCCGGGCTCGAACTCACGACCATTGGATCTAAAAAGTCAACGCTCTACCGTCTCGACTACAGAATCATTTAAGATATTATGGTAAAACCAACTCAATAATGACGCTGCATGAAATTAATTTTCCATACACATTCAGCAGGTTGCAATATTGATAAATCTAATATAGATGCGTATATATTTTGTTATATTGAACAAATTAACAACTTATTGTACCATATACAAATAAATTATATAAATTAGTGTCTTGAAAAAGAAGGCGGAGCCTCAGTAAATATAATAAACTGTGATTGGTCAGTACTTTTACGAATACCACAGAGAAATATAAGTTTTATTACAATGTCGTCAACTAATGGAAAATTTCCGGATTCGTGAGAATAAAGCACAGAGGAATTATATGTCGGCGCTATCTCCAAAGGGAAAAGGAAAATTATGAAGCAGTGTAATATTCGTAGAATATTTTTAGGATGATTTGTGATTGTGATCTGCTAGAAAAATACTGTTTCAGTATTGTATTCATTCATGGAATTTTTCTATAAAAATGGGAAATTTTATTTTTTAAAGTTGCAACACTGTGCAGCATTGTTATGAAATTTTACCGTACAGTTAACTGGACTAGCCTACTTTTCTCGCCACTTAAGTGAAGAGGAAACAGCAAATTGCCATGTGGGAGTAGAAAAATAATTTATTTTAGGAGCATCCGCTTTTTGATCATCACACGGTGATATCTTTTCTTGTTGTGTCTTCATTAAACTTAAAAAAGAAATAATTACCAGTGATGATGATCTCTTAAGAAGTATGTAATGTGTGTACTAACTTAAAATTAAACTTTAATGCATTTTTACATGGTATAGACGTTCAATTATTTAAATTTAATTGTTTTTAATCATCAACGTATATTAATAATGCCAATATATTATTGTCAATAAAACAATAAAATAATAATTTATTCATAATGTGCATAAGACAATTAAACTATCTTAACCAATTATTTCTGTGGGTAACTATGGTTATAATTTATGTTTGAGTTTCTTAATGTGTTTTTTAATTATTTTTTTATTTCCGTAATTTATTAGATATAATTACCAGAAAGGGGTAAACAATAAACCTAACAGACAGTAAATTGAAGGAAAACGGATATAATATATTTTGCTGTTTTGTATGATTTTTCAAAAAAGAATAAGGTTGACGACAAAAAAATGGTTTATTTTTAAGATCTGCGGGGTTTTCCTGTTTAGGTTACCTTTATAAATCAGTATTTTTCAGATAATATTGTATGTTGGACGGTTACTACGTAAAATAATTTATCTACTTTCATTTAGTAATATGAATTTTACAGTTCTGTAAATCGTTTTGTAAGGGCATCTATTACAGCACAAGTGCTGTAATGAAAAAAAACTGTTTTATTAAACAGAAGAAGAATTTCTCTTTATTTCGTCAGATCCATCCCTAGACGCGTTTCGTCATATCATGACTCATCAGTAGAGCTAGGATCCGACGAAACAAAGAGAACTCAAAGCTACTTATGGCAGCACAGTGGTGGGACACACCAGTAAGATGTGGCACGGAGCGCCATCTGTATCGTTATTAGACACTCTTGAGCATACCAGCACCTCTAACAAACTTATGGAAATAAGTAAAAATGTTAAGAGGAAATCTCCTGTAAAGACATTCGTCACAATTACAGGAGTCCCGCTAGGCAGCGCTAACTCGCATCGGTTTATTAACCGATGAACTTCTGTATTCTTGTTTTCGGTTAATAAACCGATGCGAGTTAGCGCTGCCTAGCGGGACTCCTGTAATTGTGACGAATGTCTTTACAGGAGATTTCCTCTTAACATTTTTACTTATTTCCATAAGTTTGTTAGAGGTGCTGGTATGCTCAAGAGTGTCTAATAACGATACAGATGGCGCTCCGTGCCACATGTTTTATTAAAATTTGGCTATTAAATAAAACCACACTTTTTGGAAAAATGATTTATTATTAACTATTATAAAATTAATTACCAATTATTAATTAAACTATATCTTGATTTTTCTTGACTGAAATCATAGTTCTCAACATTGAGTAGTGAGTCCATAGTGTAGATGGTTTCTGGGAGCGTTGCTTTACGGAAAAATAGCCCAAAAGGATTTTCTCAGACACCTCCTTTATTTTGTTAGCTTTGCACCAATCTTCAAACTTCTGATACTCCAACTCATACCGCTTCTTGGATTTTGTCGGAACTAAACTTGAGATCGCTTCGTTTGCCGCTGCTTCTATATCAGAGGGTAAACTTCCATCAGAATCGCTCATTTTGAAAAACGCTTTTTATATTTTTGAATTTGTTTGATAAAGTTTCGACAGTAACCATGCGAAACAGTAACTATGCGAAAGATAACATAAAAAACTTGATTAGTAAACTTAATAGCAGGTGCATTTTTACAAGTGTATTTTTATTTTTAAAAATGCCTTTTGCCAAATATTTTTATTCATAGATGAAAGTAGATAAAATTTTGTACAATATTCTCGTTGTAAATTCAGGTTACTACACTCGATGTTTTATTAAACTAAGCTAACGCCTCGTTTGACTACTTTAACATCTCGTGTTGTAATATGAATCTTTACAACACTTATATCGTAAATAACTATTATTTTTAGATTGCAATAAGAGGTTTGTTCGGAGAAACATACACTACAATGGGGATACAAACTTTACTCTTAAAGAGTGGTTTTTTTTCAAAGGCCCGTTCGTTCGCCGGATGCACTTAGGCCAGGTTTGGCCCATTGTGCTCACCCTGTTTGGTTTTTACACCCACTCCGTGATCCCAGTTCCTTGCACTAATTTGTGCAGGTCAACTGGGGAGAGGGTAAGGATGTCCCCTGATTCCAGTTTTGGTTACCCGAGTAGTTGTTGCCTCTTCCGATCTAGTGACTCGCAATGGCAAACTATGTGCTGTACAGTTTCTCTGTCTTGTCCGCATAATCTGCAGTCAAGGTCTCCATTGTACAGTTGCATTCTGTGCAGATGGTTCTTGACAGCCATGTGTCCTGTCAGAATTCCTGTAATGGTTCTCAGCTGTTCATTTAAAGCAACTGATTCGTAAGTCTTGGGTTTAAATCTCCAATGAAGTTTTTGCTGTGGTGTAATCCCTGTCTGTTGCTCCAGTGGATTTTGTGTTCACTCCTCATCCATCGCTTTATGACATCTCGTACTGTGCACCTTGGTACTCCGAGTGCCCGTTCTGGACCAATGAATGTATTTTCTGAGCCTTTTCTGGCAAGTTTATCGGCTTTTTTATTTCCTGTAATACCTTCGTGTCTTGGTACCCACTGTAGTATTACTTTGTTTACTTTTTCCAGGGCATTCAGTTCCTCTTGACATTTCCATACCAGTCTTGAAGTTACCTTGTTGCATATTAGCGATTTAAGGGCTGCTTGACTGGCGGATATGGATACCCTTATTGCGGTAAACCCTCCTATTGCTTTCGTACGCACATTGCAATATGGCGTAGATTTCTGCTTGGAACACTGTGGGAGACTTTCCCAGAGAGAAAAACTCATTTTTCTCCAGTCTTACTTTTTGTATTCCCGCGCCGGTACCCTCTTTGATTTTGGAGCCGTCTGTGTTATTGCCCCAGGAATAGTTACTAGTGTTTTGTTATTCCATACGTTTCGTTTATCAATAACGACCTCGTATGGTATGTCATAGCGAAACCTTGGATTTATGTGGTTATGTGGTTTGATATTATTTCTAACTCAGGTGCACCTAAGATTAGTTAACTGCTTAAAAAAGTATTTTTATAAAACTATGGATATTTTATTGGTGGGCGTCCTACGAGGAAGGGTAACAGAGCACTTCCGCCCCCTCCTCCTTTCCTGGCTGACCAAAAATGTATCATTTATTACAAATTTATAATTTATAACAAGTGAAAAATATCATAAACTTACTAATCTGTAAAGTACATTCAAAAAAATACATGAAGGTTTTATCAGACGACTCCTCAAAATTCTCACTTCTAAATATCTTTTCAAAGAAATTCTACCATTTTAGCCTTTCACGATATTTGTTCTACAGGTAATTAAATACTCTATATTATATTGCCGGCTTTATGCTCATTTCTGGTATTTAGGTTATCGGGATAATGGAATTTTTGCCATTATCGGAATTTGAGGGAACAATTAATGACAGTATTCGGGGATTCAGTTCGTCTCTTTATTTTATTTAACAGTTTAGGATTTCGCGATAATTCGATACAAAAAAGCTGCCAGTTAACAACATACACTGTGAGCTATATTCAATTTGATATTTTTGGTATAGTCCTTGTCGACAATAGTTCATATTCGTATAAAAATCAATTGTTCTTTTTTAAATATGCCTACGGTATTGATATCATTGCTTATTTATTTATCAGTATTAAGGAGCAAATAGAATAATAGATTTTTTACATTGTCGACGTTTCACATTTATTTAAATGCTTCCCCAAAACAATAATTTATTAAAATGTTGTAACCAAATACTCGTGTGGGTTGTTCTAACAGGCAAAACATCTTTTTTGTAATTAAACCGAGAAAGTGTCATCAATATTACTCCATTTCTCAATTCTGTAACAAAAAGGTATATTTCTCTATCTCAATAAAAATTGAAAAACGGCATATACAATTTCATTTTATTCGTTGATACATGTAACAGAGGTTCGTCTAAAAACTTTATCCCAGAGCGCCGTCATTATTTTAAATTACTTACGAAAAAAATTAAGTCGGTAAAGTGTGCAAGTGTTACAAGGGTCCTTATCCGTTCTCCTTTTCATTGGTGGCTAAAAGAAATAATCAGCTGACATACATTTTTAATTGCTTTTTGTTAGATTTTAGCGCAATGAAAAATTTTACCAGCTTCTGGTCGACCGTTCGTATTACTTTTACAGGATGCGGACAGTGTTTATAAGAAAATTGATCCTAAAGAATTATCATTACACAATGTTGTCTATACCGGAGCATTTATTGTTGATGTTATTCAGAAAATATAAACAAACTTTGTCAAGTTTTATATTTATGGGTAGAATAAATTTGGTTTTGTAAAGTAAAACCTCGGAATAGTAGTTTTTCTACTCCCACATGGAAATTAGCTGTTTCCTTTACACAAAAGTGATTGGAAAAGGGATCTATTCCGATTTACTGGCCGGATATGATTTCATTTCCATCCTAGTTAAGATATAAAGGTTATCAATCACAGTAGTCAATTACAAAGAAACCAGAATTTCCGAAAATCGATCGGAAATATTAACACTTTTGATAACATTTCTGAAAGAAAAAGTCGATATATTATTTTTCTACTCCCACATGGAAATTTTCTGTTTCCTTTACGCTTAAGTGGCGAGAAAAATAGGCTATTCCGGTTAACTGTGCGGGAATATTTCATTTCCATCCTAGATAGGTAATGAAGCTGACCAATCACAGTAGTCAATGACAAGGAAACCAAAGTTACATGTTACAATAGGATGTACAGTGTTGCAAACTTTAAAAATAAAATTTCCCATTTTTATAGAAAACTTTCACGAATGCAAACAATACTGAAAAAGTCTTTTATTAGCAGATTACAACCACAAGTGATCCTAAAGAATATTCTACAAATATAACACTGTGCGTAAAAATTTCCCTTTTCCCTTTGGAGACAGCGCCGACCTATCATTCCTCTGTGCTTTGTTCTCACGAACCCGGAAATTTTCCATTAGTTGACAACACTGTTATAAAAATTACATTTCTTTATTTTCTTTGTGGTGTATTTAAAAGCACTGACCAATCACAGTATATTATATTTACTGAGGCTCCGCCTTCTTTTCCAAGACAATAAATTATATAATTTAAATGCATATAGTACAATTTGTTATTAATTTGTTCAATATAATAAAATCTAGCCGCATTTATAATAGATTTATTAATAATGCAACCGGCTGCATAAGCATAAAAAATTAATTTCATGTAGCATCATTTATCAGTTGGCTTTCCCACAATTAGCTTAAGGTCTCGATAGTCGAGAGAGTTAGGGCGTTGCACTATCCAATGGTCGTGAGTTCGAGCCCGGCAACCGGAAAACTTTTTTTTCCATTTTTTAGCCTAAGGTTTGTAAGTTTGGTCGTAGAAAAAATATACTGTTCAACTCGAGTGGATTGCCCATATTGCCCTCGGAAGTTAGAGCACTCCGCCTACGGCGTCGTGCTCAATTTACTTCCTCGTGCGATATGGACATCATATCCACTCTTGTTGTACAAACTACTATTCTGTACGGCTACTTGTAAACTAAAATGTGTTAAGCTTGACTATTCAATATTACTGTATTTCCATAGTTACAACACAAATATTTAATGACAACCTTTATTTGTGAACAAAGTTAATAATAATTATTTAAAAATTTTAACAAGTTGATTGTAATTTAATGTCCTTTTAATAATTTTCGATTCACGGAAAAATAGTATGTATACCTCGTAGAAAAAGCCACATTCCCGAACTCCGTATTGTCAGTCTCGGCTTGCGCCTCGACCTACAATCTTTACGGTCGTCCGGGAATATTTAGCTTTTTAAACTAGGTATCCAATGTACTATTTACTAAACTATTGTTATTTTCTGACCGAACTAAATATTTCTGCACAGATGCACTTTCGAATTTCAAAAATCTCTAGTATTCCACTCATTTCTAGACAATTACTACAAGATTAAATGCATAAAATATATACTATATACCTACATAACAAACGTTTTTTACTAACCTTGGTTGGTTTTTTGCCTAACAAATATTTCTCCATCGCGATATTTTCTGATATATTTTGAACGAGGATCCAAGCCTAATGGACCTTAAAACTTTTATTATACGCAACAGATATAGAAAAGTAGCTAGTAAATCTTCCTTAAATGGTGGAACATCAAGATGAATACATAAAACCAGATAAAACAGACGAAATTCTAAGAGTTCTAGAAAAAAAAAGAATTTCATTTTCTACTAAAAATTTTAAGGTTGTTGTTATTTCTACTTACAGTATTGCCACTTGTCTTTCCACGTTAACAGTGTTGCTAGTTTGAAAGACTTTACAATAGCGAACGTGAAGTTCGGTAGTTGAGTCGTAGAAAAAATATACTTTACAACTCGAGTGGATTGTCCCTATTGCGCTCGTAAGTTTAATTACTCCGCCTACGGCGTCGTGCTCAATTTACTTCCTCGTGCGATATGGACATTATACCCACTCTTGTTGTACAAACAATTATTATGAACAAATAACTAAATATAATATAGATATACATCGAAAATATTATTTTATCAAATATGATTCTCTCTAACGGATCTTCCATTATTCTTAAGTTTTATTTACTCAAAATACCTTCAGTATTAGATGATGCACATGCACTATTTATTCCGAAATAACCGGCTTAAAATGAAAATCGCATTTCGACTATAACTGAAAACGATTGTTTGAAATTCACAGAAAACGTCTTACAGAGATATTATTTATTGAAGCGAATTCTGGAAAGTTCCTTTATAAATCTAAAGAAGATCGTTTATATTTTATTTATAGGAAATATAATTGTAGTAGTAATACGGCTTTACAAAGATATTTATAGTAACTACCTACCAGTGGCGTAGCCAAAAATTTGTTTTTGGGGGAGGGGGGGGGGGAGATCTGATACCGAGTAACTAGCGCAAAAAACTCTTTTTGGGACCATAAAAAAAATTTCAAATTAAAAAATATATGTATTTATAATATTTTTATAGAAACTTGTAGGGAGTTATACTAATACACTAATATAAATAATTTAAAACTCATAAAAAAACTTTATGTAATAAGCATAACTGAGCAATAAATATTAAAAATGAGTTTTTTTTTTATTTATTGAAAACCAAAAAAATCCCCTGACTACGTCAAAACTACTTACAAAATTAATACTATAATTTGCAAAATAATATTATAATTGGTTCAATTCTACAGCACTACATGCTTATCGCCCCTTTGTCACCTTATTCCCACAATATGTATTGCTCAGTGGCGTAACCAGAGGGGGGCCCAGGTGCCCCCCTCCCCTGATATCCAAAAAACTAGAAGATTTAAAATATAATTGGGAAACGAAATTCCGGCAACCCGATCAATAACGCACCAAATGAAATAACACATCATCTTATACAAAATGTTTGCCAGACACACTGACATCCACGCAAATCTTAAAACTTTTAAATATACCTGCGGCGAATTTTATTATTTATTAGTTTAAAAAGTTTTATTGGTGTTTGCATCCATAATCTGTACATGACTATGGCTTCTAATAATTATCGAATATTGATTATATTTTTTTTTTGGTTTTTAATAAATAAAAAATAAACCTTACTTTTAATATTTTTTTGCTCAGTTATGCTTATTTCATAAAGTTTTAAATTATTTATATTAGTGTATTTATTATATGACCCGGTCAAATTACACATTCGAAGATACATAAATTAACAACAAGCTGAAAATCAGTGAAAATATTCAAAATACAATTATAAATAAAATTTGAAAGTTCCCCAACATTCCCGTGTATGGAAAAAATTTGACTCGAGGTCAAAGGTTAAAAAAATTATTTTTTCGCAATTTTTAGCAAAACGGTAAGTTTTATCATAAAAATACTTTGGACAAAAATTGTAGATCATAAAATTATCTATAAAAAATGTATAAATACTTTTGTCCTACGAGCCACCGTTTCTGAGATATAGGTAACGATTCAAAAAGTTGTAAAAGTTGTAATCGTCATAATATGCATGATAACGCCACCTATATACATCTCTAGAGTTGTAATATACAAAAAAAAATTCTTAAGCCAATCTTAATAATTTTAAAAGCAACACTTTTTATAAGGAATAACTTTTTTTCGATTCGACGATTACAACTTTTACAACTTTTTGAATCGTTATATCTCAGAAACGATGGCTCGTAGGAAAAAAGTAATACATTTTTTATGGATAATTTTATGGTCTACAATTTTTGTCTAAAGTATTTTTATGATAAAACTTACCGTTTTGCTAAAAATCGCGAAAAAGTAATTTTTTTTGACCTTTGACCTCGAGTCAAATTTTTTTCATACACGGGAATGTTGGGGAACTTTAAAATATTATTTATATTTGTATTTTGAACATTTTTACTGATTTTCAGCTTGTAAATTTATGTACCTTCACTATCATTTTTTGGTCTAATTTGACCGGACTAATAACTCCCTACAAGTTTCTCTAAAAATATTATATATTTTATCCAATTTGAATTTTTTTTTATTGTCCAAAAAAGGGTTTTTCGGGCGTGGCACCCAAAAAAATTTTCGTCTACGCCGCTAGTTCCTCAGTTTCAGACCATTTTGGGCCTCCCCCTAACTAAGTTTCTGGCTACGCCACTGTTACTGCTGTGTAAATTGTGTTATAGAATGGGTATTTTCACTAAATGTTGATTTTAGCCCTACCAAAGCAAGAAAAATTATCTTATGGTATCAAACTTCTGCGTCTTTTTAATTCTTTCTAGAAAAAGGTTGTGACACTCTAGAAAGACTTTTATTATGGTTTGTATTAATATTTTATCGATTCTTTTTGATACTTAATTCCACCAGTTATACGTTGTATGAAGACCTAATCCTGGATCTAATTCTCTGGAAACAGGAGATAAAATATAATGGGAAAATAATAAAATATACTCTACATGGAAACAGATGGCATGGCATACTGTTAATATACAAAAGTTTCCCGAGTCCGAAAAAGTAAATCGATGGCGCAGTTTTATTATATTAAAAAAAAATTTTGAAATTCATTATCTTATAACTGTTCTTTTTAAAAAGATTTAATCTTTTTAAAAAATCATTTTAATTTTTCCAATGTTAATAAAAAAAAAATTAAACGTGTTAAGTTGCCTATCAACTAGCGTTTTATTTTATTGTTAGTGTCAAGCTTGAAATATTGCCCAAACATGCGCTCAGAAGTTGTTGCCCATGCTGTGGCACTAAACGACGATGGCCGAAAGGTACAGGATGCAATCAGCCGCTTTCGACAAACTGGGGAGTACAGTTTGGGGTTGTTTGACGACTAATGGCTGAAGATGGTAAACCGCAATCGCGTAGTCTTACGTCTCCTCCCTGATCCTTGACACCTAGAATACTCCCCAGTTTGTCGAAAGCGGCTAATTGCATCCTGTACGGTACTCTTAGCCTCACCCAAGACGTTAGCGATATATCGTATGTTTCGGCTATCGTCGTTTAGTGCCACAGCACGGGCAACAACTTCTGAGCGCATGTTTGGAAAATATTTCAAGCTTGACACTGACAATGATATAAAACGCTAGTTGATAGGCAACTTATCACGTTTAATTTTTTTTTTTTCATTAACATTGAAAAAATTAAAATGATTTTTTAAAAAGATTATATCTTTTTAAAAAGAACAATTATTGGGACGAATCAAAAAACAAAATGTTAAGAAAACATGCAACTTCCATATGAAATGCGCTGCAATATCATTGCACTGCCTACTTTTTCCACAAGGTGTTAAGAACGTAAGGCAAAAAAAGTATCATTTGTTGCCCTCGGTTTAATATCACACATGACAACATTTTTCCTAAATCGAAAAGCGGGTAATAATCTTGATACATGCGGCTACCATCTTTAGAAAATTTCATTAAAGATAATTTAAAATCAGAAAAGTTAATTAATATCAAAGTTGGTAATAATTTTCCTTGTCCGGTTTTTTTGCTGATGAGTGTATAAGATGCTTCTGGTTTTAAACTTTGAAAATAAATATTTTTTGTTAAATTTAAACCCGCCGAACGTACACAAACCAACGACCAAAGCGACCACACTGGGCAAAATGCTAAATGGGATTAACCACGTAATTGTGCAGTTGCTCTGCAATCTACAATTTACCCCTTGCTTGATGGACCGTAATAAAACTGGGTTTTCACAGACGCCAATATATACAGGGTGATTCACGATAAAGTTTCGTTAGAACTGAGCAACTTTAAATTTTTTTATGAGTAGCGGGCTACAATTTATTTAATATAATTTGAAAAAGTAGTCCATACTTGAAGTGAAGTGGCAAGTGAAATGGAGATAAATAATACTCTGAGTCAACCTTCCCTAAGATATATTTAATAAGAAATATTTATTTTACTCTACATGTTTCGAACGTATAAACGTTCATCTTTAGGAGAAGTAAGAGGAAATTGTGAGTGACACCCTCATAGAGCTTTTAAGGAAGTTAGATTATTGAAGAACGTGATAAAGAACTTCCGTAGAAGTAGGGGAGAAAAATACTACCAGGTTCTATAGATAAATATGGGAGAATGATTGATAAATGGTATTTTAAATAAGAAACTTTACGTCAGGTTTCAATATCATTCTCATGTAACGTTTTTCATTTCGTCACTTTAAAATACCATTAATCAATCATTCTCCCATATTTATCTATAGAACCTGGTGTTATTTTTCTCCCCTACTTCTATAAAAGTTCTTCATCACTTTCTTCAATAATCTAACTTCCTCAAGAGCTTTATGAAGGCGTCACTTACAATTTCCTAATATTTATCTCAACATAAACCATACTTCTCCTGAAGATGAACGTTTATACGTTCGAAACATGTAGAGTAAAATAAAGAGTTCTTATTGAATATATCTTAGTGAAGGTTGACTTAGAGTATTATTTCTCCCCATTTTATTTAATACTTAAAAAAATAACTTTCGGATGTCATGTTACACCGAAAGTTTTTAAATTAACTGCCTTGCCCCCCCCCCCCCCCTTCTCCTGGAGTATAACTGTGAAGAACGCATGACTGCACCTATCTCAGTTATACTCTAGTGCACCTAGCTAGTATAAATAGAGCTGTAGTTATTGTAATTATTTAGTATTCACCTGAAGACGATTGGAAATACTTACCTGTTGAAACGTTTTGATTTAAAACAAATAAAGACAATGCAAGTCCAACTCTTCTATTTTGTTGTGGGGATTGCAACAATCTAAGGTAAGGCCGCCACTGCACTGGCGTGTTATATTTATTTCCAGAAAGTCGTGCGATACTGTTACTTTATGATAAATGCATGGGAGCAAAATATAGTGATAATAGTGCATAATAACGCATGATTTTATTGCGATACAAATTGTAATATTTAAAAATTGTTTTATTATTTATTTTCTAACAGAGTGCCTTTTTTTGCAGCCATGGCGAAGACTTAATAGTTACCCCGTTCGCACAAGTTCTTGCCAGTTTGCGGAGCGTTCGCAATAATTTTCAATGTCTCACCAACGTACCATCAAACAAGTAAGTACAATAATTATTGATATATAGTAGTAGCTTGTTTTCAAAACTTAACAAGTCCACTATAGGCCAAAAATCGAATTTTGTTACAAAGTGTTAAGCTAAACCGGCTTTATAAAAGTTTTTTAACAAAACTTCACAAATCTCGTAGTTATTAGAATGGAAAGACAAGCATTTGCCGCAAAACTGACCAAGTCACCGACAGGATAAAATTTGAACCTTTTAAAACAAAAGTGAACAAGTCCCATTGATTCTTATTAGGGTTATTCTCTGTTTACTACAAAACTAAACGAGTCCTATTATTTTTAAATTCATTTTTACTTGCTGAGTACCATCTGTTTATGAGCAGCCAAACCTAACTCAATAGTTACCATAGTAAACTATTTATGTGAACCGAAAAATTGCTGATAATATTGCAGATAAGGGGTAGAGCAAAACCATATCGGAGCTTCGGTTACTAGCTACTAAAATACTGTTAATTGGTTGAGTTTTGCATTTTTTAATTGTTTAAGCCAATGAAAGCTATAGAATATTTATTAAATTAGGGGGGGGGGGGTTCTTGTAGTCCACGTCGACTGTTATTATTTAAAGATGCATATTTTAAATGGTTAGTTTTATCGTTTTTATCTAATCCTATTAAATTATATATTAATTATTCAACTGCTTTTGATCAATTAATAGTATCTATAAACAAACAGCGTGAGTTATAATAACTCACTGCTATAACTCACTATAATAAATCGAAAAGGAGGCTTGGAATTATTTACGAACCGAATATCAAGGTGGCTCTGTACTTCTGTACAAGCCGATTGGCCGAAAGGGAACAGTCCATTTTGACGTTTTCAAATTAAGTTCATACCTAATTATTGTAAGTTTTGTGCTGAAAATGATGAATTCAGATAGTGAAGATGAATTATTATGTACACCTCCAGAAATAAGACAACTAGCTAATGTGACGATACAGAATTTATTGCCCGAAAAATCCAAAAACAAATATAAAGAATTTTCAAAATTGGTGTAGCAGTAAGAACATTAAGTCATCGTTAACAGAAAATGTACTTTAGTTATATTTTAGCGAAATTAGCACTAAATATAAAGCATCGTCTCTATGAACTTTCTACTCCATGCTAAGAAGCACACTCAACATAAATAATGGAATAAATATAGAGAATTATTTAAAGTTACATGCGTTTCTTAAACGTCAATCAGAGAGACATGTAGCTAAAAAGGCAAAAAAATTTACGCCGGAACAACTTAATAATTTCATAAACGAAGCTCTTGATGAGAAATATCTAGCGACAAAGTTAGTAGATCTCACAATAATTCAATCGTTTTTATCATCTAGTCAATTACATAATTTATTTTAAGTTGCTTTAATAATGGGCATTATGGGTGCTTGTCGTGCAGCAGAATTGCACTCTACAGATTTAGAAGATCATGGATCTATTTTTATGGTCAGTGTACCAAATACAAAAACAAAAATTGCCAGAAAATTCACTATTACGGGAAGTTTTTATACCATAGTTAAGAAATATTTAAATCTGCGTCCTACCGATGTATCGCAAACAAACGATATTATTCTTTAAATTTCAAAATGGAAAATATCACGCACAAAGAATTGGCATTAATAAATTGGGAGCAATGGGGAAAAATTACCAGACTGTAATATATATACAGGACATTGTTTTCGCCGCTCGTCGGCAACTTTATTAGTAGATGCTGGAGGGGGTATAACTGCACTGAAACGCCATGGCGGTTGGCGATCAACTACTGAGGCTGAGGGGTATGTTGATGATTCCGAAAAGAATAAGACAGATACTGCAAATAAAATATACAGTTCTATAACACCTCAACCAGTTAGTACATCAACAACATATACGTAACAAAACCAAAAAGAAATAATAAACTTGCATAATTGGTTGTTCAAACTTTACAGTTAATTTTATTAATAAACAAAATGAGTAATTACAACTAAAATTTGTATAGCATTGTTATAGGTAACTATAAAGAAGTCTTTTCTCTGGACTTGTATCTTAGTATTTATTGCTATAGTCGTAGATAAAGTATAGTATTCAACTTGCGGTAATGGTCATAACTCACTTGATGAATTACAGCACTCGCCTGCGGCTCGTGCTACAACCTTCATCTGCGTGAGTTATGACCTACATTACCGCTCGTTAAATAATATACTATTATAAGAGTGGTAGTTTGTTTATTTCTGTAGAAGAGGAAGAAATGGAGTAGTGTTAAAGTAATCTATTCTGTTATAAAAGGTTGGATATAATATGAACCAATTTGAAATGTATATAATATTAATTATATGAATTTACTGACTACATCTCGGTGTAATATCAACAGGTGATATCGTATCTTAATTTTTTTACGGAAATGTAAACAAGGATCGTATTTGTAGCTCTTACTTTACTTCTTACCTTATTTGAATTATGTAATAATTAACATCCCCTAAATAACTTGTAATTACAATAACGGCATTCTTGAAGATTAAATTGTTTAAGTCATTCTTGCTCTTGCCAAAATTCGAAAGGAATTTCACGGGTTCATCAGTATCGTCTTAAAAACTCAGCAAATACAAAATTCAAACTTATTAAATTTCCAAAATGTTTAAAAATGAACTGTATGGATTGTAATTTAAATTATTTAATTACATTTTTTTGTAAATTATACTTCTTAATTTAAGAGCCAAAAGTAGTCGATGAGTCATCACGAACAAATAGTGCATTTGTACCACATCGCGAATATTGTACCCGTATCTGGCGATGGCAATAAACTGTCTTTTTTATATACAAAATATTATAAAAATTAATTTTTCGAGAATTAAGTGGCGCGGCGTCAGTGGAGATTTTTAAGATAATATTGGGGCATCGTTTGCAACTTTAATGGAAAATAAGAGATTAACATGAATTGCCAGAATATTTCTAATTTTATGTTCTGCATGTCGGATAATATAATTTGAATCTATATAATTGAAACTTTAAAATAAATTTTCAAAGTAGTTATGTTGGCGTCTGTAAATAATTTTTAAATAGAAAAATGTTTTTGCCGGCGTACAGACACGATTTAAATTGAAAAAGTTTTATGCCTCCGCTGGGAATCGAACCCAGAACCCCTCGATTACATATCAAGCGCGCTGCCAATTGCGCTACGGGGGACCTGAAATTCTCTCACCAACTTCGGTCATATAACTTATTCAATTTTATGTTAGTAGTAATAGTCTGGAATCTCCTGTGATTCACAGACCGGGGAGGGTGTTATAAAGGGAAAGGGGAGGCATAAAACTTTTTCAATTTTAATCGTGTCTGTACGCCGGCAAAAACATTTTTCTATTTAAAATAAATTTTTAATTTCAAAAAAAAAAGTATCATCAGAACTAGAAGTTCTTGTAAACCCTTTAGTAAAATTTTTGTATTTAATTTTCAATTAGACAAGCAAAGAAACAATACCACGTTTCACGCTGGTATGGTCGAAGGCTTCGGATTTGAAATCATACTTTATACAATATTTTATTATCGAAAACAAAAATGTAAATGCACTTTTTGACTAAAGTTTAATTTTAACTCTAATAAAAAATTTCACGGTTTTAGTTTTCAAATTCTTTACATAATATATTCATTATTAAGTGTCTATTAGCGTCCCTAGATTTATACTTTGTCTGCATCAGTTAATTTCAGGTTTGGTACCGTTTAGACACTTTGTAGGTATGACATCAGTGGCCATGCTTATTCATTTTATATTTATTTTCACGAGCTTGATCTTCTTTTCTAAAGCGGTAATAGAGGGTTTTTGTTTTGTCATGGGAGTGGTTTGAACCCCCAAACCCCTGCCACCCTTATTTACGGCCCCGTACCTTAGGATTCAGAGTATTTGTATAGTAATTTTGTTTTCCGAAAATCGATCGGAAATATTGACAATTTTGATAACACTTCTGAAAGAAAAAGTCAATATTAATTTACACTTAATCGTTGCTAGGCAACGGAAAATAACTGTTAGGAAATATTTATTATTGTACTGTAAGGAAATATTATTTCTGTACGGCTACTTGTAAACTAAAATGTGTTAAGGTTGACAATTTAATATTACTGTGTTTCCATAGTTACACAAATATTTAATGGCATTTTTTATTTGTGAACAAAGTTAATAATAATTATTTCAAAATTTTAAGTTGATTGTAATAAGTTATGTCCTTTTAATAATTTTCGATTTACGGAAAAATAGTATGTATACCTCGTAGAAAAGACCACATTCCCGGACTCCGTATTGTCAGTCTCGGCTTGCGCCTCGACATACAATCTTTACGGTCGTCCGGGAATGTTCAGCTTTTCCTACTAGGTATACAATGTACTATTCTTGTACTGTTTGAAAGTTAGCTACTGTAAATATAAATAAAACTTCAAAATATCAAATTTATTTAATGATGTAAAAATCATTTTGTTTGAATATTGCGTATTTAAATCTACAAATTTCTAAATTAAAATTGTATTTCTCGTGATCATCAGTATTGTCCCAAGAACTAAATAAATTCAGTATAGAGATTTATCAATGTTATAACAAGGTAGAATATGCCAGGAGGGTGTTTCACATTGTTAAGGGAATTCAACGGATTGTCATTAAAATTATTTGAATAAATCCTTTCGTATATTAAATTTCTAAACAGGCAATTCAGGAAATTGGTTTCATAATGTCGTGTCGTTTTTGTACGTCAAGGACTCTATTGATTTGCATATTTTTGTTTTTCACAGTTAGATAACTGGTTTTAGAAAGTTTATAAAAGAAAAAAACAATTTTGTCCAATAATTAAAAAATAATTTGACAATCATATACGAGTATGTTGTGGAACGAAAGCAATGTAAATCGTATGCCAAAAAGAATCAAGTTTATAAAGAAAAATTGTTATTTAAAATCTTTATTTATTCCCTAGCATTGTTTAAGCTAAAATAAATATTTGTTAAGTACCAGGATATTACAAGTAAGTTTCGAAATTTGTAAATATTCCTAAGAATAAGACAAGCCCTTTTTGTACCAAAGAAAATGTCCACAAATATAAAATCGGACGCAATTTCGTAACATCGACCTTATTCTTTATATATTCAAAACGATGATGAACTTTTGTTTTCTAAAAGATGTTCAGCTACATAATTAAGAAAAATATTTTTTTTTCATCTTCATTTTATTTCCTAGATTAGGAGTAGAAAAAAATTATAAAAGGCAATATCTTACAAAGATTCGATTAAACTCTTTGTATATACAATAGGCAGCCTTATATACAATATTATCACTCTCTGTAAGAAACTAGATTTGCAATAAAAAGAAATCAATTTTTATAAAAATTATCGATTTTCAAAAAATTCTGGGGCAGCTCTAAACCTTGAATATTTTCTGGAATAAAATTTATTCCGGCCAATTTATTCATTAAATTCAAATGGAATACCTGGGAAAAGTTAAAAAGTGTTTCTAGCAATTAGAATTTCGAAAATATTCGTTAAAATATATATTTTTGTAATTGTGGGAACGGGATGTAATTCTTGAGAGAAATTAAACAATATTTCTCGAGGCAACTTTGATAAATATATTTTGGCTAACTTGGCGTTTAAAGGTACCCCAGGATTTTTTAAAAATCAAAAGTTGAAAACATGGCACTCCCAAAATAATTTGCCTCTCCCGCTACTAAAGTCTGGCTACGCCATTGCCACTGACTACTATCCTCTTCGACAGCGGAATACTCGAAACGCAGCGCGGCTGTAAAACTTGGTGTTATGGGTAAGGTAAACTGACGGTTGCCATGACAAAGTAAGCTGAGTACCTCTATTAGAGACTAGGATTATTATGAAAACTAAAAATGATCCATGATAATCCGTGGAATATATTAATATAAAATTGAATTATAAAACTTAACGAGTTAAATCTTATACGCATAGTAATATTCCGGATAAATAAATCTATAATTTTGTTAAGTTTTAGAGATTATGTTATGTGAGGAGGGTGTTACTGTAATTAATTTAGTATTGATCATTTATTACGATCTAAGATTTACACACAACAAGAAACTAACATGACTCAAATGGAAATTTTATAGATAACTCTATATTTTATCTAACGCTATATTTTTTAAATTTCAAGAATAACTTGTTTCGGTTTGTTGTTAAATTTTAGATCTTATCAAGTCATGTTACTTTTAAATGCAAGACCTTGTTATAATTTTGTGTAAAGTTAGAGCTTCATTGATTTATGTCATAAAGGTAAATGAACGGGATGCCTTGCTGCTGAAGGAAGAATATAGAATCTATATTTAGAATTTTTGATGGGTTACTTAAAGTTATATTTTAAATTATCCTTTATACTTCCAATAGCTTTGAGTTTACAACATTAAAGAAAATGAGTACAATGCAAAAATGTAATCAAACGTTTCCACAAAATATTAAATTTTCATTTAAATGGTTTCATTGAGGGGGAGTTATTTTTTTTTAATACGTTATTTAAATTGTTTTTTATTCTTTTCCATTTTTTGATATAAACGTTTCCGTGTCATTATTTATTTTGTACCGCCGGTATCTGTCAACCGCCAATAAAACAACGACCTATCAAGTAGTGTTACTGAATTTGATACCGTTCCACTTATTGACATGTCTGCTTCACGACGTATTCCCCTCTAAAGTGGCCTACTCATGTTCAGTCGGCCAGCCATAATTTTCCGGATAGATAATGGCCGGCCGGCCGCTTCGGCTATACACACACACACCTTCACAGTTAAATGACGAGCCACGGCCGGCCGGAGGCTGTCGATTGTTATAACTGAATGTGTGTAGTCGTTTTCCGGCCAGCATTGGACTACAGGTCTACTTTTACTTTAGACGAAAATTTTGTTCATGATAATGACTTTAAAAATAAATAAAGATTTTAATTAATTTGTTTTATTTTAATCAAAGATTTTATTAATTTCTAATGCAAACAAAAATGCCTTTGAAAGATAAAAGACTTTATATGCCAACAGAGCTTTTGCGAACGAGAGTTTATAAAGAATTATTTTTACTGTATAAAACAGTGGGTGTTGAAGCTACTGTCTGTGGAACATAACATTCATACTATGAAGAGTGCATTAAGAAAGGAACTTAAAAAGGTTAAAATATCAAAAAGGAACAGAATTTAATTACTAAGTACTCGAAACAATATTATCATTCACCTTAGGAAGGTTTTTAAAATTACTTGCACTTAATTGTCTGGGTTCTCGTACAAGCCCCAAGTGGAAGAAAGCGCTACGTCTTTCAAACCACTTTTTCATCCAAATTGTCTTTTTTTTCCTTTTGCTCTGCTCCTATGATATAATAACAATTGCCGCTGCGCACTCTTCTTGTGACATGTTTAAACTGACGATCAATAACTGTGCGTGTATAGTGAAATGAAGGCCGCTATCGAAACCGGCCGAGAACTACAAGCCGTGATCAAAGAACAAAACTGAAGGTGTATTGTGACTACCGGTAACGGCTGGTCGGCGGACGGACAGTCCACGCACAGAGGGCCAATTGAACATTACCATGTTTAACCGTTTCACTCGCGACAAAATTCATTATTTCAATATGGTTTTTTGTAATATAATTTGAAGCCCCAAAATGGTGCCTTTAGGGGACTTGAATTTAAAAAAAAAACACCTCAGATGCCTTAAAATTGACAATTAATTAAAGCATTGACTTTTGTTTTGAAGACTAACAAACATTTTTTCTCTAAGTAAAACTATTCAAAAATGTTACTATTAAAAACGACACGAGTGCCACTGGTTTATCAATTTAGTCGTAGAAATTCGGTAAATTTATTATGCAGATTTGTCCAGGGGTATAAGAGGGTAGTCCCCGCCATTAACGGTGGTCTTCATTGTTAAAGAGAATTCCATTAATCAATATTATAATTATTTAAATAGATCCTTTGAAAATTGAAATTTGTATAATGACGATTCAAACTAGAGGTACAAGTTATATTTAAATGCAGAACTATGAAACTAAACTAGGAATAATAGCCTTTTGTTAGTTACCGAAAAGTAACTTTGTTAGTTTGAAAGAAACTACAAAGTAGACTATTCAAGTTTTTAAACTTCATTGAATAATTTAGTTAACATCGAGTGTCCGGAAATTATATGTTCGTATATTTCAAGACATACATACTACATATTGTAAAAAGCAGTCCAAATGACTATTTTCTTACGACCACCTATCAAAATGAGAAAAAAAGTACGGTTAAGTTGGCTAGAAAGCGCCGTATATCACACGCGTGTTGAAAAAAAATATTTCAATACAAGTGTTGAAATACAAGGAACACTACTTTATTTAAACATATGGTGCCAATTTGACAGACAACCACTATTTGTTTAAAAAAACAAATTGTAGAAAGCAGTTATTGTAAAATGTTTAACTTATTTATCATGTATTTGTCGAGTGATTCAGAATTAGAGTGTGAAAATACGGCATCTGAAATTATAAAAAATGTTAATAATATACTGGAAAATCTATTACCAGAAAAAACAAATCGCGCTAAAAAGAGGGTCGTGTATTAAACAACAAACCTTTATTGAAAGCGATAGCGTAGATAATAGAGCTATAGTTTACAGATCGCAAGGGCGCAGGTTCAAATCCCATGGGTAGTTTTTTTTTTTACGGTTCTCCGACTACGTAGGCCATCTTGAACCGGTCATCGACCACAAATGTGATCTACCGACTGGGGAGTGTGAAACGGCACCTTCATCCTACGAGATATCCGATCTCATCCGGCCAGTCCGGCGTGAATAGGATGGCTAGGTGTCGATTCATTTTACACTCTTCCCTGAGGCAAGAGCACGCCGTTTTCCCAAGCGGTCACTCGCCCAAGTACTAACCGCGCTCGACACCGTTTAACTTCGGTGATCTGCGGGAACCGGTGCTTAATATGTCGACAGGCCCTTGCCCTCAGGAGTATTTAACTTTTATAAAAACATTAAATAATTTATAGAATTATTTTGAATCGAAATCTTTCTTGTTGCGTGGATTTTTAAAATTTATGTTTAATGCATCTTTTCTTGGTTACATTAAAAAAATTTCATTCTGGTTAATCTAGAAGTCAATCCAGGATTAGTTCTTCCTATGATATATAAAATATGAAAAAGTTAAACCACAAACTATGAAACCAGATATTGTGGAACATAATCCTAACTATGCTAATTTCAACACTAGTGTTGATATTTTTTTTCAACACTAGTGTTGAAATATTTTTTCAAAAATCAAAGGCTTTTTTAATAATTCCTTGGGTCGTAGGAAAAATAGTGTACATTACTCGTGTGAAAGTAATTATTCTAAATCTCGGAGAATTTCCCCACTCGGCTAACGCCTCGTGCTAAATATCTCCTCGCTTGAAAGGTAACACTTTCACCACTTGTTATGTAATATACTATTGTATTCACAGATTGTTTTAATTTTTTTTTTGGCGAAGACAAAAAATGTTCCTGTACAGAATCTAGCCCCCCTAGCGATTTTACCAACACGGACTAACTATTGTTAATAAAAAAAGGAAATCTAATTTTAATAGATTTTACCAACACGTACTAACTATTGTTAATAAAAAAAGGAAATCTAATTTTAATAAATTCTATAGAGACATCGTTGAGTTGATAATATAAGTATTTTGTATGTGTATGTCATCAACCCCTACACCCTAGATTCAGATTGAAAGTCTTGACGTAAATTTTATATAAGTTAAAGCCTATAGATTGACGGTTAACGGCTATATTGATTTTTGGTAGTTGAACAAGGAACAAAAGGCCCTTCCTTTGATCAGAGCGAAGCGTCTAATTTAATTTTATTCCTTTACAAATAGATAAGAAGGAGGTCGATGGAGAGAGAGTAGGAATTATATATAATAGGATCATACGCCGCTTAGGTGCCCTCAATTAAATTAAATATGATCCACATTGTATCTTGATTTCATAGTAGTATTTTTCAATTGTTACTTTATTAGTTCACATTAAAACATGAGCTAATCGCTTAGTTAATAGACTTTAGTATACCTAACAATAAACATTTTCTTGAAATTTTAGAAATACAAAAAGCTCTAAAAAACCCCAATTTAACTTGCATTAATGATCAAATAAACTTTTCTTGCATATCCTTTTTCAATTCTCTTAACTTTCTTAACAAATAAAAAATTTCTAAACATAATACATTCAATTATCAACATTCATTAATTGTCGTTACTACTTATATAAATTCTTGTCATTACTGCACTCATAACCACTATAACAGCACCACCTATCTTTCAAATCTCACACTTCTACGTCAGTTCCATTGCAGTCAACTTCTTAAAATTAAATAAATAGTCATTTACCTTTACCGTTTTCTTCCTTACCTACTTTACATTTTACGTTCAGATTTCTTCTGGCTTCGTTTAATTTATATGATGCTTACTTTCTTCTTTGTCTAATACACTGCCATAATATTCTTTCTCACTTGATATTGTTACCCTTAGGTCTGTTAGCCTTCAACATTGCATTCTCACCTTGGTTTTTGATAATTTCTAGCTTCCATTTTGTGCTCTGATTCTATTCAGTTTGCACCTTGCACGTTTTGAAAATCTAGTTTTTTCGATTTTAATTTATAATGTTGAGTATGAAACTGTTACTGTTACCTATTATTAAAAAGACCCTTCGTAAGGGTATCTTTCTATTTTTTCTGCTTTTTAAATTAAGTAGATACTCATTAAAATAATTTTTTCTTTTTAAAAATCATGTAAATTTTAAAAATTTTTATATTTGAAATTTTTCTTTTTCTGTTCCTCAAGCAGGTAAGAATATATACTATTACAACTCTTTATATAAAAGACTGAATTTCAAATGCTAGTACAATTTATTATTTCAAAAGACTCAATTTCAATTTTATTATAATTTATTTATTTCCTCCTTTTTCTCTTCCAGTTTATCTTGCAATGTTAAGGTTGAGGGTATCTCTTCTTGTAAAATTCTTGAATTAATTTTATTCGCTGATCATGCAGGTTTTTACCTTCGAAACATGTACGAAAACATTAGGATTCTCACTTTGAGATCCTTACAATAAACTAGTGGAGCAGACTGTGTGTATTATTCTCCTACTCATAATATCACTCCACTGAGAGATGGACTATTTCCACAAAATTAAATAAACTTTAGTTTCCCAAATGAATTTTAGCTATTACTTGGTTGGTTTAAACAGAATTCTTTAGTTTTGGAAACCAAATATTATTCTTAACTGAATTGTAGTATTGGCACCAAATGTCAAAGACCTTGACAGGCTGTAAAATTGGAACGGGTTATCTTAGAGAAAAATAGTTTTTACCTCCCTATCTTAGTTTATTATTTTCTATCTAAAACTTTCGGTTTCTTAATTTCTTATTCTCTATCTAAAATTACAACTTCCGGTTTACCATGTTAAACCAAAAAAAAAAAACGGTTTTAACGATTTAACATTTTAAGCAGGAGGTTGTAACTTTTAGATAGAGGAAGGAGAGGAAGGTGAAAGCTACTTTGCTCTAAGATGAACCGTTTCAGTGTTACAGCCTGTCAAAGTATGAAAATGTCATTTTTTAAACGTCAATATCTCAAAAACTATTAAATTTAGACATATGACTTTTACAAAATAAGCGTAGAATTTTGTGGGGAATCAGAAAAAAATACAATATAGAAGGTGTCCATTTAAATAAATAATATAATTTGTATCGCTACACTTTTTTGAGCCGCCCTATAGGTATAAACCAAAATAATTTTAAAATGTGCAACTAAATGGTCTGGTCTGGGAGTTGGTTGTACACTGTGTTCTGAAGAAAGGAAAACACGTTGTATTTATTAGGTTATTGTTTCAATATAAATTATATACTACCAAAAACTTTTTAAGCATTGCTTCCAAAACTCTATTTGACTAGTAAGTACTCTTATTTTTTTGTTATTTTACAACTTCAACATACATACATACATACATACTTTTAGGGTTAAGCCCTGATGATGGCCTTGAGTAAATAAGGCCGAAAGCGCTTGGCGTCAGTTTTAATCAATAGTTACACTGAAATACAACGTTTTTTCCTTTCTTTTCTACAACTTTTGTATTTCGGATAAAGGAGAAAACGAACTTTACTCAATCGTGGACTCACCCTGTACAATATTCATTTAATAGAATAAATTATAAATAGAATAAGGTAAGTTGAATATATATTTCTAATATTGTTCTAGTAACTTTCTATAAAGTTTACGTAAATATAAATTTAGGTTGTATTGATTTTGATAAAGGTTACTGAACGGGCAAGCAAGGTCTTTTATTGATATTGATTGCAGACTAATTTAAATTTATTACGTGAAACAGAATTAATGGAGAAGTTGGAGAACTAATTTTTCATATATGAAGCCATCACTATTAATGTTGCTAAATATTATTTTAAAGATATTTAACCAGAATTAACTAACCAGCAAGTTTGACTGTGACATAAACGACATTGACAGGCATTATTGACTCACAATCAAAGGTGTCTGATTGGCAAATTAAAATAACCGGACCAGTATGATTGTAATTATGAATTATTTCTGCCAATGTCATGTATGTTATCGAAACAAAGATACCAATATAATCGGTCGCATGACTGGCAAATAAAATAATTGCACTGTTAATAAGATGACGTACCATCGCGCCGATAAAAAACTGGGACAGGAAATTTTTCTATTTTCTCCTAGACTATTAAGAATAATTTTACATCAAGCCTGGTACCAGTAAAATGTCATGAAAATTTGCATGTCAATAAAGATTGTCACTTTATGATTGACTCGTCAAACATACAATCATATATTATTTGTAAATATGCCACAATTAACCCCCCAGCAAAAGGCAATTATGTATAGTCGGTTGCGAGATAGTGTTGCTATTAGGGATATTGCAGATGAACTGGGAGTAAGCAAGAATACCGTGCTATTGGCAAAACAAAAAATAGCAAGACATGGGACTATTATTAGGAATGCAGGTTCTGGTCCCCCTAAAATTTCTACTGATGATCATGATAGAAGACTGGTTAATTATCTAAGGGATCATCCCTTCGAAACTGCAATCAAGGCAAAAGAAGAGACGAATTTTCCAGGTTCTGCAAATACCGCTAGAGACAGGGTTCGAAATTCCGATATACGAAGCCGTTGTGCTGCCAATAAAAATTTTTTAACGGAAATAAATAAGGTTAGAATTTGCACATGAATATATTAATCAAATAAATTTATGGGAAACAGTTATATTTTCTGACGAGAAAACTTTTCAGTCATGCAATAATGGGAGAATTCGGGTGTATAGGCCTTCCGGCATGCGGTATGATGAGAGATACACCCACAAAACCAACCAAAGTGGGCGTTTCTCCATAAATGTTTGGGGCTGGATTAGCGCTAGAGGACCAGGACTTTGCCAAATCGTCGAAGGAAGACTAACTGCAGTAGTATACGTTAATATACTAAACGAAGTGATGATACCATCGGTAAACGCTGTATACGGTCAAAATTACACATTTCAGCATGATAATGCTCCAATACACACAGCGCGCATTGTACAAAATTTTCTCCAAGAAAATAACATAGCAGTTCTTCCCTGGGCTTCGAAGAGTCCCGATTTGAACCCGATAGAAAACATTTGGGGTGCCATGGTCAAATCTATGTATAAACATGATTTTCAACCTAGAAACAGGGATGAATTACGTCATAGGATAAATCAAGCTTGGGATGAAATAACTGTCGAATTATGTAGAAACTTAGTTTTAAGTATGCCACAAAGGCTCCAAAAAGTAATAAACAGAAATGGTTCTATGACCAAATATTAATTTTGTGTTGTTTTGACAAACTTTGTGTTCGCAATTTTTTTCTTTTTATTAAATGTATTTTATTACCTGTATTAGCTTTATTTATTATTTTGTGGTAATGGAAAATATAATAATTTATAAAATATTTGACTTTAAAAAAATCTAATAAATTTACTTTATCCATAAATTATATGACGTCTCTCAAATTTAACCACCCCGTATCGAAAAATACAAAACATTCCATTATGTAACCTAGGTTACTTTTTAAATTTTGAATGTTTTTCCTTTTTAGCTCTATAGACACCTTTTATAGTCTAGGGGATATGTATTTCTTACATTGTTTTTGTAAATCTCTTGTCCCAGTTTTTTATCGGCACAATAGTACATGTTGTATATGATAAATTATCAGTAGTGATAAAATGAACAACATTTGACAACGAAAATATCAATGTCATGTCAAAATAATAACTTTTTGTCTCCGATTGATAAAGAAATCCATTATTAATAACGAAGTCGTAACTACTATCAAGGGCCTCAATTCTTGGTTCAGTGGTAGTAGACTTTCCCCTGAGGATATGCTGGTTTTCCCATGAAAATGGCGATCTAGTATTCTTAAACACATTTCGTAGGGAAAGTTTCCAATAAGACTGCTGGAATTTCAGTTTAATTTATAGCTATTAATATAACGAGATTATTATGCGATTTATAATAGTCAAGGACATTACTAGGTGACGAGGCAACAGCCGAGTCACCCACAATATCCGAGACGGTGTTAAATCGCTAATAATTGAGTTGTATTCAAAGCTTTATCGTATCATTGACAACGGCGATGCGAAAATAAAAACAAGGTTTTATGTCATTTCATTTTGGCATTTCAAAAAGTCATCATTAAAATCATGCAAGATTTTGATATTCCTGAAGATATATTAGCTGCAGCCAACATTATAAGGTTGAACTTGCTTCCGGGCAAATCTAAAATCCATTATGAAAAAGAATATCGGCAGTTTTGTGAGTGGCGAAACAAAGTACATGTTCAAGGTGCAGAAGAAACGGTATTGCTGGCGTATTTCGCAAAATTCTTTGAGGAATACTCTGCTTCATCCTTATGGCCGAAATATTCCATGTTAAGAGCGACTTTAGAACTGAAGGAAAGAGTGGAATTCGACAAATAGGTTTCATCAAGAAGAAATATGTTGGATTCAAATCGGCGATGTTTCCGGCAGTGGATTAAGCACTGGGGAACCGCACGAAATCGAAAGGAGTGCTTGCTCGGTCATTAATCAGTCTTTAGAAGGCATACCTAAGATCGTGGACGTTAAAGACAAAGGTGTATCCATCAAATTTAAAAACTGTCAAAATATTGTTTTACATATTCATGAAAAATAGTTCTAATATTATTTGGTATCTAACGTATTATGCTTTCGTAACTAACGTATTAAATTATGGTAACTAATGTATCATGAGTAACTAAGGTGTTATGTAGGTTTTAGTACGTTTATGATGTTAATAATTATTAATAAAGATATCATATAAAAATGACTTAATCTTCAATGATACGATAAAGAATTTAAAAGAAGTGGGTCTTGGGGATTACCATGGGGACATTGCGACAGGAATATTTCCCCAAGGGAATAAATTCCACCTCTTGAAGAATTGAGGCTCTGAAGGGACATTGTAATCTAGGGGAGCCCTATCTTCCTTCTTAATTTAAGAAGGAAGCTATAGGGTTTTCTTTCCAAACCCCTAGTTTCCATTATTATTGTTCTTTAAAAAAAAGGTTTTTTTTAAAAAAGATTTTGGACTAAGAGAAATAAAAGAATTTATTTAAATTATTACCTAGACTATTATCAATTGAAATTAAAATCCCTTGGACTGACATAACTATATTAACTAACATAATTATATGAACTTTTTTTGAAATATACGAAAGAAATTCCAGGACACCGTGTATACCTACATTTACTTTTAACAATTAATGTTTAAAATGTTGATACTTTTCAACTGACAATCTAAATGTATTATAGCCGTCAATTAGAATAACTGATTTTTTAAATAAAACATGAGAAACTTTTTTTATTTCACAACGGTAGAAAGCAAATCCCGTATTTTCCAATTTATTAAAAACCGTGATGAAATTTGCCGTCAGGACTTGTTAAAAAGTTTGTTTTCTAAATTAATTTTCAAATGGCTAATTTTGTTTGTCAACTGCTAAAATTTATGACAGTATATTAAACAGAGTAAGAAGTTCGCTAAGTTATAATAAAGGTATTTTGATAAACTTTGTACTTTCAGCAGATTTGGAATTGGATTTATTTTAAATATTCACACACATCCGAAATATTTAAAAAAATTAAGAAAGAATTAATATACCCACAGCCAAGGGCGAAAGTATAGACCCAGTTTATATCACTTTTTTATTAAATGTTGATGTGGTGGTATTAAATATTTTTGATATTTGAAGAACCTTCAGATACTTAATTTTTTTTAAAGGCATGCATCCATAATATATTGCTTTTAAATTCTGCCTGAAACTCTAATTATATTTTATGTAGCATATTATATTTATTGATTTGAAATTGTAAAAATTAATTTAATTTGTCTCTAAAATAAATTTTTTTAATTAATATAAGCCAATTAAACATAAAAAATTGCACAAAAATCCTCTATAAGGTATTGCAGTGACTTTTATAAATAATAAATTTGCTTGCTAATAATTCTTCAAAATTGGCACAATGAACCTCATAATCCTGTCTTTAATATGGCTCCAAAAAATAGTGCCAAGGATTATTTTGGACATACACTATTGGCAAACTCGAATCTGGGGTGCGAAATCTCTAATGCAACCAAAAGAGAAGGCACATATGGGCAAAATCTTCAGGTAAAAAGAGACACCTAACCACTCCTACATTACTACTAAAAGGGGAATATGCGTGTGGTGTGGCCGAGTCGACGTATCGATTGCTCCCGTTGCTGATTCGACCGCGTATTCTAAAGAATGGAAGGTGGGAGGTAGGGGATAGCGTGTTCTCTGTTTAACGTGTTAAACGCTACTAATAATCTCCGTCTGATGCGTTTATATCAGCACCCTAGATTCGAGTTTACCTATAGTGTTTACAGTATCCACAGTGTATATTATCATGGTTTAACGAATAAGCGACAATGTGATTTACAACTCCTCATCTTTATATATTATAATAGTAAATGTAAATAAAAACATAACCCAAAATCTTCCGGGCACTATTCTATAACGAAATACGTCGTTGTCAATTAAACGTGCTAGACAGAGAAACAATTGTAAGGAAGAGTTGCAGATTGATATTGACTATTTAATTTTATTATTTTTTAAAGTTTGTCCTTTGACTTCCGGTCATCGTTTTGTTAATTGACATTTTGACTTAGGATTTGTTATGTCTTAAAAATATATTTATTCGTAAAAATTGTTTTTTTTCGGGGCTTTTATTATAGTTCTCTTTTTTTGGTCAGTAGTTATTATATTTCTTTGATTTGATTTATACGATTTTAATGACATATAAGTTAAGCACAGGTAATCCTTCACCGCGGATACTGCAGTCAAAATTGAAATCTCGTATTTTTTCAAACTCTTATTGGCTTAATTTGTTTTTAAACTTAACTGGTTATGATTTCAGAGGTATCAGGGAGAAGAATGCCTAAAAGGTCAAATCAAAATAATTAGGTTAAACGAATATAACTGGAAGGATACATTCGAACGATTATAACTTACCATCTATTAAAGTGATATATCCTCCTCCACCCTCTACTAAACACGGTATAAAAAATAATACAAAACTTTTATTCGACATTTTTGTAAAATTACCGGACAGGAATCCTGTTAGACTTTGTCCTGGCTGCGATGTTATAACATTATATTCTGTTGTGAATTATAGATAACAATAAATATATTAAAAGGGGAATAAATGTTATTTTATTAAATTATTTATATTTTAGATCCCGGCGTTCTTCCGGAGCGGCAGCAGTTTCAACACCTCAGACTCGCAACTACAACCCCGGAGGTAAGTGAACATAGTTTCGCAGGAGATTATTTTTCGTTTACGTAATGTTTCTACAGTTTATACAGTACATTCAATTTTAATTTTGTATTAGGACCCAAAAAGTATCCCAGGACACCAAAATAGTCAGAAGTATACCTTTTTAGCTTTGCGTAAATACATCATTGTCGCTCATTTCTGCTGAAAGGAGACTTTAGTTAGAGTATAGATACCGTCTCTAAATAGGTTATTTAAGCTATTCTGTCGGTCAAGCTTTTTTTTTCCGAGGGTCCGTCCGTGCGCTGGATGCACTTAGGCCAGGTTTGGCCCATTGTGCTCACCCTGTTTGGTTGTTACACCCACTCCGTGATCCCAGTTCCTTACACTAGTTTGTTCAGGTCAATTGGGGAGAGCGTAAGGATGTCCTCTGGTTCCAGTTTTGGTCGCCCCAGTATTTGTTGCTTGTTCCGATCTAGTGACTCGCAATGGCAAACTATATGCTGTACAGTTTCTCTGTCTTGTCCGCATAATCTGCAGTCAAGGTTTCCATTCTACAGTTGCATTCTATGCAGATGGTTCTTGACAGCCAGGTATCCTGTCAGAATTCCCAATAGTTCTCAGCTAGTTTCTGTTCATTTAAAGCAGCTGTTTCGTAAGTCTTGGGTCTGAATCTCCAATGAAGCTTTTGCTGTGGTCTAATCCTCGTCTGTTGCTCCAGTGGATCTCGTGTTCATTCCTGATCCATCGCTTTATACTACTTTATAGGATCTCGTGCTGTGCACCTTGGTACTCCGAGTGCCGGTTCTGGATCAATGAATGTATTTTCGGGGCCTTTTCTTGCCAATTTATCGGCTTTTTCGTTTCCTGTAATACCTTCGTGGCCTGGTACCCACTACAGTATTACTTTGTTTACTTTTGCCAGGGCCCCCAGTTTCTTTTGACATTCCCACGCCAGTCTTGAGGTTACCTTGTTGCCTGTCAAGATTCTAATTGGTTTTAATTTTCATATTTTTACTGCTGAAAAGTATTCTTAAGCTCTACTAAAATTGCAATCAAAAAAAAATATAACGACCATAAGTATTATCTTGATATAAGCATTTCATATTTACTATACATAAACTAAATAATATTATTTCTAAACAGAAATTTGAAAATATTTACTATACATAAACTAAATAATATTATTTCTAAACAGAAATTTGGAAACCGTTTCAGACCTGAGGTTTAAACACTATAAGCTAATTTTGTCTTTTGTCTTCACTGATGAGGATTTTTTTCAATGTTTAACTAATCTTTAAATCAATGCTCTACGGAGGTTAGGAATTTGTTTTCATCTGGTAGAGGTAGAGTCTATTACGTACGACCGATCACCTTTATCTCCACTTTTCAGAAGGTATTCCACTAATCCAATCATTTTAAGCATACCAGCACCTTTAACAAACTTCTAGAAATTTTCTGTACTTTGTTGTTTTCGGTTTGAAAAAGCGATGCGAGTTAGCGCTGCCTAGCGGGACTCCTGTAATTGTGACAAATGTCTTTACAGGTGATTTCCTCTTAATATTTTTACTTATTTCCACAAGTTTGTTATAGGTGCTGGTATGCTCAAGAGTGTCTAACAACGACATGTATTGCTTATACAGTATTTGGTGTGCCCACCAAATACGGTATAAGCAGTTTTGAGTTGCTCCTTTCTTTCGTTGGACCCTAGCTCTACTGATAAGCCATGACATGGCGAAACGCGTCTGGGAATGGATCTGACAAAATAAAAGGAAATTCTTCTTCTGAAATTATTTTAAATTTTATAACGGTTAAAACTACGTCTCAAGCCATCTCTTGTATAATACAATATTTTTTAATAATACGAGATATTAAATCTGACTTGTCGACGGAACCACAAGAAGTTTGCTGGGCCCTTAACTCGAGCTGCAACATTGTTTAATAAGTTTCCAACCCTCGTCGATATAGTTTCTTGTAGTTATTCGTGCCCTTGTAAAGACCCTTTGCCAGTGACGCACTGAATCAGTATCAATAGTTTCTAAAAAAAAATTAAGAAATTAAAATAAGGCTTATTACATCTTTAGGTATTCAAATACTGTAGTATAGAATCCTCTTGAAATAGAGAAGGAAATTATCAGGTAATTTAATTGTAGTAGATTGTACAAAATATTGATAATATTAAAAATTATAGGAGCACCAATAAAAAAGTATTAAATGAATTTTCGAGGTACAACATAAAAAAGTGTAATCTAGAACTGGTTGGTATACCATTTCTGAGTTCATGAGTTCAACATATATGTTCATCAGTTAGCAGATCGTTTAAAACATTGATGATGTACTTACAAGATTTTAGTTCATGGTTAATATTCCTAAGTTGATAGATAATTTCTATCAATTGACGCAGACTTACAGCTTCCATAGCTTTTATACTTATGGCTACGCCTATGATGCCCTTTCCTCGAGGACAAGTCCTCCCAAATCTTCGCAAGGTCAATTTTTATTATTATTTCCTACCCTTAAAATTTTTAAAGTTTCTTCATTGTACAACTTAAAATTAACAAAAAGATTGCGTATTTTTTAAAATTATTTTTTCAAATTAGAGACTAGCATCTTTTTGGAAAACCTTATCGAAAAAGAAATTTGTCCACATTATATTTTTTTTACTGTCAGCATGTATCAGACATTTAATAAAACCTAATTTAAGGAACACAAACATTGCCAATAACTGTAATGTCACTTTTTTAGCATAGTAATTGTTGAAAATGTGTCACATGAATCTGTTAGCAGAGACCAAACCGATGATGGTAGAAATTTCTGATAATTAATCACAATAATGTTCCTGAGTATTTAGGTACGGTTGTTTTTAATAATAATTGCAAAATAAATTAAAAAGAACAATTACAATTTATAATTATTTTTATTTATTTTTATACCCCCAAGCAGCTATGTAGCTACTATATTTTAAACAAAATGAAAGTCCGAGAACTATCTGTAAAATTCGAAATTGAAAATGATGAAATAAAAAAATTTAATTTGTGTTACATGTTATATTTATATAATAACTAATGTAAACATTAAGACGTTTAAGATTTTAGGTTTTCTATAATATTGTTTGATTTTTATCAAATATGAAAACAATAATATTTATAATATAACAATGTTACAATAATATTTTCGCAATTTATTTGTTTCCTAATATCATCTAGACAGTTATGGCTTCCTTACATTGTAGTTTAACAAAACTAATCTTATAATAATGATAAATTATGACCATATTATTACAAAATTGGTGATAACCAAATCAAATATATATTAATTGAGTTGTTAATAAGCTTAAGAAACAATTTTTTTTGTTGTGTAAATTTTTCCTCTTCGTTTGCTGCCAGGGCCCTTCCCGAGGGGATCTACAGCTTAACGTGGGTTCCGAACCACGATCCTCGGTCATGTGACACCTCCCAAGGGCTATTAACCCTTGGTTTCTTGCCATTGTATGACCTACCGATTGGGGAGTGTGTACTTTCTTCCGCACCCCACGAGATGTCCGATCTCATCGGGCCTGGTTACCGGCGTGAATGGGATGATTTAGGAGATAATGCACTATTACCTGCATTCTTAAACCAAAATGAAAAGTTATTCCTTTCTCTTTCATGTTTTTGTTCCGGGAACGACCTCACGCTACACACATTAATCGTACAAAAATGCCAAAATAAATGTCAATTTTTGACTTAACTTGTCAACAATGACATTTGAAAGTGGTAAATTTTTTGTTTTTTCGATCAAGTTCAACATCAAAAGATGATCAACATTCTTAAGGATGCCAACCTAGACGACAAAGACCTCAGAATAATTTCAAACCTCTACTGGAACCAGACTGCATGCATGAGACTGGAGGGGGAACAGACGGAGCAGGTAAAGATACTACGTGGGGTCAGGCAAGGATGTATCCTCTCGCCGCTAATATTCAATATGTACTCGGAAAGAATTTTTAACGAAGCCCTCGACGGAGTAGAAGAAGGTATCTTATTGAACGGAGTCAGAGTAAACAATATCAGATACGCTGACGATACCATGGTGATAGCAGATAGTTTGGAAGGACTACAAACGTTAATAGATCGAATCACACACTACAGTCAACAACATGGACTCAATATCAACGTCCAAAAAACAAAGCAAATGATAATCAGCAAGGGAGATATCAATGGAGCTCACCTCTATATCAACGGAACTCGGATAGAACGCGTAAACCGATACTGTTACCTTGGAAGTGTCATAAATGAACAATGGGACAATGCACAAGAAATAAGATGCCGCATAGGAAAAGCCAGGTCAGTTTTTAACAAAATGAGAGCCATTTTCAGGAGCCACAACATATCTCTCGAAACAAAAGTGAGACACCTAAGATGCTATGTCTTCTCAACGTTACTGTACGGCGTAGAAGCCTGGACGCTGACAGAAGCCACCTCTAAAAAACTTGAAGCATTCGAGATGTGGCTGTATAGGAGAATTCTCAAGATACCATGGACAGCTCGCATAACGAACAGGGAAGTGCTAAACAGAATGCAAAAAGAACTGGAAATCATGTATACCATCAAGCGCAGAAAACTCGAGTACCTGGGACATGTCATGAGAAATCAACACCGATACTCCCTACTACAATCCATAATGCAAGGGAAGGTCAAAGGAAAAAGAGGACCAGGCAGAAGAAGAGTCTCATGGCTGCGGAACCTTAGAACCTGGTTCGGAAAAACCTCATCAGAATTGTTTCGAGCCGCCACCAACAAAATTATAATTGCCAATATGATTGCCAACATTCGAAACGGATAGGCACCTGAAGAAGAAGAAGAAATTTTAAAATGGTTACTATGACTTCGTAACATTTGACAGTAAACTTTTTCTACAAATTCACAGGTTTAAAGAACTAAAAATTACCGTATAAAAATGTTCGTAATAAAAAATATTCTCACGTGACATAGAAAACACTTAAAAAATTTAAGATTTATTTTTGAATTTTAAAGTTCTGCAATTTAAAATGTATTTTATACAAAGTGAGTATCAAGAGTAATCGCTTAGATAGAATATATAAATAATAAAATATATAAACGAGGCGAATTGTTAAAAGAGTTTTGAATGTTATTTAAATGTTAAATTTGTATGTTTGATAAAAAGATGTTAAATTATCTAGCTGTAAGTATAATAATTTATTGGAATATTTTACATTTCAAAAATGATATTTAAATAGAAATAAAAGGTTGACTGACACCATAAAGTAAAACAGCTATTAGAATTGTGATCATTATTGGTATGCATACAGATATATAGGGTTGTTCATAAAAAATTGTTTTTATATTATAACTTTTCTAATTTATGGACAACTTTTATTGATTTTTATATTGTTTGAAAAGGGGTGAATCAGGAGAGACCCCTAATACTATATTTTTGACATTTATTAAAAAAACAAAATGGCCGACACACCTCAACTTGGCTAAACTTTAAAACTCGCTGGATTTTTTTTTAAATAGCACTGTATATTTTTACGTGCAAGATTCTGAAATATTAAACATTTCTGAACAGAATAAGGGGTCGTACACGCAAATATGTTAAAAAATGACTGGCGTATGACAAAATAAAGATATATATTTTTCAACATGTTGATTTCGATTTTTCTTTCTTCCTTTCTAAAAAGGTAAAAAATTATTACTAGTAAAAAATCTTATACTTTCAAATTACATTTGACAAATCACAGGTTGACAACTCCGATCAATGCTGGTGTCCGCAGCATCACTTCTTGAATTTCAATGAAAACCCAACCGCAATCCTATTCAAATAAGTTAGAATCGGGTTGTCCAAAATTGTTCAAACTCCGTATGTGCACTCACCACACGGAGACCCTAAAAAAGTCTCCCTACAACCCCGCTTTAAAGTCAACAGGAGAGCAAGTATTTGGACAGTCAAAAATTTGCAGGATCGGTCAAAAAGTCATGGAAAAGCAAACTTTATTTATTTTAAATGGAACACCTTGTTTAATATTATACAGGGTGATTCACGTTGAGCGGCCTATTAGAAGATCTCGGAAACGAGTAAACTTATCTTTCTAAAAATTTGATAGCAAGCATAATTGGCTTTGAGCTTTTAAAACATTATCTTTTGAGGTTTTTGTTACTTCCGGTTATACCGGAAGTTAATGCCAACTTTGCTACTTCAAATGGAATACCCTGTATATTTGAGCCTTTTTGATTACCTTATTAAAATCTAAATAACTTTTGTTAATATTAATCTATTCCTATCTCTAACCGTTTTTGAGATATGAATTATAAAAGGATTTTTTTGTGTAAAAACGCTCCGAGAAGAAAGTTTAGTAACTCTAAAACTAATAAAGGTAAACATTTAAAATTTTGTAAGCTTTCAAGTAATACATAGATCTTCAGTTTAAATTACTTAGGTTTCACGTTTTTTATACAGGGAGTTCTTAAAATTGTGCCAATGTTTCCATTTAAATCAATGTGCATAAGTCAATTTTTGCAAATGGAGCACCCTATTTTTTAGCTTACTAACGTGTAGAGAATTAAATGCCTTATATGTTACAATCCACATTTTAAGTCGTTTTGGAATTATGAGCAATTTAAATAAAAAATCTTAAAATTTCTGTTTCTGTTTATTTTTGAAAAGAAAACTTCGACTGGGATTTTCGTTTTCCTTTGAAAATTAGAAATAGCTAAGCAACGAACATAGGCGCTTAATAGCAAATGGTAACAAAGCTCAAAGTCAAACAAAAATCCCAGTCCAAGCCTTCTTTTCAAAAATAATGTCGCATTAACACAAACAGAAATTTTAAGATTTTTTATTTAAATTGCTCATAATTCCAAAACGGCTAAAAATGTGGACTGTAACATATTAGGCATTTAGATAGAAAATTTCATTCTCTACGCGGTGGTAAGCTAAAAAATAGGGTGTTCCATTTGCAAAAATTGACTTATGTACATTTATTTAAATGGAAACATTGGCACAATTTTAAGAACTCCCTGTATAAAAAACTTGAAACCTAAGTAATTTGAACTAAAGATCTATGTATTACTTGAGAGCTTACAAAATTTTAAATGGTTACCTTTATTAGTTTTAGAATTACTAAACTTTTTTCTCGGAGCGTTTTTACACAAAAAAATTCTTTTAGGTATAATTCATATTTCAAAAACGGTTCGAGATAGGAATAGATTAATATTAACAACAGTAACTGTTATTTAGATTTTAACAAGATTATCAAAAATGCTAAAATATACAGGGTGTTCCATTTGAAATAGCAAAGTTGGCATTAACTTCCGGTATAACCGGAAGTAACAAAAACCTCAAAAGATAATGTTTTAAAAGCTCAAAGAAAATTATGCCTGCTATCAAATTTTTAGAGAGATAAGTTTACTCGTTTCCGAGATCTTCTAATAGGCCACTCAACGTGAATCACCCTGTATATTTCAATTAACCTCAAAATTCTCAAAAAAAAATTGTTAAACACACCACATACCCGATCTGAACCGTTTTCGAGATATAGAGTTCCGAATATAATTTGCTAGTAATCGGAAAAGAGGGAAAATAAGTTTTAGTGAACTACAATTTGGAATCCTATTTTAAAACGTCCTCAAAGCCTCCACCGTTTACCCCCTAACAGCAATGAATCTGTTGAACAAATCATCTAAAAGAGTACTAGGAGAAGGAATGAATGACCAAATAAAAAAAAAGTCATATATTTCAATAAGGCACTAAATTCCGCAGCTTTATCCCTTATAATTTTCTTAATCTTATTGATGAGGCTTGACTTTGGGACACCCTGTATATTTAAATAATGTGTCTTCCGTTATCTGCTTTATAGAAACGTTATAAAAATGATAAAATCGACCTAATCTGCTTGAAATGTAATTATACCATCTAAAAACCTCTCCCAGAGTATAAATTAAGTTTGGCTTTTTGAAGAGTCGGCCTTGGAAAGATTTTTTGGAGTAAAAAGTTATTAACGAGGGTGTGAACTTTGGCAAACTTTTGCTTTTAAGTAAAATAAAATACTTTAAATTTTCATAAGATCTGAGTTATACTTTTTTAAGTTTTATCAAGCCGGAATTTGAATAAGGGTAATAAAAAACCTGCTTTAGCGCTTGAGTTTAAAAAAGACCTATACTAAATCATAATTTTAAAGGACTTTGAACTGAGGCTTAAGGGAATCCTTCTTCTTCAAAGTTACCAGTTCTATGCGAAATTATATCTATACAGGGTGTTACAAATTCGACATACCAGCATTGGAATCTCGTAAACCATCGGAGTTAGAGAAACGGTTAAATGGGGGCAAAGTTGTGCAATTCGGTGCTGATTATAATGCCGCTTTAAAAGTTTTCAAATTCCGAATACTTCCGATTTTATTCGAAAAAAATCGAAATTTTGCAAAATCGTTTTTATTTTTTCCTGAGCTCATTCGACTAGCTATTTAAAAATAACTGACGCTTGATCATTACCACTTTTTCTCCTCTACAAAATTACGTTACTAAACTAAAGATCCGCCGTTTTGTCTCCAAGCGGCCATCACCAAGTTTACTTTTTTAAATACGGACCTGGATTTTTTTAACCGATTTTTAAGCCCTCCTACCCATAAAATGTAATGGCGATATTACTTTCTCATAATGATGAATTGTCTTTGCTTATTTTTTTAAATTCATATTTTTTACACTTCTTGTCAGCCTGGTCCTGGCAACGAATTATAATATTAATTAAAAACTTATTTTATTTAAAACATTCATACATAAGTAATATAATTTATTTTATAAGAATGTTCTAATAATTCTAAATTTACTAATTATAAATCCTAATTTTCTAGATATTCAAAGAGATTGCCGTTTTGCTTAATAAAACGATCGATTCTTCTTTCAATTTTGGCGATTCCTTATCCTACCAAATGCAACCTTGCAAATGAAATTTTAAAAAAGATTAATTTAAAAAAATAAACAAGGACAATTTAACATTATGATAAAGTTATATCGCCGTTACATTTTGAGGGTAGGAGGGTTTAAAAATAGGTTTAAAAAAATCCAGGTACGTATTTAAAAAAGTAAAGTTGGTGATGACCGCTCGGAGACGAAACGGCGGATCTTTAGTTTAGTAACGTCATTTTGAAGAGGAGAAAAAGTGACAATGACAAAGTGTCATTTATTTTTAAATAGCTAGTCGAATCAGCTCAGAAAAAAATAAAAACGATTTTGCAAAATTTCGGTTTTTTTCGAATAAAATCGGAAGTATTTGTAATTTAAAAACTTTTAAAGCGGCATTTTAATCAGCACCGAATTGCACAACTTTGCCCCCATTTAACCGTTTCTCTAGCTCCTATGGTTTCCGAGATTCCAATGCTGGTATGTCGAATTTGTAACACCCTGTATATACAGGGTATCGCATATAAGGATAAACTCTGCAGGGATATAGTAAAACCATATACGGCACAGAGATGGTTAAATTAGAAAAAGTTGCACCCTACTAAACTCTGCAACATTGTGTTTTTAAATTTAAAAAACTCCGAGTCCTTACGAAGATATTTGGTCAAAATCGAATTTTCGCGATTTTGTTTTTATTTTTTTCTAACTGCATTAAAGATATAGTAAAATAAAGTTTACATTCTCGTTACCATTTTTGATTTTCTATAAGTTAATGTAGTAATTAGATTTTTTATCCGATGTTTCGCTTTTTCAAAACCATCACTTTGCTTTTTTGAAAAGCCGAGAAATTTTATTTTAATATTTTTAAATTTTCCTCATTATTATAATTTAATAATCTACATATCTAATATTAATAATACGTTTCGAACTTAGAAACCCATCATCAAGTGCAAATTCTTCTTATTTGAAACTAATTTATTTTAAATCTCCGTAACCTAACCTGTCTCAACTGTATAGTGGGCTGTGACAGGCACTTGTTTTAATTAGGCAATCCAACGATGTGTCCAAATGACGGCTGGATGGCAAATATTGCTCTCTAATTGGTACATGTGACCATTAAAATAAAATTGCTGGTGACATTTAACGGGTGACCTAATGCTTTTTGCCATCCAACCGCCATATTGAATCACGTGGTTTGGATTCCCTAATACATTATATCTTAATATTTGTCAAATGACAGATTAGGTTAATGTAATCGTTTGGGGCAAATGAATTTTTATCTAATTTCTTTGAAATAAAAAATGTATATTTTTGAGGAGTTGTATGATTTTTTTTTTTAATAAAAATTATGGAACTTTATTCAAAAGAAGAAAAATTAGATATGATTTATAGTCGACGTACAAAATGAATTAGCACTTATTTTAATTGACGATGGTTTTTAAGTCCTAAACGTAATATTAATACTAGGTGTGATGCGTGGTTAAACTATGCGGAATTTAAAAATATTAAAATAAAATTTCCCGACTATTTAATAGGGCAAAGTTGATAATGGTTTTAAAAAATGAAACGTCGGATTAAAAATTTAATTACACCAAGTTGTAGAGAAGAAAAAGTGTTAATCAGAATGTAAACTATATTTTAACATATCTCTTCAAGTAGAGTAAAAACGAATTCGCGATAATTCGTTTTTTCCCAAATATCTTCGGAAGGATTCGGCGTTTTTTAATTTGAAAACATGGTATTAGTTCTGCATTAAAAAAAAGCTTAAAATTGTAACGTGTGAAATTTTCTAACTGGCGAAAGTGTATTTTTTTAGAGATACGAATAAATGTTATTAGAAAATAGTATTAACTTCCATCATATTTTGAGTCTGAATCCAAATTTCCGTTTAAAAATTCGGGTTTTAGGTAATAATGAAATTTATATATGTTGTTTTGTTCCATTTTACAGACGAGGCATACATGAAGCTCGCCATGGAAACCATGGAAGAGTTGGACTGGTGTCTAGACCAATTGGAGACCATCCAAACACATCGATCTGTATCAGATATGGCGTCATTAAAGGTAAGTTTTTTTACACAAATTTCACCGTTTTTAAACTGCTATTATAACTATTATTCCTATATTGGGCTGCACTTAGTGCAGACTGTAACAACTGACTAGCATTGCGTACGAAAATAATATGCTAAAAAACCGCGGTTAGAAGGTGCTAAGCGCCAATATTTTGAAAACGCTTTTGGATTGTATTCTAGGTCAGAAAATTAGCAATTTCGTTGCTGCGAAGGAAATTAGAAACATCTAAAAAATGAATGCAAAAAAATGTGGATATTTTAAATGATCTGGGGAATTTATAGATACTATAAAATAAAAAAATGTTGATTAGTTTATGTTATAAATTTATCATCGCGCATCTCATAAAATCTACATCCTCAACTTTATGTAATTTAACTTAAGTCTTATAAACATATCGTAAATTAAAATTTATTATTGGCACGTCAGTGCTGATATTTGAAGCAGTAATTACTGCTTTTAAGATTTCAACATCACTTTTTAATTGAAAAAAATCAAAAGTATTAACGGGCGAAGTCTAGTAATTAGAAAAATAAAAAGACTGTTTTTAAAAACAGTAATTCCCGATGGGTCTAACGATGTTACATACTAGGCTTTGAACCAGAGTTGCAATAAATCACGATTTTTTTGAAAAAATCTGATATTTTCGATTTAATCGTGTTTTTTTTTGATTTTTATCAATTTATATTGATCTTTTCCTTAAATATGGCAATAATGAATAACTTATTTTCATTATTTTGTCTCTGTTCGCCCAAAAATATTTGTTGTCTAGATTTACAGTTAGAAAATCTCCTCGACGACATAAAAAATAACTTATATTGACATGAAAATTTTCGGCAGCGTGCAGCGTAATTTATGAATATTTTTTACGCTGGACTGATGACGATTAGTTATGTTTTTACACTTACATAATGTTCTAAACACTTTGTTTTAAATAAACTATCTTCCTTTTTTTTTAATTTCCTGATGAGTTATTTGCTTCGGCGACTTGTTTTTACAGAAATTTATAATTTGATTTAAAATGAAAAAATAATAATTTAAATCATATGATTTAAATCGTCCCAACCCGGCTTTGAACCACGACCACCAGTAGCATAAAGGTTTGATTTACCGATTGGGTAGGATGCTAGGATGTATGGTCTCCCACACCTCACTATTTTTATTTTCGATCTCATTCGGCCTAGTCACCGTTGTCAATGGGGTGGGTATATATAGGCAGTGACCTATTCAGGGGGGAAGGGTTTAGAGGTGCCCCCCGAAAGGCTCTTTTTGTTTTAAATTTAAGTAAATCTTAAAATTACATAAAATTGGTCCCAAAAAATTCGCGCAACTGGGATACGATTAACTCCCTTTACACCAGCCTTTCCCAAAGTGGGCGATAACGCCCCCTTGTGGGTGCTGCAGGCCTAAAGGGGGGCGGTAAGAGACCCAGAAAAAAATGGGGGCATTTGTTGTTTCATACTGAAGTTCGTTGGCTATCAAGAGGCAATTGTCTGACTCGATTTTACAACCTGTTTGACTTTGTGATAGCGTTCTTGAAAACTAAAGATACAGAATTGCGCAACAAGCTCATTACATCAAACTCATCAAAGTATAATATAGCTTACATGGTCGACCTGTATAAATTATTTAACGGCGTGAATCTCCAACTGCAAGGCGATGAACTAAATTTAATTAAAACAAAAAATGTCGTTACTGCTTTCGCAGCCAAACTGCTTCTACACAAAAAGAGTTTGGGCAGAATTAAACAGCATCAGATTCATCCTTTATATAAGTTTTTATATAAGAATCGATTATGTTTGTTTTATTTTGAATAAAAGAAACTCTGTCTGAATACTATAAAGTTGCGTTTCAATAATCATTCTCATTGGCAGGTGTAGCCCGTAAGAGTCAACTTGAGACCTAAGCGTCGTTGTGTACTACCTACTGCGCTCAGGTCTCAAGTTAACTCTTGCGGGTTATATTAAAAGTCTCGTTTAGAATGAATGTTAATGTTAATCTCCGCTAATATAGCTCACAATAATTAATTAATTTAATTTGAAGTTATAGTGGTTTTTAAGTAGGTGAAAAAATGGGGGCTTTAAAAAATAATTTATTCTCAAAGTGGGCAGTAGACAAAATAAGTTTGGGAACCCCTGCTTTACACGTTAGGTTTTAAGCGCGAGAATTTAGACGCGCACGTTTTTGCCCACGCGAAACGCTTTTTTCTATTTGTGTTATAAAGGCATCGTTTTGAACGCGCATTCGCGTCGATTATTCCCACGCGTAAAAAGACTTTTCTTTTAATAGATGTAAGGTATTGACCACGCGAATTTTGAGACATGCACGTTATTTTATCCAAATGCTTGTTTTATATTTTTTACTGTTTTTCGGCATACTGGTTCATCCTGCTGTTATAATTGCAAATCTGGCATTTTTTTACAACCAAGAAACGTCTAATAAACCATTTCAAATCTTGAAAATCCACGTAACCGTGCGCTCTTTTAAACACTCTTAACCGAACGCAAGAGTGTGTTAGTCAAATAGTACAATTTTAATACCACAGTCTTACGCGTGCAAATAACGGCGCAATCTATCGCGAACGCAAACGCGCGTTCCTGTCACGCGGTTAACAAACTCGCCAAACTCTGCCTCGAAGCTTTCGCAAATTCTTTATTCACCAAAATGTCAAGAACATTATAACCGTGAAAATTAATTAAATTCTTTATTTACTTTATGACTTATTTAGACTGAATTCTTTTTATTGGTAGCTAAATTAAAAAATAAATTCTTTCTTTAAAAAAATTATTATCCAGGTATGTTTCCTGGAAGCTCCGAAACAAGAAGTATAAAATATTATTTTGGCGTTTTAAAAATACTTTTTAATTCTTAGTGAATTTTATTTCTAAACGAGACAACATTTTTGTTTTTTTTTTCACCCGCTGTCAGGGCCATAACTGAGGGGACCTACAGTTTAACGTGGGTTCCGCACCACGATCTTCGGTCATGCGACATCCGCCAAGGGCTATCAACCCTTGGTTTCTTGCCATTACATCACCTACCGATTGGGGAGTGTGTATCTTCTTCCGCACCCCACGAAATGTCCAATCTCATCCGGCCTGGTTACCGGCGTGAATGAGGTGGGTTGGGAGATGATACATTTTACACTCTTCCCTGTATTTTTAAATCTACTGAATTTCAGACATACTTTTTTTGTTGTACGTATACCCACTCCGGGAATCGAACCCGAATCGTCACGGTCGAAAGCCAGTATCCTCTGAGCCACCGCCGCGGTAACATTTTTGTATTTTATTTTATTCTGGAGCTTAGCCCCTTCGTGTTAAAAAATTAGAGATCAAAAGCATTTTTTCTTTGTTTATCATAGTTCGTAAAAAATATATTAGTTTTTTTTTGCTAGATTATAAGTCTAATTTTCGGTAATAAATCAAAAATCTTATCTTTTTTAAACAAAGGTTCACTTATACGTTAAAACTTATGTAGATTTTTTTAAATTTCTCGGTTATAATATAATATACCGGAAAAAGCGGTTATATCGTTATCCCTCCTAATAAATTATTGGATATAGTAAAAAAGTTCATTCATATTTAGGATGCTCGTAAATTAAAATAAATATTTTAAATACTTATTTGTTTTCCGGTCTGTAACAAAATATAATGTGGGCCAAAGTAAAAAAATTATTTTAATTTTTGCATAATTTTTTTATATAATAATCTATTCTCCAGGCAATACTTTAACGTAATAGTAGATTCTGTAACGAGGTTGAAATGAAAATTTGATCCGAGTGGAAGATTCCGAACGCGAGCGTATCGAATTTTCATTCTAACCGAGTAGCAGACTTTATTTTCTCTATGACCAAAAATACTATTCGCAATATTTGTAATTTCAGGTAGAGTATTATCAAGTTCCATATCTGATTCATCCGATTTTTCACTCATATTTTGACTAGCACTAAAATTTGTCTGCTGACATTGACAGTTTCGAAATTCATGGCAACCTATGTCGTTTAGATCAATTACAGAATATTCATTCCGTATCTTGTTATGGAATGAAAATACACGCAAAACGCATAAAAAGCAAGTGTTTTAGAATAATAGATAATAGCGAGAATTTTTACATTCTGTTATCAAAAATGATTTTGGAATTATTGCATTCAGTAATGGTCGTGGAGAAAAAGATTTTTCTTCTTTAGGTGCGGTACTTTCACATACAAATAGCCACTATTTGGCAAATAGCTATTCGTCAAATAAACAAACGAGTTAGCTGACAGGTAACAATTCAAAACCTTAAGCGTCAAAGTCAAATATAATTGTCGTTCCTTGGAAAAGCAATTTATAAATTAATATTTTAATAAATTAGTTTTAAACGTTTAAATGTTGTGTTCTTATGATCATGTCGATGTCGCTGGATAAAGTGGAAAAGAAGAAGTGGTTTGTGGAGCCTCTTGGCATGTCGAATTGCACAGAGAATTCTAATAACAACCAACTAACCAACAACTTTGATGGTGACATGCATGACATTGGTAGAAATACTTTTCTCACAATCAAAGCTTTAAAGATAAGGTCACCTTAATTTTTAATGTAGTCTGTCAAGTAACTTTGATTGCGAGTAAACTTGTCTGCCAATGTCATTTATGTCACAGTCAAAGTGGCTAGTTAGTTAATTATTAGTAGGGCCTACATAATAATTTTGGGAACAAAATATTAAGCTTAATATTCTAATGTCGGGTTGCACCAAGAATTTTAATAATAATTATTTAACAGGCAAGTTTGACTGTGACATAATTGACTTTGACAGGCATTATATACTCACGTTCAAAGGTGCGAGATTAGTAAACTAAAAATTAAGGTAACCGGGCCAGTATAATTGTGAGAAAATTATTTCTGTCAATGTTTCTGGAGGGATCAAATTATATTTTTCAGAAAGTGCTATCCTTATAGCTCCTGTGAAATGCCTAGATGCAATATCCTGCCTATTAAAACTTTTATTATGGCCATCTTCTATTAAAGCAAAAATGTGTGTTAATTGTGTTGTAGTTAACACCATTCTGATACCGCCACCGGGCCGACAATTATATTTTCAGTATTGTCATTGTATAATAATAATAATAATAATAATTATATTAGTTGCATGAATTGATGCCATTTACCCATAACTGGTTACCTATTTGATATAATCTATTTTGCACAAATATTTATTTTAAAACTTACTGCATTTCTTAACTTGATATATTTTTCACAAAATCAAGCTTAATAAAAACACTGCAAACGTGTTGGAAGGTGGCAATAATCTGATGACGCTGAGTATTTCCATCGTTCTGTTCAAAGTTATTGACCATCATTCTCTTTCCAATATATTATATTTTTTGACATCTGAATTCGCTTCTATCAAACTTCCAATTCGATTGAGGCTTCTATTCAAAAAGCAAATGTATCTCTTTATTTACATTGGGAATTTTCCTATTATCCTGTGCGGTTACATTTGTGTTACATTCCCAGATTTGTTTTTCTTTTGTCCAGGTATTCGAACAGAATGTTTCCTTTATTTTTCTTTTTCAGTGATTTGTTATTGGAAATAACATCGATACAAATAGTGGATAAAACAAAACTTTAATCGAACTAAAGGATAATTTATTTGTGCAACTTTGACTTAGATAGTTTTATTGTTTAATACGTGACACTCTCTTCAGCACGATTTGTTTTTTCTGGTAATATATTTTCCAGTATATTATTAACATTTTTTATAATTTCAAATAGCGTAGTTTCACACTCTTATTCTGAATCACTCGACAAATACATGAAAAATAAGTTAAACACTTTACAATAATTACTGCTTTCTAAAAAAAATTCTTTTTAATAAATAGGGGTTGTCTGTCAAATTGGCACCATATGTTTAAATTAAAGAGTGTGCCTTAATATTTCAACACTAGTGTTGAATTTTTTTTTCCAACACGCGTGTGATATACGGCGCTTTTTAGCCAAATTAACCGTGCTTTTTTCTCATTCTCATAGGTGGTCGTAGGAAAAATAATATTTAATACTGTAATATCAATAACATTGACAGAAATGTGCATACAATCACAGTTGTCTGCTTAGTAAGTCCAGAATAAATATAACCGAGCTTCGTTGTTTTGGAGAAAATCATTTCTACTAAATGTATCTTTTAGGGAATCCAAACCACGTGATTCAATATGGCGGTTGGCTGGTAAAAAAACATTGAGCCACCCGTTAAATGTCACCAGCAATATTATTTATATAGTCACGCGCACCAATTACAATGCAGTATTTGCCAGCCAGCCGCCATTTTTCGACTCATATTTAAAAAATAGGAGGCAGTTTGTAGCTTATGGCGGGGTCAGTTCTATCGAATATTTCGCAACATCTGGAGTTCCCCAAGGATCCATCCTTAGTCCTCTTCTTTTTACATTATTTATAAACGATATTGTCAATAGCCTTACTATTTGTTGTCTGCTATAGGCAGATGATCTAAAAATTTTCTGTTTAATATCAAATTTAATGGACTGTTTAAAGCTACAGCGTAATTTGGATTTATTGTATGATTGGTGCACTAAAAACAGATTGAACTTAAATATTGCTAAATGTAATGTTATGACATATACAAACAAAAACACCACTTTTGATTTCAATTATAACATAAATGTTAAGATTCTGGATAGACCTACTGTGTTTAAGGATCTAGGAGTTATTTTCGATAGAGAACTATCCTTTCTTCCTCATATTGATCACGTCGTATCCACCGCCTATAAAATACTTGGTTTTATCCTTAGAACTACTAAAGATTTTAGGTCACTTGACCCGTTAGTAACTTTGTATTGTTCTCTTGTTGTATCTAAATTGGAATACTCTTCAATCATTTGGTCTCCGGTTTATAAAGTCCATATTGACAATATTGAGAGCGTTGAGAGACGTTTTTTGAAAGCTTTGTGGTATAGATCTGATGGAGTTTATCCCGACAGAGGTTTTCCTCATGACCAGCTGCTGCAAAGATTCTCGTTTGTTAGATTATATGATAGACGCATATGTTCTACGCAGTTATTTTTACATAAACTGCTCAATAACAATATTATTTGTGAAGAACTGATGCACAAACTGAACTTTAGAATTCCTTCTCTAAATGCCCGTAACTTATATACCTTCTACTTACCACCTTCAAGAACCAATGTCTTCAAATATTCTCCCATCAATAGGATGTGTACATGTTACAATGACAATGTCCATGCCTATGATGTCTTTAATTGTAGCTTAAGCGCTGTCAAAAGACATTTTTATCACTAGTACCTAAACTACGTATGTAATTACTTTTTTTATTATTTCTTGTTGTAGGGTACCTATTATTACTACCGTATTGTTAGTTTCATAAATTTAAATATTGCTAATCTTTATGTTAATTGTTAAATAATTTATTTTAATTTTTACTTAATTAAATTCTGTTTTCTACCTGTTTTGTAACTGGGAAACTGTAAAACAGTGTATGAAATAAATAAATAAATAAATTTGGACACATCGTTGGATTGCCTAATATCAAATCAATCTAAGTCAAATTTGTTTGGTTAGTTATTTGTTGAATTAAATCCTTAGGCGACCCGACATTAGGCTCTACCTCCAATAAAGCATTAACATACAGAAATATATAAAGTAGGGATTGGTTTTAACAATATATAGCGAAAAAAGGTGACAAAAATATTGACTCAGGGATTTTTGTTTGCAGCACAGTTATTAAAAATGATAGCAGTGGCGTGTATACAATATAGGCAAAAAAGCATTGCCTACCCTGGGAACAATAAAACAAACAGAAGAGATTTTTTTTTGTATTTTAGTTTTTATCCCTGTAATCCAACTTTGGCAATTTATTTCTACATTAATATCATAAATACGTAATTATATATGACCAAAAACCGAATCCTATATCATTTCCACGAACGCATTCATTGCTTATTATAATATCGTAAACTAGATCCCTGTATAAGCTTTCGTAAAACCGTTTCAAAAGCAAAGATCTCGCTGTACATTAGCGTCTTATGCAAAAGCAAAACCACTGCTTATGTATGAGTGGAAGCAAGCGAGAGAGCCGGTAGGCAGTGGGGTAGAAAGAAATGTAACAAATAAACCCGTCTCAACCTTCGACCTTCCTTCATCTATCATCTTCAGTGCATTGGTGCCAATCTTTAAGTTTTACCGTAGTTTGGAAAATTCTTTGCTTTCTCAATATAAAATATAAAACACGCCCCTTTTAAGTTTTATTATATTTATTATATATTTAGTTAGGATATTTTTAAAGGGATAACGGATAGGGTATCGTAAAATAAGAAGCACTTTTGTGACAATTAAAATCATTTTTGCCGATAAGTTCATAATATTTAATAATCAGTAAGCTTATCATCATATTTCACATAATAATTGACTTCGTTTTTGGCAACATTGGTTCAATCAGGTGGATGATAGATTTTTAATTTGTAATCAGTGTTTTCAGCTTTTTGCTAGACTCGCTCCGCGCCGTCCGGTTTCGGGAAAAAAATAAATATGGAGGCGTTAATTGTTACTATTCCGGCTGGCAGCGCGTCTGCAGAACGATCCTTTTCTGGATTAAAAAGAATTTACACATATTTACGAAACATACAGGGAAAGACACGCTTCTTAACAATAATCTCTCTGGAGAGCGGCCTAATGCAAAAAAAAGCAAACCCCATTTTTATGACGATGTTTTAAAATAATTTTTACGTAGAGACCGCCGTGTTGAACTAATTTACAAATAGGCCGTTTTATTCTTCTTCTGCCACATTGTTTTTTGCACAAACTGAAAAACCAGACATTTTGTGACAAATTTGAAATTTAGATGCTTAAATGCTACGAAAGGTAAATTTTTGTACTGAAATTGAAATTTTAGCCTGGTTAAAACAACATTGCAAGCCACTGATCGATAGTATCATAATATTTGCCTGTTTGACTAACCTAGATACAGGTTAAGATTATCTTCCTATCTATGCCAAAATTTCAAGTACCTACTAGTCGTTGCTGTTTCAGAAAGATAAGTAACGATGTCACACAGACAATGCAATTTTAATAAAGTTAATTATTATCATATTCTAGTATCCGATATTCTGATTGCTATGTCGCTATGATAACCCTTTCTGTCACAGTTTGTTGATTCTCTAAATCTGGTAAACATTATGTCTACGTGCTTCGTTCCATGATTTCCTAGGTGAAACTATTGTTTTCGTTATTTTCCATCATCGGTTTCAAAAGTATTTGGGTTATTTCTAAATCAATATTTACGTCAAGGTCCCTGAAACTTTATCGAACATATGTTTTTCGAGTATTCTATAAAATATTAGTATTTTGATAGCTACTAGTGTGTGTCGGAAATAAACGTTTTGGTATGTGTACAAGTTGGATGGGTGTGTCTTTATATTTAAAGTTAAATTTGTTATTTGCTACGAACTGATTGAAAATAACTTTCTAATATTAGAAATATATAATTCTGGACAAAAATAACCGAAGTACTTTAGAGAAGTGACTTATAATTAGTTTTATAGGCCTACTTCGTCTTTAAATAAAGTTTATAAATTTAAAAAATAGCGCTCTCCGCTCTTTGATCTCTGATTATCTATTTTTGCAATTTTGAGAAATATCACCAAGTAATTTCTTTTAAATTTGTGTCTAATTGTTTTTTCTGAATTTAAAATTTCCTAAGCCATAGAAAATGTATCGTCCGCAGGTAGATAAAAAATATTTTATAAATATATGAGATAGTAGTTTATACTACAACAGTGGATGTGAAGTCCATATCGCAAACTTCCGAGCTCAATATGGACAATCCACTCGAGTTTTACTGTACATTTTTTCTACGGCGCAATTGCCGGACTTATAACTACATTCGACCGTGACGTTCCGAGTTCGATCCTCGGAGTGGGCATACGCACAATAAAAAAAAGTATATCTGAATTTTAGCAGGTTTAAGAATGCAGGGAAGAGTGTAGAATGTATCATCTCCTAACCCACCCCATTCATGCCGGTAACCAGTCCGGATGAGATCGAATATCTCGTAGGGTGCGGACGAAGGTACACACTCCCCAATCGGTAGGTCATGCAATGGCGCAAGAAACCGAGGGTTAGCCCTGGGGGGGGGGGGGGGGGGGAATGTCGCATGACTGAGGATCGTAGTTCGGAACCCAAGTTAAGCTGTAGGTCTCTCGGGAATGGCCCTGGCAGCGAACGAAGAAGTAAAAAGCCTTTCGAAAGAATGGCAACAATGAGTTGTTTATTTTAATGCCTTCTATACACAGCTAAAAAAGAACTATAAACTTAGGAACCACCCTGTATAATGGGCGTTAAGTATAGAATGTTTTTTGTTTGTATATATCGTTATTGGCGATAAAAAAGGGATATGAATTTATTTTATTTTTAGAAATATCCAGTATACGCGTTTACGTTTATCAACTCTGTATCATTAGATTCTGTTTGCCAAAATAATAGTAGAAAACACACGGAAAGGATAAAACTCACGTTACGTCATAATAAAGTAGATTCAATGCCATCAATATTAATAGACATAAAAATAAACAATATTAGTTCAATTTTTTAATCATCTGGCCAAAACACATTTAGATCGCTTAACTTGTTTGAGGTTATTTAAGAAAATAATAGCCGATTACACAATAATGTATCTATTATTTTAAATAATAAAATTATTGATGCTGTAAACAGTATAATGGATATAAAAAATATTTTTTTTAATCCAACCAGTCAGTCTTGATCATTTGTTTGAGTTAGTAAGTTATTTTTTTACATCCTCGGGGGGGGGGGGGGGGGGGGTTATTTAAATAACACTAATATCTCTTAATCGCTACATTCTTAATTTAATTTAAACAACAATTAAACCTATTTTAAAATACCAAAAATAGAATAGCTGTAATTCTGAACGGTATATTTACTATACGCAAATAATCTTACTTGGAAAGGCTAAAGAGTTATTAAAACCTAAATTTCAATGCCAATCAGCTTTTATAGAGCTTGTTCTAAATAAAAAAAACCTTACGAATCAAAGAAAAATTAAATATTTATTTTAAAAACGGTTTGTTGCAGTCAGGCTTCAATTAATAAATTTCAACTTTAAACAATCAACTTAGGTTTTGTTCTGACAACAAGGTTATGTGGTAGCCTCTAATCTGTCTTCAATTATCCAAATTTATAAATAAAAATGGACCTTTCCTTGTTCCCAGCAGACATAATGACTAATTTAAATATTTACAAAACTACTTTACAACCAATAATAAAACTGAAAAATGTTTAAGCCTGTGCCAAAAAATAATTATTTATGTAAGATTTGTTAAAAGAAAGGTCAAAACGCGTTAGAAAATATATAAATTATAGTCCAACTACAACTAGCCCCTTTTAATAGTTATAGTGTTAAAAGTACATTTTTAAGGCACGAACTTGAAAATTTGCAGAATAAGCGGAGCGAAAACCACCTGAAAGTTATTAATGTTATTTTACACACATATAATATAGTATATCAAAATATAAATCAGATTGCAACAAGTAAAGACTTTTACTTTACAATTGGTAGCATACTGTATTCACCTGAAGCAGTGGTGGCTTGTCAGGTGAAGTAGGTGAAAGGGCTCTTCACCAAAAAAAAAATAAAACCAGGAGGAAAGTAACTCCGATGAATAATAATAATTATAAACACTCGTGCATTTTGGCGCGCCCCAGCTGGCCGTGTCTGTTAGCTCAAAACAAGTGAAGACCCAACGCCCTATATGGCTTTAATATTCAGCGTTGCTATGGTTACGTGACATAATAGGGCCACGGTTAACTCCGATGGACAATAATTATAAACACTCGTGCATTTTGGCGCGCCCCAGCCGTCCGCATCCGTTAGCTTAAAACAAGTGAAGACCCAAACGCCCAGCTTGGCTTTGATATTCACCGTTGCTATGGTTACGTGACGTCAGTCACGCCAACAGCATGTAACAATTTGCATTATGATGAAGGGCAATTTAAAAATAGATCAGTAGTATGCACCGTTGTTTTAGCATTGGTTCGCCTAACCTTAAGGTATTTATTTTGAGGCTTCGCAAAACTTACGGTTATGGATATAAATTTTACGTGATTTACTGTGTGATTAAAAGGTTTTGTTTTTATTTTTCAGTTAATTCAGTAGTGTATGTACCTACTTAGTTGTGTGTTTCAAAAATGAACCCAATTAATGACATAGTTTGTAATTTGTTGGAAACTCCATTCAGTCGTTGGACAGATGAGGATAAGAGAGACGTTTTGTTACACGGGTTTTTAGTCAGTGTTTGTTTAAGTAACGCACTATACCTAGCTCTTCACCATTTTTTAAGACCGTGAGCCGCCACTGACCTGAAGACGACTGGAGATACTTACCAGTTGAAACGTTCAACGATTCAAAACTCTACACTCTTTTCAAAGAAACATCATTGTCTCCAACCTTTAAACAAACATTAGAGCATACCTATTTAATATGGATACAATTGCTCTTTAAGCTTTAACGTTCGTGATCCATTTACAACAGTCCTTTTTCCATTCCAAAATTAAAATGATTCCATTTGGACTATGTTACCATAAATTACCTTTTCCATATTGGCTTTTAATTCCAGGTATTATTAAAATTAGCTTCGCTAAGCACGTTGGAATTCTGCCGAGTTTCACTTGATAAACTTATTTAATGAGGGTTGTTTTTGAATTTTTGCTGAAATGTGATTTTGAAATTTAATTTTATCTTTTCAAATACCTCGGCCCAAATTTCAACGTTACATCCGTCCTACATTTCGATGATTTAATTCTCGAAAATTTATAATTATAGATTTTCCTGGAGATAGAGTAGATGTAAAACATCGTGCCAACCTTTTGCTTGGCTTAGTGTACAACATTTTTAAAGGATTGGTACTACGAAAACTCAGACAACCGTAATACAAAATTATCTGGCAAAAATGAGTTAGATAATCAATCTACTAAAAAAAAATGTACTACGACCACCTATAAAATTTAGAAAAAAGCAAGGTTAATTTGGCTAGAAAGCGCCGTATATCACACGCGTGTTAAAAAAAAAATTTCAACACTAGTGTTGAAATATCAAGGCTTACTATTTAATTTAAATATATTGTGGTGCCAATTTGACAGCCAACTAAGCCAATTAAAAAGAACAAATTTTAGAAAGCAGTTATTGTTAAGTGTTTAACTTATCTATCATGTATTTGTCGCGTGATTCAGAATTAAAGTGTGAAAATGTGACATCTGAAATTATAAAAAATGTTAATATGGAAAATCTAGTACCAGAAAAAACAAATCGCGCTAAAGAGAGTTTCATGTATTAAACAACAAATCCTTATTGGTACCGATAGCGTAGAGAATAGAGCTCTAGTCTATAGATCGCAAGGTCACAGGTTCAAAACCCATCAGGAGTATTTGACTTTTTTTTATAAAAATATTAAATAATTTATAGAATTATTTTGAATTGAAATCTTCCTTGTTGGGTAGATTTTTTCCTCCTATGATATATAAAATATGCCACATCTTACTGGTGTGTCCCACCAAGTGCTGCCTTAAGTAGCTTCGAGATCCCTTTTCTTTTCGTCAAATCCTAGCTCTACTGATGAGTCATGATATGACGAAACGCGTCTAGAGATGGATCTTGCGAAATGAAAAGGAAAATCTTCGTCTTTACAAATATGAAAAAGTTAAACTACAAATAAAGGAAAAGTGATTAACAAACTAAGAAATCAGATATTAAGGGGAGCATAATCCTAAGTATGCTAATTTCAACACTAGTAGTAGTTTGTGGTCGTAGGAAAAATAGTGTACATTAGTCGTGTGAAAAAGATTATTCTAAAACTTGGAGGATTTTCGCACTCGGCTGAAGCCTTGTGCTAAATATCTCTTTCATCTCTTGTTATATAATATACTATTCCAAATGGTGAAGTATTACGAGTAGCAACATCTAGTGAATGTTCGACAACATGAGGCTACTCTTAATACTTCACCGTTTGGATGATATAAAAACTGTTATATACAGTAGACCGTTTCCCTTCACTCATCGATTTCTTCTAGCCCTACTTATGAGCCACGATATGGGGAAACGCGTCTAGGATTGAAGTTTGACGAAGGAAGGGAAACAAAACTCTATTCATTCACTCTTCTTTATTTTTAACAGCCCATCAGCCCTATAATTCACATGCGAAAAAACATATAAACCCAGTGGCGACTCGCGGTCTTAAAAAATGGAGAAGAGATAGGTATAGTGCGGGTACTTAAACAAATATTGACTAAAAACCCGTGTAACAAAACGTCTCTCTTATCCTCATCTGTCCAACGACTGAATGGAGTTTCCAAAAAATTACAAACTATTCAGTCATTAATTGGGTTCATTTTAAAAACACACAAGTAGGTACGTACACTACTGAATTAACTAAAAAATAAAAACAAAACTTTTTAATCACACAGTAAATCACGTAAAAACGATATCTATAACTGTGTGTTTCGCGAGCCTCAAAATAAATACCTTAAGATTAGGCGAACCAATCCTAAATAATGGTGTATACGACTGATCTATTTTTTAATTGCCCCTCATCATAATGCAAATTGTTACATGCTGTCGCGTGACTGCCGTCACGTAACCATAGCAACGGTGAAAATCAAAGCCACTTAACTGTATGTTGGACGTTGGGTCTTCACTTGCTGCTTTGAGCTCATGGACACGGTCAGCTGGGGCGTACCAAAATGCACGAGTGTTTATAATTATTGTCCATCGGAATTAACCGTGGCCCTATTATGCATAGCTACATTTGGATTAAATTAATATTATTAATTTGAATTAATCGTAGTAAAAGAAATGTTTAATTTATTTTTTAAGGGCTAAAATGGTAGCTGTATGGTATATTTAATATTGTCGAAAAACTTTCCTCCTGGTTTTATTTTTTTTGGTGAAGCCCCTTCACCTACTTCACCTGACGAGCCGCAACTATATAAACCATAGCATATCTTAAATGGTTTAATTAATTGTATTGTTTTTGACATTAGTGGGACGCACACTAATAATATACAAGTATACTTGTAATTAGTTTCATTTGTTTTCAACTAGGTGTGAACAAAATGATTGTATAATCTCATTTGTGTACAGTAAAATTTAAATAATGTTTATATTTACTGTAATATGTCGTGTGATAAACACATTTAAATATAAAATTTTAGCCTATTTTATTTAATGCCGATGCCGTGGCCTGCCCTCGTTTTCTAATTTTTTTTCTAAGACAGATGATGATGCCTTTTAAATTTTCAAAATTACCCATACGTTGTGAAAATATTAATGATTATTTTTTGACGATGTACGAGCCCAATAAAGATTTTGAACAACAATATTTTCTAATTCTACGTATATTTTATATAAAATGTCGTAGGTCAAAATTCAATTGTTTCTGAGATATTGACGTTTAGAATATCGCATTTTTGGACTTTTAACAGGCTGTAGCGCTGGAACGGCACATCTTAGAGAAAAATGGTTTTCACCTCCTATCATAATTTTTTATTCTCTATCCAAAGAGACCATTTTGCGGTTTAACATGTTAAACCAAAAAAATTGTTTTATGGTTTAACATGTCAAACCGAAAGTTATAACTTTTAGATATAGAATTAAAACTAAGATAGGAAGGCGAAAACCATTTTTCTCTAAGTTGCGCCGTTCCAATGCTACAGCCTGTCAAAGTCTGAATATGCCATATTTTAAACATTAATATCTCAAAAAAATCATATTTAGACATATGACATTTTATACAAAATATAACTGGAATTTTATAGGGAATTAGAAAATAATATAATATATAGGGTGTTCCATTAAAAAAAAGTATTTTGGATATGCCCTGATTATTTGGGACACCCTGTATATTTTAAAATAATTTCAAACTGTAGATGTAATGGTTTTTTATAACTCTGTTTTCGAAAATTATTAAAAATTTGAGTAATTTAGATGTTATCGAATCCTGCGTTGAGAGCAGGACACCCTGTATATCCTCGATATACCAATCAGATTAGCTAACAATTTTTTTTAAACTACCAATTTATTATCAGCTTATTTGAGTTCGTAACTTCTAAATTTAGGCAATCAAAGTTGTATAAAGATGCGTACTGATTTAAATTTGCAATAATAAAATATCCCGTTTCGATTATTTTATTACTTTATCCGGATAAAACCGAAAACAATTTTGACCAGGCAAGACAGTTGTAATTTTTATTTAAACCAAGCAGTGGCGGATCTACCTTCGGTTTGCAAAACCGTTAAAATGTACTTCAAAAAAGAAATAAAATATAAAAAGTGATATTTCGGAAATTTCTTCCTACCACGTTAAAATTCAATTTATACAGTATACTTAAATTAGTTCCTTTCACACACCATTGCTACACGCCGCGCCACTTCATTCAGCATCTTCTATGAGGCTCGCTGCTTTAATAAAATGTTGCGCTTAAAATGCACAGAGAATTAAAATTAAAATAAAGAGGTGAAACCCATTTTTTGCTTAGATGAACCGTTCCATTGTTACAGCCTGTCAGAGTATGAAATGCCATATTTTAAACGTCAATATATCAAAAACTATTGAATCTAGACATATAATATTTATAAGATAAGCGTATAATTTTGTGGAGAATCAGAAAATAATACGAAAACAAGTTATATTCGCCACGTTTTTTTTGGGCCACCCCGTATACTCTAGCATAATTTTGAAATGTTCACTTCAATGGTCTCTACAATTTTTGTATTTCGAATTTTTATCTAATTCTCAAGATAAAGGAGAAAAATTAACTTTACTCTATCATTGACTCACCCTGTACATTAAAATTTAAATTTGAGATTATAGTATATGCATACAACAAAAAGTACATTATTACCTCATTGTATTAAAGCATTTTATTAAACAGAAATTTTCTGCAAATCCCGAAATTTTAAATCGAACATACGTGAATTTGTGGTTGGTAGATTAAAAAAAAGTCTTGTTTGTTTTCCTTGCCCGTTCTCTCTCCTGTTCTTGGTATCTAATTTCTTTTTAAATAGTCATTTATATATACAATGGAGATAGGCTCTTACCAGTCGAAGACGAGTTTATTTTTAACTCCTTACTTTAGTCTGTATTTACTTACTTCCATAGGGTGTAAAATGTAATTACCTCCCCCAAATCAAAGTCAGTAAGAAGTCCTTATCAAGCAGCGAGTAGAAAACCTTATAATCCCAAAATTCTATCTATTATTATTAATTATACCAATCAAGTTTTTTCAATTATTGTCAATTAGTAATTTGAGATATATCTATACTTATCTAACGTTTAATTTATTGCAGACGTCCTGTACCTTATACGAAAACTTTCTGTCCTTAAAAACAGTAAATATCCTTACAACTAGCTAAGTTTTTTAAAAACCTAAATATTTCAATTGCATTTAAGACAGTTAACACTTTAAAACAACACTTGGTTAAGATCAAGGACAGAACGGACCGTTTTGCAAAATCTGATGTTTATGCCTTAAATTGTGATGATTGCTCAGCGGTTTATGTCGGCCAATCGGGTAGAAGGATATCCACTAGAGTACAGGAACATCTCAGCCTTTTCAATAAGTATAAAAATTCGGATACCACCGAGACTAAGTCTGCATTCGCTAATCACCTGTTAACTTCTGGACACCAGTTCTCTTCCCCTAGAAATATCAAGGTTTTACACGAATGTTCTAAGGGTGTGAAGTTGGATCTGTTGGAAAAAATGGAGATTACTAAGGCCAAAAAAAGCCCCATACTTACTTGTGTCAACGACGTGTTTAATTTTGAACCTAATTTGATTTTTAACAATATTAGTAAATGAATTGGTTATGATTTGTTTTGTTTATAACCCGATGTTGACATCGGGACGGTCACCTTTCGCTAATTTTAATGCACAGAACAGATTGGCTACGCTCTCATCTTCTTTCATATTTTCAGGCAGTTGAACATAGTTAGATCCCGTCGCATTCGTTTCACTGGATTTATTGGTCCAATTGACCCGACTGCTCTCTGACATTTGATTTTATTATTTACATTTTTAAATTTTAATATGTTATTATGACTGTTTCTTCTCAGTTTGTAAATTCTAGGTAATTAGTGGTTTTTTTAATTATTCGTGTATCTGTTAGTTAGGTCTCTTGTTTTAGGTCTGATGATGCCCGAAAGGGTGAAACACGTGTGTGTAAACAATTATATTTGCTGAGACCGACACTTTGTTGTCTTTCCTTTTTTCCTTTAAAAGTAAATATTTTCTGTGTGCTGTTTCGAATAACCTTATATGAAGAAAGTTTTCAATTTTATACGTCAGAGGGAAGAGAAAATGGTAATAAAACAAATCTGGGATTATTTGTACTGCTAATATTGATACATTCTGTCTAAAGCAATTTTTCTCTGCTTACTTTTCAACGAAAAGGAAAATTAGATTTTATGTTTCCGCCAAGTTAAAGGATTTTTCGATAAAATATTGGCATTTGATGATTTTAAATGCACCCAGAAATAATGTGGGATAATATCTATATTTATGTACACCGAAGTAATGCCAAAAAACATTAATTTCGAATAAATATATTCTATAAAATAAGTATTTGTCAATATATTTGTCAATATATCTAGATTATTCAAATTATGTAAAATATTAATTTTATAATTAATATTTCAATTAAAACTTTTAGTCCGAAATGTAGGTAAGCACTGTGGAAGAGTAGCAAATAATATTAACCAAAAGTTAGATAATATTTCTAAAAATATAGATACACTTATACAGAGTGCAGTGGCAGCTTGTCAGGTGAAATAGGTTAACCAAAAAAAAAAAACAGGCGGAATTAGGCAATCCAACGATGTATCCAAATGGCGGCTGGCTGGCAAATACTGCTTTGTAATTGGTGCACGTGACCATAAAAATAATGTTGCTGGTGGTATTTAACTGGTGACTCAATGCTTTTTACCAGCCAACCGCCATATTGAATCACGTGGTTTGGATTCCCTAATATTAATTTAATCCGAATGTAGCTATGCATAATAGAGCCACAGTAAACTCCGATGGTCAATAATTATAAACACTCGTGCATTTTGGCGCGCCCCAGCTGACCGTATCCGTTAGCTTAAAGCAAGTGAAGACCCAATACCCCACATGGCTTTGATATTCACCGTTGCTATGGTTACGCATTATGATAAAGGGCAATTTAAAAATAGATCAGTCGTATGCACCATTGTTTTAGCATTGGTTCGCCTATCCTTAAGGTATTTGTGTTGAAGTTTCGTAAAACTTACGGTTATAGATATCATTTTTACGTGATTTACTGCGTGATTAAAAAGTTTTGTTTTTATTTTTCAGTTAATTCAGTGATGTGCGTACCTACTTAGTTGTGTGTTTTTAAAATGAGACATAGTTTGTAATTTGTTGAAAACTCCATTCAGTCGTTGGACAGATGAGGATAAGAAAAACGTTTTGTTGCACGGGTGTTTAGTCAATGATTGTTTAAGTACCCGCACTATACCTTCACCATTTTTTAGGACCGCGAGCCGCCACTGACATTGTGACCTATGCAGACTGGAATTAATACAAATTAAATTGTTAATAATGATTACTGTACAGGGTCCTCAATATTTATCTAAGCATTTAGCTAAGTCCTATTTATTAGTTAAATAAATGTCAAAGTATTGTACTGCTATAGTTATAGTTGACTGACAGCTATCAGTTTTCGAAAATCTGGGGTTCTTTATTTATATGGCGTAAATTCGTTACCACATACCATATATTAGAATCTCGTTGTGTATTATCCTTAAAGCTTAGCTACTTTTAAAAGAATAAATTATTGTGTCGAGCAAAACAGGTATTTGTAATTTGTTCAGCAATAAATTTTTACATGGAACTTTGGAATTTCCTCTTTTCCAATGTAAAAAGCACAACCTCCCGCCTTCTAAAAATGCTTTATTTCTTTTGCAATGTTTCCAATTATTTCTGGAAATAAAATTTTTAATTTCGTGCGTCAGTAGCAGGAGAGAAAAGGAAAAGGTAATAAAACAAATTTCGGATTATTTGTACTGCTAGAGTTAATATAATTTTCGAGCCTGAAGTTGATTTTTTCTGTGCGTACATTTCAACGAAAAAGAAAATTTTGTTTGATTTTTTTAAATTTGACTAATGAAATTAACAGTTAATTTTAACCATAGAACATACAGCTTATTGCCGACAGGATTTATGTCCCACTAGTCCAGGGCCGTTCCTAGGGTATCTGCCACCCGGGTGCGAGAATAATTTTACCGCTCCCAAAACCCAACCCTCCTCCTCCCAAAGTTGATAATAAAAACGTTGAAATAATTTTAAGTTAAAAAAAAATTGTAAACACATGCACAGTTTATTTATTATAATATAATTTTACAACTTATTTGTAACGTAATGTAATAATGAAATAAATACATACATACAGGACAGGATGCTAACATTATCTACTAATTAGTTATACAGTAAAGTTTGCTTTTCTAGCATTTTTTAATGCAAATGTTTAAACAATGTTAGACACACCTATATTTTCTGAAAGAATAATATTTATGTATTATGTTAATTAATTAATAAATTAATTTTCCCCTTTTCATAGGGCGGCTCGCACCGCCCCCTCGGCTTGCCGCCCGGGTGCCCCGCATCCCTTGCATTCCCTGCAGCCCCGGGCCGGAACGGCGCTGAGTAAACCGATAAATGTTGGAGTTGATCAATATAAGATTTTAAAAAATACAAATGAGAAGAAAAAATGGTAATGAAAATGTAAACTTTATTTTAACATATCTCTTTAAATAGAGACAGAAAAAAATAATAACGAAAATTCGGTTTTGCCCAAATATCTTCGGAGGGCTTTCGAGTTTTTAAATTTGAAAACACAATGTTGCAGAATTTAGTAGGGCCCAACTTTTTTCTAACTTAACCAGCTCTGTATCTTATATAGGTTACGAGAACCCTGTAGAGTGCATCCTTATCTGAGACACCCTGTATATGAACTCTTATAATAATAAACAGATTTAAAGTTTATAAATTTGATAAATCAATCAATAATGGTAAAAACATGTTAACCTAGTTTTTAAACTTTAAAATTTATTTTGAAAAAGCTATTTAAAAAATATTTATATTAGAAATCGAACCGAGCAAACTATAAACATTATCCGTCCGATATTGGCGTCAAAAGCTTTTTAAAAAAATCCCTGCAAAATTATTTAATAACATTTCTTTTACCGATCATCAAAAATAAAACAGAATTTTCGGAAAATTTTACTAATAAAAATTTCAATCTGTGACGTCAAACATTCGATTGTTTTTGTAATAGAAACAAACACGACAAACAAATTCCAGAATAAACTTAAGAAGGTAATACTGACATTAAGGAATTTGAACTATTTAATTTGCAGGAAAAATTTAGACTATTCGCTTTAACAATAAATTAAAAAAAAAACTAATAAAACAATGAGAATCCCCCGAAAATGGTCATGCGCACAAGCCCTCTGGAATCATCTGTTTCTTTTTTAGAGCGAGTCATCTGCCATCGTTCAGAATTGTACTTTCGGCTTTTAATTCTTTTATACGCTTTGCATTATCCTAGGAAATATTTTAAATTATTTCTATGCTGATTTACTTATGAGTTCACATGTTACTGCATGTAAAATAAACTTACTTTTTGTCGTTTGATGTCACTGAATTTCTCCGGAATTAAGCATACGATTGACTTCAATTTAAATACAAGGTGATTCCTAAGTTGATACTTCTATTTTAGCTGGGTTAGAAGGCATTAAAATAAACAATATATTTTTTTCAAAAAACTTGAAAATAACGTACTTACATTCATTTATTACACTATGGATCAAATACGGTTCTGCCTAACTTGCCCGTTGAATAGCATTAAGAAAACTTCTGGATGTAGGATGAGTCCGCAAGGAAAAGCGTTCTACGTATTATCTCGGAGCAGCAGTCGCACTTTGATGACACTCACCATAATTTTGAGCCATATCTACTAGTTCATTGTTTTCAAATCTTACCATTTTCACGTGTCACCAATTTAAAATTAACTTGCTTCAGAAAAACACACCGCACGAATTGCCAAATACTGACGACCGACCCGTAAAATGCATGACTAACAAGACAAAAACAACATAAACTAAAGGGCTACGTTTTGATGACCAGGCCCGCACTTAGATTTTTTTACTTCTGTAACTCGGCTATTTTTAGGTTTTTTGAAAAAATGTATTTGAAAATTATGTTTATTTTAATACCTTCTATACACAGCTAAAAAAGAAGTATCAACTTAGGAATAACCCTGTATAATATCGAAAGACTGTGTTTTTGATGCAGAGGATTTTCAAATATATTTACCATTCATTCAAAAATATTCCGTAATTTGTGTTAGTACTTCCTTTAGACTAACTTAAACTTATTTTCTTCCAAAAAAAGCCCTAAATTTAAAATCTATTACAAGACAAACAACGTTTGAACCATTAGCTATCCATTGATATTAAATGTTCACGTGTTTAATCAATAGAGGTGATATTTGATGACTTCCGAACCTCTGCAACTAATTTTGAAATATTTATCTCTATGTTCGGTAATGGGACAATCTAAAAATAAATAAACATATCTTGAAATAAACTCGATTTACTCGTTTTTGAATAAACCCAGACCCGAAAACGATGATAGACCCTTAAAACAATTATCTGGCCAATAATTACAAATAAAAAATTTAGTGGAAACCGGGCCTTCTGAAAATTGAACCAATAAATTGGCGAACAGTGACGTCAAACTTGAAATTATTGTTTTTTTAATAAACAACTCAAAATTATTCTGGAAAAGAGTGAATTTAAAAAAAAGTTTATTTTTGGGAATTTTGGCCCTTTTCCAAAGTTTAGAAAAAATTTGTTAAAAAAAATTGTTATAAATTTTAAAAAAACATTATTTTAGATAGGTAACTGTTAATTTTATATTGTTATTCAATTTTTTGTTGAAATTCCGAACAACCGTGGCATTTAAAAGCAAATGACCAATATTTTTTTTTTTATGATAAAACACCTGCACTGTAGGAAAAATCCTTTAAGGCGCTCTGGGAGCGGTGCGAGTGCGAAAAAAGCGATTAACGTTGGTCTTGAAACGTTGAAGATTGTATTCATTAGGAAACACGACCTCAGGAAGATCATTCCACAAAGATGACGTTCTCCAGATGAAAGAATTCTTGAACAATGAAGTTCGAGGAGTACTAAGCTGAACAACATATGGATGAGCGGCAGTGGTTCGCCGTGTATTTCTGTTTTGCATTGCTCTAGGTGGAATCAAGTGGGCAATGTCAGTCGAACACCTGCCATGGAAATATCTGTAAAAGAGAGCCAAATCACCAACCTGTCTTCGATGCTCCAGGCTATCGAGGGTCTTGGTCAGCTCGGGGTCGCCGATCAGATGAACGGCTCTCCTTTGAATGGAATCCAGTAGCCGAAGGGTGTGCTTGGGTGCAGAGCTCCAGACATGAGAGCAATATTCTAATGATGGTCGAATCTGGGCTTTGTAGAGTGTCAAAAGTTGATGAAGTGTGTACAACCTTTTGGTGCGGAAAAGTACACCAAGTTTCTGTGCAGCTGCCTTGGCAATTGCGGCAACGTGATCATGCCAAGACATATTACCTCCCAGATTGACCCCCAGCAAATTAATAGACGGTGCCAGGGGAATTGCGTGTCCTGCCATGACTATATCCGGTTCTGCAATGTTAACCTTTTTGAAGAAGACTGCTGCCTGAGTTTTCTTAGCATTAAATTCGACTTGGTTACTGTCACCCCAAGCCAAAATTTCTTCCAGGTCATTGTTAAGGCGCAATACTTCATGCTGCCTGCGAAGATGTGCGTCGGCAGCGGATGTTTGGGGAGTCAAGGTAAAAGATGAGACAAGTGTGCTGTCATCAGCAAAGCTATAAATTGGATTTTAGGTTTTCACTAGAAGGTCGTTAATATACAGTAAAAAGAGGGTGGGCGACAATATGGACCCTTGAGGAACACCGGCATTGATGGTGAAGGTGTCTGAGAGAAACCCGTCAATCGCCACTTGCAGAGAACGGTTCTGACTGAACTCTTATATAAGTGAAAGAAATTCTGTTTTTGTTGTGTAATTTGTTCCTCTTCGTTCGCTGCCAGGGACATTTCCGAGGAGATCTACAGCTTAACGTGGGTTCCGAACTACGATGTTCAGTCATGTGACACCCCCCAAAAGCTTTCAGCCCTGGGTTTCTTGCCATTGCATGACCTACCCCCACTACTACCCCACGAGATGTCCGATTTCATCCAGCCTGGTTGCCAGCGTGAAGGGGGTGGGTTGGGAGATGATACATTTTACACTCTTCCCTGCATTCTGAAACCTACTAACTTTCGGACATACTTTTTTTTTATGCATACGCCCACTCCGGGGATCGAATGCCAGTAACTCACCTCTAAGCCACTGCCTCGGTTAAGAAGTTCTGTTAGGTAGAATAATGATAAACTTTTCTGACTTTTAGAGTCTATTATTTGCTTTCATTTCCTACTTTCCGGGTAAAGTTGGTTTTGTTATTTTATGTACGTATTAAATATGTGTGGGCGTCTTTGAAGAAAATACGCATTTTCAACTTTAAATATTTGTTTTCTTATACCGAAATAGAATACGAAAAACACATTTTAGACAGAAAATAATTTAAATTCAGGTTTTACGGTGGAGTAGGCAAATAGGATCTAACAAGTGTCGCTTTTAGTTACGTCTTGTTTTAAAATAAAACTATAAGTTTAAGGCGACTTGGTATATTTTTAAAAAAATGCAACAACAATGAAAAACATTTCTTTAACTTTAAGCTTTGTACATAGGCTTAACTGTATTCCGTACAATTACTAGCTGGATGTACGTCACAAGCTCTGTTATTAATTAAAGGGGCCTGGCAATTGATATAAAATTCTTTTTGACAACTTCATTTCGAAAAGATTTTACATGTTAAAAGTTATTTGAAAGCGAAAAATAGTTAGTTGTAAACCTCGCAATGCTAGAACGGCAGTAGAGTTTTGGACTTGCATTGTCTTTATTTGTTTAGAATCACTCTATTTGATAGAGCTGTAGTTACCGTACTTATTTAGTATTCACCTGAAGACGACTGGAGATGCTTACCAGTTGAAACGTAGTGATTCTAAACAAATAAAGACAATGCAAGTCCAAAACTCTACTGCCGTGTAAGAAACGTCATTGTCTCCAACCTTTAAACAGACACTCGCAATGCTAAATAAGGGATCTATTTATAGACGTAATGGCGGTAACTTCCCCCGCAAATACCGTTGGGTTAAAACATGTTTTGTTCATTGTAACCTTTAATAAGCTTTTTCATAATAGCAGTACAATAGGCGGTCAATTGATATGAGTAAAAACGTAGTCGATGTAGGTACTTTAAACGCGCTTTTTTTCGATAAAGTCACCTTCCCTTGTAAAATTGGCCACGAGTCGCCACTGCTATAATGCGTTCTTTTAGGGGGGTGCGCTATAGGAAAGCTATCCAGTCCATCACCAGAAAAGTGTATAGTTTATATACAGGGTGGCCCATTTGTCTGACAAAGTAATATACCGTCTCTACTATTAAAGATATCAAAAAAAAGTTTTAATAAAAGTTATGAGGTACAAAAAAATATATGTTCTAAAATTATTTTTAAATATACAGGATGGTCCAAAAAAGTAGGGCAATAAAAAGATACGTTTTTTAAAATGAAACAACCTATATATTTTAACATTTTTTGTTTCCTTACAAAATTATCCATATGACGCCATATTTAGTTTTTTAATTTTTTGCAGCGTTGCCAAACAAAATGCAAAATTCTTAAAATTTTGGAAAAAACATTATAGTAAAAAATTACCTGTATTTCTCAATAAGAGTATCGAAAATCGAAAACTTCTTGTAAGCTCTTAAGTTTAGGGGTAGATAAACTGTCTTAAATCTTTAAGTACCAAAAATTTTGTACAGGGTGTTTTCTGTTGACATCCAAATACACAAGATTTTAAAATACAATAACTCTGTTTTTTCAAATGAAACACCCTATATTTATTAGGCTCGTCTGATAGATATTGTAAGTATCTTTTATTATTGTTAAGTCATACCTATACCTAAAATTACTAGTTTTGGCAATATTTCGATTTTTATTTAAATTATGGTGAAAAAAACTATAATTTTTATTTTTCTAGTAAGCCATGACCAGCAAACTAAAAACAAATGTAATTAAATATTTTCCCATATTAAAATAAATTGATAACCATAGTTAATTACGTATTTATTTAATTTAATAAAATATTGTTTTTATTACGCAACTTGATATTGAAAATAAGTTTACAAACATTATAAATATAAATATAATAATTATAAATATGACATTATATTCAATTATATTTGTTTTGACTTTGCTAGTCATGGCTTACTAGAAAAATAAAAACTATAGTTTTTTTCACCAAAATTTAAATAAAAATCGAAATATTGCCAAAACTAGTAATTTTAGGTATAGGTATGACTTAACAATAATAAAAGATACTTACAATATCTATCAGACGAGCCTAATAAATATAGGGTGTTTCATTTTAAAAAACAGAGTTATTGTATTTTAAAATTTTGTATATTTGGATGTCAACAGAAAACACCCTGTACAAAATTTTCGGTACTTAAAGATTCAAGACAGTTTATCTATCCCTAAACTTAAGAGCTTACAAGAAATTTTCGATTTTCGATACTCTTATTGAGAAATACAGGTAATTTTTTACTATCATGTTTTTTCCAAAATTTTAAGAATTTTGCATTTTGTTTTGCAACGTTGCAAAAAAATAAAAAACTAAATATGCCGTCATATGGACAATTTTGTAAGAAAACAAAAAAATGCTAAAATATATAGGGTGTTCCATTTAAAAAAATGTACCTTTTTATTGTCCTACTTTTTTGGACCATCCTGTATGTTTAAAAATAATTTTAGAACATATATTTTTTTATACCTCACATTTTTTATAAAAACTTTTTTTTGATATCTTTAATAGCAGAGACGGTATATTACTTTGTCAGACAAATGGGCCACCCTGTAGGTACCTGAAAGAAAATTAAAAATGGAATAGTTTCTCCGAAAATTGATCGGAAATATTGACATTTTTGATAACATTTCTGAAAAAAAAAGTCAATATTTCCTTACACTTAATCGTTGCCAGGCCACGGAAAATAACTGTTAGGAAATATTTATTATTGTACTGTAAGGAAATATTATTTCTGTATTGCTACTTGTAAAGTAAAATGTGTTAAGCTTGACAATTCAATATTACTGTGTTTCCATAGTTAAAACACAAATATTTAATGGTATCCTTTATTTGTGAACAAAGTTAATAATACTTATTTCAAAATTTTAACAAGTTGATTGTAATAAGTTATGTCCTGAATGATAGAATAGTTTTGGACTTGCATTGTCTTTAATTTGTTTTAAATTTTTTAAATTAAAGACAATGCAAGTCCAAAACTATTCCATCATTCAAGAAACATCATTGTCTCCAACCTTCAAACAGACAAGTTATGTCCTTTTAATAATTTTCGATTTACGGAAAAATAGTATGTATACCTTGTAGAAAAAGCCACATTCCCTGACTCCGTATTGTCAGCCTCGACATATAATCTTTACGGTCGTTTGGGAATGTTCAGCTTTTCCTACTAGGTATATAATGTACTATTTATACAGTTTGTAATGTTATCATTTATATTAATTGTTATGTAAATATGATTTACATAAGGAAGCTTTGATTGTGTTTTTATTCATTTTACTACCCCCCATAAATTTGCCCTCGCTGTGGTTTCACAATAGCATTATAAGTTTTAAACCAATTTTGCAAGTAAAGTGCTAAATATGTTAAAGTGACACACACCCCAAACTCAACAATAAACTGTACAATGGATTCACGGCTTGCACCAATATAAAGTTAACATAAAGGAGTTACGTGCAACTGACAACTTCTATTGCTTTAGTTTAAAGCCCAATTACAGCTTGTACATAGTTTGGAGTAAAGTGTTTCATGACGTTGCTGTTGTTTAGTTTGCAACTTAAATAGAAGAGGTTGTATTGCAGTATTTTATGCTGCTAAATAAGTAAGTAGTTTTGGCTAAAGTGGACCTTAGTAATGATGTTGCATTGTTACATAAGACTTGACAATATCTTTAACGGCAGTAGAGTTTTGGACTTGCATTGTCTTTATTTGTTTAGAATCACTACGTTTCAACTGGTAAGCATCTACAGTCGTCTTCAGGTAAATACTGTATTCACTGTATTCGGAAAATAATATTTTATAGTATTTTTCTATTATTTACTATTCAGTTTTCCCTTTTTTAGAGCTATTTTAAATCAACAAAAATATAACCCAAAGCAATAAAATATTTTTAGAACAAAAATAAAGAACAATTAGGTATTTATTTTTAAACATAAAAATTTTTATTAAACCTTTTTTATGGAAGAAGTGTGATAATTTATAATAAAAAAAAATAGTGCGGGAAGAAACGGGAATGCTTTATTATGAATATATCAAATGGCACTTACGAAGGAGTATTTCAAAACCTAAGCATTTGCACCAAACACTGCTCTTAGATCTACGCTCCAAAAATACATGATTTCTGAAAAAATCATCAATTTTGGCGTGGTGAGCGATATTTACTTTATTTTTAAAAATGAAAAACCGCGCCCGAAAAAAGCTGGTTAGAGTCATAAATACGACTTATGTTAAAATTTTGGATTGACACCATATTTTTCACAAATATAAAAAATGTTTTATTTTCTTTTTAAATAAAGAGCCAGCTAGGAATAGCAAAAAATTAAAAAAAAAACATTTACAAAAACAAATTTAATCCAACCATGCAGAGGGGAAGAGGTAATAATTAAATATTCAAAATTTGATAATAGTTAGGTGAATTTTAAACGAACTTTGGGCGTGGCCCCGAAAATTTTTCGCCCAAGGCACTTTTCCGACTTCTTTCCTAGGTACAATATCATGAAATACATGTAGTCCCGACTGTCTTTGTTTCCAGAAAAAAAATGTCCTACTTACGCCAACTGAGCCCCCCCCCCCCCCCCCCCCAGCATATTTCTGGTGGATTAATAAACGACCCATACTCTTTTATTGCTTTGCGTCATACGGCCACATCGAGTAATAAAAAAAAAATCTTGAAGAATAACAAAAAGAATTTTAAGAATAGCTTTAATTAGCAAGAGAAAGTAAATAACCCGATAAACATAAAAATAATTTTATTAGTCCTTGTTATTATTCCCAAATTAAAATAAATCACTAAGAAAACGTGTGTTAAGACGTTTAATTAATAAAATATAACTTATAAAGTACTTTCTACCAAAACGTACAATGTTTAAAAAATCTTTGTAACTAATTGGGTTCAATTTTATAAATGTTTTATATTACCCCACTTTTAACTTACATAAGTTTTTTTAAATAATAAATATAACTATCAAATATTATGATTTTTTTTAACAGATACAAAAAAAATTAAATAATTAGTTGTTGGTCTTGATACCCTCTTGATCCCGGAGATACAAGTGATATATTATTATACAGTAGTAAGAGACAAATTGAAGAGCGTCCGATCAATATTTATAAATTCTTCTTTAATGGTTACCAGCCACATGTGAAATTATTTCTATATACCGGGTGATTCACGACGAGCTTTCATTAGAAATTTTGAGGAAACTAATGAAAATATGTTTCTGAAAATCTGTAGGTTAAAGTTTATCGACCGCAGAACCGGATATAGTCATGGCAGGACACGCAATTCCCCTGGGACCGTCTATTAATTTGCTGGGGGTCAATCTGGGGGGTAATATGTCTTGGCATTATCACGTTGCCGCAATTGCCAAGACAGCTGCACAGAAACTTGGTATACTTTTCCGCACCAAAAGGTTGTACACACCTCATCAACTTTTGACACTCTACAAAGCCCAGATTCGACCATCATTAGAATATTGCTCTCATGTCTGGAGCTCTGCACCCAAGCACACCCTTCGGCTACTGGATTCCATTCAAAGGAGAGCCGTTCGTCTGATCGGCGACCCCGAGCTAACCAAGACCCTCGATAGCTTGGAGCATCGAAGACAGGTTGGTGATTTGGCTCTCTTTTACAGATATTTCCATGGCAGGTGTTCGATTGACATTGCCCACTTGATTCCACCTAGAGCAATGCAAAACAGAAATACACGGCGAACCACTGCCGCTCATCCATATGTTGTTCAGCTTAGTACTACTCGAACTTCATTGTTCAAGAATTCTTTCATCTGGAGAACGTCATCTTTGTGGAATGATCTTCCTGAGGTCGTGTTTCCCAATGAATACAATCTTCAACGTTTCAAGACCAACGTTAATCGCTTTTTTCGCACTCGCACCGCTCCCAGAGCGCCTTAAAGGATTTTTCCTACAGTGCAGGTGTTTTATCATAAAAAAAAAAAAAAGACATGCTCTCTTAAACTAAAATATTAACCGGTTATACCGGAAGTAGCTTCAACTTTCATTTTTTAAATACAATGTAGCATTTTTTATTATACTTTTGGTTCTTGCATTAAATTTTAAATACATTTTATGGAACACGTTTTTTACCTAAGTCTACTAATTTCTGAGATATCTGCATATTTTGTATTTATTTCGTAAATGCATAGCGATGAAATTATCTGTATATATTTTTACCTAAGCTCCTGGACTAACATTTTTTGTTATTGTATAGTTAAAGAATCACTAAATCTCAAAAAATAATTAAACTTGGCATAAAATATACAGGGAGGTCACACAGGACTCATTATAAAAAACTTTAAACATTAAAAACTTTCTTATTTTAAATGGCACACCCTTTATATTTTTATTTTATATAATGATTTTTAATTTAAAAATGTTAGTTGGAAGTCTATATCTCGACAAACTTCATCACGGTTTCGATAAATGCTATACGCTCGTTTAGTTCGAATATCACGTGACGTTACATCTGCTCGATTTTTTTTTTAATCGAACGTAGTAAATATCGGTCATGCAGTTGAAGCTTAGAAGCGTCCGCCTATATCAGTGGTTTCCAACCGGTTGGTCGCGACCCCCAAGGGGGTCGCACTGGTTTCTTGGGGGGTCGTCAAATATCAATATCCACCAATCTCCATTTTTTTTAAACTTTACACAGAATAAGTAAATTTATTTACAACAGAATGCAGTTTTTTAAATAATTATAGTACCTTTGCTTCTACTTATCTTTGCGAAAGTGGATATTCGACTCTTCTGCAGATCAAGACGTAAGCTAGGACTAAGTTTTATGGATATTTAAAATCGCATAAGATTAGCTTTGACCAAAACTCAACTAAGAATTATAAATCTTGTTATGCAGATGCAAGCTCAGTCACCACATTAAACTATTTACTAAAAAACATCATCATTTTTGGCAAGTCCTTAAATATATTTATTCTTCTTTTATTAATTAAGAAATTTGGCGGGGGGTCGCGAACATTTATAAGAAGCTAAAAAGGGTCGCGAATAAAAAAAGGTTGGGAACCACTGGTCTATATAGAGGAACCACATATATACATACACTATATTGCTAATACCATAATTCAATAATGCCACCACTGTAGGCAGATGATCAGGGGCCGTTGAGTTTGCCCAGCTCGGAAATTTGCTTCTTAATGTAAACATTTGACAGGACCAACTTTCAAAATATTTTTACAAGCTTTTATTTAAATTCACCCGTTAGTTCGGGTGTGTACAGTTTATGGTCAAATAAAACTAAGTAACTAATATTTTCCATACCTGAAATACCTTATTGCTGGTATTGAACCGCGATTCGTGTAAAAAAGGATCATGTACTTTTTTCTACCCATCTTGAGACACAAGTCGCTAACAATAATAAAATGTCTGGTAAAGTTTTATACCTAAATTTGCACCCAAAACTTAAAAATAATATCCACAATCACACACGGAACATCCGAACGAATACAACGTAAAAAAAGATGGAAACGACTAACAACAACTTACAAACTAACAAAAAAAATGTCTAAAGTAAAGTTTTATAAATATTAACATCCAAAACTTGGAAATTAAAACCACACACGAATGAACGAAACAAAAGATGGCGACTAATAAGAATATAACGGCGAGCCGGTTCTGTTCAAGAGACCTTGGGTTCTGTTTACGTTCTGTTAGAAATCGTGTGGGTTGCCTAAATTGTTCCCTACTGCGCAAGCGCCACGGCCCCCAACTCAGGTTATTTTGAATCGCACGATGGGTGTATTCTTGCTCCGTGCGGCTGCTTGTATTGGCAATATAGTGTATGTATATATGTGAGAGGAACCAGACACTACAGGACTGTGGGTAATAGTAGGAGGAATAACATTAAATCCTTTCTCTGGTCAAAAATAAACGATACACCCTGTACACTCTACTAAAATAGTTTTTTTTTAATTTAACATTTTTGGAATAATCAATGACTAAATGAACCTTCTCATGACATTTGAAGAATATACTGATGACAACAAGGCTTTCCATGTCATAGACATACACTAATATTTAAAGATAACATTTTTTTTTTAAATTTTATTGTTATTAATTGCAATTTAAACACGTATGTTTTCATGTGAGACACCATCTCAAGTTTTTTTAAAACAATTTAATTTATACAGGTGAAAGTATATTTAGAAATGTAATAAAAAGAATACTAATTGCTAAATTAACAATCTGTATGGTATAAAAGTATAAATTAAATTTCGTATTACATTAGCTAGTTTTTTAAACTGTTCATTCATAACAGGATATTGAGTAAAAGTATGACGTGCAATAAGTATGCAAGTGTTAAAATTACAGATCCTGTTATAGGAATCAGGAAAATATTTTATATATCAATGATTTAAATTATGTATTTCAGTTAAATAAGGATTATAACGTTTGTATATATTGTGGCTTATTATTGAATTAAAAAGATTTCAGTGAGCAAGAACAATTTTTATTTTCAACTTGACCCGTAGTTAATGTTTCGGGGTCTTGGTTATTTTCATAACTACGACGAACACCCTCAACTTTTTTTTTTTTTGATTATTATTAAATTATAAATAATTACGTATTAAGAAAATATATGGCATTCTATTTTTATTTTGTAATTTAAAGAAAAGGATTTATTAGACAGGTGAGGTGTTTAGTCCTTGAACACTGCATTTATCTAATATTTATTTATATTAAAATTCATACAGTTAATTACTTAATTTATTGATGTTTTAGAACAATTATTACAGCAGACAAAATTAACTGACCTCTTCTATAATTCAATAAATATTTATTACAGATCACTACTTATAGTAACTGGTATTGTTTTAAAATAAAATGTACGTAAAATGCGTGTAAAACAGACATATTTAGATATTATTGTAGTCATGTACAATAAATTAGTCGTCGCTACTGGGTCGTAGTCGCAAGCTACTAGCTATCGTGGAGGAAAACATCCCTTCAGGTTTTTCATAGATGCTTTGCCAATACTTTTTTCTTCTGTTTTTAATTTTTTCACAAAAAGTCCACTGGCACATAATCATTTTCTTAGTCGCCGCGACCGGGAGGACGTCGTTTTATCATCCGCATTACATAAACATGAAGCCATATCAATACTTGAAATATGCGGACTCAAATCTCTTGACCGCTTCTTGCCTGAAAAATTATTTGCATTTGTTCGATATACATACACCACGCGTCGCATCGAAGTGGAGTTTTGGTGCGCAGTTAATGGAAACGATCATGCCATTATTTAATTTTGCATTATCAAATAGTATATTACATAACAAGTGATGAAAGTGATACTTTTTAAATGAGGAGATATTTAGCACGAGGCGTCAGCCGAGTGCGGAAATTCTCCGAGTTTTAGAATAATCACTTTCACACGAGTAATGTACACTATTTTTCCTACGACCACAAAGAATTATTAAAAAAGCTTTTGATTTGTGAAAAAAATATTTCAACACTAGTGTTGAAAAGAAAATTTCCACACTAGTGTTGAAATTAGCATACTTAGGATTATGTTCCACTTAATATCTGGTTTCATATTTTGTCAATAGGCTTTTCCTTTATTTGTAGTTTAACTTTTTCATTTTTTCATATTTTATATAACATAGGAAGAACTAATCCTGGATTGACTTCTAGATTCACCAGAATGAAAAATTTTAAATTTAATTAAGGAAAGATGCATTAAACATATATTTAAAAAATCCACCCAACAAGGAAGATTTCAATTCAAAATAATTCTATAAATTATTTTAGTTAGATTTAATAAAAAAGAAGTCAAATACTCCTGCATGGTATTTGAATCTGTAGGCTAGAGCTCTATTCTCTACTCTATCGCTACCGATAAGGATTTGTGGTTTAATACATGACACTTTCTTCAGCGCGATTGGTTTTTTCTGGTAATAGATTTTCCAGTACATTATTAACATTTTTTATAATTTCAGATGGCGTATTTTCACACTCTAATGAATCACTCGACAAATACTTGATAATTAAGTTAAACACTTTACAATTACTGCTTTCTAAAATTTGTTAATTTTAATAAATAGAGATTTTCTGTCAAATTGGACTAGGATCTTCATTGATTAAAATTTTAAGCGAGGCTAGGCCTATAACTCCTCTTAATTATTGACAAAACATTAGCTTAAAACTAGTACATTATGTTCGTGTTGTGTGAGGGGTTTGAACCTGGGTCCCTCATTGTCGTGGTAGCCTGTATGGACCTGCCTGGTGTTGTGGTTGGTGGGAATGGCGGATTAGCGGCTTCTGGCTTTGTTCTGCTATGTTGAAGTAATTGTTGCTGGTGTTTGTGATGTAGTCTTTAATCGTTTCTATTTTAAGGTCTCTGTGTAATGTAGTATTACGTACAAACCATGATGCATTAGTTATTATTCGTAGCAATTTGTTTTGATATGTTTGTATTTTGCTTTTCCCCGCCATGCCATGATGGGGCGGCATACAGTAGTGCTGGTCTTATGCATAGTTTGTAGATGGTAACTTTGTTGCGGGTGTTTAGCTTGCTATTTCTATGTATTAATGGATAGTACTGGTGTAGGAGCCTGTTTGCTTTGGTTAATGTTTGGGCCAGGTGTTCCTTCCAGATAAGCTTGGAGTCGAAGTGTAAACCCAGATATTTGGCTTTTTTGGACCATGTCAGTTGGGTGTTATTTAATATGATTTGCCTGGTTAGCGGTTTCCTAGATTTGGTGAATATAATGGCCTGTGTTTTTTGTGGGTTTAGGGTGATTTTCCATTTAGTCATCCATTTGGCTATTTCGTTTATGTGTCTTTGGAGTCTTACTGCAATGGCGTTCATATATATTGCTGTTGTAACCATGGCTGTATCGTCGGCGAACAGAAACAGTTGGTTTTCGGGATCATGTGGGATGTCTGCCATGTAGATGTTGAATAGGTGGGGCGAGAGAGGGGAACCTTGGGGGACTCCTGCTAGAATATTTTGGGTGGCTGATTTGTGATTGTCTGCTTTTACAATGAAGGTTCTATCTGCTAGGAATGACCTGACCGTTTTAATCAGGTATGTCAAATTGGCACCATATGCTTAGATTAAATAGTGTGCCTTGTATTTTAATACTAGTGTTGAGTTTCCATACCGTGGCTTCAGTTTTATTTCAATTATAATTATACATTATAAATGCACGGCGCGACTGGACCATAACCAACAGCGATAAAATATTTTTGATAAATTAATAACATAGTACACCAAGGAAAGTAATAATGCGTAAAAAGAACTTAACCATAAAGTGATTTCTAACTTAATACGACATAACATATGATCTGATTAGATCAGTGACCTCAGAGCAATTGCGCATTATGCATATTTTAACATTTTAATTAAACCCACATTGTCTAGTCTGCTTTCTTTTCGCCTTAATTATCAGTCTATTGACTTCTGGTCTTCACTTTTTTACCATCAGAAAATCAACTTCACGCTTAATTACCAACTATATTTAATTTTTATCTTCCTATTTATTTTAATTTTTTTAGCGCAATTCCGTATTTATACAGCTGGATATTCAATCTTTTGTTTTAAATTTTCGCATAAGTTTATTGCGTCTATTATTCTTGCCTGCCTATATACGTCATCGAGTAGGTCGATAATAATATGAATTATTATTATTAGCTTAGTTAATAACAGATTTTTTAATTACTTGTTTTCATTTGATGTATAGTTTATTGTTCTACAATTTAAATGAATTGTTTTAATTAGTTTCAGTTTATGTATAAATTTATTATATTTCTGGGTAATGTTTTGCATACCGATCCCCAAGTATCAGTACAATAGGAGGGAAGTGTTGATGCCAGTGGCGTAGCCAGAAAATATGCTGGGGGGGGGCTCAGTGGGCGTAAGTAGGACATTTTTTTCTGGAGAGGGGATAGTCGGGATTACATGTATTTCATAATATTGTACTTAGGAAAGAAGGTGGAAAAGCGCCGCAGGCGCAAAATTTTCGGAGCCGCGCCCAAAGTTCGTTTAAAATTCACCTAACTACTATCAAATTTTGGAAATTAAATTACCTCTCTCTCTCTGCATCGTTGGATTAAATTTGTTTTTGTTAATGTTTTTTTTTACTTTTCTTTTGATATTCCTCTTTACTTTACAATTTGTGAAAAATATTAATTTTGGTGTCAATCCAAAATTTTAAAATAAGACTAACCAGCGATTTTCGGGCTCGGTTTTTCATGATTAAAGATAAATTAAATGTCGCTCACCACACCAAAATTGATGATTTTTTCAGAAATCATGTATTTTAGGAGCGTAGATCGAAGAGCAGTTTTTGGTGCTAGGTTTTAAAATACTCCTTCTTAAGTGCAATTTTGTATATTTATAATAAAGCATTCTCGTTTCTTCCCGCACAATTTTTTTTTATTATAAATTATCACACTTCTTTCATAAAAAATGTTTCAATTAAAATGTGTACTTTAATTTTTCTCTTTAAAAATAAATACCTAATTTTGTTTTTGTTGTAAAAATATTTTATTGCATTGGGTTATATTTTTGTTGATTCAAAATAGCTCTAAAAAGGGAAAACGGAACAGACAAGTATATAATAGAAAAATACTATAAATTTTTTTTTACTCTTTTTTCTTTTAAATTGCATCATAAACCAATAACTAAAACGATATGAGTCTGAAACCTTAATCTCTCTATAAAACAGGACTTTTAGAAGGAAAATTTTAAAAACTAAACGTTTCCTACAAGACCTTTGTAATCTCACCCAAGAATACATTATCTAAAGATTTATATTAAGAGTCCAAGCTTAAGACGAAAAATTAGGTTGCAATTAGGCTTTTAGACCCGAGCTAGCTCTTAGGCTCCCCCCCCCCCCCTTAAATATGCCAATAGCCGACGCCAGGAAAATATACCAACTACGACCTTTTCTACTAAGCCCATTTTACTTCAAGCGGGACAGCCATATGTTATTGTTGGCACTTCTTATAACATCTTGTCTACCAACAGATCTTTGTGGTGGTTCTTCGATCTTTAAAGAATGTTGCCAGAAAACCATTATGGCCCGTATAGAATAACATGCAAAACCCTAGAAAGCCAGTTGTAATACACGTTACATTTGTTAAAATTACCTTAACGTTAGCCGTTTCTAAGGTTTAAACTATTTGACAGCTTTTATACGTTGCGGTGACAGTTTATGCTCTCTTGAATTTCTTGAAAATCCCACATTATGTAAACGACTGCCGTTTATATACAGACCCTGATAAAATTGGTTGAATTTATTTTGTAATACTTTAATTAAGCTAGCCGAAATATTCATACAATCCTGCTGAGTTGGAAAATTACTTAACCATATGGCTGCTATTAACATTGATCGCTAACCATCTGAAAGTATTAAGTTAAGAAAAGAAACTGCATTGAAGAATTTACTCAAAGTAAACAAATAGTTTTATATTTACTTACAGTAACTCGAATATTGTCGGAAGAAAATAGAGATCCTTTGCAATACCAATAAATGATCGTTTCAACGAAACTACTTTTTTACTTCCATAGTAGATGATCTGATCCATTCAACGTTATTTTTAAAATATTATTTAAATTGATAAGCTTTTGTACAACAGCTGAGCTTAAATAATACACAATTAAAACGTGTTAATGTGGTTAAAGATATGGGGGTTACCTTGGACTACAAACTGTTGTTCGAGTCTCACATAGAGGCTATTATTCGGAAAGCGTTGCGCATTTTAGGATTTATCGTAAGAACTACTGAAGGCTTTAAGAGCCCTGCATCGTTAATTACTTTATATTGCAGCATGGTAAGAAGTACTCTGGAGTACTCGTCAACAGTCTGGAATCCGATGTATCACAAATATATTGATCGAATTGAAAGTGTCCAAAAAAAGTTCATCAATGCTCTTAATTTTCGTTACAATAGACAACGGCACTTTTACTCGTATAACGAGAATTTGTTATTTTATAGATTGCAATCGCTGAGGTCCAGAAGGCAGTGTTTTGATATTTTCTTTGTTTATAAGGTAGTAAATAACCTCATCGACTCTGAATTTTGCGTAAACTATGTACTTTTTAATGCTAACCCATACACACTTCGGAACAGGCTAACTTTTAGTGTCCCTACTTTTACAACTAATTACCTTTCTAACTCTCCTCTCATACGTTGCATGAGAACATACAACTATCTTGTAACGGGTGATAGAGACATTGACCTGTTTAACACTATTTTATGTACCTTTAAAAAACGTATCAGAAAGAAAATATCTATTATCCTTTGATTAGGGAGTGCATTGCTATCACTCGCGTATCTTTAGCTTTATAATTTGTTTTTGGATTTATTATTAATTTGATTGTACAGAATAGCCTTTTATTCTTTAGTTACACTTATTGTGTACTTCTACCGAAATTTGTAAATTTCTTTTCGTAATCCGTGTCACTCTATAATTGGTCTGCTCCAAGCAGTCTGTTGAGTGACCTTGTTTGTCTAAATAAATAAATAAATAAACAAGCGCCGGAGGCCAGAATTTAAAAAAAAAGTTAAGCTTACGCATTTTTCTGGACTTCAGAGCTTTCCAGTAGTTATTTCTGACGGTTGTCAATATTATACCAACAACAAGGAACATAATTTACTAGGCTAATGTTGGGTTGCACAAAGGTTTTTAACTTTAATTAACTAACAACCAGCAAGTTTGACTGTGACATAACTGACATTGACACTATTGACAGGCATTTTGTACTCGCAATCAAAGGTACTTGATTAGTAAATTAAAAATTAAGGTAACCGAGCGAGTATGACTGTAAGAAAATTATATCTGTTAATGTCACATACATATGTCACTGTCAACGATGCTGGTTAGTTAATTATTATTAGGCAATCCAACGATGTGTCAAAGTGGCGGCTGGATGGCAAATACTGCTTTGTGATTGGTACACGTGACCATAAAAATAATGTTGCTGGTGGCATTTAACTGGTGACTCAATGCTTTTTGCCATCCAACCGCCATATTGAATCACGTGGTTTGGATTTCCTAATTAAAAATCTTGGTACTACAACTCGACAAGGGTATCGTTCCTTGTATCGCACAGGAAACTGTTTTAGTTGGTTAGTATGGGACATTGGGAAATAAGGGGGGGAATTGGGTACCTCACTGACTGCTAGGACTGATTTTCGTTAGAAATAGTTAAACTAATCTTGCTTCTGAATATTATGATATAGGAGCTTGCTATATTTTAACAAATTCGACTAGCATGACTGCAGAAAATCTCTAATATTTGAAATGTCTGCATCGATTTCCGATAAAAACCAGGTGCTCTCTCGGTAATTGGTAGGTCAATGAAATGGTTTTAACGTGCCGAGGATTATGTAAAAGTAACTGCGAGCGTTGTTATTGAACATGGACTAGTAACATTGACAGTGAAATACAAGGTTTTTATATAAACTTACAATTAATAATAAAATGTATTATTTACCTCTTCTTTTTTTGAAGTGATTCCTCTTTGTATCCACAATTATAACCTTAGAAGATTAAACCTATAGAATTAGAAGTACCATTGCGCCCAAAAAAAACTGGGACAGCAAAATGTAGCTTAATCTTCCAGACTATTAGCCTGTTTTAAAATTGTCAATTTAATTTAATTTTGTGTCTGACAGTGACGTGTTAAAAGAAATATTTTTTGAAATCCCCGCGTTAACCACTGAGTAAAAAGCGATCCTTTACACTCGATTGAGAGATGGGCATCAAATAAGAGACATAGCAGATGAATTAGGGATTAGCAAAAATACCGTGTTGTTGGCTAAACACAAAATTGTAGCCTGGGCCTGAATTATTGCAAGAGGCCCAGGAGTTTGCCAAATAGTGCAAGGGAGGCTCAATGCACCATTATATTGCAACATACTAAACCAAGTTATGATACCATCTGTCGACGCAGTATATAGCCAAGATTTTATATTTCAACAAGATATATAAAGCCTACATAGTAGTTCAAAATTTTTTAGAAGAAAATCGATAATAACGATGCAACTACCAAATATTAAAAAATATGTTATTATATTAAGGTTTAAAAATGATTGAAATTAAAATTAATAGGAACATAATATTTAAAAATCTTGTTTTATTTTTGTTATATTTACCTAAATATGCTTAGTTTCATTTTTCCTCGTATTTCTAAAAATGTAGTATTGTTAAACCTTTTCACTTCCATGACAACTCAACAATGGTCACCTTTCCTCAATAGAATTTACATATTCCTTATAGTCAAGGAGCTACTCTACAACAACAATTTTGCTATCCCAGTTTTTTTTGGGCGCAATGGTACCTGTCCATTATCCACTTCACATTTCTGCTTATACCGGTTTGTATCTTTCATATTTAGGCGACAGGTTCCAAGTAACTCCAACAAAAGGCAACATTTTTGTCACTCAATTGCCTCTAGCTTTTCAGCCTCCGCCCAAATTTTCAATCAGTGCCACAATTCATCCGGTCTAGCTATTCATTGAACACTTGTTTTGGTTTTTTTTTATTTAGTTTATTAATTTTTTTGTTTAAGTCAAGTTCAACCTACTAAAAGAGCCGATATTTTTACATTTTTTAAATAAAACATAAAATATTAAAAGAACATAATAATGTCCATTTGAAAAAAATCGAGTAATATTTATCTAAAGATTGCTACATTTGTACCGATGTAAAAAACACCCTGTATACTATATTGATGCTTTGTTTTAGTAAAACTATTCGGACACCTCTAAGGTTTATAAAAATATAAAAATTTCTTTTTTAGTTTAAATTAGTAATATTTTAAAATCATTTTTTTAAAATGATGTTTTCCGAGAAAATTTTAGGAAAAATTGAATAATCTGGAAACGTCGTATAAATCACCAATATAAAATATGTGTATCTTATGTAAAAATTTTTGCCGAATTTAATGAGACAAAAAGAAATGGGGGGTACTATTTAAAAAAAAATACTTATATGACTCCACGCTTTTTTGGAACATCCTGTATATACAAAAATATTTTTAAAATGTGCGCTTTTATTTATTCTAGAACCTTTGTATTTAATAAATTTCGATATTTTTAAGAACAACGGAGATATTGGACTTCCTCGCACGAATCAACCACCCTGTACAGGGTGGCCCATTTGTCTGACAAAGTAATATACCGTCTCTACTATTAAAGATATCAAAAAAAGGTTTTTATAAAAGTTGTGAGGTATAAAAACATATATGTTCTAAAATTATTTTTAAATATACAGGATGGTCCAGAAAAGTAGGACAATAAAAAGATACATTTTTTTAAACGGAACACTCTATATATTTTAGCATTTTTTGTTTCTTTACAAAATTATCCATATGACGCCATATTTAGTTTTTTATTTTTTGCAACGTTGCCAAACAAAATGCAATATTCTTAAAATTTTGGAAAAAACATGATAGTAAAAATTACCTGTATTTCTCAATATAAGTATCGAAAATCGAAAATTTCTTGTAAGCTCTTAAGTTTAGGGATAGAAATACTGTCTTAAATCTTTAGGTACCGAAAAATGTGTACAGGGTGTTTTCTGTTGACATCCAAATATACAAAATTTTAAAATACAATAACTCTGTTTTTTTTAATAAAACACCCTATATTTATTAAGCTCGTCTAATAGATATTGTAAGTATCTTTTATTTTTGTTAAGTCATACCTATACCTAAATTTACTAGTTTTGGCAATATTTCGATTTTTATTTAAATTTTGGGGTTTTTATTTTTCTAGTAAGCCATGACCAGCAAAGTAAAAACAAATGTAATTAAATATAATGTCATATTAATATAAATTGATAACCATAGTTAGTTACGTATTTATTTAATTAAATAAAATTTCTTTTTTATTACGCAACTTGATATTGAAAATAAGTTCACAAACATTATAAATATAAATATAATAATTATAAATATTTTAGGAATTTTGCATTTTGTTTGGCAACGTTGCAAAAAATTAAAAAACTAAATATGGCGTCATATGGATAATTTTGTAAAAAAACAAAAAATACTAAAATATATAGGGTGTTCCATTTAAAAAAATGTTTTTTTTTTATTGTCCTACTTTTTTGGACCATCCTGTACGTTTAAAAATAATTTTAGAACATATAAATTTTTGTACCTCACAACTATTATAAAAACTTTTTTTTGATATCTTTAATAGTAGAGATGGTATATTACTTGGTCAGACAAATGGGCCACCCTGTATGTACCTACTGGTGTGTATAAGTTCTGTCTTCTTAGAAGTTAGCTTAGATTTTCACGGTCGCCTCTCTACCTACAATAAAAGTCTATTACCTATAAAATTCTAAATCATTTTTAAAAATTAGAAAAATGTCGTCTAAATAATTCAATATATTTTTTTAAGGTTTATTAACCCACAGGTAATTAATCATCCTTTGCTAATAATGTAAGTATTTTTTTCTTTTAACTGCGCACTAAAAAGATACATCAATTTTTCTATCCAAGCACACGGCTGGAAACTGGTGTACATCAAAAGCCAAATTTTCATCAAACTCAATCGATGTTTCTGTTGGCAACTGATTACGAATACATATTTTTTACGATTTGTATTGTAAAGTAATCAAATAGTAAATATTTATGGGCAATTCCCGACTAATATCAGATTTTTTTCCAGAGAATTTTTTATTAACTTTATTATTATTTTTAAGCCATAATAGTTATTTACGATATAAGTGTTGTAAAGATTCATATTACAACACGAGATGTCAAGCGAGGCGTCAGCCGAGTTTAATAAAACATCGAGTGTAGTAATATGAATTTACAACAAGAATATTGTACAAAATTTTATCTACTTTCATTTATGAATAAAAATATTTGGCAAAAGGCATTTTTAAAAATAAAAATGCACCTGCTATTAAGTTTACTAATCAAGTTTTTTATGTTACCTTTCGCATAGTTACTGTTTTGCATGGTTACTGTCGAAACTTTGTCAAACAAATTCAAAAATATAAAAAGCGTTTTTCAAAATGAGCGATTCTGATGGAAGTTTACCCTCTGATATAGAAGCAGCGACAAACGAAGCGATCTCAAGTTTAGTTCCAACAAAATCCAAGGCGCGGTATGAGTTGGAGTATCAGAAGTTTGAAGATTGGTGCAAAGCTAACAAAATAAAGGAGGTGTCTGAGAAAATACTTTTGGGTTATTTTTCCGTAAAGCGACGCTCCCAGAAACCATCTACACTATGGACTCACTACTCAATGTTGAGAACTATGATTTCAGTCAAGAAAAATCAAGATATAAGCAGATTTTCTTAACTAATCGCATTTTTGAAAAGAAGTTCAAAGGGTAACAAGGCCAAAAAGTTTTCACAAAGGGAGACGTATGTAAGTTTCTTAGTACTGCAGATGGTGAAACATATTTACTTATGAAGGTTGTTAGGATAATCGGCATTTTTGGGGCTTGTCGGCGCGAAGAACTAGCTAAGTTAATGTTGGATCATATTGAACACAATAATTTGTATATAAAAATTGTGATTCCATTCTCGAAAACCAAAATTATGCGAGAATTTGTTATAACAAAAGGAAATGTGACAGATGTTAACTGTTTAAGTATTTTTCGAAAGTATGCTAAACTTCGTCCTCTTAATGCAACTCACAGGCGGTTTTTTGTATTCTATGGAAAAGGAAAGTATACCAAAAAGGATTGCAACAAAACTTGGATTGAATAATCCCAAAGGATACAGTGGACATTGTTTTAGGAGGTCCTCAGCCACCATTCTAGTTAATGATGGTGCAGATATGCAGATGTTAAAGCGTCATGGGGGCTGGAAATCCTCTTCTACGGCAGAAGGCTACGTTGAGAATTCTTTAGAAAATAAGAAACAAATGGCAAAGAAGATCATGGGGTCAGACACGGATTTAATGATTGGAAATTCGAACGTAAAGGGCTCCATCACATCCACTTCTGGTATACAAATTTATAACCGTAAAAAGTGTATTATTAATGTTTATAATAAACCTTAAGTGTTATATTTAAATTAATTATTGGTAATTAATTTTATAATTGTTAATAATACAGCACTAGTGCTTACAAAACGATTTACAGAACTGTAAAATTCATATTACTAAATGAAAGTAGATAAGAACATATACTTGACCAGTTTTAAGAGGATTGTGATTTAAAGAAAATGTTTCTGTAAAACTAATTGCAATTTTATTGATAAAACAGATTTGATGGGTCGTAAATATATGAAGGATGACTCAAAAAGTGAAAAGTCTTTAGAAGTAATCGATCTTAATGCTTGCAGGATATTAAAAACAACAATTGCAGCAAATCGTCGTTTGCTAAAGCTTTAAATAATATATCTGAAATTCGTGGCGCCCATACTTAAGGAGCTCTGGGGCGCGAGGCTCTCCCGACAATACTAAACAATGGAGTAGACGTTTAGTGTCTGTAATAATAAAATAGAAAGAAAAGTAAGAGGCAAACGAACAAAGTGATGTATTTTGTATTGAAGTACACAGGGACACCAAAATAATGAGTTCCCTGATTCGCGGGTTCTGATTAGTAGGCCCAAAACCGTCAGCTAATCCAGAAACAGCGAAAGTGGTGAAAACACAGTATCGCCATCTGTAGGAATCAACTCCAATGAAGAAGACAAAACCACCGAACGTGAAATCATAGAACTAAAAGACACGATAGTTTGTTTGCGGCTAACTTTTCTTTCTATAATAAATTTAAATTATATAAAAATATTTATGTATTTTAAACATATCAATACGGCCATTGCATCGAGGCCACAATTGTTTGAGCCACGGAACACGACTTCGACGTTAAACGGTTTATTTGGTTGTATCCATGTTAATTTAATAATTCATAAAAAGGGATTTTAATAACTGAAATGCTGTTCGTCCGGTAAGCCCAGCTATCCATTGTTTGACACATTTGATGTGAACATTTCTCGACTAGAGGATATCAAACTCGTTGTTTTACATGACATTTCTCCAAAGTGGTGTATTAAAAAAACCGATGTAAAATGAAAAATAAATTCATTACGAGCTAAATCCTATAGAACTTATATGGGCTCAAGTGAAAGGATTTGTAGCAAGATACAACACGACATTCAAAATGAAAGACGTTAAGCTACTGTTTGATCAAGCCATTAAGGAAATAACACCAAAGAACTGGCAAAAAGCATTCCATCATGCCATTACAGAAGAGGAGGAAATGTGGTATCTTGACCACCTGATCGATCGGACCGCCGTCCCGTTAATAATAACCTCAAGAGGAGATTACAGTTTCTTAGATGACGAAGAATATAATGATTTTTTATAATTTAATTTCTGTATAATTTATTTTTTGTATTTTTGCAAAATGTTTAATAAAAAATAAGTGTACCTAATACTATGTATATAACACACAATTTTCAGTGTTTGTAAATGGATAACAATAGGCAAACCTATAAATTAATCCAAACCAGGGTGGCACTACCTGCACTTGATGAAAATAGAGAATTATGCAATGAAATCAATGCCATATTATAAAAGTGGCTTAAATATTCGTTGGGTCACTCTGTAGTCCCTTTTCATACCTAATGAGCTTTTATTACTCTACACCTTTCTAAAATAGACTATAAACTAGTTATTTATTTAACATTTATTGACCGCACACTCAAGAGAACATAATTTATGTATTTCTATAAAAAATATTTAAATGCACTGTTTTGCTTTCGATGATTATTGTTTCTTTCAAAAGTATTCCAGAACCCCATAGAGGAGACACGCAAATGTCATATTAGCTAGGAATAACCTCTATAGCAAATTTTTCGCACAAGGCTGTTTTTTAAAGCGTAATTTAACAGATGTAAGAGTATGTTCGTTTAGAATTCAACAAGGTCAAGTCTGCTGCCGAGATATTAAAGTATGAGAATCTAGATACAGTATGATTTATATAAAACACGGAATTAGATTTTAGAGTGTGTTTATTCTATATTTTTCTTAGTATCACCGATTAAGAGCCAGGTTAAAATCGAATTATCCGAAATATGACACTATTCGATACACAAGAAATACTAAGGTACGAATATGCCATTAAGGTTCGATAGCAATGACGGATCGGGCCTTAGTTTTTTTGCTAGACACAACTATGAAAAGGTAATCTTGAAAAGAAATGTGGAAGATGTGGGCAGAAAATGCAATTGCCCCGGAGCAACGATATAATTACGGCGGGTTGTGGTGCTATGGCCCCCAACGTTTTCCGGGGGAGACATAATCAGGTGGCAAAGATCATCCACAAGGAACTGGTCTATATACTAGGTCTAAGGGAAAACCTCCCACAATACTACCAATACTCACCCGAGCCAGTCTTTGAATCCCCTGAATATATCTTATACTGGGACAGACCAATAATAACGGGATAGAACAGTAGACCACAACCGTCCGGATGTTCTTCTTATCGAAAAGACGACCAAGATAGCTCTTATAATCGATGTAGGTTGCCCACTAACACACAACCTCTCTAATACACAAATCGGAGTAGAAGACCAAGTACTCGAATTTGGCGATAGAGATAAAAAATATATGGAAGCTAGATAAAATAGACATCATTCCGATCATAATATTGGTGGAGGGAGATATGATGAAGAATTTCAAACCCAACTTGGAAAAACTTGGCCTTTCAGTCTTTCAGATTATTGATACTAACTAATTCAGAAAAGCGTCATCCTCCAAACTTGCCATATAGTACGGAAGTTTTTAAACAGTACAGGTTAAGAGAATTTCTTCTCTTTTCTGTAAATAACACCAGCAATTCCAACAAAAAGCTGAGAAACAGAACACTGAAAACACATTAATAATAAAAATAAAAACATAATAGTTTCAAGTGTTACAATTGTTTGATTTTGTATTCTGTGCAAAATTCAAACCACCATTTTCGAACAATCCACAACCACACATAAAACAATTAAAAGTAAGGACAAAAAATTTCCTAATTATTGTCCTAAAGCATCAATTAAAGATTTCGAAGGTTCCTGATTCGTTAAATCGCTCATTTATGGCAACTATTGTACTTGCGGAAATTCATTTTCGACAAACAGCTGACCACTTAACGATATTAAAATTTAAATTATACGTCACTAATAACCAACTAATAGGGAATCATTTACGAATATTTCTTTATATAATAAGTATCACAACTTATTTAAATACGATTGCTTTATTACAACACTATTAATGGATTTAGAATACGTTTCAGGAAAAGTATTGCCAAATATTATTAATTAAGTAAAAAGAGGCACGTCGTTTTTACGTCACTATGACGTATTATATCCAACTGATAGGAATTGGTCGAAAATTATTGACGCTATCTTAGGATGTTATTAAAAGTGCCTTTGGCTAATTTTGTTACAGCTTTGCCATTATCCAAGTTGTATTTAGTGGTGGCTGGTTAGGTGAAGTAGGTAAAGGGGCTCTTCACCAAAAAAATAAATAAAACCAGGAGGAAAGTTTTTCGACGATATTAATGTACCAATACAGCTACCATTTTAGCCCTTAAAAAATAATTATGTTTGAATTAATAATACTAATTTTTTCCAAATGTAGCTTTGCATAATAGGACCACGGTTAACTCCGATGGACAAGAATTATAAACACTCGTGCATTTTGGCGCGCCCCAGCCGACCCTGTCCGTTAGCACAAAGCAAGTGAAGATCCAACGCCCAACATGGCTTTGATATTCACCGTTGCTATGGTTACATGACATCAGTCACGCAAACAGCATGTAACAACTTGCATTATGATGAAGGGCAATTTAAAAATAGATCAGTCGTATGCACCATTGTTTCAGCATTGGTTCGCCTAACCTTAAAATATTTATTTTGTGGCTTACGGTTATAGATATCGTTTTTACGTGATTTACTGTGTGATTAAAAAGTTTTATTTTTCAGTTAATTCAGTAGTATACGTACCTACTTAGTTGTGTGTTTTAAAAATGAACCCAATTAATGACTGAATAGTTTGTACTTTGTTGGAAACTCCATTCAGTCGTTAGATAGATGAGAATAAGAGAGACTTTTGTTACATGGGTTTTTAGTCAATGTTTGTTTAAGTACCCGCACTATACCTAGCTCTTCACCATTTTTTAAGACCGCGAGCCGCCACTGGTTGTAATATAATTTTTATTGTTGCAATAACTTATATTATTGAATATGTATTAAAGAATTAAATGTATTTATATGTAAACATGACGCAGACACATTTTCTTTGAGATATAGCTGCATTTTGCATAAATAATTGAATTGCTCAATTGCTTGCCTCTATGTATTATTATTTTTATTTAACTACATTATTTTTAACATATAAGTAACTAATGATGCTGATAATTTGTTACGTATTAAGTTATTGGGGACATTTTGCCAACCAACAAAATCCCGCTAATCGCTTTTTCAGCCGCTAAGATCGCGGCAGTGGAGGATGCCTGAAATAGAATTTTCAATTCGCTGGAAAGAATTATACTTGCCTGTGAATGTGAAACAGATTTTTACAAAATTGATTGTTTTGATTCCGAGAAAATCACGTTTTAAATATCGTTTAGCGAGAGTAAAGTTCATTTTCTTCTTTATTTTAAGAATTAGATAAAAATTTGAAATACAAAAGTTGTAGAGATCATTGACGTGCACATTGTGAAATTATACTAAACTTTACTGGGTGGCCCAAAAAGCGTTGCGAATATACCTTAGGTTTTTTTTTAAATGGAACACCCTATACATTGTATTATTTTCTAATTCCCCACTAAATTCTACAATTATTTTGTAAAAAATGTTATATGTCTAAATTTAATTGTTTTTGAGATATTGACATTTAAAATATGACATTTTCAGACCTCGACAGGCTGTAACATTGGAACGGTTCATTTTAGAGAAAAGTGGTTTTCACCTCGCTATCTTTATTTTTTATTCGCTATCTAACAGTTGCAACTTCCGGTTTAACATGTTAAACTGTAAAACCGGTACTTTGGTTTAACACAGCCTTTCCCAAAGTGGGCGATAACGCCCCCTTGTGGGCGCTGCAGGCCTAAAGGGGGGCGGTAAAAAAGAGAGAAAAAAAGACCTAGAAAAAAAATTGAGGCATTTGTTGTTCATTGACTATCAAGAGGCAATTGTCTGACTCGATTTTACAACCTGTTTGACTCTGTGATAGAGTTCTTGGAAACTAAAGATACAGAATTGCGCAACAAGCTCATTACATCAAACTCATCAAAGAATGATATAGCTTACATGACCGACCTGTATAAATTGTTCAACGACGTGAAGCTCCAACTGCAAGGCGATGAACTAAATTTAATTAAAACAAAAAATGTCATTGCTGCTTTCGCAGCCAAATTGCTTCTACACAAAAAGAGTTTGGGCAGAATTAAATAGCATCAGATTCATCCTTCATATAAGTTTTTATATAAGAATCGATTATGTTTGTTTTATTTTGAAGAAAAGAAACTCTGAATACTATAAAGTTGCGTTTCAATAATCATTCTCATTGACAGGTGTAGCTCGTAAGAGTTAACTTGAGACCTGAGCGCCGTTGTGTACTACCTACTGCGCTCAGGTCTCAAGTTAACTCTTGCGGGTTATAGTAAAAGTCTCGTTTAGAATGAATGTTAATGTTAATCTCCGCTAATATAGCTCACAATAATTAATTAATTTAATTTGAAGTTATAGTGGTTTTTAAGTAGGTGAAAAAATGGGGGCTTTAAAAAATAATTTATTCTTAAAGTGGGCAGTAGACAAAATAAGTTTGGGAACCCCTGAACATGTCAAATCGGAAGTTGATCTCTTTAAATAAAGAATAAAACCTAAGATGAGGAAGTAAAAATCTTTTTGATCTAAGATGAACGGTTTCAATGTTACAGCCTGTCAAAGTCTGAAACGTCAACTTATAAAATAAGCGTAGAATTTTGTGGAAATCAGAAATTATTACAATATATTCCATTTAAAAAAACCAAAGTTATATTCTCCACGTTTTTTAGGCCACTTCAGCATAATTTTAAAATGTGCACCTCAATGGTCTCTACAACTTTTGTATTTCGAATTTTTATCTAATTCTTAAGATACAGGCTAAAATGAACTTTACTGTATCGTTGTCTCACCCTGTACATAGTAAGATCCGGCTTAAAAACATTCTAGAACATTTAATACTCAAACGTGTTCACTTTGTTATTAAAATAGTTTCTGCTAAACACTTGGCGCCGACCAGATCGCAAATTCAAATTTATAGCTCCCACGCACAGGTAGCTCTGCTGGAACACACCCACTATAATAATTCTTTCTGTCAAACGCCTATTTGTTTATTATTTTCTTCCTAACATTTTAAAGTTTTGTTTAGGTTTAGATTTTCATCAGTTTTTGCTTGACCAATGTTATAATATATTGTATTATTTAATATACTACGCTATACAGGGTGTTCCTTAATGACGTGCTAATATTTTAGAGTGTGATTCATCAAGTCATTTTATGAAGAAAAGTTCGTATAAACATATGTTCTAAACGGCTTAAATTTTTTGCTACAGGGTGTTGAATCATTTTTGTTAATGCGTTTTTTGTAATATCTCCGAAAGTACTTTAGATAATATTTTCAATTTTAGCATGTGCTAATAGGACATAAAACCACTTCTTTTAGTAATAAAAGTAATTTTTTTATCCCACCAGTGGCATCCCTGCAAACATTTCCAATGATATTTTTTAGAAAAAAAGTGGTACGCCTCCGACATTTTTCCATGTGGATATTATATCTGATTAGCCTGGTCAATTCTGCATAAAAATGGTCTCCTGCGTTTTTCTCCTCAGGCACACCGTTCTTAAATAAAATAATTAAATTAGCTGTACTATTTATTATTATTAACATTGATAATACAAAATTTTGTTTTATAAAAATTGTTGGAAATGACCACCTTTATTTAATAGGCATGCTTCCGCCCCTGTAATTTAATTTAATTTAATTATTTAAGTTAAGAACGGTGTGCCTGAGGAGAAAAACGCAGGAGACCATTTTTATGCAGAATTGACCAGGCTAATCAGATATAATATCCACATGGAAAAATGTCAGTGGCGTACCACTTTTTTTCTAAAAAATATCATTGGAAATGTTTGCAGGAACGCCACTGGTGGGACAAAAATATAACTTTTATTTTTAAAAGATGTGGTTTTATGTCCTATTAGCACATACCAAAATTGAAAATATTATCTAAAGTACTTCCGGAGATAATACAAAAAACTCATTAAAAAAAATAATTCAACACCCTGTATAGCAAAAAATTTAAGCCGTTTAGGGCATATGTTTATAGGAACTTTTCTTCATAAAATGACTTTGGGAATCACAACCTAAAATATTAGCACTTCATTAAGGAACACCCTGTATATTTTTGTTTCTACTGACGAACAAAAAAAAATGATAGAAATCTTTGAGAAATAAGGACTCCTGTGATATTTAGTTAGTTGTATTATGTGTCCTCCTTCCAAAGCTGACGATAGAGTCTTCAAACCAAGGAAATCAATTGCAAGGTCTCCATCTTATAAACCATTTTTTTGGTGTAACATGTTAAACCGGAAGTTGGTATTTTTGGATAAAACAAGATACGAAGGTGAAAACCATTTTTCTCTAGGATGCGCCGATCCAGTGCTACAGCCTGCCAAAGTCTGAATATGGCATATTTTAAACGTCAATATCTCAAGTACAATCGAATTTAGACATATAACATTTTATACAAAATATACGTCGAATTGTAAAGGAAATTAGAAAATAATATAATGTTACTACCTGTTTCGGGCAGAAGCGGCAACGCCGCATTGCTGAACATATTTTAAAACTATAGACCATGATGGCTTATCTAAGCAACCAAATTTTTGAAGAAAACGTATAACCCGTTTTCTATAAACTTCATCCACTGTGAAACATTATCTCCTAAATTCAAATATTTTATACTCACGCCTTATTGGATATAGAGAACGCAACGGGCAATTTAGATCGGTTATTTCAACCCTTTTGTGAATCTGACAGCAAATTTTTAAATAATTTACTTAACAATCGAATGCCATTAAGAGTCATTTTATATTTAAAAGATAACTAAAAAGTATTCTTCATAGGGGGCTTTACTACATAATAAATACAGTTAATTCATATTATTGTTTGCCTTTTGCTACATATTTTAGCGAATCTTATTTTTTTAATATTTAATCGTACTACGATTTTATCTTTCATCCTTTAATATTTTATTGACGTTGAATTCGAAATTATTTAGGAATAAAATATTCATGTTTACTATGGTAAATCATCTATTATTGTAAACGTTACTTTTTCTTAAGGATATATACCGGGAATATCATCGTCCAATGGAAAAATTATGAATAATAATACATTGTATACATAGTAGGAAAAGCTGAACATTCCCGGACGACCGTAAAGATTGTATGTCGAGGCGAAAGCCGAGACTGACAATACGGAGTCCGGGAATGTGGCTTTTATAATGTAAGCTAGAGTTCTTTTCTCTATACGCTATGACTAACAATATAATTTGTTGTTTAATATATGGTACTCTCTTCAGCGCAATTTGTTTTTTCTGGTAATAGATTTTTCAGTATATTATTAATATTTTCCTACGACCACCTATGAAAATGAGAAAAAAAGCACGGTTAACTTGGCTCGAAAGCGCCGAATATCACACGCGTGTTGAAAGAAAATATTTCAACTCTAGAGTGGAAATACAAGGCACACTATTTAATTTAACCATATGATGCCAATTTGACAGACCACACCTATTTATTAAAACGAACAAATTTTAGAAAGCAGTTTAGTTTATTTATCACGTATTTGTCGAGTGATTTCGAATTAGAGTGTGAAAATACGCCATCTGAAATTATAAAAAAGTTAAGAACATACTGGAAAATCTATTACCAGTCAAAACAAGCCCCGCTGAAGAGAATGTCATATTGAACTTAAACAAAAAAGTTTATTGGCCGCCATAGCGTAGAAACTAGAGCTACGACCTACAAATCGAATGATCCCGGGTTCAAATCGCATCAAGAGCATTTGACTTTTTTTTATAAAAACATTAAATAATTTATAGAATTATTTTGAATTGAAAACTTTCTTGTTGGGTGATTTTTAAAATGTATGTTTATTGCATCTTTCCTAGATTAAATAAAAATATTCATTCAATAAGAAAGATCTCAATTCAAAATAATTGTATAATAAATAATAATGTATAATTTAATGTTTTTATAACAAAAAGTCAAATACTCCTGATGGGATTTGAACATTTGGCCTTTTGATCTGTCAAATTGGCATCATATGTTTAAATTAAATAGTGTGCCTTGTATTTCCACTCTAGAGTTGAAATATTTTTTTCACAAATCAAAGGTTTTTTTTAATATTTCTTTGTGGTCGTAGGAAAAATAGTGTACATTACTCGTGTGAAAGTGATTATTCTAAAACTCGGAGAATTTCCGCACTCGGCTGACGCCTCGTGCTAAATATCTCCTCGTTTGAAAAGTATCACTTTCATCACTTGTTATGTAATATACTATTTTTATAATTTTAGATTGTGTATTTTCACACTCTAATTCTGAATCACTCGATAAATAAGTTAAACACTTTACAATTACTGCTTTCTAAAATTTGTTCTTTTTAATAAATAGGGGTGGTCTGTCAAATTGGCACCATATGTTTAAATTCAATATTGTGTCTTGTATTTCCACGCTAGTGTTGAAATATTTTTTTCAACACGCGTGTGATATATGGCGCTTTCTAACCAAATTAACCGCGCTTTTTTCTTATTTTCATAGGTGGTCGTAGAAAATAGTAGTTTGTACAACAAGATGATGTCCATATCGCACGAGGAAGTAAATTGAGGGCAATATGGACAATCCACTCGAGTTAAACTGTATATTTTTTCTATGACCTTATGCTAAAAAATGTAAAAAAAAATTTGTAGGTTGCCTGGCTCGAACTCACGACCATTGGTTCTATAGTCCAACGCTCTAACGTCTGGAATATCGAAGCGTTTAGTTTATTATCGGAAAACCAACTGATAAATGATGCTACATGAAATTAATTTTCTATGCACATTCAGCAGGTTGCATGCATTATTGATAAATCTATTATAAATGCGTCTAGATTTTATTATATTGAACAAATTAATAACAAATTGTACCATATGCATTTAAATTATATATTTTAATGTCTTGAAAAAGAAGGAGGAGCTTCAGTAAAAATATTATACTGTGATTGGTCAGTACTTTTATAAACAACAATGGCTTCTCTGTAATTGACTACTGTGATTGGTCAGTTTCATTACCTATCTAGGATGGATATGATATCCTCCCGCACAGTTAACTGGAATAGCGTACTTTACTCGCCACTTAAGTGTAAAGAAAACAGCAAATTTCCATGTGGGAGTAGAAAAACACTTTTTCGTACTTATACCCGATTAACAGCGGTGACTAATATACCAATTTTCTGAACCAATCACCTATAATTTTGTGTCAAATACGAAACAATCTATTACTTAATTATGTTTTTTTATGGTGACTCATATTGTTCAAGTTTTAAATATTAATTATTACAAAATAAAATACGGTCATGTAATACAGGTAGTAGTAAATAATAGTAATTATTCGGCATTTACGTATACGATTCCTCAATAAATTAAAGGTTATCTAACCAATAAACTTTTACATAATTAATAAAATAAAATATTTCGTTGTCTTTTGCCTTGTTATAAAGGTATTGACGTCATATTTCAGCTCTTTGCGAATTTTCACCCAACTATAATTTTTGAATTTGCTAATGCAGGAACATACAAATTTACGCGGTTTTTAATTGGGTAACCTTATTTTACATATTGCAATTTTTTTTAGTTTATCAAGAGTTTAATAAACTTCTGACCATGAGAGCAAATTAAGAGAAAACACTTCTTCTTTATTTTTTAAGTAGTATAATATTACTTATGAAGTGTGGTAAAAAGCGGACGAGCCGCGTAGCGGTAATTACATGAGTGCATATAATTACTTTACAACACGCAATACATACTATACTTTTTCTACGACTGTTACTAATAAATTAAAGATCGGTTTATAATTTATAAAGTATCGATTTGAACTTCAAATCTCAAATAATGACAATGTCACTGTCAAATATTTAAAACGCTAGAAAGGCGAGTTCGGTTATTCCTCGCGGATGAGATGAAAGAGAACACAGATTTAAAACAGCTGATCAGCAGATTACTCTGAGGTTGTCGGTAATTACGGAACGGTTCATATTCATTTGACAAACAGAATAACCTCACTTTTGGCCTTTCATGATAAAAATGGATAATAATTTGTTAATATTTAGTTCCAATTGTTGAAATCGGCCATAATTTGATGATGAATTGAATTGAATGAAATTATTAACCCAACACCCAACTTTCTTAAGCAATATTTGTCAATCAGCTGACGTTGCTTTTATCCTCGGTTTCCTCGGTCAAAAACCTCCGATGAAAAAGATGACGCTCCGAATCATCTGCCCCGGTTTAAACGAACTCAGATAAATGTCAGCCGTCAGCTCTGAAACGATTAAACGAACGACATTTTGACAATCCGAGGGATCGGAGACCTCGCCGATGATTAACCGAACTCGCCTATAGATAAATGTCACGAGGCTAACTTGATTCTTATACTAGGCATCTTAATGCACAGTTGTGTGTTTTTATTCTTTATGCACAGTTGTGCATAAGAATGAATTTACTTATAGAGTGAACTGGATCTACGTAAAACTATGTTTACTAATATAGGAGTATAGAAAAAAAGTTTTTGGATATAACTAATTGAATTTTTTAACGAAAGTAATGTATTGATAAAATAACAATATCTTTAAATAAGAAGAGAAAATTACTGAAAAACTACTGTTATAAAAACAAACTTTTTCTAGCGGATACTTCAGTACTTTTCCAAAGTTTAATACTATGTAAAATGGACAGACATGAAACAGTTTTACATTATTATGTTTACGAGAAATAAATTAAATGTTGTTTAATATAAATATTTGGAAATTCTTAGACAATGTTTGCAAATATTGGCAATCAGAAATATCTAGTAGGAGAGACTAGTAGGATTGCTTGAACATAAAAAATTAGTTAAAAATATAATTATTTTTCTTCCTCATCCAATTAGAACACCTATCCTAATTTATTTTTTAGCACTAGGCGTCAGCCAAGTGCGGAAATTCTCCGAGTTTTAGAATAATCACTTTCACCCGAGTAATGTACACTATTTTTCCTACGACCTCAAAGAATTATTGTTAAAAAAGCCTTTGATTTGTGAAAAAAATATTTTAACACTAGTGTTGAAAAATAATATCAACACTAGTGTTAAAATTAGCATACTAAGGATTATATTCCACTTAATATCTGGTGTCATAGTTTGTCAATAGGCTTTTCCTTTATTTGTAGTTTAACTTTTTCATTTTTCATATTTTATATATCATAGGAAGAACGAATCCTGGATTGACTTCTAGATTAACCAGAATGAAAAATTTTAAATTTAATCAAGGAAAGATTCATTAAACATAAACTTAAAAAATCCACCCGACAATAAAGAATTTAATTCAAAATAATTCTATAAATTATTTAATGTTTATATAAAAAAAAGTCAAATACTACTGATGGGATTTGAACCTGTGACCTTGCTATCTGCATGCTCGAGCTCTATTCTCTACGCTATCGCTACCGATAAAGATTTGTTGTTTCACACATGACACTCTCCTCAGCGCAATTTGTTTTTTCTGGTAATAGATTTTCCAGTATATTATTAACATTTTTTCTAATTTTAGATGGCGTATTTTTACACTATAATTCTGAATCACTCGACAAATACATTATAAACAAGTTAAACACTTTACAATTACTGCTTTCTAAAATTTGTTTTTTTTAATAAATAGGGGTGGTCTGTCAAATTGGCACCATATGTTTAAATTAAATAGTGTGCTACAACACAGTGTTCAAATACAACACTAGTGTTGTGTTTCAACACGCGTGTGATATACGGCGCTTACTAGTCAAATTAACCGTGCTTTTTTTTCATTTTCATAGGTGGTCGTAGGAAAAAATGTATTCATTCTCTTTGAAAACTCGATCACCTGTTCTGAATAATGAATGACTCTGCAGCTAAATTTCCAATCACCACCAATAACAAACATCTTTGCTTCTAGGTTTTCTGTGCTTTACCTTTTTTGTTTCGTAACTTTTAGAACGAAAACTTTGTTGAATTAAACATGTCTTTAGGGCAAAAATGGTAAAACGAAATCAGTCTAACTCAAAATTATTTAACTGATAGTAGTTTCGAGTTTGCAAATTTGTTTTTCTTTGTTGTCGCTGGTAATAATGGAAAGATGGCGCTTATTCTTTCGGCAACAAAGTTTTACTGTTTTCGTTCTGGTTTTAATTAAATTAAATTTGTATTGTAAATAGATATCTATTTATAGCTTTTTGTTTTTTCTTCGTACCTATAATATACAAAAAATATATTTTTAAAAAATGTTTTTTTAGAACGCTTTTTTGCATTCAATTAATCCCCATTTAAACCCATATTGTAAATTTCTTCATTTAGATAACGCAGATATTTTTAAAATTTGGATTTAATTTAGCGCTTTTATCCATCACTGTCTTGCAAAAACCTGTTTTCCGGTTTATAATCTTATATAAATTAAAGCTGCATTGTGATAAAAAAATGTATCAACAATCCTATGGATATGGATACATATTTAAAAAATTAATTTAATTGCATTTTTAGCTACCGCAGTACAATTTTTTTAAAGTTTGATATAAGTAGTCAAATATAACTGAAAACAAAAAAAATCGTCAAATTGTGCCAAAAAGATGTCGCGTCTGTCTGTCTAATCAGATGTGAGAGAACAAGGAACTGATCAATGTCTATCATATTTTTCCTACGAACGCCTATGAAAATGAGAAAAAAAGCACGGTTAATTTGGCTAGAAAGCGCCGTATATCACACGCGTGTTGAAAAAAAGTATTTTAACGCTAGTGTTGAAATACAAGGCACACTATTTAATTGACATATGGTGCCAATTTGACAGACCACCCCTATTTATTAAAAAAAAAAATTAGAAAGCAGTAATTGTAAAGTGTTATTTATCATGTATTTGTCGAGTGATTCAGAATTATAGTGTAAAAATACTCCATCTTAAATTATAAAAAATAATAATAATATTATACTGGAAAATCTATTGCCAGAAAAAACAAATAGCTCTGAAAAGAGTGTCATGTAATAAACACCATATGTTTATTGGTAGAGAATAGAGCTCTAGTCTATAGATCGCAAAGGCACAGGTTCAAATCCCCCCCAGGAGGAGACTTTTTTTTATAAAAGCATTAAATAATTTATAGAATTATTTTAAATTAAAATCTTCCTTGTTGGGTGGATTTTTTAAATTTATGTTTAATGCATCTTTCCACAACCAACAAGATGGACCGACGATATTAAGAGAATAGAGTCAAACTGGATGAATGCAGCACAAGATCGAGGACGTTGGATTGGACTACGGGAGGCCTATGTTCAGCAGTGGACGCAGTTGGGCTGAGTGATGATGATGATGATCTTTCCTTGATTAAATTTAAAATTTTTCATTCTGGTTAATCTAGAAGTCAATCCAGGATTAGTTCTTCCTATAATATATAAAAAATGAAAAAGTTAAACTATCAAGGAAACGCCTATTAACTATGAAACCAGATATTAAGTGAATCATAATCCTAAGTATGCTAATTTCAATACTGGTGTTGATATTTTTTTTCAACACTAGTGTTAAAATATTCTTTTTACAAGTCAAAGGCTTTTTAATAATCCTTTGTGGTCGTAGGAAAAATAGTGTACATTACTCGTCTGAAAGTAATTATTCTTAATCTCGGAGAATTTCTGCACTCGGCTAACCTCTCGTGCTAAATATTTCCTTGTTTGAAAACTGTCACTTTTATCACTTGTTATGTAATATACTATTATTGACAGATTCTTTTGTCTGAAGGGAGAAAATGATAAACGAGTTTTGGACGTACATTGTATTTATTTCTTTTAAATCACAACGTTTCAACTGGTAATAAATAAAAAAATAAATATAGTTATTTTCCTAACAAGTGCGGAAAGTGATACTTTCCCGCACGCGACTGCAGTTGACCCGAACGACGTGGAGCGGAGTTCGGGCAAGCGGTCAAGGGCGGGAAAGACACTTTACGCATGAGTTAGGAACATTATTTTTTCTACGACCGTATATACAAAAAAGTATACCAACCTATTTTTCAAAAATTATTTTATTTCAACATACATATACAAAACTTTAACTAAAAACTACTAATTATTATAAATAATATTAATATTAAAAACACAATTTATATAAAAATATCTTCATTATTTTATATTTTCAAAAAATTAAAAATGCAACAAAAAGCTAGAAAAGATGTAGATTTTATTTGATGGACTATTTCGTAAATATTTATTTACTTGTTGTGACAATAGTTATAAATTCCGAAGTAAAAAACTATCTAATAAGGTCAAAATTTGCATTATTTTACTTTCCCGCACTAGTGCGGGAAAGTGACACTTTCAAAATTAAAATGCGTGCGGGAAAATGGGTTAAAACGCACGGTCGTAGAAAAAATATTTTTCACAACTGGTTACTAGTAAATTGATACATACAAGGGACATAATATAAAATTATATTTGAATTCATAAGTATTTTTAATAATAAATATTCCTAAAATTGTTGTTAAACCTTCAATGCATAGTTTATTTAAATGTTAACAAATTTATATTTTTTTCTGTTTACCACTAAGAGGGCCAAATACTGTATTTACTTTTTCATAGATTTTCCAACAATCCTCTTAAATATTAAACAGCAAAATGTCATAACAAAGAAGCTATTGACTTAATTCAAGGTTCGGCATAGGACTTCCATCCATCACTGTCTACTAAAATCCCATTTCCCAGTTTTAAATTTTCTAAATCCAGTATCATAAATAAACTACAACAGTTTTGATAAAGAAAAATCTTATTTAGTTGACAGATTGAAAACAAGGACTTAAAATCGTTTTAAGGTGGTCCCAACATAATGTAAATATTCATTTCCTACGGTTTGAAGGTTACTCTATTTGTTTCAGCAACATGTTCCAAGGTTTTTTTTAATCCCCAAGTTATTCTATGACAGCTTGTTCTCCATATTTATTCTATGTCATTTAGTATTCCTATTTCTCTCCTCTTTGAATATTAATAGCAATAAATATATTTTTAACTAAAAATTGGGATATTGGTCAATGAGCCAGCCTCCCTTTTAGAGGTCTACTCACGTACAGTCGGTCGACCGGTGTCCGTCAGTCCGTGGACTGTCCGTCCGCCGGCGAGCAATTATCGATAGTGACAATCCAACCTTCAGTTTTGTTCACCGATGACTGCCGGCAGTTCTAGGCCGGTTTCGATTGCGGCCTCCATTTCACTACACAGGCACAGTTTTTTATCGTCACAAGAAGAGTATGCGCAGAGGCAATTGTTATTATATTATACGGACAGTGAAAAAGGAAAGGAAAAACAATTTGGATGAAAGAGTGGTTAAAAAGACGTTGCACTTTCTCCTACATGGAGCTTATACGAGAACTCAGACAATCGAGTGCAAGAAATTTGAATAATTTTCTTAGGGTGAATGATAATTATTGTTTCAAGTAATTATTAAATTCTGCTTCTTTTTTACATTTTAAATTTTAAAAGTTCCTTTCTGAATGTGCTTCTCATATTATGTATCTTATATTTCACAGATTCTACAGTAGCTTCAACATTTACTGTAAAAGTAATTCTTTATAAGCCTTCGTTTAAAAATGCTCTGTTGGCATATGAAGTCTCTTATTTGCCACAAACATTTATGTTTGCGGTACAAATCAATAAAATCGTTTATATTTTAATATTTTCAAGTTTTTCAGCCATTTTCAATAACGAAATTTTCTTTCGAGGAAAAGTAGGCCTGCAGTCCAATGCCGGCTGGTAAACGACTACACACGTTCCCACATTTTTAAAAAATGTTTAGTTAGGCAGCGTATACCTTAAATAATTTGGATCTCTTCGCATTAATGAAATATAGTCATATCAATTTTGAATGAACCTTTAGTGTTAATTTTTATTTAAATCCTCCACAACCACTATTAATTAATAGATTATTGGTATGGAAATTACATGTATATTCTGGGAATTATTAAAAAACCTAATCCTTTAAAAGTTTTTTTTTAAGTTCAATTCCTAATATATTATCAAGATGTCAACAACAACATGTTTTGTCTCTTAATTATCTTAGATTTTTGTGTTTAAGCTGTGTACTGCTGATATTAATTATTTGATCGATTCTGATCCACGGCGACGCATTCATGTCGCTCCCTAATAGAAGTTGAATATCCTTTGTAAAACATCCACTGTCACGTATTTCAGTTTTTACGTGTAGATACAAAAATAACTGCCTGCAAGTAGTATAGTATAATTATATGGGCTTTTTCGCTAAATTTTGATTTCACGTCACAACAATTCCATGTATTAGCAACAGCCGATCGGCCTGCCAACGACATACTCCTACCTGACTTAGGTCCCGAGTCTGGTTTTCTGTTTCTAAATTGTCTTTGTTCATTTAAGTTATCGAAACAAAGATAACAATATAATCATTCGCACGACTGGCATATAAAATAACTGCACAGTTAATAGGATGACGTACATCTCTTTTTGTCTTTTGTTTAAACATCCCGCTCTCGCGGCGTGATTTTAATTGTTTCTAGAAAAAGTTCATGATACGATAGGGAGATTATTATTATTGATATATAAACTGCTGGACAGTTTCTTTCGAGCAAGAAAAATTTCGCCTAAATTTAACAGGTAATATTTTCTGAACCAGATATGATATCGACCTACGGTTTTGAATGGTTGATAGATTCATCCCTTGGGAAACAATTGTCAATGTTGGATTTTCTTTAACTGTCAGAAAATTGTATATACAGGGTGTTAAAGAAGGCGATGATTTTTGCTCCAGTTTTAAGGGCGTGTAACTTTCACAATATTATTTTTAAATTTTATTACTTTACGTCAATTGAATCACTGGTTCATAGCAAAGAAATTAATTTGTCAAATTTTTGATATTTGCTTTATTTTAAGAAATACCGATTTTTTTGAAAACCTTGCTTTATTTTAACTAATTGGTAGCTAGATCTCACTGTGCGTTGTATCATGCAAACTTTGCGAGTGATTCTTATACCTTATAAAAAACTTGATTATGTTCAGTAACAATAGTAGCCCTTGGGGGGTGTCGCATGACTGAGGATCGTGGTTCGGAACCCACGTTAAACTGTAGGTCCCCTCCGGAATGGCCCTGGCAGCGAATAAAGAGGAAAAAAGCCTAATTCGAAAGAAGGGCAGAACGGCAAGACATACTAATTGCATTTTAGGTTTTCATTAATTATTTATAGTCGGTAATATTACTCTTATTTCGGCGGGCTTCGGTAGCCGGGATGCATTTTTTCGCCGCTTTGCCGTAATTGGTGCACAGTATGACGTCAGAAAGTAAATTACGATTTTATGAGCCCTGGGACCGTGTCATTATATGCAATCGGAATGCCGTTGCGCCACTGAGTTACGAGATATAGAATATAAGAATAACTCAGTCTTATACCACACCACACTGGTTCACGTTTCACGGAAATCAAGGAGCCGCCATTGATGGGCCAAAAATCTCACTATGAGATTATATTCACTTTTTTCTTTTTATCGCATTTGTTCTTCTAAAGATGAATGCGTATACATTCGAAACTTGTAGAGAATTCACCATACACCATATAAATAGAATTTTTTATAATTCCAAAAATCTTTAATTGTATTAAATTTTGAAAGCTTAGAAGTCTCTATAGTCTGTGGAGTAATAAAATGGGAAATTCCGTCCATTTCGGCTCAATTTCAATGTCGGCCATAGGCGCAGGTAAATTTTGTGCATTAAGTTATTTATGATAACTAACAAAAAAAAAAGATAATTTGATAAAGAAGGAACTATTAGCTATAGCAAATTCACACAAACATCGTTTTATGAATTATGTCGTGGAAGATGTGGCTGAAAACATAGTGTAACTGTGCTGCACACCGCCATATCGTTGCAAACTAAATCCTATAGAACCTATATGAGCGCAAGTGAAAGGATTTATAGCATGACACAACACGACATACAAAATAAAAGACGTTAAGCTACTGTTTAATCAAGCCATTAAGGAAGTGACACCAGAGAACTGGCGAACAGCAGTCAATCATGTCATTAAAGAAGAGGAGAAAATGATGGATCTTGACCACATGATCGATCGGACCGTCGACCCGTTAATTATAACGTCAAGTGGAGATGACTGTTTCTTAGATGACGAAGAATATTATAATTTTTATAATTTAATTTCTGTATAATGTATTTTGCGTTTTTTTATAATGTTTAATAAAAAATAAGTGTACCTAATACTATGTACATAATGCACCCCTTTATCACACCATTTTTAGTGTTTCTAAATGAATAACAATATGCCAAACCCATAAATTGACCCAAACCCGGATGGTACTACCTGCACTTGATGAAAATAAAAAATGTTGCAATGAAATCAATGCCAAATTATGAAAGTCACATTCCTTGAGTCACTCTGTAGTCCCTTTGCATACCTATTACTCTACACCTTTCTGAAATAGACTATAGTAAACTTAATTATTTTTTTTTAAATAATCTATGTGACAAACCTACTCCAATTATTTCTTCTCGTTGCAAGAACTAATTTGATGAAATCAGTCGTTGCAAGAAAATTATGTTCTCCTATAAGGAAAACAATGCGAAATAATACCTTTGCATCATTCCGCAGTTACACCAGTTACCAGTAATTGCTCAGCCAAAAGGTATTCTTTTTTTATTGTCATGTAACATAATCCAAGGCTAGTTAAAAATAAGATAAAAAAATGCGCGTCTAAAATTTACAACATATGGACAGTAGCAATTCTCTAGAGAGTATTTAAATTATCTTACAGATAAATCTTTTTTATATATGGAGAAGTATTGTAATAAATAGCTGCTTAAGATGGTTAAATCTAAAATAGTTTTTCCATTTTTGTCGTCATAGTCCAAATGGCGACTGTAGATGTACAATCGTCACTGAATACAAAGGATTTTAGTTTAGAAAAAGTACAATAATATACAAAATCGAGGGTTGGTAATAATGTTGTGATAAAAAATTAACACCACCGTTTGGTCAGCGTTTTCACCATATAATTTGACGACTTTTATGCAAACCCTACACGATCAATTAGCCCTAAATGATATAATCCATGTTGGGGGGGTGGGGGGGCATTTGTCCCCCTTAGCCCATATTTTTTCGTTTTTTTTTTGCATTACCTTTAGAAACTGTGTTAATTAAATTTCTGCTCCTTTAATAGTAAACATTGTCTTACGTACACTATAAGTAAATCCATTTTTACGCACTACACTACTGTACGTCGTGTTGCCTAGTACAGCGTTTCTCAAACTTTTTTGACCACGGACCCCTTTTGATTTCGGAATTTTGTTGTGGACCCCCATCCCGCGCTTGCTACATTAGTACAAAATGACACAGTACAGAATGATATTCCCAATAATTTACAGTTAGTAGTTAATCTACACATTATTTTTATTCAAAGGTTATTTTTTTAACAAGGCAAAAAACATCAGTAAGCTGGTTGCAGCAAATGTTTTTAGTGAGATGGATGGATCTGCTTTCTACTTCCACATAATTTCCTTATGTTGGGTTTGATTGAAGAAAGCTGCAGCCTTATGTCTGGTTCTGCATTAAGTCAATTACGATATTTTGTTTTTGTTGCAACATATGTCGAAAATCCCCCTTCACCTAAGTATGTTGTCAAAAATGGCAGTAGGACTGAAATTGCTTGTTGAGTCAGATCTGGATATTCACCTTCAATATTGCACCAAAAATCTACCAATTGCTAGGAGGGTTGTTGGCTTTTTAGTTACTTCAAAGGGATTTTGAACCCATTTATATTCTTGAAGGTTTTTTTCCTGGCTCTCTGGAAAGTACTCTTTTACTGAATAAAGCACGTCATTTAAATGTTGATAGATTTCATTAATAAGTTGATCGGGTATGTTTCTCTCTAATTCTTTTTCCCAAAACTCTTTTAATACTGGAAATGAATCAACGTAAATAAAAAATAATATACACTTTTAAGATACTTACCTTGGACCTTTGGATATTTGATCCAATTCCTTAGCAGGGGACTTGGATGGCCGTTTTAGCCACATATCAATGTTACATATAAAAAAAATGCTTTCACAACCTATTCGAACCCACACAATATCGTATTTAACCAAATATTCTAACTAGTCTAGGCCTGTCATTGGCGCTTAAACGATAAGTACGTAATTTAATTGCAGTGGCGTTGCGGCCTTATCCAATTTTCCATGATTTTTTTTTCAGTGGTTATATAACTCGCGGACCCCTAACGGGTTGATCGCGGACCCCCAAGGGGTCCGCGGACCGCGGACCCCAGTTTGAGAAACGCTGGCCTAGTATAACAATCAAGTTAGCCTTGAAGCACTCAAATCGTGACATTTATCTATCTTGCGTTATGAATATTTGACGTGACATTGTCATTATTTGAATTTTGAAGTTCAAATTTATATACTATACAAATTATAAACCGATCTTTAATTCATTAGTAAGAGTGGTAGAAAAAGTATATTAAGCAGTTATCCGCACTTCTATGATTACCGCGCTTTTTCCGTTCGTGCGTAATAATATGCTTTTAACCACACTTAATACGTAAATGAAAAAATATAATACAAACTAAGCAATACATTGGAATACATATATCACAATAATTCAAGAGCTCCCTCTTATATTCAACACATTTTTCTAATCTCTTCCTTTCATGTCTAAAGAAGTTTCTTCAATTTTTTCCTAGAATATTGAACGATCTAATACTTCAATATTATTGGAGTGGCATAAAAAATGTGTTTTCCATGAAAAATTAGGGCTGCTTGAGGGCTACAAAATGTTGCCATAACTACCAATGGGCCAAAGTTGTAGAGTGTAGCCCTTTTGTTTAAAATACATCTTTTGGCGAGTTATTGTTTGTGTGTTTATGTTAAATAAAAATGTGAAACATGTCATATTTGGGGTACAATAGTATATTGTATACCTAGTAGGAAAAGCTGAATATTCCCGGATGACCGTAAAGATTATATGTCGAGGCGCAAGCCGAGACTGACAAAACGGAGTCAGGAAATGTGGCTTTTTCTACGAGGTATATGTACTTATTTTTCCGTAAATCGAAAATTATTAAAAGAACATAACTTATTATCAACTTGTTAAAATTTTGAAATAAATATTATTAACTTTGTTCACAAATAAAGGATGCCATTAAATATTTGTGTTGTAACTATGGAAACACAGTAATATTGAATTGTCAAGCTTAACACATTTTAGTTTACACGTAGCCGTACAGAAATAATATATTCCTTACAGTACAATAATAAATATTTCCTAACAGTTATTTTCCGTTGCCTAGCAACGACTAAGTGTTAGGAAATATTAACTTTTTCTTTCAGAAATGTTATCAAAAATGTCAATATTTCCGATCGATTTACGGAAAATAATTTTTCTGCTTTTCAAAGAGAGCATAATGATAGTACAATCGGCATAAACCTGATACAGATAGACACAATACACCTATTTCCTTTATAAGTTAATATAAAATTTGATAAAACCTTACACTGATCATTATTTATTAAACAAAAAACCCTGCAAGACGATTCCCTTTATTTAACCTTATCAAAAATATCTCTTTTTTCGAAACGACCCCTTTATAAATTATTCATCCTTATGAAAACAAATCTGGCTCGAACGTCTAAAATATAAAATAATCTTTTAAAGAAAGCTATTCGAACGGAAAACAGATTTTTTATAACTCCACTAAATAACGTAACAGGGAAATTCTTATATTACAATAAGGCAGAAAAGATCAACTGATTGTGTTTGCTCAAGAAAATAAAGGGCACCGGGAACAATATTAAATGTTAAATGGCAAATTTTTAAAAATATGTTCGAATCAAATTCGATTGATGTGTCGCTATTTCTGAGTAACCGAGAAAAGGGTAAAGATTATTCTACTGGGTCGCCTCATATTTTATCTTATTTCGTTAAACCAGCAAGGTTACATAACTTCCGTATAAAAAAATTAAATTCAGTTTTAAAAGTCCGAACTGCGAGCAGTTTTTTTTCTTCCTGGATTCCGTCCCTGCGCCGTATGCACTTAGGCTAGATTTGACCCATTGTGCTCACCATGTTTGATTGTTAAACCCACTCAGTGATCCCAGTTTCTTGCACTAGTTTGTGTAGATAGAATGGGGACAGGGACAGGATGTCCTCTGGTTCCAGTTTTGGTTACCCGAGTATTTATTGCCTCTTCCGATCTAGTGACTCTCAATAACAAATGCTGTAGAGTTTCCCTGAGTTGCCCCTTTAATCTGCAGTTAAGGCCTCCATTGTATACTTGTATTCTGTGTAGATGGTTCTTGACAGCCATGTGTCCTGTCAGAATTCCTGTAATAGTTCTTCGCTGACCCCTATTCAACAAAGTTACCGTCTACAAACTATGCATAAGACCAGCACTACTGTATGCCGCCTCATCATGGTCAACACTCTGCATGACGGGGAAAAGCAAAATACAAACCTATCAAAACAAATTGCTACGAATAATAACTAACGCACCATGGTTCGTACGTAATACCACATTACACAGAGACCTTAAAATGGAAACGATCCAAGACTACATCTCGAACACCAGCAACAATTACTTCAACACAGCAGAACAAAGCCAGAACCCGCTAATCACAACACCAGGCCGGTCCATACAGGCTACCACGACAATGAGGGGCCCAGGTTCAAACCCCTCACACAACACGAACATAATGTACTAGTTTTAAGCTAATGTTTTGTCAATAATTAAGAGGAGTTATAGGCCTAGCCTCGCTTAAAATGTTAATCAATGAAGATCCTAGTCCTATTCATTTCAAGCAGCTGTTTAGTAAGTCTTGAGTCTAGATTTCCAATAAAGCTTTTGCTGTGGTGTAATACATGTCTGTTGCTCCAATGGTCCACCGCTTTATGGCATCTCGTACTGTGTACATATTAACGATCTAAGGGCTGCGTGACGGTCATATGGCGTAGATTTCGGCTTGGAACACTGTGGGAGATATAAACGCATTTTTCTTCGGTCTTACAACGTTTATCTTCACTCCGGTACCCTCTTTAGTTTTGGAGCCATCTGTGTACCAGATTATTGCCCCAGGAGTAGTTTCTGGTGTTTTGTTTTCCCATACGTTTCGTTTATCAGACTTCGTATGGTATATCATAGCGAAACCTTGGGTACGAGCAGTTACAACCAACAAGTCATTCGATGGGTATGGTAGCTACACTTTTGGTAGCTTAAAATATATCAACAGATAAGAGTTTACTCTTATCTTATGACTTCCTACTGTGAGCGAGACTCTTTATAACCACCAAAGTCTGGCTAAACGATATTTCATATGCGAATTTCTTTTAAACCACACAATCAAGTTGATAAAAACCTGTTTTATATTTATCGGCAAATATAATTCTTTCTAGCGACCCTTTTCAGAGATATTGGCGTTTGTTTGAAAAGTCAACCAGCCAAACAATAATAAATATTCCCTCACATAAAAACTCGTATCAAAAGTTACTTCTATAAAATAAGTGCCCTCTATGCCCTTGCCAAGAATGTGATTGGGGAGCTGCTGACTCCCTTTGAGCGCTTATGACTACATTATTAAAATATCGCGATTATATTTGATTATATTGTTTACTTCTACCTTGTGAAACCTTACCTTTTTTAGTCTTTAAATTTGCAGACAAATATTTCTTTTTAATGGCCTCATCCGGCGGCTCAGGTTTCTCGGGATAAATATACTAATAAATTTGCCAAAAACGAAAGGTTTATTTTTAAACAATCAAAAAACCAGTCGGATATAAAATTTACTTAAAAATATCCGCATAGGTATGTTATCCTAAACATTTGGACGCAAATAATTACAAATACAAATTCTAAAACACAAACAAACCAAAACATTTTAATTCAAATAAACTAACGGGAATTAAAACAATAGTTATTAGGGATCTTTTGCCAATTTTGCTAATGCAACTGTTCAACTTTTTATTTTCCAATCAAAGTCTTTTGATTTATAGTATTATATTATAGACGTATTTACACTGAAAGTTGGAAATTCGATTTTTTTTACTTACTCCAGTTTCCAAAAAAATTATATAAAACCTAGTATATTATTCCTTGTCACGTTATGTGTTTCATAATTGTAATAAAAAGAGTAAGCCTCAACTTTGAAGAAGAAGCGTTTAAATGCGAAATAATGAAAATAAATCGTTAACTTTGCATGTATAATTTGGAAAACTTTTGCTGTTTAATAAACTTCTACAAGTAGTCCCTATTATTTGGGCAGCAATTAACGTTACTTTAGCAGCGTTATTATATTATACATACAAATTAAACATTTTCAGACCATTTTCAGAGCATTAGGCGTATGTAGTATTTTTAAAATGGGTAAACTACATTAATTTCACAGAATTAATTTCTACTTGAGTTATTTATTGTATTTACCAACAATAATTGTTTAGAATATATAATTATTTTACTGCATACATTATTAACGACAAAACAGAGTGAAAACGCCTATAATTAAAAACATTCAAACCAATTCTTACGTGCTGAAATAATATTAGCCTGTTTTTTGTAAATAATAAAATAATAAATTTTTTATTTCACAATAAATCCACGTTAAATTTCCGTATTAAAAGGCCTGTTAAATTAAAATCGCTCTTTGTAGTCATTGATTATTTCGAATTTGTTGGCAGACGATCGACTACAGAATGTCTTCGCTGTTAAACTTCTATACTCTACACAAATATTTTTCTTAACTTTATTATAGTATTGGCAACGAAGTCGGTATGTTGCAAATAACAGATTAGCTTACCTAGTTCTTACAACAAGTTTAAATACTTATTTTAACCAAACACACCAGGACTACTAAGAGATGGCGCTAAAAGTTATATACAACCCTAGAAGGTTGATAATATTATAATTTTCAGTATCAAGACTATCGTTTGGAAGGTATACGCACCTACGCTGTACGGACGAGAACGATAGAGTTCGAAACTGGTCTGCAAGCGATTGGATCCTACCAATAGTAAAGTCTTCCCTTCTTCAACACCATGTTAGATATCAAAATACAAAGCAATCTGATTTGTATTTTGATATCTAACATGGTGTTGATAAAATATGACCTTATATTATTTTTTATACATTTTCAAAACAAATAAACATTAAACCTAAAAACTCTTATTATACGCAACAGATATATAAAAAATGCTGGTAAATGATCCTTAAATGGTAAAAAATGATGTACATAAAACCAGATAAAACAACAAAGTTATAAGATTTTTAGATATCTCTCTAAATTAGGTACTATGATTTTAAGGTTATTTGGTTTTGCACGAAAGGAAGGGTTTGTTTAGGTTTGTGATGCAAGCAGCAGGCTATGGTTTAAAAATTAAACAATTATTAAAAGAAAATTACAAAAATTAACAATTTTTAGTAATAAATATATCGCTTTATTCTGCGAAAGGGCCGAATGTGAGAAAGATAGATATATTCAAGTGATTGATGACCCAAATTGACAATTATGTTACAATGTAATTTGGTTCATGGATTTTCCAAAGAATTGTACATTGTATACCTAGTAGGAAAAGCTAAACGTTCCCGGACGACCGTAAAGATTGTATGTCGAGGCGCAAGCCGATATTGACAATATGGAGTCCGAGAATGTGGCTTTTTTTACGAGGTATACATAGTATTTTTCCGTAAATCAAAATTAAAAGGATATAACTTATTACAATCAACTTGTTAAAATTTAGAAATAAATATTATTAAATAGGGAGAAATAATATTCAAAGTCAATCTTCACTAAGATATATTTTATAAGAAAAAATTTACTTAGTTCTACATGTTTTGAACGTAGAAACGTTCGTCTTCAGGAGAAGTATAGTTACAGTAAAGGAAATTGTGAGTGACACCCTCATAGAGCTTTTGAGGAAGTTAAATACTTGAAGAGAATAATGCTTACATCGAAGTAGCGGAGAAAAAGGTACTACCAGGTTCTGAAGATAAATATGGGAGTTAAATAATATATCAGGGTGAAAAATGAGAAACGTTATGTGTGAATAACCTAAAGAAGTAACTGCAACTTAAGTTGTAAAGTATATTGTTGAGAAGTTATGGTAGAACGAAAAGATGAAAAATTATATGAGTATTGGTAAGATAGATGTACCAATGTTGTAACAGTATGGTGTTCAAAGACATATTAAAGTATGACCACTTTAAGTGAACGGCAGTAGAGTTCTGGACTTGCATTGTCTTTATTTGTTTAGAATCACTACGTTTCAACTAGTAAGCATCTCCAGTCGTCTTCAGGTTCTTGATTGAATGCCATTCTTCAAGACTACCATAATTTAAGCGTTTCAATTCCTTTTTAAAAAACTAAATTCCACAATAAAACCATAAAACTTACATAAAATGTTTTCTTAAGATTCTCATAACAGTTACCAGATTATAAACTGCCCATGTCACTTAAAGTGGTCATACTTTAATATAAAAAAGTAAAAAAGGGGGGAGGTCGGTTGTACGCCGTTTTTCAAAGAAATGAAAGGTATTTTTGTATTCAGCGTAGTTTATTAAATATTGCCTAGCGCTTTCGGCCTAATTGTAGGCCATCATCAGGGCTTAGGTCCTACAAGAAGAACATATAAAGGTAAAAAGCCTATATATGTTCTTTTTACCTTTATATGTTCTTCTTGTAGGACCTAAGCCCTGATGATGGCCTACAATTAGGCCGAAAGCGCTAGGCAATATTTAATAAACTACGCTGAATACAAAAATACCTTTCATTTCATACTTTAATATGTCTTCGAACCCCACAGTTCATACTGTTACAACAATGATACATCTATCTTACCAATACTCATAATTTTTCATCTTTTCGTTCTACCATAACTTCTCAACAATATACTGCACCACTTAAGTTACAGTTATTTCTCTAGATCATATACACATAACGTTTCTCATTTTTCACCCTGATATACCATTTAACTATTTATCTTCAGAACCTGGTAGTACCATTTTCTCCGCTACTTCGATTTAAGTATTTAACTTCCTTAAAAGCTCTATGGGGGTGTCACTTACAACTTTCTTTACTATAACTATACTTCTCCTGAAGATGAACGTTTCTACGTTCGAAACATGTAGAAATAAGTAAATTTTTTCTTATAAAATATATCTTAGTGAAGGTTGACTTTGAGTATTTTTTCTCCTTATTTAACTTGCCAATTCACTTCAAGTATGGACTACTTCTTCAAATTAAAATATTATTAACTTTGTTCATAATAGTGGATGCCAAATATTTGTGTTGTAACTATGGAAACACAGTAATATAAAATTGTCAAGCTTAACACAGTTTAGTTTCCAAGTAGCCGTACAGAAATAATATTTCCTTACAGTACAATAATAAATATTTCCTAACAGTTATTTTCCGTTGCCTAGCAACGACTAAGTGTAAGGAAATATTGACTTTTTCTTTCAGAAATGTTATCAAAAATGTCAATATTTCCGATCGATTTTCGGAAAATAGTTTTTTTGTTATTATTTATGTCTTTATATTATTTATTTGTTGGTGTATGCATGTAAAAAAGTGGAAAAAGGTACTCTCTCTTCAGTTGTAGCCGGTGCTACCAACCTAGTCAGTTAAATTATTTACTATATTCATGCTGTATTTCATTTTACACTAATTATTAATACATAATTATCACAGTTTGATCTTTTAATAATATATGTGTGCATTCTAATTTCATTCCTGTAAAGTTATGTAGTAAAATTTGCGTTTTCCGTCAAAAGTGGAGTAATAACTTAAACATCGTAAAAATGTTATTTTAGGTTGCAAATTGATTTGCGCAGAATTATTCTTTTAATAATGATGAAATTCCTGAAAAATTTAATCAGACAAGTTATTAAAAAAATTTCAATTTACAATTTTTGTAGTGAATTTTTATAGTATGACAATTAATTTAACACCAATTACTACAATATTAACGCGTAAAATATACTATGTACCTACAAAATGAACGTTTTTTGCTAACCTTGGTAGGTTTTTTGCCATGCAAATATTTGTCCACTGCAATATTTTCCTTGTTGTTGTTTGTACTTAAGTTTTTTGCCATGACGGGGCTTCAACCCCAATCGACCTTAAAACTTTTATTATACGCAACCAATGTAGAAAAATAACTGGTAAATCTTCCATAAATGGTGAAACATAACGATCAGCATATCCAATAAAGCAAATAAAACGAAATTATGAGATTTCTAAAAAAAAATTCCAATACAACTAATAATTAATAGGTTTAAGCTTATGTGACTTCCACAGTATTGTCACATCTCTTTCTACGTTTACAGTGTTGCACAGTAATGCAAAAAAAAAGTTTTTAACTTTTTAAAACGAATTCTACAGCTATTTTGCTCTACTTTCGGAGATATTTCTTATTCATTCTTTAAGTCAGTGTGGGACAATTATTTCTATTAGACCACTTTTCAGACATTGTCATTAATATTATAGTATAAAAATTTTAAACGACATTGGCAATATTGTCAAGATGTAGTTTTCATGACGTAGAGTCGCTACTGACGATGAGTAGTGTTCTCTTTTTGTTCAGTAATTTTGTATTGATTTATTTTTTCAGTGGTGGCTTAAAAATATCAACAAATACAGAGACAGAAAGTTTAATTTTTGTTTTTTATTCACTGCAACCCAAATGACAATTTAGTGAAAGAGCACATTATCAAACAAATAAATTCAATAAAACTATAACTAAAGAAATATTCACGAGAGAACTCGTTTTTCGACATTTGACATCCAGATATATGACCTCGGCCGGCTGATTAGGACTTTCAAAATTTCCCCAGATTTTGACAGAGACGTATTCAGCCAATGTTTGATTCATAAACGTATGATATTCTGTTTTAGACTATAACTAACAATTAATTATGGATCATAACTATTGTTTGCCTAGTACCGCAGCTAATGCCATTGCTGAGAAGGTATTTTTAAACAGTTTCAATTTATTTTTACAATAATTTCTTGCATTTAGTCATATAACACATTTGAACCTGCTTTTTACAAAGCGCCTTCTTGGCGTAGGGGTGTAGGCTCTCCACTTTGGAATTAAGGGTCGAGGTTTCGAAACCCACTTCAGACAAAACATTTTTTTATTTTATTTTTTTTTGTTCTTCAGTAATTATTTATTTTTTTAAATCGATTTCAACTAAAAAAAATGCAAGAAAATTATTAACCTTAAATCTTTAGAATAAAAAAATATTTCGCAATTATTATGAATGTCTCACTTATAATGGAAACAAGCTTATATTTTCGGTATTTCTGAATTGATTGTTTTGAATTTTAGTGTGGTTTCGTGTCATCTTAGGAAGCATTTTTTTATTGCTAAAAATTTTAGTTAACTTATTGGCGTTTGGATTTATAGGTGTTCTAAAATAATAATTCACCTTTAGCGATTATTAGTTTTCATTTTCGTACAACTAAAAGTTTCGGTATTCAACAAATTCTGAAGTTCCTATCTTATTATTGTGGTCTGTTAAACTGTTTTTTAAAATTAACATTTCAACCTTTTTCTTGTCGATAGATTGTGTTTTTTTGAGGTTGCTAGATTTAGGGGCTTAGCACCACAAAGTATCCCCCGAACTACGCCTATGTCAATATTAGATATATTATATAACAACACATTAGTTAATTATTTTTATATAAATAAAGCAAATAAACATTTTTATTGTATGTTGTACTCAAATAGCTTACACGAGTTTTTCTATTTACCACTGTGTCGACCGGTAAGCATATCTACTATCTCTGTTATAATTACCTATTCCCAAACAAGGAAAGAACACAAGGAATATAGGCGAATAAAAGAAGCTGTCATTTCCTAATCTGTTTTGCAACTTTTTACCCTCATCTTATTGTTATCTTGTTTAGCATGACAACAATAACTTTTAGTGGCTTAGAGAATATTATTTTTTAAACATACAGTTTACATATTAAAAATTTGTAATTTCTAAGTCCGATCCTGTAATTTACGTCAAGTCATACCAACATAACACACTAAAATTAACCAGCATGCATTCATATCACGTGATTGGGCCAGGATCTCGCGAGTTCTATCAAGATTATTACTATACCAAAATAAGCTGCAGTTTTATTAACTGCTGATTACTGTTACTTATATCTATAAAAAAAAACATCCTTCTATTTCTTAGAAATTGGATAAATTGAGCAAAATTAATTAGTTTCTACAAAAACTTTTAAATAAAATGAACTGTAAGCAAACAAAAGTTAATTGTAATATATTAAAACCTTGTAAAATTCATTGTTTTTTTTGAAAGATAGACAGATATGCGCGAGAAAAATATGTCTACGTGACAATTTTAGCATACGACTTGTTTATATAAAACAAAATATAGATATAATTAAGCCCAATTTGTGGAAATGGACAATTTTAGACCATTGAACGCTGATCACGTTGTTTTACTTAAATAAAACCTCTTTATAAGCATTGTTAAACAAGCATAATAATTGGTCAAGCATGAATGAATTTAAAATTATCGGTTAGAATTGTCTGTTTCGTGTAGTATACAATACTACAAGGCTAAATAATTGTCACATGAATGAAATTATAGCCAACTTTGATCTAATAGCAATGTTCAATGCTTATTGTTACCGAATTGTAAAAGGTTGGAAAGAGTTACAAACCAGCTGTTTTAAATGTCATATATCGAGTGACACAAGAAAGTGCGAACTTCATTTGCCATTGGTAACTTTTAAAACAACAAAAAAGTATTTTTTTGTTTTTGTTTTTTCTGTGGCATCCTTATGAGGTACTGACCAATTACAGTTTATTGTTTTTTCTGAGGCTCCGGCTTCTTCTTCAAGATACTAAATTATATAATTTATATGTATATGGTACGATATGTTAATAATTTATTTAATATAACAGACATACGCATCTATTATAGATTTATTAATAATGTTACCCGCTGAATGTGCAGAGAAAATTAATTTCATGTATCACTTATTGAGTTGGTTTTTCCATAAGTTCTAACATGATCCTGTGGTCGAAGCGGTAAAGCGTTGAACTTTGGATCCAATGGTCGTGAGTTCAATCCCGGCAGCCTGCAAACTTTTTAAAAAAATTTTAATATAAGGTTCGTAAGTGAAATTACGAAATGGTCGTAATATCAACATTTTTATAATATACAGGGTGTTACATATTCAACATACCAGCATTGGAATTTCGGAAACCATAGGAGGTAGAGAAACGGTTCAATGGGGGTAAAGTTGTGCAATTTGCTGCTGCTTATAATGCCGCTTTAAAAGTTTTCAAATTCCGAATACTTCCGATTTTATTCGAAAAAAACCGAAATTTTGCAAAATCGTTTTTATTTTTTCCTGAGCTCATTCGACTAGCTATTTAAAAATAAATGACACTTTGTTATTGCCACTTTTTCTCCTCTACAAAATGACGTTACTAAACTAAAGATCCGCCGTTTCGTCTCCGAGCGGCCATCACCAACTTTACTTTTTTAAATACGGGCCTGGATTTTTTTTAACCGATTTTTAAACCCTCCTACCCTTAAAAATGGCGATATTACTTTCTCATAATGATGAATTGTCTTATTTTTTTAAATTCATATTTTTTACACTTCTTGTCAGTCTGGTCCCGGCAACGAATTACATTACAATACTATTTAAAAACTTTATTTTATTTAAAACATTCATACATAATTAATCGAGTAATTAATATAATTTATTTTTCTAATAATTCTAAATTTACTAATTATAAATCCTAATTTTCTAAATGTTCAAAGAGATTGCCGTTTTGCTCAATAACACGATCGATTTCTTTTCCAATTTTGGCGACAGCCCTTTCAACCGATCTTTATGAAGTTAAAGAAATAAGCAAGGAACAATTCATCCTTATGAGAATATCGCCATTACATTTTGAGGGTAGGAGGGTTTAAAAGTCGGTTTAAAAAAATCCAGGTCCGTATTTAAAAAAGTAAAGGTGGTGATGGCCGCTCAGAGAGTAAACGGCGGATCTTTAGTTTAGTAACGTCATTCATAACGTAGAGGAGAAAAAGTGGCAATGACAAAGTGTCATTTATTTTTAAATAGCTGGTTGAATGAGTTCAGGAAAAAATATAAACGATTTTGCAAAATTTCGGTTTTTTTTTCGAATAAAATCGGAAGTATTCGGAATTTGAAAACTTTTAAAGCAGCATTATAATCAGCACCGAATTGCAAAACTTTGCCCCCATTTAACCGTTTCTCTAACTCCTATGGTTTCCGAGATTCCAATGCGGATATGTCGAATTTGTAACACCCTGTAGTGACAAAATAATAAAGTATACATTCTGTTTATTTTACATAATTGAAAACTTGTTTAATACTGTCTAGTGTATTGCAAGTTTGCGATTTTAATATGCATTCTATACATTTCGAACATATCAAGGTTGGATAAAACCATACTATTATCAAAAAAATGTTGATGTATTTTTGCCTCTCTACGTAAATACAAATTAAACTTAATAATATATTGTTTTATCTTCGGCATTACACAAATTACTGTATTATTAAAGTTAATCATACTATTATTTAAAGATACGAGGGAAACCTTTTTTTAGTTGGTATTATAATAATCCTAATCAAACGTTTTATTCGGTTGACGTCTGGCTTGGCCTGCTGTAATCTTTATCTCCATGAAAAAACCCACATTTGACACAGAAGAATAATAGCTCGACGCTTGTCACACCGCGGAGGTGGCTCAGCGGTGAGTTACTGACATTCGACCGTGGCGACCCGGGTTCGATTCCCGGAGTGGACATACGTACAATAAAAAAAGTATGTCCGAAATATAGTGGATTTAATAATGCAGGAAAGAGTTTAAAAGGTATCATCTCCCAACGCACCCCATTCATGCCGGTAACCAGGCCGGATGAGATCGGACATCTCGTGGGATGCGGAAGAAGATACACACTCCCCAATCGGTAGGTCATGCAGGCAAGAAACCAAGGGGCGATAGCCCTTGGGGGTGTCGCATGACCGAGGATCGTGGTTTGGAACCCCCGTTTTTCTGTAGGTCCCTTCGGGAATGGCCCTGGCAGCGAACGAAGAGGAAAAAAGCCTAATTCGAAAGAATGACAAGAAATGACAACAACGCTTGTCGCTAAATATTTAATAAAAAATAAAATAAACTACGCCTTAAAACTAACTTTAACAGACGTTATTTCTCAGACGAATGCAAGGAATCTTTTTTTTTTGAAAATTTTTTTTGTTTTATTTCTGTGCTACAGAAAAACTTTTATCGTATCCCTCGTATTGTTATCTACAAAAATGATGTCCCTATACCCTACGTCAAGCAGCACCTAACTAATAAACATTATTATGACTCATTATAATTATATACTAGACATAACGTTATTGAGAACATAATCTTGTGATAAAACGGATTTTGTAAACATAATAATTTAAGAGTAAACAAATTGTCGTCATATTATTACTAATATTACCAAATGCATTAACTATTAATACTAATCTCAGTAGTCAATCCGTTGATTATTAGTTTTTTTTTTATTATAACACATAAAAAAAATTCTCGAAAAAAAGTATACAGATTTAATACTATTAGTCACACGACACGACGCCGACTTAGCTGTAACGTCACCTCGACGTCACATAATATTATACAAAATAATGATTATATCATGTTAACTCGAGCACCTAAGTGTCATCTACAGCTTGTAGGTGTAACTTATTAACTGCTTAGATATTTTGATCGAAAATAAAAAACACATTAGCGTCATAACATGATTTTATTTGTGAGATGCTGAATAATCTAATAACTAAAGTCAAAGCTTATATTTTTTTCGTCATATTTTGGAGCTTCTAAAAACGTCACTTGATGATTTTTTTTTCACTAAATTTTGATCCTATCGTATAGACCACGAAAATATCAAATTTTCTTCGGTTGCAGTTTTTTAATTTTTCAATTTTTAATCTTTAAACCCGGAAGAGATACGAAAATGGTTAAATTGTACTAAAGTTGCGTATTTTGGGGCTTAATAATTTGGCGAAAGAAAATTGCAAATATTCCTGATAACTTTGGAAATTTTTAGTTTTGGTTTTAAATTTTTAACGCCTTCATTTTTAAAATTTAAAAAAACAGAAACGCTTTTTCATAGCCGATTTTTCTGTTCTACAAAGTGGTATTATTAGTTTTTAAATTCGACGTTTCGTACTTTAGACACCAACTTCTAGTATTTTTTTTTTAATACAGACCTGTTATTTTTTTCTAAGCATTAAAAATGTATGACAATTTACAAATTTTTAAAATTTTAATGTTTTGTCAATAAATAACACATCATCATGGTCATTATGGTCCTATTACTTTACATTACAGGAAGTTATAGTGTTTAGACCGTTTATAAACGTATACCTTAATTCCTATAGTTTATGCCTTAGACCTCGCAATATAGTAAAACATAAAAAAGTAATGATTCCGAGTGTAGAAAAAGATGGAGTGTTAGTCTAGTTATGTTACTGTGATAGTGTCGGCTTATGTTGGTTTCAAAAATAATTGAAAATTTTTTTAACTGTTTATAAAGTGATACCAGTTTCAGGTGGTGAAACATGTAACACAGTAAACAGACAGAAAAATATCTGGGGCCGAGACTCTTTGAGTAAAAATGAACAATTTCGCACTCGCACCGCTCCCAGAGCGCCTTAAAGGATTTTTCCTACAGTGCAGGTGTTTTATCATATATAATATCACAAGAGATAAAATTTTGTCGGCAAAATTTTCGAAAGGTATGAAAGTTTGTTGCTTGGCAATTTCACGAATGACATTTTTGACAAAATCACGAGCCGTCAGGCGAGTGATTTTGTCGAAAATGTCATGAGCGAAATTGCTTAAAAGCAACAAACTTAAATAAATCCTTGAGAACAATTTTGCTTACACAATTTTTTCTCGAGTGGTATTCGACATGACTATTTAACTAGAAAAAAGACAAAGAACAATAAAATTAGAAAACTTTTATTTAAGAATAAAACAAAAAAATTACTTATTTATTGATGTAAAAGTTACAGTTGTGATAATTAAACGTTTGTGCATTATTTGATTGATTTTGATTTGATGATATTACTTGATCTGGTGCTTTTTCTCTTAAGTTTTATTAAAATTTTGCCGCGGCAAAAATCACATGTGAATTTTGTCCAGGTAGGTGCAAGTAGTAATTTTGCCAGTAGAAAACCGGCCGTTGCTATGACATTTTGCCAGTGTAAAACACTCTAGTTAAATAGTCATAAAAAAAAAAAAAAAAAAAAATCACAAATCTTTTTTTTAGTTTGGCTTTAAATGTTTATGACCGTAATGATTTAAAATGATAATTTAAAAAATGTGTTATTAGATTACAAAACGTTAAACTTTCAAAAACCTTTAAATTGTATTAAATTTCTAAAGCTTCCTAAAACTATATTTGAAAAAATTGACTTGAGGTTGGTATCTAAAGAACGAAACATCGAATCTGAAAACTAATAACGCTGTGTTTTTAAAATAAAGTAGTAGAGTTTAGTGTCCGTATAAGTAAGTAAAAAAGAAGGTTTTTTAGCGGCAGGCGGACAAAGTAGTGCATCTATCTTTTGCATTGAGTACACAGGGACGCCAAATGCAATGGGTTCCCTGGGGTACAGGTAGACAATGACAGGCTATTTCGTTCTTATTAGAGGCTTTCTGATGAGTTCTGATAAGAACGAAACAGCCTGTCATTGTCTACCTGTGCCCCAGGGAACCTATTGCATTTGGCGTCCCTGTGTACTCAATGCAAAAGATAGATGCACTACTTTGTCCGCCTGCCGCTAAAAAAACCTTCTTTTCTACTAATAAAGCTATCTTATAGAACATAAATAACGGCTATAAATAGTATTTTTTGTTTTTTTCCCAAGTCAAAAATTAAGGAGGAAAAAATTAAAAATCAAAACTAAAAATTTCGGTTCTCTAAAGGTATTCGGAATATTAAGAATTTTCTTTCAAGAAATTTTAAAGGCCCAACATACCTAACTTTTCCTTAATTTAACCATCTTCGTATCTCTTACCGTTTTCGAGATCTCCTTATACGCACACGAATTTGTAGCACCCTGTGTACGCACACAACAAAAAGTACTGTTATATTATAGGTACTACACATTACAGTGTAGGTAATCCATTTCTAGAAAAATGTTTTAAATAATTAAACTTGGGTAAATTGACCTTAAAAGGAGGTGCAGATACCATTCAAACAACAAAAGGTTACGTTATAATATTTGAACTGGATCCTATTGTTTTTTCAAATAACAAATTTTTACCGACCTTACTTTAATATCAGTAAATATCCCCAATTAAACAAGTGAAAGTCTATATACCGTAATTGTAATGATTCACTTCGTACTTTTTCTTTAACGTGTGCAGTATAAACTCCTTGCAAATATTTACAGTCGCCAAGCGACTAAATAGGATGCTAGGTTTTTTCATTAACATGATTTAATTCCACAAATTGTTTAATTTGTCCTGGATGTAAATTAATTATTGACTTAACGTTTTAATTTATTCGATAAAACAGTTTTAGTCATCCTGGTGACACCTGGTACATAGTACACGTCCGTATTTATTCACTAATTATTACTATGCGAATTTCCCAGGGTATTTGTAATTTTTTGTGCAACCTATATAATGGTAATGGTTAATTTAAGAGATAAAAAACCGTTTGAAATCGATGCTATCCGGCAATAATTAAACTTAATTATTTAAAGAAAAAAATATCCCAGTCATCTTGGTATATGGTATAGTATTTCTGTCATTCGGTTCTGAAACCACCGAAACGGATTGTTTTAGTATATTTCAGGAAGGTGTAGAGTAATAAAAACTCATTAGGTATGCAAAGAGACTACAGAGTGATCCAATGAATATTTAAGCCACTTTCATAATTTGGCATTGATTTCATTGCAAAATTCTTTATTTTTATCAAGTGCAGGTAGTACCACCCGGGTTTGGGTCAATTTATAGGTTTTGCCTATTATTATCCATTCACAAACACTAAAAATGGTGTAACCAAGGTGTGCATTATGTACATAGTATTAGGTACACTTATTTTTATTAAACATTATAAAAAAACAAAACATAAATTACCTAGACAGAAATTAAATTATAAAAAATCATAATATTCTTCGTCATCTTCTCTTGACGTTATAATTAACGGGTCGACAGTCCGATCGATCAGATGGTCAAGATCCCATATTTTCTCCTATTCTTTAATGATGGACTGCTTTACGCCAGTTCTCTGGTGTCACTTCCTTAATGGCTTGATCAAACAGTAGCTTAATGTGTTTCATTTTGAATGTCGTGTTGTGCCCATATAAGTTCCATAGGATTTAGTTCGCAATGATATGGCGGTGTACGCAGCACAGTTTCACTATGTTTTTCAGCTATATCTTCCACGGCATATTTCATAAAACCATGTTTGTATAAATTTGATATAGCTAATAGTTCCTTCTTTATCAAATTAACTTCTTTTTTTTTCTTTGGTTAGTTATCATAATTAGTTTAATGCCCAAAATTTACCTGCGCCTATGGCTGACACCGAAATGGAGCTGAGCTGGGCGGAATATCCCATTTTATTGCTATACACCTTTCTGAAATAGACTATAGTCGTTTGCAAATTACAACTTTGTCCTAATTTAACTTTCGCCGTATCTCTTAACTTTTACCATATCCCAATGGTGAGCATGAAATTTGTAACACTCTCTATAACCACAATAATTATCGATATACCTAAATTTACCTTTTTTTTTCAGGTAAGCAGTCTTCATTCTTTGGACTTTTCAGACCTAATTATGTGTAAGTATATCTAACATAATAAAATTATTAAAATCAATAATAAAAGAACAATGGGATTCAAGAATATAGAAATATCATCCGACCGCGCCGATATTTGTTATGTTAATTTGCGGTTCTTCTTGGCCTTTCAGCCTCGCGTTCAGTTAGCGTTGCCAGACGTACCATAATTTTCTCTTAAAGTTCATAACTCTGTCATCGCCGCACCATAATTTTTTATGGTAAAAAATTTTTAATTGTAAAAAAATGTGTATTTAAATTTTTGCTAATAATGAAATGTTTCCAAAAAAAATTTTTTTTTTTCAAGAAGGCCGTATTTTTAGACAGGGGAGGCAGCCGCTTTAAAAAATTGGCCTAGGGCGGCCAACACTCTGACTATAGTTTGTTTTAAGTTTCCCCGGGTGAGGACTGCCTCAATCAATATTGTTTATACTTCTGAAAACATCGTTACACCAAATACGGAATTTTTTTACAGTTTTTCTTAACAAAATATCCTTATAACCAACTTGTCAAACATGGCCACAGAAAATTCACAAAGCTAAATTAGTCGATATAGCGTGAATCAAAAACAATTTACGTGGGACGACCAAATCTATATTAATGAACATCAAAAATATATGAATACAATTGCAATGAGGCACGAATTGGTGAAGCGAACCAGAATAAAAAGAAGCATCGCTAAAAGACATGAGTATCTTGACCAATCGCGCTGTCCAAATTTGTTGAGTGTGCGTTAATGGATATGTTGGATCAAATGAATTGTGCAAAAAATTAACCAAAAGCGTTGGAGCATAAGATCGATTAATTTTGTCGTAATTTAACAATAATAAATATTTTTGAATTTTATATAAATCTACTACATATTAAATTAATTAATTTAAAGTTATAAACAGTGGCGTAGCCCGAAAATATGCTTGGGGGGCTCAGTGGGCGTAAGTAGGACATTTTTCTTTTCTGGAGAGAGAGACAGTCGGGACTACATGTATTTTATGATATTGTATCTAGTGAAGAAGGGGGAAAAACGCCGCAGGCGAAAAATTTTCTGGGCCAAGCACAAAGTTTGGTTAAAATTCATCTAACTACTATTAAATTTCAAAAATTAAATTATTTACTCTCCCCCTCTGCATGATTGGATTAAATTTGTTTTTGTAAACAATAAGTTGCAATTAGACTTTTAGATCCGAGCTCCTAGGCTCGGGGGAGGAAAGGGGGGGGGGGGGGGGGCTGCAGCTCAACAGCCTTTTTAATTTGATATTTTCATGCGCAGTTTGTATCACGTAATCTAAAATTTCTAGGTTTTGTATTAATTTGATTTTTTTGTGATAAAATAGTCTTACCGATAAATAATTTTTCGTACGACCACCTATGAAAATGAGAAAAAATATTTTTTTTCAACTCTAGAGTTGAAATATTTTTTTCACAAATCAAAGGTTTTTTTTAATAATTCTTTGTGGTCGTAGGAAAAATAGTGTTACTCGTGTAAAAGTGATTATTCTTAATCTCGGAGAATTTCCGCATTCGGCTGAAGCCTCGTGCTAAATATCTCCTCGTTTGAAAAGTACCAGTTTCATCACTTGCTATGTAATATACTAATTACCGGGATATTGTTGCAAATACAGTTTTAGTCCTATTAAAAAACACAAAACGTACTAAAATAGGTCTTTGCTTATAAATTTAAAGAAAACCCAAAAAAATATTTACAATACAAAACTTAGTTGACTTATTGTCACGCCCAGATTTTAGGGTACGATGAGGGCGTAAAAGTAACTATCTACGAAACCTTAGCAACTATCAGTAAAACATAGTGATTTAGATAACCAGTCTACAAAGGAAATCGAAAAGTAACATAATTGCAGACCTTTAACAATTGAAGTGAAGAATTACTTAGGTTACCTTTCAAGGTGCTAATCGATTTTTCAAATTCACATTTCTCCGAATTTACGCAAACCATTTCGGTAAATATCTATTTCATATTTAACGTCCAATATCATCATTTCTAGGGTATTAAAAATTATATTTCATAAGTTAGCGAATGCCAAGCTATTGGCGTCTGAAAATGTAATTATCGGGATGTGGCTGGTTGGCAAAACCAGATTCAGTTATTTAACAAACACTAGTAATGAAAAAATACAAACCATTCCCTCTTCCTAGAGAACGGTTTTTATCTTGATTTCTTTTTTTTTATCCTCAAGTTTCCTTCCACGCACAATAAAACTTGCAAGTCCCTATCATTTCTTGCATCCCTTCTTTGTTCCTGCCTTTGCAAGTCCCTATCATTTCTTGCATCTCTTCTTTGTCCCTGCCTTTCTTCACATCTGCAGTTATTTATTACAGTGCCTTTTGTCTCAAATTTCTTGATAGTCCTTTCGACTGTAGATTTTTCAGGTATCGGTCTATTCGGATACAGAGCAGCAAACATGTCTGACACATTTTGATAACTATTTCCTTGATAATACCATTTAATCGTCAATATTTTTTCTTCAGAAGTGTAATTCATGGCTAATATTTTCGATGTACGAATTTTTATAACAATAAAGCACACATTTCAAAATGACAACTTTATTTGACAGTTATCTTTTACCTTGACTGGTGCCCGCAAATACGGGGCCATAAAAAGGAGAAATAGTTAAAAAGAAATCGGCGATAATATCTAAAGTTATTCTTTTGAATGTGGGTTTTAGTGCTCTTTAATAAACCTAAATAGAATTTTTCTCTAAAATAATTAGGGAAGCCAATAATTGACCCCATTTAAAATTACATGGGATTTCCTATGTCCCGCTCGACGATGCAACACCCGGTATAGATAACACACTATGGCACATATTTCTTCAACATTTGGAAAATTAAATGTAATTCCTTTTCCTTTTTTGACATAAACTATCTACGGATAATACAAAAGTTTTTTGGAGCACAGACAAGAGATGTTATTATTCTCGCTGTCGCTGTACGCCGTACTGGGTGAATGCTAAAATAAATCTAATTTATCAGTATCAATATTAAAATTACAAATTGCTACTATTTTTTGACATAAAGTGGAAATGGAATAATAAAGAGAATCGTGCAAGAAATGGAAATAACCGCCAACGTATAGAAATAAATATATAATTTACTTTTCACATGTAATCGAGAGGTTCTGGGTTCGAATCCCAGCAAAGGCATAAAGCTTTTTCAATTTTAATCGAGTCTGTACGCCGGCAAAAATATTTTCCAATTTAAAAATTATATACAGACGCCAACATAACTACTTGGAAATATTAACATTTTTGATAACATTTCTGAAGGGGAAAGTCAATATTTTCTTACACTTAGTCGTTGCTAGGCAAATAACTGTTAGGAAATATTTATTGTTATACCGTAAGGAAATGTTATTTCTGTACGGCTTCTTGTAAACTAAAATGTGTTAAGCTTGACAATTCAATATTACTGTGTTTCCATAGTTACAACATAAATATTTAATGGCATCCTTTATTTGTGAACAAAGTTAATAATATTTATTTCAAAATTTTAACAAGTTGATTGTAATAAGTTATATCCTTTTAATAATTCTCGATTTACGGAAAAATAGTATGTATACCTCGTAGAAAAAGCTACATTCCCGGACTCCGCATTGTCAGTCTCGGCTTGCGCCTCGACATACAATCTTTACGGTCGTCCGGGAATGTTCAGCTTTTCCTACTAGGTATATAATGTACTATTTTTTAAATAATATACTTCACTGGAAGATCATTACCAAACATCAGAAAATAAACCATACAATATTATAGAGCTGCGACATTTTTAGTCACTCGACAACTTTCTTATAATTTCTTAAGAAAATGTCGGTCATAATCGGGCGGCTACGTGGGCAGGCCATTAATCGATGGTAACTATATTTGGCACTGGTTACGGCCAGATTAGGAGTAGATACGTGGAATAATTTTAGTCAGACTAATCCGTAGACATTGCCAAATATGTTTGTTTGTTTGTTTTTGTTTTAAAGTTGTAATGGTATCTGTTATTGCAAGTTTGAGTAATCTTATTCACGATTATACATTTTAATGCGTACGATGATGGATGATAATAAAAGAGTATACCGTCTAAAGGCTGTTTCACTTATAACACTGGTTAACAAGATTTTTGTCCCAAGCGCAAAAATGTCTGATTTTAATATAATTTTGCATGCTGAAATCAATCATGTTTTCAGAATTTCTCCATCACCCTTAGTTTTTATGTTCCAGTATATGTGATTATTTACCTATAAAATGCACGCATAGGTCTGTACTATAAGAGTCTTCTCTATGGAAGACGGGCTTGTATTTTGTAATGATGTATGCTCTGTTATGAAGGCACTTGGGCATGACTATGATACAAATGAGTGGCGTTTGTTCATTGACTCTTCCAAATCAAGCTTGAAAGCGGTACTACTCCACAATGGAAATAAGTTCTCCTCTGTTCCTTTGGCTCATGCAGGCAACATGAAAGAATCATATAACAACATGAAGCTTCTTTTGGAAAAAATTAAATATATAGACTTTAAGTGGAATATTTGTGGCGATTTGAAAGTTGTTTCACTTTTGCTCGGCATGCAACTCGGTTACACAAAGTATTGTTGTTTCCTATGCGAATGGGACAGTCGAGATAGGAAAAATCACTATGAAAAGAAAGAGTGGCCTAAACGAACTTCCCTGACACCAGGAAATAAGAATGTCAGTGGTATCCCACTTGTTGATCCCCAAAAAATTTATTTACCACCTTTGCACATTAAGCTTGGGTTAATGAAGAATTTTGTTAAAGGTATGGATAAAACTAACAGTGCGTTTGCATATGTGAGAAGTAAGTTCCCTAAAATCAGTGATGCCAAGATAAAGGAAGGTATTTTTGTGGGACCTCAGATCAGAGAGCTACTTCGAGATGAAAACTTTAGTGAGGCTCTGAATGAAGTTGAAAAAGCAGCATGGTTTTCTTTCAAGGACATTTGCAACGGCTTCTTGGGAAATCGTAAATCCGAAAATTACGTAGAGAATGTTAACAATTTATTGGTCTCATATAAAGCCATGGGTTGCAACATGAGTCTAAAAATACACTTTCTTCATTCACACTTGGACTTTTTTCCGAAAAACCTTGGAGCAGTAAGTGACGAACATGGCGAGCGATTTCACCAGGACATTCTGGACATGGAGAAGAGATACCAAGGCAAATGGAGCCCCGCTATGTTGGCAGACTATTGCTGGACGCTGAAGAGAGATGTTTCTGATGCAAAGTACAGTGGAAAGTCATATATGATCACATTTTCTAAGTAAATATATCACTTTGTACTTTATTTTTTCATAACTTATACCCATATTATAATATATACGTTCACAAAAATTCATTGCTTTGTCACTTTAAAACCCTGCGTGATGGAAAAATTCTGAAAACATATATGAAATATGTTTAAAAAGTACTACCAAGTACACCCACTTCAGCTCGTGGGACAAAAAAAATCTTAAATTTTGTTGACCAGTGTAATTGATTATCCATTATTATTTACAGGACAAAATAATAAAAAGGAACACGATTCTCTATAACAAATCTTACTAGACATGGAAGGGGTGGTAATGTACAATTATTTGTAGATTTTTAATAGCAGTTGTCATTTTTTTTTTCCGAGGACCCGTCCATATGCCGGATGCACTTAGGCCAAGTTAAGCTCATTGTACTCACCCTGTTTGATTTTCACACCCATTCGGTGATGCCAGTTCCTTGCACTAGCTTGTGTAGGTCAACTGGGAAGAGGGTGTCCTTTGGTACCAGTTTTGGTTTCCCGAGTAGTCGTTATTCGTTGCCTCTTTCGATCTATAGTGACTCGAAATAATTGCAAACCATATACTGTACTTCCCTAGCTTGCCCGCATAATCTACAGTTAAGGTCTCCATTGTATAGTTGCATTCTGTGCAGATGATTTTTGACAGCCACGTGTCCTGTCAGAATTCCTGTAATAGTTCTTAGCTGATTCCTGTTCATTTGAAGCAGCTGTTTAGTTAGTCCAAGGTCTGGATCCCCAATGAAGCATTTGCAATGTTGTAATCTCTGTCTGTTATTCCAGTGGATTCCAGTGTTCATTCTTGATCCATCGCTTTATGGCAAATCGTACTGTGTACCTTGGTACCCCAAGTGCCGGTTCTGGACCAATTAATATCTTTTCTGGGCCTTTCTTCGCAAGTTCATTGGCTTTTTCGTTTCCTGAAATACCTTCGTGTTCTGGTACCCACTGCAGTATTTGTTTACTTTTACCAGGGCCTCCAGTACCCCTTGACATTCCCATACCAGTCTTAAGGTTACCTTGAACAGCAGTAGCACAGCATTGTCTTTATTCGTTTTGAATCACTACGTTTTAACTGGTAAGCATCTCCAGTTGTCTTCTGGTGAATACTAAGGTTACATTGTTGCATATCAGTGATCTAAGTGCTGCTTGACTGTCAGAGTATAATATATGGATCCGCTTATTTTCATACGCACACTGTAATAGGGCATATCATAAGGCGAATGAAATGAAAGAATGTCATGCTAGGTAATATTTAGTAATAATTTTTTTTATTGTTCGAGTATTCCAAACATACCATAAAAAAACATTTAGATACATATAGCATCTATAACGTTTCCCATATGAATGTATTTTAATGACAGAAATGTTATTTTTGGTGTGTTTAAGAATACAAAACATTGTTAGTTATTTGGCCACTTTCGCTTGAATTAAATTATTTTAAATATATTATACCGGTAAAATTCGGCTGATTACGTGGGCAGTCCATTTGTGGATAGCTTTATTTGGAACTCGTTACGTAGAAATATTATGGAGTACGTGGAATTGGTCAGACAGATGAAAAGATATTACCAAATGTGTGTACTGTTATTTTATTTTGGTGCCTTATAGTCATAGCTTACGTTTGTGTATTTAAAATGTAATTGTGTCATCTTAGTCACTGGTTTGCATATAAATTCTAATAAGGATGATCTGAATGTTTGTTAGGTATGATGGTGCAAAACTCAATGACATCAGATTCCCTTGATTTTTGGGATACCTTCGACTAAATAATTTTTCGTTAATCCTATATACTTTTGTTACAATTTTTCTCTGGTAGATGTTCTTATATCCGAATCCCCAATCTAACTACCTACTAGTACATAAGTGCGGGTGCGGATCCAAAGAGGGTCATGACACCCCCCCCCCCCCCCCACCCAGCAGAGAAACACAACTACTAACTGACTTTAACTGGACCATATTCGCTAGAAGATCAGAAAAAAAATGTTTAAAATGGAAATACACGCCGATTGAGATTCTGTAAGAGCTACATTTTGGCACCAAAAAAATGTTTTTTGCTTGTCAAAGGTGCCTAATTTTTTTAAATGGGAAGATACCTTTTCAGAAAGTTCTTAAAATGAGAAAATTGAATATTCAATTGTTCTCATTGTAACAAATTCTCTAGAATTTTCAAAAAATATATAAAAATATTTGTAAAAAAGGCAAGAACCCGTCGATAGAGATGTTTTGTTGACTTCATACTTATAACAAAGTTTTGTTCTTTAAACCTTCTTAAGGGGATAACACAACTTCATTTTTTTATAAATAAATTGAAATTAAAAACAATGGGATATTTAATTTTCTTTTTAAAAGAGCTCTCCAAGAAGGTATCATAAGTAGTATCTTCTCATTTAAAAAAAATTAAGTTTGGTTATGTTTCACCTTATACAGGGGGTAAAAAAAATTTTTTTGGTGGCAAAATGCAGCTCATACAAATTCTCAATCGACGTATTTTTTTTTCAAAAATATTTTTTTCTGAACTTCTCGCGAATTTGTTCCAGTTAAAGTCCCCACCCTGTATTAGTCACATACAAAAATGCAATTGTGCTTCAAAATATTACTAAAATTCCTACTAAATTTTTATAAACGTTTTTTTTATTTCCATTTTTAATGTTTATTTTATGAAGAAGTTTTTATTAAATATGTTTTTTTTAAATCTGTTTTTAATTAAATTCGCATCTTTTGTCGGTCACTAAAAACAAAATATTTAAAAATATGTAAGTACATTTTTTTATTTTGAAAAAATTTTTTATTAACTTTTTTTTTGGCTGTTGCTTAATTTCTTTTTTCCTAGGTGAAAATATAAATATCAAAGACAATAATAAAGATGATCCTTTTCCCAAAATGAAGTTCTGGATCCGCACCTATCTGTACAGTGAAAGAAAACCTAAAGTATCTTATTTTTTCGATTTGAAAATTATTTATTTCAAGGATTTTTTTTTTATTTTGATAGATTTTTCTAAAAATTGAAATACCTCCTCTTTCTTTTTCATTTAATTTTTCCAGCAGCCAATAAAGATAAATGTATCAAATGCTAAATAATAAGAGTCTCATCATACTGTAAAAATTGGAATCGCTTTTTAGTTTATTTTTGAAAGTTGTCATAAGAGATATCAGGAATTTTTTTTAATAGCTTTTACAAACGCAAAAGGAGCGTAATTTAGTTGGTTAAAATAAATTGTTTATTGTTTCTGAAGAACTATAAGGCTTATTATCGTTTAACTCCATTTATGTAATGAGAGTATTTTATTTTTACCAATTTTGCGAAAATGCACCTCTACATTCCTGAAAGGAAATTAATTTTTCCTGCGGAAACAACGGCTTTGTTTACGCGAATAAAATACTGGTAATTTAAGGCATTCGCCTACTCGCATTCTGGGTAAATGCACGAGAGAAATTTAAAGTATTTAGAAAAATACGAAAAACAAGAGGAAAAATGTTTGTAAAATGTAAATTCCTTTTTTTCAATTAACGGAAAATTTACTGTTCGTTATATTAAAAGATATAGGAAAAAATTAGACTAAAATAATTATTTTAAATTGATTAATATTAAGTTTGTTTGAAGAAAAGTCATAAGCAGAATGACGTAAAGTATAAAGAAGACGCAGGTAATATCAGTATTTATCTCAACCTCTAAACATGACTGATTGAATAATTTCAATACTTACTGGCCAGTTGAAAAGTTAGGATTTAAGGAAATGAGGACACACAATGAGTTTGAAGAATATTTAAAAATCAAATTATTAAAAAATAGAACTCATCCCTTTTTAGTCAAAATGACCTGATATTTAATATTTAGTAAGAAAGAAGACACAAAATCTAGGCCCCAAACAGTGGCGTAGCCAGAAAATAGGCTCGGGGGGGGCTCGGTACTATTAAATTTCGAAAATTAAATTATTACTCTCCCCCTCTGCATGGTTGGATTAAATTTGTTTTTGTAAATGTTTTTTTCACTTTTTTTTTCGATTTTCCTCGCTCCGCTCCGCGCTCACCACGCCAAAATTGATGATTTTTTCAGAAATTATGTACTTTAGGAGCGTAGATCTAAGATCAGTTTTTGGTGCAAATTTGTATATTCATAATAAAGCATTCTCGTTTCGTCCGGCACTATTTTTTTATTATAAATTATCACACTTCTTCCATAAAAAATGTTTCAATTACAATTTTTACTTCAATTTTTCTCTTTAAAAATAAATACCTAATTGTTTTTTTGTTTTTGTTCTTAAATTATTTTATTGCATTGGGTTATATTTTTGTTGATTTAAAATAGAAAGTAAATAATAGAAAAATACTATAAAATGTTATTCTTTTTACTTTACAATTGCATCATAGATCAATAAATAAAACGATACGCGTCAATCTCTATATAAAATAGGACTTTTAGAAGAAGTTTAAAAACTAAACGTTTCCTATAATGTATTGTAATCTAAGGCAAGAATACATTATTTAAAATTTTTAATTGAGAGTTCAAGCGTAAGACGAAAAATTAGGTTGCAATTAGATTTTTAGTCCCGAGCTCCTAGGCTAGGGGGGGGGCTGCAACCCGGCACCTCCCCCCCCTCCTTAATACACCACTGGCCTCAAATATTCTTATTTTATTGTTATAGACTTTGTGTCATTTTTCTTACAAAATTAAAAAAAAATTTTACAAAATAAATTTCATTTTTTCATTTTCATCCAACAAAAAATACCTAACGACGAATTACAAACATCCATTAAATAAATTTATTTAAAAATATACTTCTTCAAAATATATTTCAAATGATTTTGGTCCCAAAAATGTTGCAAACAATAGAATTATCAATAAAATGATTATTTATTAATAGAGGGCACCGGCATTCCTGCAAAATTAATTAAACTTTTAGCTAGGGATACTGTGCAGTTTTAAATTCCATTTGAAAATTATTGTAATCAACTCAAATCGTTACGGGATTATTAATTTACATGTTATTTAATTAATTTCTATTCTAATTTAATTAATAACTTTTAATAATCTCCCTTGGCGCTTTTCTGCCTTCTGCGACACTTTTTCTTCCTAAAATAATTTGGGTTTCTTTTCTTAATCGCGTTTCTTTCTAGAGATTCTTTATTTTTAGAACAAAATTTTTTAATTAGTTCTAATTGACATCCGCCCTCTGGTTCAAATTAAAATCAAGGCAACTTTAAGATAACACTAATTATTTTTATGTTCTAACTAGGAGTAACTTTATTGGACTAAGGAGAGGAAACATTTTCTTTTTACATAAACTATTCATTTTTATCGGTTTTCGATCACAAGAAACATCACAAGAGCAAAAAAAAGTATTTATAAAAAAACGTAATTTAGGCCTCGATTTTTTTTAAACATGTAATAGCACATAAAACGAAGTATGTTACTGTTACATACTGCACCGATTTCCCGGATTGATGTTTTGACCGAAAACACTAGATTTATTAAAAAAAAATCGATTTTTACGAACATTTTTTAATATTTATAGCAACAAAAATGAATATATTACTTAAATTGTCAAGATATGTATTACTCATGGGAAAATTTACGAGAAAAAATATGAATGACTTATCTTGACAGCGTTGTTAACTTTACTCACTTAAGTAGCGAGAAATCGTATGAATGTTAACTAACACAATTTTCTGTCACTTTAAATTTATTTATTGCGTAGGTAAGTAAAATGTCGCTTTTTCTCAATAGGATGATAAAACTATGTACACAGTTGCTATAGAACATAGTTTTAGATTTAAAGCGATTAAAGTAACAAAAATATACGAGCCAGATTCTGTGAATTTAAAATTGCAGATGTTTTAAGCCAGGAAATTATATTGTAGATGGTGATTTATAATAAGTTTACCTTAAAAGTTTTGCCGCATAAGCCAAATAGTTTCTCGAATAATCATATTAGATTCTTGCCGGCTTGTGTGAACCACCATATACTTCATAGCAATAAAACGTGGTATACTATTTGATAGTGACCTACTATATTTGACAAATTGTTACTTTTTGTTATGGTAACTAAATAGTATATTACACAGCAAGTGATGAAAGTAATACTTTTCAAACGAGGAGATATTTTCTCGGAGTTTTAAAATAATCACTTTCACACGAGTAATGTACACTATTTTTCCTACGACCACAAAGTGTTATTAAAATTTTTTGAACACTAACGTTGAAAAAAAATATTAACACTAGTGTTGAAATTAGCATAGTTATTAGGATTATGTTCCACTTAATATCTGCTTTCATAGTTTGTCAATAGGCTTTTTCTTTATTTGTAGTTTAATTTTTTCTTATTTTATATATCATAGGAAGAACTAATCCTGGATTGACTTCTAGATTAACCAGAATGAAAAATTTTAAATTTAATCAAGGAATGCATTAATAAATATAAATTTAAATAATCCACCCAACAAGAAAGATTTTAATTTAAAATAATTCTATAAATTACTTAATGTTTTTATAAAAAAAAGTCAAATACTCCTGATGGTATTTGAACCTGTGACCTTGCTATCTGCAGGCTAGAGCTCTATTCTCTACGCTATCGCTACCGATAAAGATTTGTTGTTTAATATATAACACTCTCTTCAGCGCGATTTGTTTTTTCTGATAATAGATTTTTCAGTATATTATTAACATTTTTTTTATAATTTCAGGTGGCGTATTTTCACACTCTAATTCTGAATCACTGAATTCTAGCCAAATTAACCGTGCTTTTTTTCTCATTTTTATAAGTTGTCGCAGGAAAATACTTTTGTTGGTTGTGTAACTATTTTTACCCACAATTAAATCACCTTCAACTTTGACAGTGACATACATGACATTGGCAGAAATAATTTTCTCACAATCATATACTGGCCCGGTTACCTTAATTTTGAATTTCTTTATTATATTATATTATATAATATCTTTGATTGTGAGTAAATAATGCCGCTTAACGTCATTTATGTCACAGTCAAACTAGCTGGTTAGTTAGTTGCGGTTAAAAATCTCTCCCAGGAAACATATTTTTCTGGAGAACATTACCCCTCCCCATGACGAAAAGCCAAATACTCCCTTGTATAAGTGAAGGTGTTTTGATTAAAACTTTATAGACAAGTGTATTACTGCATTTTTCAATTGCCTTTTGCTACCAAAAGAATTATGCTTTTTGTGCTAAAAAGTACAAATCAATAATTAAAAAAATGACCACTAAAATCATTTTGTGATAAAATTAGTATCTTGTTACCATAACCATATTTTTATTTACTTTGTTATAATGTCACTTTATTAACTGAATAGTGACTGCAGTTTCGTAGTACTACTACATTATCAAACTTCAGTTTCGTAATGTAGTTAGTTCAGTTTGATAATGTAGTAGTACTACGAAACTGCAGTCACTATTCAGTTAATAAAGTGATATTATAACAAAGTAAATTATTCATATTGTTTTTTGTTAATATGCAATATCACAAAGTAACGGACTACTCAATCCAATATTTTTTTATTTGCTTATAAAGTCTAAAAATAGAATTTTAAGTACTTTTTTGAGTTATTTTTGAAGTCTGTGTATAATCTGGAATAATAAAGTCACCCTGTTTAAGCTGTTAGTTACCAATTTACCAAACTTATTTTGGCAAAGATTCAGATTCTTAAATCTGGTGAAAAGTTAACACAAATTTTATCGACTTTTAACTAGCAGACACAAAATTTTAAACTTTAACACCAGTATTTACTAAACGGTTTTAAATTTAGACCATCGAAATTATAGTTTTTTTATGTTAGGTTGCACAAAGATTTTTAACCGGAATTAACTAACCAGAAAGTTTGACTGTGACATAACTGACACTGACAGGCGTTATGAACTCACAATCAAAGGTAATTGATTAGTAAATTAAAAATTAAGATAACGGGCCAGTATGATTGTGAGAAAATTATTTCTGCCAATTTCATGTATGTCACAGTCAAACTTGCTGGTTAGTTAATTATTGAAATTCTTTGTGCAACCCGACGATAGTCTCCTAGTTGTATTTTCACCGTGGCATTATTTTGATGTTGCTATGCCATAATAAAGAACTTTGTGTTAATTTTGATTTTTTTCCAATTAAATCGTTTTACCGATAAATAACTTTACCAGGATGTTATTGCAATTATATTTTTAGTTATATTAAAGAACAAAAAAAAGTATGTACTAATATACGTATTTCTTTATGAATTAAAAAAAAAACACCAAAAAATATTTATATTACATAACTTAACGGACTTATTCTGACACTTGTCATTTAAATTAATAGAACTTTTCAAACATCATAATTTATAAAATTCGCAATTATTTCGAAAACGGCTGAAAATAACTTATATTCTTATATGGCAAAAAAAGGTCCACGAATTCTACATCAAATAGCCAAATAATATAGAGGGTGATCTATTTAAAAACTTAAGAAAAACCATTCGTATGGGAGCTTAGGAAGCCTGACACACTATACTATTGCAGGACCTTGACCCCCAAAATTTCTGGATTTACAAAATATTAAATATGATACAAATGTTATCGATAACATTTTCGGATTAACAACTTAACCAAAAATCTGAAATAACATCATTAAAATTGTCTGGATTGAGATATAAATACTATTGTTAAAATATACTGGGCAACCTATGTTTAAAAGACATAAACATTTTACTTTATGGGTATTTTGCCTTTTTTAAATCAACTTACCCATTTTGATTTTAGACAAGCAACTTTTTTAACATTGGCTAATGATGATGTCTGTTTTTTAATGTTTTGTTACTGATCTTTTTTTATTGTCAGTTGATTAGTGATCATAAATTTCACAATAAACCAAATTTTACGAATCATCAAACAGCTGACTCCCTTGAGCCACATGTTCAGTTCGTGTAGATAAAATAATAATAGTAAAATGCTACAATAAAAATAGTATTAATTTAACATCATAATATGGATTTTTAACTATTTTAATGATAGGTTTATGAGTATAATTTAAAGCACATTAACTTTTTGAAATAATAAACCGACACTGCAAAAACGACAACAAAATAATCTGCAAATAATCATAGTTACTTTGGCTTTGGCAGAGGTTAAATTTTTCGTTTAATCACATTGATGTTTTTAGGTAATAAATAGACAGTTATCAATTAGTTAGGATGATTGGCGTACTGGAAAATCTATTACGAGAAGAAACAAATCGCGCTGAAGAAAATGTCATATATTACACAACAACTGTTTATCGGTAGCAATAGCATACAGAATAGAGCTCTAGCCTACAGATCGTAAGGTCACAGGTTCAAATCCCATCAGGAGTATTTGACTCTTTTTATATAAAAATATTAATTAATTTATAGAATTATTTTGAATTGAAATCTTCCTTGTTAGGTGGAATGATGTGTGTGGTGGTGAATTTTTATTTAATGCATCTATGATATATAAAATATGAAAAAATTAAAAAGTTAAACTACAAATAAAGAAAAAGATTATTGACAAACTATAGAACCAGATATTAAGTGGAACACAATCCTAAGTATGCTAATTTCAACACTAGTGTTGGTATTTTTTTTTAACCCTAGTGTTGAAATATTTTTTTCACATATCAAAGGCTTTTTTAATAATTATTTGTGGTCGTAGGAAAAATAGTGTATATTGATCGTGTGAAAGTGATTATTCTTCTTCTTCGGCTGAAGCCTCGTGTTAAATATCTCCTCGCTTGAAAAGTATCACTTTTTCCTTTAACGAGAAGTGAAAACTTAAAATTAAATATTGTGGATGGCGTTGGGTTTTTGGGCCCCTCCCTCGGTGAAAAGGGATTGCGGGGGGGGGGGGGGGGTGGTATTATTTACGCCACGGGATAGCATTAATTTATTTATAAGAAATTGAGGTTTTAATGATGGTTATACAGTGACCTGCAGAATTCTTGCTCCATATGAAAGACGTTTTTCTTATTAATATTACAAAAAAAATTTCTTCATCTCCTTAAACTAAAAAAGCGCTCCCTAAAATTGAAACAAAGCTGTAGAGAATACGAGGGAGATACCATTGCTTAAGAGTAAAGTACTCTTATTTTTCGTTTTAGGTACAATTTTCATTTGTAGAAGTTGTTAAGAATTAAAATTTACGTGCGAATACGTCACGACCTTCTATTTAAAGAACGATAAACATACTTTTTTTACCCTGTATGGAAATTAAAGAGATGAAATTATTACGTTCTTTTTAATATTTACTCTTAAAATATTGATCAAACTATAAATTTCTCGTGATTTCTAATTTTTCTTAAGCCATTTTAAAATATTATGGCAATTTTCGTTTATTTTTGGAACAATTAGGTCAAAATCAAAATTTTATGAAAAAGCCCAGTCTATAGCTTCAATTGTCTAATGTCGGGTTGCACAAAGCATTTTAATTAATAATCATTTACTAACCAGCAAGTTTGACTGTGACATAGATGACATTGGCAGAAATAATTTTCGCACAATCATACTGGCCTGGTTACCTTAAGTTTTAATTTACTAATCAGGCACCTTTGATTGTGATTTTATCAATGTTAGTTATGTCACAGTCCAGCTTGCTGGTTAGTTAATTCCGGTTAAAAATCTTTTTGCAACCCGACATAAGATGTATACCCATCTTGGAAAAAAATTTCGTTTGCGCGGCTATTTTGTTAATAGCATTCCTTTGAGCTGTGGCGTAGCCAAGGGGGGGGCAGGGGGCCCGGGCCCCCCCCCCCGAAATTCAAAAAAAAAGAAGATAACTAATAAACTATAATTGGGCAACATAAAAAATCTTTGCCGGCAACGCTATCAATAACGCGCCAAATAAAATAACAAATCATCCTCTGAGTAACTACAGCTTCAGCAGAAAGAAGTTTTTCCACTTTAAAAAGATTAAAAACATATCTGAGAAATCATTCAGGTGAAGAGCATACAACCAGTTCAGCTTTAATAAGTATTCATAAAAAAATCCACATTGATACATGAAATAATCAATATACTCCTATTTTGTCAAAAAAGGCGACGAATTACGGTTTAGTTTTTGGCAAAAAAATATGTTGTGGTTTAAGTTTATGGTTAATTTTTGTTTTTTCAATAAATAAAAAATATACCTTATTTTTAATATTTTTTTGCTCAATTATGCTTATTTCATGAAGAAGTTTTTGTGTAACAAGTATATATTATCTGTTTTATATTACCTATATTAGTGTATTTGTATAACTCATTACAAGTTTCTTTAAATGTATGTATTTTTTTATTTTGAATTTTTTTTGATTGTCCAAAAAAAAGATTTTTTTTGCGTGGCACCCAAAAAAAATTTCGGCGATTTGCCTGCGGCGCTGGTTGGTCGCTTTCCCTGTCCATTTGCCCCCCCCCCCCCCGAAATACAATGCTGGCTACGCCACTGCCTTTGAGCAGGGCCCGCTCTAGGGGGGTAAAACCTGGGCCCCTGCCCAGGGCGGCAAGTGGGAAGAGCGGCATGAAAATTCAAAAAAACATCATAAATCCCCGTTTTGCCTACTTACGTTCCTACGTATATTTGAAGTTTGAACCATTCCAATTAATTTCCTTTGTTTTGCTGTTTTATTTTTTAAACAGTGACTATTTCAACAGATCCCTTTTCTTTTTAATATTATTAAAATATCAAGCAATTCCGCGACAAAGCATGCCGAACAACGCCGGCACCGGTGCTTTTTTTCGGTCATGACGGCGTCGCAGCAAAGGGCTCAATTTTTTTAAACATATGGTTATAATGTGCAATTAGATTGCCTAAAAATTTTAATGTTTTTTTGTTAATTTTCACTTTGCTAGTATTTAGAATTTATTTATGTGCAATAAATACGCAAAAAAAAATTCCATATTTTTTTTTAATTAAAAATACCTGGCAAGTGTTTTATTTTTTTAAATTAGAAAAAACACTTTCGAAATTATGTGCGAGACTAGGAAAAAGGCGGCAATTTTTTGTTTTGCCCAGGGCGGCGTTATTGCTAGAGCGGGCCCTGCCTTTGAGGATAAACTATTAAAGGGTTGTAAATAACTAACAAACAGAATAATTGTAACATGCACAGTATGACTGATAGCCCTTGAGATTTTGGATGTAGCACTACACTACTGTTGCCAGGCATCTTTTTTTATTTGTCTAATATTAAAAGTAATCATGAGGATTTAAATGAAAGCATCGACAATAATAATTTGGTTGTAATTTCAAACCTTTTCCCTTGAGATCCATTGCCACGGAGATAAACAATTGAAAATAATTCAATAAAGATTAGAGACCACATATGGATTTTTTCGGTTGCTAAGTGATATTTTAGTTTTTAGGGTCGAGTGGCTACATCTAACATGTTTTTTTAGGCAAAAAGTTCGATAATCTATTTCTCGATGTGGGATCCAATGTTAAAGTGTGTTTTTCTTATCTTGATTTCACTTATATTGATTGCGAAGTGCATAGTATTTAAATATCATTTTGACGTTTTTTTCTAAGAGCTAACAATAGTCGATGGGTCAGCACGAACAAATAGTGCATATCCACCACATCGCGTGTATTTTACCTGTGTCTGGCTATGGCAATAAAATATGTTTTTTATAAACAAAATATTATAAATTAATACTAGTTTCACGAGGGTGAGATTTTATCGGAGCATCGTTTGTAATATTAAAGTTTTAAAACTTTTAAATTGTATTAAATTTCTAAAGCGTAGAAGTCCCTAAAAATGTTTGTCATTAAAATTCCAGGTCCATATTTAAAAAAATTGACTTCATGTTGGTATCTAAAGAACGAAACGTCGATTTTAAAAACTAGTAACGCCATCGGCTATAAAAAAGTGCTTTTTTCCCAAGTCAAAACTAAAGGCGCAAAAAATTAAAAACCAAAACTAAAAATTTCGGTTTTTTCGGATATCTCGGAAGGTATTCGGAATATTTCGAATTTTCTTTCAACAAATTATTAAGCCCCAAAATACGCAACTTTGCCTCAATTTAACCATCTTTGTATCTCTTACCGTTTTCGAGATCCCCTTGTACTAGCACGAATTTGTAGCAGCCTGTATACAGGGTGTCCCACCGGGAACCGAATCGATCTATATATAGAAAACTATACATAGGAAAATTTTGAAAATTTGACAGTATGCTGATGCTGATGGGGGCGACCGGGCTACAATATTTTCATAATGGTGACACTTCCGGTTATACCAGAAGTAAGTGTCAACTTGCTTATTTTAAACACCCTATATATTATTACATTTTTGCATTCTACGTAAGATTCTAGGCATATTTTGTATACCATGTCCTATACCTATGTCTAAACGTTTTTGACATATTTGAATTTTTATATCAAAAATGACGTTTGCAATCCTTAGAATAATTATCAATTTTTTCTATTAAGAAGCCTTATTTATTTAATTTAAGTGGGATTACTTGTTATAAAGGACCTGCTTTAATAGATTTTTTATAATATTTTGATAACTATTAATACAGGGTGTTTAAAAAATAAAATGAAATAGAAAAAACTGCAAAAAGTCTAGATTTTCAAATGGAAACACCCAAATTTTATAATTATTTCTTATTTAGCATTAAAAATAAGGGTAAGTTTGTGTAAGGTTTATTATTGTCAAATGGCAAGTGACAGCTTCAATGCCGTCATAGCCAACTAGGAGTAACTGAACTTAATATCCGCTGCAAGATCGCCATATAAAAATACTAAATTGGTAATATTTCGAAAACTTAAAATTTTTGACATATACTACCTTACACCTATTTTTAATGCTAAATAAGAAATAATTATAAAATGTGGGTGTTTCCATTTAAAAATCTAGACTTTTTGCAGTTTTTTCAATTTCATTTTTAATCTTATTTTTTTAAAACTCTGTATTAATAGTTATCAAAATATTATAAAATATCTATTAAAGCAGGTTCTTTATAACAAGGAATCCCACTTAAATTAAATAAATAAGGCTTCTTTATAGAAAAAATTGATAGTTAAATTATTCTAAGGATTGCAAACGTCATTTTTGATATAAAAATTCAAATATGTCAAAAACGTTTAGATATAGGTATAGGACATGGTGTACAAAATATGCCTAGAATCTTACGTACAATGCAAAAATGTAATAATATATAGGGTGTCCCATTTAAAATAAGCAAGTTGACACTTACTTCTGGTATAACCGGAAGTGTCACTATTATGAAAATATTGTGGCCCGGTCGCCCCCATCAGCATCAGCATACTGTCAAATTTTAAAAATTTTCCTATGTATAGTTTTCTATATATAGATCGATTCGGTTCCCGGTGGGGCACCCTGTAGATCAATCTAAAATGTTTTAATTTATTTTATTAGTATCCGTCCCAAAGAAAAATGTATCTACAATTTATTAAAGAAAACCCGAGGTATGTGGTGTGAACTTTTTCGTGAATTAAAAGAAAATGTTTCAAAAATACAATGGCTTTTTTTATTTTTCCCTGCAGATATCATAAAATAGATATAAATTTACATATTTATACATTAAAAAACATTTTCTTGTATGCATCTATTTTTCATGCTTTTACCAAAATTGTTAACTGCATAGTAAGTATTAGTAATATTACTTGAAGCCTCAACGCGAAATATTACCTATTATAAAGCAAGTCATTTTACACGAGATAGATACTGCATCTATTCAGTAAAATGTAATTAAATAAATATACATTTGATATCACTGGACAGCTGAAGGGTTCAAACGCATTCTCTTATTTTTTGTTCAATTTATAAATAAGTTGTAAATTACCATCCCTGTCAGGCAAAACGGTACGAAAGGATATAGCAAAAAGTAACTATTCCTTTCATCCGTTTCATCAGCCTTAATCACCGGTTTTCTGAACTTTGTTAATACCCTCATTTTGACAATGACACAGACAAATCTGATGCACTAAGTTTTGAAAAAACAAAATTAGATATCCCGTGCGTAAAAGGTCCCCTAAGGATTATACGAGACCTGTAAGAAACTGTCAGCTAATTTATTTTGATTGGTTCAATTTGGAAGTTGTCAACCTTGTATTTTATTTCGTCGAACAAACGTCTTTTCCTCTTTTTTATTGCTTTCTGTTGCGTTTAGAAGTGGGATATTTGACGTCCTGCTATTTTTCAATCTGCAGTGGCGTCACAGCGGCACTACAAAGATTTTTTCACAATATTCCATGCAGACTAAAAACATTTGTTAAACCAAATATTTAAGGATGGAAATATGTTTTCACCTTGATATAATTATGGGAACAGTTGCAGTTTATACAGAGTGGTAGCCTATCGCATCGATAGCGTTTACGCAGTGTAAACGGAAGATACCTGGTTTGATCCCGGGCAGGTTTGACGGACTAATTTAGTTTGTTAGACCTGGTATAGTGTTGCGTAGCAACAGACTCTGGCATTCTCAATAGAAAAACTACAGTTAAAAGGCGGCCTTGATACCATCCAGTTGTATGACCCCCGGACTCTTCCGGTATCATTCAAATATTAACTTCCTGTGAAGGATTCAGTCTGGAGAGTGGCCCATGAAGGGACGCATATCTGATACCGATTCGGATGGATTGGGGGACACCCTGAATCAGAGATTTCGGTAATACGGACGGTGTCCCGTAAGACCACGTTTCCGATACTGATCCCGATGGATTAAGCTGGCTCTGTGCCCCCGTCGAGGTCTGTGGTGGATAAGAAGTATCAAAACAAGACCGTAGAAACTGTCGAGAAAAACACCTGCCAGAAAAATTGAGGTTCGGAACCCACATAAAACTGTAGATCCCGTCTGGCTGACCCAGACTTAAAATGGGGTTGGCAAAGTGGGTCGCATTGGCCTACTTGCTTGGCGCTAAGTCTCCCCTCAGCTACTACTGCTGCTACTACTACAGATTATACAGATAGTGAGAAAATGTCTGCAAGTTTCAATATTACTGTTTTATCCTATTTACTAGCGAATTTGTTGATGCTAGTACTTAGATACTACTTAAGTCCGTGCTACCGGACACAAATTTTGCCAAATTTTAAGGCAAACTTTATGTACCAATAACTAACAGCCGTATTCACCATCTTTAAGTTAACAGTCTGATAGTTAACATCGGTATAAGGATTAACAGTCTGTTAATGAAATATCGTATACACCATTATTCAGGGACGCTCTATTAACAAACAGAGAGTTAGGTTGATGTACGTACGTCTGAGCTGACAATTCTAGTTTATGAGTAACTTCAGAGTAAAATATTCCAACCTCATATCTTCTGAAATATAGTTTTATCAATCAAATCTGTTCTTTACTTCACTTTACGCTAATAAATACAATTTTAAGGATCTAGTAGTAAAATTTATTGATGGACAAAACAGGATATAGGAAGACATCCACTAATTATACTATGCGGGAGAAGAACTCTAACTTCATTGGAACAAAAGTACATTAAAATCGGAAATCCCCGATATTTATTTGAAATGATCCTGTAACATAATATCTTAAACAAATTAGTATTTAATATGTTCTTGAAATAGGTTGATTTCTATAATTTACTGGTTCAACTACTCCATCTAACCGATTCGCCAATTGCTCAAATGTGTTTTTATTTCTTCTAAACCGTTTTTGAATTCAATATCGTCTATTTCTTCAAGTACATTGTTACACACTTTTACGTTCCTTTCTCGTATGATTTCCTAATCATCGAAGTCTGACAAGTCTATAGTAAACATGGAAAATGTATTCGATAGTCTAAATTAATTTTTAAACAAAAAACCTATTAATAATAATTGTTATTATTTGTCATGTGTTTGTCAAGTTGTTATAAATCTAACAACAATTTTAAAACTTAACGGCTGGTTATTTCTTATCAGCTCAAAATTTCACTGTTAATTTTAATTCTCTGATAGGGCTTAAAATCCAATGGTGAATACGAGAATAGAATTTAACAGACTGACAAGAATTTTAACCGACTGATAGTGAAAAAATAGTTGTTGGTGAATACGGGTGTAAGCCATGAAGCCACACGGTACGCTACTGACTCTAAATTGCTGTCGTCGACCCTCCAAAATCAAAGCCCTCAATTTAGGCCAATAAACGATGGACATTATTTTTACTACGTGTAATCAAGAATTTAGGGGGTCAGCGCCGACGTCGCGTCGCTCGACTGATTTTTGGGTCATTGCTGCTTTTAGTTACAATTAAAAAATTTTGTTGACAAAATATATTTTGCGGTATTGAAAAATTGGACAAGCGTTTCATGACAATTGCCGAACTAATACTTCCCGTCCCTCATATTCGAGAAGGCTATACTTTTCCCAAGAGCTTGCGGCAAATTGGGACTTATTTAGGAGACTTTAAACAACTTTTTAGAATGTCGATTTAAAAAAAAAATGCGTTTCTTTAGGAAACCCAAGGAGTCAACCATTGACAAATGATGTATCAATTGCATAACATCCTGTATGTTTCTACTCTAGACATACTTTAGATATTTCCACGATACACTAACACCGTTATACTATTCCGCATAAATTCTCTGTCTCTCTTTCAAATCTTGACGCAACTGCGGGGACGCTTAAGGCCGGTTTACATTAGGTGCAAGAAAACGATCGTTTTATGTTTAATATTTGCCCGCTTTTTATATCAGGTTAGAACCATCATCGTCAGTCAGGTTATGTAACCGTGCTTGCACTCTCGCAGTGACCACATGCGTAGCCGTGTTCAAAGTTCAACTTGCTCAATCGCCATACTGTTGTAGGTGTATCGTGGATATGTCGCAAAATTGAATTGAAAAGTTGAGAGAGAAGTTTAAAAAGTTACTTCAATTTTCAAAAAAAAAACTTAAATTAAAAAAACACTTTTTAACGTAGAAAAATGCACATTGGTATGATGCGCATGTTAAAAGTATTTTTATTTTGTTTGATGGGTTGGATTACTCGCTACGCTCGTTGGTCTTATTCAATTTCCCATCTCACAATATAAAATTCCACTTTGAACACTAAATAAGTATAATATAAGAAATCAAATTTACTTTTTAGTGCCAAGAAACATTAAATTTTACTTTTATAAATATATTTTATCAAAAAATTAGGGGTTTGGAAAGACAGCCCTATCTTCCTTCTAAAATTTATTAAATTAAAACTAGTGCCTACGCGTTTCGGCCAAAAAGGCTATCATCAGGACATCAGGATATGAGACAATAAGGTTCAAAACCACAGAGACAAAGTAGGGCGCACTTTGGTTCCATGAAAATTAATTAACAATATAAAACACTGATACAAGTTTTTTTCCGAAGGCCCGTCTGTGTGCCGGATGCACTTAGGCCAGATTTGGCCCATTGTGCTCACCCTGTTTGGTTGTTACACCCACTCCGTGATCCCAGTTCCTTGCACTAGTTTGTGTAGGTCAACTGGGGAGAGGGTAAGGTCCTCTGGTTCCAGTTTTGGTTGCAAGAGAATTTGTTGCCTCTTCCGATCAGGTGACTCGCAATGGTAAACTATGTGCTGTACAGTCTCCCTGTCTTATCCGCATAATTTGCAGTCAAGGTCTCCATCGTACAGTTGCATTCTGTGCAGATGGTTCTTAACAGCCATGTGTCCTGTTAGAATTCCTGTAATGGTTCTCAGCTGGTTCCTGTTCATTTGAAGCAACTGTCTTGTAAATCTTGGATCTGTATCCCCAATGAAGCTGTTGCTATGGTGTAATTCCTGTCTGTTGCTCTAGTGGATTTTGTGTTCATTCCTGATTAATCGCTGATACACTGATACAAGTTACATTTTTAGAAAATATCAGACAAAAAACAATTAAAACACAACATCATGTCGTCAAAGGTACGTACAACGTACTGACGACATGATGAACAAGCATATAAAAAAAACACTCTAATTGTTTCCTCTAACTTCGTACAACCCGCTGCACTCTATAGAAAAGCGATGAATAATAATAATAAACTTTTTTCTAGGTAATTCCACAGCAACATTATATTAAAACTTTTATAGATATTATAATGTCTATATCATACACACTTGCTAATTCAATAATCATCCAAAACTATTTTTTAACCTTTGCCTTTATTCAATAAGTACTTGAAATCCTACTTCTTATCGATTTTTTGAATTAATATTAAAAGTAACTCTTATCTCGCAAGTTATCGGATTTCCAGCACGTGTCTAAATAAGTCGATTTGCATTTATATATTCATACAGTTTTAGCCCTTTCCAATGGTAATAGATTTAAACTTTTCTTCAAGGTAAAACAATATAATAAAACATCATTAATTTTCAAAGATAATGAGCTTAATTTTTATGTGTCAAGATTATATTCTAAACCCTATACATGAAATTTTTAAAAATATCACTGATTGCCTTCTTTTAGTTATTTTTGTTTTCAACGGTGCCCTAACCCCCAACGACCTTAAAACTTTTATTCTACGCAACAGATATAGGAAAATAATTGGTAAATCTTCTCTCTATGGTGGAAAATAAAGATAAATACATAAAACTAGATAAAAAATCTAGAAAAAAATTAATTTTAACTTTTATGGTTATGTTATTTCGTTTTATTTTATCAAATTTGTGGACAATATTACTACAGTATTGCCACTTCTCTTTTCTCGTTTACCATATTGCTAGTATGTAACTTGGCATAGAATGTGAATATTTTGAGAAACTTTACCATAGCGAAATAATTTTTTTTTTAATTTTTAGTATAAGGTATATTAGTATAAGTTGGGTCGTAGAAAAAATATACACTGTTTATTATACTGAATACAGGACATTTTTTTTACAAAAAGTTAAGGTTATATTTCTGGAATCTTCCACAATAACTTCTTTTCTACGAAATAGGCTTTGTACTTTATTGCACAGAAGAATTACAAAAATTTATTTGAAACATTTTTTATAAAATCTAAAAAAATTTCGGATATGAAATGACTTTTTAAATTTTTCCGGCATTTCCAGTAACACTTCCGAATTTATCAATAAAGTGGTAACTGGTCATAAAAGTTTAACGCAATAACACTTTACGCAACAAAATATAAATAATGTCCATAATTTTGGTTATAGTATAACAGAAAGTTTTTCAAATCCAAACGTATATACGCGTTATTTCCCATAAAAATTGGTTACTTTAACGCAGTTATAACAACAAAACAACAATAAAGTAATAACAGTTCAATGGATCGAAAACAGATTTATTAATTCACGGAAAGTTAAATTACTTTTTCTCCGTTTTCTTCCTAAAAATTTCCGAGGAATTTTCGGAAAGAATTACGCAGAAAAAATAGTAAATTTCCTTTGTAAAACAATGGCGATTTGCCTATAATAACATGTCATTTTCATTATATGATTTCATATTGCAGGGAAAAGTAATTTGCAAAAAAATGTGAAATAAATAATATAAGCTTGATATTGTATATTAAATAATTTATATTAAAATATTTACAATGTACTACAATGTTACTTTATGTTGGGAAGCAAAGTCAACTGATTTTGAAAGTTATACAGGGTGTCCTTAAAATGACTGTACAATGCTTCACCACAAATTCATTAACCAAAAATAAGCTGACTTCATGTTGAAGCTTTTTTGTCTCTTGTAAAATTTTAGCCAGACATGCAGTTTATTTACAAAAAAAATATGTACGATACCTTGTAATTCATCATTGCTGTTTATTCAGAACGAGAAAACATGAACATTTTTTAAATTCTAAATGATCATCAACTAGTTTGATTTTTATAACAATTGTACTAAATGTTCACGGTGTTCCTAATTACATAAATAAATTCTTTATAGAAAATTAAACTGTACCTTAGGCATTGTGTCGGGCTTGTTTTTAAAATAATTTAAATTTTCATAATTAATAAATTATTATTGGTAATTATTACCTTTTTATAGTGTAGGTTATTGATGGCACGTACATCGCTGGGAAAGTCCCATTAAAGTTATTGGAATTATAAAAATAAAATATACTTATAATAATATACAGTTTTTACATTCGCATAAATGGAATTTCATCAGACGTCAGCTGAAAACTACAAAACCCAGTTTTTTTTTAATGTTTTGCTAGTTACAGAGTGACAGTTTTAAGCTTATAGAAAAGTTGATCTATTGTATAAAGAATAAAGAACTAAGATAAGGAGGTGAAAACCATTTATCTCTGAGATGCGCCGTTCCAATGCTACAGCCTGTCAAAGTCTGAAAAAACAATTAAATTTAGATTTATAACTTTTATAGGAAATATACGTGGAATTAGAGAATAATATAATATATAGGTAGGGTGTTCCTTTAAAAAAAAATGACTATTTGGTACACCCTGTAATAATTTTAAATTTTAGATCTAATACTTCCTTATAACTCGGTTTTGAAAGAATACAAAAAAGGTTGGGCAGTTTAGACGCTCTGCGTTGAGAGCGGACTACGCTGTATATATTTTTTTTAATAAACATGGCATTTATAAAGTTTATAGAAAACAGTACGTGACTCATACCATCCGTACATTTATTGAAAAAATAATGTTTTAATGCAGCAATGTATCGATCTATTTTTTACAGTTTACAGTTTAAAAGTCATTAATAATTTTTTTTAATTTAAAGAGTATGTTTTTTCAGTCAAGTTTGAATTATTTTTTATCAATGACAATATAAAAAATGTAGTGTCTGTTTCAAGGTTGGCGACAAAGATGTTTCTTGAATAATAGACAAGTTTTGGACTTGCATGGCCACACCTGTTTTGGGACTTAATTATTTGGTGGAAGAAAATTGTAAATATTCCGAATACCTTCGGAGATATCTGAAAGAAACCGAAATTTCGAGTTTTGGTTTTTAATTAACTTGAGAAATACAAAAAACACTTTTTTCTAGTGTGATTTATGTTCTACAAGATGGCGTTATTAGTTTTCAAATTCGACGTTCGTTCTTTAGTTACCAATCTCAAATCAATTTTTTTTAAATAGGTGCCTGGAATTTTACATACATTTTTAGGGTCTTTTAGGCTTTAGAATTTTAACACAATTTAAAGGTTTATGAAATTTTAACGTTTTGTCATGTAATAACACATTTATTCAAACTATATTTTTATAACATTACGGTCCTGAACATTTAGAGTCAAACAAAAAAAAATTATGATTTGAAGAATTCGTCCATATGTACGAAAAGAGACCCAAAGTCTTGGCCTCAAATATTTTTCTGTCTGTTTATTTTCGTTACGTATTTTGCCTGTAACTGGTATCATCAGACCCGATAAACAGTTAAAAAAACTTAAAATTATTTTTGAAACAAGCAGAAGCACACACCATAACTACACTAAGAGCGTTTTCACACGGCACCATATATCGCGCGCGACAAATGGTCGCAATATTGCTTTACACCAAATTATGTGGTCTCTAATATCGCCTGTGTGTGAAAGTGGCTATTTAGAAAACACATAATTTCAATATTGCGACCATTTATCGCGCGCGATATATGGTCAAAATATGGCTTCTACACCAAATTATGTGTTTTCTAATGAGCCACTTTCACACACAAGCGATATTAGAGAACACATAATTTGATGTAAAGCAATATTGCGACCATTTATGTGTTTTCTAATATCGCTTGTATGTGAAAATGGCTCATTAGAAAACACATAATTTGGTGTAAAAGCAATATTGCGACCATTTATCCAGCGCGATATATGGTGCCGTGTGAAAACGCTCTAACACTCCAGTTACCGTTTTTTTATTTTACAGTATTTCGAGGTCAAAAACCATGAGAGTTTGGGTATAATTATTTATTTTAAAAAAAAATACTAATAAAACATAAAATTACTTCTCATGCCCTAAAAACTTACTTACTTCCTAAAGTATTGTTACGGTACACTTTATTGAAATTTAAACGGAGTAAACGCCATAGCTTCCTGTAATTTTAATAATTAAGTAATCGAAAAAATAACTTCCAGGGCCGTAATGGTAAAGAAAGGATAATTTGAAATATTGACGTATTATCTGATGACAAGATGTTAAAATTTTAAAATTTCTAAAATTTTAATAAATTTCTAAAGCTTAGGAGTCCCCAAAATTATAGTATTTAAAATTCCAGATCCGTATTTAAAAAAATGTACTTGAGGTTGGTATCTAATGATCGAAACGTCAAATTTGAAAACTAATACCGCCATCTTGTAGAACATAAAAATGGCTAGAACAAATGTTTTGTCTAAAAATTGAAGTTTTTTTTTCGGATATCGCCGAAGGTATTCGAAATAATTAGAATTTTCTTTCACCAAATTATGAAGCCTCGAAATGCGCAACCATGCCTCAATTTAACCATCTTCGTATTTCTTACAGTTGTCGAAACCCCTTGTACTCACATAAATTTGTAGCATCCTTGTATATAGTGTATATAAATTGGAATCATATAGAATTTTTTTATTATTAATTTTAAGAAATAAAAGTTCTGCATGGTCTAAAAGCCAAATTGAAATAATCAGCAAATTCTTGCAGTCGTATACGGAGTTTGACAAAATATAAATTTTGCTGAAAATGAAAGTACCTTTATTTTTAACAATACAGGAAATGCAAAATGTAAAATCATATCCGCCCTTCTACCATGAAAAGTAATTATAATGTTTTCAAATAGAAACAATTTGTAAAAAATAATAAAATTTGATTTTTCATTCCAACTTTTTGATTAATCTGTGACACTGTATAAGTAATAGCAAAATATGTATATTTAAATTACAGCTAAAAACAAACACTCGAAATAAAATTTTGGGTGAGACACTCAAAAAAATTTTCACCTTCGGTGCTTTTTGTTTAACTTGCATATCTGGTCACCTTAAATTTTTCTCCCTCCAAGCTAAAGCTGAAATGGCACCACTGATCTAAATAAAAACAACTTATTGGCTAAAATAACACCACCCTGTGAATCAGCTTCAAGCGAAATGGCTTATAATATTTTCTCGTTCTTACTGTAAAGATTTCGAATACACCAGCAAAATAAAATGTTTACAAAATGTAACTTGAATAATTTTTGTGTTACCATTACAAATTTTAAACGGTGGTCTATGATTTTAACAAATCTCAGTTACAAAAAATATACTTAGAATAAATACTTTTGCAGACTTTGTTATTTTATATTCATCATAAAATAATTTTAAAATAAATTCATTTTTTTACAACTATTAATTTTTTTAAATAGAGCGCATTATTTTTAATGTATACGTCTAAATTTTAGAAAATTAAGACGTGACTTCTGGCACACGTAAAAAGTATTTTAAAAATACTTATGCCAGTTCTAAAAAATAAAAATATGGCCCAATTTCGTCTATCCGTCCTAGATGCATCAATTTGAAATAAAAATATTTTTTTTTCTATTGGAGCCAGAAGTTGAGAAACCTAGACCAAATAACATATTTTTCATTTTCCAGTTCGAGCCAAACCATAACACAACTCTTGAAAGATATGAGAGTATTTTTATTCTTTATAGTTCAAAAAAATAATACGTGCTTTAATGCACACATCATATATTTGTCCTAAGATAAAAAAAAAAACATGTATGCTCTTTACATACTAGACACCATCCCATAAAAATCCATTTTTATTTGTCATGAATTTGTCATGAAGTCGGGATAAAAAATTTCGGCAGTGGTAAGATTTCTAAGGATTGCCGGAGAGAAATCATAAATGACAGGCCAGGGCCGGCCAGCGGCTGTCGGTTGTTAAAATTGAACGTGTGTAATCGTTTGCTAAGTGAATGATGCTGGTAGATTTTGATATGTATGAATAGAAGCAGCAATTTTTCATTATCATTAGCATAAGAATAATAATAAAGTCATCCATAAGATACGAAATATATCTAGCATATGTCAATATGCAAAGTATATTTAATAATCATTTATACTAGAAACAATGACGTTTTTTACTCTGAATTCATATTTTTTAAACGACGATGAATCACATGCACGTCTACTTTGATATCATTTAATAATTTTTCTGTAAATGATCGTTAATTGTAATCGCGTACTCTCGAGATTTCGCATGGGCGTCTATTCGTCATTCTTGAACCAAAATGACGAGATTGTATTTAAAGGGAAACATCAAGAAATTAAACGATTCTATAGGGTACCTGGGTATCTTTAGTGGCAAAGAAGAAAACCTCCCACCCGAGCCAGTCCTTGAGTCCCCTGAATATGTCTTATACTGGGACAGGCCAATAATAACGGATAGAACAGTAGACCACAACCGTCCGGATATTCTTCTTATCGAAAAGACTACCAACAAAACTTTCATAATAGATATAGGTTGCCAACTAACACACAACCTCTCTAAAACCACATATAAACATACACTATATTGCTAATACCATAATTCAATGATGACACCACTGTAAGCAGATGATCAGGGGCCGTTGAGTTTGCGCAGATCGGAAATTTGCTTCTTGATGTAAACATTTGACAAGGCCTACTTTCAAAATATTTTTACAAGCTTTTATTTAAATTCACCCGTTTAGTTCTGGTGTGTACAGTATACAGTTTATGGTCAAATAAAACTAAGTAACCAATATTTTACATACCTGAAATACCTTATTCCTGGTATTGAACCTCGATTCGTGCAAAAAAGGATCATGCACTTTTTTCTACCCATCTTGAGACACAGGTCGCTAACAATAACAAAATGTATGGTAAAGTTTTATACATAAATTTGCACCCAAAACTTAAAAATAATATCCACAATCACACACGGAACATCCGAACGAATACAACGTAAAAAGATGAAATCGACTATAACTTACAAACTAACAAAAAAAAATATGTCTAAAGTAAAGTTTTATAAATACTAACACCCCAAACTTGGAAATTATAACAATACACGAATGAACGAAACAAAAGATGGTCACTAATAAGAATATAACGGCGAGCCGGTTCTGTTCAAGAGACCTTGGGTTCTGTTTACGTTCTGTTAGAAATCGTGTGGGTTGCCTAATTTGTTCCCTACTGCGCAAGCGCCACGGTCCCCAACTCAGGTTATTTTGAATCGCACGATGGATGTATTCTTGCTTCGTGAGGCTGCTTCTATTGGCAATATAGTGTATGTATATATGTGTCTAAAACCGAATTGGAGAAAACCAAGTACTCACAATTTGGCGATAGAGGTCAAAATCAAAAATATATGGAAGCTAGAAAAAAATAGACATTATTCCAATCATAATATCAATGGAGGGAGCTATGATGAAAAATTTCAAACCCAACTTAAGACAACTTGCCCTTTCAGGTTATTTATACCAACAAATTCAGGTGAAATCGTCATTCTTCAAACGTGCCATATGGTACGGAAGTTTCTAAACAGTACAGGTTAAGATGAATGAAACATAACATTGAATACATAATAACAAAGATATTTATTTGTGTCAAAGAACAACAAACATTAAATATGTAATAAAATGAACTTGTCAGTTCTTGCCATTCTTTCGAATTGGGCTTTTTTCCTCTTCGTTTGCTACCACAGCAATTCTCGAAAGGACCTACAGCTTAACGTGGGTTCCGAATCACGATCATCGGTAATGAGAATCCCCTTAAGGGCTATCACCCCTTGGTTTCTTGCCTGCATGACTTACCGATTGGGGAGTGTGTATCTTCTTTCGTACCCCACGAGATGTCCGACCTCATCCAGCTTGGTTATCGGCGTGAATGGGGTGGGTTAGAAGATGATACATTTTACACTCTTCCCTGCATTCTTGAATCCAATAAATTTCGGATATACTTTTTTTATTGTACGTATGCCCACTCCGGGAATCGAACCCGGGTCGCCACGGTCGAATGCCAGTAACTCACCTCTGAGCCACTGCCGTGGTTTAAAATGAACGTGTAAAAATTATATTAGAATTACTTAACTAAATAACCATTGGTGACTGTTACATAAAAGTGGGCCCAAAAAAGGCAGGATTTTTATTGGTAATTAATCAGTCTTTCAATATGACCCCAAGAAAAAGTTTTTTAAGTTGATTTTTCCATACGACTTAAACTTTTTCGACCAGGAATCAAATACAAACCTCGCTAATATGTAATAATATGACTCATCGGCTTCGTTATAAATTTGTTTCCAAATTAGAGAATAAACCCCCAATGACGCAAATTTTTATGTGGGCTAATAAGCTATTGATCGATTTTACCGAATTATGTAATATTACACAAATTTCGTTAGGCGTCACATTTTTCTTTCGGCGATAACATTGTTAAAACAGAACATTTCGTGGATAAGCCAAAATTGCCCATTCTTATATTTTTTATAGTTTGGACGTAGGTATACAATACTAGATTTACACTCGAAAATTATAATGGTTAAGTAGCTTTTTTACAAATCGGTGGTAATTTGCGACTTAAAATATTTAGGAATATAGACAATTTTTATTTTGTAATTTTATTTTCCTTTGTGATATTATATAATATTAAAGGGTGGAATTTTTATTTACAAGTAGGGATACAACAATATCTTATTATCAGTGGCGTAGCCAGAATTTTATATCGGGGGGGGGGGGGCAAATGGGTAGGGAAAGCGACGAGCTAGCGCCGCAGGTAAATTTTTGGGTGCCACGCCCAAAAAACCAATTTTTTGAACAATCAAAAAAATTTCAAAATAAAAAAATACATACATTTAAAGATATTTGTAGTGAGTTATACAAATACACTTATATAGGTAATATAAAACAGATAATACATACTTATTAAACAAAAACTTCTTCATGAAATAAGCATAATTGAGCAAAAAAAATATTAAAAATAAGGTATATTTTTATTTATTGAAAAAACAAAAATTAACCATAAACTTTAAGCACAACATATTTTTTTGGAAAACTAAACCGTAATTCATCGTCTTTTTTGACAAAATAAATTGATTATTTTATATATCAATGTGGATTTTTTTATGAATACTTAATAAAGCTAAACTTGTTGTACGCTCTTCGCCTGAATGATTTCTCAGATATGTTTTTAATCTTTTTAAAGTGAAAAACGTCCTTCTGCTGAAGCTTTAGTTACTGGGAGGATGATTTGTTATTTTATTTGGCGCGTTATTGATAGCGGTGCCGTCAAAGATTTTTTATGTTGCCCAATTATAGTTTATATCTTCTTTTTTTTTGAATTTCGGGGGGGGCCTGGGCCCCCTGCCCCCCCCCCCTCCCCCCTCCCCCTCTGGCTACGCCACTGCTTATTATAGATATATCGAACATTTCCATGCCTAAGGAAATACCATTATAGGCACGTGTCGCTCTATAGAGAGAAGAATTTTGACCTGAATTTTCGATGTGGAATGTTAAAAGTATTTTGAAGCCTTAAGTCCCTTTAACTGGAATAAATACAGTGTTGGAAGCATCTTAATTTGATAAAAAATACAGAACTACGGCTGCATTTATTTTTAGTTTGGCATACTTTTTTAGCATCTTCATGAAATGTACCCCTCTTTTTGGGGTAGAAACGCCCTCAACGTTTTTTTTCAATCTTTCTCAACTTTTTCAACTTTTTTAGCATCTTCATGAAATGTACCCCTCTTTTTGGGGTAGAAACGCCCTCAACGTTTTTTTTCAAATGTAAAGGTAGGTATTGTGATTGAAAAGGGCATTAAAAAGGGCATACGATTCACTTTTTACTTTTGAATTTCGACAATGTAGACGCTATTTATTTTAATGTAAAAATTGTTGGAAATGTTGCCCATTATTTTCTTAACAAACCCCTCCTCTAAAGTAACATTCATTCTTGACATTATGTATTATTATCCGGGGTTATTTGGCAAATTTCATGTTTGAGTCGTTGCTTAAGAGCAAACAGTAGCTGATGGGTCACCACGAACAAATAGTGCTATCATTCGAGTTACCCGGAGTTACCTAAAGTAAGCTTGTCTTTCTTTTTACGTTAGTTTATAGTGACATGCTGGTGTTCCTTGATTGGTTGCAAATATGTTGAAATTTTTATTAAAATTACCTTGATATCTAAATTATTCATGCTATCTTGTTTACCATATTTATCAAGTATGTACTTAGTTTATTACACACGAGACTACTGCTTACTTAATTACTTATTTTAACGTAATTTTAATCCAGTAAGATATACAGTAATATACTCGGTAGTTACTATACCCTCTCTTCTAATAACTATTCAATGGGTAAAGTATTTATTACACAAAAGGTGAATTTATGAAATAAAAATTATATTTCACTTTGTGTCTGTTTTTTTTTCTTTTTTCCTTGAATACGCCATAGCTACACGTATTTTTATTGTATAATTTTTTGGGCAATAAACACCTATTTTTAAGCATCTTGTTTATATCTTTAAAGAAAAAACAGGTCACAAGTTTTATGACTGACTCAAAATAATGGCGGTGTTGGCAAATGTTTAAATTAAACGAAAAAAACAATCATAATAGAAAATGTAAAATAAAAATAATTAGATAAGATGGAAGCAAATTGTTTTTGACAGTTTTAAAAATGGATTTTTTGAGGTTTATGTTTTGAATTTGGTTTCCTTGGCATTATCTTAAATAACAATTAGCCTGATTTTGAAAATAATTGATAGATATAAACACGTGTTGATTCACATCAGAAACTTAACATTTTTAACTAATAATATTTTATATTATAAAACTGTTTTTTTATGGAGGGCAAAGAAAAAATCACGGAAAGCGAGAACTTTTTTGGGTGACACGCCTAAAAAAGTTTTTTTTTACGCCTATAAATATTATTTTTTAAATAAAAACTAAAACAAAATATCTAAATATTTTTTTTGTAATGGATGAGAAAAATACACTAATTTAATTGTTTTCATGTTAGATGGCTATCTTTTGCATTGAGTTGATTTCTATATACTGATGGCGTTACTGGATTTTCATCACATTTTTATTTCTTAAAAATGTCTTAAGAGAATAGTCTCCCTGTAGTGGGATTTGCTTGCAAGTTATGGTTTTCTGATGAGTTCTAACAAGGACGAAACAGCCTATCATTGTCTACCTGTGCCTCCGGGCAACCCATTACTTTTGGTGTACCTGTATACTTTAATGCAAAAGATAGACGCACGACTCTGTCCGCTTGCCGCTAAGCTTCTTTTTATACTAATTTAATTAAAAATAAATAAAGAAAAGAAGCTTAGCGGCAAGCGGACAAAGTAGTGCGTCTATCTTTTGCATTAAAGTATACAGGGATGCCAAAGGTAATGGAATCCCTGGGGCACAGGTAGACAATGACAGGCTGTTTCGTTCTTGTTAGAACTCATCAGAAAGTCATAACCCGTAAGCGACCCCCAGTACAGCGAGCCTGTTCTTTCAAGGCGGTTTTAAGAAATAAAAACGCGATGAAAACCCAGTAACGCCATCAGAAGGAATCAACTCAATGCAAAAGATAGCCATCTAACGTGAAAACGTAGAAATATAAATAAATCTAATTAAATCAAGCACGGAACGGCCACTTCACCAGTATAGGAAACATTTTTTCGCTTCTCTATACATCTCCACGCTTTGTGGATTCAGATCTAGATCGCGCTGTAGTCGCCCACTGGTTTGCAACACTATTCCGTAAATGCCGTGTGTAAGTATAAATAAAATAGTGAAATTTAGTGTCCGTTAAAATATATTCGGTCCGTGCTTGATTTAATTAGATTTATTTATATTTCTACGTTTTCACGTTAGATGGCTATCTTTTGTATTGAGTTGATTCCTCCTGATGGCGTTACTGGGTTTTCATCGCGTTTTTATTTCTTAGAAACTCCTGGAAAGAACAGGCTCGCTGTACTGGGGGTCGCTTACGGGTTATGGCTTTCTGATGAGTTCTAACAAGAACGAAACAGCCTGTCATTGTCTACCTGTGCCCCAGGGATTCCATTACCTTTGGCGTCCCTGTGTACTTTAGTGCAAAAGATAGACGCACTACTTTGTCCGCTTGCCGCTAAGCTTCTTTTTATACTAATTTAATTAAAAATAATGTATTAAAACATGTTAAATAAAAGCTTCTTAAATGGGTTTAAATAATATTCTTTATCCTAATTAAGACTGATATTTTTATCAATAACAGTAATATGAAATAATATTTGACGCCATCTCAAGGCAACCCACTGCATCCCCTGCAATCTCCCATGTTCACAGTATTCATTCCCACTTTCCAAGCCAAACAAATATTTCGACTTTTTTTTAAGGCTCTACCTCTCCGTCTAGACCAGGCTATGTGCTAAGGGCACCCAAAAAATATTTTTAAATTCTTCTCCAAAGTTACTAGCTCCATGTGAAATTATATTTTCCTACGACCACCTATGAAAATGAGAGAAAAAGCACGGTTAATTTGGCTAGAAAGCGCCGTATATCACATGCGTGTTGAAAAAAATTTTTTCAACATGAGTGTTGAAATACAAGGCACACTATTTAATTTAAACATGTGGTGCCAATTTGACAGACAAGCCCTATTTATTAAAAAGAAACAATTTTGGAAAGCAATAATTATTGTAAAGTGTTTAACTTATTTATCATGTATTTGTCGAGTGATTCAGAATTAGAGTGTGAAAATACGCCATCCGAAATTATAAAAAATATTAATGATTTACTGGAAATTCTATTACAAAAATAACAAGTCGCGCTGAAGAGAGTGTCATGTATTAAACAACAAATCCTTATTGGTACCGATAGCGTAGAGAATAGAGCTCTAACCTACAGATCGCAAGGCCACAGGTTCAAACCCCATCAGGAGTATTTAAATTTTTTTTATAAAAACATTAAATAATTTATAGAATTATTTTGAATTGAAATCTTCCTTGTTGGGTGGATTTTTTAAATTGATGTTTAACATCTTTCTTGATTAAATTTAAAATTTTTCATTCTGGTTAATCTAGAAGTCAATCCAGGATTAGTTCTTCCTATGATATAAAAAATATGAAAATAAAAAAGTTAAACTACAAATAAAAGAAAAGTCTATTGACAAACTATCAAACTAGATATTAAGCGGAACATAATCCTAAGTATGCTAATTTCAACACTATTGTTGATATATTTTTTTTTCACTAGTGTTGAAATATTTTTTTCCTACGACCACCTATGAAAATGAGAAAAAAAGCACGGTTACCTTGGCTCGAAAGCGCCGAATATCACACGCGTGTTGAAAGAAAATATTTCAACTCTAGAGTGGAAATACAAGGCACACTATTTAATTTAAGCATATGATGCCAATTTGACATACCACGCCTATTTATTAAAAAGAACAAATTTTAGAAAGCAGTTTAGTTTATTTATCACGTATTTGTCGAGTGATTCAGAATGAGAGTGTGAAAATACGCCATCTGAAATTAGAAAAAATTTAAGAATATACTGGAAAATCTATTACCAGTCAAAACAAGCCCCGCTGAAGAAAATGTCATATATTAAACTTAAGCAGGAAATGTTTATGGGTCTCCATAGCGTAGACACTAGAGCCATGACCTACGGGTCGAAAGATCACAGGTTCAAATCCCATCAGGAGCACTTAATTTTTTTTTATGAAAACATTAAATAATTTATAGAATTATTTTGAATTAAAATCTTCCTTGTTGGGTGAATTTTTTAAACTTATTTTTAATGTATCTTTCCTTGATTAAATAAAAAAAATCATTCAAGATTTTAATTCAAAATAATTTTATAATTTATTTAATGTTTTTATAAAAAAAAGTCAAGTACTCCTGATGGAATTTGAACCTGTGACCTTTCGATCTATTAAATTGGTATCATATGTTTAAATTAAATAGTGTGCCTTGTATTTCCACTCTAGAGTTGAAATATTATTTTTCAACTCTAGAGTTGAAATATTTTTTTCACAAATCAAAGGTTTTTTTTAATAATTCTTTGTGGTCGTAGAAAAAATAGTGTACATTACTCGTGTGAAAGTGATTATTCTAAAACTCGGAGAATTTCCGCACTCGGCTGACGCCTCGTGCTAAATATCTCCTCGTTTGAAAAGTATCACTTTCATTACTTGTTATGTAATATACTATTTCACAAATCAAAGGCTTTTTTACCAATTCTTTGAGGTCGTAGGAAAAATAGTGTACATTACTCGTGTGAAAGTGATTATTCTAAAACTCGGAGAATTTCCGCACTCGGCTAACGCCTCGTGCTAAATATCTTCTCGTTTAAAAAGTATCACTTCCATTATTTGTTATGTAATATACTAATACCGGGTTAGTAAAAAGTACCGGAACGCTTAAATATCTTCAAAATCGCTAAAGCTGCGCTTACAAAATTATCAATTGGAGGTTTCTGAGCATGCGGAATTGAACAATAATATCGGCACTGTTGCCAGATTTCCCAGTTTTGCGCTACACGTAGTTATTTGGTTATCTTAATTACAATGACCCTTGTATTTTACTGCAGTGAATTGTGCGTATCAAGCTTAGTAAATTTCCAAATTTTCAACATTTTATCTCTGCTAGTTGCGGAGATATGACAACACATCATTTTCACAAAAATTAAATTAGATTATTTTATTATTTTAGAATGAGCATTAAACTTATCGGAAAAGACCGAATAAACTATGCCAGACCCGAATATACACAATAATTCCTTTTATAAATATCTTGCCATGCTATTTTTTTTTAATAATTTTACATATGCTCTTGGATTATATTTTACTCACATTATCATAAAATCGGAAAAGACCGAATAAACTATGCCAGACCCGAATATACACAATAATTCCTTTTATAAATATCTTGCTATGCCATTGTTTTTTTAATAATTTTACATATGCTCTTGGATTATATTTAACTCACATTATCATAAAATCGGAAAAAACCGAATAAACTATGCCAGACCGGAATATACACAATAATTCCTTTTATAAATATCTTGCTATGCCATTTTTTTTTTAAATAACTTTACATATGCTCTTGGATTATATTTAACTCACATTATCATAAATATTGTGGAGGTGTGTTCCATACAATCTCCTATGTATGTACATATAATGTAATAAAGATTAATTTAAGAATAAATTTATTACTCGGTGTAATATAACGATGATATAAATCTACACTCCATACATACGAATAATCATAGACCACTCGATTATTTTTACTATATAACCTGTCTCATAAACAAATTTATTTTGATGCGCAAAAGTCTATTGTTTGCAGAATAGATAATTTCGTTCTAAGGTTTAAGTGTACTTATATGTGCATTTTAATTAAATGTTTTGGCCTAAATATTCTACTTCTTGTTTATTTAGCGATTGTTGAACCTTCTGTTTGCTAGTTTATTAATTTTGCTTATAATAATGTAGTACTTATATACCAAGCGTCCCAATGCCAATGGATTGACACAGAATATTACGTCTTAATTTAGTAGGATAAAGGAAGTGTCTGGGTCCTGTGCCCTCCCAGCAAGAGAGGGTTTGGCATGGACGCCCATCATAGAGTGGAGAGGTGGAGGGACAACCAGCTATAAGAAGCATAAAACATTTATCAAATGTAATCTTACATTGCCCAGGATCCAGAGTCCAAGGGGAAACTGCCCCCTTAACCCCCCAATGATCATCAGACGAAAACTATCCCTCGGGCCAAAGGACCTCGGGCTAGTTGCTTTTGCCTTTCGGGCATTATAGTATACTTAACGCCCTTGGTACATAAATAGCTATTAAAGTGCTGCGGAAAAAAAATCTATGAAGACAAAAGAAATAATGCCCACTTACAGGTCATGCAATGTAGCATGAGCCCTGAGATGCGCAGAAGAAAGAAAAGGAGAGTCAGTGTACGACAGAGATACCTAATACCGAATTTTAGTAAAGTACAGTCCGCGTAGAAAATAAAAGTGGGATTTGATTGATAAAGCCGTAGTGACTGCTAATCGTGTTTGCTAATTGGGCCCTGTTATGCAAAAATCAACCAACCAACAAAATAGTTAATTCCTTTTAATTATTTTTATAATAACTTAAATTATCGGAAATTTTTTCAACACTAAACTAACTATTCAATATGTAAATTATATTGTAATTCTATTATTCTAACAGTAAAATTATTTTATATATTTTGACCATGCAAACTTAGATACATTGAGGGTTAGTTGCTTTTTGCATAATATGGCCTAATTATGTGTTTATTATGCTAACAATATACATATTTGCATCTATTCATATGTGTTTAAATTGTTGGTAATCCTCAGTAATGGGTTTTCCATATTTAATGAGCATTTCTTACTTCGCATCCCTGTTTTTTTTATAATTTTATTATGGCCGACACAATTTCGGCTTTATATAATTAAAGATGTATGTACATAACATATTAAAAGTCTAAGTTTTAAAAGTAGATGTATGACTATTATATAATATTTATCAGTTTCATCTGTCTAATTCTTCTAGTCCGGACAGAGAGCCCTCGCTTACATAATCATCAGAGTCTTCGCTTGAACTGCTGTCAGTGTCATTCAAATGTATTATTAGGTTCTCTACAACAATATCCACCATGGGTTCGTTTTCCATATACTCTAATTCAAATCTTTTTGCTCGCTCGCAACGTGATTTCCACTGGTCCACCGAAAATTGTTCAAAAAAAGTATCGGTTAATTTCATAACACGGAAACTCTCATTTTCTTTAAAAATTGGATGCGGAGATGCCTTACGTCAGGTTTCTCCATTAAAATTTTTCTATTGGTTTTGATTTTTCTCCAACGAAATCCAATTTTTCTTATTTCTTTTCTTAAACTGTTGAAGCATCCCTGGTAATTGATATAATTTTTAAATTTTTTATGAATTCTCGCTAGAGTTGGCACTTGCTTTTCTGTTTTATGAAAATTATGAATTGTTCTGCGTAAAACACCTTGAAAAGCAACGTCCAAGACTATTTTGCTTTTTCTGTTTTCACGCTTTTTGTTTGGCGTGAAAAAAGATTTAACTGCTCCGGATTCGATATTTTTGGCTTCTTGCTTAATTCGTTTAATTGCGCTTAGACTAATCTTTGTAGCGGCTGAAACACGTTCGGAACCTTCCTGATATCAATTTCTGGTCTTTCTGTATCTGCCTCTTGTTGCATAAATTTTATTAAATTATAAACTATTTCACGGCTTTGACCGCTCAATACTCGGTTTAAGACTTTACTTTTAAAAGGCATTATTACAAATAAATATAGTAATAACTTTTTTTCCAATGAACGTCCTACTTTTCTGACAGACTGTACAGAAGTGTGCGTTTCAAAGATCATCACAATAATGAGCTCTCGGCTAGCTCCTCCCACCTGTTTACTGCGCACCCAAAAGTCAGAGCTCAAGCAATATTGCACGAGCTGTACATAAAATATTTAGACAAAAATATATGAAATATATGTACATTATTAGTGTGCCATTTACGCCATCCATCATTAGCACCTTAATTGCCTCCGCGGGTCTCGAAAGTTTATTAGATTTAATAAATAGTTCTGCTGTCAAATTGACACTCCCAAATGTTTTTAACACGCGTGTGATATAAAGCACTTTTTAGCCAAGTTAACCGTTTTTTTCATAGGTGGTCGTAGGAAAAACATATTTTTCCGAAAATCGATCGGAAATATTGACATTTTTGATAACATTTCTGGAAGAAAAAGTCAATATTTCCTTACACTTAGTCGTTGCTAGGCAACGGAAAATAACTGTTAGGAAATATTTATTATTGTACTGTGAGGAAATATTATTTCTACACGGCTACTTGTAAACTAAAATGTGTTAAGCTTGACAATTCAATATTACTGTGTTTTCATAGTTACAACACAAATATTTAATGGCATCCCTTATTTGTGAACAAATTTAATAATATTTATTTCAAAATTTTAACAAGTTGATTGTAATAAGTTATGTCCTTTTAATAATTTTGGATTTACGGAAAAATAGTATGTATATCTCCTAGAAAAAACCACATTCCCGAACTCCGTATTGTCAGTCTCGGCTTGCGCCATGACATACAATCTTTACGGTCGTTCGGGAATGTTCAGCTTTTCCTATTAGGTATACAATGTACTATTGTTTATAAATATATACTCGTAGTTAGTTTTACATAGAAATATTGCCCCGAAACATGTATTCGATTGTGGAGAAACTTTTTCACCTTGAATAAAGTGAAATTAATTTTTTTCATTCTCGTGTAGCACATATATTTTTTTATATTGTTATATAATGTACAAACACATTAACTTAACCAAATACTCTTAATGATTCTTATTGTGATGGCATATTCTTATTATTAAGTACCTATCGACTGCTATTATTGTTGATAATGAATTTAAATACGCGTCATAAGTCGAATTAAGATTTCCAAATTAAATTAAATTAATTTAACCATTTGTGGAACTAAAATTAAAAGTTAACTGGAAATATTATCACAAACTTGTGATAAAACTTTTGATAAATTGAGGCATAGCAATGAAAATACAGGATTTGCCGTTCAAGAGGAATATTGAATTTTATACACTATTGGCAAACTAAAATATGGGCTGCGAAATATCTAATGCAACCAAGAGAGAAGGCACATATGGGCAAACCCTTCAGTTAAAAAGAGATACCTAACCACTCCTACATTCCTACTGAAAGGCGTGTGGCCGAGTCGACATATCGATTGCTCTCGTGGCTGCTTCGACCGCGTGTTTAAAAGAATGGAAGGTGGGAGGTAGGGGATAGCGTGTTCTTTGTTTAACGTGTTAAACGCTACTAATAGTCTCCGTCTGATGCGTTTATATCGGCACCCTAAATTCGAGTTTTCTAATAGTGTATAATTAAGGAGAGATGATACAACTCTTCTAAAATAATAAAATTTCGAGTAGGTACCGTAAATAGAGATTCTGTCTTAACTCTAACTTATAATTGGCTTTTTCCTCCATCCCTCAAATTTATAAATCATATTTGTTTGAATTATAATTTGCCCTGTATAAAACTGATCTTAGTGAAATTGCTTGAATTTTAGTTTTAGAAAAAGCCCTAAATTTTTGCTAATAGTATTTTTTTATCTGTTTGTCCTCTTGAATCATCTATCCTTTACACTCTGTATATAAGGGAGTCACAACCTAAGGAATTCAAGTAACTGTCATGTCAAGAATTACAGTTGGGGAGTTAGGACGGTAGTTTACATATTACATAATTTTTAAATTGAAATACCACAGACGTTACCTTTTTTTTACATTGACCTCATTCTAACCCTCACGATTATTACTTTCAACAAAAAAGGTTTCGACAGATAAAAAAAAATTAGGTAAGCTAGGCGCCCCAAACTTTTTCACAAACAAATTATCTCGTGGAAAACAAGCTTCAAAAACAGAATTGAACTATTTAAATAATTAGGTTTTTCGAAATTTTCTCTACAATAATTAGATAGCAATTGTTTGTTTAAGTTTCTATCATTTAGCCTTGGACTAATGAAGCGTCTTCCATTTGCAAATAATACTAATAAATAGTTATCGAATTTCAACCGTAAATAATTAAAAAGCAGGGGTGGAATCAGGATTACAAGTGAAACGCTTACATCAAGATATGGTAAAATTTTTGAACTTGGATCAACTTATTTTGTATGATAGTGACCCGACCCGAAGAGTCTGGCCAGGTAGCGCGCGTAGAGGGTCGAGAGTAACATCTGTGCAGGTATCTTATTAACACGCTGTCCTTTGATCGGCTGGGATATTTCGATATATGATACGACGCGTGGTGTATGTGTATCGGGCAAATTCGAATATTTTCTCAGTCAAGAAGCAAACGGTCAAGATATTTAAGTCCGCCACGCCTCGCCGATTCCAAGCAACAAAATTATTACCTGTGCCATTACGCCTTATGCCAAAATTTCCATAATATGTATCTCCTAGTTTATTTTAATATGCTGCTTTTCATTGATTACCCTGTAAATGGTCTTTCCCGGTCTAGATCGCCTTACGAAACAATTTATGAAAACATGTTGAAAACATCTACCCACATGGCAAAATTTTATTTTTTTTAAATTTATTATTTGTCTTTCGGCAGAATCCGTTCCTGAAGTGTACGGTAAAAATCCGATCTCTACTGCTAAGTATTATAAAAATTAAAAAACAATAGATTATTTTTATAATCCCACGTACTTAATCACAATTGGGCACAAGTGGCAGAAAAACATCGGTATCAAAAGTCGAAAGGTGTTATACGGTATAAAATTAATGAAAAACATATTTTTTTTTACACCAACAATTTTTTTAGTCTGTGATTTATTATAGGACTACATCTATAAAAATAATAGAAAAAAATTGCTTATCATAATTTTTGCCCAAGGTTAATAACAATTTTGTAATCAATTACCCATGCAAAGTGAAAATATGACATTGGGGTATATTAAGAGTAATATGAAATTTAGTCAACAAAAATCCAAATTAGGAATGTGTCTTTAATATCACCTATAATAGTTATTTTATTATGTCCGTTCATTACGAGGAGAACCAGAAAAGTTGGGAACACGGCGTGCTCTTGCCTCAGGAAGGAGTGTAAAATGAATCGACACCTAGTCATCCTATTCACGCCGAACAGGCCGGATGAGATCAAATATCTCGTAGGATGAAGGTGCCGTTTCACACTCCCCAATCGGTAGACCACATTTGTGGTCGATGGCCTCCGTAGTCGGCCGAACCATAAAAAAAAAAAACAAAGATTTATTTTCCAAGTATATAATTTAAGGTTTCAAAACTAAAACCTTAGAAAATAAATTGTATGTGTTCCTAATCTATGATGTACAGGGTAAAAAAAATGTATGAAAAAATCCTTGTTGACGGTAATATGAATGAATGGCTTTATTTGAACTAAATAATTACGAAAATTCTACCTAAAATAAATACAATATATATTAAAAAAATTGAATATTTTATTAATAACTGGAACTGATTCAACTCTATTATCTATTTTATGAATGTGTTCTCAATTTGGCCCTTGTTTTTATTAACCTTTGCATATTTACTTTTCTGTATTTTCCAAACATATTTTCCAGGTCCACAGTTCATAATGAAATTATGAAATAATTGTAGAAAAACAATTTTATTTATTAATAAACCAATAATTCTGTTTCAAATAACTGCCCAGAGGTTAATTAATAAAATTGTTGGGAATTTTATTTAATAAAATAACATTTTATTGAATTTATAAGTAATGAGAGACCATAAAAAGGCCAATTTCTTGTTTAGGTAAAACCAACTCGTATTTCGTATTCGTATTTCGACAGAACTAAAACCAGTGTTGTCAAATTAGCGATACTCCCGCTAGATTTCGCGTTTTTTTATCAAGTTAGCGGGCAAGAACGTTACTTATTCGCTTAGCGGTTTTAATTCAAAAGAAAACTAATATAAAACAGACAGAACATTTACAAAACACTACCAGTGGCAGCTCGTTAGGTGAAGTAGGTGAAGGGCTCTTCACCAAAAAATAAAATAAAATCAGGAGGAAAGTTTTTCGACAATATTAATTATTAATGTACCAATACAGCTACCATTTTAGCCCGTAAAAAATAATTATGTTCGAATTAATAATATTAATTTAATTTGAATGTAGCTATGCATAATAGGGCCACGGTTAACTCCGATGGACAATAATTATAAACACTCGTGCATTTTGGCGCGCCCCAGCCGACTCTGTCCGTTAGTACAAAGCAAGTGAAGACCCAACACCCAACATGGTTTTGATATTCACCGTTGCTATGGTTACTTGACGTTAGTCACGCAAACAGCATGTAACAATTTGCATTATGATGAAGGGCAATACAAAAATAGATCAGTCGTATGCACCATTGTTTTAGCATTGGTTCACCTAACCTTAAGGTATTTATTTTGAGGCTTCGTGAAATTTACGGTTATAGATATCGTTTTTACGTGATTTACTGTGATTAAAAAGTTTTGTTTTTATTTTTTAGTTAATTCAGTAGTGTACGTACCTACTTAGTTGTGTGTTTTAAAAATGAACCCAATTAATCACATAGTTTGTAATTTGTTGGAAACTCCATTCAGTCGTTGGACAGATGAGGATTATAGAGACGTTTTGTTACACGGGTTTTTAGTCAATGTTTGTTTAAGTACCCGAACTATACGTAGCTCTTCACCGGTTTTAAAGACCGCGAGCCGCCACATAGCCAACATAGCATTTCAGCACAGAAGATTTGTGGACGTAGAATAGTTTTTTTAGGAGTCACTTTTGATCATAGTGAACCTCTATTTCTTTGAATACATCTAACCGGTGAGGTATTACTGTTATACACTATTTTATCTTACGCAATCGAAACTGATGCCAATTCTTAAAAACACATTCCTCAAAGAAATCCTTATTTGGTAATTAAATTTTATTCTTGAACGTCCCAAAAAGTGTTTTTCAAAGGCCCTGTTGATTCCGCAAACTTAAGGCCCTTCTTTACATAAATTCCCTTTATTGTTTTCTTTCTGACTTTTCATGTATTGTTCCTTTGAAAGCTTTTCTTGGATATTTTGCGGTAAAGGAGCTGACGTTTTTTCGAATGAATAAATCGAATGAATTTTGGTATTTTCACCATTTTTTATGTTACTATACAGGGTGATTCACGTTGAGTGGCCTATTAGAAGATCTCGGAAACGAGTCTTAGAGAACTTATCTTTCTAAAAATTTGATATAATATAATAATATAAGACATAATTGGTTTTGAGCTTTTAAAACATTATCTTTTGAGGTTGTTATTACTTCCGGTTATACCGGAAGTTAATGCCAACTTTGCTATTTCAAATGGAATACCCTGTATATTTTAGCATTTTTGATTATGTTATTAAAATCTAAATAACTTTTGTTAATATTAATCTATTTCTATCTCTAACCGTTTTTGAGATATGAATTATGAAAGGATTTTTTTGTGTAAAAACGCTCCGAGAAGAAAGTTTAGTAACTCTGAAACTAATAAAGGTAAACATTTAAAATTTTGTAAGCTTTCAAGTAATACATAGATCTTTAGTTTAAATTACTTAGGTTTCATGTTTTTTATACAGGGAGTTCTTGAAATTGTGCCAATGTTTCCATTTAAATAAATGTGCATAAGTTAATTTTTGCAAATAAAAGAACACCCTATTTTTTAGCTTACTAACATGTAGAGAATTAAATTTCCTATCTAAATGCCTTATATGTTACAATCCAGATTTTTAGTCGTTTTGGAATTATGAACAGTTTTTAAAATTTCTGTTTGTTTTAATGCGACATTATTTTTGAAAGGAAGGCTGGGATTTTCATTTGACTTTGAAAATCAGAAATAGCTAAGCAACGAACACAGGCACTTAATAACAAATGGTAACAAAGCTCAAAGTCAAACGAAAATCCCAGTCGAAGCCTTCTTTTCAAAAATAATGTCATACAAACAGAAATTTTAAATTTTTTTATTTAAACTGCTTATTATTCCAAAACGACTAAAAATGTGGATTGTAATATATTAGACATTTACATAGGAAATTTAATTCTCTACACATTAGTAAGCTAAAAAATAGGGTGTTCCATTTGCAAAAATTGACTTATGCACATTAATTTAAATGGAAATATTGGCACAATTTTAAGAACTTCCTGTATAAAAAACGTAAAACCTAAGTAATTTAAACTAAAGAACTATGTATTACTGGAAATCTTACAAAATTTTAAATGTTTACCTTTATTAGTTTCAGAGTTACTAAACTTTCTTCTCGGAGCATTTTTACACAAAAAAATCCTTTTATAATTCATATCTCAAAAACGATTAGAGATAGGAATAGATTAATATTAACAAAAGTTATTTAGATTTTAATAAGGTAATCAAAAATGCTAAAATATACAGGGTGTTCTATTTGAAATAGCAAAGTTAGCGTTAACTTCCGGTATAACCGGAAGTAACAAAAATCTCAAAAGATAATGCTTTAAAAGCTCAAAGCCAATGATGCCTGCTATTAAATTTTTAGAAAGATAAGTTTACTCGTTTCCGAGATCTTCTAATAGGCCACTCAACGTGAATCACCCTGTATATTTGTACGTCATTTATTAATAAAAGAAGGAATAGCACAAAAACTAATGCAAAGCTTACCACTTCAGTGTAAATTTGGATAAGTTCGATGTTCACATCATATCGTCGCTGTTATTATGTGTTATTTGTAAAAATTGAGATAAAAACTGTTACACAATATTGTTCGCTAACTGATCATTGTCTATTCTTTAACATTAATCCTATTTTATCCTTTTTAGTGGATAGAAATAGCAAGAAAAAAATAAAAACCATGTTCAAACAACCAAATTTGGTACAATTTTTAAGTTAAGAAGTTAGATAGTAGTTAGGTGAATTATTCTAAACGAACTTTAGGCATGGTTTCGGAAAATTCTAGCTAAAGTCGCAATACATGCGCCTCTTTTTCACTTGGTGCTACATCCCCCCTCAATATATTTTCTTCTATCCTTGGTGTATGTTTTTCACTGATCCTTGGACATCCTGTCCCGGAAGAAAATGTTTGGGTACGATACTGGATGCGTCGGTAGGGTAGGCTTACATCCATAGCTTTCATAAACTATGGATTTTTAGTTTTTATAAAGAAGTCATTTTGAAAATTCAGCGAATCAAGTAAATTTAGCATTTCAGTTTATTTTCTTTCTTAAAAGAAATGTCGTAAAATAATTTTATATGGAAATTCATCTCAATGTTATGACTACAATAGCATTTGTGTTTTTTATGTAGGTTTATTACAGAATCACCGCGCGTGAATTATGTCACCCAAATTCAAAATAAACTTTCAGGAAAAACGTTTATTGGCAACATGTCGACATTCCCGGAAAAGCACTTAAAAAATAATAAAAACTGACTCCGACATAAAAACCAGAAAACAAAACTGTGACAAAAGCTTTCTGGAATTTTGATTCCTGAAAATTGCTGTTCGAAAATAAAAAGTTTTCCGTCCATTAAATAATAATGTTGGTGACTAAATTCCTCGGCTTGACCCGAAAACGAAAATAATACAAAAATGCAAAAAATAAGTTTTGATTTTGAAATGATGACTGGATTTGGAAGTTTATTGGCTTAAATGTTAAGTAAATCTGACCGCGCTAAAATTTAGCGCCTCTAGGATGAAAATAAATGGAGAATGGAGACAATAATTGGGAAACCCTCCAAAATGATATCAACTGGAATGTTGCTTCTAACGCGCACCCAGCTAAAACAAGTGATTGGCCTACTAACAGGACACTGTCACTTAAGAAAACACCTACGTCGAATAGGAATTTACAATAGTCCCATTGAATGCAGACTTTGCAGCGAAGAGGACGAAACCGCGTCACATATCACATATAACTGCGAAGCACTGACTCGAAGAAGATTCAAAATTCGGAGGAATCCCATGTGGGGATTACCTCCCACATGACAAACTTGGTAGGAATTTAATGGACCTTATAAAAGGAATAATTTTTTCTAGCAAGATAGGGACGTACAATAAGCCACTAGGCTGCAGTGCAGGAAACTTGGGAACGCCCAATCCACACCTTAAACCAACCAACAAAGTCCAAAACTCTACTGCCGTTCAAAATACATCTTTGTCTACAACACTGACTTCTCTTCTATTAAAGAACTGCATATCATACATCATAAAGTATTGAAGAAAACAACAAAGTGACAATCATACGGTCACCTGTAAGTGCGAGCAAATATTGCAGCTTTCATGGGTAATAAAGACTCCAGAAAACGAAACTAAAAAATGTTCTATGTTTTGTATTCTTTTATTTAAAAGGAAAATAGGTAGTAAATACATCGGTTTACTTTCTTTAAAACGAAAATGTTGGTAACTGTTCCTTTTTTCTTGTATGGGTTCTTATACTAGTATCCAGTTTTAGTTTTAATAAGATAAGAACTAGGTAATAACACAAACTAAATTGCCCAAGGGATGTTATCTTAATGTTATATTTTTTGCATCTACTTATTTTTATCAAACTCAAAATAAGTAAGATCCGGCTTTCTAAAAATATTTTTAAAAAGAATTTAACGTGAATTGCACAGATATGATTCAATGATGTATAAATATTTACGTCATAATAACGTTGTAAGATGATCATTATTTATTGGTAGGCCGGTCCCCACCAATAGTGTGGCCACACACCACTTTATTGCGACATAACTTGAATAGCCCGCGAATTTTTAGCTTTTTGTAAGTCTAGTTAACATCCCTCATATCTTTGCAACCCGAATGTCAGTTTAAGTGTATCAAACTTCCGGTCTGATAAATCCCGCCGAATGTAAGCTTGACTGCGATCAATGTTAAATCTTGTTTTTGAAATTGGTCTAAACTTGCATTATGTACAATGCAAAGGTGAGTCAAATTTTACTTGCTTAAGATATATGTGTTCTAAAGTATTTTGGTAGTAGAATATGTGTTTAAATACCATAATATTCGGACGGATGGCCCGCTCCAGGGGGCGGCAATCTGGGCCCCTGCCCAGGGCGGCAATTTGGAAGAGCGGCATGAAAAATCCAAAAAAACACCATAAATCCCCGTTTTGCCTACCTACGTTCTTAGGTATATATGAAGTTTAAACCATTCCAATTCCCAGTTAACAAATTTAATTTCCTTTGTTTTGCCGTCTTATTTTTAAAACAGTGACAATTTCGACGGATCCCCTTTCTTTTTAATATTATAATAATATCAAGCAATTCCGCGACAAAGCAAGCCGAACAACGCCGGCACCGGCACCGGCACCGGTACTTTTTTTGGTCATGGCGGCGTCGCAGCAAAGGACAGGCCGGCGAGCGGCGAGGAATAGACAGACAATTTGCTGTTGTGGTAGGTATAAAACGAAGAAGGGATGAAAAAGGCGGCAATTTCTTGTTTTGCCCAGAGCGGCGTTATTGCTAGAGCGGGCCCTGGCCGACGGAAATGCATAGTTTTGCAATTAAACCTCATAATAAAGGGGGCCGGTCACTGGCGAGACCTTTTACTAGAGTAGCCAGTGGTCGGCCAGGGTGGCCGACTACTAGAAAGTTATGTGCATTTTATTTTCATTTCAATCTCACTCATCCTTTAAGATATATAGATGTTTTAGTCTTCATCGTGTAAGAATTATCCATGCCAGTAGTCGGCCGTACAAATAACCAATACTAAAAGTGCAAGCAGAGATTTAATCTAGTGGTCGACTACTAGAATAAACATATTAATGCTGCATTTCCAGTAGTCGGCCACGAAATTTTAAAGGTCTTTCAATCACCCATTTCAGAAAGCTATAAACCTTAAAAAGAGAAAGTTTCATCAATATTCTGAGGAAGATTTACAAAAAGCAGTCGAAGCATCAAGGCAAGGCTTATATTTTTGGCAAGCTAGCCGGCATTATAATATTCCCAGAGCAACAATCCAGGTCCGGCTCAAGATCGCGGAGCAGACAAACCACGAAGAATGGGTGCAGACCCTTTTCTGACTATGGAAAACGAAAAAATAATTATCCAATGGGTCATTAATTTTGCGAAATGCGGTTTTCCTAATAAAAAAAAAATGAGTTAATATACACCGTACAAAAAATTGTTGTGGAAGAAAAGGCACCCAGAAGTTTCCGCCAGGACACCAGAATTCGTGGATAAAATAAGAGGTAAACTAACCAATGAATACATTCAGCCCTGGTTTCGGGAGCTAGAAAAATATTTAGAGAGTATAGATACAATTGACGTATTGGAAGATTCGTCACGAATATATTTTAGTTTATTACAACAATGAATGTTCAATCAACACCAAAAATTTTGTTTATTTTTGTCAGTTAAAGGAATAAGTATAGTATGTATGTTTAATTATTTTTTACGAGTTTATATTTATTTTTGTTGCTTATAAGCAATATATTTCCCTTTAATTCATGCAAACCTATTTTTTTTTCTTACTTTCTCTCTTATTATAACATACCTACCTATAGGTCTGGTGAAAATGGACACTTTTAATCACGGCCGACAATTGATACAGGCAAGGCCGACTACCGAGATATAAGTGGCCGGATACTAACAACAGTGCTATTTTTCACAAAACGAAAGACGAATTGAAGTGCAATCATTTGTGGGTATTTTTATCTCTCTCACGTTAAAGCTGTGTATGCTCTAGAGACGCTAATAGAAGAGCCTAACTTCTTATTATAGTACTATGTTATATAAATGCGCAGCTAAAGATCCCCAAAAATGGCCGACTACTGGCGCATTGACCCTACGTGAGTCTAAATAAATAATTTTTAAATTACTTTAAATCGTACATAACTACTAACTAACATAACAACATACTGCAAACATAACTGCTAACTACCCGGTTGGTTAAAATAGAAATAACTAATACGTCGTTAATATAGTGTCTTAAATAGCTAATAATAACGTCCGATACGCGCCGCAGTATAATCATAATACAACTGGTTGACCTCACTACTCATTTTCAGTTTCCAGAGATGATTTCGATTTTAAATAATAACAGTATTTTCTGTGTAAAAATTCATATAAATTTTACCTATTCAACCCAGTTTATATATTTTAAAGTTTACATTTTTTAAGTATAAATTCTTGTTTAAACACGTTCTCTTACATGCAAGCGCTTGTCGTACGTCATGCTCAACTTGTTAAAAAGATAAAACTAGTACACATATGATGATAAAGCCACTTATACATATTTTTGTTATATTAAAAATCGTTCGATCTTTACCCAAAAATAAATTACTATTTTTAAACACGGTCCTTTATTTGTCCTTAAGTGGTTTATTATCTTCTTTTTCGCATAATTATTATTACAAAAAGTACTAATGCAAAATTTTTGGAAACTAGCTCTTGAATAGGGAAAAACCCGTGCACCGTGCCAAAAATAAGTTTCAACAACAAAATATTTTTAGTAGAACACCCATTTTTCCAGCATGTGAGGAAAATCAATTTTTTTGCAAGCAACTGTCAATTAAGTGCAGAAAAAATTCTCGTCCGTACAAAGCAAGGGCTAATTTAGCTCCAAATCATTAACCTACGACTTATGTTGGGCTGCACAAAGATTTTTAATCAGAATTAACTAGCCAGCAAGTTGGACTGTGGCATAACTCACATCGACAGGCTTTATGAACTCACAATCAAAGGTGCCTGATTAGTAAATTAAAAATTAAGGTAACCCCAGCCAGTATGATTGTGGGAAAATTATTTTTGCCAATGTCATGTATGTCACAGTCAAACTTGCTGGTTAGTTAATTATTATTAAAATTCTTTATGCAGCGTCTACCTGTCAATCGACACCTTACCTGTCCACACCAAGGAATTTACGTCGTAATACGTACTGACGTATTACGACGGTGGTCAAGGTCGGATATCACCAAATGTCAAGCATGAAAATCTATAACTACGGAACCTCTAAAATTCATAGGAGGGGGGGGGGGGGGATAATTACACCGTAACACGTTGGGACAGTTATTTTCACGCAGAAAAAATCGAACAAAAAGATATAGGCCAATGAAATTCTTAAAAATATTTACTATCCTGAGTATTCACGTGAAGACGACTGGAGATACTTACCATTGAATCATTGAAACGTTGAGATTTAAAGCAAATATAGACAATGCAAGTCCAAAACTCTTCTATTATTCAAGAAATGTCATTGTCTCCAAATTTCATATTATGATACCTCGTGTAGCTCCTTTAACAAAGACATAATATTAGAAAAAAAAATCCATTTTTACAAATTATTATTCTAGAAATTTTACAATTAACAAAAGGTGATCTGATCTGCATACACGGAAGTTGTTTGTATATACCTACAGATTACATTAACTGAATAAACAATTTATTTAAAGTCAGAGTAATAGTAAACGCAATGCCATTACTAATAATTATAATGAAAGCAATGCAAATAAAAAGAAATTTATAGAACGCTGTTTTTTCCCAATCCATTGTTTTCTTTTTATTAGGAAATTTATTAACTTTGAGCTTTTTAATATTGGATTTTCCAACGTTTATTTTTTTAACATTAGTCAAAATTAACAAAACTGATATGCACACAGCACACGTAATAAGAATGATCTGAATGTTTTATATTTCTGTCTGTTTTATAAATATTGCTTTCTTATAACCCACTGTTTAAGTGGATACTTCACTTTTTCTATAAAGGGTTCGTGTGGTTGGAAACATAAGAAATCCCATGCAAGTTTTAGCATGTCCAAATATTTGCTCCCCTGTTGACTTTAGAGTGGGGTTGTAGGGAGACTTTTTTACGGTCTTTGTGTGGAGAGTGCACATACGGAGTTTGAACAATTTTGGACAACCCGATTCTAACTTATAAAATAATAATATATAATATAAAATAGGATTGCTATTGGTTTTTCATTGGAACTCAACAGGTAACGCTGCAGACACAAGCATTGATTGGACTTGTCAACCTGTGATTTGTCATTGTCAAATGTAATTTGAAAGTATAAGATTTTTTACTAGTAATAATTTTTTATCTCGGTAATTATTATGAGTTACACAATAGAAGAAATAGTCACTATAATAAAATGGTAGATATTATGCGGGTAAAAGCTTAAGAATTGTATCTGATATGTTTTTCGTGTATTTCCCTGATAGACCCATTTCTACCAAGTCGGCAATACAAAAAGTTATTACTAAGTTTAAGTCACTATAATAAACAACTGCAAATGCACAGCACAGAATCATGAGAGAGCTGAATAAAATAATGATAGAGATCTTAATATTTAACTTGACGTCAAAGAATATAAAAATATCAGCATTAGAACTCACGGACAAGGAGTAGAAAAACATCACACCACAGTTAGTACTGCGAACAATCAAAAAGCATAAATATCATTCATATGAGTATCAAAACCATTAAGAATTGCTAGAAGGGCGAAGATCCTTTTTTTGTTTTGAAATGATGGAGCGAGCTAACAACAACATATTTTGGTATCTAAAGAACGAAACGTCAAATTTGAAAGCTAATAAGCCATATTGTAGAACATTAAACATGACTGTGTGAAAGTTCAATAATGAAGGTGCAAAATATTAAAAACCAAAACTAAAAATTTCTGTTTTCTTCGAATATCTCCGAAGATATTCGGAATATTTACAATTTTCTTTCACCAAACTATTAAGCCCCAAAATAAACAACTTTGTCGTAATTTAACCATCTTCGTATGACTTAACGTTTTCGAGATCCTCTTGTACGCACACGAATTTATAGCACCCTGTATTATATATAAGAATTATGCATGTTGTGCTGTTTTTATGAGAACTTTGAAAACTGACTAGTGACTAGTGACTATGTAGTAATTATTCCTATGCAGAATATTATTCGGAAAACTTAATTTAAAAAAATCCCGAAAAGTTATAATGATCAAAAAGCTATTCCAATATTTATTTAAAAGTTATTAAAGTTATTTCGTTTTCGCTCTAGCGTTTATCGAGAACTAATTTTATTAGCAATATCCATACAACGTGAGATTTTAATTATAATATACTTTTCGTATTAGCTATTTATTAAAAAAAATTGTAAATTTATGATCTCCTGTTTGCTCCAGCTTAAAGAATATTGTTTCAGTTTTTATTATATTAAAGTGAATGCATGTTTACCGCTCCGTTCTAAAAAACGAATATTACTAAAGTACAGAATTTTGAGAAATCTATAATAATTATTATATGGTTCGATAAACGCGTCTTTCAATAAAACATCTTCGAAAAGCATGCATTTAAATCAAGATATAAAAAATTAATGAATTACCTACCTACTTACTACTCTTGAGATAAAGACTGATTAAAGACGTAAAAAAATTATTGTTGTTAGAAAATCGTATTATTAAAGAAACATTTCTATTGCATACCCTACACGATCATTCGGACTGAACGTCGCACTAGTCTTGTTTCTAATGAGAATTCACATCAAACTTTAAAATTGGCCCTTACACGATCACTATTGCTGTCATACTTTTATCAAGACTCTCAATCTGAAAGATATTACAAGTTACTAAATACGTTATACTAAATAAATAAAAATATGTAGGTACCGTTCTATTCACTAAATTACTAATAAGGGGGTTAAAAGGCGACGCGTCGGTAACTCAGCGTGAGTCACTGGCATTCGACCGTAGCGTTCTGAGTTCGATCCTCGGAGTGAAGGCTCATTAAAAACAGTATGTCCGAATTTTAGTAGGTTTAAGAATGCAGGGAAGAGTGTGGGATGTATTATCTCCCCACCTACCCCATTCACGCCGGTAACCAGGCCGAATTACATCGGAATTTTTCGTGGGGTGCGGAAGAAGGTACAATCGGTAGGTCATGCAATGGCGCAATAAACCGATGGGGGGGGGGGGAGCGCATGACTGAGGATCGTGGTTCGGAAACCACATTCGGGAATGGCCCTGGCAGCGAACGAAGATATAAAAGAAAGCCTAATTCATTCGAAAGAAAATCAAGAAATGACAAAGGGGTTCAAAAATTATTTTTTTCTACTCCCATTTGCTGTTTCCTTTACACTTAAGTGGCGGGTAAAGTAGGTTATTCCAGTTAACTGTGCGGCAAAATTTTATAACAATCCTAGATAGGTAATGAAACTGACCAATCACAGTGGTCAATTACAGAGAAGCCATTGTTGTTCTTAAAAGTGCTGACCGATCATAGTATATTATTTTTACTGAGGCTCCGCCTTCTTTTTCAAGAAACTAAATTATATAATTTAAATTTATATGGTACAATTTGTTCAATATAACAAAATCTATACGCATTTATAATAGATTTATCAATAAAATGCAACCTGCTGAATGTGCATAGAAAATTAATTTCATGTAACATCATTATTCAGTTGGTTTTACGATAATTAACTAAACGCTTTAATAGTCTAGACGTTGGAGCGTTTTACTATGGATCCAATGGTCGTGAGTTCGAGCCCGGCAACCTACAAACTTTTTTTTACATTTTTTAGCATAAGGTCGTAGAAAAAATATACTATTCAACTCGATGGATTGTCTATATCGCACTCGAAAGTTTGAGCACTCCGCCTACGGCGTCGTGCTCAATTTACTTTCTCGTGTGATATTGACATCATATCCACTCTTGTTGTACAAACTACTATTTGTGTAGCTTTTAAACTTATTGTATAAATGTAAGAAATTAATTCAGCTACATAATTCTTTAAAAACTTCAAACCTAAAAGTGACTAATACAATGTTATTTTGGATATACCTAAATAAGTCAATAACGACAACCTAGTTGCACCAATAGCAACATCATATATAACTTTAATTTGACCTCAATAAAAAAATTGGGTGATAGGTATAATCCATTATATAATTTTGATTGGAAGGATTAATTATTTCGAAAAGTAAATATTTTTTAAACGGAGCAGCGCCTATACATTGAGCAATAACGTTAATCCAGCCTTTAGATTGTTTACAGACAATAGGAGAGTCTACATAATATGATCTATAATGTTCTTGACCTCGTAAATATTTTTACATAATATTCGACATTAATTATAATGAAGTGTTTTATATGTCACCTCAGAAAATTGATGACTGTCTTTTAGTAGGTAGACAAAAGATAGGACTTGTTCTTATTATACAAGTTTCATAGTTTCTTTACATAATAGTATGAATAATTTCAATTTTTTTTACTTATTATGTTAGCCACACTTTGAAGATATCATGACAACACAAGTTTTAATTATCACTTCATCCTAGATCTGCTACTTTTGATATCTATATACATATAGTGTGTCCAGAAACCATCTTAACATATGAGAAAACTTTTTTATTTTAACTTTACGAAAAAAAATTATTCTTCATAAAAAGTTCTGCTTGTTGATAAAATAACATTCAAATCAAAAGTTTTGAGCCAGCACATACGGGGTGTTCGGAAAGTCAATAATATTAATACCGTAAATGGAAAACTATATTTAATAATTTTAATTACAAAGTACAATAATGAAATACTACACTAAGCTTCAACATGACCACCATTCTTTTCCATACAAACGGTTGTACGTCGTGAAAATTTCATTACTGCATTTCTAACTATCTGACGGGAAATTTCTTGGACACATTCTCTGATAATTCTCTCTAAATGGTCTATGTTCTCGAAAGGTCTGTGGGTATACACTTTTTGTTTTAAAAATCCCCATACAAAAAAATCCAGAGGTGTTAGATCAGGTGACCTTGGTGGCCAAGCAAATTCTGATCTTCTTCCAATCCATTTCTGTGGAAATGTCCGGTTTAAGAATTCTGTCACTCTTGCAGAGCTGTGGCATGGAGCGCCGTCATGTTGGAACCAAAGTGTTTGTCTTATATTCATTGGTAGTCCATAAAAAAATTCAAATAATTCCGTGTCCAAAAAGTTCAAGTAAATTTCATCGGTAATATTTTCTCGAAAAAAGTACGGCCCTACAATTTAGTTCCTAAAAACGCCGCACCAAACATTTGTCTTGAAAGAATACTGGTCACGACACTTACAAAATGGGGATTCTCATCACTCCACCACCTACAGTTTTGAGAACACACTACTCCATTTGAGGTGAACATCGCCTCATCTGAAAACAATATTTTTCTTGCGAATAGTGGGTCATCTTCTACCTTACCTTGAAACCAAGAGCAAAACAAAAATCGTGAATCAAAATCTCTAGGCTGCAGTTTTTGAAGAAAATTTGGTTTGTATGGGTAAAAATTATTTTTCCTTAAAATAACTTGGGCAGTGGACTTTGAAACAGGTCGTGGAACAGTTTGTGAAATATTTCTCAATGAGATTTTAGGATTTTCAGACAGCTAGCAAAACATTCAATTGGGTATCTTCGTCCGTACGCCAAACCTGATGCTTGTCAGAAAATTTATTACTTACAGATCCGGAATTTTTAAATTTATTAAAAATATCTCCAACCGTTACATGGCTAATAATTTTATTTGGATATCTTGCATTAAAAATTTGAGTAGCCTCTCTGTACATCTTGTAGTGGTCTCCAACAATTAACACTATTTCAACTTTTTCCTCGATTGTAAATTTAAGCCCCATATTTAATTAAAAGGAAACTGTCCGCCTTGACAAATAAAATAATTAGTTGTCATGGTTTCATTTAGTTTTCCAAGGCGTGCTGGACCTACTAAACGAGAATGAATACCGCTTCTTAAAATCTTGTAAATGGGCGTAATTTCATATTTAAACGTGGTTTTTAGTTCTGATCAACTTTTTTTAATAACAATTTTCGATATTATCAAAAATAAAGGTACTTTACTTTTAAGTCAAATTCATATTTATTGACTTACCTCGTATACGCCTGGGAGAATTTATTATCTGATAGTTGCATTTTAGGTTTTAGACAATGCAGAACTTTTTATGAAGAATCACTTTTTTTCGTAAAGTCTAAAATAAAAAAGTTTCCCGTATGTTAAGATGATTTCTGGACACGCTGTACATTACATTAGACAAAAAACATTGCTTTCTCTTGGACCGAATCCTGGCCATGTTTATTAATGGATTTTTTCAACTTTTTAAATAAAAAATATGAATTTTTTTATTTTGAAATTTTTTTGATGGTCCAAAAAAAAAACTTCTTTTTGGCGTCGCACCCAAAAAAATGTTCTTCTTCGGCGATTTGCTCGCGGCGCTAGTTAATCGCTTTTCGGATCCTCTTCTATCAATTATTTAGATTAGTTATTTACATGGACCAACATAACCTACCAATTTTGATAAGGCATTACCATGGGCTCCCATAGGGTAAAATTTAGAGGGGACAATCAGCCAAAAAACTTTTAAAAATAATAAACATTTTAGAAATTGAAAGAAATCGTCAGGACATTTTAAAGGAAACTTATTATTGTAAAGATTTTTTTTTATGGGACTCAAGGCACAGAATTCAGGCTGCTGCCCAGTGGCGGCTCGTCAGGTGGAGTATGTGAAGGGACTCTTCACCAAAAAAAAAATAAAACCAGGAGAAAAGTTTTTCGACAATATTAATTATTAATGTACCAATACAGCTACCATTTTAGCCCTTTAAAAATAATTATGTTCGAATTAATAATATTAATTTCATCCGAATGCAGCTATGCATAATAGGGCCACGGTTAACTCCAATGGACAATAATTATAAACACCGTCCGTTAGCTCAAAGCAAGTGAAGACCCGACGCCCAACATGGCTTTGATATTCACCGTTGCTGTGGTTACGTGACTTCAGTCACGCAAGCAGCATGTAACAATTTGCATTATGATGAAGGGCAATTTAAAAATAGATCAGTCGTATGCGCCATTATTTTAGCATTGGTTCACCTAACCTTAAGGTATTTATTTTGAGGCTTCGCAAAACTTACGGTTATAGATATTGTTTTTACATGATTTACTATGTATAAGTTTTGTTTTTATTATTCAGTTAATTCAGTAGTGTTGATAGTTGTGTGTTTTAAAAATGAACCCAAATAATGACATTGTAATTTGTTGGAAATTCCATTTGGTCGTTGGACAGATGAGGATTAGATAGACATTTTGTTACACTGGTTTTTGTTAAATGTTTGTTTAAGTACCCGCACTATACCTAGCTCTTCACCATTCTTTAAGACCACGACCCGCCACTGCTGCTGCCCCCCCCCCTCCTCCATGGGCATTACTAATATTAAAAATAATTTATTTTATCATACTTTTACTAAAAAGGTACTTACCTACTTGATCTTAATTGGGGAATTTTATATGAAACTCATATTAATCATGTATGTCGTATGTAGCCGTGTGTTTAATCAAATGCTTTTGGAGTTTTTACGGGTTTTTTTGAAAGAATAGTTCAAACAAGTTATTTTTTGATATACGCGAATAAAGGCACTTAAAGCTGATAATGTCATAATAGGATGTTTTCCCTAAATTAGAAAATAATTTTTGTTTAGCAATCCACTTGTTGAATACAAACATAAAGTTATGTCTATCCTAAAAAAAAGTATTACGCATTTTATTTATTATTTGGCAAAATCAAACAGTTATTAAAAATGTATTGTTTAAGATGTAGTTAATGTATAAGTGTTAATTAACAATGAGGATTTTAAGTTTCTCTCAAAAATTTGCGTTCTAAGACAGATATGCATATCAATCATTTCTTGACACAAAATGTTGTAAAAAAATTTGGCTTTATAATTGGTTTGATAAAAAATATTAAAAGATTAATAAATGTGGCATAAACATGCTGTGCGTCGTACAACATATAATTTTTAACGAAAAAAACACCGTCAATTTATTATAAAATTTTGTTATTCGGATTATTGCATTTTTCAGAAATCGATTAATAATTACAACTTTTTTTTAGTTGTATTGTGTATTCAATATGACAACATTCGAGGGAAAAATATTTTTAATTGTCCCATCACTATAATAAATGAGAAATTGGCCATTTCTTTTGGTATTATCGCTTGACCACGCCACCACTACAATAGTTTTAAAAAAAAGTGACATGTGTTTGTTTTTATTGAAAATATCAATTATTAGAAGTCAGTGACCCGTGATTACCTGTTCTACGTTAAAAAATAAACCTATATTTTAGAAATCCCAAAAATAGCACAACCATAATAAAAACAATGGCTATAGTTCCATCATGATGTTTATAGAAAACAGTTCTTAAAATAATTTTCTTCTGAAAGTGAGACCTGCACGAGCCCGGTTTTCATTTCCTTGACGCTCGGGTCGAGCCGGGCCACTTAATCAATAAAAGTTCGAGTTTTCGGGCCCTAACAATTTTTGACGGTCCTGATGGGCTACCGAACTTTTGTGACTAGCCGGTCTTTCGGGTCAGTCTTAGTTTGTTTAGGTGTTTTCTTAATGAAATACTTGTAAAATAATTTTCAAACCCTACGGACCCCCCACATCTGCCGGGCCTTTTTTTTGCGCCTGCCGCGTCGCAAAATTCCGGCCCGTGCAGTGTTTTAGTGTCTACTATAATACCTCTTGTAAAAAAAATATATGTAGCGCTATTCGTATAATTTTAAATAGACAACATGCAGCAAAAAATTAGAAGTTATAAGGTACCATTAATGAAATTTTAGGCAACCAGTTTGTGGAACGTTTTATTTTTAAAAAACATTAATCAGTTTTTTATTATGTCAAAAGTTAAGAATATATATTGGTACAAATCGGTTACACAACACTTACCAGTAATTTCAGGTAAAGTTAAGCACATGACCTCTTTTTATTATTTATTACACGTTTATCTCAATAATATACCTCACTTATCTAAACATTTAGATAGTTATTAAGGTGATTTTAAAAAGTGTGTAATATAAAAATCGTCAGCTAATTGTTTAATATCATGTAATTTGGGAAAAACCGACATTTAATAATTTTTTGCGAATTTTTGTAGGCGCGTCTATTTGTATACATAAGCTACCGGCTTTGTTTGACTTTCGTTTTTGTTGTTTTAATTTTCCTCTTGGGTTTTCTGGGTTATCTTTTCACTTTCAAAATGAATATTGGATTTTGTGTTTTGGGAATCGGAGTTTGCAAAAATGCAATTCGGCAAACATAACAACCGGCGATTATTGAATTATACAGGGTGGCCCACTCTCAGCGCAGGATTGGATAGTTTCTAAACTACTCAACTTTTTAATAATTTTCAAAAGCAAAGTTATAGGGAGACATAAGGCCTACAATTTAAAATTATTTTAAAATATACAGGGTGTAGTAGTCAGGACATATCAAACATCCTTTATTTTTAATGGAACACCCTATATATTGTATTATTTTCTGATCCCCGCAAAATTCTACGATTATTTTGTAAATGTCATATATCAAAATTTAATAGTTTTTGAGATATTGGCATTCAAAATATATTATCAGATTTTGACAGGTTGTAACATTGGAACGGTTCACTTAAAGAAAAATTGTTTTCACCACCCGTCTTTTTTATTCTCTATCCAAAGAAACCAACTTCCGATTTAGCATGTTAAACCAAAAAACCGGTTTTAACAGTTTAACATGTTAAACCGAAAGTTGTTACTTTTAGATAGAGAACAAAAAATTAAGATAGAGTGGTGAAAACAATTTTTCTTTAAGATGAACCGTTCCAATGTTACAGCCCGTCAACGTCAGAAAATGCCATATTTTAAACGTCAATATCTCAGAAACTATTAAATTTAGATATATAACATTTTATATAAAATAAGGGTAGAATCAAGTGGGGAATTTGAAAAAAAGTACAATATAGGGTGTTTTATTTTCATTTTCCAGTATTATTATTAACATTTTTTATAATTTCAGATGGAGTATTTTCAAACTCTAATTCTGAATCACTCGACAAATACATGATAAATAAGTTAAACACTTTACAATTACAGCTTTCTAAAATTTGTTCTTTTTAATAAATAGGGATTGTCTGTCAAATTGGACTAGGATCATCATTGATTAAAATTTTAAGCGAGGCTAGGCCTATAACACCTCTTAATTATTGACAAAACATTAGTTTAAAACTAGTACATTATGTTCGTGTTGTGTGAGGGGTTTGAACCTGGGTCCCTCATTGTCGTGGTAGCCTGTATGGACCTGCCCGGTGTTGTGGTTGGTGGGAATGGCGGATAAGCGGGTTCTGGCTTTGTTCTGCTGTGTTGAAGTAATTGTTGCTGGTGTTCGTGATGTAGTCTTGGATCGTTTCCATTTTAAGGTCTCTGTGTAATGTGGTATTACGTACGAACCATGGTGCGTTAGTTGTTATTCGTAGCAATTTGTTTTGATATGTTTGTATTTTGCTTTTCCCGTCATGCAGAGTGTTGACCATGATGGGGCGGCATACAGTAGTGCTGGTCTTATGCATAGTTTGTAGATGGTAATTTTGTTGCGGGTGTGTCAAATTGGCACCATATGTTTAAATTAAATAGTGTGGCTTGATATTTCAACACTAGTGTTGAAATATTTTTTTTTAACACGCGTGTGATATACGGCGCTTTCTAGCCAAATTAACCGTGCTTTTTTTCATTTTCATAGGTGGTCGTAGGAAAATATTTATAAAATTACTCTTAGAAAACAAACAGTTATTAAATTACCTGTCTAGAAATTATAGTTTAATATACGATGTACATATCTTTGAGGGGCAATGTAATATAAACGACGCAAAATTTAAAGTGAAAACAACAGTAAGTATGCCTAATGCATATTATTTATAGTGCACTTTTGAATAATGACTAGAGGTTAATTTTTCAAATTGGTTCGCAAACAAAACGTGCATTCTTAATTATTTTGTTTTGCGAAATTCTGCGTCGCACACTTTTTGTAATAGAAAACAAATAAAATTTAACTCTGTTAATAAAATACTTCAAGCTGCCAACAGGAAACAGGAAAAATGGAATTCAAAATATTCGCTTAAAAAATTGGCAAGAGAGTTTTATTTTGTGCCCAATAGTTCATACTATCTTTGGAGTCTAATAATGGGTAGCACAATATTTTATACAATAATTAACTAGCCGGGCACTTTGATTGTCACATTAATAATAGAAGTGATTCTTACACATTCAAAGTAGTCCGGTTACCTAAATAAGCTTTTCACTATAAATAAAAGTCTTTCTAGGCTATCACAAACATTTGCTAGAAATAATTAAAAACACGGCGTGCAATCGGAAAGTTTAAAAATATAAGACGAGAAGAGATGTACGTCATCCACGACGAGTCGTGCGACCGGTTATATTGTTATCTTTGCTTCGAAAACTTAAATAGAAAAGAACAGATTAGAAACAGAACACCAGCCGCAAAAGATCATTAAGAGCGTGTCGAATAAAGGCGGTTCCGGGCTACCTATTTGCAGAGCTGTGAAAGTTACTTCAGCAAAGTAACTAGTTACTTTTTCGATACTTTTGCACAAATGTATCTAGATACTTATAAGGAATAGTTACTTTTACCTAAAAGTAACTAGTTCTTAGTAACTAGTTATATTTACTAAAGATACTTTTACAGTAACTAGTTACATTTATTGTAACTACGATAATTTAAAAGTAACTAAGATACTTTTAAAGTAACTAGTTACTAAAAGTAACTAAGATACTTTTGAGTAACTAGTTATTTTAATTGTAACTACGAAACTCTAAAAGTTATTAAGATGCTTTTGAACTAGATAGGTACCATAAATTTACCAGGTAGTAATAACTGATTTTCCTGTACTAACTACCACTATTACCATCAGAAAACTAAACTAAGAAGTGTTAATTCGAACAACGAACAAGTAGAATAAAATGCTTTCCAAGAAATTTCGCGTTCCAACCAGTTTGCTGTTTGACGCTCGCGACTCGCCGCTCGTCCCTTCGTGAAAATCTGATTAACGGCCGCCGATCGTCACTTGGTCATCATCTGATGGACGGCACGTGTGCATAATTGGAATCCTAGAGGAACTTTAAAAGTACCTAACTTAGTTACTTTAAAAGTAACTTAGTTACTTTAAAAGGAACTTAGTTACTTTAAAAGTAACTTAGTTACTTTAAAAGGAACTTAGTTACTTTAAAAGTATCTAGTTACTTTTTAAGTGTATAGTTACTCCTAAAACTAGTAACTAGATACAAGTTAGTTTTCAAAAGTAACGAACAGTTACTTTTGGCATGATTCAAAAAAGAACTAACTAACTAACTGCCTATTTGCCGGATTTGTTGTGACGTCGGTACGTTGCCTCGCGTGTTTCTAGGAGAGAGCCGGTTTAATCGGAAGTGTTACAAAATTTGACATTCAATTGTTGGATATTATATAATTAAACTGTTAATTGCTTATATCCTACAAACGACTAAGTTTAGACATAATGAAACATAAATAAAAAATATTTAGAAAAATAAGATTTAATAACGCATTGATTGTGTTTAAAATTATTATGGAAATTATTTGTCTTTGAATGTCAAGTTTGGCAGTACTTCCGGTTAAACCGGAAGTGAAATAGTTGTGACTCATTCATCCGCAAATGTATGGAGCTACTTTAACAATTTCCGACGCCATTTTCTCGGAAACTGACCTAGATAGGTATAGGATGTGATACATGTCTTATGCTTAGAAGTTTTCGTAGAATGCATATTTTTAAAAATATACAGGGTGTTCTACATAAAATAACAAAGGTATGTGCACTTCCGGTGCCACCGGAAGTGACAGTCGGACGTTTGAATACGGAAAAAGTGCGCACAGTGCAACCATTACCAAAATTCCATTATAATGTATTGTTTTATAAAGACGTGCCAAGCTGGGTAGTATTTTCGCTGTCACCCGGTATAGTTTTATAATAATGGTTCCATTTTACCAAGTCACGTAATCGCCTGCGGGAAAATGATATGACTAATAATAACTCATTCTTTCTAAAAATCATTTTTTTTTAATACAAGCACACGGGATTATAAAATTCTTAACTTGAAACAGATAACGTCAAAAATCCTTGTCTATAGCTAGAAATTTAGGCAATACCATACTTTTTATCGGGTTATAGCTCAAAGTACATTTAAAAAAAATTAGTATAAATTTGTATATAGGTATAGTTTTCAGGTAAGTACTCGAAGTTAGCAGTTCATTGGATAACTTTTTTTTACCTCGGTTCCGTGAATAATTTTTGCTCAAAAATTTTCGAGAACTTCCAAGCTTTTATGATTATTCATAAAATTAGGATTTTTATTAAGAATTTTTTCGAAAAATGTTTCATAATAAGAGTAATTTTTCCATGGCACCTATGTTCTTTCAAGGGAAATCATAATAAATCTGTTTAATAATTAAGTTTTATAATTAATTGTTAATTTGTTCAAAAACTGTAAATTTTAAATTGACAATTGCGACTTATTTCAAACAAGTAATTGATAGTTGAAAAACACAATTATGTATACTCAATATATCAAAAGAGGAATGCTGTATTCTGCAGTTGAATAAATTTAAACAATTTCTCTGTTGTATACAACAATAAAACAATACTTACTTTTTTTTCAAATTCATTGGTGTGTATAAAAACAACGTCTTTGTCAGAGTCCTTTATTTTCTTTCAACATACATAATGATGTTCGAAATATAGAATAACAGATAATATTTTTGCAAAATGAAAATGTATTTCAATGTTTTTGGTAAAACTAATATAATCAAACTTTTATTTGAACAAAAAAATTATTAAGAGAAAAATAAAGCAATGAAAAATTTCATTCAGGGTCGTATTGAGGGGGGGGTCAAGTGATCCCGCCCCCTTTTCACGGAAATATCAGTATCACTCGTCTTCTCCTTACTGGGTTGTATTAAAAACTGTTCCTATTGAGAAATTAAATGTGATCGAGATAAAATGTTTTTTATAACCTATACATATACCGGGTCCACCAACGTGGCGGGGATGGAAGATTAAATCATTATCGAGGAGCTTACCAAAAATACTAAACCAGCATAAGGTATCGACTTAAAAGCGGCATATTTTAAAAATATTTTACATTATACAGGGTGGCTCAAAAAAGTGTGGCGGACTAAACTTGCATTTTTTTAAATGGAACACCCTATATATTATATTATTTTCTAATTCCCTATACAATTCCACGTATATTTTGTATAAAATGTCATATGTCTAAATTCAATTGTTTTTGAGTAATTGACGTTTAAAATATGGCATTTTTTGACTTTGACAGGCTGTAACATTGGAACGGTTCATCTTAGAGAAAAATGGTTTTCACCTCCCTATCTTAGTTTTTTATTCTCTATCCAAAAATACCAACTTCCGGTTTAACATGTTAAACCGTTATATAAATAAAGTAGTTGTTTTAGGGAGATTTCATGTTGTTTTTAGGTTTAAAAGTGAATATCTTAAAAACTATAATCGGTGACTTATCTGGTTTTTGCGGTAACCCGACGAATTCGATACCATGACACTTGTCAAAAATACGATAGTTTGCCCCACACTTATCGAACACTCTGTATTTAACATACGTACATACATGAAAATACATCAACCTTTATGTAGATTAACGGAAAACTTAATGGACATAATAAATTTCGGTTCTAAGTTATATTTAAAACAAAAAAAAAATTCGTGCGTCATTACTACCAAAAAAAGAATACACCAGTAAACAGTTGAATAAAAAATGTATAAAAAATATTCCATAAATAAATTTAAATTTGTATTAACACGCCCAAAATTAAGGACTATCTTCAATTAATTTAATAAATTTAAATTAATGTTTATTATTATGAAATTGTTGTTCAAAATAAAATAAATTACTTGTAAAGTAGAAGTTTAGTGTCCGTCATAATTCAATTGAAAGATAAGCGGCATTATTTTATTCTTATGTAAGGTAAGGTGGGGTAAGTGTGTAGCAGAATTTTAAAAGTAAACACATATTACAGATTTTTGTGTGTGTAAAATTACAAAATGTAATCGTTCAGTAGCTGTTTTTATAGTAGATTCTGTAACGAGGTTGGAATGAAAATTTGATCCGAGTGAAAGATCCCGAACGCGAGCGTAGCGAGCGTGAGGAACCACGAGTATCGAATTTTCATTCTAACCGAGTAGCAGACTATATTTTCTCCACGACCTAAAATACTATTCGCAATATTTGTAATTTCAGGTGGAGTATTATCCAGTTCCATATCTGATTTTCCGATTTTTCACTCATATTTTGACTTGCACTAAAATTTGTCTGCTGACATTGACAGTTTCGAAATTCATGGCAACCTATGTCGTTTAGATCAATTACAGAATATTCATTCCGTATCTTGTTATGGAATGAAAATACACGCAAAACGCATAAGAAGCAAGTGTTTTAGAATAAATATTCCAACTCAAAAGCGAGAATTTTTACATTCTATTATCAGAAATGATTTTGGAATTATTGCATTCAGTAATGGTCGTGGAGAAAGTTTTTTATTAGCTCTAAAACTGTTCAAGATAAACTCATGATGAAAAATATGAAAAAGAATAGTCTTTCTAAACATAAAAAAAAACAAGCTGTTTTACAAAATATGAAGTTTTTAGCAACAAAAATAGTCAAAATAATAAAATAACAACATTATTGAATATTATAGTTAGCAAAAGAAATTCCGAGTAGATATATAATACCACACCTTTCTCATCAAAACTATTACAAGACCGAATCCATCAATTTTCGGTGGGCCCTCATGTTTCTAGGGTGGGCCGGTGCCTACCCTGGTGCCGTCGCTGATCAAGATTAAAGCAAACTTTGCCGTATTTAGTTAAATTCAGATTGCACGGTACTGACAAAAAAGAAACATCTTTCTATTCGTAGAATGACATTCCGAATGATTGTGTAGAGTCTTCATATCATATACAGGGTGTCCCACCGGGAACCGAATCGATCTATATAAAAAAAACTATACATAGGAGAATTTTGAAAATTTGATAGTATGCTGATGGGGGCGACCGGGCTAAAATATTTTCATAATGGTGGAACTTCCGGTTATACCGGAAGTAAGTGTCAACTTGCTTATTTTAAATGGGACACCCTATATATTATTACATTTTTGCATTCTACGCAAGATTCTAGGCAGATTTTGTATACCATGTCCTATACCTATGTCTAAACGTTTTTGACATATTTGAATTTTTATGTCAAAAATGACGTTCGCAAGCCTTAGAATAATTATCAATTTTTTCTATAAAGAAGCCTTATTTATTTAATTTAAGTGGGATTCCTTGTTATAAAGGATCTGCTTTAATAGATTTTTTATAACATTTTGATAACTATTAATACAGGGTGTTTAAAAAATAAGATTAAAAATGAAAATGAAAAAACTGCATAAAGTCCAGCTTTTCAAATGGAAACACCCAAATTTTATAATTATTTCTTATTTAGCATTAAAAATAAGGGTAAGTTTGTATAAGGTTGTATATCCCAAAAATTCTTAGTTTTCGATATATGGCCAATTTAATATTTTTATATGGGGATTTTGCTGCAGATTTAAAGTTCAGTTACTCTTAGTTGGCTATGGCGGCGTTGAAAAACAATCAAATGCTAAAAAAATCTATGACGCTGTCACTTAACATTATTAATAATTAGAAAAAAATAAAAAACATAAAGTCTTTCTCCACTGGTTTATTAAACATAAAGTTTAAGAACTTTATGTTTAATAAACCAGTGGAGAAAGACTTTATGTTTTTTATTTTTTTCTATAAATTAACTCCACTTTAAGAATGGACTACTTCTTCAAAATTATTAATAATTATTCCCGGGCGCTTAAATTATACAAACGAAGATTATTTAAACTTATTTATTATTTATGGAGAATGTGATAAAGTTATATCATGTCACATTTGCCATTCGATATCCGCAAAAACAGAAGCCATCACAATGTGCTTATTAATAATGTTTAAATGGTAAGTGACAGCTTTATAGATTTTTTAGCATTTGATTGTTTTTCAACGCCGTCATAGCCAACTAAGAGTAACTGAACCTAAAATCTGCAGCAAAATCCCAAATAAAAATATTAAATTGGGAATACTTCGAAAACTAAGAATTTTTGGGATATGCAATCTTATACAAACTTACCCTTATTTTTAATGCTAAATAAGAAATAATTATGAAATTTGGGTGGTTTCCATTTGAAATTCTAGACTTTGGACAGTTTTTTCATTTTCATTTTTAATCTTATTTTTTAAACACCCTGTATTAATAGTTATCAAAATATAAAAAATCTATTAGAGCAAGTCCTTTATAACAAGGAATCCCACTTAAAATAAATAAATAAGGCTTCTTTATAGAAAAAATTGATAATAATAATTTAAGGCTTGCGAACGTCATTTTTGACATACAAATTCAAATATGTCAAAAACGTTTAGACATAGGTAGGACATAGTATACAAAATCTGCCTAGAATCTTGCGTAGAATGCAAAAATGTAATAATATATAGGGTGTCCCATTTAAAATAAGCAAGTTGACACTTACTTCCGGTATAACCGGAAGTGCCACCATTATGAAAATATTTTAGCCCGGTCGCCCCCATCAGCATCAGCATACTGTCAAATTTTCAAAATTTTCCTATGTATAGTTTTCTATATATAGATCGATTCGGTTCCCGGTGGGACACCCTGTATAGCTAAGATCTATTTCGCTCCTAATGACTCGGAGAATTTCATTAATTAACTTTTCTAACTTTGAGTTTATATTTTTCTTTGCTTGAGTAAATTGTTACGATTTTCTGTAGGAAAATGCCATGCCTAGGTCAATTCATTTTAATATAAAACACATTACTACATCAGCAAATTCAAAAATATTTTTGAACCTAGGTATAAAAAATTAATCAACATTTAAAAAGAATAATAAACATGAAAGAAGACAATAAACTTTGTTAAGCAATTAATTAATATGCTAAATAAGCTCTTTTATGCTTTGTTTTTTGTTTAGATACCCTTTATTATAATATCAGTGTATTGATACAAGAAATGTAAATTGTACGAGGTACGTATACATAATGAAAAATTTAGATTTTGAAAGAAGTTTTAGATATATTTTTATCAAGTTTAAAAAAAAATTAAAAATTAGTTATTTTTTTTGTTTAAGTAATTGTTTTTCTTGTACACTGAGAAAAGCTTCAGCAAGAAATTCTTTCCTAAGATTATTTTGGCTGTAATATTAAATTTTCAACCTACGATAGCAAAATGAATTTCTTGTTACAAAAGAAATAATTTACCTGACTATTTAACTAGAGTGTTTTACACTGGCAAAATGTCATAGCAACGGCCGGTCTTCTACTGGCAAAATTACTACCTGCACCTACCTGGACAAAATTCACATGTGATTTTTGCCGCGGCAAAATTTTAATTTTTGATTGAAAGAAGTTTTGTTACCATGGTTCTGTTAATTATTTAAAATGTCATTGTATTATTTCTTGTTAACAAACGTCAAATTATTTTAGTTCAAAAATGAGTGTTTCTGAAGAAAAAAACAGATTTGGAATACAATCCATTACAGAAATTAAAAAGGCAGTGTCGGAGAATATACCTCCAAATACGCGTATCTCCAAAACTTCCATTTGGCGACAGTTTTCGCAGTTCTTATTGATAAGAGATTATAAGCTTGAAAAGCATACTCCAGCCGAAGAATTAGCAAAAATTATGGAAGATTATGCTTACAACATGAAAAAACTAAATGGAGAGGACTACAAAGAGTCAAGTATCAAAAGCATATGGAATACCACGGCGCAGATGCTACAAGAAAAGTATTATCAAGAATTTAATATAAAAATAGACCCATTTACCGACATTCTTTTTAAATCAGCCCGTTTGGCAAAGGACTTAAAACGAAAACAACTTCAAGGTAACCAAGAAAAAAGAAAAACAAGTTCGAAAGCCCTTACAACACAAGAATTATTGGAAATGATAAAAATTCATGACGAAGACACCCCAGACGGCCTACAGAAAAAAATATTTCACTTATTTTCTTTTGAACTTGCGTGGCGAGGCAACGAAGCAGTGAACTGCAAAGTACATTATTTCCACCAAGAATTAGACCTAAATGAAGAATTTACGGGACGTATCGAATACAATCCCATATTTTCAAAGACTACACAAGGAGGTGCAAAAGCCTTGGCCAGTAGCAAATGGTTGGTAAAAAACAACACTAACAAAGATCTTTGTCCTATTCGTCTATTTTTAAAATTATTTGAAAAAAGAAATACCAATCCAGAAATTACAAGTGACAGGCTCTTTTTGACAGTTCATCCAAATTGGAAAAAAGGAATTTGGTACAAAAACATGCCTATTGGAATAAACAGCATGTCGAAATGGACCAAAATCTCAGCAGAAAAAATCGGCGTAAATACCAAAAAATTTAAAGTAACAAACCATTAACATCGCTCTTCCACTATTTCTGCCCTTGCAAAAAATGGCGTTGGTGAGCAAGAAATTATCAAATTAACAGGACATTTCCACGCCAATTCTTTGAAGCCTTATTTGCAGTTAGACTCTGAACATCATTTAAAATTAATTGCAAACTTAAGAGAAAAAGCACCAGATCAAGTAATATCATCAAATCAAAATCAATCAAATAATGCACAAACGTTTAATTATCACAACTGTAACTTTTACATCAATAAATAAGTAATTTTTTTGTTTTATTCTTAAATAAAAGTTTTCTAATTTTATTGTTCTTTGTCTTTTTTCTAGTTAAATAGTCATGTCGAATACCACTCGAGAAAAAATTGTGTAAGCAAAATTGTTCTCAAGGATTTATTTAAGTTTGTTGCTTTTAAGCAATTTCGCTCATGACATTTTCGACAAAATCACTCGCCTGACGGCTCGTGATTTTGTCAAAAATGTCATTCGCGAAATTGCCAAGCAACAAACTTTCATACCTTTCGAAAATTTTGCCGACAAAATTTTATCTCTTGTGATATTATATATGAAAACTCTTTATACACTGAGAAAAGCTACAGCAAGAAATTATTTGCTAAGATTATTTTGGCTGTAATATTAAATTTTCAACCTACGATAGCAAAATGAATTTCTTATTGCAAAAGAAACAATTTACCTGAAAACTCTTTATACCCGTTACAAAAACCTGTGCTATTATAGAAAACTTACATTATGATAACAGCTAAGTAAGTCTTTATAAAAAATTATTTTTTAGAACTACTATTTACTTTGCTGGGAAAATACTGCAGTTTGCTGCTTTTGAAAAAAATATTTATAAAAAAAATCTTTTCTAGCGCTCTAAAGAGTTTTTAAAGGGTAGCAAAATTTTCGGAATCGGAATATTTCGTGGTGACAAATTCAGTCTGATTGGGCCAATTTTTATATTGCGCACCAGTCGTCCCGTTCCTGTCTCCACATGTCTTCAGGTCTTCATTTTTTCTGATATTTAGATGCTTGTTCCTTCATAAAGTAAAATCGTCGCATCGGTGGCTGTTGTTGGTGACCATTACGACTCGATATTTGTCTCATTTTTTCCAATAAAAATTGTCTTGGCTCAAAAATGTTTCCAGTGTGCAGTGCTTTATTGGATTGTGACGTCAATGACAGTGTAGATTTTTAAGATCAGTGTTAAAAGACCAAAGTTATTTTAGTTGTATGTTATTTTTTTTTATGTTATGTGTTTATTTAATAATAATTTTCATTCATTTTAATTCAATTTTTCCAGTTTTAGAGAAAAGAAAATTAGTAATTCTTTAGCAAATGATATTCATAATAAAAGTCCTTAAACTAAAAGACAACTTACCAAAGTTTTAAACACGGTATGATTTTTAAAAGAAAGATTTTAAGAAATATCGCAAAAGTAAAATACTTTCTTTTTCTAAATAAAATACAATCTAATAATTATTATTTTACCTAATATTTAGGCTAGATGCAGAAAAATGTTTTCCCTTTTGGATATTTGTTTAAATTTTAAGTGAACAGATATTTTTTAATAAGATCAAAGAAAAAAGCAATAAAATATTATTGTTTTTTTAAGCAGCTAAAACTGAAACTATTTTTAGGTTATGAAGTGTTGTTTTCTGTTGAATTAAATAATAAAGAGAAAATTTTTTTTTAGTTTCAAATCTTTGACAACCTAATCAAACGTGGGGAGTTGCATGATGTAAAATATAATGATGGAGTTACCTGAAAAATAAGCTTTATACTATGTTAAATTTTTAATATAGCATGGAAAATATTATTTTTAATAACACAATTTTAAATGAATCAAAATTTTTTTGAAACTTACCTATCCAAAGTGAAAAAACTTGGTTTACATAAAAATGTGTTATTTAGCATAATATGTTCTCTAGAGTATATTAAAAATTCAACAAAATATACGGCTTCTTTTTTGGGCCACCCCACATATTATAGCAAATAAGTGGTGCTGTCATAATAAACCACTTTACTATTGTAGCGATGCTTGCTACCTTAGCTAAAAAAGAGTTCCTGAAGTAAGTAGGTAGGTACATTCTGACCCAGCAAAGTAACTTTCTTGAAATACATAAAAAAATCTTTCCAATATAGCAAAATTGATTGATATTGAAAAAAAAAATTCTTGTTTCGAGAACAATGCGGATGGCGTAGAAAAGTATCTTTACTGTTCTAGCAAAGTCTCTTTATAGCCGATGGTCAGTTACTTTGCTAATACAACATTTTTGTTGAGCTAAGTGATCATTCTTTATAAAGTGACTTTATTACGACAGCAAAGAAATTACAGCCAAATGGATTTTACTGTCTCAGGTAGTTTTTCTTTTGTCCCCTACGTTAGCATTTTTCTTTATAAGCTGTATAAAGATTTTTATAAGGACAGCAAGAATCTTCTCTCAGTGTATTAATTATACTTTTAAGAAAGAAACGTGTTTAAAATAAACAACCCTGGTTACACTATTTTTTTATTAATTTGCTTAACTATTAAAAAATAGTTTAATATTGATGACATTTTACCAACCAACAAAATCCCGCTAATCTATATTTCAGGCGTTAAAATCTCCGCACTGGCTGATTCCTGAAACCGGATTCTTGATTCGCTGGAAATAATTATATTTGCAGCTGAATATGAAACAGATTTTTACAAAAATGTTTTTGTGGATTTCGAGAAAATCACGTTTTACATAGCGTTTAGAGGAATTTTGTTGGTTTGCAAAATGTCACCATTTTGAATACCTAAAAGCTATACGTTTAGGGACGAAAATGTCAAATATTGACTGAGACAATAACGGAGTCCGGAAATGTCCTTTACTACGAGATACACATACTATTTTTTTTAAGTCGCATGAATATGCGCGGTTATAAATTTTTATAAATTTATCTAAATTTTCCTTCATTACATTCTAATTTCTTGTAAATATGTTTTCTTAAGAATTATAGACTTACTGGGTGGTGCATCGTGGTTGGAAAATCCCATGCATGATTTAGACTGTTCAAATATTTGCTCCCTGTTGACTTTAGAGCGGGGTTGTATAGAGGCTTTTTTAGGGTCTCTGTGTTGATTGATGATGAAACTATATTTATGAGTGCACATGCGGAGTTTGAACAATTTTGGACAACCCGATAAATTTTTTAATTTTTGGGAACGGGAAGTAATTCCTTAAAGAAGTTTAACAATATTTTTTAAGGCAACTAGTAAAAACTATATTCTGGCTAGTTCTACGTTTAGAGATGCCTCAGAATTTTTTTAAAATTAAAAACATGGCTCCCTCCAAAACAGTTCGCCCTTTCAGTCTGGCTACGCTACTAAATATAAGGTGGACCTAATAAAAAAGGACAGGATTGCTGTGCAAAATACTGCCAAACAATTGACATTATTAAAATTGTACCGGTCATCACCGTGTAAACCTTTCACGCATGCAACAATGAGGTTTTATTAAAATAGATCACAAAGATAGCCAAAAGCCAAGACGATCTCCTTCGAGACATACTTCACCACGACTTTCTTAGGGGTCATGATCTGACCCGGTTAAGTCTCGTTTCGTTAAGTTTCGTTGAACGTACCTTAGACTCCACTCAACCGAATTCTGGAGAAAAGCCTTACTGGGAATTTCGAGATTTATACTCTTAACCTTCAATCTATTGTAATTTTTTACAGGTGTTTCCTAGCGACAAACAGTTTTTCGAAATACTTTGCTTAATCCATATTATTTTATGATTCATAAGAAAATTAGGTTTACCGTTTTATTACTGTATCCATACAAAAGTAGAAAGCATATAGCCAGGAATTTTTATTATCTTTTCAATATCACCTGATTTTGCCGCATTATAGTGTTACTGTATTAGTTAGTCAAATGATAAAACTAAAATATTAACGGAATATTATTCTAGGCTAGTAGCCAGGGCCAGGGACATAAAATGTAATTATAAACGACCCAATTCTGAACAGCCTGGATTTTTCTAAAGAAAAAACAAATGTATAGTTTTAGTTTTATTCTATTATTTGCATGGGCGCCACTAGTGGGGGCTTCGCCCCCCTTCTCTTCCTAGACCAATTGGTGCTTTTACATTATTTCTACATAGGACGAATTTTTTTAGAGGACATCGTCAGGAGGTGTAGTAGGATTGTGTAAGATTCAAGATTCTTAAGGCATCTCTAAACGCTAGCTCAAAAATATTATGGAATACATTTTATTCCAGAAAATGAGCAATGTTTGCCCCAGAATTATATGAAAATCGATAATTTTTTTTAACATTTTTTTTATCTAGTTTCTTCGGTTTTGTTCTAAATGATAGCATATCTTGTGATTATTTTATAAAAAGTGACAATATTGTACAAAGATACATACATTGGGGCTTAAATAAGGCTCCAAATATAAGTGTCTAGTTGCGTCACTGATTATTTGTAATATGAAGTTTTCGACGTCAAAATTGATTCTTTTCAGCTGAAGCCTAATATATTATATTGTTAGTTTGAGTTTTCATCATTATTTTTTTAATTACCAAAAACAAATTTTCTGTTACAAATATATATCATATTTAGCACTGACCTCCCGAGAAACATCCTTATAATAAACATCATCCTAAAGTGTCACAATACCTTTCTAGAAATAAATATGGTAGAAAACTTGTATATACAAAGACGTAGGTGCTGGGGATTCCAAAAGGTGTTTTTAATTCAGGGATATCGATGTTTGTACTATTAATCCCGGGATTAGATGTACCGAAAAAAAAATAAGATAGGTAACATTAAAAAATGTTTATTGTAATAACTTGAAACACAAAATTTAACAAAAAAAAAAACTCCTAAACGAACTTAAAGAAGTGTGTCTGTTTGGAGGTTGAAGACAATGATGATTCTTTGAATGAAAAAAGAGGTTTGGACTTGCATGGTCTTTATTTGCTTTAAATCACAACGTTTCAACTGGTGCGGTATTCACCTGAAGACAAATAAAGACAATGCAAGTCCAAAACTCTTTTATTATTAAAGAAGGGTGTTGTAGATACCATTACCAAGAAATAAGTTTTAGGTTTATACAATAGTTTGTATAACAAGAGTGGATATGATGTCCATATCTCTCGAGGAAGTAAATTGATCATGACGCCGTAGGCGGAGTGTTGCACGGTATATTTTCGATCGGCGCTGTCTCCAACGAGAATAGAGAAATTTATATTTTTATATGCATGAAATATCGGTATTTATCCCGGGATTAACAGATCTTATGTTTGAATTTATAAAATAATAGGAGCAAACATGGCCAAAAATGAAAAATTTTTGAATTAAAAAATACTTTCATTGATATGATTGGGGTGCTATTTCTCATGTGATTACTGACTGGTCTATTAGCCAAATAATGAAATTAGCATTACTTATTCATAGAATCTATTTTCAAAATCGTACCGAATAACTTGTACAGGATTTTTAATGAAATACGGTTGGAAGAATGCAAAAATTAGGGAATACTAGAAGATAACATGAATCAATCAAAATATTATTGTTTTGATTTTTGCCAATTGTGACACAATACGAAAATATGGAAATACGAAAAACAAATAAACATTATTTTTTCTGTGTATTGAGATAATTAGAAACCAGGTATGTTAAAACATTGGAATAACCCAAATTTGTGATATTGATTTAATACTTCCCGCAATAAACTGGAGCAAAAAATTAATGATTAGGATATTTAGCGTTAATGAGGGTAAATAACATACCTACACCACCTTTCAGTGGCGGCTCTTCCTTGAGGCCCGTGGCCGCGCCGCACACTCCCCCCCCCCCCCCCCCCCCCTCTTTTATTTCATTATGTGTATTATTTAATTTAGAGGGAAACGATAAATTAATTTGGTAGATCTACCCATAAATTAGGAGGATTGGCAACACTGCCTACAACTTTCTTACAACCTACCATTCATTATCATATATTGCGCTCGGTACCGAGTTGTCTGCGTCGAACCCTCTTTGACAAACACGTAAAACCAGCCTATATTCGAGTCGCCACCGCCCGCCCTCGGCTAAGCATCAAAGCGAAAGAAGAGGCACGCGGCGTTTGGCAACTCAGCCATCTTCCACCAATGGCTTGTCATATCTAAAATAAATCATATACCTCAAGCTCTTGTTTGTACCAAAGAAATTAGTATATTATTATGATGATTTGCGTATTGCGTTGTTACATAATTTATTTTTTTGTCGGGTATGTATGCTTCGGATACAGGTTTGGTTTGTTAAAATATAATCATGATTACGCATGTGCAATTATTTACGGTTTAAGATGAATATAAATACAATTTTTCGACCGTGGCGACCCGGGTTCGATTCCCGGAACGGGCAAACGTACAATAAAAAATCAGAAATTTAGTGGGTTTAAGAATGCAGGGAAGAGTGTAAAAGGTATCATCTTCCAACCCACCCCATTCACGCCGGTAACCAGACCAGATGAGATCGGACATCTCGTGAAGTGCGGAAGAAGATACACACTCCCCCCCCCACCCAATCGGTAGGTCATGCAGGCAAGAAACCAAGGGGTGATAGCCCTTCGGGGGTGTCGCATGACCGAGGATCGTGGTTCCTGTCGGGAATGGGCCTGGCAGCGAACGAAGAGGAAAAAAGCCTAATTCTAAAGAATGGCAAGAAATGACAAAAATATAAATACTGTTAGAAATGTATTAAAAGCAAATTTTTCAAGCCTTTCTTTGGCAGCCGAAATAAAAATTAAAAAGTTGAATAAACCGGTCCCCGATTTAAAGTTGACACAAATTAGTAAAAGGGAACCAGAAAACAGGACTTTTACAGGCCGTTTTTCTCAAAATACTTATGCAATAAATGAAATAAACAAAAATTTACTTCATGAATACTTAGCTTTAAAGAAAAAGCCATGAAAAATGTATCTTTCTTAAAAGACCGTAGGGCTGATTTTATTTTTAGAAAGTTAGTTCATTCGTTGGTACGCTATAACATAAAAGTGTTGTTTAATAAAAAAATAATATATTCTAATTTAATAAAACTACCACGTCATCAGAATGTAACAAAGTATAATTATTCTTATTATTTTATCCATTCTTTATTTAAAAAATTTAAAATTGCATTCGAGAAACTGTTAAAATAGACATCATAAGAAATTTCAATTAGGTAGTGATAATTTTCGAGGAACAAAGAAAATTACTTGCCAATCCACTCGTTATTTTTGAAACATCTCCGAATTACCAGTGTACAAACAAATATTAGGAAAATGTTACAGTTAATTTTCCGCCTCGTCAGTTAGAGTGGCACTGGGAAATCCTGCTTGATCCCCCAATAAAAGCATAGAAAATGTTTTTCGTGAAACTTTATTTACGAGAAAAATGACACGGTGTTGGAAACTGAACGATTTGTAGAAAAATATAATTAGATCGGGGATAGTAAGCAGTCAAAACTCAAAAAATAAAAGAAAGAAAAGTTGTTTGATGGATCTTTATTTAAAAGTGTTTTGATGATGATACAATTATACACTATGACATGGGTAAGTGTCACGGAAACACCGTGTGTATTATATATAATATTAGGGCACCCTGCCACGACAAGGTGTAAAAAATCACTCTAGCAACAATGCTGTGTCACAACTTTGGTAGTTGGCACCACAAACAACTCTATATTAACCAAAACACGAATTAAATGACACCCGCTTGTACAGATTTGATTTTAATAATAAAGCTGGAGCAACTTATTTAGCTGCAACGAAAAGCCATTAGGCCAAAAGTTGTACTGTAATTACTGCGACGATGGTTGATCATAAGAAGATCCTAACTATCAGTCGGATTTCGGATCGACTGACAGTTCTGATTAATATCAATTCTTCGTCATTCTCGCATCGGTATTTTTTCTTATAAAAAAATTATATCAGTCCGACCATCATTTCTTGAAATTTGCCCTTACACCATCAATATTACTGTCATTATTTTATCAAGACTGTCATTCCAACCGATAGTGTACGGTCTGCAATAGATTCCAGTTCCACAGGCGTATATATAGTCTATTTCAGAAATGTGTAGTAGGATAATAAAATTCCGTCCAGTTCGGCTCAATTTCGGTGTCGGCCATAGGCGCAGGTAAATTTCGTGCATTAAATTATTTATGATAACTAACCAAAGAAAAAAAAGAAGATAATTTGATAAAGAATGGACTATTAGTTATAGCAAATTTACACAAACATCGTTTTATGAAATATGCCGTGGAAGATATAGCTGAAAAACATACTGTAACTGTGCTGCGCACACCGCCATATCATTGCGAACTTAATCCTATAGAACTTATATGGGTGCAAGTGAAAGGATTTGTAGCCAGACACAACACGACATTCAAAATTAAAGACGTTAAGCTACTGTTTGATCAAGCCATTAAGGAAGGGACACCAGAGAACTGGCGAAAAGCAGTCCCTCATGTCATTAGAGAAAAGGAGAAAATGTGGGATCTTGACCACCTAATCGATCGTACCGTCGACCTATTAATTATAACGTCAAGAGGAGATGACACTTCCTCAGATTACGAAGAATATTATGATTTTTTATAATTTAATTTCTGTATAATTTATTTTTGTATTTTTTTTATAAAGTTTAATAAAAAATAAGTGTACCTAATACTATGTACATAATGCACGCCTTTGTCACACCATTTTCCGTGTTTGTAAATGGATAACAACAGACAAAACCCATAAACTGACCCAAACCTGGGTGATACTACCTGCACTTGATGAAGATAAAGAATTTTGCAAAGAAATCAATGCCAAATTATGAAAGTTGCTTAAATATTCGTTGGGTCTCTCTGTAGTCACTTTGCATACCTAATGAGCTTTTATTACTCTACACCTTTCTGAAATAGACTATAAAGGCAAAAACTAATCAAATTTTACCAGTTAAAAACCTTACAGCGTAAGGGCTAAAAACAGCATGACATTGAGCCCATTTGGCTGTCGGCAAGACTGGTATCGAAAATGTAGCCTTAGTACAGAAAAAAGCCTGCTTCCTTGACACCGACAGTCATACTAAAAGCTCTCAACTACACGTATACACCTCTAAAAACTAAACATTCATCGCATCGTTCTGATAACACGACTATTCGTCACAAGCCAACTCTGTATTTAAGAAATCGCCAGACCGCCATGCGAACAGTGTAAAAGCACATTCAGAGCGAGCTACATCTAGCAAACCTTGAATAGCCAACCGCGATCAATCGCTAAGCTTTTCCGCGCTTTTTGATTGTTTTCCTACAAATGAAAGTGACTTCAACTGTTTCCTAACAGTTAAACGTTTAGTGTCCTTATTCTATTATAAACAATCATCGTTTTAGTGCTTACTTAGAACTAAGTCATTATAGACATAGTGTTTCTTTATTAAGTGACAATTGCAAATTTCAAGTGTCTTTTTGGATTTATCACGTGCATTCGACAATGTTGTCGTCAGCTGACGACTTACCTGTGACTAACCGCCACAGGGTGTTGAAAAAGGCAGTGTCCCAGGAAGCGTTTGACATTATCGACAGGATCCCTCCGAATTCTGACAAGTTATTCGACAATTTGCCCTGGTTAAATATTATGGCTGACATTGCTCTAACAGCCGCAATTGCAGAAATGAAGGTGTGTATTTTGGGGCGCTATATAGTTATATGTGTATACGTAAGTGTTAAGGGCGTTAAGTTCATGGACTAACTTAACACACTAATTTAAAAAATTATTAATAAAGGGAGAAATTTCGGAAAATGAATAAAACAAAAAACTTTATAATGTTTAGAATAAAATTATAACACTGAATCTAATCTTGTTCATAAATATAGCCTTACAAAATTTTGACTCTGTAATTTACATTTTTGAAATTCAAATTGCGCCAAAATAGATATTACTATACAGGATGACACATTAATAAGAATAACCTTTGAACTTGGGGAAATGTTAACAATGGGTATTAAAATATTTTGTTAAAAAAATATCGCGTGATAATTTTAAAAATTATCATATGTAAGTATATTTTAATAACAATTGTTGACTTTTCAAAAATTTAGGGTCAGTGTCAATATTTAAAATTAAAACTTGAGTCAGAATAACTAAAAATTTTACTGTTACGAGTGAAAAACATGATATTATCGGTCAGTATGTTTGATACCTGAAGTTTTTCTAATTCATTTTATAAAACACTTTTAGTAAAACTATAACATAAACTTATATGTATGTACATACCACAAGCAAAGAATAATTAGGTAACTTAATAAGATAAGTTAATTTACTCAACTTATAAATTAATTTAATTTTCCGAGTTCCTTATATAAATTAACATCACATTTTTGCCTTACACATATGTATGTATGTGTTAAATAATCTGTTACATACGTCATTTTAATACGCAAACTTAATTAATTATAATTATTGCTAATTATATAAGAAGGTTGATTTAAAACCCGGCACTCATTATATTATTTAAACTATTTTTTATCCTATTTTAATTCTTTTAAATCTATTGAACTACTTGAATTTTGCACCTAAGATAGATCGATATTGCCAGGAATAAGCAAAAAAAATTATAATCATGTCTTTAATTTGACACCGTGTAATTATTTAATTAAATTTTAAACAAGCATGTTAAATATATGCAAATAGATGTAACTGATTTATTAACAATGATTAAAACTGTCTTTTAAAATCCAATTTGTTAATGATAATCATTTTAAGGCGGTAAATTGCAAACTTCGCTTCACAAGTTTTTTAATCGATAAGTTTTCCATTCAATACCAGTTTGAACATATTTATTTAAAAATCTGTCTTGCTAATGTGTTGGTTAAATATTTAAATTAGCTCGGAGCAGATATGTTAATAAAAAAAGTCTATTTGATTTTATGCTTATCTTATGAGGAAAATTATTATGAGAATAATTTAAACGTATTTGAATTTAAAACTTTGTATTTTTTAAAATTGCAAAGCCTGTAGGTACTTTGGGACACCCTCTACACTCTACATATTTCAGGCAAAGATAAAAAGGTTCACTAACAGTAATAATAACAATCAAATGTCAAAAATCCACTTTTATTAAGATAAAACAATTATTTATGATCTATATGGCATTTATATCTGCATTGACGTAGGACTATAATAATTATTTGACCATTACGCCTGTCAATTTTTCATGTAGAATTAAAGTTGATTTATCGTCAAGTTTTGATTTATTTAAAATCATGTTGAGACAGCGTGGTTCGTATTATTGTCTTTAATGATACTAATGAGCGAGAAAAAGTTTTGATTTCTGTAAATATATGTGACGTCAAAGGATTAATAATATATGTCTACATTTTTTAGATAGGGAATTCTTTGGGTAATTACGGGTTCAATGTCTGTAAATGTAGCAATAAACTCTATAGTAGGTATAGTAAGACTTCCCGTTTGATAATCATACAAGTCTTTATTGGTTTATAGAATTATAATTTCAACCCTGTATATCAAAAATCGATTTATTTACGGACATGATAAATCAGTATTTTAATTTTGATTCATCGTGTGTAATGACTTAAATAAATGGCATAACCTTTCGAAAAACATTCTTCAAATAAAAATTATTTATAGAATTTATTTGGTACCCACTTGGCTACTCACTATTACGTTAGATATATCTAACTATAAAGATTACATTAAATTCGCTATCTTTTTTTTTGACAAATATTTAATCTAAACGAATGTTTAATTCCATCTTAGATTAAATATTTTGCTTCTGTTATTACATAAAAATCTTATCAAAACAGGAGAGTCCTATTGCGCTTGCGAATATTTGATTTATTTAAGATTAACATCTAAATTTATTCCTCCATTCTTTATCAACCTTGTTTTTGTGAGAAAAAGGATTAATTTCATTACCCTTAAACAATGCTCGAATGATTAAATATGAACTTAAGAGATTAGAAAGGCAAACCCTAAATGCGTAAAAAGTGATGCTTGTTGTGATGATAAGACAAGGTTCAAATTGTGCGGAGTCCCAGTTGATATTAGACACGTAGTCCTGAGGTAGCATTGCATATGTTCAATTAATTTTTTGCTAAAGTTTTTAATATAAATAAATACATAGTCTAAAATGGCACCATGCTTTGGCAAAAGAACATTTGTAACAACTATGAGTCCAAGATTCCCGAAAAAAGTTGGTAAATAATGGTTTTTGTACATTTTTGTTTATAAAAATTACCGATGTAATAGCAATACATATCTCTATCATTTGATGTTTGCTATTAAATTTGCAGGTAATTGTTTTAAAATAACTTCGGAGGTCTTGAAATCTTGATTAACGAAAGAAGCGTAAAGAAAACACTAGAAATATGTCGACGAGATCCACAAAACCTTTGTACTAATTACTTTTTTTTCATTTTCAGTTCAAACGTATGCTAAACAAAGAACTTTCGCACTTCTCAGAGTCCAGCCGATCAGGAAACCAAATCTCAGAATACATTTGTTCGACGTTTTTGGACAAACAACAGGAACTTGACATCCCCTCACTCCGAGTCGATGAAGGCCCAGAAGCCCCCAAGGGGGCGGCACCACGTAAGGAGCGCCCCAGGGGTCCTACTACCATGTCTCAGATCTCCGGGGTGAACAGGAAATTGTGTCATACAAATTCTTTTACCGGGGAGAAGGTTCCCACGTATGGCGTCGATACTCCGTTCGAGGATGATTTAGGTAAATACTCGATATAACTCATGCAGTAAAAATATGAGTAATATTTTCCTGCTTAAAAGCTTTAAAAAAACAAAATCTTTTATTCAGAAAAGGTGGATATATTAAAGTTTCCTGGTTCGACGTTTTACCAAAATATGACCAAGCTAGTGAGATAAATAATTACCTCATATCTTCTTTTCAATAGTAATTTTCCTAAAAGCCGGAAAAATGTGTGGGATTTCTTCTCGGAGTTTTTTTAATCCAAATATTGACAAAAAATCACCCTTTCACTTAGAATCAACGAGTTCCGTCAAACCAAGATGTAAACAAAAACATATTTTTCCGCCAAACCTAAGAAACAGAAAATCCCATCAATTATCCTATCGGCATGTCTAAAAGATGAAAATAGGTCAAAACAATCCTCAAGTTTAAAAATATATCCCTTTAAAAGGTAATTTATTAAATTATTTTTGCAATCCCTTTTGTAAAGTAGGTAAAATACTTGGACTGAACTGTTTTATTCTAATTGGTCCCTTTGGGAGGCCGAAAATAAATATCTCTCTGACGTCATAGAAATTTGGCAATCGATAGGGAATTTAGGGGCATTAATATTAACTGAGAAACAGCGGGAAATTATTAACAGCTTTCTTTTAATAACGTGGGCGTTCACGAACATTTTCTTTATTTCCAGGTTAAACCCCTTGCTATGTAGTACCCCACGCACTGTTTTAATTATGACTCGTTCTTTTTTTAGAAAAAAACATATAAGGATTAGGGTTAAAAATAGCTTATTAAACTTGCATTAATTTATCACCATGTTAAATGAAATATGTACCGTGAAAAGAACAAATATGCCACTTGTAGTTGTTTGTTATTCAATAGGTAAAAAATAGATTGTCAGGGGCACGCATTTCTACACTATTGAAGGGAATTTATTTAAAATAACATTGGCTACATTTCTCCTAAAATACAATAAGTCAAGCTTGCATGTTGCAAATCAAATCAAACTAACAAATTATCTTCTTTACAGGAAAATGTCTTATAGAAATCGACCGATGGGGCGTCGACATGTTCCAGATCGGCGAGCTAAGCAACGGAAGACCGCTCACCTGCGTCGCTTATACCGTTTTCACCAATAGAGAACTCCTGAAATCGATGATGATTCCTCCAAAGACTTTTATCACTTACATGATGACCGTAGAAGATCACTACGTCAAAGAGAATCCCTTCCATAACTCGTTGCACGCTGCGGACGTTACTCAGAGCACGCACGTACTCCTTAATACACCGGCGTTAGAATCTGTTTTTACTCCGTTGGAAATTACAGCGGCTTTATTTGCTGCCTGCGTACATGATGTTGATCATCCAGGTAAGAAATAGTCGCAATCAGTTATACTTCTTTTTTATTTATTAGCATGATATTTATCCAAATATGTCATAGACTGATGAAAAAACAATAGATACTTATACTATTATTTTTCTTTTCAGGTCTAACCAATCAGTTCCTTATCAACTCGAGTTCTGAACTAGCTCTCATGTATAACGATGAAAGCGTTTTGGAAAATCACCACTTGGCAGTAGCCTTTAAACTTCTCTCCAACGACGGATGCGATATTTTCCTCAATATGACCAAGAAGCAGAGGCAGACGCTCAGAAAGATGGTCATAGACATGGTGCTGAGCACCGACATGTCCAAACACATGAGCCTGCTAGCCGACTTGAAAACCATGGTTGAAACCAAGAAAGTTGCCGGTAGCGGAGTGCTTTTGCTGGATAACTACACAGACAGGATCCAGGTGCTGGAAAACTTGGTGCACTGTGCCGATTTGAGCAATCCTACCAAACCCTTACGCTTATACAGGTAAATACCTATATTTGATTATACAAGACCATCATACATCAATTTTAATGCAGTTTTATTAATAACATTATTAAAGTAACCCCAGTGGATCTCATGCTGTATTTCTTCTTTTCAGATTATGGGTAGAACGCCTAATGGAAGAATTCTTCCGGCAAGGTGATAAGGAGCGCGAAGCAAACATGGACATATCTCCAATGTGTGACCGTCATTCGGCCACTATCGAGAAGTCGCAGGTCGGCTTTATCGATTATATCGTACACCCCTTGTGGGAAACCTGGGCGGATTTGGTACATCCCGACGCCCAGGACATCCTCGATACTCTAGAGGAGAACCGCGACTGGTACCAGAGTGCCATACCCGCTAGTCCACCGGCCGAAGAGGAGCCTGGCGATCCGCAACGGTCCGGTATTCGCTTTCAGGTAGGTCTACTTATTAAATAACTATGAATAAATCAATTAGTACAAATGACAGAAGTTCAAGTAAACCATTTTAGTTCATAGAATATAACAACCTACATAAGATGAATAACAGAACACTGGTTCACACAAAGACACAGTAATAATAAAACTTGCAAGATGCAAATATATACCTAAATGATTAGTTATCAGTTGATAATAAAGGAAAATCTCTTCCGTAAAATAGTAGACACAAATAAGTGTATATTTGGCTATTACAAATAACTTGTATGCTAACGAGGTTTTTTTTGTTACAGGTGACTCTCGAAGAAGGCGATGCCGAATCCGAATCGGAATCGGCAGCCCCGATGTGACGGAGGCTGGCCGGCCTCTGCAGGAAGCTCACTGAAAAGGTGACGCAGTGGTGGCGCGCTCGACCGTGAAGCGCAGGCGCGTGGTCGACGCTCGTCAGGGATAATGCGCAGGCGCATCCTCCCGCAAAATAAGTAGCTGATAGAAGAAGCAGGGCGAAGAGTCATTGTAATTTTGTTTCGTTTTTTGGCCTCCTTGACTTTCGACGTTTTGCCTTAACCGCGTAGAAGAGACTTATTTCTCTCGACCCCTCTACTGACTGTGCATCTGTAAATAATCATTGGAATTTACTGAAAAAAAAATGTCTGTCAGTGTAATACTCAACCCCCCGTGTATGTATAGGAACTATGTGTCTTGTCAGCTATATTATAAACAAAAAGTAAAGCTCTCTCTCCATTTTATTTTGGTGTTTTATTACCTTGCCTTACATACCCTTTCCTAATTTCCTTTGAAATCTTGCAAACCGTAGAACACGGTCGCATTTTTAATTATGAGTTCGTCGTGACGTAGTTGCGTATCTCAAAAAAATGAAAATTTGAGTCACGCCAGAATTATTGTATTTATTTTTAAGTGCTTTTTTTATGTGAAGTGGCGTAATACTTGAGGTGTATTACGGTGTAATGTAAAAATAAAAACTCTGCGGCGGGACCATGTAACGTCATAAGAACAGAAAAAAACATAGAAAGGGCATTTCTTTCCGATATGATTTGGTACTATATAAAGATTTTCTGTATTTCATCGTTAAATTTTGGACCCGGAAAAAGTTATTAGGGAATCCAAACCACGTGATTTAATATAGCGGTTGGATGGCAAAAAGCTTAAAGGCAAAAAGCATCGAGTCACCCGTTAAATGCACCAGCAATGTTATTTTAATGGTCACGTGTACCAATTAGAAAGCAATATTTGCCATCCAGCCGCCATTTTGACACATCGTTGGATTGCCTAATACTATTGGAACTAAAAACATATCGTTTTGTTGTTAAAACCAGCAAAAAAATTGTAGAACAAAAAATATGGTTATATTTTTATCATTTCTGTTTTTGGGTTATGTTATAAATCAAAATTAAAAGGTTTTAGTTTAAAAAATACCTAACGTTTTTTCTGCCTTTTTTAGTGTACCTATGTATGAACCAAATATGTTATTATTATTTTGAGCATAAAGTTAGGCAACGTAAATATGAATTACAATAAAGGTGAATTAAATAAATCCAAATAAAATTTAACATACCTATCCAAAATAACAAACTTGACGCAACGATGACATTATAGAATAGACGAAATCTTAGTTAAAAGTGCAAGACATAAAAGAGCCGTGAAGTTCTTTCTATTTCTATTTGGGCGAGTCGTCTTTCGGCCATCGCGAATGTAGCCGATGAGCGATCTTCATAGTACCAAATAAGAATACAAAGAAATATAGACAGGAAATTTCTTTTCTATCCCTTACATGGTTCCGCTGCCGACCGGTTCGTTCTTTTGATTTCTTCAAAACTGAGATACGCCACCACACCATGAAACCGATGATTTGCATTCGGCTGACGCGTAGTTGACATGTCTATACGATTCTCTTTAAATAAAAAGGCAGAGAAATGAGTAATTCAAGAAAATCCTAGAAATCGGGATGTTTTTTAATTGATTTTATTTTATATTGATAATTTGGAATCAGTTTTGTTGCAATAAAAAGATCTATATACATTTATGATCCTACCACTTATCAGTCTTCACGTTCAATTTTTATAGTCTAGATCTAGTTATAAAATAAACACAAAAAAGCACACTTATCGCAGGAAGATGCGAAGATAATTGTCTGACACAACTGGTTAACAATTACATTTGAAAGTGCAATATGAAAATAGTATTTAAACTGCTTCCTTTCCGTCATTTTATTCAAATACAAAATCGAATCTGACCCACACCGAAAGTGGATTTACACAGTTTCTATCAAAAATGCTGAAAACAATTTCTCTGACATCTGGCCGTTACAAATGATTAATTAACGAAGGTCATTAGGTATATGTTACCAGGGCGGATGGGTGCCGAACAGAAGGGGACGATTCTTCCCACCCCCTGCGGCTACGCCCCTGTTGTATACAGTTGAAATACGAGGCTCTTGCCGTAACAAGTATGGAACCATCATAGTGCTTTATATCGAAATAGATATTATGTGTCTTTATAAAAGTGGTAAAATTTGATAAACATTTTACATAACAAGCTGCTTCTAGGAAAACCCTTCATATGGTCAAAACATTGATAAGCTAAATCATGATCTAACCGGTTATTATTGACTAATCAGCACTCAAAGTACCGACACTTAGAGAGAAAACGTTAACAAAAACGTCTAAAAAGATAGAATAGCAAAATATGGATCTGGCAAATATTGATAATTAATATAAGTACGTACACTACACAGGTCATACATTTCTCTTCTAAGATATAATATCTGTCCCGCTTGAGATAAATTTAATCATAATGACAAAAATAGTTTTTGAAATATACCATAAGAAACAGGTAATAGAAAATAAAAAATGCACTATAAAATTTATTTCTGTTGCTTAAAACCTAATTGTGTCACGGTTAAGTAACTTCAACAAATATAGCATTCTTGTTTATATTTCCGTCTTCTGTAAAAACACCAGCAAAAAATATAACAAAGAAAACGATGTTCCCGTACGAAGAATTTAAAGAGTCAACGTGGACCAAAGAAAACTAACTCTAATGAACATTCTAATAGTCTCTAGATCCCATTTTCCGCTCAACATTGGCTTAATCCAGGGATGCACAAACCGCGGCCCGCTGTCGATATATGTATGCGGCCCGCAAAAGAATTTTGAACTCGACAACCCTGATTGGCTGTGTGACTTAGCGTTTCTTGTAGATATCACAAATCACTTGAATGTCTTAAATACGCGACTCCAAGGAAAAGATCAATTATTGATTTCGCAGTTATACTCTCATGTTTCGTCCTTTCAATGCAAATTGAGTCTTTTCAGGACACAAATCAATTCAGCCAATTACGGCCATTTTCCGAACTACAAAAAAATTATGGAGAAATTCAATAAAACTGACGTCAATTTCGCTCATGTTGAAAAAATTGATATTTTGATACAAGCTTTTTCAAAAAAGTTAAACCTCTATTGGACATTTTTAGCAATCCTTTCAACATTTTACCCGAAAATGCGCCGGAATCAATGCAGCTGGAGTTAATAGACATGCAAAATGATGATAATTTGAGAAACAAATTTAACGAAGGTAATTTACTCAACTTCTACCATTGCGTTGATAAAAACGCTTATAAGGAGTTGCGAATAAATGCATTGAAATGCGCAAGCTTATTTGGATCGACGTATATTTGTGAACAAACGTTTTCAGTGATGAAACTTAACAAAACAAAAAACCGAAACAGTCTGGCAGATGACAATTTGGAAGCAATTTTACGTGTGGCGACAAGTAATGTGGAGCCAAATATAAAAAAACTTGTTAGTTCAATGCAATGTCATGTATCAAAATACTAAAACATGAAAATATAACATTGTAATGATTAGATATAATACATAATTACAACAGGTTCTTTTATTTTTATCGTTGTACATCATAGTATTGTTTGTAGTGGCCCGTCCTTGGCTTATATTTTTCCCGAGTGGCCCCTGTTCCCTATAAGTCTGTGCATCCCTGGCTTAATCAGTTAGAAATTGTGAAAAATGCAAAATTCAAGGGTTTTTTCCGAAAACAAGCAAAGTGGGGAATCCTGTTAGAAAAAAAATCCTTTGATTTAGATTTTCATAATTAGAGAATATTCTTTGGAGTTTTGGTATTAAAAATGTTTGAAGAAAATTTAAACACAGTTCTCCATTTAAATTGGGTTAAAAAAAGAATGGACCAATTATTCTGTCGCCTATTATTCCACCCAAAACATTCACTTTCCCTTGGCGTTGAGAGTGGCATTCAACAAGCCATTGAGGATTTTCGTCGGAATAATATCGGCAATTTTCAGATTTTGCCCAGCGATTATAAAAAGGTTAATTCCCTTTAAAATATAAATTAACTTTTTTTGGTCAACTTTCAAACTTACATAACCATTTAAAGTAAATGTTGCTTCATCAGAAAAAAAACTATCCAAGCTAAATCAACTACTGGGTTGTCCAATGCAGCCATTATAACTTTGCAAAATTCTACCCTTCTATCTAAGTTTACCTTCAATAACTAGCTGCATTTTAAATGGTTTTATCCCAGCTGGTTTTGTGATCTTTAATACCGTTTTATGATCGATATTGTAGTCTTGTGATAATTGCCTTGCAGGAGTAATTGGGTGTTCTTGATAGGTCAATTGGATATCCAATTTAGTTTTGGCTGATACTTAACGTGTCAAACGTAAAAAAAACTGGCTGCATTACCAAGGAAAAAAATTAATTGAGGTACGGATGGGCCTGTCCTGTTTAAAGTTATGAACTGTCTGCCACAATATAACCTTAATTTAGTCATGTTTCATCCAAATATTAGGGAATCCAAACCACGTGATTCAATATGGCGGTTGGATGGCAAAAAGCATTGAGTCACCCGTTAAATGCCACCAGCAATATTATTTTTAGGGTCACTTGTACCAATTACAAAGCAGTATTTGCCATCCAGCCGCCATTCTGACACATCGTTGGATTGCCTAATAGTCTGGATCTGGTCTTATCGTGCGAGTCATACGATAATAAAATACGTAAGATAAATGAGACAGACTTATTCCATTTTGACATAAAAAAAAGGATATATATGTAACTCTTCCAGTTTTACAAAAAACATTAAAAATTCGGGGTGTTTTGGAAATTGGACTTGAAGCGTTATTAAAATTATTAAAAAATTTAGGTTCTCGCTAAAAAAGACTGTAACCGAAGATTTTTTTCAGTTTTTAAAAAAATATACGGACAATTACAAATCGAAAAAATTTTATTATATATATATATATATATATATATATATAATAATTTAGAAAAGTGGTTTTGACGAAACGTGGATATTTTCGAATGGAACTGGTTCAAAATCTTGGCAAGATGAGTCTGTAAAAAGTGTTAAAAGGAAAAAGGGGTGCGGTACGGGTAAGCGTTTTATTATTTTGCATGCCGGTTCTGCAACAGGATATGTTGCAGGTGCGAGTTTAATTTTTTCTTCAACATCAAAAAGTGCTGACTATCATGATAATATGAATTGCGAAATGTTTGAAAAATGGTTAAAAGTTTAATTGATACCAAATTTGGATGCTCCGTCTTTAATTGTATTAGATAATGCATCATATCATTCAATAATTTTAAATAAACAGCCTACTTCATCTTGAAGGAAAAGTGATATTTATGAGTGGCTGGAAAAACACAACCAAAATCCTTTTTACCAAATATGCTTAAATCGGAACTCCTATCAATAGCAAAGTCTCTTAAAAAACCCAAAATATACGCGGTAGATGCGATACGACTGCCACCATATCATTGCCAGTTTAACGCAATAGAATTAATATGGGATGGTGCAAAGTCTTATTATGAAAAACATGTAGGTGATGGTCTTAAATCCGACCAAGTACAAATAGGTTGGCAATATTCGTTAGATCATATTACACAAGAGTACTGGAAGAAATCGGTGGAACATACAGAAATATTAATAAGGGATTGGTGGGATCGAGAACAAGTACTAGATGTCGAAGTAGCGCCAATGATAATTGCTCCATTCGAAGACGACTCAGACGACGAGGACTTTTTAGATTTTATAAGTGACGATGAGAGTTTTTAGGCTATAATTATAAACGGTGTTTTTCGTTTACATTTTTTAGTATTCTTGGGTATTATATTATGCTTTTTTTTATGCACATTATTCTGCATAGTCCTTAAACTAATTCCCAGTGTTTTCATTACGGTTTCCTGCATATTGGTTTGCGAATTTCCACTTTGTCTTTCATTATCGAAATAGTTTATCAGACTAAATGCCATTGTATTTTTAGGTTTTAGTAGTAAAATTGTTAAAATAAATTGCACTGTTTATTATTGTCGTTTTTAATAATTAAAGGGTACAGTAGGAATATAATTTACGATTATATAATTTTTTTGTAACTTTTTCAACTCCCCTGTACATAATTTTTACAAAACTAATAATATTAGGTATATGTGGCTATCTTCGCGATAGCTAAAATAATGAAACTATTTTTCCTTCCTTCGGTATATTTGTAAATAATCACACATTTTGATAGCCTCTGTGTTGTCTGATTTGACGCATATGATCAGTGACCTTTGGACCCACACGTTAAGACCAGATCTGACTATAGTACAATTTTCTATTTTGATGCGGATACTTCATATTTTTCGTAAATACTCTCGCCTCCAACATACAATTTGATCTTTTTCGATCAATTGAAAGGTTCCCCATTTAAAATTCAATTCCCGTACAATTTTCCACAGCTTACTTATCTCTTTTTATTTCAGGAATATCTTATTCGACCGTTGTAAAAAAAACTATCGCCATCGAAAGTTTATATTTAACTAGTTCGATAATGGCAACTGGCAAAATTTTATATAGGAACACGCGTTTGATGGGAGAGGACGCCCTATCTTTTAGTAGTCGCTTTTAATATTTCTACCCATACCTTTGAGAATCACCCAAGTAATATTCTTTATTGCTTTTGGAAATTAAAATTTTTATCGGTATTATTTTTAAATTTTTCCTATTACATGAAAAATTCAAAGTTATGGCCTATAAAAAAAATAATAAATACCTTTGGCATACCTATATTTTAAATTTCTTTTATTGATACAATCACCATAAAAAAATAAAAGGGCATTTAAAGAATTTCGTTCCGGTTTAAGGGTTTATTACGGGCTTAAATGAATTATTTATGACAAGTGGAAAATATTGAATTATAAAAAAATATTGCTGCAAAACAAAATGGTTTCTATGAAATATATTGTATTTTTTAGGCAAGTTATGTTCTAGCACTGACGCAATTTATTTAAGTGAATGACACTTTAGGTGACCTAGAGAAACACTCCATACCATTCTTTCATCACCCATGGGAAACCCATGACCTTAAAGTAAAAGGAACAAACCCAAATATCATTGATCTACCCTATTTTTTTTTTTTGAGTTAAATGTACTTTGTTAGTTTACGGCACTGTCGGGCCGCGTCACCGGAACCAAATTTAAAGGAAAACAAACGACGCGACACCTTGAAACTCTAGACTATAATAATGGCGTCTAACTGGTGTGGTTAAACAAACAATTTTCAATGTCAAGTTGCTTAATGAGATGTTATAAGGTCTTTTTTAGTGCAACTATTGTTAATATGTAAAAATTTGTTGTTTGTTGTGGGTTTGTGAAATGTGGGAAAAAATGTAATCGTAAATTGAATTTATAACCATTTGTTTGTTTTTATTATGACTGTACATTTTGTGACAGTCTTGAATTTTTGAGGTAGGTTTAATTTTAACTTAGAACAGGCAACGTTAGTGTCAAAATGTAGCACATACAAAATCTCAATCGACGTGTTTTTCCATTTTTCAGTCCCCACCCTGTACATGCGACATTTAAAAATATTTTTCCTTCGAAAGGAGCAACTGAACTTAAAATCCGCTGCAAGATCGCCATATAAAAATACTAAATTGGCAATATTTCGAAAACTAAAAATTTTTGAGATATACTTACAATTTTACACAAACTTACCCTTATTTTTAATGCTAAATAAGAAATAATTATAAAATTTGGATGTTTCCGTTTGAAAATCTGGACTTTTTGCAGTTTTTTCAATTTCATTTTTAATCTTATTTTTTAAACACCCTGTATTAATAGTTATCAAAATATTATAAAAAATCTATTAAAGCAGGTCATTTATAACAAGGAATCCCACTTAAATTAAATAAATAAGGCTTCTTTATAGAAAAAATTGATAATTATTCTAGGGCTTGCAAACGTCATTTTTGACATAAAAATTCAAATATGTCAAAAACGTTTAGACATAGGTATATGACATGGTATACAAAATCTTCCTAGAATCTCGCGTAGAATGCAAAAATGTAATAATATATAGGGTGTCCCATTTAAAATAAGCAAGTTGTCACTTACTTCCGGTATAACCGGAAGTGCCACCATTATGAAAATATTTTAGCCCGGTCGCCCCCATCAGCATCAGCATACTGTCATATTTTTAAAATGTTCCTATGTATAGTTTTCTATATATAGATCGATTCGGTTCCCGGTGAGACAACCTGTACAGGGTGTCTCACGGGACCGTTCATTAAAATATTTTGGGAAGAATGCGATTTGAATCCTGAAAATTTGAATAATGGGATTTTCGGAGATGCTCTCTCGAGATAAAATAACAGTGACCTTATGCGACTTCCGGTTATACCGAAAGTTGTCTGAGACTTCCTTATTTTAAATGAAACACCCTGTATACTAAATTATTTTCTAATTTCCTATAAAATTACACACATACTTTGTAAAAAATGTCATGTCTAATTTCATTTGTTGTCGAGATATTGGAGTTTAAAATATGCCATTTTCGGACTGTGCATTAGACCGGCTAATCTTACAGAAAAATGGTTTACACCTCCCCATCTTAGTTTTTATTTTCTATTCAAAGAGATCAACTTCCGGTTTAACATGTTAAACCGAAAGCTGCCGTTTTTAGATAGAGATTAAAAACTAAGGTGAGGAGGTGAAAACCATTTTTCTCTAAGATGCGCCATTTCAATACTACAGTCTGTGTCTAAAAATGTCGGATTTTAAGCGTCAAAATCTCAAAATCAATTGAATTTAGACATGATATTTTATACTAAATATACGTGGAATTTTATAAGATATTAGAAAATAATATAATATACAGGGTGTTCTATTTAAAATAAGTAAGTTTAAGACAACTTCCGGTAAAATCGAAAGTCGCAAAAGGTCAGTGTTATTTCATTTGGAGAAAGCGTCTCTGACAAAACTCATTATTCAAATTTTCAGGATTCAATTCGCATTACTTGCGACGATTTAAATCAAATGATTTAAATAAACTGATATTTTTCAATTTTGATCGTGATTTAAATCAAATTATAAATTGCTGTAAAAACAAGTCGTGGAAGCAAATAACTAATCAGGAAGTTCAAAAAAAAAGGAAGATATTTTATTTAAATGAAGTGTTTAGACACATTATGTAAGTGTAAAAACATAACTAATGGTCATCAGTCCAGCATAATTTGGGCGAATAAAGACAAAATAATGAAAATAAGTAATTTTAAAGTTCATTATTGCCTTATTTAAGGAAAAAACAGTATAAATTGATTAGAATCAAAAAAATCCCGATTTAATCGAAAAAATCAATTTATTGATTTTTTCAAAAAAATCGTGATTTATTGCAACCCTGCCCTCTATAAAGGAACTGCAAAAACGATTATTAATTTTAACCAAGGTAAATTGGAAAATTAATTTTATGGGGTAAAGGAGATGTTATTGTTTCAATGCAACAACGCTATAAAAAGTGAAAGCGTACATTTTTTAACAAATAATTTATTTTGTAAACATTGTATAACAGGTAACAATATGTCTTTCCACCAATTACTTTTTAAAATCTAAATTTTTAGACAACTTACATCTTTAGACATTAACTAGTATTCCGATTCCACTTCTGAACTTTCAACTGATTTCTCATTTTTGTACGTTACATATTCAGTTTCACCTTTTAACGGTGTTTCAGCTTCTTGGGGGTAACTAAAATTATGAAAAAAAAACACCATTAGTGGCGTATCCAGAAAATATGCTCGGGGACAGTCGGGACTACATGTATTTCATGACATTGTACTTAGTTAAGAAGGCGGAAAAGCGCCACGGGCGAAAAATTTTCGGGGCCACGCCCAAAGTTCGTTTAAAATTAACCTAACTATCAAATTTCAAAAATTAAATTATTACCTCTCCCCCTCTGCATGTTTGAATTAAATTTGTTTTTGTAAATGTTTTTTTTTTACTTTTTTTTTTGGTATTCCTAGAGTTCTTTATTAAAAAAAATGTTTTTTTTATATTTGTGAAAAATATGAACATTGGTGTCAATCCAAAATTTTAACATAAGACGTATGTATGACTCTAACCAGCGTTTTTCGGGCTCGGTTTTTCATGATTAAAAATAAAGTAAATATCGCTCATCACGCCAAAATTGATGATTTTTTCAAAAATCATGTGTTTTAGGAGAGTAGATCTAAGAGCAGTTTTTGGTGCAAATGCTTGGGTTTTGAAATACTCCTTCTTAAGTGCCGTTTTCTATATTCATAATAAAGCATTCTCGTTTCTTCCCGTACTTTTTTTTTATAAATCATCACACTTTTTCCACAAAAAATGTCTCAATTAAAATTTTTACTTTAATTTTTCTCTTTAAAAATAAATACCTAATTGTTTTTGTTGTAAAAATATTTTATTGCATTGGGTTATATTTTTGTTGATTTAAAATAGCTCTAAAAAAGGTAAAACGGAACAGACAAGTATATGATAGAAAAATACTGTAAAATATTATTAATTTTACTCAGTTTCCTTTAAAATTTCATCCTAAATCAATAACTAAAACGATATGCGTCGGAAACCTTAATCTCTATATAAAACAGGACTTTTACAAGGAAAAGTATAAAAACTAAACATTTTCTACAAGACCTTTGCAATTAGACTTTTAGACCTGAGCTCCTAGGCCTCGGGGTGGGGGTGGGGTGGGGGCCGTTTTTTTAACATTGACATAAAAATTAGTTTTTATATACCTGTCATCGTCATCATCTTTATAAAAATCTTCGCTAACATTCATAACTCTGGGTCTCCTAGGCCTCTGACAATAACTGCCACTACTTTCATCACTCTCCTCGCTATCGCTAGTGTACGGTTCTTCTTCGACTACAGTTTTTTTTGGACCTCTCTTTTTCCTCTCATATTTATTACCCGAGTGATGTCTTTCTATGTGCATTCTTAATTTTGTTTTCGAGCAGTAGGATCTTCCGCAAAATTCACACACTGGTCGTTGGAACTCATTGGTGTGTTTAACAAGATGATGTCTTGCCATTGAAGATTTGTCCCTAAAGGTAGCAGGACCTAAAACAATCAAATATTGAGGGTACAGATTTAGTAACTAATATTAGTACACATAATGGCGGCTGGAGCATAAGCGTTGCAGTGCTGCAGAGCAGGGTTGCAATAAATCACGATTTTCTATTAAATCGTGATTTTTTTGATTTTTTTGATTTTTATCAATTTTACTTCAACTTTAAAATCACTTATTTTCATTATTTTGTCTCTATTCGCCTAAAAATATTTATTGTCTAGATTTACAGTTCGAAAATCTCCTCGGCGACACACAAAATAACTATTATTGACATGAGTAGAGGGAGTTGATTCCTTTACCATCAATTTGCGGAGGTCCCTTCTGCGCATGCCCAGGCAGTGCGCAGGCGCGTGTAATATGTCATACGTCATCTGTCATGTCACACTCTTGGGCGTGAGCTATTTGGGCATTAGCTACTTGAGCGTTAGCTACTTTGGCCTTAGCTACTTGGGCGTTAGCTACTTGGGCAATAGTATTCATTATAGGCTCCGTGTTAAGGATGACGTCATATTATGTTTAGGAAAAGATGGCGGCTGTCACCTGTCAATTAAGATATGTCAAGGTCACCTGTGACTTGTCAAATGTCAAAATTAAAATCTAACACGTGGGTCGGGTTCAGGGTGACGTAATAAGTCGTTTAGAGAAAACCCGAACACGATCGGTTGTCTGGTTCGGAAGATATAGTATTTTGCGATTAGGGCTCTTATAACTAAAGGCACAAAGCTGAAAGTTGGCAAACTGGTAAAAGATGAGTATACCTATCGGCTAGAGAAGGAATTATTGAAAAATCCCAACTAATAACAGAGCTAGATGTATTAAACCATTAGGACATTGGCACTTAACATTATAAAGTCATGCAAAGCATTGGTAATGTTTATTTCTTAGTAGGAATATACCTCGTATATTAATTATATTTACATACCTCGTATAATACGGTATTAGTAATGCGCTCTTAAGATTGCGTCATCTTTATTTCCTAGTAGCATAATATTCATCTTGTACCAGGAATCAATTAACTATTATTTAGCGAAATAAAACACTCAAGTAATAAAATAATTATTTATTTAACCATATTACATACAGAGTTTTAGTAATTCTATATAAATTAATTGCTAGCAATAAGAAGCAGGTTACAGCTATAAATACAATTAAACTATAATTGCTGGATGAGTCATCTAAATCCTCGGTTGATGTAGAGTTGTCACATTGGGGGAAAGTGGTGTTCTTGTATACGCTGATTAAAGTCTTCCAATCTGTCTCGCCAATAGTGTGATCTCGGAACAAGAGCTTAACCTTATAGCGAAACAGTTCGTTAGCTGCTGATGGGACTGGTATGTAAGAGGCAGGAGTAATTTTCTTATCAATCATCTCAAAAGGCATCTTTAACCATGTATTATTAGATGGAAAGTCATTGGTTTCAATCATTACTGACACGTTTCGAACGTTAAAAGGAGTGTATACGTAAAACACATTTTGCACCAGCGCCACCAGGAGTACATATGACGAACTTAACGCAGCCATGGTTGGAATATAAATGAGTTAAATTTTCTTCTTAAAGATACTTATAGCTTCATAACTATTAAACAGACCCGTTATAAATATTATCAGTAAAACTATTAAGTAAAAACCACTTCGTTTATAGCAGGATGGTTCTAGTTTTTGCATCTTTTTCTCCTTAACAGGTCTGAACGGTTTATTTGCTTTAAGTTGTCTGCACTTCCATAACATCTTTGCCAATTTACAGTGTTTAGCGTACTTGTAATGATCTGCTAGAGGATCGTCTCCTTCTTTCCAATTATCAAATTCGCAGTGGCAAAAAGCACATTTAACCACATCAGAATGTTGTGTAAAATAAAAACCTGCATATGCTAGGGCTTCTGGATTAACTTTATTGCGCCACCCAGTAAATGTGATTAATCTGTCTTCAAAATTTCGAATCAGCCCAAGGCCATCATCACCGCAATCTAGGCGATCTACACTATCCATTAGGTACATGTTTCTATCTAGAGAGTTGTAACTATACTAAGAAATAAAACATGAAATTGTTTATTTATTCATTTATTAAACATCAGTACACATATATATTTTATCAAAATCATCCATCACCTTCTGCGGGTTATAATGCAATAACTCTAAAATATAATAATTCGGTTCAGACATGTTTAAATTACAAATACTTTTAACAACATCAATAATGGTGTTATCTATATTAACATAATAACAAGCATATCTCAATAAATCATCATAAGCGGTTCTAAAGTCTAAGTTTTTTACTAATTCTAACCTATAATTAACTAAATGTTTAATACATAAAATATCATGCATGTCATTACAGCAAAAACATAATGTAACATTATCACATTTAAGATTAATTATTTTTTCTCCCAACAGAACTGCTGTGGACATGGTAAAATTTTCAGTTTCAGATACGGAGGTTGCTACGGTTTCGCCGGATCCATTATCTTCAAGCATCTTGGAAGCCATTTTGAGAAATTCATACCAGTCAAAGTTAGCCAGAGAAATTGAAACTTGTTCTTCAGGTAGATTTAAAAGTGTATTTGTTAACTTTACACTTGGCAGCATTCCTCTGGCGACACTGAGTCCTACCACTACCTTGAAATGGCCAGCAGGATAACACACTTCATTTAAAAACTTCTTTTCACTTCTAATTTCTTCTTTGCTTCTTAAAATCATACTATCGAGATACTTCCAATACGGAGTCGAACTTCGAGAGGTATCATCATCATCTTCAACCATTTCACTAAAGTCTGCAGAGTAGTCAGAAAGACAACTATCGTCAAACATGATTGGAATTAAACTGGGTTTGACAAACATAAAGCTGTTTATATTATACCCCCCACTGCTCGATTGAATTTATTTATGTTAAGTTCTAGAAACAGTAGCTTAGACAAGGCCCAACCGCTACCCACCTCCCTAAATTCTGAAGCTTTGGTTAATAAAATATTTTGATAAAGAGTATAAAAATCTTCCAAATTAGTGTGTTGATCAATAACACTATACTTGGAGTTAAAAGATTTGGTTTCCTGTTCTTTTGTTGAACTCAGCAGATAACGGCCATATAGCTCCATATTGACTTTTATTTTTTGATTTGAATTCAAAACCTGTTTTAACAATGAAATAATTTTATCTTTCAATGATTCTAAATAAAGCTTGACATCGGTCGAGTGTGAATCACCGGATACATGATAAGTAACAAGCCGGTTCTTAAAAGCTGTTTGAACAAGTTTTACATCAGAGACAAAGTCCACACAACAATTCTGTTTGTGTTTTGTCGTACGATTATGGCTGCTAAGCGATACGACTTCGCTGCTACAGACGTAACAAAACGGCATAATGTTCTCAAATGATGAGATTGCACAAGAGACGTTGTTTTTATTCAAATGTTTGATTAAGCAATTCTATGCTCCCCGAAATTAATGTTGTTGACTCCTGTTATTCTAACACGTGACATGAATAAATTTAAACAACATCCTTGGACATATCGACCCAACTGTTGTGAGATTTATCAAAACCAAGCCATTTGACATACATTTTCTTGCCTTTTTTGCGTAAAATTTGTTCTATAAGAAACACATCAGGCTGTTTCGTCTTTTGCAATTCGTATTCGTAGAAACCACCACTTATAGGGTGCCCTTGCATATCTTCTATTAAATACGTCGTTGGATTGGTAATCTGTACTTTGATAATTTTAAACAGCTCAGTAGTCCAGTTAGGTACATATCCTTTTTCAAAAACATGCTTAGCTTTACTTATACGAACAATATCACCGACTTTAAATTTCTGTTTCCCTACAACCTTGAGATTATTATAAACAGAATTTAATAATTCTGACTCATTGTTTTTAGCCACATCTTTAGGCTTCATACCAATAGTGCGATGCTTTGTATTATTATAAGTATCTGTAACTTGTTCCAACAAGTCGATCCATTTATGATTGCCATTCAAGGTAAACAACTTAAACAACTTTTCCTTTATTGTTCGAATTACACGTTCGGCAATGGAAGCCTTTAAAATGCTAAAGGTGCTATAATGATGTATATTATGTTTCTTCAAAAGATTCTGAAAATTAGAGTTATAATATTCTTTCCCATTATCGGTGACTAATTTTTTCGGTATTCTCTTTGAATGTTTAAGTATATGTTCCATAGCAGTAGTTACATCCTGAGCAGTTTTGGACTTGAGAGGGCGTGTCCACAAAAATTTCGAAAAACAGTCAATTACAACCAATATGTACTTAAATCCGCGGTTCTCTCGAGCATACTGATCGAGTTGCGCAAGATCGGATGCAAAAGTATCATCTAATCCATACTGTAGAAATCTACGACGTTTAAATTTAGTTCTAGCTGGCCTATGTAACTCATTAACAACCTGCTCCCTCGCTTTGGTAATGCTCTTTGCCATTTTTTCAAACATAATAAATAATTTTTACAGAACAGGTATATTTATAGGATTACTTTAACAAATCAATGCGCTTGCCCAAATTCAATACATTATTTTTTAATAGTTTTCACATCTTTGTCAATGAGATTAATAGCATTATTAACGGCAGTATCTACATAGTTCTTAAAACCAATGTCAAGTTTATCAAGCCAGTAAGCCATACCCTCGCCCACTTGCTTCCTTATATTAACATCAAACTCGTCAAGCTTCTGCGTGATATAATCATTAGCAGCTAGCTGTATTTTCGCTGAGAGGGAAGCCACCAAATCATCTACAAATTTTTTATTTACAGCATCAGAGGCATCTGTTGGCGATTTAACGTTACAAAGTCGATGATCTGAAAAATTATAATCGCCATCCCCAGTAACAGCAATTAGGTTTGGTGCTTGTAGCACTCGAATCATTTTTTGCTGAGATGAGGAGGGTAACGAACGTCCGAACTTATTCATGGCTAGTACTATAATGACGTTGAATAAATAAACCGCTGTATTAATAAAATTCAATTACTCCAAGTCGTTCCAATTCGTGTAATATACTAAAGATTTCGTTTCTGTTATTATTATTGCCAACTACCTCAGAAGCTTCCAACTTTTTCAATCTTTCAACCAACTCGTTCACATCGTCGTAGTATACAAACTCCTTAGGTTTTTCATTATATTGCATTAGGGAGGACCCCGATTTATTTCCTCTCTCTGATTTGGATCTTGTGTGTATTTGCCTGGTTGTAATATTGGGCGAAGGCAACTTAGATGTTGATGACAAGAGCGGTCTAACAATAGATGTATATTTATTAGATCTATTACCCTTTAGCTGGCCAGTTTGTTTCATGTATAGACCGGTGCGTTTAAGAATATCTCCATATTCTTGTTCATCAGCTTTAGTGTGAAATTTAGGATCTTTTAAAAACAACAAGTCATATAAGCCCAGAGTTCCTTTATACTTGATGCTACCTACTTGAATGCTTCCATCTGCTAAAAAGTTTACAGGCTCTGATCCTATTTGCCAAGAATCATTTTCAACATTGTATTTTATTCCCTTTGCATCTATTTCAGGAGAGTCATACCAATATTTTTTTACATATTCTTGAGTGATCTCAGGGTATTGCTCGATAAACTTATGAAACACTTCCGAATTTCGAAGAGAAGTTTCAAAAGCATCTTTCATAGTTTGCAACGATGTTTCTGCAGGGTCTTGAAAGGCTTCTTCAAACACATCATCAGAATGATCAACATCACCATACTGTGCTTCATCAGTTAGAAATTGCACTTGTGGTTTTAGTTCGATTTTTTTCAAGGGAGGAGGTTTGACATCATCAGAAGTTTCGATTTTTATTTTACGTTTTGTAGAGTTTTTCTTATCAATCGATGCTTCAACCAGTTTATTTAATGGGTTTGTAATGGGCGTTAAGAATCTATTAAGCGAATCATCCTCCTCACCACGTTCCAACTTTAGCGCTAAATATTTCTTTCGTATGGTATTACCCGCCTGAATAATTCGTCGCTTAACATCCTTATCGAGATTTTTCAAATAAGAAGCCATAATTGCTAAACAGCTAAAAACGCCGATAAAAACAGCTAAAACAGCCCTGTTTAAAAACAGCCCTGTTTAAAAACAGCTAAAACAGCCCTGTTTAAAAACAGCTAAAACAGCCCTGTTTAAAAAACAGCTAAAACAGCCCTGTTTAAAAACAGCTAAAACAGCCCTGTTTAAAAAACAGCTAAAACAGCCCTGTTTAAAAACAGCTAAAACAACCCTGTTTAAAAACAGCTAAACAGCTATGTTGTGTTATTGATTCGATTTGTAAAGACACGTCTATACTCAATGACGTCATGTGTTGGACTGATGTGTTATGACTTAGGGTAATAAATAAGTATCAAACTTGCTACGATACCGTCCCTTATTAATATCATTATCTTTAACAATAACTAAAAATCCATACCTATCTTTCCAACATTCGGAACATACACGCTTAAAAGTATCAAAGGACATGTCTGTATTTACATGATCATCGTAGATATGTTTCAGGTTTAAATCATCCTGTTTGAATAATATCAGTACATTAGCATTGTCACGAACCAGCTGTTTCGGAATCTTGGAGTATGTTTGAGAGAGGTAGAATGAATCGATATCATTATGACGTCCCATACAGAAATAATTACGTATTTTATCTTGCTTCTCGCAGGCTACATCGTCAAATATAAACACAGAATGAGGCAGGGCACTGGAAGGATCTAGAACATCATCATTATCGCTATAGCCGAAATATCTAAGACGTGAATGCTGTAAGGCCTTTCGCAGAAATTCGTACTTGTCTTGTTGCAGTGATTTGGAATACACATATACATGCTCAAATCTTAAGCCGTTTTCATCAATTAATAAACTTATCATTACAGCAGTCTTGCCACAATTACTTGGGCCACATATTAAAGCTCTTATGGTGGACGGTAGAAGCCGGCCATGTTTCCTATTTTCCGATTTTTTCTGCATATCAAAATTATGTACTTTAATACAAATGTTCTGTTTCTCTTTCCGCATCTCTATAAGTATAAGTCTACACTCTTCAATGGCTTCATTACTAATGCAAACGTCACAGGGTGCAGGTGTGTTAAATAGCGTTATAAGCACATTACCAGTAGAACTCCACCTGCCTGGCTATTCATATTGTGGTCCTGGTACAAAGCTTCAAAAACGATTAGCTCGAGGAGATCGACCAAAGAATAAATTGGATAGTTATTGCCGCGATCACGACATTGAATACTCAAAGTCCACCGACTTGGAACACAGGCATAAAGCAGATAAAGTACTAGAAAACAAAGCTTGGGAACGTGTCAAGGCCAAGGATTCTAGTTTAGGTGAAAAGACATCAGCTTGGCTAGTAACAAACACCATGAAGGTCAAACGCAAGTTAGGTGCTGGCAGCAAGAAGACAAAGAGATCTGTATGCTTGTCTTCGGTTGTAAGACAGATTAAGAAACAACTTAAACATTCAGGTTCGGGGAATGTTGGTAGAAAGAAGACTTTAAGTAACTTACTAAAGGCAGCACGAGTAACAGTGAAGAAAATTGGCGGCTCCAAAAGAATCAAGGTTCCTCGAGTAATTCCACTACCAAAACAAGGTGGTATTCTACCACTTATTCCGATATTTGCTGGACTTAGCGCGCTCGGGGCATTAAGTGGTGGAGCTGCTGGTATTGCCAAGGCAGTTAATGATGCTCAGAGTGCCAAAGACAAACTAAAAGAATCACAACGACACAACGAGACAATGGAGGCTATTGCATTGGGGAAGAAGGGCAGTGGCTTGTATTTGAAAAAACACAAGACAGGCTATGGTTTGTTTTTACGTAAAATGCCAAAAAACTACCAATAAAGCTACCTGAACGTCCTTTGACCGATCAAGATATTAGATTATATGCGACTCGCTTAAAGATACCTAATTTTCGAGGTGTATTTATGCGAGGTACATTACCGAATGCACCCCGAAAAACAGAGTGTGGTGTTGTTAATTTGGATCGAAATACAGGAGACGGTACACATTGGGTAGCTTATAAGAAGAATGGTGATAAAGTTGTTTATTTCGATAGTTTTGGCAACTTGAAACCACCAAAAGAATTTGTCAAGTATATGAAAAAAACTAAAATTTATTTCAACTATGACCAATATCAGGATTATAAAACATCAAATTGCGGCCACTTGGCATTATCATTTCTCTATCATAATAAAACTTTATAAAATACAGTAATGTTATTGTCTCGCATCAGTCATGTCTCAAACGTTCACGTTAAAGGGTCGTACTAGTCGGCTTGAATCTTATTTTGTACCTCCAATAGAACTAGATTCGAGATACGATTACTCTTTAGCATTGATTTCGCTAAATACTTGGAATACAATCCCAAATATTGAAGAAGGTCGTAACAAGTTTTATTACAAAGTTAATAAACAAGAAGAACGAGTAGTGGAAATACCAACTGGATCCTACGAGTTGGAAGATATTGAACAATTTTTGCAGCAACATCTCGCTGATTCTAAGGCAACTGCTCCAGAGCGGAACCTTATTATATCACTCAAACCCAACAACAATACGTTACGGTGTGAGTTGAAGAGCGTATACCACATAAACTTTGAACCAAAGGATAGCATTGCAAAGTTATTGGGATTCTCACCACAAGTTCTAACAGCTGGTCAGCTGTATGAATCAGATCTGCCAGTTGAAATTATACAAGTTGCTACCATCAGAGTAGAGTGTAACATTATTTCCGGTTCGTACTATACAAATAATCCATCGCACACTCTCTACGAATTTTCACCAACAGTGGATCCTGGTTATAGCATAAATATAGAACCAAGAAACTTAATTTATTTACCAGTGAACCAGAGGAGAATATATAACATTACGTTATCTTTACTGGACCAAGAATCAAACCCAGTTAATTTTAGAGGTGAAGAAGTTGTAATCAGATTAGAACTTAGACGAGATGGGGTTAGTGTTTAATAGTAAAAGTTATTTAAACACCAACGCATCAGCTGGTCAATCAGTCTGCAGTCAGAAGTCAAAGGGATCACTCACGTTTTCAAATATAGCTTATTTGCAGTCTACAGGTCTACACTATCGCTATCATGTCAGAAAAACTTCAAATATTTAATCAAGTTAAGAGTGATGAGTCGGTCATTCGTGAAGAATGGCATACTTATCACCCATTCACCACCTCATTTAATAATAATGACGAAATTGAGATTGTTATTAATCAGCAAGATGTGTTTTTGGATATGAGCGAAGCTCAACTCTACATAGAGGGAACATTTAAGGAGGAAACAACAGCTGGTAAGACTGGCGATTGTAACCTAACCAACAATGCTGGAGCATTTTTGTTTGACAACATATCATATGAAGTGAATGGTAAAGAAATTGAAAAGATTCGAGATCCTGGGATAGTTTGTACAGTTAAGAATTTGCTGTGCCTAAACGATCAAGAGAGCCGCGCATTAGATATTGCTGGTTGGAACTGGCCTAGTGTAGCAATCAAGACCTTGGATGAAACCTCCAAAGAGTTTAATTTTCGCATTCCCCTTTCTATGCTGTTTGGGGTGTTTGCCGATTATAAGAATGTTTTAATGGGTAAACAAAAAATTAAACTGGTTCGAGCCAGACATGATGACAACTGTTACAAGTCCAGTGGAGATAAGAAGGCGGAAATTAAATTAAAAACTGTTGAGCTGAAAGTTAAACACATCTATCCTAGTGATGCAGTAAAATTACGTCTTTTGGATGAAATTGCCAAGAACAAATCAATATTTATTCCGTTTAGAAACTGGGAGATACATGAGCTGCCTGCTCTACGAACAACAAAGAGAGATATTTGGACTGTTAAAACCATGTCTGAGAGAGCAAGATATGTTATTGTATTTTTTATGAAGAAACGTAAAGACAACTATAAAGCCGATTGCACTTATTTTGACAATTTAAAGGTGACTGATGTCAAATTGCATCTTAATTCAGAGGTTTATCCCTACGAAGCGTTAAACTTAAACTTTGAAAACCGCCAATTTACCGAGGCTTATCAGATGTATACGGATTTTCAAAAAACATATTTAGGAAAACAGCAGAGTGAGCCACTTTTAGACTTTACTACTTTTGCAAGCAGAGCCCTATTTGTTATTGATTGCACAAAGCAAAATGAGTCCATCAAGAGCAACACCATTGATGTCAAGTTGGAATTTCAAAGTTCTGAAAACTTTTCTGCGGATTCACGAGCCTTTTGTATTATTGTGCATGATCGTGTTCTTGAGTATCAGGCTTTAACTGGCCAAGTACGAGACATGTTGTAGTCAGTTGTTCTTTAGACCCAGCAAGATGAAGGTGGTTATAGTAGATGTTCAAGGATTTTGCATCCCAGACTTTTGCGCCAAGGAGCTGGCTATTTATGATGGGAAGCAAATGAAGAGTTATCTGTTTAAACCAGCTAAGCCGTTTTACATGTTGCCAGAGGATTGTCAAAAACAAGCATTATTTTTATATGGGAATCATCATGGTCTCTACTACAATTATGGAGAAACCGACTACAGCCAACTTTATACAATTATTCGCAACGACCTGGGAGATGCGGACATTATTTATCTCAAGGGACATGTTAAAGAGGCATTTTTAACAAAGACATTTTTAGATATAGAACATAATTTACCATATATTATTAATTTAGAATTTATTAAAGATAGTGTTAACGTACCCAAATTATCTAGAGGTATTACTGATTGTCCTTATCATAGTTTAGATGTATGTAGCTGTAGTATTAAGAATGCTTATATTTTGTATGACTATATTTATAATTTTTTACCTAAATAAAGATTAAAAATGTATGCATTGTTTTTTATTTATATTAATAAGAGTTCTATGAGAATTTAATCATTTAATGTCCAGCTCATGGCCAAGACAGTCGATCTTAGAGTTAAACTCCAAGAACATCTGCGAAAAATACGTAGGCTGAAAAAAGATATCAAGTGTTACGAAGATCATAAATATTTGGTTAGACAGTTGTTAAAACTTAACCTCTAATACTTATCAATGGCGGCCTCCTCTTCATCATCCGCTTGGGATGAGGTGTTTGAATCTCCTTCTCGATGTCAGCAGGATAATGATGATATTGTACGCAAGATCAAGCCAAGCAGAGTTTATGAAATTGATGATTACATAACAATTATATTTAACACTACAGAAAAAGAGCGTAAACAAGTAATCATAGACACTATTGGATATGGCAAGATTTATTTTTCTAGTGATGAATTTGAAGAATTCATAAGTACGTTTGATTGTTTCAACACTCACTGGGTTGACATCTTTATGATTATTGGACAGTACACTTTGGTGTTTCATCGTAATGACGAGAAGCGAAGCCTCAAGTTTGAAGATGCCATAACAGACAAATATTTGTTTCGATGGACTGACAAGCTAATTCGTTTATTTGCAAGACATATACCTACATTGTTTAAACTAAACATTGAATATTATACTGTTGTGAAATAAATGTTAAAAATTTACCTCTGTTTTTTTTTTCCTTAGTAGGGAAGAGGGAGAGGGGGTAAAATAAGACAAAAAATTTGAATACAAAGAAATCCTGTGTTTATTTGTATATATGATACACATTTTAATACAAAAAATTAACATTTTCATCTATGTATATAATAAATAATAATACAATAAATATTAATACAATAAATAATAATAAATAATAATAATAATAATAATAATAATCCAATAAACAAATTAAATAATAATATAATAAATACCTAGCCTAATATCACAACCCTCTAAAACCATCAGCTATCCAAGAAGATTGAAACAAAGATAGCTATGGTCAGTCTTAGCTTATGGAATTTCCGATGATTCCTTATACAATACTATATCTCTATGACCCCAAGCAAGCGTGTGCTCGAACCCGGGTATAATGAAGCGCTTGTCGTCCGCGTATGACAGCGCTACCTTATTTTTAAGTTCGACATACATATCGTGTTCATGCGAACGGAAAGTGTTCATTCTACGATGAATCTGAGTTCCTTCTACGTCAGCCGCTTCTCTATAATCGTCAAGAGTCAGTTCTTTTTGGGTGACGTAGTCAGGAACCCCTTTAGCTTTTTTAGTCAACTTTCCCTCTACATTAACGCAATATGCTTTCGCCCCGGTTCCATAGAAATCCCAAATAATCTTTCCTGCATACTCATCTTTCATTTTACCAAGTATAGATTGGTTTACAGGAACATTATGTGGGTTATCTTGTGAGTAGTTGGAAGTATCGAATCTACTTAAATTTGTCGTCATATCATCATAAAAATTATCTGTTGTTACTTTTAGAATTAGGGAGTCGGTGTCAGTGTATAACAATTCCGCGCTGTTGCCATATTTCGGCTTAATGTACCCGTACAAAAAGTCATACATAATGGTTTTGGATATCTCCAAGATTGAAAAACCCACGTAAATGGGTTTATTATACACCACTTTTTGTTTTTTCATCTGGATTGCTACCAGGTTTTCGCTATAAATGGTTCGATCTTTAAAATGAGGTTTCGCGATTAACGCTCCGGCCCCCAACCTCCTACCAATATTTTCCCAATGGGTAACGAGCTTTACATCTACCCGTTTCTCCACGTTTTCCATTGTCTTGCCAAACACAGCATTGTTCATAAGTTTAAAAAAGTCTTTTTCAAATTTATTTTTGGCCTGATTTCTCAACGCTGTGTTTAGATCGATATACTTCTTAAGCCAGGGTGATTGGTCAAAGGATATTACACGATGAATTTTTGTAAGCTGAAGGCCATAATTTAAAGCTTGTTGTAAATTTTGAATGTGAATAATATATTTCTCTTTTTTCATGAAATTTGGAATTAATTTTGTTATTTTCGGGAATTTAGACCCTGGCGGCGCAATGGATTCTGGGCAAAAGGGTAGCTCATTGTGCAAAGAATGTAAATCTTCCGGATAATCTAAATCAACTTCTAATATGTAACCTGTTGGTGAATCTTTCACGATATTTAGGTAATCTAAATTTTGAATTTCGGTTTCGTTTAACCACTTAAAGCTTCCCGTTGGTAAAAATTGAGACATGGCTGCTCCGTATAGATTGGTAGCGTCCAGGTACATGATGTAAGAGGTGGGTTTGGTAGCGTCATAATTAGACATAAATTTATTGTTCGCAAAAGCTTTCCTTATACTACACTGACTGACTCCTCCGCGAATACCGTGTTTAAAGAAGTGCACCATGTCTAGATCGGTCAGAAGCTCAAGATTGATGGATGTCGCTTTAAGGGCGGCCTCCATCGAAAGACCCGGCGCAGTAAAGTACTGCGCAGGATCAAGGCCATAAGTAGCCAGGCACACGTCTCTAAAACTTTCAAAGACATCTGTCAAAATTAATACGTCGGATTTTAAATAAATGTCGGAATATTCGCCTAAAGTTTTACACTCAAATAAATTCCATACCTTCCAAGCACGCTTATAATCATCTACGGTTATATCCTCATTTTTTAGTTTATTAAAAAAGCCTTTTTGTGATGGAAGCTTGTTTTCGTCTAATTTTGAAAAAGAGTCTACGTAATTATACGGGAAGACACCCTTCTGTCGAATAAGTTCAAATTTATTATCATCCTCGAAATATTTTCGCACGGTTTTACATTGCTCAGATTTTAAATTTTGACTTAATTTATCTAGCCCACTAGCCATGAATCTAAAACTATCCAAAAAGCGCAATTTTAAAAATACCTGTCGTTGTTTACCATTCTTGTTTTCGACGTTATCCACCAAGATGTGTTTAGTAAAGGAAATATACTTTTCCTTATTTTGAGGGATAACGTCCAACTGTTCTTCATCGCAGGCCAATTCCTTGACAAACAGATGGGAATCAAAATTGGACATATTATGGAAAAATATGGGAATAAAATTGGGAATTTTATAATTTAGGTTGCATACAGAGTGGGCGGGGCCTCGATATAGCCCTGTTGTATGATCATGATCATGAACTCTATCGTTTACCTCTACATTAAATGGCTTTTCGCAAATGTGACAGGTTGGTGTTTGTCGATGCTCATTCTCTTGTTCCGCCGTTATAGGTAACATTGGCACCACTTCCTTCATAAAATGGTTGTATATTGATTTACAATCAACATCTAACCGTTTTACAAATTCTTTGTGTGCGTCCTGTCCTCTATAACTTTGGTACTTTGAATAGGCATCATCAAAATCACATTTAATGTAGTATGCAAATGAATAGGGTACATGTTTATGAGTTCTAACAGTATAGGATGTATCAGGGTCCAACTCATTTTCCTCTGTAGGTATAGGTTCAAGGATTGTCTCGAAATCGGCATAAACAACAAAAGGTACCTTTAATTTCTTTTCAAAATTTGTAAATTTCAAAATATTCTCGGGGACCTCTTCTCCGTATTTATTCTTTTTTAAATCAGTTGTTGGTACTTTAGCCAAAACGTGTCCGCAATCATGTTCTTGATGAGCTTTTAATTTTTGCTCTGAATAAAAATATGTTAAACAACCATCACATAAATACTTAGTAGCATGACGTGAAGACAATTGTCTTGAGATCAGTCGAGACATGTTTCTTATTAAACAGTAATGACTATTTTCATAATCATCGCTGATTAATAACAAATTTACATGGCTCTCCTTGCGAGATGTAGTAAAGTATAAGGGACCTACAACCTCAATACTATTTTTACCATTATCATAAACTTTTTCAAGCCCATAGACATTGATAGAAATATTATTAAGGCGTTCAAATTTAGATATGTCACTAAGTTTAATCGGAAATTCCATACCTGTAAAGTCCAGCTTGTTCTCAAAAGGCATATAGTTTGCGACTCTGTTTGCATTTTGAGTCCAATGAACCGGATGCAAGGCTGCCAAGACACTCCACATAAAACACTTTAGGTCTGTGTTTTGAATGTTTAAAACAGCTCTCTTTGCTTCAATCTCCTTTGGTAGCGGGATGTATGATGATGCCTTTAGAGGGTTGATTTTATTAATTCCTAATTCTAAATAAAGAAGCTGCTGGAGAGTCCACCCTGTAACAATAGAAACATTGTTAAGTAAAATGATGTAAAAATGCGTTAGTTAATATTTTTTAAACGCTTGTAATATTACTTACCACTGTCCTTTTCCGCAAATTCAGAGTATTTACGGTCCAGGATGGTAGTAAACTGTCCAAACAGCTCCTCCAAGTCTGTCGCTCCATTCACCATCACGTATCGTGTGTTGAAAGACTTCACCTCAGTCGACTCGTTCGTCTGCAGGAGGAAGCGGCCGAAAAGCTCTACCCCGACTTTCAGTTGTTCGTACTTTTGTAGTACGGTCCCCACCAACCTAGTAAATTTATCCTGTAGGTGTTCAAGGAACTCGGGGACGTTGGTGGGATCTTGTCTTGAAGAAAGTCGGTAGGTAGCAATTCGGCTTCGGAACGATGTTTTAATTAGTTCTACACCTTCCTCCTGCACTGCACAGCAGCTCTCCCGATGACGTAAGGTCCTTAGGTGGCTAGACCAGCGGGAGACAGACACATCTAACTGACAGGCATTGCAATGCCTCTGCTGCATAGATGAACCTGAAGTTGATGGTTCTGAAATAAATTAAAATTCACTTATAATACTTTTTATACAATTATTACCGCACTGTAATGGCAACTTCGTTTTAATTTTTCCTGATGATGTTTATATATGTCCAAACATAGGTTATAGCAAATAATTTATACAAACTGTCAATGCCTTATTATCGTTTTTAAAAATTATGATGCAATATATTCTAATCTTACACAGTATGATGCAATACCTAATCTTACACAATATGATGCAATAACTTACCATCTGACGAAACGAGTCTAGCCTTCTTAGCCATGGCTACTTGCGAAGAAGACGCTTGTCTTTTGGGGGCTCTATGCTGCTTCTCCTTCTGGTGACATTGAAGAGCCCACCTTGAGGTAAAATTCTCCCCGCAAGTTTGACAGATTTTAACTGCAAGTCTGCAGTCGCCATGACGTTTGAGGTCGTTTTTTCTGGTGAATGAACGCTGGCAGTATTCACAAACAAACATTTTCTGCAAAATAGAAATTATTGTCCATATAAACAGATACCTTCTGCATTCTCTAATGAGCAATATTCACTTTAAAAATAATATAATGATTTGTTTTAATCCCTATTAAAATATTTTTATCATTCAATAATTATCAGATTTATAAACAAACATAACCTCAGTCATTCTGTTTTAGTTTAAACGCCGTACCACTGAAATAACAATAAATATCAAATATATAGATCACCATGTTAGCTTATTTAGCACTTATATTTTACAAAATCGTCAATTTTTAAATAATTATACACTGACATAATATAGCAAATAATATCTATACTTACCAAATAATAACACACTGCACAATAAGAAAAAAATCAAATCCTTTCACCACACCTTGTTTGTATGAACGCTTGGGAACGTCTGAGGAATAAATGTTTCTGTTAGTATTTATATACCTAAGATGATGCAATAATGTTGAGTAAATACGTTTATTAATTATCATGACGAGGCTAAGAGAATGTTTCCAGGTAATAAAGATGATGCAATCTTAGCAGCGTATTAGCAATACATACAGGACATAACATTGAATATTAATTAATTACTGCATTCATATTATTTTTCAAACATGTCTTAACCTTTAATATTATCTAGTCACTGTATCCGTAAGCACAATAGCAAGTTGACCTTGCTGTCTAATTTAGATGTATTAAATATATTTAGAAATATTTGCGACTAAGAATGAGATAGCTAAAAGGTTTAATAATATTATAATAATAATTTCTTATTCATTATCATATCAATTAATAATATATCATATTTTCTGTTTTTTACTAAAAAATACCAAAATTAAATATACATCTTAGCCTCCCCGATTTACTCTGATTTATTTAACACTTGATTGTTTTGTTTTAAATTAAATAAAAATTAAAACACATAATTATAGAGAATATAATAGGTACTTACAATTTTATCACTTTATGTATACTGTTTTTAACGGTTGCCGAATAATAACTGAATAAACTTCTAGACTGGCCCTGTATTTATATCTTTCCCGAAACTGTGCTAGTTGCTTTCACCTTCTAGGAATATAATTAGATATTTTTTCAAATGTAATAACTCTCGCTTGGTGTTCAAGCTTTTTCCTTGACCTGAATTATAGTCGTTCGATGCGGTGATATTTAATGAGATAATGAGCAAAATGAGAGTTAATTACCATGCACTAATCTGTATGCACTCATATTCAGTTTTCTTATGCGATGTATAATTAAATTGAAGTGTGTGAGAATAGCAAATAATTTGCAGTATACAGGGTAGATAAAAAAGTATAACTCAAACATCACGTTTTAGGGATATTTTTCTATAGCTAGCCGTTCTAAGGATCTTGGTTTTTTCTAACGAGTTAAAGACATATTTGATGATATATCTGATGAGCTGTAGGCGAGTGGTTTTTTGCTAACTTTGACATATTTAGCCGATTATGTAATAATCTGAGATAATAATTATTCTATTAACTTGTTTATATAGATGAGCGGTGTCTATGGATAATGATAAGGACTTGATGGTTTTATACATCTAGTTTCGTTATTACTTGGGATTTTTGAAATATTTCTTCACTAGTCGATAGGTATACTTATCTTATACCTGCTTACCAAATTTCTCCTTTCCACCTTTATGCACTAGAGCCCTAATCGCAAAATACTATATCTTCCAAACCAGTTGACCGATCGACTTTGGGTTTTTTCTAAACGATTTATAACGCCACCCTGAATACATTCCACGTGTTAGATTTTAATTTTAGCATTTGACAAGTGACAGGTGTCATTGACATATCTTAATTGACAGGTGACAGCCGTTATCTTTTCCTAAACATAATATGACATCATCATTAACACGAGGTCTATAATGAATACTATTGCCCAAGTAGCTAACGCCCAAAATACTTTTGCCCAAGTAGCTAACGCCCAAGTAGCTAATGCCAAAGTAGCTAACGCTCAAGTAGTTAATGCCCGAATAGCTCACGCCCAAGAGTGTGACATGACAGATGACGTATGACATATGACACGCGCCTGCGCACTGCCTGGGCATGCGCAGAAGGGACCTCCGCAAATTGATGGTAAAGGAATCAACTCCCTCTACTGACATGAAAATTTTCGACAATTCGGTAATTTATGAATATTTTGTTACGCTGGACTGATGACGATAAGTTATGTTTTTACACTTACATAATGTATCTAAACACTTCGTTTTAAAAAAACTATCTTCCTTTTTTTTATAATTTCCTGATGAGTTATTTGCATCGGCGACTTGTTTTTACAGCAATTTATAATTTAATTTAAATCGCTATTAAAATTCAAAAAAATCAGTTGATTTAAATCGTCGCAACCCTGCTGCAGAGCTCCCAAAAAAATAATTAAGTAATCCAACTAAAATATTTTCTATCACCAAAAAGCAAATATCATAAAACTCGGCATTCACATTGTAAAAAAACTGCTAGTAAAGTCAGGAGCACTTAAGTAAACTCGACCAGTGGAATAACCTACCGGCTCACGCTATCGTCAAGTTATTGTTTATCTGAGCCACGCGATCGAGCTCTGCGAGCTGCTTGAAACACCTGCACAGTATTCCGCTTTCCCCGTGTCCTAAAAAACTAAGCCGTGAATGAGCGCGGTATGGGGTAAGGTTGTATAGAATTTTTAAGCGACTTTCTGGTTTTCCGGTTAATAATATAGTGCGTGCGTTTGATTCTGTTTTTGTGTATCGCTGACAATAATTGAAGAGTGGAATAGATAAGTCTGCTAAGTGCAAAAGTTTAGTTTTAAACTAGTACCTAAGAAAAAACTGTCTGTGTGACGACTGTAGATACTTGCCAGTTGAAACATTGTAATTTAAAGCAAGTAAAGACAATGCAAATTCAAAAATCTTCTAACACTACCGTATTCAAAATTTATACTTATTATTAGAGCCCATTATCAATTTTTTTTTCACATTCATATAAAAATAGCTTTACTTACACAATTCACAATAAAATGTAGCTGGCCTATTCTTATTATGCCTAATAATATGCTTATCCAATGTAGATTTCATAGGGAATGCCAGCCCACAAATTGGACATACGAAATCTCTACTGCCTCCATGTTTTAAGTGCACATGCGTCTTTAACGTACTACTGTCATTAAATCTCATGCCACACAAGTCACAGCAGTATTTTCTAGGATTCAAATGGACCACTTGATGCTAAAAAAGTAATTTTTTACTCCTTATACTTAAATTGAATATTTTATAACAGCAAAATGTTTCATTGTCCTAAAGTACTTACCCTGTTTAATATTGATTTGGTTTTAAACCTTCTACTACATATATGACAAGCATATTTTCTTTCATTACCATGTACAGCTTGAATATGTATTTCTAAGTCAGATTTTCTAATACATTTGTAGGCACATTGATCACATACATGAACCTAAACATAATATTTAAAATAAAAATGTATTATAATTCAGTGAGACACTTCACAAAATAAATCTATATACTTAGTACAGGATGTGCTTTTTGCAGCTTTTTAATATTCTTGTGGGAATATATAAAAATTCTTAATTTAGAAAAACAGATATTTTTAAAAAGACTTGTGTAAGTTTAACCTTATGGCGTTCCCAATGCGCTGAAAACTCCTCCTCTGGAAATTTCTTTCTGCAAAGCCTACACAATTTTCCAGGCATGTCTAACAACCTTTGCTCTCTTAGATCTTCTTCCATTTGTTTCCTCTTTTTTCTTGCCTGAATTATAGCCTATAGGCAGAAAAAATATTGTCACATATTCAAAATTTAACAGTAATTATTTATCTAATAATTGTTGGCCTGCAGGACAACATGCAGATGCAAAAATAATAGACTATTGAAAAAGATAATTATAAAGCGCCGATTAGGTAATATTCTAAATCCCTCAGTTTAGTAGTAATGGTTAAAAGATTTAATAACTCTTTAGGCCTAGTTCTTTATAATGCCAATATTTTTTCCAGCCAGATAAATAACAACAGGAAAACTATACGTTTTGTGGGTAATAACATAATTCTTGTGATTATACTACAAACAATAAAAACCAGTCCTTGGGACCAGTTTTGTTTTTTCAATGAAGCAATAAAACATATTTTGAATCTGACTTGCATAATTGATTGTTATGATGGTAAAAAATAATGGGGTTACATATAGATCCAAACTACAAGATATTCACAAAAATGACAAGTTTTAACCCAACAAAATTTTCTACCAAATTTGTAAGTCGATAAAACTACACTACACTACTACTTAGTAATTGTATTTTACTAACCTTTTCATTTTCTTCAACCAAATCTCTGAAATATCTGAATTTTGTAAAGGGGTTTTTACCATGTTCCCGGGCCATATGGGTAACCTGAACATCATTATTTTTAAAATCTATATCGCAGACTTCACAATAAAGTGTCTCTTCTAAAACAGATTGTCAATGTACTAAATGTTCAAGTAGTATTGAATATAAATAAATATTAGCAGAGCATAATAATATATGCGTTTTTGGATCATCATTGGCTAGTTTTAGGGATGTATTAAGGTCTAGGATCTAGGAACCTGCACTGGGCTGTTATGTTGTGTTATGTAAATATTTGTACAATTACTTTATCTACTTTATTAAGCATTCATATTTGTTATTTAGTTGTAGGAAGGGTCACATTATACATTTCTTTGTATGTAAAATAAATTTTGTATGTAAAATGGATTTACAGTTGAATAAATAAATAAATAAATAGGTACTTAGTTTAAAAAAAAATCCAATTCATATTCTGACTTAGTTAACTCTACTGATTTCTGTGGCAGAATAAATATGATATTTTTTTTTTTTTTTTTTTTTATATGGATTTTTTTGGTTTTAGTCTTAACGATCTACTGAGTAAAATATGCTAATTAACTATTTAATACTAATATTACACCTATTTAAACATGTTAAAAGCTAGGTTTTTGTCTTTATTTTGAATAAACGTCACACAAGAAGTGTAAACATCTACCCAGTCATCACGGAGTTCTAAAGCATTCCCTGAATCACTGAATATCTCAGTCGCTAAAGCACAGATGTCTCTTTTATCAGTTTCGGACATGAGTGGTGATCTATAAGATGCTATTAAATAATCTTTATTGTGCATCCAGCATTCCGAAAATGATTTGGTCCTAAAGTCAGTATTCAGAATAGGAGTTTCTAGACTATTATAAGTCATTATGATCACGCAGATCTTATTGCAATCTTCTCTGCTCAGATTAGCTTCATCACTGGGAAGCAAGCTCGCGAATATGTTTGTTGTGAAGAGAGCATGAAACTTAGTCACATCCACAATATCTTTAAATTCTGAAAGAGACAGTGGTCTGTGTAAGTCAGTGTCCTTTACTGTGTTCAAGAACACAAAGGAGTATTCAGGAAAAGAAGCAGCTACTCTGGCCAAGTTCACCTGTGCTTTTTTCCCGACTCTAAATTTTAAACTTGAAGTGAGACTATACTTCTTCTGCAAGTTGTATATTTGATATTGTATGGCTAAGTCAGATCTGGCCCTTATGTTTTTAATGTTAGTTCCTCTCAAGAAATAAAACTGTATCATATGAACGACATCCTCTTTTCCAAATCCAACTACAGATTCTATCGTTTTTCTGGTTTCTTTGGCATCGAAACCTACATACTTTTTCTCTGAAACTTTAGATAAAAGGGTCTTATGATTATCTCATTAAGATTCATTATGGAGAAGTGCTTAGACAAGGTTGAGATCAATTCTCTTGATAAGTTGGTGTTGGACAAATCAACAACTTCTCCCCTTCTTAAACTACTTAAAACACTACTGGGTAGACTTCTTATTAAATTAAAGAATCTACTAAAATTGTCTTCCAGAACGAATTCAAGACTAAACTAACTCGATTATTTCTATCACTTATAGTGCGAGGACAAAGAAATCACTTAGATTAGAAACTTCTTTATGACACAATGCTTCGGTTTGAACAAATCTCATGAAAATACCGAACTTGTGTTTTTTTGTTAAATTCTTTATTTAGATCAAATGAACAATTTACATTTACAAAACAAGAATAACTATCTAAATTTAGGTAACCCTCAAAACAATGCAAGTAGCATTGGTACCGAGGGTACTGCTAATGAATAAATAGCATAGATAGCAACTATCACCATTTACATTATAGAAAATTTAAAAAATCAAAAACAATTAAGTAACTTATTTAACATACATATATTTTTTTAATTTGTTTACAAATACACCCTGTCGTCTTTCATTCTTAATTTCTAGAGGTAAATTATTAAACGCATTGCAGGCCGCACTTATAGGACTGCATAATGCTTTATTTGTTCTTGCACTATCCAAACGAATATCATCACTGTTTCTTAAATTATGATCATGAATTTGATTAATAAATTGAATACGACTATTGCACTTGAATTTGTTATTTAAGACCTTGAATATTAATTTTGATTGCTCAAGCATTAGAATATCATGAGCAGGTAGAAGTCCAAGCAAATGATATAAAGTTTCAGTATGAGTGTAATAATCAAAGTTAAATAAAATTTTCAAAAATTTATTCTGAACGATTTTAATTTTATTAAAGTTAGTTTGATTACAGGTTCCCCAAACAGATATTGCATATATTAAAAGCCAAAAACATGACATATATATAAGTACAGGCAGTTTCATTATCTTTTAATAACTAAAATATTTAGGTACCTACCTTCTAATTTATTTACTTCAGGTATAAATTTAAAATCTTCAACATCGTGCTCCTGGCCATTATCATCGGCATCAGATTCAATTTCATTTTTTACAGTAACTGGTCGAACAGTCTCTGGTGCTAACTTGTCAAGGAGAGCACGAACATAAAGGTCAGTTTTTTGATATTGAATTTTGAAGTTAAAGAAATCAATCAGACATGTGGTGCATTTGGTGCAAAGATAAGGGGGAAACCCATCATCTTCCCTACACTAAAAATGAGAGCAAAAAAATGTAATTAGGTACCATAAACTCTTGACTAAGCACAACCGACAAAAGAGGGCTGTGACTTTGGGCTTGTGCCACATGGCCAGGGCAGCCTTGGTGGCGGGTTATCTCAAAAATAGAACATTTATAAAGCATTTCACGGCTACATGAAGCCCTTACTAGAGGAGCACATAAAAGATTCTTACCACGAAAGAAGAGGTTTGATTCAAAATATCAGCCAAACTAAGCTTCTGATCAAAAACAGTGAATAGATAATGCATTTCTGGATCTTCCACAAAACAGCCCCTGCATTTTACTGCAAGATCAATTTCCAGTTTGTCGTTATCCCCTGCTTCGTCAAAATTTTGAATACCAGAAATGTTCTCGGGCATATTGGGGGTTTCCGCTAAATTTTCGGAAGAAGACACTTTAGGCGCCGCCATTTTGCTGACGGACATGCAGACATTTCCATTTTACATGGCCACCAAGTAGGGGTGGACTGTGAAGTAGAAGCTTGTGCTTGGACAAAATCATTAAATTGTTTGCAAAAAAGAAGAGGAAACAGATCAGGTTGTTATAGCCACCATAAATTTTAAAGTAGAAGAACTAGAATAGAAAGTGAAAATAACCAAACTTTTATTTACAAAAAAAACATCGATTTTAGTAGATAAATGATTTTAGATAAAGCCGAGCGAAACAAAGCTTGTACAAATTGCCCTACACAATCATAGGCCCTTTAATACGTTAGCCAGGAATAACGGAAAATTTTCGAATGTAAAAAATGAGTTCTACTGCAGGTAGTTCAGAGAAACTTTACCATGAAAGACAAGTACGTGAGCTTTGCGCTCTCCATGCCTTAAATAACCTATTTCAAAACAAGGCTGCTTTTTCTAAAAGTGAGTTAGATTCTATTTGCCAGACTTTAAGCCCAGAAAATTGGATAAATCCTCATAGATCAATGTTGGGGCTGGGAAACTACGATGTTAATGTCATTATGAGTGCTTTACAATCCAGGGGCTATGACATGGTTTGGTTTGATAAAAGAAAGTAAGTTAATTTAAAGTAATAAGTGCAATTTTCCCATTCATATGTTCCTTTGAACAACAAATCTAACTGGGTGTAATGCAACATATCTTCAGAAAACCTAAATATTAGGCTTCTTGTTTCCTTTTCTCTATATTCACTGTAGGTTTTTTATTGCCTCTTTTTAGGGATCCATCTTGCCTAAATCTAGAAAATATAACAGGTTTTATATTAAATATTCCTTCAGATTATAAATTTAGTTTTATTACTATACCATTAAGAAGGAGGCATTGGATAGCTCTAAGGAGGCTAAATGGTCTTTATTATAACTTGGATTCAAAGCTGGATACCCCTAAGGCTATTGGAGCTGTAAGTATTATGCCAAAAAATTTTTTTTGTGTGGATTACCCAAAAGAGGGACTTCAATACCTGCAGGATAAGCTGTCATTTCTCTCTACAATCCACAATCAGGAGCCTTACCACAGCCGTTTACTTAATATATCACATCGCGAAAAAATGTGTGGCTTAATGTGACTTTGAAGGTCTTAATAGCTTGTGTAGTAGTTTGTTATAATTTAATATGAAAGTAAATTATCTTTGAATAAATTTATATTTGTTTCTTTTGTGTGTAATTTAGTACAATTTTTTTTTAGTCACATTTTGGAAAAATTTTTGTTCTTTTTAATGTTTTAGCCAGAAGATCTGCTAAATTTTATAAGAAGTGAGTTGGATTCTCAGGACAAAGAAGTATTTATAGTAATCACAAGTGATGTAGAAAAGTCCCAGAAGTGGTTAAAAGAGAACTCAAATTACAACAACAAAGTTTGTGATTCACAAAATAGAGATGCTGAAGAAATTTTAGTTGGTGACATTAATAGTGATATAAACAATTCATGATAAACATTATATTTTGTCATTATCTGTGAATTTACAATGAATTGAGAAATAATTCATTTAGGAATACCTACAAATCCTAAAATTTATTTTTGAAGAATCAAAAAATAATAAAGACTTTTGGCATTTCTATCATAATAAGTCTAGTTATAATTGCCCACTGGCAATAAATGATATTTTAGCCAGTCATCAGTGGTTTAGGTACTTACTCCTATTCATTTTGTGGGATTAAACATATACTTTGGGCTCAATCAGAATGGCTCGTTATATATTTTACCAGCAAGTTAATTTCAAATGAAACCATGGTTGAGACAATTGTTTCCATAGAAATTACATGGCTGGTAAAATTACCAGGATCTGGGGGCCAAAAGAGGTTTAGGATTTGTACAGCAAAAGGAGAATATTAGTTAAGGCTTTTAAAATACCTAAGCTTCAAGTTTTTAATGAAAAGAATTATAGAAATTACATCTATTTGCTAGTCTAATACCTGAATAGTTAGGTTCCACCTATTACTTTAATGAATCAGGGTTGTTTTTAGATATGTAAGAAAGTTTATTAAGTTAGAATGTTGTAACGGGTTTTTATTAATAAATACAAGATTTTTAGACCTAATATGTACATAATTGACTTGTGTTCTATATTATACCTAACCTCACTTTTCTCTACCGCATTCCAATAAGTGTATCGCAAAAATTGACGGAAATATGGCTTGTAGAAGGTACTTTCTAAATCTGGCTTATATAGGGACCCCATTCAGGTAATAAAACAATTTTTTCTAATTAAAAAATCATTGGGACGTACATAACTACTTTCAGGGGTTCTCAAAGGCAAGCAAAACGGGATGTTCCGGGCATAGAAGATCCTACTACAGTACAAGGCAGGCTAGAAATGGGACTTAATAATACCCTTAATCTAATACAGGAACCCATTGTAATAATGGCTAGCAGGTAAAAAATTAATTTAAAAAACTGTTGGATTTGAAATATTTGTTGCTATTGACACGGTAAAGTGGAAATAAACAAAAATTGCAGTACACGGGTGCGTCTCGAGAAATTATATAAAATGTTTTCTACTCGACTTTGTTTTAAGAAAAAGTTAACATTCTAAACCTAGAGTGTGATATATTGCTGAAATAAAGTTATTTCATATTTTTATTTATCCTATAAAGTTAGCTGACTGTAAATAAAAAGCCTAAAATTTTGTCTGGTCTTAAACGCAACGTTTCTCAAATTTTTTAGGACCGACGCTGGTGTTCATGCGCTCAACGCTACATGTCATGTAGATCTACATAGACAAAATGACATGATATATGAACCAGAGATAGTAACCATTTGTTTAAATAAATATTTTTTAAAACAAGAAGTTCCCATTAGAATTAGTAATACAAGAATTGTACCTAAAGAATTCCATTGTCACAAGAATGCAATCTCAAGAACTTATTTGTATAGAATTTTAATAGCCAAGCATGGTGAAGAATATAGCTCAAGTTTACTTCATTTCATGCCCATAGAAGAATTCCAAAGAACCTTGTTTCATGGCCATCAGTAAGAATTTTTTATCATTTTTTAACACAAGGAACCCCTTATTAAAGCCTTTACGAAAACTGTAAGCTAGGCTAGGATTATTGATTAATAAATGATTGTAATCGGTTTAACCCTCTCCTATCATCCAGTTTCTGTAAAGGCCAAAGGGTTAATGAAATACATTTTTTAATTATATTTCTTCTTTTATCATTAAGGTATTTACTTTTTCTTAGTTTAAAAATAAAAATAGATCTAAAAAAATTTAGATATTATGTTTTTTTAGCACTGACAAGTTTTGTCTTGACAGAATGCGCCAAGCGGCAAAGTTGTTTGAAGGTCTTCACGATTTTCGAACGTTTATGGGCAAAACATTGGATCAAGATAGATGTACACGAAAAGAAATCTTAAACATAGAATTGATTGCACGTAAAAGAGAAGAAATGGGCGTTAGTCCCTTTTATAGTTGGCCGAAATGTGCAACAAAAAATTCTGAACTGGATAATCATGTAATTTTAGACGTTTACATTAAAGGAAGAGGATTTTTATACAAGCAAGTAAGTATACCATCAATTAAACTAATTTATCAATTAGTTGTCGAGCGTATTTGAAATTCAAGTGTTTTTTTTAAAATAGTTAATAGTTTAAATATCGCAATGACCCCTAGAAGCTAGTACAAGATCAAATGTGACGTCATACCTGTGTCGGAAAACTTCTTTCTAATTATAAGATTCCGATATATCGCTACTGGATCAACTGCCATTAAAGAATTTTTGTCGATTGAGATTGTCAATTGTCATTAGTGTCAATTTCTTTCTTTCACTTGAGCGTGCGTCGTTTCGTACACGTTTTTACCATCGGTTTCTAGTACTTTCCATTTAAATCTGCTTAGTTTTTGTCGAAAAACTACAACAGAACTTTGTGTTGCTCAGTCGTAAGTAAAATCCAATTCCTTTACCTCATTTGGACTGTATTTTTACAATTGAAGATTTGTAAATAATTAATTAAAACATGACCGCTTGTTTAGCTCGTGTGTCGATGCCGCAGTGTTGCAAAATGGCTTCCAAGGACCACTTGGCAAGTAGGCAACATCTTTGGCAACTCGCAAAAAAGGGGCTCGAAGCCACTTGGCAACCACGCAAAAAGGGGCTCGAGGGCGCTCAGGCAATATGGCACGAGGGGGGCTCTACCTACCACCTTGGCCTGTGCTAATCTGGCTGGACTGAAAACAAGGCCTTACTCGAGCAAAATATTTGGTATATCAAAATTTTATTTTTGCATTTTTTTACTTTTTTTTTGTAAAAGGTGTTTTGTTATTAAGATAAAATGAAGGAGAACTAACAAAGGCCCCATTTAGACAATGGGCTGATTCCTAACAATTATCTATCACATAATAGTGAATCTCAAAACAGTTTTTGCTACAAAAATGAACTTATCTAAAAATTGTGCAGATAAATATACCTACTTATCTTTTATTTGAAGATAAAGTAATGAGTTACATGCCTTGAAAACATTTTTAATATACAAAATATTTTCAAGTTCAATTCTCATCTTATTACATTAGTAGAAGTTCTAGTCATTTTAACGACAAACAATAATAATTTTTTATGTCTACCCAATACTTAACGTTTTGAAGGAGAGTAACAGAATGTAAAGTTTGACCCACTATAAAAATTGTTAGCTATTTATTTTATTTTAACCAAAATATTATGAAATAAAAACTTATTAATTTAGCCACAAGAATTTTATGAAATTAAACAAACAATTCTTTTTGTACAATGTGGCTGTTTACCCTCTAGTAGTTCTTTCTATTTTTTTGTTGGTAAGTTTTGCTACATGCTATAAGAGTTTTGAGTACCAATCGTTTTTTTTTCGTAATATCTAGTGGCAGAACAAACCTAATAAAAGCTAAAACTATGATTTTAATTGAACAGTATAATCTAAAGTTACTTGATAAATTAAATCTACATGTCATAATACCATAAACAATATCAATATAATAATATTCATTTGTAATCTTAAAATATTCATTAAACTATACTTGTAAACTTTCAAGTATATTTGCATCTTATGCTTTCTATACAGTTATAATAAAAGACATGAATATATCCAGTGTGCAATGTTTTTTTCAAATTAAAACTTCCTAGGCCCTTGTGTATTATGGAATAAAAATATTTGTTATCAGATTCATTGTCTACTTTAATCTTACCTAAGAGCAAATAACAAGGTGATATGAATTTATTTATATTCAAGATGTTTGAAGTATTTTTATTAAAGATAATTATGTAAATGATACTAAATATTAATAGACACCTGCTAAGATGAAGGGCCATATTAAACTAGGAAGACAGAAGCCAGTTATGTTAGGCTTGCTTAAGAGACTTATACCCTAATGCATTGCCATATTTTATCCAAATCTCTCGCTGGACCGTGATTTCTCCAATAAAAACTGTGTGTCTTGGCGGGACGCCAATTTCTAGTGACTAACTGGTTATTGACTATTACAGTGTATTTATTTACAACTGGCACCGATAGTAAACACTAACCTAACCACAAAATGGTCAATGCAATCGATACAGGACTGTAGTCAGCTTTCTCATTAAATAAAGACTTTTTCGATTATATTGTAGCTTTATTTTGGATTTGCATAGTGCAGTGCTTGTCTTGTGGTGTAAAATAAAGCTACAATATAATCTAAAACGTGTTTATTTGAATGTGATAGCTGAATTTAATAGTCTTGTACCAATCGCATCGAGCGTTTTGTGGTTAGGTTATAGTTTACTACAGGCGCCTGTTGAAAATGAATACACTTTAGTTTTATAAATTATATTTATTTGTTCTCATTTACTTACTTACCTACTTTAACATCTAAAAATTAAATTTAACAAATTTCATTATATACTTATAATTATAAGCGATAATTCAGTTATGTATATAAGCTACTGATCATGTTTATTAGAAAGTCAGCACATTTTAGATATCTGAAACTATAATTTTTTTTAATACTAACAATAGGTACCTTTGGCTCCTGGTTAAATACTTAAATGCTACTAATTACAGGAAGTTGAATGTTTTATTTAAAATAATTTTAAATTAGGAACAGTTATGCACTCTCTATTCTTAAAAAAACTCATTAAAACACCAGAAGAAATGCAAGCTACTTTAGATATAGCGGGTTTTTTAAAATTTAATAAGTGAAATCGAATTATTTTAATAAAAATGTACCATTTCAATGTAAATTTAACATTTTTCCATATTTTTAAAAATAGCTTGGCAAATTACGTTTTTGAATACCTACAAAAATAACTTTGGCTTTAAAGCGTTTTACCACGTATGTAAATATATAATATAGAAACTGTTTTTGTTATCATTGGCGACATGCTTTTTTCATATTATTTAGTTATTTATATTGTTATTTATGTTCTTATCTGGTTACTAGGTGCTTATTTAAACATGTTAGGATGTAAATAACAGTTATGAATATATTTGGTCAAATTTAAATGTTTTATAAATAAATGAGCCTTATGGCATAGAAATTATAATACTAATAAGCAAAGAGGACACTATTAGAATTTATGCTACAGATGTAAAGAGTTTTCTACCGCTGCGGGCTGGTTATATGCCACTTGACACTTCTGAATGACTTGACCACAGTGCCTGTTTTTTTTTGAGGGCCCAAGACTTTTTACGCAACGCGAGGCTTCTCACAACTTTAAAAAGTATTTTGTGTACTGTCGATCGCTTTAGATTAAAAAAAAAATCAATAATAATGTTTAGCATCTCAGTTTTGCAAAGAAGGCGTGTTTTTATCTTGCGCTATGGTAAAACGTATAGTGCCGCTCAGAGGCAAGCATAGGGCTCAAGCCCGGGCTTATTGGGAAAATAGGGCAACAGCAATTTCATCGTATAGTATAAGCATAGTACATTTTACTATAATTTCTAACATTCTATGGTTGTTGGTTCAAACTCCATGTTTTTTAACGTAAGCATCGTAAGTTGGGTTGTAGAAAAAATATACTGTACAGGGTGTCTTAAATTCGATGCTCATCATGTGTATCTCAGAAACAATAAGAGATACAGTATCGGTATAATGGGAGCAAATTTGCGGAATTTTGCGCCCAGTAATATTGTAAAAAAAAAATTTGAGGCTTATTTTTTAGTTTTTAAAATATTCGAAAAAAAACTAAAATTTTGAGTTTTTGTTTTTTAAATTTATCTGACTTATTTTAACCGCTACAGAAAAACAAATACAACATTGTTAAAGTAACTTTCGCAGCCTTATACCATGGTGTTTTTAGAATTTCGGTACAATGTTTTGTTTTTGTGGAACTGTTATAAACCAGGGTTGGCAAATATCATGATATTTATATAAATATCAAATATCGGATATATATCAAATAATTTTTTCAGCCAAAACAGATAAAATACTTGTAGTAGAGCCAAGTAAAATCAAGGAAGTAGATATTTGAGTAAATATTTTTATTAAAACATAGATATTATTTCTAAACAGAACAAGCCTCGGAATAAGCATAAAAGCTAACAAAATAATAATAACAGATATTTACCGAGGGTGAATGCGTACAACAAAAAAAATCCCGAAAAAAAGATATAAATAACCATCTTAAATCAGCCTTATCAATGGTAAGTCATCGTCAAAATCGATGGAACGGCCCGGTAATTCTTCTGGTACAGTTCCTACCCAAATCCAATCAATATTTTCTTTTTTATTTGTTTCTATTTGATTAGAGTATTTAAATAAAAACATTAATTTTCCAGCTTTTTCATTTCCAAGCCTATTGCGTAGTTTCGATTGCACGAGTCCAAATGATGAAAAAGTTCTCTCAATGGACGCGGTAGAGGCAACTGCAGTTGTTCACATAAAGCCAGGAAGTCTTTTATTTTGCCAATCCTCAATAACAATTCCTTTCCACCACACCATAGGAAGTGTATTTTTAAACTGAGTTCGAAATACATATTTGGGGAATGGTGTTGATTCAACTAATAGGGCCAGTACCAAGCCAGTTAAATTACTAAATAATAGTCTTCCCAAACCATACAAAATTTGGCGCTAAATTAAAATTTATTTTTCAATAATAAATATCATGATATATATCGAGCTATGAATATCATTGATATATATCAGTGATATATATCATGCCAACCCTGTATAAACTTAAATTTTTTAAATAGGGACCAACATATTTTATTTTTTGAAACCACCCCTTTAAGCCCTTAATTCAACCGTGTATCACACATAATAATTTTTAGACGTTTTGATGTAATCTTTACATCATTAGGAATTTGATAATTACTTTTAAATAAATACGGTTTTGGTATCAGTTACTTAATAATTTTTACCAAATACAACATGCAAATGAATGCGGAATTTAACAGTATTAAATTAACTTTATAACATCTATTTACATATATATGTTTCCAGCAAATTTTATTACTTAGATTACCGATGCGTAGATTAAAGGGCTATCGAACTATAAACCAAAATTGCAGTTTTTAATAATATTATATCCAAAGCAGATAATTAGAAAACAAACAAAAATTTTAAATAAAAAAATGAAAAATTGATTCCAACCACAAGCAACACAGACAAAAAATTCAAATTTAAGATTTAATATAAATTATAAAAGCATGGAATAAAGTTAAACAAACCAAACGTGGCTATGACGGAAACTTTATACTTGATTGGGTTAATTATGTCAACAGATGTAGAGGAGTTTGAGTTGTGATAATGTTCAATGGACGATATTTAAATTGCGAGGGCATACTCAAAAATAAATTCGAGAAGGGCACCTAATATATAGAAGTTTTTGTACTTTTTGTTGCAGGTCTTTTATCTTTCTCATTATTCATAAAAAAATAGATAACGGTCTAACTGAGAAGTTTCTTCTTTTTTTAAATGTGTCACCAGTAAAACAAGTCTATTATTATTAACTAATTGCATTGAATCATTATGCTTAGTTTACGTTTGAAAAACCTTTTTAACAGCGAAAACCGTATTTTTTATAAGGAGTGGCTACCAGAGTAGTTACAGGTTTTATATACCTTTTTTTTGTAATATTTAAGGTATCGAATAACTTTAAAAAGTTTAAACTCTAAAATGACTCCAAAATTGTAGAAACTGTTTAAGAGGGACACAAAGAAAAGTTTTCTCACAAATAATGAAACTAAAAACTAATTATTTTTCAACATAATCTACCTTAACTTCGACGCACTTGCGCCACTTATGTAGTAAACACATAAAAATTGAGACTGCCACCAAGGGACCACCATTGATGAAATAATGAAATAGGACTTCCTTTATCAACTGACAGTTATCAGTATTAAGTGACATTCTGTTATGTACACGCTAAGAGAAAATCATTATGGAGATGAAATCTGTCAAGGTGTTTTAATTAGCATACAGCAAGTAATTGGAGAATAGCAAGAGAACAAGGTCATTAATAAATAAAATAAAGTGAACCCCAATGAGCGCGTTGGAGGAATCCCTGATGTTGCATTAAAGGAGTTAAACGGAAACCGTCCATAACCTGTTGCTTCCTGTCATGATCCTTGCTAGCAGTTGACCGGATAAATCAAGTAGTTTGGAAATAAGAATGGCATGATTGACATTGTCAGAAATCTAACTTACATGACTAACAATGACTCCCTCAAAAAAAAACACGTCAGAAGTTTCTTAAAACAGTGTTTTATTAGTTGACGTCTCTCGCCAGCTAAAAAAAGAAGACTCCTTTTCGCACCAATATCTAGCATCTCTACTATTATACTGGGAAAAGCTTCACCATATTGTGCGATGATGTTGTTCCACTCTGGGCTCCACCACATTCTTAAGCTGACAAAGGATATTACTGGATTTGAATTTGGGTAAGAACAACATTTTTAAGTGTCTGGAGTTGCCGTTCCAACTGATAGAATTTTTCAAATAAGTGGGTTCCAGTTCTTTCAGCTTTGTGTCTTTTGAGTCAACTTTAGAGAAAATATCGGATCTGCCAGAATTGGAAAAAGCACTTTAGAGGTCGTTATTTTGCAGATGAAAACCAAATGACAAAAGAATAAGGTCATTGTAGAATGAGCAGCGCATCTGCGTTGAGTTTATGAAAGCTTATGTTGAAAGATCAAATAACCACATAAAAAAGGTCTTTTGGTTCATTGTTAGGAAGAATACTGCTCTAGTGCCTCCTCACAATTAAAATCCATAAATTATAAAATTTTAGTACTTTAATTGTAATTTAGTACCTATATTTATAGTCGTTCTGACAGAAATAAACGTCTTGTGTTTATCTATTTTATTATTAAATCCTTCTAACAATAGTTTCTCCCTCTTTTAAGTATATTTGATTTATTGTATGTATAACAACATTAACTAAACATTTTACAGTGTATGAAACCCCTTAAAGATGGCTACCGTTACCCCCATGCTATATTTGCCTTTCCAGCCAGCTGCCTAGGTCTTTGGTTCTCTCCCACTAGCTAAACTGGCAACATCCGGCCTTGCTCTTTCTACAATGCTCCTCTTACAGAGATAAATAGAACAGGTACGGGTATGTCGCAATTTTAAATCTATGGTTTTATTTCAGCTTATGAGGTTCACCGTTGGCAACTGGGCATGTAATCGAGAGATGTTTCTTACATATTTCTTAGGTTACCATGTTTGAAGTTTTTTACTTACAATTTCATCAGGAAGCAGAGGATTTTGAGTCGCAATGTTTAGGAATCTGTCATACTTAAATCAATGCAAAACATCTTTTAAACCATTGATCCCATGATAAAATTGGTGGAACGTTTACAGAGTATTACATTTTTTTCCACTTCTTCCTCTGGATCATTTTCATGTTGATATGTTTACAAGAAGCCAACACCAGTGGTATGGACAGCCTCCACTTCAAGGAAATAAAGGCAGTGGTTTCAATAGTATAGAACATTTGCTGTAAGTCTTAAATATAAATGAAAATGGGTAGCGGTATGCAGCCAAGGATTTTTAAAATTAAAAAAGTTGTATTCTTCTGCTCTGTGGAACCCCCTTTTGCCATTGCCGGTCGGAGACTCTGCCAATTACGCCATGGAGACCGAATTCTTCCATATAACTTATTAAATTTTTATGTTGTATGCATACAGTTTGGAATCTTCAGAGACTTCAAATCGAGAAGGTTTTATTAAGGAAGAGGAACTCGCTTATTTCATCAAAGTCATTCTATCGTCTGACAAGGACTGCAAAAGGTCTTCAAAAAGGTTGTGTTTTTGTATGACGGATTTCTAAACTTTTAAATATGAACCCAAAATAATTATTGGATCCCATCGCGGCCTACAGATCAAGGACTTGAACAAATGTTATTGGCGTTGGCAGGAAAACCATGCGTTTTATTTCGATAATTTTGTTTTCATATTTTTTTCATCGCTATTTATTTTTTTCAGGTACGCCGTACGGTTGGAACACTCCTAGCAGCCTCCACTGGAAGAATATCGCTGAGAGACATCAGGTTTATGCTTGAGGTACCCTCCAAACATAGTTGGATTCCACAGATCATAACTGTACCTGGTTACGGACTTTACTTATGCGACGTTGAATACTGAAAAGAGAAGATAGATTGTAGAAGCTAGAACTAATCAAGAAAATATTTCTAAGTGTAATAAGCAATATAAACTATAAAGTAACTGCCTAAGCAAAGTTGTTTCGGTTAGGCTTTTAAAAATGGTAGGTTCACGGGTGTACATTGGGGGTCTGCCGTATGGCACTAACGAACGCGATTTGGAGCGGTTTTTTAGGAGCTATGGGCGTATGCGCGAAGTCACCATTAAGTCTGGCTATGGTTTTGTTGAGTTTGATGATTATAGGGATGCCGACGATGCCGTTTATGAGCTGAACGGTAAAAGATTGCTGGGGGAAAGAGTGACTGTTGAAAGAGCTCGCGGCACCCCCAGGGGTAGAGACCGCTGGGGAGAATCGGGAGGCGGCGGCGGCGGCAGCTCCAGAGGTGGTAGAGATCGCGACAGGAACAGTGGAAGGGAACGCTATGGTCCACCTACACGTACTGGACATAGAGTAATTATCGAAAACTTGTCCAGCAGAGTGTCCTGGCAGGATCTGAAGGATTACATGCGCCAGGCCGGCGAAGTTACCTACGCAGATGCCCACAGAGAACGCAAGAACGAAGGCGTTGTAGAATTTGCTAATCGGAGCGACATGAAGAACGCCATTGAAAAACTGGACGATACTGAACTTAACGGTAGACGCATTAGAGTCGTTGAAGACAAAAGTCGCAAGCGTAAAGATTCCCGCTCTAGCTCTAGAAGCAGATCTAGATCAAAGTCAGCTCGCCGATCCCGTAGCGGAAGCAAATCCAAGAGCAGGAGCCGCTCTAAGAGTAAGGGCGATAAGGCTTCAAGGTCTCGCAGTCGCTCTGCCAAAAGATCCCGATCCAGATCAGCGTCTAGAGAAGCTAAGAAACCACGCGCAGACCGCTCAAAGTCCCGCTCCAAATCCAGGTCGCGGTCCAAAGGTAAGGAACGCGAAAATCGCTCTAAATCCAAAGAGAACGGACGGGATAATCGTTCCAAATCCAGGGATGAACGTTCTCGTTCCCGATCTAAGGAAAACGGACACCGTTCCAGATCGGGTTCCAGAGATCGCTCCAGATCTAGGGATGCGTCGAAAGATAGAAGTAAAAGCCGATCCAGGTCAAAGAGTAACTGATGAACGCGCGGGGTGAAGAAAAGAAGGGTAGATAGGTTTTAGAGGATTTTCATCATAGACTTTCAATTATTTTGTTCTTTTTTAAATTTTAGTTACTCTCACATGTCAATGGTATTTTTTTTATTATTACAGTACAAACGTTTCAATTTTACTAGATACTTTAAGAGCATATAGAGATACTTATAAGTTTAGCATCTTAGTTTTGTTATAACAACATGTATATTCTATCTTTTCTTAGTTCATCCATTGACTTTTATTTTCTAGGATTAAGTAAACCTTTTATCATTCTAAGAACTATTATCAACTATTTGATCGCGCGTAGACGCTGCAATTGCGTTATAGCTAAGTCATAATTGACATTACTTAAAGTAAAATTATTTTACTTATTTAATTATGGAGGGTCTTGCAAAAATATATATTAAATTAAAAAATACCTAATTCCTTTTTTCCTCACGTGTCGCCTAGTCCTACAACGAAACAGCAATTTTTGGCAAAATACTTTAATAACAATTTTCACCTATAAGTCTTAGTTAATATATTAAAAATTTGACAGTGCAGTCTAACCAAACCAATTTTGTTTGACAGTAAAATTTACTAGGGATTCGAGATATTGTTTAAAACTTTGCTATTAAATATGAGTTTTCTGACACAACTACAACAAAAAAAGATGACCTTAAAACCCACCGAAACCATCGTTACTCATCAAGATGGACAAAAATTTATAGAAAAAGATTCTGGCCTAGAAAAACTCGGCGAAACTAGTCCTGGTTATGTAGTAGATACTAAACCAGATGATATTCCTGCTAAAATAATCGAGCATTTATATTTGGGCTCTCAAGATTGTTGCGATTTTACCGTTTTAGAAACTTATAGTATAACTCATGTTTTAAGTCTTGGCGTTGATGCTCCTGTCAAAAACGACAACCTAACCTATAAATTTATTAAAATGTTAGATCTTAATCGTACAGATTTGCATAAGCATCTGCAGGAATGTATAGGTTTTATTGACAATGCGTTAATTTGTAATGAAAATGTTTTAGTTCACTGTAACGCAGGGGTCAGTAGATCAGCTTCAATTGTAATAGCTTATTTGATTCTAAAAAATAATTTGACTTTTGAAAACGCCCATGCACTTGTTAAAACAGCTAGGCCATGTATAAGGCCCAATGATGGTTTTATGGTACAGTTGAGAAAATTGAAAGGAGTATAGTAATATTTTTTTTAAAATAAAATTGCTTTTTACTTTCAAATGATTCATTAGTGAAACTATGGTGTAATTATGATTTACGAAATACTTCGTTGTAAAACTTTTTTTTGTATAATTATGTATAAGATTTAATGTGCATACCTGATAAGAGGAATAAACATTTTATATAGAAATACTGTTTTAATGTTTTTTAACTACTAAACTGAACACTTGCACCAAGTGTCGTAACAGTGTAAGTAGATTAAATATTTCAACCTTTTTGTGAGTATTCAAAGCCTGACAACAGAGACAAGCGGTCAAGGCCTGCGAATAAAGGTGGAGTGAGTGAGAATACCATACAGGCCTGTTCATAAAAGAGTAAAAATGTTATTTTTTACCATGTAAGTCGCCGCCTGCTGCTGCACAGTAGACACCGATGACGCCTGAAATGACGAGCAAAATAACCTCGAAATATATTTGATATGACGACCAAAATCCGAACCACGTGATTCAATATGGCGGTTGGATGGCAAAAAACATTGAGTCACCCGTTAAATGCCACTAACAGTATTATTTTTTTGGTCACATGTGCCAATTACAAAACAGTATTGGCCATTTTGACACATCGTTGGATTGCCTAATTAGGCAAATACTGTTTTGTAATTGGTACAAGCGTGACCATAAAAATAATGTAACGGGTGACTAGATGCTTTTTGCCATCCAACCGCCATATTGAATCACGTGGTTTGGATTCCCTAATTAGGGAATGGGGTTGATGGCAAAAAAAACACCGTTAAATGCCACACCAGCACTCATTTTTATGGTCACTTGTACCAATTACAATGCCATCGGCCCAGGTTCTTAGATAGATAAGAACCTTGGCCATCGGCCACTATTTTTGACAAATCATTGGATTGCTTGATTTGCCAAACAAAATAACCTTAATTCATTTAGTCCTCGCCGCCGACATAGTGGTCGCCATTAGGGAATCTAAACCGCGTAGTTCAATATGGCGGTGGATGGCAAAGAGCATCGATTCACCCGTTAAATGCCACCGGAAATGTCATTTTTATAGTTACATGTACCAATAATTGGTAAATACTGGCTTTGTAATAATTACAAAGCCAGTATTTACCATCCGCCGCCATTTTTGACACATCGTTGGATTGCCTAATTGTACGTTAGGTTCCCACACCTTAATATATATCAAAATGAAAAGGCGAGTTAATTTTTTTTCGAGTAAAAAGTTACCTTTCATATTTTGAAGGTATATCGCCCCTGAGGTCGATTTGGAAGACAAATAAAAAACACGTAAAAAAGCAATGAATTTATTCTATAACAATCAAATATTAAAAAATATACAATATATTTATATAAAAAGTTTCTGGAATGTTTGTAAAATAAGTAACAACCAAAAGGTAAAAAATATACAAATACTATAAAAATTGAGACCTTAAAATGATATAAATAAAACTGTATTTTAAAACTTATTGACAAGACAATATAATTAAAAAATACTCACAAAAAATATACAGAGTGTTATGGAATAGACCCGTAAATCCCGATATAAAAATATTTTTAAACGTCACTATGTTATAATAATAATAATAATATAATAATAAAGGTCTTTTATTATAAAAAATAAACAATATAACAAAGAATAGGCGATGCAAACAAAAGCATGGCGCAGTCTAGCCTAGACGGCTACTCAACTGAACCCTGCACTGCTTGCTTAAGTATAAAGAATATACATAACTAGTGATAGATGTATATAATGTAATAATAAGCGAACCTTGACGAAGTCCTCAATTTTCCTCACAGAGGCCTAATTATGATTAATCTTAGGTGTCTTTTCCTAAGATTAATATAATAAAGCGAGAAAATTCACCATTTGTTTGTTCGGTATTATGGCCCGCACGGCGCGTACCAATATGTTAGGATTAAAATCGATATGAATTTCCCTTCAGAATTTTTTTCCCATGGGGATGCGGCAAATTAAGATTTATTTACATAGAAATCCTTACCCAACTTTAGACGGCCGTTTAGATACCAACCACCGCATTTAAATATGTGTCAATTCCATTACACCCTGTATATTGCTGTTTCAAAATGTCACTTATAAATAATGGAATGGTTCTTAGATGAGTGCTAGTGGCGACTATTCAGGTGAAGTGAATACTCGCAAATATAAAAATTCAATTTATACAGGGTGATTCCTAAGTTGACGCTTTTTCAGCTGTGTATAGAAGGTATTAAAATAAACAACATTTTCAAATACCTTTTTTCAAAAAACTTAAAAATAGGCGAGACACAGAAGTAAAAAATCTAAGTGCGGGCCTGGTCATCAAAACGTAGCCTGCTATACTTTATGTTGTTTGTCTTATTAGTCATGCATTGGTCAGTTATTAGGCAATCCACTGCGGTGTGTTTTTCTGAAGCAAGTTAATTTTAAACCGGTGAAACGTGAAAATGGTAAAATTTGAAAACAACGAACTAGTAGATATGGTGCTAATTTACGGTGTGTCGTCAAAGTGCGGCTGCTGCTTCGAGATTATGTTTAAGTTAGGCAGGACCATATTTGATCCATAGTGTAATAAATGAATGTAAGTACCTTATTTTTGAGTTCTTTGAAAAAAGGTATTTGAAAATGTTCTATATTTTAATGCCTTCTATACACAGCTAAAAAAGAAGTATCAACTTAAGAATCACCCTGTATATCGACCCAATCAACAAACCTGTTGCATATTTCTCCATTTGACTATGACCGGTGAGGTGTTATCGGGTCCCGGAGATCTACAACTTCTCGCCTTGTCCGATCGAACGGCAGACCAGCCCGCGAAATTGTTAACTGATTTTAAATTGATATTGATGACTTATTATTATGAAAATTATATAGCTTGTAACTTAAGGAAGTCTAGGTTAAATTTTTTTATATAAAATGGGATACTGACTTCACCTGTTTTATTTTTAACCACGAGCTACCACTGAACATAAATTATTTAGAACTTTTGTATCGTTAAAAAAACGGAAAATAAAATACTTTATAAAATTATCTTTAAAATAGTAAGTACATAAGTTTCATCCTGGTCTACAACCAAGTTTGGTCAAAAAAAAATTGCAACATTTCTTCATGAACATTTTCAAAATTCATCCTTTTAATGGCTTTCAATTTTACGCCGACGGACGTCGTAAAAACAAGGTAAACAAAATTTTTAAATGTCTATTTGCTGTACTAAGATAAAGAAAATTCTCGTTTGTCTTTTGAAATTTTTCACCTACATTGTCCTATTTTTTTTTGTATAACCCTTAAAAATAAACGATCCAGTTCTCTTCGAGTCGATGTATCGACGCGAACAAAACGATCGAGTTAAAATTTGTTGTCTATATTATATACAGGGTGCTACAAATTCGTGTGCGTACAAGGGGATCTCGAAAACGGCAAGAGATACGAAGTTGTTTAAATTGAGGCAAAGTTGCGTATATGAAAAAGATAATCTTAAAAATGTTTTATTAGACGACAAAACGTTAAAATTTCAAAAATTTGTACATTGTATTAAATTCCTAAAGCTTAGAAATCCCTAAAACTGTATTTAGCATTCCAGGTCTGTATTTAAAAAAATTGACGAGGTTGATATCTAAAGAACGAAACGTCGAATTTGAAAACTAATAACGCCATCTTGTAGAACATATAAAACGGCTATGAAGAAGTGTTTTTTATTTTTTTTAAGTTAAAAATGAAAGCGCAAAAAATCAAAAATAGAAATTTGGGTTTTTTTCGGATATTTCCGAAAACATTCGGAATATTTACAATTTTTTTTCACCATATTATTAAGCCCTAAAAGATGCAACTTTGCCACAATTTAACCAACTTCGTATCTCTTACCGTTTTCGAGATCCCCTTGTACGCAAACGAATTTGTAGCACCCTGTATTATATACTGTTAAATTTTCACTCGTAGGGACTCGGTCTTATTTTTTCCAGAGCAGCTCATTGACGGCGCATATAGAGTGATTTTGGGGGTTCCTTACCTAACTTTTGGATTAGCCGATTTAAAAAAAATCTCTAGATTCTCTAGGACACTCAAGATATATAATGTTATTAACATAACACACTGTATCTACAAAGAAAGTCAGTATTAAGATATTACTAATTTTTGCCCTTCTGCGTTTCCATTATAACTTTATAAAGGCCAAATTTACACTCATAACATCGATAAATCATACCCTATATGATCAAAAGGTATTTAAGTATAAAAAGCGTCCTATCCTAAATTATGGGGACATTCTTAGAAACATCAAAAAGCAGTTTTTATGAAATTTTTTTTATCTTAAATATCTTTTAAAGTAAACTTCAAAGATACAAGGTAAAAAAAATCCTTATCGATGTTTCAGATTAGTAAAAGTTTTAGCAAATCATACTAAGTTTAGAAACGGAAATTTTAAAGTTTTCTGGAATAATTAATATCTGGAAAAAGTTAAGGAATATTTCTTAAGGACAAGCTACCAATATATTTTTGGACTAGCTCAACGTTTGGCGCCCCAAGATTTTTAAAATTCGTAAACCGGTGTCTGATAAATACTGAAAGCCTTTAAAAGTATGTATTTTGTAGAACAAATTTAATAATCACAAAAATATCCTATATATGAGTTCGGCTACCACCTAAGCCTCTCGCGGGCAAGCTGTTGCTTTTCCCCCTAGTATTTTCTTTGCCGCCCTGGCCCCCCGCTTCCCTAGAGTGTGCGACTACTATGCTTAAGCACTGGACCCATTCTTCAGCGTTCTTGCCATCACTCGGTTTTAAAATCAAGGTTTGGTTCTCGGTGAATATTTCGAAGGCTTTTGGAATGTTACGGGCGCCTCTGGAGACACGTACTGATCGGATTTGGTGGACGTCAATGGATTCTCCGCCACTCTAAAATTTGTAAAATATTAAACACTTTTACTATGATTTTAACAAAACTGTTTGTTGGGTCATACCATTATTTTTTTTACCTCGCTATAAACCTGCTCAAAGTCAATCAATTAATTAGAATTAATATTAGAAAATACAGTACGCCACTGCCTTTAATATACAGTATAATATTTTTAGATGAAGCAGTTAACATTTGTATTAATTACCTCAGTGGCGGGTCGTCAGGTGAAGGGGCTCTTCACAAAAAAAAAACAGGAAAGTTTATCGACAATATTAAATATTAATGTACCAATACAGCTACCATTTTAGCCCTTAAAAAATAATTATGTTCGAATTAATAATATTAATTTAATCTGAATGTAGCTATGCATAATAATAGGGTCACGGTTAACTCCGATGGACAATAATTATAAACACTCGTGCATTTTGGCGCGCCCCAGCCGACCGTGTCCGTTAGCTCAAAGCAACCCAAGGCCCAACATGGCTTTAATATTTACCGTTGCTATGGTTACGTGACATCAGTCACGCAAACAGCCTGTAACAATTTGCATTATGATGAAGGGCAATTTAAAAATAGATCAGTCGTAAGCACCATTGTTTCGCTTTATTTATTTTGAGGCTTCGCGAAACTTACGGTTATAGATATCGTTTTTACGTGATTTACTGTGTGATTAAAAAGTTTTGTTTTTATTTTTCAGTTAATTCAGTAGTGTACGTACCTATTTAGTCGTGTGTATTTAAAAATAAACCCAATTAATGACATAGTTTGTAATTTGTTGGAAACTCCATTCAGTCGTTGGACAGATGAGGATAAGAGAGACGTTTTGTTACACGGGTTTTTAGTAAATATTTGTTTAAGTACCCGCACCATACCTAGCTCCTCACCATTTGTTAAGACCGCGAGCCGCCACTAAATTACCTTGCTTCTTATCGCGCGTAGTTTAGATGTATGTAAATATTTTTAAAAAGAAATATAAAAAAAAATGGTCATAAGCACGCAACTGGTCATGTCAGTTTATTGAAATTTTTTATTTGGTCGTTTTGAGGAATGCAAATCAAGTTCTGATATTAGTATTAAAATAAAATAATCGCTAAAGGTACTTTACTCTTTGAATTATTATTATAAAAAACCTATAAATCCGTACGCCAATGGGTTAACTAAAATTTTAAGCACTAGAAAAAGGTGCCCTAGGATCATACGTAACCACAGCAAAATTCAAAACAATCAATTCAGAAATACTGAAAATATAAGCTTGTTTCCATTATAAGTGTGATACCCTGTATATTATTGTTTTCAATCAGATCAACCTGGTTTTTCGTTTGCTTTTCTAGTAAACTTCAAGCGCAAAACGTACTAGACAAGAAATAAATAACTAAACTCTTTAAAGTCGTTGTCAAATTCCCTAATAGCAGTCAAGATTACGGAACTGTCTAAGCCAAAAAAATGCACTCAAACGCATCAGACGGAGATTATTAGTAGCGTTTAACACGTAAAACAGAGAACACGCTACCTCCCACCTTCCATTCTTTAGAACACGCGGTCGAAGCAGCCACGGGAGCAATCGATACGTCAACTCGGCCACCCATATCCCCCCTTTCAGTAGAAATGTAGGAGTGGTTAGGTGTCTGTTTTTAACTAAAGGTTTTGCCCATATATGTGCCTTCTCTCTTGGTTGCATTAGAGTTTTCGCACCCCAGGTTCGAGTTTGCCAATAGTGTATAGTATCTAAATTATGTGAAATGTTATGTAAAAACAAACATTGTTTTCCATATTATATCGCCATTCTGTGTAATGAACTAGAATAGTTAGAATGAAATGCAGGCATTTTTTAAAAGAAAAAAATGTCATTAATATTGGGTACTTAGCAATATTCGACGTTTTGATAGAATCTACTAACTAAATAAGACGTATGTTTAGAATTTTGTGCATCGGTGGGATTTTTCTTTAAAAAAGGAAATTTTATTTTTAAAGATTGACAACATTGCAACACTTATATACCAATAAACACTAAGCAGTTGAGGACATAGGTTTAGTTGGTGCAAATTTTTTAAATATTACTTACAGAACCTTTACACGACAAATGAGCCCCTGATAAAGTAAAATATCTCGTCCGCCATCTTCTGAATAACCGCCATTTTCCTTTCTTTTCTTTAAGTTGCCCTTCGATAACTGGTTGAGTATCACCTAGAACAACGAATTAAAGTTATATACAGGGTGTGTCAATAAGGTGTCGGGCTTTAATAGCACCTAAACTATCAAAGATAGGGAAAAAAGTGTAATACAAAAGTTAAATAGTTTGTTAGGATGCATAACCTAAAAATATTTTAAAATCTACAGGGTGGTCCTAAAAAGTGGTACTGATTAATAAAAAAGAAAATTAAATGGGACACCCAGTATAATTTTCCAGAATATGATTCAATAGAATAAGGACTTTGCAACCATCTTAAAATTTTCGAACTAAAATGCAACGTTGCCAAGTAATTAATTTTTTTTTCGAAATTTTAGTAATTTTAAGGGTATCGTAAAAATATCATAGTAACCTGTGGATTACCCCTAGGCAAATATACTTTACATTGTGGGTACTTTAAGGTACGATATATTGATCGATAACAATGTTTTTTAAATCTCTTATACAGAGCGTTCGGTATAAGTTGGACAATTCGACAGTTTTAAAAATGCTTTATTTCAATTTTTTTTAATAGGACCCCACTAATTTTTTTAGGCAAAAGGATGTATCTTTCGAAAACCTTACTTTTTTGTTAAACATGTCATATATCTAAATATCATAGTTTTTGAAATATTTTAGGATTTGTCTTAACTTAGGGTTAAAAAAGGAAAGTTCTAATTGAATAATTTAGTCAAGATTGCTTTGGAACAAAAAATAAATAATTTTCTTTGTCACAGCTGTCATTGCAAAATTATTTCGCCAACATTTTGTGTTTAATTACTGTTTAAATTTTAGTTTCCTGAACGAACTTTATCATAACTCATATTTTTCTATTTCGATAAAGTTAGTTCGGGACACTAAATTTTAAACAAAAATGTTAGCGAAATAATTTTGCAATGACAGCTGTGATAAAGAAAATTATTTATTTTTTGTTCCAAAGCAATCTTGACTAAATTATTCAATTAGAACTTTTCTTTTTTACCCTAAGTTAAGACAAATCCTAAAATATTTCAAAAACTATAATATTTAGATATATGACATGTTTAATAAAAAAGTAAGGTTTTCGAAAGATACATCCTTTTGCCTAAAAAAATTAGTGGGGTCCTATTTAAAAAAATTGAAATAAAGCATTTTTAAAACTGTCGAATTGTCCAACTTATACCGAACGCTCTGTATAAGAGATTTAAAAAACATTGTTATCGATCAATATATCGTACCTTAAAGTACCCACAATGTAAATTATATTTGCCTAGGGTTAATCCACAGGTTACTATGATTTTTTTACGATACCCTCAAAATTACTAAAATTTCGGAAAAAAATTAATTACTTGGCAACGTTGCATTTTAGTTCAAAAATTTTAAGATGGTTGCAAAGTCCTTATTCTATTGAATCATATTCTGGAAAATTATACTGGGTGTCCCATTTAATTTTCTTTTTTATTAATCAGTACCACTTTTTAGGACCACCCTGTAGATTTTAAAATATTTTTAGGTTATGCATCTTAACAAACCATTTAACTTTTATATTACACTTTTTTTCCTATCTTTGAGAGTTTAGGTGCTATCAAAGCCCGACACCTTATTGACACACCCTGTATATATCCAAAGATAGGTGGTCCAAAGACAAAAAAAAACATAAAAATATACATTTAAAATAAGAAAGTTTTTAATGTTTAAAGTGTTTTATAATGAGCCCTTAATTGTGACCTCCCTGTATAATTTATGCCAAGTTTAATTATTTCATGAGATTTGTTGATTCTTTAACTATACACAAACAAAAAAAATGTAGTCTAGGAGCTAAGGTAAAAAATATATACGGATAATTTCATAGCTATGCATTTACGAAATAATTACAAAATATGCAGATATCTCAGAAATGAGTGGACTTAGGTAAAAAACGTGTTCCATAAAATGTTATTAAAATTTAATGCAAAAACCAAAAATATAATAAAAAATGCTATGTTGTATTTAAAAAATGAAAGTTGAAGCTACTTCCGGTATAACCGGAAGTGACAGAAACATGTTAATATTTTAGTTTAAGAGAGCATATCGATAAACTTAAATCTACAGATTTTCATAAAAATATTTTCAGTAGTTTCCTCAAAAGTTCTAATGCAAGCTCGTCGTGAATCACCCGGTATACATAATATAATAATTTGAATTAAATAACGATTAAAATTGAAAAAATCAGTTGATTTAAATCGTCGCAACCGTGGTCTAGGGTAATTATTGGTCTGAAATCCCAACACACCATTTTAAAAAAAAAATCACTTGTTGCGAAAAATGTTAATTATAAAAAATAATCCCGAGAAATGAATTTTATTAACTGGTTTAAAAATTGTGAAAATCGAATAACCATCAAACTTAGCAAAACTTTTGCTCGTGAATCCTATCCCAATTATACAAATGATTTACCTTTTAAAAACCCTATCGCCCGTTCGGGGTGTGCACACAAAAAACAACCCCACTTAACTCCGCCAATGGTGCTCAACGGCCCGCTGCCTTCTAGCTGATCAGTGGAGCCTCCAATATTGGGAGGGCATACTTGAAAGACGTCAAAATAGCCTGCGTGTCTGAGTTCACTTAAAAGGGCCTCCTGATCCTAAAATAGTATGTATATATGTATGTAAATAAATAGTATCCCCAAAAAAGTATGCAACCGAAGGGGAAAATGTTTATTACCAATTTCTTAGAAAATGTTATTCTTGATAAAAGTTGGTGCATGCCTTAAAACTATAAACGCATATTTCAGATATTACTTGCTGCTAATGGTAAGGGAGCAAGTGCCATTTTTTAGAAATTGCCTTAAGAGTAAAGTACCTTAATTATGAAAAATACAGCAATATTTTATATGGAATATGTTGTTGAAATTAAAAACTTAGTCCAAATACGAAATATGAGTTATGTATCTGAATTTTTAATTTTCTTTCTTAAACCTCTATTTTTCCCTAAACGGTACGGCTCTGGTCGATTTTCTTGTTTATGCAATTTTAACACATTTTTCAAGTAAGTTGACCATGCGTTTATAATATAAACGTATTAAGTTAATTAATTTTTTAAAACTTTTCATTAATACGAGTAAACACATTTTACCTAACTTGTGGTCCAATCAAAATTAGGATAGAAACCAACTCTATTCATACTACGGGAAATAACCAATAATTTATTTGTCATTTTTACCCAATACGCCAAAGTCCAGGTACTTTACTCCTAAGGCAATTTCGAAAAAAATGGCATTTGCTCCTTTACTATTAGCCGCAGGTCAAATCTAAAATATGCGTTTATTTTTTTAGGGCATGCACCAACTTTTATCAAGAATAACATTATCTGAGAAATCGGTAATAAAAAAATTACCCTATGTTGCATACTTCCTTGGACACACTGCATATTATCATATTAAAGTATTCACTTAATATCACACATACAACTTATGTTAGCAAATAAACTTACTTTGGAACAAGGAAACGCGCTAGTTACCAGAGTCAAAAAAGTTTTGTTTTCAGCCTTCAGGATGTCCCAGCAGTGTTTCAAACTGGCAACTTGAGCATCTCTTGAACTTAAAGCATGGGAGTGTCGAGCCTAAAAAAAATACAGATTTTTCAAAAGCCGGACACATGTTATCGCATCGTCTTAGCAAGTAGTATCCAGTGGCATAGCCAGAAAATATGCTGGGAGGGGAGGGCTCAGCGGGCGTAAGTGGAACATTTTTTCTCTGGAGAAAGGGATAGTCGGGACTACATGTACTTCATGATGTTGTACCTAGGGAAGGTGAGAAAGCGCCGCAGGCGAAAAATATTCGGGGCCACGCTCAAAGTTCGTTTAAAATTCACCTAACTACTAAAAAATTTCGAAAATTAAATTATTATCTCTTCCGTTCTGCATGGTTGGATTAAATTTGTTTTTCTAAATTTTTTTTTTGATATTCCTAGAGCTCTTTATTAAAAAAAATAAAGTTTTTTATATTTTTGAAAATATGAATATTGCTGTCAATACAAAATTTTAACATAAGACTCTAACCAGCGTTTTTCGGGCTCGGTTTTTCATGATTAAAAATAAAGTAAATATCGCTCACCACGCCAAAATTGATTTTTTCAGAAAACATGTATTTTAGAGCGTAAATCTAAGAGCAGTTTTTGGTGCAAATGCTTAGGTTTTGAAATACTCCTTCTTAAGTGCCGTTTTGTATATTCATAATAAAGCATTCTCGTTTCTTCCCGCACTATTTTTTTTATTATAAATTATCACACTTCTTCCATAAAAACTTTTTCAATTAAAATGTTTACTTTAATTTTTCTCTTTAAAAATAAATACCTAATTGTTTTTTATTTTTGTCGTAAAAATAGTTTATTGCAATAGGTTATATTTTTGTTGATTTAAAATAACTCTAAAAAATGGAAAACGGAACAGATAAGTATATAACAGAAAAATACTATAAAGTCATTGAAGCAGACAATTTTCCTTGCATTTGCAGCTAATGTAAAGAGACTTTTACCATTACCTGTAACGAAATAAACATTAAATGAATCCAAATCCTAGGATTTCTAGTTCTCATGGTAAAGTAAGTTTTTGAGTACAAGCAGTGCTGCCCTCTAGCCTGACAGGCAAAATGTAACTTGGCCGATTTTTTCTGTCTCTTCTCCTCGATAGTGCATTTTGCAGGTGAAGGTATCCTCAGCGATACTTTTTCCATATATAATTTTATTTTATCTAGATGCTTTTCACAAAAATGCTAAAAAAATGTATTAATAATATAGTCCCGGTTTTTAAAGGTAGACAGGGTAGGCCGGGACTACTCAAAATACAATTTTTTACAGTTGAAAATTATTTAAAGTACAGCTCAAACTTTTACACCATTTTTATATTAGGATTAATTTGTTTTTAAAATTGCTGGCCTTGCCTACCCAAAAGTTTACCCCACAAACCGCTACTATAACAATTATCAAAGTTATAATAGACTTTTTTTATTATTACAGTAAAGCTGGTTGTTCGTATCAACCATTTTAATGGCAATGACTAAATTTTTTTTAGTAATATATATTTTAATATATTTAAACTGAATTATGATGGTCGTTTAGACCAAAACGCGTTTTTTTAAACAAGGTATTATCCGCCAAGCTAGAAGTTCTTGTGAACATCTTCGTAAAATTTTTGTATTACATTTTCAACTAGACAAGCCAGGAAAAAATGCCGCGTTTCAAGCTGTATGGAAGGCTCGTATAAGTTAAAAAATTTGGTTATGTTTATCTATGAACACTGTGCCGGTATAAAAAATTATTATTTAGTGCTAATTATTTATATAGATTCAAATTTCGAAGATTTTAAAAAAAATATATATCGTTTTTACCTGAATTGTATCCCTCATTGGATAAGGTTCAAACACGCTCATTCTTTGATTGGCTATCGAATTCTGGTTGATCAAAGTAACGCTAGTATTATTATTGTTGTTTCTCCTAGAAATAACCGTTGTTGGACCGCTGATATTTACATTTCCTAAAATAGTAAAGTCAGAAATAAAGCAAGTATTCTTTAAAAAATATATATCAGCGCAAACTCACCATAGAATAATTTATCAATCCGTGTGAATGCAGATAAATAGTTTAAAAAACAGTCAAAATAAGTTTTAATAGCGACATTTTGCCAAACAACATAATCTCGCTAAAAGATATTTCAAAAGTGATTGTCTCTGAATCCACACAAACAACTTTGTAAAAACCTGTTTCATATTCAGCGACAAGCATAATTTTTTTCAGCGAATCGAAAATCCTGCCGAGATTCTAGCGCCTGGAAAATCGTTTAGCGGGATTTTGTTGGTTGGCTAAATGTCACCAATATGTGTGTAAGAAAACGTAAAGGCGCTAAAGAGCACTGGAACAGTGGTAAAATCCGACAACGTATTTTTGGAGAAGAACGTTAGGTTTACCCGGATTATGCTCTATCTCATGTCGATTTTGGAGTCGCGTTGTGAATAATGGGCTCTTTGATTAAACTTTAATGTTAACCCTATTGATAACCCCAAAAACTTATTCAAAGAGAGCACTGAAATCATGTCATCTTCCATAAAAATACATTTGTCTATGATATATTAAAGGATAACAGATTAGCATTAAACCACTTTCTCATCCTATCCAAGTCATTACTAATGTCAACTTTAAATTTATCAAGGTCTGTTCCGCGCCAAAGAATGGTGGTGTCATCAGCGAAAATAGTGAATTTCCCAGATATTGGCAAATGAGATAAGTCATTGATATAAACTATAAAGAGAGGGGGGCCCAAGACTGAACCCTGTGGAACACCCGTCTCAGTGCTAAGCTTACTAGAGGTATTATTTTAAAAGATGACTGTCTGCACTCGACCTGTCAGATACGAGCGAACGCCTTTGACAAATCACAGAACACGGGCGCTGCAGTTTTGCAGTTTAAAGACATGTAAAGACGTTCAAGGAACCCGAAGATGGCATCGCTCGTACCTTTTGAAGCCTGAAATCCAAATTGTTGGACAGATTCTCACCTCAACAATGTTTTCCATAATATTGGACAATGTAGGACGTAGTGCGATTAGGCGAAAATTTGAAGAAGCTTCATGACTACCACCCTTATGAAGTGGGACAACAACAGCCTTTTTTAGACAGGATAGGAAGATGCCCACGAGAAATGAGAAATGTATTACTTCAGCCAAAACTTGTAAGACTCCGAGTGGTAACGCAGATAGTATTTTCAGATAGGGCTTGTCTCAACCCGAAGAATGCGATTCCAAGCATTCGGCACCCAGCGACCGCCATTCAACAACGCGTTCCTACCTGAATTTTCAAAATATTTGCTTTCGCGGCGTCTTTTTAAATTGTCTCTAGAAAAGAATTCTGACAGAAAAGTAGTGAGATATATTTTTAATAAACTCAAAATGTTAGTTCTGAACATGATAAGTTCAATTATAGTCAAAAGGCCCATTGTTCCTATGAATCCTTCGTTCTTATAGAGATCAAAATTCAATTCAAGTTAAAAATTACTCACCACTGCCCATAGATGGCATACTGTTCATAGCATTATACGAATTGTTAAGCATCTCGGGAGGAGGACTGCTGGGAATCACAGAAATATTCTGTGTAGTCGAGCTCGTTCCAGTTGTCAAAATGTTTACTTGATTACTGCTGGATATAGGACCAGTGTAGCCGGAACTTACCGTTACCGAATTGGTGTTGATGTGGAGAGGAGGCGGAGAAAGAGTTGGTGATACGGTCGACTGGAATAAAAATACAATGAGTGTAAAAGTTTGATTTACAGACACCAATATTAAACTCGGGACATGAATATAACACAAACAAAAAGCGCCGCAGACGAAAATTTTTTGAGTGTCATGCTCAAAAATGCCTTATTTGGCTTGTCAAAACCAATTTTGCGCTTATACAAATTTCTAATAATTTATTAATTATAGTCTATTTCAGAAAGGTGTAGAGTAATAAAATCGGAAATTCCGTTCAGTTCGGCTTAATTTCGGCGTTGTGCAAGTAAATTTTGTGCATTAAATTATTTATGATAACTAACCAAAGAAAAAAACAGAAGATAATTTGATAAAGTAGGAACTATTAGATATTGCAAATTTACACAAACATCGTTTTATGAAATATGTCGTGGAAGATATAGCTGAAAAACATAGTGTAACTGTGCTGCGCACACCGCCATGTCATTGAGAATTAAATCCTATATAACTTATATGGGCGCAAGTGAAAGGATTTGTAGCAAGACACAATACGACATTCAAAATGAAAAACGTTAAGCTACTGTTTAATCAAGCCATTAAGGAAGTGACACCAGAGAACTGGCGAAAAGCAGTCCATCATGTCATTAAGGAAGAGGAGAAAATGGGGGATCTTAACCATCTGATCGATCGGATCGTCGACCCGTTTATTATAACGTCAAGAGGAGATGATTTTTTATAATTTAATTTCTGTATAATGTATTTGATGTTTAATAAAAAATAAGTGTACCTAATACTATGTACATAATGCATGCCTTTGTCAAACCATTTTCAGTATTTGTGAAATGATAACAATAGGCAAAACCTATAAATTGACCCAAACCCGGGTGATAATACCTGCACTTGATGAAAATAAAGAATTTTGCAATGAATGCCAAATTATGAAAGTGGCTTAAATAATTGTTGAGTCACTCTGTAGTCCCTTTGCATACCTAATGAGCTTTTATTAGTCTACACATTTTTAAAATATACTATAATTAAAATATTCACTAATATCTAATATTAAATTTTTTTTTATGCTTTCACAATGTATGGATAAATGGATTAAGGCAATTTTTTATGTTTTTGGTAAAGAAACTATCGATAGTCGCTTTTCACCATTCCTTATCGATTGCCAACAATTATTCCCACAAGTATTACCCATTCAAATTCTATTTTAAAATATGACATATTTTTATTTTCAAAACGGAGCAATTCATTGTGATATAAAAAAAATTCTTACATGTCCAATATGATTAGTCAACAGCGTCAAAGGTCCTTGACTCAAAGGCCTCTGCATTCTGGGAGGTGAAATGGTGGTCACAGTCACGCCACCACTGGACACCTTAATATTCGAGCCTGACCACTTCGCGTTGCTGCTAGTTACTATCACGGGAGTTGTGGGTAGGGCGTAGGCAGTAGAAGTGTTGTTCATTTCCCTATATATATAAAATAGTAAAGGTAATAAAGCATCTTTAATTTTTGTCAAGACGTTATTGACATATTAGGGGAAATATAGAATATTTAGAGAATAACTATACCTTGATGTACTCAGCTTTGTCATGCTTTTATGCAAACCACCCACCGATCCGCCAGCTACATTGAGCCTAGTCATGCTTCTATGAGTGTTGCTGTTTTGAGCTATATGTAACCTAAAATAATAACATTTTCAAATTCTGCGTAGAGCGGGTAAACCTTCTTTCGAAAAAAGTAGAGTAGGCGTCAGGTCAGGATAGAACCGATCCCCGAAAGAGGTTTTGTGTTACTCTGCTAATACACCTTTTCTCCATATGTTACGAACTTTTTACAGGTCACTGTATAAGTGCCTTTCTATGTTTAATAATTTTATCAGACAAAGATGCTTTTGGAGAAACGTAGTTTTAAAATATCTTTTATAATGCCAAATATCCTTTCTACAAAATATTATTCTTTTGCGGCGCATTTAAATTTAAAATAAAAATAGCCTACCTAGAAATCTTTTGTTCTCCAAGTTTAGCGAAAGTCGGCAATATCAAAAGCACTCTTCTACGTTCGTTTTTATTTAAAAAAAATATGAATAATTTATATGCACTGCTACCAACGGAAAATATCAACGACTGATTGGTTAATGTTAAAAGCAGTTTACACCCTAAAAGTAATGGGTTCCGAAGAACACCCTGCAGTACCGACCACCCGCTAAGTTCATTGGCTAATTATGGCAGTGTGTGGGGACTGCAACATGGTAGGTGTTCAAAGCTGTTGGTAGTTTTCGGCGGAGAGCAGTGCTTGCTCGTTTATCACATAGACATAAAAGAAACAGAGACAGAGTTGTTTACATATTATCGCAATCAGACCGATTTTTAACACAAAGCGATGATGACAAATTTCTGCGGGGTGCCCTAGATCTAACTCCTGTGTTTGAAAATAAAGGGTATACTTAATCATAGTACAATGAGTAAATTTTTATGTGTACTTAAGTAATAATAATACACTAAATTATTAGTGTGCTTTTTTCCATCAAAATACGCAATTTCTACTTTTAAAATTATTTAGTTTCCTAGTTACATAAAACTAAAGTGTATATGGGAAAAACCTTTGGCACCGCTGTACAAGCGTTTACTATTACTGGCGACGAGAATTTCGCCGAATCTTAGGAGTTCATTCATTTTATGTGAAAATACGTATTTGCAGTGTTGCTCTGCGGGGCCTAATACGTTTTACAGTTTTAGATTGATTTTTAGTGTTTTTTTGGCAAAAGAGCTGTTAAAGCTCTTTTATTACCAATTCTAAATGGTTCGCCAGTGCGTTGTTTGCAAGAAAGTTGATTATTTTAGCCCCGGATTGGTGTTTCGGCGGTAAGTGAAGTAACGTTTTTTTAGCTTAACCAGTGGTGTGGTTTATTGTATATTTAAAGTAAATAACTGCAAAAACAATTCCATTTTGTCTGAACTTCTTTAAAAAAACGTAGATGACGGATTAAACAAGGAATATAGATATTATTGTAAAATTCTAATCTAGATTTCCCAGTTTAAAGCTTTTCTTTACCCTCTACACATTTTTTAATGCACGTAGTTATTTACTAATATATTGCAGTACACAGTACACACATAGACATTCTATGTCTGTACTATGTCTCATTGCTTTACATTAAATGCAGGATTTGATTAAATGTTATCATACATCTAGAATATTATGTATATTTATTTTTTTGAAAAAAATTACAATTTTCGTGAATTTTAAATACCTACTTCATAATATTGTTGTGGCATTACTGTAAAATTATTTTAATGTTAGAGAGGTTTCCTGTCTAAAAGAAAATATATTATGAAAGGGTTTTACTATAACTTGGTATAGTATTTTTATTCCGAATTGAAGCGCTGTGCCGGTATACATTGAATAAATATTGACCATGGTTAGTTGATGTATACTGGCAATATGTTTATCAGTGCTTCAATTTGGAATAAAAGTAATACACTTATTACTATAGGTTAGTACTAATTTTATGATAGGGTTTAAACCAGTGCCAATAATTTACCTACACACACAAAAGTATATTAAAATAGTGTGTTATATTCCTACGTTGAATAGTGGACTATATATGTATATAACAGCCTGTATATTTTAATCTAAAAAGATAGCATTTTATATTCTCTTTCTAAATATATAACACTATGGATGATATTGGTTTCCTAGGCGATTTATTAAAACTTCATTAGATAAATCACAGTAGGCCATGAAACAAAAGCTAATATCCTAGAAACAACTATGTTAACAGTCTAGTTGTTAATAACATTTAACGTCAAATTTATTTTTACCTATTCGTTTGTGAAAATGGTTTATCAACATTATGAAAAGTTTGATATTATATCATATTATGTTGAAAATGAAAAAACCGAAGAAATAAAAAAGAGATTTTAAAATGTTATCTTTTTAGATTAAAATATACAGGGTGTTCCATTTAAAAAAATGAGGTTAAGTCCGATAACTTTTTTACCTGACCCCGTATACTTATACTGAAACCGGCTGATTATTCAGCAATCCTTATAAAGAAACTTTTGTATAAAATATTTTTCTGTATCTCTTTTAACTCCGAAAATATAGGGTAATTTTGAAATTGTCAATTTTTCGATTTTCCCTCGTATCTCTTAAGCAAGCGAAAATTTTCAAATTTTGATTTTACCATTTTAAGTTTGAATTTGATTGAATTGAAGTTCGATAGCACTAACAATAACGGAGATACTCTATAAAAGTGTCGAAAATGGGACACCCTGTACAGAAATTTTTGTTCTTATTCAAGAAATGGCGTAAATTATGGCTAATAGTTCCCAGGTTAGTGGTAGAAAAAATATTTTACAGTACATTATAAATATTTTTTAATTAATGGACTTTTATTTTTCCCTAATCCCTAAACAAGGCGCACGCCACTGGTAAAGGTAATCGGCTAAGGGGACGGCCAAGTTACAGCGTTGCCATTTTTTATGCCATCCTTTTTCAACTTACTTAAAACTAAAAAAACATAAATGATTGTAAACAAATTGTATTTATGAATGAAATGTTTTGTCTCCTCTTTATATGTCTATGGTTTATCATGTAGTATAGTCGATTCAATTTTTCGGTGTCCAAAAAGGGAATTTACGCGGACAGCAGTACTTGCTCAAACTTCTTATAGTACACTCGTTTCTGAATTTATTCCGAGCCCGAAAAAGGGAATTCCGGCGCGGACAAGTAGTGTTTTGCTCGACGCTCATATTTTTTATAAGTCATTTGTATCTCTGCCATTCGCTCCCAGAAAGAGGAGTGTTTTTACCGAAAGATACTATAAAATCCTAAGGATGTGTCTATAGTGCAATTTTGGCTATTCTAACTTTATGATAATGTATTTTGTGATTTACCGAAGAAAATAGATGTTCTTCACAGTACCGTCTTGTCTTAATAAACTAAAATATTTTAACTAGCGACAAAACCTATGGACGTGACAGTATTCTTACAATGAGCGGAAATCTATAGGCTTCGTACATTTTAGTCCAGAAGAATCATATTTTATTTCCATCCAATTCCGCTCATCTCGGCACTTGTCGACCCGGATTATATTCCAACCGTTCGTTTTGTGCTTTTATTAATTTATTAATCGAAATTTCTTTAGTTCAAACTGTAGGTAATTGCTACTTAAGGACCGGTATTTGGCCCCTTTTTGAATAAAGCGAGAAGGATAAGAAATATTGACCAACAAATTAAATGGTGAATGAATCGCTAGACTTCACTCTTAATTCGTACTATAACCGAACGATATTATTACCTGCCTGTGCTTCTAGAATCACCCAACTTCGCTCTTCTAGTATATCCTCCAGTTGTAGTTTGAGGAGTGATTTTTTCAGTAACAGGTTGTCCACCTACTTTAACTATGGTTACTCCTCCCGACGTCACTTGGCTATTCTGTGAAATCTGATTTGTGCTAAATAAAAAAAAAATAAGTATAAGGTTATGCTTCTCTTTAACATCGTTTTAAACACGACCAAAGGCATAAACCATTGGCGTCCAGTGGCGGCTCCACAGAGTAGGCCTCACCCTCAAAATGAAGGGACAAACGATTTTTGTAATTGGCTTTTTACAAGTATACTTTTACAACAGCTTTACATGATAAAATTAAAATAATATAACATAATAAAAGTAAAAAATCATGAAAAATATAATTTCATATTCATATAAATTATAAAATATAGTTTCCTTAAAAACCTAAAGCCCCTTTACATCCTACAACCCTTACTACAGAGTCCACCTGTATAAACGACAGCGAAACGAAATAATTATAGCCTAGGAAGCTCCTACTAATTTTCGTTAAACACAAATACAAATACTTCCGGCGCTGCGGCCCAACGTTTGACAGGCAATGCGCCGCGGCCCAAACGATAATAATTTTGGTTCCATTAAGAAATTTAAAATTTTTGGCTGTTATTTTATTGTTTTTGTGTTAGCGTAAATTCTTATACTATGACAGCTTAGTACCAAATGTTAATAAAAAAGCTGCTGACGGATTATCATCGGGAATGACCATATGTGAAACGGTTTCTTTGATAGAATATGTTTATATGAGGTGTTTATAGATTACCTGGTGTGATGTCTTTGTCTCACTCCAGCCAATACTTTGTCGGTAAATAAAACAGGATAGGAGCTACACAATAGTGTAGCCTCCCTTAAAAGTGTACTTTGAGATCCTCGGTCAGCCTTTGGAAGATATTCTAGGACGAAATTTAACGCATCCTGGGCTCTTTCCTGTAAAAAAATAAAATTACAACTATTTTTTAATAAACTTATTATGCCCCAAATACTTAATAGTTGTTTTATAACAGAAATATTGTCAAAAAATTAAATATTTATTTATATTAAACGTTGTGTCTATTGAAAAAAGTAGATGACCTAAATTAGAGCCTTGTGGCACTCCAGAGGTGCAAGACTGATGTGAGAATGAAGAAGAATTGATATCATTTAGGACTGTCAGTCCAATTGATCGTGTAGGGTCGGCAACGGTTTTTGTTCTCTAATTTTTTTGTTGGAGTTTTTATACAGAGGTAAGAAATGTAAATAATAATGTTATATTTGTTGCACATACTTTATAGACTTAAATTTTTGATTCAGAACTTTTATGAATCCGTACATCCGGCACATCTATTATAATATTTCTAATTTGACTTTGTTTTGACAATCTTGTTTTACATTTTTTTTTATAGGATTTTATATATTTGTATATTATAAGCAGGGTTGCGACGATTTAAATTAAATGATTTAAATCAACTGATTTTTAAATTTTAATCGTGATTTGAATCAAATTATAAATTGCTGTAAAAAGAAGTCGCTGAAGCAAATAACTCATCAGGAAATTAAAAAAAAAAAGGAAGATAGTTTATTTAAAACTAAGCGTTTAGATACATTATGTAAGTGTAAAAACATAACTATTCGTCATCAGCCCAGCGTACAAAATATTCATAAATTACGCTGCACGCTGCCGAAAATTTTCATGTCATAACAAGTTATTTTGTATGTCGCCGAGGAGATTTTCTAACTGTAAATCTAGACAACAAATATTTTTTGGCGAATAGAGACAAAATAATGAAAATAAGTGATTTTAAAGAAAAAATCAAAATATTGATTGAATTGATAAAAAACAAAAAAATCAAGATTTAAACGAAAAAACCAGTTTATTAATTTTTTCCAAAAATGAAATACAGCATTTAATAAAAAAACAAGTAGTCCGTATAGATCTCCTCGGAAATGGTCCTCGCAGCGAATGAAAAGGAAAAAGTTGAACAACAAATATACTACTTCCAACCCAAAAAGTTTCAATTTTCATTCAGGACTGTATATTACCTTACTCAGCTTTCCAACAGCACCAATAATTTGCGCAGCCAAACAGACAGTCTGTGGGTGTCGCTGCGCAGCTTGTTTAACAGCGTTCACGTGATCAGCTAGCAAAGTCGGTTGTTTTTCGGCCATGTGTAGAAAAATTTGAAGGGTAGGAGCTGCCGTTGCGGGACTGGAGAGGTATTCACAAAGTTGAGGTACGCTGGCTTCAAGCAGCTAAAAAACCGATATTTTATAATATGTATATTATTTGTTTTTTAAATTGATTTTTTTTTGTTTAAAGAAAAAACTTCACGAAAATATATATAATTTAAATCTTTTTCACTTAATAATTTATTAATGATAATATTAGCATTATTCTTATTATTATCGTTTTAGAGCGAGGAAAGTTCATGATATTCCAGAGACATATGCGTATCGCGATTATAAGTTCGAGGACATATACAGGGTGATTCCTAAGTTGATACTTCTTTTTTAGCTGTGTATAGAAGGCATTAAAATAAACAACTTTTTCAAATACCTTTTTTTCAAAAAACCTAAAAATAGCCGAGTTACAGAAGTAAAAAGATCTAAGTGCGGGCCTGGTAATCAAAACGTAGCCCTTTACTTTATATTGTTTTTCTTAGTTTTTTGTATGTGAGTCATGCGTTTTACGGATCGGTCGTCAGTTATTTATTTTGGCCATTCGTGGCGTGGTTTTCTTTTAATAAATTGATGAAAATGATAAAATTTGAAAACAATGAACTAATTATGGTGCTAATTTATTATGAGTGTCGTAAAAGTGCGGATGTTTTTTCTCTACACCCAGAAGTTTCCCTAATGTTATTCAACGGGCTAGTTAGGCAGAGCCGTATTTGATTTGTAGTGTAATAAATGAATGTAAGTTCTTCATTTTTGGGTTTTTTGAAAAAAGGTATTTGAAAATGTTGTTTATTTTAATGCCTTCTATACACAGCTAAAAAAGAAGTATCAACTTAGGAATCACCCTGTATACCTTTAAACGTATGAATGGGGAAAAATAAAAAAGCCTGGCATACCAACGCTAATATCTCGACATTCAATAACTCCTGAAATATGAATTTTGGTTCTTTAGAAAGAATAATTTTTACCGCTGAATATGAAACATGTTTTTACCAAATTTTTTTTGTAGTTTCTGATATTGTTTGGAGGAATTTTGTTGGGTGGAAAAAACTGGCTAATATAATACTAATAAAGACCGGAATTTACGAAATTCAAAGAATAGAACTTGCAGGGTTAAATGCTTCCTGGCCGCGTAATCCGTAGAACTAAAAATAAAAAACTGGTTTTTAGGCTTTTTAAAGTTGTCGACCTGGAGTTTAATATTTCCTCCAATCAAAAGTGATTTCTAAAAAAAAGGGCCCCGCCCTCCGTACCCGTTGACCTGGAGTTAGTTTACGCTGTGGCATGGCTTTTATATTTCTTCCTCCTCCAGAAAAAATGGTAATCTACACGTGTAACCTTTCTCCACCCTGGAGTCAAAGGGTTTCGACCTAGAGACACCGTTTCAACCTGGAGCTTCCAAACCAAACCTGGAGACTCCAGGTCAAACCTGGAGGGTTGGCAACCCTACTGGTATTCAGTGGGATATATCCGTAATTCCTTTAATTTAGTGTTAGAAGTTGCGCTAGCAGGGCTTGTTTTTGGTTATAGGGGCCCCATGCCAGTTACGCAATCTGGGGCGTCCAGAGACAATTTTAGGCCGGAAAGGGGGTTTATACTATAAACATAAAATCAAAAAAGAATTTTAAAAACCTCTCAACTAAATATGGCATACAAAGAAACAGACATAGATCAAAGAACAAATCGATATTTCCGCCTCTCGCCTGTAGGACTAGAAGCACAATGCTTATCGGGCCCTTTTATCTGTTCGTCTTCCTTTGTGCGGCTATTTTTTTATTTAGTAATCTTTTTAAATTAATTAGGTATTTTGGATGAATTTCTTTTAAAGTTGATTTTTTATTCTTAAATGAATTTAAAACAAAATAGAAACTCTCCCCAATATAATTATATTTAAAATTATAAATATCATATTTTCTTAGAAACTATAAAGAAGCCGCCACCGTCGTCGAGGCGTGTGATTGAATGAATACCTGCAAGTGTACGTTGTCGTACGGCTTCTTTATAGTTCTAGCAAAAGAACAATATTATTATTTCTCAAAATATATGTATAATTAAAAAAAAGTATTTGTATTATAAGTTGACAAACTTGTGCAGTAATAAACATTAATAAAAAAATCTGTTGATTGGCTTTCATTCATACATTAGGATAAGCTATGGTCAAAATTAATCACATAAACCACACAAAACATATAATTTCTATTTTAAATAACTTACTGATGGTTTGTCTTTAGCCATCAAGGAAAATAGATTTAACAATGCTAGTTTTTCTTGGTTGTCACAATGTGGTAACAGTGACACTAAAGCCATTGCGTGTCCTTGAAATGGTTCCGGGGATACTTCATAGATGTTGGGTAGTACCCTACACAGTGGATAGTTGCCTGAAATTATAGAAAAAATAACTATACCGGGTGACAACGAAATTACTACCCAGCTTGTCACATCCTTATAAAATAAAACATTATTATGAAATTTCGGTAGGTTTTAATGTCGTAAAACCGTTAAAATTAGTAAACAGATCTGCAGGGATCTGTAGCTACCTTAGATGAAACTATGAATACATTACTCAAAACTCAAATATGCTTTATTGTCCGAAGATTAGTACAATCCCATTGACAAAGCCAACAACTTAACATTAACATTAATTGTTGCTTGTTGGATAATGTAAGTAAACTTTTAATTGCTTATATTTTAAAAACTAATAAGTTTAGACATAGGAAAGCATAATATATAAAAATGATTTGGGAAAGTAAGATAATTTTGAAAATTAGATATAAAAAACGGAGTGCCATTAAAATTATTGGAGAAATTTGTGCTTGAATGTCAAATCTTGCAGCACTTCCGGTTAAACCGGAAGTGAAATAGTTGCAACTCATCCATATGGAATACCTAAAAAAAGTAATACTAAATTTTTTGCCTATTTATTGGTTTTTTGTAAAAACAATAAAAGTGTGGTTAATTTGAGAATTTCCAACGCTAATTTTTCGAAAACTGTCTTAGATAGGTAAGGCAAAGTGGGGTAAGTGGGGATTAAAAATATAAAAGGCTTTTTTCAGATTTAAAAAATTCCTAAAAATAAAGAAGTTTATATGTTAGAGATTTTTTTTACTTTAAATGCATTTATTGTATCAAAAAAATATATATATACATTTTTGTACAGATTCATCCTCTCGAATAATAACTAAGACCAGCTAGTAGCCAATCACAATACAAAGAGCGAAATAGACAAAAATAAACAAAGATAGCAAAAAAATTACAATTAATTAAATGATAGCAATTTTTATAAAAAAAAATTCTAGACATCTCACAAGTAGTATGCAACTGCTGTAGAACTTCTTCTATAACTTTTTTTAAAACTACATAATATGGTTTTTAAGTTTTTATTAACTTTATAGTTCTTGCAGATTACACGCAATCTCACTTTTCAATTTCTTAAAACTTTTCACTTTGAATTTTATTAATATAAAAAATTTAAATGGGACAAGTGGGAACTAATCCCCACCTACCCCACTAACATAAAAAGCGGGGCAAGTGGGAACTATGGACTTAAAACTAATAACCTGAAAAATTAAAGTGTTAAAAAAATACAAGAGATAAGGTTAGTGATTACAACTTTGAGGATGTAAAATCTTTGAACCTAAGTTTTAAATTAGTATAGATAAAAAATTTTAAAAAATTTTGCCGTAACTTGTAACTATAGACGAAGTTTAGATACATTTTACATAAGCTGTGTTACTTTAAAAAAAAAATATTAAATTTTTTTTAACAATATGTGGGGTCTATTAAAGTACAAAATACCATTTTATTGTAGTTTTAGTTTTTTAAAAGTAATTTTTTTTACAATTATTACATCCTGTCCTGAAACAGCTATTCTTACTAATTTTCCAATCTTATCAAAGACCGCCAGAGCTATTAAAACGGGAAATTAATACATACATACTGTATTATTGGTACTTTTTACATAATTTAACAGTTTGGATGTAAATCTAAAATATTACTACTCATGTCTATTTCACTAACTTCTTTAATTTTAAGTAAAAACTACGTTTTTAGGCATGTTAGCTCTGTGCCCCCACGTGTTGTAGCTCCAAAACATTATGAAATCATTAATATGTTGTAACTATCCCTATACTCCTTATATTGTCTTTTTTTCTTACCAGATATAATAGAATCCATGATAGGTTGCACATGAGGTGTCAGCAAGTTAGCATGTTCCATAGCTGCCAAAGATAAGTAAGAGGCCATATTTCTGGACAATTCCTTGTTGCCTTTATGAAGAAACTTTACTGCTATTGGTAGAGCTTTTTGCATTACCGACTTTTTACTATAATTCTAAAAAAATAAATTGATGTTCAATCACTGCTATTCTTAAAAGGCTACAGATTAAAGTTTACAGAGTACAATCTTACCAAAAATATACAAGAAATAACATCGCTGGATATTTTAGCATGGGGGCGATCCTCATCCCTGTTTGACACTTGCAAATTGTGATGTAAACATGATTCCAGAAGATTAACCAAAGCCTCACAGTTTTGCTCTATACTGCCAGTCTCACGAATGCAGGAAGTTACCCTATGATAATTGTGTAATAATGTTTAATAGTACCAACTAATGGCAATAGTAATAGAAAGAAGATAGATGGTATATAAGCACTGTGGTTCTTAATTTTAACCAGATTGGGTAAGAATAACACTAATGTAAAATACATGATTCTTACATTAAAAAAAAATTTTAACTTAACCCTAATCTTAGCAAAAAAAACTATAAAGCTACGTGTTGGATAATTTACCTCGTTATACATATTTCCACAACACTTTGATCATTATCATTATTAACATAATCTGGAATAGAGGCCAGGGCCGTGATTTCTTTGATCTGAAAACAACAATGACAAGTAAAAGTTCCATAGAGGTAAATAAAAATTAAACATTACTAAAATATCCACCCACTGGTACTATGCCTGCTTTCTATATTCATTTACTCAAACTACTAATTTTATTAATACTTTTATATTCTGTTATGTATGTATAATATATTTGACTTGTGAAAATATACTGTACATTCATTAAAAAATATTTAATTTATTATGGGAATAATATGTATTTTTATTATTTATGTTACGGCTTGTTTTTTGCGATAATATATAAGTATTACCACTAAAAAGTATTTGGACTCTCTAGTGTAGTGCCTCCGTATAATTCCGCCGTCATTGCCTAACCAGGCCCCATAACATACATAAATTTATCGAAAAGAATAAGATTTCTTCCATTTTGCTAAAAAAATTATTTTAGGACTTACCACATTAGTAAGGTCATTAACTATAATGGAATCTGGTACCGAAAATAGGTCCCCGGCCCTGGACAAGTCCCTATTTTTTAAAACTTGCATAAATAATTCATGCATTTTTCTATGAGCCTTCTCTTCGTTCATTTTGCAAAAACTGCTTTAAAACTGTGATTTTTCCACATTAGGTCATTACATTAATCTATAAATTTATGCAGATTTGGTCTTGAGGTCATAGAACTTATACCAAGTTCCAGATAAACTCTTTTTGGATTATTGTTTAAAAAAAGTTCCCAACACTTTCACAATCAAATGTAAACACAGACATTTGTCAAAAAATCGAGTCACCCTGGAATACATCTGTTTCCAAAACAAACGAAGTCTTTGAATAAGCCACGATTTTTCTCGGTCGGCTAGATTCCTCGAGGTTCTTAAAATAACTGTTTAGCACCAGTTTTTACCCAATCACATGATTTTTAGCTGGTTTTAGTTTTAACAGTAAAAAAAAGAGACGGTCAATGACTCGTTCGGACTGTTCCGAGTTCTTGTCCTTTGGCGAGAAACGAGAAATTGCAACGCCGGAGGCCCGGTGAAAGTGAGGTGGCATCGTCGCGCTACAGGTGGCTCCAAGTTGCCAAATCTCTCACTGCTGGATCTTATAAGGGATGCAGCGTTGCCAACCTTGCCATAATTATGGTAATCTTACCATAATTTGACGGTTGCTACCATATACCATAATGGTCTTTATGGTATGCCATAATTTCCTATTTTGCGTAACTGCTCTTTGAAATTATTGATAAAAATTTTCATTTTATTTTTTGTTTTTTCAATTTTACAGTTGGTAACGCAGTGTTGCTTTTGTGATATAAACCAAAGAATAATAGTATAAATTCAAATGATTTCCCGCAATTTCCCTTCACAAATCTACCTTATCCTTTGCTACCATAATTTTGAATGAAGTACCATAATTTCGAACAGTTGGCGCCATAGTCACAGGTGTCTGGGGTGGCAACGCTGAAGAAATGTTAGAAAAGTAAGAATTTTTGTTAATTCGTAAAATCAGAGAGTTAGAAAATATCGACGCTTGACCTCCCACGAAGAAAAAGGAACAGTTTTTGCGGCGATGGCTTAAAACCTATGATATCTGGCACTTTAAAAAAGAAATAATGTCAAGACAGCTTTTAAATTCATAATATCCGCCTTAATACACATGATTTCTGAGAAATCATTAATTTTGGCAGGGTCGCATGATTGAGCGAATGTGTATGTTACAATAAAGACGACCAAAATATTAATCGATTTGAAACCGGATACATATATTACACTATTTGGCATAAATACCATTTTGTGACGGCCTCAGGGTGGGCGCCGGCCCACCCCAAGTGCCCACCCAAAATCAATAAGGGATTCAGTTTTGTAATGAAATTTCTATATTTGATTTGACTATAAAATTTTTGATGAGAAAGGATTGGTATTATAGAAGGATGTAATAAGAGATAAAGAGAACGATGACCTTTTTTTTTTCATTTAGACGTTAGTTTGGATCCTAAAAAAAATCTTGGCGCCGCCACTGGACGGCCTATTGTGGCACGCACGGCAAACAATCACAAGGTTGCCAAATTATATACAATTTCTTAAATTTTTTTTCAAATTCGATATTGTATATATAAGTAAAGGCAAGAAAAACCAACAAATCTTAAAATATGCTTTGTTGATTTATTATATAGGATCTATACTTTAATACAGTTTTATTAAATTAATTAATATTAAGTTCACCTATATTTAACTTAACTATACCAAAAATCACACTTGACAACATTATATTAGAACTTATCTGCCTAGATCGTTCAGTAAGCCAGCTTTAACAGCCTCCAACTCTTTAATCCTTAACTTTGTAGCATTCAATCGCTCGACAAAGTCATCACACATGGGCCTTGATACCTTTGAAACAATGTGAACTAAGGCCAATGTTTTAAAGGCATCATTGTGTAAACGGGCAATTAGATCATTGTTTTCATTATCTTTTATACTATGGCTCTCTACTTCTTCTTGAATAAGAATTTTTGGAAGATTTGCAATACCTGAAAAATGAAACAAAGGCATTAAGACGTATTATATTCTAAAGTAAAAATTTTGCAACCACTTTATTTTTTCATCAAAAAAATACCTTCTAAGTTATAATGCTCCAATGGAGTTCTTTCAATTATCAGTGGCACCTCTCGTCTTTCAAGTTCCGAAGGCCCCTGACATGCTTGAAAGCAAGTCAATTGAACCTGATTATTTCTGAGTCGGGGATCACTTTGATATACTGAGAAAATTAGTCCCACAAATAGAGGGTCCATCATTTGGTAAGTACCTTGGGTTCTAATATCTACATAAAAAGAATAATGAACAGGAAAAATTATTTCAGATGTTATATTTAATCATACCAACATGACTAGGCCATACTGTTATGTGCGGATGGGAGTGATACCACCCTACAACCCTCATAGGCCTATTTAGACTTTCTGCTAGCTGTTCAGCGTGTTGAGAAGCTCCACAAAGTTGCTCTGGAGAAATTTCGACACGGTCAGCTTGTTTATCACTCCTATGAAGAATCATGCATGCTGTTATATAAGATACGCATAAATATTCGTCTATCTAAAAAATTATGTATCATTATTTTCGTTCTTCTGAGGTTCATTGTGTAAGAAAATAATTTTTACCTCTCCGATAAGTAAACCCATAATTTCCTGTTTTTCTGTCGTTAAGGCATGTTGTATACATATTGCGTACACGTCAGAAGAAAGTACGACCCTTTTTAAATACTTTTCCGGTACCATTTTAGTTTGATTTGAGAGGTGACGGACGAAGATTTTTCACACAAGACACAAATACAAATAAAAAACTGACAGTTTGACTTTGAGCTTTGTTGAGAATCTTTTTGTTGTCAAAAAAATGTATCACAAAAAGTCAAAAACAAATTGGTTACTTTGTCGAAATGATCTTCTTTTTTGTTAGTTAGCAGTAAAGTATAGGACTGTAGGACCTGTGCACAAAGTAAAATGTGTTTATTGGTCGTTTCACCATTTACAATGCGAACTTGCCCAAAAAATAACTCATCGAATTTTGGCCAGCTAGAAAAAGAGAGGATAATAATAAATAATTCAGTCGATAATGTAGTGGCCTGTTTATATCTACAATTTTTTCTATTTTTAGGGATTATTTCATTGCTTGACAAAATTTTAAATTCCAGCTTATATGTTTATCGCCAAAGCCTCTATTTTACAAATTAAAAATTCAGGGCACTATTCTTCTAGCGTTAAATAATGTTCTTTCGTAAAATTTCATTTTACCGCCACGACTGAAACGCCATCTTCTGTCATATGTCATTTTACCAGCGATTTTTTCGGTACCGCACCATGAGCGTGTAGGTGTAGGCAAAATAACGCGCCGGTTTTTCTTTAATTTTTTTAGAATTTCAGCGTGTAATAAGTAAATAATTGTGAAAATGGGCTCTTATTTATCTGAACCAGTTACCGATAAAGTTTCCACGAATGAATCCAACGACAAATTGGCGTATGGAGCAAGCTCAATGCAAGGTTGGCGCGTAAGCCAAGAGGTAAGGAAACGGCGTTTTTCGAAGTTTTTTTTTATATTTTTTGTGCTTGTTTGTGACCATTTCGTTTTTGTTTACGCTATTTTTAGCATATCAAATGCTAAATTGTTGGTTACAATAATAATTGTTTAAATAGCTTATTAACCTATAGCTCATAAGGCCCATGTTGTAGCGCGGGACAAACACGTTTTTTTCTCACAGTAATCGGATTAGCCAATTGAGACAATTCACTTTATTATCATTGAATGTTCATTTGGGTTGTTATATTTAAAAGGCTATGGGGAGTTCCCTTATGCTACAAATTTTCTAGTTTTTACCTTGCCAATCATATACAGTACTACCAGTAAATCTATAGTTCTGTCCCAATGACCTCCGACGTGTTGTCCCAACTCATTCGTTCTTATAACTATTTGTCCCATTTATTTATGTAGTTTAACTATTTTGTAATAATTTTTGTTTTGTATGAATAAATACATATTTATGTTTAGTCACTAGTCATTATCATTAGCATGTAGAACCATAAGCATTACCATAAATTAAATAAACTTAGGCTTCTAACCTAAAGGGACATAATATGAGAGACCATTGACTGGTAGATGTTTTCTTTTGATTTTGTTTCCTGTTGATATTACATGTTTTAAAGTCTTTAAACTAAATTTTAAACCTTAGCCTTATTAATTTTAAAGAAGTGAGTGAGACAGAATTTCTAGCTCTTTCATTTTGTCACTTTGAGGGATCCAAGTGCTGAGACGGCTTTGAGGGAGGAGCCTATGAACATTGGCGACCCTTTATCAATTTGTATCATCAGTACCTGTGCTAGCCCTTTGAAAAACGTCAAATCTTTAGTTGTTTTTTTTTACAAACTGGCCTCTATAATGTCTCATTCCTCCTCAAATCCTATAGTGTATTTATTTTTTTCAACTGGCACCCATATAAACAATAACCTAACCACAATATGCTTGATGCGATTGGTACAGGCTTTCACATTTGAATAAACATGTTTTCCTGATATATTGAAGCTTTATTTTGCACAACATACTGTTCTATAAAGTTACAATGTAATCAGAAAATGTGCTTATTGAAATGCAAAAGCTGAATGCAGTTCTGTACTGATAACATCAATTGTTTTGTTGTTAGGTTATTCTTTACTATCGGTGCCAGTTGAAAAAAAAATTAGGTAATGCTTTAAACCCATCATATGCTAAAAGCCCAATTTCTATGTAAAGTACAATTACTAAGATTTTAAAAGCCGCAATTGGTAGCTCAATCGTTGAGTTAACTGTTGGAATCTACACGGTCCGATGATGTATGTGTTTTTGCGACAATGGTCTTATACACCATTAGGAAAATGAAGAATTTCGGCCTTAAAAACTACTATAAACCCTAGAAAAAGTTTTAATTAAAAAACGAAACGTTGGGATAAATAAAATTGAGTTGTTTGTTGCCTGCCCTCATTCTCCCTACACTCATCCTGTATCGTCATTAAGGGCGCTATACTTATAAAAACCAATTTTTAAAAATATTTAAGGATTCTGAACCGATTCGGAACTATTCGCATGTGCAGTTTTAAAGAATTTTGTGATCCGCGCACGCTATTATTTCAACTGCGCCTGCGAATAGTTCCGAATCGGTTCAAACTAATAATTGGCTTAAATTTTTTTTATTTATTTAATAATGTACTGACTGTTACCATTGTTTTTTTGGTATTAAAAGCAATCTTATATTTATCGGTTTTTTATGTAAATTCTAATTGGAAAAAGACAATTCCTATTTGAATAAGGAAATAATATTAACTTGAATCAGTCAATATATAATGTACAATTGATCAAAATACTTCATTTTGATTGCTTTAAATGTAATTAATTTATTATTGTAATTTCATATCATAATGAAACAATTTCAAGGCATTCAATGAAAAGATTTGGTATTCACATAATGTTTTTTCTGTGTATGTAGAGTAATATTCTGATAAACCATTAAAAGGGAAAAAAAGTATTTTTACTCTAAAAATATATTTTTTTAAATGGGCGAAAATAAAATGTAGTTTGCAGTGCGCTAACAGACTCAGTCTTTGACCACATTGTGACAATATTCCCAGTCGTGACCTTAATACTCATACCGCCCTTGTAATATATAAATAACTGTTATACATCTTTTTGCTTTCAATATTTTATAGGATGCACATAACTCAATCTTGGACTACAACGAAAGTGAAGCGTTTTTTGCCGTGTACGATGGACATGGGGGCCATGAGGTGGCCCATTACTGCGCTCAAAAACTGCCTGCCTTCATAAAGAATACTGAAGCCTACAAAAATGGAGACATTGAACAGGCGTTGATTGAAGGATTTTTAAAATTTGATGCTTCAATAGCTACACCTGAAGTGGTGGCAGCTTTGAAAGTAAGTTTGGATTCAATTAATTGAAGGTGTCCATAATATAAATACTAGAACTTATTAAAATAACTTTGGTAATAGATACCAATTTTTTTTATCATTCAAGATAGGTACCAATTTATTATACCAAAAAGAAAATTAATGAAGTTAGTAATAAACTGACAACAGGTTACATTTTTACATGTATATCACTTTAGTAAACTTCATTAATTATTCTCATTATTTATTATTGATAATTTATTATATTATAAATAAATTAAATATTTTACAATTTCAGGAAATCGCAGGTGATAAAGAGGCTGAAGAGGAGTCAGATGATGAAGAAAATGTTCACAATTTATATGAAGAAGCATCCATGCCGATTGAAAAGGTCATTGAGAAGTATACAAATTTAGTAAATCCTGCTCTTAAAAACCTAAAGAAAGGAGAGAAGATACCCAGGTCTCCTATGATCACTGCCAAAAAAAATACCTCGGTAAGTGTGAGTTATATTTGAAACTCTTATTCAAAATATTTTGAGATATTTTCTTATATTCTTTTTATTTTCTTAAAGTATCTAAATATAAATGGTTTTATAACTGTAATTTACAAAAATATGTGCCTTATGCTAGCCTTATGTTGGGTGGTCTTGTTAGTAAATCAAGAATTAAAGCAATCCGGCCTATTTGAGTATTTGAAAATAAATTCTGACCATGTCATTTATGTTAATTTGTAATCACCTGAAGACGACTGAAGATACTTACCAGTTGAAACGTTGTGATGTAAAACAAATAAAGGCGATGCAAGTCCAAAACTCTTCTGTCATTCAGTTTATTTTTTTGTTTAAAATCTTTGTGCAAACCCAAGTTTACGCTGTTACTTATGAGCCTAATCTGATCATTTCTTTCTCACTTATAACAAACAACACATTAAACAAAGTTAAGCAATATCAATTTTCCTAATCATGTATCAAAAATGTGATGTAATTTTCACTACAAAATTACTTTATTACTATGCATTTGTTCTTATAGGTTGCTTCAGCTTCAAGTTCAACCACTACCGAAGCCGGGGGTAGTTCCAAGGATTCGTCTCAAGAGGGCAGCAGCAGTTCTGAGGCAACTGGCAGCAGTGCCAGTAGTAGTAATGATGCTGTGAGTAGCTCTTCTAGAGAGGTTAATGGCGAAGAAAAGAAAGAAGGTAATGATTAAACTTGTTTATTGGTACAATGTAGTTATTAAGAAAGTGTTTTTACAATAAAATGCTTGTAAATAACTGTACTTATTTAGTATTAACCTGAAGACGACTGGAGATACTTACTAGTTGAAACGTTGCGATTTAAAATCATAAAGACAATGCAAGTTCAAAACTCTTCTATCATTCAAAATATGGGTATAATTATAAATAAAGTAACCATTATTATCACCAAAACATGTTTTAGAAGAAAAAGATCCGTTGGAACTCAAACCAGAATTGAACGGTCCCATTCCTGAAATAAAAGTTTCAGACGCAGATAGTTCAGAGTCGCAGGAACCAGTATCCAGTGTAGATGCGGAATTAGTGTCACACAAAGAGGAAGCAAAGAGCGAAATTCCGACACAGAACGGGGATATTACCACGGGAAAGAATGAGTCGGATGAAGCCACTAGTGTCAGCAGTACAAATGATGGTGAGGTTGCTACCGTCAAAGGAAAAGGTAAAAAAAGGTTTAAACTTAAATTATTATAAGATTGGGTTGCAGAAAAATTTTAAACATTAATTAACTGACCAGACACGTTTTTTGATTTTTGTGGCGTTACGTTTCATACCTTCTTAATCTTTTACCCTTCTTTGTTTAAAATTTTGTCAAATGGAATCATCTCAGTAACTTACTTTCATCACATGAGAAAAGAATCTTCAAAGTAGGTTGGCTCAAAAAGATTATATGGGAACAAACATTTTAAAAAGGTCAATTCATAAATACTCACTTTTAAACTGGGCATGGTAAAAATAAACTGAAAATTATAATTTTGGGTTTTAGGTAAATCACCTTTGAAGAAAACCATCAAAGCGCCATTAAACACAAGACCAAAAAGAAACGCGACACAACTTTACAAAAAGTTGTTGGCATTCCATGAAGAGAGTGAAGAAGACACAGAAGATGAGGAAGATAAAACTTTTGAGGGACCCGGAGGTAAGGAGAGAAATTCAATCCTTTTTTTAATGATTTTTCCAACTTAAATTTTTAACACTACTATTAGAATAATTTGTGCCGATTTAGGTTTTCACTGGTTAGCTAATTCTAAGTTAAAATATTTTCTGTAACTCGGCATAAGTATACTCAAAACAATCTTTAGAGTAAAAAATATATGTGATTTTTTTTATTGTGAACTTAAAATGTTACTGTTATAGTTTGGAAAAAACCCAAACACTGACTTATAGTACAATCTGAATTAATTTTAGGGATAGACTGGGGATCAGATGAGGCGGCAAAAAAAAATGTTCTTTAGCCTATCGATTTTGTCAAAAATAGTAGCTTATGTTTTCCTCATTATACTACTTTCTATTTATTTTAGATGATAGTTCAGATGATGAGCCTATGAATGTATCTGTAGAAGAAGCTGAAGGATCAGAAGAAGATAGTAGTGATGGCGAGGAAGAGGAGGAGGAAGAAGAAGATGGAGATGTGGATGATGAAGATGAGGTAAGAAACAATGGGCTTTTTGACTAAATTTTGATTTTGACTCTATCTTATTGAGCACGAAAAAACAAACTTTTCTACAGTTTCAGTTTTAAATTCTTCAATTATGTGATGAAAGTGATACTTCTCAAATAAGGAGATATTTAGCACGAGGCGTCAGCCGAGTACGGAAATTCTCCAAGTTTTAGAATAATCACTTTCACACAAGTAATGTACACTATTTTTTCCTACGACCATAAAGAATTATTAAAAACGCCTTTGATTTGCGAAAAAAATTTATCAACACTAGTGTTGAAATTAGCATACTTAGGATTATGCTCCACTTAATATCTGGTTTCATAGTTTGTCTATAGGCTTTTCCTTTTTTTGTAGTTTAACTTTTTCATTTTTTCATATTTTATATATCATAGGAAGAACTAATCCTGAATTGACATCTAGATTAACCACAATGAAAAATTTTAAATTTAATCAAGGAAAGATGCATTAAACATAAATTTAAAAAATCCACCCAACCAGGAAGATTTCAATTCAAAATAATTCGATAAATTATTTAAAGTTTTTATAAATAAAAATTAAATACTCCTGATAGGATTTAAACCTGTGACCTTGCGATCTGTAGGCTAGAGCTCTATTCTCTACGCTATTGGTACCGATAATGATTGGTTGTTTAACTCTCTCTTCAGAGCGATTTGTTTTTTCTGGTAATAAATTTTCCAGTATACAGCGTGATCAGTTAAGGGTACGGAGCGGCCATATCTCGGAAACTACTGGGCATAGAAATTCAGGGAAAAAAAATAATAACTAAAGTGGCCACGAGAAAATCCTGGAAATAATTTTTAAGTTCCGCATTTTGCCGCAAGAGGGCGTAATTGAGAAGTAAATTTTAAAATTTTACATATCGCCGAAAATTCCAGAAGATTTTTATTATTGGAATATGTTTTCAAATAGGTTCTAGTTCAGGATTCTAGTGCTGAATATATAGTGGAAGGGTCCATTATTAAGAACTTGTACCATAAATATCTAATTAAAAACCATTGCAATAAATAACTAATAATTATTATAGTAAACCACAACTAAAAATATTTATCATACAAAATATTCTTCGTATGATAAATAGGCTAGTCTAACGAATGTTTCCTTTTTTTCTAGCTCTCCTGCTTGGATCGGGTATGATTATTTTTAAGCTAAATGTATTGTCCATATATTTTCATTATAAAAAAATTTAATTTTTATAGGATGATCTGGAGTTTGCGCGTAACATGAAAGAAGAACCTGGATCTGACAGCGGTTGTACTGCCGTTGTGGCACTTTTGAAGGGAACGGAATTATATGTAGCCAATGCTGGAGATTCGAGGTGTATTGTTTGCAGAAATGGTGAGTAAAAGTGAAGTCCTTATAATGCACAGGGGGGGAATAGACTTCCGATTGGAAACGGTGTTGTGTACAAATAAGATTAGACAACATGAACAAACACTAGTCGCGAAATAAATAAGTCATTTTAGTCCCTCAATATATCTTCCAATTATGAAAATGTCAAGTGAAAGTGGTGGTTGTGGGGAACTCGAGAACCTTAACCAAAAACTATTATTTAAGCCAGTTTCATAACTTGGCATTGATTTCATTGTAAAATTCTTTATTTTTATGAAGTGCAGGTAGTTCCACCAGGTTTGGGTTAATTTATAGGTTTTTCCTATTGTCATCCATTTACAAACACTGAAAATGGTGTGACAAGGGCGTGCATTATTTACTTAGTATTAGGCACACTTATTTTTTATTAAACATTATTAAAAAATACTTCGTCATCTGAGAAACTGTCATCTCCTCTTGACGTTAAAAATAACGGGTCGACGGTCCGATCGATCAGGTGGTCAAGATCCCACATTTTCTCCTCTTCTTTAATGACATGATGGACTGCTTTTTGCCAGTTCTCTGATGGTGTCACTTCCTTAATTGATCAAGCAGTAGCTTAACGTACGTCTTTCATTTTGAATGTGTTGTGTCTTGCTACAAATCCTTTCACTTGCGCCCGTATAAGTTCTATAGGATTTAGTTCGCAATGATATAATAATGGTTTATTTGTAGTATTAATGGCAGTGTGCGCAGCAAAGCTACACTATGTTTTTCAGCTATATCTTTCACGGCATATTTCATAAAACGATGTTTTAGTAAATTTGCTATAGCTAATAGTTCCTTCTTTATCAAATTATCTTCTTTTTTTTCTTTGGTTAGTTATCATAAATAATTTATGCACAAAATTTACCTGCGCCTATGGCCGACGCCGAAATTGAGCCGAACTGGATGGAATTTCCCATTTTATTACTCTACACCTTTCTGAAATGGACTAAAATTGTTGTAAATTTTTTTAATTTAAAATTTAATATAGGAATGTGAAAGTCTGAAAGTGCCAAAAATGTTACTTTTCCAAAGCTAATATCTCAAGAACTATTCAGTTTAGACGTTTGAACTGTTGAAACCACAACAATGCAATAAAACTAATTCAATTTAAAATAACAAAATTGACAGCTACTTCCGGTACAACCGGAAGTGATAGAAAAACGTCAATATTTTATTTAAAAAAACTTACATCGAAAAATGTCAACGCGCAAAGTTTCGAGAAAATTTTTGCAGTAGTTTTTCCAAAAGTCCTAAGAAACGCTTGCAAAAGCTTAACTAGGATAATTTTAAAATTAACCCTGTCAAAGGCCTTGGACAAGTCTTTATACACCAAGTCTACATTGTTGACCATGCTCCAAGGCTTCCAACAGATCAGCCTCATTTAACTCTCTAGAGTGGTCTAAACAAAATTGGTATTTTGGAATACTCCCCTTAATGTGTCAGGTTTTTTTCTATGGACGTTATTGTATAGTTATTGATTTCTTTTTTTAGGCAAAGCTATTGAGATGTCCTTCGATCATAAGCCGGAAGATGAGCCTGAACGAAATAGGATAGTAAAAGCGGGAGGAAAAGTGACGGCAGATGGAAGAGTCAATGGAGGATTAAACTTAAGTAGGGCTCTTGGGGACCACGCTTACAAACAAAATAAAGAACTGAATGATAAAGAACAAATGATTACAGGTAAATATTGCTAGAACCTGGTGATATGTGGACAATACTGTCAAGTATGATCTTTTGATTCGCTGTGAATAACCTCCTCATTGCGCCGGCTATGCTATTTATTACTTTAATGACTTATTGATTTGTAATAGAAATAGTGCAAGCTCGGCGTTATGCTAGGACAGCAACTTTTCTAGGTCGAGATGTTAAGAAACTGGGTTTTATAGAGTTATATAGAGTAAAACCGTATTCTTTGGAAAAAAAGGTATTTTCTTTATGACAATACAACTAAAAGATGGTAGGTAACTTACATAATCAATCTCACTGGATATAGACAAACGATTTTCTGAAAATTAAAAGTGTATGATCAGAATGAAAATGTGTTTATATTAATGTTACAGGTTTTATAGGAACTATAATAATAATTTTATTTTCAATATTTATAGTATAATAAATGTGTTTATTTATCTTCCTCAATAAACTTCTTTTTTGATCCCCCGATGACAGGCTTGTTAGGGGCAAATCTTAGTATTTTAAATTATAAATATATAGGAATAATAAAGCATGTTTTTAAAAATATTTGTTAATATTAAATAACAGTTAAATTGCAAATAAACGCGTTTATATAAATATAAACGCTGTTTTTTTTGGAAGATATAGGATAATACAATTTTAAAAAATATATTATAACAATATTTATTAAAACATTTCCAAAAAAATTTTAAGTTATCTTTTTCCAATATCCATGCTATTATTTCGACTCTATATTTTTTTAATGAAATATTTTTTTAATTTTTGTTGGTAAATAATCATTTAAATAAAAACATAAATATTTGAAATTTTTTTGTCCTATGGACTTATTTATCTTAGGTTTTATGGTTATTTCATTTTTATGACGTGTATTATGATTATGGTTTTTAAACTGTATAAGATTTGTATTTTTAAACAGTTGTCTAATGTTAATTTTTTCGTTTCAGAATATAATTTTATTGAAGGATAAAGATAATCTTTATTAAATATAATTTTTAGAAACCTTTTCTATAATATTTCTAATTTTTCAACTAAAGTTTTATTTATTCCTCCTCAACCTAAAATATTTTAAAATCTTTTTTAATTTTGTTATTTCAGTCAATATTTGTCATTATTAGAATACTTAAAATCAATATAGAAATTTTATATTTTATGCTGTGGTTACTAAATATTTTATAATTTTTGCAGCTTTGCCAGACGTGAAGAAATTAACCATTAATCCATCAGAAGATGAGTTTATGGTGTTGGCATGTGACGGAATATGGAACTTCATGTCCAGTCAAGAGGTGGTGGATTTTGTTAAGCCCAGGCTGGATGAGAATACAGAAAAAGTGTCCCAAATTTGTGAGGAGGTAGGTCCTTATTTTTTTTATATTTAGCATTATTATCTTTTGAAATAGGCTAGAGGGCAAGTGAGTTTAGTTAATTATTGTTAAAAGTCTTTATTCAACCCAATGTAAAAGGATTTTCATTATTGGAATATGTTTTTAATAGGTTCTTATTTAAGATGTTAGTGCTGGTGATAATAGATTTGATTATATAGAATGAAAATATCTATGACCAGGGGCGTAGTTAACAAATTATTTTATTTTAGAAGTAAATTTTGTTAGGGGCGATAGTTTTTTTATTTTTAGAGTGGTTTTTAGATTTTTCCACCACCCCCCTTAAAATGTTTCTGCGGCCGCCCCACACCACATATTCACTGACAAAATACGAAAACTGGCAGAAAATAAATAACCTAAAAGATGTTTTTTTAAAGGTGGCATTTTTTTTTTGTTCTGTGCTATCTGCCACCTTCAAGCATACATACATATATATGTATATCCATATTTTCAGATGTTTGACCACTGTTTAGCTCCAAACACCATGGGAGATGGCACCGGTTGTGACAATATGACCGCAATTATAGTCAGATTTAAGCAAAACCTCAAAAAGCGCACCATGAGTCCAGAACCAGAGTCCACCGAAACTAGCGATTCAAAACGCGCTAAGACTGATGAGGAACTATCTTCACAAGCCGAAACGTCGTCGACGTCCTCATGAAAAACTTTTAGGTCATAATAAAATTAAAATATTCCTTTTATAAAGCGAAACTGAAACTCTTATAGAAACTTTTGTGGGCCTATACAAGAATATGTAATAAAAAGGAAAATTTGAGGTTATTTATGGGGGGTTTTCAGGGTGAGGGCGCAAGTATACGGCAGTGTGGTTGGTTTTATAAGTCGAGGTTTTGTGTTTTGTTCCATATTTCTTTTTGTAGTTTGGTAGATGCGTTTCATTTATTTCAGGTATTAATAAAAATGTTCACATAGTCAGGAGAGGATTGCAGTTATAATAATAGACTTATTACAATTTTAAATATTTTTCGAGGTCCGATGAAAAAATCGTTAACTGAAATGCCGGCTCGTTATTTGGTATGCATACATACTTAGCAAGATTGTTGTAGTGAACACGGCGCATCTATCAATAACTGCAATTATTATTGTTTTGATTTTTTCTTTGAGATTTTGAAAAACCGATGCAAAAGATTATTGTTTTAAGTTCAAGATCTGATTTATTCTTTAAAAAACAAGATCTTGCATCGATTATTTAAGTATTTAAATGTTATGTTAGTTCGACATAAATGTTAAACAATTGAAGAGCTTACTTATCAGTCGCAAAAAAAAATTGATTTAAATATTTCTCAAGTTTTGTGTAGAAGCTCTTCTGTTGTTTTAAGTTAAATTCAATTTCGATGAAAATTGGGAAAATTCAATAGCATTTGTATTAAAATTATTCCATTTTTCAGTTGGGCTTTTATTTTAAGAAATTTTAAAGACAAACTCTGAACAACTTTTATATTATTATGTTCCACGTTTATTTTTCGTTTAATCCCAAAAATTAATATAAACACCATGGTAGGTGTGCCTTCGTATATATGAAGCTATGGTGGATCGTCATTATTATCTCTACTATATTTGGCAGGGTGTGTGAAATGTTTAAATGTGTTTTTACGATGATAAAACAAAGTGAATGGTATTTTTTTAATACCTTTTCTTTGAAACTTTGACGCGTTGCCATATTCTACCTGGCTTTTATTATAGCAAGCTCTTAATTTGAAGATTTAGAATAAAGTACAATGGCTGAATGGCAGGACTGCCAAAGCTAGAAAAAAAGTACAAGCAGCAGGACACCTGTGCTAAATTATAGTTCTGTACTCCCTTTAACAATAATATTAGGTTGCTGCGTTTTAACGTGTGCTAAAGGTTTAGCGATGCTGTTTGAAAATCACGGAATATCCCAATTATGAACTAAATGAAAAATACATATTTTCCTTGGGATTAAGTACATAGAAACATTTAATAAATAAAAATTGCACGGGAACTCGAGGTGTATGAAACGAACAAATTACTGTCAAGTATATAGGATGTCCCAAAGCTATATATTTTTTTAATGAAACACCATTTTTAGCTATTTTGACTTCTGTTGATCAAATCTAGTTATAACAGAATAGAGATGTTCCTTTTATTTCGCAGAGCCATCTCTAGACGTGGTTCGCCATATCATGGATCAGTAGAGCTGGGATCCGACGAAAGAAAGGAAGGATTGTCTAAGTAGACAGAAGCTTAAGAAGCCTTAAGCAGTATTTTTGTGAAATTTATCCTTTCTACTGATGATCCATGATATGGCGAAGCGCACTATACAGGGTGATAATTTATAATATTATATATATTATAAGTTGATACTTCTCTTTTAGCTTTATATAGGAGGCATTAAAATAAACATTTTCAAATACCTTTTTTCAAAATTCTCAAGAATAAGGTGCTTACATTTATTTATTACACTATGGATCAAATACGGTTCTGCCTAACTTGTCCATTGAATAACATTAAGAAAACTTCTGGGTGTAGGATGAGCCCGCAAGGGAAAGCGTTCTGCTTATAATCTCGAAGAAACATCCGCACTTTTACGATACTCACAGTAAATTAGCAACATATCTATTAGTTCATTGTTTTCAAATTTTGCTATTTTCACCTGTCACCAATTTAAAATTAACTTGCTTCTGAAAAACATACTACAGCGGATTGCTCAACACCACCCGTAAACTGAATGACTAATAAGCGATAAGAAAAACAACAGAAACTAACGGGCTGTGTTTTGATGAACAGGCCCGCACTTAGATTTTTTACTTCTCTCTTCTTACATTGTAGTTAAATGTTTTGAAACAGACTTAACTAAAAAATATAATGTTAAAGTTAGCTTTAGGTGAAGGTATACTCAAAAATAATCTTTTATCGATCAACACTGAAGAGATGAAGTCGGTATCAACACAGAACGCCGCAACATTATAATAAGATACATTTTTTTTTCTTGGCGAATTTGAATTAATAATTAAAATTAATTCTTAAAAAACTTATTATACTTAACAGTAATTTGGTAATTTATACATACTTAAAAGTAATTTTGCAATATGCACCTCAGGTTCCCATATAGTTTTTGTTGGTTAAATTATCGTGTCTTCATCCACGGGTGATATTTATATTTTTTGTACGGGGATTGGGAAATTCCTGAATTTTCAAATAGGGTTGCGATACCTTTCAAGCAATTTATTTACTCTTTAATATAGGAAGTAAAAGTAAAGAACTAAAATTTGGTATAGGTTTCATTTTTTCAAAGACAAGGTAAATAAAGCCCCTAAGTTTTGTCTCCTAAAAGGTTCATTCCCTAAGGTCAGAGCTTTTGCTCGAGCTTTGTCACTGCCTATTAGTAAACATCAAATGTCCAACAATAAAAGCAAAAAGTCTCGGTACAAATAAATAATTCAAGTTTTCATTTTTGAGTGCCAAAGTTTCATTCTTTTTTGTGTATAGAACTAATTAATCCTTTTTCAAGAAAAATTATTTGCAAAAATGTATATTTTTACCAACTATGATGAAAAAAAAAACGAACATTTCAAACACGCTGCCTTTTTTATCAGCCAAAAGATGGTTTTTCTTTTCTTGAACTAACACGAGGGGATGCTTTTGAAAATATAAGATTTATTGTTTTAGTTGTTTATTTTTATAATAATATGATGTCAGAATGTTTTATACTAAATGAATTTTAATGAAGTGATCTTTCAAAAGCACCTTCTTGCATAATAATATATTTTTTTATGCTTATGAGATAGTCAGTTTACACTATGATATAAATAAAAAAAAATCACAACCGTGTACATTTCATACATTATTTGATAGAAAAACTTTGCCTTATGTGGTGTTTAGAATATGTTCAGTTTGTGTATAGAATAATTTTCAAAGTGCAGGTTACTTTACCGTTGTATTATTTGTTGTACACTTAAATAAATTATTTAGTAGATTTTTAATAACGTGTCAGTTGCGTTATTATTTCATTTTGTTCCATTTCAGTTTTCTGGAGGGAGTTTAGTTGAATTTTTAGTCGTTCTAGTTCCATGGACACTTCGTTAATCACGGCCTAAAAAGTATATATTATTTAGAAAAAAAATTGCAACTAGCGGAGATTAACTAAGTTAAGAACAACCTATGTAGGCTACAGTGCGGCTGTAACTAAGGCACTTAAGTGCGCGCGCAACCAGGAATAAACAAAACAAAAATAATATATAATTGTGGCGGATTCATCTCATATTTTTGGGTGTTCCGTCACAGATAAGAAAGATAACAAGTTCGGAACAATTTTAATTCCCACTTAAATTTGTCCATAGGCGTGCATGATAACCGATTTAGAAAATTTTCTCGAAAATGGTTCATCCTATCAAAAATTATCAAAAGACATTTTTTGTGTATTTCTTCTCGATAATGCATTAAAAGAGTCTGTAGCGTGCCAGGGTCAGTAATATGCCATTTTTTAATCGAAAATTCTAAGAAGGTTACCCATATCTACGCTAATGGTTAAATTAAAAATAACTTGCAAAATGTAGTCCCTGAATATCTATTAGTGTGTTCTAAGTTTCAATGAAGTAGCTGACACTATTCAAAAATTTTATATGGAAATATTGTTTCAATTTTGAACACCCCGTATCAGAAACGAAGCCGTTGCGGACCCATAATTATATAAACTTTTTGTCTTAAAATCGCCCAAAGATTAATCCCTTGGTGCTATGGTGTTTAGGCAGTTTATTATTTCAATAAGATTTACCATACAATACTCTAAGAAGTAAGTACTACTAATACGTAATTCTATTTGTTATTGGTAATTTCTATGGTTTTGCCTTGGACCTCGAAAAACTGTATATCAGAAAAAAATCATTGCTCCCGAGTGAACATTTTTTTCTCTGGAGTCTAGTTATGTGTGATGTGCTTATGTTTGTTTCAAAAACTATTTTAATTTTTTTAACTGAATATAAGGTCTGATGATGCAAGTTTCAGACGAAACGTGACATGTTACATTATAACAAAAATGAATATGGGACCGAGACTTTCGATCTTTGTTCTTACAAAATATCACGTCTCTGAGAAAAAATGCAAAATTCTTCAAATAATCACAAATATTTTTTTAAATTTGGCTCTAAATGTTCAGGACCGTAATAATATAAAAAGATAATTTGAAAAATGTTATTAGATGACAACCTAAAACTTAAAACACCATTAAATTTCTAAAGCTTAGAAGTCCCTAAAACTATTTAAAATTTCAAGTCTGTATTTAAAAAACTTGAGGTTTGTATCTAAAGAACGAAACGTCGAATTTGAGAACTAATGATGTCATTTTATAGAACATAAAAAAGGCTATGAAAGAGTGAAAATAAAGGAGCGCAAAACTAAAAATTTCTGTTTTTTTCGGATATCTCCGAAGGTATTATTTAGGAGTTGCTAGTTTTAAAAATGAATCAAACATCATTTTTACCGATAGCCCTCATTTTATCTGAAATACCTGGGATAGAAGGTATTGTTAAATTAACTATCTTTAAATTATCAGCTATGCGCTAACATTTTTTAGATAGCTAGCTTTTAGTTTTTTTTTCTCTTTGATAAACACAATTGGTCTTAAAACGTTAAAGTCACATTTTTTAAAATATGTATATTAGATTTTGCAAAAACAAATACTAAACTAGGAATATATTAGGTTTGAGCCAAAATATTATAGACATTTAACACTGACAATATCTTTAAAAGGAGTTCTATTTTGTAGATTTAGACGCCGTGGCTTTTAAAATTTGATTTTCCTATGGCAAAACACCCAAAAATATTTTTTTAATAAAATACAAATTATTTCTTAAATTCGTTTCCACCGCGATAAAATGTATTTCATATATTAATAGCGATTTCGGTTTACGGATCTTGGGCACTCTGAGAGTGCTCTCCCCGAGATTTGCGTGTTCAATTATCGAAATCGAGATATCTCACTACATGGCTATGACATCTCGGGCAGATCTATGACATTACAGAGCGCTCTCAGAGTGCCCGAGATCTGTAAACCGAAATCGCTATAAGTTTGTTTGAGACAAAATTATAGACATATAACACTGACAATATCTTATAAAGTAGTTCGGTTTTGTAGATTTAGACGCCGTGGCTTTTATTAATTAAAAAAAATTGATTTTGGTATGGCAAAACACCCAAAAATATTTTTCTAATAAAAACATTATTATTTCTTAAATTCGCCGCGATAAAATTTATTTTTCGAGAAAAATAATTTAAATCCACCCACAATCGCAAACTCTATGACGTTCGCTGATATAATGAATTGTTGCACTTATAACATACATTACGCACATACGCGTTGGCGTATCTGGGAGCCCCGCTTTTATCGACGGTGTTTACCCACTTCTTGGATAAAAAGAAAAATATTGATAAAAATTAAACAGGCATATCTACAAAAAGAGTAATTTAATACTTGTAGCTGTTGTTGGTTATTTTCCTTCTGTTTTTCCATGCCTTGTAGCAGATTTCGCGCTCCAATGGCTTTTATTTTTTGTTTTTCAATTTTTGTACTCAATTCTTCCACCATTGAAATAAATTTGTCGGCAATTTTTTGGAATTCATCAATTTCTGAAATATTGATATGTTAAATGAAGGATTTGCAATATTACAACTTCATGATAAACTTACTCTCCACATAAATGTAACATTCCTCTTTTAGATCATGAGTTTGCTTGGAAGTCTCAGGTTCTAAAATACAAATTTTATCTACTTCATTAAAATAAATGCCATAAGGCGACAAGTCAGACATTTTTAAAAGTGTTGACAATTTTGTTACCATGGTGAATTTTTAGATGGATGAAGAATAAGGATCGATGTCTTTCAGCGGTCACATTTTAAACTGGGTTATTGTCCGTGGTAGTTCTTGCCCCATCATAATAAAGGAAGAATAGTATTTCATCCAAACGGCTGCTTATCACAAAGGAGGCATAAGTAATATGTCGCTAAGCACGGCGGCCAACTGGACAATGTTTCATAAAGTTATAAAAAAAGAGGAATTCTAAAACTTAACCACACTTAATGCTGTCAAATCTGAAGGGTTACAAAGTTCAATTCAATGCCGATAAAAATCTGTTTTTCATAATACAATCGCTTTGAACTTTAGTTGTATCACCCGTTTTTATTAGTTTAAGTTCTATTTTTCTAAAGCCGAAAATGTCGCTTTCCAAACCCATTATTAGCGCCCTAAGCTTCTATTTTAGCCAGTTGTATGAACATCCAATAAGAACCAAAGCGATTAGCTGGTAAGTTCAAAGGTTCCTTTTACAAAAAATTCAAATACAAATAAATTATATTTTATGGTAAGGTAATAAAAAATGTATTATTACATTTTAAATGATGATGTCTAAAAGTTGGGTGACACTTTTTTTAATAAGATTTGTATTTTTAAAGTTAGTTAACACATATTTTGCTATATTTTTTAGTTGTGCTGTTGCATTGGCTGGCAATTACACCTCTCAACGGATAGCTGGAGCAAAAGTTGTTAATCTGCAAAGCCTTGTGGCCTATGGCGCATTTGGGTATGTAATGTACTTTGCTTTATTACAGATCATAATGCTTCTTGCCTTTTTCTTTTTAGACTACTTTTTGGTGGGTCAATACCCCATTATTTCTACTCTTTCTTGGACCGTTCTGTACCTGACGAGGCGGCATTTGCCGTTGTAAAAAGACTTTTCCTAGAACGCCTTGTATACTCACCTTTATACCAGGTAAAATTAGGTTTTTAAGTACCTACACTATAAGCCAACATAGATTACAATCTTTTATTTTTAGGCTTTTTCACTGTATATGCTTGCAAGATTAGAAGGCAAAGATCATGAAACGGCTGTACAACAGTTGAAAGGTCTATATTGGATGGTTCTCACTTCTAGCTGGAAATATTTGACAATTTTACAACTGTTAAATGTCAGCGTAGTACCCCCCATGGTAAGATAGTTATATCTTAGTTGTTTTTGGTGAGAATGAAAAATATCTACATTGCCTTTTTTTGTGTCATTTTTGGTTTTTCTAAAAATACTTAAAATGAATAATTTTTTAAAAAATCCCATGCTTTCAAATGTTCTCAAGTGAGAATTGTTGCAATAATTTATGTAATATTTATTTCTAAAGATAATGTTTCTTATCAAAGAAAAGTGTTTTGCAATTATTTTCAAATAAATGTAAATAATGCAAATTACAAACTGTCAGATAATTTTATTTTATTTGATAAGAAATGCTTATATAAATTTTATATTGTTAATATTTAAAATTCAAAAAACCATATTGTTTAGTTGAAAGTCTGTGAAATGCATATACATATTTTATGTCTGTGGTAAAATGTATGTATAGTCAAATTTTTTTAAGAAAACGCCAAGGCCCTTGTCATTTATGGCACCCTGTTGACGTCTGGTCTATTTTATGTTTAGAGGTTGGCTAAAAAGACAGGACCGGACTATTTTTATGTTCCATTAACAAACTAAAAAAATATTTAAATATTAAGTTCCTTATCTCCCATTTTAATTTATCAAAGAAGACTTTACAAATTTTTCTATTTAAATCATCGTTCTTAACTAAAGTTGTCAAGAAACTTTTGGAGATGTTATCCAAATTGGAACAAAAGTCAAGAACCTATTAGGTATCTACTGAATACTACCTAGATATTGTGATAGGAATTACTTACAATAAAGTAATGTACTAGTAACATAAATATTATCGACAAAGCTTTTAAAAAATTTAACTTATCGACACACTACTCTCCTTTGCTCGTGAATATTAAAGAATATAATAAATGCCGGTAATACTGCACCAGCTAGGTAGAATACGTAAAACATGGTATATATGGTTAAAATATTGGTATACAAAACAATCACTATGCTTCATTTTAGTTATGACTCTAACTTTCAATCCAAATACTCTATATACACTATATAAAAAACAGCCACAAAAATACTAAAAAACACCAAAAAACAACGAAAATAATAGGACGCGAACTGACATGTGAACTTGTTACGGTCCACACTAAATCTAGTAACTTTTCGGCGGAACTAGAATCAGCTGTGAATGTCATCTGTGACTTTCAACTGTCGAAACGCCGTTTTCTATCGCGATATGATCTCTACATAACATACATAAGAGGAACAGCAATCTTAAAAAAATAAATAATACATATTTTTCTTACATTATTTACAAATAACTTTTTTTTCAGTTAAGAGTCTTGACAGCTAACCTCATCGGATTTTTCTGGACAATTTACATAGCCAATAAGAGACGCCAACAAGAATTAAAGAAAAAATCAAAATAATTTGACATAAATGTTCTTTCAAATTTTAAATAAGATACTAATTGGTAAGCTAAGGTGTATTTGGGATATTTTTTGTTATTGCAGTTAAAGCTTATTTTTATACCAGTGTATTTGTAAATATTTCAAACTTGTAATATTAGTTTTTAAATAGAGATTAAAGTTTTATAATTATACATTCCATTTAAGTGGTTTCTCTTAAAGTTAGGTAAAAGCTTAAAGTTTACTTATGTTGTTTTATCAGCCTCACATTGTATTTTGTTATTGAACTGACAAAATCACTATTTAAAGCTTGCAGTTAAACAACAAAGAAGAAGGCACTGAAAGGTGCTTTCAAATAATACAAAGTTTATATAAAATAATTGGCTCTATTTTCATAAATAACATTTGGACCTTAAAACAAAGAACTAACAATCTTACACTTAAGATACTGGGCTTCCAAACATAAAACAATAATATCAATAAATCTTGGAATCAAGGTTGAGGTCTGGATTAGTTAAAACTTCAGGGTAAAAAGGCTCAGAACGGGGTTAACTTTTTACTTGATTTTTCAAAGTTATATCCGTAGTTTAAGAAAAAATACATTTGCATTAATAGTGAGCATTTAGGACTATATTGGGAAAGATAAATAAAATATATCTACATAACGAAGACTGTAAATTGCAAGATGGAAACATACAATGTTATTCAAGTTTCCATAAAAACGTGTTTCTTCTGAGAATGTTTTTTTGAGTTATGGGCGGGGGGGGGGGGGGGGGAGGTATATAAGACATTGATAAACAATTCACATCGTGTTTAAGAGTGAAGTCTAGTTTGCATTCGCCATTTAATTTTTTTTTCTTATCCTTTTCACTCTATTCAAAAAGGGGCCAAATACCCGTCCTTGAATAGTAATTGGTGACATTTTGCCAACCAACAATATCACGCTAATCGAATTTTCAGGCCCTTAAATCTCCGTACTAGCACCGGATTATCGATTCGCTGGAAATAATTATATTTGCCGCTGAATACGAAACAGGTTTTTACAAAATTGTTTGTGTGGATTCCGAGAAAATCCCGTTTGAAATCGCGTTTAGAGGGATTTTGTCGGTTTGCAAAATGCCACCATTACCAAAATTGTTTAACTTTAAATTTTAGGTAATTATGCTTCAAATTTTATATTTATTTGGCCGATTTTTGGCTAAAAGGAAAAAGTAACGAAATCTTTATCAAAAACGAAGTGGCAAATGCGTCACTAGACCTCACTCTTGAATTAAAATTTTAACTTTTTAAGTTACCTTCCATGCAAATTATTTACACATTCGCTACTAAGGATCACAGGGTAAACTGCAATGCCAAGATCACTAATGTGGTACATTCGTTCTTTACGGGTTGTACAAGTGCAGAATCCGACTCTCGCGAAACAAATCGGCGCATGGAGAGGTTCTCGGCTCACTATACATAGGTGAAAAAGGCTAGGATTTGTAACACTTAAACAAACTGCAATGCCAAACACACTAATGTGGTACGTTTGTTATTTACGCGAGTTAACAAGTGCAGAATCTCCACATAAATCGAGGCATGGCGGAACACAATAGCGACATTGGCTTGGATAACTTTAACTTCAAACACATTTGTCACTGAACAGGCGAAAATTGCACATTCGTGGTTTTGGCCTTGTGCCGATGATATAAAAACCTTTTGATTTATTAAGAAATGTTATTCTTAGTAAAACTTTTTTTTTAAATACCGGCAAAATAATACATTTAAAGACGCGTTTTAAATTATTTTTTTGTAGATCTAAAACAATCTGCTTACTTAAAATGGAGTAATGACCCTAATTTTAAGTTTTAAATGCTAACTAATAATTCGCTAACTTGTAAAAATATAATTCAATCCATGTAAATATTTTTATAAAGATCTTAATATATTTTTTTTTTCTATCACAAAACTTCAGGGTAAAAATTAAATCCTAAATAGACTAAGTAGTTTAATAATAGTAGTTGGGAGTCGGAACTTACAATGTAGTCTATTGGAAAACGTAATATGTTAAAAAAAAGAATAAAAATAAAATCAGGCAAAAGTATTGCTGCGTTCTTTTGCTATATTTAATATTAGACCAACATCGTACTCGACAAACGTGTTTTTACAGTCTTAAACTTATAAGACTGTGGGAAAACTAATACTTCATAAGGACTGTCAGGGATTAGTCCTAAAATAATGATTATTACTGTCCAGCTGCATTTTTGGTAGATCGCTGGTGAAACTATTGGGAGAATAGTAGGCAGCTTGCAGCTAATTACAATAATTATTTCTGCCTCGTTTTCGTCAAACTTTTTTTTATAAACCTGAATAGTTACTGGAATTTCCAGATCTTCTTGATGCGAACATATTCTTTTTAGCCTCATCGTCTCGTTGATCCCTAAAAATTATTACAATTGATTTATTTTCGTAGTACTACACTATAAATTTATAATGTGTTATTATTCAATTTTTTTTTTCAAAAAAAAAAATAATAAAAAACTTACTTGAAAAACGCTAAATGCTGCTCTAGTAAAAATCTGCTACTACAGTGAGCTAGTTCTGGCCAATGGGCAATAACTTTTCTTAAGTAAATTTGCAGGCGTTTTCTTCTGTCTTCTACTAATGCAGAATCCTACAAAAGTGAAAAAACATTACAATATTCCACCCCTCGACGTATCTAGTTTAACAAAAAAAAATGTTTGAAGGTTGGAGACAATGATGTTTCTTGAATGATAGAATAGTTTTGGACTTGCATTGTCTTTAATTTGTTTTACATCACAACGTTTCAACTGGTAAGTATCTCCAGTCGATGAATACTGAGTATTCACCTGAAGACGACTGGAGATACTTACCAGTTGAAACGTTGTGATGTAAAACAAATTAAAGACAATGCAAGTCCAAAACTATTCTATCATTCAAAAAAAAATGTGTTAAGGGCATTGGCTACGGTTTTACATGTGCCAGTTGTATTTTATTGTAAATATTTTTAAACATTATACGAGTATTAGTAAAAGATCTATACAAAAACCCACTACAAATTCATTACTTACTTATCTTAATACCTGCTCTTTATAATTTCAAAACCTTTTATGCGATTTTACTAAAATTTGATACATTCACATAATTTTATGGAACAAAAAACCTTCATTATCATGTTCGTTTCCCTCGAATTCCAGATTTTTATGATCGTTTTGATTTAAAGCTAGCCTTACCTTTTTGCCTATGCTTTTCTTAGGTGGAAAATCAAAAGTTCCTACAATTGGATCTAACTTTTTCAGGTCCGTATAAAGAGCATGAAATTGAGCATATCTCCTGTAAATATTCCACTCGTCATTGCCAGCCCTTAAGAAAATTTGGTAGACATGATGAGAGTTCGAACCAGAGCCTAAAAATGGTGTTTATTAATCTAAGATAGTCAAAAACTTAATAGGCTTGACCCACGCTTGATTTGGTGGTAAAGGACATTTGACATTGTAAACTGAATATTCACAACAGCACGAAAATAGATTACGTAGAAAACGGCCGTTCACTTATGTTCAGTAGAAAAAGACACAACTTCCTCCAAATAAAAAAATATGTCATGTATGGGTCCGGATCAAATTTAACTGTTCATCTAGTTTCTGTTAGCTTTTGTAGTTGCTGGTTCGCAATGCTTGCAGATTATGTTTCCTACAGAAGGAACAGATGATTGCAGAGGGCTTGCGCGCATACCGATTTCAGGGGGATTTTTTAAGATATGACCGATCGCCTTGCATACAAACGCATACGCTAATGTGTATAGCGGCCAAATCTGAGGCGATACTATATAAAAAATGTATGTAAAATTCGACAATTAAACGAGAAATACCTGGAGTTATATACTTTATAGGGGTTTAAATACATATAACAGAAAGTGATTTTTGTGAGACAAAAACATACTCTTAACCCTTTAATAGAAAACTTTATTTGTATTTTGGCTGCAAACCAGGATAAAAATTGGGCTCCCCATATCTGCTGCTACACATTCGCGGCTGGCTAAGTGTTACTATGACATGGCGAGAACCGAAAAACCACGTTATTGACTGTTACTTTTGTGTGACACCTTCCACCAACGAAGGCTCTTTGGTAAAAGGTCTGCGATACAGTATCAAAATTTACAATCCGCCATACGCTTGGCGCCTCATAGTGATGAGTTGCCTGTACCTAATCCACCTCAGAAATATACCCTTAATTCTCATAACGATCCAACAGATTCAAACGGTAACGTACCGGAAAATGTCCAATGTTCCACCAATGAAATTTATTTCAGGATGAAGTAAACGTTTATGTGTGAGAAGCCGTAAGAAAAACCTAACACAATTTTTTTAAATGGAAAACAATTTGGTTGCCCAACTTATTTTGTTACCAAAACCTAGGATGCAACATGTAGTTGAAAAGCTATTTCCTGGATTCTCATCTGAATTACTATACGAAACATTGTGGTGCTGTAAGAAACAAGCACGGTGAGAGGTTCCACCAGGATATTTCAAACATGGAAAGAAGGAATCAGGGAAAATGAAACTGTGAGATATTAGCTGACTGCTGCTGGACTATCATCAGAGATGCGCCAGAGGCGGCTTTCAAAAGGCTAAGAAGCGAAAATGAGTGACTAAACTTTAGAATCAATGATATAAATTGCTTTTGCTGAACCAACAATATATTATCTGTATTTTGTATGTTCATTGTATATGCCTATAAATGAAAATTGTATAACAAATAATTCATATTTTTTTTTGCGAGCCAACTAAAATCTTTAATAGGTATCTCTTAGTTACTTGGCTGTAGTTAAATCCAAAAAAAAAAGTTTTGTTCCCCAGTGTAACTATTAACAAGACGGCAAGTAAACGTCAATAGGACATAGGAAATGCCATACAATTTTTGAGGTTCATACAATTTTTAATATTAATAATATTTTTTTATTCGAACCAAAGGACCATACCTGTCAAAAACGCCGATGGTATCCATACATTGACACTTCCCCTACTCTCCTCCGAACCTAATTCGTCAGTAGCCATGGGACCCCTAAGTTCTTCCAGTTCATTTTTTAGTCTGTCTACGAGGATGTCCTTCTGACATAAAGACTGTTGAAGCATCACGTTGAAGTCCATTAACTCCGCGTGCATTTCAGCCACCTAAAAAATTATATTTTATATTTCGGAAACAAAGAATGTTAATTTTTAAAATATTCTTGCACAGCCACGTCATCAAAATAAATATTAATCATAATATATTTATTTATTTATATACAATGTGTATGCTAAATTTTTAATACAGGCTGTTCATCAAGTACAGATCAAGTAAAGAAAAATTTTGAATGGTGCTACTTCATTGAAACTAAGTAAAGTATTTGTTCAAAAAATAATAAAATAAATAATCAAATCAATCTGCAACTCTTTCTTTCAATTTTTTCTCTGTCTAGCAAGTTTCATTGGCAACGACGTATTGCGCTATAGAACAGTGCCCGGAAAACATTGAGTTGTTTTTATCTACCTTTATTATTAAAATAAATAAAGACGTATTGTAAGTCACTTTGTCGCTTAATCGTTGAACAATGACGCGCGAGTAAAGAACCACTGTGGATACTGTACTACGTCTTAGATGCACTAGACACAATACAAGATGCAACAAACCGTGAATTGTTTGGCGAATCTACCTTTACAAGCTGTGAACAAACTAATATTAAGGAGGCATGTTATGCTATTCATAAACAACTGACGCGAATGGCATATCAGATCGGACAGTTGGAGAAAGAAAATATAGACCTGAAACACAAATTAAAATCCCAAGAGAACCAAAATAATAAAAAAGCATATGCCGCAATCGCAACTATACCGCCTGAAACGCCTAAAATAACAAACACGCCTATAGCATGGACAACTCCTCCCAGCTCTACAAAAAGGTTAGAAACTTTAATAAAAATACAAGATAATATGGATTCTAAAGCAGTGATTAAAGAAATCAAGAAAAATGTCATGGGTAAGGACACCGACGGTGGTTTTAAAAATATTATCCCACTGAAGAGTGGATCAGTCATTATAGAAAGTCATACAAGAAGTCAACAAACCAAATTATTGCAAGTTCTAGAGAATAATAAAGAAATGAATATAAAAACGCTTGGGAATACGGACCCTATGTTCATGCTTACTGGTATCGAAAAGGGATATAGTGAAAGTGAGTTTATAGAAGAACTATTAAGACAAAATCCAGAAGTGAATAATATAGCACCTGCAGAAACATTAAATATAAAGGTAATAACTAGAAAGGAATGTAGAAATCAGCTTAAAGAAAACTGGATAATACAAGCACCTCCTGCAATATCAAAATGGTTTCTAAATAAACAGAAAATTAATTTTGATCTACTGATGGTTTATGTAAAAGAGTATGTACCTGTAGCAATATGTTTTAAGTGTAGCCAATTCGGTCATGTTGCGAAATTTTGCAAGAATAAGGAGTGTTGTCATAAATGTAAGGAAGAACATTCCTCCAAGGACTGTGAAGCCCCGGAACGATGTTGCCCAAATTGTAGTAAGCTAGGTTACCATAATGTAAAACACTCTGCAAGAGACCCAAACTGTCCCACCTACCAAAGGAAATTAGAACGAATCAGGCGGCAAACAAACTACCAAGACCAAGAAAATTTTTAAAAGCATCTGACACCAACCATGAGAAGAACATTAACATGGGAATATCGAGTAATGACAAAGGTAAAACCAATCAAATTTCTGTCATCCATCAAAATTTACAATCCATTGGAAACGCTATCGATCTTATAGAGGACTTCCTAGGTGGACAGGATTGTGATGTACTATGCGTAACAGAACACTGGAAAACCCAAGAACAATTGCTAAATTACGGAATTAAGGGTTTCACATTAGCACATAGTTTCTGTAGGCAAATGGAAAACAAACATGGTGGCAGTGCAATATATGTTAAGAAAGAAATTCAATACCAGTCAAGATTAGATATCAACCGAATAAGTGAAGAATTCAATATTGAATTATGTGGTTGTGAATTAAAACTGAAACACGCGAATGTCATAATAATTTCCATCTATCGCCCCCCTAATGGTGACTACCAAGTATTTTTAAATAAAATAGAGGAACTACTAACGACGTGTATCAGCAACCCTAATAACATTATATTTATTTGTGGAGATTTTAATATAAACTTTTTATCGAACAGTAAAAATAGCACGGATTTAATTTCAATTCTAAATTCATTTAATGTTTCCCATACCATATTTGAAAACACTAGGTTTACTGATACAAGTGCAACATGCATTGATAATATACTTACAAATTTTGAGGGTAACATGACTTCCCAGGTACTACACTCCTTTATTTCGGATCATGCCGCGCAAAAATTAACAGCTCATATTGAAAATAAAAATAACGTATTTTTCCAAAAAAGAATAATTAACGCTAATAATAAAAATAAATTTAAGAATGCCCTTGAGCAGGTGGATTGGCAGATAGTCTATGGAATAGATGGATCCTTAGTCGATGAACAATGGGCTACGTTCATGAAAGTATTTTTAAACATATTCAATGAAAAATTTCCTATTCGAAAACTTCCTTCTAGAAATCTAAATAAATCCAAGTACCTACAAAATGATCCCGAGATAAAGGAGTGTAAAAATCAACTAGATATATTGTACATAATGAAGAATGTAAATAATAGATATAGGCAGTTATACACTGAGAAAAAGAAAATATACGATAAGTTATTAAAAGATCATAAAAAAAAGCGCTTCACAGAAAAGTTAAAAAATTCAGATAATAAGAGTAAATCCGCCTGGAACATAGTAAATGAAATAAAAGGCAAGTCGGCTGTCAAAGAAATTAACATTAAGGGTGATAAAAAAACACTGGCTGATAACTTTAATGCATTTCTCGTGAATGTCGCACCGAGATTATTGGCTGATGCAGAAAACTTACCTTTTAGTTCAAATATAGAGCATAATCCACTAAATATAGAATTAGAATTAACTAACGATCAGGAAATATTAGATATAGTGAAACGACTAAAAAACAAATGTAGCTGTGGATATGATGAAATATCTAATAATATAATAAAATCGGTAATATCGGTAATTTTAAAGCCTCTCGTGTATATAATTAATAACTCTATGAAATTTGGAATATTTCCTGAACAGTTGAAACATGCGTTGGTTGTACCTATTTTTAAAAAAGGTAATGATACCAACATCGAAAATTACCGTCCTATCAGTTTACTTCCATCCTTTTCCAAGATATTTGAACGCGTAATATGTCATAGGGTCATGAAATTTATGGTAGAAAACAACATTTTAAATATAACACAACATGGTTTTATTGCAAGTAAGTCAACACAAACAGCATTATTTGAATTCACAACAAATATCTTGGAAACTTTAGAGAGTGATGAGATTCCGTTAGGCCTATTCCTTGATCTGTCAAAAGCATATGACACTTTAAATTATGAAATTCTTTTTAAAAAGTTATACCTTTATGGTATACGAGGAAGGACCTTAGAATGTATTAAATCTTACTTATTTGGAAGAGAACAAAGGGTAATGATAGGTAAAGGAGGAGACAAAGTGTTTTCAACAAGTAGACCTATTACAGTAGGAATACCACAGGGTAGTGTCATAGGGCCAATTCTATTTATCATATATGTGAATAATATTGGTGAAATTTCCAGGATACAACAAAATATTAAAGTTACCAACTATGCAGATGATACAAATATTTTAGTGATATATAAGGATCTTGCGTTTCTTGAGCGGAATGTTCAACAATTTATGTTTGAAGTAAATAATTGGTTTGTTAAAAATAAACTGATTTTAAACAAATCAAAGACAGGTATCACCATGTTTAAGACTAACCGATCCACTCTGGAAAATCCGGAAACCATAACCATTAATAACAGTAATATTGAATTAAAGGAAAATACTAAAGTTTTAGGTATGTTTCTGGATAGTAAAATGTCCTGGGGTAGTCATGTGCAATATGTTATAACAAAGTTAAATGCTGTATGTTACACCCTTAGAATATTAAGTAAATATGTTAATTTAGAAACTAGAAAAATGGTATATTACTCTAACTTTGAATCTAGAATAAGATATGGGCTAGTAATGTATGGGAGTGCCAAAGACATAACAAGAGTCTTTTGTTGTCAAAAAAGGGCGTTAAGGGTAATTCTTAATTTAAGACCGCGAGATTCATGTAGAGGTAAATTTAAACAGCAGGGACTCTTGACTGTGTCTGGAATTTACATACAGGAGTGTGTATTATTTTTTTTTAGAAATAAAAATATTTTTGAAAATAGCGAGGCACAAAAGAAATACCCTACTCGAACACTAAATTATATCTATCCCAGGCATAGATTGACTTTATATGAAAAGGGAGCCTATTATCAGTGTATTAAGTTATATAATGCTCTACCAAACCATGTAAAGCAAATTAATAATCTAAAGAAACTGAAAAGGTCTATCTTTAGGCTTATTGTAGTTGTAGAACCATATACAGTAGATGAATTTTATGGACATTTAAATTTAAATTGAGAAATAATACCTTTGTTTGTTTTTTTTGTGACACTATTTTATTGTATGCTGCATACTTTCAAAATAAAGAGTTTATTATTATTATTATTATTATTATTACTTATATACAGTGGAGGCTCGCAGTCTTAAAAAATGGTGAAGAGCTAGGTATAGTGCGGGTACTTAAACAAACATTGACTAAAAACCCGTATAACAAAACGTCTCTCTCATCCTCATCTGTCCAACAAATTACAAACTATGTTATTAATTGGGTTCATTTTTAAAACACACAACTAAGTAGGTACATACACTACTGAATTAACTGGAAAATAAAAACAAAATTTTGATATTCTATAACCGTAAGTTTCGCGAAGCCTCAAAATAAATACCTTAAGGTTAGGCGAACCAATGCTAAAACAATGGTGTATACGACTGATCTATTTTTAAATTGCCCTTCATCTTAATGCAAATTGTTACATGCTGTCGCGTAACCATAGCAACGGTGAATATCAAAGCCATGTTGGGCCTTGGGTCTTCACTTAATTTGAGCTAACGGACACGGTCGGCCGGGGGCGCTCCAAAATGTACGAGTGTTTATAATTATTGTCCATCGGAATTAACCGTGGACCTATTATGCATAGCTACATTCGGATTAAATTAATATTATTAATTCGAACATAATAATTTTTTAAGGGCTAAAATGGTAGCTGTATTGGTACATTAATATTTAATATTGTGGAAAAACTTTCCTCCTGGTTTTTTTTTCGAAGAGCCCCTTCACTTGACGAGCCGCCACTGGTTTTATAGGTATTTACCTGAAGACGACTGGAAATACTTACCAGCTGAAACGTGATTTAAAAATAAATAAGGACAGTGCAAGACTCAAGAAACATCAATGTCTCAAACTTTTAAACATACACTAAAATAAATAATTAGTTGTTACCTGCACTAGTTTTTCTTCATAAATCTTCGCCTCTACTTTGTAATCTGGTTGAACCTCAATCTGTAAACCATCCAGTGCCCTTTGTAGGCCTCCCTCGTCCCTTCTGAGCATTTGTATTGCGCTAACGTATTTCTTTACTTGTTCTTTTAGAGACTCATTTTCTTTGGTCAATAATCTTACTCTTTCATCTCTAAAATAATCATTAATTAAATCAAGGATGAATTTAAAAAATGCGTATCTGTAAATAATAACAGTCAACGTGGACTAAAAAAAGCCCCATCTAATTTGTTCTAATAAATATTCAATTGGCCTTTAAAGCCCATTTTCCGCTTCTCATTGGCTTAATCAGTTAGAAATTGCAAAATTCTACCAATCGACACTTCTTCCGATCGCTTGTAGCCGAAGTGCCGATACGGCTTTGCTCTGCTCTTATCTATAGCAGACCCTACACTATCAGTCTTACTGACAGTCCTGAATGATATGTATCCTTGGTCATTTTCGCATGTCTTTTTTCTAATGAGAATTTACAGTCAAAAAGTCGATCCTTGCAATTTGCCTTTACACTGTGATTCCTTCAAAACTGTCAGTCTGAGGCCGCATTTTTTGTTGGAGTTTTTATACAGAAAACAGAAATGTAAAAAAAAATTCTATATTTGTTGCGCTTACTCTAATGATTTTTATATTTGATATGTAGGCAAATTATTACATATTTGATACGTAATTAGTTTATATTTTATTTTACACGTTCTGGTGGTTAAAAAAAGGTAGTTGGTAAAAAAATTTTTAAAATGAACCTTAAATTCCATAAAGCTTTTCTAATTCGACTATCCTTCTGACTATAATATTATTAAAATTAAAAGTCTAAAAAGACGACGATATTTACCTCCTCCTTATTTCTTCTTGATTTTTATTTTCAACTACTGTCAAAACAGCAGATATGTCAGTTGGCACTTCTAGTATATCATCTGAAATGTCTGGAGATTCTTCAAAATCTAAGGAAATATAGTTAAATTTATAAACAATAGTCGCTTGTCGTTTCAATATAAACATATTAAATAATTGAAAGATATTTTACCTTTAATTCTTTCTACTGACACTGGCGTCAGTTCCCCTATACTATTCTGATTGACAGGTGTCAATGTTTCAGGTACGTTTGTGGAAAACTTTTCCCTTGATCCACTATTTTCTATTGACAATTTTCTGGTGAATTTCGGTTTTTCCCGTTCTTTACTCTGGGTTGTTCTTGTCTCGTATTTACTATTATCGGTGTCGCCTGTAGTATTGTTTTCTAACTGGTTTCCCTTAAGTTGTTCAATGTTTTCCATGGTTTGACGATATGTCAGGTTTTCTGTAAAGAACTCTTTCGGTTATTCTACAGTTATCACAAAAAATAATAAGTCTAGTCATTTTTATAACATTCCGTATACACATAAAAGATGAAGAATCACATTACGTATGTTGGTTTGCATAAAGATTTTTAACCACAATTTACTAACCAGCAAATTTGACTGTAACATAAATGACATTGACAGGCATTATAACATAACTCACAATCAAAGGTGCCTGATTGGTAAATTAAAAATTAAGGTAAAGGGGGCCTATATGATTGCTAGTTAGTTAATTGTGGTTAAAAATACAGAATTTTAGATATACTAGTTTAATGTTCTGAATGAAATCTACTAAACGTAGTCATTGACAAGTTTCAATTATAAAGCTTAATATATGAAATAATTTATCACTGTTTCTTAATTAAAATATGTGAATACCCAGAACTAACCGCACTAACCACAAGCTTTGCCACAAGCGTCCGCTAAAATCAAATCTATATACAGGGTGAATTAAAAGTACTTTGACAAACTTCGGGATATGGGTGCTGACATTATTTTAAGAGGAAGAGTTTTAATAAACTATGTTCTTCAACAGCATCGTTTGGAAAATACAGGATGTCCAAAAATTAAAAAAAAGTTGTAATTTTTAAATAATTAAAAAACCAGTAGAGATTCTTGGGTAAAATTGGGCGAATTAAAGGAGAATGTAAATGAGCCTAATTTGAAAGTATAATTTACTCTCAGAGGTAACCAGTAGCGTCGATACAAAATTATTCTGATATTTTTTATGAAAATTATGTTACTTTATTTTTTTTATATTTAATGTTTTTATGAACTCTTACAGTGGCGGCTCGCGGTCTTAAAAAATGGTGAAGAGCTAGGTATAGTGCGGGTACTTAAACAAACATTGACTAAAAACCCGTGTAACAAAACGTCTTTCTTATCCTCGTCTGTCCAACGACTAAATGGAGTTTTCAACAACCAACCAACCATGTCATTAATTGGGTCCATTTTTAAAACACACAACTAAGTAGGTAACACTACTAAATTAACTGAAAAATAAAAACAAAACTTTTTAATCACACAGTAAATCACGTAAAAACGATATCTATCTCTAACGTCACGTAACCATAGCAACGGTGAATATCAAAGCCATGCTGGGCGTTGGGTATTCGCTTGCTTGCATCGGAGTTAACCGTGGCCCTATTATGCATAGATACATTCGGATTAAATTAATATTAATAATTCGAACATAATTTTTTTTAAGGGCTAAAATGGCAGCTGTATTGGTACATTAATATTGTCGAAAAACTTTCCTCCTAGTTTTATTTTTTTTTTCGGTAAAGAGCCCCTTCACCTGACGAGCCGCCACTGAATTCTTACTTTAATTGTAATAAAAATGCTATCTTGTATTTTTTTGATACGGGGGATGGTTTAAAAGTAAACAATTTTTTTAAACATAACACTGATCAAAATTATTAGCAATAATTATGTAGCAATTTGACCTATATTGATGTAAATAATTGCTTTTTGTCAGTATAGATTTTTTTGCTATTTCGTCATAGTTTTAGCCTGTTATCTGTAAGTTTTATATTTTATGTATTATGGATCATTTAAGAATTAATGCTCATTTAGCTTTATTCATTTCGTTTATTTAAGCCTAGGCAATTTATTTACTCCTAAACCAACCCTCGTATCACGGAAATAAGGGAGAGCGTTTTTATAACAATTAAAGTAAGGATTCAAAAAAAAATAAAATTAAAAAAAAAGATCAGTGGCTTAACATAATTTTCTCGACGCCACTGGTTAGCTGTGAGAGTGCATTGTATTTTCAAATTAGTCATTTTTACCTGCTCATTTAAATAACCAAATTTTACCTAAAAATCTCTACTCGTTTATTAACTACCTAAATATTATTACTTTTTTTTTTTAATACCCTTAAACACCCTGTAATTCCGAAACGAAACTGTTAAAGAACATACTTTATTAAAACTTTTCCACTTAAAATAATGTCAGCAATCATATCCCGAAGTTTGTCAAAGTACTTTTGTATCATCCTGTATACCTATAAAAGTATAAGCAAGCATTATTATGTCCGAACAATTTATATTTATGTTAAAATATTCTTTTTTCGAAAAAATGTCGAATGGCATAAATTAAAAAACTTTAAAATTTCGAATACAACTGAAAAATAAACATTTTGATTACAATAAATGATAAAAAAGTGAAAATATACGTAAGTAGTAGACTTAAAGTATGAATGAATTTGAATGTTATAACTGGAATAAGTAGGTAGAGTAAAGAGCCACAAATATAACATTCCTGTTTACATTTCTGTTTTCTGTATAAACACTCCAGAAAAAAAATGCCGCCTTGTGAATAAGAAGCGTAAATATATATCACGGTAAAAAGGGATCCAAAAATCTATAGCAGACCCTACATTACCATTCAGAGTAACAGTTTTGATCAAGAAATGACAGTAATAATGATAGTGTTACAGTGTAAGGGCAAATTTCAAGGATTGATAGCCGGACTGATGTAAACTCTCATTAGAAAAAAGACTGATGTGAGAATGACGGAAGATTGACATCTTCTGGGATGGTAGTACGTCTGACCGTCTAGGGTCTGTTGTAGATAAGAGCAAAGCAAGGCCGTACCGGAGCTTCTGCTGCCAGTGACTGAAATAGTGTTGATTGGTTAATTTTGCATTTTTTAATTAATTAAGCCAATGAGAAGCGGAAAATAAGCTTTGAAGGCCAATAGAATAAATTAGATGGTGCTTTCTTGTAGTCCACATTGATTGCTATTATTTACACATATGTATTTTAAAAATTCATACTGGAACATTTTACGTTTTAAAGGGTTAGATTTATTATTTTAATAAAAGTGGTAATTTGTTTATTTCTGTAGGAGAGGAAGAAATGTAGGAGTGCTAAAGTAAATGTGTGTGAAGAAAACAACGAAATTAGCGGCAACGGTTTTTTTACCGTAAAACCTAGCCACGAATTTATCGTCAAATTGTCAATTGCGCCTGCATATTTGGCAACGATTTATCACAACAACGAAAATGATTACAACTCCCTGTAGCCACGAATTTCTTAATCAATTGGAAAAAGTGTAAATGTGACCACGGTAGTTTAAATATTAACCTTTTTTAATTTTAAATAATTAGCAACATATTTTAAGGGATGTTAGACTATACCTATAGTTAACGTATCCACTATATGACATATTCCAAAAAATGTCGGGTACTTTGTAAAAAATTAATTACTTCGAAATCCCGCTTATAAATTGGAAATAAATTGCATTTCTTAATCAATTGGAAAAAAGTAAATGTGGCCACGGTAGTTTAAATATTAACCTTTTTTAACTTTAAATATTTAGCAACGAATCTAACTATCTATAAAATTATTAAATCGTAATTTCTTTAAAACCTGTTGATTTCAACACACCAATTTTTTTATAAAGCTTAGCTTAAATCTTTACTATACTTCTAGTTTATATGACATATTTCAAAATATGTTGGTGACTTTGTAAAACATTAATAACTCCGAGATTCGACTTATAAATTGGAAATAAATTGCATTTACATCCGAAATAAAAGTTTAAACGCCACCATATTTTAAGGGATGTTAGACTATACCTATAGCTTACGTATCCACATTATAAGCGGAATTTCGAAGTTATTAATTTTTTACAAAGTATCCGACATTTTTTGGAATATGTCATATAGTGGATACGTTAACTATAGGTATAGTCTAACATCCCTTAAAATATGGTGACGTCTAAACTTTTATTTCGGATGTAAATGCAATTTTTTTCCAATTTATAAGTCGAATCTCGGAGTTATTAATGTTTTACAAAGTCACCAACATATTTTGAAATATGTCATATAAACTAGAAGTATAGTAAAGATTTAAGCTAAGCTTTATAAAAAAATTGGTGTGTTGAAATCAACAGGTTTTAAAGAAATTACGATTTAATAATTTTATAGATAGTTAGATTCGTTGCTAAATATTTAAAGTTAAAAAAGGTTAATATTTAAACTACCGTGGCCACATTTACTTTTTTCCAATTGATTAAGAAATTCGTGGCTACAGGGAGTTGTAACCATTTTCGTTGCTGTGATAAATCGTTGCCAAATATGCAGGCGCAATTGACAATTTGACGATAAATTCGTGGCTAGGTTTTACGGTAAAAAAACCGTTACCGCTAATTTTCGTTGCTTTCTTCACACACATCTAAAGTAATATATTTTGTTATAAAAGGTAGAATATAATAAGGACCAATTTTAAATATATACAGGGTGATTCCTAAGTTGATACTTCTTTTTTAGCTGTGTATAGAAGGCATTAAAATTAACAACATTTTCAAATACCTTTTTTCAAAAAACTCAAAAATAAGGTACTTACTGTAAACTACTAAAATTAAGAAAACGCCGAAAAGTCTATTAAACAATATATTCGTAAATAATTAAAATAAAATACATAAAAAAGAAACAAAACAAGGGTTATGTTATAGAACGCGTCGTCAAGCCAGACTAGACTGCCTTTCCCGTTTCTTATCCCATTTCCGAATGGTTATGTTTATTTTACAGATCCATAAATTTAATATTAATGGGTTCCTAAATGAGTGCAATGCGTATATCAATTCTGGTGTGAAAAGGCCTATTCTTTATATTACATTCATTTATTATACTATTGATGAAATACGCTGAACATAATCTCGAAGCAGCAGCCGCACTTTGACGACACTCACCGTAAATTAGCACCATATCTACTAGTTCATTGTTGTCAAATTTAACCATTTCCACGTTTCACCAGTTTAAAATTAACTTGCTTCAGAAAAACACATCGCAGCGAATTGCCAAATAACTGACCACCGACCCGTAAATTGCGTGAAGGCATTAATATAAAAACATTTTCAAATACCTTTTTTCAAAAAACTCAAAAATAAGGTACTTACATTCATTTATTACACTATGGATGAAATACGGTTCTGCTTAACTTAAACATAATCTCGAAACAGCAGCCGCACTTTGACGACACTCACCGTAAATTAGCACCATATTTACTAGTTCATTGTTTTAAAATTTTACCATTTTCATATTTCACCACTTTAAAATTAACTTACTACAGAAAACACACCGCAGTGGATTGCCAAATAACTGACCACTGATCCGTAAATTGCATGACTAATAAGACAAACAACATAAAGTATAGCAGGCTACCTTTTGATGACCAGGCCCGCACTTCGATTTTTTACTTCTGTATCTCGCCTATTTTTTAGTTTTTTGAAAAAAGGTATTTGAAAATGTTGTTTATTTTAATGCCTTTTATCTACAGCCAAAAAAGAAGTATCAACTTAGAAATCATCCTGTATAATATAAATTATATTAATTTACTGAATACATCTCTGTGTAATATAAACAGGTGGTATTGTCGCTTAATTTTTTTACGGAAGACGGAAATCTATACAAGAATGTTATATTTGTGGCTCTTACTCTAACAAACAATACATCCATTGCTTAAAAATATCCAAAAAATATTGGTGTACTTTTTTTTAGCGACCTTTTGCATTTCGGTGAATTTTACCCATTTTATTTCATCACATTATTTATTACATATTTAAATAGAATTTAATTACCTGTGTGTTGATTCCCCGTACTGCTACTGCTGTCCGAACAAGTGCTGCTGCTCGAAATGGAAGGGACGCTGGTCGACAACATGCTGTCATCGTCGTCGAACGAAATTATTTGACGCGCCACTTTGCGTTTCTTTTTTAGATCTTTTTTCTTCTCTTGGTTAGCTGAAATATCAATTATTTTATAATGATTATAAATAGAAAAATTTCCTCCTGTTTAAAATCAGATAAAAAATGCTTCTGTAAATCTCAAACATATTAAAGTGGATCCGACCACGCTAAACTTTGCCGCGTTAAATGGTGGATTTTCTTGGCCCAAATTTAAAAAAAATCAAGCAAATTATTAACTTTCTTTTGCGGCATTCATTTTGGGTCCCTTGTGTTACTAGTAATGTAATGTGCTTAATACGTAATTTTTGACAGGCAATAAGTCAAAATTCGAATTTTCCAAGCCACAATATGCATTGTTAAAATGAAAATCAAATTTAAATTATTGTTCTTTTTATTTAAATGCTCCTAAATAAAAAATTGTATTTTATACATGCGGTGTGGTATATTATAGCACTCGTTAAGAAGAAAATCATTAAACGTTAATTTAGAAATAGAATAATTTTGTTCATATGAATTTGTCTACATAAGTGACATTTGAAAATACATACCTTTATATTTTTTCAAAAAGTTCATTTTAAAAACGTAGATTTTAAATTACACCGGCTCAAAATACGAAAAAGGATTCACAAACGGTAAAATCAATGAGAAACACTAATAATTTAATGAACTTTAGAACTTTACTTCTAAAAGTTAAAAAACAACAATTAAAGACCAAGAAATCATGTCTGAAACTACGAGGAGCTTTACATGCAAGTATTGCAAGTGTTCCTTCTTGGCCTCGCCAGGAATGTCGAGTGTTGTAATGTGATACACAAAACCGCTTATTCATGGAGGCATATCAGGCTGAATCCACCTTTGATAACAAAATATACTCTGTTGGTCAAAGCAGACACATTTTAGAAGTTTAATAACTTGACTGGATATACATTTTGTATACAGGGTGATTCCTAAGTTAATACTTTTTTTTAGCTGTGTATAGAGAAGGCATTAAAATAAACATTTTCAAATACCTTTTTTTTTTATTTAAAAATAGGCGGGATACAGAATTAACAAATCTAAGTGCGGGCCTGGTCATCAAAACGTAGCCTGCTATACTTTATGTTGTTTGTCTATTAGTCATGGTCAGTTATTTGGCAATCCGCTGCAGTGTATTTTTCTGAAGCAAGTTAATTTTAAATTGGTGACACGTGAAAATGGTGAAATTTGAAAACAATGAACTAGTAAATATGGTGCTAATTTACTGAGAGTGTTGTCAAAGTGCGGCTCCTGCTTCGAGATTATACGCAGAACGCTTTCCCTTGCGGGCTCATCCTACACCCAGAAGTTTTCTTAATGTTATTCAACGGGCAAGTTAGGCAGAACCGTATTTGATCAATAGTGTAATAAATGAATGTAAGTACCTTTCTTTTGAGTTTTTTCAAAAAAGGTATTTGAAAATGTTGTTTATTTTAATGCCTTCTATACTCAGCTAAAAAAGAAGTATTAACCCTGTATAATCTGTAACCAACCAAACATAAATCCTTGGGTTTTAATTAGAATTAACTCAAATAATGGCATAAAAATCTAATGTGAACATTTTTTTTTCAAATGATTTCTAAACAAAAAAATATATTTTGATATAAAATCAAAAGTTTTAATCAAGCAATGGGACCCCTTTAAATAACAAACAGATTTATGTTATACCGTCCATCCACACATTCTTTATTTCCAACCAACTGTGAAGTTTATTACAGGGAATGCTAAACTAACTTACATATCTAGGATTAAGTATTTTTATCAAACAAGTATAATGGTTTATTTTCGCAAGAAACTTAAATACAGTGTTACACAAAATGTCCCTTATTATTTGTGTCCCATGTAACCCCAAAACCCGTACCAAGGTTTTACACAATTATTAAATTTTGATAAAAAAATAAGTCATTAAATTTAAAAAAAATGTATTTAATTTGTCGCACAGTGTAACTTTGAGCACGTAAAATCAAAATCATGAACTTTTATAATATTAAAAAATGTTCCAAAGCAAGATATAAAAGTATCATTTCTGGATAAATTTGATGTTTACAGCAACAAAATCTTATTACCACATTTATTTTCATCTTACCTGGTATTGGCACTTTAATGATTGGCTCCTCTCTTGGGCCTATAGAACCTGGTCTAGGTGCTATGGAACTGTTAAATTCCGGCTTGTCTATACTTATAGCAAATAAAATTGAGCCTAAGCCTACAAAATAAAAATTATAAGAATTTCTAAAATGTTCCTAAATATTTGGAATGAGCTTTTTTATTTCCAATTACATTTTGAATAGGTATCAAAGCTAATAAATGAAGGGTAAAGGGGTGTATTATTACTAGAGCTTCCCCCTGTATGGGTGTGGGGACTGTGGGGGTGCTACACATTTGTGTGCGTACAAGGGGATCTCAAAAAAGTTAAGAGATTCGAAGATGATTAAATTGTGGCACTTTGCGTATTTTGAGGCTTAATAAATTGGTGAAAGAAAATTGTAAATATTCCGAATTCCTTCGGAGACATCTGAGATAACCGAAATTTTCAGATTTGGTTTTCAATTTTTTATGCTTTCATTTTTGAATTGGGAAAAAAAAAACACTTTTTCATGTTCTACAAGATTGCAATATTAGTTTTAAAATTCGACGTTTCGTTCTTTAGATACCAACCTCAAGTCAAGATTTTTTAAAAGTTTGCTCCAAATGACCTTATATAACGGTATAAAAAAATGTTTTAAAAAAATGTGTTATTAGGTGAGAAAAAATTAAAATTTCAAAACCTTTAAATTGTGTTAAATTTCTAAAGCTTAGAAGTCCCTAAATCTGTAGTTAATATTCCAGGTCAGTATTTAAAAATAAATAAATTAAGGTTGGTATCATTGACTTGGTATCTAAAGAATGAAACGTCGAATTTGAAAACTGATAACGTCATCTTGTAGAACATTTTTGTTTTTTCTTCCAAGTCAAAAATGAAGGGGCAAAAAATTAAATACCAAAACTAAAAATTTTGGTTTTCTTTCGGACATCTCCGAAGGTTTTCGGAATATTTACAAGTTTCTTTCACCAAATTATTAGGCACCAAAATACACAACTTTCACTTGTAGCACCCCGTTTAGGTGACAGACTGCCTCCCATGAAGGAAGCATATTTATATATCTATTACCTGCCGCCATATTTGGCAACATGCTATTTCGGTCCTCATCTCTAAGAAGCGCCCAAGATTCATAGTGTTCCCTCAGTATACTTTTGTCCCCTAATACGGTATGAAAATATCTAAAAAACATTATACCTTCAAATATCAAATGCTGATAATATGAATATAAAAACAAAGACTTGAACACCGATTGGCGAGCTAAAAGTTTTTATTTCTATGAAAAAGTTATACCAAAAAATTGAAATAAAAAAAAACTTTTAAATAAGAAATTTTTATAATTTAATTATACATGAGTGCACAGCGTTGTTTTTTTTTATTTTTCATTTTCAAAAACGGTTTTTCTGAATATTGAAGTAATTTTTAAACATTGTCAATATATCTATCTGTTGGATTGCACAAAGATTTTTGTGTGATATGAACTTGGATATGAAATATATTATTTTGAGGACAAATAATTACATAACCGATCAGCCAGTTTTGAAAATACTTATCAGTATTAAACAAACCTAGTACAAAATATATAGGGTGTTATAGAATTGACACAATATTTTTTTACTCATAAATTCTGACAAGATTTCAAAAATTTTTTTTTTTAAATGTCATGCCACTGGAGAAGTTCCAAAATAAAAGTGACATGTGTTTGTTTTTATTTGCAATGTCAATTAATAAAGGTCAGTGACCTGTGATTACCTGTTCTAAGTTAGGAAATAAAACCAACCTCCTCAAAAATCCAAGACTGGCAAAACCATTAAAAAACTGTGACTATAAATCCAATCTATGATTAAAACTTTAGGTGCATTTCACATCACAACAAACGTTTACTTCTTTTAAACACAAAATACAACTGTGCCAAAAGACTTTATAATATGTTAGTAAACAACTCGATATTAACAATTATTGGTTTAAACCCAAAGTCCACAAACATTTAAATAGTGTGAAGGTAAGCAAACAAAACGAACCAAACAGTCACCCATTTAAATAGAAAGCGTCAAATCTATTCCACACCCGTAAATTAGAATAATTTACCGTTCTAATGATTTTTCGTTTAATGTCGCTCTAATCCAAGCTTTGCATTTGCCAATGCCTGTCCAAATGTGTTTCAATGCAAAGTATCTCTCTTTCTCATGATTGATGAGATGTCTTTGAATAAATGGCCAAAATGCTAAAAATATAAATTATTAAATTGGCAAAATTTGCTGTATTTTAACACTATTCCTTATAGGAAAATCTTTTTAGAATAATGGTTTAAAACCCTTGCGGTGTGGTTTCTATTTTACAGGATAATACACAGTTTAAACTCCTTAAAGTGGTTTCCTTATGGAAATTTTATTTATTACCCAAAAATAATATATAAAATAAATTCATATTAATCTTTATAATTTAAATAATTTAGTAAAAATTAGTGCCTATTTACATAAACAATGTTTTGACTGCCCTGTACATAATATACTACTTATCCTTTAAATTGATTATATAGTTTTTGAAGTTTATGATTATAGGAATGTTTGTATACTGCTGTTTATGACTAACTTCTTTTTTATACTGACCTATGATCTCTTATAAATCTTCATTTATTAGAATATTAGTATTTACTTTTACAATTTAGTTTTTTTTTATCTATTATCAAGAATTTGTGAATAAGACATTTTCATCTTTTTAAATAATTATTTTTTACATAAGTACTATAATTTTTGGAGCAGGTCAATATTTAAATAATTTAAATTTATAATATTTTCAAGGAAAAACAAATGCATCACCTTTTATTACTTAGTAATTTTAAGTTATATGTCAATTAAAAGATAAAAAATCAATTATTGGTTTTTATCCAGTGAATATATTGTTTATCTGAAAGGATAAAATGTTATTTTTAATATTAAAAATAAGTATAGGTTTTAAAGAGTCTTACAAATGCTTTCCTGTCCAATATGAAAACTTTGGGCCACAATATCAGACACTTGCTTTAGTGTAGAACTTTGGTTCTCAATGGAATATGGTTTACTTCTTAATCCATGTAAGAAAACAGCTTCTAGACATAAACATAGACCTGCTACACATGAGTCAAATTCTGTGGCTAGCTCATTTTTACCTCCATATCTGAAATGCAACATAAAGTAGGTGGTTAGATATGTTAAGTAGGTATATATGTACCTTAATTTCTTATAATTTGATATTGGGTTAACCTTATATAACACAAGTTACACCCGTCACTTTAACATTTTATTGTGTTATTGTACTTTGCTGGTACAGTTGCTGTTATCAATTTTGGTTTTAGATAGTTTTAGCTTTACATAACACACTTACCATTTGAAATGTCATTATTTTAAAGTGTACTATATTTATATTAAAAATAAATGAGTATCTACTCTTGAGTAAAGTATGCACTTAAACAAGAATTTAAAAATAAATGAATTGCAAATGCTTTTTTTTGGTGTTTTTATACTATAGGTTTGAAATGTGATGTGATTATTTTAATAAATGAAACAGTACTTAGTACTGTGAGTACATACTATTGAATAAAATGGTGATTTATCTCACTTATAAATGTTTTTCACTTTGTGTACCCCTAGCAATGTTGATAAATGAATGGCAATCCAAATGAACTACTTCAATAACTAATGTGGTTTCCTTCCTTGAGACTGTTTATTTTTAAAACTGTTTCCCCAAAGCTATTACCTAAACTGGATCCCAAACAATTCCTAAAAGTAAAAAGCATTGCCACTGTAGTAACTAGAGCAAAACCACCTGAGACACTCCTCAGTTTTTATAATTCATACCTTTTTTGACACTGCTGTACACACTCCAATAATTGTTTTAACAGTTTATCAGGATTTTCTGCTTTACTTTGTGAACTTTCTGAAGATAAAATCACGGCAGACATCAGCTTTATGGACTAAAAAGAAATACAAAAATGGATTTGTAATTTTTTAGCCATATTATTTGTACAAAACAACTACATAAGTGTTAAATTTATAAGCTGCAAGATCTTAAGCACTTCCAGGAACTAAAAAAACAACTCACCATAATTTGTTGTAAATAACCTTGATTTACTTACTGCTCACATTGTGGACTTGAATATCCAATACGCCTAACCAGCAGATAAACACAACAATTTACCGTTTTTATCAAGTAAAGTATAGAGTGTTGAGTGTGCAGTTAATAAAAATTATAATTACTATCAAGCATCATTAAAAACTGTTGTTTTGGGGAGATAACGTACAGATACACAAATAAATTTTTAGACCCCGAGCCGAGACGTCAGCCTATTTTGTAAAGAATGACATTATCATATATGCAACCTAACATACTCCATTATTCCTCTTTTTGGTAACTATTTTATGGCCTTTGTCAATAGGGCTGTATTACGATTGGACAATAAAATTTACTGTTATGTAACATTAAAAGTTGCTAATTGATCAGAACCCTAAAGCAGTCCATGGCCATGATCCATCAGAACCCTACAGCAGTGGCTCAGAGGTCAGTTACTAAAATTCGACCGTGGCGGTCCGAGTTCGATTCTCGAAGTTGGTATACGCACAATAAAAAAGTATGTCCGAAATTTAGCAGGTTTAGAATGCAGGGAAGAGTGTAAAATGTATCATCTTCCAACGCACCCCATTCATGCCGGTAACCAGGCCGAATGAGATCGGACATCTCGTGGGGTGCGGAAACTCCCTAATCGGTAGGTCATGCAATGGCAATAAATCGAGGATTGATAGACCTTGGAGGTGTCGCATTACTGAGGATCGTAGTTTGGAACAAACGTTAAATTGTAGGTCCAAGAGCAAGCTGGCTGAATGTTCAAAAGGACAAGTGGCCATCAGTCCCCTAAAAACAAAAAATGATAAACTAAAGTGTCGTCATTTCTCTGTGTTGTCAACGACCAAGAACTCGTCGCAAACTTCAAGCAAGTCAAATTTGACAATCAGCTGTTTTTGAGATGTGTTGTGGTTTTGGATTGGAATGTAACAACCAACAAAAATTTTTGTGAAAAAAGATACATTTTTCAAAAAATGTCCTGTGAAATTCGGCCGATAGCATCTATACTTAATATCTCCGCAATTAGAAGAAGTTTATTTCCTACTGACGATCAAAGAGGTATACGTTACAGGCTAAAAAATATTCCTTTATATCTCTTGTAAATTTTTTTTAACATACCAACATTTTTTAGGGGGTGATTCTTGGCTGCAAACATGCAAAGTATCGGCTTCTCCCACCGGAGATTTAATAGCGATAGCAAACGAACGTAGATTGGTAGTTCTTAGTTCAAAATGGGACTCCACAGCTTCATTAAGCCTCTTTCAAGTAACATATTCGGAATCAATACACGAGTATGATAAAGTAAAAGCAGTTTTATGTTTGCCATTAGTAGGACAGAGTCATAGTTCCCATGTGGGTCCAGATTGGACTTGTATTGTTTTAGGTGTGTAATATGGGATGGTATTAACTGAATACTGCTTTTCTTGAAAATCTATTTAGGTACAATATTTTATGTAAAATATAAAGTTCCTGTTTATTGAATTTCTTTTAGGATTTGATTCAGGTTATGTAAGATTTTATACTGAAAACTGTGATCTTCTATTTGAAGAACAATTTCATAATGAAAACATAACAAGTATAAAATGTCAAAGTCAGCATAGTCCCCGGCCTGATATTTCTCCTGATTTACACGTTGAGGAATTATATATTCAATATCAAAGTAATGTGTGTGTAGTGAATGGGCAGCAACTCTTTGGAAATTTAAAAAGTTTTAGAAGTCATTTAGCTAGAGGTATTTTACCATTGTTATATTTATTTATGGTTTACTTGTAAGACATCTTTTTAATCCAAAAATGTTTTAATTATCTTTAATATTTGATTTTCAGTTCAAGCTAAAGGAAGTCCTACGGAAGTCCAGCCAACTCCTTTAAGTATTAAAAAATGGGGCTTTCAAGATCAAGCATCAATAAATGATGCTGCAGTAGTAGGGCTTAATATGTCTAGTACTTTTGATCATCTTTTAACTGCATCTACATGTGGAGGTTTTGATTCTAAATATAGAAATACTGCACCAAATAGTACATTGGTTTTAGGAGCTGGTTCTAAACCATTTTTAGGTAATTTTTGTTAGCTATCAGATAATTTGGTTTCCAAGTTGGTTTCTATGTCTAAAATATAGTAAATGTTTTTTATTTCATGTTAAATATTTTTAGGATACCACTATGCTCTTGAAGGTGTGAATCAACCAGTTTTAAGTGATGTTGCAAAAGCTGTTGCTAGTAAATTAAAATCTGCATTACCGTAGGTTGTTTTAAATTAATCAATGTTTATCGAACTGAAGCAAATTTAATATGTGAAATAGTTGGCTTTTTGTGTGTGTATTGAACTAAAAAATATATGTCAATATACAGATAACATAAACATTTTGGTATCTGTTTATTTTTAGTAATTGGCTAACTGGTAACAAACATAGCCAAGAAAAAGAAGTTACAGTGGCAATGCATCCTGTAGATTCAATGGGTCTGCGATTTGGTTTGTGTGATCTAAGACGTACTGCTACAGAAGTGATTTTGTCACCAAACAGGAAACTAGCTGCTGTTAGTGATACTTTAGGAAGGGTTGTTTTGGTAGACTCTTTGAGGGGAATTGCTACCAAGATTTTTAAGGGGTATAGGGAGGCTCAGTGTGCATTTTTACAGGTGAGTCAATAACTTTTCTAAAAAAAAATTAATACTGGACTGGATGTTTTGGTAATAATTATTTTTACTTTTCTATGCAGGTTCCAGATGAAAGAAGATCAAAACATAGAATCGGCAATAAAGTAGCCCACTATCTGGTAATTTATTCACCTAAAAAAGGAACTCTAGAAATTTTTACTGTCCAACAAGGTACAAAAATTGCTACTTTTTCTGCTTCAAAACACAGTCAGCTCCTCTATATTACTCATGGTCTCATGGGTTTCACAACTACCTCAAAATCGAGGTATTTATGTCAATTTACTTGCATTTTTGTTGATAATGATGGAACAGTAAAGGAAGTCTTAGTACCTTTTCACTTTGCGGTTGCTGAGAAAAACAGTAAACGCGCTCGGGACATTCACTTGTACAAAAAATTGCGGCAGTGGATAAAATGCGGCGAGTTTGAAATGGATAAGCTGCAGAATGAAGCATACAATATATGTACTGAAATAAAAACTGTTGAAATTAAGGCACAAACGTTAGATATGCTTTTGAATAGCAAAGATGTATCGCCAGAGATAATTTTGAGCTGTGTGGACTATTTTTTGGACCCTCCTGTAGAAGATGTGGATAATGAAGTGACTAGCAACTTTAGAGTTTTGTGTAGAAATGTTCGGTCATTGTTAGATGTATATTTCTTTGTAACTGTAAAGGATGATGCTGATGAGCCAGTTGACAATAAAAATAATGAAAATATTAGCAAGGAATCTATTCAAGCATTGATTTTAGCAGATAAAGAATTAGGAAACTTACAAAAACTTCTAGATTTGGCAACGTCAAGTAGTGATAATGATTTAAAAACACCTCACGTCAGATTTTCGGATAAGGAACTATTTAGTGTGTCTGATTTTATGGGAAGTTTCGATTTGACTAAACTGGAGGCAATTATTTTAAAACCAAATCTTGAAGAGGATGTTTTGTTTAGGACGTCGGAGGTAAGTAGAGAATTTTACAGTTTTCTAACAGGGAGTCTATTAATCTGGGAAAAAACGAGGAACAAGAACCTCGGGATATTAAGATAACCGATTATAATGTTTATACTAAGAGTATGTTTATAAATATCATTCAAAGTTTTAGCTAATATTAGGCTAAGTTCATTTTGTGCATGTTGCACACTTCATATCTCAATGCTTGGGCCCTTTTCACCCCTATTATCAATATCTTTAACTTTATAGGTACAAATTCGAACCTGTCACATTCTCACTGTTAATATTGTTATTTTGGGATGTAACAAACTTTATTTTTAAAAAAATTGCCTAAAGCGCTTGTTTTTAACCCTCCTCCTTTACCAACCAATTTTATAATTTGGGGAACCATGCAACTGTAAAGCCTGTATCGATATACACTGCCTGTTATTTTATTTTAATTTTTTCAATTTATTCAAAAAAAAAATGCATTAATCCACAATACATCAATAATCACAAAAATTATAATAGCGGTAAAACAATTTATGAATAATTATATATAACTCTTATCCTACGTTTATACAGGGTGATTCCTAAGTTGATACTTCTTTTTTAGCTGTGTATAAAAGACATTAAAATAAACAACATTTTTAAATTATGCATATTTTTGTTATTGACACTTGGCATGCGTCTATGGAAGTTTTGTTTGGTCTCCTCTTTGTATTGTATAACTTGCTTTTTATAATTTGTTTAATGTATTATAGGTATAAGCTTATTTTTATTAAATTTTTAGCTTTGTTAACGAGAATATGATTTCTTATGACAATAAAGCATATTTTGATTTGATTTGATAAAAATACCTTTTTTCAAAAAACTTAAAAATAGGCGAGATACAGAAGTAAAAATCTAAGTGTGGACCTGGTCATCAAAACGTTGCCTTCTCTATTATTAGTCATGCAATTTGCGGGTCATTGGTGAGTTATTTGGCAATACGCTGCGGTGTGTTTTTCTGAAGCAAGTTAATTTTAAATTGGTGACACGTGAAAATGATAAAATTTGAAAACAATGAACTAGAAGATATGGTGCTAATTTACGGTGATTGTCGTCAAAGTGCGGCTTCTGCTTCGACATTATACGCAGAACGCTTTCCCTTGCGGGCTCATCCTACACCCAGAAGTTTTCTTAATGTTATTCAACAGGCAAGTTAGGCAGAACCGTATTTGATCAATAGTGTAATAAATGAATGTAAGTAGCTTATTTTTGAGTTTAAAAAAAAAAGCTATTTAAAAATGTTGTTTATTTTAATGCCTTCTATACACATCTAAAAAAGAAGTATCAACTTAAAAATCATCCTGTATAGCCTATACTTAATCTATGAAATGCATATAAGAATCAATATATTAAAATAAAAACACACGAAAAAGCACCTAGATGATTGAACATCTGTATGTACTTTGAACAAAACAAACTAAAACTATACAAAAAAATTAATATAACATTCATTTGACCTATAGGTTACTTCAAAAGAACAATCAGAAAGAGACAATCCGAAATGAAGAATAATCCCAGAAAGCACTGTCTATTTTCTTTTACTCCTTCCCCTTTGCATTTAGTTTTTGACATCTAAAAAAGTGACATAAAATTTTCCAAATTATCAAAAATAAATTCTCTACAATTTGTCTTAAGTAATTTAATTCTGGTGACATTTTTTATGTTTAAAGGTATCAGATTAAAAATTTTTGTCGCTAAATAATTAATGAATAGAAAATTAATATTAATGTTGATATTTGAAATGATTATCTTCCTATTAGCCTTACCTCTAGTGTGATACGGATGATATATATAATTTTTCAATTTATAATTTTTATAAACAAATGAACATGTTGGTTCATATAAAACCTGAATACATTTCTGGTTTTAGGTACTTTTTCAAAAATACGTTTCTGGCGAAAAAAGTAATTTAGAAGAGTTTAGAAATGTTATAGTGTCAAGTGGCATACCAGTAAAGAACATGTTCGACCTGATCATTCATTACTGGGTCAACAGAGCCCTTGATATAAACTTAAATTTGGAGAATGACCTCAATCATTTTTTTAATACAATAACAATGTTGGTAAAAATCGCCAGTAAAGAAATCATTGCCAATTTCGAATATGACAACATATCGTCGTTTTGGGAAAATATAAGGGAAATTTTGGGAAATAGTTCTAGACCTTTTCCGGCACTTATGGCTGCTATGTTATGTAAAAATGTGGCGCAAAAGTATGAACTGGAAAATTCAGAAGAAAATATTGAAGTACTCACACAGGAAAATGTTCTTTGGTCTTTATTAATAGGTAAGAACAAAACCCTTATAACATTTTATGTTGTAAAATTTAAATTTGGCCACCATCAAATATTTGTCTATTGTTGAGGATAAGAAAACTATTGCTTCAAAGGGGCATATTCATATGGATCAATATTTCCAAAAGAAATTTTTATTTTTAGGCAAGTTAGAAGATGTTTCAACCTTAAACATTATTCTGTCAAGCAAACCCCACCTTCAAAACTCATCAATACCAAGATTGGCCCACAACAAAGTTGACATAAGCCTAAAATACATTCTACAAAATGGCAGGGGGTCTGTAAGTGAGTTAACAGCGCAGTGGTTGACATCTTGTGCTATGGAGCCTCAAAATATTGTTATTAATGAAGTAATTTATAAAAATAGTCTAAAAGGTAAGTTATTAAATAATACTTTTATTCACGAGAATTTTTTTTATACAGGGCGTTACAAATTATATGCATTTGCATTGCTATTTCGATAACTATAAGAGAGTTGGTTAAATGGAGGCAAAGTTGTATATTTAATGTTGAATAATTAATTAAAAAGAAATATGAAATATTCTGATGACTTCCGGAGATTTCCGAAAAGAAAAACGAAAAAATCAATTTTTAGTTTTATTTTTTTTTTCTACAAAATACTGATTACTTTGAAAAACCAAAAGCACTTTCTTTTCGCCCTCTTTTATGCCCTTCAAGAAAATAATTGTATTTTACAGTTACGCGACGTCGCCTCGTAGGTATCTGAAAAATAAAATTATTTTCTTAAAGAGCATAAAAAGTGCCTTAAAAGGGAAACATTCGCCATTTCATTTTTTGATCAACATTTTTTATTCTTTTCACTTTATTTAAAAAGGGGCCAAATATCCGTCCTTGAGTAGCAATTACCTTCAGTTTTGAGCTAAAGAAATGTTGTTTAATGAATTAATAAAAGCAAAAACGACATTTTGTGAAAGAACCCCGCACATAGCTTATAGGAAATGGCTTTCGGCTAATCTTTCTGAATTTTTAGTATTTTCTAGATGTTGATGTTCTGATTAAAAGTGTCCATGGCCGTAATCCAATCCTATGACTAGTTTTTGAGTTATAGCCCTTTAAAGTTGGCAACTTCTTACTTTGAGATTGTTTTCTTAAAAATTATCAACTTTATTATTTTTTTTTATTGCCTACTTTTCGTAGGCCTTAAGGTTTCTTTCACTTATATAGAAATAAAATGTACAGGATGTTAAATTATTTATATTATTAAATAAATTAAATAATTAAATAAATAATAATAATGGATTAGAAAAATCCAAAAAAAAAATTTACTAATTTTTTTGAATTTTGAAAAAAAAAAACGGCTAGATTTTGTTCATATCAAATATCTTGTAGTACTGTGGATGAAAAAAAAAGGGTATAGGTTGACGTACAATATATTGCCGGGTATTTTATTTTTAAAAAGAATTAAAAATTCTCCTGATATCTAAGATAAGAATGTGTTAGAGAATAATTATTGGAAAAGAAAATGGTTACAGATTGGAATAATAATTTAATGAATCAATTAAAAGTCGTTTATTACGTTTTCAGGTAAATATTCAATTTTTTTTTTAAATAAAATACCCGGCAATATATTCTACGTCAAACTATACCCATTTTTTTTCATCTATAGCTTGGTACTACAAGATATTAAAATATGAACAAAATCTAGCCGCTTGTTTTTAAAATTCAAAAAATGAGTAAGTAAATTTTTTTTTGGATTTTCATAATTTTTTAATAGTAGTATTTATTTAATTCGCCTATAAATTATTCAACATCCTGTACATATTTTATTTCTATATAAGCGAAAGAAAACTGAAGGCCTACTTTTCCATCAATAAAAAAAAATAAAAAAGTTGATAGTTTTTAAGAAACAAGTGAAAACTCCAGACAATGCATAAAATTTCAAAGTAAGAAGTTGCCAACTTTAAAAGGCCATAACTCAAAAACTAGTCATAGGATTGGATTACGGCCATGGACACTTTTAATCAGGACTTCAAGCTCTAGTAAATACTAAAAATTTAGAAAAATTAGCTGTAAGCCATTTCCCATAAGCTTTGTGCGTGGTCTGTTTTTATTACTTTATAAATTCAAACTTGTTTAACTTAAAATTGTAGGTAGTTGTGCTTCAAATATGAGTTTTGGCCGATTTTTAGATAAAAGTAAAAAGTAACGAATTAAACTCTTAAGAAAGTGCTCTTGGTTTTTAAATATTCAGTATTTTATCGTAAAAAATAAAAACAAAAATTGATTTTTCGATTTTTTTCGGATATCTTCGGAAATAATTGAAACTTTTTAAATTTCTTTTTTAGCAATTATTTAGCATTAAAATATGCAACTTTGCCTCCATTTAACCAACTCTCAATCTCTTATAGTCACAGAGACAGCAATACTAATGCATCGATTTTGTAACGCCCTGTGGATTATTTTAAATTATTTCACGTAAAAAATTTTTTTTGATTTTAGATTCTTTACAAACTCAACACGATAAAGGAAATAATGCTACTGCAAACAAAACTACGGTAGAAAATAACGAAAACCCGGACGACATACAAATATCTGAGGGCATGCATTTAGAAACTATAGAACAAGTAAAATCGGATCCCACTTTCAAATATTTAAACTTATTAAAGCAGCAATTTCCTTATAGTTTAGAATCCAGTACGCTTATAGCCAATATGTGTTGGGAGTACGCGTTATCTTGGAGAAAAGACATTTGTAACTTGGATAATTTAAAAGCAGCTTTAAAATGTTTGAACAATATTACCGACGGGAATATAAGGCAAGGTGTTTTTCAGTTGGTGTGGAACACACACTTGAAAATCGTAGCTGAGAGTAGCTGTAAGTTGATCAATAAAGTGGGCAAATTGCCAAAGGAGCGACTGTGTCAACAGGATACTGGTTTGACAGATAAGCAGATTGCCGTATTTATTAGTAAGTCCTTAGAAATTTATTTACAGAAAATAATCATTGAATTATACATTGAAATATACATTTTTTCTAGCTACCTAACAAAAATATCTTACATATTTTAACACAGTAAAGGGCGCTTTCTACAAGTAAAATGTTGCAAATATTACAAACCCTCAATTTCTGTTGTAAAAGACACCTTATACCGCTTTAACGCAACAAGATTGACAGATAAAAAGTGTCTTGTTTAGGACCTTAGAAATTTGAACCTATCAATTAGCAATAAATTACGTTCTGATTACGTATGATATACTGGATGTCCTTGGAATGACTGTACAACGCTTTACCACAAATTCCTTAACCAAACTGCACTGCACTTACCTATATGCAATGTTGCTTCGTTTTGCCGCTACAGGGCGCTAAAGTTTTCAAATTAATGTCGTTTTTTTGGAATTATTTCTAAACGCTTTTATCTATTTCCACTAATTTTGGAACTAAGCATGACCATCATTAATAGCGTGTTTTGACGTATGCGCCATCTTTTTTTAATACCTGCAAATTTAAAAATGGCGTGTGATTGGTAATTAAAAGTTCCCCTTTTTGTTACCCCCCGTATAAATGACTTACATTACTTCTTTGACACTTGCTGACTTCACGTGGAAACTTTTTTGTCTCTTGTAAAAATCTATCCAGACATGCAGTTTCTCTACCAAAAAATTATTTACCATACCTTGTAATTCTTCATTGCTGTTTATTCAGAACGAGAAAACATGAAAAATTTTTAAATTCTTAATAACTACCAACTAAACTGCTGGACAATTTCTTTCGAGCAAGAAAAATTTCGCCTAAATTTAACAGTTAATATTTTCTGAACCAGATATGATATCGATCTACGGTTTTGATTGATTGATAGATTCATCCCTTGAGAAACAATTGTCAATATTGGATTATCTTTAACTGTCAGAAAATTTTATATACAGGGTGTTAAAGAAGACGATGATTTTTGTTCCAATTTTAATGGCGTGTAACTTTCACAATAATATTTTTTAATTTTATCACTCTACGTCAATTGAATCACTGGTTCATAGCAAAGAAAGTCATTTGTCAAATTTTTGATATTTTCTATATTTTAAGAAATACCGATTTTTTTGGAAAACCTTGCTTTATTTTAGCTTATTGGTAGCTAAATCTCACTGTGCGTTGTATCGTGCAAACTTTGCGAGTGAAAACCTTGATTATGTTCAGTAACAATAGTTGTACCTAAATGTTATAATGTACAGAGGCGTACTTATAAACACCTATATGTCTATGGTTTATGAGTATCTCACAATTTTTCACGATTGTTTTATATTGGAAAGTACTCGCCCCTAGATTAGGTCAATTTTTTCTTATTTTTTAATTTTTCATATCGCACTACAGGTATATTATACAGTGTGTTTACAAAATTTTAATAAAGATAATTTTTTAAATTTAATTTTTGGAAAAAATGTATTTATTAATTTCTAACTTTCTAACACTATACTCATAAATCATAGACATATAGGTTATTACACGATACAACGCACAGTAAGATCTAGCTACCAATAAGTTGAAATAAAGCAAGGTTTTCCAAAAAAATCGGTATTTCTTAAAATATAGAAGATATCAAAAATTTGACAAATTACTTTCTTTGCTATGAACTAGTGATTAAATTGACGTAGAGTGATAAAATTTAAAAATGTTATTGTGAAAGTTACACGCCATTAAAATTGGAACAAAAATCATCTTCTTTAGGGTGTCTATATAAAATTTTCTGACAGTTAAAGAAAATCCAATATTGACAATTGTTTCTCAAGGGATAAATCTATAAACCATTCAAACCTGTAGGTCGATATCATATCTGGTTCAGAAAATATTAACTGTTAAATTAAGGCGAAATCTTTCTTTCTCGAAAGCAATTGTCCAGCAGTTTAGTTTAATTTTTATAAAAATTGTTCGAAACTTTTTCATGTTTTGCATCGTAAATAATTTTTTTGTAGAGAAACTGCATGTCTCGCTAAATTTTTACAAGAGACAAAAAAGTTTCAACGTGAAGTCAGCTAGTATCAGAGAAATAATTTAAGTCATTTATACGGGGGGGTAACAAAAAGAGGAACTTTTAATTACCAATCACACGTCATTTTTAAATTTACAGGTGTTTAAAAAAGAGGACGCATACGTCAAAACACGCTATTAATAGTGGTCATTCTTAGTTCCAAAATTAGTGAAAATCGCTAAAGGAGTTTAGAAATTATTCCGAAAAAACAATATTAATTTAAAAACTTTAGCGCCCTGTAGCGGCAAAACAAAGTAACATTGCATATAGGTAAGTTTACCTAGATCGCCTTATTTTTGGGTAAGGAATTTGTGATGAAGCGCTGTACAATCATTTCAAGGACACCCTGTATATACAAAACTTGACAAATCCATGTCATGATAATACACTCTTTTTAGGTATATGTGCAGACTTTCTAGACTCGTTTCTAGACTCTTCTCAATCGGGCTGTGATTCACCGAAACCTGACCTCAAATTCGAAGCGATTTGGGAAAACGGTGGATCTCAACCTTTAGTAGAATTAGCGATTCAACAAAAAGAAGTTGATTATAATTTATTGCATTTACATTATCAGTTATCTTTGGTGTTATATATGATAACAAAGTTTGCAATAAAGCACTCCAAGCCGGTTAATAACTTGTTTGAGGCTTCTCTGGTTATTTTGTTATTTACAGGTAAGTCTTAGGTTTTGTAATTTTAAAATAGTAGTTATAATACAACAGATATTTTAATAATAAATAGAATAACATTGATAAAAAAATGACTAACCTATATTTAATATAAAATTATTGAAAAAAAGACACATTTTGGGTTGAAGTCTTTGTAACACACCATATTATCCGTTGAACAAAAAACGGTCCATATAAAAAACAAACATTATCCTATTATTATATACGTTTTTTTCAGATCTTCAAAGAAAAGTCGATATGAACTGGAATAAGACAGACATAAAGATTAACTCATCCCGAATGCAGTTCTTACGCAAAATAGTTACCTCCAGTTTGGAAACGGTTACGCTTAGTGAAGATGGACAGATCTATTGCAAGGAACATGTGGAGTGGATGGATAAATGTCTAACATTGGCTAGGATATGGAATTTGAATGTTGATGACCTCAAAAGGTAAGTTATATGTATCGGCATAAGTAGGAGGGGGGGGGGGGGGGGCTAAGCCCCCCCTTGAATCGAAATTTTCCCCCTTAGATCAAATTATGTTTTTACATCCTTTTCTATATAGCACGACTTTTTTTAGAAGTCATCTTTTGTAGGTGTTGGATTATTGCGAGGTCGACCTTTTTTTTAGAGAACATCTTCAGGAGGTGTGCGTCACTGGTTATATCTTTATAACTCTATACAACATTAAAAAAATTTTGAACGTAAAACATATGGAAATAATATATTATGCGTTAGTTAAAACTCATTTAAATTACGGAATTTTAGGTTGGGAAGGAATAAATAAAACTTTAGGTAAAAAATTAGAAATATTACAGAAAAGGTTTCTAAAAATTATATTTAATAAAGATTATCTTTATCCTTCAATACAATTATATTCTAAAACAAAAAAAAAATGTATATTAGACAACTTTACATTTATAACATCTTAATATATATTAATAAAAAAAAATCTTATACAGTTTAAAACCCATAATCATAATACACGTTATAAAAATGAAATAGCCATAAACCCTAAAATAAATAAGTCCATAGGACAAAAAAATTTCAAATATTTATGTTTTTATTTAAACGAAAACCAATAAAAATTTAAAAATATATTTCATTAAAAAAATATAAAGTTGAAATAAAATCATGGATATTGGAAACTGACAACTTAAAAAAATGTTTGGAAATGTTTTAATAAATATTGTTATGAATAATATATTTTTCAAAATTTTTATATCCTATATCTATCCTATATTTTCTATTTGCAATTTTACTTTTATATAATAATAACAAATATATAAAAAAAACATATTTTAATATTCCTATATATTTATAATTTAAAATACTAAGATTTGCCCCTAACAAGCACGTCTTCGGGGGATCAAAGAAGAATTTTATTGAGGAAGATAAATATACACATTTATTGTATTATAAATATTGAAAATAAACTTATTATTATTATTTATAAAAAATATGGATTTATTTTCGTTCAATAGTTTGTTACAATAAAATTTCTAAGGTTCCAGTTTGCTCAAAATTTCGGGTTGGTTCTTAAAATGTATTTATTGCAGGTTTCAAATTTCCCAACTGTATATAAGTGGTTATGACCTAATAGCCCAAGAGCTGATACCCGCTGTAAATGAATTGAGTTTACTAGGAGAGGAACTTCTGAAGGTAGCTGGAAAAAGACTGTCACTATATTTGAGTTCATCGCCGAATTTAAGTGAAAATATTGCCGCGTTGAGTCCAGCTTTAAGTAGATATATAGATACTTTGGTAAGTATTGTTTTTGATAATTAAATGTTTGAAAATAATTTTAAACACCTTAAAAACAACAAAATTTCAGAAGTAGAAATTTAAACATTTTATATATTTCAGCTAATTTAAACCTTCAAATCTACTTCCGGTTTAACTGGAAGTGAAGTAAACTTTTTAATTAAATCCACCATAATTTAATAAAGCGCAGCTTTTTTCTAATTTAGATGTAAATGTAGATGATATAGGAGATGTAGAGTGCATCTGGAACACCCTGTATACATTTTACGAAACACAGGAAAAATAATGTGTGATATGTCATTGAAAAAAGAGTTTTCTATAGAATGTAAGCATACAATAAAAATTGAGGGTTGCTACTTAAAGTTTAAACGTTGAATTCACTTCCTGTTAAACCGGAACTGAGATTTTGAGACGCAGTTTAGAAATTTATATTTTTTTTAAAATTTTTTTAGAACGGGGAATGGTGTTCTCCTGGCAGTCTAGAAAACATTAAGAATCTTGCCACACAAGCATTTCACTGTTTAACCGAAGAGCAGGAAGAATATTACAAATTGGCCGAATTACTTTTAGACGCTTGCAATACCTTGGAGGACATAAACCCTGAATAAATTACAATAATGAAACGACATCTATTCTCTTTTTATTAAAAAAAAAATCCCATGAAAAAATTGGTACATAATTTAGAATTTAAGGGCAAACCTTTTTACTATCGGCCTTTATTTATACCTAATAGTTCTTTGTATAGGGTTTACCCAGACTTAGGTAATCAATCATTATATTTTTTATTATTTTCGGAGGTATTAAAAAATGTTAAAATATAAGTTTTAGATATTTATGGAAAATTTATTGTTATAAGAAAGAACCAATTGCACATGAAAGTTCAATATTTAAAATTTTATTCTGATTTATGATTTTGTTAGAAGAAATAAACGTAATTTGTTACTCTAAAAACTCGTACGAAAAGTTCCATATTTTATCAAAAAAAAAAAAAAAAAATTGAACCTAGACTTCCTTGTAATCCATCCCCTAAATGGCATTTCCAGCAAGCTACAAACTACACAGGGTGTTTCACGATGGATGAAACGTTAGACATTTATGGAAAACGGGTGGTACGTTTTCTTCAAAAATTTGGTTAGTCAGATAAACAATCCGGGTCTATCTTTTTAAAATAATTTCAGCAATGCGTCATTGCCGCTTCTGTCCGAAACAGGTGGCAAAATCGTTATTTTTAAATGGAACACCCTGTATATTATATTTATTTCTAATTCCCTATAAAATTCCACGTATATTTTAAATTCAATAATTTTTGAGATGTTGACGTTTAAAATATGCCATTTTCAGACTTTGACAGGCTGTAGGACTGGATCGGCGCATCCTAGAGAAAAATGGTTTTCACCTCTCTATCTTAGTTTTTTATTCTCTATCCAAAAACATCAACTTCTGGTTTAACATGTTAAACCAAAAAAATTGTTTTAGAGTTTAATATGTTAAACCGGAAGTTGTAGCTTTTAGAGATTAAAAAACTGAGATAGGAAGGTGAAAACCATGTTTTTCTAAGATGCGCCGTTCCAGTGCTACAGCCTGTCAAAGTCTGAAAATTGCATATACATATCTCAAAAACAATTAAATTTAAAATATACGTGTAATTTTATAGGGAATTAGAAAATAATATAATATATAGGGTGTTCCATTTAAAATAATGATGTTGCCACCTGTTTCGGGCAGAGGCGGCAAGGCTTTTAAAACGATAAACTATGGTTGTTTATCTGAGCAACTTATCACCCGTTTTCCATAAACGTCTAACGTTCCATCCACCGTGAAACACCCTGTATATCATTTTCAGGTTTCATAATAATACAGTCTCTACTCTCTAGAACTACTCAGCCCAACATTAATTTACTATCACTTCTCTTTCACGCGCTGGCCGTTCGTGCTGGGTACGTTGGAGATCTTCGCCACGCGAAACACTTTACCGGTCATATTCAAACGAAACAATATAAAACATGAAAACAATGGACGTCGTCATGGCAACCGTCGGTTCACGTCGGCCATAACATCAATAATACCGCTGTTTTGCGTTGCTGGTTATTCCGCTGTCGGAGAGAAAAGAATAACTTGATATAATGTAATATAATATAACATGTTATGACCAGGTTAAGCACTCTTAACTCGAACTTTAATAGTTAACATTTTTTTGATATCTCTAAATATAACAAAAGTATACGACTTGTTTACTGATACCTGGATTACTTTGTCCAATTGTGATTGTACATTTTACATGTTTTCGGTCTTAAAGTGTTGTCAATGAGTAAAATTTTAATTGTAGGCTGTTAAGTAGATAGATATTTTATCTTTTTTATAAAATACTTGTTATATTTAAGTATTATTGGTCACGTTTTATTCAGAATTTCATTTTCAGTTAGAGTAGACTGATTTTATAGAACGTTTTCTACTAAAAAAATTTACTTATATTTTTTTAAAAAATAAGTAGTTTTTCGATTCACTTTTGTTTTCTTTATTAATTAAAAAGGGCACTTTTTTGACATTACATTTGGCATACTTTTTCTAAACTAGGTCTTGGCCAAAAAGATGACGTTTTGCAAAACCAAGACTTTTTAGATAACAATGAAAACCGCCACTACATGATTTAATGTAAGCCAAAATGGATAAAATCGACGATAAAAAAGTAAACTTCTAGAGAAAATTACGTTTGAATACAGAATTTTGAGTAAAAAGTGATCATAATCCTTGCTAGCCAGCTTTTAAGGTTTAAAAATAATTGTGATAATTATGTAAAAAACAGAAACGTCAATCTAAATACATGCCGTTATGTTGGCTTTTCTGTTTAAATTAGAAAACGTCAATAAATTAGGTTTTAACTCATTTGTACAGCTTTCTTTCCACAAATAAAAACAATAGTTCGGTTCAAATAAAATCCAGCCAGATATACAGATTAATATCTGCTCTGTGCAGATGACTTTTTGTTTCAGCAGTTAAGTTACTGTCGACCTTCTACAAACAGTACAAATTCTTAAACTTTTAGGTTTAAAAGGATCGACAGTGGCGTCTCGTGACCTCCGCAATAAGTTCATTACTCACGTCCAATTTTTTAGAAGTTACTTTTGTTTAAAGACGTAACAGTCCCCAGAAAAAGTTTACACAACCAAACAAAAAATAAACTAAAAACAGGGTGATTCCTAAGTTAATGCTTTTTTTAGCTGTGTATAGAAGACATTAAAATAAACAACATATTCAAATACCTTGTTTCAAAAAACTCAAATTTAGGTACCTACACATTCATTTATTACACTATGGATCAAATACGGGCCTGCCTAACTTAAACATAATCTCGAGCAGCAGCCGCACTTTGACGACAATCACCGTAAATTAGATATATTTTTTAATTTAGAAATCATTTGAAAAAAATTTTCACATTAGATTTTTATGCCATTATACACATAAGTTATTTAATTCCAATTAAAAACCAAGGATTTATGTTCGGTTGGTTGCAGATTATACAGGGTTATTTTATTCCTAAGTTAATACTTCTTTTTTAGCTGAGTATAGCAGGCATTAAAATAAACAACATTTTCAAATACCTTTTTTCAAAAAACTCAAAAGTAAGGTACTTACATTCATTTATTACACTATTGATCAAGTACGGTTCTGCCTAACTTGCCCGTTGAATAACATTAAGAAAACTTCCGGGTGTAGGATGAGCCCGCAAGGGAATAAAGCGTTTTACGTATAATTTCGAAGCAGGAGCCGCACTTTGATGATACCGTAAATTAGCACCATATCTACTAGTTCATTGTTTTCAAATTTTACCATTTTCACGTTTCACCACTTTAAAATTAACTTGCTTTAAAAAAAAACACACCGCAGCGGATTGCCAAATAACTGACCACTGATCAGTAAATTGCATGACTAATAAGACAAACAACATAAAGCATAGCAGGCTACGTTTTGATGACCAGGCCCGCACTTAGATTTTTTACTTCTGTATCTGGCCTATACCTACCTATTTAAGTTTTTTGAAAAAATGTATAAAAAATAAGTATCAACTTAGGAATCACCCTGTATATAAAACACACATTATTCTTAAGAGTCTACCAGCGTGAAACGCGGCATCGTTTCCTGGCTTATCTAATTGAAAATTTAATACAATAATTTTACTAAATGGTTCACAAAAACTTTTAATTTGGCGGATGATACCTTACTTTTTTTCAAAAAAAAAAAATTGAAATCTTTTTTTAAAGTTTCAATTATATAGGTTTAACTTATATCGTCCGCCATGCAGAAGCAGGCGCGGATATAGGGGGGGGGGGGGGGGAGACAGTCCCCCCCTCGAACCTTACAAAATGGGTGTTTTTTTACTTTGAGCCTTGAAAATTGTAGGGCATGTGAAGAGTCCGAATTTTTTTTAGAAGTTGCTTTTGAGAGTAGGAAGATTTTTAGAGCCGGGATACGGTCTTTTTCTTTTAGAAGTCATTTTTTTTAGTCGCTCACCCCTCGACAAAATTCCGCACCGCCACTGTGCAGAACATAAAAATAGAAATATTATGCGGCTATTCATGTTAATTTCTTATTTTCCATTAACATTACAAATAATGCCCTGATATTATCTTAAAAATCTTCACTGACGCTGCGCCATTTAATTCCCGTGAAATTCGTTTTTATAATATATTGTGTATAAAAAAAGACATTTTATTGCCATCGTCAGACACAAGTACATACAGTATGCGCGATGTGGCGGAAATACACCGATTTTTTTTATAAGGTACCTAATTATTATTTGAAATAAAGAAAAAATATTTCAGTAGGTAGGTATTTTGCCGTTTTGCCTCTTTTCGTCCATCTTCAGGATAACTAAAAAAACTACTGAGTCTACTAAGCTGAAATTAGGTTTACGTAATAAATTGCATCAAAAAGTAAGTTTTACATCGAAGCGATTAAAATTTACTATATTTAGTTAATGGTTGAACGTACAGAATGAATTTGCTGATCATTCAAAAGTTGGACAAAGTGTGTCAATACTATCAATAGATGAATAGTCCAGCCCGTAGCGATGATGTAATGATTTGGTACACAGTGAGTGACTACAGCAAACTGCACAGACCCTAATATATGTAAGTGAATTTTTATTTTTATTATTTTTTTGTATTAAAACAATACAAACGTCTTTTTGCTGGTTTGTAGATCCTACTTACGCAGTGCATTTATAACGATTAGTCTATGACTGACTGAATGAATTATTTGTTTATTGACAAAAACTGGTTTAATTTTTGTGCATTTGATTGTAGTGCTAAAGACGAATACTAAGATAAATATTTAAAAAATAGTTGCATGCGTTCCGCTGTCCCAAAATATCAATGGTAGTAATAAAATTAATTATGCCAGTACACATTTGGTAACGCATAAATTAAATGTCTAAACGTTGTATATTATGTTATATTAATTTAGAGCTTTGGGTTTTAGAAAATAATTCCTAAAAATGAAGTATTTAGGTACTATAAATTTATATGGATATTTCAAAAATAAAAGTGGATCAGATCGCGCATAAAAATGCCTGTAGGTAGGTACTAAAGCTAAGTAAACCCAGGCCCGGTCCTAGGGCCCCGCTCTCAGAGGGACCCTGAGCTCGATCAGAACGATACTATTTATTCACATAGTTTAAAATAAAATATTTCATTTACAAAACTAAGATGCTGCTAAATTTTTTTATTAAAAAAAATATTTTACAAAATCGACAGGTTTATTTATTACTATATGCAAAATAAAAAACTCGTAAAATTTTTTTGACATGTTGCGGCACACGTTCGTCGCCTTATACTTAATACAAGCAAAACCTATTTTAAATTATATTTGTTTTAAGAAATATTAATAATATTCTTTTGCGATAACTATAAAGAAGCCGTCATCGACCTACACTGGCAGGTTCAATCACACGCCTCGACGGGTGGCGGTTTCTTTATAGCTTCTGAGAAAAACAGTGAAACCTCTCTTAGGCGGACACCTAAATGTGGCCGAATAGAGGTGTCCGCCCATGGGAAATTTGTTATTAGGTAATATGTAAATACAAAAGTATTACTACATATATGTATGTACAAATAAACATTTATTAAACATAACAAAAATACACTAGTTTTAGTTAGGATGTAGTACTAAAAAACGCGACGTTTTTCTGCCATCGTTTACGATTTTTACCTTACAACTCACAAATATACGGCGGACTGCTTTCGGGGAATCACACTACTTTCATTCGGCGAAGTCCTTTAGCGTTGCCACGTATACGCAATTGGTTGCCGGTCTGTTTTCAGAGAGTTTCTGCACCATACTTATTCGTCTCCTAAACATTAAAAAAAAGTGTCCTTTTAAAGGAGAGTTTTCGCACTATTTGCATGAAAACAGCCTGTCCGCGTCCGCTCAAAGGAGAGTCCGCCCAAGAGAGGGTGATTTTCATGAAATTTAATATACACAGTTCCGGACTATAAAAAAATGTCCGCTTAATAGAGATGTCGGCTTACCAGAGGTGTCCGTTATGAGAGGTTTCACTGTATTTATATTTATAAAAATAATTATTTTAGGGAAAGTTTTTATTTCGTTTAAAATTAATTCAAGAATAAAAAATATAACCTTAAAATTTTTTTTATCTCAAATTAAGCGAGAGGCGGAAAGCTTGATTTGGTACTTGATCTATATCGGCTTCTTTGTATACCATAGTTATTTAAAAAGTTTTTGCCTTTACCCTTTTATTCCATCTCAATGGGTTAAATTGAGGCTCAAGGCCGCGATCCAAATGCCGAGAAGCAAAGTGAATAATACTGACAACGTTTGGCGTAACTTATTACAGATATGGACGTCATCCAAAATTATGAGCGGTAAAATGTTTAGGTACATTGGATGGTTCATCTTGGTTTGGATTCTCTGTGGCGTTATCAATCATCATCCCATAAAAGTAGCGATAAAACGCTTCATTTTTATATGTTAAGTTTTTTTTTAAAGGTTTATTAGCATTATTCAATACTAAATTAAATCCTTGCCCGTTTTATGAAGCATACGCCCATACCGTCAAGTAACCAGCATCCCAAATAATCTCCCTTACCGAAACCACCCCAATCGACCCCCGCGACTTATTCGCAAAATCCGGCGCCGGCGAATTGGCGACGCCGTTGCGTTGCGTCACGGCGCCACGGTCAGTACGATGGCGTCGACGGTAAGACGCGCGTCCTTTTATCCATAAGAATTCAATTTTCTCAGTGTTTCTGAATTGTTGTTAAAATTAAGAATGTGCGCCGAAATTTAGGCAAAATTTCACACTCCCCGACGATACATGCAAAATCAGGTAGGCTTTTAGATAGAACATTTTACATATAAAAACAAAAAGTGTCAATTTAAAGATAAAACAAATTAATGTTGGCAATGTTTCAATAAAATCTAGTTGCCAATATTTTACATCAGTAAATTACATAGCCAGTGGTTGACAACTAAAACAAACAAATGCAACTCGATCCTGAACAAAAGAGGAAGAATAAGGTCAAACAAATGATCTTGGAAAAGAGGTCAGTCACGGTCGCCCTCGATTAAAGGAGTTGTTTATCTTAGGGGGTGAAAAACGCTGGTTATATAGAAGATAAAAGAAATGGCAGTAGACTTTTTGGCTACTCTGCTGCTATTGGTTATTTACGAGTAAAAATATAAGGGTGAGGGTAGGCTTTTCTGGTACCTATGTAATAGTTTATGTATACAGGGTGAGTCTTAACTGGAATAGATTCGGTATAAAAGAATCCATCGATTAATACACGGGTAGGTACTGATGATCCAACAATTTCTAAGAATTCTATCCTTTATCGAGGCCTGGATACTAATTTAAGTTAAAAAAAAAAATGCAAATGCATGCATTGTGATTCATGCAGTGGCACCTGTCAAAAATGAAAAGTAAGTTTAAAAAAAATGATCCTTCCTCACCGTGAGCTCCGCGGATGAAACTTCCCCCGGTTCAAACTGACTTCTAAACAAAGACATAAAATAATTCTTTGATTTTGGGTGGGCAATCATCTTTTCAGGATGGGTCAGTGCTCACTCTGCCCTCTGGCGCCGCCACTGGATTCATGCAATGCCTATATGTTTGAAACGACTTGAGGGTAATTAATTTCCGTACAATACCAGTGATTGTCCAAGCGTTGGGACGTCATAAAATGTTAATCGATGGCATGCACCTTGAAAGTATTTTATTTTAATTTCCAAGAGTCAGTGGCAGCTCGTCAGGTGAAGTAGGTAAAGGGGGTCTTCACCTAAAAAAAATAAAACCAGGAGGACATTTTTTCGACAATATTAAATATTAATGTACCAATACAGCTACCATTTTAGCCCTTAAAAAATAATTATGTTCGAATTAATAATATTAATTTAATTCGAATGTAGCTATGCATAATAGGGCCACGGTTAACTCTGATGGACAATAATTATAAACACTCGTGCATTTTGGTGCGCCCCAGCGAGCGTGTCCGTTAGCTCAAAGTAAGTGAAGACCCAAGGCCCAACATGGCTTTGATATTCATCGTCGCTATGGTTACGTGACGTCAGTCACGCAAACAGCATGTAACAATTTGCATTATGATGAAGGGCAATTTAAAAATAGATTAGTCGTATGTACTATTGTTTTAGCATTGGTTCGCCTAACCTTAAGGTATTTGTTTTGAAGCTTCGCGGTTATAGATATCGTTTCTACGTGATTTATTGTGTGATTAAAAAGTTTTGTTTTTACTTTTCAGTTATTTCAGTAGTGTACGTACTTACTTAATTGTGTGTTTTAAAAATGAACCCAATTAATGATATAGTTTGTAATTTGTTGGAAACTCCATTCAGTCGTTGGACAGATGAGGATAAGAGAGACGTTTTGTTACACGGGTTTTTAGTGTTTGTTTAAGTATCCGCACTATACCTAGCTCTTCACCATTCTTTAAAACCGCGAGCCGCCATTGCCAAGAGTTTTGTGTACTTTGTGTACGTAATTTTATATTTTCACTCGTTTTTGAGCTACGATCGGACGCATAACGATTTATTTACTTTTTATTGTTCGATATTTATCGGTATTTCCACTAGTGCATTGCATTTAATATTGTTTTCTCAAAAACAACTAAAGTCTCTTACTTTAAGTTAGGTATATTTATTTATTGAGAAATATTAAAGTATTTTTGTACATCTGACTTTTGCGCTAATAACGAACGCCAAGATAAATATTTGAAAAATAGTTCGGACGTTCGGCTGTGTGTGGATATTGAGTATGGAAGGGCACTGATCTAGGTGACATGGCAAATTTTAATGCGGCCGGATCCACTTGCCAGGCCTACCTTATTAAGTTGTTGCTTTGCCGTTTGCCGCAATATATTCGCGGATAAACTAACGAGATTTTAGCGTGTATTCAATTACACAGCGGGTGGAATAGGGCCGTGCGAGGTGGCTGATTTTACGCGTTTGCCAGGAACGAACGGCTGCAGAGAATTCGGTACCTAGCCACAACCGAGCGCATTACATGATGGCGCGTAGATTAGTGGGTAACGTATGTGGTCAGAGAGTTGCAGGTAGTGTTGCCAATCCTCCTGAATTATCGGTAGATTTCAGTGGTGAAGAGCTAGGTATAGTGCGGGTACTTAAACAAACATTGACTAAAAACCCGTGTAACAAAACGTCTCTCTTATCCTCATTTGTCCAACGACTGAATGGAATTTCCAACAAATTACCAGCTATGTCTATAATTGGGTTAACTTTTAAAACACACAACTAAGTAGGTACGTACACTACTGAATTAACTGAAAAATAAAAACAATACTTTTTAATCACACAGTAAATGATGTAAAAACGATATCTATAATCGTAAGTTTTGCGAAGCCTCAACATAAATACCTTAAGGTTAGGCGAACCAATGCTAAAAAAATGATGCATACGACTGATCTATTTTTAAATTGCCCTTCATCATAATGCAAATTATTACATGCTGTTTGCGTGACTAACGGCACGTTACCATAGCAACGGTAAATATCAAAGCCATATTGGGCGTTGGGTCTTTACTTACTTTGAGCTAACGGACACGATCGCTGGGGCGCGCCGAAATGCACGAGTGTTGTCATTCGGAGTTAACCATGGCCCTATTATGCATAGCTACATTCGGATTAAATTAATATTATTAATTCGAACATAATTATTTTTTAAGGTCTAAAATGGTAGCTGTATTGGTACATTAATATTTAATATTGTCGAAAAACTTTCTTCATCTACGTCACCAGACGAGCCGCCACTGGTAGATTTATCAAATATATTTATTTTTTCCGGACGAATTAAAAAATAAACGAGACGAAATAAAATTATAACGTATTATTGGGCAGGTGGTAGGGGGGAGGGGGCCACACAAGTAGGAACCACCACTGATATCACCAGCAAAATATAATTTAACTAGAATAAATTTGTTTTCTCTGAATAACTCAAGCTACAAACGATGTAGGTACATAAGTTTTTAATTTTGGACTTACCTTTGTTTAGAAAGAATAATTTCTAAAGATGAACTATACTAGCATAAATTACTACAGTAATTAAGTAAATAATAATGTACATATTTAAAAAATGAAAATTAAATAATAATTACAATTCGTTACATGAGAACGTATAGTTTCAGAACGCATATTTCCGTATATTTAAACTAAAAAAAAATCATACGTCCCGATATGGATCAATTCAGTAACAACAGATTAAAATAATCAGACCACATCAATATTTTTATGTTCGCATAACCATTAGAAACCTTTTTTGTCATAAAATGCTTTAAGTCGACAGAAACCGATTATTTACCATCAAAACCAAGCTCAAAGAGACAAAAGGTAATGGGAAACAAACATCCAGTTTTGTCAGTTTATTTACGAAGCTGAAACAAACAACGACTGAAAAGGCAGCGCGTGGCAGCTTCTATATAAGGTTTTTACTGCCTAAATGGCAAACAGAACATACATGGTGCATGGGCGTGATCAAGCTTATTATTTCTAAATATAGGTATTAAGAGTGAAGTCTAGTAATGCATTTCATTTTTTGATCAATTCAATCATTTTCGGTGTATTCAAAAAGGGGCCAAATACACGTCCTTGAGTAGCAATTACCTACCGTTTTGAATAAATGAAATTTTGTTTAATGAATTAATAAAAGCAATAAACGAAAATTTGTAAATATTTTGTCCATTTTTCTTTTTCTGCTTTTATTACTTTATACATTCAAACTTGCTTAACTTTGAATTGTAGGTAATTATGCTTCGAATGTAGGTATTAGGCCAATTTTTGGATAAAAGGAGAAAGTAACGAAATATTGATTAAAAAACGAAATGGCGAATAGATCACCAGACCTCACTTTTAAGCAGCGACCCGTGTACAGGTTCAATTACAGGTTCGAGTTGTGTGGTACTCGTCGACAGTAATTCATATTCCTATCCTCAAAGTATGCCGTGGACTCATTCCCGCATAAAAAAAAAGAAAAACACAATGTTAACCTAATATTATTACAAGATTTTAAGTGTAGCGAGTTCGGTTTTGCCATCAGATTGCTCAGATTACTCCGCGCCCTTCGTTTAATGTTTTAGAGCAGCGGTCGGCTCTTCTCTATGCGGCCCATGGCTGGTTTATTGATAATTATAAATAAACGTCTTATATACCTACATAAATAAATAAACACCCGCGCAAAATCGTACAAAGAAAGAGTGCATATAAGAGAGAACGCGCCCTATCTGCGATCAGCGTTTTGTGAATTAGTCATCGTGAGTGCAGGGGGGGCGCAGTATAGAAGAACAATGACTTCGAGAAGGTGTCTGGTAAACTGAAGATTTTCACAAACCCATTTTCTTGTGATGTTGAGGATGTACCCAGTCATTTACAAATGAACGTGATTGATCTCCAATCTAATGACACTCTAAAAAACTTTTTCTTTAAAATTAAAGATCTTGTTAAATTTTATGGCAGTTTACCACCTAATTTTAATGAATTGAAAAGGTTTGCTCTGCAATTAATTACAATTTTTGGTAGTACTTACTTATGCGAACAAACCTTTTCGATTCTTAATTATGGAAAAAACAAATATGCTTCCCGTCTCACAGATGAGAATTTGAAAGCTATTCTAAGAATTGCAACTACAAACCAAGAAGCTAACATACAACAAATAGCTACTCAAATACAGCCTCAAACATCACACTAAATTTTGTAAAAGAACAGTTAATATCTACTTGGAAGTTCTCGTTTAAGTTTTTTAAAATTATTTTTCCTCATTTTTGTTATTCCTACGTATTAATAAAATTTAAATAAAATTACATATTATCCAATTTATAAACAAATTATTTCAATTTTTCACCATGTGGCCCTTGCCTGCCAAAAGGTTGCCGACCACTGTTTTAGAGGACAAAAATAAATCTGAATGTCGTTGGAGGTACCTACATATTTTTCGTCGAAGAATTCCGACAGATTTTAAAAATGAAATTTACGAAAGGCCGGAATATTTAAAATCTAACCGTTGGCGTTGTTTGAGGGATGAATAAGATAAGCTTACCTTTCGTTAAATTCGCCAAGATAATTTTTTTATTGTACTTTACAAATAATATGATATGAATCCGACCAAATTTTTTGTTTAAACTTGTTTACATACAACTTTACAAAATTCTTAGGTTGGAAAATAAAAATAGAAACTATCAAGATTGTTCGGTAAGTACGAAGTCGTCTGAATCCTCCGTGATCACATGATCTAAAAATGTCATCGCTCTCATCTCATCTGCGAGGTAAAAACTGAACTTGCTTAGTATTACGTAGCGTGTAGCATCGAGTTATATGGATGGCCGCGACAGAGTGTGGGTAAGACAAACCACATGGATACAAATTATACTAAAAATAAAATAACATTTTTGTTTTGAAAATATAGCATAATTAAGACCCAAAAAATAGAAATGTATACATACCGGGTGTTGCATCGTCGAGCGGGACATAGGAAATCCCATGTAATTTTAAATGGGGTTAATTATTGGCTTCCCTAATTATTTTAGGGAAAAATTCTATTTAGGTTTATTAAAGAGCACTAAAACCCACATTCAAAAGAATAACTTTAGATATTTTTGATAAGCCCGTTTACGGGTTATCGCCGATTTCTTTTTAACTATTTCTCCTTTTTATGGCCCCGTATTTGCGGGCACCAGTCAAGGTAAAAGATGACTGTCAAATAAAGTTGTCAACTTGCAAAGGCAGGAACAAAGAAGAGATGCAAGAAATGATAGGGACAAGTTTTATTGTGCGTGGAAGAAAATGATGGGAAGATCAGCACAAGGAAACTTGAGGATGACATAGGATTAGATCACACCACAGCGTTACGAGCCTTGAAACGACATAAATATTATTCATACAAATATGAAAAGCACCAAGAGCTAAGAGATAGGGACGAAATACGACGACAGGAGTTTTGTTTTGGTATGATTGAAAGAGCAAACATGGATAGGGAATTTTTAAAAAACATTTGTTTCACTGACAAATGCACATTTACCTTAAACAATGAACCCAATGTTCAAAATTATCGATATTGGAGCAAAGAAAACCAACACAGGTTTGTCGAAACAAGGACGTAATATCCACAAAAAGTTAATGTTTGGGCTGGGATTTTCGGAGAAAATATTACACGAAATTTAAATGCAGAATATTTTTTGGAACTACTTGAAGATCATATTTTACTTTACATGATGCCGCCAGGGAAAATCAGGAAGTTTGGTACCAAATGGATGGCTGCCCGGCACATAGTACCCTGGCTGTCCAGGAATATTTAAACCGTGCTTTTAATGGAAATGTTATTGGCTTAAATCATACAGTAAATTGGCCAGCCAGGTCTCCTGATTTATCGCCAAATGATTTCTTTCTCTGGGGCCATTTAAAAAACAGTATATACAAAGATAAAAAATACCCAAATCTAGACGAGTTAAAAAATGCTATTTCTGCCGAATGCAATAGAATTTCAGTTTACCAACTAGCGAATGTAAGAAGAGAATTTTATGATCGCCTCGATTATTATCTAGCAGTCAATGGAGGAATATTTGAACATCTTCTTAAATCCTAAAGTTCTAACAATTTAATAGTACCTACCTATTAATTAGTAAAATATTGAAACATGTAAAATGTCATAATTAACCTTGTAATTGGATACTTTATTTTAGTTTTATTCAGATTAATTTGTACTCATAAATACACCTTTAATATTTTCGATGTACGAGTTTTTATAACAATAAAGCACACATTCCAAAATGACAACTTTATTTGAGAGTCATCTTTTACCTTGACTGGTGCTCGCAAATACGGGGCCATAAAAAGGAGAAATAGTTAAAAAGAAATCGGCGATAACCCGTAAACGGGCTCATCAAAAATATCTAAAGTTATTCTTTTGAATGTGGGTTTTAGTGCTCTTTAATAAACCTAAATAGAATTTTTCTCTAAAATAATTAGGGAAGCCAATAATTGACCCCATTTAAAATTACATGGGATTTCCGATGTCCCGCTCGACGATGCAACACCCGGTATATTTATATTATCAGAAACAGGTACTACAGCTCATATACACTACAGTGTTAAGAAATAATCTAATAAATATTTATCGTTGGCAATTTATTACCACAATATATTGTAAAAATATTACACTATTAGTTGTGTAAGAAATTTCCGTAAACTTCATGTAATTTAGAGTATTCTTTATAAAAGTACACTTTATATAGGGTAAATTAAATTTTGGTTGTAAAACTACTTAATTTTTTAAGTAATGCATGAAAAATAAATTTCAAATTCAAACCACCTGAAGTAAAACTTTACTATTGGTAACATGTCATCTCCTGCAGACCGGTTTTGAACTCTGTTGTCTCGTCATTACAGGGTAGAGGTGTTCACGCCATACCAAACGAAAGGTTTTATACTAAGTAAGCCTATGGTATGAACGTTCTTGTATTTTATATAGACCTTAGCGCCATCTCTTGGTAGTCCCACACCAAAAACCTAAAACAATATTAGTTCAAAAAATATTTTCACTATAAATACTGTAAAAAATAAATAGCTGTAATTTTGCATAACAAATAGCGGAAAACATATTTTTGGCCAGTAAATTTTCATAAGAGTTTTAAATTTACAATATCCTTAAAGAAATATTACTTAACCATGGAAATATAGCTTATATATAGTGAAAATAAATAATTCTTGATAATATGGCGTAAAAAATACAGTAGGTACATATTGTGAAATTTTACCATCGTTTATTTTTATTACAGTGTAGTCACTGCACTGGTCCACACAAAAATTCCTCGACACATTTAAACTTGCTCGTTTCATTAAAACAAAAGTTATTAAAACATAATATGCCAGTGGATCCGTAAACAAAGGAAAACCCTCATTTGCCCTATTAATTAAAGAAGAAAAAATCTAATTACCTTTTTTTATTAGTCTCGCGTTTTACCTTTGTCACGCAATATCAAACAAGAATGTGAAAAATTTAAATTTCACATTTTGTTATAGGAAATATCGAATACGTTGGAATTTCTCTTAAGGGTGTTCTATCACCTGGATATAAAAATTCAGTTTTTTTAAAAAAAATTTTCCATTATCAATATTTGTAATGTTATCCACCTTCAAAGACAAGAAATCAAAATTTTCTACCTAGAAATATATTATGGGAATTTCTAAATTTAAGGGCACTTATATCATGTTATACCTACGAATAATTTAGTATATTTATGTCGGGTTAAATTTTAAACAATAATTAACTCACCGCTTGACTGTGACATACATGACATTGGCAGAAATAATTTTCTCACAATCATAGTGGCCCGGTTACTATAATTTTTAATTTACTAATCAGTCATATTTGATTATAAGTAAATAATGTCTAACAATGTCATTTACGTCACAGTCAAACTTGCTGGTTAGTTTATTATGATGATGATGATGATAATAAGGTGCTTTTTAAAAGGTAAGTGGTAACTTCCCATTTAAAAAAAATTAAGTTGAGTTATGTTTCATCTTTGATTTGATTTGATTTGATCTTATACAGGGGTACAAAAAAATTTTTTTGGCGTCAAAATATACACATCATACAAAATCTCAATCGACGTTATTTTCCATATTTAAAAAATATTTTTTCCTATTTCTAACGAATTTGTTCCAGTTAAACTCCCCACACTGTATAAATATATATTATAAATATACAGGGTGTTGGACAAAGGCCGGTACCCCTAAAAGTTTCCCGAAAATTTTCGTAGGGCTGAAAAAGAAAAGAAGTCATGTTCACTGGACTAGATGTTTAAGGTCGCTGAATCCGAATCCCAATCCAACCTCCGTTTTACCCCATCAAGTCTATTGAAGGGTGACACCACCCATTCTGGGGGTGAAACCTGTCTCATTTAAATTCTTATTTGTAAATCCCAGATAAGGATGCACTCTACGGGATCTTGTAAATCATATAAGATACATGAAGAGATGGTTAAATTAGAAAAAAGTTGCGCCATACTTAGTTCTGCAATATTGTGTATTCAAATTTAAAAAACTTCGCGATTTCATTTTTATTTTATTTTGATTCTATTTAAATAGATATGTTAAAATAAAGGTTACGTTCTTATTTTACCATTTTTTCTCCTCTACAAGTTGGAGTAATTAGAATTTTAATGCGACGTTTCGTTTTTTCAAAACCATCATCAACTTTGCTTTTTTAAATAGTAGGGAAATTTTATTTTATTATTTTTAAATTCCCCTTCTTCTTTATAATTAATTCAACGACGTATCATACCTAGTATTAATAACACGTTTCGGACTTAAAAATCCATCATCAATAAGAATAAGTGCAAATTCATCTTATTTGAAACTATTTTATTTTCAATCTCCGTAACCTAATCTGATTTTCATCTGTATAGTAGGCTGTGATAGGCACTTATTATTAAAACAAATTATAAATACTTGCCAAAAAATGACAGATTAGGTTACCTGATAAAATAGTTCAGTACAAATTAACTTATCTAATTTTTTTAGTTTTTAAGTCCGAAACGTATTATCTATACTAGATGTGATACGTCGTTGAATTATACAGTAGGAGAGGATTTTAAAAATATTATATATATATTTATAAAATTCTACTACTATTTAAAAAAGCAAAGTTGCTGATGGTTTTGAAAAACGAAACGTCTAGACTGATAATCCTTTTTTTCCGAGGGCCCGTCCCCATGCGCCGGATGCACTTAGGCCAGATTTGGCCCATTGTACTCACCCTGTCTGGTTGTTACATCTTCTCAGTGATCTCAGTTCCTTGCACTAGTGTGTGTAGCTCAACTGGGAAGAGAGTCAGGATGTCCTCAGGTTTCAGTTTTAGTTGCCCGAGTATTTGTTGTCTCTTCGGATCTAGTGACTCGTAATGGCAAACTACGTGCTGTACAGTTTCCCTGACTTGTCCGCTAAACGTTAAACGGGGTGAATTTAAAAAAGGCATGAAGTTCTTTAGTATGAATTCTTTAGGACACTCGAGGATGCAAATATAACAAGTAATACCCGTAACACTCTGTATACTTATAGTCTTAAGGGAAAGAAAATATATTATTGATTTTCATTAACTAAAGAGCATTTTCACCGATGTAACTTTGAAGGACTAACCTCCATGTAATTTATTAAGAACCGAGAATGATTCGCACTATATAAATGTGCCTTTTCCGTTTTGAAACGAATTAATCTTTTTCAAATTGTTGATATTGTTAAAAAAGTTTAGTTAATTCGATTTATTTATTTACGTCCTACACTACAGATAGTCATTAATTAGGATAGCAAGAAACTTGAAGAAATACATTAATGAAACTTATCTATATACAAGGTGATTCCTAAGTTGATATTTCTTTTTTAGTTGTGTATAAAATAAACAACATTTTCAAATGCCTTTTTTCAAAGAACTCGAAAATAAGGTATTACGCTATGGATCAAATACGGTTCTGCCTAACTTGTCCGTTGAATAACATTAAGAAAAGATCTAGGTATAGGATGAGCCCGTAAGGGAAAGCACCATATCTTCTAGTTCTTTGTTTTCAAATTTTACCATTTTCACGTGTCACCAATTTAAAATAAACTTGCTTCAGAAAAACACACCGCAACATATAGCCAAAATACTCACCACCGACCCGTAAATTGCATGACTAATAAGAGATAAGACAAACAACATAAATTATAGCAGGCTACGTTTTGATGACCAGGCCCGCACTTAGATTTTTAACTTCTTCATCTCGCGTATTTTTAAGTTTTTTGAAAAAAGGTATTTGAAAATGTTGTTTATTTTAATGCATTCTATACACTGCTAAAAAACAAGTATAAACCCTGTATACAGCATGTGAATCCGACCGCGCTATAGTTTGTCTTGTTAAGTCTTCTTAGCCCGAAAAAACTAATCAAGATAGTGAATTTTTGTTTTCACCAATGGAAAGATGTAAGTAAATTATAATATATGAATTATAAAGGAAGAGGGGAATTTAAAAATATTAAAATAAAATTTCCCGACTAGTTAAAAAAGCAAATAAATTGATAATGGTTTTATAAAAATGAAACGTCGAATTAAAAATCTAATAACACCCACTTGTAGAGAAGAAAAAATGGTAATAAAAGTGTAAACTTTATTTTAACATATCTCCTCAAATAGAGTCAAAAAAAAAAAATTGAAAACACAATGTTGCACAATTTAGTAGGATGCAACTTTTTCTAATTTAACCATTTTAATATTTAATCGATTTAGAGTAGAGGGTGCTTGGTTTGACATTAAAGTTTTTGAAACTTTTTTAAAATTTATGTTGGTATGAAATTTCCTTACCGAATCTCCCTCGTTCTTGAATTAATCACAGAAATATTGGTTTGTACAAAAAGAGTGGATATGATGTCCATATCGCACAAGAAAGTAAATTGAGCACGACGCCGTAGGCGGAGTGCTCAAACTTCGGAGGGCAATATGGACAATCCACTCGAGTTGAACAGTATATTTTTTCTACGACCTTATGCTAAAAAATGTAAAAGAAAAGTTTGTAGGTTGCCGGGCTCGAACGACCATTGGTTCCATAGTCCAACGCTCTAACGTTTGGACTATTGAAGCGTTTAGTTAATTATCGGAAACCCAACTGAATAATGATGCTACATGAAATTAATTTGCATCAGGTTGCATTATTGATAAATCTATTATAAATGCATCTAGATTTTATTATATTGAACAAATTAATAACAAATTGTACCATATGCATTTAAATTATATAATTTAGTGTCTTAAAAAAAAGGCGGAGCCCCAGTAAAAATAATATACTGTGATTGGTCAGTACTTTTAAGAACAACAACGGCTTCTCTGTAATTGACTACTGCGATTGGTCAGTTTCATTACCTATCTAGGATGAATATGAGATTTTCCCGCACAGTTAACTGGAATAGCCTACTTTACTCGCCACTTAAGTGTAAAGAAAACAACAAATTTCCATGTGGGAGTAGAAAAATACTTTTTCGCATAGGATTTCAAAAATTCGTGTACTCTACTAAAAAATATTTTTCACGTAATAATTTAAGCACTTAAGTGAAAATTCCATGCCCTTGCAGGTGAGCAAATAAAATAAAATGTCCAACATGATAATATTTTAAGTAAAATGTTTAATATCCTTTAAAGGAAACTTAGAGTACAGGGAACAGGGTGACAAATTGGGATAGTCGCGTTGGCGCCGCCGGGATGTTCCAGATGAATCTCGGAAAAATAAATAAGTTTAAGGTTGATATCGACTCTGCTTAATATAAATAGGTAATATTTTGTTTAGGAGCCGAGGAGAAACGTCATCGTCAATTTTATATTCGGTAAAACTACTTTTAAATGCTGATGATATTGATATTATACGGTTAAAAAAATAAAGAGGCGCCACCTGATGTAATTATTTAATTTTCTTACAACCACCTATGAAAATGAGAAAAAAATCACGGTTAATTTGGCTAGAAAGCGCCGTATATCACACGCGTGTTGAAAAAACAAATTTAACACTAGTGTTGAAATATCAAGGCACACTATTTAATTTAAACATATGTTGCCAATTTAACAGACAACCCCTATTTATTAAAAAGAAAAATTTTTAGAAAGCAAATTGTAAAGTGTTTAACTTATTTATCATGTATTTGTCGAGTGATTCAGAATTAGAGTGTGAAAATACGCCATCTGAAATTATAAAAAATGTTAATAATATACTGGAAAATCTATTACCAGAAAAAACAAATCGCGGCATCAAATTTTTATCAGTAGCGATAGCATAGAGAATAGAGCTCTAGCCTACAGATCGCAAGGTCACAGGTTCAAATCCCATCAGGAGTATTTGACTTTTTTTATAAAAACATTAACTAACTCATTTTGAATTGAAATCATCCTTGTTGGGTGGATTTTTTAAATTTATGTTTAATGCATCTTTCCTTGATTAAATTTAAAATTTGTCATTCTAGTTAATCTAGAAGTCAATCCAGAATTAGTTCTTCCTATGATATATAAAATATGAAAAAATTAAAAAGTTAAACTACAAATAAAGGAACAGTCTATTGACAAACTATAAAACCAGATATTAAGTGGAGCATAATCCTAAGTATGCTAATTTCAACACTAGTGTTGATATTTTTTTTTCAACACTAGTGTTAAAATATTTTTTCACAAATCAAAGGTTTTTTAAACAATTCTTTGTGGTCGTAGGAAAAATAGTGTACATTACTCGTTTAAAAGTGATTATTCTAAAACTCGGATAATTTCCGCACTCGGCTGACGCTTCGTGCTAAATATCTCCTCGTTTGAAAAGTATCACTTTCATCACTCGTTATGTAATATACTATTTCATTACTGAAATAATGAATTAACTGTTTAATACCATCAGTATTAAAGCTTCGCATTTTTTTCCAGCAGTGTATCCTTAATTACTGTGATAAAATTAACTTTAATTGACACTTCAATTATTGCGGTTTGAAAAAGACCTTATTTTGGCGCCATAACAAGGACATTAGCGTCAGCGTCCGTCGAGGCGCCACTTTTAATATGGGGGATGAAGCTGACTTGAATACTGGGTTAATTGAGCGGACAAAGACGGAATAAACAAGAGCCTAATTTATTTTAAATAAAGCCATTGCGTTCTTGCAAGAACGGTTATTAAAAATATTACTAAAATAACTTTTAATAGTAATTTTGAGTGAAAGCAAAAATCGCACTGCGAACATTGATAGCAGTTGCGGCTTCAATATTAACGGCGAGTTTATATATTTGTTATAAAAAATATTTTATTTATTTAGGTAGTAGTTTAAAATGTTCTTGTAGGAAATGTCAACACTGCAACGGTATTTTTGTAAGACAAGATCATTTTTGAAATAACCAGTGAGGAGGGGGGAGTAACCCCCTTAGGAGGCCCATGATTAGCTATAACATTTTCTGTCTAAATAAGTCTTATTTATTTTTAAAAGCAAGAATTAAAGTAAACATTTTAATTGTAAAAACTACTTCTACTTTTTTATTAAAGAAGTGTAATAATTTACAATAAAAAAAATAGTGCGGACAGAAACGAAAATGCTTAATTATAAATCCAAAACTTAAAATTTATACAAAACGGCCTTTTAGGTACAAATATTTCAAAATCTAAACTTTTGCAACAAAAACGACGATTAGATTCGTAATCTACACCCGAAAAATATATGTTTTTTGAAAAAATCATCAATTTTGGCGTGGTGAGCGTATAATAGTATATTACAATAAAAGTACGGTAGGTACGTCTTGACCGCATGTGCCTGATGTTTAACAAAACAAGCCGAATACGAGTTTGGTAAGTCACGCAAATGCGGTAAAGGAACCTACCGTAAGTGTATTGTACGTTATTTTATCTACAAGCATATTTTAGGGCACCAATATTAAATTAATATTAATATTTCTTAATTCATAAGTTTGGATTATTTTAGAAATTTAAATATGTTCGTATTTGTTATACATACAGGGTGTCCCGTAACTTATGGACCGCAGAGTAACTGGAGATACTAGACATCAAACTAAGCCGATTATGTCATATAAGTTTTTTCGGATTGTTACTCGTTCGAGAGATACAGGGTGTTGAAAGTAAAAGTTTATTCTCGAAAATAAGCCATCATTTTAAAATGGTTTAATGAATCGAATTCAAAGTTGGCAATATTATGTTTTTATGAGCAAGAAATAAGAATTTGTAGAAATTTTTAAGTTTCAAACTAGAGGGCGCTAGTTGCATACACTGGGCTTCATAAATCTATGGTAGTTTTTCTTACCTGTGATATTAGGTGTTTTTCAATTATAGTTTCTTAAAAAGGGCATTTTCTGAGTCAAGAATGTGTACTTGATTGATCATAATATGAGGACTTGAAATCAATAACGTGCCAAGTGCCAAAAAGTTATATTTGAGTTATTCACGTTTTATTGAAATATGAAGAAAATTTTGAAAAATTCATATCAAAAAATTTTTAATACTCTTTACTAGCTCATACTTAACACTCTCATGAAAAAATTTGTTTCTTTTTTTCCCCAGTGTTTGGATAAAAAAAAATTATATCAGAAAAATGCTAGAAGGTGTTAAGTCCCTGCAGTATATATGTAAAAAAGTGGTAAGTGCCAAAAAAATAAAAGTCGAACTTTTTTGTTAGTTGTTTGTGTTTATTGTAAAAATGAAACAAATCTTGATACTTATTTAAGTTAACTACATCTACGCAGTAAGTTTGAACTTTTAATAGAAAATGTAGACAAAATTTAACATTAGTTATACGATTAATTGTTCAAAAAACTCTCTATTTTCTTGTTTTATAAAGGGAAGCATTTCTCGAAGATCCTTCTTCTTTTCAACTGACATCTTATTCTCACAAACTAGGGACGGAAAATTCATCTCTTTGATTGCGTTTACTTTTACACCTTTTTTGAGAACTTTGCATGTGGTCCAAGCTTCAATTTCATTGAAAGTAGTCTTAGTTTGCACCACGCCGGGCTTGTCTTTTTTAATTCTAAGCCAAGAACATTTTGAAATTTCAAGATTTCCTGTATTTATATACATGTCTGCTGCTTTTTTAAAATCATAAAACTCTTCCGGCTGTAGCAGAGTGGCTCTAAATGGGTTGCTTGGTGTTGCCGTGACTATGAGTTTTACTAAATCCATTGGTACTTCACACTTTTCGACCCTTTTACGCTTCTCAATATGCCCGGACACTAGGTACTTATGATTAATCTCATCGAATTTACCTGTAATTGTCAAATAAATCCACAGAAATAAAAGCATCTTGTTTTTATTTTGTCCGATACAGTTATCAGACCAAATAGTAAGTTTACGTTTTTCGGTAGGATTCGAAGTCAAGGCCTTAAAAAGACATGAAGCGATTTCATTACCACCACGGCCACTCATACCTTCATGCCATAAGAACATGTGCCCCTTGTTATTGTCACCAAAATGTACACACATATTGTAACAGGATAGTTGACGTGAATAAAACATCTGGCTGTGTGTCAAAGAAGGTAAGGATAGAACTTGTTCTAGGTCCATGGACAACACACAAACATCACTGGTAGGGAGCTGAGATGATGCGGTGTCTTGTTTCATTTCTTGCCTTGCTTTCTCTGCTTTTTTGTGATGAAGTTCTAACATGGCTTTGGATTTGGTATCACGAGGTTTTGCCGCCATTTCTGCTGACAGCAAGTCACACTTACTGCAAGTGTCCGTACGTGGTTTGTGAAATGAAACATTTTTAAAATTTTGTTTAAACGTTTCAAAGAAAAACCTGTAGGTGACCGAAGAGTCAGGAAATTTTTCTTGAAACGCACGAAAGAGTCTGCTGATATTCAAATCCTGGCTTAAATATTCTTTTTGACTTTTTTTCCTTCCGTAATGACTCTCATCTCTCGGAAATGAGTTGACATGTTCTAAAATAAGGTCCTTATCTGCAACGGTAAACTTGGATTTTTTTTGCTTATTTCCACGTGTTTCAATATACACAGACTCGCCCTTTTTTTTCCTTGTCACTAGAGTCTCAACCCTGCGCCTACCCACTCCAAAAACTTCCATGAATAAATTCTTACAGACCTGGACGATGTTTCCAGTTCCCTCCGGCAGAGAAAAACTAACCGTTGCTTGCCGTCTGCTCTCTTTTGGATTATCATACTGACCATGGCGCCTTCTTTTCACAGGAGTAATAACCATTAGACCCATTAAATAAGAATTTTGCTTACAGTTGTCTTGCAGTGCATAGAAATCCTTAAACAGAATTTGTTTTTGAGTATATGGGATACTGCGACACATGAACTTACATTTGCAACTGACCTGAAACGAAACAATCACTAGTTAAGAAAAGAGTTATATTTTTTAACGTAATATTCAAAGAAGTAGTTGCAAAATTAGTTAAAAATATCTTACTGAAACTCGATAAAATTGTAATTGAAATTGAAAAAATTCGTGCACATACCTCATTTTTAGGTTCTGTCTTTCCTTCAATCAAAACATTTTTCTTATTCACATATGGTTCTCCTTTACTTCTAAGTCTCTTTGTTTCATCACGCACTGATTGTCCCTTTTTTCGTTTTTGTTTTTCATTACTGTTTAATTCCATCTTTATAAAAAATACTTATAACACACTCTTATTAAGATGCAGACACCTCGAATAACTCCCTGGCAATTAACGCTCGTTCGGGCACACGTGGCACTTAGCACGTTATTTTACCACAACGCGCTGGCGGATACCACAGGCGCCATCTGTTGGAATTTTTTTTCTGTATTAAAATTGGTCGAGGCACATAGCACGCTTTACAGGGTGTTGGGCATGGCACTTACCACGTTATTCAGGAATTAACTCATTTTTCATTATTTTGGCACTTAGCACGTTATTGATTTCAAGTCCTCATATCTTTAACGGTTTTCGAGATATTTCCCTTTAAACATAGTAAATAATTAAATTAACAAAAACAAAAACAAAAGTGACAATCCGAAAAAACTTATATGACATAATCGACTGAGTTTGATGTCTAGTATCTCCAGTTACTCTACGGCCCATAAGTTACGGGACACCCTGTATAATGTTAAATGGAGTTTTTTTTTTAAATAAAAAATATACTTCAATAGTATAAAAACTTGTTTTTATAGTATGTAATTACTTACAGCACTAGTGCGGTAAAGTGATACTTACCGCTCTCAAGTCAGTGCGGTAAGTAGTTACTTACCGCACGCTTGTAGATAAAAGATAATTACTTTATTTTTAAACATGAAAAACCGAGCCCGAAAATCCCTGGTTATGTACATTTCGGATTAAAACACAACATTCATATTTTTCATAAATGTAAAAATGTTTTTCTTTTTTAAAATTAAAGAGCCAGCTAAGAATATCAAAAAGAGAGTGAAAAATGTTAAAAATATATCTTAAAATACTGCTTTTTTTTTAAACTACATGAATCCCGATGCATCTTTCGAGGTCTCTTCTTGAGCCAAAAATATAAAAATTGGCAGCTATTCAGCTCAAATAAATATTTTTGTTGAAAACTAACTTTTTAAAGCAACCGAACTGCTAAATTCCACTTCAAGTCAACTAATCATGTTATTCAGTATACAGCATGACTCACTCACAACTGGCGTTCATTAGAACGGTGGTATTTCCTGTCATTTCTGGTTATAGCGGGAGTACCTGTCAACTTTGTTATTTTAAACATAATGTAATTATTTTTATTGTTTTTGAATTTTGCTCAAGATTCTAAACAAATCTTGTATAATAGGTCATGCGTCTAATCTGAATAGTTCTTGAGATATTGGTATTTGAAAAATTATATTTTTAGGACTTTGACAAGCTATTGTAACGGTTCATCTTAAAGAAAATCTATTATTTTCATGTGTAGAATTGGTGGACCACCCTGTAGTGTACATATTTATTTATTATTTAACAGTTTTTAAATGAATATTGGAACCTGTTTACTTCATTTACTTGAAATTATTATTGATTACCTACGTCTACTTAAGAATACGTGACCCACTGCATATACCTACATTCGCTTCTTTTTTTTAGTTAAAATAACAATTTTTATGTGGAAGACGGTGTAAAATATTCTGGATGATTAACATATTTTTAGTAAGGGCCAAAAAGTATTGATTTTATTTCATCCTTTTTTAAAGTTCTATGATGTAAGTTTGACTAATTTAATATATTATGAAATAATAAAGAAACAATCATTTTAAATAATAACCTGAAAATAGCAGTAGCTCTTATTATACTGGAGAGTGAAACTTTATGTATTTTAGGAAATATGGTACGTCACTTTAACTCCTCCATTCGACGTTTTATTAATTTATTTGTTCTAAGTCTTTCGCAACTAAATTTTTACAAAAAGGTCAACTATATTATATCTCGATCTATCATTTCTCTGTGCTTAGGGTTATATACAGGGTGTTTCTTAATGACGTGCTAATATTTTAGGGTGTGATTTCTCAAGTCATTTTATGAAGAAAAGTTCATATAAACGTATGTCCTAAACGGCTTAAATTTTTTGCTACAGTGTGTTGAATTATTTTTTTTTAATGCGTTTTTTGTAATATCTCCGAAAGTACTTTAGATAATATTTTCAATTTTGGCATGTGCTAATAGGACAGAAAACCACATCCTTTAGTATTAAAAGTTATTTTTTTGTCCCACCATTGGCGTCCCTGCAAACATTTCCTCTGGTATTTTTTAGAAAAAAAGTGGTACGCCACTGACATTTTTCCATGTGGATATCATTTCTGATTAGCCTGGTCAATTCTGCATAAAAATGGTCTCTTGCGTTTTCCTCCTCAGGCACACCGTTCTTAATTAAAATAATTAAATTAGCTCTACTATTTATTATTATTATTAACATTGATAATACAAAATTTTGTTTTATAAAAATTGTTGGAAATGACCACTTTCATTTAATAGGCATGCTTCCGCCCGTCTAATTTAATTTAATTATTTTAATTAAGAACGGTGTATCTGAGGAGAAAAATGCAAGATATCATTTTTATGCAGAATTGATCAGGCTAATCAGAAATATTATCCATATGAAAAAATGTCAGTGGCGTACCACTTTTTTTCTAAAAAATATCAGAGCACATGTTTGCAGGGACGCCACTGGGGGGACCAAAAAAAAACTTTTATAACTAAAACATGAGGTTTTATATCCTATTAGCACATGCTAAAATTGAAAGTATAATTTTTCTTACTTTCCAAAATATTACAAAAAACGAATTAATGAAAAAAAAATTGAACACCCTGTAGCAAAAAATTTAAGCCGTTTAGGACATATGTTTACATGGACTTTTCTTCATAAAATGACTTGAGGAACCATACCCTAAAATATTAGCACGGCATTAAGGAACACCCTGTATATTATAAATGTGTTATTTCATTAATATTTTAATTTTTTTTCTAGCTAACTGTCTTCCATTCATTTTGGCCAACGACGAGCTCGACATTCGAAGAATAAGGTGCAATGCGACAGTCCTGTGTTGCTACTGTACCCCCAACGCTACTCTCGCCAATTACACACAGCCTATTGGACTTATGACTACTGTAAGTTACGGTTTTCTGTACTTGTATTAATTAATTCGGTTATAAATGGACTCTTTGGGTGTCCTGTGATAAATACTCAATGTTTTTTTTTAAATTGATTATTTAAAAAGTTGGGTCCAAACTCTTAAAACAATTGTCGATTCGAATTTCAACGTATCTGGTATATAGTATCGTATGAAATATATTTTTTATAAAGCATTTTCTTCCATAACCAAATTTTGAAATTATTCATACACATTACTCTATATAATTCTCAAAATTTTAACAATGCAAGTGAAAATATTTTAATACTTTTTTAGCAACTAACAGCAAAACAGTGCGATGAAGGTCGTTTTAGCTGTTCTCCCCCAAAGGAGTGTTGCAAACAGGACTGCTGCTTTCTGCTGCCCCCCACCTACAGTCGACCTAGCTCTATCCAGACTGGAAATGTGTTTACAAACCCGCTTTTTCTGGGACACTGGTAATTATTTTTTGTTGTTAATCATACATTCAGATGCCTAAAACTACCTACTAATAATCTTTAGCTCAGTAGTAAATTATTCAAAAAAGCAATGATAGTCAAAGCAAAGTGGACACTCTTTTAAATATAACTTTGTCGAAGCTTAGTTTTGCTAAATACTTGCCAAACGATCAGCCGCAGCGATTACAATTTTCAGAGCGGTTAATGCGTTATTTTCAAGGGAAATAATTTAAGACTTGCGAGATCTATTCCACGTTATACTTTGAGGACGTCTTTTTTATTTTGTTGATCTTACGTTTTAGGTACTTTTGGCTAGCAGTGACAGCAACAGTAGCAGGAATACTATGCGCATGTTCACTCTGGCGCAAGCACAGCCAAGGAGGGTTGTGTTGCAGGAATGGGCCGTCGGAAGATCGTGCTTGTTCAGAACCGGACTCCATAGGATCTTATTACGCGCCTCCGCAATACAGTAGGTGTAATAGTTTTCAAGCGCCACCTCCGCCTTATTCAGAGGTACGTAAAACACAACATAAAACTTATTAGTTATTAATTGATACATCTCTAGTAAAATATACCTATTGTGAAGGTGTGGTCAATGACTGCCGAAGCAAAATCTATATTCTTAATAATACGAAAATAACTCGGTTATAAAGAATCTTAAAAAAAAAAAAACACAGTACTTACCTTTTTTTAATCTTTATTATTGAATTTATTTAAGTTTAAAGATTCCCCCTTTATACTTGTTTCTTTTTTTAGGTTACTTCAAAGCCCGATATGTACCCTCTGGTGATCAGCTATAACAATACAGAGCCTGTAATCAAAAACAATAATACTTCTACAGGTTATCTTATGGTTCAATATTTTAGAAATTTTATTGTGAGACCAGTGGGTAAGTCACCGTTTTAGTATTTTATAATAAACCGCTGTTTCTCAGTGGCGGCTCGCGGTCTTAAAAAATGGTGAAGAGCTAGGTATAGCGAGGGTAGTTAAACAAACATTGACTAAAAACCCGTGTAACAAAACATCTCTCTTATCCGCATCTGTCCAACGACTGAATGAAGTTTCCAACAAATTACAAACTATGTCATTAATTGGGTTAATTTTTAAAACACACAACTAAGTAGGTACGTCCACTATTGAATTAACTGAAATATAAAAACAAAACTTTAATCACACAGTAAATCACGTAAAAACGATATCTAATAAATATCTTAAGGTTAGGCGAACCAATGCTAAAATAATGGTGCATACGACTGATCCATTTTTAAATTGCCCTTCATCATAATGCAAATTGTTACATGCTGTTTGCGTGACTGACGCCACGTAACCATAGCAACGATGAATATCAAAGCCAGGTCCGGCGTTGGGTCTTCACTTGCTTTGAGCGGGAACGGACACGGTCGGCTTGGGCGCGCCAAAATGCACGAGTGTTTATAATTATTGTCCATCGGAGTTAACCGTGGCCCTATTATGCATAGCTACAATTGGATTAAATTAATATTATTAATTCGAACATAATTATTTTTAAGGGCTTAAATGGTAGCTGTGGTACATTAATATTTAATATTGTCGAAAGACTTTCCTCCTGATGGTTTAATTTTTTTTTTTTGGTGAAGAGCCCCTTCACCTACTTCACCTGACGAGCCGCCACTACTGTTTCCTAAAATAATAATATTTTTATTCAAGGGTCTCTGTCAGCTACCAGCACAAACGATTCAATAAGCTCTAGTTTTCTATGTAACGCAGTCAATGAAGTAAGTGATACCACCTGCATAACATAATTATCTACATAGATTATGTTCACAAATATACAGGGTTGCAGTTATGGAAACGGTCGATTTTTTCTTAACGTAAGATAGTTAGCGCAAAAAAGAAATGAAAAGTTTTCAGGTTTTTAAAAATCTATTATACTTCATTCAAATTAGATATACAGGATTAGTAAGAAGGTAATAGAAGAACAAAATTACTTTATTTTAAGTTAAATTATAAATGTATATTATTCTATATTCCAATAGTACCTAATTATAGCTAGACCGGTCCTATAATCATTCTTCCATAAGATTAACATGCTCCCGAAAACCTTCATGGTGTGGTTACTTAACGAACAGCAGAACAGCTAAATAAACAGTTTAAACAACTAAAACAGATTAAATAGCTAAAACTGCTAAAACAGCTCAAACAACTAAAACAGCTAAAACAGCTACAACAGCTCAATCAGCTAAAACAGCTTTGTTTTGTTGTTGATTTAGCTGTTCTGCTGTTCATTTAGCTGTTCTGCTGTTCATTTAACTATTCTGCTTTTCGTTAAGTGACCACACTCTAAAATGTGAAACTTATTGCGGGTTCTCGACTCCATGTCAATCTAATGAAATAAAGATTGTAGGACCGATCTAGCTACAACTACTTCCAATTATTTGCAGAATTCCGAAAAAACACTTTGTTAACCACTACCTAATTTTAATCGTTTTCGATTGATTTAAAATATCATTTGCTAATAAACCAGAAAGAAAAAAAATAAGTTTACAAGAACATTTTTATTTTTAGAAATCCTAAAACTTTTCTATGTAATATTTTTCGCTAGCTATCTTACTTTAAGAAATAATCGACCGTTTCCATACATAAAAGCGATCCTGTAAATTTTCTAAAAGATGTTAGTAAGTGAGCTTAGTGCTGAATTAGAATATTATTTTTCGCTAAACTTTGTTTTAAAATCTGCATTTATTACATTTTTAGGCAAATACAATAGTTCCGCCTACATATTCTAACGTAGCTAGTTTAGAAGAGCTAGTTTCCGGTCCGTCACAGCCAAGTCCTTCAAGTTCGGACAGGAGACTACCTCGAAGTGCTTCTTCGATATCTAGTGCTACTACAGAGTATCATCAGGTAAAGCTCTTTCTTTTGATCATGAAAGTTGTCTTTCCGAATTCTTTATTTCCTTCTTTTCTTTTTCAAATTTCTGGATAAAAAATAAATCAGACAAGTAGTCCAGCGTGCCTAGAATAGACAGACTGCTCTGTCGTGAAGCATCCCATCATGGGCACGAGCTTAGTTGAAGATTGTATATAAGGGCCATTTTTAGAGGTCAAGAACCTGCATGTATGGACTCTATTCCTTTTATTCGAACGTCAACAATCTTGGAACTTACCTTGCTATACTTTAATCACGCCTAGTGTATTCTGTAGATATGTGAAACCGCTTAGCTTTAGATATATTAATGCTTTAGCAATGCTTAGTAGACATTTTCAAGCGACGATCTTGGAGAAGCAGTGTTTCCACATTTTATAAAAACAAATTGATGACACACAAGTAGAAAAAGGTTGTCATTATTAAAAACGTCACCAGCAACGTACAGCTAGTCGTTTCTAACATAGCTATAAGTAGATCTCTTTTTATAGTTTTTCTCTTACCTTAATTTTGTTTTTGGAACATTACCAAATCATTAACTTCTGAATTTTCTTTTCCTCCTAGGTTCTACAACACAGTCCTAATTCAACGCAACAAACTAGCCTATCACCTCTGCCTACGATAACCCCTGTGCATCCCAGACCACCTTTGCCTCCAAGTAGTTCAAGTAGAAGTTGTTCTGGTTTGGGAGAGAAGCAGGGGGAAGTAGTGAACAAGACAGAGTTAAAAGGAGGTATATATTCTTTATTAGTTAACATAAAAATCATTGGAGTAATGTATAATTTTTTTTAGTCAAGCCACCCCTAGACCCTTGCACCACCTCTCCTCCTTGTACAATAGACCGGCCTCCCTTTAGACTTCGCAGGCCTCCACCGCAACGGAGTCAAGACTCTACTGAAGACGAAGAACCCTTCTCAGCTCTGCTAAATTTGTCCTTGTGTGCCCCTAACTTAGGAGAGCATGCGCTTCCGCATGCAGTGCCTACGCTACAGGAGCTTCATTTTGGTGTGACTAACAGCATGACTGGATCTGATATTAGCAGCTTGGCCAACTTAGGTAAGTTGTAGGTAGTTTAGCCTAACAGCGACATGCTCTAAGTATTTTTCTAGTCTATTTAATGTTCTCTAATGTTTCGTTTATCATAGTTGCCACAGCAACAAAATCATACTAATCTCAGAGACCTTAAACAAAACTATTTACATGGGGAGAAATAATACTCTAAGTCAACCTTCACCAAGATGTATTTGATAAGAAACCTTTATTTTATTGTACTCTACATGTTTCGAACGTATAAATGCTCATCCTCATAGAGCTTTTGGGGAAGTTAATTTATTACAGAAAAGTGATGAAGAACTTTTATAGAAGTACGGGAGAAAAACATACTACCAAGTTCTATAGATAAAGTAAGGAGAACGGTTGATAAAGGGTATTTTAAAGTGACAAAATGAGAAACGTTAGGTGAGAATATTATTGAAAAATGTTTGCTAACATTTTTAACAAACTACATGTTAATATTTTAAAAATTATACTGTCAAAAAATATATATATATATATACAAAAAAAAATATCTACTAATATTTTTCAAATTTATAAACGTGACAATGTCGCGTCTGTGATATTTGCGATCTGATGGTTTCCTATCCTTCCTGGTGTCCTTCATTTCATTAGTTTATTTGTAACGATCAGCTGGCAGACGTGTAGAATGTTTTAAGCTTGCATTATTCAAACTGAGCTTTTTATATATTGCGACTTAATATGAAGTGTTTTCATTAAATATACTGTATGGCACAGTTGAAGTGTGTTCGCGACCTGACAACTGTCTATGGCAATTGGTCTAAGATACTAATAAAATATTTCCAGGTACTCCGGATTCTCCACCTCGTGCTACCTCCCCCACAGTGGAAATGCGAGAACTATTAGACAAAATACAGCAGCTTCCAGCACAAAAAAGTCCCCTTCTTCCATCTACTTCAGCTACAGCGCAGGCGCGAGCTTACTTTCATAGGGTCAGGGCTAAGACTTTGTATATGCCGTTGGGTGAAGCACAGAATGTCAATTCGGGGAGGAGCCAAAATAAAACTATTCCAAATGGTACAAATTAATTTTTTTTTACTATAATATAAAGGCACAAATACTGCATAAATATAGGCGTGCACATATTTAAGACTTTTTTTTGGTAGTTTTCTCAAGAAGCTGGCTTTCACGTTCTGCACCTTGTACCCCCTGCGGACCCCTTCCACCGCCGTTCCCCTCTAGTAGGGGAAGTCAGAAGGGAAGCAAGGCTCGTATTACAGACGGAAGTCCCCTTCTAAAGCAACATGCAGAGGAGTCAGAAGATGAACCCCATCGAGGTGAGAACTTATGATGATAGAAGAAAATAAGTATTTTTCGTGCTAAAATTATATTTTAGGGATGCTGTCTGGTATACTTTTGTAGGAAAATGTTTGAGTCAGGTATATAATAGAGATATTTGCTAAAAGCTTCTTTATTAGTATATTAAAGAACGCTTGGTAATTAGTGTACTTTGCGAGATAATAAATAGAAAAATGTGGATTGAAGATCGGGAGCTATTTAACTTTCTTTTACAACGCTTTTCAACTTCTTTTTCTTCTTCTTCTCTCTAATTTCTTTCATCATCGATATACGCCAAAGGTATCCTCGCGAGCGCGGCCCTTAAAAAATACTATACCACCGTGGCTACCGCGGTAGCAACACACTGGCACCATAACATCAAACGGTCCCAAGACATATATATACCCGCGAACGGCGGCTGCTACAGTTTCCTCGGCAACCTTTCGTCCCCACGTACCTTCAACGACAAAATACCGTTAACCACGAGACTGTGGTCTACAGATACCGTTTGCTATTGCGCGCTCCACAACTAACGGCTGAACAGGCCACTGTCGCTTTCTCTCGGTTCGCATCGCAGCGTGTAGCGACGAATGGCAAAATCTTAATAGTTCCAGAGCAACTGATTGCTTGTATGAGGTGGAGCGTGACCCTACGATATTAAAAAATACCGTTCTAAAGTAGCAGTTACACAGATACCGACCACCACTACCTCAAGCCCTACTGATGAGTTATCATGTATTTTTATTACAGAGCGAAAATTCGAAATTTATCGTAACTTAAAACATATTTTGAAGGAAGTTGAAAGGTGACTAAGTTTCAATAAGATATCTACTAGTTTCTACTATATAACTTTTAATAGATCACACGCTGAAAAATACCCTGCATATTTGCCAAATAATCACACTTAATAAAGATAAAACAATTTCATCACAATCAAATATAGGAAATGCATTTTTCGTACAAAAGTATACAGCAGTGTATTTTTTAACTAACAATAGATATTACGCAGATAAAAATTAAAATTTTGCTAAAGTCGAATCGAATAGGCGCTCAAATATTTCGTATTTTGATAAAACATATGTATTATTTAAGTTTTAAATTTCTTAATTAGGGAAGAAAGAAAGTAATTGTAGCATTAAAAATAAAATATTTGAGGCATTACCAGCAAAAAGTTATCGAAAATTAATTTTTAGTGTAAACATGTTTACGAGAGTACCTTTTATTTAAAAAGTGAAGAGGGTATATAAATTAACAATCGAAAACTAACGCAATGAATCCTTAAGAAGTTAAAAAAATTTGAAAAAAAAGTTACGAGTAGATTATTTTTCGAAAATTTTTTGTGAACTCAAATTATTACCAACCATATTGTTTATGTAAAGTATACAGGGTGACGTTTATGGGAAACGGGTGATAAGTTTTCTTTAAAAATTTAGTTGCTTAGATAAACAACCATGGTGTACCGTTTTAAAATATTTTCAGCTATGCGGCGTTGCCGCTTCTGCCCGAAACAGGTGGCAACATCGTTATTTTAAAATAAACACCCTATATATTATATTATTTTCAAATTCCCTATAAAAATCTACGTATAGTTTGTATGAAATGTCATATGTCTAAATTCAATTGTTTTTGAGATATTAACGTTTAAAATATGCCAATTTCAGACTTTGACAGGCTGTAGCATTGGAACAGCGCATCTAAAATATCAACTTTCGGTTTAATATGTTAAACCAAAAAATGGTAAACCGAAAATTGTCATTTTTAGATAGAGAATAAAAAACGGAGATAGGTATGTGAAAACCATTTTTATCTACTTTCATTTAGTAATATGAATTTTACAGTTCTGTAAATCGTTTTGTAAGGACATCTATTACAGCACTAGTGCTGTAATAGATGCCTTTACAGCACTAGTGCTGTAATGGAAAAAAACCGTTTTATTAAAATTTTGCTGTTAAATAAAACCACACTTTTTGGAAGAATGATTTATTATTAACAATTATAAAATTAATTACCAATTTATTAATTAAAATATAACACTTAAGGTTTATTATAAATATTAATAATACACTTTTTACAGTTAGAAATTTGTATACCAGAAGTGGATGTGATGGAGCCCTTTACGTTCGAATTTCCAATCATTAAATCCGTGTCTGACCCCATAATCTTCTTTGCTATTTGTTTCTTGATTTCTAAACAATTCTTAACGTAGCCTTCTGCCGTAGAAGAGGATTTCCAGCCCCCATGACGCTTTAACACTGCATATCTGCACCACCATCAACTAAAATGGTGGCTGAGGACCTCCTAAAACAATGTCCACTGTATTCTTCGGAATTATTCAGTCCAAGTTTTGTTGCAATCTTTTTTGGTATACTTCCAAAACTATTAATTCCGACAGGCTGGGAGGTGCATTTTCTTTTTCCATAGAATACCAAAAACCGCCTGGGAGTTGCATGGACGAAGTTTAGCATACTTACTTTCGAAAAATACTTAAACAATTGACATCTGTCACATTTCCTTCTGTTATAACAAATTCTCGCATAATTTTGGTTTTCGAGAATGGAATCACAATATTTATATACAAATCATTGTATTCAATTTGATCCAACATTAACTTCGCTAGTTCTTCGCGCCGACAAGCCCCAAAAATGCCGATTATCATAACATCCTTCATAAGTAAATATGTTTCATCATCTGTAGTACTAAGAAACTTACATACGTCTTCCTTTGTGAAAACTTTGGACTTTTTGGCCTTGTAACCCTCTGAACTTCTTTTCAAAAATGTGATTAGTTGAGAAAATCTGCTTATATCTTGATTTTTCTTGACTGAAATCATAGTTCTCAACATTGAGTAGTGAGTCCATAGTGTAGATGGTTTCTGGGAGCGTTGCTTTACGGAAAAATAACCCAAAAGGATTTTCTCAGACACCTCCTTTATTTTGTTAGCTTTGCACCAATCTTCAAACTTCTGATACTCCAACTCATACCGCGCCTTGGATTTTGTCGGAACTAAACTTGAGATCGCTTCGTTTGCCGCTGCTTCTAAATCAAAGGGTAAACTTCCATCAGAATCGCTCATTTTGAAAAACGCTTTTTATATTTTTGAATTTGTTTGACAAAGTTTCGACAGTAAGTAACCATGCGAAACAGTAACTATGCGAAAGGTAACGTAAAAAACTTGATTAGTAAACTTAATAGCAGGTGCATTTTTACAGGTGCATTTTTATTTTTAAAAATGCCTTTTGCCAAATATTTTTATTCATAGATGAAAGTAGATAAAATTTTGTACAATATTCTTGTTGTAAATTCATATTACTACACTCGATGTTTTATTAAACTCGGCTGACGCCTCGTTTGACAACTTTAACATCTCGTGTTGTAATATGAATGTTTACAACACTTATATCGTAACCAGCATTGCTGAAAATGTTTTAAAATGATAGACCATGGTTGTTTATCTGAGCATCCAAATTTTGAAGAAAACTTATTACCCGTTTTCCATAAACGTCTAACATTCCATCCATCGTGAAACGCCCTGTATTTATCGTATGTGATGTGTACCTATTATGAAAAATATGTACCCTTCATAACCTTGATCTTAGTTTTGGAAAAGTAGGGAAAAATATTAAAAGGGAATATAACTCAAGGGGAATCTGACTTTTTTCTTATCAGCACCAAAAACGACTTTTTCCGTATCTTTTACTTTTTGGTCCTTTTGTCCTCGGCGTGTCGAGGGTTATAAGTCAGTCACACAAATTTTAAACAATTTTTAACTAACCAGACAATTTTGACTGTGGCATTTAGACAAAAGGGATTTCTGTCATAATTGTTCTGTTATATTTCTTCTATATAAAAAAAATGTATGACGGAAGGGACGCATGAGCCCCACGACGGCACGCTATTGCTCTTCTTAACCCTATTCGCAGACAAACTGTATATTTGTTTCAATACCCTTGGATAACTAGATCGGTTACAATTTCCCTTTGAAAATCTTCCAAATTTGTATCCATTTAAAAAAATAATATTTCAAAAAATGTTTTGTTTTTTTATTTTTCTCAACTCAATGCCTTTCCAATCTTTTTATTATCAATTTGTTATTCTGCAACTTCTATGTCTATTTTTGTAACAAAATAAGTACCTCCTTTCTAAAACTGTTTTTGACAAAAAAAATGTATTAAAACGTTAAAAGTCCTAGTAATTGTTGTAAAATGTGAATTTACTAAATTTAAATATTTTTAAAAACGGGTTGTAAATATAATTAAGTTATTTAAACAAGCCAATCACTTTAGGTTTTTTATTTTTTAAAGTTTTATAGTCTTTTCCATACATTGTTAAGCTACAATTTTGAAACAAGAAAATATACTAGATTAAGTGGCCTAAATCAACAATTAAACGCATTTTTTTGTTAAGTTTTTACAGTATTTGTAATTTTTAATTCAGTAATAAATCATTTTACAAATTTTTTAGAATTTTATTTTTGTACTAAGGTAAGGTGGGGTAAGTGTGTATTTGGGGTAAGTGTGTAATAAGCAAATAATCTTTAAATAATATATGTATGAGTGTTGCCATCTATGGACTATTCATGAAGGTTACTTGCACTTCAAATGTAAAACAACAGCAATAGTTAAAGGTTTCTATTTTAGACATAAAAAATCTTTCTCAACTGGTTGTCGTAAGGTGAACATGCAATTGGTCGACCAATTTTGAATCCACAATCATCAACTTACCTAGTTAGATTTTTAATCGTTTTTCTGTATAAATAAATGTGCATGTGTATTACATACTGTCAATGATTGGGTACTTGTTGGTTTTGCGAGTAAACAATCTCGTAAACGTTATATGGGTCAAGTAGTGTCGGTTAAAAAAGATGATGAAGTTAAATTTACACGAAAAGTACTTTCGTTAGCTGCAACCACATCAAGTTCTTTCATTTGGGCAGACCCTGAAGAATTTGTTAATCAAAAGTTTATATCTTGAACAGTTTTAGAGTTATTGAAAAAGTTTAAACAACTACTGAACGATTAAATTTTGTACTTTTACACATTTATCCTAAGTATAAATACATACAATTATATGCAAAATAGGACGTCCTTGCACAGTTCCCCCGTCTTGTAGGGTAAGTGTGTAATATCGGCCCGAAAACAAAAAAAATGTCTAATAAACTAAAATGTTTTTACATAAGGTTGTACTATATATATATCTGTAGGTAAGATCCATAAGTGTTTGGTACCAAAATAATAATGCAATATTCTAAATAGTTTTTTTACAAATATGTAACATGTGTGTACTATTAAAATTCTGCTACACACTTCTTAACTAAAATAATTAAATTAAATTAGACGGGCGGCAGCATGCCTCGTGGTCATTTCCAACAATTTTTATAAAACAAAATTTTGTATTATCAATGTTAATAATAATAATAATAAATAATAGAGCTAATTTAATTATTTTAATTAGGAACGGTGTGCCTGAGGAGAAAAACCCAAGAGACCATTTTTATGCAGAATTGACCAGGCTAATCAGAAATAATATTCACATGAAAAAATGTCAGTGGCGTACCACTTTTTTTCTAAAAAATACCAGTGGAAATGTTTGCAAGGACGCCACTGGTGGGACAAAAAAATAACTTTTATAACTAAAAGATGTGGTTTTATGTCCTATTAGCACATGCCAAAATTGAAAATATTATCTAAAGTACTTTCGGAGATATTACAAAAAACGCATTAAAAAAAAATAATTCAACACACTGTAGCAAAAAATTTAAGCCGTTTAGGACATACATGAACTTTTCTTCATAAAATGACTTTAGGAATCACACCCTAAAATATTAGCACGTCATTAAGGAACACCCTGTATAATGTACCTTACAGTCCTATATTATTATTGTCGCACTATTCAGACGCACAATACGGAATTCGTTGTTCAAACATGCCTGCGTTCACCGATAACGACCGGCAGTTTTCGGCCGGTATCCGTATACACGTACAGTTTTGTATCGTCAGTCCAAACATGTCACAAGAAGAGTGTGCGCATCAGCGGAAATTGTTAATATAATACACGAGCAGAGGAAAGGAAAAACAATTTGGATGAAAGAGTGGTTAAAAAGACGTTATTGCACTTTCTCCTACATGGACCTTATACGAGGACTCAAACGATCGAGTGCAAGTAATTACTCGCAAGTAAATACTCGAAATTTCGAGTATTTAATAAATTCTGCTTCTTTTTAATATTTTACCCTTTTTAAGTTCCTTTCTGAATACACTTCTCATATTATGTATAATTATGTTTCATAGGCAGCAGCTTCATAATCTACTGTTTTATAAACTTAGTAAAAGTAATTATTCATAAGCCTTCGTTTGCAAGAGCATCCACAAACATTTATGTTTGCGGTACAAATCAACAAAATCTTTGATATTTTAACCTTTTTAAGTTTGTTCAGCTTCAGCCATCTTCAATTATAAAATTTTCGTCTGAAGTAAAAATAGTCCTGCAGTCCAATGCCGGCCGGAAAACGACTACACACATTTGCCAGCCGCCGGCGCCGGTTCTGACCGGCCGACCGGCCCTTTATGTAACTGTGTGTGCGCAGCAGAATCGGCCGGCCGGCCTCACCCTCAAATACCGGCCGGCCAACTGAATGTGAGTAGTCTAATTTACGTATCTTTTGGACTTACAGCGATTCTTACATCGCCTTTTACCAACAAGAATACACCTAATTTTGTCCTTATTATTAATAATTATTAAATAAATCATCATTCTCCTCAAAACGGGACCCTGCAAAATCTGTTTGGTTTGTTAAAGTAAAGCACAACATAATTGAAATAGTAGTTTGTACAACAAGTGTGGATATACTGTCCATATCGCACGAGGAAGTAAATTGAGCCCGACGCCGTAGACGGAGGGCTCAAACTTCCAAGGGCAATATGAACAATCCACTCGAGTTGAACAGTATATTTTTTCTACGAACAAACTTACAAACCTTATGCTAAAAAATGTAAAAAAAGTTTTCAGGTTGCAGGGCTCGAACTCACGCCATTGGTTCCATAGTAAAACGCTCTACCTCTCGACTATCGAAACGTTAAACTAATTATGGGAAAACCAACTGATAAATGATGCTAGATGAAATTAATTTTCTACGCACATTCAGCAGGTTGCATTATCTATTATAAATGCGTCTAGATTTTATTATATTGAACAAATTAATAACAAATTGTACCATATGCATTTAAATTATATAATTTAGTGTCTTGAAAAAGAAGGCGGAGCCTCAATAAAAATAATATACTATGATTGGTCAGTACTTTTAGGAACAACAATGACTTCTGTGTAATTGACTACTGTGATTGGTCAGTTTCATTACCTATCTAAGATTGTTATGAAATTTTGCCGCACAGTTAACTGGAATAGCCTACTTTACTCGCCACTTAAGTGTAAAGGAAACAGCAAATTTCCATGTGGGAGTAGAAAAATGTATTTTTAAGCAACATTATAATAGGCGGCTTAATTAAGTTTGGTATTTCTCAGATGAAGAATTTTTTTAAATATATTAGGTGACGAATTTAGAAAAGAATGGTATTCTTGACAGGTTTTATTCACAATCACCTTTATAATCAACATCGCTTTAAGAACTGATACTTGCAATTGAGTTTTATATATACCGACTACGCCCACCTCCCGAAAACGGGACATTTTGGCGTCCCGAAGCTTTTTTTGGGGACAACGGGACTGAGTGTCAAATAACGGGACTGTCCCGTTCAAAACGGGACGTATGGTCACGTTAGTTATATCGCGTAATATAAGTATTTACAATAAGGACCTTTCATGACGTGAAATAATATTTAAAAAATTAATTTAATAAATAGGGGATATAACAAAAAAACAGACTGTAACAATCATTAAGTTTTATTCACAGATATATGTATATTAAAATATTATACAAAATGACATTTAACAAAAATTTCTATACACGTTCGAAAAATTTATACAATTATTCATTTAAAAATTTTATAAGTACTTACAGATTGCTTTAAAGTCATGTAGATTTTCGTTTTAATATATCTTCCTAACAGCTAGTTTTTTCTTTGAATAAATAAAGTCACAAATATACAACAAATAACTGGGTTCAAATAAATATTTATATTTTCTTCGCAATTAAAAATTAAATACAATGACTAAAATAGTATTTTAAAAATCTAATAAGTCAAACATAAAGCGATCTTTTGGGGATTTATACACTATTTAAATTATTACTTTTTTCTACTAAAGTTCAAAATATGTAAAAAGTCGAGAAAGTTTATAATTTTTTTATTAAAAAAGAGCTAAGAAAAATGTTATAAATCCCCCCTATATTAACACTGTGTTTAAATGTAAACCATGATTAGTCTTAATAAGGTAAGTTTTTTCGAACAAACCTTCTGAAAATGACCAACTCCTCCCTATTCCGTAACTCTTAAGAAGATAGTTTTTTCTAGTCGTCGTAAGTGGTCTAGAAATAGTAATTTTAATAGATAATAATATGTTTGTAGTTCGACATCAGGAGATGTTTTCATTATAAAACCATGAATTATATTTTCAACCAGATAATGCATCGACGCGAAAAGAACTGGATCATTATCGATTATTTTCTGTGATTTTCAAGGGATTTTTAAGTGTTGTGTTGTTGTTATTGCAAGCAACAACTATTTACATTGTTATTAAACATCGTTAGTAAACGACACTTTACAGAATACGGGGGAGGGGGGATGAGTAGATTTATAAATAATTTTAAACTCACCCGATAAGAAAATTAATCAAGTAATATGGCATTTACTAATTAGTAAAAATTAAAAAGTAACAAATTAAGATCTAAGCTGCAAAATATGATAATAAATTAGGAAATTAATTTTAGTTATAAGCGTATTTTTAGTCGAGACCGTAATTAATAATAAGACCTTAATATCTATCTGGCACATCCTTAAAAAATATCGTTTTAAGGCACTAAAAAAGGCATTTATACGTACTAGGCGTTTGATAAAAGTATTTGTTTAAATATGTCGGGAGTCTCGAAATTCCGTTCAAATATTTCAAGACGATATTATAAGCCCGGAATCGCGATTCGTGAACGGCAAGGTTTCGCGTCGTTTGTTCTCGTTCAAACTCAGTTCCGGCTAGGCGTACTGCAGCGACGTAATCTAACAATTAAATTTTTCCCATGGGTATCGCTCAAATTCGGTTTTGTTTAATTAATATACAGTGTGTCCACGGATAGAGTTTGTAAGAGGAAAACTTTTTTATTAGTAGGTATAGAAGAAAACGCGATCCTTTATATAAACGTCTGCTTGTGCTGAAACTACAATTTCGAATATCAGATTTGCGATTACTATACAGGGTTCATCAGAAACGAATTTTTAGTTTTTTGGATTCTAATTTTCAATTCCTTGATTTATTAAATCAATTTTGCTTGTTCTGAAACTACAATTTCGAATATCAGATTTGCGGTAACAATATAGGGTTGGACAGAAAAAACATTTAAAATTTTTTATAATTTATGATTGAATAAATTAAAGAAATATGATATGAATTATTAAAAATACTTCAAAAGTAGAGAAAGAAATATAGTTTTCTTACAACAAAATCGTTATTCTGCCAGATATAAAATCATATTCTAAGTAAGAAGGCAACAATAGCTATTTGTTTTTACGTAAATGTTTTTTAAACGAAATCAAAAAAAATCTGACGAACCCTGTAATAGTAAATCTGATATTCAAAATAGTAGTTTCAGCACAAGGAGACGTTTTAATAAAGATTGGCTTCTTCTTCTATACGTACTAATAAAAAAATGTTTCCTCTTCCAAACTCTATCCGTGGACACACTGTATATATAAACAAAAATTACCCTAACTTTTTAGACGGTTGTTTAAATGCATCAGTTCGATAACACCCTGTATGTAGAATCTCCCTTGAAATATTTAAGCGGCATTTTCGGATACCCTATATATAGAGGATATTTTCGAAAGTCATATCAGTACTAATTTAAATGGTAAATGGCAACATTACAATTTTCGAAAATATAGGTTTGGTTAAAAAAAAAATTTGGATCGAAAACCGTCTAATGGGGAAAATGTAACTAAAAAGAAAGAGCAACCATTAAAATTTTGTTTTTTTAAGCTCTATACTCTTTTTTTATTTTACGGACTTATAGATAACTTTATTTAGAATATATTCTATTTTTGGTAAAAAAATCATAAAAATTAAATTAAAATATTTATTTTTTATTTGTCGAAGTTCGGCAATGACGTTACACAAAGTGTCACTTAACGGTGTGTACTTATTTTATTGGGTGATTAATTTTAATTTTTTTTTCGGTTATCATCAAATATCTTGAGAACTGTTTAAGATATTACAATTAATTTCGATGTAGAGTATAATAAAAACACATATTTTGAACTGAAATATTTTTCTCATTGTTTCTGTAGTACCTAAAAAACGAAACGTCGCGTCTAAAAAATAAAATAGTTTTTCGAAGTTCATTAAAAAGTGCCTTAAAAAGTGCTCTTGCTTATTCAAAATAATCAGTATTTTGTAGTAAAAAAATTAATAAAAAATTTTCCAGTCCTAATAATTTTTTTCCGACCTTCCGGGCTTGCCGGGTCCGCCGGGCTTGTGGGGCCTGTCGACCTATACGATTTTGGTTGACGGGACGGCTCAGGCCGCATCGCAACATACCATTAAATAACATTTTGTGTATTATATAGATCTTCTTGAGATAAATACAATAATATACTGAATATTTTGAATCAATATTTAAGTTTCCAAATTTTACACAATAGAAGTTTTTCGATCTGAAATTTATAACAATCACTATTATTGATTATGTTCCTATTATTTCAACGATATGTTAGTTCTGTGACTATGTATTTTATTTCATCATACGAATATAAAATATTAAACTATAACTTTGTTTATAATTCTGGATTCGGACTCAAATATTTTTAGTTTAATAAAAAAATATTAGTCTTTCGATAAAGAATTTACCTAACACACATACACTCACATTCTAAACAAATGTTTTGTACACAACTTGTTTTATTTTACCCGAATAGTTAGTATACAAGTTAGTTAAACATTTGTTAATAGTAGATGTCTTGTTTAACTATTATTGTTTTCATTTTTCCAATGTTAATTTTCATTCTATCCTTCTTCTCGTTTCCATGTGTTCTTTTTAATTAAATGTTAAAGGTTTAATTTTCAAAATATGGCACAACAGGTGCATCAAAATTTTTCAAAAAAATTATTAGATCTTCGGTGCATTATTGAAAATGGCAGTACTTTTTCTATTCGATGACTTCTTGCTCTATTTTTAAAAAATTCGCTATATACAAAGCGTTTAGTCGGCATGGTATCCATTGGTTCTTAATGGTTGTCTTTCTGGGGCTGTCGATGGTCTTTTTCTTTTAAAGAATCCACACTAAAGAAGAAAATAAAATATTAAGTTTTAAATTAAATTGATAGTTGGCCATTTCGTTTTTTGATCAACATTGTGTTACTTTTAGATTTTATACAAAAACCGGCCAAAGTTAAAAAGTTTGAATTGATAAAGTAATAAAGGCGGAACAAGAAATATGGACATATTTCACAAATTTAAATTTTTTGTTTTTATTGATTAATCAATCAATCAAAATTTCTTTAAATTAAAACTGTAGGTAATTGCTACTCTTATGTCGAGTTGTTAATAGTATAATATTAACCAAGGTTTGGACAGCTATTATTATTTTCCGAGCATCGAGTTCATATTATGAGGAGCGTAGCGACGAGGGATTTAACACGCGAGGACTAGTATAGCTGTCTAAACCAGGGTTAATATAGTTTTCTTTCCACTACTAACACATTTACAAGATAGTTATTTTTTTACAGTATTAATAATTATACAAATGTATATATTGCTTTTATAACTTTTTTAAATCAAGTTACCCGTGCTTTGGAATTGGCAAGATAATTTGTTTTTGTCTTTCCAGGTGGCTTTGTAAATTTCAATTTGTTTTTATTGATGTGAAGTGACAAAATTCGTTTTTAATTAATTTATTTGGATATTACTAATTTTGCTGTATTACGATGCGATTAATATTCTTCTAATGAATATGGCACATCGTTTTTTTCTCATAGCTTATATTTGTAATTTACAGTATCGATACTTTACAACATCGAACATCTCTGAGAATCTGATATGTATTGTCAATTATTATCTGGTTGCCTACCTATAAGAAATAATCTGCCATGTAATTATCGTAGAAAAAAAAATCAAATTACCTGCTTTCAAATAATTTGTTTTCATTATTTACCATGGTCAATAATAATTATTGTCAAGGCATAGAAAACATATTTCTAGAAAACATATTTCTAGAAAACATATTTCTAGAAAACATATTTCTAGAAAACATATTTCTATTTATTATTTTTAAAACAGGGCATTGTATACGGATTGGTGCGATCTATATTTGAAACTACAAACCAGTAGAAAAAGTGTAGGGATGCGCGAAAACGTTTCCTATACTGGTGTTTGTTGACCACCATTCTTTATTTAGTTTTATGTTTTCGTCTGATGGCTATCATTTGCATTGAGTTGATTCCTACGGATGGCGATACTAGGTTTTCATCACATTTTTCTTCTTAAAAATGTCTTGAAAGTATATTCTCGCTGTACTGGGAGTTGCTTATAGGTTTTGGCTGTCTGATGAGTCCTAACAAGGACGAAACAGCCTGTCATTGTCTATATACCGGTGCCCCAGGAAACCCATTACCTTTGGCGTCCCTGTGTACCTTAATGCAAAAGATACATGCACTACTTTGTCCGCCTGCTGCTATAAACTTTCTTTCAATATTTCTAAAGTTAATAATCGGTTAATAATAATATAGGTTAGTAGTAAAAAAACGTTCTGCAACCCGACATAAGACAAGTATTTGGTTGATCTTTGTATAAAGCAAAAAGGATACGAAATATTTATCAAAAAACAAAATGGCGAATGTATTAAGGGAGATTAAGAAAAATGAACCTGTTTTGGCTCAAGTAGATTTTAACCTAAAAAATTATGGTATGTATACATTTCTTTTTAGGATTCGGATGTTCGCGGATGGCGTTTAGAAGAGGACAAATGGATCAAAAATTGGAAGATACCAAAAAAATTCATTTTACAAAACTGTGTTCCTGGAATGTTGTCTTATCAGGATTCACGAGTTTAAAAAATAATCCTTTTTTTAGGGATTAAATCACGCTTTAAAATAAAATTTAATTTAAAAAAAATCGTATCCATGACAGATAATTCTATTGATTGACTTAATTAGGTTTTTTCTATACCAGCAATACTAACCTTATACAACAACAATATAACCAATAACAAAATCAGCGTTCCGGCTATCGCCGATAACAAGATGATCCAAAGCGGAACCACTTGAGGCGTCAATACCGGTTCTCCAGCTGGAATATCCGTAAAGATCTCGTGTGTATAGAGAATTCGTTTTTTCGGCCTACCGATGTAAGGTAACTTAGATATTATGGCTACCATCATGGAGGAAAGTTTAAGGGGTTGTGTTGTGCTTAACTGAAAATAATTGAAATATTATTGCTTGTGTACTATGTATACAGTAAAACAATGCCATACAAAATTTAATTAATTAATCGCTATATCAATCATATTTTACATGTAATAATTGAACTCATTTCTACCTATATAAATTTCAAATATCCCGCCATCACGCAATCCGCCTGATCTTGCCATTAGGCTGGGATATGGACGTGAATAGAGGGGATCGAGAATTATTCTTTTTTATTTGAACAGTCGACTTTACCTGTAGAATAATGATTTTAGCAAAATCTCGGTTTTAATCATTTCACGCGAGCGTCACAGTTTAGGAAAAAGAATATTTTCCTTATTTAAAAAATTATATTTTTTCTGTAAACATTTTAAAGTGTATCTATTTAAAGTGAACCAGTAAAAAATTAACGATTCTATTGCAAATCATACACGAACAGTATAACTGTCATTTTCTTATCAATACTGTCTTAATGATCGTGTAGAGTCTGCACATAGAGTAGTTTTCGGAGACTCTCAGACTGACAGTGATATCAATCCTTCCTCATTGACGCATCAATCTTGTTTTTCATAAAAATTTAAATCAGATTAACCATCAATAATTAAAATTTGCCCATACACGAACAGTAGAACTGTTATTTTCTTATCAATAATGTCAGTCTGAATGATCATGTAGGGTCTGCGTATAGGGTACTTTTTGGAGACTCTAGACAATAATTTAGACTGACAGTCCGGAGTGATGACAATCCTTTGTCATTCACGCATTACTCTTGTTTCTAATGACAATTTACACCAGTCTGACTATCAACCCTTAAAACTTGCCCTTTAACTATCGGTACTACCGTTATTTTCTTGTCTAGATTATTAATATAAATGATTGTGTCGAGTCTAGGAATTAGCAATACTCAGGATAGAGAACCAATTTTTATTTGACAAAAATAATTCTTTTGAATAAATGCTGGATATACAGGCATTAAAATAAACAAAATTTTCAAATACCTTTTTTCAAAAACTTACAAATAGGCGAGATACAGAAGTAAAAAATCTAAGTGCGGGTCTGGTCATCAAAACGTAGCCTACTATACTTGGTGTTGTTGGTCTTATCTCTTATTAGTCATGCAATATATGGTGAGTTATTTGGCAATCCGCTACGGAGTATTTTTCTGAGCAAGTTAATTTTAAATTGGTGACACGTGAAAATGGTAAAATTTGAAAACAATGAACTAGTAGATATTGTGCGGTGAGTGTCGTCAAAGTGCGGCTGCTGCTTCGAGCTTATACTTAAGTACCTTATTTTTGAGTTTTTTGAAAAAAGGTATTTGAAAATGTTGTTTATTTCAATGCCTTCTATACACAGCTAAAAAAGAAGTATCAACTTAGGCATCACCCTGTATTTTTTATATTAGATTTAAATAGGTTTTAAAATTATTTATAAGTAATTACTCACATGTCTAACAGCTCTAATATTTAGTCTTGACCTTAGGGCAATGGAGATAAACTCGTCTTTCTTCAAAGCACCCACTTTGCATTGCATACGGATAAATTGTGTGGAATTTGATTTCAGAATTTTTTCTATGTCAGGATCTATTCCTTGTACCTAAACATTTAAAAATATTGTATTATTAATCTACTTTACAAGGCAATAAAGGCATTCCTGTACGAAGACCAGGTCGGTAGTTTGGAAAATCAAAAGACCTTAAGAGTAAATGGGAATATACCGGCCGGGTCGTTGGACAGAAACGCTGAAAGTAGCAAAAAATTATTTCAAATAAAAAACAGAATAATAATTTATTAAATTTTTTACGAAACAATCCATTTAAGACAGCGGTAGAGGCACACAACAACACTAATTTCCTGGCACAGTAACAACGGTTAGAAGTCGTCTAAGGAAAAGTTCGGAACTAAGAAACAGAGTAGTTGCTAAAAATCCATTTTTAAAACTGAAATGAAGAGGAAAGAATCAGTTTTGCACTGGAATATTAAACACAAGGTTTGGGAAAAAGTTGTATTTATTGACGAAAATTTCAATCGCGTTATGATATATGGACTGATTAGAGTTTATACACCCACAAATAAACCATACGAAGAATAATATATCCAAAATAGATAATCAAGCGTAGGTTTCCTGTCAATGTATGGAATTACAAGCCAGAGGGCTTTCAAAATGTTATGCTGCCTTCGGTAAACAACATATTTTAACAAAGAAATTTAGTAGATATACAGTAGTTAGTTCATGATAATTGTTCTGTCCTCACGGTTGGAAAATTTTTGGACTCAAAGTATTCCTCCACTGAAAAAAACATATAATCAAAAGATGGATGTTCTCGACACATTTCAAATGTAAAAACATTCGTCTTCAGGAGAATAAATTGAATTAAAGAAAAAAAATGTGAATATCATCTTAACAGAGCTTTAAAATCGTAATGATACTAAACTGCTGAACAATTGCTTTCGAGCAAGAAAAATTTCGCCTAAATTTAACAGTTAATATTTTTTGAACCAGATATGATATCGACCTACGGTTTTGAATGGTTGATAGATTCATCCCTTGAGAAACAATAATTGTTAATGTTGGATTTTTTAGCTGTCAGAAAATTTTATATACAGGGTGTTAAAGAAGACGATAATTTTTGCTCCAATTTTAATGGCGTGTAACTTTTACAATAATATTTTTAAATTTTATCACTCTACGTCAATTGAATCACTGGTTCATAGCAAAGAAAGTGATTTGTCAAATTTTTGATATCTGCTATATTTTAAGAAATACCGATTTTTTTGGAAAACCTTGCATTATTTTAACTTATTGGTGGCTAGATCTCATCGTGCAAACTTAGCGAGTGATTATTATACCTTATGAAAAGCTTGATTATGTTCAGTAACAATAGTTGTACCTACTTAAATGTTATGATGTACAGTGGCGTACTTATAAACACCTATATGTCTATGGTTTATAAGTATCTCACAATTTTTCACGATTGTTTTATATTGGAAAGTACTCGCCTCTAGATTAGGTCAATTTTTTCTTATTTTTTAGTTTTTCATATCGCACTACAGGTATATTATACAGTGCGCTTACAAAATTTTAACAAAGATACATTTTTTAATTTAATTTTTGGAAAAAATTTATTTATTGATTTCTAACTTTCTAACACTATACTTATAAAACATAGACATATAGGTGTACGCCACTGTACATCATAACATTTAGGTAGGTACAACTATTGTTACTGAACATAATCAAGCTTTTCATAAGGTATAATAATCACTCGCTAAGTTTGCACGATACAACACACAGTAAGATCTAGCTACCAATAAGTTAAAATAAAGCAAGGTTTTCCAAAAAAATCGTTATTTCTTAAAATATAGCGGATATCAAAAATTTGACAAATTACTTTCTTTGCTATGAACCAGTGATTCAATTGACGTAGAGTGATAAAATTTAAAAATATTATTGTGAAAGTTACACGCCTTTAAAATTGGAGCAAAAATCATCGTCTTCTTTAACACCCTGTATATAAAATTTTCTGACAGTTAAAGAAAATCTAACATTGACAATTGTTTACCAAGGGATAAATCTATCAACCATTCAAAACCGTAGGTCGATATCATATCTGGTTCAGAAAATATTAACTGTTAAATTTAGGCGAAATTTTTCTTGCTCGAAAACAATTGTCCAGCAGTTTAGTTACTACATAAAGGTTCAGTAAATGGAAATTAAAAGAAATATACTACCGAAATTAAGAAAAAATACTATGAAAAGAGAGCTTGCGTAAGGTTGAAAGTATTAATGAGACTGAGCATGCCAGAAAAATTTCTAGAATTAAAAATTACTAACAAATTAAAAATCACCAAATGATAAAAAGGAGTCGCTTAAACAACAAACAAAATGGAGTCGTTATAATCCATGAATGTACCTGTCTCTTGCCCCTACGTCTGCTCAAGTCAGGCTGATCGGTAGGCACGTTATCACGCTCGACTTGATGCGGCTCCGACTCATCTTCCCAATTATTCCGTTGCCATTCGGAACTGAACCGGTCTTGTCCATCTATGCCTCCCTCCAGAGTACCCGAAAAAGAACCTCCTTGAGTACGTTGTCCTGAACTTGTCCATTTCTTTCCACCGGAAAACTCTTGTTCCTGTCCTCTGGAAGCACTGGCACCTAAAATAAATTGAAAATATAAATAATAGTTACAAGCTGGTTGGTTGTGTCCCAAAAAAAATTACTATTTTCCTTGTGGTAAAGAAAACCAGCTTCTTTATCAGCGTCTGGTGTCACGGAATAGTTGGAGGGATGGGACACTCTTATAAATAAATATTGGAGGAGATATCGCATCATACTGCAACTTATTCTACTAATATAATATTGTCTCTATGTTTCTCATGATATTTCTTTGATAAATAAAATACAAGCAATTATCTTGAATAAAGTTATCTATTATCACAGATATATACGTACCACCATTTCCTACGCCCGCCAACCCCAAATCGATCGTCTGCGTCCTGAATTGGTTTCCAGAAGCCGCCGATTGCCCAAAGCCTAGCTGCCCTCCTCGTCTACCCTCGGCGTCGTCGAGGCTCGCCGTACCTTCGACCGTCCAAGTGCGGTTGAAGGCTACGCCCCCAGGGACCACGCGACCTGCAGAAGCATTTACTTCATCATGGTAAACTCCTTGAGCGTCGAAGTAGCCAGTGCGGATACGTCCTGCGTGGGACGTTCTGTCTCCGCTTTCGCTCTATAAATATGAATGATGTCACTTAATTGTATATATTAATTATTATTTTATACAGCAAGAACGTTATAAGTTGGAACAAATTCACTTAAAGTTCATGTTGTTTATTTTTCTATAAATCGCTAGAACTAGTAAACTTTCAATAATATGGAATATAAAAAAATATAGAAAACTATAATCAAGTATAAAATATAAGCTAAACATACCCTTATTTAATTTTTTACACTTCACAAAACTTTAAATTATATATATCACAGTATTACCATCATGATGGTCATACTGTGAATTTAATATTTTGTGAAGTGTAAAAAATTAAATAAGGGTATGTTTAGCTTATATTTTATACTTGATTATAGTTTTCTATATTTTTTTATTTTTTGTATACAATAGTTTCTTTTCTCTTTTGATTGTTTAGACAAATATTTTTTTTATAGTTCTGATGATGGTTTCCTAATAAAACCGAAACGTTAACCCCTTATAAAGAAAAATCTTTTATTCAAGAGTGACCAAAAACCCAAGAAAAACAAACATTTTAATCGATTAAAACGGTCAGGAAAACAAACTATTATTAATATGGAATATCTTATGAAATATGTTTCGAACTTGATGCAGAAATCAGAATAAATTGTAAAATAGGAATACCCTCTCAATGAATAGAGTAAGTAAGTTTTCATAAGTCATACCGTGTGTTTGAACTAACACACTCAGGCAAGAATAGTGACAAAACTCCAAATTGCAATATTCGAGACATAACAAATTTAAAAAAAAAACTATAAAACTTAAAACAAGTCAAAACAGGTAAGGTCTATGATTGGAGTAACGCTGTTCTGACACCGAATATAGTAGCTAGCCTAAAATAAAACTGACACAACTACCCACTAGCAGAGCGAGTTAGAGTTGTGACGTTTGTGACATAATTTCTGATGTACAATTTTTAGAGTTGTTTACATTAGTATAGTTGTTTATTTGGTCTACAACATCAATACTCCTTGATAAAGAAGCAATATAATATTGATGTCTTCTGTACTGTAGGTGTTAATAAAAAAAATTAAAAGTATAAGAATTATATCCAAACGAAAAATTCAAAATTATATTTATCTTACTTGTTGCTGGTTCCACTGCATCCTCTTTTCCTCTTCCAATCGACGGTTCTCTTCTAACTCATACTGTCTACGCATTTCTTCCACTTGTCTACGCCGTTCCTCCTCTTGTCTGCGTCGTATTTCATCCTCTCTTTGCTGTTGTAGCCTGCTAATTTTGAAATATTACTTATATAACGATATTAATATATTAAATGTCAAAACAGATAAAATATATTTATTGATTTAACCATGTAAGGACAACTACTGTATTTTGGAAAATACTTGCAAACATTTTTGTGAGACAGCTTGTACATGTCTAAAGCTGGCCCTGGCTAAGAACGTATATTAAGTGCAGTATTTTACCTTCGTCTTTCCTCTTCTGTAGGTTGTCTCCTCCTTTGTTCATCCTGCTGCCTCCTACGTTCTTCCTCCCTCCTTACTTGCAGGTCATAGGCTTCTTGTCTCGCTTTCTCTTCGGCAACTCGTGTCGCATCAAGACGCCTGAGTTGTTCTTGATAGCGCCGTCTTTCCTCTTCTTCTTGGCGCAAGCGCTCCTCGTATTTTACCCGTTCTTGGTCTGAGGTTACAACTACGTTCTGACCTAAAAAAAAAGTTTTTAATCATTGGTTTGTGTTATATGGTACTTGATACCAAAAAGTGCGTACGTTCATCTTCTAATATGAAAAAGACACATAAAATGAGAAAAAAAAATTTGGAGCTACTTTTTAAATTGTTTGGAGCCAAAAAACTACATTTCCTGATATTCTTTGCTTATCAATAATATAAATACTTATTACTTCTGATTGTCTACTTTATTATTTTTTGCTGTATTCTTAAATATTTATTTGTCAGACTGTAGACTTTATTTTTAACACAAGTATAATCCATAAACTTTAATTGGTGATAAAGTATATTAAAAAAAAATTGAGATGTAAGTAAAATTATTAATTATAGACCGATAATAATATGAAAATGTTTATTATATTATAAATATTTACTATATACTTTATTGTTAATTGTTACCTGTATGTTGTTGCTGTTCCAATTTTCTTCTTTGCTCCTCCTGCTGTCTTCTTCTTTCTTCATACTGCATTCTTTCATCATATCTACGTCTGGCCTCATAGGCTTCATCAACACGAGAACCAGTTGTATCGATTCGGGAACCAGTTGTATCGATTCGGGAACCACTTGTGTCGACTCTGAAACCAGCTGTACCACTGCCCTGCCTGTATAGAAAAATAAAAATATATAAGAGACCGATCATAACTAGAATTAAGTAACTTTTTAACCATAATTAAAAAAAGTATCACTTACCTAATAATTTGATCTTCTTCATATATTGCTGTAGAGCTTATTTGGCCTCCACCTTCTCTTGATCCACCTCCAACAGTATAGGCATGCTCTTCAAAATGCTTTCTTTCATTAACCCCGCTAGCTCCACTACTGGAATGTTGACCTATTAATATCAACCAGTTAAACATGATGTCGTCCAAAAGATAAATTTATTTCACATGATAAACTTTTGAAATTTGGGTGTCATCGTTTATTTTAAAATTCAATATTTTGTGGTACATACAGGGTGATTCCTAAGTTGATACATCTTTTTTAGCTGTGTATAGAAGGCATTAAAATTAAAAACATTTTCAAATACCCTTTTTCAAAAAACTTAAAAATATGCGAGGTATAGAAATAAAAAATCAAAGTGCGGGCCTGGTCATCAAAACGTAGCTATACTTTATATTGTTTGTCTTATCTCTTATAAGTCATGCAATTTACGGGTCGGTGGTGAGTTATTTGGCATTCCGCTGCGTGTGTTTTTCTGAAGCAAGTTAATTTTAAATTGGTGACACGTGAAAATGGTAAAGTTTGAAAACAATGAACTAGTAGATATGGTGCTAATTTACGGTGAGTGTCGTCAAAGTGCGGCTGCTCCTACGAGATTATACGCAGAACGCTTTCCCTTGAGGGCTTATCCTACACCCAGACGTTTTCTTAATGTTATTCAACGGGCAAGTTAGGCAAAACCGTATTTGATCCATAGTGTAATAAATGAATGTAAGTACCTGCCTTCTATACACAGCTAAAAAAGAAGTATCAACTTAGGAATCACCCTGTATATCTTTTAGGTTTAAAGTAAAAGGAAGATAATTTGTTTTATGAAAATTAATTGTTGTTCTACTAAATTTTAATAATTTTAAAATCTACTTAATTTTGTTATTAAAGTTACCCTAAATATTTCTGCAAAACTATGAATTTCTCCATCAAAATACATACTAAATACATCATTCATTTAAATATTAAAAAAAAAACGCTAAAATTCTTCCTTAAAGGACACCAATTTTAAAACTTTGGATAACTATTTTAACATAAGCTCGCCTATTAATATTTTACACATTTTTGAATTAATTCTAATTGCTTTTCTTTCAATACAATTTTTTTAACAGTAAATTATGGTTAGCCGCACAAGTAATGTCTGTGCTAGCTGTTTCAAAGGCTTTTGCTAAATTTGGAAAAATACACAATAAATATACAAGATTTTTATTATCTAATGCATCATAATATACTTGTTTTGTTAGAGCACAAATAGCATTTTGGGTTGATTTGTTATTTTTAAATTGTTTTTTAGAAATACAATGTATTATTCTATTTTAATTTTTTCAAAATTTATGCATAAGCACCGAGAATAGTTACTTTTACTAGTACAGTGTTTTGAACTGTTTCTAGAAAAGGTTTGTGATACCCTACGAAGATTTTTATCATTGGGGATATGTTTTCAATAGGTTCAAGTTCAGGATGTTAGTAGTGAATATGATAAATTCGATTATAGTGAAAGAGCCCATTACTAATTTTACTTGAATCTCCATTTTTAAAGATAAGTTTTATTATACAGGGTGTCCCATAACTTATGGGCCGTAGAGTAACTGGAGATACTAGACATCAAACTAAGCCGATTATGTCATATAAGTTTTTTTTGATAATTATAATATTAATTTAATTATGTACTATTTTTTTTATGCTTTGGGGTGTTTAAAGGGAAATATCTCGAAAACCGTTAAAGATATTAAGATCAATCAAGTACACCTTTTTGACTCAGAAAATGCCCTTCTTTAAGAAACTCTAATTGAAAAACACCTAATATCACAGGTAAGAAAAAAAATCATACATTTATGAAGCCCAGTGTATGCAACTAGCGTCTTCTAGTTTGAAACTTAAAAATTTCTACAAATTCTTATTTCTTGCTCATAAAAACATAATATTGCCAACTTTCAATTCGATTCACTAAACCGCTTTAAAATTATGGCTTATTTTCGAGAATAAACTTTCACTTTCAACACATTGTATCTCTAGAACGAGTAACAATCCGAAAAAACTTATATGACTTAATCGGCGTAGTTTGATGTCTAGTATCTCCAGTTACTCTACGGCCCATAAGTTATGGGACACCCTGTATGTATTCTTAAAACTTTTGAACGTGTACTTGTTTAAGGAATATAAGTTGTAAGAAAAGTGAGTAGTCCTAAAATGGTAGTTTTACTGTGGTTATACTCACTGATAGTCTTTTGTTGGTACTGGTGTTCTTCAACGGACGATCCTTCCCTTTCGTTCCCAAATCTACCAGAAACTGACAAATTTTCTTCTCCTTTAGTACTGCCAACATTACCAGAAGAACTATAAATTATAGTTGGATTTGTACCTTGCCTGTATCCCCCTATAATATAGGTAATTCTTAGAAACAAACAAAATAATTTTAAATTTTAAGTTATAAAAATATCTTTATCTTAAAATTTCTCTGAACCCAAATAACCATTATTATTGGTGAATCTTACCAACATTTTGTCCAAAACTATCCACGTTACTACTAGCAGAACTTTGATCACCGTTACTATCGTCGGTGGAGTAAGAAGTTTTAATAATTTTTCCCGTTGCATCTTTTGTAGTTGTGATATTGGTCCATTTTACCACGGGTTGCCCGTTGACTATCGTTGTATGAAATTCTGATTTTGTGTACACTGATTGTCCTGCTTTGTTAAGTTGTCCTAAAAAAATATGTTTATTAGTATTAGTAATTAACCAACTGAAAAATCATAGTTTTGCAGATGATACTGCAATATTTTATATACAGGGTGTTACAAATTCGTGTGCGTACAAGGGGATCTCGAAAACGGTAAGAGACACGAAAATGGTTAAATTGAGGTAAACTTGCGTATTTTGGGGCTTAATAATCTGATGAAGAATATTGCAAATATTCCGAATACCTTCGGAGATATTCGAATAAAACCGAACTTTTGAGTTTTGGTTTTTAATTTTTTGCGCCTTCATTTTTGACTTGAGAAAGAAACAAACACCACTTTCTCATAGCCGTTCTTTATGTTCTACAAGATGGCGTTATTAGTTTTTAAATTCGACGTTTCGTTCTTTAAATACCAACCTCAAGTCAATTTATTTAAATACGGATCTGGAATTTTATAAACAGTTTTAGGGATTTCTACACTTTAGAAAATTGGTAAAATTTAAAGGTTTTTAAAATTTTAACGTTTTGTCATCAAATATCATCATTAATAATAATTTAAATTATTCTTTCTTTACTATTACGGCCCTGGCAATTATTTTTAGGATAACTTAAATATCAAAATTACATTTCACTACAGAAAGTTATAGTGTTTAAGCCGTTTATTATTATTTCAATAAGATTTACCGTAACCATACAAGTAAGCAAGTTTTTAAGGTATAAGAAGTAATTCTATTTTTTAATAGTATTTTATTTATTTTATTAATATAACATCTTAGGTTAGGTTAGGTTAGGTAAGAGTGGCAGACCCTTGGTTCTGACCAAACGGTCTCACGTAGTCCTGATTAGGTCCGTTGTGATACCACACGTGTTCCGTAGAACCCACCTTCATCAGATCACTGATGGTTTATGCGACGTAACCGCACCCAGAGTAGTGAACCTCCTTCTTGCGAGGCCAGGGCATTCACACAGAAAATGTTGAATACTTTCTTCCTCTTCCTCATCTCTGCAGCTTCTGCAGAAGTCGTTAGTGGGTATTTGCATACGTTCGGCATGTCTACCGAAGAGGCAATGTCCGGTAACAACCGCAGTAATATTTCTCACGTCTTTTCGACTGTGTCTCAATAGCTCTGCGGTTTTTTTTTTATCGAATGTGGGCCACAGTTGCCTGGATGTACTACAGAGGTTGTCAACCCTGTCCATCTGTTCTGTGCAAGCTGCTTGGCCGTGTAGTCAATCTCCTCTTTGACCAATCCCAGTGGTTTGTTCACTGTATTGTCTGCTAGATCAGCTGGCATGCCTGCGCCCTCTCTTGCGAGCGCATCGGCAGCCTCGTTGCCATCTATTTTGGAGTGTCCAGGAACCCAGCACAGAATAACCCGATGTTGGTTGCCAAGTGTGCATAGATTGTTGCGGCATCGCTTTACTAGCTTTGATTTGACGCTGCTGGAACAGATTGCCTTAATCGCCGCCTGACTATCACTGAAGATGGTGATTGACGAGGCTACTCCCAAGCCAAGGTGTTCCTGCAGGATATTGACCGCCTTCTCTACTGCCAGTACTTCCGCTTGAAAAATACTACAATAGTTGGGGAGTCTATACGATTTCTGTATTTGTAAACTTTCGGAAAAGACCCCGGCTCCCACACCAACGTCCATCTTTGAACCGTCTGTGAAGATTGCGTGATCTGTTTTCGTTATATTCTGATTGCCTTCCCACTCTTCCCTACTCGGAATGAGTATAGAATACCTTCTATCGAAGCATGTTATTGGGACAGAGTAATCAGTCGGGTCTCGTAGATTATTCCCCGGGTGAATCTTTAGTATACTGCTGTGCCCGTAGTTAGTTTCCTTCCAGAATTTCGACTCTTTTAGTCGCAGGGCACTTTTTGCAGCTATACTTTTTCCATAGATATCCAAGGGGGGTATATATAACATGACCTCTAGCGCCGCTGTCGGGGTTGACTTAAGGGCTCCGGTTATTCCTAAACAAGCTGCCCTTTGTATCTTTGTTATTGACTTAGTGTGCACTGCTTTTTCCAAAGCGGTCCACCAAACCAGGACCCCGTATATTAATATAGGTCTTATAATAGCTGTATAGATCCAGTGTACTATGTGGGGTTTTAGTCCCCATTTTTTTCCAATTGCTTTTTTGCAGGCATATAATGCTACCGACGCTTTTTTAACATCTTAGGTCCTATAGTTTTTACCTTAGACCTAGACCGTAATACTATAAAATAGAAAAAAATTAATGTTCCCAAGTAAAGAAAAGGCAACTGGATTGTTAGTCTAGTTAGAGATCATATCGCGATAGAAAACGGCGTTTCGACAGTTGAAAGCACGTTGAAAGTCACAGATGACATTCACAGCTGATTCTAGTTCCGCCGAAAAGTTACTAGATTTAGTGTGGACCGTAACAAGTTCACATGTCAGTTCGCGTCCTATTATTTTCGTTGTTTTTTGGTGTTTTTTAGTATTTTTGTGGCTGTTTTTTATATAGTGTATATAGAGTTTTCTGATTGAAAGTTAGAGTCATAACTAAAATGAAGCATAGTGATTGTTTTGTATACCAATATTTTAACCATATATACCATGTTTTACGTATTCTACCTAGCTGGTGCAGTATTACCGGCATTTATTACATTCTTTAATATTCACGAGCAAAGGAGAGTAGTGTGTCGATAAGTTACATTTTTTCAAAACTTTGTCGATAATATTTATGTTACTTGTACATTACTTTATTGTAAGTAATTCCTATCACAATATCTAGGTAGTATTCAGTGGATACCTAATAGGTTCTTGACTTTTGTTCCAATTTGGATAACATCACCAAAAGTTTCTTGACAACTTTAGTTAAGAACGATGATTTAAATAGAATAATTTGTAAAGTCTTCTTTGATAAATTAAAATGGGAGATAAGGAACTTAATATTTAAATATTTTTTTAGTTTTTTAATGGAACATAAAAATAGTCCGGTCCTGTCTTTTTAGCCAACCTCTAAACGTAAAATAGACCAGACGTCAACAGGGTGCCATAAATGACAAGTGACTTGGCGTTTTCTTAAAAAAATTTGACTATATGTTACTGTGATGCGCTTATGTATGTTTCAAAAACAATTTCAATTTTTTTTACTGTTTATACGATCTGATGATGCCAGTTTCAGGCAAAACATGTAACAAAAATGGATCGGAAGAGGTAACGATGTACCCGTAAATTGGCCACCAAGATCCCCAGATCTAACGCCTCCGGACTATTTTCTGTGTATGCTTCCTCCATCGCTGAGGAAGGTGAGTAATTGCAAAGAATTATCAATACTGCATATTATTTTAAAAACAAGTCCGACACGATGCCCAAAGAAACAGTTTAATTTTTTGTTAAAAGAATTAATTTATGTTTCAGAAACACGGTGAACATTTCGTACAATTGTTATAAAAATGAAACTAGTTGGTAGTCATTTCGAATTTTAAAAATTTTCATGTTTTCTCGTTCTGAATAAACAGCAATAATAAATTACAAGGTATCGTAAATATTTTTTTGTAGAGAAATCTCTGTCTAAAATTTTATAGGAGACAAAAAAGTTTCAACATGAAGTCAGCTAATGTCATAGAAATAATTTAAGTCATTTATACGGGGGGTACCAAAAAGACAAACTTTTATTTATCAATCACACGCCATTTTTAAATTTGTAGATACCAAAAAAAGATGGCGCATACGTCAAAACACGCTATTAACAGTGGTCATTCTTAGTTCCAAAATTAGTGGAAATCGATAAAGGGGTTTAGAAATTATTCAGAAAAAAACAATATTAATTTGAAAACTTTAGCGCCCTGTAGCGGCAAAACGAAGCAACATTGCATATAGGTAAGTTTTCCTAGATCTCCTTATTTTTGGTTAAGGAATTTGTGGTGAAGCATAGCACAGTCATTTCAAGGACACCCTGTATATTAAATTATAACAAAAACATTGCGTTCTTTTGGGGCCGACTCCTGGTCATGTTTATTAATGGGTTTTTAAACACTTTTTAAATTTGGTCTATTGGCTAGTATGTTTTGCTTTGAATATTTTTTCTGCACGAAAATACCTTTCACACGACCACATAGATACCACCATCTCATTGGTGGTAGGCAGTGGCGGCTCCTCGAAGGCGGCAAGGGAGGCTGAGCCTCCTCAGTAATTCCTGCCCTCCTACACATTTTTTTGGTTTATTACTTAAATAATACCTCTTAATTTACAGCAAGCAAATATGTTATATATTTTCATTCGGATTCTTAATTTATTTCCTTATTTGCTATTTTTTCCACTATTTAATATTTTTTTACAATCTGACAATATTGCATGAGGCTAGTGGTTGTTCAGTCCCCATGGGTTTGCCTAAAAGCCACGTTAATAAGCTCTGATAAATACGAAATTGTGAAAGGGAAATAGTAGTCTCTAACATTTTAACTACAATAAGTGGCAACGTCGACTGGAAAAGAGCCTCCGGACGAATCACGAGCGTGATCTCTCCCACGTGCAAATAGATCACCTCTTTTTCAACGCTTGCTAAACTCGTCTCGTGTGTCGTGAACCGCGCGCGGTCTTTTGATTTGATATTTGTTAGGTTAAATTTTAGAGTTTTCACCTGGTTTGTGAAGTGGGCAGCGCATCGATTGGATATTTTATTTAGTTTAGTCGTTTAGTGATACTTTGGATTACCTATATTTTAAAAATGAGTGCCGCCGGCTTTAATTTAGCCTGTAATTTAATGGAATATTTTTTAACCAACTCGTTTAATTCCCTAAATTACGATGACAAACTTGTAGTGAAAAACAGACGTCCAGAGCCAGAATTAAAAAGCCTAGTAGTAAGTACAGGAAAACAAAACCGTGGCTTCAAAACATATTATTATCGAAAATATATTTATAACTGGATCCGAGGTAAGAAACAAATTGTTTTGCTGGTATTGTTCCGATAAATTGTTCTGCTGGGCGCTTTCCCGCTTCCTGCAATTACTTTCGATTGTAGCCTCCCCATTGAAATCACCCACGAGCCGCCACTGGTGGTAAGGTAGGTTGATAAGTAGCTCCAGTCTTATTCATCTGAAGACGACTAGACATACTTACCAGTTAAAATGCGGTGATATAAAATAAATAAAGACAATGCAAGTGCAAAACACTTCTTTCATTTAAGAAACATCATTGTCTCCAGCCTTCAAACAGATTAATGTTATAACTACATGGAATTTTTCCCCAACTAAAACTTTTTGAGATACAGCAGGGAGAATACGAAATTGTATTTCACTTAAAGACAGTCACATACTAACCTGTAGAATCTTGTCCTGATCCGGCAGCCCATTCACCATGAGAACTTCCAGAAGAACTCGTTGCACTAGCGTTAAGTCTTTGTTCATAAATTGTGGATGCATCACCGGAAGACATTCTGACTTCTTCGTCTAATTTAGACGTGCCGCCAGATGTCAAGGTGTCACCAGCAACAGCTAAAAAATATCGTTTTGAAAATATTTTATGAATTATTATTTTGTATTTAGTTTTCCATCACTGTAAATAATAGTATAAAATACATACTATGTCTGATTAGCTAATAGTTATTTATACTACAAGCAGAGCTGTAAGTAACTTAAGTAACTGGATACTTTTTAGTATCTAGTTACTTTAAGTAACTAGATACTTAGTAACTTAGTTCTTTTTGGATTCATGCCAAAAGTAACTGTAACTTCGTTACTTTTGAAAAGTAACTTGTATCTAGTTACTTTTTAGGAGTAACTATACACTTAAAAAGTAACTAGATACTTTAAAAGTAACTAGATACTTTAAAAGTAACTAAGATGCTTTTAAAGTAACTAAGTTCCTTTTAAAGTAACTAAGTTACTTTTAAAGTAATTAAGTTACTTTTAAAGTTCCTCTAGGATACCAATAATGCACATGTGCCGTCCATCAGATAGATAATGACCATGGGACGATCAGCGGCCGTTAATCAGATTTTCACGAAGGGACGAGCGGCGAATCGCGAGCGTCAAACAGCAAACTGGTTGGAACGCGAAATTTCTTGAAAAGCATTTTATTCTACTTGTTCGGTGTTCGAATTAACACTTCTTAGTCTTAGTTTTCTTATGGTAATAGTGGTAGTGTGTACAGAAAAAGGAGTTTGGCTCGTTAGGCATATGATGTGATCCATTGTTTTGCTAAGGAAGTTAGCACAACATTCTATAATTATTATTTTATTGGAGGTTGTGGGTTAGTAAGGACTATCAAGATTAGTAAGTAAGAGTGGGAAAGTATGTAGATCGTAGGTGCATGTAGGAGGTAATTTTTGTGTTTGTTAAGGAAATTAATGAAAGAGAAAAAGACATGTTCTCTTAGATGAGAATTTTGAAAGGTTGGTACTTTTAAAAGCCAACGGGGCATTTTAAAAACGTTCTGAATTTTTTTGGTTCTTTATAAAAGTTCCTAGTATATTTGGATTTGTTACTTCAATTATATTTATTTAGTTTTGTTACTTATATTTATTTATTAGGTTTTTTGTTACTTATCTTTTCTTTCTACTTTTATTAGAAATGTATTAAGTTTGTAAGTATAATAAATTCGTATTCGTTATACCCTTTTCATTTACATGCTATCACTACCTGGTAAATTTATGGTATCTAGTTCGAAAGCATCTTAGTTACTTTTAGAGTATCGTAGTTACAATCAATATAACTAGTTACTTTAAAAGTGTCTTAGTTACTTTTAGAGTATCGTAGTTACAATCAATGTAACTAGTTACAGTACAAGGATCTTAGTTACTATAACTAGTTACTTTAACTAAGTAACTAAGAACTAAGTTACTTTTAGGCAAAAGTAACTATTCCTTATAAGTATCTAGATACATTTGTGCAAAAGTATCGAAAAAGTAACTAGTTACTTTTCTGAAGTAACTTTCACAGCTCTGACTACAAGGGATGTAAGTAACCTTTACTAGTCAAGAACGATTTTGCGCCCGAGCGATAGCGAGGGCTGGCAATAAAGTTCGAGACATTTTTTCTCCTCCCCCGCAGAATTTATCCTTGGAATTTTATTAATTTAATTCGATACTTTTCGTATTAAATTATGGGCAGCTTTGACCAGTTTCTATAGCATCATAAGGGTTGTTATTTTATCAACAACGTTAATATGACAGTTTATTATATGAAACTGAGAGAAATTGATATTATTGATTTGTATAACAGCCAAATGGATATAGAAGAATCAGCAAATATCGCTTGTCTGTCGCTGCTGTCAGAAAAATCGAGGAAGAGGTATGAAGCAACGTATCAATACTTCAAGAAATGGCGCCAAACAAAAACTGCTACTCCAGTTTCAAAAACCGTGCTTTTGGCATACTTTTACAAAAAATCTACTGTATTAAAGTCTCCATCAAGCTTATGGTGTTAATATTCTATACTGAAGTCCACCCTTTTCATAGAGGAAAACATAGATATTTCCAAGTATCCTAAACTTCGAGCATTAAAAAAAAAATGACGGATATAAACCCAACAAATCTAATGCGTTTGACAGGGAAGATGTAAATAAATTCCTGTTTGAAGAAAGGTTGTAATGACAATGGGAATTGCTGGAGCGTGCCGTTCTAGTAAACTCTGCGCAATGTTAAATGAAAGGCATGAAGTCATATTTGTTACTATTTCTGATTCCAAAAATGAAATGGCACGTAAATTTATAGTGAGTAAAAGTGACGATGAGAAGGTTTGTTATTTCAAAATAGTTCGAAATTACATTGATATAAAATCCCACATGACGAATTTTAATCCTCGCTTCTTCAGGCGATATCAAAATGGAAAGTCCAAGTAAAATTGCTAAATTTCTGAACTTTAAAAATTATACTGGACGCTCTCTCAGAAGAACGTCGGCCACTTTATTAGCGAATACTGACATAGCGAATGGAAATCTGCAACTATTGCTGAAAGTTATGCAGCGGAGAGGGTCAACAATAAAAATGAAGTTGCAAATAAAATTTTATACAATATAACGAAGCCAAAAGTCTTCTGCAGTACTTCAAGAGTAACAAAAAACTTGGTTAGAGATGGAGAAATTATGGCATTTCATACAAATTTAAAAAAAAAACGAGAAAACATTTATCCAAATTTTGTAAATAATATTCATAATTGTACTATTAATATTCATATCACTTAAGATTACTCAATTTATATAAATCATTGTTTTTATATGGCATAAATTATTACCACCCAAGGGTGGTAAATTGACTTACAACCTGTCGTCAAGGGTAATCGATACCTTTCTGGTAATTGTTACTTACTTCCTTCAAAACAATGTCAAAATGCGTTGTTTACAATATAGGGAGGAGAAAAAATAAGATATGTTATTCGGTACTAAGACAACTTTGTAGAATCCCTTTTCTGGGGAAACTCATGTTAGTATTCTATGTTCATTTCGCAAAAAAGAGCCAGACAGAGGGTGTCCGGCAACTCAAGTAAAATATTTTTATTATGGTGTCACTTCCGGTATGTATAAGTTCTTCATATATAGATCGAGGCGGTTCCCGGTGGGACACCCGGTATAGTTGTAAAGCAAGATCTAAGGATGCTCATAAACCATCGTTTATTTCACACACATTTTTAACATTAACTTCTATATTTATATTAGAAAAAGTTTGATCATTAAAATCATAAAATCTAGGTATATTAATTTACTTATTTATAATACAAAACAAGGTTTTAATATATGTTCCTTCAACAAATTTTGTAAATAAATCTATAGTTTATGATACTAAATTTTATTAATGAAATCCAAAAAATATAATTATAATAATTGAAAAACTAATATAAGTACCTGTAATGTTACGTCCAGATTCCGTCTTCACAGTTAAGTACTTTTGGGTCCCATCACGACTTGAAGAGTCAATCTGTAATCTTTCCCAGATTGATTTCTGATTATAATAATCCAACTAGAAACGTAAATAAAAAATTTATGAAGAAACCAAGGACATTTAAAAAATGGTTAAATAAAAAGAACTCTTTGCAACAACAACACAACAATGTCTGGATGAATATAGTTATTGGTATGTTCTATGACTTAAGATTTTAGGTCTGATGATGCTCCGTAAAGAGTGAAACGTACCAATTTTCTTAATAATAGATAAATTTATTTCCTTTATAAATACAAATTCTTACGATTCTTCTGGTCTGATGATGCTCAGTAAAGAGCAAAACATGTCACCATAGTTTATTTTTATTATACGATTAAGACCATGACAATTTCTTTAAATATGATCTAAATTTAATGGGTTTTTCAAGATTTGATGTATTACAATTACTTATACAGCATCGCCCCCTAGTGAATGCTTCGGTGTGATCTATTTCTGAAACTGCGAATTGCAGAAAACCTAATTAAAGAATCCCCCAGACATACGCGGTACGGCGGTAGTGGTGACGGTGCTGGTGGACACCGAGCGGTACACCGTGTTCCTTCTTTTCTTGCTATTCACACTGGCGCGGTGCGATTTCTATTGTTCTGAGAACATAACCTGCAAAATAGTATATTACATAACAAGTGATACTTTTCAAACGAGGAGATATTTAGCACGAGGCGTCAGCCGAGTGAGGAATTTCTCCGAGTTTTAGGATAATCACTTTGACACGAGTAATGTACACTATTTTCCCTAGAACTATTGAAAAAGCCTTTGATTTGTGACAAAAATATTTCAACACTAGTTTGTCAATAGGCTTTTTCTTTATTTGTAGTTAACTAACACGCGTGTGATATTCGGAGCTTTCGAGCCAAGTTAACCGTGCGTTTTTTTCTTATTTTTATAGGTGGTCGTAGGAAAATAAGTTAAAACAACAGTCGAAGTCAGCCCAACAATCGAACAGGTAACACAAAACACGTAACCGATGGTAAGCTTTGTCAAAATAAAACGTTGTCACTGAGGGAAACGCGAGTTTGATCACCGCAGCGGTATGGGTCGCACCATTTACCGCCATGTTCTGTGGCACCGCGGCCAAACCATCACCGCGTTCGTCTGGGGATCCTTTAATAGGCCTTTCATACGTGACAACCTAAGAAATTGTGAAGACAAAAATTTAAATAGTGTAAATTAACTATTACCTGGTAATTCTTGTAATTTTCACGTTCGTTAATAATTGTGCATGTAACACCATCGGGAACATGAGGTTTCTCCAGTAAATATAATAAATCCTCACCTAAAAAGAAATATTGTACACTTATTTATATCCTTATGGCATAGGTAAATTACCAATAAGAACACATGTAGGTTCCAAAATCAAATTCTTGGCTCGATTGGTAACCCAAAAGCTACCAGTCAATTTCATTGCTTTATTTCGACTCACATCACATTTTATTTTATTGATGAACCTGACTGTGATAACTAATTGTATTATATATAACAGTTGAATTTTTGTCAGGATTCTAAAGGTAACTTGTATAACAGGTAAAACGTCTAACCTGAATAGTTTTTAAGATATTAGCATTTGAAAAATTACATTTTTGGCACTTTGAAGGCTGTAGCAACTTAACGGTGTGATATGTTAGAAATAAATAAATATTGTGTATTATTAGTTTTGGCGTATTGTCGAGGGAGGTGCGTCCCTACGGACAGGCCACCACTGTCATATTATAATAGTAGTTATTTATGATATAAGTGTTATAAAGATTCATATTACAACACGAGATGTTAAAGTTGTCAAACGAGTCGTCAGGCGAGTTTAATAAAACATCGAGTGTAGTAATATGAATTTATAACAAGAATATTGTACAAAATTTTATCTACTTTCATCTATGAATAAAAATAGTTGGCAAAAGGCATTTTTAAAAATAAAAATGCACCTGCTATTAAGTTTACTAATCAAGTTTTTTATGTTACCTTTCGCATAGTTACTGTTTCGCATGGTTACTGTCGAAACTTTGTCAAACAAATTCAAAAATATAAAAAGCGTTTTTCAAAATGAGCGATTCTGATGGAAGTTTACCCTCTGATATAGAAGCAGCGGCAAACGAAGCGATCTCAAGTTTAGTTCCGACAAAATCCATATGAGTATGAGTTGGAATATCAGAAGTTTGAAGATTGGTGCAAAGCTAACAAAATAAAGGAGGTGTCTGAGAAAATCCTTTTGGGTTATTTTTCCGTAAAGCAACGCTCCCAGAAACCATCTACACTATGGACTCACTACTCAATGTTGAGAACTATGATTTCAGTCAAGAAAAATCAAGATATAAGCAGATTTTCTCAACTAATCGAATTTTTGGAAAGAAGTTCAGAGGGTTACAAGGCCAAAAAGTCCAAAGTTTTCACAAAGGAAGACGTATGTAAGTTTCTTAGTACTGCAGATGATGAAACATATTTACTTATGAAGGTTGTTATGATAATCGGCATTTTTGGGGCTTGTCGGCGCGAAGAACTAGCTAAGTTAATGTTGGATCATATTGAACACAATGATTTGTATATAAAAATTGTGATTCCATTCTCGAAAACCAAAATTATGCGAGAATTTGTTATAACAGAAGGAAATGTGACAGGTGTCAACTGTTTAAGTATTTTTCGAAAGTATGCTAAACTTCGTCCTCTTAATGCAACTCACAGGCGGTTTTTTGTATTCTATGGAAAAGGAAAATGCACCTCCCAGCCTGTCGGAATTAATAGTTTTGGAAGTATACCAAAAAAGATTGCAACAAAACTTGGATTGAATAATCCCGAAGGATACAGTTGTTTTAGGAGGTCCTCAGCCACCATTCTAGTTGATGGTGGTGCAGATATGCAGATGTTAAAGCGTCATGGGGGCTGGAAATCCTCTTCTACGGCAGAAGGCTACGTTGAGAATTCTTTAGAAAATAAGAAACAAATAGCAAAGAAGATCATGGGGTCAGACACGGATTTAATGATTGGAAATTCGAACGTAAAGGGCTCCATCACATCCACTTCTGGTATACAAATTTCTAACTGTAAAAAGTGTATTATTAATGTTTATAATAAACCTTAAGTGTTATATTTTAATTAATAATTGGTAATTAATTTTATAATTATTAATAATAAATCATTCTTCTAAAAAGTGTGGTTTTATTTAACAGCAAATTTTAATAAAACTTTTTTTTTCCCATTAGAGCACTAGTGCTGTAATAGATGCCCTTACAAAACGATTTACGGAACTGTAAAATTCATATTACTAAATGAAAATAGATAAATAACATTAAACTAATATTTACCTGCTAAAGTTTTCCAAGGCCATACGAAGTACATTTCGGCTTCATAAATTGTGGCAGGACCCTTATTTCTTAAGGTATAAAAGTGAGTTACTTGAGGACCGATATCAGATTCTCTTTCAATTGTTTCACTGGTATATTGGGTGATGTTTGGTAGGTAAATTTCTTGAGGAATTGATCGTCTAAAATATAAAATTATTGCTCATCTAAACAAAACGCAGTAAATGTAAAAAATATACTATATAAATGGCTTCGTGTCAGTTTCTGCATAAGTGAAGAAAGACCATTCTTAATTTTCGGCATATAATTAAATAACTGGTCAAGATAAGACATATACAATCCGGTTTTTAGCTGTGTATAGAAGGCATTAAAATAAACAACATTTTCAAATACCTTTTTTCAAGAAACTTAAAAATAGGCGAGATACAGAAGTAAAAAAATCTAAGTGCTGGTCATCAAAACGTAGCCTGCTATACTTTATGTTGTTTGTCTTATCTCGTATTAGTCAGGCAATTTACGGGTCGGTGGTGAGTTATTTGGCATTCCGCTGCGGTGTGTTTTTCTGAAGCAAGTTAATTTTAAATTGGTGCCACGTAAAAATGGTGTAACTAATAGATATGATGCTAATTTACGGGGAGTGTCGTCAAAGTGCGGCTGCTGCTTCGAGATTATACGCAGAACGCTTTCCCTTGCGGGTTCATCCTACACCCAGAAATTTTCTTAATGTTATTCCACGGGCAAGTTAGGCAGGACCGTATTTGATCCATAGTGTAATAAATGAATGTAAGTAACTTAATTTTGAGTTTTTTGAAAAAAGGTATTTGAAAATGTTGTTTATTTTAATGCCTTCTATACACAGCTAAAAAATAAGTATCAACTTAGGAACCACCCTGTATATGAACTCGATACATTTATGATGTGTTTGCAGTAAACTTACCCACTAACTTCCAAAGCAGAATTTACCCAAATTTCAACTGAAATATGCTGGTGATTATTCTGTAATGTTGTGTCATATTCAGGATTACTGCTATTCACGTGAACATCGAACTCATAACTCGAAGACAATCCTTGTGGGTGGAATGGCAAGAAAACCATTCGAAATTTAGCCTGAAAAATGTGGCAAATTATGTACTTACTTTTGGTCATGTAACAAGAGTGGGCTATTGAGTAACTAATGTTAACCCAACCCCAAGTTAAAAAAAACAATTCCAGTGTACTTTTGAACATCTAATAGAGTAGAATATTAATTTTCATGGATTTTTTTCCCTCTGACTTCGTATAACCCGCTGTAGTAACATTTTTTGCCACACTCCAAGTGTCAGGGCGACGAATTTTGACTACGGGGGGAGACAATGTTGAAGTCGGGACATGAATACAAGAAGGTAAAGAAAAAGCTCCGCAAACAAAAAATTTTGGGTTCCACGTCCAAAAATGCCATGTTTGGTTTATCAAAAAATTTTTTTGCGCTTTTACCAATTTCTAATAATTTATTAATTAATTAAAATATATATACATGGTGGTCATTTAAGTGTGCAACATATGGGAAATTTTTTTATTACCGATTTCTCAGAAAATTGTATTCTTGATAAAAGTTGGTGCATCTTCGATAATCATCTTAGGTGTACTTGGAATGGATGCAAGTCAAACGATGTACAGGGTAGGGCAAAAAAAATAAAACTTTTACAAGAATAAAGTACCCCTATTTTAGAAAATTCAGCAAAATGCTATTAAGAAAAGGTGTTTAGAATTAAAAGTTATTGATAGGTTTAAAAACGTGACCTCCTAAAATAAAGGACAATTTTTTTTTGAAAATATTAATTATTTCCCAAATTTTTTTTTATATTCACCCTAAAGACCTTCATAAATTAAACAAAATCAAATCAATTTCACATATCTTAAATACCCTAAAAATAATTTTAAGGGTATTTTAAAGTTGTGTTTAATGTCCTTGCAACAAACATGAAGTTTGTGATTCCTTAATGAATTAAAAAGATAAGTTTATTTTACAAATATGCTTAATTTGAACAAAGATATGTGAAATTGATTTGATTTTGTTTAATTTATGAAAAATTTCCCATATGTTGCATACTTAAATGACCGCACTGTATAATAAATTTTTTTTAAAGCGAATTCACTATTTTTTTGTAAATTTGAAGAAATAGTCCATACTTGAAGTGGAGTGGGAATTAAAAGGGCACAAAACAAAAGCCTTTAAGTCTTTCTCCACTGATATATTCAGAATATTATTCAAAAGTCTGTACATGTTTCGAATGCATAGGCATTTATCTTCAGGAGATTTACTTCTAGAACTTTAAGAAAGGAAAAAAGGTGGACAATGTCCCAACTAAGCTTTAGGTTCATGATGTAGTTGAAACGCGTTTAGAGATTTAGCAGTGGAAAAAAATACCATCACGGTTCAGATCTAGTAAAGAAAACCCTAAAAGTACACACTGGTACAAGGTTAAGAGTTTAAGTCGCTGGGAAATGAAGAAATTGGAAGTATAAAGCATTTGAACAGTTATGGAGTAGGCATATTAATTGAAATATCCACGAGAGGAAGCAGTCTTCTAAATTGAGTGTAAGGAAGAGATTTTTATTTATTTTAATTGAGAACAAACATTTTGTAAATGAATGAATGCAATTTTTTACGTTGTTGGTAAATATTTATAACATTGGAAAAGAAACTACCGATAGTCGCTTTTACTATGTCACTTTTTCTTCTTTAGCGCGGAAACAAAATGCAGCACTGTAACTTATATTTTTTTATGGTCCTTGGGGTTCTTGGGGGGGGGGGGGGGAGGGGTGGGGGGGCAAATACCCCCTAGCTAAGCCAGTGATCAGAGCCAGAGATTTCAATATTAATCAAAAATTACGAATAAGTTTGACCACAACAATAATGATATATGTGGTGTTACTTTACAATTTTATTTAAATAGTGGTGAACTCTCTTATCTAACAAATGATATAACTAACTTACTATCTTGCCTGCTGATAAGGGATTACCAATATCACATCTGATAGTCCTATTTTCACCAGAGCTACATGAAATACCGGACATGGCATCTGTCACTTCCGTCTTTGTATAGTATATGCCGTCAGGATAAGATAAATCCAAAGTAGTCTCAAATGAGTCCTCTCCGTAATTTGACACAATTATGTCAAATTCCAAGTTGGTGTTGGAATCAAGTAAATAGCTCTCCACATTTCTAAAATTTAAAATTATCGTAGCAATTTGGATTTTGTATTTTTGTGTCACAATTGAAATAAACGAATTAGAACTATAGAGGGTGTGCCCGAAAGTCGGGACACGATAAAGTTAAATAAAATACAACTTTAAATGAACAGAAACATAGAGCTGCTGTCGTGCTTAATAAAAAAAAGCACCAACACAAGGTGTTCCCAAGAGCTCACCCATTCAAGTAATAACTATCTTTGCTTGCAACTTTGCAATAACAAGAAATTGATCTAACATAATTTTTAAACCTTCTTCAAATAGTTCAAACAAAGCAACACAAACTGACATTAGCTGTATATAGGGTGTTACAGACTCAGCGTGCATCATTGGCATCTCGTAAACGGTAAGAGATACGGCAAAGGTTAAATTGGGGCAAAGTTACGCAATTCAGAGAAGACTAATAAGCCGTCGATAAATTTGGAAAACTCCGAGTACTTCCGAAGTTATTCGTAAAAGCCTGAATATTGTCGTTTATTTTTCTTTTTATTGCGTTATTTATAGATGTGATACATAATAAGTTTTAAATCTTTATTGTCGCTTTTCATTTCCTAATAAACTTAGTACACCGAGCCTTTAGTTTGATGTTTCGTCTGTGTCTTACCATCAAGTCTGTTGTTTAAATATACATATATTTATAGGGTGATTCCTAAGTTGATACTTCTTTTTTAGCTGTGTATAGAAGGCATAAAAATAAATAACATTTTTAAATATCTTTTTTCAAAAAACTTTAAAAAAGGGGCGAGATGTAAAAGTAAAAAATCTAGGTGCGGGCCTGATCATCAAAACGTAGCCTGCTATACCTTATGTTGTTTTTGTCTTATTAGTCATGCAATTTACGAGTCGGTGGTCAGTTATTTAATTGGCATTCCGCTGCGGTGTGTTTTTCTGAAGCAAGTTAATTTTAAATTGGTGACACGTGAAAATGGTAAAATTTGAAAACAATGAACTAGTAGATACGGTGCTAATTTACGGTGAGTATTGTCAAAGTGCGGCTGCTGCTTCGAGATTATACGCAGAACGCTTTCCCTTGCGGGCTTATCCTACAACCCTTAATGTTATTCAACGGGCAAGTTAGGCAGAACCGTATTGGATCCATAGTGTAATAAATAAATGTAAGTACCTTATTTTTGAGTTTTTTGAAAAAAGGTATTTTAAATTGTTGTTTATTTTAATGCCTTCTATACACAGCTAAAAAAGAAGTATCAACTTAGGATAAGGGCGATAATAACTTGTTTTAAGTATAGTAACTCTTCGAATCATTAAAAAAAACGTCGGACTATGGACGGAGAATGAAAAGCGACAATAAAAAAAAATTGTATGTGTCATCTTCGTAAATAACGCTATAAAAAGAAACTCAAACGATAATTTTCGGTTGTTTACAAATATCTTTGGAAGTACTTGGAATTTTTCAAATATTTTTTTCCTTAAAGGCATCTTAGTCGACTCCAAATTGTGCAACTTTGCCGCCATTTAATCTTATGTATCTTACTGTTCACAAAGATCAAAATTGAAGGTGTTATTATTGGGGTCGAAACGATGTTATTTTATTAAAGCAGTAATACATTATTATTTTATTAGATACGACACTGCATTAAAAAATACAGGTCCGTATTTAAAAAAAAACATGGCTGATGATGTTACCCGAAAGACGAAACGTCATCATCAATTTCCGATATTGAAAATAAAAATGGGCAAAAAAATGTAAAATTAATTTTTGCCCATCTCATTAAATAAAACTAGAAAAAAACAATAACCTAAACGAGTCTTTTTAAAAGTCCTCGGAATTTTGAAAATTTGTCGACCAATATAAACTTTGCCCCAATATAACCTTATAGCCCGAATAGATGGTGTTCTTAAGCGGTCACCCATTCAAGTACTAACCGTGCTCTATACAGGGTGTACCTTAATGATGTGCTAATATTTTAGGGTGTGATTCCTGAAGTCATTTTATGGTGAAAAGTTCATATAAACATATGTCCTAAATGGCATACATTTTTTGCTACAGGGTGTTAAATTTTTTTTTTTAATGCGTTTTTTGTAATATCTCCGAAAGTACTTTAGATAATATTTTAAAGAATCGACACCTAGCCATCCTATTCACGCCGGACAGGCCGGATGAGATCGGATATCTCGTAGGATGAAGGTGCCGTTTCACACTCCCCAGTCGGTAGATCACATTTGTGGTCGATGACCGGTTCAAGATGGCCTACGTAGTCGGCGAACCGTAAAAAAAAAACAAAAAAAAATAATAGGACATAAAACCTATATTCAACACATAATTCAACACCCTGTAGCAAAAAATTTAAGTCGGAACTTTTCTTCATAAAATGACTTGAGGAATCACACCCTAAAATATTAACACGTCATTAAGGAACACCCTGTATAGCTTAACGGGACTTTCGTTTAATTGTAATTACAAGAGATTAAACTTATACAATTTTTAGATTTTTTCAAAAAGTCCAAAGCTGCATAAATAAGGTGTAAATTGTAACTATAATAATTAAAAATTTATAGATAACTTACTTAGAAACGTTAACCTGTAGGTTAGGGACACAAATATTGTCACGCCCACAATTATTTAAAATTGAAATTGAATCTTTCCTAGATGGTGGTAAGTTAAGATCTATTACAGCTTTCAGTTGAGATTGTGGATTTCTTACTCTGCCGTAGTAATTTGCATCTCTATCTTCTTGGATCATAAAATATTTTACTTCTGCTTCTAGACTGGTTAATTTATCTCGTATGTTATTCTAAAACAAATTTTTGTATTAATTTTTTTCCTAATTTTAATGTAACTTAAGTTGAAAATATCCTGCAAAAAATAAAGTATAATCTATACGAAGCTAGTGTAAATAGCATAAACACTAAAACTCCACTTTTAGCCGGGTATGGGCGTGCAACACGACTATGGAAATGGAAAAATATTTAATTATATTTTTATAAAAACGCTTTACTCAAGGAATTTCGGTAGGGACCACTTAAAAGGGCTAGTGTTGTAACCCCACCCTCATTTTGTCATCATAGACTCATCAAGTCCGCGTAGACTTTTGACTAGGAGCCGTTAATAAAGATTATGATTTTTTAATTCAATGCAAAGTCACAGGAAAATGTATATTTCATATTTCCATCCGAGTAAATATTGCCGTCTCTAGGAGAGGGCACCAACGGCGCGACACCGGGAAGGGGGACAGCAACAAAACATAACATTACCTATAGTCTATTTCGGAAAGATGTATAGTAATAAAAGCTTATTAGGTGTGCAAAGGGACTACAGAGTAACCCAACAAATATTTCAGCCACTTTCATAATTTGGCATTAATTTCATTGCAAAATTCTTTATTTTCATCAAGTGCAGGTAGTACCACCCGGGTTTGGGTTAATTTATGGGTTTTGCCTATTGTTATCCATTCACAAACACGGAAAATGGTGTGATAAAGGCGTGCATTATGTATGTACATAGTATTAGGTACATTTATTTTTTTATTAAACATTATAAAAAATATATAAAATACAAAAAATACATTGTACAGAAATTAAATTATAAAAAATCATAATATTCTTCTTTTTTTTTTTAAATGGGGAAACTCAAAGTCAGTCTCAATCATGTCTTAAAATTTAATCAATGGGACATGTTTCGCCCTAAAATATGGGCATTAACAGTCCTAACATTCAGAATAAAAAACAAAAATTAAAATTAACACGTAATATACATGACTTTACAAAATCAAATCAAAACAATTTTTTTTTTGTAAAGTCATGTATATTACGTGTTAATTTTAATTTTTGTTTTTTATTCTGAATGTTAGGTCTGTTGAAGCCTATATTTTAGGGCGAAACATGTCACCCATTGATTAAATTTTAAGACATGATCGAGACTTTGAGTTTCCCCATTTTTAAAAACTAAATAAAGTCTCTTTGAGAAATGGACTACTTCTTTGAATAATATTCTTCGTCATCTGAGGAACTGTCATCTCTTCTTGACGTAATAATTAACGGGTCGACGGTCCGATCGATCAGGTGATCAATATCCCACATTTCCTCCTCTTTTTTAATGACATTATGGATTGCTTTTCGCCAGTTATCTGGCGTTACTTTCTTAATGGCTTGATCAAACAGTAGCTTAACGTCTTTCATTTTGAATGTCGTGTTGTGTCTTGCAACAAATCTTTTCACTTGCGCCCATATAAGTTGTATAGGATTTAGTTCGCAATGATTTGGCGGTGTGCGCAGCACAGTTACACTATGTTTTTCAGCTATACCTTCCACGGCATATTTCATAAAATAATGTTTGTGTAAATTTTTAATAGCTAATAGTTGCTTCTTTATTAAATTATCTTCTTTTTTTCGTTGGTTAGTTATCATAAATAATTTATTGCACAAAATTTACCTATGCCTATGGCCGACACCGAAATTAAGCCCAATTGGATGGAATTTCCCATTTTATTACTCTACACCTTTCTGAAATAGACTATAATATTCAATATCATTACCTTTATGTAAATTTTCTCAGTTTTACAAGTCTCCTGACCGTCCTTATACAGAGTGATCGTTTCGTTAAGCGTGTTGGTATTTTTTCTTAAAAATGCCATCCTCGGAACTGTCGTTTTCGTATCCAAAATGTACTGAACATTGAGTTCTGAAAACGTAAATAAAACAAATAAGCATAACATAAGTAGGTATTAATAGAGAAATTTCCCATATTTCTTTACTTGTTTAAAAATGTTCAGCCACATGAAAGAACAAATTTTTGCAAAAAAACATTTCTGTGTGAACTATGGGGCCTTTTGATGATATTGGCTTACGCCACAGAATATATATGTAGCTATGCAATATTCTGTGCTTACGCTTAAAAGTATTATTTTTCAAATGCAAGTTCCTTATTAATTATAGCTGTATAAAAAATATTACATGCGTGCGAAAAGTGACTACTTTTCCACTCAACGACTCATGGGAAAAGGTTATACTTTCGACATACAGGAAAAATACAATTTACTTACGAATTTGTTGCGGTATTCCTTTTCCACTATACTTGATACAAAAATCAATTGTTGTGCAAGTGGCTTGTTGTCCATTGGGCAACTGGCAATTTTTCTTTTTAATGTCGATTTGTTTGTTTTCAGTAAGGAATCTTACAAATGATTCCACTCGCACAACTGGTTTTGATCTACAAAGTAAAATAAATGTAGTATTTAGTATAACTAATATAATGAAAATGGAATGATAAAAGTTTTAAATGAAAAAGTTGTTCAATTAATAAGCCCATTGGGATAATCTTCAGTTAATAAAATTTTAGATTTGATATAAAGAAGACGTTGAATTATAACGAAGAAGGGGAAGTTTAATAATAATAAAACAAAATAAAGCAAAGTTGATGATGGTTTTGAAAAAAACGATACGTCGGATTAAAAATCTAATTAAACCAACTTGTAGAGGAGAAAAAATGGTAATGAGAATGCAAAGCCTATTTTAACATATCCCTTCAAATAGAGTCAGAAAAAAACAAAAAAAAAATCGTAAAAATTCGGTTTTGTCCAAATATTTTCGGAATAATTCGGAATTTTTTAAATTTGAAAACTTAATGTTGCAGAATTTAGTAGGGCGCAACTTTTTCCTAATTTAACTATCTCTCTAGTATTTAGGCGAGCTCAAAAGCTCGGGGTTCATTAGACCCCGAGAACTAAACTGCTGGACAATTGCTTTCGAGCAAGAAAAATTTCGCCTAAATTTAACAGTTAATATTTTCTGAACCAGATATGATATCGACCTACGGTTTTGAATGGTTCATAGATTCATCCCTTGAGGAACAATTGTCAATATTGGATTTTCTTTAACTGCCAGAAAATTTTATATACAGGGTGTTAAAGAAGACGATGATTTTTGCTCCAATTTTAATGGAGTGTAACTTTCACAATAACATTTTTAAATTTTATCACTCTACGTCAATTGAATCACTGGTTCATAGCAAACAAAGTAATTTGTCAAATTTTTGATATCTGCTATATTTTAAGAAATACCGATTTTTTTGGAAAACCTTGCTTTATTTCAACTTATTGGTAGCTAGATCTCACTGTGCGTTTTATCGTGCAAACTTTGCGAGTGATTATTATACTTTATGAAAAGCTTGATTATGTTCAGTAACAATAGTTGTACCTAAATATTATAATGTACAGTGGTGTACTGATAAACACTTATATGTCTATGGTTTATAAGTATAGTCTTAGTAAGTTAGAAATTAATAAATACATTTTTTCCAAAAATTAAATTAAAAAATTTATCTTTTTTCAAATTTTGTAAACACACTGTGTAATATACCTGTAATGTGATATAAAAAACTAAAAAATAAGTAATAATTGGCCTAATCTAGGGGCGAGTACTTTCCAATACAAAACAATCGTGAAAAATTGTGAGATATTCATAAATCATAGACATATAGGATAAGTACGCCACTGTAAATCATAACATTTAGGTACAACTATTGTTACTGAACATAATCAAGCTTTTCCTAAGGTATAATATACACTCGCAAAGTTTGCATGATACAACGCACAGTGAGATCTAGCTACCAATAAGTTGAAATAAAGCAAGGTTTTGCAAAAAAATCGGTATTTCTTAAAATATAGCAGATATAAAAAATTTGACAAATTACTTTGTTTGCTATGAACCAGTGATTCAATTGACGTAGATTAACAAAATTTAAAAATATTATTGTGAAAGTTACACGACATTAAAATTGGAGCAAAAATCATCGTCTTCTTTAACACCCTGTATATAAAATTTTCTGACAGTTAAAGAAAATCCAACATTGACAATTGTTTCCCAAGGGATGAATCTATCAACCATTGAAAACTGTAGGTCGATATCATATCTGGTTCAGAAAATATTAACTGTTAAATTTAGGTGAAATTTTTCTTGCTTGAAAGCAATTGTCCAGCAGTTTATTAACTTATAATTAATTTTTCGTCTTACATCCTTTACTAATATTTTATATTCTGCCACATTCCGCTACATTTTAACAAATTCTCAAAATTCACTATTATCAATAGTCGAATTTTGCTACGTCTGGTAACAGTGTTTCTCGATCGTCATCGTGGCAATAACAACTAAGCTCAAGCTGTTCGCCAAGCCGGCTATGAACCGTACTCGAGTTGCACAGTTACTTTGTTGAAAATGATGTTTCTACCCCTCGCTTGAACGTCGAATCATTGTAAATTATTGTTTTAGCTGGTTTTGTATAGATTTACTATTTACACGTTACTACTGTTTGTGAGTTGTGTGACGAAAAAATAATGCTAGTTGTCGTAAGTGAAAATGTGAATTTTACAGCTTTTAAATGTAGGGACAGTAAACATTTATGAACCTAACCACGAAATCGGTTGGTAATTCCTCACGATTCTATTGGTCTAGCAATACCGATGCAATTAGACAGGTATAGAAGAGACTATCGAAAATTCATTTTTATTGATGAAGCCAAATAAAAACAAAAAAACAAAAACATTTTCGTCAAAACATCTACACGTGCGTCATCATGTGTGAGTCATATATAGAAAGCGAGTCCATCGACAAAAAAAAATATTTAAATTATGAGCAATTCTCTGGATATATAAATTTTTAAGAAAGCATGAAAAATAAATTTTCAAACCACCTGAAAGTGCCTTATACTATAAGGTGTATTTTGTCTAACACTGTTAGATAATAAAATACAAATCGGATTGCATGGTTCTACCAAGAAATGAAAACTTTACATTGGTAGGATGTCACCACGTCACCACCTGCAGACCGGTTTCGAACTCTTTTGTTCTCGTCAGTACAGGGTAGGTGTTCATACCATACCAAATGAAAGTTTTAAAACCTAATGCATATAATATCAACCTTCTTCGGTCGTATATATACGTTAGCGCCATCTCTTGGTAGTCCCATGCAATCTATCTGAGTGTACCCGTCAAGGGATTTACAAGAATTGTAAAAACACAGAATCTCTTAGATAATAAAATACAAATCGGATTGCATGGTTCTACCAAGAAATGAAAATTTTACATTGGTAGGATGTCACCACCTGCAGACTAACAGTGTTAGACAAAATACACCTTATAGTATAAGGCACTTTCAGGTGGTTTGAAAATTTATTTTTCATGCTTTCTTAAATGTTTGCTTTCACCTGACTAGTAAGAGATTCTGTGTTTTTACAGTTCTTGTAAATCCCTTGACGGGTATACTCAGATAGATTGCATGGGACTACCAAGAGATGGCGCTAACGTATATATACGACCGAAGAAGGTTGATATTATATGCATTAGGTTTTAAAACTTTCACTTGGTATGGTATAAACACCTACCCTGTACTGACGAGAACAAAAGAGTTCGAAACCGGTCTGCAGGTGGTGACATCCTACCAATGTAAAGTTTTCATTTCTTGGTAGAACCATGCAATCCGATTTGTATTTTATTATCTAACAGTGTTAGACAAAAAACACCTTATAGTATAAGGCACTTTCAGGTGGTTTGAAAATTTATTTTTCATGCTTTCTTAAATGTTTGCTTCCACCTGACTAGTAAGAGATTCTGTGTTTTTACAATTCTTATACATTTTTACACGAGCGCCGAAAAAAAATATTTTAACGTCCTGAATAACCCATTTTTGGGCCAGGTAGATGCCGGCTAAGCTGTTTGATGTCGGCACCCTTTATAAACGAATTTTCGATGGTCCCTTCCATACTAACATGACTCCATTCATCTTGCCTTGAATGTGGTGCTATAAAATTCGGTCAATTTGGTGGATAAATATATATTTATTTACCTATATAGGTATTATAAAGATTTTTAACAATAATTAACTAACCAGCAACTTTGACTGTGTCATTAATGATATTGGCAGGCATTATTTTCCCAAAATCAAAGTTGTCTAATAAGTAAATCAAGAATTAAGCTAACCGGGCCACCTTGGTTGTAAGAAATCTATTTCTACCAATGTCATTTATGCCACAGTCAAAGTTGCTGGTTACTTAATAATTGGTAAAAATCTTTATGCAACTCGACATTATTATATTATGTAAGTATAAACATATCAATATGGTCTTATTTTTAACTTGAAACCCCGAACCCTAAAAAAACCTGGTTAGAAAATATAAGCCCCCCCCCCCCCCCGCGAACATATTTTCTGGCCACTGGAAGATTTCATCAAGATTTTTATGTATTACCTAAAAAAGAACGCCGAGTTCGATAAATATGCTCCCACTGCCATATCGGGATAATCGTTTCCATCCATATCCAAACCTCCGGTGACGGAAAATCCAAAAGTATTAACCGGGATTCCGTTTCTGGACACAACGTCTTCAGCGTAAATTACTTGGCCGTATTTTTCCAGTACCCCTTTCGCTGATCCGTAGTAAATGTACACTGCCCCTCGATTGTTTTCTCCGTCGTATGGGGCCCCAACGGCAAAGTCTAAAATATACAAAATTACATGAATTATTTTTTAATCCTCCTAAAAAAAGACAAGCTTTACAACCGTCAGATCTACTTAGTTATTTAATAAACTATTATTATAATAATGTAAAATTAATAAAAGTCTTCATGAATAAACTGGTACTTATTGAGGTAATTATTTGTACACAAAATTTGACTAAAACCACAAAGTTTGCATATCATTGGAAAAATCAACCATACAAACCAGTATACCTAATGAATTTGTGTCGTCATATCCTTAAATTAATTCATATGTATTTTCACCTCCAAACTTTTTTAAAGTTGGAACTAATAGTATTGTTGAGTTAGCGCCGCCTAGCGGGACTTCTGTAATTGTGATGAATATCTTTACAGGTGATTTCCTCTTAACATTTTTACTTATTTTTTATAAGTTAGTTAGAGTTGCTGGTATGCTCAAGAGTGTCTAACAATGACACAGATGTCGCTCTGTGTAACATCTGGCTGGTGTGCTCCACCAAATACTACTTAAAGCAGTTTTAAGTTATTCCTTTCTTTTGTCGGATCCTGATGAGCCATGCTATGACAAAATGCGTCTAGGGATGGATCCGACGAAATGAAAGGAAACTCTTTTTCTGTAATGGTATTATATTTAATCTTTTGCATCACCTACTTTTTGCCGCAACTTAACACTCTTTTGTTTTGAAGAAGTAGTCCATTCTTAAAGTGGAGTTAATTTATAGGAATAAATAAAAGCATGAAGTATTTCTCCACTGGTTTATTAAAGTAATAAAGTTAAAATATGGTAAATATTCTACATGTTTCGGGTGTAGTAACACCCATCATGAGGAATAAAATACAAAGAGAAAAAATAGTTATAAGTGAGAGGAACAAAGTTAAATTGTAAATGGTAGTGAACATCGATGGAGCTCTCATCCAGCCATGAAAGATAAAATATTGGGAAATGGGTTAATGATTAAAGATTGGTATGCTTAAGTCTTAACACTGACTATGGGCAACAGGTAACAGTGGTAAGAGGGGGCCCGTTTGGGCAAAGAGAAAAATATTAGAAATATAAGAAAAATGGAGATTCACAGGTCAAGAACTTTCATCCCGGAAACTATGGGGAGAAAGAAAGGTTTTTTTGTTTATTTAGCCTTTCTAAAAAGGCTCTTTCTCCCCATGGTTTCCGGGATTTTTTGTTTATTTAGCCTTTTTAGAAAGGCTAAATAAACAATCTTTTTTTCTCCCCATGGTTTCCGGGATGAAAGTTCTTGACCTGTGAATCTCCATTTTTCTTATATTTCTAATATTTTTCTCTTTGCCCAAACGGGCCCCCTCTTACCACTGTTACCTGTTGCCCATGGTCAGTGTTAAGACTTAAGCATACCAATCTTTAATCATTAACCCATTTCTCAATATTGTATCTTTCATGGCTCGATGAGAGCTCCATCGATGTTCACTACCATTTACCATTTAACTTTGTTCCTCTCACTTATAACTATTTTTTCTCTTTGTATTTGATTCCTGATGATGGGTGTTACTACAACCGAAACATGTAGAATATCTACCATATTTTAACTTTATTACTTTAATAAACCAGTGGAGAAAGACTTCATCCTTTTATTTATTCCTTTAACACTCTTTGTTTAAAATAAAAAGTAAAAATTTAATAATAAAGTTAACATGACCGTGACTACGAAATCACTGAAATCACCTGGCTGGCTGGCAGTCAATTATTTAGTGTTGTCAATGGTTTAGAACAAAATTATACATTCTATAGGTACTTTTATACAGGTAGAGAATTGTAATTATTTTGTTTCTTTCTTGGTATTTTCTGAGAATATGTGTTTTTATTTAGAATGCGAAAATTATCTGGTATTCGAAATAAGTGCAAATCGGCACTACTGTAATTGTGCAGCTCTAGCCAGATTGCTGGTCTTTTTTTGTCTTTCGTGCAAGTGGTGTAGCAATATAAAACAAATAAGTTGCCTACTCTCAACCTGCAAAGATGGTAGGAAAAGCTCTAAGATCCAATCAATTAATAAAGTCCTGTAAACAGAAGAATAATTCTAAAATCGTATAAATGTCAGAAATGATCGATTCACCGATCATAACTTAATACATTGATTGTAACATAACAAGTTATGACCAGGTTAAATTAAACCTTGTTGCCAATCCCACATAATAAATCGACCCTTTCTGACATTCCTACGATTTTAGAATTTTTCTTCGGTTCAAACTTAGGTTTAAAAGGAGTTTATAAAATTGGGCCTCAAATTTGGAGGCATTCTTACCTCGTTCCTATAAAAATCAAGGATGCCTTACTAATCGTAGGTAAAAACTTTTAATAAATAAAGATTGGGTACATACCGTCATATCCATCGAGATTCAGATCTCCCAAATATGCTACACTGTGTCCAAATCTTGATTTTGAATTTATACCATCTATGAATGAAGATTTATTAAAACTACCCTAAAAATAAAGTTATTAAAATTTTAATAGAAAGAAAGTTTTTTAGCGGCAGGCGGACAAAGTGGTGCATCTATATTTTGCATTAAAGTACACAGGGACGCCAAAGGTAATGGGTTCCCTGGGGCACAGGTAGACAATGACAGGCTGTTTCGTCCTTATTAGGACTCATTAGAAAGCCATAACCTGTAAGCGACCCCCAGTACAGCGAGACTATGCTTTCAAGGAATTTTTAAGAAATAAAAACGCGATGAAAACCCAGTAACGCCATCTATAGGAATCAACTCAATGCAAAAGATAGTCGTCGACGAAAGCAACAATAAACCAAATACGTTAGGCCAACACACCAGTATAGGCAACATTTATCGCATCCCCACAATTTTTCTACGGATTTGTAGATTCAAATAAGTTCGCGCTGCAGTATACCCATTGGGCGCTGCCAAACCGTAATATATTGCCTTGTTTTTATAATAAAGTAGTAGAATTTAGTGTCCGTATAAGTAAATAGAAAAGAAGTTTTTTTAGCGGCAAGCGGACAAAGTAGTGCATCTATCTTTTGCATTGAGTTCACAGGGACGCCAAATGCAATGGGTTCCCTGGGGCACAGGTAGACAATGACAGGCTGTTTCGTTCTTGTTAGAACTCATCAGAAAGTCATAACCTATAAGCAACTCCCAATACAGCGAGACTGTTCTTTTTAAGGCGTTTTTAAGAAATAAAAACGCGATGAAACCCCAGTAACGTCCTTATTAGGGCTCATCAGAAAGCCATAACCTGTAAGCGACCCCCCAGTACAGCGAGACTAGGCTTTCAAGGCATTTTTAAGAAATAAAAACGCGATGAAAACCCAGTAACGCCATCTATAGGAATCAACTCAATGCAAAAGAAAGCCTTTTACCGTGAAAACATAGAAATAAATATAGAACTAAATAAACCAAGTACGGTGGCCAACAAACACCAGTATAGGAAACGTTTTACGCTTCACTATGTTTTTCTACGGGTTTGTAGATTCAAATACAGATCGCGCTGCAGTAGCCCACTGGGTGCCGATTCAAACCGTATACAATGCCGTGTTTTTTAAAAATAAAGTAGATAGTTTAGCGTCCGTACGGACGCTAAGCTATTACTTTATTTTAAAAAAATTTTGATATTACAATTTTTCTGCACAGACTTGAATTGGGTAATCCAAGATTTTTTTTCCTTAAAAAATCCCAAAGATTCTTTACAGGGTTAATGTCGGGAATGGGCCCCTTAACTCAACTTTCATTTTGATCTTATCGTATAGAGCAAGAAAAAATCAAATTCCTTAATTATTTACGGAGAAAATAATGAAACAAAATACGCTTTCTAATAAAAACACGCGGAAGAACGTACCGACGTCACAACAAAAGCAACCCAGGATTCATTCGACACGCTTCGACCTGACTGATCTCTTGAGACTGATGTTCTGTTCTATGTGTTTTTTCTATTTAAGTTATCTAAACAAAGATAACAATATAAACTCGCAAATAAAAGAATTGCACAGGTAATAGGAGGACATACATCCCTTCTCGCCTTATGTTTTTAAACTTACATCTTTCCGCCGTTTTTTACTAAATATAAAAATTCTTATAAATAGTATTTACCTACAATAATTTATTTTATAACATGAAAACCAAAAAATTTCTATACTAATATTATGCATATATTAAGGTCCCAAATATCAATGAAAATTATGATTCTTGTAAGTAAAAAAGTAATGGTTCCAGAAATGTTAATACATTAATTAAAATATTACTTACATATCCACCCCCCTGGTAAAAGACATACACTCTCCCAACATCATATTTTTCCTGAGTATTTGCCTCTGTATGCATGGGTGCTCCTACTATAAGATCTAACTTTTTGTCTCCATCTACATCGGCAGCAGCCAAGGAGTAGCCGAAATAGGAGCCCAACTGATTACTGGATATGTTTTTGTAGTTCGTTAAGTTCCAAGTAAAAAGCAAAACCTATAAAGAATTTATTTAAAAATAATGAAAATTATTATGATTCAAATCCATTTCCATACCTTTCCATGCAATTCGGCTCCTCGTGGCATCCCCACTGCGATACCCTGCTCTCCAGTGCCCAAAAAGTCGCCTACAATTGTGGAGTAACCTAAATAAGAGTCGTCATCCTGTTGCTGTCCCTCTTTGGTCTGAAATACTGCTGGTCTTGTCTCTAGACTTTGCTGATGCACAGAGCCTGGAAATATTTTATATGTCTTTAAATAACACATAAATTGCTGGTAAATATACCGCAAGATAAAAAAAATGTCCTTAAAGTATGTTGTGGAATCGACCAGCATGTCTTAAACTATTACTCTTCAAAATTTTTTTTTTGCTCATCACTTTTGTTCGGGTTCGCCGATTGCGTAGGTTGTGTAGGGGTAAGTTTCATTACAGTACCATGACGAATTAAAAAATCTGTCCAATTATTGTTCTTTTCGATATGATCGCCCACCCGTCCATTTTCTGAAAATGCCGAGACTTCTCTATAAAAGAAATGTAGATTTTCAGAGCTTTACTTTCTTATTGGTTGAGAATATACTTAACCAGAGAGGGGTAACCATGCCTCATCACGTCAGTAGAAACGATTTTTACAAAGACGTTTTTATTAATATGCAAGTTACACATAAACCACCCTGAAAATTGCATTAATTATGGCTGGGCGTTTGGTAACAATTCTGGACTGATTAGCATTTATATGCAGGTCACATTTTAGGATTATATTGCAGGTTTCATTTAATTGCTGGGTGAAACGCCGAATACAGGTTTGTAGGTTTTTGTGCCTCACTTCTACCTTTTATGGAGTATGTACTTGAGGTCTCCCATTACCTTCTTTATGATTATTTTTCTAAACAAAGTCAGTGAGGCAGTCAAACCTTAACGAAACTGGTCAAAATCCATGAATGTAGAAGTTCTAAAATTCTGAATGCCGTCTCGTGTTAAATAAACCCATTGGACATTAACCTTTCTACCATTTTTAAAGTAATTTTCTATTAAAAAAGCTTTTTGCAGAAAAAGTTTTTTCCGAAAATCGATCGGAAATATTGATATTTGTGATAACATTTCTGAACGAAAAAATCAATATTTCCTTACACTTAGTCGTTGCTTAGGCAACGGAAAAGAACTGTTAAAAAATATTTATTATTGTACTGTAGGAAATATTATTTCTGTACTGCTAAAACTAAAATGTGTTAAGCTTGACAATTCAATATTACTGTATTTCCATAATTACAACACAAATATTTAATGGCATCCTTTATTTGTGAACAAAGTTAATAACATTTATTTTACCGCGCTCCGTGCCACATCTTACTGGTGTGTCCCACCACTGTGCTGCCATAAGCAGCTTTGAGTTCTCTTTGTTTCGTCGGATCCTAGCTCTACTGATGAGTCATGATATGACGAAACGCGTCTAGGGATGGATCTGACGAAATAAAGAGAAATTCTTCTTCTGTATTCTTGTTTTCGGTTAATAAACCGATGCGAGTTAGCGCTGCCTAGCGGGACTCCTGTAATTGTGATGAATGTCTTTACAGGAGATTTCCTCTTAACATTTTTACTTATTTCTATAAGTTTGTTAGAGGTGCTGGTATGCTCAAGAGTGTCTAATAACGATACAGATGGCGCTCCGTGCCACATCTTACTGGTGTGTCCCACCACTGTGCTGCCATAAGCAGCTTTGAGTTCTCTTTGTTTCGTCGGATCCTAGCTCTACTGATGAGTCATGATATGACGAAACGCGTCTAGGGATGGATCTGACGAAATAAAGAGAAATTCTTCTTCTGTATTCTTGTTTTCGGTTAATAAACCGATGCGAGTTAGCGCTGCCTAGCGGGACTCCTGTAATTGTGATGAATGTCTTTACAGGAGATTTCCTCTTAACATTTTTACTTATTTCTATAAGTTTGTTAGAGGTGCTGGTATGCTCAAGAGTGTCTAATAACGATACAGATGGCGCTCCGTGCCACATCTTACTGGTGTGTCCCACCACTGTGCTGCCATAAGCAGCTTTGAGTTCTCTTTGTTTCGTCGGATCCTAGCTCTACTGATGAGTCATGATATGACGAAACGCGTCTAGGGATGGATCTGACGAAATAAAGAGAAATTCTTCTTCTGTATTTATTTTAAAATTTTAACAAGATTGAAATAAGTTATGTCCTTTTAATAATTTTCGATTTACGGAAAAATAGTATGTATACCTCGTAGAAAAAGCCACATTCTCGAATTCCCGTATTGTCAGTCTCGGCTTGCGCCTCGACAATATTTACGGGCGTCCGGGAATGTTCAGCTTTCCCTACTAGGTATACAATGTAATATTGTGCTGCCAGAGCTGTGAGTAACTTAAGTAACTAGATACTTTTTAGTATCTAGTTACTTAAAGTAACTAGATACTTAGTAACTTAGTTCTTTTTTCAATCATGCCAAAAGTAACTGTAACTTCGTTACTTTTGAAAAGTAACTTGTATCTAGTTACTTTTTAGGAGTAACTATACACTTAAAAAGTAACTTACTTAACTTAGATACTTTTAAAGTAACTAAGTTCCTTTTACAGTAACTAAGTTCCTTTTAAAGTAACTAAGTTACTTTTAAAGTAGGTAACTAAGTTAGGTACTTTTAAAGTTCCTCTAGGATACTAATTATGCACACGTGCCGTCCATCAGATGATGACCAAAGGACGATCAGCGGCCGTTCAGATTTTCACGAAGGCACGAGCGGCGAGTTGCGAGCGTCAAACAGCAAACTGGTTGGAACGCGAAATTTCTTGGAAAGTATTTTATTCTACTTGGTCCTTGTTCGAATTAACACTTCTTAGTTTAGTTTTCTGATGGTAATAGTGGTAGTGTGTACAGGAAAATGAGTTATCACTACCTGGTAAATTTATGGTATCTAGTTCAAAAGCATCTTAGTTACTTTTAGAGTTTCGTAGTTGCAATTAAAATAACTAGTTACTCAAAAGTATCTTAGTTACTTTTAGTAACTAGTTACAATCAATGTAACTAGATACTTTAAAAGTATCTTAGTTACTTTTAAATTATCGTAGTTACAATCAATGTAACTAGTTACAGTACAAGGATCTTAGTTACTATAACTAGTTACTTTAACTAAGTAACTAAGAACTAAGTTACTTTTAGGTAAAAGTAACTATTCCTTATAAGTATCTAGATACATTTGTGCAAAAGTATCGAAAAAGTAACTAGTTACTTTTCTGAAGTAACTTTCACAGCTGTGTGTGCTGCCCTGATGTATTTATTTTATTTTCTTAAAAATACAATTTTCAAATTTTGAATTTTGTTTTTCATTTACCTTTATCTTTAACCTGGGTTACCTTTCAAGAGTAATACTTTAGGACATTTCACGGTATACTTTAAGGAGTTTTTTTTTAAATCTTACTTTACTAAACATAAAATAAGCTGTGCTTAAGACCTTCACAAAACAAGTGTGTAAGTAACATCAAGCTATAGCTGTATCGAGCTTGGGTTCTTTCAAGCTCCTTAAACCAACATTAGGCCTTCTCAAAAAGCAACTGAAGTCCGAAGCCAAATTTGAAAGATTTATTTTTGACTGCAATCAGCGCTTTAAAATAAATTATGACTGCACTGACAAAAATTTTATGTATTTTTTTTAATATTCTGGTATTTGAGTCATTGTTTTGCCACTTCATATTATATATAAAATAAATTTTTGTATGTTTCATTTTTACAAGTCGAGATCATTTTTATATACCCATTTTTCGCAATAGGATTTTTTATTTTACAATATTTCAAACAAGGCTCAATACTCTTGAAAATAATAAGTTATTAAATGTGTAGACATATTACATACATAATACAAATATTAAAGGATCCCCCAGACTGGCGCGATAGTTCCGCTGCCGCGACCTATGCGGTACCGCCACGGATTGAGATACACAAAGGTATAGGAACTTGTTCACACCCAAAGACGCCGGACCCTTAGAGCGTTTTCACACGGCACCATATATCGCGCGCGACAAATGGTCGCAATATTGCTTTTACACCAAATTATGTGTTTTCTAATGAGCCATTTTCACACACAAGCGATATTAGGGAACACATAATTTGGTGTAAAGCAATATTGCGACCATTTATCGCGCGCGATATAAAGTGCCGTGTGAAAACGCTCTTAGAGTGGTAGCATTGCTTGCGAAGGTTTCGCTGCGAAAAATTCGCAACGCCAATGTTTCGCGTCGCTGTGCGGGATCCTTTATAAAATATTATATTTAGAGGCTGTGACGTCAAGTGGTGAGTAAGTAACCCTACAAACAGATGGTCATTAGTGTCATTGTGTTTCTATGGTTGCGAAGAAAACTTATACTCGCCACATGACGTCCAAGCTTCTGAATATCGTATATTTAGTTTTTTGTAACATGTTTCACATCTCTACTACGTCACAATAATATTGGTATTGAAAATTTACAATCTATTCAAGAATACTTAGTACCGAGTGTCCATTTTTGACGACACATTATATTTAAACTTTGAAGATGAAGTACTTACTTAAAATTAAAACATTACACTCTTTGGTACTTTTTAATTTTATTTATCTATTTATTTTATTATCAGCACGTAATTTAGGAACACCCGTCAATTATTCATTATTTCAGAAAATTTTGATTACAATTTCTTTTTGATTATTTGAAAAGCAAAATGTAAAAAAAAAATCAACAAACTTTCCATACCAATAAAACTAACATTAACATGGTTAAAAACTGAACAGCATGAAGTTATAACGATCTGAAAAAGCTGTGAAATGTAATGTAAATGAGAATGGAATTTTAATAATGAAAATATTTTAAAACAAAAGCTGAAAAACGTATTTTTATACTTTTGTTATGTTAAACTGCCAGAGCAGTTCGATTCTAAAAATGATCGGTTTATTATTTTTGAAATTGTTTGACACAGATTTAAAATAAACTCCATAATTATGACCTGGTTTCGTCATGTAAGTAAAGAATTATTTGGATACGATTTTTTTCTGAGAAACCCCGGTAAAAACAACACTTTTTAACTAAAAAAACTTTGTCTGCAACTGTTAAGTTGTTTTCTAAAATAATAAATTATTACGGCCTTTTTACATTAGGTGCCATTTCAAAAAAAAATTGCCTGAAAGCATTCGCTTTGACGACGTTTTAATCGGCTGATGCAAGTTTTCCCATTTTAAGCCTGCATCAACTGATTAAAACGTCGTCAAAGCGCATATTTTCAAGCAATTTTTCTTGAAATTTCACGTAATTTAAAAAGGCCTTTGAATAATTATGCCACGCTCATTGCTTGTCAAAAATGTATATGTTGCGATTGGCCAATAATTGCTGGCTATAGATTGGCGTGATATCTAAAAAAGTCGTACTTATATACCGGGTGACCACGATATTACTGGCCAAATATTGCTATTTTATTAGGAAATAATACATGGATTTAAAAATATTTTGTGTGTGTCATTTCTTGCCATTCTGTCGAATTATTTTTTTTTTTTTTTTTTTTTTTTTATGATAAAACACCTGCACTGTAGGAAAAATCCTTTAAGGCGCTCTGGGAGCGGTGCGAGTGCGAAAAAAGCGATTAACGTTGGTCTTGAAACGTTGAAGATTGTATTCATTGGGAAACACGACCTCAGGAAGTTCATTCCACAATGATGACGTTCTCCAGATGAAAGAGTTCTTGAACAATGAAGTTCGAGGAGTACTAAGCTGAACAACGTATGGATGAGCGGCAGCGGTTCGCCGTGTATTTCTGTTTTGCATTGCTCTAGGTGGAATCAAGTCGGCAATGTCAGTCGAACACCTGCCATGGAAATATCTGTAAAAGAGAGCCAAATCACCAACCTGTCTTCGATGCTCCAGGCTATCGAGGGTCTTGGTCAGCTCGGGGTCGCCGATCAGACGAACGGCTCTCCTTTGAATGGAATCCAGTAGCCGAAGGGTGTGCTTGGGTGCAGAGCTCCAGACATGAGAGCAATATTCTAATGATGGTCGAATCTGGGCTTTGTAGAGTGTCAAAAGTTGATGAGGTGTGTACAACCTTTTGGTGCGGAAAAGTACACCAAGTTTCTGTGCAGCTGCCCTGGCAATTGCGGCAACGTGATCATGCCAAGACATATTACCTCCCAGATTGACCCCCAGCAAATTAATAGACGGTGCCAGGGGAATTGCGTGTCCTGCCATGACTATATCCGGTTCTGCAATATTAACCTTTTTGGAGAAGACTGCTGCCTGGGTTTTCTTAGCATTAAATTCGACTTGGTTACTGTCACCCCAAGCCAAAATTTTTTCCAGGTCATTGTTGAGGCGCAATACTTCATGCTGCCTGCGAAGATGTGCGTCGGCAGCGGATGTTTGGGGAGTCAAGGTAAAAGATGAGACAAGTGTGCTGTCATCAGCAAAGCTATAAATTGGATTTTGGGTTTTCACTAGAAGGTCGTTAATATACAGTAAAAAGAGGGTAGGCGACAATATGGACCCTTGAGGAACACCGGCATTGATGGTGAAGGTGTCTGAGAGAAACCCGTCAATCGCCACTTGCAGAGAACGGTTCTTAAGGAAGCTGGTTAACCATAAACAGAATCCATTAGGCATACCGTAGGATCGCAATTTACTTAGAAGCCCATCGTGCCAAACACGATCAAAAGCCCTAGAGATGTCCAGTGCAACAGCCCGGGATGCTTTTTTCCTCTTCGTTCGCTGCCAGGGCCATTGCCGAGAGGACCTACAGCTTAACGTGGGTTCCGAACCACGATCCTCGGTCATGCGACACACCCAAGGGCTATCAACCTTTGGTTTAAGATTTTTTAAAAAATTAAATTTTTTAAGGTTTTATCACTAATGGTTTTAAGGTTATGTTTCTCATTTTGTTATGCACAAAAAAATGGTTTGTTTTGCGAGCACGCAACCGCTATGGTTTTGAAAAAAAAATTGTAATTGTAAAAATGTATTTTTATTAATAAATATATCGCTTTTTGTCTGTTATCCTGCACAATGCCGAATGTGAGAAAGATAGATATATTCAAAGTAATTTTGTGTAAATATAAGAAATTATCCAAAAGGAAATTAATTTTTCTTTCGCTCTTTTTTATAATCTTTCTTGCAACTTCACTGCCAACTAAAAAAACCAATTATAGGTATTGCCTGATTTAAATAGTTTTTTTATTTTGATATGAACTTTATTGATTGAATCGTAGAAAAAACAACAACAAACAACTCGAGTGGATTGTCCATATTGCGCTCAGATGTTTGAGCACTCCGTCTACGGCAGAGTTCTCAATTTTCCTCCACGTGCGATATGGACATCATATCCATTCAGTGGCGTATTCAGGGGGGGGGGGGGGGGGGGGAAGTTCTGGTCTGCTTCTGGTCTGCAACTTAATTTAAATCTTTAAATAATGTATTCTTGGCTTAGATTACAAAGGTCTTGAAGGAAACGTTTAGTTTTTAAACTTCTCCTTCCAAAAGTCCTGTTTTATATAGAGATTAAGGCTTCGGACGCATATCGTTTTAGTTATTGAATTATGATGTATTTTAAAGAAAAATGAGTAAAAAGAATAATATTTTATAATATTTTTCTATTATATACTTGTCTGTTCCGTTTTCCCTTTTTTAGAGCCATTTTAAATCAAAAAAATATAACCCAATGCAATAAAATATTTTAGAACAAAAACAAAAAACAATAAGGTATTTGTTTCTAAAGAGAAAAATTAAAGTAAACATTTTAATTAAAACATTTTTTATGGAAGAAGTGTGATAATTTATTATAAAAAAAATAGCGCGGGAAGAAACGAGAATGCTTTATTATGAATATACAAAACGGCACTTAAGAAGGAGTATTTCAAAACCTAATCATTTGCACCAAATACTGCTCTTAGATCTACGCTCTTAAAATACATGATTTCTGAAAAAATCATCAATTTTGGCGTGGTGAGCGATATTAACTTTATTTTTAATAATGAAAAACCGTGCCTGAAAAACGCTGGGTAGAGTCATACATAAGTCTTATGTTAAAATTTTGGATTGACACCAATATTTATATTTTTTCACAAATATAAAAAATGTTGTTTTTTTAAATAAAGAGCCAGCTAGGAATATCAAAAAAAAAGGTGAAAAAAAAAACATTTGCAAAAACAAATTTAATCCAACCATGCAGAAAAAATTTAATTTTCGAAATTTGATAGTAGTAAGGTGAATTTTAAACGAACTTTGGGCGTGGCCCTGAAAATTTTTGGCGCTTTTCCGCCTTCTTCATTAGGTACAATATCATGGAACACATGTAGTCCCGACTGTCCCCTTTCTCCAGAAAAAAAAATTTCTACTTACACCTACTGCCCCCCCCCCCCCCCCCAACATATTTTCTGACTACGCCACTGTAATCCACTCTTGCTGTACAAAACTACTATTTAAAACGATATATTGTTTTAAACTGTTAAAGATAGATATTCTTACAACTTTATGTGTAGAATCCAAATTTTAAGGATTACAATTAAAATACCTACTCACGAAGCAAGAATCAAATTAAAAACTATATAAGCTATTTAAAGGAGCGCTAAAAATACTTTTCGATAGGTATACGCACGTTATATTATGATGTGTAAACTCACATAAATTTCCGATGGCTCTGACAGTTCTTAAATTTATTTAGGTTAATATCCCGTGGAATAAATTTTGTTTTATATAAAACTTACGGAAAACATTAAAACGATGTTTTATATTTTATTATTTTTAAATCAATTTTGATTTATACATATTTGTCGTTTTTCGTATTAAATTCGTAATAAACTCAAAAACTTTTGTGTCTATTTTATTTCTTTTTTGGTTAACTCAAACTGAAGATTAAATTTCCTTTTATTAAAAATGTTACGCTAAAAAATATCAGTATAATGGGCTTTTTACTAAATTACAAAAAATACAATTTTCTTTTTTACTTTTTAATATTTTTGTAAATAAAAAAAACTATTGGAACAAAACATGGACTTTATCAGATCTACGTCACAAAAATGGCAGTTTAATGTTGCCGATGTTCTTTAAAATTTTTATATTTTAATAACTAATACGAGATAAGACAAACAACATAAAGTATAGCAGGCTACGTTTTGATGACCAGGCCCGCACTTAGATTTTTTACTTTTGTATCTCGCCAATTTTTAAGTTTTTTGAAAAATTTATTTGAAAATGTTGTTTATTTTAATGGCTTCTATACACAGCTAAAAAGAAGTATCAACTTAGGAATCACCATGTATATTATTTAATAAAATCTAAATTACTCGCAAAAGACCGATGACCACTGAAAAATTATAATCTAAGTATTTTATTTACTGACGTCAGTGGCGGATCCAGGATTTTGCTGAGGAGGAGGCAACTAAAAAAAGTGACTCCAAAAAAGAAAATAACGTATCCTGGGGTTAAATACCTTATTACTCTCAAAAGTGACTCTACAAACGCCCTACAATTTTCAAGGCTCAAAGTAAACAAAACACCCATTTTGTATGGCTCAAGGGGGGGGGGGGGGGGGGAACTGCCCCCCCTGATCCGCGCTGGCTGACGTTTCTGTGATTTGTTAATGATATAAAATAATCTTTACTAAGAAAAGTAGGTAAGCGTTTTTAATGTTCCAAGCAAAATATTCATATCCTTTCCAAGAGGAGAATCGCAGCTTGTCAGAATAAAAGAGTAGCCAAAGGTATTTAGACTGATTAGCCTTTTTCAAACCTGGCTTTATGACCAAATAAATAAAAATGATTATTTTTATTAAAAATTAAGCGAAATTCTAAAATAATTTAAATGCAAACAAGACAAGAATAACAAATCACAATCTGCACAGCTGTTTCCGATTATCGATAACGATGTCCTTTATGCGCAGGTTTTCGATGAAGCGCATGTCTGTTTCGAGATTTTAAAATTGGTTTTATTTGAGCTGAAGAAAATTAATGAAATGATCTATAAACAGTTTTACTGATAAAAAAATAGTTATTTACGATATAGGTATTTTAAAGATTCATATTACAACACGAGATGTTAAAGTTGTCAAACGAGGCGTCAGCCAAGTTTAATAAAACATCGAGTGTAGTAATATGAATTTACAACAAGAATGTTGTACAAAAATTTATCTAGTTTCATCTATGAATAAAAATATTTGGCAAAAGGCATTTAAAAAAATAAAAATGCACCTGCTATTAAGTTTACTAATCAAGTATTTTATGTTATTAAATTATGCGAGAATTTGTTATTACAGAAGGAAATGTGACAGGTGTCGACTGTTTATGTATTTTTCGGAAGTATGCTAAACTTCGTCCTCTTAATGCAACTCACAGGCGTTTTTTTGTATTCTATGGAAAAGGAAAATGCACCTCCCAGCCTGTCGGAATTAATAGTTTTGGAAGTATACCAAAAAAGATTGCAACAAAACTTGGATTGAATAATCCCGAAGGATACAGTGGACATTGTTTTAGAAGGTCCTCAGCCACCATTCTAATTGATGGTGGTGCAGATATGCAGATGTTAAAGCGTCATGGGGGCTGGAAATCTTCTTCTACGGCAGAAGGCTACGTTGAGAATTCTTTAAAAAATAAGAAACAAATAGCAAAGAAGATCATGGGGTCAGACACGGATTTAATGATTGGAAATTCGAACGTAAAGGGCTCCATCACATCCACTTCTGGTATACAAATTTCTAACTGTAAAAAGTGTATTATTATATTTATAATAAACCTTAACTGTTATATTTTAATTAATAATTGGTAATTAATTTTATAACTGTTAATAATAAATCATTCTTCTAAAAACTGTGGTTTTATTTAACAGCAAAATTTTAATAAAACCGTTTTTTCCATTACAGCACTAGTGCTGTAATAGATGCCATTACAAAACGATTTACAGAACTGTAAAATTCATATTACAATTATTATAGCACCATTTTGACAATTTAAGTGCCAAACTTATTTAATTAGACAACAGTGAAAAAGCCCATTATAATAGACTCTCGGTTATTCGCGATCGCGCTTGAATAATATTTTATTCGAACACTTGTATGTGCGTTAAGTATAATAAACTTGAAGTTATAGCAAGAAATAATGTAATTACGCAATTAAATCTGCAAAAGTTTTGAAAAATTCATTGCATTCTCGCAACGGCGTAAACGCAACATATGGGAAGCATTTATTATTAATAGACATTTTCTAAAAATATGAAAGCTATAACCGCGTTGCATACAGGTATTAAATTAAAATAAGATCAGCACGCATACCCAAATCGGTAGATCGATTATAGATATCAAACTGAGAGAATTTAATTTATATTGGTAGGTCTTTTAAGGAAATTACCGCTAGGATATGGAGTAACCAACACTGGTCGACACTCAACACGTTAACTGATTTAAAATGGGTGAACTTTACAATATATTTTACATAATAAGATCCAAGCAGTTCATTTTTCTACCATATTGAGTTTTACTGCAAAAAAAACTTTGTAATTTTTAAAGGCGAAATTGGATAAGGTATAGCTGTAATTCTTGAGGTGAATTATCGTTGTAATTTACGAAACACCTCTTATGGGGTTTTAATACCTAAGAAGGTGAGTAAAATATTCAATAAAATGTTGATATTTCTTTAAAAGGATGTTTCGAAGAACAGCATTGAACTCTTACTAGAATTCAATAATCAACAGGGAGTTGATTTATCCAACGACGAGAAAGCAAAGATAGACTCCGCATTCCCCTTTATCAAAACAAACCAACAAGAACTAAAATTCATGCTACCACTTAGTTCCTGACGAGTTCCAGGATAAGAAACCATATGGAAATAGTAGGAATAATAATTAAAAGATTCTCCTATTGTGGGTTTTATTTGGGCTCAAATAGGTACATTCTTTTTTCGCCGGTGAATTCAACCAGTGGTGGAGCTGATGAACAAAACTTGGCAACGTTTGCCTCCTAGCGATAGCAAGTGAAAATACGGAAATGATAAACAATTTTCACATAGAGAACAATTAATTATTTATTTTCAGCTTTATTAAATAAAAAGTGGTAAGAGTTTAGTGTTTAAAAGATTTGTGGGTTAATTATAAAAAAACAATATGGTGAGACAGTGTCAGGTTTGAAAAATAACCGATTCAGTGCCTGGATTTCATAGTAGTCTACACATACTATCGCCCTCTTATAAACAGTGAGTTGTAGGTTTGGCGCAAAAGTAATTTTATGAATGAGATGCGGGGTCTAACTTGGCTTTCTCGTCGTTGGATTTATCCCTCCCTGTTCATAATCCCTCCAACATTTATTTGGCGGAGGAAGTGATTTTTTTAATGGTAGTATATATACCTTTCCAAACTTTTTTATTTGCAACATCTGTTTCTTATTCAATAAGATTTGTGAATTTTTATCGGACACATTTTATTGATCAGCGTAATTACTCGCTAGAACAGCTTTAGAAATCTTATATTTCATTTTATTGATAGTCATGCGAAAACTCAGAACTTCCTTATAATTTAAATTCGAATGAAAAAATATGTAAGCTAAAATAATTTGAAAAAAACACATTCGATGACAGGTAAAAAAGAAGAAAAAGCTGTCGTAGAGGCTACTCCTCACTACAAGCGTTACAAACCTCCACAATCCAGGATGAATGTAACTAATTCAAAAATAAATTAATTCGTATCTTTCTACCCTTAAATAACTACATATACATAGGTATAGTGTGGTGATCTACTTATAGCTTTCTAAAAAAGTGCTTTGGATTTGGTGGACAAATAACTAACATGTTCAATAAGCCGTAATTATGTCGTTTGATAATTGGATGCTAGGGCTTCTAGTCTCTTCTAATGAGACCGACAGAAATACCCCCCGCCCCCCCTCCGCCCCAGCCCCAATTTAAGTTCTACCCTAGCTTTTGAGTTCGTTCACACAAGTATAAACTTATCTCTGGAGAGAAGGTTTAAACGATGTTTATGTAATCGATCGATTGAAATGAGAGAAACTCCCATAATACTTTTAGGTGTAATTTTATTATTAAAAATCTGCATTGCAAAATGTAGAGAAGAGGTAAAAAAATATACATAGTTTTGCAATTTCGTCGGAGAATTTGAAAACTCTTACTTTTTTGTAGTGGTCTACAAACATGAGATTTTCTAGTATGCGGTAATGAGGCGAAACGTTTTTTTTTTAAATTCCCTATAGTAAAAATATTGAAATTGAAATATCTTTAAGTGTTGTGTAAACATTAAAACAAAATAATATCGTAAAACAATGTCAGGTCTTTAAGGTAAATAAGTTCGTACCAGTCATCATAGACATGTCAAATACGATAGACTGCCCTCAATAATTAGTAAGTTGTTAACGCGAAAAAGTAAAGTTCTGAATGAAATACTTAGTCTATACAGGATGTTATGGAATTGACCCATTACTTAAACCCGTAAGTCAGACCAGGGCCGGACCATGACCTTTGGGGGCCTTGGGCTAACGATATCTGGGGGCCCCACGAAATTATATAACTTAGGCATTTTTCTAAAAAATGTTTTATGTGGGAAAATTTAACATTCGAAATTTAAAGTTTTTTTATTTCAAACGAAAATACATTATAAACTTAGGTAAAAGTAATTAAAATAAACACATATATACCTTTTTTATCTTTGGTGAACAAAAAATTAAAACCATTAATTCTTAACCTAAACATAATTTAAACAAGACAGAGCCGAGAGTATTAATAAATGAACATAACATAACAATAAGAAATTTATAAAATAACTTTTCTACACTTTTGTGCTGCAAATTCTTTTATTTGCTTATCACATTTCAAGTCTTTGGTGAGATCAGCATTGAAAGAAGTGATAAATAATTAAGTCTTGTATTTGTCATTGTTGTCCTATATTTGTTTTCTATATAGGACAACTTGGAGAACGCACGCTCTACTTCACAACTAGTAATAGGAAGCGTTAGAAAAATCTTTAAGATGGTATATAAATTTGGAAAAACGTCAACAAGTTTTTTTTCAAAAATTAAATTGAACATCACTACAAGTATAGGACTCTAAGCTCAGTTTGTTTTATATAAGTTTTGAATTGAATATATTAATGTATTAAATGTTGGTTTAGTTGGTCTAAGTCTTTTTATTTTTTTTTACTGGTTTATTATTATTTTCATTGTATGAATCTTTTTCTGTTTATCTTAACGGGAAACGGGGCCCGGTACACGGGGCCCTGGGCTGCAGCCCATACGTAGATTCGGCCCGGAGTCAGACAACAAGTGAAAAGTGTTTGTTTTTGACAATGACAACAAACAAACCCATGATATTCTGCTCTAAGATAGGAAAAAAAAATTAAACCTATCTCTTCAAAAATTCCAAAACCATAATAAAAACAATAGCTATTAATCTACGATTAAAACTTGGCGTTATTTACTACATACAGCACGAAATACAACTATGCATAAAGGCCTTATTACAATTACATTAAGAAACTCGACATTGAAAATTATTTGTTTATTTAAAAAACATTTAAATAGTGTAAAACTGAACGCGGATGCAGCAGCCTGCCTGCACTGTTTGGGACGTAAACTCGACTGATTGAAAACGTAAATTTTCTTTGCTGGAAACGTTAAACACAAAGCTGGCCGTCTGTCGTCATTCAAACCCAGTTGCAATAATGCGAAGCCCTCATTGGCATCCGCCCAACTCGGTTTTAGGGGTCGTTTAAAAAAAAAAAATTATGGAGTGTATTTCTAAGATTCCTTTTAAATATAATGCATCAATTCCATAACTTTTTTTACTCATATCGCATGGCGCATCAATTGTCAGAATACACATGACCTTAGTGTCAAGTAGTTCTACTTGTATGCCAAATTTCATCCAATGAAAGGCTTGATGAACTTTTTGTTCGACAACTATTAATAATTATTGTCATGTCGCTGTTTAAATATTTAAATAGATCTACTTCACCTTGTACGAATTATAGTCATTTTATATGTACAATATGTGTATGTATTAGTCAAATTCTAAAACAACGCCTGTATTAAAATAAACCATTAAATGGGTGTTGTAACAGATATTTTTAGAATTTTATTTTTTGCGAGAAGAAATCGCATTAAATGAACTATGCAATAAATTTTGATTGGTTTGTTTTAAACAAATATTCAACGGTTGGGAGTGAAGCTTTATTAATGTTTTAAGATTTTTAGAAAATATTAATTTAAAATCTGTCTTAAAGAAATAAATATCATTGCCTGACACAATCATTGGTTAAAAGTTAATTTGCAAATTTAAAAAATTTGACATCTGAGTGATTTACTTTAATGGTGTATAAACTCCATAGGATCTACATTTTATTTGCTAATTTAAAAAATGAATGTAATTTACGGCATGTCCCTCCTTCAATGGCAAAATAAGAAATTTTGTAAAATTTATACCGTAAAACGGGGCTACGTGGGCACCCCTGTATGTCTTTTTGTTTTTCAGTGAGTTTTTAGTTGTTTCTCATTTGTTACATTAAAGACTGATTATGAATGGTGCGCGACTATCAAAAGCCCCAGGGTCAAAAAATTAACAATAATATTTAAGTTTTATTCTCTAAAAATATAAATTTAATATTTAGGGGTAGAAATAGTTGGGAAATCGTCAATAAAACAGTTCAGAAATTTAAAGTTTGTATTTAGCCTACGTTTCAACCTCTATGAGGTCATCCTCAGGGCGATACAGTTATGAACTTCTTTGTTATCAATAAATTTATCAGGTACATTTTTGTATAACCATGGAGGACTGCTTCTTTGTTAAAATATTCTTTTTAAAGCAGTAGCTACTAGCAAAGGATGTCTTGCGAATGTCACACTGCTGTTCTTTTGTTTTTTAGTTAACAATTAAAACTTCAACTTTTTTTTTGAGCTGCTATTTTGGAAATAGTGGATAGTTATATAAAGAACTCATTTTCCACCTCAAATTTCACAGGGTCCCACATTACTTATTATAAAATAATTTGAGATTTTCTTTTATCTAAAACAAATTGACCTTCTACAACCTGCGAGCAGTTTATGGCCCAGGACAATAACTGAATAAAAATGGCAAAAGATCACGGTTTTATTCGCCTTTTAAGTAGCGTGATATTGAGACAATTAAAAGTGTGTGGTCACTGTTGGTGTGGTTGCGTAGGTCTATCAACGTAATTCTGACCATCTGTTAATAAATAGCTTTAAGGATAAATACTGGGTCATCGATTTATTAACGACCATTTTGACGAAATGCACATTTACCTATTAAAAAACTATAAAATTTTATCAGCCAAGTAAGTAGTTTATTGGCAAACTTGTAAGTTACTGATTTAAGTCAATATGACTTGAATCAGGTCAACATGAAGGTTACTAAACAGAACATTATAAATACCAGACCAGTGTAGCAAGTGAAATGCGATTGAAAACAACTACAAAATAAACTGAATGAAAAAGTTTTAGATCGATTTATCCCCATTTGGTGGACAGCATGACAGTTGGGTAAAAATAGTATATTACATAACAAGTGATGAAAGTGGTACTTTTCAAAAGAGGAGAAATTCTCAGAGTTTTAAAATATTCACATTCACACAAGTAATGTACCTATTTTTCCTACGACCTCAAAGAATTATTAAAAAAGCCTTTCATTTGTGGAAAAAATTTCAACACTAGTGTTGAAAAAAAATATCAACCTAGTGTCGAAATTAGCATACTTAGAATTATGTAATTATCTGGTTTCATAGTTAGTCAATAGGCTTTTCCTTTATTTGTAGTTTAACTTTTTTATTTTTTCATATTTTATATATATCATAGAAAGAACTCTTGGATTGTCTTCTGAATTAACCAGAATGAAAAATTTTAAATTTAATTAAGGAAAGATTTATTAAACATAAATTTAAAAAATCCATCCAACAAGGAAGATTTCAATTCAAAATAATTCTATAAATTATTTAATGTTTTTATAAAAAAAAAGTCAATACACCTGATGTGATTTGAACCTGTGACCTTGCGATCTGTAGGCTAGTTGTTTAATTTATCACACTCTCTTCAGCGCGATTTATTTTTTCTGGTATGAGATTTCCAGTATTATTAACATTTTCTATAATTTCAGATGGCGTATTTTCACACTCTAATTCTGAATCACTCGACAAATACATGATAAATAAGTTGTTTTACAATTACTGCTTTCTAAAATTTGTTCTTTTAAATAAATAGGGGTGGTCGGTCAAACTAGCACCATATGTTTAAATTAAATAGTGTGACTTGTATTTCAACACTAGTGTTGAAATATTTTTTTTCAACACGCGTGTGATATACGGCGCTTTCTAGCCAAATTAACCGTGCCTTTTTTCTCATTTTCATAGGTGGTCGTAGGAAAATATTTTTAAAGATTTTTCGTACATAAGTATTTTTTATTTCATTTATTTGGCCCCCAATGCACGACATAAATTTTTAACCAGTGAGTTTTGATAAAAAAAAATAGTTGTTGATCATAAGCAGGAATTAAATCCCAAGGCAATATACGTAAAAATAATTAAATAATCATAAAACAGTGTTAAAACACAATAAACCAAGATTAATAAACATTTAGTAATTTTATTAAAAAGCCTGAAAAAAATAATATTAATTTAGTATTGTAAGGAATTAAAAAAATGACCATTAGTAAAAACTGCACCATGGTGTTAAGCTCCTGCACCAATGGCTATGGTATGTGGTAATGGTAGATGGGACGGACAGTTTTATTTGTATTAAAAAAAAATGTAAATAGGGTGCTTTAAAAAAGTACAGGACATTACAAAATTATTGGCATCTTTATGTAGGATTTCTTTAGTGCTTAAGAGCAAATAGTAGTCGATGAGTCATCACGAACAAATAGTGCATTTTCACTATATCGCGCATGTTGTACTTGTGTCTGGCGATGGCAATAAAATGTATTTTTTATATACAAAATAATATAAAAACGAATTTAAGGACAATTAAGTGGCGCGGGGTCAGTGGAGATTTTTTAAGATAATATCGGGGCACCGGTTGTAATTTTAATGGGAAATAAAGATTAACATGAAAACCCGCAATATTTTTATTCGTATGTTCTGCATGGCGGATGATATAATTTAAACCTATATAATTGAAATTTTAAAATAAATTTTCAATTTTTTTTTTGAAAAAAAAAGGTATTATCCGCCCAACTAAAAGTTCTTATGAACCTATTAGTAAAATTTTCAATTAGACGAGCCAGGAAACGATGCCGCTTATCACGTTGGTACGGAAGGCTCTTAAAAGTGTCATTCGCCCTTTCATTTTTTGATCAATATTTTTTATCCTTTTCACTTTATTCAAAAAGGGACCAAATACCTGTCATTGAGTAACAATTACCTACAGTTTTAAACTAAAGAAATTTTGATTAATGAATTAATAAAAGCAAAAAACGAAAATTTGTGAACGTTGGCAATTTTTCTTTTCCTGCTTTTATTTCTTTATCAATTCAAACTTGTTTAACTTTAAATTGTAGGTAATTATCTTTTAAATATGAGTATTTGGCCGATTTTTGGATAAAAGGAAAAAGTAACGGAATATTGACCAAAAAAATAAATGGCGAATGCGTCAATAAACCTTACTCTTAAGGCAATTTCCTGAAAGCATGCGCTTTGACGACGTTTTAATCAGCTGATGCAAGTTTACCATTTTAAACTAGGGTTGCCAACTTTTAATATTTAAAATAGAGGACCCAGTGGCGGATCCAGAATTTTTACAGTGGGTGGGGGGCACGAGCAAAATTTTTTCGACTTGTTTTTAGCGAAATATGAAAAACTCTTGTATTAGGTATTTAATGACAAACAATATAAACCTTTGTCGTTTTTGCTAGTTCATGGTTGGTTCCACCACCAAGACAAACGAAAAGAGTCAATAAAATAGAAAGAAATGTTTGAAACAAAACAATTTTCTATATAAGTTTAAATTCGGTTATTTTTTATTTGAATAGTTGTCCTGAAAATTAAAATAATTTTTATATTTCGAGTTTGGTAGGTAATAAAAGAGGACATTTTCTATATGTTAGAGAAAAGAGGACAGACCGATAGAAAAGAGGACTGTCCTCTGGAATAGAGGACGGTTGGCAACCCTATTTTAAACACCCAAGGAATATCGCAAAATAACCAAATCTGGATGTAGGTTTGCCCGCAGACAAAATATGAAATTTATCGCTATATTAAACATGTTAAAAGATTTAACATGACAATTAATATACACTTTTTTCAGATGTATCAATTAATTTATTACGGGCGCAACCAATGTAACGAACTATTAGCATCGGTTTTAATATTTATGATTTGAATTCGTTAAGGCTTGTGCCATTCCATACCATATAAAACCATATTTATTAGAAGAAATATTGCGCTGTCATTAATAGAAAATGTATATAAAACACTTAACTATTATAAATTGTTCTCGGCGAAACTGTATACCGAGTAATTTGTGGTATTTCAAATTGACTTGTATTTATCGCGTTATTAATGCGATATTTATTTTTTATAAAAAAAATTATAGACAATTTGTTTAAGTCCATTTTTCACACGGCTAGTAAGGAATCGTTAAATTTTTACTGTCCAGATCCAACTATTTATTTGTGAAAAACTTATTTCACAAAGATGTTATGATAAATCTCCACTTTTGACACAACTTGTTAAAATTATATTTGAAAAAGGTATGAAGTAATTTTTGTCGAAAAAGAATGTAGAAAAAAAAATGTAAGCTTCTTCCTTTTAAGGATCCCCCAGATCAACGCGGTGCGGCGGTAGCGGTTAGGGTACCGCGTTCCTTCTTTTTCGGCTATTCACGACCCCGCAGCGGTGTGGGTAGCAGTGGCGACTCGTCAGGTGAAGTAGGTGAAGGGGCCAAGAAAAAAAAATAAAACCAGGAGGAAAGTTTTTCGACAATATTAAATATTAATGTACCAAAAACAGCTATAATTTTAGCCCTTAAAAAATAATTATGTTCGAATTAATAATATTAATTTCATCCGAATGTAGCATAATAGGGCCACGGTTAACTCCGATAGACAATAATTATAAACACTCATGCATTTTGGCGCGCCCCAGCCGACGGTATCCGTTAGCTCAAAGCAAGTAAAGACCCAACGCCCAACATGGCTTTGATATTCACCGTTGCTATGGTTACGTGCCGTCAGTCACGCAAACAGCATGTAACAATTTGCATTATGACGAAGGGCAATTTAAAAATAGATCAGTCGTATGCACCATTTTTTTAACATTGGTTCGCCTAACCTTAAGATATTTATTAGATATCGTTTTTACGTGATTTACTGTGTGATTAAAGTTTTGTTTTTATTTTTCAGTTAATTCAATAGTGGTCGTACCTACTTAGTTGTGTGTTTTAAAAATGAACCCAATTAATGACATAGTTTGTAATTTGTTAAAACCGTCACCGCGGCACCGCGTTGGTGGGATCCTTAAATCCTTTTTTTTAAATGATCATTAGATGTCACCATGGCCTTCTGAATGTTTAAATAGTGTAAAAGGATAGAAATATGTTTTCCGTGTCTTCACGTTCATCGAGAAGGTCATAGTTGTCTCTAGCATTACAAAAATTCACGTTGTGTAAAATATCTGTCAGTCTATTATCGGAAAAAATCATTCGTCAGGTTTTAAAGGGTACCTTCTAGATAAATCTAAGGGAACAAGCTATTTTACTAATTGTAATAAGATTCTAAAAGAAAAATCATTTTTAAAGCACCCTATAATAATGAATTAATTTGATAAATGAGGAGGTAAATATGGCGGCGCTGATTAGAATGGTGTCCGACGCTAGCTAAGAAATACCTTTGGCGCCGTAGGTCGTGCCTAGAAGACCGGGGGTATAGTTAAATCTTGCGTGGGCATCAATTGAGTACATTTGCCCTGAAACACAAAATTAAAAAAACAAATTTCATTTGTTGGAATTGTGGAAAAAAATCACTATAGTTGTCTTCCCTACTGTGGGCCCCTAAAAGGCTGAAAATTAAAATTTAAACTTCATACAAGTAACAAGAATGATAATTAATATCAATTATTGTAAAGTTTACCTTGCCAGTAGTAGCTGCCCGGTGCACCTATAAATAATCGATCTCCAATCTGAAACAAAAAAAATAACAATTAAGATAAAACATTATAAAAGGGCGAAAAAAAAATTATATTAATGATACAATAGAATAAAAAATGGTAGAGAAGGCAGTGGCAGCTCGCGGTCTTAAAAAATGGTGAAGAGCTAGGTATAGTGCGGGTACTTAAACTCACACAGTAAATCTTGTAAAAACGATATCTATAATATAAATAAATACTAATAATAAATACTTTAAGCTTTGAATTTCAATATTTAAAAAGTCGGATCAGTGGAAAAATGTGGCAATCGTTTTTGGAGACGAACTAATGTTTGTCTCCATTTTCGATCAATTTCAGACATTGTATTATTTTATGCAATAAAAGACGGCGCGCTCCGAATTCACGTCGATTCTTACGTAGCGAATGAATCATAGTGCACCTATCTATTCGGCTTTCTTTAAATGTTGAAATTTAAAGCCTTAAGGTTAGGCGAACCAATGCTAAAACAATGGTGCATACGACTGATCTATTTTTAAATTGCCCTTCATCATAATGCAAATTATTACATGCTGCTTGCGTGACTGACGTCGCGTATCCATAGTACTTAAACAAACATTAACTAAAACACGTATAACAGAACGTCTCTTATCCTCATCTGTCCAGCGACTGAATGTAGTTTTCAACAAATTACAAATTATGTCATTAATTGGGTTCATTTTTAAAACATACAACTACACTACTGAATTAACTGAAAAACAAAAACAAAAATTTAATCACACAGTAAATCACGTAAAAACGATATCTATAACCGTAAGTTTCGTAAAGTCTCAAAATAAATACCTTAAGGTTAGGCGAACCAATGCTAAAACAATGGTGCATACGACTGATCTATTTTTAAATTGCCCTTCATCATAATGAAAATTATTACATGCTGTTTGCGTGACTGCCGTCACGTATCCATAGAAACGGTGAATATCAAAGCCATGTTGGGCGTTTGGTCTTCACTTGCTTTTAGCTAACAGACACCGTCGGCTGGGGCGCACCAAAATGCACGAGTGTTTATAATTATTGTCCATCTGAGTTAATCGTGGCCCTATTATCCATAGCTACATTAGGATTAAATTAATATTATTAATTATTATTAAACATAATTATTTTTTAAGGGCTAAAATGGTACATTAATATTTAATATTGTCGAAAAACTTTCCTTCTAGTTTTTCTTTTGTGAAGAGTCCCTTCAGCTACTTCACCTGACGAGCCGCCACTGAGAGAAGATCAAAATATCGAAAATCCGACGACGCTACCGGCAATGACCCCCCATTTACGATGGGGGACATTAACATATCGCTTGAGAGGAACGATATGTAATAACATCACTAACAAGTCTTAAACTCAAGGCAAATATTTTAAATGAGTTATTTTTTTAATTATATTTGTTCAATGGTATGCCTTTGGTATGATCATTGGTTTTCTATGTATGGTTCGATTTATTTTATGGCAAATTACTAAACATATTGCGTACGGGTTTCTTTTGATACAACAAACGACAAAGGGAAATTATAAATTCTAATTAATTGCTCATCATGAAGAAGTAATTAATTACCTGGAAGTTTGCCTCACACTTTTCTTTCAAGGCACATTGTAAAATTGTCAATGGGAAAGGAAATTTAGTTAAAGATTAAAATTAAAAAGTATTAGCTAGTAGTATTATAGAGTTTATTGGGAAGAGCTCTTGCAAGCGAGGCTATAAAGTGACCAGAGCAATGAAGCTTCATTTATACAGGGTGTTCCTTAATGACGTGCTAATATTTTAAGGTGTGATTTCTAAAGTCATTTTATTAAGAAAAGTTCATATAAACATATATCCTAAACGGCTTAAATTTTTTGCTATAGGTGTTGAATTATTTTTTTTTAATGCGTTTTTTGTAAGTACTTTAGATAATATTTTCAATTTTGGCATGTGCTAATAGGACATAAAACCACATCTTTTAGTAATAAAAGTTTTTTGTCCCACCAGTGGAGTCCCTGCAAACATTTTCTTTGATATTTTTTAGAAAAAAAGTGGTACGCCTCCGACATTTTTCCATGTGGATATCATTTCTGATTAGCCTGGTTAATTCTGCATAAAAATGGTCTCTTGCGTTTTTCTCCTCAGGCACACCGTTCTTAATTAAAATAATTAAATTAGTTCTACTATTTATTATTATTAACATTGATAATACAAAATTTTGTTTTATAAAAATTGTTGGAAATCACCACCTTCATTTAATAGGCATGCTTCCGCCCGTCTAATTTTATTTAATTATTTTAGTTAAGAACGGTGTGCCTGAGGAGAAAAACGCAAAATACCATTTTTATGCAGAATTGACTAGGCTAATCAAAAAATCTCAGAGGAAATGTTTGTAGGGACGCCACCGGTGGGACAAAAAAATAACTTTTATAACTAAAACATGTGGTTTTATGTCCTATTAACACATGCCAAAATTGAAAATATTATCTAAAGTACTTTAAGAGCTATTACAAAAAACGCATTAAAAAAATAATTCAACACCCTGTAGCAAAAAATCTAAGCCGTTTAGAACATATGTTTATATGAACTTTTTTTCATAAAATGATTTTAGGAATCACACCCTAAAATATTAGCACATCATTAAGGAACACCCTGTATACGCATACCATATCATATTTTACGTTCGATTGCTTCCAAATAGCAACAACAAGGAATGTCATTTACCCAATTCCTAAAACTCTGTATAACAGACTTGACATGGTCACGTGTACCAATTACAAAGCAGTATTTGCCATTCGCCGTCATTTCGTTGAAAATTCTTATTGAATTCTTTAAAAAGTTTAGTTACACTGTTGGTCTAAAATAACCAAGAAACCCAATATTTGAACACCCTAAATTTTGCAGGAAATTTCCTATGTTGTGGTAGCCCATACACCACCCTGTATAGATTATCACCAATCCAAATTTCATCTATCTATGTTAAAAGGTATCTAAGAAAAAGGGCTATGATAAACGTACAGACAAAGATTTTTGTTTATTCAATTTTGGTATAAAAAAAATCTATTCAAATAAATTCAGCGGGTTTCAAAATATGGGTGGTCATGTCATATACAGACGCCTTTCTTGTAATTACTGTCGTAAAAACAGTTTATATAAAGCGATCGTAAAAAATATTTTATTTAGGACTCATCCTGTACATGCATAGGTACCTACTCATCTTTATGCACGACTGACATATTTACTTTCTTGTTTTTACGACTTTAAAAAAATTCAAATTCATCATGTATCATGTGATGGTTCTTCTATAACTGTGCTTTGAATATTTCTGTTTTATTCGTTATGCTAAGTAAAGCGCCCGTTATAAGTGGATTATATTTTACCTATTTACAAAATATGTTTGGTCTTTTTGTCTAGAGAAATAGCATACAACATCTTAGAGGATATAAAGGGTTATGATAAAGAACGGGATCAGCTTTTTATAGGTATACCGGGTGGTACATCGTGGTTGGAAATATAGGAAATCCCATGCAAGCTTTAGACTGTCCAAATATTTGCTACCCTGTCGACTTTAAAGCGGGGTTGTAGGAAGACTTTTTTAGGGTCTCTGTGTGGTGAGTGCACGTGCGGAGTTTGAACAATTTTGTACCTATTATAAGTTAGTACTATAGATTCAATAGAAGAAAAACTCACTATGATAAAATGGTACAATGCGGGGAAAAGCTTAAGGGGGATTTCTACTGTGATGGTCCTATTTTCATCTTTTCTTTAAGATTTTTTTTCTGGGGATAAAAAGACAAATGCAGAAAAACAAGTTTTCAATTCTTTTTATTAAAGATAAGATGTACCAAAAAACATTTTTCAACCTCCAAAAAATAAAAAACTTAAGGGTGCTACAGGGTGCTGAAGTTACCCCCTCAAAAAAACTTAACTTGCTGGCGGAATTCAAATAAATTTTTCTATTCAGGACAAAAATAAAATTGACCCAGATTCTTCAATTGTAAGCATGTAGTTATAGCCCCCACTAGAATCAAGCCAAAACTCGAGTAACTGTTAAAATGGCGCGAAATTTAAATTTTTTTTGAAAATTTACCTTTTTTTTGTATTTGAAAGGCCGTAACATTTTCTGTAATATCGCAAAATACTTGATTCTAGAGGGGGCTATAACCACTTGTATTCTGCGCATTTTAAGACCAAAATCATTAAATTCTGATAGTTTGAACATACCGAAGTACTTTCCGCCAGCGTGAAAAACAGAGTTTCGAGAAAAACAACTTTACAGTTTCAACGGTGGCATACAACAAAATAGTCTCACTGTCACTTAGTCTGCGATGTCTTCCTCGAAAAATGATAAACGAGCTGATTCTTCCTGTCTCTTTGCGAGCCTGGCCTGACAATCCTGATTGGTCAAGATGATGTCACTGGCGACAGAACGTAGCTCTGAGAACGCGGCTTAACTAAAAAGCGGCTAGTGGTGAGAACTGACCGGCAATCATAAAATTGGATGTTACTTTTTTTTGGAGTAGATTTGGTAAAAACGTTTACACACGGTTATTCTAGAGGCTATAGAGAGTCGAAAAACGTCGGAAAAAAATTTCGATTTTTTGAAAACCATCATAGTAGAAATCCCTCTTAAGTATTGTATCTGATATGTTGTCCGTTTATTTCCCTGATAGACCCTACCAAGTCGGCAATACAAAATGTTATTACTAAGTTTGAGGCAAAAGGCACTTTAATATACAACTGCAAATGCACAGTACAAAATCATAAGAGAGCTGAAGAAAACAATGATAGAGATCTTAATATTTTACTCCGCGTCGAAGAAAATACAAATATTAGCGCTAGAACTCTTGAGAAAGGGGTAGAAAAACATTACTTTATAGTACCTACTGCGAACTTTGAAAAAGCATAAATATCATATAATCATATAAATGTGAATCGAGGGAGATTCCAGACTGTTATAATTAACATAAAATTGAATATTACCGAAGTTGGTGAGAGAGTATCAGGTCCTCCGTGGCGCAATTGGCAGCGCAGAGGTTCTGGGTTCGATTCCCAGCGGAGGCATAAAACTTTTTCAATTTTAATCTTGCCTGCACGCCCGAAAACATTTTAGAATTTTGAAAACCACAACATACCCACATTTAGTATTACAAGTTGGAAAGAAAAATTTTGGGAAACTACAACATCTTAATGATATTTTTTCTACTCCCACATGGAAATTTGCTGTTTTCTTTATACTTTAGTGGCGGGTAAAGTAGGCTATTTTAGTTAACTGTGCGGCAAAATTTAATATCCATCCTTGTTAGGTTATGAAACTGACCAATCACAGTAGTCAATTACAGAGAAGCCAAATTTACATGTTGTAAATTCGTTTTCTGCTTCATGCTTCAAAAATATGCAAATCTGTCAGATGAAATTTGTTTTTTTTTAAATTTAAATCAAAACATTTATCCCAGAGTCTATGTATACACAATATTTTTCTAAAGAGTACACGAAATGGTGCAAAAATTGAAGGTATAATAACAAAATTAATACCAAAATATATTTCTACCAAATTATTGTTATTTTCTGCCGAACCAAAGATTTGCACACAGACGCACTTTCTTATTTAAAAAATATCTTTATTTCCACTAATTTCTAGACAATTACTAAAAGCTTTGCATAAAATGTACTATATACCTACCAAATGAACGTTTTCTTACTAACCTTGGTAATTTTTTTCCATATAATAATATATATTATTATGAATATTTGTGCACGGGGATATTTTCCGATATATTTTGAACGGGGATCGAACCCCAATTGATCTTAAAACTTTTATTATACCCAACACACATAGAAAATTAACTGGTAATTCTTCCTTAAATGGCGGAACATAAAGATAACCCGATAAAACAGACGAAATTATAAGATTTTTAGAAAAAGGTTATGTTATTTCTACTTACACTATTGCCACTTCTCGTCTTCTCTTTCCACGTTAACAGTGTTGCTAGTTTGTAAATTGGCGATTATTTTGAAAAATTTTACCATAGCGAACGTTAAAAATTCATATTAATGCACAAAATCCATTTTTAACTGTTTGAAACAAATTCTACAGCTATTTTGTTGTATGTTCGGAGTTATAATTCTTTACGCAGGCAGAAATAAACCCGAAAAACCTATTTTTCTTGTGCATTGCAGTAAAAGAGTTATTGATCAAATTACCTGGTTAAGAAAATAAATTGTTCGTTTTTATTAATACATATATCGCTTTTTGTCTGTTATTCTGCAAAAAGCCGAATGTGAGAAAGATAGATATATTGAAAAGTGAGTTTGTATAAATATAAGAACTTACCCAAATCGATAAATATGTTAGTGTAATTTGGTCCATGGGTTTGCTATCAAAATGAATTTTTGTTCAATTGTTTCTTATTACCGTTATCACAAGTTCATGGCCAACTTAAAAGACAAGTTATGATGATTAATTTAAAAATTTTTTTAAAAATTCTTAGCATGAAGTTCGGAAGTTAAATCGTAGAAAAAATATACTGTACAACTCGAGTGGATTGTCCATATTGCGCCTACGGCGTCGTGCTCAATTTACTTCCTCGTGCGATATGGACATCATATCCACTCTTGTTGTACAAAGTACTATTAAACTGTAGCACCCTGAATTTTCCGGTAAATATCATATTCACGTGGCATTGACCACCTACATAACTGATTACCAAAAAAGAAAGCACAAGATAATTATTTGATTGCCCAATCCGATAAAAACTAAACGATACAATAACTGCAGACCGTTTTATTGTTCAAAAAATTCATGACACACATATAATAAATTTACAAATTACAAATCTTGATGTTCAATGACAACCGCTTCCATTTTTGGCTAAAAGGTAGAACATACATAAATGCATAAAACATTTCTCTCGTACATATTTGTTTCTTATTCTTATTCTCGATGGGCTACTTTAGAATACTGGTAACAATCCAGTTAAAATTTCAAGAAAAAAGCTATAAACCTGTCAAGCTTTTTTAGGTAAAACAGGGTTTTGAGTTTGAAAAAAATAAGTTATAATGGTAAAAATATGTATGGAAATTGTGTTAAAATCCAAGCCTAAAAGTGTCTATAATAATAGTCAAATGACAGAAAGATAATCTTTATCGACAAAGTTGTTAGAAATTGTAACTAAAATATTATAGTGAAAATCAAATAAAATTATGACAGATGACCATCATAGTATTTATTTGCGGGATTTTTCTTTTTCTAGAGAAAAATGGTTTTCATCTCCCTATATCAGTGTTTTATTCTCTATCTAAAAGTTACAACTTCCGGTTTAACATAGGGTTGCCAACTTTTAATATTTAAAATAGAGGACCCAGTGGTGGATCCAGAGTTTTTACAGTGGGTGGGGAGCACGAGCAAAATTTTGTCGACTTGTTTTTAGCGAAATATGAAAAACTCTTGTATTAGGTATTTAATGACAAACAATATAAACCTTTGTCGTTTTTGCTAGTTCATGGTTAGTTCCACCACCAAGACAAACGAAAAGAGTCAATAAAATAGAAAGAAATGTTTGAAACAAAACAATTTTCTATATAAGTTTAAATTCGGTTATTTTTTATTTGAATACTTAGTTGTCCTGAAAATTAAAATAATTTTTATATTTCGAGTTTGGTAGGTAATAAAAGAGGACATTTTCTATATGTTAGAGAAAAGAGGACAGACCGATAGAAAAGAGGACTGTCCTCTGGAATAGAGGACGGTTGGCAACCCTAGTTTAACATGTTAAACCGTAAAACCATTTTTTGGTTTACCATGTTAAATCGTATGTTGGTGTTTTTGGATAGAGAATAAAAAAAGATAGGGAGGTTTAAGTTTATTTATTTTAAAAGAATATAATTTTTGCACCTAGGGAACTAAATCCTTGTATGAGCAAAATTTTACTCTAATTAACAATAAAAAGCCAATCGCTATTAAAATAAGTAATACAAAGATTGAATTAAAGGCTACGCTATTTTATTTATAAAATAAATGTTGTTTGTAGTATATATACAGTGAGTCTAAATTCATTTAAAATTCAGCGGTAAGTTTTTTGAAAAAACGCTCGTACCGGTTGATTTTTATTTTTTAATGTGTTTTTTTTGTGGTAATTTGATGTATACAGGGTAGCTCACAAATAAGTTACGACCATCAACTTCATTTTTTCAAATGAAAACATATTTTTTATTTCATTTTTGAATTGCATTGAATTCTAAGCATGTTTCATGTACCATGTCCTATACATAAACTCAACAGTTATATAGTTCATATACTATTTTAATAACTTCAAAAATACAACTAGACATTGTTGACAGTACCGCAAAAAGAAAGCAAGCAACGAATATTAATATCGCATGATGTTAGTAATATATCTAAAAGCCATAAAGTCGACCCTTAACTTGCACATTTTGATGGATGATCTTCGTTTGCACAACATCTGCGTTGTGACTGTCATAATTTTACGCATTGCCAAGGTTTATTGAAACTAGCATGGTAGAGGAAATCTAGAGTTTTCTTTAGAGTACGCTTTGAATTTAAATCTTTCAGAAAGATGGATAGAATGTACTGGGTTGGTAAGAAGAAATACGAACTTTTATTTATTTTAAATAAAACCCCTTGTATATTTTTTAACTGAAAGAGAAAAAATTTAGATTTTAATGATGGTTGGGTATGATGATTTCTGAACAAAATGTTTCCAAATAAGTGGATAGAGTGGAGAGACGAACTTGAATAGTCTGAACGTTTTCAAGGATGGAGAATACAAAAAAGTGTTTATGTTAGGTACCTATTTTGTACCCATTACAGCTCAGTGCCGTTCGTGTCACTTATACTGCCAATTACGCTTCATAGCAGCATAATTGGCAATATAAAGATTTTTGTAATTTAATGTTTTTTTAATAACACGAATGGTATTGCGCTGTAAGGGGAACCGTAAGTACCTAACACAAAACTGTAATTAACACTTTTCCGTATTTTCCGTCCTCGAAAACGGAGGGGACTATGGGTTTCATAGAAGATAATGATGTTGGGTTGTATCTATAAAGATTTTTAACCACAATTAACTAACCAGCAAGTTGAACTGTGACATACACGATATTGTGAGAAATCATTTTCTCACAATCATACTGGCCCGGTTAAATTAATTTTAATGTACCAATCAGTCAACTTTGATTGTAAGATGGCAATGCCTGCCAATGTCATTTATGTAAGAGTCAAAGTTGCTGCTTAGTTAATTAACATTAAAAATTGTTATGCAACAATAGAATGTTATTAACAAAAGTTACTTGGGTTTTAATAAGGTATCCAAAAATGCTAAGATATACAGGGTATTCCATTTAAAATACCAAATTTAGCCATAATTTTTGGTAAATATAATATTGCCCTACACAATTTAAAAAAAAGATAATTACTCGAGATCTTCTATAACAGACCACTCAATCCTTATAGTATGTCAGGCAAATAACCTGATGGCGGGATATTTAAAATATATGTAGAAATGGGTTTAATTTTTTTTAAATGTTTTATTACGTCACGGTGTGAGTCATAGTTCAGGTTCTAGTCTCTTTTAATTTTTTTTGCAAGAATATTGTTGTTATTCGTAGTGTGGCAGTTTGTTAATTTATGGGCCATAATTAAAATGGAGGCTATTCAATAAATTCTGTTATTGTTGAGGCCGTAAAGCACCTGTAAAGTAAAAACCTAACCTTAAATCTTTAATTTAATCTGTAAAACAATTTATGTATGCACAGACTGTGAGATGAATGGTATGTAGTACAAAAATATATTTGCTCCAATAAAGAAAATAATGTAGAAATATGGACCAGCATAATACCTAACCTCTAAATTGTTTTCTTCAATGGATTAAATATATTTTTGTACTACATACAATTCATCCCACAGTCCGTGCACAAATAAATTGTCCAACAATTTAAAAAAAAATGTAGGTAAGGCTTACAGGTGCTTTACAGCCTCGACGAGAAAACTTACTGATTAAAGAGTAATAGCCTGCCCCTCTATTTTATAATACTGGCCCATAAATTAACAAACTGGCAAACTGCGAATAACAAAAATGTTCTGGTAAAAAAAAATTGTAATCGGGACTAGAACCTCGACTATGACTCACACCGTGACTTAAAAAATAACCAAAAAACAATTAAACCCATTTCTACCTATATTTTAACTATTTCCGGCATCAAGTTATCCGCCTGAAATAGTGTTGGGAAATAGTCGCAAGGCTCTCGTTTTACTTGATTGTCCCGAATGCCGCATAGTTGGCAACGAAGCATATACCTCGTAGTATGGCAGTTTGGACAAAGTTCTGATCGACATGCTTTAGACGATAATTCTGGAGGCGCGTGTTAACAGCTGGTTAACAGTCCGACAGAGGCCCAGAGACCGCCCGCTGTCTTGTACGCCTCTATCTGGCCATTAACTGCCCTGTTATTTGGAAAAGGCCGCCAAAGTCGCGCATTTTTATCCTTTTTAACTTATGTATGTATGTTTTGCAATCGCCCAACCAATCACCAGTTAATACGCTTGCTTTTAAATGAATAATTTGTACGACAGTCTTGTGTCTTCGCCGTGCGATAAGATATATGGTTGTAATTTAGAGAGCCGCGAAAAATTTCTACATATTTGCAATAGTTTGAGATTAAGAGCACTCCATACACCTTTAAAATTAGATTTATTCCCATGGATTTATTAATGGATTAAGAAAAATATGTTGTACTATATAAAATTTTGTAGATATTAAAAAAATTTTGTAATTAATTAAATAGTCTATTTAAGAAAGGGAGTAATAAAAGCTCATTGGGTTTGCAAAGGGAATACAGAGTGACCCCACGAATATTAAAGCCACTTTCATAATTTGGCATTGATTTCATTACAAACTTCTTTATTTTCATCAAGTCCAGGTAGTATAGCACCCAGGTCAGGGGTCAATTTATAGGATTTGCCTATTGTTATCCATTCACAAATACTAAAAATCGTGTGACAAAGGCGTGCATTATGTGGTACATAGTTTTAGGTACCTACGCTTTTTTTTTATTAACCATAAAAAAAGAACAAAATACAAAAAATATATTATACAGAACTTAAATTATAAAAAATCATAATATTCTTCATCATCTAAGGAACTGTCATCTCTTCTTGACGTTCTAATTAACGGGTTAAAGGTCCGATCGATCAGGTGGTCAAGATATCTCATTTTCTCCTCTTCTTTAACTACATGATGGACTGCTTTTCGCCAGTTCTCTGGTGTCACTTCCTTAATGGCTTGATCAAACAGTAGCTTAATGTCTTTCATTTTGAATGTCGCCTTGTGTCTTGCTACACATCCTTTCACTTGCGCCCATATAGGTTCCATAGGATTCAGTTCCCAATGATATAGCGCTGTGTCCAGCATAGTTATACTATGTTTTTCAACTATATCTTCCATGGCATATTTCATAAAACGATGTTTGTATAAATTTTCTATAGCTAATAGTTCCTGCTTTATCAAATTATCTTCAAATTCAATACTTTTGGTGGCTAACCAGTCGATAATATCTTGTTTTCTCCAAGATGAAGTTGGAGTCTTTTCTGTGCATCGTGAATGAAAGCTTACGTTATCCATATTTAAAAATTTTTTTAAATTTCACATCCGGTAAAACCAAAAGCGATAGACAATTGTTTTTATGCCGAAATATGTATTTTTACCCATCGAATCTTCGGCCCAAATTTTAAATCATTACCAGCAGTAATAACCGAATTAAAGTATGTAAAATGATTTCGTGGTCACATCTAGATATAATTTTGCATGGAGCTGGTAACTAGAATTTAGGAATAATGTTAGGATTTACTTAAGCTCAACATTTAAAAAACTAAAAAGAAAATGGTGAAGCTTTTACTAATATTGTTTAGGGATCCAGTGAGATCAGTCAATTGTTGAGCCACATAACCTACCACGAGTAAATTAAAAAATAACTTTGAAAACAGGTGACACTATCGTTTTATTCAGCATTCAAATTGATTTAAATTTATTAAAATGGCTCAAAGCGTGTGAAAATGTAATTCCTTTTAAGGAAAAACAGGTTAATATTGTCCACCTGATTAAAGGACGGCGACATAACAACTCATTAAAGTTGATGTCTCTTTTAGTTAGGTTCGGATACTTTTAATGAAAAGGTAATAAAAAGTTTTATAGGGAATGTAGGAGTTGACACTACTGTAAAAATGTAAATTTTAAATTGAATTAAATATACTTTACGCAATCAAAAATTTCCTATTAAAAATAACGATGACATTGCAAAGCGCAGGAAAACTGAGATATTATGTATTATTTAATAAAAATAATGCAGGTGCATAAACTTAAGTTTAACTGTCACTTGTAGTTTAAACTGAACCCATACAAATGACCCTAAGCAGACTAATATGCAGATTAACATAGAACAAAAAATTAATCCAGATGTTAGTGAAAAAATATAGTCTATTTCAGAAAGGTGTAGAGTAATAAAAGCTCATTAGGTATACAGAGTAACCCAACGAATATTTAAGCCACTTTCATAATTTGGCATTGATTTCTTTGCAAAATTCTTTATTTTCATCAAGCGCAGGTAGTACCATCCGAATTTGGGTCAATTTACGGGTTTTGCCAATTGTTATTCATTCACAAACACTGAAAAGCATGTGACAAAGGCGTGCATTATGTACATAGTATTAGGTACACTTATTTTTTATTAAACAAGATAAAAAAAATACAAAATACATTATACAGAAATTAGATTTTTAAAAAAACATAATATTCCTCGTCATCTGAGGAACTGTCATCTCCCTCTGACGTCAACGGTCAGACAAACCCGATCAGGTGGTCAAGATCCCACATTTTCTTTTCTTCTTTAATGACATGAGGGACTACTTTTTGCCAGTTTTCTGGTGTCACTTCCTTAATAGCTTGATCAAACAGGACCTTAACATCTTTCGTTTTAAAGGTTGTGTTGTGTCTTGCTACAAATCCTTTCATTTGCGCCTATATAAGTTCTACAGGAATTAGTTCGCAACGATATGGCGGTGTGCGCAGCACAGTTACACTATGTTTTTCAGCTATATCTTCCACGGCATATTTCATAAAACGATGTTTGTGTAAATTTGCCATAGCTAATAGTTCCTTCTTTATCAAATTATCTTCAATTAAATACTTTTGGTGGTTAACCAGTCGATAATTTCTTGTTTTCTCCAAGATGAAGTTGGAGTCTTTTCAGTGCGTCGTGAATGAAAGCTTAATAACTGAATCAGCTGGAAGGCCGTAACCAAACCGAAATTGAGCCGAACTGGACGGAATTTCTCATTTTATTACTTTACACCTTTCTGAAATAGACTATAACGACCATTTTAGCGATTGGATGAAACAATCATATGAAAGTTAAAAATGTCATTTATGAACGACAATTGAATGAGTTTAGAAAAACTTTACATGCGCTTCCTTATAGCTAGAAAATGCGATGTTGATTTTATTCATTATGATCTTTCTAATCAGAGTAAACAGTGACTTGCTAATTTAATGGATTCTGTATCTTTAATAATAGCAAAATTACCTCTGGAGTGCACATTATTTAGCCAAGAGAAATTTGATTTTAAGTTAAGAACAAGCAGTTTTGTCTCAAGATCCTTTTAAAGATAAATAAATATAGACTTTTAAACAAGAGGAAAAATATAGTATAGTAAAAATAAATACTATGTAAAAAATATTGGTTATGTTTATTTATGAAGAACACTGTGTTGGTATACAAAAAATTCATACGTAACCACAAAGTTGTTTATTGCTAATTCTATAGGTTTCTACATAAAAATGTAATTCACCTTTAATAAATCACACCTTCCAATAAAATTTATCATACATTAATGCTAAAACAAGGCGGAAATTCTAAAAAGCAATACCTTAAAGGCATAGCAATAACTTAATAAATTCTACAAGGCATTTGGTCATAATTTCTTCACGGTAGTTGATTTTATTGGGAAGAAAATCATCTGTACACTACATGGTAAGTCCATTAGGGCTCCCTGGTGATCGCGGCTTAATGTGGAAACCATTTTTGAATTATTAGAATACCTAAGAACATTGACAACCATATAAGCGAACTAGACGAGTTTTTTTTACTCTTGGTTCTCATGAAACTAAGAACTTATATTATATTTGACATCACTAACGTTTCGTAATATATTATTATTCCGTTCATAAGACAAAAATATATAGGTACTTCCTATAGGTACTCTCAAAGTAATAAAGTACTTTTAACGTTCATAATTAGAGGAGAGAGCAATTATCTTTGTATAAGAGAATTTCTAGTCTTACAAGAGAAAGGCTCTTCGTTTAGGAAATACGACCAAATTTCTCCTAGACAATTTTGGTTATTGGATAGAACAAACTCTTTTGGTTCAAAAACAAATACTCTCAATAGATTTGTTTTTTCAGTGTACGAATACAGAATTTATTAAGTATTGTTAATAATTTGTATATTGAAATATGAAATTATAGGTAGTTGTAGTTGATAAGTTTTTTTCATGTTGTTGTTATTAGTCTATCCGTTACAATAATACAAAACCATGCACTCTCAAATTAGTTCCATAAAGAGCTATTCAGCAATCATAAACTACTAATTGTGAAAATAAAATACAAGAATCAGAAGAAAAACGAAGAATCATCAAGAGCCAAAGTACTGGTAATGCACGATTACATAAAAAGGGTATAACCACTTTCTATTATTCTGAAGTGCATTTAAGAGCAGTGCAACAATCAAAAGGCCGAAACACTCCCTTTAATCACAACACACTTAGAGAGGCTTCGATTAACATGTATTGTAAAATTAGATAGTTGTTGCACGACTACCTTTGTTATAGTGACGATAATCTCTTATTTATCCGCCTGATGGGGTGTATTTACAGTAGCAGATTCAGGGTTTTGCTGAGATGGAGAACTAAAACTAAAAGATTCCTCGCTTTCAAAAACCTTCCCCTATTAAAACTAACTCTTTGAATTTTTCATCAGATGGGTGCGAAAAAACACCTCAGGAGGGGGGAAAGGCGCGAAACGTCCTTCACCCCTTAATTTTCAGGGCTAAAAGTGAGCAAAACACCCTTTTTTCAAGGCTTAAGGGAGGACACCACCTTCGGTTGAGGCTATTAAGGTATACATGCATTTACAGTGACAGATTCAGGGTTTGCTGAGATAAAGAACTAAAACTAAAAGATTTCTTGCTTTCAAAAACCTTCTCTTAGCGAAACTGACTCTTTGAATTTTTCGTCAGATGGGTGAGAAAAAATACCACAAACGGGGGGCGAAACATCCTTCACCCCTTAATTTTCAGGGCTCAAAGTGAGCAAAACACCCATTTTTCAAGGCTTAAGGGAGGACACCACCTTCGGTTGAGGCTATTAAGGTATACATGCATTCACAGTGACAGATTTAGGGTTTGCTGAGATGAAGAACTAAAACTAAAAGATTCCTCGCTTTTAAAAACCTTCTCCTATCGAAACTGACTTTTTGAATTTTTCGTCAGATGGGTGAGAAAAAACACCACAAACGGGGGGCGAAACATCCTTCAGCCCTTAATTTTCAGGGCTCAAAGTGAGCAAAACACCCATTTTTCAAGGCGTACGTGTTCTATTTATTTCCATTATATTCTTCTATTTATACTTATTTAGTATTCGCCTGAAGACGACTGGAGATACTTACCAGTTAAAACGTTGTGAGTCAAAACAAATAAAGACAATGCAAGTCCGAAACTCTACTGCCGTTCAAGAAACGTCATTAGTATTTTGATAATCAGGCATCTGAAGATTATTTACAAGGAGTGAAATGCAGAGAAAGGACAGTTCTAGAAAAATACAAGAAAATGTTGATAAACTGTTAATTTAAGATATCAGAGATATGACTATTTTTACACTAGGCCTCTTCGATCTTAAATAATCATTGTACAAGTTATAATGAAAAAAGTTTTTGCGGCAACAATCTGTGAAATGAATAAAAACATCCGATAATTATCTACGTTATGATCATAATCAACGCTAGTTTTTCGGGTTTGCTCAAAAACTGTTAAGTGAGCCGTTACGGCAATCAAATGGTGCAAGTCACGGGCGGACGATAAGCCGCATAAAAAAAGCGGCGAGTTGCGTAACTCCATACAATTTACAAGTGATGAATCGAAATGCCAGGCCTAATTATCCACATATAAGGTGTTAGTTTTAATACCTGCACCATCGAATATAGACGCCAAGTTCAGCTTGTCAAAACAATCATTAAGGCCCGATTGTATAAACGTGGGTTTGTATAAAATTAATATACAAATTTTGTAGGTACTATGAAATTTTAAGAGACGTTTAAGCCAATTGATTATAAAAACGGTAATTTCCTTTACAAAGAAGTTCACACTATTAGATTTAGGATGCATAGTTCCTACAATTATCCTAGCTAACATTTTATATACGGGGTGTTTCAGTGGATGGAACGTTAAACATTTGTAGAAAACAAGGGATACGTTTTCTTCAAAAATTTGCTTGCAAACAACGATGATCTATCGTTTTAAAATATTTTCAGCTATGCGGCATTGTCGCTTCTGCCCGAAACAGGTGGCAATATCGTTATTTTAAAGGGAATACCCTATATATTATATTATTTTCTAATTCTTTATACAATTCCACGTATATTTTGTATAAAATATCGTATGTCTAAGTTCAATCGTTTTTGAGATATTGACGTTTAAAATATGCCATTTTCAGATTTTGGCAGGCTGTAACACTGGAACGGCGCATCTTAGAAAAAATGGTTTTACGTCACACTTTTAATTTTTTTAGTCTATATAAAAGTTACAACTTCCGGTTTAACATGTTATACCGTAAAACCACTTTTTTGGTTTAACATGTTAAACCGAAAGTTGGTATTTTTGGATAGAGAATAAAAACCTAAGATAGGGAGGTGGAAACCAATTTTTTCTACGACCACCTATGAAAATGAGAAAAAAAGCACGGTTAACTTGGCTCGAAAGCGCCGAATATTACACGCGTGTTGAAAGAAAATATTTCAACTCTAGAGTGGAAATACATGGCACACTATTTGATTTAAACATATGGTGCCAATTTGACAGACCACACCTATTTATTAAAAATAACAAATTTTAGAAAGCAGTTTAGTGTTTAACTTATTTATTTGTCGAGTGATTCAGAATTAGAGTGTGAAAATACGCCATCTGAAATTATAAAAAAGTTAAGAATATACTGGAAAATCTATTACCAGTCAAAACAAGCCCCGCTGAAGAAAATGTCATATATTAAACTTAAACAGGAAATGTGTATGGGTAGGGATAGCGTAGAGACAGAGCCATGGGCTACCGATCGAAAGATCACAGGTTCAAATCCCATCAGGAGTATTTGACTTTTTTTTTATAAAAACATTAAATAATTTATAGAATTAGGTATTTTGAATTGAAATCTTCCTTATTGGGTGAATTTTTTTAATTTATGTTTAATGCATCTTTCCTTGATTAAATTTTAAAAATTCATCCAACAAAGAAGATTTCAATTCAAAATAATTTGATAATTTATTTAATGTTTTTACAAAAAAAAGTCAAGTACTCCTGATGGGATTTGACCCTGTGATCTTTCGATCGGTAGCTCATGGCTCTAGTCTCTAGGCTATGTCAACCCATAAACATTTTCTGTTTAAGTTTAATATATGACATTTTCTTCAGCGGGGCTTGTTTTGACTGGTAATAAATTTTCCAGTATATTCGTAACTTTTTTATAATTTCAGATGGCGTATTTTCACACTCTAATTCGAAATCACTCGACAAAAAAATAAGTTAAACACTAAACTGCTTTCTAAAATTTGTTCTTTTTAATAAATAGGGGTGGTCTGTCAAATTGGCATAATATGTTTAAATTAAATAGTGTGCCTTGTATTTCCACTCTAGAGTGTTGAAATATTTTTTTTCAACTCTAGAGTTGAAATATTTTTTTCACAAATCAAAGGTGAAAGTGATTATTCTTAAACTCGGAGAATTTCCCCACTCGGCTGAAGCCTCGTGCTAAATATCTCCTCGTTTGAAAAGTATCACTTTCATCACTTGCTATGTAATATACTATTCTCTAAGATGCGCCATTCCAGTGCTACAGCCTGTCAAAGTCTAAAAATAGCATATTTTAAACGTCAAAAACAATTGAATTTAGACATATGACATTTTATACAAAATATACGTGGAATTATATAGGGAATTAGAAAATATAAATATAATACTATATAGTGTTCCATTTAAAATAACGATGTTGTCACCTGTTTCGGGCGCATTACTAAAAATATTTTAAAACGATAGACCATGATGGTTTATCTGAGCAACTAAATTTTTGAAGAAACCGTATCACCCGTTTGCTATAAACGTCTAATGTTCGATCCGCCGTGAAACACCCTGTATACAATCCGATCTCTCGATATTATTTTATATTAGCATCTGATGCTGAATAATCTATAGTACATTATCATTGGTCTTTGTTATATTGCTTTTAATATGGTGGTTGTGTATTATCACTTGCACCAACTACTACTATTTTCATGTTTTCAAGAATTCCCCACAGACCCTTTATATCCATCTCCTGGTAACTTTATCAGCCATATAACATCTATGAAAATAATTGTCTAAACAATGGCTTCGTTGGTGGATTGCTGGAAAAGTTACCAGGGTATGTATATAACCGGACTTAATTTTATTTGTCATCTCTATTATTTATACCTACTGATTAAGGATGGGTATTTCTTGCTCAATTTATAATTAATCTTCCTAACCTCAAATTTAGCGTCGTCTACAATCTGTAATAGTTATTTACGATATAAGTGTTGTTAAGATTCATTTTACAGCACGAGATGTTAAACTTGTCAAACGAGGCGTCAGCCGAGTTTAATAAAATATCGAGTGTAGTAATATGAATTTACAACAAGAATATTGTACAAAATTTTATCTACTTTCGCATAGTTACTGTTTCGCATGGTTACTGTCAAAACTTGGTCAAACAAATTCAAAAATATAAAAAACTTTTTTCAAAATGAGCGATTCTGATGGAAGTTTACTCTCTGATATAGAAGCAGCGGCAAACGAAGCGATCTCAAGTTTAGTTCCGACAAAATCCAAGGCGCGGTATGAGTTGGAGTATCAGAAGTTTGAAGATTGGTGCAAAGTTAACAAAATTAAGGAGGTGTCTGAGAAAATCATTTTGGGTTATTTTTCCGTAAAGCAACGCTCCCAGAAACCATCTACACTATAGACTCACTACTCAATGTTGAGAACTATGATTTCAGTCAAGAATAATCAAGATATAAGCAGATTTTCTCAACTAATCGCATTTTTGAAAAGAAGTTCAGAGGGTTACAAGGCCAAAAAGTCCAAAGTTTTCACAAAGGAAGACGCATGTAAGTTTCTTAGTACTGCAGATGATGAAACATAGGTATTTACTTATGAAGGTTGTTATGATAATCGGCATTTTTGGGGCTTGTCGGCGCGAAGAACTAGCTAAGTTAATGTTGGATCACATTGAACACAATGATTTGTATATAAAAATTGTGATTCCATTCTCGAAAACCAAAATTATGTGAGAATTTGTTATAACAGAAGGAAATGTGACAGGTGTCAACTGTTTAAGTATTTTTCGAAAATATGCTAAACTTCGTCCTCTTAATGCAACTCACAGGTGGTTTCTTGTATTCTATGGAAAAGGAAAATGCACCTCCTAGCCTGTCGGAATTAATAGTTTTGGAAGTATACCAAAAAAGATTGGAACAAAACTTGGATTGAATAATCCCGAAGGATACAGTGGACATTGTTTTAGGAGGTCCTCAGCCACCATTCTAGTTGATGGTGGTGCAGATATGCAGATGTTAAAGCGTCATGTGCGTTATATTTTAATTAATAATTGGTAATTAATTTTATAATTGTTAATAATAAATCATTCTTCTAAAAAGTGTGGTTTTATTTAACAGCAAAATTTTAATAAAACGGTTTTTTTATTACAGCACCAGTGCTGTAATAGATGCCCTTAGAAAACGATTTACAGAACTGTAAAATTCATATTACTAAATGAAAGTAGATAAAAATATTTACAATACAAAACTTCGTTAAAACACTTTGTTTAATGCCACAAAAAAAAATTCCTATCGTCCGCAGAAAAATAAGATGACATTCCTTTCACACAAGATAAAATGCTGGGCCTCATATAATTATCCACGTATATGGTGTTACTTTTAATACCTTTACCTTTGAATATATAGACGCCAAGTTCGGCTTGTCAAAATAATCATTAAGGACGATTCCTTTTCGAGCCAATAAACGTGTCTATTCTGATTAGAATGATGAATGAAGCCACATCACATCATTATTGACAATGGCCTGAAGGATACAATACATTATGTTTTACAACGAAAAAAAAGTAGGTAATGTAATTTTAAATGAAATGGAATATTTTCTTCTGATGGAACGAAGTGGTTGCAGTGAAGTTGTTAAGTTAAGACAGCTGGTATATAATATTGACTATAATCCAAATAAACAATTGTCTTAACGATGGTTTCTTTGGAAATTACCAGGAAATGGATATAACGGGTCTAAAACACGTTTTACATTGGCAAAATACCATTACAACGAACTGCTTTTTTCTGCAAAAACTGTTGTCTGGACCTTGACAAGACTAACATGATAGTTTCCTATCGACAAAATTTTAATAAAGTCCTTACAATTACTGGCAGGATGCACGTCACAGCTTCTGACGTAATTTTTGATTTTGATTAAGTCATATATTTTTTCAATATTGTCAGTACTGAAATCAATAAGCTTCAAAAAGAGCATTACTTCTTTTCCGGAATAATGAGACATATTTTGAGAATTTGTACCAAAGTAACTATTTTGTTATTTTATATTTTTTGTTTCAGCTCTGATTAAATATTTGCTAGTTGGACGTGCATCCAGCCAGTAATTGGAAGGACTATAGATTGTAAACAACCATTGTCAGTCTGACAAATAGTGTAATTTGGTTTAAAAAGATGAGTATGTTAATCAAAATGCAAGATTTGGGTGCCAATCTACCGCAGATATTAAAAAAAAACACTCTCTGAAAACACACAGAAGTCGAAGTAGTCAATTTGGGGATATTTATCCCAGTTTGTAGAGGTAAGGGATATAAGCTTGAGAAAAGTATTCCTGTTCCACATCTACCTCCTCGAAGATACCCGTTAACATGAATCAGAGCAACGGCAAAGACTAAGTTGAGGTAAACACTTTACATAACCTTTCGTGAAGTCTATATGGAATACCACTGCACAGATGATGCAAGATATTATTTTCAATAAATACGATATAAAAATTACCCCTTTCACAAACATGTCCTTTAAAGATGCTCGAAAGGCAAAAGATCCAAAGCAAAAACAGCTTCAAAGTTGTCAGTAATTGAGTAAATTCGAGTTTAAATAAGTTATCCACTGGAGACATACTAAAAATAAATAAATGATATAAAGAAAAAGATTTCTATGGGTTACAAAAAGTTGTTTCATTTATGTTTGTTTGAACTTGCTTGGAGCGGCAATGAGACCTCAAATTAAAAAGTTTAATATTTTACAAAGGATAATGACGTTATGGGCAAAATCACTGGATATAGTATAACAATATATTTTCCAAGACAGCTCAAGGCGAGTCAAAAGAGTTGGCTGAGTAAGTGGTAAGTGAGAAATTTAATAAATAAAGTCTTATGCCCTGCAAGGTTCATTCTTAAATTAATAGAAAAGAGAGAATCTAACTATTCATTCAAACTAACAAAAGGGGTATTGGTTCTAGAATACTTCATGAGGACTACACACAATGTCTAAGTGAAGCAAAATGTCAACGGAAAAAAATTGAAATTGATACCAAACAAGGTGTTGGGGAACAGAAGCTGATTGAGATAATCGGACATTCAAACGCGAATGCGTTGAAGCCATATCTACAACTTGATTTAAATTACCACCTGCATCCCGTATAAAACCACAGAGAAGTCTTTTGTTTCATCAAGTTTTCTAGTGTTTCTGAAAATTTATATTTAGAGTTACTAGATTCGAGGAGAAAAAAATATTTTTTTTGTATTTAAAAAAAGTGTAATTTAATATTTTTCTAGCCGAACTGGTTACAATTGAAGGCAAGACAAGGAAACCGTTTCCTTCACATAATCCTATATGGAACCATACCAAGCAACATTGCAGGCTATTTGAAATTCAATGGCAAAGTATCTTTCTGCCTTTTATCTCGATAGATCTCCCAGAGAAACATTACATCTAGACGGTGTTTAGCTTTTAAATGGCAAAGAAACAAGAACTAGTTAGGCAATAGCGATTTGTCATTTTCATTTCAATGCTTCTCTATGCTTTATTCATTGAATTTCTTTAGATGCAGGTCAATAAGTAATTGAAGTTTTAACAAGTATCAGTTTTACAGTTACGTTATTTGTAAGTACAGTTTTAATATAAAAATATTATGAATCTACAATGACAAGTAGTACAACTATACGCCGTTACACACTATCTATTGACAATTTAAATTTATATTTTTCTTATGTCAAAAATTAAATCATCTCTACAAACTACCTTGACTACGTAAATATCTGCATCTAAAAATATGCCACTTGTAGGGTTACATTTTTTAATTATTATGTTAGAACATCTTATTTTTATTTATCACTATCAAAACAAAATTTAATTGTGAACGTAAAACATAGTTCAACGCTAATTTTAGATCACATCCATATGGAAGGGATGTTTGAGTAATTTACAGCCGCTGATATTTCTTTTTCGCCCCGCCTGGAAGGGTTGTATCAACTCTTTAATAGGGGAAATTGTCATTGGAAACAACCCTTTACAACCCCCATCTTATATATCGTCAAAAACAAAATAATGTCTCCACCCTCTTGGAAGAAATTTTTAACCACCATACGTACCAGGCTTAGAATTTGTTTAACTCACGGGAAGTCATACCGGGTGTTGCATCGTCGAGCGGGACATCGGAAATCCCATGTAATTTTAAATGGGGTCAATTATTGGTTTCCCTAATTATTTTAGAGAAAAATTCTATTTAGGTTTATTAAAGAGCACTAAAACCCACATTCAAAAGAATAACTTTAGATATTTTTGATGAGCCCGTTTACGGGTTATCGCCGATTTCTTTTTAACTATTTCTCCTTTTTATGGCCCCGTATTTGCGGGCACCAGTCAAGGTAAAAGATGACTGTCAAATAAAGTTGTCATTTTGAAATGTGTGCTTTATTATTATAAAAACTCGTACATCGAAAATATTAAAGGTGTATTTATGAGTACAAATTAATCTGAATAAAACTAAAATAAAGTATCCAATTACAAGGTTAATTATGTGTTTCAATATTTTACTAATTAATAGGTAGGTACTATTAAATTGTTAGAACTTTAGGATTTAAGAAGATGTTCAAATATTCCTCCATTGACTGCTAGACAATAATCGAGGCGATCATAAAATTATCTTCTTACATTCGCTAGTTGGTAAACTGAAATTCTATTGCATTCGGCAGAAATAGCGTTTTTTAACTCGTCTAGATTTGGGTATTTTTTATCTTTGTATTATGATTTCCTTCACGAAAGTTTATTTCCAAAGACCATGCACAAACCTGTGCACTCTAACGTTGGAAATATACTTTTCCAGATTATGTATACCTGATGACATTTGACAGTCCGTAAATTTCCATTTTTCGGCCAATTCAAACCTTCAAACCCACTTCCGGTTTAACCGGAAGTAAAGTCAACTTTTAAATTTTGAATAAAAACCCTTCATTTTTATTCAATAATTACATTGTGTAGAAAATTCTCTTTTCAATGAGATATCACAGTTTATTATTATTTTTTTAAATGGTCGCCTACATCAATTTTCATTTGTTTTCTAAAATGTCCATAACTTTGATAAAACAAGGTAAGTGGCAAAGAGTAGGCCATGGAAACGTTAAAATGGTTCATTTTAACCTGCTTTATAATATAAAATTGACTTCTTTGAAAAACATGTATACGTTAGGGCTATTTTATTTACATCCTGTTTAAAAAAAAACGAAGTGGAATTCCTCGATTTTTTTAAATCGCATCCCATCTTTGTTTTATTATAAATTCTTAATTTAATTTTCTCTCTAACGGTGTATCACAAGTTAATAATTATTTATTAGGTAATAGTAGACATTAACAAGAAATATGATTCAATTTTCGTAATTTTATTTAATACCATTTGACATTTTGGTCTAATAAAAGCAGAAATAATGTTTTTGTTTTCCACGGCATACTAGACTGGTCTTGACAAAACTTCTTATGGCTTATATGGGGCTAGAAATTACATTTATGATATTTCTTGTTAATTTCTACTATTAACTAATAAATAATTATTAACTTGTTATACCCCGTTAGAAATAAAATTAAATTAAAAACATTATAACAATAAAACAAAGATGAGTTGTCATTTGAAAAAATCGAGAAATTCCGCTTTCTTTTCTTAAAAAGTAGATTGTAAATAAAATAGCCGTAACGGATACATTTTTCTCATATACGTCAAACTTATATTATAAAGTGGGTTAAAATAAACCATTTAAGGTTTTCATTGCCTACTCTTTACCACTTACCCTTTTTACTAAAGTTATGGACATTTTAAAAAAACAAAGGAAAATTTATCTAGGCGGCCATTTTTAAAACAAATGATAAAATGTGATTTTATAGAATAAAAATAAGGGGTTTCCCTTAAAAATTTAAAAGTTGTCTTTACTTCCGGTTAAACCGGAAGTGGGTTTGAAGGTTTGAATTGGCCGAATAATAGTAATTTACACAGTTAATAATGTCTCACATTTTTAAATCTTTACTGTTAAAATAACGGAAAAAATTGGGTCTTGTGTCACCCGGTACATTATGATTAAAAAAATCGTCCTTAAGTTTTTAAAAATTTATACTTACCGAATTAACCGCAGCACTAAAGCCAGCTTGGCAAGAGCCCTGTCTGTGATATCCCCATTTATCTGAAATTAAGTTGAAAATTAATCATCACCAGATGTAACATTGAGTTTTTTATGTGATTAGGTTTAAGTTGATAAAAGCGCGTGGAAAAAAAACGTGAAGGTAACAAGGAATTTGTGTTAAAATATTTTTAAATTCAGAACGAGTTAGTATTGACTAATTGGTTATTTACAGATAACAAGGAGACCAATGGCGTAGCCAGAAAATATACTCGAAGGGGGGGGGGGGTGGCTCAGTGGGCGTAAGTAGGATATTTTTTTCTGGAGAGAGACACAGTCGGGACTAGATGTATTTTATGAAATTGTACCTAATGAAGAAGGCGGAAAAGAACCGCAGGCGCAAAATTTTAAATTTCGAAAATTAAATTATTACCTCTCCCCCTCTGCATGGTTGGATTAAATTTGTTTTTGTAAATGTTTTTTTTCTTTTTTTTTTGATATTCCTAGCTGGCTCTTTATTTAAAAAAAAAAATTTTTATATTTGTGAAAAATATGAATATTGGTGTCAATCCAAAATTTTAACATAAGACGTATGTACGACTCTAACCAGCGTTTTTCGGGATCGGGTTTTCATGATTAAAAATAAAGTAATATCGCTCATTACGCCAAAATTGATTTTTTCAGATATCATATATTTTAGCGTAGATCTAAAAGCAGATTTTGGTGCAAATACTTAGGTTTTGAAATACTCCTTCTTAAATGTCGTTTTGTATATTCATAATAAAGCATTCTCGCTTCTTCCCGCACTATTTTTTATATTATAAATTATCACACTTCTTCAATAAAAAATGTTTCAATTAAAATTTTTACTTAAATTTTTCTCTTGAAAAATAAATACCTAATTGTTTTTGTTGTAAAAATATTTTATTGCATGGGTTATATATTTGTTGATTTAAAATAGCTCTAAAAAAGGGAAAAAGGAACAGACAAGTACCTACATAAAAGAAAAATACTATAAAATATTATTTTTACTCGTTTTCCTTTAAAACTGCATCATAAATCAATAACTAAAACGATATATGCGTCGAAACCTTAATTTCTATATAAAACAGGACTTTTAGAAGGAAAAGTTTTAAAACTAAACGTTTTCTACATGATCCTTGCAATCTAAGCCAAGAATACATTATTTAAAAATTTAAATTAAGATTCCAAGCGTGAGACGAAAAATTAGGTTGCCTCCTAGGCTCGGGGGCTGCCGGCCGGGCTGCAGCCCACCAATACGCCACTGAAGGAGACTGATTTTAAGAAAATTTGTATATACAGGGTGTCCCACCGGGAACCGAATCGATCTATATATAAAAAACTATACATAGGAAAATTTTCAAAAATTTGACAGTTTGCTGATGCTGATGGGGGCAACCGGGCTAAAATATTTTCATAATTGTGACACTTTTGGTTATACCGGAAGTAAGTGTCAACTTGCTTATTTTAAATGGGACACCCTATATATTATTACATTTTTGCATTCTACGCAAGATTCTAGGCAGATTTTGTATACCATGTCCTATACCTATGTCTAAACGTTTTTGACATATTTGAATTTTTATGTCAAAAATGACGTTTGCAAGCCTTAGAATAATTATCAATTTTTTCTATAAAGAAGCCTTATTTATTTAATGTAAGTGGGATTCCTTGTTATAAAGGACCTGCTTTAATAGATTTTTTATAATATTTTGATAACTATAACAGGGTGTTTAAAAAATAAGATTAAAAAAAAAATGAAAAAACAGTCCAGATTTTCAAATGGAAATTTTTTTTTATAATTATTTCTTATTTAGCATTAAAAATAAGGGTAAGTTTGTGTAAGGTTGTATATCTCAAAATTTTTAGTTTTCGAAATATTGCCAATTTAGTATTTTTATATGGCGATCTTGCAGCGGATTTTAATTTCAGTTACTCCTAGTTGGCTATCACTCTGTACAATTTAAGCGTCATCAATCTGCTGCAAGATCGCCATATAAAAATACTAAATTGGCAATATTTAGAAAACTAAAAATTTTTGAGATATACAATTTTACACAAACTTACCCTTATTTTTAATGCTAAATAAGAAATAATTATAAAATTTGGGTGTTTCAATTTGAAAATCTAAACTTTTTGCGATTTTTTCAATTTCATTTTTAATCCTATTTTTTAAACACCCTGTATTAAGTTATCAAAATATTATAAAATATCTATTAAAGCAGGTCCTTTATAACAAGGAATTCCACTTACATTAAATAAATAAGGATTCTTTATAGAAAAAATTTGATAATTATTCTAAGGCTTGCAAACGTCATTTTTGACATATAAATTCAAATATGTCAAAAACGTTTAGACATAGGTATAGAACATGGTATACAAAATCTGCCTAGAATCTTGCGTAGAATGCAAAAATGTAATAATATATAGGATGCCCCATTTAAAATAAGCAAGTTGACACTTACTTCCGGTTAACCGGAAGTGCCACCATTATGAAAATATTTTAGCCCGGTCGCCCCCATCAGCATCAGCAAACTGTCAAATTTTCAAAATTTTCCTATGTATAGTTTTCTATATATAGATCGATTCAGTTCCCGGTGGGACACCCTGTATATAGAAATTTTTTTTGGATCCCTAAACTTGAAAGCCTTAGTAAACCACGACATAATTGATATTTGAGAAGTTCATTATGAAAACTATATAAAAAGCAATTAACCACTCAAAGCGGCCTTTCTACTTATAAGCATAATCTCTGAAATGCACCCTCTTAACTGGTACACCATTTACATTTCAACGCCCTGATTTGCCGTGTCTGTTTAATGTTTGTCACAAATGGACTGGAAGTCGAGATCAGTCAGTGAATAAGGAGTTACAGAAGTCCCTCGTTTTAGGCCTAAAATAGCGTTCAAAGAATAAACATGGAAGCGAATAAAGAACCATAATATATTTATGTTAGTGTGTTTTTTTTTGGTAATGGAAAAAGATGTGGAGCTAGGGATGTTGATTTAATTAGGTGTAGATAGCGGTACATTTTAAAACCATATACAAGTGTATCAAGACTTTATATGGTGTGCCAAAAAAATCTACTGTACAGGGTGAGTTAACGATAGAGGAAACTTCATTTTCGCCTTTATCTTAAAAATTAGATACAAATTATAAATACAAAAGTCGTAGAGACCATTGAGGTGCACACTTAAAAAATTACCCCAAAAACGTGGCGAATATAACTTGAATTTTTTTAATGGAACACCCTTTATGTTGTATTATTTTTTAGTTCCCCGCAAAATTCTACGCTTATTTTGTAAATGTCATATGTCTAAATTCAATAGTTCTTGAGATATTGACGTTTAAAATATGGCATTTTCAGACTCTGACAGGCTGTAACATTGGAACGGTTCATCTTAGAGAAAAATATTTTCACCTCCCTAACTTAGTTTTTTATTCTCTATCCAAAGAAACCAACTTCCGATTTACCATTTTAAACCAAAAAACCTATTTTACGGTTAACATGTTAAACCGGAAGTTGTAACTTTTAGATAGATTATAAAAAATTAAGATAGGGAGGTTTTCTCTCTAAGATGAACCGTTTCAATGTTACAGCCTGTCATTTTAAGCGTCAATATCTCAGAAACTTTAATTTAGACATAATATTTTATACAAAATAAGCGTAGAATTTAGTAGGAAATTAGAAAATAATATTGTCGGACATGGATTGGTACCCTTAAGGATGAATTAATCGGTTCATACTTCGCTGTGGTGCTAAGACTCTTAATAGGTGTTGAGTCTGCTGATAAGAATAGGTGTAGTGAAAAGATAGTGTGTAGAACAAGGACATTCCTAGTTTTGTAGGAGGAGTTTGTAGACGAAAGTTGATAAACTTAATTGTTTGAATTGGTTGGGATAAAGGGTTCCATTTTGAATAGTCCATCCCCTCTTTTAATAAATTGCTGACATAGCAAAAAGGAACCCCTTCTTCCATCCAATTCAAACAATTATGTTTATCAACTTTCGTCTACAAACTCCTCCTACAAAACTAGGAATGTCCTTGTCCTTGTTCTACACACTATCTTTTCACTACACCTATTCTTATCAGCAGACTCAACACCTATTAAGAGTCTTAGCACCACAGCGAAGTATGAACCGATTAATTATTCATCCTGAAGGGTACCAATCCACGTCCGACAATATAGGGTGCTCTATTTAAAAAAAAAACTAAGTTTTATTCGCCACGTTTTTTTAGGCCACCCCATATACTTCAATAGAATTTTAAAATATGCACCTAAATGATCTCTACAACTTTTGCAATTTGAATTTTTAACTAATTCTTACGATAACGGAGAAAATAAACTTTACTCTATTGTTGACGCACCCTGTATATTATTTTTTTTAAATTGGCCTACCTAGGAAGAATGAACCCGTTTCTTTTAGGTATAGGGTTAGTCAGAAAAATGCTTACTTTTTATTTTAAATATTACATCCTGCATATTTATGCTATATCCCCCTCACCTCTTTGAACTTTTTATGGGGTGATTCAAAAAATAAGGTTTACAAAAATACACCGTTTAATATTGAAGATTTTTATGTTGGATTGCACAACCATTGTTAATAAGAATTAACTAACCAGCAAGTTTGACTGTGACATAAGTGACATTATCAGGCTGTATGAATTGAATTCACAATTAAAGGTGCCTGATTAGTAAACTAAAAATTATGGTAACTGGGCGAATATGATTGTTACAAAATTATTTCTATCAATGTCACATAAGCCACAGTCAAACTTGCCGGTTAGTTAATTATTATTAAAATACACCAAGTGTCGAATAACTTGATGCTGTACTCTACTGGTTCCTTACAGAAATAGGTTAAGAGGTATGTATTATATACACTATAAAAACATGATGTTTGTTTAAAAATATTTTGTATAAATAAAAGCCATAACCTTGTAAAAAAAAAGTCGTCAAGTGTGCTCGTTTACATAACGTCGATTCCTTCAATTAGCGGCATTTAACGACAATTTTACGAGATTTCGGTATGGTGGTCTAGTGCTCGATAGTTACAAATTGGAGTGCCATGGTGTGTTGCCAGTTCCACTGTCTGGTATGGAGGAATCGGAAAAGTCAAATAAAGGTTTTATCTTTAAGGTCTTTTTAAGGCCTTTTTACATTGGGTGCAATTGCAAGAAAAATGGCCTGGAAGCATGCGCTTCGACGACGTTTTAATCAGCTGATGCACGTTTTCCCATTTAAAACCTGCATCAGCTGATTAAAACGTCGTCGAAGCGCATGCTTCCAGGCCATTTTCTTGGAATTGCACCCAATGTAAAAAGGCTTTCACACTGTAAAACTACTTTCTTTGTAACAGGTAATATTTCGAGTCGAGGTTTCAAGTGAAATTACTAGTATGTACTTACTTGTGGTTAAAATTAATGATAATATGGTAAATTTAAGTATAAACATACACGTTTTTTAATGGTAAATTTCTGTGTAGAAGTACATGTTTTTTTTTGGTAAATTTCTGTATAAAAGTACATATTTTTAAAGGTAATATTAAATTTACAATTGCGTTGTTACAATTACGTAGTTAAAGTTCATGTAAATTTACATCCATTGTATGGTATTTATTGCGAAACCTAAAAAAGCAATTGTATTATTTTGGATCATTCGTAAGCAATTTTTCTGACTAATCCTATATAATTATAGAAACAGTTTCATCCTTTCTAAGCACATAATAAACATAAATTAATGAAAAATACATGTAGGCGAATTCAAGCTGGCAGATCTAAGCTTAAGAGTTTTGTAAATGCAGGATTTCTGTACTGAAATCATGCGGGACAACCAAATCAACTTCCGCATAACTACGTTAAATGGTAATTTAATTAAAAGAGATACTAAAAAAGCTAGCTCCCTTACAATATTCTTATTTTCAACATAATCTTCCTTAACTTCAACTCAATTGCGACCCTCAAATGGCCATTATTTCTGAATAAAAATAAAACCAGAGTACGCTTAGTCCTCGTCGACAATAATCTACATTTCACGGTATTTAGTTCAGACAAATAAATTCATTGGTTGAGCAAGGTTAGACATTTTCTTCTACTAAGTTTTGAGGCACATCCACATCGAAGTATTGGCAAAAAGCCTCGGCTTTTCGGCGAAAAGCTTCTGAATTAAGGATGATGTATTTGCAACGAAAGCTAAATTTATTATCAATATTCTTTGAAGCAGCCAAAGGGTGTTGTTGTTTTGAAATATTTAAAGTATTAGTAGATATAGTACAGTCGAAATATTCTAAGAATAGCACCGCAACGCCTTCAGCCTTATGACAACCAAGCGTCTTCATCTCATAGCAACTGAGTTCAAGTAGACAGAGGCTAAGAACAACGAGCGGCGACGTAGCGGGTAGCGTTGATATTATATTTTTTGGACTCTTTCTCAGAGTTCTCATCCCGGCTGGAACCCCTTTTTGACGGCCCTGTCTCTATTCATATATATTAGATATGGTGGACTTTAGCAAGTATTTAACAAGAATAACTTTTGCTTGATAGTAAAACATCAAGGCCTTGAGCTTTGCAACCAAAGGTTACGTGGGCTTTTATTGGAGATGGATAAACCGTATGTATTTGTTCGCGTAACTTCTTCTAAAATCTTCAAGTTACTGCTGTCGCGGTATTTTTAAAACGATATGGCAACACGCAAAATTGTGACTTTTCCAACGCAGACTCTATTCGGTACCATGTCTTTCTTGCACGTGCGACTAAACGGTGCAGTTTCATCTGTTCGCCAGATGGGGCGGGTTATATAACTCGCATATCCGTATCCCGTAAACTTGAGACGACCTGACTTTCTCATTGCGGTCGTTTCATGTACATTTGTTTCCGTTTTTATTCTTCCATAGTTCCGTCACGTCTTGTTCAAAAGATAGTGGCGTAAAACTAAAAACATGCCGAGTCGATAGAAAAAAATAAATCATCTGCAAACCAGAAATATTATTGCAGTTGGTCGACAAGATCATTGTATTTTCTTGAGAAACTCTTATAAGAAAATATAGCAAACATTGTCATTTAGAAATATTTAAAATCAACTTCTACTAAATCATACGGTTTATATTCTTATCAGATCAGACTCATGATCAGGATGTCCATTAGATATGTTATAATATAGTAATAAATTCCAGACTTTTGGCATAAAAGATGGTTCAGAACCGGTTGTACAATTACGGCATAAGCTTAGCTCAGCGTTGAAGCAAGCTCAAACTTCATTTTGACAACTTCAACAGGAATTTAACGTAGAGCATAATAAAGTTTGAGCTTGGTACAACGCTGAACTAAGGTTAAAACGTAATTAGCAAAGTTGGGCGGAATTCCGACCTGAATTCGAATTGTACAACTGTTTTTAAAAAATAGTAGATTTTGTTTTGTTAAATTTTGGTTCTACCAGATAAATTATTCTATTTATTGATTAGTGACTGTATGATATCGACTTACTTGTTCTACAAGGTGAGTATTCTTCAAATTTTTCGAAAGATGAGTCCGAGACGAAGCAAGTTCCAACGGGATCCCGTCTGTTCATTTCTTTGCTGTACCAAACGTATCTTGGTGCACATGCCTGAAAAATATACAATTATTTTTAGATGATCAAATAGACCTAGTTTTAAAAAAATAAAAATGACGAAATTTAAACTCATTATAGCCTTTTAACGGTAAGATGTTGCGAGTAGCGACATATAGTGTTGTTATTAGGCACTTAAAAACAAAACTTATAGAAATAAAAGGGAAGAAATAATATTCTAAGTCAACCTTCACTAACATATAAGAAACCTTTATTTGATTGAACTCTACATGTTTCGAATGTATAAACGTTCATCTTCAGGAGAAATATAGCTTATGTTGGAATAAATATTAGGAATTTGTGAGTGACACCCTCATAGAGCTTTGAGGAAGTTAATTTATTAAAGAAAAGTGATTAGAAACTTTCATAGAAGTAGGGGAGAAAAACATACTACCAAGTTCTATAGATAAAGATGGGAGAATGGTTGATAAAAGGTATTATAAAGTAACGAAATGAAAAATTTGTAGGTGAGAATGATATTGAAACTGAACAGCAACTTCAGTGGTGCAGTATACTAATAAAAATTTTTGTCAAATGATACAAAATGAAAATTATATGTGCTAGTAGGACAGATGTACTATTAGTTGTCGTGTTGTATGTGTAAAACCATGTATATATATATGATCTATGATGCCCCCCCCCCCCCCGCATTGTGTGCCGCCGCTGAGGCAGAGACTTTGGGTCTTCTTTACAAAATATCAAGCCTCTATGAGTAAAAAGGGACGGATTCTTCAAATTAAAAATCTTTTATTTTTAGTTTGGCTCTAAATGTCTAGGAGGTAATGATATAAAAAGATAATTTCAAAAATGTGTTGTTAGATGACAAAAGGTTAAAATTTCACAAACTTTCAAATTGTATTAAATTTTTAAAGCTTAGAAGTCCATAAAACTGAATATAAAATTCCAGGCCGGATTTAAAAAAAATTAACCTGTGGTTGGTATCTTAAGAACGAAACGTCGAATTTAAAAACTAATAGCGCCATCTTGTAAAACATAAAAAAAAACGGTTATAAAGAAGAGCATTTTGTTTTTTTTCTCAAGTTAAAAATTAAGGCGCCTAAAATTAAAAGCAAAAACCAAAAATTTCGATATTTTTCGAATATCTTCGAAAGTATACTAAATTATTAGACCCCAAAATACGAAAATTTGTCTCAATTTAATCTTCGTATCTCTTAATATTTTCGAGATGTCCTCTCACGCACGCGAATTTTTAGCACCCTATTTATAAAACTGTGAAAGAGGAGGCATTTAAAATCGACAGGGTGATTCCTATGTATAGAAGACATTAAAATAAACAACATTTTTAAATACCTTTTTTTTTTAAACTTGAAAATAGACGAGATACAGACGTAAAAAATCTAAGTGCGGGCCTGGTCATCAAAACGTAGTCTGCTGTACTTTATGTTGTTTGTCTTATCTCTTATTAGTCATGCAATTTATGGTCGGTGGTGAGTTATTTGGCAATACGCTGCGGTGTGTTTTTCCGAAACAAGTTAATTTTAAATTGTTGACACGTGAAAATGGTAAAATTTGAAAACAATGAACAAGTAGATATGGTGCTACTTTACGGTGAGTGTCGTCAAAGTGCACCTGCTGCTTTGAGATTATACGCAGAACGCTTTTCCTTGCGGGCTCATCCTACACCCAGAAGTTTTCTTAATGTTATTCAACGGGCAAATAATATATATATATATATATATACGGCTAAAAAAGAAGTATCAACTTAGGAATCACCCTGTATAATATAATACCAATATATTTATTATTAATCGGTTAGCAGCGACGAGATACTCCGGCATTTATCTATATTAATTAACTTCAATGCAAATGCTAATTAAATTGACATTTTAAGAAACCATTTAACAAACAAATTCATTATCAGTTAAATTTTACCCATCCAGTTTACTAATAATATAGAGAATTTAACGGTGACATAAGTTCTAGTCAATAAGGTTAGTCAAGCACCCATTAGGTTGGCACCAAATATCTTTTGAAAATGCCTATGCGTTTACTTAAGAGTACCTACATTGTATTTAATATAAATTAAATATAAAATACAGCTAATAAGACTATCTTAAGTGTCGAAGCAAGCATTAGAAACCCGATGCGATGGCTGTAACTTACTTTGCTACAACTTCTGGCTAGAGAGAGTAAAGAAGGAGCTTTTTTAATCATCTCAACGATTTCTACGATTTCTAAACCGCCGATCATAAGCATTCTTATCTTATATAGGACATCCTGTATAAAGCACGGACTTTAAATAAAGTATTTACAATTACAAAGAAAGGCGCGCGATGTTCGGAAAAACAAAGAATTAGCGGCGGCGGCATTTTTAGGCTTGGCGGGCGATAAAATAGACTCTCGGGTCGTCACGGATCAACATGTGCAACCAAGATGGCCGTCGATGATACGGACGAGGTCTTACGAAAAATCAAAAGACATTGTGCCAACGTGAGAAAATTCTTTTCGAGGTATCGATGGCGTTGAACAATTAAACTATATTAAGCCAATTAAATCATCAGCGTGTAATTTTATGTTCCCAATAAAAAGATTTAAGTATCATTTGACTTCTTGAATTCTTCCTGTAGTATATCGCTCTTTATTTTACATCTAACACTATTATTGACATTGACATTATTTTGTCAATTTAACATCATTATTTCAAAATCTGGAACAGTGGCGCATTAAGAGGGGGGCTGCACCCCGGCAGCCCCCCTACCCCCGAGCCTAGAGCTCGGGTATAAAAGTCTAATTGCAACCTAATTTTTCGTCTCACTCTTATATTTTTGTATTCTTGGCTTAGATTATAAAGGTCTTGTAAGAAACGTTTAGTTTTTAAACTGTTCCTTCTAAAAGTCCTGTTTTATATAGAGATTAAGGTTTCGGACGCATATCGTTTTAGTTATTGATTTATGATGCAATTTTATAGGAAACGAGTAAAAAGAAGAATATTTTATGGTATTTTTAGTATTTATTTTATATACTTGCCGTTCTGCCCTTCTTTCGAATTAGGCTTTTTTCCTCTTCGTTCGCTGCCAGGGCCATTCCCGAGGGGACCTACAGTTTAACGTGAGTTTCGAACCACGATCCTCAGTCATGCGACACCCTCCAAGGGCTATCAACCCTTGGTTTATTGCCATTGCATGACCTACCGATTGGGAAGTGTGTACCTTCTTCCGCACCCCACGAGATATCCGATCTCATCCGGCCTGATTACCGGCGTAAATGGGGTGGGTTGGGGGAGATGATACATTTTACACTCTTCCCTGCATTCTTAAATCCACTAAATTTCGGACATACTTTTTTTATTGTACGTATGCCCACTCCGGGAATCGAACCCGGGTCGCCGCGGTCGAATGCCAGTAGCTCTATCTCTGAACCACAACCGCGGTTTTTATATACTTATCTGTTCCGTTTTCCATTTTTTAGAGTTATTTTTAATCAACAAAAATATAACCCAATAAAATAAAGTATTTTTACAACCAAAACAAAAAACTATTAGGTATTTATTTTTAAATGGAAATATTAAATTAAACATTTTAATTGAAACATTTTTTATGGAAGAAGTGTGATAATTTATAATAAAAAAATAGTGCGGGAAAAAATTAGAATTTTGTATTATGAATATACAAAACGGCACTTAAGAAGAAATATTTCAAAACCTAAGCATTTGCACCAAAAACTGCTCTTAGATCTACGTTCCTAAAATACATGATTTTTGAAAAAATCATCAATTTTGGCGTGGTGAGCGATATTTATTTTATTTTTAATCATGAAAAACCAAGCCCGAAAAACGCTGGTTAGAGTCATAAATAAGTCTTCTGTTAAAATTTTGGATTACCTAACACCAATATTCATATTTTTCACAAATATAAAAAATGTTTTTTTTAATAAAGAGGCAGCTAGGAATATCAAAAAAAAAGTAAAAAAAAACATTTACAAAAACAAATTTAATCCAACCATGCAAAAAAAAGGCTTGTTTACCTCTGAGTAAATAATATCGGAATATAGTTTAGTGTCCCACGTTCCTAGATGTAGCACTGCACTCTGTATATCGAAAGACAACAGCTTTTCGGATTAGAACCATAAACTCATTTATATAAATTTAATATTATACCAACATCATATTTTATAGTCGATAGAACAGGAAGAAATTAATTTACCATAAGCTTTTTAATCCTGTATAATATTAGATTGATCCGTACGGTTGATACCAAGAATTAATCATCACGATCTGACAACTGTTCAAGATAGCCAGCAAGGTCTTTACATACATTCCCATGTAATTGTGACCATATGCAAGACAACCGGACGATATTTTAGCTATGTTAAATTAAGTAAAATGGTAAAATTTATATGTATTGTGGAAGTATGTAAGTAGTTCTATTATGATAGAATAGTTTTGGACTTGCATTGTCTTTAATTTGTTTTACATCACAACGTTTCAACTGGTAAGTATCTCCAGTCGTCTTCAGGTGAATACTACAGTATTCACAGTAATACTGTAGTATTCACCTGAAGACGACTGGAGATACTTACCAGTTGAAACGTTGTGATGTAAAACAAATTAAAGACAATGCAAGTCCAAAACTATTCTATCATTCAAGAAACATCATTGTCTCCAACCTTCAAATAGTTCTATTATGTTAAGTTAAAATTTGCCATGTAAAGTTGTGGCTCTTTTTGACCCGAATTACAAAAAAAATAAGCAAGATATCGAATTCCGGATGTGGGTGTGCAAAATTATTTATAAATAAGTTTGTAAAGAAAAATCGAGAAAAGTCATTGAAATATATTTAATTAGTTAATTTTATTATTGTTAAAAATATTTTAAAAACATTTTTCTAATGAAAATAATTTTCGCACAGTCATCAATATCTTTAGAGTTAAAATTTAAAAAAAATTGAATCCATTAACAAACATGGCCAGGATTCGATTCATGAGAACGCAATGTTTTGGATTAAATTTAATATATAGTGTTTACAGTGGTTCTTTACTCGGGCGTCATTGTTCAACGATTAAGCGACAACGTCATTTTTGCAAATGAAACGTGCTAGGCAGAGAAAATTTGTTTTGTAGGTTGATTTGACTTTATAATATTATTATTTTTTGAAGTTTATCCATTAACTTCAGACGGCATCGTTTTTTTGATTGTCATTTTTACTTTTTTCTATTTATTTTTGTGCCTTGAAAATTAATTTATTCGTAAAAATAGTTCTTTTCGGAGCTTTTATTATCGTTCGCTTGTGTTTCTGGTAAGTATTTTATGATATGTATTTATTTAAAAAATGCCTTGTTTGGCTTTACCATTTTCTAATTTATTAAATAATTAAAATATGTAGGTAAATTTTCGTGCAATTACTGGCTGGATGCACGTCACAGCTTCTGACGTAATTTGCAGTCATGTCGTTAATTAAATCGTATATTTTTTCAATTCTGCCAGAATTTAAATAAGTTTCAAAATGAACATTTCTTTTTTTGCTGAATATTGAGACATAATTTTGGAATATGTTCCAACCAACTATTTCTCGCTTTCAAATAACTTTAACACATAAAATTAAAGTTCTTCAAAGTGACAATGGCTAAGAAAACGAATTTTACATTCTGGTCCAAAATTAAAAAAGATTCCTAGTATGCTGAAACTCCTCCACACTATTACTACCCAGTGAATTCTAAAAAAGTCTTCATCAGGCGTATACCTTCCAAGCAAGGGGGAGGAAGGAAGTACCAATAACAATAACTTTTAGTTGCCAAAAACTACAAAATATCTACGGGCTCGGGGAAGTGTCCCCCATCCCCCTCTATCGTACTACTTTACTCTTTTTCCCACTAACTTGGCAAACTGGTAACTCACTTATTTTTGAATTTACGAAGTTTATCTTTTTTGCATCAGAGAATTCTCTTTGTATTCTGTATTAATAAAGTTTATTTTCCGGTAACGGTAACAAGTGGCGGCTCGCGGTCTTAAAAAATGGTGAAGATCTAGGTATAGTGCGGGTACTTAAACAAACATTGACTAAAAACCCGTCTAACAAAACGTCTCTCTTATCCTAATCTGTCCAACGACTGAATGAAGTTTCCAACAAATTACAAACTATGTCATTAATTGGGTTCATTTTTAAAATACACAACTAACTAGGTACGTACACTACTGAATTAACTGAAAAATAAAAACAAAACTTTTTAATCACACCGTAAATCACGTAAAAACGATATCTATAATCGTAAATTTCACGAAGCCTCAAAATAAATATCTTAAGGTTAGGCGAACCAATGCTAAAATGATGGTGCATACGACTGATCTATTTTTAAATTGCCCTTCATCATAATGCAAATTGTTACATGCTGACATCACGTAACCATAGCGACGGTGAATATCAAAGCCATGTTGGGCGTTGGGTCTTCACTTGCTTTGAGCTAACGGACACGGTTGCTGTGGCGCGCAAAAAATGCACGAGTGTTTATAATTAGGTATTGTTCATCGGAGTTAACCGTGGCCCTATTATGCATTCGGATTAAATTTATATTATTAATTTGAATATAATTATTTTTTAAGGGCTAAAATGGTACATTAATATTTAATATTGTCGAAAAACTTTCCTCCTTGTTCTATTTTTTTTTTGGTGAAGAACCCCTTCACCTAGTTTACCTGATGAGCTGCCACTGACGGTAACTAATAATAATACCGACTAAACATATACAACGTAATGTTTAGTATCGCTTAGTAATGCTTTGCTTTTGTTAAAACAATCCAAACAATTTATACATTAACCAGTACGATACCGTAAACAAAATATCCCCGACATCAAAATCAGTTTATTGAAAAATGTTAATAACTTCACTCATTTTTAGAGTACACATCATCTGATAATCATTTTAGAAATACAGAGTGCATCAAGTTAAAAATAACCGTAGGTTAGCCAATCAACTCTTAAAGTCAAGGTCCAAGTAAGTAACGTAATGATTGTTATTGTTTTAAATTGAGCCGCACATCATTACAAATTTGAGGTTATCTAAGTGGATAATAACGCTAATTTTCTTTAAATAGATAAATATCGTTGGGATTATACGTTTACTAGAAAGTAATTCGTATTTTTCTTTTCAGACATCATACCAATATCTCTAAATTCTTCTTCAAAGTTACCAGCTCCATGCTTAGACCCAAAACAATGTGTTTCTTGACCCAACTCTTGACCATAATCATTAACGGATTTTTAAAAACCTTTTGCCAGGATTTTTGGGATGGGTAGGTACTACCCTACTCACATCTAAAATGACTCAATTACACTTGACCACAAATTTTAGTTTATTTGTTGTATCTTGTATGATTGTTAATTTTCGGAAGCTGAATACAAAAATAACAATGAAATTCTATAAATCTGGTTGCCGAAACGGTAATGTTGTTGTTTAAAAAGGATAAAAATGATTTTACAATATCTATCACTGTGCGTATCTCAGTAAAAATTTGAAATTTTCGGACGAAAGTGTTTCCCGATTTGCCGTTGTGAACCTACTTCCTTGATGGTGCAATTGGTTAGCGCTCTGTACTGGATATACGGAGGTTGTCGGTTCAAATCCGGCTCGAGGAAATACTTTTTTCTGAATTTCAAATTAGGTGTTTATACACAAGAACTTTCCATCCTAACATATATACTTGATTTTCTTACGAAAAAGAACCGATAGGTATTAATCAGCCGCCTGACAAGCATGCATCTGGTGCCGAAACGGTAATGTTGTTGTTTAAAAAGGGTAAAAATGATTTTACAATATCTATCACTGTGCGTATCTTAATAATATATTGATCAGAGAACAGTAGTAGAAAAAATGTAATACTTTACACGATGCGAAAGCCTTTTTTGGTGGTCGGAGGTATTAAATCACCTCGGCTTCGCCTCGGCAATTCAAAAACCTCCTCACACCAAAAATTAACTTTCGCATCTAGTAATGTAAATAACTAATAAAGTATCGATTTGAACGTCTAATCTAAAATAATGACAATGTCACTGTCAAATATTCAAAACGCAAGATAGATAAATGTCACGATTTGAGTGGTTCAAGGCTAATTGATTGATTTTTTTAAATTTTGAGTAAAAAAATGGACGAAATTTTCTAATTTATTGATTGTTATATTAGGCATCATATAGCACAGATGTGCGTTTTTATTCTTTACGCAAAATAATGTTTACTAATTAGAATTAAAAAAATGTCTTCTCTTATATTATTACAACATGAGTGTTTTGTTTACTCTAAGCCTTGAAAATTGTAGAACGTATGAAGGGTCAGTATTTTTCTAGAAGTCACTTCTCACTAAGAAGATTTTTAGAGTCGGAATACGCACTTTTTTTTTAAGTAACTTTTTTTTTATTCGCCGATCCGCCACTGAAATACCACTCTAATATTTGGTTAAACAAGTACAAATTTGGTATTACTGGACAGCTAACGGTTCAAAAGTTGTTTGTCTTGTCATAGATGTTAATTTAGGGCTTTCTCTGCGAGAAAATAGGTCCAATTATACAAATTATGGTACGTTTTGGAAATGAAAGGCATATCTACAAATCCGCAAAATAAGAAACAGTCAAGTCTTTTCATATATTTAAATTGAAGCAAATCCCATTCCTAGTTTCAGAATAATTCAGTGACAGCCGACCAGTGGCGTATCCAGGACTTTGATGAGGGGGGGGGGGGCGACTAAAAGAAAAGTGACTTCTAAAAAAAATAGAGCTTATTCCGACTCTAAAAAATCTTCTTACCATTAAAAGTGAATTCTACAAAAATTCTGACCCTTCATACGCCGTATAATTTTCAAGACTCACAGTAAAAAAGCACCCATTTGGTAAGGCTCAGGAGGGGCGGGGGCGAAACTGCCTTCGCCCCCCCCCCCCCTGGATCCGCGCCTGTAGCCGACGGCAAAAGGAGGGTTTATTTTACATGCGCTAATGAATTCCTAATGAAGAAAAAAGGTAGATAAAAAATTTAATCAACGACTATAAATCTGGGACTTGACAAGACCCACACATGCACATATCGTTAGCATCGGGTTTATTTTTTTTCCGAAAGTATTTTTAAAACACTGTTTTAACAAAAATTGGGAAAGGCGACTTATACCTTGAACCAATTTAATTAAAACAAATAAGCCAGGTTAAAAATTCGAATAAAAATATTACACAGCTTTTTCTTTAATCACAAATATCCCAAACAGCAATTTTTCGGATTTGTTTATATGTGTCTCAAGCTCCTTTCTCTCGAGAATCGGTGCCAGACTCACGGTTTCGGATGTCGTCGATCTATTTCTGGATCGACAGCCGGACTGAAATAACCCGCTCGTTATGTCCCCCTATCGCGCCCGTTGCGAAACTTACACAAATTTAACTTCAAAGATGCATTAGAAAAACTAATACTAAAGGCAGTTTCAATAAAATAAAAATCCACTTAGAACTACAGTTTTCGCAATAGATTTTTCGATTTTTCAAACTTAAAATCTCTGTGAAACCAAAAACGCAATTTTGTTAAAATGTAGTGCTTATTTAGTACCTAACTCAACGAATTGCATAGTTTATTTCAAGATCAATGTTCTCTAAAATAACTATGATAATACCAAGAAATAACACGGGTCTGAAAAATCATCCAATAGCCAGAAAAATTAAAAAAAAACTTATTATTATATTAATATTAACATATTATTTCCCACGTATTATCTACATTTGGTCCAGTAATCGATGAGTCATCACGAATAAATAGTGCATTTACACCACATCGCGCATATTGTACCTGTGTCTGGCGATGGCAATAAAATGCATTTTTTTACGCGTCAAGCGTTCAATCCTAATTTACCTATACCTACATCTACTCAAGTATATAAGAGTATTGTTTATCAAAGTAAAATAATCTTTACAGGCTTTGACAGGCTGTAGCATTGGAATCATCTACGAGAAAAATGGGTTTCACCTCCCTTTCTCAGTTTTTTATTCTCTATCTAAAAGTTGTTATTTTTAGATAGAGAATAAAAATTAAGATTTCTGTTAGATGCGCCGTTCCAATTCTACAGCCTGTCATAATCTTATAATGGCATACTTTAAACATCAATATCTCAAAAATAATTATTACATTTAGACATATGACATTTCATACAAAATTAGAAAATATTATAATATTTAGGGTGTTACATTTAAATAAACGATGTTGCCACCTGTTTCGGGCAGAAGCGGCAACGCCGCATTGCTGACAATGTTTTAAAACGATAGACCATGGTTGTTTATCTGAGCCCGTTTTCCATAAACGTCTAACGTTCCATCCAGCGTAAAACACCCTGTGTATATTAAATTATACCAAAAACATTCGCTTCACCCAAATCCTGGCCATATTGCATTTTTTTTGGCATGAAAATAACTTTCGCACACGCAGATATCTAGGTTCATATCCTTTCAAACAGGAGAATCGCGGCCTGTCAGAGGAAAATAGTGACAAAAATCTTTTCGACTGCCCAGCCTTTGTCAAACAAACCTAGTTTCATTATTAAAGTTATTTTAATCAGAAATAAATCAAAATTCCACAATAAGCCAGATTTCAATAAAAACACTGACCAGCCAAAAATCACAAGCTGCATCTATCCGATTTATGCTTATACACAATTTTTTTATAGAACCTACGTTATTTGTCGTGTGTGTTTGAATATTTTAAAATTGATTGAATTTGAGGAGGTTTTGGAGCAAAAAAAACTGAATAGTATGACCAAGCAATAATTTTATTAATGATAAACCCTTATTATATCACCGACTTAACAATCTAAATGCTTAAATATCAAATTTGATAAAAGTAAAAGAAGCCATCAGATCACAATAGGAAAAAATATTGAAGAAACAAATAATGATTTGCAAAAATAAATATAATTAGTCAGATTATGCATACTATTTAACAAACTAAATATTTTGTCTTTTGTTTAATTAATAACTAACGTTTAGCTGAAATTGATCCAATGAAAACTGATATTCATTATTTTTGTTTCCTTTAGTTCGCTTTCGTGTTGAACAAGCAATAAAAACCTGTTATTGGAGTAATTGCAGATTACTGTTGATAATTGGATTAGTATCTTAAAAAGCGTGGCATCTTGAAGAACATGGTAAATTTGTCCTAAACCTTAATTACCTTTAGTTAAGCTGATCATTTATAATCGACACATTATTGTAAGTTAGTAATCTATTTCTCTTTTTGCACATGAACAGCAGGGCCTATTTCCCAATAGGCCCAGTGGACACAATACTTATCAAGAATTATTATTAAAAGCCTAGACCCTTGATAAAGATTTGAATAAAAAAACCGAAACGTTGGGAATTAGTAAACAGTAGAAAGTGTTTTATTAAAGTCCTCTTCCCCACAATATAACATTTAAAAAAATAGAAGTTCAAGGACGCTTAATAAACCTACAAAATTATTATTAATGCTGCAAAATATTTTAAACACAAGCCCGATATGACGCCCAAAGTACAGTTTAATTTTCTGAAAAGAATTAATGTATGTATTCATGGAACACGGTGAACATTTTGAACAATTGTTATAAAAATCAAATTAGTTGGTAGTTTATTGGAATTTAAAAAATGTTAATGTTCTCTGGTTCTGAATAAGCAGCAATGATGAATTACAAGGTACCGTAAATAATTTTTTTGTAGAGAAACTGCATGTCTGGCTAAAATTTTACAAGAGACAAAAAGTTTCAACATGAAGTCAGCTAGTGTCAGAAATAATTAAAGTAATGTATATACGGGGGTAATAAAAATACAAACTTTTATTTACCAATCACACGCCATTTTTAAAGTTTAAAAAAAAAGATGGCGTATACGTCAAAACACGCTATTAATAGTGGTCATTCTTAGTCCCAAAATTAGTGGAAATCGATAAAGGCGTTTAGAAATTATTCCGGAAAAACGATATTCATTTGAAAACTTTAGCGCCCTGTAGAGGAAAAACGAAGCAACATTGCATATAGATAAGTTTGCCTAGATTGCTTTACTTTTGTTAAAGAATTTGTGGTGAAGCGTTGTACAGTCATTTTAAGGACACCCTGTATATGAGAAAAAAGGCGTTTTGTGCATCCATAGCAACAAAAATAAGTCCGTTTTTTTGACGGTTGTACAAAAAATAACTATTGATAATGCAACGGTGAAAAAGTTCAGCCTTTAGAACATTCGTAGATAAATTATTTCTTCCTTTATTCCGACGACTGACCATTCTTCCATATTCGCAACGCTAACATGCACCAGAATTAATTTGGTACATGAGAAAGCGCGGCACGACGACTTAACCGCTTTGTTTTTGTACCTCTTTAACTTTTATTTTCTTCTGCCTGGCCCATGGGATTCCTGCGTCGACGTTATTTTTATTGCATCGTACCTTTTTATTGCCCTGAGATATCAGGAAAATTCCCGAGGCAGATAACCTTTTCAAGAACCACTAGATACTATACCGATTCTCTTTTGTGCCTGGGCAAAATCCGTCCTATGAAAGAAAAGTTTCCGACAAAAGTGTCTAATAATTATAAATATACAGAATGGATCTTTTAACTGAAATAAACGGTAGAAAACGACCAAAAAAGGTATGAAAAACAATACCACACATTTTATGAATGGAGCCTAAGAAAGAAAATTACTAATTTTGTAAACTACAGTCTATTTCAGAAAGGTGTAGAGTAATAAAATGGGAAATTCCATTCAGTTGGGCTTAATTTCGATGTCGGCCATAGGCGCACATGGAAGCAAAGAGGGATTTTTAAAAGGTTTGTTAAGGCCCAAATTTATAAAATCCCCTTAAACCTAAGAATAATTTTAAAATCGTAGAAATGATAGAAATAGTCGATTTATAATGTGGGATTAGCAGCAAAGTTCAATTTAAGAGTAATCAACCTGCTCATAACTTGTTATGTTATGTTACATTATATTAAGTTATGACACTATATTACACTATATTGCAATATTGCCAATACAAGCAGCCGCACGAAGCAAGAACACACCCATCGTGCGATTCAAAATAACCTGAGTTTGGGCCTGTGGTGCTTGCGGAGTAGGGAAAAAATTAGGCCACCGACACGATATCTAACAGAACGTAAACAGAACCGACTCGCCGTTGTTTGTATTCTTATTCGTCGACATCTTTTGTTTCGTTCCTTCGTGTGTGGTTATAATTTCTAAGTTTTGGGTGTTAATATTTAAAAAACTTCACTTTAGATATTTTTTTTGTTAGTGTGTAAGTTGTTAGTCGTTTCCATCTTTTTTTACGTTGTATTCGTTCAGATGTTCCGTGTGTGATTGTGGATATTATTTTTAAGTTTTGGGTGCGAATTTAGGTAACTTTACCAGACATTTGGTTATTGTTAGCGACTTGTGTCTCAAGATGGGTAAAAAAAAGTGCATGATCCATTTTTGCACAAATCGCGGTTCAATACCAGGAATACGGTATTTCAGGTATGTAAAATATTGGTAACTTAGTTTTATTTGACCATAAACTGTACACACCCGAACTAAACGGGTGAATTTAAATAAAAGCTTGTAAAAATATTTTGAAAGTCGGCCCTGTCTAATGTTTACATCAAGAAGCAAATTTCCGAGCTGCGCAAACTCAACGGACCCTGATCATTTGCCTACAGTGGTGTCATCATTGAATTATGGTATTAGCAATATATGTGGGTAAATCACATTTAACTTGAACTTTGCTCGCAATTCCACATTATAAATTGACCATTTCTGACATTTCTAGGATTTTAGAATTATTCTTAGGTTAATTTTTTTTTTTGGATTTTCATAATTTTCAATATTATTAATTATTTAATCCGCCTATAAATTATTCAACACCCTGTATATATTTTATTTACATATAAGTGAAAGAAAATTTAAGGCCTAATTTTCTACCAATAAAGAAAAATAAAAAAAGTTAATAGTGTTTAAGAAACAAGTGAAAACTCCAGACAATGCAGAAAATCGCAAAGTAAGAAGTTGGCATCTTTTAAAATGCCATAACTTAAAAACTAGTCATAGGACTGGATTACGGCCATGGGCACATTTAATCAGGACGTCAAGATCAAGGAAATACTAAAAACATAGAAAAATTAGTCGAAAGCCAATTTCCATAAGCTTTGTGAGGGGTTCTTTAGTGACAGCGGACATCAAAAAGTATACAGGGTGATTCACGTTGAGTGGCCTATTAGAAGATCTCGGAAACGAGTAACCCTATCTTTCTAAAAATTTGATAGCAGGCATAATTGGTTTTGAGCTTTTAAAACGTTATATTTTGACGTTTTTATTACTTTCGGTTATACCGGAAGTTAATGCCAACTTTGCTATTTCAAATGGAACACCCTGTATATTTTAACATTTTTGATTACCTTATTAAAATCTAAATAACTTTTGTTAATAATAATCTATTCCTATCTAACCGTTTTTGAGATATGAATTATAAAAGGATTTTTTTGTGTAAAAACGCTCCGAGAAGAAAGTTTAGTAACTCTGAAACTAATAAAGGTAAACATTTAAAATTTTCTAAGCTTTCAAGTAATACATAGATCTTTAGTTTAAATTACTTAGGTTTCGCGTTTTTAATACAGGGTGTTCTTAAAATTATGCCAATGTTTCCATTTAAATAAATGTGCATAAGTCAATTTTTGCAAATGGAACACCCTATTTTTTAGCTTACTAACGTGTAGAGAATTAAATTTCCTATCTAAATGCCTAATATGTTACAATCCACATTTTTAGCCGCTTTGGAATTATGAGCAATTTAAATAAAAAATCTTAAAATTTCTTTTTGTGTTAATGCGACATTATTTTTGAAAAGAAGGCTTCGACTGGGATTTTCGTTTGACTTTGAGCTTTGTTACCATTTGTTATTAACTGCCTATGTTCGTTGCTTAGCTATTTCTTATTCAAAGTCAAACGAAAATCCCAGTCGAAGCCTTCTTTTCAAAAATAATGTCGCATTAACACAAAAAGAAATTTTGAGATTTCTTATTTAAATTGCTCATAATTCCAAAGCGGCTAAAAATGTGGATTGTAACATATTAGGCATTTAGATAGGAAATTTAATTCTCTACACGTTAGTAAGCTAAAAAATAGGGTGTTTCATTTGCAAAAATTGACCTATGCACATTTATTTAAATGGAAACATTGGCATAATTTTAAGAACTCCCTGTATAAAAAACGTGAAACCTAAGTAATTTAAACTAAATATTTACCTTTTTTGGTTTCAGAGTTACTAAACTTTCTTCTCGGAGCGTTTTTACACAAAAAAATCGTTTTATAATTCGTATCTCAAAAACGGTTAGAGATAGGAATAGATTATTATTAACAAAAGTTATTTAGATTTTAAAAAGGTAATTAAAAATGCTAATATATACAGGGTATTCCATTTGAAATAGCAAAATTGGCATTAACTTTCGGTATAACCGGAAGTAATAAAAACGTCAAAATATAATGTTTTAAAAGCCCAAAACCAATTATGCCTACTATCAAATTTTTAGAAAGATAGGGTTACTCGTTTCCGAGATCTTCTAATAGGCCACTCAATGTGAATCACCCTGTATAACTATTAAGTTATAACAAAGTTAATTATAAAATTAAATGATTCAATTTAAAAATATCATCACTGACTTATTATTGTAGATATAGATATACATAGTAACAATTATTTTACTCTAAGAATATCTACACACATGTTAAATTTTGGTGTTATCGCAAACCAATTTTTCGGGCCATAAATTTAAATTTATTGTTTCCGTCTGTATCTTCCAGCCGGCTTAGAAAAAAAATTAAGTAATTATTGCATCTTGCATCGATAAAATGCTCCTAAGAATACAATGTAAAGATGTGTTCCATCTTGGGTGAATGAATTCCATTTGATAAGAGAAAATGATTAAGAAAAGCAGTTAAAAGAAGACACATCGTATGTTTAAAATGCATCATGCTTTAAAATAAGCAATCAATATTTTATACAGGGTGTCCCATAACTTATGGGCCGTAGAGTAACTGGAGACACTAGACATCAAACTAAACCGATTAAGTCATATAAGTTTTTTTTTTGATAAATAAAATATTAATTTAATTATGTACTATGTTTTTTTATGCCTTGGGATGTTTAAAGGGAAATATCTCGAAACCCGTTAAAGATATTAAGATCAGTCAAGTACACCTTTTTAACTCAGAAAATGCCCTTCTTTAAGAAACTATAATTGAAAAACATCTAATATCAGAGGTAAGAAAAAAAATCATAGATTTATGGAGCCCAGTGTATGCAACTAGGGCCCTCTAGTTTGAAACTTAAAAATTTCCACAAATTCTTATTTTTTGCTCATAAAAACATAATATTGCCAACTTTCAATTCGATTCATTAAACCGTTTTAAAATGATGGCTTATTTTCGAGAATAAACTTTTACTTTCAATTAGAAGGAGTACCAATCCGAAAAAACGTATATGACTTAATCGGCTTAGTTTGATGTTAGTATCTCCAGTTACTCTACGGCTAAGTTATGGGACACCCTGTATAAACTACCGTTTAACACATAATTTACGCAAGTGTAAAATTTAGATAATATCCGAAGAAGCTACAAGGTAGTGAAACACGTCATTTCGGCACTTAGGAAATAACTTACCACAATTGGTCCGCCCGATGGGTTTCCTGAGGTACTTAAAGTCGCACCGAACCACTGCCCACTTTTCTGGTCCATTTCTCTCTCTAGGAAATATTGATTGCCTGAAACAAATAATAGAATTTACATTGTTATTCTTGCGATAAAAAAATGTATGCTACATTTTATTTTACAATGTCAAAATATCGGCAAATACCTTTCTTGGTTATATACAGGGTGATTAGAAGGCATTAAAATAAACAACATTTTCAAATACCTTTTTCAAAAAACTTAAAAATAGGCGAGATACAGAAGTAAAAAAATCTAAGTGCGGGCCTGGTCATCAAAACATACCCTTATATACTTTATGCTGTTTTTGTCTTATTACTCATGAAATTTACGGGTCGGTGGTCAGTTATTTGGCAATCTGCTGCGGTGTGTTTTTCTGAAGCAAGTGAATTTTAAATTGGTGAGACGTGAAAATGGTAAAATTTGAAAACAATGAACTAGTAGATATGGTGATAATTTACGGTGAGTGTAATCAAAGTGCGACTGCTGCTTCTTCGCGATTATACGCAGAATGCTTTTCCTCGCGGGCTCATCCTACACCCAGAACTTTTCTTATTGTTATTCAAAGGGCAAGTTAGGCAGAACCGTATTTGATTCATAGTGTAATAAATAAATTTAAGTATTTTATTTTTGAGTTTTTTGAAAAAAGGTATTTGAAAATGTTGTTTATTTTAATGCCTTCTATACACAGCTAAAAAAGAGGTATTAACTTAGGAATCACCCTGTAAAGACCTAAAAGCTATTTACGCGTTCAAAACATTTAAAAATGTGTGTTCTAATTCTTTCAATTAATTTCAAATATCAGATAAAATACTTAAGCATTTCCCCGCATAGTACCATTTTATCATAGTGACTATTTATTCTATTGTGTAACTCATAATAATTACCTAGCTAAAAAATTATTACAAGTAAAAAATCCAATGCTTTCAAATTACATTTGACAATGACAAATCACAGGTTGATAAGACCAATCAATGCTGGTATCCGCAGCACCACCTGTTAAATTTCAATGAAAAACCAACAGCAATCCTATTCAAATAAGTTAAGATCGGGTTGTCCAAAATTGTTCAAACTACGCATGTGCACTCACCACACAGAGAGAGAAATATTGGGACAGTCTAAAACTTGCATGGGATTTCCTATTAGATGAATTAAAAAATTGACATACTTAAATAATTACTTATATAATTAATTAAATTGGTTTAACTTCATTTCAATTTTTTTTGTTTTTTTTTTCTTTTCATATATTTAATTAACTTTACTGGGATGTTGTTGCATGATGATCGATTTTCAAAAAATTCCGGGGCACTTCTAAACGTTGAACCAGCCAAAAAATATTTTTCTATTGCTTTGAGAAATACTCTCAAACTATTATTCCTATTTCATCCTATTTCCAAAAAATCGTCACCCTTAAAGTCTGGCTACGCCACTGTTCGAAAGAAATGTTGAGACGTAGGAGGTCGCAACTACTAAAACAAAAAGTTATTTGAGTAATAAAGCCCCAATGTTGTTAATAGTTTAATAAAATGCAGCAAATTTAACAAAGTAAAATTGTGTACATACATTTAATTACCAGAAACGCTGTACATAAAATCCATCAAAGACTCCTTTCAAGCCTCGTAATTTATAAAATGTTGAAATAATGCTAATTGGCATCCGTAGGAAGTCATTTAGTAATATCGGCGCCTCAACTCACTTTCGGTTTTTCAAAATCGAGGTGACTTGCCCACGCAAACCTTATTCATTCACAAGTTAGAATCTACTGTTATTTTCAACATTATTTTCATTCCTTAGTATCAGATTAGTTAAATATATTTTATTTTTATTATATTTATCTTTGAAGTTTGGGTTTCTTTTATTTATTTAACGACCTGACAACTGTTTATTAGATGTATGCTTATGAATTTTGGTTGGTAATTTATATTAAATGATGTGCTATTTATCTGTATAAGATTCTTTGAGCATTAGAAATAAGATAAAACTTATAGTTGCATTATTTAAAAACATGTTTTCAATGTGTCCCCTCAAGCTCACCATTGGGACACTTAATTGTTATTGGAATGACGGTAAAGTGTGTGGAATTTACAGGAAAATAAAGAAGCTCTGGTAGAAAAACAAAACTGTATGCGTAATTCTGATATTTCAACGTGATGAAAATAATTTGAACTATAGTCTATTTCAGAAAGGTGTAGAGTAATAAAAGCTTATTATGTATGCAAAGGGACTACAGAGTGACCTAACGAATATTTAAGCCACTTTCATAATTTGGCATTGATTTCATTGCAAAATTATTTCTTTTCATCAAGTGCAGGTAGTACCACCCGGGTTTGGTCAATTTATGGGTTTTGCCTATTGTTATCCATTCTCAAACACTGAAAATGGTGTGACAAAGGCGTGCATTATGGACATGATATTAGATAAATTTAATTTTTAATAAACATTATAAACAAAATACAAAAAATATATTACACAGAAATTGGTATGAAATGGCGACATTCCTTTGGGGTTGTTCCTTGATCTGTCCAAAGCATACGATACATTAAGTCATGATATCCTCATTAAAAAATTAAATTTGTATGGAATAAGAGGAACAACACTTAAATGGATAGAGTCATACCTGTCAGGAAGACAACAAAGAGTAGTAGTAGGTAAGGGTAACAATAAAGTTTTGTCACAGTCAAAGAATGTTTTAATAGGAATACCTCAGGGAAGTGTCATTGGTCCAATTTTGTTTATTTTGTATGTTAATAATATAACCGAATTATGTTCTCTTAATGACACACGCCGAATTACAAACTATGCCGATGATACTAATATTTTGTTACGTAATAAAGATCTAGACACCCTTAGACAGGCAGTTCAAGCATTTATGACAGAGGCTGATGACTGGTTTTGCAAAAATAGATTAATCATCAATAGTTCCAAAACAGGTATAACTATTTTCAGAACGAACAGATCACGTTTCGAGCAACCTGAAAGTTTAAATATAAGAAATGATTGTGAGTTAGAATTAAAAACTAACACTAAGTTTTTGGGTATGTTCTTAGATAATACGCTCTCTTGGGACTGTCATGTCGAGTATGTTGTAATTAAATTGAATAGGGCATGTTATAATATGCGAATATTGGGTAAGTATATTCCATCAGAAACCAAAAAAATGCTGTACCACGCCAACTTTGAATCACATATAAGGTATGGAGTGATCATGTATGGAAACTGCAGAGATATAGGAAAGGTTTTTATTTGCCAGAAACGAGCCCTTCGAATTCTAATGAATCTAAATTATCGCGAGTCATGTAGGGGAAAATTTAAGGAATATAGAATCTTGACTGTATCTGCAGTTTTTATTCAGGAATGCATACTCTTTTTCTTTAAGAATAGGTCGTTTTTTATGGATAGTTTAGCACAACAAATATATCCAACAAGAAATCTAAATTATACATATCCAAGGCATAGATTGGCCCTGACCGAAAAAGGTGCATACTACCAGTGTATAAAACTTTATAATCATTTACCGATCAACATAAAAGTACTAGATAATTTAAAACACCTAAAAAAAAAGCTTTATAATTTACTGGTCGAAATAGAGCCCTACAATGTGGATGAATACTATGGATATCTTGGGCATGGATAAGATCTTGATTAGTCTAGGTTGTAGGATTAAAAATATATTTAACTAAGCTGTAGACATACTATTTACAATTTTTTGTTTTTGACACTATTTAATTGTATTTACTCTTAAATAAAGATAATTTATTATTATTATTATTATTATTATTATTATTAAATTATAAAAACCATAACATTCCTCGTCATCTGAGGAACTGTCATCTTCTCTTGACGTTATAATTAATGGGTCGACGGTCCGATCGATCAGGTGGTCAAGATCCCACATTTTCTCCTCTTCTTTAATGACATGATGGACTGCTTTTCGACAGTTCTCTGGTGTCACTTCCTTAATGGCTTGATTAAACAGTAGCTTAACGTCTTTCATTTTGAATGTCGTGTTGTGTCTTGCTACAAATCACTTGCGCCCATATAAGTTCTATAGGATTTAATTCGCAATGATATGGCGGTGTGCGCAGCACAATTACACTAAGTTTTTCAGCGATATCTTCCACAGCATATTTCATAAAACAATGTTTGTGTGAATTTGCTATAGCTAATAGTTCCTTCTTTATCAAATTATCTTCTTTTTTTCTTTGGTTAGTAATTATTAATAATTTATTGCACAAAATTTACCTGCGCCTATGGCCGACACCGAAATTGAGCCGAACTGGACGGAATTTCCTATTTTATTACTCTACACCTTTCTGAAATAGATTTTTTATAACTAATTTTTGATTTATTGAAATAAGTTTATTAGAAAAAAAAAGTTACAAACTGGATCGGGCAAAACCCCTATTATGTCTTTATCAACTGCATTTACAACAACTACAGTATCCTTGGCTTCTATTTCTGGCCACATAAATGCATTTTTCTTGTATTTTAGGAATATTACTAGTAATCCTTTTTCTTCTCTAGTTTTAATGTGATCAACAAAATGTTTTATAACAAATAAAGATCTTCTTTTCATTTCGTCAGATCCATCTCTAGACGCGTTTCGCCAAATAACCTGACATGTCAAAAACTGGTGGAGCTCGCATTGTTTTACAAAGTTCCTTAACTATTACAGTCATAATGGCAAAAACAGCTTAATGGATTTAACCAAAGCCACAGGACGGCTGTTATAGAAATTAGGGTCATTGTGTATAAAGTAAAAATTAAAAAAAAATTGGTGAATGGTTCTTTGCTTTAACACTCGCAACGCCATATGTTATCTTATTGCAAGAGATGTGATTTATCCGCTTTGTGAGGATATTTTTAGCCGGCGCGATGCGCCCATATCTACTTTATATTCTTCCTTCATCGGGCATTCAGATTCCAGTTACATTTTTTAAAAGAGGAGCATAATTTTGCATATTGTTAGTTTATATTCTCTGTATAAGAATTATTTTAAAAGAACTTGCGGATTATTAGATAATATAAATTAGTAGTTTGTACAACAAGACTGGATATAATGTCCATAACACAGTTGATTGAGCACGACGCCGTAGGCGGAGTACTCAAACTTCCGAGCGCAATATGGACAATCCAGTTTGCGCTCGGAAGTTTGAGTAGTAGAAAAACTACGACTCAACTTCCGAACTAAACACTAAAAATTTATTTAAATGAGGCATCATAATTTGTTTTTTTAGTTGGCCGTGAGAAAGATAATAAAAAACAATTGAAAAAAAAACTCGGTAAATACATGGACCAAATTACACTGTAACATATTTATCAATTTGATCATTTCTTAAATTTGCATAAAATCACTTTGAATATATTTATCTTTCTCACCTTCGGCCTTTTTCAGAATAACAGACAAAAAGCCATATATTTATTAATAAAAATGAATTTCTCTCATCCATAGCTAGTTTGATTAAATTGTTCCGATAAAAAGAACAGAAGAAAAAGGACTTCGGGTTTTTTTCAGCTTGTGAAAGAATTATAACTCCGAAAGTACAACACAATAGCTGTAGTAGAATTTGGTTTAAACAGTTAAAAATGGCTTTTGTGCATTAACATGAACTTTTAACGTTCGCGCTATGGTAAAGTTTTTCAAAATAATCGCCAAATTACAAAACCAGCAACACTGTTAACGTGAAAAAAAAGTGGCAATACTGTAAAAATAACATAACCTTTAGTAAAAAATGGAATTAATTTTTTTCTAGAAATCTTATAACTTCATCTAGTTTTATGTACTCATCTTCATGTTCCACCATTGAAGGAAGATTTACCAATTATTTTTCTATATCTGTTGCGTAAAATAAGTTTTAGGGTCGATTGGGGTTGGACCCCGTTTAAAAGGTTAGTAAAAAAACCTTCATTTTGTAGGTATACTATACTGTACATTTTATGCACTAAATCTTGTTGTAATTGTCTTAAAATGAGTGAAAAACTGGAGATTTTTGAAATAAGAAAGTGCATCACTGTACTCACTTTAGCTCGTTCAGAAAAAAACAATAGTTATGTAGAAATATATTTTGGTATTATACCTTACATTTTTGCACTATTTCGTGCACTCTTTAGGGAAAAATCATGTATACTACATACTCTGAGATAAATCTTTTGATTTAAATTAAAAAAGAACACATTTAATTTAACAGATCATATTTTGAAGTATATTCTTATTCTTAACCTCACTTCCGTAAAGTGTCAGAAAATGACTCGTAAAATTTGGTTTTTCGGTTGGACCACTGTGATTGGTCAGTTTCATATCGTAATAAGAAGCAGTAATCCATATACTTTTCTGGTATTAACAAAAATGAGGCTCTGGCGTTATTATAAAACTTCATTCGTCTGATGATTTGTCTGTCCAATACATTCTAGTCAAAAACTTTAGCGATATCACTACTTACACGAAAAATGCTACAACTAAAAATTCTAAATTAAGTAACCTAAATTATGTCGTAATTTTCGTCAAACTAAAAAGTAGACGTCTCACATAATTAATAACAAATTGCTTTACATTTTTACAGAGGCGTTGATAGAAAATTGGGAAATAAAATAGACCGAAAAAAAACTGCCAAAGAATATTATTATAAGAAATATTCCATACAGTATTTTAACTACAAAAAAATTAAAAACCTTGAAAAATTTGAATCCAAACCCATAGTTTTTAGGAGATTAGGTACATTAATTAAGAAATATGGTTCTCTTTATACCCTATTTAAAAATACTCCTCGTATCATATTCAAATAAACAAGTAAATGGTAAAACTCCATTTTATCATCCATTTGCAATGTAAACATCCTTTGTAATAGTACAGGCTCATTACCGGGATTACTTTTCGATCATATTGTTTCAAACCAGATAATAATGATGTTATTATTCTTGTGGGTTGCTTCTTAGCCACCAGATATGCCATTATCATGCAAATATTGTTTGTTTTCCAATTTTATACTGCAATCAAATGCATACTATCTATTTCTTGAACGAGTTTGACTTCAGGAAGTTTTTTTTTATTGCAATGACCTATCTCAATAATAAAACTGACCATTTACTTTTCAGTTATCCTTATCGGAATGGTAAGAACAAAAGGAAAAATATCGTCATATATATCAGTGGCGGCTCGCGGTATTAAAAAATGGTGAAGAGCTAGGTATAGTGCGGGTACTTAAACAAACATTGACTAAAAACACGTGTAACAAAACTTCTCTCTTATCCTCATCTGTCCAACGACTGAATGGAGTTTCCAACAAATTACAACCTATGTCATTAATTGGGTTCCTTTTTAAAACACACAACTAAGTAGGTGCGTACACTACTGAATTAACTGAAAAATAAAAATAAAACTTTTTAATCACACAGTAAATCACGTAAAAACGATATTTATAACCGTAAGTTTTGCGAAGCCTCAACATAAATACCTTAAGTTTAGGCGAACCAATGCTAAAACAATGGTGCATTCGACTGATCTATTTTTAAATTGCCCTTTATCATAATGCAAATTGTTACATGCTGTTTGCGTGACTAACGTCACGTAACCATGGCAACGGTGAATATCAAAGCCATGTTGGGTGTTGGGTCTTCACTTACTTTGAGCTAACGGACACGGTCGGTCGGGTGGGGCGCACCAAAATGCAAGAGTGTTTATAATTGTCCATCGGAGTTAACCGTGGCCCTATTATGCATAGCTACATTCGGATTAAATTAATATTATTAATTCGAACATAATTATTTTTTAAGGGCTAAAATGGTAGCTGTATTGGTACATTAATATTTAATATTGTCGAAAAACTTTCCTCCTGGTTTTATTTTTATTTTTTTTGGTGAAGAAGCCCCTTCACCTACTTCACCTGACGAGCCGTCACTGATATATGTATATTTAAAGTAAAATTATAGATAACATAACAACAAAGGTTTATTTTTTTTAGTGGTAAAGTAAGATAAAAGTTAAAATATGTATGGTACATATCGAAAATAGTAGTTTGGATATGATGTCCATATCGCACGAGGAAGTAAATTTTTGAAATAAGAAAGTGAACATTTGTGCACAAATCTTTAGTTCGGTCACAATATATTTTAATGTTATATCTTCAATTTTCGTACCATTTCGTGCACTCCTTGTGGTTTGCGGAGAATCTGATATAAATATTTTAATTCAAATAAAAAATAAATAAATTTGATATGACAGTTTTGCATCTTTTCGAAGTATATTCTTAACCTCACATTTGTTAAGTGTTATAAAACGACGCGTAATATTTACAACGTATAAATTTAGTTTTTTTGTAATCTTTCAAGTTATAATGATCTGACCACTGTGATTGGACAGTTTCGGATCCTTACAAGAATGGATATGAAATTATATCCGTTCAGTTAACCGGAATAGCCGACTTATTCAATCACTTTATTGTAAAGGAAACAGAAATATTCATGTGGGAGTAGAAAAAACATTTTATTATTTGAAATAATACTTAATATTTGCATATCTATACAGGAATTTAATAAATTTCAAGTCACCGTTTTGTACAAGACCTCTCTTAACTTTAAGTGTCTTGACAGTCGCAAAATATTATAAGACCTGAAGTAACATTTAGAGTCTCATTGTATGTAGATATTCACAGCACGCTTACTCTATATATAGAGATGCATATTTTATGATCGGGGATTAAATTTGTAGACGTGGGAAAAAATGGCAGCTTACTGTACACGGTCGTACGGCTACTGCAGCTGAATGCACTTCTAATGGAATGAGAAATATGCATAGGTTAAAAATAAATTCATTTCCATTTGAAACGTTTAGTAGCTTTATGTCATTAAATTTATCAACCGTGCCAGCAGATACATTAGAATAACTTTTCTACCTCCCTTTTACATGTTTTTCGTTTGTCACTGAAGTCGGTATCGACTATACACCTATGTCGGTTAACTTGTATGGTAGATCTGATAGGGTTAAATATTAGGAGTAAACAGTAGTCGATGAGTCAGTGGCGGCTTGCGGTCTTAAAAAATGGCAAAGAGCTAGGTATAGTGCTGGTACTTAAACAAACATTGACTAAAAATCCGTGAAACAAAACGTCTCTCTTATCCTAATCTGTCCAACGACTGAATGGAGTTTCCAACAAATTACAAACTATGTCATTAATTGGGTTCATTTTTAAACCCCACAACTAAGTAGGTACGCGTACACTACTGAATAAACTGAAAAATACAAACAAAACTTTTTAATCACACAGTAAATCACGTAAAAACGATATCTATAACCGTAAGTTTTGCGAAGCCTCAAAATAATTACCTTAAGGTTAGGCGAACCAATATTAAAACAATGGCATACGACTGATCTATTTTTAAATTGCCCATCATCATAATGCAAATTGTTACATGCTGTTTGCGTGACTGACGTCACGTAACCATAACAACGGTAAATATCAAAGCCATGTTGGGCTTTAGGTCTTCACTTGCTTTGAGCTAACGGACACGGTTGGCTGAGGCGCGCCAAAATGCACGAGTGTTTATAATTATTGTCCATCGGAGTTAACCGTGGCCCTATTATGCATAGCTACATTCGGATTAAATTAATATTATTAATTCGAACATAATTTATTTTAAGAGCTAAAATGGTAGCTGTATTAGTACAGTAATATTTAATATTGTCGAAAAACTTTTCTCCTGGTTTTTTTTTTAACATTTCCATTTTTTTTGTTGACAAAAAAATAAGGTTTCATCCGCCAAATTAGAAGCTCCTCTTAGTACAATGACACTAATAAATAAAAATGTAGCGATTCCTTTTTCTTATAAAATTGAAGTGATTGCTTGAAAGCCAATAAATAAAAACTAAAGTAATTGCGTTTGCTTCCAGCAAGTGCTTAAAGTGCAGGAATTGCTTCAAAACTTTATCCATATCCAGATCTAGCAATTGCTTTTACTTAGAGCATTTGATAGTCAAGCAATTGCTACATTTTTATTCATTAGGCTCAATTTTTGTATTAAATTTTCAATGAGACAAGCCAGGAGAAAATGCCGCGTTTCACGCTGGTACGGAAGGCTCATAAGTACTTACCGTCTCTATCAAATGGTATTTCTTGACACGTATCATCGCCATCCGATCTACATTTATAAACTACACCACCAAGTCTGACTCTGTCCCTTTGATATTGTGATTGGGCTTCTGGTGCTCCTACCAACACCCTGAAACAAACAAAAAATCGTTAAACGCAAAGAAAGAAACTCTGTAATAAATGCAGTTTTTAATAGAAAAAGCATAACACTTTTGGTCTGTTAAGCCATCTTCAGTGCGTCTTTGTGAGGAAACGTACTGGTTCCCACGCAAATAAAAATCCTAAGGACTCAGGTCTGGGGATCTGGCAGGCCACTCAATTTCGCCTCTCTTCCCTATCTATTGATTTGGAATAATTTGGTTCGACCATTATTTTTCTTAACGAATGCAATGTTTAGTTTCATAGTGGCGTTATATGGGTTCGTGAATAGTCTTAAACAAAACTCCTCTAATAAATATATTATGTAGGTTATAGGTAGGTACACTTTTCCCTACAGTGGACAATTATTGGAGGTTTAACATAGTTACTGAGACAATTTCATTAAAATTCGTTTTGTAGGCTTTCTTAAATATTTACTTTTTGATTTTTCTGTAATAGATATCTAAATGTGTTTCAGTTTTAAAAATATTTAATTGGCCGACCGCCAAACCTGAAAAACGTAGGTGTACCGAACCGAAGGTGATTCAATATTTGCATGACTAAAACGGAAACTGTCACTGTTTGTTTTTATATAAACAGGTTTATAACTTTCGTACATCTTTTCAATAAACAAAATTATTTATTTACATCAATGAACAACTCTGAAACAGAATACTGGTTAAAAACAATTATTGATTCATTTTTCAGAATTATTCTTCCCACACACAAATATGTTTTTTATGATCGACATGTAGGTACCGCAGAAAAGGAAGTCAATTAGAAATCACTGGAGCTGATAAGTCTGTTTTTGGGGAACTGACGGATAAACCAGTGCATACAAGTGGTTCGAATTTCATGTAAAAACATTAAGGTTCCGTTTGACTGAAATTACCGATTAGCTGTTGCGATTGTTGATGCGAATATTTTCTTTTTCTTGATAAAAATCCTAAATTATTACATTAAGGTGTTTCTCAAAAGGGGGGGGGGGAGTCGGTTGTACGCCGATTTTTCAATGAAATAAAAGGTATTTTTGTATTCAGTCTAAATTTATTTTATTGCCTAGCGCTTTCGGCCTACTGGGGGGCCATCTTCAGGGCTTTGGTTCTACAAGAAGTACATATAAATGTAAAAAACATTACTTATAGGACAAAGTGTTGGTGATATAAAAATAAAACATTTCTTTAAAAAAGTAGTAAAGCTGAGAATACTCACTCGTCAAATCTTGCCTAGAAAACAAGAAACATTTTCAACATCATTTGAAAATTTTTAAACAAATTTTCTTTCAATTTTTGAAAATGTTTCTTGTTTCCTGGGCAAGTTCTGACGAGCGAGTATTCTCAGCTTAACTACTTTTTTAAAGAAATGTTTTACTTTTATATCACCAACACTTTGTCCTATAAGTAATGTTTTTACATTTACATGTACTTCTTGTAGAACCTGAGCCCTGAAGATGGCCCTCCAGTAGGCCGAAAGCGTTAGGCAATAAAATAAATTTACGCTGAATATAAAAATACCTTTCATTTCATTAAATGTAATTTCTGTGTGAAAATACTTAGCAAGTAGTAAAATTACTTATTATTCACACGATATACTGGTAAAATTACTCAAAAATACACCTAATTCTTAAGTTGACAGCGAAAATAGAGAAGTTTTTATATTCACAACATTAATTAATGGATATTAGCATGGACCCGGTAATTTGGCTCCTTAGCAGATCAGCCCATATCCATCATTTTTTTGTTCGGGGTTGGCGGAAGAGCCAGTATACTTAGGCCTATATGAGGCCCATTGTATCCCCTATCGTCTGGGTAATGTCAGCCAGACAGGACCTACAGCTTAACGTGGAATCCGAACCACGTGTATGCACTAGTTAATTTACGGTGAGTGTCGTCAAAGTACGGCTGCTGCTTCGAGATTATATGCAGAAGCAGAAAGCTTTCCCTTGCGGGGTCATCCTACACCCAGAAGATTTCTTAATGTTATTCAACGGGCAAGTTAGGCAGGACCGTATTTGATCCATAGTGTAATAAACGAATGTAAGTACCTTATTTTTGAGTTTTTTGAAAAAAGGTATTTGGAAAGGTTGTTTATTTTAATGTCTTCTATACACAGCTAAAAAAGAAGTAAGTATCAACTTAGGAATCATCCTGTATATTTTACACTAATTTCACAGCTATTTTTAAAAGGAATTTAACAAATGGTAGATTAAAACGCATTTACTTAACAAATGTAAAACTACAATTACAATGTAAATTCTATGATATTTAGTGACTAAAAATAACCATTTTAACTTTAGCATATTTTTCTTTACATTTCCTATACATATTTTGTGCTGTAGCATTTCCGCCCCCCCCCCCCCCCCCTAGCAAAATCGTGAATCCGCTACTGGTAAGATTACTCGGGAAGTAGCAATTTCAAACACTCCTTTAGGAGCCGAGATTATTTTACCTTCGCTTAAAAAAAATGAAAAGTAATTCCTTTCCTAGAACTGCATAAACGTGTGACAATCGTAAAACAAAAATGCATAAGACCGAATAACAATTTGAAAACAAGCGACGTTGTAAAGTCCGAGTTGACTACAAGTCGTGGCCGTTTTGGTAGAGGAATAAAAGCGTCACGTTCCTTACAAAAACGCTGTCACAGCCCGCAAAAGGAGCGCTCGATGCAAATGCGATGAGGCCAAATATGGTTCTCGCGGATCCGATTGTCAACAATATAACCGAAATTTGTATGGGGCAGTTCGTTTTAATTTTTACTCGATGACATTTTGATGCTGTTCCCATACGGTTAATATGATAACTAATATAAACGACGCGACGTTTGATTGGTTGATTGACATTGCAATTCTGTAATCAAGGTTTCAGCGGGTTTTCAGACAATTCTATACAGTTCTAGGAAAGGAATTACGATTATGATGGTGTTATTTTTTTATTATCATACTGCTACCAACTAGAATTTAAAAATAAGCTTTCAATGGATGGAGATGCTAACGGTTACCACCCAGGCATACAGAATCCAAGTTAGTACTTTAGGCACGGTATGGTGAACCTTAAGGAGAGTGTGCCTATAAGAATCGTCCAAAAGCACAAAAGAAACAAACATTCAACACACAAATTAGTACCCAGTGGCGGCGCCAGGATTTTTGGGATGGGAGGGCACAAATGGGCTCGGTGATATTTGAGTGGGCACTACCAAAAAGGTCGCGGCCTCCCGACGCTCTAGAACGCTATAGGCAGCGACAACAAAACCTTCCTCTTGTTTTCTAAGTGATGTCTAAAAAAAAAAGTCATGGTTCTCTTCAAAATACCATACAACCACTGCCGCCCCCCCGAGCCCAGGAGCTCGGGTCTAAATGTCTAATTGCAACCTAATTTTTTGTCTCACGCTTGGACCCTTATTTTAAATTTTTAAATAATGTACTATTCTTGGCTTAGATTACAAAGGTCTTCTAGGAAACGTTTAGTTTTAAACCTTTCCTTTTAAAAGTCCTGTTTTATATAGAGATCAAGGTTTCGGACGCATGCCGTTTTAGTTATTGATTTATGATGCAATTTTATAAGAAAACGAGTAAAAAGAATAATATTTTATAGTATTTTTCTATTATATACTTTGTCTGTTCCGTTTCCCCTTTTTTAGGGCTACTTTAAATCGACAAAAATATAACCCAATGCAATAAAATATGTTTACAACAAAAACAAAAAACAATAAGGTATTTATTTTTAAAGAGAAAAATTAAAGTAAAAATTTTAATTGAAACATTTTTTATGAAAGAGGTCAGAAATTTATAATAAAGAAATAGTGCGGGAAGAAACGAGAAAGCTTTATTATGAATATACAAAACGGCACTTAAGAAGGAGTATTTTAAAACCTAAGCATTTATACCAAAAACTGGTCTTAGATCTACGCTGCTAAAATACAAAATTTCTGAAAAAATCATTAATTTCGGCGTGGCGAGCGATATTTACTTTATTTTTAATCATGAAAAACCGAGCCCGAAAAACGCTGGTTAAAATCATACATCCGTCTTTTGTTAAAATTTTGGATTGACACCAATATTCATATTTTTCACAAATATAAAAAATGTTTTTTTTTTAATAAAGGATTATCAAAAAAAAGTAAAAAAAACATTTACAAAAACAAATTTAATAATTAATTTTCAAAATTTGATAGTAGTTAGGTGAATTTTAAACGAACTTTGGGCGTGGCCCCGTAAGTTTTTCGCCTGCGGCGCTTTTCCGCCTTCTTCACTAGGTACAATATCATATATGTAGTCCCGACTGCCCCTTTCTCCAGCATATTTTCTGGCTACGTCACTGAACATAATAAAGATAATGTAAGTCCAAAACTCCTTTATCATTAAAGAAGACTGGTAATTATAGTTACATCAAATTATTCTGTTCTTTATTTTTGAATAATGATTATAGAAAAATCCTGAACGGAATTTAAAATAAAATGATTTTGTCGCTACATTTTTTTTTTTTTTACGGTTCGCCGACTACGTAGGCCATCTTGAACCGGTCATCGACCACGAATGTGATCTACCGACTGGGGACTGTGAAATGGCACCTTTATCCTACGAGATATCCGATCTCATCCGGCCTGTCCGGCGTGAATAGGATGGCTAAGTGTCGATTCATTTTACACTCTTCCCTGAGACAAGAGCACGCCGTGTTCCCAAGCGGTCACCCGCTCAAGTACTAACCGCGCTCGACACAGCTTAACTTCGGTGATCTGCGGGAACCGGTGCTTAATATGTCGACAGGCCCTTGCCTCCCCGCTACATATTAAGAAATCAACTTTTCTCAAGAGAAATAATTAATCAGTTTGAGGTGCACCTAAGATTCGACAAAAAATTAATTTCAACCCACACAAGTAATGGTAATATTACTAATAATAATTTGGTCATTTATATTGTTTCTGTAGTGAGTCATATTGGTGGTACAAGTTTTGTGTATGTTAAAAATGAGTAATTCTTAAAGTAATAAATGCAAATTAAGTAGTGTTAACGAATTTTAAGAAAGTTATCGTCATATTTCCGAAATCGCTGAGGTAATTTGCCAAAATGTGGTATACAATTGATTAATTTCAGAGTTTTGTAGATGTGGTTAATGACAATTAAAAAATGAAATCACCGAAATATTTTAGAAGAACAAATTGTATTTCTGTTTGACGAAGGTAAAGAACTAAAAAAGTCAAATAGGTTTATTAGGTATGAATTTAGACTTGGATTCAACATAATATCATCTACGCGGAAAATAATCTTAAATATAATATAACACTTGTTATTTAACATTTATTACAAGTGTAATTATTTCGATCAAGAAATTATGAGGTATTGAATTTTAAGAGCTATCATTTTTATTTTGAAACGTTTCTTCAAGATAAACTCTACAGGGTGATTCCTAAGTTGATACTTCTTTTTAGCTGTGTATAGAAGGCATTAAAATAAACAACTTTTTCAAATACCTTTTTTCAAAAAACCTAAAAATAACCGAGTTATAGAAGTAAAAAATCTAAGTAAGGGCCTGGTAATCAAAACGTATCCCTTTACTTTATATTGTTTTTCTCCGTTTTTTGTATTGTTAGTCATGCATTTTACGGATCGGTCGTCAGTTATTTATTTTGGCAATTCGCTCCGCGGTGTGGTTTTCTGAAGCAAGTTAATTGGTGAAAATGGTAAAATTTGAAAACAATGAACTAATTATGGTGCTAATTTATTGTGAGTGTCGTAAAAGTGCGCATGTTTCTTCTCTACACCCAGAAGCTTTCCTAATGTTATTTAACGGGCATGTTAGGCAGAACCGTATTTGATTTGTAGTGTAATAAATGAATGTAAGTAATTTTTGCAATTTAAAAATAGATCAGTCGTATGCACCATTGTTTTAGCATTGATTCGCCTAACCTTAAGATATTTATTTTAGGGATTCGCGAAACTTACGGTTATAGATATCGTTTTTGCGTCATTTGTGATTTTGTTTTATTTTTCAAAGTAAATGTGTGGAGTTGGTTGTACACTGTGTTCTGAAGAAAGGAAAAACGTTGTATCATCTAACAGCAATTCACTTTTTAGACTTTTCAATTAATTTTTTCGTTTAGCCAATCAACCTTCACTGCATACTAAACCTTTATCATCATTTGGCCACTTAACTATAAGATTATTTTTCCATATAAAATTAAAATAAAATTTTTTAACCTTGTTGCCAAATCTCTTACAAATAATTCCTTAAAATCTGAATACCCTCTTTATCAAATTTATCGACCTAAAACTTATGATCTTATAAAATAATGGTTGATTGTTTTGATTTTCGTTAATTTTTAATGACAGATATCCAGCCCTTGTCTGGAGTCCACAAAAACTTGCCTTTTAAACATGCATTTTGCTCAGGCTTCATCTTTTTAGCATATATACAATGTTGCCGGTTACCTCATTTTTAATTATTTTAAATAAAAAATTTTTAAATTTGTAAGCATTTACTACTACTTAAATTACCTGGCCTTGTCAGATTTTTGATTTTAAGTCTGTCATTTTAATTTTCATGACCTTTGTTCGTATCTTTCTGTTTGTAAAATGTCATATTTCTATTTTAATTATTTATCTATTCAAGTTCAGTTCACGACGTCAATGTGTTTATTGTTTGAAATATCATTTGTCCAAGTTTAGGTTACTATATAAACATAAATTATGTACCACAAAAACTTTTTAAGAATTGCTTTCAAAACTCTTTTTGACTAGTAAGTACTCTCTTTTATTGTTATTTTACAACTTCTAAATTTTATACTTACTTTTAGGGTTAAGCCCTGATGATGGCCTTAAGTAAATAAGGCCGAAAGCGCTTGGCGTCAGTAAAATAAACAGTTACACTGAAATACGTTTTTCCTTTCTTTTATTTTTCAGTTAATTCAGTAGTGTACGTACCTTGTGTGTTTTAAAAATGAATGTAATTTGTTGGAAACTCCATTTAGTCGTTGGACAGAGGAAGATAAGAGAGACGTTTTGTTACACGGGTTTTTAGTAAATGTTTGTTTAAGTACCCGCACCATACCTAGCTCTTCACCATTTTTTACGACCGCGAGCCGCCACAGTTCAAGAAACTCCTCGAACAACTCTAATTCTATTATATCGAATGGTAAAACTACCATAAACTTGAATTAGGCGTATTAGTTTTTTTTCCGTGTATATCGTTGAATTTGAATAAAATTTTTTTTATTATTTCTGATTAAATCTGTACTATATTCCAGATTTCTTTGAGACTCTGAATAGAATGTGGCGATGTAGTAAAAATAGGTTCATAAAATATAAAAAAAAGCAATGACTTTGTTTACTTTTCGTTAACTTGGGTGATGGGTTTCTTTCCTACTATCATCCCGTACAAAAAGTGACCGTCATTGACTTTGAAATAAATAAATCGGTTCCAAAGAATTCAAAGATAGTAAAAGTGTTTGATAGAAAGGGCTCATTAAAGACAATTTCCTCTAGCTCGACCGATTAAAAGGATCGCTCTAGGATGACGGCAGCGGCGTTGTCTCTAAATCCGGATGGGTGCGCCCAAAGCGAAATTGGGACGGCCAACTGGGTCGTGCACTTTTATCGCTATGACCTAATTCAACTGGTTAAACACTTTATGTATAAGCTTTTATTTTTATACCTAAGAAGGTTTAATAGCTACGGTCTTAGAATATTGCCTATTAAGCTTTAACTTTGAATTTTTACAGAACGCCAGGATTATAGTATATTTCAGAAAGGTGTGAAGTAATAAAAGCTTATTAGGTATGAAAAGGGACTACAGAGTGACCCAATGAATATTTAAGCCACTTTCAAAATATGGCATTGATTTCATTGCAAAATTCTCTATTTTCATCAAGTGCAGGTATTACCTCAGGTGGCCTCAGGGAAGAGGAAAAAAAAACAGGAGGAAAGTTTTTCGACAATATTAAATATTAATGTTGGCAAGGGCCTGTCGACATATTAAGCACCGGTTCCCGCAGATCACCGAAGTTAAGCTATGTCGAGCGCGGTTAGTACTTGGGCGGGTGACCGCTTGGGAACACGGCGTGCTCTTGCCTCAGGGAAGAGTGTAAAATGAATCGACACCTAGCCATCCTATTCACGCCGGACAGGCCGGATGAGATCGGATATCTCGTAGGATGAAGGTGCCGTTTCACACTCCCCAGTCGGTAGATTACATTTGTGGTCGATGACCGGTTCAAGATGGCCTACGTAGTCGGCGAACCGTAAAAAAAAAAAAAACCACCCGGGTTTGGGTCAATTTATGGGGTTTGCCTATTTTTATCCATTTACAAACACTGAAAATGGTGGGACAAAGGCGTGTATTAAGCACACTTATTTTTTATTAAACATTATAAAAAAAATACAAAAACTACATTTTAAAGAAATTAAATTATAAAGAAACATAATATTCTTCGTCATTTGAGGAACTGTCATCTCCTCTTGACGTTGTAATTAACGGGTCGACGGTCCGATCGATCAAGTGGTCAAGATCCCATATTTACTCCTCTTCTTTAATGACATGATGGACTGCTTTTCGCCAGTTCTCTGGTGTCACTTCCTTAATGGCTTGATCAAATAGTAGCTTAACGTCTTTCATTTTGAATGTCGTGTTGTGTCTTGCTACAAATCCTTTAACTTGCGCCCATAAAAGTTCTATAGGACTTAGTAGTTACACTATGCTTTTCAGCTATATCTTCCACGGCATATTTTCTAAAACGATGTTTGTGTAAATTTGCTTTAGCTAATATGTAGTTCCTTCTTCATCAAATTATCTTCTTTTTTTTCTTAGGTTAGTTATCATAAATAATTTAATGCACAAAATTTATCTGCGCCTATGGCCGACACCGAAATTGAGCCGCTCTGAACAGAATTTTCCATTTTATTCCTCTACAACTTTCTAAAATAGACAATAACTACATACTTTTTGCATAATTATTAAACTAAAATGAATTTAAATTAAATAAAGATTTTCCTCTCAATTCGTCAAATCCAGGCCAAGACGCATTTCGCCATATTATAGCTCATCAGTAGAGCTAGAATCGGACGAAAAAAAGGAATAACTCAATATTACAATATATTGCAGCAACACCCATGCAATGTGTTTTTTTGTTATATTGTTGTATTTTGTATTATTACTTTAAAAATATCTTGGAGCGACGTGGAGATGCCTGTTTTGTCCATGAGAAGCTATATTATTAATGTTTATTTTTATGTAATATTACCTAAAATTTACTCCATATTCAGCGTTACCACAATTTTTTTTTCAATCGTAACAAATTAGCTTAAAAACCGTAACAGATTTACTAAAATAGTAACAGCTTTAAAGAATATCTCTCATTTCAATCCAAAGTGGCTTTAAAAAAAAAATCAACACTACAACGTACGCAAACGGCGAACCCGAACAAAAGTGATGACTAAAAAACGACAAAATCAGGTCCTTTCTCCTACCCAAAAAAAAATCACAGCTCAAAAAAACGTAACAGATTGCTTAAAGGCGTAACAGCGTTACAGATCCTTTGAAAACGTAACAGATCTGTTACAATTGTAACAGATCGGCATTATCGGCAACACTGTCCATATTGTCCCTAGTGGATCCCCAGTTGCATTTGGTCACATTATAGCTCGTCAGTGAGATATAAAACTGTAAGACCTGATGAAAGTTAATTGTGCGCGCAACTATATTGAAAAATATTAAAGGCGTAAAGCGAGAGCACGTAAGCCGGAAGGACATCTATAATGTCGAGGTGGACACTTATATTCATGGCCTATCACTTTGTGATGTTGATTAAATATAAATTTAATAATATGAATCTGAAAAAAAGTAATGTAGTCTTTAGTTATATAACAGTAATATACTTTTACCGAATATATACCGAATGTAAATAATATAAAATAAAAAATAAATATTTACAGTCTCTTTTAAAAGTTGTTTTATCCAAGCGCAAATTATACCTTCATCAATCAACACTAGCTCAATAAAAACATCGCATTCTCAAAAACGCCTTTTCTACAAGTTGACAAAATTCGTTACATTTAAAAGTCCGCGATGATTGATGAACTGAACTTTTGTGTGGCACTTGGTCGACTTCATTTCCGCTTTTACGCCCCAAAAAATATACGCCCTCCGATAAAATAAAGCTGATGGGCACAATTTTGATGTCTCGTTTGTTAAAATGTGGAACCATTTATAATAAAAGTACATTTAACATATGTCTCTTTGGTATAATTAGGGGGTTGACTATAAAAAAAACATTTTGGCAAATATGTGGGTGTTGAAATGTTATTTTTATACAGAAAAAAATTCGGAGAAAAAGATAAGTACGTCAATAAAAACCCTAAAAATAAGTGTATTGTAAAAATATTGTAAATTATTTTTGTTTAAATAAAAATAATTTTCTGACACTCTCTAAGATTTTAGAGTCCAAATTTAAAAAGTTTTAAAAAACCCATTAATAAACATGGCCAAGATTCAGGTCAAGAGAATGCAATGTTTTTGGTCTAATTATACTATATATACGCTGTAAAATGTTGTGGGAAATTTACTATATTTATCTTGAAAAAAATATTAAATTATTACATTACGGTGTCCGTAATATTTATAGATTTGATGTAAAATTTGAGGAAATTTTGCCTGAAATGTAATTTCCGTGTGAAAATACTTAGAAATTAGTAAAATTACTAATTATTTAAACGACATACTGGTAAAATTACACAAAAAAATACACCTTATTCTTAAAATCACAGCGAAAATAGACAAGTTTGTAATTTCACAACATTAATTGATGAATGTTCACATAGAACCAGTTTGACTCCTTCGTAGGTCAACCCGCGTACATGTTGATGCAATCATTTGTTGATCGGTTATTGACCTGTTGAATGTGTGCGTGATATTTGTGCCGTATTTTGTAGTAGTTCTGCTGTGTTTATATAATATTTTTATTCTTTGATCGCATTTAAATGGATATTGTAACTCTATCTAAAAAGAATTATTTTTATAAATATCATATTTTCCGAGGAACTATTAAGAAACTGCCACCTCCGCCAGTGATGGAGCTAGGATTTTACTGAGGGGGGGGACTAAAAAAAAAACAGCATATCCCGGCTGTAAAATTCTTCTTACACTCAAAAGTGGCTTCTAAAAAAAATTCTGACCCTTCACATGCCCTACAATTTTCAAGGCTCACAGTAAAACACCCATTTGGTGAGGTCCAGGGGGGGGGGGATCCCCCCTTTGGATCTGCGCCTGACATCCGCGTCGTGCGTTATTCGTCTATTCGGTGACGATTTTTTATAGTTCTAGCAACACACCCCGTGTCGAAATTAGTATTAAAGTAACAACGATAATTATTGTTTTATTAATGAATTTAAATTATCGTACTGTAAAAAAAAAGTACATTCTTTTGGTAATTGTAATTGTGGTATTTTTATATATATTTTATACTAATTTGACAGCGATTTTTACGAGGAATTAACAAAGGGTAGATTAAAACGTATTTACTTAACAAATGTAAAACTACAATGTGAATTCGCTGTGATATTTGGTTTACAGTGTATAGATATAATTTTATTAGCTGAATTTGGAGAAGAATTTAGAAATATTGTTCGGATTCTTGTAATCAACCAGATCACCTTTCCCCAAAATTATATTATATTTTCGTAATTTTAATTATCTTACACCATGTTCCGTATAAATTGTAATAAATGTACATATTTGTCAAATAAACCTTTATATTCACCACACCATGCAACAAATGAAATATATATTATCTATAGGGGTTATAGTTGTCTTACAACACTGTTTTTAATAAACAATGAAGTTGTATGTAATATCCTTATAAATAAAACCAATCGGTGTCATTGTCAGCACGAAATACGACCGGCCTACATACACCTGAACACACAAATAAAAATATCCACCTAGCTGACCCGATTTATATTCTACAAATTTAAACGAAATTCGAGTTAAAAACTTTTGTTTTCTGGGCAATTTTCCAACGGAAATTCGAATTAGCTTACTTGTGGATTATACACGGTAATTTACTATTTTACAACTTAAAAATATTGCTGACACTGACTCATTCTTTATGCTAAAAATACCTGTAAAATAACAAAGGTGAAAAAGGTAATATAAAATAACCGCGTAACTCTCTGATTGTTAAGGCGATTTAGTATTTTTTTAGTCGTCGCATTTCTAATTTTGATTTATATTTGGCTGCGCGTAGCGAATTACTTCTTTCTAAATGGATCCTTAAACAGCAATGACAGAAGTGGCTTTGCACATATAAACAAAAATCCCCGAATTTGAGTATAATCAGTAAAGCTGCAACGTTGGAGTTGAAATAGCAAAGCGTAGAACCGGGCGGGCCAGGACAAGCGGCATAACGCTATAACGTGAGCGACTCGATGCGGCTGAGGCGGAAATGCGTACGCCTATGGTTCGAAGACAAATGTTTCAGGTTTAAGTTGATCATTTCCAGATTTGAAAAGATGAACAGGATTATTATTTGTTTACACAGCCAGTTTTTGTTAACTACTCAAGACTTACTGAAAATACAGGGTGATTCCTAAGTTGATACTTCTTTTTTAGCTGTGTATAGAAGGCATTAAAATAAACAACATTTTTAAATTCCTTTTTTCAAAAAACTCAAAAATAGGCGAGATACAGAAGTAAAAAATCTAAATGGCCTGGTCATCAAAACGTAGCCTGCTATACTTTATGTTGTTTGTCCTATCTCTTATTAGTCATGCAATTTACGGGTCGGTGGTGAGTTATTTGGCAATACGCTGTGATGTGTTTTTCTGAAGCAAGTTAATTTTAAATTGGTGACACATGAAAATTGTAAAATTTTAAAACTAGTAGATATGGTGCTAATTTACGGTAAGTGTCGTCAAAGTGCGGCTGCTGCTTCGAGATTATACGCAAAACGCTTTCCCGTGCGGGCTCATCCTACACCCAGAAGTTTTCTTAATGTTATACAACGGGCAAGTTAGGCAGGACCGTATTTGATCCATAGTGTAATAAATGAATGTAAGTATTTTATTTTTGAGTTTTTTGAAAAGAGAAAACAGCAGTTTTAAGCAAAACGGAAACATCATTTTTATTTTTTGTCATTGTAACGCTTTCAAATGGACCAATGAAAGTAGCAAAAATTTGACAAATCCCAAATCACTAAATGTAAAACATTTTTTTTTTTAATAAAAACTGTTCATAGTAAAGAAGCCGTAATAAAACAAACTTTTTATTGTGTGTTTTTAAATAAAACCTGTTGTTCTTGAAACAAATAAGGTAGTTGGCGTCTCGTGGAAAATGGTCATAATAATTTTATGGTGAACAAGCGAGAATTATTCAAATGAATTTGTTACGTAATGGCATACATCAGGCAAACCAGACCGGACCAGGCAAGGTTGTATGTGTTCGCGGTTGATTTTATTATTCCTTAATGAATATCTTTATTTACTTATAACATGTGTGACTTTGCTATATGCACGAAGTGATTAAAATTTTGCTTATAGTGATTTGTATCAGCTGTTAAAAGATGATTTTTAACAACTTAAGCATTACCTATCTATCTATATTCTTCTGCTTTATGACCACTTAAAAACGGAAAACTTTGAAAAAATCACTCGCCATAATATATGACTGACATTAAAAATAAAAAAATAAACAGCAAACAAAACCAGAAGCGGCGATTGACTGCGCTTCTTATTGAGAATGTCAAGTGACCATAAGACCCGTCGTTTACCCGATTTCGTCCGAAGTTCCATGAAACTCCGTAATTAAGGGACTGCGATAGAAGCGGAAAAAACAATGATTATGATATTGAACCGGGCAAATATTAACAATATAATTATATTGATAAACACATTCAGAAAAATGTATAAATTAATTTTTTGAGATTATCGAACGCAATGTTTTCATTGTTTCAGTGAATTGCAGGCCACAGATATACAGAGATGCCCACTCTTAACGCTGGATTTCATAGCATATAAACTACTTAACTTTTTAATGTTTTTCAAAAACAGAGCTATAGGTAGGCATAAGTTTAACAGTACATTATTTTAAATTATACAGGGTGTCCCAAATAGTCAGGGCCTATGACACATATTTTTTTTAATGGACCACATGTTACATACATATTTTCTAATTTCCTTCAAAACTCTACATTTATTTATATTAAATGTTATATGTCTAAAATTAATAATTGTTTTTTAAGATATTGACGTGTAAAATATGGCATTTTCAGACTATGACAGGCTGTAATATTGGAACGGTTCATCTTAGAGAAAAATGGTTACCACCTCGTTAAACTGGAATTTGTAACTTTTAGATAGAAAATAAAAACTAAGAAGGGAGATGTAAACTATTTTTCTCTAAGATGACCCGTTCGAATGTTACAGCACAGCCTGTCAAAATATGAAAATGCCATATTTTAAATGTTAATATCTTAAAAACAATTGAATCTAGACATGTGAAATTTTATTAAAAAAAAGCGTAGAATTTTATGGGGACATAGACAATAATATATAGGGTGTTCCGTTAAAAAAAGTATGTATTGTATTCTCTGACTATGACTGGGACCCCCTGTATAGTTTAATATTGTAGAATTAATGCTTCCTCATAACTCTAAGTAGTTTAGATGCTATTAAATGCTGCGTTGCACCCTGTATAATAAAACATAAACTGTTTACTTTAAATAAAAGTAGTCATATTATTTTATAAAAGAAGTGTTTTTATTAGTGACAATTTAATAACTCTAAACATTTTTTTGTTTAACAATTTAATTTTTTTTCAATAAAAATTATAAAGTAGGTACCACTTAAAGCAGTTCCGAGTTATTTCTTTCTCTCGACATATGCTAGCTCTATTAATGAGCCATGATATGGCGAAATGCGTCTAGGGATGGATCTGATGAAATGAAAGGAAAATCTTTATTTGATCAAAAATTATAATATTAAGCCTGGGGAGAAGGGGAAGAAGCAGAAGTATAAGTAATTTATAACACAAAATTATCTATCTAGAAGATATTAATAGGAACTCAAGGTTTAAATATTATTTTAATCATTAATCAATACCTAACCTAATGAGCTGACAATCATGACCCCATGCAAAAGTTATTTTTACAAATATTTTGGTAATTATTAACATATTTGCATTATCGTTTAGTTAAACCCTGTGCGGCGTCTTTAATGGCATAAACAAATGTATGATAATAAAGGTATTACTAATCTTTCTAATCCGGTTTTGTTTTAATAAATAGTTACTTAAATCTCATAGTTAATTACCTAAAGAATCTACATTATCGTTTCTCTTCCTTTTAAAATTATTGAACAAGTTTTACATTTTCATGGTCGCTTTTTATTTCCGATTAAGTCATGTCGATTAACCGAGATTTTGAATCCAACGTTTCGTCTTCTGTGTGCTATCATCAGATTTGTTGTCAAGATATTACTTGTAAGGTTATTACTTAATAAAAATTACTATGGCCTGTTAAATCAACAAACCTGAGGTTGACAAAATTGCAAGAAAGTTATATATGCTTATTTAAACAACAAACCTGATGATAGGATACGACGAAACGTCCTACAAGGCTTGGCAAACAAGCTTTATAGGAAATGAAAGGTGACAATGAAGTTGTAAATCTTGTTATGGATTATATTTGTAAATGAAGCCATAAAAAGAAACACATACGACAATACAATTGCACGTAATGTAAAAAGGCCTTTACTGAAACCGTAAAAATAGTTTGACTGTGTACTAGGGTGTACAGTGGCGTAGCCAGAAAATTTGCTCGGGGGGGAGGGGGGGGGACATATGTATGATTTTAACCAGCATTTTTCGAGCTCGGTTTTTCATGATTAAAAATAAAGTAAATATCGCTCACCACGCCAAAATTAATGATTTTTTCAGAAATCATGTATTTTAGGAGCGTAGATCTAAGAGCAGTATTTGGTGCAAATGCTTAGGTTTTTAAATACTCCTTCTTACGTCCGTTCATAATAAAGTATTCTCGTTTCTTTCCGCACTATTTTTTTTTTATTATAAATTATCACACTTCTTCCATAAAAAATGTTTCAATTAAAATTTGTACTTTTAAATAAATACTAATTGTGTTCTGTTTTTGTTGTAAACATATTTTATTGCATTGGGTTATATTTTTGTTGATTTAAAATAGCTCTAAAAAAGGGAAAACGGAACAGACAAGTATATAATAGAGAAATACTATAAAATATTATTCTTTTTACTCGTTTTCCTTTAAAATTGCATCAAAATTAAAACAGTATGCGTCTGAAATCTTAATCTCTATATAAAACAGAATTTTTAGAAGGAAAAGTTTAAAACTAAAAATTTCCTACAGGACCGTTGTAATCTAAGCAAAAAATACATTATTTAAAGATTTAAATTAAGACTCCAAGCGGGAGACGAAAAATTAGGTTGCAATTACACTTTTAGACACGAGCTCCGAGGCTCGGAGGGGGGGGGGGGCTGTAGCCCGGCGCAGCCCCCCCTCTCTAAATGCGCCACCGAGGGTGTAACTTTCCAAACAATGATATTTTAAATATTAACCATGTAAATGATAAAATTTTATTTAAAATTCAAGGAATTAAAAAAAGGCTTCAAAAAAGCACTTATAAATCTAGTTATATGTCACTTGTAGTAGGTCTCCATATTTTAGAAATGTCCTCACGTAAACTCAAAGTGACACAAAGGAAATCAAAAAGATAAATGGTCGAGTTATTTTATACTTCTGGCAAGGTTTCTTTGAAATTATTAATGATCTGTTTCCGACATGGGCTTGAGCACTTGTGGTGACAAAGAGGCCCTTAGATCGTAACAAAGATAACATGTTTTAGGGTTGTTGAACGTGCAGTCAAATGTTTAAATGTATATTTATAATTATTGCACGCTTATAATAGCTATGATTTCGGACGATAAGTTTTAAAATAGTACTTTTTGTGTCTATTTGAAGGTTGGAGATGCTTGCAAGACAAACTGACATCCACGCAAATCTTAAAACTTTTAACCCGCGGCGCGCGACGCCCTCTTCGGATTTTATTAATTAATTTAAAAAGTTTTATTGTTGTTTGCATGCATAATCTTTACATGACTATGGCTTCTAATAATTATTGATTATAGTTAATATATTTTTTTTGTTTTCAATAAATACAAAATAAACCTTATTTTTAATATCTTTTCGTTCAGTTATGCTTATTTCATAACGTTTTTGTATAAGTTTTAAATTATTTATATTAGTATAACTCCCTACAAGTTTCTTTAATAATATTATATATTTTTTCTAATTTTCAATTTTTTTATGGTCCAAAAAAGGGTGTTTTGGGCGTGGCACCTGAAAATATTTTCGCCTGCGGCGCTAGTTACTTGATTTCAGATCCATTTGCCCCCCCCCCCCCCCCCAACTGAATTTCTGGCTACGCCATCTACTTATCAAAGGCCCGTCGTTCTTTAAATATTGAAATTCAAAGCCAGTACCTACATTTGAGTAATCTGAAGAATTTAGTTTATTTTATATTATAGGAATATTACTTTACGGGATACAGGGGTGAAACAACTTTTTTTAAGAATATCATGTAAACTTACCTAAGCCGACTATTTTTTTACTAGACGAACTAACTTTTTTTTATGATTTACAATCGGATTTACATATAAGTAAATAATTTTCATTTACAAATGAACACTGTATATTACCTTAAAAATTATTATTCGTCGGATATATTCAGATTTCTTAATAACGATAAGAAAAGCATCAATTATTTTTAAATAAAAAGACCATGAATATTTATCAATGCAAAAAGACGATTAGCATTCAAGGAACGTAGTTTTCAATTCAATCATTTAACACTTACAGATACCTCCCACATTTAGCAGAATACGGAGGACTGTATGATTAGAATATATTAATAAAACAATGTAAATACATTACTATTGTCAAAATTTCACCGCCACAGTCACCTCGATCGAAACCATAAAAATTCAGGTAGCCTTTACTTCACTTTTCTAAAATTTTTGTGTGATTTTTTTACCGATTTGGAGATCATTTTCATGAACACAAAAATACAGTGATATTTTAAGTATTGATAAATAATTTTTTTAATAATTATTATTTATTGACATAACCCAGATGTTTGACAGAAGGAGCGTTAGAGCATATCTGTAAATCCTGCAGGTACTATTGTGCCGATAAAAAACTGGGACAAGATATTTACAAAAACAATGTAAGAAATCCTAGACTATAAAAGGTGTCTAGAGCTAAAAAGGAAAAACATTCAAAATTTAAAAAGTAACCTAGGTTACATAATGGAATGTTTTGTATTTTTCGATACGGGGTGGTTAAATTTGAGAGACATCATATAATATGGATAAAGTAAATTTATTAGATTTTTTTAAAGTCAAATATTTTATAAATTATTATATTTACCATTACCACAAAATAATAAATAAAGCTAATACAGGTAATTAAATACATTTAATAAAAAGAAAAAAATTGCGAACACAAAGTTTGTCAAAACAACACAAAATTAATATTTGGTCATAGAACCATTTCTGTTTATTACTTTTTGGAGCCTTTGTGGCATACTTAAAACTAAGTTTCTACATAATTCGACAGTTATTTCATCCCAAGCTTGATTTATCCTATGACGTAATTCATCCCTGTTTCTAGGTTGAAAATCATGTTTATACATAGATTTGACCATGGCACCCCAAATGTTTTCTATCGGGTTCAAATCGGGACTCTTCGAAGCCCAGGGAAGAACTGCTATGTTATTTTCTTGGAGAAAATTTTGTACAATGCGCGCTGTGTGTATTGGAGCATTATCATGCTGAAATGTGTAATTTTGACCGTATACAGCGTTTACCGATGGTATCATCACTTCGTTTAGTATATTAACGTATACTGCTGCAGTTAGTCTTCCTTCGACGATTTGGCAAAGTCCTGGTCCTCTAGCGCTAATCCAGCCCCAAACATTTATGGAGAAACGCCCACTTTGGTTGGTTTTGTGGGTGTATCTCTCATCATACCGCATGCCGGAAGGCCTATACACCCGAATTCTCCCATTATTGCATGACTGAAAAGTTTTCTCGTCAGAAAATATAACTGTTTCCCATAAATTTATTTGATTAATATATTCATGTGCAAATTCTAACCTGCCCTGTTTATTTATTTCCGTTAAAAAATTTTTATTGGCAGCACAACGGCTTCGTATATCGGAATTTCGAACCCTGTCTCTAGCGGTATTTGCAGAACCTGGAAAATTCGTCTCTTCTTTTGCCTTGATTGCAGTTTCGAAGGGATGATCCCTTAGATAATTAACCAGTCTTCTATCATGATCATCAGTAGAAATTTTAGGGGGACCAGAACCTGCATTCCTAATAATAGTCCCATGTCTTGCTATTTTTTGTTTTGCCAATAGCACGGTATTCTTGCTTACTCCCAGTTCATCTGCAATATCCCTAATAGCAACACTATCTCGCAACCGACTATAAATAATTGCCTTTTGCTGGGGGGTTAATTGTGGCATATTTACAAATAATATATGATTGTATGTTTGACGAGTCAATCATAAAGTGACAATCTTTATTGACATGCAAATTTTCATGACATTTTACTGGTACCAGGCTTGATGTAAAATTATTCTTAATAGTCTAGGAGAAAATAGAAAAATTTCCTGTCCCAGTTTTTTATCGGCGCGATGGTACTTATGCAGTATGAACTTTTCGAACTTTTTCGGACCGAGAAATTATAATGTACTTTTGCGTGGTTAAGAGGTTAACGTACATTTCTCGTCATATTATGTTTTAAACTTCTAGCTTTCGCCTTGGCTTTCGCGCAGTGTTTTTAATTATTTCTAGCTGATAATGGGCTTAAGTAGGACATTTTTTTCTGGAGAAAGGGACAGTCGGGGCTATATGTATTTTATGATATTTTATCTAGTGAAAAGCGCGAAACAGCGCCGCAGTCGAAAAATTTTCGGGGCCACGCCCAAAATTCGTTTAAAATTCACCTAACTACTATCAAATTTCGAAAATTAAATTATTACCTCTTTCCCTCTGCATGGTTGGATTAAATTTGTTTTTGTAAATGTTTTTTTTTACCTTTTTTTTGATATTCCTAGCTGGGCTCTTTATTGAAAAAATATATTTGTGAAAACTCTGAATATTGGTGTCAATCCAAAATTTTAACATAAGACATATGTTTCATGATTAAAAATAAAGTAAATATCGCTCACCGCGCCAAAATTGATGATTTTTTCAGAAATCATGTATTTTAGCAGCGTAGATCTAAGAGCAGTTTTTGGTGCAAATGCTTAGGCTTTGAAATACTCCTTTTTAAATGTCGTTTTGTATATTTATAATAAAGCATTCTCGTTTCTTCCCACACTTTTTTTTTATTATAAATTATCACGCTTCTTCCATAAAAAATTTTCAATTAAAATTTTTACTTTAATCTTTAAAAAGAAATACCTGATTGTTTTTGTTGTAAATATATTTTATTGCATTGGGTTATATTTTTGTTGATTTAAAATAGCTCTAAAAAATCGAAAATGGAACAGACAAGTATATAATAGAAAAAAACCATAAAAGATCATTCTTTTTACTACTCTTCCTATAAAATTGCATCAAAGAATCAATATATAAAACGATATGCGTCCGAAACCTTAATATCTATATAAAACATGACTTTTAGAAGGAAAAGTTTAAAAACTAAACGTTTCCTACTTCCTACAAGACCTTTGTAATCTAACCCAAGAATACATTATTTAAAAATTTAAATTAAGAGTCCAAGCGTGAGGCGAAAAATTAGGTTGCAATTAGACTTTTAGACCCCGAGCTCCTAGGCTCGAGGGGGCTGCGGCCCGGTAGCCCCCCCCCCCCCCCTAAATACGCCATTGGATGTGCATCATTGTACCTGACGAATATAAATAGAGCTGTAGTTACCATATTTAATTAGTATTGACCTGAAGACGACTGGAGATACTTACCAGTTGAAATGTTGTGATTCAAAACAAATAAAGACCATAATGCAAGTCCAAAACTCTTCTATAGTTCAAGAAATATCATTGGCTCCAACTTTCAAATAGACGTCATCTTAGTTACCTACATATAATGTATTATTTTTAACGTTAATCCTCAACGAACAGTATAGATACATCGCATGTTGTAGGTACCGTATGAATGTTAAAAATGTGGTATTGACTGGTTCTCGTCTATTCCCATTTTGATTTTCTTTCAGTTTGTTTCTCAGGAAAGACATTATAAAAAAAGTTGCACTTTTACAAGGATGATGACCTCCTCTTGGAAGACATTAGGGAGTTCCTGTTACCGAATAGCGGAATTTCTTAGTGCATTATCTTAGAGGAAAAACATGTATATCCAAATTAATCTAACAACGATAGTTTCCAAAAGTAACGACGTCGACGTTAAAGGTACTCTTAAATGAAAGACAACGATGTTGAATTTTACAAATTAAGTGGCTTCGATCCGGCCTAGTGTGCATCTTTTAAAAATAATTTTAAATCTACATGGTGCTTCAGAAATGCAGGGTCTACAAAACATGATTTTTTACAGTATTCAGTATTAGAAAGCCTCTTTATTTGCTGAGAAAGAATAGAACTAAGGCTGCATTTTTTTTAAGTTTGGCATAAATTTCCCCTCTTTTGGGGGTGGAAACTGCCCCCACCTTTTTTTTTTAATGTAAAGGTGTGTATTGCATTGTATAATTACCGAAATGCACAAGTAAATAGTGGGTTTTATTCCCTTTTTCAACGAGCTCACAACACGTACCTTTTCATTTAATAAAAAATGTTAGGGGCAGTTTCTACCCCAAAAAGAGGGGTCAATTCCATAAAGACACGAAAAAGTATGCCAAACTAAACTTTACGCTTATTTGTATAAAATATGGCTAAATTCAATTTTTTTTTGGATATTGACGTTTAAAATATGGCATTTTCAGACTGATAGGCTGTAACATTGGAATGGTTTATCTTACAGAGAAATGGTTTTTAATTCCCTGTCAGAACAGAACCGGCTCGCCGTTATGTTCTTATTAGTCGCCATCTTTTGAACTTTACTTTAGACATTTTTTTTTGTTAGTTTGTAAGTTATAGTCGTTTCCATCTTTTTTTACGTTGTATTCGTTCGGATGTTCCGTGTGTGATTGTGGATATTATTTTTAAGTTTTGGGTGCGAATTTGGGTATAAAACTTTCCCAGACATTTTGTTATTGTTAGCGACTTGTGTCTCAAGATAGGTAGAAAAAAGTGCATGATCCTTTTTTGCACGAATCGTGGTTCAATACCAGGAATAAGGTATTTCAGGTATGAAAATATTGGTTACTTAGTTTTATTTGACCATACACTGTACACACCCGAACTAAACGGGTGAATTTAAATAAAAGCTTGTAAAAATATTTTGAAAGTCGGCCCTGTCAAATGTTTACATCAAGAAGCAAATTTCCGAGCTGCGCAAACTCAACGGCCCCTGATCATCTGCTTACAGTGGTGGCATCATTGAATTGTGGTATTAGCAATATAGTGTATGTATATGTGGGTTTTACCGCTCTTGAACTTCAATATTTCCACTAGGAACTTGATAAATTCAAGAATATTTGGTATTGACTTTCATCGTACCAGAATATGGTCAGAATTCGGTCATTACCAGAATGATTCATGTTGTGAATGAGACAGATTGAAGTGGATTTATTCAATATTTCCGAGAGCGTTTTAAAGGGCAGGTTAAAGAAAACCAATTGACTACTTCTCTAATTATTTTTTTAAATGTGGTCTGTTTATTAGTGTAAAGCAATGTAATATGCTCTTTTAACCTATTGTTGTGTTTTTTTTATATTATTGTCTTAAATGTTTTAATCTGTTTTGTACAATATTTTGATTGGGCTTGTACCGTAAATAAATAAACTATTCGAAAAACATATGGAAAAATCTAAAATTTGTGTCAATTTTGAACACCCTGTATCTGACAAACGAAGCCGTTGTGGACACATAACTCTATGAACTATTTATCTTAAAATCAAAGATTAATTCCTTAAAGTTTCTCTACACAGTAATGAACACCCTGTATATAGTTATAATTTCGCATGGAGCTGATAACTTTGGAAAAAAAATTAGAAATATTGGTCGGATGATGCTCTTACAGCTGATAGAGCGTCTAAGATAGAGCTATTCTAGAAAAACAGATGGATAGAGCGTCTAAGATAGAGCTATTCTAGAAAAACAGATGGATAGAGTGTCTAAGATAGACTTATTCTAGAAAAACAGATGGATAGAGCGTCTAAAATAGAGTTATTCTAGAAAAACAGATGGATAGAGCGTCTAAGATAGAGCTATTTTAGAAAAACAGATGGATAGAGCGTCTAAGATAGAGCTATTTTAGAAAAACAGATGGATAGAGCGTCTAAGATAGAGCTATTCTAGAAAAACAGATGGATAGAGCGTCTAAGATAGAGCTATTCTAGAAAAACAGATGGATAGAGCGTCTAAGATAGAGCTATTCTAGAAAAAACAGATGGATAGAGCGTCTAAGATAGAGCTATTGTAGAAAAACATATGGATAGAGCGTCTAAGATAGAGCTATTCTAGAAAAACAGATGGATAGAGCGTCTAAAATAGGGTTATTCTAGAAAAACAGATGGATAGAGCGTCTAAGATAGAGCTATTCTAGAAAAACAGATGGATAGAGCGTCTAAGATAGAGTTATTCTAGAAAAACAGATGGATAGAGCGTCTAAAATAGAGTTATTCTAGAAAAACAGATGGATAGAGCGTCTAAGATAGAGCTATTCTAAAAAAACAGATGGATAGAGCGTCTTAGATAGAGTTATTCTAGAAAAACAGATGGATAGAGCGTCTAAAATAGAGTTATTCTAGAAAAACAGATGGATAGAGCGTCTAAGATAGAGTTATTCTAGAAAAACAGATGGATAGAGCAATTTTTAGCATGTGTCATATTTAAACTGTAACAGTCAAAGTATCTCACGAGAATAATAACAGTGCTAAATAGCCAAACGAAAAAATTTTAAGTGTATTAATTTTCGCTCCAATGTTTATTGCTCTGCCCAAAGATGGCAACTCAAAGAAGCGGTCACATTCTCTCTCTCTCGAGAAAAAACGACCGACCGGCTAATTTTGTGACAAATTTCCAACGCGATTAAATTTATCTGAGATCGGCCTTCAGAGAATACTTTTCGTTTCGCGGAGAGAATTAAAAGTAGTTCTGAAAATTGCTGCATATAAAGACAACCACCGCCTGTTACTTTTTGTTGATCTGGATGACATTCTTAAAGTGGAAATAATGTCAGAGCCCTAGTTATTTTATGTTTTCAATTCGATATAGACATAATAAAACACATTTAAATTAGCAATGCATTATTACAGTATAGCTTAGGGATCTTAGGGTCATTATTGCAATTTACTTTGACTATATCGTTAATAAGGCCCACCTAAGACAAAACTTTTTTTATTTTTAATTACAACAACATTGAAGAATTTTAAAATATATTAAACACAAACGCATATAGTACTCTAATCAGAACACAAACCAAAATTAATTTTAAAAAAAACTTGACAAAAATTTTGTATTTTTTTAAAAACACTGTAATTGGGCCTTATTTCTGCCAGTTACACTAATAAGGCCCATATGGTATAAACGTAATAAAAGGTTAAAAAGTAATTGAAAGGGCATTTAGCATGATGTTTTAACAAAGATTTTACTCGAAATAACATTTTGCATAATGAAAATTAACCGGAATCTCGGAGTTATTAATTTTTTACAAAGTCCCCGACATTTTCTGGAATATAGTCATTCATATAGTGGATACGTAAGCTATAGGTATATTCCAACATCCCTTAAAATATGGTGGTGTCTAAACTTTTATTTCGGATGTAAATGCAATTTTTTTCCAATTTATAAGCGGAATCTCGGAGTTAATAATTTTTTACAAAGTCCCCGACATTTTCTGGAATATGTCATATAGTGGATACGTAAGCTATAGGTATAGTCCAACATCCCTTAAAATATGGTGGCGTCTAAACTTTAATTTCGGATGTAAATGCAATTTTTTTCCAATTTATAAGCGAAATCTCGGAGTTATTAATTTTTTACAAAGTCCCCGACATTTTCTGGAATATGTCATATAGTGGATACGTAAGCTATAGGTATAGTCCAACATCCCTTAAAATATGGTGGCGTCTAAACTTTTATTTCGGATGTAATTGCAACTTTTTTCCAATTTATAAGCGGAATCTTTTCAAATATGTCATATAGCTAGAAGTATATTAAGGATTTAAGCAAAGCTTTATAAAAAAAAATAGGTGTGTTTAATTAATTTAATAATTTCATTGATAGTAAAGTTAAGATTCGTTGCTAATTATTTAAAGTTAAAAGATGTTAATATTTAAACCACCGTGGCCACATTTACACTTTTTTCAACTGATTAAGAAATTCGTGGCTACAGGGAGATGTAACCATTTTCGTTGCTGTGATAAATCGTTGCCAAATATGCAGGCGCAATTGACAATTTAACGCTAAATTCGTGGCTAGGTTTTACGGTAAAAAACCGTTGCCGCTAATTTTCGTTGCTTTCTTCACACACATGCTCATAGCGGCTCTTCGAAAAAGATTTCTCCTACATCCAAAAATACGTCTTCAAAGATTTTTTATGGGTCCCGCTTTTGTCATGTAAAAAAAAATTGGGACCCCCAAGGAGGGGGCGCAGCCCTAACTAACTTTTCTTTTCAAATTAGAGGATAGCACTCATGGCACCTTTTTGAAAAAGGAATTTGTCCATTTTTTTTTACATCTGTCAAACCAAGTCAGAAATTAAAAAAACACTAATTTAAGGAAAAATTGCATTAACAACTTTAAGGCCTCTTTCAGACGAGGACGTTGTATCCCAGACGCGTGTATCTCAGATACAGAAAAAGCATGCAGTTAAATTGTAGCTTACACACGGCATTCGACGCCGCATACAGTATCGCGCGACAGAATTTTTGAATCTTGACAAATCAGCCGCCCGGCGGCGAAGGAGTATCCGAGATACAGAATTATCATGGTGGCTTATGGACCTGTTCAGACATGCTTACTTTTGCGACGCAAAAAGTTCGATTTCAGAGGCGGCCAGTATTTATTCAGAAGTGATAGTGAGTAGTTGAATGTTGTGCAGCTCTTCAAATGATTGTGGAGACATTCGATAATAATTAAAAAACTTTGTAGTGTCTTGTAATAAATCTTGATAAAGTAAATTATATGTTCCCTTAGCTTCCCTTAATTCTACCATAGGATGAACCCACAGAGTTCGTCTCCTTTTAAGTTTTTTCTTTTTATTAGATATACCATAACATAACGCACTCTTCAATATTCATGATTAACGACTGCACCGCACTGAAGCTTGTTAAGAAATGTGTAATAAAAGAGTATCCCAAAGAAGTATCGGGGTAGTATGCGGCTGTGATTCGGTATCTCGCATACAGAATCCCGCATACAGTATCCTCGTCTGAAAGAGGCCTAACGGTAATGTCACTTTTTTAACATTGTAATTGTTGAAAATGTGCCCTATAAATCTGTTAGCACACACCAAACCGACGGTAGAACTCTTCCCTTACTCTTTCCAAAACTTCTAGCGTGATTAAACGTATCTCTGCCCGAACCCTTGCCTTTAACTCTTCCAGATTTCTAGGTCTGGTGACGTGGCGACATATGCCCTTCTTTTTAAATCGCCTCATAAATAAAAATCTAAGGGTGTAATATCCGGAGATTTGGGCGGTCATTCTATAAATCCTTGCAGTTCTATTCACGTGTTTGGAAATGAAATATTTAAAAATTCTCTTTTTTCTTACAGTGATACCGCCGTGATGACCAATTTTAATTTTCTTAGAAATAAAAACGCCAGAATTTGACAGTTCTATTTTTCATTCGCCTTTAGTTTTTAGGTAGGTATGTAGATTACCATTCAATAATAATAAATAATAATAAGACATCGAGGCTCGATTCCACGGCATAAATATTTGTGCTTTTTGTAGAAAAGCGGAAGGACTTCCAAATTTTAAAATAAATATTGAAATGAATAATCAGTCATCTTTTTTTCAAACAGGTTATGAGATGAGCATAAAAATTAAGTAATTCCCAAGGTTATAATTATAAAAGAACATAAATTATAATAATTTTGGATAGGTTTGTCTCCGTAAATATACTATTTATAACCAAAAATTTAAACACAAAATTAGTGCTCTTAATTTGATAAAAATATTTACTATGGACAGTAACTGATGATGATTTCGACTAAGCTCGACTTCCTTTAAATTCTCATTAATTTTACTACCAGTTCTGCTAGACATAAACACGCATGTATATCAGTGATCTTGATTGGAATTTATTCATTATTTCCATGTGTTGCAATTCTTATAAGTAGTATACCTATGGTGGGGACTTTAAATAAAACAAATTCGCTAGAAGTTTAGGAAAAAATTATTTTGAAGAATGGAAAAACACGTCAATTAAGATTTTATATGAAGCTGCATTTTGGCACCCAAAAAAAAATTTGTTTACCCCCTGTATAAGGTGAAACATAACCCAACTTATTTTATTTAAATGGGAAGATTAGTTTTATTAAAAAAAGAGAGAGTTAATTGTATTGCAAAAAATATTGAAAATAATTTTTTTTAATAAAAATAACTTTTTGACATTTCAATAACTGTAGTCCATATTTATTTTATTTAAATTTAATTAATAAACATGGCCAGGATTCGGGCCAAGAGAACGCAATGTTGCTGGTCTAATTTAATACAGGGTGGTGGTAAATTTGAATAAAATATGGTTTCGGATACGCTCTCTCCAGATGAAATATTATGCGACTTCCGGTTATACCGGAAGTTGTCTTAAACTTATTTATTTTAAATGGAACACCGGGTATATTATAATATAGGTTATATTTCTTGCTATATTTTTTATACAAGCTTTATTCTAAAAATCCGACTTTGTACTTTTATGTAAAAAACAATTATTATTTTGAAATTTTTTCTGAAAATTCAAATAATTTTTTAAACTTCAGTGTCATTTTTCGGATATTCCTGTACAATTTTTAAATTATCTATGGTGTAATATGAAACAAATTTTGTGTATAAATAACTACATATGAAGTTTTTACAAATATTTTGCACATTAAGCATCAATAATAATAATAATAATAATCATAATGAAAAAAAAGTTAACTTCTTTAACATTCTATTGTTCAAACTCTTGTATTTAGAACGATTATATTGTATTTGCTTATAGAAAAGTCAAATAAAAATGCAAGTGATACTAGAAATTGCTTATTTGGTAGCCTACATTAGATACAAAATGTAAAATTAAAATCTATAATTATGATAAATATATTTTTAAATTCTTAAAAAATTATATATCTACAATTTTTTCAGATTTTTAAATAATAACTCTTCAAATATCAAAACTTAAAAACGACCGTGGTTTTTCTTTTTAAATTTTGAAATTGCAAAGAAAGTTTTTCATTTTATCGAAGTTAATTTTTTTTTAATATAGGACACTCCTTTCAATCCCAGTGTTGACAACTGTTATATTACATTTTAAATTTTAATTAAAAACAAATCTTACCATCCCCTATTTTGACCTTGTTTATGCACTGCGACAGTGAAGCCAAACATCGATTCCTGCTGAGTACTGTAAATTGCATAATTAAATGCATCGATATTAAATCCATCAACAACCAGAGTATTCAAAAAAACAACACACAACACAACAAAATAATTAAAAAACTTAAAACGTCTTCTATCGATAGAATTACTCATTTTGAAAAAAAAATCCAAAAAAATGTCTTAAATCACTATTAATTAAAAAAAAAGTTAATGCGCGCACTTTTCAATAATTTTATTTAAACGACGTTTTTTATGTAGTTATTTTTATTTTACTATTTTTAAAAAATCGTTATTTTTCGCTAAAAGTCTCTATATGGCAGTGTAAACATTTTATCTAAAATTTCGACTAAAAAAGGAGTGCGATGTGGAGCGCTTAACTTATTATTTCGATACCGACATTTTTATGCTTTCGCGCGCTTTGGTCGACTAAAGCGAAAAACACACAACTTTACAAACCTAATGCAGTTAAAATGAGTCGGTAGTTTGCGACATCTGTCGTCAAAAAACCAAAGCATACCATCGACAACGAATTATAATTAAATAGTCGGAAAGTGAAAGTATAGAGTGTATTGCAGGCATCTGCGTTAAGACGCATTTACTGAGTTATGATATCGATAGCTTAAAAAAAGTCGATACTAGTCGAGAAAAGCTAAACAGGATAGATATTGTAAAAATTTCATTTATTACGCGTCATTTTAAAATCTAGCTGCAAATACCGAGGAAAATAAATCATTGAGTCAATCACGAAATGTTTCCTTCAACAGTTTTTGCACTTTAAATACAAGGAATAATTTTTGAGAATTAAATCAAACGCCAGAAAGTGTTGAACTTTACTGACTGACAATTAAACACATTGAACAAAATAAAGGTAGTTCTCAGGATGTGTCTAACGTGGTAAAATTTTAAAAATGGTAAATTGACATTCTAAAATTATTAAAATGAAGATCATAGTTAATTAGTTAAAATAAAATATTATTTTAAAATGTTTTAAAGTTGTTTCAAATACACTCATATGTTAGAACAACATTTTTTTAAAGTTGTCTTAACATTGAATGGTTTTTAGTTTAATCGTTTGGTATATCTACTATACCTACTTACTTACATAATGAATGTTCGCCGAGTAATAATTATAGGAAGTAAATAAAAGAATATATCTAAAAAAAACCTTTATTGCATATTATTAAACATTTTAACACAATTTAAAGTTAATACGTTACAGATAAGGCTTTAAAATGAACATCTTTTGATAACATAATTTAACAAATAAGAACATTATAGAAAAGTGTATTAAAACCTAATCTATTATGTACATACGTTGAAAAACTGGAAACCTACAATTTTGCAGAAGTTCTCCAATCATTTTTCTAGAAAGACCTTAAGTAAAAAGAAAAGAGGGCTTAAAAATAAGATTATTTTAATGAGACAAAAAGAACATAACGTATAATTACACTCAACTGACTTACTCGACGCCATTCGACCGCGGCGACCCGGGTTCAATTCCGAGTGGATATACGCGCAATAAAAAAAAAGTATCCGAAATCCAGTAGATTTAAAAATGCAGTATGTTAGACCTCGGAGGGGGGGGGGGGGTAAAAAGGATAACAGTCATGCATTAACAATCAACATTCATCAGACTGTTGAAATAAATGACCAGAATGTTACGGTACGAGAAATGAAATTATTTAATTAACCAATACTAAAGTTCTTTAATCAAAACACTGTTCAAATGTAAATTTAAGCACCAAATTAATATTTTTTTTTATCGGAGGACACCGATATAGTTGAATTGAAGGGCATTATATCAGAAATAAAAAACATTAATTCATCAGGAATAGATGATATATCAGTTCGAATCTTTAAAAATTTACCAGATAGTGCCCTCTATGTATTGGTCGATGCTATTAATGAGTCTTTCGAAGTGGGTGTTTTCCCATCTTGCTTGAAAACAGCAATTGTTATGCCATTACCAAGGGGAGGAGCTTAGATGATCCGGCCAATTTTCGCCCTATTTCGCTACTTTCCACATATCTAAAATAATCGAAAAGCTTGTAAAGAAGGGACTTTTGGGGTTCTTGTCAAGAAATAAGGTCTTTGTAAATTGCCAGTTTGGCTTTCAGGAATCTAAATCGACCAATGATGCCATATTTGCTTTTTTGGATAACCTCTACGGCAGCTTAAATGATGGCGATGTGTGGGCATTTCTAAAGCATTTGATTGCGTTGATCATGGAATACTGCTTGCGAAACTGGAACATTATGGTATTAGGGGCAATGCCTTGGACTGGTTTGCTTCTTATCTTACTGGAAGACGGCAGGTAGTTAGGGGACAGGCTGATTGTTCTTCTGAAATGGACATTAAAAGTGGTGTACCCCAGGGGTCAGTGCTCGGTCCGGTTTTCATGCGTTATGTTGCGGTTTGCGGCTATACCATCGGCAAGAGATACTGCCAAAACATTCGTTTCAATTGTCAAGTGAAAATTTCTGACATAAGCGGTGCTTATGTAGCTCTTTTTATCATGTGAATTTTTGTGCTATTAACACTAACGTCTAGTTTAAATGGAGAAACTTATCTCCACTGTTGTAAGTTTTTTATACATTTTATTCTTTGTTTCTTTTATATGTGAATGATCCATTAATATTAGAGGTACTTTTGCTATACTCGCTGATGATACGACTATCTTGTGGCATGGAAGGGATTCGGATGAATTAAAGTTGATTGTGCAGAGTGACTTATTGCTTGTTAAACGATGGTGTGATGCGAACCGTTTATGTTTCAATATCGACAAGACTAGTATGCTTACATTTAAATTTTCATTCTCTGACTTCAATTTGAACAATAATTTTTTACAGAACGGAAACGTTGCCAAATTCTTGGGTGTTCAAATCGATGATAAACTTAGGTTGAGACCACATTTTTACATTGAATAAAAAATTTGCTTCAGGTTCTTATGCTGTGAGAGTTGTTTCCAAGGAATTGGGGAAAAAATATAGGTCGAGTTGTTTACTTCTCACTTATTGAAAGCCACTTAAGGTATGGTATCGCTTTTTGGGGGTTTTGTAGCCAGTACTTGTTGGGCTCAATATTAGTTTTACAAAAGAGGGCTTTAAGATATTTGTGTGGTGTTAACTTACGTTCCCCTTGCAAACCTTTGTTTGTCAGAGAAAATTTTTTAACTGTGGTTGGCATTTTTATTCTAGAAACAGTTTGGCTTATTCATAAAAAATATAAGAATTATCCTAACAACAACTTATATAATATGCGTAGCAAAAATGACATACCTCTTCCTATACCAAAATCTACTCTCACAAAAAATTCACTAATATTTGAGAGTATTAGGATTTATAATTATATTCCTTTAGCTTTTCGACAAATTTTAGATGATAGAACTTTTAAAAGAACATTTAGGAGATATCTGGTCACTAGACCCTACTACACTCTTCAGGAGTATTATGATGATACTATACTGTGATTTAGTTACCGGTTCATGTGTTATATTTCTCTTTATAATATGTTGTATATGTGTTCCTTTTATAGTAAACTAATTTATGCATATTTTTGGTATTAAATTGTACACTTGGTATGCGTCTATGGAAGTTTTGTTTGGTCTCCTCTTGGTATTGTGTAACTTGCTTTTTATAATTTGTTTAAAGTATTATTATAGGAATAAGCTTCTTTTTATTGACTTTTTAGCTTTGTTAACGAGAATATTTCTTAGGACAATAAAGCATATTTTGATTCGATTTGATATTGTATCAATATTTTAACTTTAAACGAACAAATAAACATCAACAAATTAATTGCTTAAAATCATAATATATTTTATTTTAATAGTTTTTTGGTTAAATTAACATATTTGGAGTTTAACAGTCATGCAACTGTAGATTTAATCATTTTATCATTTTTCTCAGTGAAATCTTTGGTTATTTCGAAACATTAGTTCAAGTTCAACAAAGAAAAAATCCCTTGAACCATTTGACATGTTCTGTGCTAATAATTTTAGCCTCTGAAAGGTTTATTAGCATTGATATACAAAGGGTACCAGACCTGTATGTATAAGTCATCGAACTAGAGATCTATACCATTTTAACGCTTCTGAACATTACACTTCTTGTCTTAACATTGTTTGGATATAAGCCACTTAAATGTAAACTTCTATTGTATGTTAATACAATTTTCGTTAGGTTTTTTATCGACAGTAGAGAAAAATCTCGATGTTAGTACATGCCTTTCTGGTGTGATTAGAAAGATCAATAATAGTGTAACCGCGCAAGGGGCTATCAGACTGTTACCTAACTATCTTGTACAGTTAACTTGTAAAATATGTACTAATCTCTATAAAACTTGGAACAGAAAAAACGAAAATTTTGTTACAAAAATTGATGTCTTCGAACACATCCTGGCGACGGTAAAATTTTTTTAAAATTTTTTTACGGTGTATCACCCGTCATCCGGTATATTAAATTAGACCAAAAACATTGCGTTCTCTTGGCCCGAATCCTGGCCATGTTTATTAAGGGATTTTTTAAAAACTTTTTAAATTTGGACTCTATAGATACTAGAGAAAGTTATTTTTATTAAAAAAAAAAATTTCAATATTTTTTACAATACAATTATTTATTTATTTATTTATTTATTTCATACACTGTTTTACAGTTTCCCAGTTACAAAACAGGTAGAAAACAGAATTTAATTAAGTAAAAATAAAACAAATTATTTAACAATTAACATAAAGATTAGCAATATTTAAATTTATGAAACTAACAATACGGTAGTAATAATAGGTACCCTACAACAAGAAATAATTTAAAAAAAAGTAATTAATTACATACGTAGTATAGGTACTAGTGATAAAAATGTCTTTTGACAGCGCTTAAGCTACAATTAAAGACATCATAGGCATGGACATTGTCATTGTAACATGTACACATCCTATTGATGGGAGAATATTTGAAGACATTGGTTCGTGAAGGTGGTAAGTAGAAGGTATATAAGTTACGGGCATTTAGAGAAGGAATTCTAAAGTTCAGTTTGTGCAGCAGCGCTTCACAAATAATATTGTTATTGAGCAGTTTATGTAAAAATAACTGCGTAGAACATGTGCGTCTATCATGTAATCTAACAAACGAGAATCTTTGCAGCAGCTGGTCATGAGGAAAACCTCTGTCGGGATAAACTCCATCAGATCTATACCACAAAGCTTTCAAAAAACGTCTCTGAACGCTCTCAGTATTGTCAATGTGAACTTTATAAAACGGAGACCAAATGATTGAAGAGTATTCCAATTTAGATACAACAAGAGAACGATACAAAGTTACTAACGGATCAACTGACCTAAAATATTTAGTAGTTCTAAGGATGAAACCAAGTATTTTATAGGCGGTGGATACGACGTGATCAATATGAGGAAGAAAGGATAGTTCTCTATCGAAAATAATGCCTAGATCCTTAAACACAGTAGGTCTATCCAGAATCTTACCATTTATGTTATAATTGAAATCAAAAGTGGTGTTTTTGTTTGTATATGTCATAACATTACATTTAGCAATATTTAAATTCAATCTGTTTTTAGTGCACCAATCATACAACAAATCCAGATTACGCTGTAGCTTTAAACAGTCCATTAAACTTGATATTATTAAACAGAAAATTTTTAGATCATCTGCGTATAGCAGACAACAAATAGTAAGGCTATTAACAATATCGTTTATAAATAATGTAAAAAGAAGAGGACCAAGGATGGATCCTTGGGGAACTCCTGCAGATGTTGCGAAATATTCGATAGATTTGACCCCGCCATAAGCTACAAACTGCCTCCTATTTTTTAAATATGAGTCGAAAAATGACAGTAAATTATTAGAAAACCCAAAGGTTTGTAGTTTGCTTAATAATATGGAGTGATCTAGCTGATCGAAAGCCTTGGAAAAGTCAGTATAAACAACATCTGTCTGCATGCGTTGATCAATGCCTTCAGCCAAGTATTGAGTAATACACATTAGATTCGTTGTTGTTGAACGACCTTTTACAAATCCATGTTGTTCAGGAGCAATAGCGTTTTTAACTTTATAAAAAATATTATTATGTAATAATAACACTTCAAAGATTTTAGAAAAATTCGATATAATTGATATAGGTCGATAATTTGAGATGTCCAATTTATCACCTTTTTGTAGACAGGGCACACCTTTGAAGATTTCCATATGCTTGGCATTTGACAGAAACTGAGACAATTATTGAAGATTAAAGACAAAGGACGTGCAAAAATTTAAGGGGAAAGATGGGTAAGATGGCGAATTGGGTAAGATGGCGAATTGGAAAATTCCGATTATTGTAATTAGATAGCGCCACTTGGTTGATTGCCGAGTGTAGCAGGTGTGCTTCGTAAGTTGCCTATGTATCAACATCAAAATCTGACTTACTTTGTTGACGATATTTTGCCATTTGTGTTTAATGGCTATGTCATTATAATATTAGTGTAAGACGAAATAAGCTTTATAGCGTTTGGGTTGAATCTTATTTTCAATCGGTAAGTATTTTCTTCAATGTTATGGTATTGTTTATCTATAGTCCATTAAGTTTTCGTGAAATAATCTCTTTGTTGGTTAATACAAAACTCGATTCAAAATTTCCCACCCAGCCACAAGAATACCGTACAATCTTTAAGAGCAACTGGATAAGCCCCACTTATTTCTCAAATATTTAATGATTCCGACTTCAAACCCTCAATGACCACAGACAAGCCATACGAGCCTTCCAAGAATGTCGACGAAAACTTAGATCATGATGTACCGGAACTATCCGATGTTACTAATGCTCTTTCAGCAAATATGGTCACTGCAGTAGGAGGAACATCTCAAAATACTTCCTCTACTAATGTCTTAGATATTTCACTACCAGTGCCGTCTAATGCAGAATAATTGAATTATCTATACCTCACTTGCCTATTGCTGCTTATAAAGAAAAGAGACAGAGGAAGACGCTACCTACTCTGCATATATCGAGTACCCCTGTTAAAAGTGCATTAGAAGAAAAAGAGAATGAAAGAAAGAAAGTTGAAAAGAAGAAAAAGCAGATCAAAAAAGGCAAACATGTCAGAAAAGTGAGGTTTGACGATCCTCTGACTTCTCCATATCAGTAAATTACATGGAGGAATATGGCGATAATGTGTAGGAGCAAGAAGAAATTTGTTTAATTTGTAACGATTCTGGAAAAAATGAAATTCGGTATGCTTGTATCCTCTGTCGTAAATGGGTTCATGCAGCATGCTCAGGACTAACATCCGCAGAAGCGACGCGCAAAGCATATATTTGCGACTTTTGTGACAATACTAATATATATATCTTTCTAATTACCTACTGTTTTTCTTTTATTCAATAATCCTCGGCATCTTACCCGCATGCTTTCGTCATCTTACCCATACATGAGGGCAAGATGACGAATTTGTCATAGAATTTTGAACTTACGAAAAAAAAATTTACAGTGAAAGATAGCATGATAAGAAGCAAACTGTTGGGAACTAAAATTATCCTGAATGCTCTAAAATACGAAACAAAGTTTTAGGGCGAAATATGACGAAGAAAATAAAAATATATGCTTACTGTCGTCATCTTGCCCTCCTTTCCCCTAACTTTAGTAATTATTTTTAGGGTTTTCATTGGCTTATATATTTGTATTCGCATTTTTCTTCGACATGAAAGTTACTTTCCCACCCACCACATAGATACCACCTTTCCATTCGTGAAAAAAATTATTCAATCATTTTTCTGGCCAAGAAGAACGGCGCAATTGAACACGGAAAATTTCAGGGCGATAGGATCAACTTAATCCGTTGCTGCATTAGTGTAATTATTGTTCTACTAATAAAAACGAGTATTTTGTCGGTCACCTTGTTAGTAGAAACTACAAAAGCTACTATTGTACGCCATTCTGTACAAATTTTAAACCTACAATGACCCTGTTAGTTGAGTAATCGATGCATCAGCCGAACCAGACCGCATTAAGGAACAAATATAGCATTCAGAACCTTCAAAGCGCTGTGTGGGATAAGCACAGCCCACGACAACATTTAATTTTTTTTAAATTCTAGTCGCAAAACCATGACCAAAGATTTAAAAATTAAGTATTTATAGATTTTTACTAGCTGAAATGAACGAATCGTAATAATTTGACAATGTAAAAGATACATACATTAACACTGCGTATTTTAAATATAAAAATTATGTGAATGAAACTAGATAAGCTAGTATCTATCAGTCTTTCCAGTAAAGGATGAAAAATATAATTATTGCAATATTGTTATTTTTAAACATTATTTTTATTGTGGGTGAGTAAATTTAGTATAACTAATGTCGCAGACAGGATGTTAACAATTTAAATATTACTTTTTTATTATTTCTAAGTACTAAGTCTAATCTTACACCAAAAATTAATTGTATTGTTTTTCTTACAGCGAATTCAAATATAACGTTTGTTATTCTTAGTCAAAATAACAACTACAACAATAAATTAGCCAATAGTCTACATCAAGAAATTAATGAACAATTTAAGCATTTAAAATTGGTAAGTTTAAAAAAATTCTTTATCTAAAACACTAACATATTTTTCAAAGTATTATTTATTTTATAACTTAAGTTTTCCAAATGTATAAAAAAAATTTGTTAGCAGCAAAACATGCTCGATCTTTAAGAGCTATCGAGTTATCTTCTAAAAATCCTAAATTAATAATAATAATAATATATACTGGACAAAACAACACATTCGAACCTTTAGTTAGTTAATGATATTAAAATTATATTTTACCAGCTATTTTTGAATGTGAATCAGGCATTTTAATCTTTCATCCAAAAACGATCATTGGGCTCCAAGAATAAATAAATAACATGGAAAGAAATAAGGAACTTTAAGTCTCCCTCCACCGATATATTTAGATTTTTTTTAAGTCAGAATCTCTACATGTTTCGAGTATATTAACACAGTATATAACACACATCTTTAGGACAATAACTTTAATAAAGAAAAGAAAAGGTGACTATAATGTCTTAACAGAGCTTATTCTTTATGGTCAACTTAAATTGTCTTCAGTCATACCAAAATAATTGTAGAAAAGAACCAGTGATGAAATTCTGGATACCACACACTAGAACCCTGCACGGGCCGGAATTTTGCAACGCGGCCCGGTCCAACCCGTCAACCAAAACCGAACAGCCCGGCAGACCCGTCAGGTCTGGCCTCTGGCAGGATAGAAAAAAAATTATTAGGGCTTGAAAATTATTTTACAAATATTTCTTTTTAAAAAAGCACATAAGCAAACTAACGTTGATCCGAAAAGCCGGCTGGCCACAAGAGTTTGACAGGCAGGTCAAGCCCGACAGTTCTGGAAAAAATTGTAAGGGCCCGAAAACCCGAAACTTTATTGATTAAGTGGCCCGAGCCCGAGAATCGGGCCGGGCTGCGTTAAGGTAAAGTTTCTTATTTCTTTCCATTCAAATTCCCACGCCACTTCAAGTATGGACTATTTCTTCAAGTTAAATAAATAATATTTAAGTCGTAATTTGCTATAGTTTTAAAAGTTTAATACCTAAAAAAAATTATAAAAAGAAAAGTACCGATATTTTGAGCAAAAAATGAAATAACAGATGCGTCATTAGTGAAAATCAAATGTTCTTTCAGACTTTGCCATCAATATACATTTCTAACAAACATTTCAACATAAAAGGAGACTGGACATTAATTTCTTTAATTCTACCAATTTTGGAAAAGGTTGATCAAAACACAACACAATGCATAATATTCTTAGAAGATCGTACTAAAGTGCACATTGATATACTCATACAGGGACTACAAAAATACGATTTCAAAAAGGTAACTTTAGGTAATCTTCTGCTTTCGCCATATTATATATATTTATGTATTTTATAGTACAAATACATTTTTTCGGTTTTTTGATTTTTTTTTTTACTTTTTCAAAAATTTAGAATTATTTCACAAATATATGTAAGCCAATGAAAACCCTAAAAATAATTTTATTACTAAAGTTCATAGTTTTGTGAATAATATTGAAAATCCATCTTTAATAAAAATATCTTTCTGATAATAATACCTAATATCTGTAGACTTCAAATTTAAAAAGTTTTAAAAAATTCACAGAATTCGGACCAAGGGAATGCGATGCTTTTGGTCTTATTTAATATATACAGGGTGCTACAGTTTCTCAAGTCAAAAATGTAGACGCAACAAATTTAAAGAAAACTGAAACTTTCGTTTTTTTTTTCGGTTATTTGGAATATTTACAATTTTCTTTTACCAAGTTATATACCATATTATTATTTTTATTATTGGTAGGTACCTATATATTGTCAACAGGTTCTAATTCAGAATGTCAGTACTGAATAAAAATTCTGTTATTGTGAAAATGCCGATTATAAAGTAAGTACCTATAATTTACATCCATAATATGGTATAAAACAAACCATCGAAAAATTCATTTATAAAGATTGCCGACATCAAACAGCATAGCCGGCATCTACTGGGCCCGATAAGTTAAAAAAAAGTGGGTTATTCTACATGAAATTCTGCTTTCTGATCGAAAGGCCAGAAAAAAACGTTATGTATTTTTTTGGCGCTCGTGTAAAAATTTCTCTATCCAGGGAATCACCCTTTTTAATGTTATTTTCGCGGTCGACATGCGCCTATATATGAGTCACCCATAAGGACGAGTTAGTAGGTGTGGATATTTCGACGAAAATGTTTTTGCTTTTTTTTTGTTTTTATGGGGCTTCATTAATAAAAATAAATTTTCGATGGTTCCTTATACATATATCTCTACAAATAAATTGATATAGTAATAATTTACTTACCATTCTGAGCTTGAATCATAAGGTTCATTGTTTTACAGGAAATATGGATTGGACATGCCCTATACGATTCAGATGCCACCATTATACATCATTTTGCATTCCATGAAGATCCAACGTCTTTTAGATATCCACTTTTAGGTTCAGGAATGGCTGTTAGTATTCCATTACTAAAAAGGTATAAAAGATTACACAGAGTGCCCAGTGGCGGCGCCAGAAAAATTGCAAAAAAGCAAAGAAAACAGTGACAATTTATTTTAAACTTCATCCACTTTTCAAAATCCAAGCTATTATTGTTTTTAAGTCTTTCGTAATTTACATAATCGACATTTCTCTGCAAATAGTTAATTTAGGCAAACGTTTCTAAATTTAATAATCAAAAATCGGGAATATGTAAACAAACTAGCCAGACTACAGAAAATATCTAAACGAGTAGGTGGGTTAGGAGGGATATATTAAAAGTAGTATTAATTAAATTTAATTAGTGAAAAATTGCTATAATTAACCCAAAATTAAGATGTTTTTTACTTTTGTATTTCAGACTTGAAACCCAAATAATCAAAAATACATTCAAGAAACAAGACTTTCATATAGATGCGGCTCACGAATTTGCCTTTTTTACATATAGTAACACTGGAAAAGGAATAATGATACAAAACGATGATATGTTCTGTTCTAAGGAAAAATCGAATTGTGCAACATATCCAGAAGCGTTTCAACGTTGTGTAGGTACCTACCCATAAAACAATATAAGTATAACCTTATTTGAGTTTTTATATTTTTTCATTTACTTTTAAATCTCAATTAAAAAAATATAAACTTTTTTCTTTTATATCTGATTTTATGTGTAGAAAATTATAAAAATGTATTTATATCTCTTTTAGGATAAGCCTGATGCGTCTTCCGTATATTTTGCCGTAAAAACTTGCCAAAAATTTCATAGAGACAGGGTAAAAGTTGTAAAGAAAACGTGGGGAAAATATACTAATAAAATTACGTTTTTTAGTGATTATGAAGGTAAATATATAAAATATATCCTATTATGTAAAAAAATCTCATCTGACTACTTATGAGATCAAATAAGAACCAACTATAAGGGGCCATTCACAAGTAAAACGTAACGCAATTTGGAGGAGCGGGGTCCGACCAGGGGGGAGACCAAGATTTGCGTTACTTCACGATTTCAGAACTGACAGGAATAGAATTTTTTTTATTGGGAACTAAAAAATATATTTTTTAAATGTTTATAATAAAAAGCACCTAAGTAACCTAAAGTAACTGATTAGTGATGGGGGAGGCATCTGACCAGGTATTGAGGTTCTGGTATGTGAGGGGAGAGGTCTAAATTGGAGAATTTTGCGTTAGGTAGGTACCTAATTTGTGAACACCCCTAATTATATTATTACAGACCCAAACTTGCCAACAATTTCTTTGGGAATAAAAAATACTGAACAAGGCCACTGCGAGAAAACGATGGCAATTTTAAAACATACACAGCACAAATTTACAAATAATATGAATCTACAGTGGCTTGCTTTGGTGGACGATGACACCATTTTAAGGTAAAATGCTTTGTACTTTTACCACAATAAAATTTATACATACAATGTGATTACTAAAATATATAATTTATATACTAATTTATGATATTACCTACAGCGTTTCAAGAATCGCCAGCCTTATAACATGCCATCAAAATACTACACAGCCCCTTATATTAGGGGAACGATATCGCTTCGGAGCGCAGGGATTTGACTATGCTACTGGTGGGGCGGGCATCTTGATAAACCGAGTTGCTTTAAACATAATGGCTGTATATTGCAACTGCCCACATGCGGATTCACCTGACGACATGGTTCTTGGTGCCTGTGCAGAGCAATATGGAGTTATTTTGATCCATGTTCCTCAACTGCATCAGGTATATTTAATGTTCCCTATTCCAGTTTATATAAGGTTTAGTTTACTTTTTGATTAATCTGTCAGTAATTGCCTACTTACTATAAATTGAAGCAACAAGAATCAATATCTCTAGAATGACTTACTATGGTGTTACTCTACATGTGCATTACATTTTTTATTTACGTCAACTATGTAAAACCTACATCATTTTATTTTGATCAATTGGATAAAAACCACATTGACTGGGGAATTGACCAATCAACTGTATACTGGGTTAGTAAAAAGTACCGGAACGCTTAAATATCTACAAAATCCTCAAAGCTACGCTTACAAAATTCAGCATTTACGGGTTTTCAGGGCATGTGGAACTGAAAAAAAATATCAGCATTACCAAATTTTTCGATTTTGCGCTACACGTACTCGTTCCGGTACTTTTTACTACCCCGGTATACACATATCTGTTTTTGTTTACTTTTTTGTAATTTAGGCAAGACCTCCTGATTATGCTCCTGGTCGTTTGGCCAACAATGATGCGATAAGCTTCCACAAACACTGGATGATTGACCCAATAAAGACATACCAGCAATGGTTTGAAAACAGCGACACTAGTCTAACTAAAGAAACTTTACCAAAAATAGAACTGTAATATTAAATAAATACTTACCAAATCTATGGGGTATGTGTAATTTGCGGACCAATATTTAAATCGTGCCACACGTCAGGCGAATTGAGCTAGCTCATCCAAGCTAAATAAAATTAGAGTCAATGAGCTACTTGTTGGTATCAAACTCAGCCTAATATACTAGGTAGTAGTTCGCTCATATCAATTTAACAGCTCATCCAAACTATAGCTCCTATATAATTAAGTTAGAAGTTAGGAATATGATTCATATGCAGACTTATACTGGATTTTAGGGTGTAGTTCAGGAAAATATTTTTTCCATATACAGGGTGACCCAAAAAAGTGTGATAACAAAAGGTTGTATTTTTTAAATGGAACACCCAGTATTTTATTGCTTATTTTGCTTTGGTCTAGAGCAGGTATAAATCTATCTATCTTATAAAGGGTATTCATAAAAAGGTTTCAAAAAACCACAGATTTTAAAATCATTTTTCTCAAGTTTTTCAAATGGAACACACTTTATATTATTTTACTGTTAAATGTAGAATTCATAGTCAATTTTTTTTGCATGAAGTTATTCCCAGCCGTTTTCAAACTAATTGCAAATTTCATAATTATGATTTTAAAAGGAGTTTTATTATTAAAATTAAGCATAGGTGACTAGACTAAACTACAGTAAATGTTCAAATTGTATTTAATTTTATTCTATGCACAAGTCAACATGTTTCTTGAAAGGTCTATTTACATAATATTTCAGATGAAATACTAGCAAAACGGTAGAGTCTGCCTCGTTCAAGACGGTCGGTAGCCGCTCCAGCTAGGAAGCAGTCTTTGCGCTGTTCTCCAGTGGCAACTCCAAAAAACGCAAAATACATCGTGGTTTTCTCTCCAGTCTTTCGACATAGTTAAGGGTTCTCTCTAGTATCTCGTACACTTTGTATACCGTCCGCTTTGTGCACGGCAGGCACCAACATGGTCAACTCTATGTACCAGTGGTAAAAGTAAGATGCAAACTTACCAAAACAAAACACTATGTATCAGGATAAACGCACCCTGGTTCTTGCATAATACAATGCTGCATAGAGATCTCAAAATCGAAACAATCCAGGAATTTATTTAGGAAACCACAACTAAATATTTCACCACAGTCAATACAAACCAAAACCCTCTCAAACAATCCCACATACTGCAGCGTAACAAAGAACAAATGTATGCGTTTTGCCGGACAGTAAGCACATAACACCTAGCGAGGTCTCATTCTAAACAACCTCATACATTTTTCACTCATGATCTACCTAAAGTAAAAGCGTAACAATTAAAAGGAGCAACAGGTATCGCCTAATTTAATAATATTCAGATTCCAAATGGGTCTAACCAACCAACCCTTTTTTCACCGCATTTACATTAAATTATGTTATGATATCAGATAAATCAGGTACAGGGCTAGAAAATCTGTCTGTCTATCTTACCTTTTAAATGGAGAATTTATGAGAGCTAGACACAGGGCAAAAGTAAGTTAGAGCTCGAGAAAAATTTTGCGCGATTTCACTCAATAAAAATTTGGCGTCTGGCGATACTGGTAACCTATTATTCTTCAGTGCTATTGCTAAAAAGAAAAAGGTGGTAAATGAACAGTCTTCGTTTTAAAACCTTAAACCCGAAATAAGAAGACAGGCTATCGACGACCCATCACTTCGCTGTGCTATACACGTGGTCCCATGATGACGTCATTTGACAACTGTCAAGATTCTGTGGTTAGAGTTTAGCAGCTGGCTAAAGATCTTTAATCTCATGGAAATACTTTAATATTCAATAAAATCAAATTAAAAATAAGGAAAAATCAATCGGCGAAGTTATGGCTGCAGAGGAAACAGGAATTTCTACAATTTTGATCGCTGTTCTACTAGTGATTATAACCCTTGGTAATTAAAAATAATTTTTTGAGGATGTTTCTTTCATAAAACATGTATTTCTTGTAGTTATTTTCTTTATCCGGCGTGTCCTTAGGAAAGGAAAGCGTTATGTTGTACTAACAGGCCTAAACGAGAGTGGAAAAACTTTAATTTATTCCCATTTACTTTACAACAAACACGCAATAACTTATACGTCCAGTTTGGATAATGTCGACGAATTCAAAACTGATGGGGTAAGTCATCAAAAAAATAGTTGTACTTTACTATAAGACACCATATATTAAAACAATAGTTTATTGTAATACAAATAAACCTCTTGTAAATTTCAGAAAGAAGTTACAATAGCAGATCTTCCTGGATTTCATAGTATAAGGCAACAATTTTTTGAGAAATACAAGGATAATTCTAAGGGTATTGTCTATGTGGTTGATTCTGTTACTGCACCTAAGAATTTAAAAGATGTAGCTAATGTTTTGTATAACATTTTGGCTGACCCTGTCGTCATGAAAAACAGACCAAACATCCTTATATTGTGTAACAAACAAGACCAAACATTGGCAAAAGGATCTAATGTAATCAAATCAATGCTGGAAAAGGAATTGTAAGCATTAATTAAATAATATATTATTATTGTGTATTAGTGAAAAAGGATATTGAGTCAGTTTTTTACAGCATATATTCTTTTTTTAGTAATACTCTTCGGAATACACAATTAAATCAACCTAAACAACTAGACTCCAAAGACAAGGTTAAGAATATACTGGGAGATTCAACAAAAGACTTTAGCTTCTCAAGTTTGTATTACAAAATTGATTTTGCAGAATCATATGCATTTAATAAAAATGGAACTGTTCATCTAGAAGAACTGAAAATGTGGATTAGAAAACTAACTAATTAAGTTATGTGTATTTTAAAAATACTCTTTAATTTTTTTATATATAATTTATTTTCTGTTTGTGTTATCGTTACATTTACAAATATAACAAAAAAAAATAAATACAATAAAATACTGCCCGTTTAATAAGTTTGAAGAATTATCGGTAAGGAATTTTTTTAATAACAAGGCAAGATAAGACAAATCTTCACTGAAGATTCTTCGAGCGTAAGACTTTTATAAAAATAGTTATAAAGTTTAGAAATATATGAAAAAATAATAAAAATTTAATGTGTTTTTATACCCTAAATTTTAACAGTTCAACAAATTTACTAAACAGGCTGTAGGCACGTTGATTATTACAATAATACCTTTTTTATAAGTTAATTTGCTGTGTTTTTTATTGTGTCACACTGCTATAGGTAAATCACAATGTAATGGTTTAGACAACACCTGAAATACTTAGGTAGAACACTTTTAATATGTTATTTGACCGTTTAACTTTGAACTTCTAACTTTAACATAGAATTTTATAACGTCAATAACTCTGAAAGATCTTATTTGACAAAAATATTCCTTCCCCCACCCACTTAATTGTTTTGAAATATATAGATAGGGTGTTCCTTAATTATAATATATTAGGGTGTTTTCTGATTATCTGTGTCAATTTTACATGCAAATGGTATCTTGAGTTTTTCTAATAAGTTCTTGATTAAAATTGAAATGAATAGCTATATATATTGTATTTTTGACAGAACTAATAAAGATATTATTATTATTTCAAAAAAGTAATGGTGGAGGTCTAGAAGAACCTGTTCTACCTACACTAACCTCAATAAGTTTCAATTTCATTTAATTGTTCGGAAAAGACCATTTTCATGTAGAATTGACCAGTGGCGACATTTCAGGTCTTGCTTGGGGAGGGAAAAATTCAAAGTGACCAGATCTTTAAAATCGTATTGCAGGACAAACAAAAAGCGCCGTAGTCTAACATTTTTTGGGTGCCACGCCCCAAAAGCCTATTTTTGGCCTATCAAAAAAAGTTTATAGAAAAAAGAAATATTTTATTTGTAGTGACACTAATAACGCTGGCTACAGCAAGTTCTCATGGCGGCTCTTTTAAAAATGGAATGTGTCATTCGGCTGTTTTTAATTTAAAATGTTGAATGTACAGGTGGGGCTATAGTCCCCCCCGTGGAATTGACCAGGCTAATTAGATAAAGTATTCACATGAAAAAATATCAAGAGTTATTTTCTATGAACGCATGTCAAAATTAAAAGTAATAATATACAGTGTATCTACTTAGATGTTAAATTTTGTGTACATCAACACCCTCTAACAAAAATATTAAGCCACAAATTAAATATTAGCACGTCATTCGGGAATATACTGTAATGATGAAATTTGATTTCTACCTTAATTGCTGAAAGACATTGTTCAAAACAAGTGTCCTTGACCGCAATAATCCTTAAATTTTGTCAAAAATTGAGAATCTTTTTGGAGGATGGCGACAACGTTGTTTTACCCCAATTAACTTTTAACATATTTGTTAAAATAAAAATTTTCCACAGGACACACAACGGATCAATTAGACAGAATTAAAAATATTGTTAATTTTACTAAAGTATTTCATGTCACATTTGAAATATTTCTAGCATTATTGCAAATAAAGTATAACCAGGTAACTAATAAAATTTAATAACTAAAATAGCCCTCTGGAATGTTATTGTAACCCTAAAATTTAATAAGAAGTGTAAAATACATCATTTGAAATGCTTATCTTACCATTTATTTGTTGTTAACTTTGCGTTAAATACAATCACATTCAGTATAGAGGCTCACCTCATTGTATTAAATATTAAAAAAAGTTGTAAGCAATTTTTAGCTTATATATTTTATTTGCAATATTACTAGAAATACATTTATCTATCATAAGAATTCGGCTAAATTTTCACTTAGCCTGTGCGGCTAGTTCAAGCTCTTGTTCTACTATCTTTCTATATTCATCAAATCCGCCTTCTATACTTTTAACGGTGCCTTCGCTACAGTGCCATAGTTCATTGGTAATTACTCGTATCAACCGTTCGTCGTGAGAAACCAAAATCACACCACCCTAAAAATAAGATTAAAAACTGAAGCGAACATTTTTGCAGATTGACTACATTCCTGCCAATTTTTAAATTGATGTAATAGTATATTACATAACAAGTGATAAAAGTGATACTTTTCAAATGAGGAGATATTTAGCACGAGGCGTCAGCCGAGTGCGGAAATTTTTCGAGTTTTAGAATTTCACACAAGTAATGTACACTATATTTCCTACGACCACAAAGAATTATTGAAAAAGCCTTTGATTTGTGAAAAAATATTTCAACACTAGTGTTGAAAAAATATATCAACACTAGTGTTAAAATTAGCATACTTAGGATTATGTTCCACTTAATATCTGGTTTCATAGTTTGTCAATAGGCTTTTCCTGTGTTTGTTGAACTTTTTCATATTTTATATTATAGGAAGAACTAATTCTGGATTGACTTCTAGATTAACCAGAATGAAAAATATTAAATTTAATCAAGGAAAGATGCATTAAACATATATTTAAAAAATCCACCTAACAAAAAACCTAATTCTATAAATTATTTAATGTTTTTATAAAAAAAAAGTCCAATACTCCCGACGGGATTTGAACCTATGACTTTGCTATCTGTAGGCTAGAGCTCTATTCTTTACGCTATGGCTACGTATAAACATTTGTTGTTTAATACATGACATTTTCTTCAGCGCGGTTTGTTTTTTCTGGTAATAGATTTTCCAGTATATTATAAACATTTTTTTTAATTTCAGATGGCGTATATTCACACTCTAATTTTGAATCACTCGACAAATACATGAAAAATAAGTTAAACACTTTACAATTACTGCTTCCTAAAATTTGTTCTTTTTAATAAATAGGGGTGGTCTGTCAAATTGGCACCATATGTTTAAATTAAATAGTGTGCCTTGTATTTCAACTCTAGAGTTGAAATATATTTTTTCAACACGCGTGTGATATTTGGCGCTTTCGAGCCAGGTTAACTGTGTTTTTTCTCGTTTTCATAGGTGGTCGTAGAAAAAATACAAAGCAATAAAATTGAATTTTATTAGTGTGTTAGTTAGAGTTGTATCTCAGGTACTTACTGTACCCATTACAGCGCAGTGTCATTCGGATCAATTAGAAAAAATAAATAAGTATATGCTTTAGTTTAGATAAATAACAACGTTACAGTAAAAGCTCTAATGAAAGAATATACTCACAGTAAATTTTTGAATAGCCTTTCCTAAAGCTTCAATGGTTTCAATATCCAAGTGATTAGTAGGTTCATCAAGGACTAAGAAGTTGGGTCTGCCCATACACATACTGGCAAAAGCCACTCTGGATTTTTGCCCTCCTGATAGACTGGATACCGTTTGAAGGGCCAGATCTCCGGATACTCCAAAACTACCTAGTTGTCTTCGATATTCTTCTATTGGTCTACCTATTGGGCAATTAAAAAAAATATACAAACATATGCACTAAAATTTTTTTAAATTTAAAACTGAAGCTTTCATTTAACAATTTCACTATATTCGAATTTGTCATGTTCAGCACTAGAACCTATTGAAAACATAACGAAGTCGTAACTACTCTCCAGAAGGGACATTGTAAATAAGGGGTTAGTAAAGAAAGCCCTGTCTTCCTCCTGATGATGGCCCTTTTGGCCGAAACGCGTAAGCACTAATTTTTATTTTTAATAAATGTAAGAAGGAAGACAGGGATTTCTGTCCTAATCCCTTATTTATTGAAAACATATCCCAATAGACGCAATAATAAAAATCTTCCTAGAGTATCACACACCTTTTCTAGAAACAATTAAAAACACGGCGGGAAAGCTGAAAGTTTAAAAACATGAGACTAGAAGGGATGTACGTCATCCTATTAACCGCGCAATTCTTTTATTTGCGATTCGTGCGACCGATTATATTGTTATTTTGTTTTAATAACTTAAATAGAAAAGAACAGATTACAAACAGAACACCTTGAGAGGTCGAAGATGTAGGCCGGAGCGTATCGAATGAAGGCTGTCCCGTCCTGGATTACCCATTTGTCGGTTTTGTTGTGACGTCGGTACGTTCTTCCGCGTGTTTTTAATAAAGAGCGTATTTTGTTGAATTATTTTTTTAGTAAATAACTGAAGAACTGGCGACTCTCAATTTGGAAACCAATTTTATCTGACACAGAAATTTTATCTTACCTTTATATTGCTGCTGTAACAATTCAACAGAGTTAACGTTCATGTCCAATTGATCCACGTGATGTTGACTGAAATATCCGAACTTTAGGTTTCTATGAACGTGTCTGGTTCCCGCCGTGGGTGCCAACAAGCCCATGATTATTTTTAAGAGGGTTGTTTTACCTGCACCATTATCACCAACCTACAAAAAATGACTTTGTACCTTACCTTATTTTCTTAAAATTTATATTATTTATTACGTTTTATAAAAAAACAAATTTAAGAGTTTTTATTGGGCTCTTTCACTATTCTCATATTTGATAGTTTTGGCATTTAAATTGTTAAGTCGGTGCTATAATAGGAGTTTATAATCAATAAAACTACTGATAGATCACACCATGAATTTTTTGCAGCTCACTGAAAACATGCACAATTTCCACAAATTTTAAAAACACAAAACTAGCGCGATTACTTGATGACGTCGATCCGATAAAAATTTACAGTGAGCATCGTTACCGATCTTTCACTTGTCATGTCGGTGTTTTTAGTTACATCTCACGTACTATTGTGCCGATAAAAAACTGGGACAAGAGATTTACAAAAACAATGTAAGAAATACATATCCCCTAGACTATAAAAGGTGTCTAGAGCTAAAAAGGAAAAACATTCAAAATTTAAAAAGTAACCTAGGTTACATAATGGAATGTTTTGTATTTTTCGATACGGGGTGGTTAAATTTGAGAGACATCATATAATATGGATAAAGTAAATTTATTAGATTTTTTTAAAGTCAAATATTTTATAAATTATTATATTTACCATTACCACAAAATAATAAATAAAGCTAATACAGGTAATAAAATACATTTAATAAAAAGAAAAAAATTGCGAACACAAAGTTTGTCAAAACAACACAAAATTAATATTTGGTCATAGAACCATTTCTGTTTATTACTTTTTGGAGCCTTTGTGGCATACTTAAAACTAAGTTTCTACATAATTCGACAGTTATTTCATCCCAAGCTTGATTTATCCTATGACGTAATTCATCCCTGTTTCTAGGTTGAAAATCATGTTTATACATAGATTTGACCATGGCACCCCAAATGTTTTCTATCGGGTTCAAATCGGGACTCTTCGAAGCCCAGGGAAGAACTGCTATGTTATTTTCTTGGAGAAAATTTTGTACAATGCGCGCTGTGTGTATTGGAGCATTATCATGCTGAAATGTGTAATTTTGACCGTATACAGCGTTTACCGATGGTATCATCACTTCGTTTAGTATATTAACGTATACTGCTGCAGTTAGTCTTCCTTCGACGATTTGGCAAAGTCCTGGTCCTCTAGCGCTAATCCAGCCCCAAACATTTATGGAGAAACGCCCACTTTGGTTGGTTTTGTGGGTGTATCTCTCATCATACCGCATGCCGGAAGGCCTATACACCTGAATTCTCCCATTATTGCATGACTGAAAAGTTTTCTCGTCAGAAAATATAACTGTTTCCCATAAATTTATTTGATTGATTGATCATGTGCAAATTCTAACCTGCCCTGTTTATTTATTTCCGTTAAAAAATTTTTATTGGCAGCACAACGGCTTCGTATATCGGAATTTCGAACCCTGTCTCTAGCGGTATTTGCAGAACCTGGAAAATTCGTCTCTTCTTTTGCCTTGATTGCAGTTTCGAAGGGATGATCCCTTAGATAATTAATCAGTCTTCTATCATGATCATCAGTAGAAATTTTAGGGGGACCAGAACCTGCATTCCTAATAATAGTCCCATGTCTTGCTATTTTTTGTTTTGCCAATAGCACGGTATTCTTGCTTACTCCCAGTTCATCTGCAATATCCCTAATAGCAACACTATCTCGCAACCGACTATAAATAATTGCCTTTTGCTGGGGGGTTAATTGTGGCATAATTACAAATAATATATGATTGTATGTTTGACGAGTCAATCATAAAGTGACAATCTTTATTGACATGCAAATTTTCATGACATTTTACTGGTACCAGGCTTGATGTAAAATTATTCTTAATAGTCTAGGAGAAAATAGAAAAATTTCCTGTCCCAGTTTTTTATCGGCGCGATGGTACATCCGAATGATTGTGGAATTTTGTTGTATTTTTGTTTAAAATAACTGTTCTTTTTATTTATTTGCTCATATAGCAGACAGATCGACAAACAACTTAGGTTAGACTTTTTTCAACTGTCATTTCATTAGCTTGGTCTTCTGTCAATAATTTCGATGTTGCTGCATATGAAACCTTTTATGCTAGTTAAATAATATATTTTGTTCCTAGAACTTTAATAACTTATTTTAAGACAAAATATAGATAGCGTTTGGAAAATAATATGATGATTTTTTTTTATTTTTCCGCATAAGTCCGTTTTGGACAATTATTTCTATTGGATTACTTTTCAGACTTTGTCATTTTAGTGATATAAAAGAGAACACTGGCAATATTGTCAAGTTGCCGTTTTCATGACGTATATTCAATAAAGTCCGTTTTTACTCCAATCACTTTTTATTTACTTATTTTCTCAATGATGACTTAAAAACATCGAAAAGTACAAACACAGAAAATTATATTTTTTGTTCCTTTATACATTACAACCAAAATAAAAATTTAGTGAAATTGGTATTAAAATAATTGTTAAAACGTTTGCAAGCACTTAAAATTACTTTCCCGGGTAATTACAAGCACTAAGAATTTCCAAAGTGTTCTGTGCTTGATGCTGTCAATTACTTTTCCAAAGGACTTGAAGCACTTTTTTTCGAGTGCTTTACCCAGCTCTGCTTTGAGGAATTTTTTTTCATTTTACTCTATTTTAAATACAGATATTTTTTATTTGTTTAAAAAAATACTTACAATACAGATTCTTGACTCCATTGTAGCACCAATATTCACATTAGAAAATATCACCTTTTCTTTAATATACCTAAACATAACCTCATTTAATTGTAAAATGGGTGGAGATAGAGGCTCTGTCTCTGGTAACCTTAAAACAACTTCGGCTTCTCTAACAACCGGCTTTAACTCGGGCCTAAAAAAAATATTTGTATGGAAAAATTAATTAAAAATTAGAAAGTAATCGATTTTGATAATAATCCAATACAGTACATTTTTTGTTACTATAATTTTTCCAGTCAACTGACATTAAAAAAATCGCATATTCACGACGGCATTAGTAAGTACTTTTAAGAGAACCACTGAAAATATTATCTTGAAACTTTACGAGTTCATATTTTTTGATGTACCCTCTTCACGAGAATTAAGTGGCGCGCAGTGGCGGCTAATTATTGTTAAAAATCTTTGTGCAACCCAACATTAGAGCCGTATTCACTAAAGGGTTTTAAATTAACAGTTTTGGATTTAAAATGACAACAAAGTCAACAAAGATTTGTATTGTGAATATTTTTTTTTGATTTTTATTTAAATTTATAAAGAAAAATGTATTTTAATATGCACCGTGTACTTTAATAAAACTAAAACTATATTTGCAACATTACGGTAAAATTATTTAATTGCAAAAAGATTAAATTAACACAAAAGCGTCAATGGCATAAGAAAATAATGCCATGGGGAAGATACAACTGGGAGACAACAAGATCTAAATATTTCGCTGGTTTTCTCCCCAAAAAAGTGCTACTAACTAACGCTCGTCGTAAATCACTCTATCAATGGGGGGGTTCATAAAGCAAAACGGTACTTACAGTTTTTCTAACATTTTAATCTTGGATTGTACCAATGCGGCTCTGTTTGCATTATACCTAAATCTATAAAAAAAAGAAAAACAAATAATGAATAAATATGCTGTAGAATCAATTACTATTATAACAATGATTAAGGAGACAAAAGTTAAGATTTATGGATCAAGAAATGCGGTTGTATGCACAGATCCCATTTAATATAATAAAACATTTATTCTAAATATTTATAATTAATATGTTTATACAGGGTGATTCCTAAGTCGATACTTCTTTTTAGCTGTGTATTGAAGGCATTAAAATAAACAACATTTTCAAATACCTTTTTTCAAAAAACTTAAAAATAGGCGAGATACAGAAGTAAAAAATCTAAGTGCGGGCCTGGTCATCAAAAACTTTATGTTTTTTGTTTTGTCTTATCTCTTATTAGTAATGCATTTTACGGTTCGGTCGTCAGTTATTTCGCAAACCGCTGCGGTGTTTTTCTGAAGTAAGTTAATTTTAAATTGGTGACACATGAAAATGGTAAAATTTGAAAACAATGAACTAATAGATATGGTGCTAATTTACTGTAAGTGTCGTAAAAGTGCGGCCGTTCCTTCGAGATTATATGCAGAACGCTTTCCCTCGCGGGCTCATCCTACACCCAGAAGTTTTCTTAATGTTATTCAACGGACAAGTTAGGCAGAACCATATTTGATCCATAGTGTAATAAATGAATGTAAGTACCTTATTTTTGAGTTTTTTGAAAAAAGGTATTTGAAAATGTTGTTTATTTTAATGCCTTCTATACACAGCTAAAAAAGAAGTATCAATTTAGGAATCACCCCGTATTATTATCTTCTTTAATAAACTTATTCGTCAATCCTCTGAAGATGTGCTTATTAGGAGCAAATTTTATTTTTTTAGTCTATAAAATTATAAATATATATGAGAATATAAAAATACTTTTTTTTTAATGTTCCTCAACATTGCATAAATTAAATTTTGCATCTACATATATGATTTAAAACTGTTCTTATTGATGTGTATTTAACTAATATTCCCACAACTTATAAGATATATGGGAAGTTGTACCTTGTACTTCAGCATATTATTTTGCTTAAGTCAATGTCAAAAATCTCCAAAACTCTTACCTATCAATAAATTCTTGCACATGCTGTCTCTGTTGCACCTGCGCCTCGTACTCTCTTTGTTGATTCTTTAATTTTTCCGTCTTTGTCTTGTCGAATTGCTCATAGTTACCCCGGTACGGTTCTATTCTTTGAGAATGTAGATGTAAGATGTCCGTAGGCACAGTGTCTAAGAAGTTTCGATCGTGGGATACTACTAGAAGAGTCGTCGGCCAGTTTTGCAGATAGTTTTCCAACCATATGATGGCTTTAATGTCCAACATGTTTGTGGGTTCATCCAGGAGTAGGAGATCAGGTCTAAAAGTAAAGAAAGGTGTTTACAAAGTTCTTCGTGTCGATTAAGGCCCTGTTGCAAATATCAAAAAGTAGTAGAAAAATTGGGGTAGAAAATTATTTACTAGAAATGAGTGGAAAACTTTTCTTTCTAATTTGCATAGTACCTTTAGTACATTCATCATTTTCTTTTGCTGGTAGTATTTAACCGGAATTGTAAGTCATCTGGTTTGTATTGACTAATTACAAACATTAAGCAAAAATTAAAAATATTTTACTAAATCCTACCTTGAAAATAGAGCCCTAGCCAGTGCCAATCTCATCCTCCAACCACCAGAAAACGTTTTTGTGGCACTTCTTTGCATCTGCGGTGTAAACCCTAAACCGGCGAGGATAACCGAAGCCTTTGCTGGCGCCTTGTCAGCCTCAATATTTTGTAGTTGCGCGTATACTTCAGAAAGTTGTGTATTTAGATCGGGATCAGTTGATCTAAAAAAAATATTAGGTGTTATTATTATTATTATTATTATTATTATTAAAATAATATGCGCAAGTGTAGTGAAATTTAGTTGGCGTATATTGGTTGGTTGGTGTATATTGCTTTATTTAATATTGTAATTTATAAGTTTATTTTCAAATATTTATATTTTAGCCCCTAAAAATGTGCTAGTGTTAGGGACAAATCTTATTTTTCTTTTAGTATTAAAAATCATACCTAAATATTTAAGAATATGAAAATACATTTTTCAAATGCTTCTAATTTTTTAACTAAAATTCTAATTCTTCCTCTTCAACCTAAATTTTCGTAATTTAAGTGAGTAATAAACGCATATTATATTTTCAGATGTTTCAATAACAATTTTTTAACGCTTCTAAAAATCGGTAGTGAACTTCTTTCTTAATTTTTTAATCAAATATTCAACTTGAAAATTACAATTTAATTTACTGTCAAAAATTATTTTTCAACGTTTTATTTACTTTTAAATTTTAAATGGCATTTATTTTATTACTATTCATATTTTGTGGCATGTAATTTAAGTTTAAAGTAAAATTAGGATCATGCGTTTTATCAAAATTAATTGCTAATAAATTGCTATGAAACCACTTTTTTTATAATTAAAATCTTCTTTAATTTTGTTATTCAAGTTGTCCCAATTTGTATAAAAAATAGCTGTAATTTATACAAAATAAATCATTGACATTAAAAAATAATGGTTCTAATAATGTTCCTTCCATATTAAAATATTTTTGGATAGCTTTTTTCTTTATCTATTTAAACATAGGTTAGTCTATCTTTTAGATAATATTAAATTCATTCTAATTGCTTTCCCTCTCCTAAATCCAATTTTTTCGAACAGTAAATTATGACAACATATAAAGAGTTTTCAAGACTGATTCTTTTTGCTAGTTCACAGCCGCATAAGGCCACCTTTCATAATACAATGGCCTCTGTCACTATTCTTATATTTGATAGTTTTGGCAATTAAATTCTTAAGTCGGTGCTATATATTTTTTTATTTATTTGACAAATTACTTAGGTTACACTTTTTTCGACTGTCATTTGATTAGCTAGGTCTTCTGTCAATAATTTCGGTATTGCCATAAGTATATTTTGTTTCTGAACTTTATTAACTTATTTTAAGACAAAATATAGATAACATTTAGGAAAATTCATGATTTTTTATTTTTCCGCATAAATCCGTTTGAATTACTTTTCAGACTTTGTCATTGTAATATAATATAAAAATTTTAGAGAACATTGGTAACATTGTTAAGCTGCCGTTTTCATGACGCATATTCGATAAAGTCCGTGTTTTTGTTATAATAGTTTTTTTATTTATTTATTTTCTCTGTGATGGCTTAAAAATATTAAAAAGTACAAACATAGAATATTTTATTCTTTTTTTCCTTTATACACTACAACAAAATAAAAATTTAGTGAAAGAGCCCCTTACATCCATTAAATCAAGTTTTGAGGACCACCAATTTCTTTAAAATAATTTGAATGTCATTATTCTATAGATATAATTAGGATGATTATTTTTACCCAGAATTTATTGCTGCACTAATTTTTTTCTCTTCTTCTAGAAGACCTTGTCTAATTGTATCACATTCTAAAACACTTTCCATTGCCACAGTTTCATCACCAATAACCTACAAATAACATATTATTAGCATCACTAAAAAAAAACTTTTTAGGTCATAGACAAGTTTATAAGACAATACTTACTTCTTGTTCTACATGAAGAATAGATATATGTGAAGGAATTTTTAGATTTCCAGACGAGATCATGTTTAATAATGTACTTTTTCCCAAACCATTTCTGCCCACAAGTCCATATCTTCTACCGAAGGCGAGAGTTATGTCAGCTCCTTGCAAAAGCACCCTGGAAATAAAGTTTTAAATAATTACTTAACACATACCAATTAAAAGAAAACGATAGCCAAAAACTGTTTGTTGTTCATTTATTATAAGCAAGAGGATATTTAAAAGTTAAAATTTACAGTTACTATATGCTGGTCAGGAATAAAATAAAGATGTAAAATTTTTCCAAATTTATGCCAAAACCAGAAAAATTATACAGGCAGTAATAAAAAAAAGGGTTTAAGTCAATTTTGTTACACCAATAAGGGGAGTAGTCAATATTTGATAATATATTTTTACCAAAGTACATTCATACAACTATTACATTACATGCTTACCTATCTCCATAAGCAATATCAAAGTTCTCTATCCGAATGTCCTGAGCTCTATTATTTCCTTTGGCTTCAAGTTTGCTTTCTTTCTTGTTAATTACCTGAGAAGCAGAGGCAGTTTGTAGCTTGGGCGGAGCGACTGTTTTCACTTCTTTCCCTCGTTTTTCTTGTTTTTCCTGAAGTTTAGCTTGAGCTTTTTCTAATTTTCTCGCATCTACTTTCTATTAGAAAAAAACAACATCATTTTCATGGTTGGTCAGGGAAAAATTACTAAAAAATGTGCAAGTCTTTTTCTGTAATAAGGACATCGACATAAACTGTTGTGTATGGATAACATTGGTTTTGTATTAGACTTAAATTTTTGATTTAATTCATACGATTTTAATGACGTAAGTATAATTTATGGCATACGGGTCATCATTCACTGAGAATACTGTATGCAATTAAAACATCAAAAATTAAAAACCAAAAAATTAACTTAAAAATAAAAGGATAAAGAATTTCTAATTGTGGAATAATGTGTTCATATAATAACTACACGTTATTGACTGGTTACCCCCTCTCCTGAAATTTACTCTCTGGGCACCCATGGTTGTTCTAGGGCAACAAATATACAACCAATATAGAAAAATAAAACATGAAAATAAATGTTCCTGTTATTCAAAATGTGCAATACTTATATCCAGCTTATACACAGTAAACAATTGTGTTTATGGGCATTAAAAAATTAATTGGAAATAATATAAACCTATCATGACTTTTCCTTGAAGCAATAATCCATTAAAGAATACCTAATTATAATTAATGTGCATTAATAAAGGAATTGTTTCAAATGGATGAGTTGTATATTATTTTAAGCTGGTTAGAATTAAGTTAATTTTTTTAATCTGTTGAATTTTATAAAACTTTCATATAAGTATATACAACCTTGATTAGTTAGAAGTTGTTAAGTTTAAACAACTGTATTTCTTAATTTGTTTGGTTTTTAAATTTATTTAATACAAATACCTAGTAATTACCCCCTATAATAGTTGCAGGACATTAGAATTATAATACAAACCATAAAGGAAAATTATATTACAATAAAAATTATTACTTGTTTAGTCTAGTACTAGAAAAGATAGATAACAAGTGATAAAATACAAGGAATATTATAGGGTTAAGAAAAAACAAACTTATCTAAAAAGTGACTATTATAAATATTAGATGTTTATTAGTTAAATGTTCTCACAGCATAGGTTAGATCAGAGGGGCAGACCATTGGTTCTGACCAAACAGTCTCACGTAGTCCTATTAGGTCCCTTGTGATACCACACATGTTCCGTAGAACCCACCTTCATCAGATCTCTGATAGTTAGTGTGGCGTACATCTCACAACATAACAAATCTAAACTCCTTGACATGTTCTGCTATAAAAAAATACCTTTACACATGCAAATTCCCACCCAAAGCATATTCTCTGTCAGACCAGTATAAAACAGATGATGGAAGAAACAAAGATTTCCACATCCAGCTCACTTATGTAGGTATTATTACTTTGGCATACCCAAGTATGTAAGTGTATCATATTCGTCATTCATTCATTCATTCATCATTCATCAGTATTCACCTGAAGACGACTGGAGATATTTACCAGTTGAAATGTTGTGATGTAAAACAAATAAAGACAATGCAAGTCCAAAACTCTTCTATCGTTTAAGGGTATCATATTAACATATACTTACATGGTTTAATATAATTATTTACTAATTATTATAAATTCACTTTTTTTTATGTCTCAAATATTTATTATGTTTATAAATCTTACCAATGAGTCATCCCTCTGTGCTACCCAGATGCTCTTGATTTCTTCTACATTATTTTCCTGATTTTCTGTCATGGAGGCAAGATGAATAGGACCATCGAGAATTTTAAGTGACCCATTGCTTTTGGAAGTTCTTTCGGGTCTAAGCATATTAAGTAATTCATTGCAAATATTTCTGAAAATAAATGACAAAAAAATCAACAATAGATCGACTGACACAATAACAAACAAGATACTGAATGATACAAAAAGGTTTGATACTTTTTATGTTCATCTAAAAATAATCAAGAAAGAATGAACGCTGCCTTATTCTTATAAAAAAAAAATGGAAAGTTACGTGAGTATGAAAAAACCATGACCAAATCTTATTATAGTAGGTACTGCATACTCTCCGACTTACTTGATATCTTCCTCCGATTTCCCTGATGACACTTCGTGTAAAACAGCACCAACTGCATCATAGACCTCCTCACTGTCTTCAAAATCGTCAGCTCCATTCTCTAAAACATCTAAAATACAAATTGCAGCGTGAAATTGGATTTTAAACTCGCCTTAACCTATATAATATTTTACCTTCCACGTATTGTTTCAACTCATCGTCTATTGCAGGAAAAACGTTTTTAATGTATTCACTACAAGTTCCCATCTTAAAATGCCTTTTACGTTTTAGAAAAATACATAAATACGCTGGAAACTAAAAATTAACCTTAGATCACAAATTACCGAAAATTTCGGTAATTTATGCTTTGACTGCTTTTACTAAAGAAATTTTTTTTGGCATTAAAATTTGACATTTTGCTGGCCTTATTATGTCAATTAGTCTGTATGTTAATCGGTAGATGGCGCTAGGCGTTTTTCGTTTATTTACAAGGGGCGTTATATACAATTGCTGTAGGTTATCTCTAGCACAGAGAAAAGTTAGGGAGACCAAATTGGGTTCACTACCTTGAATCGCATGATAAATTTAAGGGTTGCATGCAGAGTCTGTTAAGAAGCCTTGCATTTTTATTTTATAAGCTTATCTGCAAAGAGCTAAGCTTAACAGTAAGATAGGCTACTTTTTCCTGGGTATCTGAAGTGGTTTGTCGACCTATCATTCTTCTGTGATCAAACCACAAAGAAATTATAGGCCATCTATCGCTGATCTAACCTCATTTAGCTTGCATGTTTCGCTTTCGTGTTTTAGGTTTAGTGTTGTGGCTTCAAGTGTCAATGTACTCTGTTTTTCCTTGTTTAGGTTGAATTCGTTTTTTTGGATTTAAATTGTTCGCTCTCTGAGCCACGATGCTATTTTTGTTTACCCCTTGCTAATAGTTTTTAAATAGAAATTTGACTATTTCATTCTGTTTAAGATGGTAAGCAATTCACGTTTTCTAAAAAGAAACTTCAAATTTTTAATATTTTACCTATAATTTTGTTTAGCCAATGGACGAGCCTGATGCCACTAGTACTCCAACTACAGTCCCTTTTGTAAAAGGCAGGAAAGGGATTAGGGGCAGTAGTTCTATTCAAAGCCCAATAGATTTGGAACAATCCCGACATAAATATGAAACAAGATCTAACTACAGGTACATTTTTACTATAGTAGTGTTGGTGGTAACTATAAAATTATCTCTTTAGTCTTCTAGAATCGGCCAGCCATCCTTCCCCAGAACAGTCCCCAAAAAGGTCACCTAGAAATCCAGCAAATAGAAGTGGAAGTCATGATCCAGCAGACTCTGATGGTCCTTTTGAAGACGAGGAAGGCGCATCTTCTGATGGTGACCATTATGAACAACATAATTTACAAGATGAAAATCAAGATGGTGAAGGAAGTAGATCATTTGAATTTAAAGGTAGGAATATTCATCGGATGTACTTGAAAAACCCACTATAAACACATTTGAAAAGTTTAAATAGATTGTAGTTTGTAGTAGTATGCCAACAATACATTTAATTAGGTAGTCTATAAGGTAGCAAAAGGAAGGGATGGGTTCAATAAATCCTTAATGATCTGTATAATTCATTAACATTACAATTTAAGCATCTATTATAACATATCTGCTACTTACTACCGCTTACTTACTACCGCTTACTTTGTTACTTATTTTAGTAATAATATTATTACTGATTATGGTGAATCTACAAAAAAAGTTACAATAATATTAAAATTGTGATTTAACTTCCATTTTGGAAATTATATATAAATTTATAAACGGCATACCAATGCTTTTTAAAAGGCTCGCAATTACTTTTTCCAAAGGGCTTGGTGCTTGCCAGTATTGCCCAGCTTTGCAGCAAACTAAGTGGTTATCAGAACTTAATTTCATAAAATCATTACATGAGAAACAACATTTTAACCTTTAGCCTTGCTTCTTGTGATATCAAGTTTATACTTTTATAAATTAATATTATGGTAAAATTTTGTGACAGCGAAGGTCTGAAACTATTTTTGGCATATTTATCTTTGTTTTTGTTACACAAAAGTCAAATAAATACAAATTTAGTACTTGAGTATCTCCTAACAAACAAATATTTTTGAATAACATTCGATGGTTTAGAGGTGACATGGCGAATATATAGGTTAGATATCATCCTTTAGATAGAACAACTTTAATTTAAATATTAAACTTTGTATGTTTAAACAGAAAGGGGGTTCAAACCACTACAAAATCTTTATTGGTATGCATATAAGTTGTATTATATTTAAACTTTCTTATATTTTGGGGGTACTTATAACATATATGTATGGTTTACTTTAACTGTAGATAATAAAACTATCATTGGGCATAATGTGAAAGTTAACATAAAGGCCCATTTTCGACTAAGCCACAATTATTAATATATCTTTTTATTAATTGCAGTTGTCGTAGGCATTGTGGTAACAATATTCGCCCTACTTGGAGGTTTATACTTCATAGATGACTCCTCCTCAGAAACACCGCCCATGGATATACAAAAAAGATTCAATTCTTTAGAAACAGAATTCAACAAACAGGATGTTGACTTCTGGCGTTATATAAAAGTTAGCATTAAGGAAATTCCTATTTTAGACCAACCTAGAACAATAATTTTTTTGTACAATAACAAGGCTGAACGTACTCTTAATAGAATTTTAAAACAAGTTTCTGAGGTTGCATTGTGTAATCTATCAGAATGTTCAAATAAAGCTGTAGAGATTGAAGGAGCATCCCTAAATACTTCTGAAATAACGAATGATTATGGTAAAATAATAACAAAATATCAAGACAGATTGGAGGAAAATGCTGTCATGATTGTGAAGAACTTGGAAAAAGTTCCAGGACTGTCTGCACAAGCTTTTCATAGTTTTTGTGATGATTATAATCCTGTAGTTAAAAAAGCACTGATTTTGTTCACCTTAAAAGTAGACAAGCTACCCGAAGGATACCCCATGGCATATGTGGAACAATTTTTGTTAAAATTGTGGAATGATCTAGGCAAAGATGATAAGTTTTATCCACTTTTCACGAGGATATCTGGTACGATTTTACCTGTAAGACCTGAATAGTCTGAGCTATATGTACTTATTTTATACAATATTTTTTTAGGTTTCGTTGTATTTAATTATAACAAACACAAATTATCAAATTATACATATAGTTGATAAGTTATATTTATTTTTAATGATTTTGCTTATTGGGATTGTGTGGCGCAAGCTTGTAAAGCTCTTTACAATAATTGTTTAATTCTATTATACTTCAAATTTCTTTAAGGGTTTGTGTTTCCAAATTCTAAATAAAGTTTTGTTAATAAGTTGAGTGATTTGTTATTTGTATAGATATTGTCTAATAATTACTATAAAATAGGGTTTACTGGCATTTTTGCTGGACAATTGCTCAAAGGACTTTTTTGTACTTGACTTTTTGATCCCCTTTATAATAAAATAATTTACAAAGTTATACCAATAAGTAGGTATCCATGGGTACATTTTATTGTAGATTTGTAAATTTTTGTTAATTTTCATTCATAGCTTTTTAAAATTCAATGTTCAGCAGAGTACCTTGAATCAGTGGATGTTAAAAACTCTATTTTGAAAAAATATTGCCCATGGCGGTGTCTTGTAAGCCAGGCCCGTTAATTTTAACTTCAATGGAAATGTTTGTTAGGGGTAATTTTTAATTTTCATATAGTTTTGATGGGTTTGTATTTCAAAATGGCATAGAAAAACAAATTTTAGATTAACAAGAACACAATATAAATATCGAATTTTACGTATATCATTCCCAATACAAGAATCTAAATCTTCAATATTAACAGTCCTATTTTTGTTAACGTTTTTTAAATCGCCACACAAATAAAAATCCGATGTGGTGATGTCTGGTGATCTTGCAGGCCACTCCATTTTTCCTCTCTTCCCCATCCACTGATTTGGAAACATTCAAACCTTGCATACTTTTACATATGTTTCATATATAGTGTATTCCACTTAGATCGTCCAAGGTATTTCACGTAAGCTTTGAATGGCCGTTCATCACACTTCTAATAACATTTATTTTACAGCAACCAAGGTTTGGTTAGGGCCGGACTGGTGTTCCTGTAATAGTTAATTACCAAATAAACAATATATTTACTTGCTTTTTCATAAAAAGAACACTTCACAGATATACACTGTCCAACAGACAGAAAATCTACTCGCAAAATAATAGGAAAATAATCTCTAAAAATATCAAACACAACAATACAATGCAGAATACTAAATTTATTATTCATCACGTAAACGCCCTGTGATATTGAAAGAACGCAGAGAAGACAATTGCATTGATGAAGTACGGAAAGAGATGTGCGAGGGCAAGAGCGTAAGAAAGATATAACATACTAACGACAGTCGGTTGCCTGAATGGAATAATTTCTTGCAGACTTCAAACGGACCATTTTATAAAATATACAGTATATTTAATATAAAACACTTTAAAGCTCACTTTGTTGAAAACAATCTAACGCATCTGATAGTTGGTCGTTACATTTGGTTAAAGAACGAAGGCCACTAAAAAAAATAGACAACCATCAGATCGCATTAATAACAGATACGACGTCACGTTGACAAACATATAAAATAATAGTTCTTGTTTGCCATACGGATGATGCTATTTCTTTCAAAATATTAACATTAAATTTGAAAAAAAAAATGTTAAAAGTAAAATGAGGTGTAGCATAAATATTTATTATTTTTACAAATGAGTATTTTTCTAATTTTTGTTGCGTGACAGAAAACAGAAAATAATGAACAATTTAATATTAACTTTATCAAACAAGTAGAAAAGAATTGCATTCATGCAGTCAACCTACATTGTGTTGTTAAACAGATAATTTCTTAAGTTTCCCTCGTAGTAGCACTGATGGATCGGAAGTTTATTTAAATATGAGTAGAATAAATTCAGAGAGCCTTAGAGCGTTTTCACACGGCACCATATATCGCGCGCGACAAATGGTCGCAATATTGCTTTTACACCAAATTATTTGTTTTCTAATGAGCCACTTTCACACACAAGCGATATTAGAGAACACATAATTTGGTGTAAAGCAATATTGCGACCATTTATCGCGCGCGATATATGGTGCCGTGTGAAAACGCTCTTAGAGTTTACAACGCCAGCAGAATAGATAGTATTTGATAAATAATTAAATCAATAAAATAACAAAATTCGGTTTACTTTTACTTTTTATTTACGTAAAGGTGGATATTTAATTAATACATCCTGCTCGTTACTACCAACCTTTCGATTCGACCTTTTAGTTTTTATTTCCCGCTAGGTATCTAGTTATTTATTTATTTGCCCTCATAGAGTTTTGCTGATATTATTAACATTAATGTTAATAAAACAAACATCGCCTCTATACGGACTTACTTTTTAATTTAATTTCCCAAGAAATAACTATAAATTATTTACAGCCGTCCATTCACCATACTACCTCCTGGGCCTCACTGTAAATCACACCTACCTCAAAATGATCGCCTAAATCAAGATTGTCATAAATTTTCCTACAAGAGGCTACGACCCCCGCTATGTTGCCAGTTCGATGGCGTACAGTGGCTGGCGCCGATTAATCTACTCAGTATATTGATAAGGCTTAGTAGCTCACACGACGCCTCGTGAACATATTTTATGGGATATGCCAACGTAATATTGTACAAAAAATATATATAATAGATACTAAACTACAAAAAAAAAATCAGTTATTTTTCGCTGGTCACAAATTGATTTAGACCCGTATTGTCTATCTACTGGACCTTTATTCCTTAAACCATAGGGTTCTGTAGCTGTAGGTCCTCTATAACGTCCAGAAACAATTTTTGTCATCTTAATTTTTATTTATTGTAATAACTTTTTCCGATACACCGTAAATATTTGAAATATTAGCTAATTGTTCTCTCGTTACTCGTCTATAAAACAAAGAAATTTGACTTAGTTCGCATCTCATCGTTTTAGAAAAAAAATTGAAAATGTCAAATATCCTACGCATCTAACCCTCACACATTAAAAAAAAACTGCCATATACCATTGCCTCTAAAGTTAGAAGTTACGGCCCAAAATAATTTTTTTAAAAATTTTCTTTATTAATTATTGTTTACTTTTGTATCACACTCCTGCGGACTGTGATGTGGGAACATATCGCTTAAATTCTTAATATTACAACTGTCAAGAGAAAAGTGAAAACAAATTCAAATAACCAAGTTTATTCCAATTAAGGGTTTGGTATAGAGATTAACCTGAAATCAAACTGGAAGGACAAGAAAAATCCGTCAAAATCAGTGGAGTCATAGTGGTACAAAATATTTTTGAATTTTTTAAATTGTTTAACGTCAAATTATTATATAACAAACTATTTCTACTACACTAACAAGGTATTTTTAAGACAGCTTGGCTACGCGCAAAATTATGACTATCACGAGACAGACCTCAATGGATGCTCTCAGGCGTCGATTAATCGATCGGTTGCGCCTACGTGGACGCCCTCGCACGCGCCGCGACGCCGGCGCCTAAACCTCGTCCCTAAATAATCCTATTCCAGGCTTCAACCAGCCAGGCTGGCCGACATCGTTAAGACATCCCTGTCTGGTCAAAAGTGATATTTTGTGAATGATGCACTGAAACTGATTGTGAACCTGTTGGTAAGTGACTTGTGCTTTGTTTCTGTGCTTGTGTTCGAATCCTTAGAGCGATCTGAATATTTACAAGATACGTTAAATCGTTAAACACCCACCTGTTTGTGAATGCCTTCATTCATAAAGTTTTGTTATCAATATGGGAGCAAAAATCTTGTGCTTAAAACTGTTTTGTTTTTAGTTAAAAATAGAGCTTGTCAAAGTCGATGGATGTTATAATTTTTTATAAATACTGCAATTCGGGTAGATATTAATAATGATATGAAGGATTTGCTCAAATATAACCGCTCCCCTAACGTTTTAACATTAGTGATATGATTGAAAGATCGTTATAATGTCAACCCACATATTTTTCATATAATCGTTCTCGTTTTACATATTAAAACACTATGATAGGGCGATACAGCATAATTATGTCATTTAATTTTTGTTATCTTGTTATTGTTATTGATTTTATTTAATCTTTAACCGGGTTTTGGTGAAAATAATAATCATTAATCATTGTTAGAAATTATTTTGTTTGTTTAGGTTTGTTATATTCATTTTAATAATTTATCACGGATCTTATATATTGTGCGTCGTTTGCAGAGCGATTCTCTGCTACCATTGCGTGGAATTGTTGTGACGTCGGCGAGTTGTTTCGCATGTTTTTATTAGAAAGCGTTTTCTCAGTAAATTTTTTAAGAATTTAAAAACTGAAACCTTAGAAAATTTTGTTTTTGTTTGTTGTATACGATGATAGGGTAAAAATAAAAATTTAATGAGAAATTTTTTATCGGAATATCTGGTTCAACGGAATGACGCCCCGCTCATTTTGGTTTACAAGTGCGTCAATTTTTGAACTAAATGTTTCCAAATCATGCAATAGATACAGGATAGGAAGGACAGATCAAATTGAACAGCCTGCCAGATCCCCAGACCTCATCCCTTTAAAATTTAATTTTTGGGTGATTTAAAAAAGGTTTACAAAGAATAAACCGTTTAATAATGAAGATTTAAAGTATTGTATTAAAAATAAAATACTTGAAATTTGATGGAACACTTTTCACAACCTCTTCCAATAGTTTATAAACAGGTTTGGCGATTACCTAACAAATAATGGGAAACATTTGAACACCTAACAAATGTATTTATTTTCCTATGCCATTTTAAAGAATAACTTATATTATATCGTTAAATTTATAATTTTAATTTTTTATTTAGGAGTTTATATTTTAAATAATAAGTAGGTACTTGATAATAAACTCCGTCAGAAATTTTATTATATACAATTTATAGAACATAAACGTTCAAGTAGGTCCCTAACAATATTATACTTACGCTTTGCTCACAGAGGTAAAAATAGCTCTTACATTTTTCCTTCATAACAGTTTTTAATATTTTAAGATATATAGTAATTTGCATTTTCTTCTGGCTATGTCAAAATTCAGTAATAGCTAGGAAATATCTTAAATATATATTTTTTCTACTCCCACATGAATATTTGCTGTTTCCTTTATACTAAAGTGATTGTATAAGTGGGCCTATTCCGGTTATCTGAACGGATATAATTTCATATCCATCCTAGTTAGGATATGAAACTGACCAATCACAGTGGACAATTACAGAGAAACCATATTTACACGTTGAAAATTTTTTCGCGTAGTTTTATGAGAGTTAAAAAAATTAAAAAATAGAGAATTTATTGTTATTTTTTAATAGAATAATAAATTAAAGAAGATTACTTTCTAATCCAAATATACCTACTTCAAAAAGATGCAAATCTGTTAGATCAAATTTGTTATTTTTTAAATTGAATCAAAACATTTATCCCAGAGTCAATGCATACATCAATTTTTCCCAAAAAGTGCACAACATGGTGCGAAAATTAAAGATATAAAACCAAATAATGTTTTATTGTTAAGTATTTTCTGGTCGAACTAAAGATTTCTGCACAAATGCACTTTCTTTTTTCAAAAATCTCCGGTTTTCCACTTATTTCTAGACAATTACTATAAGATTTAATGCATAAAATGTATATATACAAAATGAACGTTTGTACTTAGGGCCTGTAGTTGTTTGCGATAACTGAGCTCCAACCCTTATCGACCTTAAAAATTGTATTATACCCAAGATATATAGAACAAATCTTCCTTAAATGATTAAAAATGAAGATAAATAAACCCAGATAAAACAGATGAAATAAGATTTTTAGGCAAAATTCTATTCTAATTTCTAATTCTAATTAGGTATGCTATTTCGCTTTGTTTTGCACAGAAAAAAGGGTTTGTTACGCAAGCAGATAAAGAATATATTTGAGCGGAACAATTACATAATCAATATGGCTATATACGGTTTAGAAAAATAAATTGTCCATTTCAATTAATAAATATATCGCTTTTTGCCTGTTAGTCTTAAAAAGGCCGAATATGAGGAAGATAGACTTATTCAAAGTGGATTACCAACGAAATGAATTTTTCTTTAATTGTTTTTTATTATCTTTTTCACAGATTCACCGCCAACTTAAAAGACAAGTTATAATGTCCAATTTAAATACATTTTTCAAAAATTTCTAGTATGAAGTTTGGACATTGAGTCGTAGAAAAAATATATGTACCTACAACTCGAGTGGATATTGTCCATATTGCGCTCGGAAGTTTGAGCACTCCGCGAATGGCATCGTGCTCGAGTTACTTCCTCGTACGATATAAACATCATATCTACTCTTGTAGTACAAACTACTATTTAGTCATTTTTATGAAACCATAGTGTGCCATTTTTTTTTTATTTTGGCAAAAGTTGGCATTTGAGATAGAATACGAAAAAAGGTTAATCGCTTGGTTCCCTTTTGGAGCCCGATATCTTGGTTAAGGGACTAGAAAAAAATAATTACACACTTAAATAAATACATACTTCCGAGAGTTTGTCTCATACTAATTAAACATCCTGTATAGGGCACCTTCACAGTAGCATTAAAAAAATTAACCTTACAAAAATATTCACGGCTTTCATATTTTCTTACATTCATTCCCTCTATTTTTTTTTGCTCGGTGTTTTTTTGATTATATCTATCATTTTTGACGGTTGAAAGGTTACCAGTATAAAAATTTTCAAGTTGACAAATAAAAATGATCCATTAAAGGCAATTTGGTAAGTTATTTACCTTAATTTCACACTTATAATTGCTCTGTAGTGTCTATAAATGTAGTATTCTTCACAAAACATTAAGGATATCATTTCTATTTTTCGAGTTATTACAAGAAACCACATAAACAATTTATTTATGATGTATAAATAAAAAAAGGAAAACAATCAAATTACTTCTTGGTCTATAGGGAACCATTCTCAGTGAAAGAAAATATTTTTCTTAAAAGTTTAGTTTAGTTTTCTTTGCTATATCCATTGCCTCGAGGTTATTTGCTACTGAAATTCAAAAGAAAAGCCAAATTTATTTATCAGACATATACAAGTGTTTCAATAAAAGTTAAACCAAAACGAAATCCGAACCCATCTTCGACCTAACTAATCTCTGGAAACTTGTGTTCTATTTCTAATCTGTTCTTTTCTATTTAAGTTATCGGAACAAAGATAACGGTGACATTTTGCAAGCCCCGAACAAACCCCGCTAAATGATTTTTCAAGCCGTTAAATCTTCGCACTGGCCAACCAAGAAAATCCCGCTAATCGATTTTTCAGGCGCTAAAATCTCCGCACTGGCTGATCCTGAAACTGGATTCTCGATTCGCTGGAAATAATTATGATTGCTGCTGAATATGAAACAGGTTTTTACAAAATTGTTTGTGTAGATTCCGAGAAAATCACATTTGAAATAGCGTTTAGAGGGATTTTGTTGGTTTGCAAAATGTCACCAATAATATAATCGGTCGCACGACTCGCAAATAATAGAATTGCGCTGTTAATAATAATAATATCTTTATTGCCAGCAAAATCAATACTCATTGACATAGCAACGTCATAGGATGACGTACCTACATGCCTTCTCGCCTCATGTTTTTAAACTTGCGGCTTCCCGTCATGTTTGATACTCTAGGAAGATTTTTTATTATTGGGATATTTCATAGGTTCTAGTTCAGGATGTTAGTGCTGAATATGATAGGTTCGATGATAGTGAAAGAGCCTATTAGTATATTATAATATTTGAAACGAAGGCGATTGGAGATATTTACCAGTTGAAACGTTGTGATTTAAAAACAAATAAAGACAATGCAAGTCAAACACGCTTCTATCATTCAGGAAACATCTCCAACCTTTAAACAGACACCTTACCCAAATTACTCGTAGATTTGTGAATATTTTTAACTTTTGATCTATGGTTTTTAATGGCTATTGGGTTTTTGCTAATTATTACTTGATTTCGGGACCAACATTATGTTCAAAATTTCTTTATACTTAAGAGTAAGGTCTAATGACGCATTCGCTATATCATTTTTTGATGAATATCTCGTACCCTTGTTCACTTTATTCAAAAAACAGCCAAATACCCCACTGTAATTATTTAAAAACCGATTTTCTACTTATGTATACTAGATTTAGGTGGCAAACAACTTTATTGATCAATCAAGTCTCTCTTTAACTTTGGAGTTTTTAGGGCGAAGCAATATTTTAGGTGTCAAAATTCAAATTTTCGAAAAAATATTTTTTTCGAAAAAAAAAATTGAAAAATGCTGGTCTTGATTAGTAGAGTACGAATCCACCAAAATTGAAAAATTTTCAAAAATGTCGATTTTTTTTATACTTTAATCGAAAGCTAATCGACCTAATCTACCGTAGCACTTATTGAAAATCGCCTTCCGAATGATATTTTCCGAGTTATTACACTTTTAAGGGGATAACCATTATCTAACGACATCCATGAGTTGCTGAAAGGTGGCGGGCGCATAATTAATAAGTAGCAATTACCTACAGTTTTGAACTAAAGAAATATTGATGAATTAATGAAAGCAAGAAACGAAATTTTTAAAAAATTTTCAATATTTCTTACTTAAACATAAGTATTCGGCCGATTTTTGGATAAAAGAAAAAAATAATGTACCTTAGTCCTTAAAAGCCCAATTTTCCAAATTCTTAAACCTATAAATTCGATCTCACCTTCTGAAAATTGAGGATCACTATAATAAACAACTTGAGAAAACCAATAATTAGATAACACCTATTTAGAATGCTGCTTGAGTATAAGGGATAGCTCACTCGTAATGAAATGACGCCCACATTAAGGACCATCCTTCTTGTCTGTATATTTAGGGTGTAAGCCAGAATTACAATGATGATGTCATATATTTAAAGCCCATTTTAAAAGGTGTTTATCATGACAAGTAACATGATGCTTAAGAACCACTGAGTTAGAATATTGTGCACATGATTAACTTGGGTTCAATAGCGTTTTCTAATGAATAAAGTGTTCAAATAGAATAAAATAGAAGAAATTCCATGCGCGCAGTATTACTTATTTACTCAACTTTTTTTTAAAGTACTTATAATGCTTTATACATTTTTTAAGTATCCAAATTTTCTAATTCTTAAGCACTCTTTTTAATATCTAAGTATTCCTAAGTACTTATATTTAGGTACTTATGTAAGTAATTTTTACAAAAAATATCAGTCCTCCGTACGTCAGCAGTTATTTCAGGTAAAGCACCAAATTACCAGAGCTGGGCAAAGCTCTTGAAAACGTGCTTCAAGCACCAAGCCCTTTAAAAGAGTAATTGCCAGCATCAAACACTTTAAAAAGTCAAGCACTTTCAATGTCTTAAAATGCGAAGTTCAATTACTAATTACCAAGCATTTTTTATAAAGGGCTTGAATTATTACTGACATTTTGCCAACCAACAAAATCCCTCTAAACGCTATTTCAAACGTAATTTTCTCGGAATCCACACAAACAATTTTGTAAGAATCAGGTTTCAGGTTAGCCAGTGCGGAGATTTTAGCACCTGAAAAATCGATTAGCGGGATTTTCTTGGTTGGCAAAATGTCACCAATAATTACCGAGTAATGTATTTTAAAAGTACTTGCAAGCACAGTGCTTGAAGAATTTTCTAGGCAATAACTGCCCAGCTCCGCTACGTACCCGCTTCCAGTACTTCGACTCTGCTATAGCCGCTCTGGTTAATTGTGTCACAATTTCATTACACTGTACTGATTATCAGCAATATAAAATTTGCATGCATATTAGAAAGAAAAGGAAATTGATTGCGCGGTTAACGCCGAATGCATTAAAGATAACCACCATTTATCATGCGGGACATTAACATTGATGGAGCAGTATTTACAATTCTATAAACTTTGTTTAGTAGGACAATGTTAATAGAAGTTTAGAAAAATAAGGTAATAAGCGTGTTTTGTGTTGTGCTAATAAAATGGTAGGTAATATTACTTGTCTTGGGCGACGAAAGACTGACTTCTATAGGTAGAGGCAGTGGCGGCTCGCGGTCTTAATGGTGAAGAGCTAGGTATGGTGCGGGTACTTAAACAAACATTGACTAAAAACCCGTGTAACAAGACGTCTCTCTTATCCTCATCTGTCCAACGACTGAATGCAGTTTCCAATAAATTACAAACTATGTCATTCAATGGGTTAATTTTTAAAACACACAACTAAGTAGGTATGTACACTACTGAATTAACTGAAAAATAAACACAAGACTTTTTAATCACACAGTAAATCACATAAAAACGATATCTATAACCGTAAGTTTCGCGAAGCCTCAAAATAAATACCCGAACCAATGCTAAAACAATAGTGCATACGACTGATCTAGTCTTAAATTGCCCTTCATCATAATTCAAATTGTTAAATGCTGTTTGCGTGACTGACGTCACGTAACCATCGCAACGGTGAATATCAAAGTCATGTTGGGCGTTGGGTCTTCACTTGCTTTGAGCTAACGGACACGAACGACTGGGGCACGTCAAAATGTACGAGTGTTTATAATTATTGTCCATCGGAGTTAACCGTGGTTCTATTATGATAGCTACATTCGGATTAAATTAGTATTAATAATTCGAACATAATTATTTTTTAAGGGCTAAAATGGTAGCTGTATTGGTACATTAATATTTAGTATTGTCGAAAAACTCTCCTCCTGGTTTTATATTCACCTGACAAGCCGCCACTGGGTAGAAGCGGCATGCATTTATTTAATAATAGGAATAATATTAATAAATCGTTTTTTATTCTTGATAAAAGGTAAATTATAACAAATATATTCAAAATATCTAGGGTAAAGGCACAGCCATATCAAGGCGAGATTTAGCTGCAATCAGAGCTGTGAAAGTTACTTCAGAAAAGTAACTAGTTACTTTTTCGATACTTTTGCCCAAAAGTATCTAGATACTTATAAGGAATAGTTACTTTTTCGATACTTTTGCCCAAATGTATGTAGATATAAATTAAAAACACCATAAATTTACCAGGTAGTGATAAATTTTCATGTACAGACTGTGACAAGTGACTTTAAAAAAAAAAAAAAAAGGTCATCGCTCCTTCCCTAACAAAACCAAATCCATCAATTGGGGAATACTCCAGCACTCATGTTTATAGGGCTACTTTTGAAAAGTAACTTGTATCTAGATACTTTTTAGGAGTAACTATACACTTAAAAAGTAACTAGTTACTTTAAAAGTAACTTAGTTACTCCTAAACTTTCCAAAAGTAACGAAGTTACTTTTGGCAAAAAAGTAACTTGTATCTAGTTACTTTTTAGGAGTAACTATACACTTAAAAAGTAACTAGTTACTTTAAAAGTAACTTAGTTACTCCTAAAAAGTAACTAGATACAAGTTACTTTTCAAAAGTAACGAAGTTACAGTTACTTTTGGCATGATTCAAAAAAGAACTAAGTTACTAAGTAACCAGTTACTTTAAGTAACTAGTTACTAAAAAGTATCTAGTTACTTAAGGTACTCACAGCTCTGGCTGCAATAGCTACTCTTGCATCGAACCGTGTACATACAACAAGCAACAACTATGCAAAAAACAAAAATAATATTTATATTAGAACTAACATTAAAATATAAAAATAAATAATTACATAAATAATTACCCAATCAGATGCCATGAATTAATCTTACAGTATTAATCAGAATAATGTAAAGACCCAAATAAAACCCAGGTATAGGAGTCTGCTTATCTACTAGGTAAAGCACTCCCCCCCCCCCCCCCCCCCGCACCCAATAGTCTCTTTGACATGGGAGAAATGTTAGTACGCCCCGGACCTTTATTTTGCCCTCCTTCCCCATTGCGAATAACGGTCTGTGGATGTCCCTTGGAGAACTACCTTCCACTTTCCTGCAAACCTCTATTTCAAAAGCATTATTGTATTAAATAGTTGTGTACAAATATTCACTGTATTAGACTTATATTGATTCACATGACTTATCAATCAATCTGTCTCCACAAGTATATTATGTTTAGAAATTCTAAAAGGGTTTTATTATATCGAAATGCTGTTTGCTGCTTACTGACAGCACTCAAGACAAATTGTCTTCCTGTTTTCCTTAAACGTCCAAAGGCCTTAATGGAGAAAAATCCGCTGAAATTTTCAACCCACACGTATTTTCGCGGCTCGTGGTATTGATTTTCCGTACAGTGCCATTTGATACAGCCGAGATAGAGAGATATACAGCTAACAAGTGGTTTTCATCAAAACCGTACGAAATATCCATTATTGTTAAATCAGCAGTGTGGGCGAACATTTTATGATTGTTGTCGTAAATAAACCAATTAAATTAAGCCAACGATGATCAATAAATTAAACAATAGATAGTATTTTAACATTAAATCTTAATTAATCCAGTGGTTTTTAGTGTTCACAACATAGTTGTATTAAAATTGGAAAAGCTGAATACTTTGATGTCTTCTCCATCTGTTGTCAGTCTGTCAGCATTTTTGTTCAGAAATCGTTTGCTATTTAATAATTATGGTTATGAAAGGACCCCTCACAAAGCTATGGTTAATGGCTTTCGGTTAATTTTTTTGAATTATTAGTATTATGTAAATATTCATAAAAACGGATTTACCTATAGTCTATTTCAGAAAGATATAGAATAATAAAACCTCATTGGGTATGCAAAGGGCTACACAGTGAACCAACGAATATTTAAGCCACTTTCATAATTTGGCATTGATTTAATTTCAAAATTCTATATTTTTATCAAGTGCAGGTAGTACCACCCGGGTTTGGGTCAATTTAGGTATTTTGCCTATTGTTATCCATTTACAAACAATGAAAATGGTGTGAAAAAGGCGTGCATTATGTATATAGTATTAGGTACACTTATTTTTTGATTAAACATTATAACAAAATACCAAAAATACATTGTACAGAAATTAACTTATAAAAAATCATAATATTCTTTTTCATCTGAGGAACTGTCATCTCCTCTTGACGTTATAATTAACGGGTCGACGGTCCGATCAATCAGGTGGTCAAGATCCCACATTTTCTCCTCTTCTTTATGGTTACTGGTTTTCGCCAGTTCTCTGGTGTCACTTCCTTAATGGCTTGATCAAACAGTAGCTTGACGTCTCTTGCTACAAATCCTGTCACTTGCGTCCATATATGTTCAATAGGATTTAATTCGCAATGACATAGCGGTGTGCGCAGCACAGTTACACTATGTTTTTCAGCTATACCTTTCACAGCATATTTCATAAAACGATGTTTGTGTAAATTTGCTATAGCTAATAGTTCCTTTTTTATAAAATTGTCGTCTTATTTTTCTTTGGTTAGTTATCATAAATAATTTAATGTACAAAATTTACCTGCGCCTATTGCCGACACCGAAATTGAACCGATATGGACGGAATTTCCCATTTTATTACTCTACACCTTTCTGAAATAGACTATAAATAGGTAATAATTATAATGGTTTGTTAAAAGGCGAAATTGTCGCATTAATTCCATCATAGAATCTCCCCTAATACATATTTTCTCCACTGCTCTCGTTTCTTGATTTCTCTTCGGTTTGTCATCATTAGAAAATCCTTAAATCGATAAGAGGTTTATTTTTTGCTCCTGGTTAGCAGCCAACAATAAAAGGAGAATCAGAGAGAAATGCAATAAAAGAGATGTTAAAAAGATTGCGTAAATAATAGGAGCACGTCGATATTTGTGAAGAAAAATTATGTTTACTCGTTTTTTCTGTTTGTTTAGATACTCCGTTTATTTTCTTACTGTTCAGGGCCGCGCTACCATATGTGAACACGGGCGGCCAATAATAGAGGTGGTTACAGTTGCTCATCAATCACCGATTACGTCTGACTTACGATGTCTTATTTACGTCTGTTGAGACTAGATCTGAAGGCGTGGAGAAAGGATAGTTGTGGGTAACAATGTAAAAAAAGTAACACCGTCACAGAATAATCATTACTAACCTGGTAATAAATGTAAGGAGTCCCGATTCTAAAAAGAACTCCTTATCGTTACTGTAAAATAGAGACATCGCGGCATTCGAGGTTAAAAATATATGTGACACCAAGAGATATGGCCGGCCCGGCCAATTACGCTACACAAACACAGTTAAATGACGGTCCAGGGCCGGCCGGTTGTCGGTTGTTAAGACTGAACGTGTGTAGTCGTTTGTCGGCCGGCATTGGACTGCAGGCCAACTTTTACTTCAGACGAAAATTTTGCAATTGGAAATGGCTGAAGCTGAAAAAAAAAGATTAAAATACAAAGATTTTGCTGATTTGTACCACAAACATACATGTTTGTGGAAAATATATGTGACACCAAGGAGTCTACTCACGTTAAGTCGTCGACCGGAATTTGCCGGAGAGATTATGGCCGGCCGGCCAATTCCGCCACACAAACACAGTTAAATGACGGTCCAGGGCCGGCCGGTTGTCGGTTGTTAACACTGAACGTGTGTAGTCGGTTGCCGGCCAGCATTGGACTGCAGGCCTACTTTTACTTCAGACGAAAATTTTGCAATTGGAAATGGCTGAAGCTGAAAGAAATAGATTAAAATATCAAAGATTTTACTAATTTGTATTACAAACATACATGTTTGTAATACAAATTACAATACAAATATGACTTTGGGTATATGCCAACAGAGCTTTTGCGAACGAAGGCTTATGAAGATTTATTTTTACTGTATAAAACAGTAGATGATGAAGCCACTATCTGTGGAATATAATAAGGCTTTCGATCGAATCGATCATAGTGTCCTTCTAAGAAAACTAGAGGTGTATGACTTTAGTTTGGATGCTATTTAAGGATAACCTAACAGATCGGCAGCAATTTGTTTCATACAAGGGATTTAACTCTCATAAGCTTCTTCTGGAGTTCCCCAGGGTTCCAGTCTGGGGCCACTATTATTTCTTATATTTATAAATAAATTAGCACGTACTCTGATATAGAATAAACGTTTTTTGCTAACGATTTAAAAAATTTTAGGTCAATATCAAACATAAACGACTGGGGGTGTGGTGTGATTGTAATCGATTGAGTCTGAATAAACAAATGCAAAGTAGTAACATATTCACGCAAAAAGACACGATCGACTTTGATTACACTATTTCTGCGGCGATACTTCATCGCTCGATTACTGCCGGGGATCTGGGTGTAAATTTTGATTCGGAACTAACCTTTAATTCGCATGTATGAGATATTGTATCCAAAGCCAGTAGGGCACTTGGTTTTATCGTGCGGAACTGCAGGGATTTTACTAATGTAGATGCCATAAAAAGCCGTATTTTGCGTTAAAAGCTGGAGTATACTTTTGAAGTTTGGACCCCTTACTATGAAATTCATAAAGGCAGTGTTGAAAAAGTACAGCGTAAATTTTTAAAGTACTTAGCAATGAAGCGAGATGGTGTCTACCCTGCAAAAGGTATTGTATATGACGTACTACTTGATAGTTTTAATTTTTGTTCTCTGGAACTGCGAAGGAATGTATCATCCATTATTCTATTATACAAAATCCTACGTGGTACAATTGATTGTCCTGACCTACTCGCACAAATTAATATTCTGGTACCGAGATTAAACTCAAGGAATAGCATAACATTTTATTATTGTCAAGTTAATACTAATATATATCTTATTTCTGTGATATATTTGTATGTACTATTAGTGTATTGATCATTAATAATCTTATTAGTTATACTGCATCTTTATTTGTAATAAGCTCTTTATTTGTATTTTCTCACTCACCGTCCTATAAATGGTTTCTGTTGGGCTGTAATGCTAAATAATTTAATAAAAAAATAAATAAATAAGATACATATACATACTGTGAGAAGTGCATTCAGAAAGACACTTAAAAGGTCTTATTTTTGTTTAAAATCTTTATGTAATCCAATAGTACATTAATTTACACAAAATATTGTTTTATAATTTTGTCAGAACGTGAAGCTTAATATTTTAAAAACAATAATTTAAATTCAGAGTGGCATTTCAAAATTTAGTCCATTTATCATCCTGTAAACTCCATCAGCAGTCATACTATACTTTTAAAATATAAGACCCTCTGGTTTAAAAAAAATACATGGTAGGGAAACCTTGTATCCCTAGAAATAAGAAATTTATGCGGATAAAAATGTAAGCTTTTCTTTAAAGATAAAAGTCTTAAAAAATAGCAGGTGTTAGGTAAAGCTACCATCAGGTACCAGGCCTATCAGTTCAGACACGTTAAAGTAATGTATGTTCATTTATCTTTTGTAAGCCGTTTTTAGAATGTCATTTCATAAAAATAAAATTGTGGTTAAAATGTGATAAAAGCTTACAAATTGTTGTTGAGGCGAATGGGTGTTTTTTAACTGAACGGGGGGGGGGGGGGGGGGGAGGTCTGGAGTTATATATTTATCGGAAGTATTTTTGAAACTTTAAGCTGTAAGTATTGTTTTAAAATATACACTGTCTCCATTAATTATGAAAAAATTAGGGTGATGGTTAAAATATTTAGCTGTGTAAAATCTGCTTATTTTAAAATTAATGTTTCTAAAATATGAAGCTATGAAAATTGAATTTTTTTTGTTGTGTTGTACCTGGTGATTCATTAAGGGTGACGAACGGCCATATATCGAAAACTACTGGGCATAGAAATTCAGAAAAAAAAATTATAACTAAAGTGGCCATGAGAAAATCCTGGAAATAATTTTTAAGTTCCGCATTTTGCCGCAAGATGGAGTAATTGAAAAGTAAATTTTAAAATTCTACATATCTCCGAAAATTTCCCATTAAGGTATATCTTTGATGACACCATTAAAAAGCTTGGACCATTATGCATCATTTTGATCTTATGCTCATTGGCGTACCGACTTTAATAAGAGGGGGGGGGGGAGCTGTTGAAAGTGTAACTTATAAACAACTTATCCGATTTTAGCAAACTAAATACTGTTTGGAAGAGAAATGTATGCACTTTCACCAATCGTATTTAGTTGTCCATAATAGTTCTCAAAAAAAATGCTAGAGGGCGCACTTTGCAATAATAACACATTTTTTGATTTTACTCCGAAAAAATAAATCATACGGTATAATTATGATACCATAATTGAAAAGTATATATTATAATTGGCTAGAAAAAATATTAAAACCGCAACTCGATATCTCCGTTCGTTTCAGCGTTATCGCGAATAGAATAATTTTTAAAATTTTAAATAAAAAATATTTTTTAGAAAAAAGTGGGACGCCACTGATATTTTTCCATGTGGATATTATTTCGGGTTAGCCTGGTCAATTCTGCATAAAAATGGTCTCTTGCGTTTTTCTCCTCAGGCACGCCGTTGATAATTAAAATAATTAAATTAAATTAGACGGGCGGAAGCTTGCCTATTGAAGGTGAAGGTGGTCATTTCTAACAATTTTTATAAAACAAAATTTTTCATTATCAATATTAATAATAATAAATAGTAGAGCTAATTTAATTTAATTATTTTAATTAAGAACGGTGTGCCTGACGAGAAAAACGCAGGAGACCATTTTTATGCAGAATTGACCAGGCTAACCCGAAATAATATCCACATGGAAAAATATCAGTGGCGTCCCACTTTTTTTCTAATAACCGCTTCTTCATAATAAAGTTTTAAAAATTATTCTATTGGCGATAACGCTGAAACGAACGAAGATATCGAGCTGCGGTTTAAATATTTTTTCTAGCAAATTTCATCTACTTTTCGATTATGGTATCATAATTATACCGTATGATTTATTTTTTCGGAGTAAAATCAAAAAATGTGTTATTATTACAAATTGAGCCCTCTAGCATTTTTTTTTAGAACTATTATAAACAACAAAATACGATTGGTAAAAGAGCATACTCTTCTCTTCCAAACAGTCTTTAGTTTGCTAATATCGGATAAGTCGTTTATAAATTACAACGATTCTGATTACACTTTCAACAGCTTCTCGCCCTCTTATTAAAGTCGGTACGCCAATGAGTATTAGACCAAAATGATGCATAATTGTCCAAGCTTTTTAATGGTGTTATCAAAGATATACCTTAATGTGAAATTTTCGGAGATATGTAAAATTACTCTTCAATTACGCCCTCTTGCGACAAAATGCGGAACTTAAAAATTATTTCCAGGATTTTCTCATGGCTACTTTAGTTGTAATTTTTTTTTTCCTGAATTTCTATGCCCAGTAGTTTCCGAGATATGGCCGCTCGTCACCCTTAATGAATCACCCGGTACAGAAGAAAAAACCTACCCAAAAAACTAAAAATGAAATGGATTGATTGGATTTTGATGAAAATATGGACCTTTGAAGTTCAAGTAATTTTTTAACTATTCCATAATTAATGGCTTTTTTTATACAAGGAGCATAAAAAATAAGGACACGTTATTTTGAGTAAAAGTGAACATATATAATTTTCTACCAAAAGAACAAATAGTGTTTTAAATTAAACCCAAAGCCAAAGTACAAAATTTCATTAAAACATTGAAATACTTATTAAAAGTAAGAAGTTTTATTGTATAACTTTTAGAAACTATCAACTAATGTAATGCTATAAAAGTCGTTCCTTTAATATTTGTAAGTTGTGGGCTATTTGCTATTCTTCAACTTTTGTATTTAGATTTTTTCTTATATTTTAAATAACAATGTACCTATTAGCCTGTGCCGTATTAGCGACACTAAATGCTCACCTGGTCACCTGCTATATATGCGCACTGTATGGTTATTGGAAACATTAAACAGTAATACTAAAAAATTAAGTATAAATTCAATGAATTTTTTTTTATGAGACTGACCTTGTATATGGAAAGCCAAACTATAACCGGGTTTGAGTAAGTAAGACTGAATACCTAACTCATATACAAAATTTCGTCATTGCCCATTAAGTAGTTTCCTCGGTAGTTTCTAAACTTTCGAGCCTACAGATAGGCATACAGAGTACCTATATAGAGCGACGGAAATAGGAAACATGCTTTATTGTTATCTTGGGACCCTAAAACAATAAAAAATATTTTTTCACTTGTGTAAAAAAAGTTAAAATAAAATTTTAGAATTTGCAGATAGACTGTGCATTTTAAGCACATTTGGTTTTAAATAATTATTGTAATTTTTCCTTTTGTTTCAGGCCATGCCGTGGCCCGGGCCACAATTGAGACTTATTTTGCTGCTCCTTATTTTGGCTGTTTTGGGGCCACCCGGAATATCTGCTGAAGGAAATGTCGGTAAGTATTATTTTTTTATTGTTTGTATTAGATAAGGTCAATATATGCATTAACGTCTTTATCGACAAAGCTTTTAGAAATTAACTTACGATATTATACAGGATTTTATGAAATGGACTCATTATACAGGGTGTTTCACGATGAATGGAACGTTAGACGTTTATGGAAAACGAGTGAGACGTTTTCTTCAACAATTTTGTTGCTTAGACAAATAGCCATGGTCTATGGTTTTAAAATATTTTCAGCAATGCGACGTTGCCGCTTCTGTCCGAAACAGGTGGCAACATCGTTATTTTAAATGAAAGATTCTATATATTATATTATTTTCTACACGACCATTACTGAATGCAATAATTCCGAAATCATTTTTGATAATAGAATGTAAAAATTCTCGCTCTTGAGTTGGAATATTTATTCTGAAACACTTGCTTCTTATGAGTTTTGCGTGTATTTTCATTCCATAACAAGATACGGAATGAATATTCTGTAATTGATCTAAACGACATAGGTTGCAAAGAATTTCGAAACTGTCAATGTCAGCAGACCAATTTTAGTGTAAGTCAAAATATGAGTGAAAAATCGGATAAATCAGATATGGAACTGGATAATACTCCACCCGAAAATATTGCGAATAGTATTTTTGGTCGTGGAGAAAATATAGGCTGCTACTCGGTTAGAATGAAAATTCGATACTCGTGGTTCTTCTCGGATCAAATTTTCATTTCAACCTCGTTACAGAATCTACCATTCTAATTTCCTATACAATTCCACGTATATTTTGTAAAAAATGTCATATGTCTAATTTCAATTGTTTTTGGGAGATTGACGTTTAACATATGTCATTTTCAGACTTTGACAGGCTGTAGCACTGTAACGGCGCATCTTAGAGAAAAATAGTTTTCACCTCCCTATCTCAGTTTTTCATTCCCTATCTAAGAGTTACAACTTTCGGTTTAACATGTTACACCGTAAATTTTTTTTTTTTTTGATTTAACATGTTAAACCGAAAGTTGATATTTTTGGATAGAGAATAACAAACCTAGATAGGTAGGTGAAAACCATTTTTTTCTAAGATGAGCTGTTCCAATGCTATAGCCTGTCAAAATCTGAAAATGGCTTATTTTAAACGTCAATATCTCAAAAACAATTGAATTTAGACATATGACATTTGATACAAAATTTACGTAGAATTATGTAGGGAATTAGAAAATAATATAGTATCTAGGGTGTTTCATTTAAAATAACTATGTTGCCACAAACACCCTGTATTTAAATCCGTAAATCCTGATACGACAGCATTCGAGAGAAAAATATTTTTAAATATTTCATTAGGAGGTACTAAAATAAACGCCAAAATTGATCTTTTTTGGTATTGTGGCCACGCCGCCACTGGAGGAAATCTAAAATGAGTGCCAAGACAAGAGTTACAAGTTTTTGTTTTTATTTGAAATGTCAATTAATTGAGGTTTTTAAGTTAAGAAAAAAAATGAAATTCACCTCTTCAAAAAAATCCGAGATTAACACAATCATAATAAAAACAATGGCTCAAAATCCGATTTACGAATAAAACTTTTGTCGCAATTTACTACATCACACAAATATACACAAAGCACAATAAATAACCATAATATCATTTTAATAACGTCATTTTAGGTGTTTTTCAATCTCTCAAATGTTATAAAAAAATATGTGTCCTTTTTTCATTTTATTCTAAATAATAAATTTTATTCACTATTCCTCCCCTATTTTATTCTGGTATATAATAAACCTGATGCCTATAATGTATCAGAAAAGCACATCTGCTGTAAGGGAAAAATACAGTTTCCCTAGGAACACGTGTATCACATCAGATAAAACTTTATCCTGTTTCATCTAATATAAAATAACAAAGAAAATGGTATTTTCCCAAATATTTTGAAAAAAAAAATATGATTATAGGACGTGCAGGAAAATATTGGAAACATAAAACAGGCATATGCGTATGTGTTTTCTTTAGTAACCCTTATTTCTGAAATTATTGACTGATCGTATTTGTTGAATGTTTTTTTCTTGTTTTCGTAAATTGAATTTTGCGCTCTTATTTTGTTAACAACCTCCAAAAAATTGTTTTATTTATTACCGAATTATGGTAATATAAAAATTATTTTGGAAAAAAAATTTATGAAAAGGGCCTACACACACTCAAGTCTCCAGCAAAAACATCATTACTAATTTTTACGATGCGAATTATTGTTTGAGTTTGTCCGGTATTTTTTATCATAAAAATGCAGTGTTATCATAACTCTAAAGGATAAAAGGAAGTGATTCTAATTCAGCGTGCAACATTTGACCCTAACACACGCACACACAAAAACATTACAAGTTAAATAAAAGCGTTTAAAAATGTTCTTCCTCGTTTGGAAATGTGCTTGCAAGCACTTAAAAAATTACCAATTACCAAGCACATTAAAAGTGCTTACAAGCAGTTTTAATGTGCTTGGTGCTTGGTAAGAATAACCAATTAATTACCAAGCACTCACTGACAGATGGAACGCCGAAGTCGACGATCGGATTTGTCTCTAGCTTTTGAGAGTGCGTATGTCGTGTTTCGCTGTTAGTTTTCAATTCATTTATGTAATCTTAGAATTTAATATAAACTCACTTAAAAAACGGCCAAGCGGAGCACTTCGATCGTGGCTTCGATCTATTTTGGAGAGTTTTCGCATGACACACTTTGTAGTATATAGTTACATTTTTAAAAGGATAATCGTTTTTTTTGCTTTGAAAAATTAATTGGTGGGTCAAATTTATAGGTGGGTCATCGTCCAAATGACCTTATGGACAAGCCGCGCCTGATATGTATTGTCTCTCGCTGTTTTCATTATTTTCTATACAAACTGTCCAAATTTAAACTTACTGATTAGAAATGCATTAATTTTGTGGCTGTAATGAGAAAGCATACTCAAAATTCATGAGACAATAAAAGCTGGTGTCATCAACTATTCCAAAATTCAGCTTGTTTTGCTTATTTACTGTTATTGCACTGGATTGCACAACGATTATTAATCAACTGCTAAAGCCTTGGATTATGCATATTAAATTGTTATGTCATTAACACTGCCGCTGTTATTTATTTTTTATTAATAAATTAATATATGTGTACTGTATTTCATAATACAATATATAAATGTGTAAAACAGCATTATATAAAGTCGGTGGCAAAACATTGATGGCGCTTCTTCAAATGTTCCGGAAAGAAAAAACATTTATCCTGCGATGCTAGGAACATTGTAAAAATTGTTTATAGTTCTTTACTTAACGCTAGTGATGCTGTGAGTGTGAGTGAAGTAATTCGACTAAGATACCTCTGACTACAGTGGAAAGAATCGTGTCAAATCGCATCGAGTCAAGAAAGTAAAGATGCTGGTTCCAGTAAATGTTTCGACGAAGCCGACAAGGACTTGATAAGGCGGAAAGTCGACACCATGTACGAAGAGCAACGCGTATTTACATTAGAAGCTCTGAAGCAATGGCTCACTAATGACGAAACCCAAATAAGCTGATGGCCCTTGAAGAGTTATAGATATTGCACAATTGACAATAAGCAAGTACTTATGGAATCCCAGCCATTACAAAGAGGGCATCATAAGTATATAACATTGATAAGAAAATATTGTTCTGAAAATTATCCAATAATTTACTTAAAAGATACTTCATAATACACCATCCAAAGAATGATCCGATTCTTCCGGCAGGTATAAAACAAGAGCTCCGTCAAATAAAGGAAAAAGAATTCCATTTTATATGCCGGGTCAGAAAGCGGTTGGGTCTCAAATGACTTGTGGCTTTCTGCAAGGCATATTAAAGGCTCCTGCGTAGACTATCATGAAGATCTTACCTTATTATTGTATATTTAATACTTTAGAGCACATGTGGCATGTGGCACCAATAAAAATCAATTGTTAGGTCACAAAATACTTCTCCAACTTTAAAATATAGTGTTGTAGAATTAATAAAAAAATGAGTTAATAATATTCCTCCAGGTAGATGAAAAATTCAATCCATCATGTAATTACTGTAGAAAATTTTTATGTTATTCTGCGTGATACAATTAAACCGATTCTAATTAATTTAAATGAGGATAGTGACAGCGAAACAGAACTAGATATAGAATAACATTATACTTGTAAATAAGTTAATAATATATTTTTTCAGTTTATTAAATGATTTTAAACACATCATACCAGTAAAATTACTTAATTTCCTTAGTACGACCCTTTACAGCAAGCACCTTTATACTATTGCCAAACTCTTATCCCTACAATGGGATCGACTCTTTAGTGTTATGGCAGTTAACAGGTCATAACCATTTATTGTAAAAGAACTAAGTATATCTATTATTTTCCACTTTTATCATGTCATTGTCATCTGACGAAACTACAGTGTTAGCGAGACATGTCATTTTCTTTTGAATAAAATGGAAATATACAGGCTTCACTTGGTTTTACTGGATCCTATAATATTATAGTTATGAATTACCACCTAATATCGGCTGAATGAATTAATTTTTTATTTTACTATTAAAAATTAGGGTAGGTTATAATATAGATCTTTTTTTTCAATCTATTATTTAATAGTTGACGTCAAAAATGTAAACTGTCTGGCAGTTTTAAAATACAGAGCGAATAGTTTCCGCAGAACGAAACACTTGTCGTATTATCAACGTGTCTTTTCCCATTTAAAACTTTTAATTGTTTGGGCTATATTAAAAGTTAAACAATATTTTTGTTTTGTCTGAAAATTCAGAAATACAAAACGTAAGGCGAAGAGGTTTTTGTTTTGAGGGTATGGGCTATGTTTTTAGGTATCTAAATGTTACAGATTGCGAAACATATTGACAAAGATATAAGTTACCCTAATATTTTTTATAAAAGCAAATTTTAAAAGAAATTTGTTGGTAGTTTATTGTAAATGAATTCTTAAAATTACGTCTGAGAAAGATTATTTTCTGAAAATTGTAACTTTAACTAGGTACCATTTATGGCATTGCATTAACCCCCTTAATTTGTACAGAGTATATTAGGAAAAAAAGTTGAGTATATCCAAAAGAAAAAAATATCAATGAAAAAGTTTGGATATGAATTTTTTTATTAAAAAAAAACAACTTGAAAATCATTTTAATTTAAAAAAGCACAAATTCACAGTTAAAAAATTATTATTCCATCCGCGTCTAGCCTCTTTTATTTAAAAATAAAGTAACTACTGTTTAATGAACATAAGCATTCTGTAATTTTTTATATGAATACTTTTTTAAAGGAAAAGCACATTATGATTTAAAAAATGGTTAAAAGAGTCAGCAACCATAAATAATTGGGTTTAAGCATAGAGGAGTAATAGGATAGCTGAAGTTCTTCTTTTCGAAATTATATAATAATATCTTTGTTGGTTAAACTTTTGTCAAAAAGAGTTTATGAAAATAAATTTAAAAAGGGTAAAAAAATATACAGTGGGTCCCAGATAAGTATACGCTCTACAGGGATATCGTAAACTATAGAACATACAGAGAAGATTAAATTAGAAAAAAAGTTTAGCCCTACTAAATTTGGCAACATTGCGTTTTTAAATAAAAAAAATCCGAATTCTTCCGAGGACATTTTTGCAATTTCATTTTTTTTTCTGACTCTATTTAAAGATATATGTTAAAATAAAGTTTACATTCTTATGACTACTCTTTCTCCTCTATAAGTTGGTGTAATTAGATTTTTAATACGACGTTTCGTTTTTCAAAACCATCATCAACTTTGCTTTTTAAATAGTCTGGAAATTTTATTTTATTATTTTTAAATTCTCCTTCTTTCTTATAATTTAATGAAGTATCACATCTAGTATTAGTAACACGTTTCAAACCTAACCATCAATAAGAATATGCGCAAATTCATCTTATTTGAAACTATTTTATTTTCAATCTCCTTAATTTAATTTGTCTCAACTGTATAGTAGCACTTATTTAAATAAATCATAAATACTTGTCAAATGACAGATTAGGTTAATATAATCGTTTAGCTAACGCATAAATAAACTTTTATCTAATTTTTTTGAAGAAAAACTTTTATGTTTTTGAGGAGTGTGATTGTAGTTTTTTTAAATAAAAATTATGGAAGCATTATTCAAGAGAAAAAAAATTGGATATGATTTGTTGTTGACGTCCAGAGCAAAATATTTGTAGTTGGCTGTGGAAACAAAAGGACGTTTAAGATGAATTTGCACTTAGTCTTATTGATGATGAGTTTTTAAGTCCGAAATGTATTATTAATACTAGGTGTGATATGTCATTGAGTTATAAGAGAGAAGAGGACTTTAAAAATAATACAATAAAATTACTTGATTATTTAAAAAAGCAAACTTGATGATGGTTTTGAAAAAACGAACCGTCGGATTAAAATATTAATTACACCAACTTATAGACGAGAAAATGTGGTAATAAGAATGTAAACTTTATTTTAACATATCTATTCAAATAGTCAGAAAAAAATAAAAACGATATCGCGAAAATTCGGTTTTGCCCAAATATCTTCGGAAGGATTGGGAGTTTTTAATTTGACAAAATGTTGCAGAATTTAGTATGGCGCAACTTTTTCTAATTTAACCATCTCTGTATCTTCTATCTATGGTTGACGAGTGTATTGTAATCTGGGACACCCAGTATATACGAACTCCCAATTGTCAAAATGTCAAAAATAAAATCTTTATGTCAAGATGAAGTCCGTGATGACACAATAAACGTGTCCCAGGTTTTCGTACAGATAGTCATATTGGTTGGCATAAATAACCCTTCATATGAGCACTAACTTTTATATTTTCAATCACAACCATCATATTTTCTACGTTGCATTTTTTTTTAAAGGTTTTAAAAACATTCCAAAAACACACATCCATCAGCATCCACGCCACAAAATAAATTCTATCCTAAAGTTTTTTTTATTTAAAAATGGCTTCAAGTTGATGGGTTATAATGGAAAAGCAACATGTTCAGTTTATATACCCTTAAAAGCTTTTTTATTTTTTGTTTTTCTGAATTCTTTGAAAACAACTTTGCACCCGATATTAATTTAAAGGATATATTTTGATCATGATATCTGCAAATTTAAAAACTTATTAAGCAAAGGAACTGAAAAAGGGATTAATAAATTAATATTCCACATACCCGAAATTTGTTTACCATTACTTTGTGTTGTGAATCTGCCTTTTGCATTGCAATACGCAGGAACGCCAAAAAAATGGATTCCCTGGGGCCACGTGTGCAATGACTGCCCTTTTTTACCTGTTCATATTGGAGGGTAATAACCTAATATAACTCCACAGGATGCGAAATGACGTATTCTATATTTATTAAAAATTAAAAAATAAAGTAAATACGCTACTACGCCATTTATTACGAATCAAATCAATACATGCAAAACACAAATCCACTAGAAACCGTAAACTAAAGACAAAATAAGACAATGGTAAGCCACACAAATAGGACATGACATTTTGCGCATTACCAAAACAGTCTGCAATTCACAAAATAGATACCTAAATCTGATTAAAGCAGAAACTAAAATATTGTCACTTAACAAAGTGATATGACGTGAGATTGATCTTATACATATTTAAACACTATTTAAACTCAATTACCTAGCAAGAACTACGTTATTCTGAACCCTCTCGTTTTGCATTGCAGATTATAATAATTAAAGTGGGTGATAACAAAAGTTTCAGACAGTGTTTTCTTTAATTGACATTTTAGGATGTGGACACAAAGAGAAAAAATAGCTTTTAATTTTACCTACCTGACTTCTAAATCAAAGCTTGCTATTAAAAACAATCCCTAAAGTTGTATATTCCTTCATACAGTGTCCCCTCTAACTAAATTCTTATTATCTGCTGCTCATTGGCTATCAGGCGTAAAATAAATTATTGCGGATTTTTATAATGTTACCGTAATAGAGACAGTTTAAAGAATAAATAATGTGTGTCACTCTCGGTGAAACCTTTGCAAACACGACCGTAAACAACGTAGTTAGTAGTCTTTAAAGAAATGTAATTATTCTGACAAAATTCATGAATGTATGACTAGCATTTTCTTTGACGGTTTATACTACATATGTAGAAACATGATATACGTTTTATTGTTGTGTTCAAAGTTATTTAAATTACTATAATTGTCAGGCGAGTGGAGACAAAGATGTTTTATGAAGATCAGTGGTGTTTTTTAAAACAAATCTATCATCAAATGTATTTGTGTATCTAAACAAGTTATATATTTAAAATTTTATTGTAATAATGTAGCAGTACACATAGTTATTCATTCTATCGATTTATAATATTAATCTATGAACTTTGACTTTTAGAACTTTTAGAAGAAAATGTATGAACTTAAAAAGTTATTAATATTTATTTTCTTATTATTGTTCGTAACTGTTTTTTATCTGTAGGTTTAATAGTAGGACATTTAATTAATTATACAAGTATAGATTTTTTTAAGGAATTTTTTTATTAGAAAGTTATAATTTGACTAATCCTTGCCCATTTCTTTTTGTATATTTATTTACTACGGGTTTTAACTCTAATTTTGATTTAAAAACCTGATTAAGTGAAAACACAATCATTTCGAGTTATATTAAGCTCTTTGTTCAATATTTAACTCCATAATATTATTGTGGCTTTATTACGTTTACTTAAACGAATATGGGTAAAATGCCTGAGGGTAAATATGCTCGGGCAGCATATTAAAACAAAAATATGTAGCAAAAAGAGCATAACCCTTCGCTCTGTATAAATATGTTATCTACCTCAGTCAACAAACGGTCTATTTAGTCCATTTTGGCTTGAATTAAATAAAATTTTGTAATGGTCTTTTTTATTTTCGTTTTTATTAATTTATTTACAAGTAGGGATAGAACAGACACACACAAGTGCAGTAAAGCATCCACGTTGTGGTATTGGCTAGGGAATAGAAATGTTTAATTATTAGAACATCTGACACAGTTTGATAACTACAAATATTCTTTTTCTACTCCTTTATTACTTAACGTTGTTTTACGTACAGTTCACTCTATAAGTGAATCCATTCTTGCGCACAACTGTGCGTAAAGAATAAAAACGCACAACTGTGCGTTATGATGCCTAGTATAATAATCAAGTTAGTCTTGAACCACTCAAATCGTGATATTTATCCATTTTGGGTTGTGAATATTTGACAGTGACATTATCATTATTGTAGATTTGAAGTTCAAATCGATACTTTAGAAATTATAAACCGATCTTTAATTTATTAGTAAGAGTCTTATAGTTATTTGCGATATAAGTGTTGTAAAGATTCATATTACAACACGAGATGTTAAAGTTGTCAAACGAGGCGTCAGCCGAGTTTAATAAAACATCGAGTGTAGTAATATGAATTTACAACAAGAATATTGTACTAAATTTTATCTACTTTCATCTATTAAGTTTACTAATCAAGTTTTTTATGTTACCTTTCGCATAGTTACTGTTTCGCATGGTTACTGTCGAAACTTTGTCAAACAAATTCAAAAATATAAAAAGCGTTTTTAGAAATGAACGATTCTAATGGAAGTTTACCCTCTGATATAGAAGCAGCGCCAAACGAAGCGATCTTAAGTTTAGTTCCGACAAAATCCAAGGCGAGGTATGAGTTGGAGTATCAGAAGTTTGAAGATTGGTGCAAAGCTAACAAAATAAAGGAGGTGTCTGAGAAAATCCTTTTGGGTTATTTTTCCGTAAAGCAACGCTCCCAGAAACCATCTACACTATGGACTCACTACTCAATGTTGAGAACTATGATTTCAGTCAAGAAAAATCAAGATATAAGCATATAAGAAGTTCAGAGGGTTACAAGGCCAAAAAGTCCAAAGTTTTCATAAAGGAAGACGTATGTAAGTTTCTCAGTACTGCAGATGATGAAACATATTTACTTATAAAGTTTGTTATTTGTTATAATAATCGGCATTTTTGGGGCTTGTCGGCACGAAGAACTAGCTAAGTTAATGTTGGATCATATTGAACACAATGATTTGTATATAAAAATTGTGATTCCATTCTCGAAAACCAAAATTATGCGAGAATTTGTTTTAACAGAAGGAAATGTGACAGGTGTCAACTGTTTAAGTATTTTTCAAAAGTATGCTAAACTTCGTCCTCTTAATGCAACTCACAGGCAGTTTTTTGTATTCTATGGAAAAGGAAAATGCACCTCCCAGCCTGCCGGAATTAATAGTTTTGAAAGTATACCAAAAAAGATTGCAACAAAACTTGGATTGAATAAACCCGAAGGATACAAAGGACATTGTTTTAGGAGGTCCTCAGCCATCATTCTAGTTGATGGTGGTACAGATATGCAGATGTTAAAGCGTCATGGGGGGTGGAAATCCTCTTCTACGACAGAAGGCTACGTTGAGAATTCTTTAGAAAATAAGAAACAAATAGCAAAGAAGATCATGGGGTCAGACACGTAGTTAATGATTGGAAATTCGAACGTAAAGAGCTCGATCACATCCACTTCTGGTATACAAATTTCTAACTGTAAAAAGTGTATTATTAATGTTTATAATAAATCTTAAGTGTTATATTTTAATTAATAATTGGTAATTAATTTTATTATTGTTAATAATAAATCATTCTTCTAAAAAGTGTGGTTTTATTTAACAGCAAAAATTTAATAAAACCGTCTTTTTTTCATTACAGCACTAGTGCTGTAAAGACATCTATTACAGCACTAGTGCTGTAATAGATGCCCATACAAAACAATTTATTGAACTGTAAAATTCATATTACTGAATGAAAGTAGATAAAAAAAAGTATTGCTTGTTATAAAGCAATTACGCACTCATATAATTACCGGACTCGCCGCCACGCGGCTCGTTTGCAATTTTTCCATTCGTGCGTAATATGATTTTATCACACTTAATATTCTATTACGGAAAAAGAGCAATAATTTATACAATATTGTATTATATCAGTTTTAAAAAAATTGCTTTTTCTTTCAGGTTGCTTATTCAGCGAACGTATTTGCTTGGAAGAGGAGTGGTGTTATGACGGTAAGAACAAGATTTTTAAATTCACTTTGTTTTTAGTTAAGTTGATATAACATTGACCCATTTTAAAAATATGGTAATTATCTATTATAGCTACACCGCGCTAACATTGATGATTTCTTTAGGAGACGTCGAAAACGCTTAGTTTTTGAAATATTCCTTCTTAAACTGCCGTTTTTAGAGGGTGAGTGCATATGGATTCTTTTTGATCACTATTTTTTTATTGTACCATTGCGCCCAAAAAAAACTGGGACAGCAAAATGTAGTTTAATCTCCCAGACTATTAGCTTGTTTTAAAGTTGTCAGTTTAATTCAATTTTGTGACTGACAGTGACGTGTTAAAAGAAATATTTTTTGAAATGCCCGCGTTAACCACTGAGCAAAATGCGATAATTTACACTCGATTATGGGCATCAAATAAGAAACATCGCAGATTAATTAGGGATTAGCAAAAATACCGTGATGTTAGCTAAGCACAAAATTGCTGAATATGGAGAAAATTGTAAGAAAAGCAGGTTCTGGTCGCCCCAAAGATCCTCCCTTTGAAACAGCAATAAAAGCTAAAGAAGAAACACATTTTCCTGGTTCGGCTAATACAGCGCGTAGAGGAATCGTAGTTCAGATATAAAGAGTTGTGGTGTCGCCAATAAAATATTTTTGACCGAAGCAAACAAACAGAGAAGAGTAGAATTTGCTTATGAATGTATAAATCAAGGTAATATATGGGAAACCGTAATATTTTTCGATGAAAAAACCTTTCAATCATGCAATAATGGGAAAATTCGCGTTTATAGGCCTTCTGGTACGGGATACTATGAAAGATATACAAATAAGACTTATATATAATATAGTCAAGGAGCTACTCTACAACAACAATTTTGCTGTCCCAGTTTTTTTTGGCCGCAATGGTATATTCTTCAGATTTACCCTTCTTCTTCATTAAAAAAGCAAAAACATCTAATTTTCTGTGTTTATCTAATAAAGTTTTTACTTAAACTTGTGACATTAAAGGATGTTGTTTGTGGACTGTAACAGTCTACTATGTGAAAGTATTTTTTTGCATTCGACCTTGCATTTGATTATATTTTTGATTAAAAACAGCTCAAAATTAGGGGAGACGGAACACAAATGACCAGACTAAATAACATATATTGTTCCCTTTACTCGTTTTTTCTTTAAAATAGCATCTTAAACAATTAATACATACGAAGTTATACGTCCGAAACCTAACCTCTACAATACTACACTTTAAGAAGGATTATTTCAAAAAATTAGCGTTTCCGAGATAAACGACTTTTAGATTCGTAACCTATGCCCCAAAATACACCATCCCTGAAAAAAAATCTCAATTTTGGCGTGGCGTAGCTATAACAGGTAATTACCCAAATATGTTTTATAACATTTATTGGAAAAGTATTTTATTCTTTTAGATTTAGCTTTTGGTCGATGTCTACCAGGGGTAGGGGACTTAGATGAGGATGATCTTTACAAGTAAGTGACATAAAGACTGCTATTTTATATATTGTGTATTTTACCTAATGAAATAAATTTAAAATGTATTCTCACCCATGCAGTGTGGCCTTTTTAATGAGATCTACTTAATAACTAAATAATCAACACCACCAAAAAGTATGCACACAAAACAAAATGGACTATATTTTATCTCACAACCGTATTTTTCATATATATTTTTATTAAACTTTCTGGTATACATTTTCCCCGGCTTGTGGAAGACACCTTAATACTTAGATTAGGCGTAGGACGTCCGTTTCGTTCAATTTCAAGTTTTTTGTCAATATTTAATCTTGAAAAGTCCTTATATTTCAAAATTAAATCCATTTTTCAATTATCAAAACAAAACAGTTAACTTAAAAATACCGACAAACGCTGTGTCATACCACGCCACGGCTGGACTAAAAATTTTGCAGCTCTATATGTAGATATATGTAAACATGCTCCGTAAACTATAGAATATATCCCGGCCTAAAAACAATTCTCATTTGCCATTGGTTGACTCAAGGTCGACCACTTATTTTGTGACGTATAATAACAGTTCTGTAACGAACAGCAAACGTAATCGAATTCGATAGATGGGCGCCCGCGACTAAGTGCGGACCAGACAAACTACATGGATACAAATTATACTTAGATCAAAGAAAAAAATAAAAAATTTTGGTTTTGCAAATATAGGATAATCAAGACACAAAAAATAAAGATATATAAATAAATATTTTCGTATTATCAGAACAGGTGCTGCAGCTCTGCGGCTCCTAGACACTAGCCGCCCCTAGATTTTTTTTCAAAAAACTAAATGCTTATATCTGACCTTAAATTTCTGACCTAAAGGACATTTTCTTTAGTAACTTCGTTAAGTGACTATGTAAGTATTTAATTTAGTATCTTAATTTCCCTTTGATTCCAACTGAGTGGAAATGCTTTTTCATGTTCAATTTACTAAGAATACCAGGAAAATTACCCACAAGTAGGTTTCTTTTTCTATCGCGTTTTAATAACCAGCAAAGAGTAACCTTCTGACATTTCTTTTGCCTTTGGAAAGCAACTCGGCAATTTAAATCTAATTTTAACAAAAATGAGTGGGTAGCGGATGGCTTTATGTTAACTTTACATTAAAGTTATTTTAATTAAGTGCAACTTTAGAAGTTAGGTGGGTTTGCTACTTTGTGTTGGTCTTTTCTAATTTATATATATAAATAATTTTTAATTACTTAACGGTCCATCATTGTTATCGGTAATCATTTCCACCCGTATTTAGATCTAATAGTCCCACAGTAGTTGTATTTTCACCATGGCATTTATTTTACAAACCATATGACGCTTGTGTGTTAATTTGATTTTTTTTGTAATTAAATCGTCTTACCCATAAATAATTTAACCGGGATGTTGTTACTAATACAGTTTTAGTTCTATTATAGTATCAGTATCGTTTTGTTCCTATTATAATGTACGTGTGTTTGTTTTAAAAACAATTTTAAAATATTTAACTGTTTATAAGGTCTGATGATTCCCGTTTAAGACGAAACATGTAACCATAATAAACAGACCGAAAAATTTTGAGACCGAGAATTTGTGTTTTTTTTTCTTACAAAATATCTATTATAGAAACACCGTACGTACACTTATCATTTCAAACTCAGAACTGTCAGTTTAGGACGGTTTTATATTTAGAACCCATATCGGGTTGTATAAAGATTTTTAACTATAATTAACTAACCAGAAAGTTTGGCTGTGACATAAACGATAACCTTAGTTTTTAATTTACTAATCAAGCACCTTTGATTGTGGGTAAATAATGCCTGCAAAAGTTATTTATGTCACAGTCAATGCTGGTTAGTTAATTATGGTTAAAAATCTTTATGCAGCCCAACAATTCACAAGGGCCCTTAGATCAATCAACAGTTAAAGCGTTAACTACTAAACAAAGGGATAACATGTATCTTCTCGAATAAAATTTAACCGCAATATTAAACCAAAATAACCTCCGTGGTAGAAAACAATCAGATAACAACAATTTGGTAATGTCGAAATATTGATGTATTTTACATTTTTGACAGTTTCCCGCTTGGAATTTATAGGTTAGGTTTAGGAAAAAAGAAATGAAACAAAATAAATAGAAGTCTTAAATAAGGTGAAATGGGGTAAGTGGTGATCTGGGGCAAGTGTTTTTTTTTGTAATAATTGTAAAAAAATTACTTTTAAAAACTAAAACTACAATAAAATGGTTTTTTGGACTTTTATAGACCCCAACATATTGTTAAAAAAATTTTAATTTTTTTTTTTAAGTAACACAGCTTATGTCAAATGTATCTAAACTTCGTCTATAGTTACAAGTTACTTCAAGAATTTTTAAAATTTTTAATCTGTACTAATTTAAAACTTGGGTTTAAAGTTTTTACATCCTCAAAGTTGTAATCACTAACGTTATCTCTTGTATTTTTTTAACACTTCGATTTTTCAGTTTTAGGTCCATAGTTCCTACTTGACCCGGTTTTTTTTGTTAGTGGGGTAAGTGGGGATTAGTTCCCACTTGTCCCATTTAAATTTTTTATATTAATAAAATTCAAAGTGCAAAGTTTTAAGGAGTTGAAAAGTGAGATTGTGCATAATCTGCAAAAATTATAAAGTAAATAAAAACTTTAAAACCGTATTAGGTAGTTTTAAAAAAAGTTATAGAAGAAGAAATCTCTAAAATATAAACTTCTTTATTTTTAGGAATTTTTTTATCTGAAAAAAGCCTGTTTTTGGTGAAGTCGCAATAGATTAACCCATTTGCTCCAGTTGAATATAACATTACTCAAACGCGATTGTTGAATACACTTACCCCAGTACCTGGGGCAAGTTCGTTCTATGGGTATATTTTAACTTTTTGTTTAAATGAAATTCTTTTGTAAATAATTAAACAAATTTTGTTGTAATTGTAAATATCACTAAGTATTTCCTGTTTAAAGCGCATCTCTGTAACTCGATTTTTAAAAAAGTTATGTGGTTTCTAAGGCGACCTTTTATATTTTTAATCCCCACTTACCCCACTTCACCTTATGTGTTTTTATTATAAAACGAAAATTTTATACAATGTGTGAAGGAAATTAGGTTAAAAAGAATAGGGCTGCGAATTTTTCTAACTAGATCTCTTAGAGAAAATGTCAAGCCTTTTTAGTTAGGTATTGTAACGTAAGCAGATTTATTTATGGGAGCAGTGTAAAAAGATACAGATTAAATAAGTTGGCTATACCAGCTTTCTGGAATTTGTATGAAAACTGGGGTAAAGTTTTCAGAAAATCAATAGAAGTTTCAGATAGATTCAACAAGTTGCTAATTCATCAAACATGTCCCGAAATTTACCAACAATAAAACAATAGGTAGTTCATTAAATTTTGATGGATTGTGTTCAAGGGCGGGTCATGGAATTTGAGCCTGAGTATTAAAATATTTTAAAGATTAGACAACTCATTGTATATTATTTACACATAACTGGATAGGCTTAATAAGTGACAAGCCTTTTGGGATTATTACGCTTGGTGGGACGGTTGTTACTGTCATGATATATAATCAAATATTTAATTTTAAAAATGTCAAAACAAATGAGATTTGGAAATGTCTCTTTGTTCGAAGTAAATGAAAATCTAAAACATTTAATAGTATATTACATAATAAGTGATGAAAGTGATACTTTTCGAGTCGAGTGCGGAAATTCTCCGAGTTTTGTACAATAGTAATGTACACTATTTTTCCTACGACCACAAAGAATTATTAAAAAAGACTTTGATTTGTGAAAAAAATATTTCAACACTAGTGTTGGAAAAAAAATAAAACTAGTGTTGAAATTAGCATATTATATAGATGATGTTCCACTTAATATCTGGTCTCATAGATAGCCAATAGGCTTTTCCTTTATTTGTAGTTTAACTTTTTCATATTTTATAAACCAGAAATAACTAACCCTGGATTGACTTCTAGATTAACCAGAACAAAAAATTTTAAATTTAACCAAGGAAAGATGCATTAAACATACATTTAAAGCTCCACCCAACAATTTTCGATTCAAAATAATTCTATAAATTATTTATTGTTATTATAAAAAAAAGTCAAATACTCCGGATGGGAATCGAACCTCTGACCTTGCGATCTGTAGGCTAGAGCTCTATTCTTTACGCTATCGATACCAATAAGGATTTGTTGTTTAAGACATGATACTCTTTTCAGCGCGATTTGTTTTTTTTCTGGTAATAGATTTTCCTGTATATTATTAACATTTTTTATAATTTTAGATGGGGTATTTTCACACTCTAATTCTGAATCACTCGGCAATTACATGATAAATAAGTTTTCCAAAATTTTTTATTTTTAATAAATAGGGATTGTCTGTCAAATTGGACTAGGATCTTCATTGATTAAAATTTTAAGCGAGGCTAGGCCTATAACTCCTCTTAATTATTGATAAAATATTAGCTAAAATCTAGTACATTAAGTTCGTGTTGTGTGAGGGGTTTGAACCTGGGTCCCTCATTGTCGTGGTAGCCTGTATGGACCTGCCTGGTGTTGTGGTTGGTGGGAATGGCGGATTAACGGGTTCTGGCTTTGTTCTGCTATGTTGAAGTAATTGTTGCTGGTGTTCGTGATGTAGTCTTGGATCGTTTCCATTTTAAGGTCTCTGTGTAATGTGGTATTACGTACAAACCATGGTGCGTTAGTTATTATTCGTAGCAATTTGTTTTGATATGTTTGTATTTTGCTTTTCCCCGTCATGCAGAGTGTTGACCATATGGGGCGGCATACAGTAGTGCTGGTCTTATGCATAGTTTGTAGATGGTAACTTTGTTGCTAACTCGACAAATACATGATAAATAAGTTAAACACTTTACAATTAGTGCTTTCTAAAATTTGCTCTTTTTAATAAATAGAAGTTGTCTGTCAAATTGGCATCATATGTTTAAATTAAATAGTGTGCCTTGAGATTTCAACACGCGTGTGATAAATGGCGCTTTCTAGCCAAATTAACCGTGCTTGTTTTCTCATTGTCATAGGTCGTCGTAGGGAAAATTATAATTATTTTTAAAATTACACAAACGGCATTGCACTATAATTATTAATAATAATATATAAGTAAGTACCTAACATAAAGCTGTAACCCACATAATGATACAAATCATATTTCAAAGATTTGTGTTTTAGAAACATCATATTTAAAATCAGCAGATTTTGCTTGATATTTTAGCCATCACCATGTATATATGTATCAATATATGTATGAAAAAACATACAGTGAAGTCACACATATTGTACAGGGACATTATTTTAAGTGTCTCACCCGATTGGCGACTTTGCTATCGACCACAATAAAAAAACAATTATGTATTCCCTAATAGCTTTTAGTGAAAAAGCCAAATTTGATGTAAAAAAAAATCTATGTTTACAAATTTGACAGATACGACGCCATATTGGATTTTCTTAAATGGCAACCCTACTTTATAGTAAGCCAGCTGCATTCGCTTATTTGTTCCAACATTAAAAATATATAGTTGTTAACATTTATTTTCAGCCGTTCCGGAGATACGAGGCTTCGAAGTTGGTGATTTTGTTATCATCGAATTAACAGAAGCTTTGAGATTAGAAACTCAATTTTTTCTGGAGATACGTTATTTTTTATGGCGGAGCCACCCATGCTATTGTCATATATGTCAGATGTCGGAAAATGACAGTTACGACGCAATTTTGAATTTTTTTAAATGGCAACCCACATTTATAACTAGGTCAGTAAATTGCATTTCGCGGTCCGATTTCAAAAATATATAATTGTCGATATTTATTTTCAACCCTTACGGAAATACGACCGTATCAAAAACTTAAAAGATAAAATCGTGCAGTGCAGTTTTTGATACGGTCGTATTTCGGTAAGGGTTGGAAATAAATATCGACAACTATATATTTTTGAAATCGAACCGCGAAATGCAATACACTGACGTAGTTATAATTGTGGGTTGCCATTGAAAATGGCGTCGAAACTGTCATTTTTGACATCTGACATATATGGCAATAGCATAGGTGGCTCCGCAATAAAAAATTACGTATCTGCAAAAAAAATTGATTTTTTAATCACAAAGCTTCTATTTTTTAATGGGGTGAGACACTTAAAACACATAATCGTACGATGCAGTTTTTGATACGGTCGTATTTCCGTAAGGGTTGGAAATAAATATCGACAATTATATATTTTTGAAATCGGACCGCGATATTCTATTTACTGATGTAGTTATAAATATGGGTTGCCATTTAAAAAAATTCAAAATAGCGTCGTAACTGTCATTTTCTGACATCTGACCTATATGACAATAGCATGGGTGGCTCCGCCATAAAAAATTACGTATCTCCAGCAAAAATTGAGTTTCTAATCTCAAAGCTTCTGTTAATTCGATGATAACAAAATCACCAACTTCGAAGCCTCGTATCTCCGGAACGGCTGAAAATAAATGTTGACAACTATACATTTTTAATGTTGGAACAAATAAGCGAATGCACCTGGCTTACTATAAGGTAGGGTTGCCATTTAAGAAAATCCAATATGGCGTCGTATCTGTCAAATTTGTAAACATAGATTTTTTACATCAAATTTGGCTTCTTCACTAAAAGCTATTAGGAAATACATAATTGTTTTTTTATTGTGGTCGATAGCAAAGTCGCCAATCGGGTGAGACACTTAATGTCTCTGTACTTAGTGGTCCAAAAGACAGTTTACCCAATAAACTAAAAATAAAATGGATTGATTTAATTTTAATGAAAATATGGGCTTTTTGAAAATTAAGTAGGTACTTTTATACTATTCCATAAATTAATGGATGCAGTGTATGCGCTTAACAAAATAAACAAACATAGGGTTTTGTTGAGGAAAAGGTATTTTAATTGTTATAAATTATTTTACAATATACAAGCAGGTCGATGGGTCGTAATTTTTTTTAAAATAATTTTACTAAATTAAATATTTTAAATTCCATTAAAATCCATTCTTCGAAAATGCCATTTGTATTTTGTAATTTAAATTAACATAACATCATAATTCCATTAACTTTCTAGAATCGTGGGATCATTTAATCCCTCTGTCTTCCATTATTGCCATGTTTTAATAAGGAAAGTATTGGAGTTTAATAATCTAAATGGTTTTAAAAAGAATAATGTTGAATTTATAAAATATTTATAAAAACATTTTTATTTCGTTTTTTATTTGAAATTATTTTATAGCCTTTATAAATCGATGTGACAATAAAATATCGAACAGTGCAATTTCATTTTATGTCTAGCTTTTAGCATAAACCTAATAACAAATTACCTCAATGCTTTTAGTTACTTTAAACGACCACCTGAAAATGAGAAAAAAAAAGCACGGTTAATTTGGTTAGAAAGCGCCGTATATCACACGCGCGTTGAAAAAAAATATTTCAACACTAGCGTTGAAATATCAAGGCACACTATTCAATTTAATCATATGGTGCCAATTTGACAGACCACCTCTATTTATTAAAAAGAACAAATTTTAGAAAGCAGTAATTGTAAAGTGTTTAACTTATTTATCATGTATTTGTCGAGTGACTCAGAATTAGAGTGTGAAAATACGCCATCTGAAATTATAAAAAATGTTAATAATATACTGGAATATCTATTATCAGAAAGAACAAATCGCGCTAAAGAGAGTGTCATGTATTAAACAACAAATCTTTATCGGTAGCGATAGCGTGGAGAATAGAGCTATAGCCTACAGATCGCAAGGTCACAGGTTCAAATCCCATCAGGAGTAATTGACTTTTTTTTATAAAAACATTAAATAATTTATAGAATTATTTTAAATTGAAATATTCCTGGTTGGGCGGATTTTGTAAATTTATGTTTAATGCATCTTTCCTTGAATAAATTTAAAATTTTTCATTCTGGTTAATCTAGAAGTCAATCCAGGATTAATTCTTTCTACGATATATAAAATATGAAAAAATGAAAAAGTTAAACTACAAATAAAAGAAAAGTCTATTAACAAACTATGAAACAAGATATTAAGTGGAATATAATTCTAAATATGGTAATTTCAACACTAGTGTTGATTTTTTTTCAATACTAGTGTTGAAATATTTTTTCACAGATCAAAAGCTTCTTTAATAATTCTTTGTGGTCGTAGAAGAAATAGTGTACATTACTCGTGTGAAAGTGATTATACTAAAACTCGGAGAATTTCCGCACTCGGCTAACGCCTCGTGCTACATATCTCCTCGTTTGATAAGTATCATTTTCATCACTTGTTATGTAATATACAATTGTTATTGATAATAATTTATTTCTGCTTAAATATGCTGTAGGCGGCGAAACAATTTTTTTATTTCGGAATAAAATAAAGATTTTTATTTACCTGAACCAACTCAAAATTTGATTATCAAGCCCAACGAGAGGGAGGTAAACATGCATGTGATATAATTCTTCTCCCACGCGAAATTTCTCAAAAGGATTATTTATAGAGCTCCCTTGTTTGGCTTCTTTCCAGCGGCGGTTTTACATAATTATATTTACATCAGTCTTATATGGACTTTTTCTCTTTTTTGGTTTATGATAAAAAAACGGATGAGCATTTTACATAGAAAACCGCCCACTTAAAAAAAATCGGCCGGGCTCCTTAAAATAATTTTTTTTAAATGGATTTTTTTTTAGAAAAAAGATATAAAAATGCTACGTGTATTAACTTAAATTTTTTTAATAAAACATGCCTACTTTTACATTATACAATGAATTTTAGATATTAATTATAAATCATGCTCTATACCTATTTTCAACCGTTTACGAAATATTAACTTTTAAAATAAAATAGACAAACGACAAAATATGAAGAGAAACTAATTTATAAGAGCAGAAGAAGCATTTCCTTTCATTTCGTCAGATCCTTCCCCAGACGCGTTTTGCTATATCATGGCTCATCAGTAGAGCTAGGATCCGACGAAAGAAAGGAGAACTCAAAGCTGCTTATGCAGCACTTGGTGGGACACACCGGCAAGATGTGGCACGGAGTGCCATCTGTGTCGTTGTCAGACACTCTTATAAGATGCTAAAAATGTCCTCCACTAACTGTTCTGCAATAGATCATATGTGGTAGATCAGTCGATTCAAAAATCCCAGTGGTGAATTTTGTACTACCTGTGGCGAAAATTTCTCGTATAACTGGTCGAATGGAGTTCTTAAGAACCTTCCATACCAGCGCGAAACGCAGCATCGTTTCCTGTCTTGTATAATTAAAAATAAAACAAATATACTAAGGGGTTTACAAGAACTTTTAGTTTAGCTGATGATACATTATTTTTTTTTTCAAGAAAAAAATTAAAAATGTATTTTAAAGTTTCAATTATACAGGGTGATTCCTAAGTTGATACTTCTTTTTTAGTTGTGACAGAAGGCATTAAAATTAACAACATTTTTAAAAACCTTTTTTCAAAAAACTTAAACATACTTTTACTTTACTTTTACTTTAAAATCCTTTATTGTCCAAAGAAATAATCTTGCTGACAAAGTAATCAATATACATACTATAATATTCACTTATACATATAATACATTGTTAATGCGAATGGCCATTGCTGTACCATTTGACCAAAATATCTATATATATTATAAGAAAAACACACAACAATTATACAAAATTAACAACACAAAAACCGGCCCAACAGTTAAAGGTTTACAAAATGAAAATAAAATAAAATAAAAATAATGGACAAGATACAGAAGTAAAAACTCTAAGTGCGGGCCTGGTCATCAAAACGTAGGCTGCTATACTTTATGTTGTTTATCTTATTAGTCATGCAATTTACGGGTCGGTGGTCAGTTAGTTGGTAATCCGTTCCGTTATGTTTTTCTGAAGCAAGTTAATTTTAAATTGGTGACACGTGAAAATGGTAAAATTTGAAAACAAACTAGTAGTTATGATGCTAATTTACAATAAGTGACGTCAAAGTGCGGCTACTGCTTCGAGATTATACGCAGAACGCTTTCCCTTGAGGGCTTATCCTACACCCAGAAGTTTTCTTAATGTTATTCAACGGGCAAGTTAGGCAGAACCGTATTTGATCCGTAGTGTAATATATGAATGTAAATACCCTATTTTTGAGTTTTTTGAAAAAAGGTATTTGAAAATGTATAAAAAAAGACGGTACATCAAATTATGTTTAACTAAGAATAGGTACCGTTTCTTGTCAAAAATATTAGATTTCTGAAGTCCAACATAAAAAAGTACAAAACTCAATTCAAAAAAAAGTTAGGTCTATTTTTACTCCACTCCCCCTTCTTTTGCCGTAATGTTTATAGTACCGACAATTTGGGATAACAAATGAACTCGGCGCACAAAATTTACCAAAACTCCAAGATTTCGTATTTTTATCATTGACGGTTTCGAAAATATTTAATAGAATCCATCATCAGAGTCCCCCTTTAGGGGACTGTAACTCGGTGATTACGGATAATTTTATATGAAGTTCTAATCTTATTTTGATCCAATTTCTCTAAATCCTAATTATTGACCATACCTTTTAGGACATCCTGTAGATACACCGTTTAATAACTAACATATTTTTATAACCCTTATTATCGCATACATTTTTATAACTAGATATTATTAGCGTGCTTTGATAATTAATTAATAAAAAAATACCCATCAAATGAAATCGCTGAAATAATGAAATTTTATTAACGACATATTTAAAAAAACTTTTTTATTTTTAATGTAAAGTTGTTTTACGCCCAACGAAATAAACCTAAAATGATACAAAAACTTATAGTTTTAAAATATATATTTATGAGGATATTACTTCTTATTTTGCCGCTGCAAGTTGTTTAGAATGCTCCCCATTCTTATTTGCTTAAATTACTGTGACAATAGTCTATTATTTTTTGCATCTGTAGGCATCTTTTGATCTGTAGGCCTTTTGTAATCTCACCATTAAAAGATAACATAACTCTTTTGAGTCCGATACATTTCTGGGTAACGTGAATGAACTAGCACATCTCTAAAAATGTATAATTTTAAATATAACATTCTAAAAAAGAACTTGTGGTTTTTCCAGACTGAATTATGTATTTCTTTATTTTTAAAAAGGACTATTTTATAAACTTTAACCTTTGACCTTTGTAAAATCCGGCATAAATATAATATTTAGCTATAAATACGAAAACAAAGGGTAAACTTTATTTTTTTGTTAGAAACAAACTAAAGCAGTGGGAACTATAATTATGTAATTATTATTAAATAATTTGGTATACAAGATTAGATTTTAACATGTTTATAGAAGAACAGTTTAAAACAGGTAATGGTTTTATTTCGGATATTTATATAGGGTGGAATAAATTAAAATGTTTGTTAAAAGTTTGCAAAAACTCATTGGTAGAATAAAGTAAATTTCTTAAATCTTCTTCTTTATTTTAAACAACATCAATTTTTTTAAAAAACGGGGTTTTTAAATATTCTCTCTAACTTCCTAAATGCCTTTAGGTTCAGTCAGTGTGACCGATTCAGTGACGCTGAACATAAAAAATGGAAAACGAATTGTTCATGCCCTCTTTTTAAATAGAAATATCTCGGGTGGGGCGAAGATGTTATTTAATAATTAACTAACCAGACAATTTTGTTTGTAAAATAAATGACATTAAGTTAATTTTTTATTTAATAGTATTTTACTTATAATTTACGCATACCAAATTTAAATAATATGTCTTAAGCCATTCCCTAGTTCGCAAAGAAGGACTGGACTTTACAATTATTATATAGCTTTTATTTTTATAGTTGCATATGGTGGCGACCCTAAATATAATCCGATTGACCTAAAATTGTATTCCTTCTTATTTTATGTCGTAGCGTCATTTCAAAGTTTAATAAAAAATCACATTAAGCTTGACATAAATCAGCAGTATTTTTGTCGGATAACATAAAACTTATAACACGCATGAGTTGGTAACTTTGGAGAAGGACTTAAAAATATTGTTCGCATGCTCGTTAGAAAATAAAGAAACGTGAATCACATCGTGCCCAATTTTCCTAGCCAATGTTTTCTGTATGAATTTATAAGTCATGCATTTTAGACATTTTTTCAAAAATTATTAAAAATATCCGCATATGCGCCTTCCCATACTCAATATCTACGAGCCGCCACTGCTAATAATGCAGTAACTTACAGCAGTGGTAGCTAAGAAGGGATGACATCTGTAGCAGAATTCTGACACCTCCCTTACCCACTTCTAAACTTCTAAAATAATCACCGCTATTTCTAAAAACTCCTCCTATTAAGAGAACTTCTAAAATACCTCCCTTTTGATGACACCCCCGCTTCTTTTATACCCCTTCGTCTCTCCCGTGATATTCCCCCTTTTAGTTCGCCACTAACTTACAAAATTAATATAATAAACATTTTTGCAGACAGAGGTTTGCGAAATATCTAAATATTGTAAACATTAGTATTTCAGAGTTGTACAATACAATTCTTGTAAACAATGTCCTTAGTAAAAGGTCGCTTGTTTAGAGCTGTTATATATTTTAACGATATTATAGAAACGTTCTCCTTCGACCTTTGCAAGTTTCTTTAATGCCATTATAAAATCTCAAGAATTTAGAAAGAACCTCCTCTTTAGGCCCACGTAACATTTTTAACGTTATTTGAATGAACTGCTTTGTAAAATAGACGTTTATATTCAACGCTTAGCTTGAAATATACATTTTCTTTTGATAAAATTGGTACGTGTTTGCCAAGAATCGTCATGGAAGCAGTGGACATTGAATGGATTTAAAAAAAAATATAATTATTTATTAAAATATATTCATGATCAAACTGTGTCTACCCCTAATTGTAAAATTAAACTACCTCCTACTTTTATAAATCCAGTTTATAACCGTGACCTGTGACCGTAATATTTTGTTTAATAATGCAGAACTTTGGAAACAGTTGAAAATACCATAATTATTTTTTTTATTTTAAGATACGAGCTTGAACAGGATTCTTTGCATGACTTGAGCAAAGAACTACGTCGGCTTTTTGCATTAGGCTACCGTTGGGGCCACTCCTACACACAATGTCGTCTTCAGGGGATGCTGTATACGCTTAAGCATGAGTAAGTACATTTTTGGTATTTAAAAAAAAACTTAATGTTAAGTTGAACATTTTCTTCGTTGAAATTTTAGAATCAAACCAAAAAATTTTCATATATAGAGCAGTAGGTTGTGCGACAGCAGGGGAAGTAATTATAGTAGAATGTGTTTTAAAAATTGCTAAAGCCTTGTTGTCACATTTATTTAATTCATATCAAGAATCGTAGTACATGTTCATCATTGTAATAATAATAATTTTTGTAATATCTTAAGCAGTTTGCAAGATTTTTGATAAAACCCAGAAAAAAATTAAAACTTTTAACACGCTGTATATGGAAAACAAAGCATTTCAGGACATATTATGTGTCTATGAACTTTTCGACTTAGTCCAGGAACCAGCCATTAAAATAGGTACATATCATTAACTAACACCCTGTATATATACAAATATCGAATTGATGAACCCCTCCTTTTGGAAACGAACATTTCTTGAAGTTTGTAAAATATAACTTACTTCTCAGGTATTTTATATAAATATAATACCAAATCTGATAAAATTAATTTACATATATTAGGTAAAACTTGTTTACCCGTTTTTATGAACTTACATGTCCTCATTGAGCATTTTGTATAAAAATAAATCCTATTTTTAAAACGATTTGTAAAAAATTGATTGATTTTCTGTCCCTAAAGCTGTTTGACGATTAGGAGAACCATTAATCTAAACACCATTTTAGGATGTCGGCGTATGACATAGACTGATTTCGATATAATGATCTGGAAGAGGCTAAAAAGCTTAGTGATTTGATTGAATTAATCTTTTTTTTGCTTGAAAACACAAGCAGTCTGTATAAAAAGCTTTTACGTCATAAAATGTTTTAATTTTGTTGCTAAAATATTTATAATCGCGATTCAATTATACTCGTGAACAGTGGCGGATACAGGAGGAAGTGGGTAAAAAAACGCAGAAACACTTACTTACGTCATAGGAGCTCCAACCAATGAACAACAAGTCTATCTGAATGGTGCCTCGAGTCTTCTTTTCTATTGCATATATAGTAGATCCTAATATCGACCAAGCTAAAATTATTTCAATAATTTAATATAATACATTCTTTACTCGCTTGAAAATCTATCCTTCTTCTATTAGAATGGACTTTGAACCCGATTCCTGTTCCCATCTTTCTGACAGCGACCTGGAAGGTGCCCTTCGCGCTCTGGAAGGGCAGGTCCAGCTTGACCCTCAGGAGGTGGCAATAATCAAGTACACGCCCAGCATCGATAACCCCCATGCTGATTTTGCTGATGAGGTGTATTATCCACCCGTGGATAATAGGCAGCAAGAGGATCTTAGAAGGAAGATTTTGGGACCTGGTGATGGAATTGATTGTAAGTAGTAACATTTGATTTTTTAAAACCATAAATGGAAATATGTCAAACCCTAAGCCAAAGGATAAGAATTCATAAAAAAAAAAAAATATATAAATTACAAAATAATATGACTTTAATCTTCTCACACTATAAACTGTCTAAGATAGTAACCTAACTTGTTGGATATTAGCTGTACCTTTGTAGATTGTTTTTAATTTTGTTATATTCTTGATGTAGTTTCTCGAGGTATTCTAAAATAATTTTAAAAATAAAAATATATTAAATTCAATATAAAATACATTTTAAATAAAACATAAAAATAAAACTGCTATTGGCAAAACAAAGCTGATGACGCAAAAATTTGAAATATCGATACACCTGTAATCGGAGTGGGCGTTATAAATAAATGAAGTAACTGAAGCGGATTTGAACAAAGGTTGTAGAACTTTTAAAACCGACAAATTCAGATTTGTATTAAATTATTATTCGATACTATAAATCTTGAATAAATAAAGCATAGTATTTTTTTACAACCAATAAAGAATAACAATGTTGGTGCATTAATATCAGTGCCTTAAGTTATACTTTTATTTATTGCAATTTTTTTTACTTTACCATGATTGTAGTGAGAGATATTGCGTCCTAGAATATCAGCAAGACCTCAGATGTGGTTTTTTAACCACCCTATATAAAAATCAAGTTGTTTAAGAACACCTTGTTTCAACACCGCCTTGTTTAAAAACCGCCTTGTTTAAAAAGTACCTTGTTTAAAAATCTCCTTCTCTAAAAACGTCCTTGTTTAAAAACCGCCTTGTTTAAAAAGTACCTAGTTTAAAAATCTTCTTCTTTAAAAAGTCCTTGTTTAAAAACCGCCTTGTTTAAAAACTGCCTTGTTTAAAAACCACTTTGTTAAAAAAAAAACAGAATGGTTTACTGTACGACTTTAAACAGAATGATTTCTAAACAGGATGTTTTTTTGAGATAGTAAATTTGGTTAGCGGTTCAAAAACCATATCTAACATCATTTCAATATTCTAGTACTTCTTGCGCATGCACAATATACGCGGATGGTGCTAAACGCATTACCTCTCATTACTATTCATGACACCGTGCACGAAATATATATTTTTCCGATAAGAAATTATTATAAATTGCCTCTTTCGCAGACGCTTTTAACTTTATGAATTGGGTGTATTTGCTATAACTATAAAAAGAGATAAAAATATATTTCTAATAAAAATTATATCTATACCTCACGGTATATTTACTTTTTTTACACAGTCACCCCAACATAATTTCAATTTTTGGACCACTTTCTAATCATTACCAACTTAATGATTCCATAATTACGATATATACGATAATTACGACTACAAGTTACTTTATATTCAGTTTTGTCCTTGTTTTGCAACTAACAACTAACATTTCAAATAATATTTGCAACTCGTGAGAACATTGTTTTGGTGTCCTAGAAAATACATTCAACAACATCAAAGTAGTAGTTGGGGCACTAGATACAAATATAACTATTCTCCTTTTATAACATTGAAACAACTTAGTTACATTCTATTCAAATGTAACGTTTCAAATTATTAAACTGATTTAAATACCACCAGCAAACGCTCTTATTTAGCATGTAAAAAATACCCAACTTAAATGCTGTTCCACAGAATTTATGTCGCCTGCCACCAACGTTATCATGACGTACGAATATGCATGTCACGGAATGCATACTTTACTTAAAGGTAAATTAAATTTATGTAACCAAAAGCTGTATAAGTACAACAGCAACGTCAAAGCCATATTTAAAACAAGAGAGTGATTTAAATGAAAATAAACAGTAATACGGAGTGCTGCGCACAGAACCAGAAAGGTGTGCAGAAAAACTGTAATAATTATTTACGTCACAAGGTTGTTACAGTATTTGTGTAGATGATTACTGGTAAGGCTATGTGTATAAAGGAGTTGAATTTAGAAATCTAAGGGTTTAAAATTGACCTGACGAGTGTGTAGCGTTTATAATAGATCATTTTTGAAAACAAGCTAATAAAAAATTTTTAAATAAAATAAATAGGTTTATTTAAAACCTCATACCGAATTAATAAATACAGCTGCATGGGATAAAATGACAAGTAAATAATTGGTTGTAACAGGTTAAACCTACCCTAAAAATCTAAGACTGGCACGAACTGTACAACCTTAATAAACATAAATAAATCTAATTACGATTCAAAGTTAAAAATTTCACACTTTGACACACAATACAAACCTATCCTTTTATGCAAAGGAACGATTCGGGGGAATAAAAAAGTGTTTAAAACTGCTTACAATCCTTTATTCAGAATACACATTTTCGGTAGAAATATTTATTGTCTAGCCAAGAAACGATTGTTTTTTCAAGCTATACTTAAAATAAAAATAAAAATAAAATAAAATAATTTTATTGAAAGAACAAATACTTGTACTAACAAAAGGTGGTTAGACCGCACAGCGTGTATTAGTAACCACCTGTAGCAAATATGAGTATAAGTATACCTAGTTACTTATACAATAATTAAGAATATTTATAATGAAGACTGGGTGTCTAGTATGTATTTCTTGATCTTATTTTTAAAGTTAATGCTGCTAAAATCAAAATAAGCGGGAAAAAGGTTAAACACATGAGCAAAAATATATAAAAAACAAGATTTAAAGAATTCGGTACGGTGTTTAGGAATATCCAGTATTTGCTTATTACGTGTGTTTACCTGGTGGATCTCCTCGCGCCTGATCATTAAATCACATAGATAGGATGGAGATTTATGGGATATGACTTTATGAATTAAACAGCTCATGTGTATAAACCTTCTTTGGCCCATACTAAACTTAAATGTATTAACAACATGTTGACTGACATGATCTCTACGCGATAAGTTATGTACAAATCTCACACAAGAGTTCTGGATTTTTTGAATTCTGTATTTATGGAAATTTGTTAGATAAGGTCCATATACTATATCTAAGTAACCAGGAATGGAAAGCACTAGTGATTCAGTCAGGGTTGTTTTAGCAGTGGTGGGCAATAAGTCCCTAAATTCATACAATGATTTAAGTCTCAGGTAAGACCTCTGGGATATCTGATTGACGTGTTTATTGAAGGTTAATTTTTTATCCATCGTGAGTCCTAAATTTCTCACTTCATCTTTCCACTGTATTTTGACATTGTTTAATAAAATATGTAAATTGTCAACATTAACATCAGTCTTAGAAAACAATATACCTTGAGTCTTATTAGGGTTAATTACAAGAGAGTTTTTTGCTGCCCAGCGCGATATATTAACCAAGTCATCGTTTATGGCTAAGATGCAATTCAAAATATTTTCTGGGGATGCGTCTAAGTAAATTTGTAAGTCATCCGCGTAGATGTGATGTAAACTGTATTTTATGACACTAATTAAATCTGAGATAAAAATGGCAAAAAGGATTGGTCCGAGGATTGACCCTTGTGGGACCCCAGACTGCACTTCTTTCCAGCTTGATGTCTCCATCTCACCTTCCCTGCTTATCCTAACAGCCTGCTCTCTGCCCAATAGATAGCTCCGGAACCAACCATTACAATCTATTTTATAGAAAGCCAACTTAGATAATAACAATTCATAATTAATGGAATCAAATGCCTTGGTCATATCTATTAAAACTAGGGGACAATAGTTTCCTCGGTCCAAAAATTGAGTGATGTCACTTGTAATTTTTAGTAGCGCCGTTGTGCAGCTATAACTAGGCCTAAACCCAGATTGATATTTGGGTAAAATATTATGTAATGTGACAAACTCATTGAGTTGGTATTTAATGATTTTTTCAAGCACCTAAGATGCAGCAGGTAGAATACTGATAGGCCTAAGATCATTCAAAGTGGGATTTTCAACTTTGGGGACAGGGGTTATAAGAGCTTTTTTCCATATGTCCGGAATAGTACCTGATTCAAGAGAGAAATTTATTAAATTTGTAAGTGGTAGTAGGCAATAAGGTAAGCACATTTTTAACATCCTAGCAGAGATACCATCCACCCCAATTGCATTGCTCTTAATGTCAGCAAGGGATGACAACACCTCAGCCTCGCCCACTAGTCGGAACTGCAATGGTTCCCACTCTTTTGATGCACCCATAGAATCGTTAAGGTTAAAGTAGTTTGTTACAGTATGTGGAACGCTAGAAATTAGTGCTTCATTAATCGCATCAGGCATCTTTAATTCCTCGGGTATATCTACAACTTTCTTAGAGGAAATATTCCATTTTTTCATTTTCTCCCAAAAATACTTGCTTTTATTTGAACCGTTGTAACTGTTTATTTGAAAATTGTAATATGCTGATTTCTCAGCTTTAATAGCTGTGCTAACATAGTTTTTCATATCTAAATAATATTGCTTGCTACCTGAAGTTTTAACCTTAGTGTACCTTCGAAAAGCCTTGTTTTTTAAGTAAATTATTTTTTTTAAATTTGGAGTAAGCCAGGGGGGCCTAGTCTTACCTAACCTAATAGTTCTGAGGGGACAGTGCTCATCAAAGACTGATAATATATTTGTATTAAAAATGTCTACTTTAGTATTGATATTGTTACAACGGTAGAGATCATGCCAATCAATATTAGCGATACTAGAAACAAACTTGTTTGAATCAGCATTTGAAAAAGATCTACATTGTATGATTTTATGAGGAGGTTTTATTTTATCACAATTTACATTACAATATACCGCTTCATGATCTGTGTGTATCGGGTCACATACACTTACTCCACACTCTGTAATTAACTCAGGTCTATTAGTCAATATCAGATCAATTAATGATTCTGATTTACCCAACCTGGTACTATCTACGATCAACTGCCTAAGATTAAAAGATTGAATAATATCATTAAAAAAATTGTAATCGACAGTACCTGGGTCAAAAAAGTTTATATTAAAGTCTCCGGTACAGATAAATATGTCGCAGCTCTGGGTAAGTTCAGGCAATAAATCATACAGACATTGTAATTCAACATGTGAAATGTTGGGTGGGCGATAAACAACTCCAACTACTACTGTAATTTTACTACACTTTAAACGTACCCAGAGATGATCAATACCATTATTAAAATTAGGAGTACTAATTAAGATAGGCTTTAACTTATTACATATGTAAAACATGACGCCCCCTCCTCTTTTATCTCGATCTTTCCTAAATATGCTAAAGTTATTTATGCTATAAGGATCAGAGGGCATGTCAGGTTTTAGCCAACTTTCAGAGATTGCGACAACATTAAAAGAAGACGATAGAATGAATTGGCGAACATCTTCAAATTTATTACAAATTGACCATGGGTTAATGTGAACAACACGAAGTCCATTTTTGTAGTTATCTTTGGCATTTGTTTTATTTTCATACATTGGATTTCTGTGCAGGGTATCTAGAATGTACTCCCTTTCCTCGAGGCAGCTTTCTGAAAATTTCTAGATTTCCTGTAGGGTCGTATAATAGTATACTTAGGCCATATCTCAGCTTTCTGGATTGCAATAGACTCCATATGAGAAATAGTAATCTTAAAAGCTGCTATCTGTTCTGACTTGATTGGAAGCTTTTCAACCGCCAGTAATTGTATGTTGTTTTCGATCAGATGAGCTTTTATTTGATCTACTGTTGTGTCAGGGTGGAGTCGAGAGACAAATATCTCCCTCCGACTCTCTACTGCAGAAATTTGACAGTGACTTACGTTGCTGCCAAGGATGGTTTTATCTTTCCTTTTTCTATAAATTACTTGTTTAAAACCATCTTCATCCAAGCCCCTGGTTTTAGACTCATCACCCAAGGTGATAACGTTTGACATTATTTCTCTTTGGCGGACCTCGTATTCTGATAATGCAGAGGCAGGCGTTTCGTCAATACCGCAGTATTTTATATCATTCTGCAGATTAATTATTTTCTCCATTTTTTCACGCTGTTGTTGTTGCATTGACTTTTCCGTGCCTGGACCCTTATTTTTATCAACTAGTGTATCCTTATTTACTTGGGAATTTGGCTTGTTTACATTGCCATTGTTATTGTTTTTTTGCACCATACGTGCCGAGTTGGTGTGCATGTTTTGCTTTTCTAACAGTAGAATTTTTTCTTCCAATAACCTCATGGTTTTGTTAAGCAAGTTTTTATTTTCACGCAATTCGGAAATTATTTCACATTTACTCGACAGTAACTCTTGAAAATTAATTTCTTCTAGACTAACCTGTGAATTTTCAGTGCTAGTTTCCTTTTCCTCCGTAGTACAGTTTGATGTTTGTGTGCATTTTACGTCCCGAACGACGCATTTGCATTGAATTAATCCCTTGCTGCCACTTAGTACTTTTAGCCCAGTTATTCTTACGAAATCTATTTAGAAAGGTTAAGATAATTTTAAACTGCGATATCCAATGGTATTCAGAACTCCCTTTATGGATTTATTAATTATTACTAATATAATTTTAAAGGAAAGAACAAAATAATCTTTTATAAATCCTTTTATTTACTTCATTTTAACAAACTTAGTTATTTACATAGTCAAGTTTAATTTTAAACATACTAATATAAAGCCTGTTAAATTATTAAATCTACATCGTTTTTCGTTTGATGTTTACGAAGTTATTATGAAATTAACCTTTGATGTTTATTTTACCAATTTAAGACTTAAATACAGGGAAAATTGACTAATCGATGGGAGATGTTTTTTAACCATAATTAGCATTTTGGAATATGTATTTTGAAATTTTAAATAATAAGGTTCATATTCGGAGAAAGAAAAAGAATACAATGTAAAACGCATTAAAAAAATACTGAAATAAGATAGTTTAGTTCAAATACGTATGTCACAATTAACTAACCAGCAAGTTTGACTGTGACATACATAACATTGGCAGAAATAATTTTCAATGTCAAAATCAATCACGAAAAGTACAATGACGTAGTAGGTGTCTACGGAGATATGATGGCGTATCTCTCAAAACCTGCGTGACGTTATCAAAAACCAGTAATGGAATAGTACTTAGACGTTACTTACAAATAAAATATTTATTATTTTAAGTTATGTAACAGCTTTTTAAAATTTTATTTCCACCATCGCCTACGTCATGGTACTTTACATGATTGATTTTGACTCTACTGGCCCGGTTACCTTAATTTTTAATTTACTAAGCAGGCACTTTTAATTTTAAGTAAGTATGCCTGCCCATGTCATTTATATCACAGTCAAACTTGCTGTTTAGTTAATTGTGGTTAAAAATCTTAATGCAACAAAATTCTATTGCAACGGCTACGATGAAAATTACGTCATAACTGTAAAATACTACGTTCAAATGCATTGTTGTTAGGTTAAGTCAGAAGTTGACATTTATCTTGGCGTCTTCGTGCGGTAGGTGTCCCATTTTATGTTTATTCCATAAATAATTAAATCTAGGCTGTAAAAATGTTCAAGCTAAAGTTATAAGATTTGTGGAACCAAATTTAGTGACAGACCAAAAACATAAAAAGATGATGGGTTAGGTATTTGTTCGTCAATATTATAATAAATGAAGTTGGGGAAGTGTAAATCACGTTGTCGCTTAATTGTTGAACAATGACGCAAGAGTAAAGAACCACTGTGAATACTGTAATGATGTATGTATGAAGTCATAAAATCAATATTTTACAATATCTAATCATTATTAATGAAACTTTTACTTTTCGGGAAAATTTCAAGAAACTTTATTCATTTTCCCGACCTTTTACTCAGCCAGCATCTGCCAGAAAAAAATCTAGGCCACTTTGTCCTTTTAATCATTATAAATGGTCGGTCGGGCCATAACGTTGTTTCTTATATTGCTTGCTGCCCGCCAACATAGTGACGTAGAAACAACCAACTGTGTGCGTAATGACCTACTTTACCACATACAAGTTAAATTAAAATCATTTTCCAAAAAAAATTAAATTTTAACTGCTTTTTAATTAATTTATTAATTACAAATAAAAGCATGGTTAAAAGAGCAGAAAACGACATATAAAAATGTGGTAGATCATTTATTTTATTGGTTTTTAGCAACAGCACAGAGGAATAATAGGTCAGTGCTGTCTCCCAAAGGAAAAAAATGTCCTACTAAAAATAGGACTTTTCACTATTTTGTATATGTATTCGTGGGATTATTTTTTAAATGGGATATTTTTTTTTAAAGGTTAAACAACACTATTTATAACCACATTAAATATGAAATGTCATTGGTTTAGTTAACTGGTATAGTTCATTTATACAGTTACTTTAGTATAAAGGAAACTGCAAATATTCATGTGGGAGTAGAAAAAATTGTTATCACCCAAGCTCAGACGTCCGCCAGTCACGCGTGAATATTTCTTAAATTATAATGCTTAGAAAGATGAAATTTACCGTACAGGGTGAGTCAACGATAGAGTAAAGTTCATTTTTCCTTTATCTTCAGAATTAGATAACAATTCAAAATACAAAAGTTGTAGAGACCATTGAGGTGCACCTCAATGGTCTCTACAAATGATGCTGGAGTATGGTGGTGGCCCAAAAAAACGTGACTAACTTGGGTTTCTTTAACAGAAACACCCTATATATTGTATTATTTTCTGGTTCCCCACAAAATTCAGACTTTGACAGCAGTGTCGGTGCCAGGATTTTTGGGATGGGAGGGCACAAATGGGCTCGATGAATTTTGAGTGAGCACTACCCAAAATAAAAGTGACTTCTAAAAAAAAAAAAAAGGTCGCCGGCCTCCCGACGCTCTGGAACGGAACGCCATATGTAGCGACTAATAAAACTTCCCTCTTGTTCTAAGTGATGTCTCAAAAAAAAAAAAGTCATTGCTCTCTTGAAAATACCGTCCAAGTCAGTACGGAAAAATGTGTTTTCTCAAAGATACTCCAACATATACCAACAAAAACCACGCACGAAAGAATAAACAGATACCAAAATCAAATATTACAATATTTTCCAAACCTTTTCCCAAACGCACACACCCTACATGCACCCTGGTTATCTAAAAATATTAAATGCATAACATCACTCATCAAATACAATAAAACAGAAACAAATCCCAGAATTATTTTGGCAGACTTCCAAGAAATCCTCAGCACTATACCCGATCATCTTCAAATATACACCGACGCATCAAAAACTGACACTGACATCGCTGCAGCAATAGTTACCCAAGAAATCATCCTCAAATTCAAAATGTCACAATACACCACTACCTTCACAGCTGAACTTTACGCCATCCTTCAAGCCCTCAAGTTTACTTTGGACAACAAAATTAAGCGCTCTGCTATTATATCCGACTGTCTCAGTGCAATAACCTCTATTACCCACACTTACCCTACCCACCTAATAGTAACTTCTATCAGAGACATACTCCACCTACTACAAAATGCCTCCCAAGAAGTAGTCCTACTTTGGGTGCCTTCCCACATCGGCATCCCAGGGAACGAGAAGGCCGACAACGCTGCAAGAAGTGCAATCACGGACAACAACTTAACCATCATAACAGAAAGCACCGCGAACGACCTCAAAGCATACATAAAATCAAAAACTCTCAACGCATGGCAAACAGAATGGAACCGATCACAATCAAAACTAGCCAATATAAAACCCACAATAAACCCCTGGCGACCCTTAGACATGAATCAAAGCTCCCAAGTCTGCATCTCCAGACTAAGAATAGGCCACACAAGACTAACCCACGGATACCTAATCTCAAGAACCGAACCACCAAACTGTGACGAATACCAAGAACAACTAACCATCCGGCATTTCCTAATAGACTGCCCAAAGTTTCTCCCAACAATGACAAACACACACACTTCCAAACAGCTTACACGAGGCTCTAGCGAACAACTGAAACAGTGCGAAAAACCTAATAAACTTATTAAAGGACTGTAACTTACTAAAAGACATCTAACACATCAGGCACAAACAATTAATTATCAAATCAAATAAATATTTATGTAAATCCAAATGTACCTGCGCTAATGACCCATCGCGGTCGATGCGCTTCTCCACCGAATAAAAAAAAAACTTTTATAGCCAAGTCTCTCTTCCCCCGAAAATTTCACTACAATACCGGATCCATCAACCGGAGTGGGCACTCATGTTTCTAGGGTGGGCAACTGCCCCCCCTGCCCCCCTCCCCCCTGGCGCCGCCGCTGTTTGACAGGCTATAACATTGGAACGATTCATCTTAGAGAAAAAATATTTTCATCTCCATGTCATAGTTTTTTTATTCTCTATTCAAAGAGACCTACTTACGATTGTTAATCCAAAAGACTGGTTTTACCCTGGGTTTTACAGTTTAACATGGTAAATCGGAAGTTGTAACTGTTAGATAGAGAATGAAAAATTAAGATAGGGAGGTGAAAAACTCTAAGGTGAGCCGTTTTAATGTTGTCAAATTCTGAAAATGCCATATTTTAAACGTCAGTATCTCAAAAACTATTAACTTTAGACATATAAGATATCATACAAAATAAGCGTAGAATTTAGAGGGAAATTAGAAAATAATACAATATATAGAGTCAGGTCAAAAATTTGAAAAAATCGACTTTTTTTTAAACATTCGTAGTTAAAGAAAGGGATATTATAGCAAAAACACCAACACAGGCATGAAATATAATATGTTTGCTAATATAATCCAGTTATAGAATAAATAACAAAAATACAATTTATTACGTCACTGTTTAATTAAGGGTCCCCTAAAAATAAACATTGTTTCGTGACTGGCAACATTATTAAGAGATTGAGCTGGGTTATCCTTTTAAGGTGGCGATAAAACAATAAAAGAAATTTTAACCGTCGATTATTTAACAAAAGTTTTGTGAAATCTTTAACAAAAGGGCAAAATGATTTTTTTTTTCGTTTTTACAAATTTTTCTCAAATTACGGATACCGAACATTTATCTTTTTTATTTATTAAAAAAAATTAAGTAGAAGGATGTAATTGCATATTAAAATATAGTTTTACATTCCGAACAACTTTTCATAATTAGAGTTTTCGATATTGTCAAAAATAAAGGTAGGTACTCTTGGGCAAAATTCATATTTTTTGACACACCTCGTATACGACTGAAAAAAATTAACTTCTGATGGTTGCATTTTAGGTTTAGGACCATGCAGACCTTTTTATAAAGAATACCTTTTTTTCGTAAAGTTAATAATAAAAAAGTTTCCCATTAGTTGCCAACTTAAGTAGTCACATACAGGGTGTTACAAATTCGACATACCAGCATTAGAATCTCGGATCCGCCGTTTCGTCTCCGAACGGCCATCACCAACTTAACTTTTTTAAATACGGACCTGGATTTTTTTAAACCGATTTTTAAACCCTCCTACCCTCAAAATGTAATGGCGATATTCCTTTCTCATAACGATGAGTTGTCCTTGCTTATCTTTTTAAATTCAGATTTTTTACACTTCGTGCCAGTCCGGTCCTGGCAACGAATTGCAACGAGTTGCTTAGATTCATAAATCATGGCACACTCTTTAAATGTTTAAAGAGTCAAAATTCTTGTTGGATATTACATGATTGTATTACCTAAATACCTAACATGAACTTAAGACAAACTTTTTCATAAAACTTATTTGTAAAGGTTTTAAATAAAATAATATTTTTAATTAATCGGCCTTATTCAGGAGTCCCTTGTTTATTGGTTATTAAAAAATTTCTAAGAGAAATGGCGGATCCGTATTCTGGTGGTCCCTTGGTTATTTCAGTTATCTGTTATTTTTTCAAGGTCATTTGAAAATCTGATATCTGAAAATTATCCAATTGTTCCTATTCACAAGGACAAAATTATTCAATAACAGTTTTCTGTTTTTCAATATTTAAAATAGTTGAGGGAACCACTATTTTCGAACTTGGATATTGATTTCTTTGGGTTTTAAATTTGAAAAATGGCCGATGTATTGAATTTTCCCTTATTAATTAATGCAATAAATAACAAAATCGAAACGTAAGTAGCATTACTTTTCTTTTGAAGAGAAATTTTAATGTAATTTATTTTATATCTTGTAGTATCTTGCACAATCGCCAGTGAAGGCAGACCCGAAATGCTTCAGATCCTATGGACTTACCAGATGGATTATTTCGAGAAATCTATCAGTTTAATAAAGATACATACAGGTACTTACTTAATAAAATCAATCCCCTCTTACCAGATGTGGAAAGGGAAGGACTATCAATCCCAAAACATCTAGTAGTTTTATGTGCACTGCACTTTTATACCCAAGGAAGTTACCAAAAGGGGGTCGGCCAAGATTTTAATTCACCAATTAGCCAGCCCTCTGTAAGTAGGTGCATAGAGTTGGTAACAGATATTTTAGTGGACCATTTTGGGAACAAAATCAGATTTCAGTTGAAAGAGATGCAGAGAAAGCGAAATTTTTTAATGAGTTAAATGGGTTTCCAGGTAACATGTTAAAAAGGTGGTGTACCTGTATCATAAAATATTGAAATTTTTATTGTAAAGCAAAAAAAAGGGCGTTATATTTGCTATGGGTTTTTAAATACTAATAAATGATTTGTATAAGTTTATACAGGGCAGATTTATTTTTATTTAAATAACTGTCTTAAAAAACATTTTATTATCTAATATTTTGTTATAAGGTATAATTGGAGTAATAGATGGAACTCATATTCGTATTCAGGCACCACCAGTAGATGATGAAGAGCTATACTATTTTATAACAGAAAAGGCTACTACAGCATTAATGCCCATAAATTTATTTTTTTCTACATAATTAGTATATATCTCAAATTGTTTTTTCGACGTTCTCTTTTTTGTTACACTGGTAATATCCATGTTTCTTTACAAATACAAAACTCACAGAACAAAACTTTAAAAATTTGAAAGAGAAAGAAATAAGCAAGCAGTAAAGTTAGGTTAATTTGTCGACAGTTTGTACAAAACGAGCCGCAAAAATTCAAATTCCCTAGATAAACCACTGTTGCCAGATTTTTTCTTGTTTAGGTTTCAGATAACAGATTACCAATTTCAATGTGGACACATGAATACCAATAAAATTTAACATTGAAATATTTCAATAACAGATATTGGAACTTGGCAAATTACCAATGACCACCTGAATAAGGCCGAATATTGTAATTCGTTGCCAGGATCGGACTGACAAGAAGTGAAAAAAATATGAATTTAAAAAAATAAGCTAGGACAATTCATCATTATGAGAAAGTAATATCGCCATTACATTTTGAGGGTAGGAGGGTTTAAAAATCGGTTAAAATAATCTAGGTCCGTATTTAAAAAAGTAAAGTTGGCGATGGCTGCTCGAAGACGAAACGGGAGATCTTTAGTTTAGTAATGTCATTTTGTAGAGGATAAAAGGTGGCGATGACAAAGTGTCATTTATTTTTAAACAGCTAGTCAAATGAGCTCAGGAAAAAATAAAAACGATTTTACAAAATTTCGGTTTTTTTCGAATAAAAACGGAAGTATTCGGAATTTGAAAACTTTTAGAATGGCAATATAATCAGCACCGAATTGCACAACTTTGCCCCCATTTAACCGTTTCTCTAACTCCTATGGTTTCCGAGATTCCAATGTTGGTATGTCGAATTTGTAACACCCTGTATATAAGGTGTTCCATTTTAAACAATGTATATTTTTATTTTCCTTCTTTTCTGAACCATCGTGTATATTAAAAAATTATTTTAGTACATATATTATTTAATTTCTCACAACTCCTATAAAAAAAAATTTGATATATTTAATAGTCGAGACGGTATATTATATTGTCACACAGATGGTCCGCCCTGTATAATAGTAATCAAGCTTTTTGATAATTCAACATGATTAACTAGGCTTGGGTAAAGGCATAAGTAAAGGCGAAAATACATGGATTTGGTTGAATAATACATGATTTTCGCTCTAAGCAAGGCTTGTTCCAATAAGGTTGTCGTTTCTCGATCAAGAACTGCTGAAGGATTTAGTCACCACCGTCAGCGTTAGGTACGCTATGGGAGTTTATTTTTCCCGGAAGTTTAATGGCTCTTAAACAAATTTTATTTTCAACTTCTCATGTGCGTTTTTGTTTAATCCCTCCCTTAAGACGTTGAGCTGGTTTTCATTTTAACGCGTGTGTCTCCCTAAACTAAAAATCCATAAATAATTTAAATATAGAGACATTGACGTCAGAGTGGCTAAATTTAAACAATAACATTTGTAGCATATATTTTTTAGGAAAAGGTGTGTTTTTAATGTTATTGTTATTTCTCGTATGTTTGCAGCTATTCTCACAACTTATTAAAGCCACATTGGTTTCGAAATTTTAATGGGTTGCATGGTATATTTTTTTTATTGAGAGATACTGAAATAAACGATTTACTAAAAAACATACACACTCGCACAATCAATGATATTATAGTTGTAGTTATTTTACATGCTAAGTAACCAGTAGTTAATAAAGTTATGGTATTGTGTTGCTAATAACTTGGGCTTTATTGCATATCCGACTATACCATACTAACTTACTAGGTTTGTTAAAGTAAATTTAAAATATAGTTGCTTCCATACTGTTACCATAAAATATTGTTATAATAAGACGATATGTATTTGATCGATAAAACAATAAAAGTTGTAGGTATATTTTGCTTTACAATATTTTATTGTTGCTCGATAGAAGTACACTTTTTAGAGTGTATATTTGACGCTTGTACTATTAACGAACACCAAAACAAATATTCTACTGTTCAGCTGTCACCATACAAATACATCCAATTTTATATGATATACATTTTTTAACTTTTTTCATTTTCACAAAGCATGATAGTCATTTATTCTCTAAATTTTCAGTAATGGACATGCCAGACCCCTTGATTGACTACACTGTTTCTAAAAGGACTTTTATGCCTCCAATGCGACGTCGGTCAATTACTCCTTTTTTTGATGGAAGGTAGGCATTTTTTGTGAATTTACATAAAAAACCCATTTTCGAAGATTTCTTGTTAAAATACATATAAATATGAAAAAGATAAAACCAGTACGTTAACCGCATTATGTACGCAACAAAGTACCAATTATTAATTTGTTTTCTGTAAGGTACGGCGTTCCAAAATATCGCCGTGTTGACACCGAACCAATGGATTCTATCGAGTTTCTTCATGAATATGAGAATGAATTTCCAGACGCACCTTTACCTAACGTAGAGGCTCTTCCGCCCAGAGTTCCCCTATCGATGTTGACCGAAGATTTTCGAGAAGAAGAAATGTACCCGCTAATTAAATTATTAAATCAGTTGCATGTAAGTATACAGGAGGTTTACTTTTTTTTAACTGTGTATAGAAGCAGTGGCGTAGCAACCGCTATATCAGATGTATCAATGATATAGGGCCCACTGGCCTGGGGGGCCCACCAGAAGGGAAACAATGTTTTTGCTGTTTAGCAAATATCAGATATTTAGTTTGGATACTACTTTAAATTATTTTTTAAGAGTACGGGCACAAGCGACTTTTATGCATCATACAGTACAAATAGATAATACGGGGTTTTGTTTACAGTCATACAGTGACACGTCACAAGGCTGACAACGCAACGCTGCTATTTATTATTCCGTAAACTTTCCTATTATTTTAAACAGTACACCACTGTGGAAGCAGGAGCAATGCAATTCAAAATTGTTATAAAACTTGAGTTCCTTTTACGTGCTAATAATTAGCTTAGCAAAGCCAACGGCTTAGCTTGGCTTAGTTGATATGGAACTGTCAAAGTGTTTCGTAAAAGGAACGCTCGACTTAGCTCTCCTCTCCTAACCAACAGCGATAAGTCTTATTATATTTATCTTATTCTTATGAATCACGGAATGTACTGGTCAGTTATTGGTGTTTATTTGACGTGACTATTTTGTTACTTTTAAATTGTTAAAACGTAAGAATGGCACATTATGAAAACTAATGTTGCTTATGAACGGGGAATATCAATTGAATATTGTATTGTTCGCATTTTATTATAGCATGATAAAAGCTTCCTATTTTTGAGTTGAGAGCGCTATTATTCACGAAAATATAAATAAATCTTTCAAGTATATATTGGTCAATACCGCGAGTGGAATAATTTACTTGATCTACAACTTTTAAAAATAATTTTGTTTCTTCTGAATCTCTAGAGGTATGATTGTCAAGTAATCAAGTACCTCCGCTCTGTCATGTCTAAGTTCTATAGCCTCCAATAACATTTTTTAAATTTTATCAATCTTTCTTTTCAGCTATCTCCAAAAGAAATTGAACAGTACCTTAGTCCTTCAAATTACCAAAAACTTTCAAGGATTTTAAATCGTTTTAAACATAGCGCAGAAAATGACCCCCCTAGTGATGACTTAATTAACGAATTGTTAAAACAGAAAATTGAACAAGCTGAAAATGAAATTAAAGGTAAGGATGGTTGTTGGTTTCTTCAACTTTTGTGTAACTGCTGCTTCGTTTTTTCTGCAAAAATCCAAGAAAGTTTTAGTTATTCAAACACGTGGTATAGAATACGGAAAGCCATCATGCTGGTGACTATCCCAATGCAGTGAAGTCGATCTTTGAGCTGGCCAAAATCTAATTAATATTACCTGGCTTGAGTGTTTGTTTCTTTTTTTTTATAAGCTTAAGCGTGATCCGTTAAGGGTACGGAGCGGCCATATTTCGGAAACTACTGGGCATAGAAATTCAGAAAAAAAAATGATAACTAAAGTGGCCATGAGAAAATCCTGAAAATAATATTTAAGTTCCGCATTTTTTCGCAAGAGGGCGCAATTGAAAAGTAAATTTTGAAATTTTACATATCTCCAAAAATTTCACATTAAGGTAAAGCTTGGACAGTTATGCATCATTTTGGTCTTATGCTCATTGGCGTACCGACTTTAATAAAAGGGGGGTAAGCTGTTGAAAGTGTAATCATTTAAATCGCTGTAACTTATAAACGGCTTATCCGATTTTGGCAAACTAAAGACTGTTTGGAAGAGAAATGTATGCACTCTCACCAATCGTATTTAGTTGTCCATAATAGTTCTAAAAAAAATGCTAGAGGGCGCAATTTGTAATAAGAATACATTTTTTGATTTTACTCCGAAAAAATAAATCATACGGTATAATTATGATACCATAATCGAAAAGAAGATGAAATTTGCTAAAAAAAATATTAAAACCGCAGCTCAATATCTCCGTTCGTTTCAGCGTTATCGCCAATAGAAAAAAAGTGGGACGCCACTGATATTTTTCCATGTGGATATTATTTCGAATTAGCCTGGTCAATTTTGCATAAAAATGGTTTCTTGCGTTTTTCTCCTCAGGCACACCGTTCCTAATTAAAATAATTAAATTAAATTAGACGGGTGGAAGCATGCCTAGTAAGTGAAGGTGGTCATTTCCAACAATTTTTATAAAACTAAATTTTTCATTATCTATGTTAGTAAAAATAATAAATAGCTAGCTGAAACGAACGGAGATATCGAGTTGCAGTTTTAATATCTTTTCTAGTAAATTTCATCTACTTTTCGATTAAGGTATTATAATTATACCGTATGATTTATTTTTTCGAAGTAAAATCAAAAAATGTGTTATTATCACAAATTGCGCCCTCTAGCATTTTTTTAGATTCATTATGGACAACTAAATACGACTGGTAAAAATGCATACATTTCTCTTCCAAACAGTCTTTAGTTTGCTAAAATCGGATAAGTCGTTTATAATTTACAGCAATTTAAATGATTACACTTTCAACAGCTTCTCCCCCTCTTATTAAAGTCGGTACGCCAATGAGCATAGGACCAAAATGATGCATAATTGTCCAAGCTTTTTAATGGTGTTATCAAAGATATACCTTAATGTGGAATTTTCGGAGATATGTAAAATTTTAAAATATACTTTTCCATTGTGCCCTCTTGCAGCAAAATGCGGAGCTTAAAAATTATTTCCAGGATTTTCTCATGGCTACTTTAGTTATTATTTTTTCCCCTGAATTTCTATGCCGAGTAGTTTCCGAGATATGGCCGCTCCGTACCCTTAACTGATCTCGCTGTATTACTAAACTTGCTACGTTTCCCCAGGTGACTATGGTCCGGATGAACGTTTTACGTTAAATTATAATACTCCTGATGGATTTAGAGCTGGATGGGAAGCTAGAGATATCCTATCGCAGAATGATGAATTACCTGAACCCCGAATTTATTTTGATGAAGGTAACAATATTTTACTTAAATTTGAATTAATAGTAGTTAATACTAACCAAAATATTGATTCTATGAGATCTGCTTTATGTCATTCGGGACAAAAAAAATTTAGATATCCTGTTGTCCTTGTTGTTGTTTACGGCATTTTTGATCAAAAGCGTTGTCTTGTGGGAATTTTTATCTTTAAGAAGGATGTTTTGATAAATTTTAAAAATATTTAGCAAGAATACATTTTTAACGAAAACATAGAATTAATATTTCAAGACCATGTTACATTTTTCCAAAATAAAATACAAAAATTCAATATGAATTAATGCAAAAAAGACACTTTTGTGACTTGACATGTCCCACAAAAAAAAATTTAAAATTTAAGCCATACTTTTTCATTTAGATCAAGAGAACCTGAACTCTGAATATGGTAGCGGACGACATCCAGAGGAAATATTCACGGAAAGAAAGTTGGAATTTTTACCAAGAGACGAAGTTTTTAGAGAACTGAAGCAAAGGCAGGAAGAAGAAAATCAAAGTTTTAATAGAAAATGGAAAGATAAGCCGGTCGTTTATTCTGAAGGAGGCGCTGAGCCTGAGGAAATTGCGGAATTAGGTGAATTCTTATTTCAATAAACTTTCATTAATCGGCTCCGATCTGGTTTCAGTTAACTTGGTAACCAATAATCTTTTTTAGAAAATCAAGAAAGAGAAATTGCTATGAGGGACGACTTAAGCATTTGGGATAGATATAATATGGGGTTTAAAAGGCCGGAACGACTGGATGTAAAGAAACCTGGACCCCCTTTTGATCCTGCAATAACTGAGCCTGCCAAGAAAGGTACGTGATTATTAGAAGTATTTTTATATTGCCAAAGAGAGGAAAAATCTAGTGACTAGATAAATCCTGATCCAACTAGACAACGGTATCTATTTAATGGTTGGAGACAACGATGTTTCTTGAATGATAAAACAGTTTTGGACTTGAGTTGTGTTTATTTGTTTATAAATCACAACGCTTTAACTAGTAAGTATCTCCAATCGTCTTAAGGTGAATATTAAATAAGTATAGTAACTACAGCACCATTTATATGAGCTAGGTGCACTGAAGCATCCTTAGCATGGGTGCAGTCATGCGTTCAGTTTGTGTGCGGTATTTTAAGTTTACACCTACTTAACAAAGTTTTCCAGATATTTCTTATTTCCAACGAGGCCTTACTAAAACAGCCTGGGGTCTGGTGTATGGTGGCAGGGTAGGAAATTTAATGAATCATACATTAGAACGCAGGTTATTTTAGTAACACGGCTCACGAATTAAAGGTATGACTGCTCCTATCCCAGTTATGCTTCAATGCACCTAACTAGAATAAATAGAGCTATAGTTACTATACTAGCTGAAACGTTGTGGTTTAAAAAACAATTCAATCCAAAACTCTATTTTCATTCTAGAGAACAAAGACAGTTTATTATTTATAACTTTTTAGCTTTAGCAAGCAACACATACTCTAGACATGACATTATACCGTCCATGATGAAAAAGGAACCACGTGGTGGAAACCCGAATCCAAATTCAAATTACGAGGGCTTGAGAAATAGAGATGGGGATGGACAGTATGTCCACGTCGAATTTAAGGATTTTTTACAGAATTGGGGACAGGGAAAGGATATCATTAAAAATATTTCTCATTTGCTGCATATGGAAGCTTCGGATTTTTTAGAAGGGCAGTAAGTATAATAATTTTTTTTTAAAGTTAATTATCTACCTAAGAATTCTAAAAAATAAGTTATAGTATATGGGGAATAGATGGACGTCGTAATATTTAAAAAAAAGGATGTTATATAAATGTTCCTTGTTTGCTTACTTTCGGCTTTCTGCTCGTCTCCGTGTCGAGTTAGACAAACAAAAAGTATTTTAAATCCCGCTTAAAATTTTTCAAATATGCTAAAAAGAAGGAGAAACGGTACAATGTCTCTCTAAAATGACTTTTGAGCCCCCTCATGATACTGATGATGGGACCATTTAAACCCTTTCTAGGGCATTAAAAATGTTACTAATAAAACATACATGCTTTCTCTAATATTATAACTTCGATATGATAAACTATGCCTTGCTCTATATAAAATACCAGTTATAGATGAAATATAATTTTCTAAATGGCCAATAAGTTTTCGCCTACATTTTTATTTTACAATAAATTTTAGATTAGAAAGAGTTTGACATTGACCTTACCTTTATAGTTTATAATTGAATTGATATAAATAAAAAATAAGGTGAGTCCAAAGTAGATCCTTGTGGAACTCCACATGTGATAAATTTTTGAACTTCTTAAATCTTCCATTTGTACATATTGTGTTGGGTGATATTTTTTATGTTTTATATTTTGGCATTATCAGTCAAATCAAAAACTGGCTCTAAGGAGGTTATTTCTAACAAAATTCATATTTTTTAGGGTACATCTTAAGTCGGTATCCTTTAAAGTGTTTCCAAATAATAATAGAGGTTTAAACGCAAGTGAAGTGGCTAAACGCATTGGTATGTATCTTTAGTATGATATGTATATTTAAATTTGTATATTGCAGAAACTTAAATATCTAAATAAAATTTCTTTCATTAAAAGTGACACTTCTTTAAAACCGTTCATAACAATATATTAAAATATGATGGACATATTGTTTGAATTACTTTAGACCACAACATATTTATGTATGATAAGCCAATATTATTTTTCTTTTTTTTTTTTAGAGGAAATAAAGGGCGAATTAGAAATTTTGACAGGAGTCGAAGTTGTTTCTGCTGGCGTGGGCAATAAGGTGAGAAAGAATTAGATAAATATTATAATTATACAAAATATGACCCTGTATTTGAATATTGTTATATTATTTTTTATAGGTTAAAATGCAAAATGTTTTGTTCGCAAAAATCAACCCCGAAAACCAATACATAGTAATATTTCTGGTCTGCGGCGTTCTGGTGGCCCTCATTCTAGCAACGATAATTCTCTCTCTTATCAGAAGACACGTTAAGTCCAAGGAAAAGCTACAAGGTCTAGCTAGACCGGATACTGAAGCTAGTAAAGACTACCAGGATCTCTGCAGAGCTAGGATGGCTACTAAAGGACAAACCACCGATGCCGCTCAGGATAAAGGTAATTTTCACAAATTGATTTTGAGAGATTGCAAGAAAATTGGAACTAAGCAACCTTAAATACAAAGAAACATTTGTGTCTTTTTAAATACACTTATATGCTTTACCGGCTTCACCTTATTTAAAACTTCTTTGCTTGTAGATATTCCTTGAATTCTTTTTAAAAGTATAGGTTTTAAACCACCGAACAATAAAAATTAGTATGAAGAAATGCAAGTTTAATCGTAATACGCTGTGTTCTGGGTAAGAAAACGAAATAATATATACAGGGTGATTCCTAAGTTGATATTTCTGTTTTGGCGGTGTATAGATGGCATTAAAATAAACATTTTCAAATACCTTTTTTCAAAAAACTTAAAAATAGGCGAGATAGAGAAGCAAAAAATGTAGGTGCGGGCCTGGTCATCAAAACGTAGCTTACTATACTTTATATTGTTTGTCTTATCTTTTATTCGTCATGCAATTTACGGGTCGGTTGTGAGTTATTTCGCAATCCGCTGCGGTGCGTTTTTCTAAAGCAAGTTCATTTTAAATTGGTGACACGTGAAAATGGTAAAACTTGAAAACAATGAACTGGTAGATATGGTGCTATTTTACGGTAAGGCTGATGCTTCGAGATTATACTCAGAACGCTTTCCCTTGCGGGCTCATCCTATACCCAGAAGTTTTCTTAACTTCTTAAATTGGTGACACGTGAAAATGTTAAAATTTGAAAAAAATTAACTAGTGGATATGGTTGGTGCTAATTTATTGTAAGTGTCGTCAAAGTGAGGCTACTGCTTCGAGATTATACGCAGAATGCTCTCCCTTGCGGGCTCATCCTACACCCACAAGTTTTCTTAATGTTATTCAACGGGCAAGTTAGGCAGGACCGTATTTTATTCATAGTGTAATAAATGAATATAAGGACCTTATTTTTGAGTTTTTTGAAAAAAGGTATTTGATGCCTTCTATACACAGATAAAACAGAAGTATCAACTTAGGAATCACCCTGTATTCTTTAATAAACCTTTTCCTGATAGAGATAAAATGCATTCTTCCTAAACAATTCTTAATTCTTATTTTTAAATTTCTACCAAAAAGTTTGGCTAATGAAGATATAAAATTAAGAACCATAAAATCAATATTGTCACATTGTCATTAACTTTTACATAAATACGTGAAACAATATTATTAAAAATTATAGTTTGAAAAGTACCCTTTGTCAACTTGTTTTATATTACAGACTTGTCGAATATATTTTTCTAAAATATTTTTTTAAGAGCATCCAACCAATATTTCTAACTTATTCTTCAACATTACCAGCTCCTGCGAAAATATATTTATACTATTAAATTAAACCAAAAACACTTACTGGCCATATTTATTAATATATTTTTAAAAACTTTTTATATTTTGACTCTAGAAAGTGCCCGAAAGTGATTTTTTATTAAAATAATAATTGTCAATTTTTTTTACAATACCATAAAATTCAATAATTATTCTCAAATCTTTTTCTTCGGTTTTTGTTGCATGAAAATAATTTTCTCATTCCCACATAGATGTTTTCCATTGTTGAAAACAAGTTAAATATTTGCTTACCTTTTTTGTAATTCGTGCCAAGGAGAACCGCATTTTAACATTTCAAATTCTAACACCAACGGATCCACTTAAGGCACAGAAAATAAATATGTCATGACAGCAGATCATAGATATTTTAACATTAATAGAAGTATTGCCAAGGTTAGCTCTATTTATTTTCAAAGCTAGGTGATTTAAATACGACGCAAAGTTTCCTCATAAAATGTTGCTTTGTTTATTTATTATTATATACAGGGTAAGTCAACGATAAGGTAGAGTTCATTTTCTCCTTTTTCTTAAGAATTAGATAAAAATTCAAAATGCAAAAGTTGTAAATATGTTAAACTATTAAAACCTGGTTTTTTGGTTTAACATGGTAAACCAGAAGTTGTAACTTTTAGATAGAGAATAAAAAATTAAGATGGGTGGTGAAAACCATTTTTCTCTAAGATAAACCATTCCAATGTTACAGCCTGTCAAATCTGAAAATGCCATATTTTAAACGTCAATATCTCAAAACTATTAAATTGACATAGACAGACAGAGACATATGACATTTACAAAATAGGCGTAGAATTTTGTGGGGAATGAGAAAATGATACAATATATAGGGTGTTCTATTTAAAGAAATGTAACTTTGTATCGCCACACTTTTTTGAGCCGCCCTGTATAAACCAAAATAATTTTAAAATGTGCACCTCAATGGTTTCTATAACTTTTGTATTTCAAACTTTCATCTTATTCTTAAGATAAAGGCGAAAATTACCTTTACTCTATCGTTGACTCACCCTATATAAGAGATATTTCTAAAAATCTTTACTATTTTTTATTTAGTTCCTTACGTATTGTATTTGTCAAGAAATGAATTACCTTCGTAATTTCGAAGAAACTAAATCAAGATCAGACATTCTAAAGAAAATGGATATATTATAGAAATCTATCGGTAACTCTCTATTATTAACAGAAAAATATTTATATTTATTGATGGCGTACAGTTTTGAATGTTGAATGAAAATTATTTTTAGGTCGAATAACGTCACTCTCTCGCGAATCAGAACAAAGTCCTTCTAGCCGCTCAAGTACATCGTCGTGGAGTGAGGAGCCAGCTTTACACAACATGGATATATCCACAGGTGAATTATATTTTACTAATAAAAAATGCATACTTTCTCTAATATTAGGACTTTAATTACAGTACCTACAGCAAGATAATGTATATTGTGTCCGTCACAGTTTGGTTTACCTATACCTACTATGCCACTATAGTCAGTAAGAAAACAAATAGATGCAAGAAAAACTATATCGTTACCAGGCGCGGCTTGTTCATAAGGTCATTTGGTCAACGACCCACCTAAACCCAATTAATTTATTTTGAAAATAAATAATAATGATTATTCTTCAAAAAATGCAAATATTCCAAAATATGTCATGCGAAAACTTCCCAATAAAAATCGAAATCAAAGCACTTCGCTCGGCAAGGCCGTATATTAGTATAGCTTATGGTTGACCTTATGGGTTAATATTGACGTAGAAAATAACATAAATGAATTTGAAACTAAGAGAGAAACAGACATACGCGCTCTCGGAAGTTAACTTCGGCACACTTTGCGTTCTATCTTCCTCAGTTGTTTAATCACGTGCAATAGACATTTATGGAAACAGTCGATCGGCTTCGTGAATCATGCGATTTTAATCAAAACTTTGCATTAGACAAACAACAACTTATTACAAAATCTGCGGCTGTATTTGCAACATTTGCATAAACCTTCCTGTTTCATTTTTTTTCGAATCGCCCGTAGTATGTCATTATCCCTTATTTAGTTCGTTTCAAAAAATCTACTATACCTTAAAAAATCTACTATACCTTATCAACATCTCTTTAAAAAGAATGCTGACTAATTCAAAGATTTGGGGCTAGATATAGTTTATTATTTTTCTAGGTATGACATATTGTCACGATAGGGAACCATAAGACCATAATATTTCATAAATCAATATTTTCCATTTTAATTATTATTCGCATTAAACACAGGTCATTCCTCGCAACATGAAACCGGCGTCAAGTTTATTAAACAAATCTAATAAAGTTGCAATTATGAAATGTTATACGGGCTTCCCGATCTATCAATTATTGTCGAGTCATCAAGTCAGCAGAAATGAGGTTTACGACCTAAGTTGGTCGTTTCCCTAAAGTGGGATAAATTGCTGACTTGACGGAACGGCACATTATTGGTAGAAAAAATATCGGACGCCACTAGTGCTCAAGTCCGTGGTCGGTGACGTATCCACGTCTCAAATTTGTAATAAATATTTATAGAAATAAATGCTACGTTTGTATAAATCCAATTCGTTTTTTTATATATTGTAACATTGACACCCGTATTCACTAAAGGGGTTTAAAATTTAGACCATTAAATGTTTAGATCTATAGTCTCACAGCTGTGTTTTTACCGTGGCAATATTTTATATGTCCTTTGGCGCTTTTATGTCAGTTTGATTTTTTTGTAATTAAAAAATACCGATAAATAGTTTGACTGGGACGTTGTTGCAAATACATTTTTAGTTTTATTATACAACACAGTACGTGCTAAAATACTTTTTCTTTACATAAAAAATGTATACAATACAAAACTTAGTTGACTTATTCTGATCCTTGTGATTATAAACCTAGAACTGTTAATTTAGGACGGTTTTAAATTTACATTCCTTTAGTGAATACGGCTGATGTGTTTTAAAATTGGAAATCTTTATTTAGGTCATATGGTTTTAAGTTATATGGAAGATCACCTTAAAAATAAGGACCGTTTAGATCAAGAATGGGTAGCACTATGCGCCTACGTAGCTGAACCATGCGAAACCTCCATTGCTAACAAAAAGGAAAATGTGGAAAAGAACCGATATCCAGAAGTCGTACCGTATGATCATGCCAGGGTTATTTTGAACGAGCTCTCTAATGCTAACGCGTCCGATTATATTAATGCTTCCAGTATTACTGATCATGATCCAAGGTAAGCATTGTAGCAAGCTACTATTTCGGATAAAATCCTAATTCGAAAATTGCTTACATTAATAACATATTAGCAAAATTGAAGATAAATGAATATGAGCATTATTTATGGGAATGATAATAATATAATACTTTCTCTAAAATATTTACCAATGATTTTACAGAAACCCAGCTTATATAGCTACTCAGGGGCCACTACCACATACCGCCCCCGAGTTTTGGCAGTTGATATGGGAACAGGGAGCGGTTGTGATCGTGATGCTATCTAGACTTACTGAGGGAGGTACAGCTATGTGTCATCGCTACTGGCCAGAAGAAGGTACTGCGCCATTTTTTAATGGATCCCTTTTACGATTATTGTCATATTATATTTTTGTGTTTTTAGGTTCAGAAATTTATCATATTTATGAGGTTCACCTTGTAAGCGAACATATTTGGTGCGATGACTACCTTGTTAGATCGTTTTACCTGAAAAATGTCAAAACTGGTGAAACTAGGACTGTGACTCAATTCCACTTCTTGTCTTGGCCAGAAACTGGAGTGCCTGCGTCGACAAAAGCTCTCTTAGAATTTAGGTAAATAATTATAAAAAAATATTAGGAATATTCATTCAATGTGTTGAATCCTTGTTTATCTGTCTATCAAAGACTAACCTTCTGCTTTATCTACTAATTTAATACTTTGTTTTCATTCATTTATTTGAGTAATTTTGTAATATAATAATAGCTTTTAAAATAAATAAGATTCAGGTTATGAAAAATTAAATTTTTTCAAGTCAAGTTGAATTTGACAAAAGTATTACACAAAGTAGACTGTACGTTGTGGGGTGTAATGAATGCGCCATAGAGCAACCACCTATTCTACATATAAAAATAATAGCAGTGGCGGCTCGTACAGAAGGGCCACAGTGCCATGGTACCTACCTGTATACCAAGATTTTTATTTTACACTCATATTCCTTATTACTTTGCCCCTACGCTTCATTCTTTTTGTAAATTTGAATATTTTATAACTTAGGCCGTTGATATTTGATAACGCCTAATGCAATAACTATCTATGGTCTATTTCTTTTCGATTGCGAACGATGACAGAAACCCGTTTAACAATAAAAAAATGCAAGAATTTTCATTTTTGACAAGTTAAAAAAGTAAGGTTAGGGATTTACGTCATAACTGACATTTTGTTGTTTACTGTTTATAGCGGTTAGAATTTTAAATTAACACTTGTTAAGGCCGCTTTACAGTTTGCAGTTTTTCTTTCACGCAAGAAAAGATTGCCCGAGAGTATGCGCAGAACGAGGTTAATGATCAGCTGGCGCAATTTGTATTGCTTGCAAGAAATATAACTCGGACCGTATTATTATTGCCATTGCAAGCGCAATTCTGAGGATTTATGAGACACCAAACTAAATATAAAAATCCCTGACATTTATTTATGTTTTTTCTAACCTATAGGGGGTACGTTTTGTTTTTGTTGGTTTGCTTTCATGTCCTGTAATGATGTTTTGTTAAAATGAATGCACAAAAAGCGCCGGTAAGTATTAACCAAATGTATTTTTATTTTAATGGTTGGCAAGTGGTACATCACCTACGATCTTGGCAAGTCATTGCACGTTGTAAAACGAAGTGAAATTTTTATTGCCGCAATATTAATTGCTGCAAGATAACTTGCGTGAAAGAAAAATTGCAAACTGTAAAGCGGCCTTTAAGAAGATGAATGTTTAGGTTATGTCACAATGTTTGGCGTTTGGCATGGCCTTCTATATTTTGTCGATAAATCGGGCATCCTTTTTGCTTCAACACAACGTAGGCATAGGTTTACTATTTTATGTTGCAGAGAAACGTGAAATTAACCGATTTGATGTACAGAAAGTTATTAGATTGTTTGTTTCGTAATATAACTAGAGCTAAAAGTTATTTTTAATTGCTAAAAGTTTATAATTAGCTTATATTTGCTAGAAATCAATCGAACGGAAATTTCTTATTCTTCTTCTGTGATTAAAAAAAAGACCTTTAATAAGTTGGCTATGCATTTATGTAGTGTAAATTGGTCCATAATTTAACCAATTAGGTGAATTTTTGTTCAATTTTTTTTCTGTCATCGTTCGCAATCGAAAAGAAATAGACCACAATGTGTGAGGACGCCGCGAAAATTCCCTGCCGCCACGCTGCTGCGGTCAACCCTGTATTTGGCCCTATGTTAAATGCGTACAAGAGAGATAATAACACCAATGAATATATCTCCTTCTCTTACTGACGCGTAAGGAAATCGGCCTTGTTTGGCCTGGCCAGATCCTCATATGATGCTTTATTTTTATCGAGAGTAAAGAGTCCCAATCGGGTGCATTCGGTTTTACCACCGCTACCAGATACCGGGTGGCAGCTGTATTTTAAATGGGCTTGCCTGTCGAGATATTAATTTTAAAATATTTCTTGTCGGTTAGGTTTTTAGGTCAATTCATGTTACTCGCCATCAAAAACCCCCAATGATCATATTTATATCTGAAAAAGAGTTTAAGCTATGAAGAAAGAAGTTAAGTAAGAAATTAAACTTTAAAACTCTGTTTCTCAGTAACGACTAACATTTAAATAAGGCATGTTTAGCTGGTGGAAAATTTTGGAATAAATGACCTTCTAATTATAGACGACATCAAACTCTATGCTGAAAGCATAACCCATCTATAGTCCCTAATTTAAATAACTAAGACATTTAGCAATGACATCAAAATGTCGTTTGGATTAGACTAGTGCGCGATCTTCAATGTCGTACGAGGAAAGACTGATCTGAACAAAATCATGGACTACTTGCTCTGGTGCATTCATTACAAACCACCCTAGCAAACAAAATATAGAAAATTTTAATTTTTGTAGGCGAAAGGTTAACAAATCCTATCGTGGTCGATCGTGTCCGATAGTGGTTCATTGCAGCGATGGTGCAGGCCGTACCGGAACGTACTGTCTCATTGATATGGTACTCAGCAGAATGGCTAAAGGTGCAAAGGAAATTGACATTGCCGCTACCCTGGAACACTTAAGGGATCAGAGACCAAAAATGGTATGTAAAAAAAGTTTAAAATTTACTATAGTCTCGTTTTTACTGTAGGCAAAATGTGCTCTGTATTCTAGAGTTATAGTCTATTTCAGAAAGACGTAGAGTAATAAAAGCTCATTATGTATGCAAAGTGACTACAGAGTGACCCAACAAATATTTGAGCCACGTTTATAATTTGGCATTGATTTCATTGCAAAATTCTTTATTTTCATCAAGTGCAGGTAGTACCACCCGGGTTTGGGTCAATTTATGGGTTTTGCCTATATATTATCCATTCACAGACACTGAAAATGGTATGACAAAGGCGTGCATTATGTACATAGTATTAGGTACACTTATTTTTTATTAAACATTATTAAAAAAAATACAATATACAAAATATACATTATACAGAAATTAAGTTATAAAAAATCATAATATTCTTCGTCATTTTAGGAACTTTCATCTCCTCTTGACGTTATAATTAACGAGTCGACGGTCCGATCGATCAGGTGGTCAAGATCCCACATTTTCTCCTCTTCTTTAATGACATAAAGGACTACTTTTTGCAGTTCTCTGGTGGCACTTCCTTAATGGCTTGATCAAACAGCAGCTTAACATCTTTCATTTTGAATGTCGTGTTGTGTCTTGCTACAAATCCTTTCATTTGCGCCCATATAAGTTCTATAGGATTTAGTTCGCAACAATATGGCGGTGTGCGCAGCACAGTTACACTCTGTTTTTCAGCTATATCTGCCGCGGCATATTTTATAAAACGATATTTGTGTAAATTTGCTATAGCTAATAGTTCCTTCGTTATCAAATTATCTTCTTTTTTTCTTGGTTAGTTATCATAAATAATTTAATGCACAGAATTTACCTGCGCCCTGCGCCTATGTACAACACCGAAATTGAACCGATCTGAACGGAATTTCCTATTTTATTACTCTACACCTTTCTGAAATAGACTATAACTTCGGTCCTGTTTTTAAATTTAGTATTTTGCAGGGCACAATCATGCCCTAATTTTCAATACATCCACAAGGATATAATTATATCTACTAAGTTTTTGGGGTAAAAGTTAACTGATCAACAAATATCATAATATAGTAATAATATTACTTCACACTTCTTTCTAGGTGGCAACAAAACAACAATTCGAATTCGTACTCACAGCTGTAGCAGAAGAAGTGCACGCCATCTTAAAAGCCCTCCCTCCACAACCTTCACCTGTTCCACAAACTACTCAGGAAAAATCTGAAAAATAAACATTAAATAAGCAACAAAAATGAAATCAGAAAAAACTACATCTTCAAATTAGTCAACAAGAATTTTCAATCTGGTTTTTACTGGTTAAAACTCATATATCAATTTATGTATTGTTTATTTCTGAAGACGGATTTTTTGGTAAGGACTTTTTTCTGATCTCATTCCATATGACTCTGAAACTCAGGCTACCGGTTAAGGATGAATGAAAACAAACTTCTCGCTCCGACAATAAGCAACGCTCAATATAACTTATCCAGCCCTATTGAGGGTAGCTTAAATTCCGAGCCCTTTTTCTGTGAATTTAGGGTTTAGAATAAGGACAGGGGTAGATCCAGAAATCTCAACTGTACCGCAGGCAAACATATTTGAAGAATATCTATGAATTGCTTCATACCAAAAAATACTTTAAATCACAAGATACTTAAAATATGAGTCAAAATGTTTGTAGACTTTTCTTTCCCGTTTAGGATGATCACAGTCTGATTCCTTCTCTGTATCCACCACTGAAAGCTAGTCTGTGAGTTAGGCCTTCTGCTTTAAGTGTTATTGTATTATATTAGTTAATACACTGCAAACAGACAGCAAACAGTGCTTTTAAAAGTACGAGAACACTAAATAGTATATTAAAAGATACAGCTTCAATATAAAATGCAAGAACACAAAGCAAATGTAATTTTCAATTAAAAATACACCTTTATTCTAAACCCTAAATATTTGTATATTTTTTACATTACTACTTATAACCTACGGTATAGGTATCATTTAGTTAACGTACATCTAAAATTACTTTTTATTCTACCTTTTTATCTACATATCTATTAGAATTTTATCAGGTTTCCCCAAATCGAAAAAATTAGTTATTTATCCCAGAGGAAGTTAGTAGTATCTATCCATATATTTTTGTCGATTCTGACATATCGACGTCTATCTGTGTGGAAAAAAAATAACCCTATACGATTAGGTGATAAAATAGAGAGAGATAGAGATATATGTTTTATCAGGAGAGAAATATAAATATATTTATTGGTGTTTTTTCGGCAATTAAATTGCCAGTGCCAGGTGTAAAGAAGTGTGAGGAATAGCATCCCATTCCATTACTTAATCCTTATTCTACATGTGGTGACTAAGTATAAGTCCAAAAGGTTCAGTATTTATTACAGCTCAATGTTGTCTGTGAATTACAACAGTCGAGTAACATTTATAGAACGTAACTGATGTGAGATAATACGTGTTACATGGCCAGGCAATTTTGGGACAAATTAGTTACCTTTGCTAATAATATCAATTTAAAGAGATGTTTTCTTTTACATCTACCTATAGTATATATGTGTATTATACATGTGCTCTAAATCAGTTTATTTATATATTTCAAATATTTAGCCAATATATTCTATGTTAAATATTTTTAATGTTATTATTTGTTGTTGCTTTGTATGTTCTGTTGAAAATAGTTTTAAACATTCTATTGTTGGGTTGCATAAAGATTTTTAACCAGAATTAACTAACCAGCAAGTTTGACTGTGACATAACTGACATTGACAGGCATTTTGAAGTCACAATCAATGATGCCTTTTTAGTAAATTAAAAATTAAGGTAACCGGGGCAGTATGATTGTGAGAAAATTATTTCTGTCAAAGTCATGTATGTCACACTTAAACTTGCTGGTTAGATAATTATTATTAAAATCTTTGTGCAACCCGACATTAATGTAATTAAGTGTTTATTAAAGGAGTGGTCAAAAAATATTGGGATATAAGAAAAACTGATTTGTTGAAGTTTAAAAATGTTCCAAACATTTTTTGATCACTATATATTTTTGTTGAATCAAGTCATTTAGACTTGACTTTCTAACTGAGCCTAAGAATGATTTTCTTTAAAGAAGCATGTTTCACATGGCTTTGTTTCTTTGCTTGCAAACTTTTCGGTACATACAGGGTGATTCACGTTGAGTGGCCTATTAGAAGATCTCGGAAACGAGTAAACTTATCTTTCTAAAAATTTGATAGCAGGCATAATTGGCTTTGAGCTTTTAAAACATTTTCTTTTAAGGTTTTTGTTACTTCCGGTTCTACCGGAAGTTAATGCCAACTTTGCTATTTCAAATGGAACACCCTATATATTTTAGCATTTTTGATTACCTTATTAAAATCTAAATAACTTTTGTTAATATTAATCTATTCCTATCTCTAACCGTTTTTGAGATATGAATTATAAAAGGATTTTTTTGTGTAAAAACGCTCCGAGAAGAAAGTTTAGTAACTCTGAAACTAATAAAGGTAAACATTTAAAATTTTGTAAGCTTTCAAGTAATACATAGATCTTTAGTTTAAATTACTTAGGTTTTACGTTTTTTATACAGGGAGTTCTTAAATCTTAAAATTAAATGTTTCCATTTAAATAAATGTGCATAAGTCAATTTTTGAAAATGGAACACCTTATTTCTTAGCTTACTAACGCGTAGAGAATTAAATTTCCTATCCAAATGCCTTATATGTTACAATCCACATTTTTAGTCGTTTTGGAATTATGAACAATTTAAATAAAAAATCTTAAAATTTCTGTTTGTGTTAATGCGACATTATTTTTGAAAAGAAGACTTCGACTGGGATTTTTGTTTAACTTTGAAAATTAGAAATAGCTAAGTAACGAACATAGGCGCTTAATAGCAAATGGTAACAAAGCTCAAAGTCAAACGAAAATCCCAGTCGAAGCATTCTTTTCAAAAATAATGTCGCATTAACACAAACAGAAATTTTAAGATTTTTTATTTAAATTGTTTATAATTCCAAAACGACTAAAAATGTGCATTGTAACATATTAGGCATTTAGATAGGAAATTTAATTCTCTGCACGTTAGTAAGCTAAAAAATAAGGTGTTCCATTTGCAAAAATTGACTTATGCACATTTATTTAAATGGAAACATTGGCACAATTTTAAAAACTCCTTGTATAAAAAACGTAAAACCTAAGTAATTTAAACTAAAGATACATGTATTACTTGAAAGCTTACAACATTTTAAATGTTTACCTTTATTAGTTTTAGAGTGACTAAACTTTCTTTTCGGGACGTTTTTACACAAAAAAATCCTTTTATAATTCATATCTCAAAAACGGTTAGAGATAGGAATAGATTAATATTAACAAAAGTTATTTAGATTTTACTTAGGTAATCAAAAATGCTAAAATATACAGGGTGTTCCATTTGAAATAGCAAAGTTGCCACTAACTTCCGGTATAACCGGAACTAACAAAAACCTCAAAAGATAATGTTTTAAAAGCTCAAAGCCAATTATGCCTGCCATTAAATTTTTAGAAAGATAAGTTTACTCGTTTCCGAGATCTTCTAATAGGCCACTCAACGTGAATCACCCTGTATAGGCCCTTCAATATAAAACTAGTGACAAAATTAAAATAATTTTAATATGTAAACATGTTTCTACAAAACAACAAAAGCCTAATTTCTAAATCCCAGCTGTACTGCTGCTTTAACTAGCGTCAATTTATCAATATTTCAAGCACACATTACTACTTCACAAAGTTTTAAGTAAAAAATAACCACCTGTTTTTTTGTTCACTGTGTAGCATATTTTTAATACTCCAGCCTCTTAAAAACATGCTACATTACTCTAACGCTTATAGAAAATATCCAGACTGATTTTATTTTCTGTGGATTTCGAGCCACAAAAAAAATGGCAAAAATTGGTAATGCGTCTGCACCGTTACCGGTTTTTTCAAAAATTTTGTTGACTTTAGTACTTAAGAATATAAAAGATTTTAAGGATTATGGTATAATTACAAATGTTTTAAGCTATATGATACTATAAAATATATTATAATCAAGTATATTTTGTCAAATTATAAAATAAATATAATGTTAATGTTAAATCTGTATGAAAACTCATCAGTGTACTGATTCTATCTGAAATTAGACTAGTGTAATGTACTTGTGTGTATGTATACAGCACATCTGTTGTTGTTATTTTGTCTTATTTCCCAAACCCTGCCTTTAAAAATCCCCAAACATTATTTTAAAAATCAGGAATCCTGGAAATCTAAATCACTAAGTTCAGCTAGGCCAGCTATGAACGTGAATACTTGGGGCTATTTTATTACAACCTCCTTTTTAGAAAAATAAAGAAGAATTTCTCGATTTTTTCAAATAGCAACCCATTTTTGTATTATTATAATAAAATTCTTAATTTAATTTTTTTTCTAACAGTGTGTATCACAAGTCAAAAATTATTTATTAATAGTAGAAATTAGCAAGAAATATCATAAATGTAATTTCTAGACCCGTATCCAAGGTGCCCCAGATAAGGTTGCACTCTACAGGGATCTCGTAAACTATATAATATACAGAGATTGTTAAATTAGAAAAAAGTTCCGCCTTACAAAATTCTGCAACATTAAATTTTCAAATTTAAAAAACTCCATTTCTCCCGGAGATATTTGGGCAAAACCGAATTTTGTGAATTAGTTTTTATTTTATTTTGACTCTATTTGAAGAGATATTGTCGCGTATCACAATGATAGGCGACTGGAACGTATAACTTAGATGATTCGAAATTACGTTTTAATTTGTTGTGCCCTATTTATTTACGGAAACACCCAAAATGTTTAATAGTTTTATTAAAGTGAAGCAAAGCGAAACAATTTAAGATTAGATTATGTTAAAAAACACAAGAAATAAAAATAAAGTTATTCACCTGAAGACGACTGGAGATGCTTACCAGTTAAAACGTAGTGATTCAAAACAAATAAAGACAATGCAAGTCCAAAACTCTACTGCCGTTCAATAATAAAATTGTCAAATCAGTAAATTTAGAGAGCTTTTTCGAAAGAAAAGTTGTCCCCTTAAACTCACATACGATGGTATTTCAAGTAAGTTTAAGAGAAACAATTTCCTCTTTACAGTCAACTCAGACCAAAAGAGAAATAAACAATTTAACAATCATTACAAACCCCCTTACTCACTGGCTGGAAACTGATCTGGTTCTAGGATTGTGTTTTTACATCATTTAGAGCAGAGGTTCCCAAACTTTTTCTTCTCATAGACCCCTTTAAAAATGTTGCTGGTTCCGGTGGACCCCTTACAGCTACATTTCTACCATATTCCCAAAACTTGACAAAAAATGTGAAGATTAGATCTACCTATAAAAATTTGCATTGCTGCTGAGTTCCAACCACGAATTAGCAGTTTTCGAAAAAAAGTGAGAATTGATTGGTTAATAAATTAATTGATTTTTCTGTAAGTGGATGTCTAAAAAATAAAGTTGGCCAATCAAGAAAGTGATTCCATCCAACTTTGACATCTACTCAGTACAAGAAACCAATCAATTCTCACTTATTTTATTCAGAAACTCCCGGAGTGGTAAAAATAAAAAGAAAAATAGTATATTTTCTTGTGTTTACATTACATTGTAATATGATAAGTTATAATATAGTTAAAATTAAACATTAATAACGTAACGTAACGTAACTTTTTAAAAAATTAAAATTTTAATGGGAGGGATGTACCATCGCGCCGATAAAAAACTGGGACAGGAAATTTTTCTATTTTCTCCTAGACTATTAAGAATAATTTTACATCAAGCCTGGTACCAGTAAAATGTCATGAAAATTTGCATGTCAATAAAGATTGTCACTTTATGATTGACTCGTCAAACATACAATCATATATTATTTGTAAATATGCCACAATTAACCCCCCAGCAAAAGGCAATTATTTATAGTCGGTTGCGAGATAGTGTTGCTATTAGGGATATTGCAGATGAACTGGGAGTAAGCAAGAATACCGTGCTATTGGCAAAACAAAAAATAGCAAGACATGGGACTATTATTAGGAATGCAGGTTCTGGTCCCCCTAAAATTTCTACTGATGATCATGATAGAAGACTGGTTAATTATCTAAGGGATCATCCCTTCGAAACTGCAATCAAGGCAAAAGAAGAGACGAATTTTCCAGGTTCTGCAAATACGGCTAGAGACAGGGTTCGAAATTCCGATAAACGAAGCCGTTGTGCTGCCAATAAAAATTTTTTAACGGAAATAAATAAACAGGGCAGGTTAGAATTTGCACATGAATATATTAATCAAATAAATTTATGGGAAACAGTTATATTTTCTGACGAGAAAACTTTTCAGTCATGCAATAATGGGAGAATTCGGGTGTATAGGCCTTCCGGCATGCGGTATGATGAGAGATACACCCACAAAACCAACCAAAGTGGGCGTTTCTCCATAAATGTTTGGGGCTGGATTAGCGCTAGAGGACCAGGACTTTGCCAAATCGTCGAAGGAAGACTAACTGCAGCAGTATACGTTAATATACTAAACGAAGTGATGATACCATCGGTAAACGCTGTATACGGTCAAAATTACACATTTCAGCATGATAATGCTCCAATACACACAGCGCGCATTGTACAAAATTTTCTCCAAGAAAATAACATAGCAGTTCTTCCCTGGGCTTCGAAGAGTCCCGATTTGAACCCGATAGAAAACATTTGGGGTGCCATGGTCAAATCTATGTATAAACATGATTTTCAACCTAGAAACAGGGATGAATTACGTCATAGGATAAATCAAGCTTGGGATGAAATAACTGTCGAATTATGTAGAAACTTAGTTTTAAGTATGCCACAAAGGCTCCAAAAAGTAATAAACAGAAATGGTTCTATGACCAAATATTAATTTTGTGTTGTTTTGACAAACTTTGTGTTCGCAATTTTTTTCTTTTTATTAAATGTATTTTATTACCTGTATTAGCTTTATTTATTATTTTGTGGTAATGGTAAATATAATAATTTATAAAATATTTGACTTTAAAAAAATCTAATAAATTTACTTTATCCATATTATATGATGTCTCTCAAATTTAACCAACCCGTATCGAAAAATACAAAACATTCCATTATGTAACCTAGGTTACTTTTTAAATTTTGAATGTTTTTCCTTTTTAGCTCTAGACACCTTTTATAGTCTAGGGGATATGTATTTCTTACATTGTTTTTGTAAATCTCTTGTCCCAGTTTTTTATCGGCACAATAGTACTTGACGGATTGACAGCAAATTATCAATATTTGGCTTCAGTTTTGTTAAGAATAACCACAAATCTCCCCGTTTTGTGATATTTAATCTGCTCCTTTTTTTCGTCAAAAGGTTTGTAGTGACACTAAAATTTTTTTCGACAAGATATGACGAGGGAAACTCTATCAAAAGCTTTTTCGCAATTCCCCACAGTCCAGGATATCTTTTGGTTATTTCTACCTGCAGCCAAAATGTTTAATACCCCCTTTTAAATTTTATCTTCAACTCCTCATTAGTGCTAAGCTCGAGTAGCTCCTCTTGTAATATCACATTCTCGAGTTCCATTTCATCAAATGGATTTATGATCCATGGTGGTATTTCTATCGTCAGAATATTTTCAAATCTGATTTTGAAGTCATCATGCAGGGCAATTAAATGTTGAACGTATGTCTGAATATTCTCATCAAGGCATTCTACTTGTGATAAGTTTGAAAACTGGGAAAATTCGCACCGACTAATATTTTGCTTCATAAATTTCAATTTTTAAAGAAAAGCTGAAATTACACCCTTTGTTTTTATTAAATTGAGGCTGTCCCCTTGGTAATTGTAAGTCATTAAATTTTTTGGACAAATCTGTCAAATACGCGATGTCTGCTTTCAAACTGATCAGGTTTTCTTTTAAATCTGGATCTTTACTTTCCAGAAACTCTAAAACTTATTCAAAAAGTGTGTAAAATCTTGTTAAACATGCACCTTTCGACAACCAGCGTACTTCAGTATGTAAGAGCAATCGTTGGAAGTCTTCATCATTTTCATCGCACAATTGTGCAAATAAACGAGTATTCAATGCATTGCTTCTTATTTTGTTAACTGCACTAATTACAAATTGAAGCGATTGGTGCAATCTATCACTCAAATTTTTTGCTACCAGATGTTGTCGGTGGATGACACAGTGAATTGCAGTTTCCTCTGGTATAATTCTTTTAAGATGGCTTATAAACTCACGATATCGCCCGACCATGGCAGGAGCTCCATCTATTGCCACCGAAAGAACGTTTGTGAATGGAATCGATTTTCGATGCAAGTCACAGTCGCTGAACTTCTTAAAATATTATCTGCCTAGGTGAAGTCAAGCCAGCATTTTAGTTCTTCACTATCGAAACCAGATACATTTTCGTGGACCCCCGCTTACGAATTGTGGACCCCCATTTTTTTGTCCCGCCTACGTAGACCCCCTTCGCGTCTCCCGTGGACCCCTGGGGGTCCACCTGGACCACTATAGGAGCCACTGATTTAGAGAGACTTGAGTAACCAAATGGGTAGAAGTTACCCTTACACTTAAATACGTTAAACAACTCCACTGAGTAAGTGTTTCTTTGAGGTTTTATAATGTTTTGTAACCCCTACCAAAATAGAGAAGGGGTTCCTTTTTGCTGTGTCAGGAATTGTTAGCAATCCTTGATAAGAGAGAAGATTCTTGAATGCACTATTCTAAATGAAACCCTTTCTTCAACCAATTAGAAACAGTTATTTTTATAAACATTTGTCTATTAACTCCTCCTACGAAACTAGAATTATTTTTGTCCTTGTTCCATGCACTATCTTTCCACTGTATCTATTTATCACCCATTAAGAGTCTTAACTTCACAGAGAAGTATTAGATGAGTAATCCATCCTTTAGGATACCAATCCATATAAGACAATATGTTAAAATAAAGTTAACATTCTCATTACCAGTTTTTCTCCTCTACAAGTTGGTGTAATTAGATTTTTAATTTGAAGTTTCGCTTTTTCAAAGCCATCATCAACCTTGCTTTATTTAATAGTCGGGATATTTTATTTTATTAATTTTAAATTCCCCTCCTGCTTTATAATTTAATGGCGTATCACACCTAGTATTGATAACATGTTTTGGACTTAAAGACCAAATAAAATATTATTTTCGTTTTTATTAGAATAAAATGTCAGACGGTGTTAAATAATAATTACGAAGATTGAAATAAATGAGTTGTTTTCCACGCCATACTTGACATAACTATCATGGTTTTACGGATCTATAAATTACATTAATAATACCGTTAGAAAGAAAATTAAGTGAAACATTTTTTTAATAATATTACAAAGATGGGGTTCGATTTAAAAAAATCGAGAAATTCCGCTTTGTTTTTTTAAAGCTGGTTGTAAATAAAATAGAAATAACGTATACATTTTTCTCGAACAAGTTGATTTTATATTATAAAGTTAATTGAAATAATCCATTTCAACGTTTCCATGGCCTCGTTTTTACCACTTACCTTGTTTTACCAAAGTTATAGACATTTTAAGGAACAAAGGGAAATTTATCTAGGCGGCCAAACAAATGATAATGTGTATTATATCATTGAAAATAAAATATTCTATAGAATACAAATAAATAAAAATGGCTGATTTCCATTTTAAATTAAAAGTTGACTTCAATTCCGGTTAAATCGTTAATATTAACGTATTAAAATTTTCACTTTCTTTGCATTTGTAAAACTACCTATTAGACGCTGCCGATCCATTTTAATATAAAACTTTGGTCACTGTGTGGTATAATTCAAAATTAATACAAATAAGAAACAGCTTAGTGTCATTTTATTCATTAATAGACGAAAAAAAAAACTGAAAATTTCTGTAGACCTATTTTTTCCGCAATAAAAACTAAACACTTATAATTTATATCAATTTATTAAAAAATTTCTCACGAAACACAACTTTTTTATTAGCCGAACTGATGACATCATCAATGTATTCCCTGAAGTAGGATACTTTGGTAAATACTCCAGGATAGCCAGCTGCAGCACACGTGTCTCCTCCCCAGGAAGTTATTCCCAGTAAAAGGTTATCTGCTACCAAAGGACCACCAGAATCTCCCTGTAATAATACAAATATATAACTTCCCTTCACCTCGATGGGGAAGTAAATCCGAAAAGAACACATTATAGTCGATTCGACTTCAAATTGGAAATAGTTCATTACTCACTTACTTCTTCTCGTGGAAGTAAGTAAGAAAAATGTTGCGCTTAAATCTTTTAAAATTAGTTTTCAAGAAGTGTCGGTAATGGAGGTTCTTATCTTGGAACTGCGGGGGTGGACCTCATTTGTATAATTAATCATAATATACCTCCAATGGAAAATCATAATTACATTTTTTTTTTATGTGTCTTAGCGTAATTTAACAAAAAAGGTTTGCATCTTAAGTGCAACATTTTATTATAACAGTGTCGGCGGCCGTCATAGAGTTCGCTGGATGAAGTGGTGCGACGCGTGGCTATTATGGGTGGGCCTTGAGTATACTACTATACAGGGTGCTACAAATTCGTGTGAGTACAAGGAGATCTCGAAAACGGTAATAGATACGAAGGTGGTTAAATTGAGGCAAAGTTGAGTATTTCGAGGCTTAATAATTTGGTGAAAAAAATTCTAAGGATTGCTTTGGGAGATCCGAAAAAAACCGAAATTTTTATTTTTGGTTTTTAATTTTTTGCGCTTTTATTTTTGACTTGGGAAAAAGCCGTTTTTCATGTTCTACAAGATGGCGTTATTAGTTTTCAAATTCGAAGTTTCATTCTTTAGTTACCAACCTCAAGTCAATTTTTTTAAATACGGACCTAGAATTTTAAATACAGTTTTAGGGATTTATAAGCTTTGTACATTGAATGCAATGTACAAGTTTTTAAAATTTTAACGTTTTGTCATCTAATAACACATTTTTCAAATTATTTTTTTCCTTTCATTACGGTCCTGAACATTTAGAACCAAACTAAAAGAACAACAGATTTTTGATTCGAAAAATCTGTTAATTTTTACACAAAGTGGGCTGATATTTGATATTTTGTAAGAAAAGAGACCCAAAGTCTCGGTCTCAAATTTTTTCCTGTTTCTTTGTTTTTGTTTCATGTTTCACCTGAAACTAGCATCATAAGATCTTATAACAGTAAAAAAAAATTAAAACTATTTTTGAAACAAACGTAAGCGCATCACAATAACATAACTAGACTAACACTCCAGTTACCTTTTTTTCACTCGGAAGCATTATTTTTTTTCTGTTTTACAGTATTTTAGTTTAGGTCTAAGGCAAAAAACCATAGAACTTAAGATATACGTTATATTAATAAAATATATAAAATACTAATAAAAAAAAATACATCTCATGCCGTAAATACTTGCTTACTTCCTAGAGTATTGTGACGGTAATTCTTTTTAAAAAATTAAATGATCTAAACAACATATCTTTATGTACATAATGTAATGTAATTTGAATATTTAAGTAATCCAAAAAATAATTGCCAGGGCCGTAATAGTAAAGAGAGGATAATTTGAAATACTAGTGATGTGTTATTTGATGACAAAACGTTAAAATTTTAAAAAAGTTTAAATTGTATTAAGTTTTTAAAGCTTACTTATAAAAAACTGTTTTAAAAACTCCAGGTTCGTATTTTAAAAAAAATTGAGGTTGGTATCTAAAGAACGAAACGTCCAATTTGAAAACTAATAACGCCATATTGTAGAACATAAAAAACGGCTATGAGAAAGTGTTTTTGCTTAGTCTAAAATAAAGGCGCAAAAAATTAAAAACCAAAAGTAAAAATTTCTTTTTTTTCCGGATATATCCGAAGGTATTCGAAATATTAACAATTTTTTTTCACCAAATTATTAAGCCCCAAAATATGCAACTTTGCCTCAATTTATTCATCTTCGTATCTCTTACCGTTTTCGAGATCCCCTTGTACGCACACGAATTTGTAGCACCCTGTATAAGTAGAAGTTTATGGCGGTAGAAAGTAATTTAATATATATTTTATAGAAATTGGTGCTTTTCTAATTTTTTTGCTCAAACTTAAGAAAAAGTCTGACTATCGGTGTGTATATTGGTTTGTTTGGGTCCACCACGAGAAAAAAAATGTTTTTACTATATTTTCTTACCAAGCAAGTGTCTTTACCGCCTTGTTTATATCCAGCACAAAACATTCTAGGCGTCATAAGAGATCCATAATAATTTTTACAAATCTGTGTTGTTATTTCTGGTAGTTCAACAGCCTAGAATAAAAAACCATAAGTTCAAAAATATTTTCTGCGTCGCAAGTTGACAACTGTCCTTTAATCAGAAAGCAGCACTAAAGAGAAACCTGCACCGGTAGTACTAAGCAGTAGTTTGTCCAATAAGAGTGAATTTGATGTTCATATCGCACGGATCAGTAACTGATAAGTCACTAAAAATATTTTTTATATTATAGTAGTCATCATCATAAAAGAAGAAAGTTATACCGAGAAAAGTATAGTAGATGGTATTTAGTGTCAATAGTTTGAATTCCTGTTAAATAGAGAGAACTTATTAATTTACATCCCATAAAAGTCACCTCGTTATGCTTAATTTTTATTAAAATATTAACCACTTACATTTCTTAAACGAAAATATTGGTCACTAACCTGTAAAATATTAGGAAGAGTTTCTTCATTGGGATCAGTTTGCCCCCATCCACTAGCTACGGCTACTTCACCCTGTATAATTTCATCTCCAACATCCGCCATTTCTACTGCTGCCACAGTTTCACTAAAAATCTAAAAATAATAATGATACCTTTATTACGACGAATAAAAACAAATTACCTTCTTTTAAATTTAAATATTTGATTTATCATACATTTATGTTGTGTTGCTTAAAGGTTATTAACCAAAATTAACTAACCAGCAAGTTTGACTATGACATAAATGACATTGACAAGCAATACTTACTTACAATCAAAGGTGCCTGATTAAAAAATTAAAATTGAAAGTAACCGGGCCAGTATGATTGTGAGAAAACTATTTCTGTCAATGTCGTGTATGTTACAGTCAAAAATCGTACATCTAACTATCATGAATAGAGAAACGTAGGTCGAACGTTTAAATATTGTGCAATAAGTAAGGAAAGTAAAGCAATCGTAAGCTAAATACAAAGTGTTACAAATTCGATTCTCACCATTGGGATATCGTAAACGCCAAGAGATACAGCGAATTTTAAATTGGAACAAAGTTGCGCCATTTGGAGAAAACTGACAATACATCGACAAATTTGGAAAGTTCAGAGTTCTCCTGAAGATATTGGTAAAAAACAAAAATTATCGTTTCTTATTAGAAACCAATTTTAGCTATATTTAAATTTTTTGGAGATACGCCACCACGTCAGGAAACCGACAAAATGGCAAGTTGCACAATTTGGAGGCTAATAACATTCCTTTAAGAAAATTGAAAAATTCCGAGTACTTTCAAAGATATTAGTAAAAGACCAAAAATTGTAGTATTTAAGGCGTTATTTACGAAGGTTACACATAACAAGTTTTACTTATTCATTGTTGATTTTCATTTCCTATAAAGATTCCGAGTCCGACCTTTCGTATTCTGTATGGTATCATCAAGTTTGAAAAGGTTACTATTTAATCAAAATTAATGTAGCCTTTGTAAATTACACAGTAAAAATAGACTAAGGCCCGGTTGTACAATTAGAACTTAAGTACGAGTTTCTCAAAGGTTGACCTAAGGTTGAACTTGGTTTAAAAATTTAATTCTGTTGTATAATGAATTAATAACTACAGGTTTGCACAGGTGAAATCAATAATTAAATCACCATGCTGGTAATGGTTACGTTGTCAAAAAACCATCAAACTTTATAGGTTGCCAAAGTTTGTGGTATTTACAATTCGCAGCTACTTTTTCCGTGTATTCTAACACAAAACTGTATGCAAATTTTACTTTCATAGAAGAATGTATGCTATTAGCTTTTGTTAAGGTTTTTAATGGAAAATTTAAAAAAAAACAGATAATATTACTAATAAAGAAAAATAGAATGTTAGAAAAATATTAAAACTAAATTAAATTACGAAAATTTGAATATAATCAGGTCTCGGTCTGTAGTTTTGGGGCCGTCTTCGAACGTTTTCTATAGCTCCCAGTACATCCATAAAATCTTCATCATTCGATTCGTCTGTTAAATGCAAAGAGTGTTCAACATCATCCTTTGCATTCATAACTTTAAAATATTATTTCCACAAATTTTAATGTCAAAAAGAATTTATAAGGTTTGTATTATTGGGTTATATGTTATCAGTTAATAATAATTTGGTTTAAGTCTGGAAAATTGACAACTTAACTTACCTGAAGAATGAAAGCTTAGCTAAACAGAGTTAAACTTTAGGTCGAGCTTTACAAAACTCGTACTTAAGCTCTTATTGTACAACCGGATCTTAAGTGCCTAATATTCAAAAATTTACTTACTAGTGGGGTACTAAGTTCTAAAATAGCAACATCGTAATCATACGTATCTAGGTTAAATTTATCATCTGGATAAGTTATTGTTCTTACTCCCACTACTTGTCCTCCTGTAGTTCTATCTGAGGATCCTGCCCTGATTGTAACCTGACTTGCTGCTACACTAAAAAATAAAAATGAAAAATAATTAATTTAAGAACATTGGTAGTGTAATGGTAACATATATAATGTCTGTTACCTATTCTTCTATCATTACGAGAAGACGTACAAAACCCGATTTTAAGGTGACAGCGTATTATATAAAATAGTCGCCCATTTTAGGGGGGTATGGGGTATTTGTATCTTCTAGCACTTAGGTAGTGGGATACGGTTATCCTGATCAGAGTGAGGACGTTGACCTCTAGGTCGTAAGGTACCCCAAGCTTGTCCGATGACTCTCTAAAGATAGAATGATATGACTTGGGCTGCGGTAACTGTAACTAAGTAGCGTGACTTTGGGAACTGAGAGTAGTCTCGCGAATTAACTGTAAGTCCCTAGGAGGATAATTAGCCAGTGCTCTAAGTGCTCTGAACCTTTTGGAAAGGCTTAAAGTGCCACGCCTTAAAATGGATATATTTCTGCATTTGAACCTTTAATTTTCTTATGGGAATTTACATGGGAAAATGACGTAATTTGTCGGTATATAATAACTCTCATAGCCTATCTACTTACCTACATAACAAAACAGCAAAAGTGTCAGGGCCTAGGGACCCACTTTTAGAGGGGCCCCACGCTCAGTGTAAGCGGCACTATACTTACTTGTAAAAATGTCATTATTTGCAAAACTGAGATGTTGCTAAACCTTTTATTGTAAAAAAAAATTTTTATAAAATCTAAGCCGGTTGACAAATTTATTTATTACTGTATGCAAGACAAAAGACAATCGTAAAACAAATCTGACGTGTTGTGGCACACGTATGTCGCCTTATAATATAAATAAAATTTATTTTGAATTTAAGATTTTAAGAAATATTAATATTATCTTGCAGGAACTATACAGAAGCCGTCACCGACGTATACTTGCTAATGGTATTTGTTCAATCACACGCCTTGAGGACGGTGGCAGTTTCTTGATAGTTTCTGGGAAAATATGAATTTATATATTTTTTTAATAATTATTTTAGGGAGAGTAGATATTTAAATTCCTTCAAGAATAAAAATTCAACTTAAGAAATGTATCCAAAATTATCTTATTAATGTTAAAATATTATTAAAGAAAAATAACCGCACAAAGAAAGGCGAACGGATCAAAGGGCCCTATAAACATTGTGCCACTTACTAGGCTAGCTAGCGAGAGACTGGGATTTGTTCTTTTATCTACATAATATGTCGGATTTTTTGTATGCCATATTTACTTGAGAAGATTTTTAAATTATTTTTTGATTTAATGTTTAAATACATATTTTTAACACTATACCACGACCACTTTTTTTTAAGTTACCCTCCTTGCCTGAAATTGGCTCTATAGGAGCTCATGATTAGGGGCCCCGGTTTGTGTAACAGGCCTAGAGCCGCTTATAACCAAAAATATGTCCTGCAAAGTGTGTTAAAATAAGCTCGGATCTGATTCTATTATTTTGACTAGGCACTAGCCACAAGTCAGCAAAATATTGACGCCACCCAAGAACATTTTATTCCGGGTGCATTATTAATTTAATTACTATTACTCGACTATTATATTATTTGTCTAGTTTTTCTTACAACGTCAAAAGGCTTAAAGGGATTAACTAATATACAGGGTGATTCCTAAGTTGATACTTCTTTTTTAGCTGTGTATAGAAGGCATTAAAATAACCAAAATTTTCAAATACCTTTTTCAAAACACTTAAAAATAGGCGAGATACAGAAGTAAAAAAGTGCAGGCCTGGTCATTAAAATATAGCCTGCTAAACTTTATGTTGTTTTTATTCTATTAGTCATGCAATTTACGGGTCAGTTATTTGGCAAGCCGCTGCAGTGTATTTTTCTGAAGCAAGTTAATTTTAAATTGGTGACACGTGAAAATGGTAATATTTGAAAACAATGAACTAGTAGATATGGTGTTAATTTACGGTGAGTGTCGTCAAAGTACGGCTGCTGCTTTGAGATTATACGCAGAACGCTTTCCCTTGTGGGCTCATCCTACACCCAGAAGTTTTCTTAATGTTCACGGGCAACTTAGGCAGAACCGTATTTCATCCATAGTGTAATAAATGAAATACCTTATTTTAAAGTTTTTAAAAAAAGATATTTGAAAACGTTGTTTATTTTAATGCCTTCTATACAGAGCTAAAAAAATCAACTTAGAACTCTACAAATATTAAACTTATTTTATTATTTATTTAAACTTTTTAATAAACCCCTGGACTAAATACTAGCGACATCTTGGACAGGTGGAACATCAAAAAAAAATCATTTAAAATGGGTTAATATTGCCAAAACTTAATGTTGTGGAGCCAAAACACAATTAAAACATCTTGGGGTAAAATGATTATTCCCCGCTTTCTATTCGCTTAGAGCTGGCTCCACTCGGAATGTGTGGTTAAAAATGTTATTCTTGACTTCAAGGGCCAACATTAAACGTTGTTAAATCTAACGACTATGAAGAGGCACTTCGTTAAAGAGTTCATTAAAACTTTTTGATTGCAAAGTTTAGCACTTTTACAGCCGTCATTGTTTCCAGTTTCCTTTTTAGTGTTGTTTCAAATCTGCGTTACTTCAAAACAAAAAATAATTATACTCAATATCTATATCATTTTTTAAATTTCTGCAAATTTCGACTTTTTCTCTAAGACTAACCTAAAAGTGGTAAGATTTCATTTTTATCGCCGTAAACTAGAGGCCTGCACGGGCCTGGTTTTCATCTGGGGCATTCATGCGGCCTGGCCCGACTTAATCAATAAAGGTTTAGGTTTTCGGGCCTTAACTATTTTTCCGGGCCTGTCGTGCTTACCGGGCCTGCTGGGCCTACCGGACTTTTGTGGCCAGCCGGTCTTTCGGGTCAGCCTTGCTTGCTTTGGTTTTTTTAAAAATATTTGTAAAATAATTTTCACGGCCTAATAATTTTTTTCAGGTCTTCCGGCTTATCGGGCCTGCCGGGCTTATTGAGTCTGCCGGGCTTATTGGGCTTGTCGGGCCTGCTGGCTTCTATTATTCAATTCCTAAAGGTGCACACAGCGACTAAAATTCTGTATTATGAAATAGTTTCTTCTTGTACTTTGTCGTTTATCTATTTTATGTTAAAAGTTAATATTTCGTGAAGATAAGGTCATAATTTATGAAAAATATCTAGAATTGATTGTAGAATGTGTAAAAATATATTCAATATTGAGTATTCACCTGAAGACGACTGGAGATGCTTACCAGTGGAACGTAATGTAACAAAACAAATAAAGACAATGCAAGTCCAAAACTCTACTGCCAATTAAGATACGTCATTGTCTCCAACCTTTAAACAAACATTTATGAAACTCGAATATCCGTCTACAGTCATTTCGCTTCTCTTTACGTCGCGGCGTTGGACCTCACTGTAGCCCCTTTAGGTTGTATGTCTAGGTTTACCTAGTATTATTTATACCATTTGCTTATACAGCGTAATATTACATACATGCCTTATCCCTTGTTTTCTTTACTCGACGAGTGTAACGTGTAAAATCTCTTAAGGGTATTCGCCTTCATTCATTAAAAAAACTTTTTATTTTATTACAAACCTTTTATAAGTATCAATCAATAAAACTTTGTATTACACACCTCCGTGCCCTAAAACTTTTACCTTTATCAATGTTTTCCTGTTTTTAGGGTTGTTTTAATTCCGGGTTTGATGGTAATGCATGGCGTCCCTTAAGGTTGTTTGGGGAACTTAAGGGAGTGTAAAATAATTGAAATTGAGTGGATAATAAATACATTTTCGGCCTATGCTTAATTAAATTGCTTCGTGTTTGGCGTTTGTTTTGTTAAACCAAACGTTTTGACAATACCTGCTTAATTTATAAAAAGCTTTTTTTTCTATTAAGAATAAACATTCGTTAAAACCTCACTTAATTGGATACTTTTTAAATTTTACTTTTAAAAGGTAGTTTACCTTCTTCATAAAAATATATTATTTTTAAAACCATGGATTTGTCGTGACTTTTGAAATAGAGGGGGTACGATTTTATTTCACTTACAGCCTCTTGGAGACGCCAAATAAGAACCTTTACCGTTTGGCTAACACTTTCCACTTGAATGGATTCAATTGCATAATTTTATTATTTAATATTTACCACAATAATCTTTTACATCTACGAACAAGTGATTCATAAATTCTATAAAAATGTGTAGACAAAATCGTTTGCAACAGTGACGTGGCGAGGAGATGGGTGGGGCCGGGAGTGGGGTAGACTGCATTCTCCTTTGAAGGGGCATTTCATGGCGAAGTTAGCTGAAATTGGATATTTCATGGCGGAGCTAACTAAAATTGTTTCTTGGAGCCTTGAAAAATTAATGTTTTGTTCTCTCTGCGCCATGAAAATTGAGGGGTGAATTCGCCCACTATCTGAAGTAGGAATAATTCATAGGGTGGTAGTTTCTTCGATAGGGGAATCCTTTCTTTCCGTTTTTTTATTTAAAGTATTATAGTAGATTTAATAGTATATTACATAACAAGTGATGAAAAAAAGCCTTTGATTTGTGAAAAAAATATTTCAACCGTAGTGTTGAAAAAAAAATATCAACACTAGTGTTGAAATTAGCATACTTAGGATTATGTTCCACTTAATATCTGTTTTCATAGTTTGTCAATAGGCTTTTTTTTATTTGTAGTTTAACTTTTTCATTTTTTCATATTTTATATATAATAGGAAGAACATTGACTTTTATATTAACCAGAATGAAAATTTTAAATTTAATCAGGGAAAAATGCATTAAATATAAATTTAAAAAATCCACCCAACAAGGAAGATTTGAATTTAAATTAATTCTTTAAATTATTTAATGTAAGCTACATTTCAAAAAAAAGTTAAATACACCTGATGGGATTTGAACCTGTGACCTTGCGATCTGTAGGCTAGAGCTCTATTCTCTACGTTATCGCTATCGACAAAGATTTGCTGTTTAATACATGACACTCTCTTCAGCGCGATTTGTTTTTTCTGTTAATAGATTTTCCAGTATATTATTAACATTTTTTATAATTTTAGATGGCGTATTATCACACTTTAATTCTGAATCACTCGACAAATACATGATAAATAAGTTAAACACTTTACAATTACTGCTTTTAAAAAATTTGTTATTTTTAATAAATAAAGGTTGTCTGTCAAATTGGCACCATTCATAGGTGGTCGTATGAGAATAATATTACTTACTCATGTATACAATGTGCCGCGGTTAATATAAAGTTGTTTCGAATGATTGATCCTCCGCAACTAGCTAGGCCATCTATCATAAGAAGGACTTGATAAGGATAGTCTTTTATATCAGCCGGACTTCCTCCAATAATAAGCAGCTCATTTTTTATTGCCTTCAAGCGCTGACGTTCTAAATATCTTGGAGATGAAGTACCTGTAATCAGAACAGGGGAACTATAACATTTCTTTAAAGCGATGTTTATTCCCACTCTGGTCTCCCCAAATTCTTAAAGTGTTTTCATTAATGTCTAATTTACTTTTACTAAATACCTAAACAATCACCTATAAATGGTTAAATTAGTGTAGTTTGGTTATCAAACTGAATAAGTTCGTCAGTTAGTACCTAGGTCTTATAGTCTTTTTCAGAAAGGTGTAGTGTAGAATAATAAAATGGGAAATTCTGTCCAATTCGGCTCAATTTCGGTGTCGGCCATAGGTGTATATGGAAGCGAAGAGGGATTTTTAAAAGAAGGGTTGCTAACCTTTCAGTCGTTCAATACGGGAGAACGACGAGAACATGAATTCGAATGTTTTTGAGGACTATTGTGGTGAAATGATAAAATATCTTCCAGCTGATTCAGTAGTAGTTATGGATGACGCAAGCTATCATTCGCGACGCACAGAGAAGACTCCAACTTTATCTTGGAAAAACAAGAAATTATCGACTGGTTAACCACCAAAAGTATTGAATTTGAAGATAATTTGATAAAGATTTATTAATTAGCTATAGCAAATTTACACAAACATCGTTTTATGAAATATGCCGTGGAAGATATAGCTGAAAAAGAGTGTAACTGTACCCATATCATTGGGAACTAAATTCTATATAACTTATATAAGTGCAAGTGAAAGGATTTGTAGCAAGACACAACATGGCATTCAAAATGAGAGACGTTAAGCTACTATTTGATTAAGCCATTAAGGAAGTGACACCAGAGAACTGGCGAAAAGCAGTCCATCCTGTCATTAAAGAAGAGGAGAAAATGTGGGATTTTGACAACCTGATCGATCGCACCGTCGACCCGTTAATTAAGAGGAGATGACAGTCCCTCAGATGATGAAGAATATTATGATTTTTTTATAATTTAATTTCTGTATAATGTTTTTTTTGTATTTTGTATTTTTTTTTATGTTTACTAAGTTTACCTAATACTATGAACATAATGCACGCCTTTGTTACACCATTTTCAGTATTTGTAAATAGATAACAATAGTCAAATCCCATAAATTGACCCAAACCCGGATGGTACTATCTGCAATTGATGAAAATTAAGAATTTTGCAGTGAAGCCAACAAAATGGCTTAAATATTCGTTGGGTCACTCTGTATACCTAATGAGCTTTTATTACTCTACACCTTTCTAAAATAAACTTTAGTTCCAAATTACTCTCAGTAATTTATCGCTTTCATATATAATGCAGCGGGTTGTACAAAGAGGTAAAAATTTCAGTGTATTCTTGAAACTCTAATAGAGCAGAATATTTTCATGGAATTTTCTTCCTCTGCCTTCGTACAACCCGCTGCTGAAAGCGATGAATCATTGACAGTTATTTTGGACCCGGAATATAATAGGTACTCGGATTAGAAATTTGTCAAGTGTTTCTTTAAAGAATCATTAAAATCCAAGATTAAGATAATATGGATTAATTTTCGCCAATAGATAAAATAAAAGAGTGTTTTTTATACTTATGTTATTTAGTTTTTTAAATAAAAATCTCTGATAATTTAATAAAAATCTTCTCCTAATAATATTTTTATTAATTTTGGAAATTAAGGCAGCAACCTAAAATTTATTAATTTTTAAATTCACTAATGCAATTTTGCTTTTATATACAAAATTATTTATAAACATCCATGAAAAAAAATTATATTCTAAAATAATCCCCACTTTAAATTTTTAAAAATATTTTGCTTATACTTACATAAACTAACTAAAAACAATAAAACTACACAGTAGTCAATAAAAAATTTCATAATGACACTCTTCTCTACCAGACTTAACTAAAAAGGTATTAATTATTACTAATCAAGACACAACAAGTGACGTAGACTATATAGGCACTTGATTGATGTGAAGAGGTGTATTACTTTATCTTTGATAACACAAATAATATTTTTATAATGGCTATGAATAAATAATAAAAGGTGGTAATTAATTAACGAAGATCAATCATGCGGCAGGGTAATTTTGGTAGGTACATTTTCGTCACGTCCGCAAAAATGCATCTGTCTGGAAAAAAGTACCAGGAAATTACGAATATTTTTTGCTGTTTATTGAATGATATTAAGGTGGTCAGTTTTTAACAAACTGTGTTGAAAGCAGTGATAAAAACTAAACATTAAAATCTAGTTGCAAGCAAAAATATAAGCTTCATTCTTATAACTGTTACGTAAATTGAGTGGCGGCTCCTCTTTGAGGGTCGGCCAGAGACGGAATTTTTCGCCGCGACCCGGTCCGGCCCGTCAATCAAAACCGAACAGCCCGGCAGACCCGACAAGCCCCAAAAAAAATTGTTAGGGCTTGAAAATTATTTGACGAATATTTCTTTAAAAAAACATTGGCTGTCCCAAAAGACCGGCAAGCCCGACAGGCTCGGAAAAAGTTATTAGGGCCCGAAACCCAAACCTTTATTGATTAAGGGCCCCGAGAGTAGGGCCGGTAACCAGGTCGGATGAGATCGGACATCTCGTGGGGTGCGGAAGAAGATACACACTCCCCAATCGGTAGGTAATGCAATGGCAAGAAACCAAGGGTTAGCCCTTGGGGGGTAAGTCACATGACTGAGGATCGTGGTTCAGAACCCACGTTAAGCTGTAGGTCCCCTCGGGAATGGCCCTGGCAGCGAACGGTAAAAAACCTAATTCGGTGAATGGCAAGAAATGACAACAATGACAAATCGTAAATCCATATTTTAATTTATTCTTATTTGCGGTAATAATTTTTTTAAACCCAAGGACATAAGAGGGGGAGTTAAAGCGACAATTTCTGCATATTAAATGACCTGGTACAAACGTGTATTATCATTCAACATAATTACAGACGTCTGGTATATAAAAAATCAGAATGCATGAAGCAGCCTGGAAAATTATTATGTTAACGATGCGAGTAATTCTACTAATTATCTTTACACAAAATTCCAAATATTGGCGCATACCTACAGTATACAATACAAGGTTAACCGATACTGGATCCCGTTTTTAGAACGTCTCTTTCATTTGTATTTCGCTGCGCACTCTTTTAGTTGGCTTTACTTAAAAAAATTGTCCCCATCAATACTTTTCATGATTGAAATTGATTCTAATTTTATTGTTAGGGGGTGACACATGATTATACGGCCGCTTTACAGTTTACAATATTTTTTTCCCGCAAGAAAAGATTGCCTGCGAGTATGCGCGAAACGAGGCTAGTGATCAGCTGGCGCAATTTGTATTGCTTGCAAGAAATATAACTCCGATCCTATTTTGATTGCAGTTGCAAGAACAATTCTGGGGATTTTTTGGTGATTTATGAGTCTAAAAGTCTAATTGCAACCTAATTTTTCGTCTCACGCTTGGACTCTTAATTTATATTTTTAAATAATGTATTCTTGACTTAGATTACAACGTTAAGTCCTTAAACTTTTCCTTCTAAAAGTCCTGTTTTATATACAGATTAGGTTTCAGATGCATATATCCTTTTAGTTATTGATTTATGATGCAGTTTTAAAGGAAATCGAGTAAAAATAATACTATTTTATAGTAATTTTTCTATTATATACGTGTCTGTTCCGTTTTTCCTTTTTTAGAGCTATTTTAAAACAACAAAAATGTAACCCAATGCAATAAAATATTTTTACAACAAACCAAAAATCAATTAATTGAAACATTTTTTATGGAAGAAGTGTGATAATTTATAATATAAAAAATGGTGCAGGAAGAAACGAGAATGCTTTATTATGAGTATACAAAACAGCACATGATTTCTGAAAAAATTTGGCGTCGTGAGCGTTATTCACTTTATTTTTAATCATGAAAAATCGAGCCCGAAAAACGCTGGTTAGAGTCATACATACGTTTTATGTTAAAATTTTGGATTGACACCAATATTCATATATTTACCAAATATCAAAATGTTTTTTTTAATAAAGAGCCAGCTAGGAATATAATAAAAACATTGACAAAAACAAATTTAATCCAACCATGCAGAGGGGGAGAGGTAATAAGTTAATATTTGAAATTTGATAGTAGTTAGGTGAATTTTAAAAGAGCTTTGGGCGTGGTTCCGAAATTTTTTCGCCTGTGGCGCTTTTTCTTCTACTTTACTAGGTACAATGTCATAAAATACATGTAGTCCTGACTGTCCCTCTCTCCAGAAAAAAAAATGTCCTACTTACGCCCACTGAGCCCACCCCTCCTAGCATATTTTCAGTCACTGCACCCTGACATTTGTTTATGCTCTTTCTAACCTATAGTGGATATGTTTTGTTTTTGTTGGTTTGCTTTTGTGTCCTGTAATCCTGTTATGTTAAAATGAATGCACAAAAAAGCGCCGGTAAGTCCTAACCGAATGTCGTTTTATTTTAAAGGTTGGCAAGTGGTAGGTACCGGGTGTCCCACTAAGAATGGCTCTCGGCCGTATCTCGGAAACTACTGGACATAGAAACTCAGGAAAAAAAAATTATAACTAAAGTGGTCATGAGAAAATCCTGGAAATAATTAAATTAAATTAGACAGGCGGAAGTGAAGGTGGTCATTTCCAACAATTTTTATAAAACTAAATTGTTCATTATCAATGTTAATAATGATAATAATAAATAGTAGAGCTAACTTATTTTAATTAAGAACGGTGTGCCTGAGGAGAAAAACACAAGATACCATTTTTATTCAAAATTGACCAGGATAATCAGAAATAACATCCACATGAAAAAATATCAGTGACGTCTCACTTTTTTTCTAAAATATATATAACCGCTTACTTTTAAAAATTATTCTATTGGCGATAACGCTGAAACGAACGGAGATATCGAGCTGCGGTTTTAATATTTCTTCTAGCAAATTTAATCTACTTTTCGATTATAGTATCATAATTATACCGTATGATTTATTTTTTCGGAGTAAAATCAAAAAATGTGTTATTATTACAAATTGCGCCCTCTAGCATTTTTTTTGAGAACTATTATGGACAACTAAATACGATTGGTGAAAGTGCATACATTTCTCTTCCAAACAGTCTTTAGTTTGCTAAAATCGGAAAAGTCGTTTATAAGTTACAGCGATTTAACTGATTACACATTCAACCGCTTCCCCCCCATTTATTAAAGTCGGCACGCCAATGAGCATAAGACCAAAATGATGCATAATTGTCCAAGCTGTTATCAAAGATATACCTTAATGTGAAATTTTCGGAGATATGTAAACTTTTAAAATTTACTTTTCAATTACGCCCTCTTGCGGCAAAATGCGGAACTTAAAAATTATTTCCAGGATTTTCTCATGACCACTTTAGTTATAATTTTTTTTCCTGAGTTTCTATGCCCAGTAGTTTTCGAGATACGGCCGAGAGCCATTCTTAGTGGGACACCCGGTACATCACCTACGACCTTGGCAAATCATTGCCCGATGTAAAACGAAGTTAAATTTTTATTGCCTTAATTGCTGCAAGACAACTTGCGTGAAAGAAAAACTGCAACCTGTAAGCCGGCCTTTATTGAGAATTTGATTAACCTACACTGTATAACGTCAAACATATTGGAAAACATTTGTGTTTTTATAATCTTGTTTTTATATTTATCGTGTTTTACCATTTTATTTAGGGCAGGCCACCTACCTTAGTTACTGACGTTATGAATTTTCACGGTATTTTTTTTTAAGATAAGATATAATTTTTACAGATTATAAAAACCAACTACGATGATGGGCATTCCTGCGTCTGTGAATAAACTGTAAAAATAAAATAATATTTAATGTAATGATGAAATTCTATTAATAAAATACAATATTCGGTATCACATCGGTACACGAAGAAATAAAATAGCTTTTCAAATATTTTAATTCAATTATTGGTCTGATGTAAATGGGGCGCAAAAATAATCCCTGTCCTGTAGAGTCCAGTCTGTTATTATAACATGTAAATTGGGCGCGGACGTTTCCTCTAGTATTTCTTTAAGTCCCACGGTATGGCAGCTAATTGATGAGATTTTTACCAGAAAAAAATAATATAAAAATAATAACCGTGAAAAATTTGGGTCAAAAATCGTAATTTTTAAGTTCACAATTTTTGTCATTTTAGGTACAGAAACATGTTTTGTGAAAAAAAGTATTTAAGATGGATCTGATTGTTTAAACCGTAAGTATATCCGAGTTTTCCAATTTAACCTAAGTAAAAACTGTGACTCTGCAACGACCATTTTTCGACTTTTAAAAACACCGAAAAAATGTCCGACATCTTATCTTCATACTCTGTATTTCATGGCACTCTAGCACCTTAAGAAGTAAAAATTGAAAAAAATATTATTTGCGACCTGAATCGAGAAACAGGGAAAATCGTATATTGTTCGACTCTGAAGTTTAATAACATTTTGCCGGTACACCCTGTATATTAGATTTTTTTGCAAAATGTGCCCAACATATTCCTCTATAAAACCAATAATTTTAAATATTTCACGTTTTGTAAAAAATTATAGAAAAGGTCAAAATGTCGAACGCCGCCGACAACCCTCCTAAATGCACCTAAATAAAAATAATCAATTCTACCGCCCGCGCCCACTCTACCCTGTCAAATCCAGTATTATAATATTTTATTTAGGTATTATTTCAGTGCCGTAGCCGGGGGCGGATGGGTGGGCAGGCTCGTGCCCCCCGCCCCTAGAACAAACATACCATACTGGGTCTCCCAAAAGTCCCGCATAAAATTAATATCAATTAAAGGAAAAAGATCTAGGAAAAACGCTCGGACCTGTAAATTTTTATTTTTAATTGTGCATTTTTTGACTTAAAAAAATATTATACAGGGTGTCTCATAGAACTGTCGTTGCGTCTTTGACAGTTTTTTTAATGGAACACCCTATATATTGTATTATTTTATGATTCCCCACAAAATTCTACGCTTATGTTGTAAATGTCATATGTCTAAATTCAATAGTTTTTAAGATATTGACGTTTAAAATATGGCATTTTTTGACTTTGACAGGCTGTAACATTGCAACGGTTCATCTTAGAGAAAAATGGTTTTCACCACCCTATATCTTAGTTTTTTATTCTCTATCCAAAAAAACAACCTTCGATTTACCATGTTAAACCGTTAAAACCGGTTTTTTGTTCCCTCTGGTGTCCTTTCCTTAATGGCTTGATCTAACAGTAGCTTAACGTCATTCGTTTTGAATGTAGTGTTGTGCCTTGCTACAAAGTTAAAATAATAAATAATTTATTGCACAAAATTTACCTACGCCTATGGGCGACACCGAAATTGAGTCGAACTGGACGGAATTTCTCATTTTATTGCTCTACACCTTTCTGAAATAGACTATAGCCCAGGCTCTTCGGGCTTATACTATAATGCGCCCCTGATGCTGTTCCCAACAGTCCGCCACTGATATAATGCCAAACAGATGTTACCGATTCGTATCTAAATGCACGTCCGTTGTACGTATAAAATAAATTGTATTCCAAAGGGCGGTAATTTCCCCCCTTTTACTTAAAATAACACTGATTGATGACTTCACAGTCCACACATTTAAATATCCGTTTATTATGCCAGGGACAGAGAGAATGAAGCAAATAATGGTTTTTTACAAACCAGTCACGAATGAAACGTCATAACCAAATTTTCCTTATCGTGCTGGAAACGGTGGTTTTTCGATCCCATCGACGACGGTGTGATAGGCCATTTCGACACGATGCCAGCGACGATAAACCTGGATAGCTACTCGACTTTGAATGCAACGAGTTATGTAATGTAGAAGTCAGTGGCGTAGCCAGAAAATATGCTCGGGAGGGGGGGGGGGGCTCAGTAGGATTTTTTTTCTGGAAAAAGGGACAGTCGGGACTACATGTATTTCATGATATTGTACCTAGTGAAACAGGCGGAAAAGCGCCGCAAACTAAAAGTTTTCGGGGCCACGCCTAAAGTTCGTTTAAAATTCACCAAGCTACTAATGTTCATATCGCGATAGAAAACGGCGTTTCGACAGTTGAAAGCCACAGATGACATTTACAGCTGATTCTAGTTCCGCCGAAAAGTTACTAGATTTAGTGTGGACCGTAACAAGTTCACATGTCAGTTCGCGTCCTATTATTTTCGTTGTTTTTTGGTGTTTTTTAGTATTTTTGTGGCTGTTTTTTATATAGTGTGTGTTTAAAAACATTTGAGATATTTTTAGACTTTTGTCGATAATATTTATGTTATTAGTACATTACTTTATTGTAAGTAATTCCTATCACAATATCTAGGTAGTATTCAGTGGATACCTAATAGGTTCTTGACTTTTGTTCCAATTTGGATAACACCTCCAAAAGTTTCTTGACAACTTTAGTTAAGAACGATGATTTAAATAGAAAAATTTGTAAAGTCTTCTTTGTTAAATTAAAATGAGAGATAAGGAACTTAATATTTAAATATTTTTTTAGTTTGTTAATGGAACATAAAAATAGTCCGGTCCTGTCTTTGTAGCCAACCTCTAAATGTAAAATAGACCAGACGTGCCACAGGGTGCCATAAATAACAAGTGACTTGGCGTTTTCTTAAAAAAATTTGACTTTATCAAATTTCGAAAATTAAATTATTACCTCTTCCCCTCTCCATGGTTGAATTAAATTTGTTCTTGTAAATTTTTTTTTTTTGATATTCCTAGCTGGCTCTTTATCAAAAGAAAACGTTATTTATATTTGTGAAAAATATGAATATTGGTGTCAATCCAGAATTTTAACATAAGATGTATATTTATGACTTTAACCAGTGTTTTTCGGGCACGGTTTTTTTTGATTAAAAATAATGTAAACATCGCTCACCACGCCAAAATTGATGATTATTCAGAAATCATGTATTTTCGAAGCCTAGATCTAAGAACAGTTTTTGGTGCAAATGATTAGGTTTTCAAATACTCCTTCTTAAGTGTCGTTATGTATATTCATAATAAAGCATTCTCGTTTCTTTTCGCACTATTTTTTTTTATTATAAACTCACTTCTTCCATAAAAAATGTTTCAATTAAAATTTTTACTTTAATTTTTCTCTTTAAAAATAAATACCTAATTGTTTTTGTTGTAAAACTATTTTATTGCATTGGGTTATATTTTTGTTGATTGAAAATAGCTCTAAAAAAGGGAAAACGGAACAGACAATTATATAATAGAAAAATACTATAAAATATTATTCGTTTTACTCGTTTTTCTATAAAATTGCATCATAAATCAATAACTAAAACGATATGCGTCCGAAATCTTAATCTCTATATAAAACAAGACTTTTAAAGCCAAAAATACATTATTTAAAAATTTAAATTAAGAGAGCGTGAGACGAAAAATTAGGTTGCAATTAGACCAACTCTTCTACAGAAACCCTTCAAAAATTGACATTTAAAACTATAAATAATTGTACAAGATTGTCATGCGATTTTATTTTGCAGACGAAAACCCTCACGTAAAATACTAAACTAATATTAATATAAAGAAGAAGATTTTCCCTTTTGTTTCGCCAGATCCATCTCTAGACGCGTTTCGTCATATCATGACTCATCAGTGGAGCTAGGATCCGACGAGAAAAAAAGGGAACTCGAAGCTACTTAGGCAGCACTTGGTGGGATATTAATATTAATATATTGTCTGGTAAAAGAACAGTGGGGAGGGGGGAGGGCAGCTGTGTAATGTTTTATGTGAGATGGGCTGAGTTACCAAACCGTACGTTTTAGGCGCTGCATCGCTCACTTTACGTTGGTGCTTTGTCTATTGCTGCACAGAAATTGCGGATCAACTAGCGAGATATCAGCGTAATATCAGTAACACGGTATGTCAGTATCAGCCATGCGAAGTGGTTAAGTTTAAGCGATCTTCATCAGTTGCGGCTCCTCGAAGGAGGCAATGGAGGCTGAGTCTTCTCAGTAATTCTTGTCCCCCTAAACATTTTCTTGGTTTATTACTTCAATAGTAACTTTTAATTTACAGCAAGCAAATATGTAATACGTTTTGATTCGGATTCTTAATTTATTCCCTTATTTGCTATTTTCCCACTATTTAATATTTTTTTTACAATCTGACAATAGCGCATAAGGCTGGTGGCTGTTAAGTCTCCATGGTTTTTTCTAAAAGCTACATTAATAAGCTCAGATAAACACGAAACTGTTAGTGAGAAATAGTAGTTTCTAACATTCTAACTACAATAAGTGGCAACGTCTACTGGCAAGCAGCCTCAGACCAATCACGAGTCAGTTCTCGCCCACGTGTGAAAAGATCACCTGTTTTTCAATGCCTGCTAACCTAACTCGTCTCATTTGTCATGCATTTTTTAAGCGCGCTCTTCCGTTGTTTTTTAGGTTAAATTTTAGAGTTTTCGCGGTTTCGCCGGGTTTGTGAAGTGGACATCGCGACGATTGGATATTTTATTTAGTTTGTTTAGTCGTTTAGTGATACTTTGGATTACCTATAATTTAAAAATGAGTGACAAGCCGGCTTTAATTTACACTGTAATTTAGTGAAATATTTTTTAACCAATGCGTTTAATTCCCTAAATTACGATGACAAACTTGTAGTGAAGAAGACGTCCAGACAGAGCCAGAATTAAAACGCCCAGTAGTAAGTACAGGAAAATAAAACCCTGGCTTTAAAACATATTATTATTATTATTATTATTATTCCTCATAGCGGTACTTCTGGAGTGCTAGTACGTAATGGAGTACTTGTTATAGTCAGTTACCGAAGGTTGTATGAGAGTTGCAGGCAGTATTACCAATCCTCTCGATCAACCAAACAATACATGAGAAAATATTAAAAGGTAAGTGCAAAAAGTTAAATACTTATCTTATTCTCTGATTTATTTTTTAATATTCTTCTTTAAAGGATCACCCCTTATCCTTAAGTTAATGACGTTAACCCAATCATAAGTTTTAATATAGGAGTTAAATATCTACAATTACATTTCAAAAAAAGATGTCCTTCCATAACTAAAAACTCGTCATCCATATAACACCTATCATCTGGCTCTATTCGGTCGTAGCCATGGCTACGCGCGGAAATGCGAGAGCGCGGAGCGCGGGACCATATCTCCGGCTCTGCCTTGTATGGGAAGTTTTGCGTTGTCTCATTTTTATAGAGCCGCTTGTATGTAACAGCTAATCGTCGATCGTGCAGGTCAGATTTGGGAGACAGAATGAATTTTACTGGCGGTTATGTTTTAGCTCTTTAGGGAACTATTACGGCTTAATTGCAGGATGGGTTGAGGGGGAGGGGGAGTTGAATTAAATTAGGGGGTTTTGTTTACGTTTGCTCAGATCAGTGGCGAAGCTAGAAAATATGCTCGGGGGGGCTTAAGGGGCGTAAGTAGGACATTTTTTTTTCTGGAGAAAATGACAGTCGGGACTACATGTATTTCATGATATTGTATCTAGCGAAGAAGGAAGAATAGCGCCGCAGGCGAAACATTTTCAGGGCCACGTCTTAAGTTCGTTTAAAATTCACCATATTATTACCATCAAATTTCGAAAATTAAATTATTACCTCTCCCCCTTTGCATGATTGGATTACATTTGTTTTTATAAATGTTTTTTATTACTTTTTCTTTTAAATATTTCCAGCTGGCTCCTTATTGAAAAAAAACATTTTTTATATTTGTGAAAAATATGAATATTGGTGGCAATCTAAAGTTTTACCATAAGACGTATGTATGACTCTAAATAACTCTCTAATGGGGGCTGGTAGCCCCCCCCCCCCCTAAATATGCCACTGGCTCAGATACTTTATAAAATTTTTTAATAAGATCAGTTGGTTGATATAATGTTTGTACTTGGTGAGAGCGCTCTAAATACCAACATTTTTGAGTTAATTAAATAACTTGTCAAATTATAATAAATAAATGAATTCCTATTTTATTTCAAAGCCTACCATGTTTTTTTCGGGCATAACTTTTACTAACGAACCGTTTTCCTAATATTTAACCTAAAATATTAAGGGATGTACACAGATCTTTTCAAGAACGTGTTGACTTTTGCACATATTAAAATCCCGCAGATCACCGAAGTTAAGCTGTATCGAGCGTGGTTAGTACTTGGGTGGGTGACCGCTTGGGAACACGGCGTGCTCTTGCCTCAGGGAAGAGTGTAAAATGAATCGACACCTAGCCATCCTATTCACGCCGGACAGGCCGGATGAGATCGGATATCTCGTAGGATGAAGGTGCCGTTTCACACTCCCCAGTCGGTAGATCACATTTGTGGTCGATGACCGGTTCAAGATGGCCTACGTAGTCGGCGAACCGTAAAAAAAAACATATTAAAATAAAATATATTTTGAACATTTACTGTAATTTAGTCTAGTTGTCTATGTATCATTTTAATAATAAAACTTTATTTTTAAATATAATTTATGAAATTTGGAATTTTTTCGAAAATGGTTGAATATAACTTGTATGCTTGTAGTACAAAAAAAATTGCTAAAGAATTTTACATTGAATAGTCAAATAATATACAGGGTGTTCCAATTGACAAACTTAAAAAATAATTTAAAATGTGTCGTTTTGGGAACCTTTTTATGAACACCCTGAATAAAATAAATAAACACTATTAGATACATAATATCTCTAAACCTCTTGCCTTAAATCTCACCGAATGCCGTGATTTAAAAAATGAATTTAGATTTTTTATTTGGATTTTTTTGCCAGGAATGTAAAACTGAATTTTTTTAGTTTGTAATTTATTACTCTTAAATTACCAAAGCAATATAAATAAAATTTAGGACAATTATAAAGGACTCTAGTACGAATCTAAATGTGCAATCAAATACTGGGTGTTCCATTTAAAAACAATACAACTTTTTGTTATCACACTTTTTTGAGATATAAAAAAATATTTTCCTAATATGCACGAATGAAATTCTCAACTTAATTGGTACAGGAGCTATAGAAGCCTGACGCACTATTTCAGGACCCTGTATAGTGTATATCTATTATAGGGGGCAAAAATAAATTATTTTTATTAAACAGTGATTCTACATTTTTTTTTATAGAAACTTAAAAATAATTTTAAGTGTGGATATATTATTAGCAACTACTCATTTCGAGTATACATAAAATTTAAAGAGAGAGAGAGAATTTTAAAAATCCAGTAATTCTAAAATAACTTGAATTTAAAGTTGTTTATTTGAGATTGTGTTTCCCGACGCCACTTAATAATAATAATAATAATAATAATTCTGCTGTGATTGACGATAGATAAAGATTTATGAAATATACCATATCCGGGAAGAAACCGATATTGCCAATCCAATACTGATTATAAAAAATATTCTGTTCACAGTTCTGATCTCGAACTAGTACACATTAATAATCTTTGCACTTTAGTTGACTTAGTACTTAAACAGAATTTTTTCCAATTTAATTCCAAATTTTATAAACAAAACTCTGGTCTAGCCATGGGCTCAGCCTTGTCACCTTTTTTAGCTGAAGTTTTTATGTCACGTTTAGAATCCTCTATGGAAGTTCACCCTCTTTTTTCTAGTGTCCTCTTTATGAGACGTTATGTGGACGACATTCTTGTAGTCTTCGACGGTAACCTAGAGTGCTTATCTAATTTTCTCAATTTTCTTAATTCATTACACCCTTCTATCAGTTTCACTTTCGAAACTGAAGTTAACTACTCTCTACCTTTTTTAGATCTACTACTCACTAAATCTAATAATAAAATTAAATTTTCTATATACCGTAAACCCACTAACACAGATTCAACGATTCCTTTTTACTCTAACCATCCACATAACCAGAAACTTTCAGCCTTTCATTCATATTTTTCTAGACTCTTTTCGGTTCCCCTCGAGGACTATGAATTTAAACTGGAGTTAAGTATTATTAGACAAATTGGTACGAATAACGGTTATCCCCTTGCGTTGATTAATAAGTTATACTATAGACATTTAAATAAACATCTTAATAAAACTCATATCTTAAACACTAAACCTATCACTAAATATTATTCTCTGCCCTTCTGGGGATCTATTTCTTATAAACTAAAAAATATTTTTAATTCCTTCAACTACGATATAAGTTTCAAAACTCAACATTCGTTAAAATCTCTATTATGCAATTCTAAGGACTCTGTTCCCATCACTCATAAATCTGGTGTCTATAGTGTTTCTTGTTCTACGCAGGGCTGTTCAGCTACCTATGTCGGTCAAACGGGCCGTAAGTTCTCGGTCAGAGTGGGTGAACATTGTAAAGAAATTGTGAAGGCCAGAAATCAAAATCTTTCTCCGTCAAAAATTAAATCGAACTTTTCCAGACACATATGTATGGAGAACCACTCTTTCAATCCGGACTCCAACACTAAATACCTTCATTTATGTAACAAGAGCAATAGACTAGATCTTCTTGAAATTTTGGAAATTAACAAAATTATAAATAACATTAATATAGACTGTTTAAATGATCAAATTCAACATAGCTGCTCTCATTTTTTTAACTCTCTTGATTTTGAGTAGTTACCCTTTTGTTACACCTTTTATTAAAGTAAGTTTGTTTCCCAAAATTCAAGACTTCAATTATCTGGTTTTCACTTCTTCTCATGTCCCCACATGACAAGATTCAATTCTATTTAAAGGTGTTTTCACCTAATTTATAACTATATATTCTGGTATAATTTGTTTTTTCCTGATATTTTCGCACAGTGCTTACTAATAAGAATTTTCCAAGTGTTCTATATTTTCTCTTTACCAATCTGGACTTTAACCCCGCAGTGTTTTATGGTTTTTCCCCTATTTTACTTATAAGTTTGAACATTGTTGTGTATATTATATTGTTGTGGTTCATTTCATCACCACCTTTTTAAAGTACCTTTTCATTTCTTAAGACAAGTTTAGGCCCCTACATTCTGCCTCTTGTTTTAGGTTATGCCACCAGATGTCTTTTGTAAACCTTGACTGAGCCATTAATATTTTTTAAAAATTCCGGTAATCCCACACTTTGCTCTGTGACAATTAAATATAAAAACCTTTCTCTGTTGTAGCCTTAAGCTTAGTAAAATTCTTTTAATTCCACTTTTTACTTTGTGACAACCCTATAAAACAAATTGTTCTCTGTTGTAGCTTTCCGCTTATTCAGTTTAATACCACAACTATTCTAGGTTTTCTTCTGTGGTCTCCATACGCCCCTCTTATTTTTCAATGAACTGTCACTAACTTCACCTAATCATCTGTCTTTTTGGAAAAGCACGCGGTAGCGGTCGAGCTGAATAAAGAAAAAACTTTTTCTTCCATAAAGCAAAATGTTAGAATTTCATAAAATTATAAGCTTATTTATCCAGTTTAATTACGTTTATTCGTAAACCTTTGAGGTAAGATTTTTCTATATTTGGCCACTTGATGTATCCTAAAAAGATATCTTTCTCTTTTTCAGGTTTACCTCAAATAATTATGGTTTAAATTAAAGTAAATTTCCTATGAATTTTTAATAGTCTTCTTCCTCACACTTTTATTTACTTCTCTAAAATAATATGTTCTCTAATGACTAGCTTATAGCTTGTTACTTCATTCTGATTTCTCGACAGTTCTTCCACACAAAGATGCTAAAATTTTTCACTCCACCTTTAAAGTTTTCACAGTACCTTAAGTCTCAACCCTTATACTTTTCTTATTCACAATGCAATGTGTATTGTTTTCTTCATTCATTTTACACCGAACCTATATTTGTGTTGCTCAGTTAGGGTGATATCTGCTGGCCCTTTCTTCTTTAATTTTTTCTCCTGAAGATGAATGCTTCTGCATTCGAAACATGTAGAGAATTTGACTAAATATTTCTATAATATATCAGTGGAGGAAGACTTTGTGTTCTTATTTTTACCTTCTATAAAAAATATGTTGAGGCCGTTTTACATTGTGTGTAAGCTGTAAGTGTAAATAAATGGTCATTTTTAGGCCCGTATTATTCATCACCTGGTAACTTTACTAGCCAGATAATTTCTATAGAAACAATTATCTCAACAATGGTTTCTTTGGATATTATCTTGCTGAGAGAGCAGTGGCGTATTTAAGGAGGGGGGGGGGGGGCTGCAGCCCCCCGAGCCGAGCCTCGGAGCTCGGCTCTAAAAATCTAATTGCGACCTAATGAATGAACGCTTGGACACTTGATTCACATTTTTAAATAATGTATTCTTGGCTTAGATTACAAAGGTCTTGTAGGAAACGTTTGGGTTTTAAACTTTTCCTTCTAAAAGTCCTATTTTTTTTATAGAGATTAGGGTTTCATATCGTTTTAGTTATTGATTTTTGATGCAATTTTAAAGGAAAGCGCGTAAAAAGAATAATATTTTATAGTATTTTTCCATTATATACTTGTCCGTTCCGTTTTCCCTTTTTTAGAGCTATTTTAAATCAGCAAAAATATAACCCAATGCAATAAAATATTTTTACAACAAACCAAAAATCAATTAATTGAAACGTTTTTTCATAAAACAAGTGTGATAATTTATAATAAAAAAAATAGTGCGGGACGAAACGAGAATGTTTTATTAGGAATATACAAAACGGTACTTAAGAAGGAGTATTTCAAAACCTAAACATTTGCACCAAAAACTGCTGTTAGATCTATGCTCCAAAAATACATGATTTCTAAAAAAATCATCAATTTTGGCGTGGTGAACGATATTTACTTTATTTTTAATCATGAAAAACCGAGCCCAAAAAACGCTGGTTAGAGTCATATATACGTCTTATGTTAAAATTTTGGATTGTCACCAATATTCATATTTTCACAAATATAAAAAATGTTTTTGTTTTTTTTTAAATAAAGAGCCTAGGAACATCAAAAAAAAGTAAAAAAAAACATTTACAAAAACAAATTTAATCCAACCATGCAGAGTGGGACAGGTAATACCTAATTCAATTTTCGAAATTTGATAGTAGTTAGGTGAATTTTAATCGAACTCTGGGCGTGGCCCCGAAAATGTTTCGCCTGCGGCACTTTTTCACTAGGTACAATGTCATGAAATACGTGTAGTCCCGACTATCTCTCCAGAAAAAAATGTCCTACTTATATGCCCACTGAGCCCCCCTCCCCGAGCATATTTTCTGGCTACGCCACTGTGAGAAGGTTACCAGGAAATTGATAATACAGGTCTAAATGGTAAAACTTGCATCAGCTGATTAACATGTCTTTAAAGTGCATACTTTGAGGTGATTTAGCTTGAAATTGCACTTAATGTTATGTTATGAATTTCAGTCAACAAAACATTGTAAATCACCGGACGACAACCGGTGTTCAATATTCATGAATTCAGTGTTGCCACATGTGCATTTATTAATTTATGATTGATGCAGGTAAAACAAAAAACGTCAAATCATTGGTGCAGGCAGTACATTTCTCTAGAAATACCTGCCTTTGTGAACTTTTGACGATGCTCATATCAGACCTCTGTCCGCACAGTATCAAGCCACTTCTCCTAAGTTTTAGAGTGGTCTAGGTTTTTTGGACTATAAACCTTCTTTTATCAAACGCACAAAATAATTTTAAAATTATTTACAATATATAATCAGGATAAAAAGCTCTTTAAAACAAACCATTGTTTTTTAAATTTGGTTAACACAAGCCGGAGTTATAGCCTTTTAAGTATTTTAATTGTTACTCTTCCTTACACCGTTACCATGGTACCTATAGGCTTTTTTTTAACAAAATTTGTAGATGATAGTTAAATGATTATAAAAAGTTAATGTCTGACTTATATTGGAAGGATATTAGTAGAAATCAAGGATGTAATATTAGAATAAAATAACTACGCCCCTAGCGGTAGAATAGGGCACTTAAAAATATTTTCCAGATCATGAATTCTTCACCTAAAGTCCCTAAAGTTGTATTATATATATATGGTTTTAAAGATACAGCCGCTCGCTACCCTTGGTATTTCTAAAACGAAACTTAAAACTGAAAATTACCCGACGACAATGGACAAAAATGACGTAAATAATAAGAAAACATTTTTAAATAGCATTTTACTCTTCTCGACCATCCTAAGAGCTACCACAAACGTCGCGACGCCCATAAGCGTCTGTCACATACGCGCCTCTTGCAGCGGCAACGCGTCGACGTCGTAACGAGAGCCGCGGCAACGAACGACGACAAAGAATGAACAACAAAGTCAACACACCCTGGGCTGCCAGCTCGTAAGCAGTTGTTTCCTCCGTGTAGCATCATCCTCGGGAGGCTGTGAACGCCGTTTGGCGGGATAAACGACGACGCCTTTTGTTTACGGTAGCAGTGTGGTGAATTTGTGACGCAGCAAGCGGCCGAATTAATCAACATCAAGCTACTTTGATTCGTTTTGATTACTTTTGATTCGGGAAGACAATTTTTAACCGAGTTGTTATCAATTAAAGGATATTTTTGGTCCAGAGAAGAAGCTGGAGGAAAAATGGAGGGAGGAGTTCGGAAAGGGTAAGGGTTATTAGGATAATTGTCGGGTGGGGTTCGTCGATTTTATTTGGAAATTAAAATTAAGTTTTGGTTTTTAAATTACATTAAATAATATGAAATCAAGTTTTTAATGTTTTAACATTACATCGTGTACATGTTTCAATAAAATTATTGACATCCATTGTTGCACTAACGTTTTTGCGTAGTTAATAATATTGGTTGATAAAGCCGTTTTGCGTTCTGCCACTTCTGCCCTGCTTGAAAACGTTTACTTTGCGCTCCTAATCAGGAAAGGGTGCATAGTATATAATACAGTAAATTTAGATTATACCCAGAGTTAAAGTTAAAAAGAAATAATAAATATTCGTTTTATTACATCAAGTTTTCCAGGTAGTTCAATTACTAAATCTTCTTCCTATTTTGGTTTACTCCAAGTCCGTGATATTCGAAATTTCCCTGATCTTTTATTTGTCAAACCTGATATTTTTACAATGAAACTGACAAATTTCAAGATAAAATAGGAACAACAGATTTTTAACTGATTGCCAGTATTGCGAGAAGTTAACAATAATTAAATTATAATTTTGCTCCAGAGAAGAAGCTAAATAAGGAAAATGGAGGGAAGAATTTAGATTGGAAACGGGTTATTATTAGAATAATTTTTGTTGGGTGGGGTTAGTCAATTTCATTTGTAATGTAAATTGTGGTATAAGGTGTTTTATAAATAAAATATAACTAGTTTTTAATACGGTATATTAGAAATATTATGCGGGATTATTTGACGTTTATACGTATTATCATATCAATCCACTAATTATGTACATAAAACTATTAATAGGGATAATTTTACGTGGATCCAGTGGCGTAGCCAGAAAATATGCTGGGGGGGGGGGCTCAGTGGGCGTAAGTAGAACATTTTTTTTCTGGAGAGAGGGACAGTATTTTATGATATTGTACCTAGTGAAGAAGGCAGAAAAGCGCCGCAGGAAAAAAATTTCAAATTTCGAAAATTAAATAATCACCTCTCCTTCATCTGCATGGTTGGATTGAATTTGTTTTTGTGTAAATAATGAATATTGGTATCAATCCATAATAACATAAGACGTACGAATGACTCTAACCAGCGTTTTTGGGCTAGGTTTTTTATGATTCAAAATAAAGTACCTAAATATCGATTTTTTCAGAAATTATGTATTTTAGAAGCTTAGATCTAAGAGCAGTTTTTGGTGCAAATGCTTAGGTTTTGAAATACTCCTTCTTAAGTGCCTTTTATATTCATAATAAAGCATTATCGTTTCTTTCCCGGCTATTTTTATATTATAAATTATTACGCTTCTTCCATAAAAAATGTTTCAATTAAAATTGTTACTTTAATTTTTCTCTTTAAAAATAAATAGGTACCTAATTGTTTTTTGTTTTTGTTGTAAAAATATTTTATTGCATTGGGTTATATTTTTGTTGATTTAAAATACCTCTAAAAAAGGCAAAACTGAACAGACAAGTATATAATAGAAAAATACTATGAAATATTATTCTTTTTACTCGTTTTCCTTTACAATTGCATCATAAATCAATAACTAAAACTATATGCGTCTGAAACCTTAATCTCTATATAAAACAGGACTTTTAGAAGGTAAAGTTTAAAAACTAAACGTTTCCTAGAAGACCTTTGTAATCTAAGCCAAGAATACATTATTTAAAAATTTAAATTAAGAGTCCAAGCATGAGACGAAAAACTAGGTTGCAATTAGACTTTTAGACCCGGGGAGGGGCTGCAGCCCGGCAGCAAAAAAATCAGAAGGTCTTTTCACAAGAATTTTTGGGCAAATGAGTAGGTATAACTTTTTGTTTTGCTTTTTTAATTTAGAAATATAAAAATGTGTATACGCCTATTAAAAATGTGTACCATCGCGCCGATAAAAAACTGGGACAGGAAATTTTTCTATTTTCTCCTAGACTATTAAGAATAATTTTACATCAAGCCTGGTACCAGTAAAATGTCATGAAAATTTGCATGTCAATAAAGATTGTCACTTTATGATTGACTCGTCAAACATACAATCATATATTATTTGTAAATATGCCACAATTAACCCCCCAGCAAAAGGCAATTATTTATAGTCGGTTGCGAGATAGTGTTGCTATTAGGGATATTGCAGATGAACTGGGAGTAAGCAAGAATACCGTGCTATTGGCAAAACAAAAAATAGCAAGACATGGGACTATTATTAGGAATGCAGGTTCTGGTCCCCCTAAAATTTCTACTGATGATCATGATAGAAGACTGGTTAATTATCTAAGGGATCATCCCTTCGAAACTGCAATCAAGGCAAAAGAAGAGACGAATTTTCCAGGTTCTGCAAATACCGCTAGAGACAGGGTTCGAAATTCCGATATACGAAGCCGTTGTGCTGCCAATAAAAATTTTTTAACGGAAATAAATAAACAGGGCAGGTTAGAATTTGCACATGAATATATTAATCAAATAAATTTATGGGAAACAGTTATATTTTCTGACGAGAAAACTTTTCAGTCATGCAATAATGGGAGAATTCGGGTGTATAGGCCTTCCGGCATGCGGTATGATGAGAGATACACCCACAAAACCAACCAAAGTGGGCGTTTCTCCCTAAATGTTTGGGGCTGGATTAGCGCTAGAGGACCAGGACTTTGCCAAATCGTCGAAGGAAGACTAACTGCAGCAGTATACGTTAATATACTAAACGAAGTAATGATACCATCGGTAAACGCTGTATACGGTCAAAATTACACATTTCAGCATGATAATGCTCCAATACACACAGCGCGCATTGTACAAAATTTTCTCCAAGAAAATAACATAGCAGTTCTTCCCTGGGCTTCGAAGAGTCCCGATTTGAACCCGATAGAAAACATTTGGGGTGCCATGGTCAAATCTATGTATAAACATGATTTTCAACCTAGAAACAGGGATGAATTACGTCATAGGATAAATCAAGCTTGGGTTGAAATAACTGTCGAATTATGTAGAAACTTAGTTTTAAGTATGCCACAAAGGCTCCAAAAAGTAATAAACAGAGATGGTTCTATGACCAAATATTAATTTTGTGTTGTTTTGACAAACTTTGTGTTCGCAATTTTTTTCTTTTTATTAAATGTATTTTATTACCTGTATTAGCTTTATTTATTATTTTGTGGTAATGGTAAATATAATAATTTATAGAATATTTGACTTTAAAAAAATCTAATAAATTTACTTTATCCATATTATATGATGTCTCTCAAATTTAACCACCCCGTATCGAAAAATACAAAACATTCCATTATGTAACCTAGGTTACTTTTTAAATTTTGAATGTTTTTCCTTTTTAGCTCTAGACACCTTTTATAGTCTAGGGGATATGTATTTCTTACATTGTTTTTGTAAATCTCTTGTCCCAGTTTTTTATCGGCACAATAGTACGTCTATGGTTAAAATATTAAAGTTTTAGCTTTAAATATAATAAAAACGTTTGGTTCTGGGGACGTCACTGTGAACAGGGAATAAGTTTTATGTACAGAATATAGGAGAGCCTTGTTTTTATTATAAGGATTTACAGCACACAGGATAGGACACGGTTTTTTTTTTTGAAGTTTTTGTAGCAGGAAGACTTTTTTCTTTATGTTACGATTTCAAAAATTCTAGAATACTGTTACTATTTCAGTAAATTTGTTACTATTTTGGTAAACCTGTTACGTTTTTAAAACAAATCTGTTACAATTGAAAAAAATTTGGTGTCAAGACTGCTCAGCAGTTCTGTCGGTAACCTTACTTCTAGGTAAGTCGATACCTCATATCTTTGTAAATCCGCATTATTATTTTAAAGTTGGCTGGCTTCAACAAACACAATAACAAAATTCAATTTCTGTTGTTGATTGCTTAATTAAATTTATGTTTTACTCCGCTTTAAGTTTCTATGCCAATTCCGGACTGCGTATTGGGAAATTACCAATTATAACGACTACTATTTCTGAATATCGTCGATACCTGGTTAAAGAAAACATTTTGTTTTCGGTATGACTTTATAACAGCCAATTAAAAATGTTTAAACAAATGGAATTTAAATGATCAGCAGTAAATTTATAGTTTTATTCTTATTGGTTTTTTGATCAAAAGTAATTTAATATATTTGATATTTTGTAAGAAAAAAGACCCAAAGTCTCGGGCTTAAATATTGTTCTGTTGGTTTATTTTTGTTACATGTTTTGCCTAAAACTAGCATCATCAGATCTTATAAACAGTAAAACAATTTTGAAATTATTTTTAAAACAAACAAGCGCATCACAGTAACATAACTAGACTAACACTCCAGTTACCTTTTTTCCACTATTGAACATTTTTTTTTCTGTTTTACAGTATTTCAGTCTAGGTCTAAGGCAAAAACAATAGGACTTAAGTATAATATATCTATGTTATATTAATAAAACAAATAAAAATAGAATTACTTCTCATTCCCTAAAAACTTACTTCCTAGAGTATTGTTACGGTAAATCCTGTTGAAGTAATGATGACATTTTGCAAACCAACAACGCGATTTCAAACGTAATTTTCTCGGAATCCACACAAACAATTTTGTAAAAACTTGTTTCATATTCAGCGGCAAATATAATTATTTTCAGCGAATTGAGAATCCCTTTTCAGGTATCAGCCTGTGCGGGGATTTTAGCGACTGAAAAATCGATTAGCGGGATTTTGTTGCTTGGCAAAATAGAAATATAGAAATATAGAAATATATATATTACATACTTGGTTATTACATACTTGGTTATAAATTATAACAAATTGTGTATATATAAATAAAATCTAACATTGTAAATAATTGTCTATAGGGAGTTTTGGGTTTGCACCTAGGGAACTAAATCCCTGTATGTGCAATGGTATCTTAAAAGCACTTAAATTATCAGTAACATTTTGTTTAATTGTTTTAGTAATTAATTATATAAATAGCTAAATAAACTTAATCTAAAATAGTTGCACCAACAATGTGCAAAAGCAAATAAAAATATCCTAAAATATTTGCACAGCTAATATGAATTAAACAAAGAAACCATTATAAACTTATCTCTAGACTAAAACTTTTAAACAGATATCCGTCGGAAAAAGAGAATAGGTTTTTAGAATAAGGCAATGAATTTATAATTGTCTGTATATATAAATGTTCTGCAACGCTTCCTGAATTTTTTAATATTGTTGATATTTTTAATTTCTATAGGTAATATGTTATATATCTTAGGAGCCAGATAACTGAAGAAACGTAAATTGATTGTAGTGTTACTATGTGGTATTCTTAGATGCTTGTTAGTTTTGCTTCGCGTAATATGTAAATGATTGATATGGTTTTTGAGTTCAGGTTTTTTATGAATGAATATTGAGGCTGATAATATATAAAGGGATCGGACATTTAAAATTTCTGCATTGTAAAGTAAGTGGGTTGCGTAGCGCTTGTTTTTTTTATTAATTATTTTCAGTATGTAATTTTGAACAACATTTAATGGTTTTAGCGAATTTTTGTACAGGCCACCCCACGCAATTATGCCATAATTAATTAGGGATTCTACTAATGCTTTATATATGGAGAGTAACAATTTTTTTCCAAAAATTTCTCTTAAGGTATAAAATTTGTAAATTAATTTCCTTATATTTTTTGTTAGGTTTAAGACATGCATGTGCCACTTAAGGTGTTTATCAATAGTAACCCCTAAATATTTTGTGGTTTCTACTTCACAAATAACATCTTTTAAGTTATTAACTTCTATTTCACTAAAATTAGGACGATTAGATAAGGTTAAAGAAAAAGCTATATAGTTGGTTTTTGATGTATTTAGTGTCAACTTGAAAAAATCTAGCCAGTGTTTTATTATCTTAATTCCCTGTATAGCATTTCTTTTTACCTCATCCCATGTTGTACCTTTAAAAATGACCGCTGTGTCATCTGCGTACGATATTATTGTGCCATTATTGATACTTATTTTTATTAATGAATTTATATAAGCTATAAACAGAATTGGTCCTAGTACGGTTCCTTGGGGTATACCAATTTTTATAATCAGAGGATCACTTTGGGTATTCGCTATTTTCACTACTTGTTGTCGATCTTTTAGGTAGCTCTCTAAGACATTTAATACGACGCCCCTAACTCCATAATTGCGTAAGGTATCTAGGAGCAAGTGATGCGGTACTGTATCAAACGCTTTTGCTAGGTCGAGGAATACAGCAATGCATTTTTCGTTATTGTCTAAATGTTTTGTTACCTGACTAGTTAATTCATATATAGCGTTTTCAGTGCTAGATCCATTCATAAATCCGTATTGATTTTTTGAAAGAATATTACTGTTTTCGAAAAAATTAGTTAGTCTATCTTTAACGCACTTTTCAAATATTTTGGCAAAATTATTTATGACACTAATGGGTCGGTAGTTACCAATATTGGTTTTATCACCTGATTTATGAATAGGAGCAACAATTGTCATTTTAAATCTGTTTGGGACTTTACCTGTTTTAAAAATTAAGTTTATGATGTGAATAAGGGGTTTTATTATATATTTATGGCAAGATTTTATTATTTTGGTGTTGATCCCATCTGGCCCAGGAGCACAGGTATTTTTTAGCGAGTTAATATGTTTGATAATTTCATTTTCATTAACAGGTTTTAAGAACATTGATGATATATTGTTATTGATTGTTTTTGGCTCGATGTTAGCGGGGTTAATTTGTTGATGCATTTGAATGCCCACATTAATAAAGTAATCGTTACAGAAATTTGCCATATCTTTATCATTAGAAAAGGTCATGTTGTTGTTTTTAATTTCAATTTTTTCATTTGTTTTGGTTATTTTTTGATCAGTTGCATCTGATATTATTTTATAAATCTTTTTAATATTATGAGTATTATTGTCTATTTGTACTTTATAGTAGTTATATTTACATTTTTCAATAATTTTATTAAGGTTATTTCGGTATTCTTTATAGATAGTATTGTCAGCGTTGTTGAAATTTAGAAGAAGGCGCTTTTTTAGCTGATCCCTATGTTTGATAGCATTAATAATACCGTTTGTTATCCATGGTTTAATTTTATTATATTGTCGTGTTTTAACTATATATTTAGTTGTAGATTCATTTAAGATATTAAAAATTATCTCGTAGAATTTTTGGCATGCAGTTTCAGCATCGTTTGATTCCAAAACAGTTTGCCAATCTTGATTTTGAGTTAGGCTTTTAATTTTTTCATAGTCAGATTTTAAATTTGTATAAGTTGTATATTTTGAAGTTGTTTGTGATTTAACATATTCCTTAGTGATGTTAAGCATTATAGGATAATGGTCGGTGATAGCGGAATCAAGAATAAATGATGCGAATTTAACGGAGTTAATTTTTAATTTTTTTCTAACGAAGATATGATCTAAGCATGATGCTGCTTCTTTTGTTACTCGCGTTGGACTATTAATGGCGGGGAAAAACCCAAGATGTCCTAGTATAGATATATATGCATTGGTAGTGTTTTCGAGGTGATTAGCGATGTTTATATTTATATCTCCTATAATAATATCAATTTGATTTGCTGGACTATCTACAAAATACGTTTCTGAGTCTTCTAAAAATGACTGGACATGCGTGGAGGGAGGTCTGTACAAACAATGTATGCCAAAACTTATGTTTTCCAGTTCAAAAATAATTTTTGTAATACTTACCTTTGATCTTAGAAGTTTTTGAGTAGTGAGTCTAGCATTTATATCATTTTTTATAAAAATAATAACTCCATCATATTAATAAGCGGACTAAACATCATAACTTACTGTAATGTAATATTAATATTTAAATAATCCTAAATATAAAGCCGAAATGATCATTTTAAATATTAATGATGTGTTATTTCATGACAAAACGTTAAAATTTTAAAAACCTTTAAATTGTATTAAGTTGCTAACGCTTAGAAGCGCCTAAAACTAAAAATTCCAGGTCCGTATTTAAAGTGAGTACAAAAAGTGACTTAAGGTTGTTATCTAAACAACAAGTTGAATTTGAAAACTAATAAAGCAATTTTCTAGAACATGAAAAACGGCTATGAGAAAGTGTTTTTTGTTTTTTTCCTAAGTTAAAAATGAACGCGCAAAAAATTAAAAACCAAAACTAAAAATTTCGGTTATTTCCGGATATCTCCGAAACCATTCGGAATATTCACAATTTTTTTCACCACATTATTAGTCCCAAAATACGCAACTTTGCTTCAATTTAACCATATTCGTATCTCTTACCGTTTTCGAGATCCCCTTGTACACACACTACATAGGAAAAAGAGATGGGAATCTTTCTGTAATTTTATGGTACTTTATGGAGGTCTATGCATTTGTAACCAACGTAAAATAACTGAATTTTACCAAGCTTTTTTTCTAGTGTATATTGAAAATATCTCAAACTTCCTACATTGTATCCCGATTAAACATTACAAAATCTGTTAAAAATATCACGTTTATACACTTTCGAATAAGATAAAATAATTTTTAAATGACGCCTTAGAACTTAAAAATAGCAAAAAGGGCTGATTTATCTCAAGCCCTTTTCTTTTAAACAAAGAAAGAGCTCAAAACCGTCATGTTTACCGTACATGCCATTAAAGATGAGCAAGATGAGCCTTTTATGAAACGAGGTCGCGTTAAGGGCTGTTGTAACTCTGATAGCTTTAATTACGGTGGCAAATAAGCATAGAACTCAATGACATAGCTTTACAGGGGTGGGTTTGCATAATAGGTAACCCTTACAGGTGATATATGCAAAATTGGAATATTTTTCGTTTAGTATAACAATACCGTGGGGAAGTGTTTTTTTTTTATTTAGGAAATAGTAAATCAGGATGGAGGGAAGCAGTAGCTGCTCGTCAGGTGAAGTTGGTGAAAAAAAAAAACACCAGGAGGAAAGTTTTTCGAAAATATTAAATATTAATGTACCAATACAGCCACCATTTTAGCCCTTAAAAAATAATTATGTTCGAATTAATAATATTAATTTAATCGGAATGTAGCTATGCATAATAGGGCCACGGATAACTCCGATGGACAATAATTATAAACACTTGTGCATTTTGGCGCGCCCCAGCCGACCGTGTCCGTTAGCTCAAAGTAAGTGAAGATCCGAAGATCAACATGGCTTTGATTCTCACCGTTGCTATGGTTACGTGACGTCAGTCATGCAAACAGCTTGTAACAATTTGCATTATGATGAAGGGCAATTTAAAAATAGATCACTCGTATGCACCATTGTTTTAGCATTGGTTCGCCTAAACTTAAGGTATTTATTTTGAGGCTTCGCGAAACTTCCGGTTATAGATATCGTTTTTTCCTGATTTACTGTGTGATAAAAAAGTTTTGTTTTTATTTTTCAGTTAATTCAGTAGTGTTAGTTGTGTGTTTTAAAAATGAACCCAATTCATGATATAGTTTGTAATTTGTTGGAAACACCATTCAATCGTTGGACAAATAAGGATAAGAGAGACGTTTTGTTACACGGGTTTTTAGGCAATGTTTTTTGTTAAAGTACTCGCACTATACCTAGCTCCTCACCATTTTTTAAGACCGCGAGCCACCACTGGAAGGAAGGATTTTCCTTAGACGAAAATATTTATAAGTGCCAATAGCCTTAACGTTTCTGCTTTCGGATTTAGACAGATTTTGTTTAGTAATAATGGAATTTTAGACATAAAAAGGATATAGGTAAGTGTCACTACTTTGAGGATACCACAAGAGATCAAATAATTCGTCTTAAGGAGAAGAACCGGAACCGGTACTAAAGTATAATTTTTATCAAAAATTATAATACCTCCCCCCCCCCCTCCTAGGCTGGAGCTCATATCTAAAAGCCTAATTGCAATGTAATTTTTTGTCAAATACAGCACAAATTCAATATGTTAATTTGCCTTTTATAAAGATGTCGTAGATACGTTACGTATCTATGACACGCTCACCACGCCAAAATTAATAATTTTATAAGGAACCATGTATTTTTGACTTAGATAACAAAGCAGTTTTGTCGGAAACGCTTAGTTTTTGAAATATTCCTTCTAAAAGCTCTGTTATGTATAAAGATTAAGGTTTCGGACGCATATCGTCTCAGTTATTGGTTTGTGATGTAAAAAGAATAATATTGTATAGTATTTTTCTATTATATACTTTTCTGTCCTTTTTCCCTTTTTTAGAGCTATTTTAAAACAACAAAAATATAGTGCAATCAAATATTTTTAAAACAAAAACAAATGGCTACCATCAGTCTATTTATTTTTAAAGGCAGAAATTAAAGTAAACATTTTAATTGAAAAAATAAAAAAATTACGTACAGCGTACATTTGTCTGTGTCTATGGCTATATTCGATATTTTAACTAATTTATATCATTGAATTTTTGAAATTAGCAAAAAAAAAACGAAAAGAGCCTGAGGCTAACAAATAATATAAAAACTCAAAACGACCTTACCCTGTTTACTTAAAAACGATTTAACTAAATCTTATTTTATGGAGTTTTAAAAACTTTGGGATAACAGCTTATTTACTCAATCATCCCTTTAAAGGTAATGGTTAATGAAATATTTAAAAAGCCAGGATATTAATGCTCTTGAGGGCGTACTTTTTATGAGGGGAAGAACGATATTAATTTTTTATTGCGTACACCGGTCTTACTGCCTTTTCATTAGTTTTATATAAAACCCGAATTGGGTTTTATATTAAATACTGATCCAGAAGACAATTTTGTTTTTCTTTGGTTTAATTTTAGATGACATTAATTATTATAGAATAGAATAAGGACAGAAGAGTTTTGGACTTGAATTATCCTTATTTGTTTTAAATCACAAAGTTTCAGTTAATAAGTATTTCCAGTCGTCTTCAGGTGAATATTCACATACAATATTTACCTGAGACTATTGAAGATACTTAGCAGTTGAAACGTTGTGGTTCAAAACAAATAAAGACAATGTAAATTCAAAACTCTACTGAAGTTCAAAAAACATCATTGCCTCCAACCTTCAAAATAGACAAAAGTGTACATTGCATCGTCAAGTCTTGTAAATACAAAAAAAAAACTATAATAAAAATATATAAAAATGTATTATCTACTTACAAACATACGAAGGCGTGGAGAGGCCATGTAGTTTTTTTTTTCTTAAATTCCGACTTTAAACTCGGAATTTTACTAAATTCTGAGTTTAAATTCGAGTTTAACCGAGTTTAAAGTCGGAATTTAGTAAAATTCCGGATTTAAAGTCGTAATTTAAGAAAAAAAACTACATGGCCACTCTACGTCTTTGTACAAACAAATGACAAATATAAAAAAATACCATAAATTAAACGAAGAGTTATAAACTTTGTTTAGTTTATACGATTTATTGATTTTTTTAAATTTCCTATGTGAATAAGATATATCTTCATGGCAATTTATTGTATAAAGGATCCCCCACAAAAGTTATTGTAAATAACTTTCTTCTAATTTTTCTGAATTTTTAATAATTTGTAGATCTTGACGTCCTGATTTAAAGTGTTCATGGCCGTAATCCACTAGTTGCACAAAGAGCTAAATAATGTTTATATTTTAATATCTGTAGTGCCACGCATTAGAGGTCAAATAATGGGCATAGGTTGATATAGCCTGGTATTTTATTTCTCAAAAAAAAATTTTGCCTGAAAACGTATTAAACGAATTTAATTACTATCCAATCTGTAACATTATTTTACAATAATTATTTTTAACACATTCTAATCTTAGATATACATCTCAAACTTCATTTTGATAACCAACAAGAATTCAAAATGGTTTCAGCTTAGTTCAACCCTGAATGGGCCAAGTGATCAAGGTCAGTCATGTCATAAAATAGACCTTAATAAGTGGATGGATATAACTGCGAAGCACTGACCCGAAGACTCTTCGGAGGAATCCAATGTGGGAATAACCTCCCGCATGACAAACTTGGTAGGAATTTACTGGACCTTATAAAAAGAACAAATCTTTTCTAGCAAGATAGAGGAGCACAATAAGCTACTAGGCTGCAGTGCAGGAAGCTTGGGCCAAACGCCTGACCCCCGCCTTAAACCAACCAACCAACCAAGTGGATGGTGCAGTGATCACTTTAGGAAACAAGCAAACCCATTAGTAACTTATATTGGTAGGGCTGTTAGGGAAAGCATTGACCAATAGCATATTAGTGTCAACCGGATCCAAGACATTTCAAATGCTGTTAGAAAAAGAGCCAGTGTGATCTTTACATCAGTGATTTTTTAAATTCATGAATATTAACGGAATATAGACAAAATCAAATCCTTACTATATAGTGAGTGATCTTGAAGATATAGTTACACTCAATTCACCTCTTCTACAAGCAGAGGAAGATCCTGTTAAAACCAGATAATTCTTTTACCTGGAAAGAATAATTTCTAATTACAGAACAATCTCTTCACATAAAAACTGTAAGTAAAGTTTACTCGTGAGGAACACACCATTCCATAATTAGAACTTCTTTATCCAGACCGATAGAATATACAGCTTCAATAGGATGGCGCCCCTACTCATCTCGTTTACAACTGCGTCAATTTTTAAACTAAATGTTTCCAAATTAGTGGAATGAAAGGACAGGTAAAATTGAATGGATTTCTAGATCACCAGACCTATTGGACTCTTATTTATGGGATAATTTAATTAGTAAGGTTTACAAAAATAGACTGGTTATATACTATTGATTGATGGGCTCTTGTATTACAAATGCCATAGTTAAATTCGAATCTGGAAACAAGCTTGTCTACTACTTAACTCGTCTTGTTTTTTATGTGTTATTTCATTTATTGGTTTTAATGAAGGTCTGATGATGCTCCGTAAAGAGCGAAACATGTCACCTTAGTTTATTTTATTATACGATTAAAACCATGACTTTGTGATTTTTGTCTTCCTTTTTATATAAACTGCTGGAAAATTGCTTTCGAGCAAGAAAAATTTCGCCTTAATTTAACAGTTAATATTTTCTGAAAGAGATATGATATCGACCTACGGTTTCGAATGGTTGATAGATTTATCCATTGAGAAACAATTGCCAATGTTGGATTTTCTTTAACTGTCAGAAAATTTTATATACAGGGTGTTAAAGAAGACGATGATTTTTGCTCCAATTTAATTGGCGTGTAACTTTCACAATAATATTTTTTAAATTTTATCACTCTACGTCAATTGAATCACTGGTTCATAGCAAAGAAAGTAATTTGTCAAATTTTTTATATCTGCTATATTTTAAGAAATACCGTTTTTTTTTGGAAAACCTTGCTTTATTTCAACTTACTGGTAGCTAGATCTCACTGTGCGTTGTATCGTGCAAACTTTACAATTGATTCTTATACCTTATGAATAGCTTGATTATGTTCAGTAACAATAGTTGTACCTAAATGTTATGATGTACAGTGGCGTACTTATAAACACCTATATGTATATGGTTTATAAGTATAGTGTTAGAAAGTTAGAAATTAATAAATACATTTTTTCCAAAAATTAAATTAAAAAAATTATCTTTGTTAAAACACACTGTATAATATACCTGTAGTGCGATATAAAAAACTAAAAAATAAAAAAAAATTGACCTAATCTAGGGGCGAGTACTTTCCAATATAAAACAATCGTGAAAAATTGTGAGATACTCATAAACCATAGACATATAGGTGTTTATAAGTACGCCACTGTACATCATAACATTTAGATACAACTATTTTTACTGAACATAATCAAGCTTTTTATAAAGTATAAGAATCACTCTCAAAGTTTGCACGATACAACGCACAGTGAGATCTAGCTACCAATAAGTTGAAATAAAGCAAGGTTTTCCAAAAAAATCGGTATTTCTCAAAATATAGCAGATATCAAAAATTTGACAAATTATTTTCTTTGCTATGAATCAGTGATTCAATTGACGTAGAGTGATAAAATTTAAAAATATTATTGTGAAAGTTACACGCTATTAAAATTGGAGCAAAAATCATCGTCTTCTTTAACACCCTGTATAAAAAATTTTCTGACAGTTGAAGAAAATCCAACATTGACAATTGTTTCCCAAGGGATAGATCTATCAGCCATTCAAAACTGCAGGTCGATATCGTATCTGGTTCAGAAAATATTAACTGTTAAATTTAGGTGAAATTTTTCTTGCTCGAAAGCAATTGTCCAGCAGTTTAGCTTGTCTACTGCCTAGCTAACAATGGGATGCCCTTTGAACATGTAATCAAGTACCAAGCTTTAACTTACTTCTAAAGTATTTATTTACTTACATCGTGTTGTTGTGACTCCCTGTAACTTCATGTCTGCAATATAACAATCTATAAATTTATATAATATTTTTTATTTGATTCTCTTAGCTTTATTCCTCTATCCCCATTCAATCTAAATTACAAGATTACACTAAAATCCTAAAATTCGAAATGCCATGCCAAACAATGTAACGATGACAGAAATAGCGCAAAACATCCCTTTTGTGTTTAATTTCAAATGACATTTTGTTCCCTTCTCTCATGAGGTTTCCCTTTGAAAGGGTTTAATTTTGCTTACAAAGTTACACAGTCATATATTAAAAGAGTTTTTAATTTAATAGGTAACATTTCTGAAATTTGGCGAACTCTATAGCGATTGTACTTGACACCAGCGGCGTATTTAGGGGGGAGGGAGGGGGGAGGGCTGCTGGGCAGCAGCAACGAGTAAAAAGAATAATATTTTATAGTATTTTTCTATTATATACTTGTCTGTTCCGTTTTCCCTTTTTTATAGCTATTTTAAATCAAGAATATATTTTTATAACAAAAACAAAAAACAATTAGTAAAAACCCATAGAATTAGCATCATCTGCCCGTTACACACTTTAGCCTATACTGGCGTGCAGTAGTAACTGTCTTTGATTTTTTTAGTCAGAAAATATAAAAAATACTTTTGGACGTTGTTACATTTAACATTTTTGGGCAGAATAATTAAGTTTTGTTTTTGTTAATAGGTACTCATGTTGGGTATTTTAAACAAGGTTCCATTTTATAGCTTTGCTGATGACAGCACACTTGTTTCATCTTTTACCTTGACTCCCCAAACATCCGCTGTAAAAACAATTAGGTATTTATTTTTAAAGAGCAAAATTAAAGTAAAAATTTTAATTGAGACATTTTTTATGGAAGAAGTGTGATAATTTATAAAAAAATAGTGGGGAAAAAAACGAGAATGCTTTATTATTAATATACAAAACGGCACTTAAGAAGGAGTATTTCAAAATCTATGCATTTGCACCAAAAACTGCTCCTAAAATACATGATTTTTGCAAAAATCAATAATTTTGGCGCGGTGAGCGATATTTACTTTATTTTTAATCGTGAAAAACCGAGCACGGAAAACGCTGGTTAGAGTCATACATACGTCTTATGTTAAAATTTTGGATTGACACCAATATTTATATTTTTCATAAATATAAAAAATTATTTTTTTTAATACAGAGACAGCTAGGAATATCAAAAAAAAAGTTAAAAAAAAACATTTACAAAAACAAATTTTAATAATTTAATTTTCGAAATTTGATAGTAGTTAAGTTAATTTTAAATAAACTTTGGGCGTGGCCCTGCGGCGCTTTTCCACCTTCTTCACTAGGTCTAGGTACAATATCATGACTAACATGTAGTCCCGACTATCCCTTGCTCCAGAAAAAAAATGTCCTCCTTACGCCCATTGAGACCCCCCTCCCGAGCATATTTTCTAGCTAAGCCACTGCTTGATACCCTGCAAGTTTTCATATTCTCTCTATAATTACACTGCGTCTATTAATTATAGAACAGTTAAAAAGTTACTTTAATTTCAAAAGCCCTTATTTTAATCAAAATTCAATCGATATCCCCAAATAAAAAAGGGGCCTACTTAGTTTAACACGTCGATAAACCGACATAAAACGTATAATTATTTTTTCGTCGGGTCCTAGCTCTACTGCTGTTCATGTTATGACGAAACGCGTCTAGAGATGGATCTGAGGAAATAAAAGAACGGCTACGCATTAGCGCTGCCCAGCGGAACTCCTGTAATTATGTAAGTGTAAGTTTGGTAGAGGTGCTGGTATTCTCTAATAGTGTCTAATAGCGTCACTAGATGTCGCTACACGCAACATCTTGCTCGGGGGTTTCACCAAACACTGCTTAAGCAGTTTAGAGGCCTTCCTTTCGTCAAGTCCTACTGACGAGCCATGATATGGCGAGACGCGCCTAAAGATGAATCTGACGAAATGAAAGGATAATCTTAATTTCTTAAGACTTATAATATTCTATTTTCTCAGAAGCCTAATTTTTTTTTGTTATCAGTGTAGAAAATACAACCTAACAGGCTTTATTAAAAAAAAAATGTTATTATTGGCGTGTAGTTATGGATAATGGAAAAAATTACGTCCAGAAACCTCGAAACTTATTTTAATTGGAACTCGAATCAACATTCAAATCAATTTAATTTTTATGGGTCGGTAGCCTGTAACTAATCTAATTAACTAGATCATGGAAAATATTAATGAATCACTACTTACTTTTCAGGAATATAACCCAATTACGCTTTTTTAACAGTTTTTTCCAATAGTATTTGCTTATTAGCCAGTTTGTACCTTTCGTAGAAATTATTTTTTATAGAAAACTATGGGTTTGATATTTTGCTTTAAAAAATAAAGGGGGATGGGATCAGTGGCGGCTCGTTAGGTAAAGTAGGTGAAGGGGCTCTTCGCCAAAAATAAATAAAACCAGGAGGAAAGTTTTTCGACAATATTAAATATTAATGTACTAATACAGCTACCATTTTAGATATTCACCGTTGCTATGGTTACGTGACGTCAGTCACGCAAACAGCATGTAACAATTTGCATTAGGGTGAAGGGCAATTTAAAAATAGATCAGTCGTAAGCACCATTGTTTCGCTTTATTTATTTTGAGGCTTCGCGAAACTTACGGTTATAGATATCGTTTTTACGTGATTTACTGTGTGATTAAAAGGTTTTGTTTTTATTTTTCAGTTAATTCAGTAGTGTAAGTACCTACTTAGTTGTGTGTTTTAAAAATGAAATCAATTAATGACATAGTTTGTAATTTGTTGGAAATTCCATTCAGTCGTTGGACAGATGATAATAAGAGAGACATTTTGTTACACGGGTACAACAGTCAATGTTTGTTTAAGTACCCGTACTATACCTAGCTTTTCACCATGTTTTAAGACCGCGAGCCGCCACTGGATAGGATAATTTACCTCTCCCCCCTTATGAATGACCAATGGTGCACAACATATTTTTATCCGAAGAATATTTCTAAATCCTTCTAATATTTACCAGCTCCATGCGAAATTATATCTATATATATTAAAAACATTGCGTTCTCTTGAAACGAATCCTGGCCATATTTATACTGGATTTTTAAAACTTTTTAAATTTGAACTCTATAGTAATTAGAGAATCTGAGAAAGTTATTTAAATTTAAAAAAAAATTCTCAATATTTTTGGGAATAAATTGAATTTTAGTAATTTTTTATGGGTTCTCATTGACTTATATCTTTTTCCTCCATTTTTTTTCTTAGAATTAGGTACACCTATTTTTTATTAAATATTATAGAAATACACAAAATACAGAAAATACATTATACAGAAATTAAATTATAAAAAATCATAATATTCTTCGTCATCTGAGGAAGTGTCATCCCCTCTTGACGTTATACATAATTAACGGGTCGACGGTTCGATCGATCAGGTGGTCAAGATCCCACATTTTCTCCTCTTTTTTAATGGCATGATGGACAGCTTTTCGCCAGTTCTCTGGTGTCACTTCCTTAATGGCTTGATCAAACAGTAGCTCAACGTCTTTCATTTTCGTCTTGTGTCTTGCTACAAATCCTTTCACTTGCGCCCATATAAGTTCTATAGGGTTTAGTTCGCAATGATATGGCGGTATGCGCAGCATATTTACACTATGTTTTTCCACGGCATATTTCATAAAACGATGTTTGTGTAAAGTTACTATAGCCAATAGTTCCTTCTTTATCAAATTATCTTCTCTTTTTTTCTTTGGTTAGTTATCATAAATAATTTAATGCACAAAATTTACCTGCGCCTATGGTCAACACTGAAATTGAGCCGAACTGGACGGAATTTCCCATTTTATTACTCTACACCTTTTTGAAATAGACCATAGCTGGTTGTTTATTCGGCAAAAATAGGTATACGATTGAATAAACCCCCGCAAGCACGAATACAACGCAGGCGCCAAATTTTTCGATGACGCAAAAAGCGCCCTCTAGCGGCGACGAATATACCAAAAAATAGGCATACAAAATTTTAAATGTTACTATAGGATAAGCTCTTTTAAATCGAGACCCAGTTTGTTAAATTTGGTTAAGGCAAACCGGAGTCTTAACTATTTATTTCAAAAGAGGTTTTTCCTCATCCCTCAGCTTATTTTGAAAGTTAGATCAAAATGTATCAAAGCAAAGTGTACCGTACATTCCAAAGAATAAAATACTACATTTTTGACATCACTTTATTTGGCATATTATCGATAAAAATTATATAACCTTCTTAGTCATAGGTTGAACGCCCTCTAGCGGTAAATTTAGAAACTTAAAAATATTTTGCATCGATTTCTCTTGACAGATTTTGTAATGCATTTTTTTTTTGCAAAACGTTATGACACACTGTTCCTGAAATATGGCCGGTTTCCATTGTTATGCGGTTATCCTGTACTATATTCACAGGGCGTCAATATATTTCCTATCCGCGGGCGCCGGTAACTCTCCCTTCAGGCGATTTTGAAAAATGGTAAAATTACAAACCAACTGCCAAATGTAACTTTTCCTTTTTTTCCTGTTGAGTTTTAAAATAGATCCAGCTGTCATTTAAAACTGCTAATTGTCAAACTCGGTTCAATGAACGGACGGAAACCTAAATTAAAAACCTTTCACCATTAACTAAAACAAACTTTCCAGTCATAAATCATCTATTAATATTTAATATATGTAAAGGGTGTACTATTTCGTATTTACATGTCTTAGGTTTATTCACCTTCTCAGGGGCGCATTTAGGGGTGCAGACCCCCAACCCTTAAGCTTCCAAAAAAAAAATAGGTAAATTAAAAAATACTTACGAAAAAACTATACGATCTATATAAAATAATATTGCACAAATCATACTAATATGGATTTTAACTGTTGTCTTTTAATTTCCTTTAATTTATTATTATACATTTTCTATTTGATAAAGATTTTACCTTCTGGTTTTTACTTGAATATTGAATGAACTTATTATAAAAATATGTATATTTGTGAAAATTACTAACTATGCCTATATATTATGGCTGAAATTGACCAACAATATTTATTTTTACTTTTATATGATTTTTTTCTTATATTTATTAATTTCCATAAGGGGTTTTGCCGATGACGCGACGCTTTTTCCTGGATGTACATACATACAGGGTTGCCCAGAAGTCCGGAATAAAATTAATATCGCCTTAATCTGTAACTTTTGGGGAAAATGCTCGGACACGTCAACTTAGTTTTATACCGGGTCCGCCAACGAAGCGGGGACATAAATTTAAATCATTATCGAGGAACTTATCAAAATTACTAAAGCAGCATGAGGTATGGACTTAAAAGCGGCATATTTTAAAAATATTTTACATTATACAGAGTGGCTCAAAAAAGTGTGGCGGACTAAACTTGCATTTTTTTAAATGGAACACCCTATATATTATATTATTTTCTAATTCCCTATACAATTCCACGTATATTTTGTATAAAATGTCCTATGTCTAAATTCAATTGTTTTTGAGTAATTGACGTTTAAAATATGGCATTTTTTGACTTTGACAGGCTGTAACATTGGAACGGTTTATCTTAGAGAAAAATGGTTTTCACCTCCCTATCTTAGTTTTTTATTCTCTATCCAAGGAAACCAACTTCCGATTTACTATGTTAAACCGTTAAAACCGTTTTTTTGGTTTAACATGGTAAATCGGAGGTTGGTTTCCTTGGATAGAGAATGAAAAACTAAGATAGAGAGGTGAAAACCATTTTTCTCTAAGATGAACCGTTCCAATGTTACAGCCTGTCAAAGTCAAAAAATGCCATATTTTAAACGTCAATTACTCAAAAACAATTGAATTTAGACATAGGACATTTTATACAAAATATACGTGGAATTGTATAGGAAATTAGAAAATAATATAATATATAGGGTGTTCCATTTAAAAAAATGCAAGTTCAGTCCGCCACACTTTTTTGAGCCACCTTGTATAATGTAAAATATTTTTAAATATGCCGCTTTTAAGTCGATACCTTATGCTGGTTTAGTATTTTTGATAAGCTCCTCGATAATGAAATCTTCCATCCCCGCCACGTTGGCGGACCCGGTATATGCACACATTTTGACGTTATGTGGTTTTTTATAGACTTTTATCAAAGATATGACAAAATCGATCTTTTTTTTAAATGGAAACATACAGCTTGTGTGACATCATTTGAAAGCTAATATCTCTTACAGTATGCTCATAAATTTTGGCGCGATTCTGTCAAGCTATTTCAAAATGGCGACTGTTAAAAGTTTAAAAAATCTCTATTTAAATAAGTGGAAACGATAAATCATTGATGTTTTTTTTACCTTTTAAGGTAAGAAATCTTTATTGTTTTTTCTACTACTGTATAAATAAATTAACTTTCGGGCCCTAGCAACACGACAGATAACGAAAGTAAACATTCGAGTTACCTGAATATTATACGTTGCTAGCTATGTAAAGTAGGGTTGCTAGCTATGTAAGATATTACTTTCGGTGCCAGGACAAAAAAAAATGGATTATTTTACAGGTGAAAAATTCTTATTTTATTCGAACTGACACACTGACAATAATACTCAAATAACTAGTCATGAATTATTTTACAGGTGGAAAAAAACTTATTTTATCATTTTAATTTGAACAAAATCAAAGTTTATTACTTAATAATATATTGATCAGAGAACAGTTGTAGAAAAGATTTAATACATTTCACGATGCGAAAGCCTTTTTTGGTGGTCGGAGGTATTAAAGCACCTCGGCTTCGCCTCGGCAATTCAAGAACCTCCTCACGCCAAAAAATTAACTTTCGCATCTAGTAATGTAAATAACTATAACGTTCTGACATTTGGTGACTTAACAATAGTTATGGTTTATTTGTTATTTATTTTGTCAAAAAAAAAGTGTAACGAAGCAAAATAATATCTAGTTCGGAAATACCTAAATTAATTTTACAAATTCACAATGTCACTACATGTCAGAACGTGAAATAATGGCGATTTCTTACCTTGAAATGTAAAAAAAAACATCAATGATGTATCATTCCTCCCTATTTAAACAGAGTTTTTTTAACAGTCGCCATTTTGGAATAGCTTGACAAAATCGCGTCAAAATTTATGAGCATAATATACGAGATATTAGCTTTCAAATGATGCATCACAAGCTGTATGTTTCTATTTATGTCGTCATATCTTTGACAAATGTCTATAAAAAAACGAATAACGTCAAAATGTGAGCGTATATAAAACTAAGTTGACGTGTCCGAGCGTTTTTTCCAAAAGTTACAGGTTAAGACCATATTAATTTTATTCCGGACTTCTGAGCAACCCTGTACTTCCGTAAATCAAAATAATTAATTCAGAGAAGAAGAAAAAAGAAGGTGAAAGAAAAATTGAAAGGGTTGGTTGTCAGGGAAACACAGATAAAAAAATATTCCTGGTATTGTACTAAACTTTTCTCTCTTCCAAAGTCGCTTCTAAGGACTAACGGACCCCTGGCTTACTGAACCCTCTACTTCTTCTCAATGTGACTTCTAAAAAAAAGGTTCCCTCATCCTCCTTCCCAAAAAGAAACTGTCCCCAACGTGTTCAAACCTCTGCGGCCGTAACGGTCGTGGAATGCGCGATAAGTGTGCAAAAAACTTGAAATAATACGGGCCAGGAGAAAGGTTGGGGAGGGGGGGTAAGTGGTCTATTTGTTTCCTGCCCTATCGATGCCCATGTTTATGTACATTATTATTAATATTACACTTTCAGTATTGCCAAGAATTGGCCTTATATTAGTGGTAGCGCGGGGCCTATACAGATAATTCTTAATAACCAATATTGTAATCGTAGATCTAATAAAATTAATATCAACAATACTGGGTGTGTAGTAGTTGCATTATAAAGGTTTTGACACCCGGTATATTACATTACTTAAACTGGACTGGCTGAGTCCAACATTGTAAATGTTAAAGAGGTAATGGAGAACAAACATGCACCTCTCTTCATTTGCCGGATGGTATCGATGTTAGATAAGAGATAAGTATCAAATTTATTAAAGAGATTGCAGAAAAGATTTGTGACATGAAAGATGTAATGCAACGGTATATCTTAATTAAAATTTGCCGAGAGTAAATGTTTTTTCATGCAAGTAAGGTCCCAAGTTATTCTTGATAAATATAAACCAACGAACACAGCGAATATACACTATTGGCAAACTCGAATCTGGGGTGCGAATTCTCTATTGGGGGGATATGTGAATGGTGTGACCGAGTCGACGTATCGATTGCTCCCTTGGCCTCTTCGACTGCGTGTTCTAAAGAATGGAAGGTGGGAGGTAGGGGATAGCGTGTTCTCTGTTTAACGCGTTAAACTATACTAATAATCTCCGTCTGATGCGTTTATATAAGCTTCAAAATGAGCATTTCTTTTTTTTCCAACTAACATTTTTTACCTTTCAAATTACTTTTAATACGTACAAATAAAGTTCCTAGAAATGACAAAAGTTGTAAGGTAAAGGTACTTACATTCATTTATTATCGATCAAATACGGTTCTGCCTATAGTCTGACGCACGGTTCTAGAGCTACAATGCCTGATAAGGCAGGGAGATAACGACCTAACTCGAATCAAAAATTACGTCAGAAGCTGTGATGTGCATCCAGACAGTTAGTAATTGTATGGACTTTACCTTATTTTAAGGGGAATTGCCTTTTTAATGCGGCCGTTATCTCCCTGCCTTATCAGGCATTGTAGCTCTAGAACCGTGCGTCAGACTATAACTTGCCCGTTAAATATCATTAAGAAAACTTCTAGGTATAGGATGAGCCCGCAAGAGAAAGCGTTCTGAGTATAATTTTGAAGTAGCAGCCGCACCGTAAAATAGCACCATATCTACCAGTTCATTGTTTTCAAGTTTTACCATTTTCACGTGTCACCAATTTAAAATTAACTTGCTTCAGAAAACATAGCGCAGCGGAATGCCAAATAACTCACCACCGACCCGTAAATTGCATGAATAATAGCAGGCTGCGTTTTGATGACCAGACCCGCACTTAGGTTAGATTATTTGTTTATACTTAAGATAGGGGGAGTAACGAGAAGAGGCTTAGGTATCTGAAAATGTTGTTTATTTTAATGCCTTCTATACACAGCTAAAAAAGAAAAAGTATCAACTTAGAAATCACCCTGTATACGCAAAATTGAGTGCCTTAACATTAGCAAAGAAAATTGGCCACAATATGATTTACGTTTCTTTATTTTTATTAAGAGCATCCGATTAATATTTCTAAATTCTTCTCCGAAATTACCAGCCCATGCTAAATTATATCTTTTTCTTGATCCGAATACTGGCTAATGTTTATTAATGAATTTTTAAAAGCTTTTTAAATTTGGACTGGATATTGACGAGTGTAAGAAAGTTATTTTCATTAAAAAAAATAATTTTAAATAATTTTTAAAATACAATGAAATTAAACAATTATTTTAATGGTGTTCATTGGCTTATATTTTTTTAACTTTCTCACACCTACATATATACTACCATCCATGAATACCAACTTTCTATTGGTAAAAACAGAAGTTCAATTTATGTTGTTTACTTTTTTTTTGTAATTCGGGTAAAAAAAAGCCGTTATTTAACATGGGAAATTTTAATGCACAGTAGGATCTACTAGCCGCGTCTCCCACTTTACGTTGGTGCTTTGCCGTTTGCCGCGATACCTTCGCGGATAAATCGACAAGATTTCAGCCTACTTTCACTTATACAACGGGTGGAATAGGGCCGTCCGAGGTCGCTGATTTTACGCGTTCGTCAGAAAAGAGCTACCGCAAATAATTCGGTACCTAGCCACAACCGAGCGCATTACATGAGGGCGCGTGGATTAGTAGGTAACGAAGGAGGTAAGAGAGTTGCAGGGAGTGTTGTCAATCTTCCTGAAGTATCGGAAATGTATTTATTGTTTGATGAAATAAAATTATCGTATTTTTTGACCTGCGGTAGAGTGGAGGGGGGGGGGGGGGGGCTCAAGGAGGAATCGCCACTGGCTGTGCTGTGCTTAACAGAATTATGTGCGGCTATAGTGTAAAAATAAAATTATCACTACATTTTATTAAAATTATTTTTATAGGAAAAACTTTTCTATCTATAGTACCTACCACTCTCATCCAACAAAAACAATTTAAACATTGGAGGCATGAATTTATAAATTATTATATAATTAGTTTCAAGCATTTCCTCTATATCCATAGAACTTACTACGCAAAAAGATCTAAACTTAGCTCAAGATGTCAATGGCATTGACCTCATAAAACATAATTTCCAACTTGTGGTTCTCGTTACTCCCCCTATCTTAAGTATAAACAAATAATCTTTGAAACCTAAAATAGAATTCTGCCTAATTTTAGAAAGAGTAAATTTACAAAAAAAAATAGGAAATGATGTTAGGCCAAACAGACTTAATATATTGAAAGGTAAAGGGGCTAGTCTAGAGCAAAATAAAAATTTATGGTAAAATAGTTCTTCCCATGGGCGTCAATAAGGGTAGGGCAAATGGGGGCTTCCCCCACCTAGCCAGCATATTGGTAGTACTTAGCCTTTTTTTAGAAGTCATATTAGGATGACAGAGAGATTAGTGAGGCCATGGAACTTTCTTTTAGAAGTCACTTTGGGAGGACAGAGACATTTCGGTACGCCAATGACCCTTTTTGTTTAGAAGTGACTTTAGACCATGCACGAATCCCCCACCCCCTGAACCACGATCTATGGAATCTCTTGGTTTCTCCTACTTTATTTCAAACAAATTTTTAGAAATAGGGTTATGAAGGAGTGAAACCAGTTTATTCGTATAAAAATTGTAATAATACTATAATATAGTTTTACTTATAAACCGACTTGTGTGTTTAGTGGTTAACATTTTTAAATAGATCATTCAAATTCAAATTCAAATTCAAATTTATTCAAAACTGTTGTTACAATTTTATAGATTTTAAAGTATACAGATTGATTAATATTTTATAAATTTTTATAAGGCACCTAGGTGTTGAAACACCTAACACAAAGACATGAATATAAACATTTTATTTCACGATAACAGGGGGTCCCCTAAAGAAAGTATATTTTTATGGATGTGTTATTAACCAGGCGTATTAATGGAGTACAATCATGAATTTTTAAATTTTTGCAGATAATTCTTTTTGAGTTCGCGAGGACACTTTTCACGATAATTCAGGAGGATCGGCAACACTGCCTGCAACTCTCTCACTACCTTCGTTACAATGCACTTGGCTGTGCCGCGGTACCGAATTCTCTGCGGCAGCTCCTTTCATACGAACATGTAAAATTAGAATTCTTTGGACGGCCCTATTCCACCATTTCACCCGCTGCGTAACTGAAAATAGGCTAAAATCTCGTTGAATTAATCCGCGAAGGTCTCGCGGCTTGCGGCAATGTACCAACATAAAGTAGGAGATGCGGCGAGTGGATCCGACTATATGTGATCAGACTGCGTTGAAATTTGCCACGTACCTATATATAGCTTTTTTTTTAAAATCAAATTACAAAAAAACTAAGCAGGATATTGAATTTCGGTTTATACCAATGGTGGGTGTGAGTAACAGTTTTTTACAAAATTGTGTGTGTGGATTCCGAGAAAATCACGTTTGAAATATCGTTTAGCGGGATTTTGTGGTTGGCAAAATGTCACTAATTGTTGGGATCCACTTAACGTAACTTTTAATGTCTTCTTTCAACACGTTTCTACAACATTGTAACGTTCGTCGGAACCTCAATTGAAAAATTATTTGGAAGAAGCCCATAGAGAGGCAAAGTAGTACATATATATTTTTCTTCGTCTTTTGTTTAAGTAGTAACATCTATTTATTTCTCTCTTGCTTACAGAATTCTTTTATCCGCATTGTTTTAGAGGAATGATAACCAAATCTGCGGACCCGAGATTTTGTGTGGTTCGGAGGTATTCCGCTGCCGCTGGCGCCGTTACGTCTACAAGTCTCTACAAGGTGTTAATTAAGGATGTGCTAATATTTTAGGGTGTGATTTCTAAAGTCATTTTATAAAGAAAAGTTTATATAAACATATGTCCTAAACGGCTTAAATTTTTTGCTACATTAATTATTTTAATTAAGAACGGTGGGCCTGAGGAGGAAAACGCAAGAAACCATTTTTATGCAGGCTAATCAGAAATGATATCCACATGGAAAAATGTCAGTGACGTACCACTTTTTTTCTAAAAAATATCAGAGGAAATGTTTGCAGGGACGCCACTGGTGGGACAAAAAAATAACTTTTATTACTCAAAGATGTGGTTTTATGTCCTATTAGCACATGCCAAAATTGAAAATATTATCTAAAGTACTTTCGGATATATTACAAAAAACGCATTAAAAAAAAATAAAATTCAACACCCTGTAGCAAAAAATTTAAGCCGTTTAGGACATATGTTTATATTAACTTTTCTTCATAAAATGACTTGAGGAATCACACCCTAAAATATTAGCACGTCATTAAGGAACACCCTGTATATTGGTTATTTAACAGGGCGTAGGTTACTAGGAGTATTTTAGACGTAATAGTAAATAAATTAGTAATAGTGCACGAAGTTTGGCTGATTGAATAAATTTTAAACTTAATAAAAATGAAGTAACATGATAATGAAATTACCGAGGGACATTTTCAAATCCTTAAGAATCCGGAAAATCAACGTTACACATGTAAATATAATTTATCGTTTTAAATAAACTGCGGTTTTAGCATTCATGACGTTTCTATTTAAAACCACTCTATATCACCTGAAAATTGTATACATGAATTGTGTTTCTGAATTTCGCTGCACAAACTAGCATGTGCAATATAGCCTAAGTTATGGATAACATATGCTAAGCTTTAATGAATTTGTATTCTACTCGCCCGCGCTCACATCAGACTGTATTTTAAAGTACTTCCTGTATAGTATTTAGTAGTCTATTAAAAACATTTGTTATTATAAATGGTTGACAACTGACATTGTACTGTGTAATAGCTCTGGAAAGATTTTTTTATTATTACATTTGGTTAGATTTATTACTGTTTAACAAAAAAGATTTTGCGTTTTGAGAGGTTAATTTTTTTAAAATAATTTCGATACAATAAAATTAGAATTTTAACAAGTGCCTATCACAGCCTACTGTACAGTTAAGACCGAAAAAAATTAGATTAGGTTATGGAGATTGATAGTTTAATATATTGTTAATTTACATTTATTCTTATTAATAATGCATTTTTAGGTCCGTATCGTGTTATTAATACGTCGTTATTATAAAGGAGAAGGGAAATAATAAAGGAGGAGGAGAATTTAAAAATATTAAAATAAAATATCCCGACTATTTAAAAAAGCAAAGTTGATGATGGTTTTTGAAAAACGAAACGTCAGATTAAAAATATAATTAAACCAACTTGTAGAGGAGAAAAAGTGGCAATAATAAACTTTTTTATAAACGTATTTCTTTAATAGAGTTGGAAAAAATTATAAATGAAATCGCGAAAATTCGGTTTTGTCCAAATATCTCCAAAAGGATTTGGAGTTTTTTTTTAAATTTGAAAACACAATGTTGCAAAATTTAGTAGGGCTTAACTTTTTTTCTAATTTAACCATCTCTATATCTTATATGGTTTTCGAGATCCATGGAGAGTGCATCCTTATTTGGGACACCCTGTATAAGTAAACTCTGAAGAAAAGCAGTATATACTTATTTAATATTTTTTACTTTATTAATTGTACAAGGTGATTCCTAAGTTGATACTTCTTTTTTAGCTGTGTTCTTTTTTTTAAACTCAAGAATAAGGTACTTACATTCATTTATTACACTATGGATCAAATACGGTCCTGTCTAATTTGCCCGTTAAATAACATTAAGAAAACTTCTGGATGTAGGATGAGCCTGCAAGGGAAAGAGTTCTGCGTATAATCTCGAAGCAGCAGCCGCTCTTTGACGACACTCACCGTAAATTAGCACCAGATCTATTAGTTCATTGTTTTCAAATTTTACCATTTTCATGTGTCACCAATTTAAAATTAACTTGATTCAGAAAAACACTCCGCAACTGCCAAATAACTCACCACCGACCCGTAAATTACATGACTAATAGGAGATAAGGCAAACAACATAAAGTATAGCAGGCTACGTTTTGATGACCAGGCCCGCACTTAGCTTTTTTACGTCTGTATCTCGCCTATTTTTAAGTTTAAAAAAGGTATTTGAAAATGTTGTTTATCTTAATGCCTTGTATACACAGCTAAAAAAGAACTACTACTAAATTTTTTTTATCGAAGTCGAATATATGTTTTAAATTTTAAACCTTTAAAATCGTATGTAATAGACCACCCTAATTCTGGAGTTTATACAGGGTGATTCCTAAGTTGATACTTCTTTATTAGCTGTGTATAGAAGGCATTAAAACAAACAACATTTTCAAATACCTTTTTTCAAAAGACTTAAAAATAGCCGAGTTACAGAAGTAAAAAATCTAAGTGCGGGCCTGGTAATCAAAAAGTAGCCCTTTACTTTATATTGTTTTTCTCCGTTTTTTGTATTGTTAGTCATGCGTTTTACGGATCGGTCGTCAGTCATTTATTTTGGCAATTCGCTGCGCGGTGTGACAATGAATTATTTATGGTGCTAATTTATTGTGAGTATCGTAAAAGTGCGGATGTTTCTTCTCTACACCCAGATGTTTTCTTAATGTTATTCAACAGGCCAGTTAGGCAGAACCGTATTTGATTTGTAGTGTAATAAATGAATGTAAGTACTTTATTTTTGGATTTTTTCAAAAAAGGTATTTGAAAATGTTGTTTATTTTAATGCCTTCTATACGCAGCTAAAAAAAAGTATCAACTTAGGAATCACCCTGTATATAGTTGGTACAATTTGAGCCTTAAAAAAATTAAAACACATTATAAAGCTATAATATAACAAAATTTTTACTGAGATAAAATCAGAAAATCCACGCTAACATTTTAACTCACGCGTTTACATAAATATTTACAAAAAGCTGAAATGTGTAAAGGGAACTCCAGAAGGGCGTCAACTGATTAAAAGCTGCTTCCTGTCTCTCAGTTTTATACGCATTCTAATTTAAAATTTTGTTTTTGCTTTTAACAAATTTGAACTGCTACGAATGTTTAATGTTTTTTTGAACACACCTAAAGAAACACAACGGAATAGCCAAATTTAAATAATTTTATTTTTTTTAGTTCACAGGAGTTCATTAGTATTTTAAATACTTAAAGGGAATATTACAATAAAAATAGGAACTTACTTATTCTAAGTGGAACTAAAAATGAAAATCTTTTTAGTGTAAAAAGTTAGGTTTTACAAATCCTTGGGGAGTCCCCCCCACTCCTATACATACACACTCTTATGGTGTAGGCACTTCAGCAGAGACTGTACATTTTAATTTTATTCACATACTTCTATGAGGTATTTGTTGCTTTTAGATTTTTTTTATTAGGAAATACCAGCATATCGTAGAAATATAAACAAACAAATCTCTCTGGGAGGATAATCCAATTTAGTAAATTAGTATACAACATGTTTCGGTTTGGCTATGATTGAGGTCATATGGGTTTTCGTAAATAATAGTTCGTTAACTGTACGAAAAATAATAAGTTTCCAGTGTTTTTGTGATTAATATTTATATATTTGAAAATTAGTTTTACACGATGCCTTAAAATAGGGTGTCAATGGACGGAAGCAAGAGAAAGGTATATTAAAAATAAATAAATAAATTACCTATAGTTATGAAAATAAAGTGAGAAAACACCTTTTTTAGTTTTTATCTCGAACAATTATTTTTTTTACTTTCTAGTGCGATATGGACATCATATCCACTCTTGTTGTACAATAGTATATTACATAACAAGTGTGGAAAGTGATACTTTTCAAACGAGGTGATATTTATCACGAGGCGTCAGCCGAGTGCGGAAATTCTTTGAGTTTTAGAATAATCACTTTCAAACTAGTAGTGTACACTATTTTTCCTTCGACCACAAAGAATTATTAAAAAAGCTTTTGATTTGTGAAAAAAATATTTCAACACTAGTGTTGAAAAAAAAATCAACACTAGTGTTGAAATTAGCATACTTAGGATTATGTTCCACTTAATATCTGGTTTCATAGTTTTTCAATAGGCTTTTCCTTTATTTGTAATTTAACTTTTTTATTTTTTCATATTTTATATATATATAGAAAAAACCAATCCTGGATTGACTTCTAGATTAACCAGAATGAAAATTTTTTAATTTAATCAAGGAAAGATGAATTAAACATAAATTTAAAAAATCCCCCCAACAAAGAAGATTTCAATTTAAAATAATTCTATAAATTATTTAATATTTTTATAAAAATAAGTTAAATACTCCTGATGGGATTTGAACCTGTGACCTTACGATCTCTAGGCTAGAGCTCTATTCTTTACACTATCGCTACCGATAAAGATTTGTTGTTTATTACATGACACTCTCTTCAGCGCGATTTGTTTTTTCTGGTAATATATTTTCCAGTATATTATAAATATTATTTATAATATCATATGGCGTATTTTCACACCCTAATTCTGAATCACTGGAAAAATACATGATAAATAAGTTAAACACTTTACAATTACTTGCCGTTCTGCCCTTCTTTCGAATTAGGCTTATTTCCTCTTCGTTCGCTGCCAGGGCCATTCCCGAGGGGACCTACAGTTTAACGTGGGTTCCGAACCACGATCCTCAGTCATGCGACACCCCTCAAGGGCTATCAACCCTTGGTTTATTGCCATTGCATGACCTACCGATTGGGGAGTGTGTACCTTCTTACGCACCCCACGAGATGTCCGATCTCATCCGGCCTGGTTACCGGCGTGAATGGGGTGGGTTGGGAGATGATACCTTTTACACTCTTCCCTGCATTCTTAAATCCACTAAATTTCGGACATACTTTTTTTTATTATACGTATGCCCACTCCGGGAATCGAACCCGGATCGCCGCAGTCGAATGCCAGTAGCTCTATCTCTGAGCCACAGCCGCGGTATCAATTACTACTTTATAAAATTTGTTATTTTTAATGAATAGGAGTTGTCTGGCAAATTGGCACCATAGGTTTAAATTAAATAGTGTGCCTTGTATTGAAATTTTAAGAAAAATTCAAATAAGTAAAAATATATAGGCTGTTCCAATTAAAATAAAACAGTATCTATTTCCTGTACAACCGGAAGTGCCACCATCATGCCAACATATTTATTTAAATATCAATAGTGGCCCATCGTGTCCTACCCCTGTATTTTTTTAAAATTGTACCCTAAAAGTTAAAATTTATGAATACGTACAAGAACAGGAGAAAGTTGTGAAACTATTTGCGGCTAAATGAGAAAATATCAGTCGTGTTGACAACGCTTTATTGCTATTACATTTTTGGTAATACAACTCTTAAATAAGGTTTGTTTATCCACGAAACCGAATTAGAATGAAAAGTAGATATATCCTGGAAGAAGGATTTTAGACCGAACACTTCTATCTTTAGTCCCCCCCCCCCCTTAACACAATCCTGGATCTGCCACTGACTAGGTAACCATTCTAGCACAGCTAAAAAGAGATTTGACCACATTTATTAGTTCTTGCCGCAATAGCTCCCAGTTACAACTGTAACTAATAGCATTAATATTGAAATAAAAAAATAACTCGTTTTTTCACTCTCCTGCATAATTTCCATTTTTGTTATAACCGCATCATTCCTAGATCCTCAATGATTATTTTAAGAATAAGGAAGCTCTTTACTTGGATGAATGATTCAATATTAGCTGTAAACAATATGTAAGATCAAGGCATCGAGGATTAAAGACCAGTTATTTCTATTTAGCTATACAATTTATTTGCTTCCTTCCCTAAGTATAAACTATATTTCTATCTGTCAATAAGCCTACCCTATTGCTTACATCCCCTTTTTCCCTTTTAATACTAAGCATTACTCCCGAGAGACTCATTCTTTAAATTATCTGTAAATAAATTCTTTCAAAGAGATTTATGAGACCCTGAAAATTCTTTTTAAGGAATTGGCTGTTTTAATAAAAAAGGATACGGATAAGGAAATCGTTTTTTTTTTAAATATCGTCCAAACTAAGATTAAATAGATTGATTATTTGAATCGATTAAAAAGGTTTATTGTAAGGTTTATCTTTAGTATTACTTTTATGAAATTGATTCTCGTAAACCATTATTTTTGTCTAATTTTTGTAAATTAGATTGAATAATTGAACCAGTATCCAGAACCTATTTCAAGCATAAATCAAATACAGGGCCGTAGGTAAGGGGGGGTTTAGGGGGTTCAAACCCCCCCCCCCCATGATATATTACTTGACTGAACTACCCAACTCAAAAATCGTCTCCCTAGCCTTACTAGAGAAGATAGAAAAGATTCTTTTCTAAAAAAAATATTACTAAAATATATTAGATACTGAAAACAATATTACCTAAATGGATCACCTTAAGATTTACTAACAATTTTATTTGTCCGTTGGACAACTTCCATTTCTGACAAGTGCGTTTAGTCAGTCCTGTTCTGTGGTCAGTCCGACCCAGTGGCGTATTTGGGGGGGGGGGGCTGCCGGGCTGCAGCTCCCCCCGAGCTCGACTCTAAAAATCTAATTGCAACCTAATTTTTGAACGCTTGGACACTTAATTTAAATCTTTAAATAATGTATTCTTAGCCTAGATTACAAAGGTTTTGTAGGAAACGTTTAGTTTTTAAACTTTTCCTTCGAAAAGTCCTATGTTATATAGAGATTAGGGTTTTCAGACGCATATCGTTTTAGTTATTGATTTTTGATGCAATTTTGAAGGAAACCGAGTAAAAAGAATAATATTTTATAGCATTTTTCCAATATATACTTGTCTCTTCCGTTCTGCCTTTTTTAGCGCTATTTTCAATCAACAAAAATATAACCCAATGCGATAAAATATTTGCACAACAAACCAAAAAATAATTAATTGAAACATTTTTAATGGAAGAAGCGTGATAATTTATAATAAAAAAAAAAGAGAAGAAACGAGAATGCTTATTATGAATATACAAAACGGCACTTAACAAGGAGTATTTCAAAACCTATAAGCATTTGCACCAAAAACTGCTGTTAAATCAAACATGATTTCTGAAAAAATCATCAATTCGTGGTGAGCGATATTTACTTTATTTTTAATCATGAAAAACCGAACCTGAAAAACGCTGGTTACAGTAATACATATGTCTTATGTTAAAATTTTGGTTTGTTATCAATATTCATATTTTCACAAATATAAAAAGTTTTTTTTTAATAAAGAACCAGCTAGGAGTATCAAAAAAAAAGTAAAAAATAACATTTACCAATACAAATTTAATCCAACCATGCAAAGTGGGAGATTTTATTTTCGAAATTTGATAGTAGTTAGGTGAATTTTAAACGAACTTTGGGCGTGGCCACGAAAATTTTTCGCCTGCGGCGCTGTTCTCAAACTTAACAGGGCATGGCACCAAAAAAATGCAACTTTTTTTAAATTTAATAACCCCCCTCCCCATGAATAATTATGCTACAGGATCATTTCAAAGAAATATCGAGGATCATTTTAATATATAGGATAGTAAAAATGGTTACAAGACATATTACCGTTTTTTTTATTGGCATTATATTTCCAGGATAATTTTTCACAGTACTCTGATTTTTGCTTGTTAGAAACTGCGCTAGTTTTGTTATTTTCAATTATTTTAATATAATTTTGTACCAATGAAATTAAAAATTCTTTCCCCAAATAGTATAATTATTTTTATACGAGGTATACATACTATTTTTCCGTAGATCAAAAATTATTAAAAGGACATAACTTATTACAATCAACTATATAAAATTTTAAAATAAATATTATTAACTTTGTTCACAAATAAAGGATGCCATTAAATATTTGTGTTGTAACTATGGAAACATAGTAATATTGAATTGTCAAGCTTAACAGATTTTAGTTTACAAGTATCCGTACAGAAATAACGTTTCCTTACAGTACAATAATAAATATTTCCTAACAGTTATTTTCCGTTGCCTAGCAACGACTAAGTGTAAGGAAATATTGACTCTTTCTTTTAGAAATGTTATCATTTTTTTTTACGGTTCGCCGACTACGTAGGCCATCTTGAACCGGTTATTGACCACAAATGTGAGCTACCGACTGGGGAGTGTGAAACGGCACCTTTATCCTACGAGATATCCGATCTCATCCGGCCTGTCCGGCGTGAATAGGATGGCTAGGTGTCGATTCATTTTACACTCTTCCCTGAGGCAAGAGCACGCCGTGTTCCCAAGCGGTCACCCGCCCAAGTACTAACCGCGTTCGGCACAGCTTAACTTCGGTGATCTGCGGGAACCGGTGCTTAATATGTCGACAGGCCCTTGCCCGTAATGTTATTAAAAATGTCAATATTTCCAAACGATTTTCGGATTTTTTTTTTATTAACATAAAGTGAGGTAACGAAAGAAATTGATTGATAAATTATGAGATGATGCGAATATTTTACTTTAAAGTTAGTTGTAAACTAAGTTTGTCAGCTCAGACGTAAGTGCATCAACCTAACTCTCTGTTTGACAATAGAGCGTCACTTATTTTTGGTGAATACGATATTTTATTAACAGACTGTTAATCCTTATACCGCTGTTAGCTACCAGACAGTTAAGTTAGCGATGGGGAATACGGCAGTTAGTTGCCAGCCCCTGATTAAAAAAAGCTGTGATGTTTTGAATATTATATATATGAGCTTTATCCATAACAATAACGATGTAGCAGACAATAAGGCATATTTTGACTTTTCCCTTTATTAGAAATAAAAAAGACTTCCATATGTCTAGAGTTGAAATCAGTGCCGTCGCCAGAAAATATGCTCGGGGGGGGGGGGGGGGGGGGGCGTAAGTAGAACATTATTTTTCTGGACAAAGGGACAGTCGGGACTACAATCAAGTATTTCATAAAATTGTACCTAGTGAAGACGGCGGAAAATAAATCTAATTTAAAAAAACTACTATCAAATTTCGAAAATTAAATTATTACCTCTTATCGCATTGTTTTTGTAAATGTTTGTATTTACTTTTTTTGATATTCCTAGCTGTCTTTATTAAAAAAAAACATTTTTTATATTTGTGAAAAATATGAATATTGGTGTCAATCCAAAATTTTAACATAAGACGTATGTATGACTCTAACATGCGTTTTCGGGCTCAGTTTTGCATGATTAAAAATTAAATAAATATCTTATTTTTTCAGAAATCATGTATTTTAGGAGCGTAGATCTAAGAGCAGTTTTTGGTGCAAAGCTTAGGTTTTAAAATACCCCTTCTTAAGTGCCGTTTTGTATATTTATTATAAAGCATTCTCGTTTCTTCCCGCACTATTTTTTTTAGTATAAATTATCACACTTCTTCCATAAAAAAACGTGTCAATTAAAATTTTTCTCTAAATATAAATACCTTAATATTTTGTTGATTTTAAATAGCTTTTAAAAAGGGAAAACGGAACAGACAAGTTTATAATAGAAAAATACTATAAAATATTACTATTTTTACTTGTTTTGCGTCTGAAACCTGAATCTCTATATAAAACAGAACTTTTAGAAGGAAAAGTTTAAAAACTAAACGTTTCCTACAAGACCTTTGTAATCTAAGCCAAGAATAAATTATTAAAAAATTTAAATTAAGAGTCTAAGCGTGGGAAGAAAAATTAGGTTGCAATTAGACTTTTAGACCCGAGCTCATGGGCACGGGAGGGCAGCCCGGCAGCCCCCCCTTTAAATACGCCACTGGTTGAAGTAGACATAGCTTACAAATTATTACTACGATTTATGGTAAAAAGAAATATACATCTAAAAGCACAACGGATAAATGCCAACGAACGATTTATTCTTTTCTGAATTCTCAATATTACCTCCAAATATGCCTCTGGGACTTGCCAACATAGAATAATTCATTTTCTTTACAGCAACCATATTTCTATGTTAAATTATGACTTTTCGCAGTTTCCACTTTTCTGGAAATTCACCAACAATTTATAGTTCGTTACCCTCAAAAGGCTTCCAGAGATGAAAGTTAAGGGGATTGCTACAATTTTTCTTCAGGTATTATATTAATGTCCCTTGAGCTGTTATTTTATTAAAAAATAAATTTAAAATATAATTTATTTTTACATTAAAGCACTAAGGAATTTTTACATTTATAATAAGTTTTTATAAAATTCGGACTCTTTAATTTTTTATCCATTAGTTGAATTTCAAACGTCCATTTTTTACCAAAATTTGATCAATTCATTCCATCTTTACTTTATTAGGTAGGTCTTCTCTTACACTAGTCTTAGTACAATGTAGAATGGAGAGTTTTGGGTCTACATTGTATTTATTGGTTCTTCAATCACAACGTTTTAACGTATTTCTCGTCGTCTTTAGGTGAATTCTAAATAAGCACAGTAACTACAGCTCTATTTGTACTAAAGCATAACTGGGGGTTCAAAGAGCATAAATATTTCTTTGTAGTCATGGTAATGATTCAAAAATATGCTTTTTTGCCTTGACAAATAATTTAATTCGGTCATTTCGTGTTATTATTTTGACGAAAGTGACAGGGAAATTTCCAGTGTAATTTGGCCGCCGAAAGTTCAAAGAGCATGAATATTTCAAAAATTTTCTTCGTAGTCATGATGGTAATGATTCAAAATAAAATCTTCTGATTCATTAGAAAAAGTGGGTACCAAATTATCGGGGATAATACCATAAGTGCATAAAAATTTCCGAAAATTTTGGAAAATTAAATGTTTTTTGATAACTGCATGAGTTTATTTTCGTCGTTGTTTCAAACTATGAATTGCCCGACTCCGAAGGAGGAGGGCTATTTTTTGAAACAACGATGAAAATAAACAAATGCGGTTTCCAAAAAACATTTCATTTTTCAGAATTTTCTGGAAATTTTTATGCACGAATGGTATTCGGTAGAAAATTTACAGAATAAATAGCTAACACGTTAACATTTTATCTTAGTTTTTTATTTATTAAAAGTAATATTACAATTATTGTAATTTATTATATATTGTGTGGTCTTATTTGAGTCCATAATACATAGGTTCTCTTGAGTGCTTGATGTTTTTTCACTGGATTTTGGGGTGCTATCTGTTCTCATTTTTTCTACAATGGCTTCATGATGTTCTTGATCCATTTGAAGATAGCTGGAAATTGATTTGGAACTAGCATGGCCAGTTATTTTTATAAGTTCCTGTTCTGCAATACCGCTTTTTGCAAGTTTTGACATGGCTGTAGCCCTAAGTGAGTGATTAGTAATTTTTGTTTTTTTAACGTCTAAAAATAATTATTATTAAAATAGAAACGTCAAAGTTGACTTCTTTATTACTTGTTGCTATGGTCGCTACAGTGCAATTTCCAGTGATGCAATTTCCACTGTAATTCAGTGGACATTGCACACCTCTTATGGCATTTTTCATACATGAGGGAAATTTTCGTAGTAATTGTTCGAAAATTGCATTCCTCTTATAGGAAATTTTATACATGAGGGAAATATTCGCTGTAATTTTGCGAAATACCACATCTTTAATGTAATTTTTAGTATATGAGAGAAATATTCTTTATAGCGTATTTAGCAATGTATAGTTTTCCTCTAATAAATTTAGTATTGACATTAATGACAATAAATGACAATATTAATACTGATATGTAGGATCTCCAATAAAAATCACTTGCAAAAATGCTCGATCCTGAAAACTTGATTAATTCCACAGCATTTAAAAAAATTTAATAGGAAAAAGCTTCAAAATCTTATTTAAATTTAAAACGGCTCTCTTAAGCGGGATAAATTTAAAATTTTAAGTTATTAAGTGGATAATAAATTTAATATTTAAATATAAAGTAAATTGTAAATTATTTCTATGGCATTTGTCAATGATTTTTTCAAAAATAATGGCACGAAAGAAAGATTAAAGTTTGTTGATATAGGATTAATGATGGTTGTTGTTCTCGCCTCGAAATTGGAATGGTTTGCATGGTGGAGGAGTATGGATAATTGTAAACAGGGGGAAGTGACCTGCAGTAAGACCATCCCATAAGCACGGTGTGTTTTAATTACCATATAGTTTCTGACGCCCTCAGATCTTCTGCTTTGATTGTTATTGAAGAGAAATATTTGATTAACTATTACGATTTTTCTCCTAAAATACCTCCAAAAATGTTTACAGAAATGATTTCAAGGTTGCCATAAGTATGTGTTTTTTTTCTAATAATAGTTTATAGGAGTGGTTTACAGACCAATCGAATAAATAGGTAGAAAAAAAAATTTAAAAAACCTAAGGTGTGTATGTGCACACTGTACATTGTTATTAAATCTGAAACACATTTTGCTTTTATTATGTCGTGGCACTAAATTTTTTTCTATATGTACAAGATTTATTATTAACTTGGTTAATTATAAATACAATTTCTAGCTAATTATAATTCATTATAATGGAATTAAGGAACAAAAGTAACAATCCAAGGAAGTAAAGTAATTAACATGATAATTTCACCACAATCTTAATAATGATATCCTATTATTGCCATTACAAAGAAATATATTATAACAGGGCCGTATTATTAACAGGCTAAAGCTCTTGCTTGCTTTATTATTTATACCGACATCCCTAGGCGCAGTAAGAATAAAAATCCAATTTTTTATGTTAACATTTTTTTACTACCGTAATAAAAATGAATAATTTAGCTCCAATCAATTTCTTCGACTTTTTTAGAATATTTATATAGTTATACCAAAGTTTACAGAATTAATTATATAAACTTTACTTATTCTCTACGAAAGGAAGCCCAATTCCTTCGCTTAGACTTGCATCGCGTTGTTTAGTCTGTGAGTTTCTCAGGTGGAAATAGTTCTTAAATGAAATTTTTAACTAAACTTAAACGAAAAACGAAATTTAAAGGAAGAATATGACGTAATATAAATTTACTACGAGTTAGAAATGTTCGCCAGTTTTGGAGTCAAACATGACAATAGCTAAACTCCTGTAAAAAAATTATTATTTATCTCGGAACTTACATTAATAATCCGGTACTGTTAGTAAATAGTAAATAGCAATGATATTAATAAGAATGACAACTTGCAATTTCTATTGTTGTCTACTAAGATTTTTTTAATAAAATCACAATAAATGATAAATTTACTAACTTTTTAATGAAATTATTTTCATTTTGAAATCGAAAGAGCCTACATATTCATGTAATATGTTAAAATCTCTTATGCTGGAAGGAGGAAGGCTCCGAGTGTATTGCGTATTTTGTAAACATTTTCCTTTGCAATAATAAGTAGTTTTTGCCAACTCTCAAAATCCCGTCAATCGATTTTTTAAACGCGAAATTCCCCGAAGCTACACAAACGATTGGTTAAATACAGTATTATCAGTGAATGATTTGAGCGTCATAACTTATACGTCATTAAAATCACACGAATCCAATCAAAGATATATGTTCAAAACAAAGTCTAATTTCATTTAATAATAGTTGTGGCTAATATCCCAATATACGCATTCCTAAAAGTTGTTTGAAGTTTTGAATCAAAAATGTAAGTTTAGTACAAAACTAATGTTATCCATAAATTTAATAGATCGGTCAAAAGCACTTTACACAATATTTTCATCAATAATCATTTATAATATATCAATATGAATATTTAATTTTTTAGCATATCTTCATTTAGGGGACTTTGGCCACCACCGTCATTTTTTTCGCGACATACCTTTAAAACATAGAACTTTTTACAATAAATGCATATCATAAGCTACTTACCGAAAACATAAGAGAGCGATAATAATATTTTTACGGATAAATAAAAATATTCAAGGCACAAAAATGTAAAAAAGAAGTCAAAATGGCAATGTAAAAAACGATGATGTCGGAAGTCATTGGATAAACTTTAAAAAATAATAATATTCAATAGTCAAAACAATCTGCAACTCTTCCTTACATTCTCTGCATGTCTAGCACGTTTCATTGGCAACGACATATTGAGCCATAAAATTGTGCTCGGAAAGACGTTGGATTATATTCTTATTCACCTTTAATATTAAAATAAATAAAGATAGGGAGTTGTAATTCACGTTGTCGCTTGATGAAGAACCACTGTGAATACTGTGTGGTTCTTATTCAACACCAAATATCATTCTTTCTAGGGTACCGAAAAATGTCATTGTATAACTGAGTCCAAAAATGCAGAAATAACAAGACAACACTTACATTTTAGCTTCGCAAGGATATTTTGTATTTGGCTTCAAAACAATCCTTATAATTCAATAATTTGAAATAAATCCTTTATGCCAAAGATTTGAAAAATTCAGCTTCTAAGTGAGTTATATCGTGTTTATTATTAGCCGAAATGCATCCTTCGTTCTGTGACAATAGAAATGATGTCGGTCCTCCTGCCTACAGCAGTAAAGAATGTTGTTTATGCCTTGTGCTAAATAAATTCAAACAAACCCCCAAAGGTATTATCAATTATGTTTTCCTTACAGCAGCATTTGTTTGCGCCATACGCCCTGCCACATTTTCCACTCTTCTGCTTTTTTGGCTATAATTTATACCCTTCAGTTCATTACACCCTTGTGCTAAGGGCTGGCGCCCAAAGGTATATAATATTGAAAAATTTACGACTACACTAAAACCCAATCACAGAACACCTGCATTGCATCATTTTACGATACACATAGTCAAGTGGTTAAAATTTAATTTGTTGTGTTCCTTTTTTCTTTTGGTAATGGAATTGATAAATAAACAAGCTGACTGTTTGACCAAGTTATTGTTTAATATAATCTAAGTCATATAAATAAAAGGCAGTATTTGTATGGAAATATTCTATCACTTCTGGATGTCTAAGATTCGGTGGTTCAATTACGGCTTAAGCTTAGTTCAACGTTGAACCAAGCTCAAATTTTATTTTGACCAACGACGTTTATCAAAACAAATTGACAAGAATTAAAGTTTATGCTACCACTAAGATCCTGAGGAGTTCCATAAATATGGAAATAGTAGGAAATTTTTACGAATGTATAATACGCTGTTGCCAAATGATTTGAATGATTCTTCTATGGTGGGTTTTATTTTGGCTCAAATAGGTATATTCTTTTTTGCCGGTAAATTCAACCAGTGGCGGAACTAATGAACTTATGATTGACAGCTGGTGAAATGACGTCATCAACCGGTTGGTGAATTATTTTATGACCTCTCTCTCGTTGACGTTGATAGAAATCACCAAAAATCCACCATGAATAAAATAACAAGATTTATGTCCAACCGGTAATATAATAGGCAATTTAAGAACGCGATTAGGCTCAACCGCTGGACTCACCGGTGAAAAAAGAATATACCTAATTAAACACATCGTTGGATTGCTTAAAACATATTCTAACCTCATACTAGTCAAAATACTAATAACGACAAACATGTCGAGAAAATTTCTCATATAATAAGAGCTAAGAGAGCTTCTGTGACTACCAGAGGTGGTATTCTCGTATTCCTAATAATTTGCCACATTTTCATGAAGTACCTACTGACATAAAACGATCTGAATCCACACCGCTTTTAACTATGTACACACAACAATAACTTGTTTATGAATGAAATACTATGGCAGAGCTGGACAAAGCACTCGAAAAAAGTGCTTCAAGCACCAAGCCTTTTGGAAAAGTAATAATTATTGCCAGCATCAAGCACTTTGGAAATTGTGCTTGTAATTATCAATTACCGAGGTCATTCTAAGTAATTTTGAGTGGTTGTAAACAATTGGTTGGAGGTTGTATTGTATAATTGGTTAGAAAGTTTCCATAATATTTGTGCCACCCAGTAGCCTAGCCCGAAAATATGTTCAGGGGGGGGGGGGGGGCTGAATGGGCGCAAGTAGGACGGTTTTTTTTCTGGAGAAAGGGACAGCCAGGACTACATGTATTTTATGATATTGTACCTAGTAAAGAAGGTAGAAAAGCGCCGCAGGCGAAACAATTTTGGGACCACGCCCAAAGTTCGTTTAAAATTCACCTAACTACTAACAAATTTTATCAAAATTATTAAAATTTGTTTTTGTAAATGTAAATGTAAAAAAAAAACATTTTTTATATTTATGAAATATATGAATATTGGTGTCAATCCAAAATTTTAACATAAGACGTATGTATGACTCTAACACGCGTTTCTCGAGTTCGGTTTTTCATAATTAAAAATAAAGTAAATTCACGCCAAAATTTATGATTTTTTCAGAAATCATGTATTTCAGGAGGGTAGATTTAGGAGCAGTTTTTGGTGCAAATTCTTAGGTTTTGAAATACTCCTTAAGTGCCGTTTTGTATATTCATAATAAATCATTCTCGTTTCTTCCCGCACTATTTTTTTTTATTATAAATCATCACTACTTCTTCAATAAAAAATGTTTCAATTAAAATTTTTACTTTAAATTTTCTCTTTAAAAATAAATACCTAATTGTTTTTTTGTTTTTGTTGTAAAAATATTTTATTGCATTGGGTTATATTTTTGTTGATTTAAAATAGCTCTAAAAAAGGGAAAACGGAGTAGACAAGTATATAATAGAAAATACTATAAAATATTACTCATTTTACTCGTTTTCCCATAAAATTGCATCATAAATCAATAACTAAAACGATATTCGTCCGAAACCTTAATCTCTATATAAAACAGGACAGGAAAAGTTTAAAAACTAAAAGTTTCCTACAAGACCTTTGTAATCTAAGCCAAGAATACATTATTTAAAAATTTAAATTAAGAGTCCAAGCGTAAGACAAAAAATTAGGTTGCAATTAGACTTTTAGACCCCGAGCTCCTAGATTTGGGGGGGGGGGGCAGCCCCCCTCCCCTAAATACGCCACTGGTGCCACCAATATATGTTCACAAACTTTTATAAATTATAAAAATAATAAAGCACAGACGAAGTCAATTAAAACAAATATTGTCCATCAAACAAAAAATAAAGTATGCACGCGTAGAAACTACAAACATCGATGATATCGTGAAGAAGACACGAAATATAAAAAAATCCCTGATAATTATTTCTTGCGTATGCAACGTATACCACATCCTTATCATCACAATTAACGAGCGCACATCCTGTCTGGTTGAATATTTATAAAGTATAGTCCCTTCATTAACACAAATGCTTCAATGAATTCTTTCTCAACAATGCATGGGGGTTATTAAGGCGTATCTGTTGGTCATCGCAGTAAACCTGCCCTATTTCCTAAAAAATGGTGTCCTTAGATGAAAATGTTTTAAATTTTATTTTTGTGTCAAACACTATCGGACTGAGGGGGGCCAAGAAAGCCCACTAGTTTAGGCTCACTGTTTTTGCCCAAAAAAGGATCGAGAACAAATAACACAGTGGCGCACCGAGAAGTTTTCTCTAAGAGGGGTTTTCTTAATATATTCATAAACCCAACTTCGATCAAAAGTGACTTCTAAAAAACAAAAGTCTATATACAGGGTGATTCCTAAGTTGATACTTCTTTTTTAGCTGTGCATAGAAGTCATTAAAATAAAATAAAAATTTCAAATGCCTTTTTTCAAAAAACTTAAAAATAGGCGAGATACAGAAGTAAAAAATCTAAGTGCGGACCTGGTCATCAAAACGTAGCCTGATATACTTTATGTTGTTTTTGTATTATTAGTCATGCAATTTACGGGTGGGTCGTCAGTTATTTATTTACCGATCTGCTGCGGTGTGTTTTCCGAAGCAAGTTAATTTTAAATTGGTGATTCGAAGAAGTAGTCGATTTCTCAAAGAGACATTTAATTTTCAAAAAAATGGGGGAGACTAAGACTTAGAGCTTCCCCATTTTTTTAAATTGGTGACACGTGAAAATGGTAAAATTTAAAAAAAAATGAACTAGTAGATATGATGCTAATTTACGGTGAGTGTCGTTAAAGTCGGCTGCTGCTCCGAGATTACACGCAGAACGCTTTCCCTTGCGGGCTCATCCTACACCCAGAAGTGTTCTTAATGTTAGTCAACGGCAAGTTAGGCAGGACCATATTTGATTCATAGTGTAATAAATAAATGTAAGTTGTTTATTTTAGAGTTTTTTGAAAAAGGTATTTGAAAATGTTATTTATTTTAATGCCTTCTATACACAGCTAGTATCAACTTAGGAATCATCTTGTATACTTTGATATATTTATTTAATTTACAGGGGAAATGAAATGGGTTAAAAAATTAAATTTATATAATTTCTTGTTAATTTCCACTATTACTTAATAATTAATTATTATTAAATGAAGAATTTTACAAAGATGGGTTGGCATTTGAAAACATTTCTTTATTGTTTTAAATAGCAGGTTGTAAATAAAATAAATGTTTACTTCAAGATAGGAAAACAATTGTCACAAACAGACCTATACTTCAGGTCCAAAATTACTATCAATAACTCTTCGCTTTCATATAGAGAGCAACGGGTTATACGAAGTTAATTCCATGACAATAAATATTCTGCTGTATTAAAATTTTAAAAATCCACTAGACTTAATTCCTCCAACTTCGTATAACCCGCGCTGCACTTTATATAAAAGCGATGAATCACTGACAGTAATTTTAAACTTAGTGTTCCGATTTGTATACCAATTTTTCTTAAAATTGCACCTTTTGTAAAAAGGTCTTAAGTGTTCTGTTCTTTCCATTTTGGCCTCTTGAGCACAAAATAATGCATTCACGTCCCTTCCCAATGAACATTGAACATCACCATAAAACACGCACACCAGCACATGCATGCAAACGTAAAAATGTTACGCACGGTTATTTCTATTATTATACAGGTAACGCCGTAACGCCAGCTAATTGCAAGTTCCAGTCAGACGATTCTCCATCAAAACATTCAAACAAAAATTATTTAACTTTTACTTTTTTATAAGCAAGAACCCGCGAAGCTCCCAGTGACCGTAGAACCGCTATTCGTAGTAAGTTAAATTTGTCCGATGCCGAAAAGTCACAAGAGTTAAAATCCGCGGTGCCGGGTAGACGTTTCAGTATAATAATCAGTAATACGGGTTTGTGTATTAGGCCGATGGTCGGTTACAGTTAGTTGATCTGATGGGTGCTATGGTTTAGGACGTGACCTCCGTTACCGACTCGTTTTAAGTTAAGGGTAGTTTCGTTTAGGGTGATTGTTAATAGGGTAAGTATTTTTGTTTGGTTACAAAGCCGATTCTTATTAAATTCTAATCGACTTCATACTGTTTGTGACTAGTGACTATAGAAAGCTCTGGTTTTTTAATGAAAAATGAATTTTTGTTTTATAGCATGAGTCGTACTCTCATACTTACATGCTCGAAATGATCAATAAATAATATAAATAATAAATACACAAAATACACATACGTGAAGCTCTATTTCCAAAAAAAAAGTAAAAACTTTACACATGAGATGTTTTTTTTTTATTGGAAAAGTTCGTTAATTTATAAGAATCAACTGCTTTTATTATTTACTGGGAATTAAAGCAACCTAAAGTATTCACTTGAAAACGACTGGAGATACCAGTTGAAATGTTGTGATGCAAAACAAATAAAGACAATGCAAGTCCAAAACTCTTCTACATTCAACTTAAATTAATATCCAGATCAACAATTTAAACAGGTTTTCGAGAATTATTTACTCAAATATTTGTATACTACTAGAAATTCTGTCACGTACAACGACGGTAAATTTCTAAGGGTACATTCTCCTTCACGGTCGCTTGTTGCTGACAACTAAGACCCAGTAGCGACGACGATTCATCAAAACGTTTAAAATGGTTTTTTGATGTTCGCTTGTATCAGCGGTTGGGTTGTTATTAGAAAAACAAACATTGGGCTTGATGAATCAATCGTCGCTTCTCAGAGGTAGTCACCAGCGACTAGCAACCGTGGAGGTAAACGTAGCTTTAGCGCCTAAAAATTTCCAATCACTGTTCATGACAAAGGACTGTTAGGGCATAACATAATGGAACATTTATTGTTTCTAAAAAATAGAATGAAAATCTAAAGTTTATATTTCTAAGAAGTAATTGTAAGGTTTGTAACTTGTTTAAAATTTTTGCGCATTTTCTTGATTGCGGTCAACAAATATTATTTTTCATTTTAAAAAAGTCCTAAATTTGTACGAAAATAAAATACAGGTTGACCACAATACCCCCTTTTAAAACTTTACACAATATTACTTAACTATACCTTTAATACGTAATTTTATTTTGTTACAGGATCTAGTGACCCATAACGTGTGTGCTACCGTGAGTGCGGGTCTTGGTTCCTCGGTTTAAGTGATTTCTACTATTGTGAAAATTTAACACTAACCTCAACCTGGGTAATATAATCCCAAAAATGGAAAGTAACTCCGTATCGCCCATGCCAGAACAAAACGCGCAAGCACCGATGGCGGAATTCGATAAAACGCCCCCTACTCCTCCAGAGGATACACTTCCTATGGAGGATTTACCTCCACCACCAACAACTGTGACAGTGCAGGAGGAAAAGGAGAAGGAAGCACAAGCTGAAGGGTGAGTTTTACTTTTGCTTATTGTTAGTTTACTAATTTTACTAAAAAATGGGTAAATGTTATTTACTGGGGCAACAAAAGTTTTCTCAGGACAAGAAGACATGCATTTGAAACACTTTTTGCTGGTACAATTATGTATTTTGCTATTGTGAAATATTTGCTATCGATAGCAAAGAACGTATCAAGATCAATAAGGAGAGATTAATAAATATTATTTTACCGCTAAAAGAAAGTTCATTTGGAATTTTTGGCAAATATTTTACTTGGGGTACCTGCTGAAGATTTTCTTAGTGTGGCAGCTCGTGAAAAGTGAGTATGGGAGGGCCTAGTCGCTATAGAGCCATCCTGTTCTATGTGTATATGAGTTTTAAACCATTTAAAATCTATGATATCATATAGATAGCGGAAAGAAGGAAATGCTACTCGTCGTTGCTTGGTAGAAAAATATAACTTTCAAGAAATATACTACACCCTGATCCTGATACAAAAAATCTATATAACTCTAACTTTATATTAATTTGGAGAAATACTCAACCAATGTTAGGTTAGGTAACATTGTCTGGTATATTGTCTTCATGAATACATTGTCCACATTCAGCTGAGTCATACTTCCGACAATGTTCTAATTTCCTTTAGTATCAATACATAAACTTTGTGAATACATTAGGGTAAAATTGTGTTACAAGAGGGAAACACAGGGTAAGGAACTACCCCCATGGGGTGGATAAATAATTACATCAAACACTCTGACGTATTTACTGTTAAACATAGGTTTGTTGCGTACTTTTTATATAATTTTTTTGTCAAGTTGAGGGAGAAAAATTGATAAACTGTCAGTTCTTTTCTATTTTGGTTAGCTTTATTATGATTATTGTGTTTTTTTCATAATAAATGTCAACATTAAAGGGGTGAAAGACCTGGTGAAAAAAATATTCTATATTATGTAAAACCACCAGGAATTTTTCCAACAACGCAAATATAATAAAAACCTTGGCATAAACACCAGAAAGTCGAAATTTTGATTGGGAAAAATACAATGTTTAATTAGACAAATTAATCCAATACAAAAATAAAACTTTTTCTTTTGCATAATTAAATTTGTTTTGAAGTCGGGTCGATATAAAGTCTTTTTTATATTGAATAAATTAAGAAGAATTTTAGGATTTTAAGGGTTGTTTTAATTAGTTTTCTAAAATTCGTTAACAAGACGTTGTAAAGGTTCATTAAAACTTTACCTGCTTAAAAAGTTAGAACAACTATTTTAGCTATTATTTCCATTTTGACCATAAAAAGTTAATTAATAGGAAATAGGACATGCATATTTAAAAATTCTGGTAAATATATGGACCACAACTATGATTTTTGATTGTGTTACCCAGTGGCGGCTCCTCCTTGAGGCAGCATGACGCATGACCGCCCCCTCCCCCACTCCACCTGCCCCAAATACGATAGTTTTAATTTATCATGTTTATTGCTGAATTTTCGGGAAAAATAAATAAATTTGGTAGATCTACCGATAATTTAGGAGGATTGGCAACACTGCCTGCAACTCTCTTACCACCTTCGTTACCCGAAATCCATGCGCCATCATGTAATGCGCTCGGTTGTTTCGCCCTACCGAATTCTCTGGGGCAGCTCCTTAATCTCCGGACGGCCCTATTCCGCCATTTTACCCGCTGTGTAACTGAAAATGGGCTATAATCTCGTTGAATTAATCCGCGAAGGTCTCGCGGCTTGCGGACAATGTAAAGTGGGAGATGCGATCAACCAATAGACAGTATTTTCGATTGCTAGTAGCCGAAGGGTCGATACGGTCCCTTTTTACCGTGACATATACGCTTCTTGATCACAAAGAGGCATTTTTGCTGGTGTTTTTAGACAGAAAGCAGAAATATAAACAATGGTATTTTTGTGGCGCGTACTCCAGTATGATTTTGATGAGTAACTTCAACTTTACGTTGAGGCTAAAATTTTTTAGACAGTCTTCGTATACTATTAAAATTATCCCACCCGCATAATGCTGCCAGTCTTCACGAATATTGTCGTAACTGGTAACTAACTGACATTTAGTTAATTTTACGGTAGAGTGGTAAAGGGAAATTAGTCCAAACTTATCTAGTCCTCACCCTTCTTTTCTCGCAGGCGACATCTGGCTTGAACGTTAAATATTGGGCGCCATTTATTATAGAAAGACACGCGACACACATACACGGAGGGGGGGGGGGGAGTCAAATCGAAATTTAGGTATACCTATAGGCAACTGGTAGACAATATTAAACTCGCGACGTGAATGCAGGATAAACAAAAACAGCCGCAGGCGAAATTTTTTTTGCCTTTTTCGCGTATCAAAAATTTTTTGGGGCTTTTAACCATTTGTTATTATTCAGACATTTAAGATGTTTTGAACATTTACTGTAGTGTCTAGTCGCCTATACTTAATTTTATTATAGTCTATTTCAGAAATGTGTAGAGTAATAAAATAAAAATTCCGTCCAGTTTGTCTCAATTTCGGTGTTAGCTATAGGCACACGTTAATTTTTTTGCATTTGAATGTTTTTGAGGACTATTTTGGTGAAATGATAAAACATCTTCCAGCTGATTCAGTAGTAGGTATGGATAACGCAAGCTATCATTCATGACGCACAGAGAAGACTGATCGACTGATTCATCACCAAAAGTATTGAATTTGAAGATAATTTGATAAAGAAGGAACTAAACTGCTGGACAATTGCTTTCGAGCAAGAAAAATTTCGCCTATATTTAACAGTTAATATTTTCTGAACCAGATATGATATCGACCTACAGTTTTGAATGGTTGATAGAATTATCCCTTGGGAAACAATTGTCAATGTTGGATTTTCTTTAACTGTCAGAAAATTTTAGGGTGTTAAAGAAGACGATGATTTTTGCTCCAATTTTAATGGCGTATAACTTTCACAATACAATTTTTAAATTTTATTACTCTACGTCAATTGAATCACTGGTTCATAGCAAAGAAAGTAATTTGTCAATGTAAATTTTTGATATCTCCTATGTTTTAAGAACTGCCGATTTTTTTGGAAAACCTTGCTTTATTTCCACTTATTGGTAGCTAGATCTCACTGTGGGTTGTATCGTGCAAACTTTTCGATTATAATACCTTATGAAATGCTTGATGTTCAGTAACAATAGTTGTACCTAAATGTACTCGAAATTAATAAATAAATTTTCTCCAAAAATTAAATTAAAAATATTATCTTTGTTAAAATTATGTAAACACACTGTATAATATACCTATAGTGCGATATGAAAAACTAAAAAATAAGAAAAAATTTACCTAATCTAAGGGCGAGTACTTTCCAATATAAAACAATCGTGAAAAATTGGGAGGTACTCATAAACCATAGACATATAAGTGATTATAGGTACGCCACTGCACATCGCAACATTCAGGTACAACTATTGTTGCTGAACATAATCAAGCTTTTCATCAGGTATAATAATCACTCGCAAAGTTTGCACGATATACGCACAGTGAGATCTAGCCACCAATAAGTTGAAATAAAGCAAGGTTTTCCAAAAAAATCGGCAGTTCTTAAAATATAGCAGATATCAAAAATTTGACAAACTACTTTCTTTGCCATGAACCAGTGATTTAATTGACGTAGAGTGATAAAATTTTAAAATATTATTGTGAAAGGTACACGCCATTAAAATTGGAGTTAAAATCATCGTCTTCTTTAACACCCTGTATAAAAAAATTTCTGACAGTTAAAGAAAATCCAACATTGACAATTGTTTCCCAAGGGATGAATCTATCAACCATTCACAACCATAGGTCGATATGATATCTGGTTCAGAAAATATTAACTGTTAAATTTAGGCGACATTTTTCTTGCTCGAAAGCAATTGTCCAGCAGTTTATTAGTTATAGCAAATTTACATACATTTATGCCGTGGAAGATATAGCTGAAAAACATAGTGTAACTGTGCTGCGCACACCGCAATATTATTGCGAACTAAATCCTTTAGAACTTATATGGGCGCAAGTGAAAGGATTTGTAGCAAGACACAACACATTATGAAAGTGGCTTAAATATTCGTTGGGTTACTCTTTAGGATCTTTGCATACCTATTGAGCTTTTATTACTCTACACATTTCTGAAATAGACTATAATAAACATACTATATATGATATTTGCGGATATTTCGAAAACGGCTAAAAATAACTTATATATGCTTAAACAGAATATGAATTCTACATAAAATAGCCAAAAAATATACATTATTTTCTATTTGAAAAACTTGAGAAAAAATATTTTAACATGTGCCGCTTTTGAAACCTTGTTATGAACAGCCCCTATAAAATAGATAAACATTATTAGATTCATAGTATCTCCAGACTCTTTGTCATAAATCTTACTCAATTATATGGTTCAAACAATGGTTTTAGATTGTTTTTTTGATTTTTTTCCATGACTGCAAAACTTGTTTTAAGTTGTTAATTTATATTGCTCTTAAAGTAGCAAATCAAAATAAATAAAGATAATATAAAGGACAATAATACAAACCTAAATATTTAATAAAATATTAAGTGTTTATACCTTTTTGTTATGACACTTTTTGGGCCACACTGTAAGTGGAAAAATATTTTCCTGATATACTAATAATGTTTAAATGGTAAGTGACAGCTTTATAGATTTTTTAGCAGTTGATTGTTTTTCAACGCCGTCATAGCCAACTAAGAGTAACTGAACCTAAAATCTGCAGCAAAATCCCTATATAAAAATATTAAATTGGCAATACTTCGAAAACTAACAATTTTTGGGATATACAATCTTATACAAACTTACCCTTATTTTTAATGCTAAATAAGAAATAATTATAAAATTTGGGTGTTTCCGTTTGAAAATCAAGACGACTTTTTGCAGTTGTTTCATTTTCATTTTTAATCTTATTTTTTAAACACCCTGTATTAATAGTTATCAAAATATTTAAAAAAATCTATTAAAGCAGGTCCTTTATAACAAGGAATCCCACTTAAATTAAATAAATAAGGCTTCTTTATAGAAAAAATTGATAATTATTCTAAGGCTTGCAAACGTCATTTTTGACATAGAAATTCAAATATGTCAAAAACGTTTAGACATAGGTATAGGACATGGCATACAAAATCTACCTAGAATCTTTCGTAGAATGCAAAAATGTAATAATATTTAGGGTGTCCCATTTAAAATAAGCAAGTTGACACCGGAAGTGCCATCATTATGAAAATATTTTAGCCCGGTCGCCCCAATCAGCATCAGCATACTGTCAAATTTTCAAAATTTTCCTATGTATAGTTTTCTATATATAGATCGATTCGGTTCCCGGTGGGACACCCTGTATATTGTCCCTACTTTGATTGTAATAGAAATGCTCTCCCGTATTTTTGTGATACTAGGGATGGTTTAGAAGTAAATAATTTGCCTAAATAAACGAAATGCATATAGGCTAAATGAGCATTAATTCTTAAAATATCCATTATAAATAAAATACTTAAACTTACAGAAAACAGGATAAAACTATGACAAAATACCAATAAAATATATACTAACAAGAAGCAATTATTTACATCAATTAAAGTCAAATTATGAATTAAGAGCCCATTTGTAAAAAAAGCTGCACATTATGTATATTACTAATAATTTTGATCAGTGTTATTTCAAAAAAAAAAATTATTTACTCTTTAACCATCCTCCGTATCAAGAATATTAAAAAAAATCAGTGGCGTAACATAATTTTTATAAAAAATATCAGAGATTAATTTTGTATCGACGCAACTGTTTATCTCTGAAAGTAAATTACATTTTCAAATTAGGCATATTTACCTTCTCATTCAATTCACCAAATATTACCTTAAAATCTCTACTGGCTTATTAGTTATTTAAAAATTACAACTTTATTTAAAAAATTTTGGACACCCTGTAATTTCCAAACAAAGCCATTAAAGAACATAGTTCATTAAAACTTTTCACCTTAAAATAATGTCAGCAACCATATCCCGAAGTTTGTCAAAGTACTTTTGAATCACCCTGTATATAAATATAATTTCGCATAGAGCTAGTACCGTTGGGGAATAATTTAGAAATATCGGTTGGATGTTCTCAATTAAAATATACTTTTGTTCTAAGTTACTTAAAATAAGACTCATTAATTTGGATGAATTAGGCTACAACTTAACAAAGGAACCTTTTTTTTTATTCAAACAATTTCCAGGACAATCCATGGAAAACTGGTGGAAAAGAGGGAACAGTAAAAGCGAGACTGCTTCCAATAAAGCCGCAAGCAAACTGAAATAAATGATCTGGCCATTCGTTCATTTTGGCCGTAAAAAACTCGAACGCTGGTTATTCTCCATTGTGCTTTCAGAAATTTTCCGACCAAATTATATTTTTATTCTGGATTATAAATATTTGCGATGACAATAAGTTGCGGAAAATTTTTTGATTATAATTTCTAGCTTCATTGGCTTTACAAAAAAATGTATGTTGAGCCTTTTACGATGTAAATAATGTATACAATATATAGTCAGCGGCGTAGTCTTTTTAGGGGCAGAACCGTAGACCATAATGGAATAAATACAGGATGTTTCACGATGGATTAAACCGTTATGGGAAACGTGTTATACGATTTCTTTAAAAATTTGGTTGCTCAAATAAACAACCATGGTCTATTGTTTTAAAATATTTTCAGCAATGCGGCGTTGCCGCTTCTGCCCGAAACAGGTGGCAACATCGTTTTTTTAAATAGAACACTCTATATATTATATAAATTTCTAATTCCCTCTACAATTCCACGTATATTTTTCATAAGATGTTATATGTCTAAATTCAATTGTTTTTGAGATATTGACGTTTAAAATATGTAAATTTCAGACTTTGACAGGCTATAGCACTGGAACGGCACATCTTAGAGAAAAATGTTTTTTACCTCCCTATCTTAGTTTATTATTCTCTATCTAAAAGTTGCAACTTCTGGTTTAACATATTAAACCGAGGCGTCAAATTTACAAAATAATTAATATTTCGCGAAGAACCTTACAGTATCTTGCACCTTTAATAGGCAAGTATACACAAATACATTATACATGCATATAGCAATCAAGGCTAAGATTCCCCGTATGGTTCATTCATTTTAATGACAAACGCAGAAGACAATAAAATAAGTATACAAAATAAACTTTAAACACTAAACAATCCGATATATCCAGCACTTGCGGTACAGCAGAAAACCACGATATCAAAGCTAGGCAGCCTGCAAAAACTGACCTGCTTGAGCATCACAAGGGCCATGAAATCAACCCTCACATCAGCAATAGAGATCATCCTCTAGACTCTAGACCCTCCTCTGCTTCACTTGGTGATAAAAGGAGACGCAAGAATGAGACTCTATAGACTGTAGAGTTCGACGCCGCTCTTAGGCAGGCAGAGAACTGGACACGAACTTTAAAGCGAGACTATAGGTGGTTCTGAGTTAGAAATGAGATCAGACCACATAAATCCAAGATTTCGCTATGACATACGAGGTCGTAATTGATGAACGAAACACATGGAAAAACAAAACTCCAGAAACTACTCCTGGGGCAACAGTCTGGTACACAGATGGCTCTAAAACCAAAGAGGGTACTGGAGCGGGGATACACGTAGTAAGACCGGAGAAGAACTTAAATTTCCCTTTGGGAAAGTCTCCCACAGAGTTCCAAACAGAAATCTACGCCATATTACAGTGTGCGTATGAAAATAATAGGAGAGCTTACCTCAATGAGCGGATCCATATATACTCTGATAGTCAAACAGCCCTTAGATCACTAATATGCAACAAGGTAACCCCAAGACTGGTATGTGAATATCAAGGAGAACTGGCAAAAGTAAACAAAGTAATACTGCAGTGGGCACCAGGACACGAAGGTATTACAGGGAACAAAAACGCCAATGGACTTGCGAGGAAAGGCTCAGAAAATAGATTGAATGGTCCAGAATCTGTACTCGGGGTACCAAGGTGCACCGTACGAGATACCATAAAGCGATGGATCAGGAGTAAACACAATATTCATTGGAACAACAGACATGGATTACACCATAGTAAATGCTTCGGTGGGGATCCAGACCCGAGACTAACGCAACAGCTGCTTCAAATGAACAGAAATCAGCTAAGAACTATTACATCGAGCACAATGGATCCAATCTGGCCTAAGTGCATCCGGCATATGGACGGCCGTCGGAAGAAAATCCACCACTGTTATGTATCATTGGAATTGATAACATCAAATATAATCGGCCTTCGACTGTGCCAGGGTGCAGATAGATTTATTTGGTCTACTACAACTTTATCATTCGCTCGACATTCGGTACCAATTGTTGCCAGATATTACAGAATAACAACTTTATTCTTTTCGCCAAAAACGAAATGGGCAAAATGTGTTTGCAGTCCGGTAAACCGTTACTAATTTTTTTTAGTAGTTGGTATATAGATAAAAAGGGACCATCGAAAATTCATTTCTGAAGGTTGCCCCCGACACCAAACATTTTAGCCGGTATCTACCTGGCCCGACAAGTGTGACAAACGTGTTGTTCTACACGAAATTGTGTGTTTTATTTTACGAATCGAGAAGCCAGAAAAAACCTAAAAATGCATTTTTTCGGCGCTCGTGTAAAAATTTCTCTATCCAAAGAATCACCCATTATTTAATATTTTTTGCGGATTGGCACACCCCTTGAAATGCGGCCGAGTCAGGCGTGGATATTCGACGGAAATGTTTTTGCTTTTTTTATTTAAAAACGAAATTTCGACGGTCCCTTCTATATATTATTATAGTATGATTTTTTTAATAAATTTTAAGTTAAAATGTGACCTGGATGTAGTAGTCATTAAATCGATAACATCACAAACTGTTTTCTGCACTATTTCGCCGTTTTTAGAACCTCGTGTGACAGACAATACTATTTGAACTCCATTTGCCCTCTGATTTCTTTATTTAGTATACCCTACCAATCAGTTCCTTTAATAACGAATTTTATACCAAGCGTTGGCAAAAATCTGATAAGTCGCTTCTGTAATATTTCAATTGAATGTCTGTTTGTTACGCCACTGGTATTTTTGCATAAAGGAACGTGGGGACGTCTCATTCGGAAACGGCCTATTTGTATTACAATGAGGAAGAACATGATATGCTAAGCTAATTGGCCCTGCACATTCCATGGTCGACATTCAGAAGCAAATGGGAGTCAATTTGAACAAATAAGCGTATTGTGTTATGAATTGAAGTAAGACTTATATAAGGCCAATTTTAATTTTTATATAAACATTAAGCTAATCTACATATATTTGCCAAAGCATGGTGATAAGACAGTGGCGGCCTTACGTTAGGTTAACAGGTTGCCGCAACCTTGAAAAATACAACCAAAAAAAAAATATATAAAAAATACAAATTGTTATTTCTTATTTATACAAGTAGTCGATGAGCTATCACGAACAAATACTGCATTTCCATCACATCGCGCATATTGTACCTGTGTCTGGCGATGACAATAAAATGTTTTTATTTAAACAAAATATTATAAAAGTAGAAAAATAATTAAACAAAATACGCTCTCTAATAAAATCACGACGAAGAGCGTACCGACGCCGACGCGACTTCACAACAAATCCCCAAATAGTCAGAGACAGCCTTCATTCGACACGCTCCGACCTAACTGATGTTCTGTTTCTAATCTGTTTTTTTCTATTTAAGTTATCGAACCAAAGATAGCAATATAATCGGTCGCACGACTCGCAAACAAAAGAATGGCGCTATTAAAAGGACGATATACATCCCTTCTCGTCTAATGTTTTTAAACTTCCAGTTTTCCAGCCGTGTTTTTAATTGTTTATCCTTTAAAAGGTTGGGAAGATTTTTATTATTATTATGTTTTCAGTGGGTTCAGGATGTTAATGCTGAATATGATGAAACCGATTATAGTGAAAGAGTCCATGGTTGGCTGTCCTCTATTTAGCAAAAAATTTTGCAATGGTTGCTTAAATTTTTAAAGGATAAAGGAAGATTTTCTTACTATAGGAACTGGCAGTACTGGCACCTGGCTTATTAATTTTTCAAATGATTATTGAACGATTATATCAATCACTCAATAAAACAAAGTAAACTATGTCCCTGTCAGTGAGCTCACTACTTGCGGTTTCCTTTTTTTTAAAGCTTGCCCATGAGAGTCCCGGTGGTGTATATTGGAGGGGGGACTGTCAAGCTCCTCCCCCCCCCCCCCCCCCCGTCTCGGATCTAAAAGTCTAATTGCCACCTAATTTTTCGTGTCACGTTTAGACTCTTAATTTAAATCTTTAAATAATGTATTCTTGGCTTACATTACAAAAGTCTTGTAGGAATTGTTAAGTTTTTAAACTTTTCCTTCTTAAAGTCCTGTTTTATAGAGAGATTAAGGTTTCAGACGAAACGAGTAAAAATAATAATAATTTATAGTATTTTTCTATTACCTATATAGGTACGTGTCTATTCCTTTTTCCCTTTTTTTAGAGCTATTTTGAATCAACAAAAATATAACCCAATGCAATAACATATTTTTTCTACAAAAACAGAAAACAATTAGGTATTTATTTTTAAAGAGAAAAATTAAAGTAAAAATTTTAATTGAAACATTTTTTATAGAAGAAGTACGTGTGATAATTTATAATAAAAAAAAAGTGCTGTAAGAAACGAGAATGCTTTGTTATGGATATACAAAACGGCACTTAAAAATGGGTATTTAAAAACCTGAGCATTTGCACCAAAAACTGCTCTAAGATCTACGCTCCTAAAATACACGATTTCTGAAAAAATCATCAATTTTGGCGGCGCGGCGTAAGCGATGTTTTCTTTATTTTTAATCATGAAAAACCTAGCCCGAAAAACGCTGGTTAGACTCATGCATTCGTCTTATGTTAAAATTTTAGATTGACACCAATATTCATTCAAATATAAAAGATGTTTTCTTTAATAAAAAAAAAAGTAAAAAAAAAACTTTTACAAAAACAAATTTAATCTAACCATGCAGAGGGGGAGAGGTAATAATTTAATTTTCGAAATTTGATAGTTAGGTGAATTTTAATCGTTATTTGGGAGTAGCCCCGAACATTTTTCGCCTGCGGCGCTTTCCCACCTTCTTCACTGGGTACAATATCATATAAAATACATGTAGTCCCGACTGTATCTCTCTCTCTCTCTCTCCAGAAACAAAAAAATGTCCTACTTACGCCTACTGAGCCCCCCAGAGCATATTTTCTGGCTACGCCACTGGAGAGACCCGTTTCGTATAATTTATGCTGGGCGGAAATACAGTGAAATTTCGGAACTTATTTTTATTATAATTTTGAAAATACATAAGTAAGTAAATTTAGCTATCATCAACAAAAAATTTTCTATACAATTTATATAATGTTTGTGGTTTAAATAGGCAAACATTCTTTACATAAACTCCTATAAACTTTTTGTTATTTAGTTAGTTAAGTTTAGAGTAGGTTTTTTAATTACCAATAATTTTTATAAGAAAAAAGGTTACACTGCCAAAGAATGAATTGTTAAAATTATATATTTTTTTTATTACGATCTGATTTGAATTCCTGACAAACCGGTGAATGCCATAGTTTGCGTTCATATTCTGCTCTGTCACACAATTTATTCTGCAATTCTTATTGAAAATAAACACATAAAAAGCTGTAAGATTACATTGATTCTGAAGATTTTTTCCAAAACTCGGCACCCCATCTTTTACCGTCACTTCGTCGGATACTTATATAATATTTACGAATTGGAATTTCCGATCTTATTTTATTTTGTTCTTCTTGTCATCTTGTTTATTGGTGTCAGCGTCAGCTACTGTTTCTCATTATGGGAAATGGTCAGTTTTATAAATTTATCATGGATATTGGTATCCGCGGACAGCTGTAATCGCTTTCGTTTCTCCTCTTATAGTCTGCTTTAGAATTATTAGTGTCGGTTCAATCTATGAAGTTAAGATGTCTCTGCAGTCAACGCAGGTTGATGTTATTATGTTTCTTGGATATTCGACAAGTTTGTTGATGTTTCAGTTTATTTTCTTCTTTTTTAATTTTAAAAATCTTTGTCTGCACGCCAAACAAACATCGATATTTTAATACACACTATTCTTAGTATTTAAAATTATTGCTTTGTTTATCTACTGATGTTTATATTCACTTCCAAAATAATACTGAGAAAATGGGGCATTTTTCAATACTACCGTTGCATATTGAGTCTACAATAATTGTAACCACTTTGACGTTGATATGGAGTTGTTTAAAAACATGTTAAAAAGTTTTTTGGGTACAGTTGTATTTTGTGCTGTCTGTGTGTAGTAAACATCCCCAAGTTTTAATCGTAGATTGGATTTATAGCTATTGTTTTTATTATGCTTTGGGGAGTATCAGAAGTTTAATTTATTTTTCTTAACTTAGAACAGGAAATCACGGATCACATGAGTTTAATTAATTTCATTTCAGATCAAAACCAACACATGTCACTCTTGCCTTATTATCACTTTTTCTTTAGAACTCCTCCAGTGGCGGCGTGATCAAGCCATGCAGAATACAAAAAAAAAACAAATGTCAATTTTCTTCGTTACTTACATATACAGGGTGCTAGAAATTCGTGTGCGTACAAGGGGATCTGGAAAACGGTAAGAAATACGAAGATGGTTAAATTGAGGCAAAGTTGCGTATTTTGGGACTTAATAATTTGGCGGAAAAAAAAAATTGTAATTATTTCCAATGCTTTCGGAGATATCCGAAAAAAACAGAAATATCCATTTTTGGTTTTAAATTTTTTGCGCCTTTATTTTAGACTTAGGAAAGAGACACAAACACTTTCTCATAACCGTTTTTATGTTCTACAATATGGCATTATTAGTTTTCAAATTGGACGTTTCGTTCTTTAGATACCAACCTCAAGTCATTTATGTTAAATACGGGCCTGCAATTTTTAACAGTTTTAAGGACTTCTAAGCTTTGAAAATTTAATACAATTTAAACACTTTTAGAATTTCAACGTTTTGTCATCAAATAACACATCACTAGTATTTCAAATTGTCCTCTCTTTACTATTACGGCCCTGGCAATTATTTTTTGGATTACTTAAATATTAAAATTACATTACAGGAAGTTAGGGTGTTTAGGCCGTTTATTTTTTCAAAAAGATTTAGCGTCACAATACTCTAGGAAGTAAGCAAGTTTTTACCGCATGAGAAGTAATTTTATTTTTTATTAGTATTTTATATATTTTATTATTATAACGTCATATGGTTTTTTGCCTTAGACCTAGACCAAAGTACTGTAAAACAGAAAAAAATAATGCTCCCGAGTAAAAAAAAGGTAACTGCATGGAGTGTTAGTCTAGTTATGTTACTGTGATGCGCTTACGTTTGTTTCAAAAGGAATATCAAAATTTTTTTACTGTTTATACTATACGATCTGATGATGCTAGTTTCAGGCGAAAGATGGAACAAAAACAAAGAGACAGAACAATATTTGAGACCGAGACTTTCGGTCTCTTTTCTTACAAAATATCAAATATCAGGCCACTTTCAGTAAAAATAAACGGATTTTTCGAATCAGAAATCTTTTATTGTTTTTAGTTTGGCTCTAAATGTTCAGGACCGTAATAAAAGGAAAAAGATAATTTGAAACATGTGTAATTAGATGACAAAACGTTAAAATTTTAAAAACTAATACATTGTATTAAATTTCTAAAGCTTATAAATACCTAAAACTGTATTTAAAATTCCAGGTTCCTATTTAAAAAAATTGACTTGAGGTTGGTAACTAAAGAACCAATTTTCGAATTTGAAAACTAATAACAGGATCTTGTAGAACATGAAAAACAGCTGTGAAAGTGTTTTTTTTATTTTTTTCCCAAGTCAAAAATGAAAGCGCAAAAAATTGAAAACCAAAAATGAAAATTTCGGTTTTTTTCGGATATCTCCGAAAGCAATCGAAATAATTAGAATTTTTACCAAATTATTAAGTCCTAAAATACGCAACTTAGCCTCAATTTAACCATCTTCGTATCTCTTACCGTTTTCGAGATCCCCTTGTACGCACACGAATTTGTAGCACCCTGTATAGGTAGTAATTGATATCTGACATTTGAAAATATTTTTTCCTCAAAATTAAGTTGTCAGAGTTTTTATTCTGAAAGCACATCAATGTTTCATACGCCTCTTTGTTTGTCGGTAACACCCTTTTGCGCCCTTGTAAATGAATTTTAGTATCGAAATAGTGGTGGGGAATGATGGATGACCAATCAATCGTACATAAAATATTAAATGGTAACAACAGAAAATCATCATAATCACATGAACCGAGTAAAAAACCACAACATATGCAGTGCACGCAGAGGGGAGAAGTATAATCAACTCTCTCATTTACTCATTTTCTTCTATCACACGAAACAAAGTGGGCTACGGCAATCATTGTCGCGCCGCGTTGCCGTCATTTTCAATAAAGTTTCAGACCCGTTCGCGGCCCAGTCCCTGTATTATACCTGTTATTATCCATTGAACAATCGCAGTTGCCTTGAAAGAAGACAGAAGGCGCGAGTGTTTTGTTTTGCGCATCTATCGTAGAACTACTACCTGTTTGTTGTTTACGTTTGGTGTCCGCAGCATCGTGTAATCGTCGTGCGGGGATTTTTCTAAAACCTGTGAAGTTTTTGGATTTTTTAAAAAGTTTTCGAAGGAATTTTTGGAGAAATAAGTGTTAAGGATGGCGAAGAACAAGATGCATACGTCGTAAGTTTTTACTTATTGTTTTTATGAGGTTTCAATATGGGGGGCAACAGGATTCCAAAAGTCGGTTTTTAAAATAAGGGGCAGGCAATATATTTTGAAATTTTAAATTCAATGGCATGAAATGAATAGGTACTTAAATATTCGATATTCGTATACATATTATATAAAATTATTGTAGGTAATCAAATAAAATGTATTAATTTATATTTCTCAAAATATCCCCCCCCCCCTTTCGAACCGTCCCTAGTGGGGATAATGATGGGGATAATATGTCCTTCAGCCTGTGAAAAATTAATTCTTTAAAAAATGACGTTTTGCAACTTCTTTACGAATGCTAATAATTGTTTTTGGTTCTTGTCTTATTCCTGACGAGAGGCAAAACAAGTTTTTAACGTTGCGTTGATTTATATCTTATCAAAATATAAATCCTCTCGTCTTTATTCGTGATGTAACATATGTTCTGCATAGTTAGCTAGGACTTTCTATAAATCATAAGGTATTGTAGGGTTTAGCTTTTAAAAAAAATATACAGTGCTCGCAGAAGAGCATGCACCATATGGGCAACCCAGAACCAAAAAAAAGGCTAACATTTTTGACTTGTGACGTGCACCTGTCAAATGTCATAAAAACTTTCAAGCAGGCGAAAGTGTCATTTTTTTTGAGATACGAAAAAAAAATTAAATATTTTACGTCCAATTCCAAATTTTTGTTTAAAAATAGATTTTTTAACTTATGTAATTTTTTTAGCTTTTTGTGGCAGTGTATTTTAAATACTGACTTTAAAGTTATAACATTACCGAAAATTGCCCGTAAGTAAATAGTAAAATGTGTCTGTTTGCGATATACCGTGATATAAGGATAGATAAAAGAACAGGGCGAAGCCGTATCGGCGCTTGGGCTACTAGCGATCAGAAACGCTGTCGATTAGTCGAGTTTTGCATGGTGATAATAATTTCTAAATGATTAAAATCCCATGAGGAGCGGAAAATTAACAAATTATCAATATTGTAATGAAATAAAGTTGATTATAATCGTTTTTTTTATAAAGTAGACGAGAGTGCCAAAGCCAAATACCAAATAAACCCAAACTGTCATAACTATATCTTCCCAAATTTTCTCCCGTAGCCGAGTGGATTCTCGCTTGCAGCTAGTCGTGTATTTATTCTTATATATAAATATTAACCATCGTTACCACTCGTGAATAATATACCATTATTTACTAAAGGGTCCTGATCTCTAATCTCCTTTGATCTAGCTTCAATTAACAAATAAATTTGTTTGGAGTAGTTCCTGATTGCACTTAAATACAGGGTCCACTAACGACTCTTCTAACGACGTAAATCTCAAGTGGAAAATTGGCATATCGAGTTTAAAAAATTAAGCAAATAAAAAATAAAATAACTCAAATAAATTGTCAACAATTTTCTTAGTCGAATTGACCACGTAAATTGTGTTAAAGTATGCGCCACAAATATGACATTATTGTTTGCATTTTTGTCTCATATATAAAAACTTCAACAAAAAATGCCGGTGTGAACAAGAAGCGATAAATTGTTTGATCTTTATATCATTTACAGCTATCAATTAAAAAACTGATTTCTTATTTTATAATTTTTTGTAATAATTTTTGCTAGATTTTTTTATAGAAGACGGAAATGTAATGGTATTTTACATAACTAGTGATGAAAGTGATCCTTTTAAACGAGGCGTAAGCCGAGTGTGAAAATTCTCCGAGTTTTAGAATAATCACTTTCACACGAGTAATGTACACTATTTTTCTTATGACCACAAAGGAAAAACCTTTTTGTGAAAATAATATTCAACTAGTGTTGAAAAAAAAATATGAACACTGGTGTTGAAATTAGCATACTTAGGATTATATTCCACTTAATATCTGGTTTCATAGTTTGTCAATAGGCTTTTCCTTTATTTGTATTTTAACTTTTTAATTTTTTCATATTTTATATATCATAGAAAGAACTAATCCTGGATTGACTTCTAAATTAACCAGAATGAAAAATTTTTAATTTAATCAAGAAAATATGCATTAAACATAAATTTAAAAATCCCCCAACAAAGTATATCATAGAAAGAACTAAGTAATTCTGAATTGACTTAATTAACCAGAATTTTGTGCTCTGATCTCTATCAGTTTGCACGTTTTTGACTTTTTTGATTTTTGATTTTAGTAGATATGATTTCTATAATTAAACTAAAAATGTTTTCGAAAGATCCTTTATAATACTTACTCTCTACTTCCTAAGTTTAAAAAGTTTTAAAAATTTCATTTTTTTTTAACTTTAATTACATTATGTAAAATTTAATTTAAAACTTCTCTTTCTTCTTTTTCTGTTCCTTAGTTTAACATGTAATGTTGTTGAGGGTCTCTCTTCTTGTAATACATTAATTTCATTTCGCTGACGAAGGTTTTTACCTTCGAAACATGTACGATACGACACTAAGGTTTTTTTAAATAAGAAATCCTTCTAATAAACTAGTGGAGCAGACTGTGTGCATTATTCCCCTACTTATAATATCACTCCACTGAGAGATGGACTACTTCCACAAAATTTTAAAAAATTTAAATTTAATCAAGGAAAGATGCCTTAAACATAAATTTAAAAAATCCACCCAACAAGGAAGATTTCAATTCAAAACAATTCTATCAATTATTTAATGTTTTTATAAAACAAGTCAAATACTTCTGATGGGATTTGAACCTGTGACCTTGCGATCTGTAGGCTAGAGCTCTATTCTCTACGCTGTTACTACCAATAAAGATTTTTTTGTTTAATACATGACACTCTCTTCAGCGCGATTTGTTTTTTCTGGTAATATATTTTCTAGTATATTAATAACATTTTTTATGATTTCAGGAGTATTTTCACACTCAAATTCTGAATCACTCGACAAATACATGATAAATAAGTTAAACACTTTACAATTACTGCTTTCTAAAATTTGTTTTTTTTTTAATAAATAGAGGTGGTCTATCAAATGGCAACATATGTTTAAATTAAATAATATGTCATGTATTTCAACACTAGTATTAAAAGATTTTTTTCAACACGCGTGTGATATACGGCCCTTTCTAGCCAAATTAACCTTGCTTTTTTCTCATTTTCATAGGTGGTTGTAGGAAAACAATAATGTTACATTTGTGGCAGTCACTTTACCTATCCAAGTCATGGTATTTTTGAATCTAATTAAATTCTACTCAAAAATGTATTTTTTATGACTATACACACAACAGCATAAAAATAAATACTACAATATTTATTTTTTGTGCACAACAGTATTAAACTAAACTGTTTTAATTAATTGATGTACCTAATTTTAATTTTTTTTATTGCGGTTAACTAGCAGAAAAACGCCGTAATAGGACTAATTCAGGCAGTAAATGTTAATATAAATATTTATACAGCGTGCACAGTAGACTTCTGGTTCCGCAAACAACAGAAACAGAATTGTAAATTTTTCTTTGTAATTATAATCATACGAATAGGTAGTTATATTTTACTTCCTATTAAGATTGTTTAAAATTATCATTAACGCACCATTAAAAATGAGTTTTTCCAATCTCCAAATATGGTCAACTAATAGACGCAGGGATTGATTGTGGTCAAATTTTAAAAAAATCTCCATCGAGCAGTTCAAAATGCGTTTTATCGTGAAAACACGTATACCCACATTTTAATCAACTAAGAAGTTACCTCGTAAATGAGCCTTGCAAAAGGGCTCTTGTTTTTTCAAAAAATAAAACTTATAAAATTTAAAGTTAACCATATAACGGTGCTTTTTCAAATTGCTAGTTTGGCCTAATTCAAAAATCTAAAGCTTTTTACCCACATTCCGTAACTTTCAAATTCTCTTAAGTTTTTGTTTTAAGTGGATCCAACCGCGCTAAAATTTGCCGTGTCAAATTACGGTCTTTATGACCAGATTTACAACAAAAAACTAATCAACGCTCTTAACGTCTGCACTATTACTGTTTCTCCAAACTATTATGTATAACTTTTTCGTTTAGAACCTGCACGGTAAATTAATACGATTAATAAAAAATTTTATGTTTATTTTTCACAAGGGAAAATAATTTTCTAAGAAAGAATAATTTTTTTACATTTACAAATGTTACGTTTTGTATTTCTCTACAGAAAAATTAATTTTTTTATACAAGGGATAAAAGTAATAGCGTGTAATTTCGTTACACCCAGTGGCGTGCATACAATATAGGCAAAAAAGCATTGCCTACCTTGGGAACAATAAAACAAACAGAAACAATTTTTTTTATATATTAGTTTTTATCCGTGTAATCCAACTTTGGCAATTTATCTCTACATTAATATAATAAATAATATAGGACCGAAAAATTAATCCTCTATCATTTCCATGAACGCATTATTTGCTTATTTATATCGTAAACTAGATTCCTGTAAAAGCATTTCATAAGACCGTTCTAAAAGCAAAGATTTCGTTGTACATTAGCGTCCGATGCAAAAGTAAAAGCACTGCTTTTGTACGAGTGGAAGCAAGCGAGAGAACCGGTAGGCAGTAGGGTAGAAAGAGATGTAATAAAAAATAAACTCGTCGCAAGCTTCGACCTTCCTTTATCTATCAGCCCGCGCCAAGAAAGCACGTATTTGGTGGTGTATTGGTGCCAATCTTCAAGTTTTACCGTAGCTTGGAAAATACTTTGCTTTCTCAATATAAAATATGAAACACGCCTCTATAAGTTTTACTATTAATTAATTTAGTTTAGGATATTTTTAAAGGGATAACGGATAAAGTATCGTAAAATAAGAAGCACTTTTGTGACAATTAAAATAATTTTTTCTAATTGGTTCATAATATTTAATAATCAGTAAGCTTATCACCATATTTCACATAATAATTGACCTCGTGTTTGGCATCAGGTGGATGACAGATTTTTAATTTATAATTAGTGTTTTTGGCCTTTTTCTAGACTTCGCGCCGTCGGGTTTCGGGAAAAAAATAAATAGGGAGGCGTTAATTGTTACTATTCCGGCTAGCAGCGCGACTGCAGAACGGTCCTTTTCTGAATTAAAAATAATTCATACCTATTTACAAAACACACAATAATCTCTCTGGAGAGCGACCTTTTGCAGGATATAAAACGCAAAACCAATTTTTAAGACCATGCTTTAAATGAATTTTTGCGTAAAGATCGCCGTGTTGAACTCATTTACAAATAATGTCGTTTTATTCTTTTTCTGCCAGTGTTCTTTTCACAAACTCAAAAACAAGACATTTTGTGACAAAATTAGAAATTAGATGCTTAAATTCTACGGAAGGTAAATTTTTGTCTTAAATGCAATTTTTGTCTACCCTGATTAAAACAGCATTGCATGCCACTGGTTACACTTCTCCCCTAAATGTATTACTTTTTTCCCTTAAATAATAGGTATAACTATTTCTCCAATCGTAATATCATTTTTATAAAATTGTAGCTCAAAAAACACTTGTATGTAGTCATAATATAACCAACAAAACTTTAAATGTGCGGTTTTATCACGACCACGTAGTCTGTTATCATAATTATGTAGATTTATGGGCAATAAATTTTTAGATATTTTTTTATTTAAATATCAAATATTAAATATATATCAGGACAGGTCAGAGTGCTACAAAAATAAATTTTGAGTATGCCAAATTTTTTGTTTCCAGTCCGTTTTAAATGTGTATTAATTTTTCAACAACTTCGCGTTCTAAAATAGAATTAGTATACATGTGATCAATATGCACCATTTTCACCTTAGAGTCACTAGAGTCTATTTAAGAAAGGTGTAGAGTAATAAAAGCTCATTAGGTATGCAAAGGTCCTATAAAGAGTAACCCAACGAATATTTAAGCCACTCTCATAATTTGGCATTGATTTTATTGCAAAAGTCTTTCTTTTCATCAAGTGCAGGTAGTACCACCCGGGTTTGGGTTTTGCCTATTTTTATCCATTCTCAAACACTAAAAATGGTACACCTATTTTTTATTAAACATTACAAAAAAATACAAATTACAAAAAACACATTATACAGAAATTAAATTATAAAAAAAATCATATACCTATTCTTCATTATCTGAGGAACTGTCAACGTGTGCGCAGCACAGTTACACTATGTTTTTCAGCTACATCTTCCACGGCATATTTCATAAAACGATGTTTGTGTAAATTTGCTATAGCTAATAGTTCCGTCTTTATCAAATTATCCTTTTTTTTCTTTGGTTATTTATCATAAATAATTTAATACACAAAATTTACCTGCGCCTATGGCCAACACCGAAATTGAGCCGAACTGAACGGAATCTCCCATTTTATTACGCTACACCTTTCTGAAATAGACTATAGACAAAATAGCTAAAATACAAAGATAATAATTATGTAATCTAATCACTGTATAACTCCTAATTGATGACGTAACCCGCTCCTAACTAAATGTAATACTGTTAAATACTAAAATAACTTATATTGCTAATTAATCTATTTTAAAAAGTATCAAGAATGTTACCTAATTACTTGTTTTGAACTTTAATATTTTCTTTGTTTTTTCCGGATCAAGTAATTATTGAGTGGTAATTTACTCCTTTCTTAAGTGGCAAGTTAACCTATAGTTTCTACCTTTAGTTATTCAAATAAATGTTAAAAATAAAGCATTATTTATTCATGTAGGTCGCCAATAGTAGTAGTGGAATATACAAAGATCAGGATATTAATAATTAAAAAAATGAATATTATATTTGGAATGTCGCTGTATCGCCTAACCCAATTTTCCCCTTGCCGAGTATACGGGTCGATATTAATTTGATTATAGCCCCTTATTAGATTATCTGCCCCTGAGGTATGAGAATCCCCACCTCGAGAATATAAAGAGGGCGTCAGTGAGCGCCCTCTGGCGATCCGTACACTAGGGCCATCGATTTTTGAAAGCTGACGAAAACTAACTTCAGAGTCAGTCGCTATACTCGCGCCGCTTAGGCTGCGGCCAGCCATAGTTTTAAAACTGTTTTTTATTTGTCCAGGGATGCCAGGCAAATCGTTTATTTGCCGTAGATTAAACTAACAACGGCAACAGCGCTGTCGTCGGTTTGTTAGGAGTAGTCCCACCACCTTTTCCCCACTGACGGAATTGTCAGCAGTCCACTCAGGCGCAAAGAGAAAAAAAATGGCTTTTTTCGAAAAACAAAAAAAAAAATTTAAGGGATGAATTTAAATTATTTAAATAATTTTAAATTTTTGAAATTAAAATACGACTGTATTTGAGACTAGGGCGAGACCTAGTGCTTCCTCAAATAAGCGTTGCTTTAAATAAACTTGTCGTTGACTCGGGCACGTTCAACTAACCTACAAACACAATGCAAATGTTTGTGGTGAACAAGGAGGGCTAATTTTTATTTTAACTTTACTTATGGGTTTGTCCTGTCCTTTGTCACTAAAATTATTTAACGCCTTAAATAACCTGTATTTACAACATAACTTCCCTAACTTATGGAATACAATATAAATATCACCAATACAGGGATTATCAAAATCGAGGTTTATAAATATGTCAATTAAGTACTTAAGATATTACATTCGCGCACAGAAAAATAATCTTGATTATGCGAATTTCTTATTTCTTAATACACGAACTATATCGCTAAACTTAAATATCGCGCAATTTACATAAACTAAAAAATTCCGATGAAGATGTACTCTTGATACTTGAAGAAAATTTACAAAACTAGATGTAGTTTATAAGAAGGGCGTTTTTTATAGATAGGTTTATTTTTATACTACTTTCACCCGCCGTCGCTCTCAGTGCAGAGTCAACGTGGCTTCCGTAGTTTTCGAAATATTGCTATTCTGTTACACACACCTTTTTACCTAACTTTTTTCCAACGTTGTAAAGTTATACGAGCGTAGGTGTGATAAACTAGCATGACACGCGCCCGAAAATCTATTTACTTCTTCGAAACGATGTGTTCGTTTTTTCTTGTTTCTTTGTTTCACTTCACAAATAACGCCCTTTTGTGAAGGCTAGCGACTTTCTTTATTGATCCTAGGGATTCTCGACAGCCTACTAGAGATCATGAAGTAGTGCCCAAAGAAAACCAATAAAAAAAGCCACGCAACTTAAATAAATTAGAAAGCTGAAAAATATATAGGTGATATTTTGCAAAGCTAACCAATTTAAATAATTACGTTGTCGAACGCGGGGGCTTCAGGGTACGCACTGAAGGTTCTTCAGCTGATTGACTGGATCATCAGCTTCCTGTTGTTTCAAAGTTCCTGGTTCCAAGTTTTTTGCAGCAGTTATTATCGGTGTTGTAATTGACGTTTTCGTGGCCAAAACACCGCCGTGAGCTCTCTCTCTGCTGCTCGAGACCAACTGCCGTTTTTGGTCGTTGCTGGCACATGCTTCTCGGCGCGCAAATATCTTGGCCAATCGAATTATTTGTTGCTTCGTTGTCATGGTGAGGGGCGGGGCTAATTCTGAATTCCTTCTTAGTTAGGCCACCCGTCAAGCAACAGGCAAGCGTCGCGACGCTTTGAAGACGTCAGGCTCTAACAATGCTATCAGTTTTATACTTGTAATTGTCTTATTACTTGACCGATTTTTTCTCGGAAAAGTGTTGATATTACGACACTCCCCCACCTAGGCGTAAAAAGAGACCGTAAGTATCTTTTTACAAGATCTCGGGGAGGCCTTAGAAGTTTGGAAGGACCACTTCCCAGTATTCGTTAGTTTTTTTGAAGAAATCTCCCCACCAATTGCTGAACGCCGTAGGTCGATTGCCCAATGGTTTTAGGTTGGAGTTGAAAAAATATTGCGAACTAGTCAACCGTTTTCTCGTCAAAGGAGAAGTTGCGGCTGTTCCGGTGTGTATTCGTTTTTTTCTCGATATGGGTGCGGAATCGGTTGTTTCAGCTGATGTGGGAGGATCTTCTTGTGATGAAGTTTCCATAACCGTTATGATAGTTTCTATCCGGTTCACTAAATTTTTTCTAGACTGACGGAGCACAGCTAGTCCTAAGGTTTCGACTTGATCAACCTTTAGCAATTCCCTGGTCAGCAGTTCTTCAAGGAACTTGTTTTGCCGGGTGTCTGCCAATTTTCGTACCGCTTGTACTTGCCGGTCTAGTTTGTCAACATTGTGGTTTATACTTTCGAGTCGCCGCAGGCTTTCCTGTCCTTTAATTGGGACCTGCATATCTAGTTGTGTCGGTGCCGGTTCTTCAGCAGCGACGTCGCTTAGAGATCCCTCTTGATTGGGGAATTCATGCTCCGAGTCAGAACTGTCCGACTCATAGTCCATCTCCTGATCGAGGTTAACGTAATTTCCATTTCGGGCGGGTCGCAAATCATCAACATGTATATTGACTTGGTTATCGTTAACCAGGACTTCATATGTTGTATCACCGTTAATTTTAACTACCTCATGCGGCCCAGTCCAAGCCGGCGCGAAGGCTCCCGCAGCCCTTCTCCTGGCATTTACCAGATCGCCGACCTTGAATTGTACCGGTGGGGGAGTTGCTGCGTGATATTCGCGCCTTTGAAAATTTAGCTGCTTTTCGTATACTTGTTGTCGTGTTTGCACCCGTCGTCTTATACTTGGTTGTTTTCGGCTTTGTGCCCACTTCGTTTTCCATTCTCCTGGGCACGGGAGATCATAGCCAAGTATTATTGAAGCAGGGGTTTCGCCTGTGGCTCTATTTGCTCGGCTTCTGAGCACCTGTAGCGCTTTTGGTAAGCATTGCTCCCACAAGTTTTCCTTTCTGTTGTAAAGTAACACTCGTAGAACCTTTTTTAGCTCCTGTACCCTTCGTTCTACCGGGTTGGCCCGTTGATGATATATACTGGAGAATCGATGTTCAATAACCTTTTCTTCGCAGAAGGCACGTAGTCTATTGGCGATGAACACTTTACCGTTGTCTGTCACTAAGACGCGTGGGTTGCCGTAGCGAGCTATTATTTCTTTGTCCAGAAATTCGATGATATCCCGCGTTTTTACCTCAGGGAGTGCTTTTGCTTCGACCCACTTAGAGAACACGTCTTCTGCGATGATGATGTATTTATTTTTGGTACCTAGTGCTCCTGGGTATGGCCCTAGAACATCGATGCTAATCATCTCGAAGGGATGCTTTGGGCTACGAGCATGCATGGGGGCATGCCCTTGTCGTTGCTGTGTTTTGCAAACCGAGCAAATTATGCAGTTGGCTACATATTGTCTAATGTCCCGGTGCATGCAACTCCAGAAGTAACATTGGGCTATTTTTCGGCACGTTTCTTGTTCGCCTGGATGACTTTGATCCAGTGCGTCGTGGTACATATGGATTACGGAATCAGCTAGCTGGCGTGGAACTACTAATCGGTCACCATGCGGGTTACGTCGCCAAAGCAACTCGTTGCTGAGGACAAATTCGTTCATAGTTCGTCGTTCTTGATCGTTAGCCGGTTCTCGTTGTTCCAACGTGCCTAAAACAGCTTTCAGTTTACGGATGGTTTGGTTATGGTGTTGTGACCGGGCTATTTTTTCGTAGAGGTCGCCTACATTTTCGGCTACTACATCACAGCGCAGCAATTGTTCGGGGCTGGTTATATTTAGTGGAGGAACTAGCCTGTCGTTGTCCGGTTGCCCGTCGTAGGACATGTTCCCGGGATTTCGACTAAGAAAGTCAGGTAGTTCATTTTGTGTTCCGGGCACGTGTTGCAGTTCAAAGCTAAACTCTTGTAGCAACAAGGCCCAGCGAGTTAATTTTGCTCGTGAATCTTTGAATTTAGCTAGCCAGGTCAAGGACTTGCTGTCAGTGCGAACGATGAAACGCTTATCTTCAAGATAAGCTCTATACAATTTGACAGCCCAGACCAAGGCTAAACATTCCTGCTCATTCACATGATATTTCTTCTCCGTGTCATTAAATTTTGCGCTGGCAAAAGATACTATTCTCTTCTCGCCCTTTTCACCTTCTTGGTACAATACGGCGGACATGCCCATCATAGAGGCGTCCGTTTGTACAATGAAAATTTTACGGAAATCGGGGCGGCATAACTCACTTGCTTGAGCTATGGCGTTTTTGGTCAATAGATATGCCTCCTTTTGAGCCGGACCCCACCGGAATTTTCCCTGCGTTGTTCTTAGGGCGTCAGTGAGGGGTGCCGTTAGAGCGGCTAAATTGGGTACGAATTCGCGCACCCAATTGCATATGCCTAAAAAGGCCTGTAAGTTCTTTTTTGTGGCGGGCTCCTTAAAGTCTCTGATCTGGTCCAAATGCTTCTCTTGAGGTTGTACCATGTCCTTACTGATTCGGTAGCCAAGGTAGTCGATCTCCTGCTTAAATAGGTGACATTTTGTGGCACTAACTTTCAAGTTATGCATGGCTAGTCTTTCGAGAACCAACCGTAAATGTAGTAAATGGGACTCCTCGTCATCCGAGTATACAATGATGTCGTCTAGATATACCTGAACAAATTCCTGAATTTGACCGGCTAAGACTTCTGATGTCATTAATTTCTGGAACGTCGAGGGAGCCCCCTTCAGTCCGAAAGGCATTACGGTGAACTGGTACGTTGCCCCATCAGGGGTGGAGAACGCTGTGTATTGTTTGCTTTTTTCCTCCATTGGGATTTGCCAATATCCACTCTTAAGATCCAATACTGAAAAAAACTTGGCTTGTGCAAGATTTTTTAACGCACTCTGTATCGACGGTAAGGTACTGCTTTCCTCGGTCGTAATGCCGTTAACTTCCCGGTAGTCCACACAAAACCGGGGCTCTTTATTTTCACGATAAACTAATACGGGGGGTGAGGAGTAGGCTGACTGAGTAGGCTCTATCACTCCAGCCTCTAGCATTTCTTGTATCTGTTGATACAGGACCCTCTTTCGTTCTGGGTGCATTGGATAGCATCTTCGATTAATTATCTTGTCCTTAGTTAATACAATTTTGTGTTCGGTGGTGCGAGTTGTTGGCTGTACTAGCCCAACTTCGAATACTTCAGCGAATTCAGCTAAAAGCGCCTGAAGTTTCCTGGGATTAGCCAGGTCTACTTCGGGAAGCTCAACTTTTGCCGATACATTTTTTCTATTTCGTCGCCAGTATACTGTTTGTCTTTCTATATTTCCAACGTACAGGCAATTTCGTGAGTAATCGATGATTGCTCTTTCCTGCTGCAGAAACGGACTTCCTAGAATGACTTGGGTAGTAAGCCCTTTTACCACGTAGTAGTTTATGTTGTATATTTTGCTACTAATTTTCGTTGCTTGAATTGTCGTGCCTATCACTTGGGCATAGCTATTGTCTACGGCTAAGCCAATCTGTTGTTGCGTAGGGGACCACGAATCTTTTGGTAGGACGTCTTCTGACAACAGGTTTAAGTCCGCACCTGTGTCAATGAGAGCTTCATATTCGGCGCCCTTGATCATTGTTTTAATTGTTGGCCGTAGATTCGTAGTTACATGTATCGTGGGACATGTACTAATTTTATTTGAATTTTCATCCTTTTTTGTTGGGTCACCCACCTTCATTGAAGAGTGACCCTCACTTAGTTTTTTGACTCTTCGTCGACGTCTTCAGTCGTTATAACGTTTGCCCTCTCTGCACGTCTAGCAGAATTTTGTTGGTTTTTGTTTTCGAGCAAACGTTCTCGGGTATCACTGTTATTCTTGGGCTCAATTGCCCTTTTGGGGCAATGTTTATCCCAATGATTGCCTCTACAGAAACGACATGGACGCGGAGTAGTGGGCTGCTCTATTCTGGATGGTTTTTCCAGAGGCCATGCTTGTCTTTTTCCGGAGTGTTCCTTTTCATTTGTTCCTCTTTTTTCAACTACTTGCTCTGTCCTTAATTTAAGAGCTGGCTTATTTTCGGCCCTTAAGTCATCTTCCAAGAGGACTGCTAGCGTAGATAGCTCCTCAGTGTCAGCTATGTACGCGCATCTCATGCGAGATCTGATCATAGGCAGTAGTTGAGGGATTAGTAATTGAACGCACTCTCCTTCAGATCCTTCGGGCACTACCCTATTGAATAGCGCCCGCTTTTGTAGCACGAATGCTTCTGCTGTTTCATGATAGTCTTGTTTTCGTCCGTACAAGTCCGCTTTTATTTCTGCCAGAAGTGCGGGATTATTGTACCGGCGATTCAGGCGTCCGGCGAATTCACTATACGTGAAGATATATGCTTGCAATCCACGAAACCACATTTGCGCCGTACCATACAAACAATCGCGGGCTTGTCGAAACTTGTCTCGATCATCAGTAATTTTTTGCTCAATAAAATAAAGTTGTAATTCATGAAGAAACGCTACTGGATCTTCATGAGTGGCGCCACCAAATGTGGCCCTTAGAGGTTGAACTTGGGGCATTTTTAGCCCCCCCAAGGTCTCAGCTATGAGACTGAGATTTTGAGCTATTAAATATTGAGTGCCAATTATCTGATGATCTTCCTGTGTCTTTTCTAAAAGTTTAGTTTTTTTCAGCTTTGCTTGAGCCCTGTGAACCGGGTTAGCGAATGCGAACTTAGTTGGGTCCGCAGGTTTCTGTGCCTGCCCAAGCCTGCCAGAGGGGCAAGGGGCCTCTGACTGTTTATTGACTTTAGTCCCCACCAGGGATGCCATGTCGCTGTATCGCCTAACCCAATTTTCCCCTTGCCGAGTATACGGGTCGATATTAATTTGATTATAGCCCCTTATTAGATTATCTGCCCCTGAGGTATGAGAATCCCCACCTCTAGAATATAAAGAGGGCGTCAGTGAGCGCCCTCTGGCGATCCGTACACTAGGGCCATCGATTTTTGAAAGCTGACGAAAACTAACTTCAGAGTCAGTCGCTATACTCGCGCCGCTTAGGCTGCGGCCAGCCATAGTTTTAAAACTGTTTTTTATTTGTCCAGGGATGCCAGGCAAATCGTTTATTTGCCGTAGATTAAACTAACAACGGCAACAGCGCTGTCGTCGGTTTGTTAGGAGTAGTCCCACCACCTTTTCCCCACTGACGGAATTGTCAGCAGTCCACTCAGGCGCAAAGAGAAAAAAAATGGCTTTTTTCGAAAAACAAAAAAAAAAATTTAAGGGATGAATTTAAATTATTTAAATAATTTTAAATTTTTGAAATTAAAATACGACTGTATTTGAGACTAGGGCGAGACCTAGTGCTTCCTCAAATAAGCGTTGCTTTAAATAAACTTGTCGTTGACTCGGGCACGTTCAACTAACCTACAAACACAATGCAAATGTTTGTGGTGAACAAGGAGGGCTAATTTTTATTTTAACTTTACTTATGGGTTTGTCCTGTCCTTTGTCACTAAAATTATTTAACGCCTTAAATAACCTGTATTTACAACATAACTTCCCTAACTTATGGAATACAATATAAATATCACCAATACAGGGATTATCAAAATCGAGGTTTATAAATATGTCAATTAAGTACTTAAGATATTACATTCGCGCACAGAAAAATAATCTTGATTATGCGAATTTCTTATTTCTTAATACACGAACTATATCGCTAAACTTAAATATCGCGCAATTTACATAAACTAAAAAATTCCGATGAAGATGTACTCTTGATACTTGAAGAAAATTTACAAAACTAGATGTAGTTTATAAGAAGGGCGTTTTTTATAGATAGGTTTATTTTTATACTACTTTCACCCGCCGTCGCTCTCAGTGCAGAGTCAACGTGGCTTCCGTAGTTTTCGAAATATTGCTATTCTGTTACACACACCTTTTTACCTAACTTTTTTCCAACGTTGTAAAGTTATACGAGCGTAGGTGTGATAAACTAGCATGACACGCGCCCGAAAATCTATTTACTTCTTCGAAACGATGTGTTCGTTTTTTCTTGTTTCTTTGTTTCACTTCACAAATAACGCCCTTTTGTGAAGGCTAGCGACTTTCTTTATTGATCCTAGGGATTCTCGACAGCCTACTAGAGATCATGAAGTAGTGCCCAAAGAAAACCAATAAAAAAAGCCACGCAACTTAAATAAATTAGAAAGCTGAAAAATATATAGGTGATATTTTGCAAAGCTAACCAATTTAAATAATTACGTTGTCGAACGCGGGGGCTTCAGGGTACGCACTGAAGGTTCTTCAGCTGATTGACTGGATCATCAGCTTCCTGTTGTTTCAAAGTTCCTGGTTCCAAGTTTTTTGCAGCAGTTATTATCGGTGTTGTAATTGACGTTTTCGTGGCCAAAACACCGCCGTGAGCTCTCTCTCTGCTGCTCGAGACCAACTGCCGTTTTTGGTCGTTGCTGGCACATGCTTCTCGGCGCGCAAATATCTTGGCCAATCGAATTATTTGTTGCTTCGTTGTCATGGTGAGGGGCGGGGCTAATTCTGAATTCCTTCTTAGTTAGGCCACCCGTCAAGCAACAGGCAAGCGTCGCGACGCTTTGAAGACGTCAGGCTCTAACAATGCTATCAGTTTTATACTTGTAATTGTCTTATTACTTGACCGATTTTTTCTCGGAAAAGTGTTGATATTACGACAGGAAATCGAATATGAGTATAGGAGTAAGGCATTGAAATATTCACAATAAAAGATGATAAAAAACATTATTTTGAATCATTTGTGGTGTCGCCTGGATTCTGGGGGATTTTAGATGTCACTATTGACAGGAGAAGTTTTCGATATCGCATACCGTGGCCACGTTTTTTTTTCGGCAGGTTACCTTACCCCTCATCAGTGGCGGCTCGCGGTCTTTAAAAATGTTAAAGAGCTAACGAAATGTGTCTCTTATCCTCATCTGTCAAACGACTGAATGGAGTTTCCAACAAATTACTGTGGCATTAATTGGGTTCATTTTTAAAACACATAACTAAGTAGGTACATACACTACTGAATTAACTGAAAAATAAAAACAAAACTTTATAATCACACAGTAACTCACGTAAAAACGATATCTATAACCGTAAGTTTCGAGAAGCCTCAAAATAAATACCTTTAGGTTAGGCAAGCCAATGCTAAAACAATGGTGCATACGACTGATCTGTTTTTAAATTGCCTTTCATCATAATGCAAATTGTTACATGCTGTTTACGTGACTGACGTCACGTAACCATAGCAACGTGGAATATCAAAGCCATGTTGGAGGTTGGGTCTTCACTTGCTTTGAGCTAACGGACATAGTCGGCTGGGGCACGCCAAAATGCACGAGTTTTTATAATTAATATCCATCGGAGTCAACCGTGGCCCTATTATGCATAGCTACATTCGGATTAAATTAATATTATTAATTCGAACATAATTATTTTTTAAGGGCTAATATGGCAGCTGTATTGGTACTATTGGTAATATTTAATATTGTTAAAAAACTTTTCTCCTGGTTTTATTTTTTTTTGGTAAAGAGCTCCTTCACCTGGCGAGCCGCCACTGCCCTTCCCAGCCTAAAATTGTCTCTATGGACGCCCATGATTAGGGGCCCCGAATTGCGTAATGGGCCTAGAGCCCCCTATAACCAAAAACAGGCCCTGCGCACACAAATGCCGTTGCCAGTTTATCCGTGTATTATAAAGGTGTGTCCCTCAGTTAAACTGCGAAACGTCGGATAAAAACAACAAAGTAAATGTACCCAATTAAGTAGGACTTAATCTCGCTTTCTCTTTGCCGGTTATAAGAACCAAGTAAAGTTTATTCTTTAATTATAGAGTATAGTTTACCACATAATATAATGATTAATTATTTTAAAGAAGATTAAAAGAACGCACAGGCGGATATGCGGATTAAAGTTTATAAAAAATTGTAAACAAGATGTTACATAAATAGTAATACAGTTGTAGAATTGTCATTGCCCTAAACTTAAATATTATATTTTTCAGGAAAACTTAATAGAATGCGTTTTTGAATGGTTACGAAACATATTGTGTGATGTTTTACTTATGTGTCATTATCAGTATTTTTAAGAACTAGATACCGGGTGACACAAGAAAGTGTTGTTCAAATTCAAATTGTTTCCGTAATTTTAAAAGTAAAAATTTAAAAATTTGAGAAGGTAATAAGCCTGTAAATTTTTTTTTTGGCCAATTCAAACCTTCACACCCACTTCCGGTTTACCCGGAAGTAAAGTCAATTTTTAAAATTAAAATGGAAACCCCTAATTTTTATTCGATAAGTATATTCTGTAGTTTTAATGACATATTACACTTTAGGGGGCGAAACTGTCTTCGCCTCCCCCCCTGGATCCGCGCCTGTGGAACCTAGATTAATTTTCCTTTGTTTTCTAAAATGTTTATAACTTTGATCAAACGTTAAAATTTCAACCTGCTTTATAATATAAAATTGACTTTTTTGAAAATCATGTATCCGTTAGGGCTATTTTATTTACATCCTGTTTAAAAATAAAAACAAAGTAGTATCTCTCGATTTTTTTAAATGTCAACCCATCTTTGTTTTGTTATATTAATAAGTATTCTTCATTTAATTTTTTTTCTAACAGTGTATCACAAGTTAATAATTATTTATTAGGTAATAGCAGAAATTAACAAAAAATATGATAAACGTAATTTCTAGACCCGTATAAGCCATGAGAAGTTATGTTAAGTATGCCGTGAAAAACAATTCGTTTATTTCAATCTTCGTAATTTTATTTAATACCATTTAACATTTTGGTTTAATAAAAGCAGAAATAATGTTTTTGTTTTCCACGGTATACCACACTGGTCTTAACAAAACTTCTTATGGCTTATATGGGTCTAGAACTTAAATTTACGGTATTTCTTGTTAATTTCTACTATTAACTAATAAATAATTATTAACTTGTGCTACACCGTTAAAAAAAATATTAAATGAAGAATATTATTTTAATAAAACAAAGATGGGTTGCCATTTGAAAAAATCGAAACATTCAGCTTTGTTTTTTTTTTAAATCAGGTTGTAAATAAAATAGGCTTAACGGATACATATTTCTCAAGCACGTCAAACTTATATTATAAAGTAGGTTCAAATAAACCAGTCTAACGTTTCCATGGCCTACCCTTTACCACTTACCCTGTTTTACAACAGTTATGGACATTTTAAAAACAAAGGAAAATTGATCTAGTCGGCCATTTTTAAAACAAATGATAAGTTTGATATGTCATTGAAACGAGAATATTTTATAAAATTTAAGCGTTGAATAAAAATAAGGAGTTTTCATTTAAAATTTTAAAGATTGACTTCACTTCCGTTTAAACCGGAAGTGGTTTCGACGTTTGAATTGGTTGAATAATGGCAATTTACTGAAAAAATTTGAGTATAGCACTTTTTTATGTCACCCGTTATTATTGACTTTTCACTGAGGCATTTCCGTCACAAAAGATGTAGCATAAGGTTCGCATCTTTATAAATTACTAATGCGTCATCTTTTAATTTAATTAGGTTAATTAACATGCTGGAGGTTAGAATAGGTGTTACAATATTTCTAACGCTGATAATTATTAACACATGTTCTAAATCTATATAAAATTTGTTGTTGAAAATATAAATTTCTCCAAATAGAGAGCGATAATTTTAAATTTGGTAGTTTTGGCATTCAAATTATTAAGTCGATGCTATAATAGGTTGGTTGGTTGGTTGGCTGGTCAATATACTGCAGCCGAACAGCTTATTATATCCCTTTGGATTAACATCTGGGTAATGTCAGCCAAACGGGACCTATAGTTTTTTTTTTACCTGGGATACGAGCCACGCGTGTGCACTGGCTTATCCGTCAGTCTTCTAAAGGCAGAACTATCCTACCTTAATGGGTCGTATTCGGGAGTCAACCAGTCTCATACTGCATTCTCACCTCTAAAATCATGGGTATACTTTTTTTTAGCGCACGCACCCGTCTGAGAATCGAACCCGGGCTACCTGCTGCCGAATGCGATAGCTCTACCACCGAGCTGCCAAACTGTGGCTCTATAACAGGAGTTTATTATTAATAAAATTGTTGCTAGGTCATACCATTAATTTTCAGGTTATTAAAATCCTACTCAAATGCAACCCATTTTAAAATCTCCAAGCAGCACGATAAATGACGTTCTTTCATAGCGATCATTATGATAGCATCATGCAATTCACCACGCACTTACTTATAAATGATCAAAAAGCATCATTATTAATCGAACTGTTTCTTATCAGTTATAATTTTTGTCTGGTCGATGTTCTTGTTTACATCTGAATTATTGGGAAATTTTTGTTTATTTTTAATTAAAATAGTAGGTTTGGTTTTTTATTTTATTATGAAGGTAGATTTGAAAATGACCAGTTAGTCCTAATACTTTCAGCCGCTGTTTTTCTCTTGACTCTGACAAGCTGTGACTCTTCTTTATAATATAAACATTTTAGAGAACATTGGCAAAATTGTCAAGCTGCCGTTTCCGTGTCGTGTATCTGATAAAGTCAGTGTTTTGTTAATATATAACCATTTCTATTCCGACAAAAGGTTACAAGTTATATGGGTATGGTAAAATTATGGATGTTCTAAACGTGTTATTAAATTTTCCTTTAATATCATTTCTTCTGCAAAACTTTTACCAAATTAAAAACTTACCAAGTCCGGAAACTCTGCTATTACGAATTGCATCTCTTAAAGTTTGGCACGAAGCTGAAAGTAGAATTATTACTTTGGATTCTGGATCTGTAAGGCTCATGGGAGTTGACAACTGCGCTTGAATAGATAACTGGTAGCGAGGCTAAAGAAATACAGCGCCGTAGTACAAAACCAAAGTATATGTAACTTAAATATTTTGTAAGCAGGAAAAACACGTTAGGAAACTTATTGAGGTACTTGCGAACCACACGTACACAGGGTGGGCACGTGCCCACCCTAAAAATTGAGGGATTCGGTTTTGTATGATTGATGATTTAGTGTTTTATGAGAGTTAGTAAAAGTTAGATTAAGAATATATTTCAGAAAGATCTGTCTAATCAAATTTGTATTTATTTATTTAAATCAAAACATTCATTCCAAATCCAATAATATCCAATAATTTTTCTTAAGACGTGCACAAAATAGTGCCAAAATTGAAGCTATGTAAGACTTAAAATATATTTTACCGAACTAAATATTTATGCACAAACGTTATGTACATTCTTATTACAAATGGAGTTTCACATTTTACATCAGTGTAAAGAAAAGAAAACCAAGAACCAGCTTAAGAGATATTGAAATAAATAGCAGCGAAACAGTTCTCTTCAATAGCAAAACGAGACATGATAGCACCGAATAAAAAAATAAATGAAAAAATATTGTGGTTGAGTCTTCCGGAAAAGCAAATCCGTCTTTATTTCAACCAAGAGTTTTAGCAGACGTATTATAGGATGACCAATGTTTGAGTAAAAGAAAAGAATACACTTTTTTATTGTTTGTTTGTTATGTTATTAATTAGTTCAACAGTTTAATAACGGCAATTTTTTTTGGTTGTATAGATTTTTTTTCTTCGTTCTATTTCACGAAAATAAATGGCTGTCATAACCAAATTTTAGTAATTCATACCATGTTATTTTTAAGAGTGAGGGTTTGGGAGGAGAGGCACGCAATGCAATCACTGGCGTTCTGTGCTATTATTTTCTAACTAAGAATTCAATATAATAAAACAAATTAATAGCGTTAACTGCTATACGAAAACTTTACCATTTTTTTCCATCTTTCGTTCGTCTCGCTGCGTTTCTTTTCTTTCTCTTTGACCGTGTTTTGTTTCAGCCTTAAACAAAAAGCAGCAGCCGACTTGATTTCAGCTTGATACCAATTTGATATCACCGTGAGAGGTCTAATTTAAGATTTGTTACCGTGGTTGTATGTGGCTTATATGGCGTGTGAGTTTTAGAATCTATCCTACTTGAGATTAGAGGCTCAGTGCTCGGAAAAATGTGCGCGTCGCTAGACTGCAAACTTTTTTTTTATAAATTACGAATTAGAATCAGTCGAAATTCGAAGAAAATATTGAATATTTTATAGTTAAAAAAACACGTTGTATCCGCGACAATACTCTGTCTGTCGCGTAGCTATTCGGCTTCTGTAACTAATCCTGATGATCCCCCAGTGAGTCCCATGCATTCCTATAGTCTATTTCAGAAAGGTGTAGAGTAATAAAAGCTCATTAGGTATGCAAAGGGACTACAGAGCGACCCAACGAATATTTAAGCCACTTTCATAATTTGGAATTGCAAAATTATTTATTTTCATCAAGCGCAGATAGTACCACCCGGGATTGGGTCAATTTATGGGTTTTGCCTATTGTTATCCATTCACGAACACTAAAAATGGTGTGAGAAAGGCGTGCATTATGTACATATTATTAGGTAAACTTATTTTTTATTAAACATTACAAAGAAAATACAAAAATACATTATACAGAAATTAAATTATAAAAAATCATAATATTCTTCGTCATCTGAGGAACGGTCATCTCTTGACGTTATAATTAACGGGTCGACGGTCCGATCGATCAGGTGGTCAAGATCCCACATTCTCTCCTCTAATGATATGATGGACTGCTTTTTGCCAGTTCTCTGGTGTCACTTCCTTAATGGCTTGATCAAACAGTAGCTTAACGTCTTTCATTTTAAATGTCATCTTGTGTCTTGCTACAAATCCTTTCAATTGCGCCCATATAAGTTCTATAGGATTTAGTTCGCAATGATATGGCGGTGTGGGCGGCACAGTTACACTATGTTTTTTAGCTATATCTTCCACGGCATATTTCATAAAACGATGTTTGTGTAAATTTGCTCTAGCTATAAGTTCCTTCTGTATCAAATTATCTTCAAATTTAATACTTTTGGTAGTTAACCAGTCGATAATTTCTTGTTTTCTCCAAGATGAAGTCTGTGCATCGTAAATGATAGCTTGCGTGATCCATAACTACTACTGAATCAGCTGGAATGTATTTTATCATGTCAGCAAAATAGTCCTCAATTATATATCACAAATAATTTAATGCACAAAATTTACCTGCGCCTATGGCCGACACAAAAATTGAGCCGAACTGGACGGAATTTCCCATTTTATTACTCTACACCTTTATGAAATAGACTACAGATGATTACCATAGATTTCCAAGCGATTCCCACAAAATATATATTGATTGCCAGTAGTGGTTCGTATATTCTCTATGATTTGACCAATTTAAATAATATATTTTATCCATGTATATTCCCATTCCCACAATCCATCGTATTTTAGCATATTTTTAATGTTTATAATAATAATTATTGTTAATGAACTGATTATATTTTGTTACCGCTGGCAAACCGCGAGTGAAATTAAGCTAGTTCTATAAATGTATGCCACCCTACTTGAATGCGTAACAAACTAATGTTTAGCTTAAACTATTAAAATAGTAGTATAGAACTTTACTTACATCATTATATTCACTATATTTACGGTAACACTGTCAGCAGGCGTTAAGAGGTATAAAACAGCCCATTATGAAAATTTTATATAAACATTATTCCCGTAATGAAATTTATGAAATCATTTACTTGTAATTTTATAGCTTGATAACGTAATAATTATAGTTGTGAAAATATACGCACACACTATACCTTATTAAAATTTTCAAACTTAATTAATATTTTATAAACGTTTACAACCCTAAATCCTATTAGTTTTTCAACATGTACAAACCAGCTAACAGTGGAATTGAAACCACAGATGAATAGGCAATGAAAGACAAAGCTATTAACATTTAGTGGCACTTACAAGCAGTGGTGGCTACTTCTTAAGGCCGTCTGCCAAAAATACAATAATTTTATTTGATTATGTTTATTGTTTGATTCATCGGATAACAGTAAATACATTTGATATATCTATCGATAATTTGGGAAGATTGGCAACACTGCCTGCAACTCTCCTACCACCTTCGTTATCTACTAATCCACGCGTCCTCATTTAAGGCGCTCGTTTGTGGCTCGGTACCGAAATTTCTGCGGCAGCTCCTTTCTGACGAACGGCCCTATCCCACCTGATATCTAACTGAAAACTGGCTAAAATCCCGTTGATTTATTCGCGAAGGTATCGCAGCAAAGTGCCAACGAAAAGTGGCAAGTGGATCTGACCACTTTAAACATGTAAAATACCGGCTTTGATATTGAATGTCTGTTTTTACCAATGGAAAGATGGTATCTACTGGGTCTCCCAAAAGTCCCGCATAAAATTAATATCAATTATAGGAAAAAGATCTAGGAAAAACGCTCGGACCTGTAAATTTTTATTTTTAATTGTGCATTTTTTGACATAAAAAATATTATACAGGGTGTCTCATAGAACTGTCGTCACGTCTTTGACAATTTTTTTTTGCATTATTGATAAATCTGTTATAAATGCGTCTAGATTTTATTATATTGAACAAATTAATAACAAATTGTATCATATGCATTTAAATTATATAATTTAGTGTCTTGAAAAAGAAGGCGGAGCCTCAATAAATATAATATAGGTACTGTGATTGGTCAGTGCTTTTAAATACACCACAAAGAAAATAAAGAAATGTAACTTTCATAACAGTGTTGTGAACTAATGGAAAATTTCCGGGTTCGTGAGAACAAAGCACAGAGGAATGATAGCTCGGCGCTGTCTCCAAAGGGAAAAGGGAAATTTGTACGCACAGTGTTATATTTGTAGAATATTCTTTAGGATCACTTGTGGTTGTAATCTGCTAATAAAAGACTTTTTCAGTATTGATTGCATTCGTGAAAGTTTTCTATAAAAATGGAAAAATTTATTTTTAAAGGTTGCAACACTGGTCATCCTATTGTAACATGTAAATTTGGTTTCCTTGTAATTGACCACTGTCTATTAATTTGCTGGGGGTCAATCTGGGAGGTAATATGTCTTGGCATGATCACGTTGCCGCAATTGCCAAGGCAGCTGCACAGAAACTTGGTGTACTTTTCCGCACCAAAAGGTTGTATACACCTCGTCAACTTTTGACACTTTACAAAGCCCAGATTCGACCATCATTAGAATATTGCTCTCATGTCTGGAGCTCTGCACCCAAGCACACCCTTCGGCTACTGGATTCCATTCAAAGGAGAGCCGTTCGTCTGATCGGCGACCCCGAGCTGACCAAGACCCTCGATAGCCTGGAGCATCGAAGACAGGTTGGTGATTTGGCTCTCTTTTACAGATATTTCCATGGCAGGTGTTCGACTGACATTGCCCACTTGATTCCACCTAGAGCAATGCAAAACAGAAATACACGGCGAACCACTGCCGCTCATCCATATGTTGTTTAGCTTAGTACTCCTCGAACTTCATTGTTCAAGAATTCTTTCATCTGGAGAACGTCATCTTTGTGGAATGATCTTCCTGAGGTCGTGTTTCCCAATGAATACAATCTTCAACGTTTCAAGACCAACGTTAATCGCTTTTTTCGCACTCGCACCGCTCCCAGAGCGCCTTAAAGGATTTTTCCTACAGTGCAGGTGTTTTATCATAAAAAAAAAACTATGATTGGTCAGTTTCATTACCTATCTAGGATGGAAATGAAATATTCCCGCACAGTTAACCGGAATAGCCTACTTTTCTCGCCACTTAAGTGTAAAGAAAACAGCAAATTTCCATGTGGGAGTAGAAAAAAATGGTTTTCACCTCCCTATTCTTTTTATTATCTATCCAAAGAAACCAACCTCCGATTTACCATGTTAAACCAAAAAACCGGTTTCAACGAATTAATGGATTTACTTGTATTGCACAATGTTCAGTTGACTCTGCCTCGTACAAATAGAGCTTTATGTTATACAGCTTATTATGCAATCCACAACAGCAAAACAATGGTCAACAAGTTAACTTTGTACAATTCGTTTTACACTGAGCCATTTAGCTTACTAAACACGTTTCCAGTCAAGTGCTGCAACTTCGAAATGCCGCAACTGAATAACAAATAAAATTGGATTGGATTTCTCATCTACAAAGTGCATCTAATATTCCGAACACTTATTTGTTTGAAATTAAATTTTAATCCAGTGAAGTTATATTTACGGAAGAGCATACAAATACTACACTGAGAAAAACTGGATAAAAACATTTTTACCATTTTAATATTATATATAAAGTATTTTTGGCTCTCCCAGGTAAAATATTTGCTAAAGTTGCGATTTTTTGTAGCAGTTAATTAAGGTTTACTGAAGTCTATTGATCTTGATAACTTCTGTGATGTCGACAATAAATATTTCCTTAAATATTTCACAATAGCAAAATACATAACTGTAACAGTAAAAAAGTTTTTCAAAATAATTTTTATTTGTTCTGAATAATGTTGCTGCCCCAGTAAATAAAATTTCTTCGAACCGGTATTTGGGTGTTTCCGTGTCGCTAAGAGCAATTGAGTATTTCAGATCCTGTCGTCACGTCATAGTCGAAGGGAGGGTACGACGCACGAGAGTAGAAAATAACGGCGTGGGGATGAGGAAAATAACCTATAATAACAATAATTTAAAAAAATTGCTGATTGTAATGCGAAATATTTGTTTTCTGTGTGGATGACCCGCGCTTGGGTGTATGTTTTCTCTTTTTACACTACAAATGATAAGCAGACTATTGCGATTCATTTTGCTTACCACCAACTACTATTACCACTTGTAACTTCACAAAACCTCCAAAATGAATGCCAGAATGTCTTTCCAGGCGAGGGCAATAACTTCTTCTCTTCGGAGAAACTTGGGCGCTTAGTCAACGTAGGGGTTCGAACATTCCTTGGAAGTACAACGGTGTTTTCTACGCTTCCTGAAACCCAGGACACTTTCCGCTACTCCAATTATAGCGATGTGTTTCTTCATCTCTATTAATGGATTGAGGGTTCCGCATCTTCTGTTTAGGAGCTACTCTTACTTTTTGATTGCGATCCGATTACTTTTCTAGCATATCATTCAATATTAAACAACACATACCGGGTCCGCCAACGTGGCGGGGATGGAAGATTAAATCATTATCGAGGAGCTTATCAAAAATACTAAACCAGCATAAGGTATCGACTTAAAAGCGGCATATTTTAAAAATATTTTACATTATACAGGGTGGCTCAAAAAAGTGTGGCGGACTAAACTTGCATTTTTTTAAATAGAACACCCTATATATTATATTATTTTCTAATTCCCTATACAATTCCACGTATATTTTGTATAAAATGTCATATGTCTAAATTCAATTGTTTTTGAGTAATTGGCGTTTAAAATATGGCATTTTTTGACTTTGACAGGCTGTAACATTGGAACGGTTCATCTTAGAGAAAAAGGGTTTTCACCTCCCTATCTTAGTTTTTCATTCTCTATCCAAAAAAACCAACCTCCGATTTACTATATTAAACCGTTAAAACCGTTTTTTTGGTTTAACATGGTAAATCGGCGGTTGGTTTGTTCGATGGATAGAGAATGAAAAACTAAGATAGGGAGGTGAAAACCATTTTTCTCTAAGAAGAACCGTTCCAATGTTACAGCCTGTCAAAGTCAAAAAATGCCATATTTTAAACGTCAATTACTCAAAAACAAATGAATTTAGACATATGACATTTTATACAAAATATACGTGGAATTGTATAGGAAATTAGAAAATAATATAATATATAGGGTGTTCCATTTAAAAAAATGCAAGTTTAGTCCGCCACACTTTTTTGAGTCACCCTGTATAATGTAAAATATTTTTAAAATATGCCGCTTTTAAGTCGATACCTTATGCTGGTTTAGTATTTTTGATAAGCTCCTCGATAATGATTTAATCTTCCATCCCCGCCACGTTGGTGGACCCGGTATAAGAAACTAGCAAGTTAAAAATGTGTATTAAAAATTTGTCCATGAAAATAATAAAAATCATTTCATCAGTTTCTAAAATAGGTCTTATTTAATTATAATAAAATTGTATTGAAACATTTTAAACAATAATAATTTCGCGTTAAATAGTTGAGACTAGTATACTCAAGCGGCAATTAACTTTTTGCCTTTGTCCCGTTTCAAGTGGTTTGTGCAATCATTAACGATTGCCCGAGGTCGGCAATTTTAGCCAACAAACGCGAGTTTAACGGTCACTTTTTGTCGGTGATGTAGCTATAAAATTAAACCTCGAATTTCAGCAGCTTCCATTCCTTCCATGGTGGAAAACGAAGATGAGTTCATAAAACCAGATAATTACTTATAAGATTTGTGGACAAAAAATAAAACAAATTTTTAAGTTCCTGTTATTTCGTTTTGTTTTATCAATTTTAGTAGCGCCACAGTATTGTCACTTTTTTCTTCTCGTTTACAGATTTGTTATTATGTAAATTGACATAAGGCCGCTTTACAGTTTGCAATTTTTCTTTCACGCAAGAAAAGATTGCCTGCAAGTATGCGCAGAACGAGGCTAGTGATCAGCTAGGGTAATTTGTATTGCTTGCAAGAAATATAACTCCGATCCTATTTTTATTGCAGTTGCAAGGGCAATTCTGGGTATTTTTTGGTAATTAATGAGACACCAACTTAAATATGAAAATCCCTGACATTTGTTTATGTTCTTTCTAACCTAAAGTGGGTACTTTTTGTTGGTTTGCTTTCGTGTCCTGTAATGCTGTTATGTTCAAATGAATGAAGTAAAAAGCGCCGATAAGTTCTAATCAAACATATTTTTATTTTAAAGCTTGTCAAGTGGTACATCACCCACGACCTTGGCAAGTCATTGCCACAATACTAATTGCTGCAAGATAACTTGTATGGAAAAAAAATTGCAAACTGGCCTGTAGAAAGCGATTATTTTGTAAAAGGTTACCATTGTGAATGTTTTTAATGTACAAAAGCAGTTTTTATTTTTTTTTAAATGAAGTTTACAGCTATTTTACTTATCACTCGGCGTTAATATTCTTGCGAAATTAGGCAACCAATAATACACCTTAGCACACCAACTCATCAACTTGGCTATGGTTCAGAAAAATACGGTGTTTATTTTTATTTTTTAGATTCATATTGCTTTTTGTCTGTTATTATGCAAAATGCTGAATGTGAAAAAGATAGATATATGTATATAGATATTTAAAATAATTTTGTGTAAATATAAGATAAGTATAGCCCAAATCGATAAATGCAGTGTACTAGTCCGTGGCTTTGCCAACAAAATGAATTTTCTTTCAGTTATCTCACTATCCAATTAAGTACCTTTTATTTATTTTTTTAAATTACGTGTTATTGTGCTTGGAATTTGCTGTAACATTGAGTTATGTGGTAAGCAGAAGCATATCCCAATAAATAAGTAAAAAATTCAAAAATAATCACCAAATTACTTATATAAAATTTTATCGAATATTGTTCAGCGCAGATTTTTAAGAAAAAAATAAATAAATTCCAATTAGTTTGTTTTTATTTATAGAAATCATGGTTCAATGTAAAATACCAGAAATTGAAGGTTAATAAACGACCTAAAGTATACCTACCTACCTATCGATGCTTATTGTAACCATTGACCATGATACCATAACTCACCTACTTTTATTTACCGCCGAACACTTTTACTGACCAAATAATAATCCTTTTGCTTTTACCTTTTAAATATAAATTTCATAAATATGTAAAGAAAGTTAAGGAATCGTAATTCTTTAGCGAAACTGGATTTCCTTTCAGACTAGTTGAATGGTAATTTCAATTTCAGTGATTAAGATTACCAATGCACCGTGGCTAAATGCACTTTAACATTTTAAATTGAAAGTAAAATTCTCTTTTTGCGATGTTTAAATTAAAAAAAAAATAGTTAACTGTAACAGCGGCGTATGTAATTTTTTTAGATATTCCTGAATTTGTCATTCAGATACGCCGTTGGCGAAAATATTTGCGAAATAAATTACAAAATTTGAAAATGTTCTTTCTTGCTTAAGGAGGAGGGGGTATGTTTAAAAGTGAATTGCCCATTTTAACAATGTATAATTAATAAATAATGTTTTGTAGTTTTTACGTGATTCGTTCTTCATGCTATAATAAGTAAAGCAGTGGCGGATCCAGGATTTTGATGAGCCTAAAAAAAATACTTCTAAAAAAAATAGTTCTAAAAAAAAGAGAACATATCCCGGATCTAAAAATCTACTTACTGTCAGAAGGGACTTCTGACCCTTCATACGCCCTACAATTTTCAAGGCTCAAAGTACACTCATTTAGTGAGGCTTAGGAGGTCAGGAAGGGGGGGCTGCCTTTATACAGACTACAAAAATAGAAACAAAATTGGTATATTTGTATGTGGCTCTTACTTTACGTACTTCTATAAAATTGACATGTAAACCCAAATACCCTGACCTTTTAAATTACCTAACCGTAAACAAAAAGTAAAAATATTACATAAAACTAAACAATATTACACAAAGATAAAACGATTAGCGATTATGACATCATGTATTTTTGACTTTTAATATCATTAAGAATATCATTTAGAAGTAACTTTTTAAGTCGCACATGATTTATTTCAATCCTTAAAACTAACTATGAAAATAAGTTTTTTTTTTATTTAAAACCTTATTATAGTCCCTCATTTCTTCTAATTTCTATTACATATTATTTGGTGAGTCATTAATTAAATCTTAGGATAATATTGTTTTTCTACCTTCACATAGATTTTTGCTGTTTCCTTTATACTTAAGAGACAAGAAACGTAGGCTATTCCAGTTAACTTTACAGCAAAATTTCATATTCTTACTGTCAGTGCTGAACAGAATTTCAACCTTTAAAAATCAAATCTCGCATTTTTAAAGAAAAATTCCACGAAAGCACACAATATGGAAAAAGTATTTTTTTTTTCAGATCACAACCACAACAATATCCCACGAATCATATCATTTCTCTATAGGTTGTTGTCACGAATCCGGAAATTTCCCATTAGTTGACATTGTTATAAAAATGTATTCCTCTGTGGCGTTCTCATAAAGTACTGACCAATCACAGTTTATGACATTTATTTCTTTTTCAAGACACTAAAGTATACCTATAGTTTACATGTATAATATACGGTACAATATGTTATTAATTTGTTCTATATAACAAAATGTATATACGCACCTATGTCTATAATAGTTTTATCAATAATGCAACCTTCGGGATGTGCATAGAAAATTAATTTCATGTAGCCTTATTATTGAGTTGGTTTTACCATCATTTATAACATGATCCTGTGGCTCAAACTGCAAAGCGTCGAACTTTGGATCCAATGGTCGTAAGTTCAAGCCCAACAGGACCCTACAAAGTACGGAGAGTATAAACGAACAGATAACATTTTAATCAGCTGATGTAATGTTCCCCTTTAGAACAACCATTTACTTGCACTTACAACTTTCAATTGCGCCTAATGTAAAAAGGTCTTTAGAATACCTCTAGGAAATCTTGTCTGGCTCGTTTTCTATATTTCTCACACAAAATTCATCTTGTAATGTGCCTCCAGGAACCACAAATAATGATACCATAAATGGTTTGGGTTAATTATTAAATACAGTGGTGGTGTTACCTTGGGCTTTCAGGTTTATGCCAACACCAAAAAATACAATAAAAAGGAAATAAAATACAAATTTTTTTTTTTCATTAATTCCTTTCGCAATAAATTTCTTACTTATACATTAGTACTACTAGGAAAATTTCAATTTCTGATTTATGTGTAGCTTAGATGGTTTTTGATTTATATTTTAATTATTTTATTAGTTATTATTTAATGTGCCCTTTAGTGGGTGCGCTATCTCATCACTGAAACACTAAGGATTTTTTAAGAGATTTATTTGATGAACAGCAAAGCGATGACAGATAATAATAATGCGAATAAAATAAAATTTTACGACATAAGATTATAAAATGGTGAATTTAGGTAGTTCTCTAATAAGGAGAAAAAAGTTTAAAGAAACAATTCTTTCTTAAAAGACAACTCGGGCCAAAAATTAGATGAATACAATTTTATATAATTAAATAATTTAACGTAAAGAACACTTAGGCAAGGATACTGGTTCTGGGGCAGTACTCTTTATCGCTTGAAAGATTTATAGCGATTTCGGTTTAGCACTCTAAGAGTGCTCCGGGAACGATCTGTGACGTCATAGATTCGCCCGAGATTTGCTGTCACCCTGAATACGGTTGCCCTCGGATGAAGTGTAAATAGAATGCTCTTAAAATTATGACAGTAGTTGGTAAAATAATTTTAACCTTTAAATTTAATATAAAGTTAAAACAATTCTTCTTTAAATTAAACAAAAATATTACTTTATATTCAAAATATCCAAACAACAACACGCGAAATTACAAAGAAACACCGTTCACAGTCTTAAAGAAAAAGTGTAGCCATTGACGTTATTGCGCAGACGCAGCCTCTCTACTCTGTAAAAATTTGCAGATCTAAGAAGAGGACTTACTAACGGATTCAGAGTAACCAGATTTGTAAATCGAACGTATTACTCCGAGTGAGAGCATTTATTTTGATAATCGAACACGCAAATCTCGGAGAGAGCACTCTCAGAGTGCCCGAGAGCAGTAAACCGAAAACGCTATTAGACTTTGAGTAGTTATTCGGGCAGAGGTTACCCTTACACTTGAATACTTTTTACAACTCTCCGAGTAAGTGTTCCTTCGAGCTTTTATAAAGTTTTGCAACCCTTACCAGATGGAAGAAGGGGTTCCTTTTTGCTATGTCAGCAATAATTTTGCAAGTTAAAACAAGTTGATTTCCCTGGATGTACTATTCAAAATGGAACCCTTTATCCCAACCAATCATTTTTTTCAAATTTTGTCTACAAACTCCTCCTACGAAACTAGAAATGTCCTTGTCCTTGTTCTACACACTATCTTTCCACTACACCCATTCTTATCAGACTAAACACCTATTAAGACTCTTAGCAACACAGCGAAGTATGAGATGAGTAATCCATCCTTTTGATAGTTAAATATCTTCATTTTGTATGTCAGCTTTAGTACCAGTGAAATTTAAAGCTGTCTTATTACCTTTAAATAATTTTATTTTTTTAACCAGGGGTATATTTCATTAACATCGAAATAGCATAAAACAAATTAATCTTCTTTTTTATTCTTAAACCATATCGAAGCTATTAATTTTGTACCGACGTAATACTGCTTTTGCAGTGTTTCACCTTTTAATTAATAAAGGTAGGGCCCCACATTTTATGCTTGTATAAAGGCGATAAACTCTCAAGCAAATATTTAAATAACTTTAACCACGTTGGTGAGTACACAACTTTATTATAACGTGACCCATAAAGCAAGTCTTTAACACTTAACTTTTACACATGCATCTTTATGTCTTCGTTGTACGTTGTTAGAATTCTGTTGCGACCACAGAGTTCTGAATTCGACGGATATAATGTTATCCTACTTCCGCATGGATATTAAGTATCTGTTTTCTTTATAATGGAGCGACCGGATAAAACAGATATAATTTTATATTCATCCTTGTTAGAATATGAAACTGACCAATCACATGTTGTCATATCATTATAACTTGAGAATGATGACAAAGGAACCCAATTTACACGTAAACTGTACGCGTCGTTTTATAACATATAAGCAAAGGTGAGGTTAAGAATAAACTTTAAGAATATGAAAATCTGACGAATTTGTTATTTATCATTTAAATCAAAATATTTATTTTTATACTTAATGATTTTTAAACATAAAAGTTTGTACTTTCCTTTGTTGATTTTTTGCAATGTAAATAATTTTCCACTACGATTTTTCTACTATTTTCTGATATTTTCAACGGAGCCCTAACCCTAATCGACCATAAAATAGCTGGCAAATCATTGTAAAATGGTAAGAAATCAAGATGACTACATAAAACCAAATAAAACAGACAAAATTATAACATAAAATGAAACTTTTTAGGTTATCTTATGCCGTTGTTTTGTCTTCTCTTGAATTATAAAATGTAATAATTTTGAACAAAATACAATTGCGAATTTCTGAGGTTCATATTAATAAACAAAAGCCGTTTGTAATTTTTAAAACGAATTTTACAGCTATTTTGCTTATCGTTCGGCGGAATTATTCTTACGGAAGCATACAACTAACAATACATTGTATCATATTAATACATCAAATTGGCTATGGTTCAGAAAACGACCTTGTTCATTTTAATTAATAAATATATCGCTTTTTGTTTGCTTTGCCCAATGTGAAAGAGATAGATATAAACGTGATGTCTTCAAAGTGATTTGCTGTAACTATAAAAATGGACAAAATCGATATATATGGGGATTTGCCGACGAAATTAACTTTTCTTTAATTGTTTTTTATCATCTATCTTACAAGTTGCAAGAGCTAATTTAAATATTTTTTTAGTATAATGTTCGTAAGTTGGGTCGTAGATATAAGAAATATACGGTCCAACTCAAGTGGATTGTCCAAATCGAGCTCGGAATTTAATTTTTCGTACGATATGGACATCTTATCCATTCCTGTTGTTTAAGCTACTGTTCTAATATTATTAAGAATTTAATTTAATGTAATTGATATTAAAAAGGTGATGTGGGTGCGAGGTGATAAAAGATTTTGTCAGTTGAAGACAACAGAGAAAAAACATGCAATGTCCATTTTAACTAGTTTTGAGAAATCGCGATTTTAAACTTTGAAACCAAACGAGTTAAAATCGGGTAATGATATATAGATTTTTTTACAAAATATGAAACCAGAAGATTGTTGTCCTGTATTTTTGGTTTAAAATAAGTGAAAAACTTTTTACTTTGTACCTTAATTTATTGAAAAAAGAACAAAAATACATAAAGTACAGGGAAAAAACGAAACAACTCAGAATATTTCTTGTAATATTGAAGCACAAATGGTAGTTAGCTATCTTCTAGTTTGGGTTTTCATTGTTTTTTAATTTTGGTGAAAGTCTTGGTCGGGGTCTTGGTCGAGGCTTTGATCAAAGTTTTGATCGAAGTCTTCGTAGAGGCTTTGGGCGAAGTCTTGATCGGTTGATTGGTTGAAGCCTTTGACAAAGTTTTGGAAGAAGTCTTAGTCGAGGTTATTGCAGACGTCTTAGCAGCTGCCTTGAACGAAGTCTTAACTGATTCTCTTTTAGGCAAATTTTCATAATATTGATGAACAGAGTAGTCGCAAAATTCCATCAGCTCCTGAAGATTTTTGTATTTTTCCAGTGTAATCAGTAATCGCTCTGTAATAATAACAATAATTCTTTTGTGCTTATGCAAGCCATACACTTACTATGATAAGCTCTCTCTGGCCGAAAGCGGTGGCCCTCGAATTTGACGTCGGGGTAGTCGGGTTGGAAGAGTCATATGGAACTTGTCCAATTTTCATTATATGAGTCGCGATGAAATATCATACGAGGATGATTGGCAGAAACATTTAATTCTCGAATCGGTCTGGAGATAAACGGGCACTTTTTGGTGTGTTTGAATGAGAGAAAACTATTCCAGTCTCGACCCATGCTTTCATCAACCTCTTCAATTTTAAAAGGAGCTGGTTTGCATCTGGCTGCCCTAAAAACTTCTATCCAGTCCTTTGGATGCTGTGTTTTGGCTTTTCACTCATGCAATTTATTAGAATATTCAAACACGCGTTTCCTGACTTAGCACGTTCCTTCCCTGTTACGCGCTGACTACACATGGTTTTTCCCTGTACAAAGAAATTTTTAATGCAAATATCTCTTGACACCGAGCGTTTTTAACCGAACCATTTGTGCCACGCCAAACTAGGGGTATTTATCTACTATTTACCAGTGTTAGTCAAAAATAGCAAAAAATTGACTTTGCACGTTCTTTCCCTGTGTTCCCTTTCAAGAAGAAAATAATTTTTTTAAAAAAATACCTGTATTATAATATCTTAGACTAAATACAATAATAAAAGTTAAAGTGTCTCATGCAGGTCATTGCATTTGTATGGCGGCTAATTCTTCTAAAAAAAATTCTAATTTGTCAAATTATAAACGATTATTAAACTTAGTCACATCCTGTTGTTAGAATATCTCTAAATGGAATGAAATAGACAACTACCCACAACAATAGACAATAATTGACGTACAAACTTTAGAATTGTTACGATTGGTTAAGGTGTTTTTATTTACAAATTAAAAATGCAAGAATTTTGGTGCTAAATAAATATTTTATTTGTCAAAGAGTATTTGCATTAAAAAACAATCATCGTATTGTTGTAGATATTTGAAACTCGTATGTTAAAAAATATTAGCGTTTTTCTCTCTTTCTTGTTTACTGTGGGTCCGACCGCACTAAAATTTGCATTGTTAAATTGAGGTTCTTCCTAGCCCGAATTACAAAAAAAATAAGGAAACTCTTAAATTTTTTTTACACCAATGGAAAAGTAGAAAAGTTATTTTTATGCGGAAAATAAATGAAAGAAAGACATATAATCCAATGAAAACACTCAAAATGATTACTATAATCTATTTCAGAAAGGTGTAGAGTTATAAAAGCTCGTTAGGTATGCAATGGGACTACAGAGTGACCCAACGAATATTTAAGCCACTTTCATAATTTGGTATTGATTTCATTGCAAAATTCTTTATTTTCATTAAGTGCAGGTAGTACCAACCGGGTTTGGGTCAATTTATGGGTTTTGCCTTTTGTTATCTATTCACAAATACTGAAAATGGTGTGACAAGGGCGTGTATTCGGTACACTTATTTTTTTATTAAACATTTTTAAAAAACTACAAAATACATTATACAGAAATTAAATTATAAAAATCATAATATTCTTCGTCATCTGAGGAAGGGTCGTCTCCTCATGACGTTATAATTAACGGGTCGACGGTCCGATCGATCAGGTGGCCAAGATCCCATATTTTCTCCTCTTCTTTAATGACACGATGGACTGCTTTTCGCCAGTTCTCTGGTGTCACTTCCTTGATGGCTTGATCAAACAGTAGCTTAACGTCTCTCATTTTGAATGTCATGTTAAGTTAATAAGTTCTATAGGATTTAGTTCGCAATGATATGGCGGTGTGCGCAGCACAGTTACACTATGTTTTTCAGCTATATCTTCCACGGCATATTTCATAAAACGATGTTTGTGTAAATTTCCTATAGCTAATAGTTCCTTCTTTATCAAATTATCTTCTTTTTTTCTTTGGTTAGTTCATCATAAATCATAAATAATTTGATAATTCTTGAAGAAGAATTTAGAAATATTGGGCGGATGCTCTTAACCTTAACCCTCCTCTTGAAAAATAATTTTAGATCCGCGCGACTTCCCCTGATGAAACGTTGTTTCGACGTCGGGAGCCTAAGTTTAATGACCCATTCTTTTTTAATAAAAAAGAAAAATTCACAGATGCTGTATGTGTATGACGAATAATTTATAGCGGCAGTAAAATGGTTCTATAAAGTACAGTTGCAGATTTTATATTGTCTAAATTGGTAAATTGCTAGGGAAGGCCATTATTTAATATAAGGGGAATAGTATAAATACCTAACGTCGTATCTAAGTACACGTTTATAATACGGTATTAAATGTTTTATCTATTTGCTTTAATCTCTAGGGTAAAAGTATATATTCATACTATAAATATATATAGAACTCTTCCCTTACTCCTTCCAAAACTTCTGGTGTGATTAAACGTATCTTTGCCCGAATCCTTGCCTTCAACTCTTCCAGATTTTTATTAAATTTCTGACACATGATTTGACAGATGTAAAAAAAATATATGGACGAATTCCTTTTTCGATAAGCTTTCCAAAAAGGTGCCACAAGTGGTATCCTTCAATTTGGAAAAAAAGTTGGTTAATTTTTTTTACATGACAAAACCGAACCCCTTAAACATCTTTGAGAACGTATTTTTGGAGTTTAGAAAAATCGTATTCCCAGAGCCGCTATTAGCAGCGTTTCATTTAAGATTCCCATCTTCTTGAATTCCAATTGGTTATTGATATGATCTTAGTGCAGTCTAAATGCAGTAAATATACAGGGTCCTGCGCCTCACCTCCCTGTAGCTCACTTATTAATTAAGTTAGGATTTTGATATTTTCCAGACTTTACCTGTATCCTAGGGCGCATTTCAGGAAAATATTTTTGTTTATACAGGGTGTTCCAAAAAAGTGTGACGTCATAGGGATATGTTTTTTTAGATTACATGCCATATTATTATATTTTCTTACTTATTTGGATACATCTTGTAGTTGCCTTCATACCCCTAAAATTTTAATGAAATCGGTTCAGTATTATGGGCGAAAAAAAATAAAAACTAAAAAAAGGTTTGCACCACTGGTTCTAAAAATTAATAAAAAATAAAAATAATGCTTCTATAAAGGTACTTAATATTTAAGGTCCTAAAATCTCGTTTGATTAATACGAATTGTACACCTTTCCACCAGTCATTATTATATAATAAATATCAAAGGTGGCTTTGAAAAACAACTTATTGGTATTAAAGTTTATTAAAGTAACAAAAGCCCATTTTGACTTTAGTTAGTTTCAAATATTGTTAGATTAGTATTAATTATTTAAGCTATATTATTTTTTGTGATGGAATACAACCAAGAAGAGCTCGTAGATATGATTTTCATATTAGGAGCATACTAAAAGAATTTTTATTTGTCCTTTTATTAAACTTTAATATCAATAATATGTTTTTCAAAGCCACCTTTGATATTTATTATATAATAATGATTGGCGGAATAGTTGATAAAATGAGTTTTCTGCAAATAAGTCTTAATGCGTTAGAAATTGCGATAGGGTTGTAATTAGAACAAATGTTTGAATTTTAATTCTGCATCGAATGATATAATAATATACAGGGGTTCCAATTTGAAATAAGAAAAATAAATTGCTTCAAAATTTGCAAAGTTTGACACTAAACTTTGGACACCCTGTACAATTCGTATTAATCAAACTTAGTTAACAAGACTGTTTAACCTTATTTATTCAGTACCTTTGCATAATTTTATTAACGAGACATTATTTTTAATTTTTATTCATTTTTAAAACCAGTGGTGCAAACCTGATTTTTTTTAGTTTTTATTTTTTTTCGCCTATAATACTGAACCGATTTCATTAAAATTTTAGGGGTATGTAGGCAACTACAAGATGCATTCAAATAAGTAAGAAAATATATGGCATGTAATCTAAAAAAAACATATCCTTATGACGTCACACTTTTTTGGAACACCCTGTATAAACAAAAATATTTTCCTGAAATGCGCCCTAGGATACAGGTAAAGTCTGTAAAATATCAAAATCCTAACTTAATTAATAAGTGAGCTACAGAAGACGGGAGGTGAGGCGCAGAACCCTGTATAACCTACTTTTACAATTAAGTCTTGTAGCTACATTTTCATGTACCGAAGAAGAGATCAAGTACCTTTCGTGTTTTTTAATGCATCTTAACAGCCATTGAACTAGCCTACCACTGTGATACAGTAGAATTCCTGTGATGTAAGAAGAAATAAAACCATCTCCGTACAGTAATTTTTTTTTTCTATGACCACCTATGAAAATGAGAAAAAAAGCACGGTTAATTTGGCTAGAAAGCGCCGTTCATTATCACAATTTTCCACCATTCTTCTCACATACAGATGTTATACTTCCTTTTTTCCACATGTGGACTCTTATAGTGCCATGGGCCTTAATCCCATATATAATTTTCTTTTACAATACAATGTATTAGTTTTCTCAAATTTCTATTCATTGTACTTACAATCTTGATGCTCCGTTAAGGTGATAACTATTAGTTTTCTTTTTTCATTCATTCTCCTGAAGATGAATGCTTCTGCATTCGAAACATGTAGAGAAAAGTTTTTCTGAACAATATGAGATTCTTTAATATAATAGTGGAGGAAGACTTTGTGTTCTTATTTATTTTCTTCTAAATTTCCACTCTACTTTAAGTATGGACTATTTCTTCAAGTTGAAATCAAGGTCAATCTAGGATTAGTTCTTCCTATGATATATAAAATATGAAAAAGTTAAACTAAAAATAAAGGAAAAGCCTATTGACAAACTTTGAAACCAGCTATTAAGTGGAACATAATCCTAAGTATGCTAATATCAACGCTAGTGTTGAAATATTTTTTTTCAGAAATCAAAGGATTTTTTAATAATTCTTTGTGGTCGTAGGAAGAATAGTTTACACAACTCGTGTGAAATTAATTATTCTAAAACTCGGAGATTTTCCGCACTCGGCTGACGCCTCGTGCTAAATATCTCCTCGTTTGAAAAGTATCACTTTCATCACTCGGTATGTAAAATACTATTAAATACATTGATACTGGCAAATTTAAAATTGATTTTTCGTTAATTCTAATTCATACTTTATTCCAAATGACAGAAAATATAATGTCCTTTACAAAATACAATGCTTTAAAGATCCATTAATACATTAAAGAAACCATTAGAGCCCATTACCTGAAGTTAACATGTAATCAAGCTCTCCCTACATCAACTCAACCAATGCTGGGTTAAGTTTTACAGTGGGTTGCATAAAGAAAAATCGTTCTCGGTTAGCTTAACTGTGTATTAAAAAGCAAAACTTAATTATCGACTGCAAGGCCAACTGCGTGTTTGCACAAAATAGCCTTAGATGCCAGTTCTTGTAAAATATAAGGTTATTTCGCACAAATACGGAGTTGGCCTTGCCAGCCTCTGATTACATTTTGCGATTAAGCTAATCGAGAACTATATTTTTTTATGCAACCCGCTGTATGAGTTTATATTTCAACATTTCCATTAAATCCTAAAGCAATGAGTTGATGTAAATCGGCATTACGTTTGAAATAATTTAATACAATCTTCCCATGAGTTTCCGGATTCTGGACTCATAATTCAAAAGAAAAACTGGATATACCATTCTTGCACCGGACCCTTTAAATTATGAAACTTCCAATGTAAGCAAATAGAAAATTAATTTGACATACATTTCATACACTGAACCCGTACATTTTTGTAGATATAATTTCATTTTTCACTTTTACTATGCATCTACCTACATACAATTTGTACTTGTACAATACGTCTCACGTATAACAGCCTGACTATGATAGTTTCATTCAGTTTGTGTCAGTTGTTCATATTTTGCAAAGGAAAGTTATGTTTCTAGGGCACCATGTGTCTGATAAAATAAATATTTGGTATAATTGAATTGACTTTTTAATAAGGAAAGTTGTTTTTTGTACAATTTTTATCGTAAAAGAGACGATACCAAAAAGACAAGAACAGTTTTGTCTATCGTGTGCTAAACAATCAGGGACAGGTGGACGTAGTCTATACAGATTTCTCAAAGGCATTTGATAGGATAGATCATGTATTGTTGTTACACAAGCTAAGGGGGTATGGTTTTGACGAATCAGCCCTGGAGTTTTTTAGATCATATTTAACAAATAGAGAACAGTTTGTTTTTTACAATGGCTTTACATCTAATAAATATATCGCATCCTCTGGTGTACCGCAAGGTTCCAACTTAGGACCATTACTGTTTCTACTTTTCATCAATGATTTACATAAGATTATAAACTGTAAAAAGCTAACTTTTGCGGATGATTTAAAATTATTTTTGCTAATTGAATCTCTTAGTGACTGTATTTTCTTACAAGAACAACTGAATTTGGTTCAGGGTTGGTGCGACAGAAACAAACTCAACCTTAATGCAGCTAAATGTAAAATTTTGACCTTTAGTCGCAAAAAACAGCCACTATTGTATCCCTATTCCATCTCAGGTGAGGTTTTAGAGCGCCCCAGGTCGATAAAGGACTTAGGCGTCACCTTCGATCCTATGTTGACTTTTGTTGAACATATAAATAACATAGTTTTGGAGGCAGGCAGGATGCTGGGCTTCATCGTGCGCAACTGCAGAACCTTTTATGACCCAAGAGTTTTTAAAACATTATATTTTTCTTTTGTCAGATCAAAGCTTGAATATGCTTCACTGATTTGGAATCCTCTTTATGCATGTCACGTAAATAACATCGACAAGGTTCAAAAAAGATTTTTAAAATATTTAACATTTAAATCAGAAGGAGTGTATCCTGAGCAAGGAACTGCTTACGATATTTTATTAAATAGATATAATTTTATAACCCTAGAAAAAAGGAGAGCAGTTACATCTCTAGTATTTTTATTTAAGTTGCTGCGCGGTGGAATCGATTGTCCTGATCTGCTATCTCAAATAAATTTTTTTGTACCTAGAGTGAATACTAGACATCATTTAACATTTTTGTGTGAAAGAGCAAGAACAAATGTAATGATTAAATCTCCTATAAATTTTATGTGTTACAATTTTGAAAGCATGTGCGAAGATTGCGATATATTTACATGTAGCTTGCGCGATCTGAGGAGGATTGTCGAGGCTGGTCATTAACGAAATTGTGATATATACCTAATAGTATGTGTTATTAATTGGTGTTATTGTAATATAGTATACGAATGTGTGCATAATATGGCGATAATTTTGAATTTATTGTATTTCCATTATTGGTGATTTATGTTTACAAACTTATATAGTTGTATTGAATCGAGTACAATATTATTTATATTCAATTTTTAATATTGCTCTGTAAATGGGTTTCTTGTTGGGCAATAAAGCTATTATTATTATTATTATTATTATTATTATTATTATTATTATTATTATTATTATTATTATTATTATTATTATTATTATTATTATTATTATTATTATTATTATTATTATTATTATTATTATTATTATTATTATTATTATTATTATTATTATTATTATTATTATTATTATCAGATCCCCTGCGAGCGTGGCCTATCATATAAGTCTGTTAGTTATGTAAGTTGGTTGAAGACACTAAGACCACTCAAAATAAGGATTAAAGAACATAAGAATAACACCCACAAACTTATTACAATTAAAGCTTTATTTATGAAAATAATTATTTATGAAAACAATTGTTGTTGTTTCAGAGCGATCACCTATGCTCACGAGGCATAAAAATGCATTTTTTAACAATTATTCTGTTCTTAAACAAACATTTTAAATTTGGAAATCATCAATTTATACGGGACCTATCTATCCTTGGAAACAGGAACAACATAAACCACATCCCTTTCAATAATTTTGGGAATTTCTGAACTTTTCTGAAAGAATTTTTATAGGGGGTTTGAAAAAAAAGGTGTATTTTTATCTTCAACGAAGGACAACTGATATTCCCAGAAATTGATGGTGACCAATTTTTTCTATTTTATTTTAATTTTAGAATAAAAATAATATCGTTTACATTTTTTTTTTGCCCCGAAGGCATGTAGGTGATGAATTAAGAGTACTGAATACTGCACACGTAAGAAATAAAGCTATTTGTAAAGAAACACCATCTTCAAAATATAAAAAAAATCAAGAAGACCCAATGAGTTATTAAGAAAGGAAAAAACGTATTTCAGTTTAACTATTTAATAACTCTGACGCCAAGCGCTTTCGGCCTTATTTACATAAGGCCATCATCGGGTCTTAACCGAATCAAACCAAGTTTTGAAAGCAATACTTAAAAAGTTTTTGGTATACATAATTTGTTTGTTTAAACATAATTAAATGATTTACTACCAAAAACTTTTTAAGCATTGCTTTCAAAACTCTGTTTGACTATAGGTCTTCTGATGATGGCCTTAAGTAAATAAGGCCGAAAGCGCTTGGCGTCAGTTTATTAAATAGTTACACTGAAAAACAACGCTTTTTTCTTTCTTCAAAACACAGTGTACAGTCAACTAACCCCTTTATTTTCAATGAGTTATTGGTACGTTATTTTTTCCAATAGGCCATCATATTGTAAGTTTCTGAAGTAATTTGTGTACACTTAATTTTGTGCTATCCACAATCGCTGAGATAAATATTTAAACAATAGTTGGAGGCGATCGACTGCAACACAATATCAGCAGTAATATTTAAATTAACAGGTACAAAATTGATATCCCTGGACAGATAAAGGTTCGTTGTGAGATAATTTTAGTTTAGGACTTTTCTTGGGAACATATAATTCTAAAGATGGCTTATTTTTACAACCATAAATTGAAAAATGAAAGTAAAATATAAAAAAGAAAGGTGTCTTCTACGCCAAGAGTAGATAAGCTGTGTGGCTGAGATATTGCTAGTTAATTCGCAATTGTTTTGTGACAATCGGCATAACACCAACTTATACGTGAAGAGTGCGGCGCCTTAAAATTATCTTCCTACAAATACAGGGTGATTCCTAAGTTGATACTTCTTTTTTAGCTGTGTATAGAAGGCATTAAAATAAACAACATTTTCAAATACATTCTTTCAAAAAACTTAAAAATAGACGAGATACAGAAGTAAACAATCTAAGTGCGGACCTGGTCATCACAACGTAGTCAGCTATACTTTATGTTGTTTGTATTATCTCTTATTAGTCATGCAATTTACGGGTCGATTGTGAGTTATTTGGGAATACGCTGCGGTGCGTTTTTCTGAAGCAAGTTAATTTTAAATTGGTGACACGTGAAAATGGTAAAATTTGAAAAAAATGAACTAGTAGATATGGTGCTAATTTACGGTTAGTGTCGTCAAAGTGCGGCTACTGCTTCGGGATTATACGCAGAAAGCTTTCCCTTGCGGGCCCATCCTACACCCAGAAGTTTTCTTAATGTTATTCAACGGGCAAGTTAGGCAGAACCGTATTTGATCCATAGTCTAATAAATAAGTACCTTATTTTTGAGTTTTTTGAAAAAAGGTATTTGAAAATGTTGTTTATTTTAATGCCTTCTATACACAGCTGAAAAAAGAAGTATCAAACTTCACACCCTATATAAAGAAACATGAATCATCTCGTTGCCATTTTATCTAGCTATAATAGCTTTTTCGAGCTTGTCAATATTGATTTTCCCTCTAATAAACATATTTTTATAGTTTAATTACATATATTTTATAAACAATTACATATTTAAAAACAATGAAGTAAATTTGTAAATTCAAAACGTGCAAATAATATTCTAGGCTAGGTAATGTACAAACAAGCAAAGACAAATTTTTAACGTATATACTGGACATTCTACTTTTACTGTTTGGAATATATTAAATTTTTTAGTGCGAATAAATACCAATTTTAGAATAATAATGAGCCACCTATAAATTATACAACCTGTTAATAACATAGTTTAGCCCTGGTGCATGTAAGTACAGACAATTTATTTGCTATGCACACATTTAGATACTTGCAATAATCTATTCTTGCGTCACTACATTTACCATATGCGAGGTCGAGTATCAATTATATTAAAATTTGCTCTTAAGGACGTTTAGACAATAAAAAATCAAAAAATGTACCTACTTAGTTTCTTAATGTATTTGCCGTTCCTACCAGTATCATAGCAAAGCAGTTTTTTATGTATACCTACACAAAAAAAATCGTTATTGTATATATTCAATTACGAATAATTTATTTCAGAGCAAACAGTAGTCGATGAGTCATCACGAGCAAATAGTGCATTTTCACCACATCGCGCATATTGTACCTGCGTTTGGCCTTGGCAATAAAATTTCTTTTTTTTTATATATACAGGGTAATTCCTAGGTTGGGTAAGAGTGGCAGACCTTTGGTTCTGACCAAACAGTCTCACGTAGTCCTATTAGGTACGTTGTGATACCACACGTGTTCCGTAGAACCCACCTTCATCAGATCTCGGATGGTTAGTGCGGCATACGCCGCAGAAGGATTTTAACAACTTATTCAAACCAGCCACTACTATGTAGAAACCTGCTCAGTTGTCCAAGTTATAAGTTGCTTAGTTCCTCCAGGCTATCGAAAAATGGTTCACCCAGAGCAGTAAACTTTCTTCTTGCGAGGCCAGGGCATTCACACAGAAAATGTTGAATACTTTCCTCCTTTTCCAACTTCTACAGAAGTCGTTAGTGGGTATTTGCATACGTTCGGCATGTCTACCGAAGAGGCAATGTCCGGTAACAACCGCAGTAATACTTCTCACGTCTTTCCGACTGTGTCAATGCGGTTCTCTTTTTATCGAATGTGGGCCACAGTTGCCATCAGATCTCTGATGCTGATGCGGCGTACACCGCGACCGCGGGTGATTCCTAAGTTGATATTTCTTTTTTAGCTGTGTATAGATGGCAATAAAATTAAAAAACATTTTCAAGTACCTACCTTTTTTCAAAAAACTTAAAAATAGGCGAGATACAGAAGTAAAAAATCTAAGTGTGGGCCTGGTCATCAAAACGTAATCCACTATACTTTATGTTGTTTTTCTTATCTCTTATTAGTCATACGGGTAGTGTTGAGCAATCCGTTGCGGTGTGTTTTTCTGAAACAAGTTAATTTTAAATTGGTGACACGTGAAAACGGTAAAATTTGAAAACAATGAACTACTAGATATGGTGCTAATTTAGAGTGAGTGTCGTCAAAGTGCGGCGTTTGCTTCGAGATTATACGTAGAACGCTCATCCTACACCCAGAAGGACAAGTTAGGCAGAACCGTATTTGATCCATAGTGAAATAAATGAATGTAAGTACCTTATTTTTGAGTTTTTTGAAAACAGGAATTTGAAAATGTTGTTTATTTTAATTCCCTCTATACACAGCTAAAAAAGGAGTATCCACTTAGGAATCACCCTGTATACAATATATTATAAAAACTAATTTCACGAGAGTTAACTGGCTCAGTGACTGCGACGGTGGCTCAGCGGGGAACATTCGACGTGGGGTTCCGAGTTCGATTCTCGGAGTGGACATATATACAATAATAAAAAAGGATGTCCGAATTTAGGTTGGTTTAAGAATGCAGGAAAGAGTGTGAAATGTATGATCTCCATTCACACCGGTAACTAGGCCGGATGAGATCGGATATCTCGTGAGGTGTCGAAGAAGGAAGATACAGTCTCCCCAATCGGTAGGTCATGCATTGACGCAAGAAACTGAGGGTTAGCCCTTGGGGGGGGGAGTGTCGCATGACAGCGGATCGTGGTTCGGAACCCACGTTAAGCTATAATTTGAAAGAATGGCAAAAAATTACAACTGGCTAGTGGAGATTTTGAGGCCTCGTTTGTAATTTTAATAAAAAATATTTCTATTTTTATGTTCTGTATGGCGGATGATATAAATTGAACCTATTAGTCCGGTCAAATTAGACCAAAAAATGATAGTGAAAGTACATAAATTTACAACAAGCTGAAAATCAGTAAAAATGTTTAAAATACAAATATAAATAAAATTTGAAAGTTCCCCAACATTCCCGTATATGGAAAATATTTGACTGGAGGTCAAAGGTCAAAAAAATTACTTTTTCGCGATTTTTAGCAAAACGGTAAGTTTTATCATAAAAATACTTTAGACAAAAATTGTAGATCATAAAATTATCTATAAAAAATGTATTAACATTTCCTACGAGCATCGTTTCTGAGATATAACGATTCAAAAAGTTGTAAAAGTTGTAATCGTCGAATCGAAAAAAAGTTATTCCTTATAAAAAGTTTTGCTTTTAAAATTATTAAGATTGGCTTAAGAATTTTTTTTGTATATTACAACTCTAGAGATGTATATACGTGGCGTACTCATGCATATTATGACGATTACAACTTATACAACTTTTTCAATCGTTACCTATATCTCAGAAACGGTGGCTCGTAGAAAAAAAAGTATTTATTCATTTTTTATAGATAATTTTATGATCTACAATTTTTGTCTAAAGTGTTTTTATGATAAAACTTACCGTTTTGCTAAAAATCGCGAAAAACTCATTTTTTTGACCTTTGACCTCGAGTAAAATTTTTTCCTTACACGGGAATGTTGGGGAACTTTCAAATTTTATTTATAATTGTATTTTGAACATTTTCACTGATTTTTAGCTTGTTGTAAGTTTATATATCTTCGAGGGTGTAATTTGATCGGATCATATAACTTTGAAATAAATTTTCAATTTGAAAACCCAGGTTGTTTTAGTAACCCTTCATTAGATATGAGAAACGTCGGGAAACCTTTGTGAAGTAAATGAAATGTCAGAAAAAGACCACGTAAGAGTTAAATGCATGACCCCGCCCACTTACTTACTACAACTTATTTAATATTCACTTGAAGACTGGAGATATTTACTAGTTGGAAGGTTGTGATTCCAAAAAAAGTCCAAAACTCGTCTGTCGCCTTGTAATATATCTACTTGAGTTAACCCAATTTAAAATTTTATATAAGAACCACACTTCTAAAAGATTATAAAACGACTTTACCAACTCTATTAGAGTTTAAAACTTTTGCAGGTTTAATATGCCCTCACGTTCAAAGGGAACTAATTTTATCCAACATATAAATTCATCGACACGTTGCGAACTTCCATGAAACAAATTTAATATAATTTATGTTTGCTTGTTAAAATTTGCATCACGTTGCAAAGGAGAGTTTATTATGTATATTTTATCTCGACTTTATGAAAGGTGATTGATTGCCATACGAAGATGATTCTTAAATTACCAACTACATGACATGACATGATATTTTGATGACATAATCCAAGCTTTATTTTCTGCATTTAACAAAAGATAAATGCTGGTAGTATATACAAGAAATAATAAACGTTGAATAATAGAAGAGTTTTGGACTTGCATGGTCTTTATTTGTTTTTAAACCATAACGTTTCAACTGGTAAGTATCTCCAGTCGTCTTCAAGTGAATAGTACTACTACTACTTCAGTATTCACGTGGAGACAACTGGAGATACTTATCAGTTCAAACGTTGTGATTTAAAAACAAATGAAGACCATGCAAGCCCAAAATTCTTCTATCATTCAAGAAACATCATTGTTTTCAACCTTTAAACCGATAATCGCTGTTGTGTATTTGCCAAAAAACGTATGAATTAAGTTTTTTTTCATCTTTAACGGTTTTATGTTCCTTTAACTCCTAATTCACCCTGTATAATATTTAACGAGTACTTGCAAACTTCCTACAATCGAACTTTCAGATAAAGTTCGGGCTATATAATTTACATCTCATTAAAAACAGATTCCGGTGTCTTAAATATTTCGGAGCAAATTAATCGAAGATGAGATGAAGTTTATCAAGGCTAATCTTTAAAATAACACAGGATGTTTTTCTGCGACGAAGCATAATGATAACATAAAGTAGTAGAGTTTAGTGTCCATATAAGTAAATAGAAAAGAAGGTTTTTTAGCGGCAGGCGGACAAAGTAGTGCATCTATCTTTTGCATTGAACTTATTTGAATCTACAAATCCGTAGAAAAATTGTGGAGATGCGATAAATGTTGCCTATACTGGTGTGTTGGCCTAACGTATTTGGTTTATTGTTGCTTTCGTCGACGACTATCTTTTGCATTGAATTGATTCCTATAGATGGCATCACTGGGTTTTCATTGCATTTTTATTTCTTAAAAATATCTTGAAAACAGAGTGTCGCTGCATTCGGGGTCGCTTACAGGTTATGGCTTTCTGATGAGTTCTAATAAGAACGAAACAGCCTGTCATTGTCTACCTGTGCCCCAGGGAACCCATTGCATTTGGCGTCCCTGTGTACTCAATGCAAAAGATAGATGCACTACTTTGTCCACCTGCCGCTAAAAAACCTTCTTTTCATAATAACTGTCGTTATAGAAATTCTTAATAAGTATACAGTTAACAAAAAGATAATATGGATACAATCAAAAGTAATTCTTGATTTTTATCATTTCTTTCCGTATATAAAAATATTCGCGCTTTTGCTGAAGGTATAAATAAAGGGCAAAATAAAACTAGAGAATAAGGTTTTTGTTTCCATTGAACAAATAGTCCTAACTATAATAGAAGGGCTGGATTTTCTATGAACGAATGCCCAAAGCTCATTTTGATGAAAAATGGTTTAGCTTAAAAATTGTTTAAAATAGAAAGAATGGCGATTAGTACGTTGTAAGTTAAAATAAATAAAGACAATGCGAGTCCAAAACTCTTTTATCATTCAGGAAACATTATTCTCTTCAACCTTTAAACAGACGTAACTAATAACATAATTATTAATACCTACATATTAATAGCCAGATGATAATATTCATAAATGCGACCAACAAAAATTTCATGAAAAATGGACCAAGATTAAAAAGTTATTTAGCATCAACCGTTCTTTCATGAGTTTACATTCATTAAAGTAGACATCATGTATCTCAAAAATGTCCATTGAATCGACTAACATGTGTAAACCATGTTAAATTGACTAGGCACATTAATGGGAACAGGTTAACAAATTCCTTTTACAAAGGGTAATTATGCAGATAAAATCGATTTAGGTTGGAATGGAAGCGCAGCAAGCAGTGAATAAGAGCCCTATTTGTAATGGGATTTCAAAATCGAACTTGGTTAGATGGAATTCGCTTAAAACTGGGAAGAGAATTTAAAGGATCGAATGAAAGTAAGGGATTCGATTTTAAATTGAATTGTTTTAATTAACCGCTGAGGGATTAAGTCAATGAATTAATGATGAATACTGAAAATACTATGAATCCATCGAATGGCAAATATAAAAGTAATGACAAGAATGATAAAGATATCATGTAAATAAAATTACAATACTTTCAGTACGTAATGATAGGAGAACTAGCTGCTTCAGTTAATAATGCAAGGAAATATTCAAAGAAAAAGAAGTAGAAGAAAGATTTTAGAGTTTGGTTCAACTGCAATACAAACCTATTATTTAGATAGTCTGCTTTAAAAATACTGATATATTTCCCACAATTACTTGGGTAAATATGTCTCATTTAGAAAAGAATAAATGCTCATTTTAACGTTTATTTCAGTTCTGAAATAGAAAAAATAGAAAATTTAACGTCAGCAGCTGTGACGTGCAGTTAGTTACTAATTGTAAGAACGCATATACTTCTATAGAATTTAAGGAAGTGCGAGTGTGAGAAAATACAGGCCAGTTCATAAAAAACAAGGTGGAAATTTGACATTTACCACGTAGATGATGTAGTTAGCCATCTGCTGCTACACATTCTAAGTAAACAAACTGATGTTAACGTCTTGTGAATTGACAGGCAAAACTAACCTCAAAATGTCTAACATATCAACGCCTTGACGTCTTGATTTGCCAAAGAAACTGATCTTACATTATTAATTTAATCCTGACCACTCACATGGAGGTTACCACAGTCCGTTAGGCCTCCCTCAAAGACGTCCCCGTCCTTAAATTCCTCAAAGTGTCCTAATGAAAGGGCCAGAAACTCTGGCTTACTTACTCTTTTAAAATCGAGAAGCCTATGATAAGGACTATTATAGTCTTTATGATTACACACTATCGAAACTGAATTAAATGACAAATTATATGGTCTAGTATGTACTGTAGTATTCCGCTCGTCAATAGCCAATAGAGATAATACTTACATACATCTTTAGATTAGAAGGAATAAATGATGATTTGTGTATTTAGTTTTAGATTCCCGAAACTTTGCAATGAACTATTATAAATACACCCTAAGAAAAATTATTTACTTTTAAAACATACTTTATTCATTGAATATAAATTGTACATTGTCAGTTTCCTTACAACTAATATGTTTATTACATAATAAAACATCTTAAAACTAGATCCTGCTGGGTAAGCTGGTTTAGCAATGCCTACCAGGGCACATCAACGAGGTAACGCCTCGTTGGGGCTGATTTTAGCGCAGGTAACGAAGATTTGTTCGCTTTAGAGCAGCAGGTTCCAGTAATCTATGACCGCCATGAATGAGTTTTAATTTGCTTACACTTTAAAAACTGTTATTTGTTTATTTATTTAGAAAATGTTTGCTTTTTTCGCTGGAAAAACTGTACGAAAAAACCATCTAAGAAAACTACGTTGGTAGATGCAGGAGTTTCCAGCTCTCATTTAACTTCTTTTATTAAACTGTATATTTGACTAACAAAAACATACAAATACAAATAAATACAAATAGTTAATAACATTGTTACAAGAAATAAGGTAAACATTTTTACAATATTTTAAAGCCACAATGGCGACCTCAAGAAGTATTATTGGTATGAGGTTAAAAACCGTCCACTGTGGTAAATGAAAATTAACCCTACATAGCTATATATTGGCCAAGTTTACTTTTTAATTAAATTTTGTTTATTAAAGTTTGTTTAAATTTGACCTAATGGTTATCTTCAAAATTATCCTACTGTTATGCTACTACGATAGTAGGTCAATACAATAAACTGACGAAGTGACACTTACCGTTAACGGGCTTGTTTAAAAGAAACGATTCAAGCATTTCAATGATCTTGAATGTTCAAACGAGTTTTATGACTGGGTTTGTTCATATTTTGTATCATCATCGTCGCAGTATCTTTTTAAGAAACAAGAGAAGAGAGAACGGTCAGTTATTAAAAGTTCATCTGCAACATATCAAATAATAGTTTTTCGATTTATTATTTTCGAAATATACAGTAATTTATGCCATGTTTAGAAATGATTTTCTTTCAATGAAGGTCTTAAGTTAAAAATTCATTGATCTCGCATCTTACGGAAGCATCGTATTATTTAAATGTTTTTAATTTATAAATTTATTGTTTTTATTCCTAGATACACAATACAGGGTGATTCCTAAGTTGATACTTCTTTTTTAGCTGTGTATAGAAGGCATTAAAATAAACAACATTTCCAAATACCTTTTTTCAAAAAACTCAAAAATAAGTTACTTACATTCATTTATTACACTATAGATCAAATACGGTCCTGCCTAAGTTGCCCGTTGAATGACATTAAGAAAACTTCTGTGTGTAGGATGTGCCCGCAAGGGAATGCGTTCTGCGTATAATCTCGAAGCAGCAGCCGCACTTTGACGATACTCACCGTAAATTAACACCATATCTACTTGTTCATTATTTTTAAATTTTACCATGTTCACGTGTTACCAATTTAAAATTAACTTGCTGTAATCATAACATTTAGGTACAACTATTGTTACTGAACATAATCAAGCTTTTCATAAGGTATAATAATCACTCGCAAAGTTTGCACGATACAACGCACAGTGAGATCTAGCTACCAATAAGTTGAAATAAAGCAAGGTTTTCCAAAAAAATTGGTATTTCTTAGAATATAGCAGATATCAAAAATTTGACAAATTACTTTCTTTGCTATGAACCAGTGATTCAATTGACGTAGAGTGATAAAATTTAAAAATGTTATGGTGAAAGTTACACGCCATTAAAATTGGAGCAAAAATCATCGTCTTCTTTAACACCCTGTATATAAAATTTTTTGACAGTTAAAAAAAATCCAATATTGACAATTGTTTTTCAAGGGATAAATCTATCAACCATTCCAAACCGTAGGTCGATATCATATCTGGTTCAGAAAATATTAACTGTTAAATTTAATATGTTGGTTGCCAATACTATAATATAGTTAAGAATAATATTTAGTTTCCAAAACTAACTAATTTGGTTTAAACCAACCAAGTAATAGCTAAAATTGGTTTGGGAAACTACAGATTATTAAATATACTGAAGTCTATCTAGCAAGAAAAAATTATCTTGAGGGATCAACTCATTTTTTTGAGTGAAGCATAATTATTTAAAACTTACTATATCTGTCCCCTTAATAGAATATTTTTATTGGTTTTGATTTTTAAGCTCTCTGAAACTGAAGGAAATGCCCCTCCTTTTGTGTTTCTTTTAAACTAGTTTTCCATTGACTCGTTTTATCTTTTGAATAACGCATCTCACGTCCATTAACAGGATATTGAATCTTCTCTCTTAAACTAAATTACAGTTTATGGCTTGTAAAAGCTGAATAGATACTTCTTATTATATGATTTTATACGAGTTATCTGTAATTTTATGTGAGTTGTTTGATTTAATTGGGTATAATCATCACAAATTGGGGTTGGATGTTTTATTAACGGTTGGAGACTTAGACAAAATTTTGAATATCATTGATTTTTATCAATATCAAATAATACTAATGATGATTTTCTTTTAACAACAAATTTGTGGTCATGAGTCATAATATTGAGTTTGTTTGGGTTTAGATTTTCTGAAATTTACTATATCTGTACCTTAGCCAGAACATAATTTTAGGGGATTCTAGTCTTAAAAAATGGGTGTTTTCACTATAATCGGATTATCATATTCATTCCTATCATTCTAAACTAGAACCTATTGAAAATATATCTCAATATTTAAAATCTTCCTAGAGTATCACACATAAATACAATTAAAAACACGCCTCGAAAGTAGGAAGTTTTTAAACATATGATGAGAAGAATCAAAGCTGACCTGAAAGACCACAAAAGTCCGACAGGCCCGGAAAAAATTGGTGGGTTCCTAAAACCCCAACATTTATTAATTAAGTGGCCCTGCCCGACTCGAGCACGAGAATCGGAATTCCTACCAAGTTTGTTATGCGGGACGTTATCCCCATATTGGATTCCTCCGAAGATTTTAAATCTTCTTCGGGTCAGTGCTTCGCAGTTATATATGATATGTGAGGCAGTTTCGTCCTCTTCGCCGCAAAGTCTTTATTTAATGGGACCATTGTAAATTCCTATTCGACGTAGGTGTTTTCTTAAGTGGCAGTGGCCTGTTAGTAGACCAACCACTTGTTTTAGCTGGGTGCGCGTTAGAAACAACATTCCAGTTGATACATAGCTTTTTGGAGGGTTTCCCAATTGTGGCCCTCGCTTGGGTTTGACCAGGTATCCTGTTCCATCGAGATAGGTGTTGTTATTGCGCCCGCCTGTCTGATGTTGCTTTAGTTGCCTGTTTTGATATGCCAAGGGCGAGTTCAGGGCCCTAAGCTTTTAAGATGATCCGGCTCTAGCCAGTTTATCGGCTTTTCGTTACCCGCTATCCCCGAGTGACAAGGAACCCATAGGAGTTCTACCCTGTTATTCCTTGCTGCTGGGTCTTTCAAGTTGTTTCCATTGTGATCCTCTAATTCCTTTATACAATACATAACATAAATCAAAATTTAGTGAAAAAGCACAATATAAAATTTACATATAAAAATAGACAACAATTTCCGATTATTACGGGTGACTTTTGAATACCAATTTTTTTAAATTTCCTAACTAAAATTAATATTAGTTCCAGAACCATATAGTTTATGTATGTCATAAAAGCTATGTCAAATAGACAAAAATAAACAAGTTTTGTTAAATAAATAAGGTTTCGGTTAGCGACAACAACAACAACAATTTAAAACACTTCTCTCACAATGTTCAACCACTAAAACAGAGAAATTTAATTACATTAATTAAACAAAATTAGCAGCCACCGGAGGTTTTAATTTAGTCGCTGCCCCTGTATTGCGACATCGTGTAAATGTACGAAATAATAATGACAATTAAACTGGTTGGTTGAGACGTTTTGTCTAAATTTCGAGTATCATTTTACTAGTATTACACGGCGTTGTATGCTGGCTTTTCTCGTTTATATGTAATTTAAGGAAATACTTTCTTGATAAGAGTTTAACACTTTCATACTTTCTACACGGATAGAGAGAGGTATTTTTAACTTCTTGAATTCATGTTAGAAGTTTATATCAAGAAAGTTATATTTTTGTAAGTAGAAAGGCGATGCAAAAATTTCCACTACAGGCACGATACACTAACATCGGTATGCTAATGCGCATACATTCTTTATCTCTCTCCCGAATTGTGACGTCACGTTCGAGGACGCTTTGTTATGGCAGGTTTACATTAGGTGCAAGTGTCTAAGTAAATGGAAAAAATTGCGTTAGTTGATTAAAAAGTATAAAACTACCTAGAAAGCAAATGGAAAATATTGATCCCCTCTTGAAAAACACAAAGGCACCAGTATTTTGCTTTTCTTTTGTTTTTTTCTGCTAAAGTGTTAAATACGTAACCGAGCCGATAAAAATTCCTCAGTTAACAATTTTAATGTTCTAGTACGCTATATAACTACCTGTACCTGAACTTAACATAAAAACAGTCACAGACAAAAAAAATATTTCAGTCTTTTACAATGACCAGGCAATGTGAGGTTAGAACCGTCACTCGCGTCCCTCGAATGTGACGGCATGGGCAGCAATTAGTGATGTAAATGAAAAAGAACGTTGATGTTTTTTTCAAAACTCGACTTTTAAAAAAAAAAAACAGGGGATCTGTTTTTTTTCTAAATTGCGTTTTTTTCACAATAATCTGTATTATCTTGTTGAGTTTTTAAAAATAAAGTGCAATCAACACGAAAATACTTTTTTAGCTGCATATGGAAGGCATTAAAATACACTACAAATCAAATACTTGCCCGTTGAATAATATTAGGAAAACTTCTGGGTATAGAGAAGAAACATCCGCACTTTTACGTCACTCACAAACAATTAGCACCATAATTAGTTCATTGTTTTCAAATTTTACCATTTTCACCAATTAATTAAAATTAATTTGCTTCTGAAAACCAGATCGCGCCGCGAATTGTTAAAACTGACGACCGATCCGTAAAATGCATGACTCACATACAAAAAACGGAGAAAAACAATATAAAGTAAAGGGCTACGTTTTGATTACCAGGCCCGCACTTAGATTTTTTACTTCAATCACCCTGTATTTAAAGAAAAAAGCGAACATAAACCATCAACTTATAAAGAAAAATAACACAAAAACATTGTACTTGCACTATACAAACAATGTAAAAAGAAAAAGGGTAACCTATAACATACAGTAACAATAGTAAATACTCTTTATATGCTCTATGCTCTTTGGTTTACTGAACAGGAACATAAAATCACAGCAACATGTAACCAACTTTGAGTCAGGCAATATGACAAACGTGCACGGTCTGTTTCATGGCGGGATTTTTTAATGATGCTTTTATGAAAAAAAAAACGTGGGTTGTTTTTTTTCATGAAAAAAAAACATATTTTTCTTCAGGTGGTCAAAAAACGGTGTTTTTACATTACTAGCAGCAATGGTATCTGAACCCATGTTAATGTAAAGTTAAAATCCTTTTTTATTAAGAATTTAAGTTCCTGAATAGTAATTAGATAACAGCCAAACGTCCGCCTAATCATACTAAACAATTTATTAAATAAAATTAAGGAAAATAAGTCAAGAGTATTGTTAAATTCTTTTTCATTATTATCCAATATTATTTGTTCGAATTTTTTTGAAATTATAAATAAACAAATTTGTTCTGTGTAACTGTGTAATTCAAGTAATTTTATTATAATACAAACCAGTGGCGGCTACTGTCTAAGAGCTGCAGTGCTGCAACACCTGTTTTGATAATATGAAAATATTTATATACTTCCATTTTTTATGTCTTAATTATACTATATTTGCAAAACGACATTAAAAAAAAATTAAGTATTATTTTTATCCATGCGGTTTGTCTTGTCCGCACTCAGTCGCGGCCATTTATAAAATTCGATGCTAACGCTACATATACTGTTCGTACTGGCTGTATACGTCATAAAACAAGCGGTCGACCTTAAGCTGACCAATGGTAAATGAGAATTGTTTCTAGGCCTGAATATCTGCTATAGTTCTTAGAGCGTGTTTTACTGTGAGATAAAAAAAAAATAGTGTGATGATTTAGAGCATCTGGCTGAAAAGGCCAAACTTTTCGCAAAATTTTGTGAGTACATTTTAAATTTATTTTATTAGGTAGATAACACAATAGTTTTTATAATTCTAAATTTTTATTGTTGATACCTATGCTCTGCAGCACTGTCTATTTAACAGATCACGAGCCGCCACTGATACAATCATTAATATACAGGGTGCCTACAAGGGAATATTGCAAATATTTCAAACTTTATTATCTTATCATCTGTTATTTGAATGTTAATATTTGCTTTCTTTTTGCAACGTTTAGCAATTATATCCTGATACTTTTCTTTATAAATTTCTCTTTACAATAAAAGATAGAATCTAGAGGCTATTAATTCGCTATTAATATATCAAAAGTTGCAGCATCAACCTTGCGTAGGTTTGCAGTGGTAATATCTAAAGCTCAAAGCCTACATTGTAAGATTTAAAAATGGGATTCGTAAAATTCTAACTGTATCTTTTGTACAGGTATTAGTATTGTGTCACGAGCAGGCGTGGATTCAGAAAAATATAGCTTAACCTCATCAGCCACAGTATGTGCCCAGCTAATCCTTTCATCAAGTAGATTTAAATTTCTGATGATTATAAAAACGTTCTCCAATAAAAAGAAAACGGGGAAACCTATAACCTCGTCATCGCTAATGCCCTGCGTACTTCTGTCCCATAATTTTTTCTGTTTCTAAGCTTTACCGTTGTCTCTCTCGCTCTCTCTTTAATTTTATTACCAAAATTTTTGTTACCGTCAACTGAAACTTTTAATTTTTATTATCAATAAAAAAAAAACTGAAAATAACTCGCTAATGTCCGCAAAAAAACTAGGGTCGAGCCATACCACAGCCAAAAATCGCTCGCCGAGGAAATAATTTTAGTCCGGGCGTATACAGTAACATAATTATAATATTTCGTCTACTGTATGGTTGTAATTTTCCTTTTCAGTTTAAAAAGCGCAAATCCGAACCTGATGCATATTTTTATATCGCCCACTATACATACAATATTCCAAATGTGTTCTACAATTTCGTAACTGAACAATCGCACTCCTTAACATTAGTATGTTAATTAATTCATAGTAGAATTTTTGAATTTTTAGTTCCAACGTACTTGGGTTGGTGGGGTATTTGCAGCTTGGAACGCTGGGAGTAGTAACCGGTATTTTCTGATTTAATGTGTTTCTGGTTTTGTATTTTTAATAAAAGAACGGTTATTTTGTGTGGTAATAATTTCTACCGGTTGTCATAACAACATTTTTGTATTTATGTTTTTTTACTAGTTTTTTTTTTTGAAAAAGTATTTTATTTATATTATATTTTTATACAAACTGTGAATATGTAAGGGATTTGTTTGATTTAAGATAATTCGAATATAGCCATCATGATGATGGCCTCAATCATTGAGACAAATTGAATATTTCCCCTCCGCCTTACATTTATAACTTTTACTCACTCGTGAGTTATTGCTTTTATTTCAAGCCATATTTCTTTATTTAATAATAAATAATATCTAACTTATTAACCAGTTTTCGGTAAACTTACACCTATATACATAAAAATATGTTGTTCTATAGTTGCAATAGCATCTAGCTTTTCACCTCCGACCAAATTTTCAATTGGTGCCACAATCTACCCGGTCCAGTGCTTATTGAGAGCCTTAGCTACCCTTAGGGATGATCCACACGTTCTCTGGTTTGGATGATTTGATTCCTTTAATCTACATATAATGTTTTGAAGATGACCGCATGCATTGTGGGTGCATATGGAAGGTTCCTTACATATCTCCCATTTTATTTACAAGGCAAATTCAGTATTCGATGTTTCATTGTTAATTTTTTTTGATTTACCATGGCATTCGCCAAATTCTTCTTCTATTTCGTTTGGGTGGCCTTAGTGGTGAAAGTTCGCCAAATTCTCTGGGCTCACATGAGGCTATGAGATTTTGCGAAACTGGTGGTCTGGAGTCTTTCACGCATTCTTTCAGTTTTACACTGCATCTTGCTCCGTCACACCCTGCCGCCAAAATTGTTCCTCGAGTAAGGCAGACAACGTGATACGGAAGGAATTTTAGGACTCTTGGCTTGCTTTTTTTAACATGGCTTCGATGCATGCTCTTATAGGTATAGCTGTGGACTCTCCATGGTGGTTTTCACACTTTTTTCCTCTTTACTGAGCACTGTCCTTAAAAGAATTAACTTAACCTGAAAAACGACTTGGAAGTCCATACTACTAATGTGAACGAACAAAAAATTTTTTTTTACTTTTGTAATAGACCCAAGTATACAAACTACATAACTTTCCTACCAAGAGACTGTTTTATTTAGAGCTTGTTAATTTTAAAGTATTTTCGGTATGTTTAAACAAAAATAAACATCCTATCTACATTTTCTACCTTATAAAATATTCATAGTTGGAGTTGTATTTTATTCTCACTTTTCTAAAAGCCTGAGCCTCTGAGATCGCATTGAATTACAAAATAAACGTCGCATCAAATGCAAAAACAACGGCTGCAGCTGCTTTACTTCATACGAAATATGTTTTCTGACTGGGGTTACGAATGAAATTTGAATAACATTATTGCTTTTCTTTTAAAAAAATGTTCTTGTATTTTGTAGAAAATACGAGGTATTTAACTTGAGTATCACTAGTGTCTGTTTGAAGGTTGGAGACAATGGCGTTTCTTGAATGGCAATAGATTTTTGGACTTGTATTATCTTTATTTGTTTTGAATCACAACGTTTCAACTGGTAAGTATCTCCAATCGTCTTCAGGTGAATACTGGAATACAAAATGTAAATAGGAAGGTGAAAGCCATTTTTCTTTAAGATGCGTCGTCCCAATGCTACAGCTTGTTAAAGTCTGAAAATGCCATATTATGTTAAACGTCAATACCTTAAAAACAATTGAATTTAGAGATTTTTTTTTTTTAGTTTCTCGTGCTTTCTTAGGAAATAACTACCAAACTACCGGTCAAAGGCCAAACGTTTTGAACACAAACCCATAAACAAAACTGGATTTAATTTTTATAATGACAAGTGACAGGAGGAACCACTCGTAACCGGGCTGTTAAAGCCAGTTAGCATTTTGACACTTGGGTCACTTCAGATCAGGATACCGTGGTCCAAAATTAACCTATTTTTGGGTTGCCGCTACTATTTGGTTAATTACGGGACGCTAAATCACTATATAGTTACTTTCGGACCATGCCCAAAATATACTTGGAATTTTATAGAGAATAAAAAAATAATATAATATATAGGGTGTGCCATTTAAAGAAAAGTACATTGGATATGCCCTGACTATTTAGGACACACTGAATAATTTAGAATAATTTTAAATTGTAGATCTAATGCCTCGTAATAACTCTGTTTTTGAAAAATATTAAAGAGTTAAGTAGTTTATAGTCTATTTCAGAAAGGTGTAGAGTAATAAAATGGGAAATTCCGTCCAGTTCGGCTCAATTTCGGTGTCGGCCATAGGCGGAGGTAAATTTTGTGCATTAAATTATTTATGATAACTAACCAAAGAAAAAAAAAAGATAATTTGATAAAGAAGGAACCATTAGCTATAGCAAATTAACACAAACATCGTTTTATGAGATATGCCGTGGAAGATATAGCTGAAAACATAGTGTAACTGTGCTGCGCATACCGCCAGATCATTGCGAACTAAATCCTATAAAACATATGGGCGCAAGTGAAAGAATTTGTAGCAAGACACAACATGACATTCAAAATGAAAGACGTTAAGCTAGAGTTTGATCAAGCCATTAAAGATGTGACACCAGAGAACTGGCGAAAAGAAGTTCATCATATCAATAAAGAAGAGGAGAAAATGTGTGATCTTGACCACCTGATCGATCGGTCCGTCGACCCGTTAATTATAATGTCAAGAGGAGATGACAGTTCCTCAGATGACGAAAAATATTATGATTTTTTATAATTTAATTTCTGTATAATGTATTTTTTTTATAATGTTCAATGAAAAATAAGTGTACCTAATTCTATGTACATAATGCACACCTTTGTCACACCATTTTCAGTATTTGTGAATGGATAACAACAGGCAAAACCCATAAATTGACCCAAACCCGGGTGGTACTACCTGCACTTGATGAAAATAAAGAATTTTGCAATAAAATCAATGCCAAATTATGAAAGTGGCTTAAATATTTGTTGGGTCACTCTGTAGTCCCTTTGCATACCTAATGAGCTTTTATTACACTACACCTTTCTAAAATAGACTATAACACTATTTATAGAAATTAGCACCATGTCATGGCCTAGCCCTACTGATGAGCCATGATATGGCGAAACGCGTCTAGGGATGAAGGTTGACGAAGGAAGAAAAACAAACACTTTTTAATATAAATAAAACTTCTATTTATCTGTTGTATGCAACAAACTTCAACTACACAGGTTTTAATTCAACTCTTTCAGAGCATAATAATTGCGTAGAAAACAAAAAGTCCATAAAAGCACTTTGTTAAACAAGAATATAAAGGACTCTGTAAAAGCTCGTTAAGTCTGAAAGTTTCCTGGAAATGAATAAATTAAAATTGCATTCGCTTTATACACCAAATAGCATATTCATAACAAGGACAAGGAGAGGACCACGAATATTGCTTCTATTCAAGCTGCTGCATCATTAATATTGTAATTGAAAAATTATTTTCAGATTCTTTGCTTATTTTTTTTATTTTTAAAATTTGCTGAAATATTCCACTCTTAAGTAGTCGATGAGTCATTACGAATAAATAGTGCATTTTTACCAGATCTAAAACATTTTACCTGTACGGTGGCATTAAAATGCATTTTTTTATACAAAAATTATAAAAACTAATTTTACGAGAAATAAAAGGCGCGGCATTAGTGGGAGATTCTTAGGATTTTACCGAGGCATCGTTTGTACTTTTAATGAAAAGTCTTAAACCCCTTGCACTGCCTATTTTTTCACTATTTTTTTATATCATTATACAGGGTGTCCCACCGGGAACCGAATCGATTTATATATAGAAAACTATACATAGGAAAATTTTGAAAATTTGACAGTATGCTGATGCTGATGGGGGCGACCGGGCTAAAATATTTTCATAATGGTGGCACTTCCGGTTGTACCGGAAGTAAGTGTCAACTTGCTTATTTTAAATGGGACACCCTATATATTATTACATTTTTGCATTTTACGCAAGATTCTAGGCAGATTTTGTATACCATGTCCTATACCTATGTTTAAAAGTTTTTGACATATTTGAATTTTTATGTCAAAAATGACGTTTGGAAGCCTTAGAATAATTATCAATTTTTTCTATAAAGAAGCCTTATTTATTTAATTCAAGTGGGATTCCTTGTTATAAAGGATCTGCTTTAATAGATTTTTTATAATATTTTGATAACTATTAATACAGGGTGTTTAAAAAATAAGATCAAAAATGAGAATGAAAAAACTGCATAAAGTCCAGATTTTCAAATGGAAACACTCAAATTTTATAATTATTTCTTATTTAGCATTAAAAATAAGGGTAAGTTTGTACATCCCAAAAATTCTTAATTTTCGAAATATTGCCAATTTAATATTTTTATATGGGGATTTTGCTGCAGATTTTAAGTTCAGTTACTGGCTTGGCTATGGCGGCGTTGAAAAACAATCAAATGCTAAAAAAATCTATGACGCTGTCAATTAACATTATTAATAATCATTCCCGGGCGTTTAAATTATACAAACGAAGATTATTTAAACTTATTTATTATTTATGGAGAATGTGATAAAGTTATATCATGTCACATTTTTCATTTGATATCCGCAAAAACAGAAGCCATCACAATGTGCTTATTAATAATGTTTAAATGGTAAGTGACAGCTTTATAGATTTTTTATCATTTGATTGTTTTTCAACGCCGTCATAGCCAACTAAGAGCGTTTTCACACGGCACCATATATCGCGCGGGGTAAATGGTTGCAATATTACTTTACACCAAATTATGTGTTCTCTAGTATCGCCTGTGTGTGAAAATGGCTATTTAGAAAACTCATAACAGCAATATTGCGACCATTTATTGCGCGCGATATATGGCGCTGTGTGAAAACGCTCTTAGAGTAACTAAACCTAAAATCTGCAGCAAAATCCCCATATAAAAATATTAAATTGGCAATATTTCGAAAATTAAGAATTTTTGGGATGTACAAACTTACCCTTATTTTTAATGCTAAATAAGAAATAATTATAAAATTTGTGTGTTTCCATTTGAAAATCTGGACTTTATGCAGTTTTTTCATTTTCATTTTTAATCTTATTTTTTAAACACCTTGTATTAATAGTTATCAAAATATTATAAAAAATCTATTAAAGCAGGTCCTTTATAACAAGGAATCCCACTTAAATTAAATAAATAAGGCTTCTTTATAGAAAAAATTAATAATTATTCTAAGGCTTGCAAACGTCATTTTTGACATAAAAATTTAAATATGTCAAAAACGTTTAGACATAGGTATGGGACATGGTATACAAAATCTGCCTAGAATCTTACGTAGAATGCAAAAATGTAATAATATATAGGGTGTCCTATTTAAAATAAGCAAGTTGACACTTACTTCCGGTATAACCGGAAGTGCCACCATTATGAAAATATTTTAGCCCGGTCGCCCCCATCAGCATCAGGATACTCTCAAATTTTCAAAATTTTCCTATGTTTAGTTTTCTATATACAGGGTGTTCCAAGTTAAGTGCGCACTATTGCTAACTCTTTTATTATTATAGATACAAAGTCGGTTAAATTAGCAAAGTAGTAACATTTTTTCTGCTGATTAAGATAGTAAAAACAAAAAAACAATTGAATACAGCATTTCCGATTAAACGAGAAAAATGCATTTTTTTTAAACGGAACACCCTGTATATTTTTGACACAAATGTTTGCAAATCGTCTACAGAATAAAAAAGTTCATATGCAATATTGGCCTAAAACTAAGAATAATCTAATTATTGCCATATTTACTTTTTAGACAAGGTGGCTGTGCATTTTTGAAACAAAAGCTTTATTCGGTGCGTCATCGTCAGTAGATTATTCTGCTGTCAACAAAAGTAAGCATTTATGTTATTGTAAGTGATTGAACTGGTCTGTAATTTTAGATTTTTTGGTAAAAATATTACAAAATGGTGTTCACACATTTAGAAAAATGCGATATGTTAGAAGCGTATTTTGTATGCAGAAAAAATAGTTTCCGGGTACAGGAACAATATTCCCAAATGTATCCTGAACATGATCATCCAAATAGAAGGTATTTTTTAAAGCTGTATAGAAAATTTAGAAGTAACGAAGGAGTCTTTGCAAAAGCTAGAACTAAACGCCAGTTTATAATAAGTGAACAAGTAGAAGTAAATGTGTTGGCATGTTGTGGCATATTTTTGAAGTATACAAAATTAATTCAACCAGAGATTTGGCAAGGGACAGTGGATTAAGCTTAGTTACAATATGGAGAGTTTAAAAAAAATATAACGTTGTACCCCATAAGTACCGACCAGTCTAAACATTATTACCTGGTGACTCTGAAAGGAGACTACATTTCTGTTACATTATTGTTTGTTAAAATGCATGTGCAGGCAAATCATAACTTTTTAAGGCACATTTTTTGGAGCGATGAAGCCATTTTTCAAACAGGGGTATGTTTAATCGTAAAAACATGCTTTGTTGGTCTAGAGAAAATGTGTTTCTTGCACAGCCACCTTGTCTAAAAAGTAAATATGGAAATAATTAGATTATTCTTAGTTTTAGGCCAATATTGCATATGAACTTTTTTACTCTGTAGACGATTTGCAAATATTTGTGTCCAAAATATACAGGGTGTTCCGTTTAAAAAAAATAAATTTTTCTCGTTTAATCGGAAATGCTGTATTCAATTGTTTTTTTGTTTTTACTATCTTAATCAGCAGAAAAAATGTTACTACTTTGCTAATTTAACCGACTTTGTATCTATAATATTAAAAGAGTTAGCAATAGTGCGCACTTAACTTGGAACACCCTGTATAGATCGATTCGGTTCCCGGTGGGACACCCTGTACACCTACTTTAAATACCAATGATTGCACTTTGCACTCGCCATTATGACGAACCGTACCATTTACAGATAGAAAGTTACATGTTTGAACTTTGCACCTTTTCATTTATTAAAGCTGCATCCATTTAATTTAAAACTTGACCTAATAGGAAGGAGTTCATCTTGCTCTTTAACATTTAATGTGAGGTAACATTAAACGCAGACTTAGACGCCGCCATTGTAGGAAGTAAGTATTACACAGAAATGTGGGGAGAAAATGAAAAAGAGATTAATGCGAGCAGTTTAAAACGTTCTCATAACAGCTGAAACAAATGGCTGTCATATTTTTGTAACTTAAGGGTAGATGCCAGTAATACAGTGGCGTACAGCTAGACCAATATAATTTCAAGTTACCTATTCTTGGAAAAGCTTGTTAAGATTTTTTGATTCGTTAAAGTAGTAAATTTAAGATAGACGTGTAGATTGTAAAACCGAATTTTGTGTAGAATAACCCTTTTTTTAAAACTTCCTGGTCCAGCTAGATGCCGGCTAAGCTGTTTGATGTTGGCAACCTTTTTATAAATGGATTTTCGATGGGCTCTTCTATACGTGAATTTTTATCGTCTTGTATAAAAAATCACGTGTGAGTTAACTGATTTGCTTACAAGGTTATGAGTTTTTTTGTTCAAATCTCGTATTAAAATAGTGGCGTTCCGAGTTCGATCCTCGGAGTGGACATACGAACTATAAAAAAAGTGTTTCCGAATTTTAGTAGGTTTAGGAATAAACCATAAATAATACAAAATTGCCAAGATCAAAGAAAGGATGTCTACATATGCTTCATAGACTATGAGAAGGCTTTTGATAACGTTAAACATAGCCTTCTAATGTCATGCCTTAGGGATGTGGGACTGGATGTTAAGGACATAAGGCTCTTTGGTAATCTGTACTGGAACCAAAAAGCAGAAATCCAATTACAGAACTCAACAACAATAGAGTTCTAGATAATCCTATAGGCATTAAAATCAATGGAATCCCCATCAACAATATAAGATATACAAACGACAGGGCAATACTTGCAGACAACGCAAACGACCTCCAGACACTGCTAGACCAGGTCAGTGAAACCAGTAGAAGAATGGGTTTAAAAATTAATATCAACAAAACTAAGTTTATGGTTGTCAGAAGAAACAATGTTCAGTATCCACGGATGCATGTAGATGGAAAAAACGTTGAGCGAGTCACGAAATTTAAATACTTGGGGTGTATGCTGAACGACGATTGGGACCCAGAGCAAGAGATAAAATGCAGGATAAAACAAGCAAGAACAGCCTTCCTGAAACTTCGGAAATTCCTCGTAGATAGGAATTTAAGCTTTATCATTAGGTACAGAATGGTTAAGTGCTATGTTTGGTCAGTTCTTTTGTACGGGGTGGAAGCATGGACCTTGAAAACTGCTTCAATAAACAAAATTAAAGCATTCGAAATGTGGACTCTGCGCAGGATGCTTAGAATATCATGGATCGAAAATATAAGTAACGAAGAAGTACTCCAAAGAGCAGAATTGATAGATCATGAACTTTTTGAAGACATAAAAAGGAGAAAAATAGCTTACTTAGAACACATTATGCGTGGAGAACGTTATGAGTTTCAACGTCTTATCCTGCAGGGTAAAATCGAAGGAGGAAAGAGAGGAATAGGAAGAAAGAAATTGTCCTGGTTGAGAAATATTCGACAGTGGACGGGGATACATGATTTTCAAACACCCAAACTTAAGTAGACACATTTTATATCTATATTTTATTTCTGGTCATAAATCTAAGTTTGGGGTTAGTATATTTAACATATTATTTACTCGAAAAAAATGACTGGATCAAGAATGACTTAGTTTCCCACTAGAATCGTTCTTTGGCTCATTTTGCATTAGTCGCGTCCTACACCTGATCTACATATTTGTTGTAATTAAGTTTTATTATTTACTTTTCGTTACATATATTTTAGATATTTTTTTGGATACACAATTTTATCGAATATGTAATATAATCAGTGAGTAAATATCCTTTTACGTATTTCCTTGGCGTTTTTTAATATATCAATTGCAATTACTTTAATCAACATCAAGCTGATTTATCCAAGCATTCCAAACATTCGAAGAAAATGAAAAACACAAATAAATTCCATTTGAAAATAAGGAAAAAGAGCAATATAACATGGGCAAAAACGAATTTAGGTCATCAATCTTAGGTAAAAGGTAACGTTGAGTTTGATAGATCCACAGGAATGAAAATTTGAAAGTATGAAGACGAACCGAAAGGAGGTTTATTTGACGACACGACGCGACCCCGACGTTGCGTTGCATTGTACAAATATGAACACGAAAATGCTTCTACTTTTCATATCTAATAATATAAAGTTTTATGAACATACATATAAAGGATCATAAAAACTCTGGAAAATGTTACTATTATGATCACTGGAGTCGCGAAGTTCATGGTCTTTAACAGAACCGTTCTAAGGTTTCTATTTAATATTTAAATAAATGCTGGGAGTTATGGGGTGTTTATAATTTTAGTGTTTGTTCATATTTATTTGTAATATTATTTGCTTTGCTTTGCTTTTTCGGCTTTTTTCCTCTTCGTTCGCTGCCAGGGCCATTCCCGAGGGGGCGTACAGCTTAACGTGGGTTTCGAACCACGATCCTCGGTCATGCGATACCCCCCAAGGGCTATCAACCCTCAGTTTATTGCCATTGCATGACCTACCGATTGGGGAGGGGGTATCTTCTTTCGCACCCCACGAGATGTCCGATCTCATCCGGTCTGGTTACCGGCGTCAATGGGGTGGGTTGGGAGATGATACCTTTTACACTCTTCCCTGCATTCTTAAACCTACTAAAATTCGGACATACTTTTTTTATTGTGCCTATGCTTACTCCGAGGATCGAACTCGGACCGCCACGGTCGAATGCCAGTAACTCACCACTGAGCCACTGCCGCGGTTGTAATATTATTTAAAATACAACTATTAAGTCACAGCATGACCGGGAAGTTAACACGCGGTTTCGTTGCACTGCCCCCTGAGTAATGTTTGTTGTTAGTTGAAACTAGCGATGAGAGTACTTGAACTCGAGTACAAGATTCGAATAGCATTCCCAAAGGAATTGATAAACTGATGGTATTCGATTACCGGTCTCGGAATCGATTAATGAGTACTCTCGAGTATCGACTACTTTGAGTACCGACACTGCCGACCAACTGTTGGATTGCGACTTAGTAAAACGTGACTTCTCATTAATATTTTTTTATTATATTTTAACAGATTTGGCTACGCGACTTTGCCGTAACGAGTGAATTCCAGTTTAATTTTATAAGACTGCTGCTTTAAAAATTTTAAAAGTCAATTTATGTTTATCTAAATGTATAAAGTATGTTATTTAAGCCTGAGTGCAACTCTGTTGTGAGCCGGTTCTGAACTTAAATGATTACCGTACCAAAGTTAATGTAATTCATAAACTGTAATAAAATTTGTTATAGCTTTTAAGCCCCCGACGTTAATAATTCCACCATTAAATTAACTTTGAAAGTGTAACTTTCTTCTTTAAAGCATAGTCTTATTTTTTCTGTCGCTCATTCTTCGTTGCCTTTTACTTATCGTGAAAAAGATATTTCCCATCTTAATAAGAACAATACTGCGGATTATATGACACTCATTGAGGTAATCTAGATTCAGAAAATTACACTCGCGGATTGGACGAACTCGCTTGTGTAGGATAGTCTTATTAGAGCTTATTAATTTAACAAAGTTAGCGCCACCGTATCTGCCTTATTTGAGGCCGACACTTTGTCTTTTTTCTTACAAAATATTCAATAATAATGACTGTGGGATTGATATCATTAACTGCTGGCCTTTTTCTTTGACTTTTGTTCTGCAGTCATAAATTTATTTGCAACTGTTGCTTGCAAAAGAAATGCACACTAGCACACTGAAATTCTCTCGTTTTCTAATAGACGATAGCAGTAATTTGTCATAAATCAGCTGATATTGGGGCCTCATAATTTCCCCAGATTTTTAGTGAGTAATTAGCCCACACGCCACGTTGTGAATTGTGTTATGGAGAGTAAACATACCAGAATTCACGTGTTTTGACTCAATCTTGCGATAGTACTCAAAAATCTACTATACAGGGTGCTACAAATTCGTCTGCGTCCAAGAGAATCTCGAAAATGGTAAGAGATAGGAAGATGGTTAAATTAAGGCACAGTTGCGTATTTTGGAGCTTAATAATTTGGTGAAAGAAAATATTCGGAAAACTTTCGGAGCTATCCGAAAAAAAAACTAAATTTTTATTTTTTTGCGCCGTAATTTTTTACTTGGAAAAAAAAACAAAAAACACTTTTTCACAGCCGAGCCGTTTTGTATGTTCTACAAGATAGATTAGTTTTTAAATTTGACGTTTCGTTTTTGAAATTTTATCGTTTTGTCATCTTGTAACACATTTTTCTAAATTATCTTTTTATATTCTTACGGTCTTGAACATTTAGAGCCAAAATAAAAAAAAAAGATTTGTCATTTGAAGAATCCGTCCAATTTGTGTTATTTGATGACAAAATGTTAAAATTTTATAAACTTTAAATTGAATTACATTTCTAAAGCTTTGAAGTCCCCAAAATTGTTTTTAAAATTCCAGGTCCGTATTTAAAAAAATTGACTTGAGGTTGATATCCAAAAAACGAAACGTCGAATTTAAAAACTAATAATGCTATCTTCTAGAACATAGAAAACGGCTACTAGAAAGTGTTTTTTGTTTTTTTCGGGTCAAAAATGGAGACGCAAAAAATTAAAACCCAAAAATAAAAATTTCGGTTATTTTTTCGGATATCACCAAATTATTGAGCCCCAAAATGCGCATCTTTGTCTCAATTTAACCATTTTCGAAATCCCCTTGTACGCACACGATTTTGTAGCATCCTGTATATCGTGCTCTGCTAAACCGTATTGTTTGTTGCTTGTACAAAGTATCAGTTTTTTTTCTAAACCCGGTATAACGACGTGGATCAAACACGCCGTTAATAAACTTCCTGTCAAGTGTAAAGAGAAAAGGGAAAAAGAGACATCGAGACCGCGAAGAAAAGGTTCAATGATCCTTCTGCTTCATCGGTTGTGAAAGAGATTATATAAGATGGACCGTTCGCTGCTTAGTAATGGACGCTGATTTTTAAGGGTCTATCACCGCGTGTGTTACATTATTCAATCAGATTTTTTCTAAAATTAGACATTTTTTTTTGAGTAATTTATGTTGAAAAAATCAGCAAAATTGTTTCTGTTATTTAAACGAATCTAATAACAAAAACTAGTCGACAAAATTTTGGCAAAAGAGAAAATTCACCAAATTAAGGCGACTATTAAAATACACTTTTCTCAGTGTGGCATGATATATTTTTAATTGGTAATCTGATAAAAAGTTGGCAAATCAAAAACTTAAAGTGGAGAAAATACATCGTTTTAAAAAGAAAAATAACGTCACCAGATCGCTTTCTTTGCAAGAGAAAATTGGCTTCTTTTTCAACTCTTTTCTGTGCTTTGATGTAAGTAACATAAGCAAGATTGCTTATCGCTTTGTTGCTGTTTTTATTTCCTTTTTTCCTTTGTTATCTAGTTCTTGAATCAAAGGCTTCGTTAAAAAAGATATTTTGTTCCCCTAATTTTCCAATTTTTTAACAAAAACTGTTTTGTAATAGGTAATTTCGTAATTTCCCGGGTAAGGGATGTTAGGGCTATTCTTTTGGTAATTTCCAGGAGTTTCCCCAAAAATATTCGATATTTTTGTGGAAATTGTTCTTTTCTTTAAAAATTATTACATAAATCTATTACTTCTTCAATCTCCAATAAGGGCATCCAACCAACATTTCTAAATTTTTCTCTAAGGTTACCAACTCAATGCAAAATTATATCTATGTATACAGGGTGGCCCTATCTCAACTCAAATTTTCAATATTTTTCAAAAACAGAGTGAGTCATATGGAGTAATTAGATCTACAATCTAAAATTATTTTGAATTATACAGGGTGTCCAAAATAGTCAAGGCATTTCGAACATACTTTTTTTAAATAATTATTTATAATGTTATATTATTTTCCCCATAAAATTCCACGTACACTCTTGTTCAATGAAGTGTTGTACACCGATTCTAACATCTTGTAATAAGACTTGTTGAAATAGGTTATTAAAACTTTATACTGACATTGGCTGTCAATCAAAGTTATAATAGAAATAAGGGTCTACCCAATGTATATTTTGTATAAAATATCATATGCCTAAATTTAATTGTTTTTGATATATTGAGTTTAAAATAAGGCATTTTCACACTTTTGCAGTCTGTAACATTGGAACGGTTTATCTTAGAGAAAAGTGGTTTTTACCCTCCTATCTAAGTTTCTTATTATCGATATAAACGTTATAACGTTTTAACATGTTAAACCGTAAAATCATCTTTTTAGGTTTAACATAACTAAGTGGTTTCTTTGGAAAAAGAGCCGTTCCAATGCTACAGCCTGTCAAAAACAGAATATGCCATTTAAACATCAATATCTTAAATACAATTAAATTTAGATATTATGACATTTTATACAAAATACACGTGAAATTTTATAGGAAATTAGAAAATAATATAATATAGGGTATTCGATTAAAAAAATATGTTGGACATGCCCTGACTATTTGGGACACACTGTATAATTTAAAATAATTTTAAATTGTAGATCCAATGCCTTCTATCTTTAAAAAATATTAAAATGTTGAGTGGTTTACATGTTATGAAATCCTGCTTTGAGAACGGGTCAACCAGTATTAATTAGATCAAAAACATTCCGTTCTCTTGGCCCAAATCCTGGCCATTATTATTAATGGATATTAATAAGCTTTTTAAATTTGAACTTTACAGATATTGGAGTCTCAAAGTCAAAAAGTTATTTTTGTTAAAAAAAATACGATTTTTTTTTAAACGAAAGTTTATTAAAAAGATAATGCAGTATTGTCATATTTTATAGACTGCCCCTAATATTACACAATTGTATGTACTTTTACCGTAAATTATTTTTTTCTCGAAAATTTGTTCGTGGGAAATTTACCCAGGAAAAAATTTCCAGGGTAATTTGAGGACATTTTTTTTCTACCCATTGCTATTCTACTATACGCACCAAATATATTTTGACGCTTGTGCCAGTGTTTGTAATCTTTAAATCATAAAATTCTGAACATATCTTACAATAAAATATGTCATAAGGTAAATGGTTTTTAAGATAGTGATATTTGAAAAATGGCTTTTAATATACCTTGCTGAGTATGGTGCATTTTATAGGATGATAGGAGGCTTGCACATATACAGGGTGTCTCACCGGAAACCGAATCGATCTATATATAAAAAACTATACTTAGGAAAATTTTGAAAATTTGACAGTATGCTGATGCTGATGGGGGGCGACCGGGCTAAAATATTTTCATAATGGTGGCACTTCCGGTTATACCGGAAGTAAGTGTCATCTTGCTTATTTTAAATGGGACACCCTATATATTATTACATTTTGCATTCTACGCAAGATTCTAGGCAGATTTTGTATACCATGTTCTATACCTATGTCTAAACGTTTTTGACATATTTGAATTTTTATGTCAAAAATGACGTTTGCAAGCCTTAGAATAATTATCAATTTTTTCTATAAAGAAGCCTTATTTATTTAATTTAAGTGGAATTCCTTGTTATAAAGGACCTGCTTTAATAGATTTTTTATAATATTTTGATAACTATTAATACAGGGTGTTTAAAAAATAAGATTAAAAATGAAAATGAAACTGCATAAAGTCCAGATTTTTAAATGGAAACATCCAAATTTCATAATTATTTCTTATTTAGCATTAAAAATAAGGGTAAGTTTGTATAGGGTTGTATATCCCAAAAATTCTTAGTTTTCGAAGTATTGCCAATTTAATATTTTTATATGGGGATTTTGCTGCAGATTTTAAGTTCAGTTACTCTTAGTTGGCTATAACGGCGTAGACAAACAATCAAATGCTAGAAAATCTATAAAACTGTCACTTACCATTTAAACATTATTAATAAGCACATTGTGATGGCTTTTGTTTTTGCGGATATCAAATGGCAAATGTGACATGATATAACTTTATCACATTCACCATAAATAATAAATAAGTTTAAATTATCTTCGTTTGTATAATTTAAGCGCCCGGGAATGATTATTAATAATGTTAAGTGACAGCGTCATAGATTTTTTTAGCATTTGATTGTTTTTCAACGCCGCCATAGCCAACTAAGAGTAACTGAACTTAAAATCTGCAGCAAAATCCCCATATAAAAATATTAAATTGGCAATATTTTGAAAATTAGATTTTTTGGGATATACAACCTTATACAAACTTACCCTTATTTTTAATGTTAAATAAGAAATAATTATAAAATTTGGGTGTTTCCATTTGAAAATCTGGACTTTTGACAGTTTTTTTATTTTCATTTTTAATCTTATTTTTTAAACACCCTGTATTATTAGTTATCAAAATATTATAAAAAAATCTATTAAAGCAGGTCCTTTATAACAAGGAATTCCACTTAAATTAAATAAATAAGGCTTCTTTATAGAAAAAATTGATAATAACTATTCTAAGGGTTGCAAACGTCATTTTTGACATAAAAATTCAAATATGTCAAAAACGTTTAGACATAGGTATAGAACATGGTATACAAAATCTGCCTAGAATCTTGCGTAGAATGCAAAAATGTAATAATATATAGGGTGTCCCATTTAAAATAAGCAAGTTGACACTTATTTCCGGTATAACCGGAAGTGTCACCATTATGAAAATATTTTAGCCCGGTCGCCCCCTTCAGCATCAGCATACTGTCAAATTTTCAAAATTTTCCTATGTATAGTTTTCTATATATAGATCGATTCGGTTCCCGGTGGGACACCCTGTATATGTTTTTAACAGTTCACATAAAAAAACTCATTTTATGAAAATCGGGGCTCTTTGAGTAAAAATGGACGAATTCTTCCAATTACAAAAATATTTGTGTTTTAAAAATCTGCATATTTAACTTCAGTTTTTTTTTTTGCTTTTAAAGTAGAAAAGCTCAAAAATGAAACCTTTTTTCCATTACGAAAAATATTTTCATAGAATAAATTATTATAAATATTTGCAATTCTTTGAACCAATCAACCTTATATTAAGTTCGACAGTGTACAACCGGAAACGGTCTTAATAATCATTATTATTTTAAATAAATTAATTTCATTCATATTAATTATTAAATTGTTTTGTAGACATAAATTAAACGATATCATATTAATTAATATAGTTTCATATTCACTAGATTTATTTTATTGCCCATATTAAAGCGCTATAGAATTAGAGTTGTGGGTCAGAGACATTTATATGTCACACTAAAAGTGTTTATGCAGCGTCAATCATAAAGAAATATAATTAATTTTCCTTATTTACAAGAGTAAAAATTATTGACCCAATAGGCATCCATTCAAATAATTATTTTATACTATATTGCAAAAAAAAACAATTTGGTCTCTATTTCTAGATATACAGGGTAATTCCTAAGTTGATACTTTTTTTAGCTGTGTATAGAAGGCATTAAAATAAACAACATTTTTAAATACCTTTTTTTTAACTCAAAAATAAGGTACTTACAATAATTTATTACACTATGGATCACATACTGTCCTGCCTAACTTGCCCGTTAAATAACATTAAGAATTCTGGGTGTAGGATAAGCCCGCAAAAGAAAGCGTTCTGCGTATAATCTCGAAGCAGCAGCCGCACTTTGACGACACTCACCGTAAATTATCACCATATCTACTAATTCAATGTTTTCAAATTTTACCATTTCTACGTGTCACGTCACCAATTTAAAATTAACTTACTTCAGAAAAACACACCGCAGCGGATTGCCAAATAACTGACGACCGACCCGTAAATTGCATGATTAATAAGAGATAAGACAACATAAATATAGCAGGCTACGTTTTGATAACCAGGCCCGCACTTAGATTTTTTACTTCTGTATCTCGCCTATTTTTAAGTTTTTTGAAAAAAGGTATTTGAAAATGTTGCTTATTTTAATGCATCCTATACAAAGCTAAAAAAGATGTATCAACTTAGGAATCACCCTATATAAGTATCACCCTTTATGTTTCAAAGATTAAAAATACACTTTTGTTCCTTCTCTACAGAAAATGTGTACTCTGAATGAAGGACTGAAAGCAGTTGAAAACATTTTTTTATTCCTTTAAACCGTCAACGAGTAATTGTGTGTGAAAGTTTGAATCGTAGATTAGAAATATAACGAACTATTAATTTATTGAGATTGTTTATTTTGCGACAATCTTGATTTTTTTTAGAGAAAATACAGAACCACGTATTTACGTTCGCATTTCATTAAATGAGGCTGCGTTCACGCGCGCGTGCCATAATTCCAAAAGACAAATGGTGCAACATTTAAAAATATTTGTCAGCAATTTGTTTTTATACTTATATAATTCGTCTTTTTTAATCGCATAAATACCCTTAACAATTGAAATCGTAGTAATATTAATATGTCCTTTGCCTATTTATGCATTTATAACAATATCCGTGTCTTTTTCTGCAATTTATTGTGTTGCTGGCATTTCCTGTGTTGTTTAGCTAAGCAGTTATATTACAGGATTGTAATTGCAAACCTTTAAAAAGTGTGCCTAATCTAAATTTCAAAACCCGTCGAAGTCAAAAGGTAATAATGTTCCGATACTTTTAGAGTTAATTTTATTTTTCTTAATCCAGTGGCTTTTTTAAAGAAATTATTTTAAATTATTATTATCTTCACTTAAAATTGAATTTTCTTAACCCATTTGTCAGTGCTTACGAGACTGTCAGTTCCGCACCTTAAAAAAAAAATAAACCCAGACTTCGTTAAAATCCATCATTATTATTGTAGTCTCTAACAAGCTACAAACTATACAATTTTCAGGTGTTAGAATAATACTAGTCTCTATTAGTAGAGATACTCAGCCCAACAATTAAAAATCTATTAAAAGTTTCATTCGCTGGCCGGCCCTTCGATCAGAAACGACGGGGTAAGTTGTAGATCTCCAGGACGCGAAAACATCTCAGCGGTGGTAGTCAAACGGAGCAATATACAATATGAACGCACTCGACGTTGTCATAGCAATCGTCCAATGTCGGAGAGGATAGTGAACCAGCCCAGCAGCGATAGGAAATTGAAAACGATTGGGTCCATGCTTTAAATTTCAACATTTAAAGAAAGCCGAATAGATAGGCGCACTATGATTCATTCGCTACGTAAGAACCGACGTGACTTCGGAGCGCGCCGTCTTTTATTGCATAAAATAATACAATATCTTGTGTCTGAAATCGATTGAAAATGGAGACAAACATTAGTTCGTCTCCAAAAACGGTTGCCACATTTTTGCACTGATCCGTCGTTCTTAAAATATTAAAATTCAATGGTCCATGTTAAGAAATTGCGTTAGCTGCCAATCAAGTTGTGGGTATTATCTGTGTGTGTAGTGATACTTCGTTTACTTCACCTGAATAGCCGCCACTATTGTCTGTCTCTCTCTGGTAAAATTATAAAAAAAAATTTCATAAAACTAACTTCTGACACTCTTCAATACTTCCAAACTTCAAAAAGTGTTTAAAATGCATTAATAAACAAGGTCAGGATTCAGTCCAAGGGAATGAAATGTTTTTGGTCTAATTGAATGTGTCACATGGAGCTGGTAACTTTGGAGAAGAATTTAAAAATATTGGTGAGATGCTCTTATTTTATTCCTGGGCACCTTTAAACCAGATAAGTCAACACGTGTTGTTTCTTTTTTTTAACGAAATTCATAAATAGCTATACATATTTAGTCGAATTTTACAACATACATTACCCAGTTTATTAAAATGTATCAAAAAACGGAATGGCGAATACGTCACCATCACTTTTTGTAAAATGTATTTTACAGACAAAATTGTCTTACTCAATAACACTGAAATCTTATTTTCACAACCTGAGACTTCTGTTCGCCAGAAAGTTTTGTGTAAGGGTGATTGCAGATTTTTGTTGTCGCATAAAATGTAAGGTTTATGTTTCTTGGTAGAGTAGCAGCCATAAATATAACAGTCTTGTTTATATTTTTGTCTTCTGTATAAAAACTCCAGCAAAAAATGTCGCCTTGTGAATAAGAAGCGTTATGTATAACATATAATTATATCGCGGTAGAAAGAGATCAAAAAATCTATAGCAGACCCTACACTACCATTGAGACTATAACAGTTTTAATAAAGATATGACAGTAATAATTATCGTATAAGGGCAAATTTCAAGGATTGATTGCCGGACGGATGTAAATTCTCATGAGAGAAACACTACTTAAGAGATTGACATCTTTCAGGACAGTCGGTCCATCTGATCGTCTAGCTAGGGCCTGCTATAGATAAGAGCAGAACAAAGCCGTATCGGAGCTTCGGCTACTAGCGACTAAAATACTGTTGATTGGTTGAATTTTGCAGTGGCAATATTTAAATATTAAAATTTCATTTCGCTGAAAAGTACTGTAATGTGACTTTGGAAAAACGCACAATTCCTGGGGGGGCGTATATGCGCGGTAACTTGTCCGTTGAATAACCTTAAGAAAACTTCTGGATGCACTTTGACGACACTCACCGTAAAGTAGCACCATATCTACTACTTCATTGTTTTCAAATTTTACCATTTTCACGTATCACCCATTTAAAATTAATTTGCTTCAGAAAAACACACCGGGGCGTATTGCCAAATAACTCACCACCGACCCGTAAATTGCATGACTAATAAGAGATAAGCCAAACAACATAAAGTATAACATGCTACGTTTTGATGACCAGGCCCGCACTTAGATTTTTTACTTCTATATTTCGCCTATTTTTAAGTTTTTTGAAAAATGGTATTTGAAAATGTTGTTTATTTTAATGTATTCTATACACAGCTAAAAAAGAAGTATCAACTTAGAAATCACCCTGTATATTAGCTGTAAGATGGGTATCTCTTTTCCGGTTAAAATTATATCTTGCCTTCTTTTCCTGTATCCTTCAGATACTTGTTCGGGGGGCATGTTGAATGAAAAAAATAGATAATTTATTTTAAATTTATGGTCGATATTATCTGCGAGACTTAGTCGTGCGTATGCGTGCGATATATACGCCTAAACTCCATTATCCCGAGTTAAATTTTAATGTAGCCATTATATGATAATTTTGTTTATACTCTTATGTTGTTAAAAGAGCATTTACCAACAGTCGTATCGTTCGAGCACATAAAAATTAAATATTTTACCTTGGACCACTATTTACAGAAGATGTAGGAGTGTGTTCGAAATTTCACGTTGTTGCGTTTGTTGGAAAAGCTTTTTATCAATGGCGTACCTTTAAGAGGGGTTTAGGGGTTAAACTCATTGGACCCAAAGAGAGAGATGAGGTGGGGGATGAAAACTCTTTAGTTTTGGGGGTAGGTTTAAACTCAATAATCCCCACTGCGTACACGCCTGCTTACCGGACACATTGCTCTTTTCTTTGGCTATTGACGAATTTAAATTGCAGCTCTCCTACTAGTCTGGAAGATCTTACAATATTCAGTATTTTTGCGAATATATCTTTAAAAATTAAATTACAGCCAAAAAGTGTGAGACTCTCGTCTCTAAACATGGGCAACTACTAGCGACAGAGATGAATGGTAATCCAATTTTAACCCGGATTTTAGAACAGAAATAACGTTAAAAATTGAATCTCTTGGCGGCATCCTTTTGTTCGGGTTTGGTCGGGTTTGTTCTCGGCGGCCTCCTTGTGTTAGTTATTTTTCGAAATTTTAGAACGTACCTACTCCGTATGTGCGTGGGATTTTACTATTCTAACATAATCATTGTTGTTGCGCGACTCCATACTATCTCGTTCTCGCTCTTTCATAAAGAAAAACAAATATTTTACAACGAATTATTAACAAAGATTACAAATTATACAATATAATAAAATTTAGGATTGTTCTTGTAAATAAAAATAAACCATTACATCTATGCTACGTCTAAATATGTGACCTCACAACTCACATCACAAAATGCTAATTCACATCTACTTTGCACTTTCAAGTCAGTTGCTATTAATATTCTCGGGAAATAAAAGTGTGTATCGATGGGTGTTTAGACTGTTTAGTAACATTTGAATGTAGAACAAACAAATAAGTTCTTTAATTGTTTTACTTGGTTCATTATGTGCATTGCGCTGTTCTGCATGAAGGGAACAAATACTGTTAAGGTTTACAAACCTTGTCCTTGTCCAAATCACGTGTACAGGTAGATTTATAGTAAGCGCATTGGCGCCAAATACTCAACTAACTATAAGTAGTTTTGTGGTGACTAACCTCCAAATTTTTAATACTGTTCGAATAAGTATAAGTTCTAATTAGTCCTTGATAATATTACTAATAATATGTATGACTAAAGCGTTCTCGTAATTATCTTTTATTTTTAATTTTTGCTATTTATTTGATAATTATAATAAATCTTTTAGTAAAGTCTGCACTGATAAGTGACTTAAGATATTTAAATTACCTAATTAATGACAGCGAAAGTAGGTTAAAGTTCCTATATTAATTTATTTTAAACAAATTTTGTACAGGGTGGGGACTTGAACTGGAACAAAGTCGCTAGAAGTTTAGAAAAAGAATATTTTTGAAAAATTGAAAAACACGTCGATTGAGATTTCGTATTTGCTACATTTTTGCATCAAAAAAAATTTTTTTTGACCCCCTGTATAAGGTGAAACATAACTCAATTTAATTTTTTTAAATGAGACGATACCACCTATGATACCTTTTCGGAAAGCTCTTTTAGCGAGAAACTTCAATATCCTATTGTTTTTAATTTTAATTTATTTTTATTTTTTATTGTAAAAAAATTAAATTTTTGTTATGAGTATGAAGCCCACACAAAACATCTCAATCGACGTGTTTTTGCATCTTTTATAAATATTTTTATATTTTTTTCCAACATTCTAGTGAATTTGTTCCAACGAAAGTCCCCACCCTGGGGCAATGAAAATAAATTAAAATTAAAAACAATAGGATAATGAATTTTCTCGCTAAAAGGGCTGTCAAAAAATGTATCATAAGTAATATCTCCCATTAAAAAAAATGAAGTTGGGTTATGTTGCACCTTAAAAAAAAAAATTTGATGCCAAATGTAGCTCGTATAAAATCTCTATCGACGTGTTTTTTCATTTTTCAAAACAATTTTTTCCTAAACTTGTAGTGAATTTGTTCCAGCTAAAGTTTGCACCCTGTTTATATTAAAGGAGATCAAAAAATTGCGTTCTCCTAGCCCGAATCGTGGCCATGTTTATTAATGAATTTTTAAAACCTTTTTAGATTTGAAGTGTCAAAAAGTTATTCTTATTAAATAAATATAATTTTCAATAATTTTTACAAACTTAAGAATAAAAAATGAAAATTCAACTTTTAGTGAATAATAACAACGTTATGGTATTTATGCAATAGTAATGGGGAAGTGGGCACTTCCACTGTGTTATATAAAGACATTTTAAAAATAATTCTTTTATTAAGAAATGATGTACTTTATACCGTTGTAAAACGTATAATCAAGTAACAATATAAATGCAGTTATATCTTTCTTAGGAGTTACTTGTACAGTCATTAACAATTAAACATGTTTTTTCCATTAAACTAATAATATATTTGACAGTAGCAACAAACAACTTAATTTTTTAATTTATTTTTTCTACTAGATACCTACCTAGATACTAATCCTACATATTTTATTCTGTTATGTGTTTAATTTTATTCCAATATAAACGAAGCTTTTACCACAAATTTAATACTTGAAAATTTTAAATTGTCGGTGCGAAGTTTATCATCACTAAAACTATTGCTAGATCCTACCATGAATTTTTTGCAGTTCATTGAAAACATGTACAATTTCCACAAATTTTAAAAACGCAAAACTGGCTCGATGACTTGATGACGTCGATCCGATAAAAATTTACAGTGAGCATCGTTACTGATCTTTCACTTGTCATGTCTGTATTTTTGTTTACATCCCACTTAAATCCGAATTATTTTAAAATTTTGTGTATTATTGTTTAAAATAACTGCTATTTTTTTGTTCATTTGCTTATAAAGCAGAAAGATCGACGAATAACTTAGGTTAGACTTTTTTTTACTGTCATTTCATTAGCTTGGTGTTCTGTCAATAATTTCGGGGCTGCCACAGTATGTGAAACCTTTTATGGTAGTTAAATAATATATTTTGTTCCTGGAACTTATTTTAAGACAAAATATAGATAACATTTTGAAAATAAAGTGATGATTTTTTTATTTTTCCACATAAGTTCGTTTTAAACAATTATTTCTATTGAATTACTTTTCAGACTTTATCATTGTATTATATTATAAATATTTTAGAGAAAATTGGCATTATTGTCAAGCTGCCGTTTTCATTACGTATATATATTCGATAAAGTCCGTGGTTTTGTTCCAATAGTTTTTTTATTTAATTATTTTCTCAGTGATGGCTTAAAAATATTAAAAAGCACAAACACAGTCAATTTTATTCCTTTATACGCTGCAATCAAAATCAAAATTTAGTGAAAGGGCCCATTATATTGCGGTTGTGATTTCCAATGATGACTAATTGCAAGTATTGTTTTAGCGCATTTTTGTTATTATAATATATTGTCATTGATTTAATTACATTTTTACAGATTTATAGATTATATCTCAAAATCATTAATTTTTCTATATATACAGAGTGGTCAGCTCTCAACGCAGGTTTCCATAGCCTCTAAACAATTCAACTTTTTAAACATTTTCAAAAGCAAAGTTATAAGGATTCTTCTACAAAATTATTTTAAATTATACAGGGTGTCCGAAATAGTCAAGGCATATCCAACATACTTTTTTTATATGGACCATCCTATACAGGGTGTTAATTAAGTAAGTACAAAAACTTTAATGGATTATTTTATTGATTTTAATTAAAACAAAAAGTTCATATAATTATGGGTCCGCAACGGCTTCGTTTTCCAGATTCAACATTGAGACAAATTTAAGATTGTTCCATATATTTTTTGAATGTTGTCAGCTACTTCATTGAAACGTATAACACACTGATAGATATTCAGAGACTACATTTTGCAATTATTAAGTCTGCAAGGGCCTGTCGACATATTAAGCACCGGTTCCCGCAGATCACCGAAGTTAAGCTGTGTCGAGCGCGGTTAGTACTTGGGCTGGTGACCGCTTGGGAACACGGCGTGCTCTTGCCTCAGGGAAGAGTGTGAAATGAATCGACACCTAGCCATCCTATTCACGCCGGACAGGCCGGATGAGATCGGATATCTCGTAGGATGAAGGTGCCGTTTCACACTCCCCAGTCGGTAGATCACATTTGTGGTCGATGACCGGTTCAAGATGGCCTCCGTAGTCGGCGAACCGTAAAAAAATTATTAAGTCATACTTTTTTAAATTTATTTTCATACGGTCTATCTGGTAATTTTTTTTTGTTGAGTTCCGAGGAATTTCAATTACCATTTAACTTTGTGCAAAAAACCCGATATTATAGGAAATTTTCTCGAAAATGCTTTATCCTATCAAAAACACTTTTTGTGTACTTATTTCTTACCTGGCTTACTCGATATCACTTTAAAAGAGTCAGTAACGTTCCAGGGTCAGTGGTGTGCCATTTTTTGCTCGATTCTAAGATGGTTATCCAGCCAGTGGCAGCTAGTCAGGTGAAGGGGCTTTTCACCAAAAAAAAATAAAACCAGGAGGAAAGTTTTTCTACAATATTAAATATTAATGTACTAATACAGCTACCATTCTAGCCCTTCAAAAAATATTATGTTCGAAATAATAATATTAATTTAATCCGAATGAAGCTATGCATAATAGGGCCAGCGCCCCAGCCGACCGTGTCCATTCAGTCGTTGGACAGATGAGGATAAGAGAGACGTTTTGTTACACTGGTTTTTAGTCAATGTTTGTTTAAGTACCCGCACTATATCTAGCTCTTCACCATTTTTTAAGACCGCGAGCCGCCACTGCTCTTTATAGTGTTCATCTTTAAATATGGCTGTCTTATGTTTATTTAAATTTTTCAGTTTTAAATTAGTGTTGATTGTACTGCTGCTAATTATTACAATAAATATGCACAAATCACCATAATCGTTTAACAAATGACTTTGATAAGGCATGACCTCACAACGAGCCTCGCAAACAATTAGCAAGGCATACTTCTGTTCTGTATTGTAAGTTAATAATATACATTTGTTAACTTTCCCAACATTAGAAATGTACCGGTAAGCTTTCGATTATTATAAAAAATATTGACGAAATATTAATTTACTAAAGAATTCATCATCACTGCATAATTCCATTCGGCATGAAAAACATCGCAGGTATAATTATTTTATAATCAAGAAAATTTGGTGATTTTTTTAGAATTCTGGTTCATTTAGTTTATTTCGCCTCACTGCTTTACTGCTGCTGCTTCATTAACTTTGTCTTTACTTTTTTCACGTTTTTATATTGAATTTTTTTACCATATTATTTTGAATTAGTGACAACATACCCCAGGGAACTGATGATTATATACCAAAACGCTTCGTCGGTTTTTTTTCCATCTTACTATTTGCTTTATTTTCTGGTAGAATAACTACTGTATTAAGTGGATCCAACCGCGCTAATATTTGCCATTTTAAATTGCGTTCTTCTTGGCCCGAATTACACAAAAAGGAAATAATAATATTGGAAAAAATATTGAAAATTATTTTTTTTTAGATAAAAATAACTTTCTGACACTCTTCAATATCTATAGAGTCAAAATTTAAATAGTTGTAGACATGGCCGGAATTCGGGCCAAGAGAACGCGACGTTTTCGGTCTAATTTAATTTTAAAAATTAAACAGGGTACCTACTGCAGTAGTTCGTCAGGCGTATATGGCTCCTATACGAATTAAGTTGGGAATTTCTTTCCTATGCTGACTTATAATGTATCATAGGGTGTATTTCAGGAAAATATTTTTCTATATACAGGGTGGCCCAAAAAAGTGTGATAACAAAAAGTTGTATTTTTTAAAATGAAATACCCAGTATTTTTTTGCATATTTAGGTTCGTATTAGAGTGCTTTATGATTGTCCAAAATTTTATTTATTTTGCTTTGGTAGTTTAATGTCGGGTTGCACAAAGAATTTTAATAATAATTATTTAACCGGCAAGTTTGACTGTGACAGACGTAAAATTGACAGATATAATTTTCTCACAATCATACTGGCCCGGTTACCTTAATTTTTAGTTTGCTAATCACGCGCTTTCGAATGTAAGTATATAATGCCTGTCAAAGTCATTTATATCACAGTCAAACTTGCCGGTTAAATAATTATTATTAAAATTCTTTGTGAAACCCGACATAAGAGTAATAAATTAAAAACTAAATAAATATTAAGTTTTACAGTCCTGGAAAAAAAATCAAAAAATCATCTAAATTCATATTTTTTAAATCACAGGATTAGGTAAGATTTATAACAAGGGGTCTAGAAATAATATGCATCAAATAGTGTTTATCTATTTTATACAAGGTGTTTATAAAGAGGTTTCAAAAACGACACATTTTTAATTAACTTTTCTCAAATTTTTCAAATACACTTTATTTGACTATTTATTTTAAAATTCTTAAGCAATTTTTTTTTGTATTACAAGTATATAAGTTATTTCCAACCGTTTTCCAAATAATTGCAAATTTCATATAATATTATGATTAAAAATAAAGTTTTATTATTAAAATTAAACATAGGCGACTAGCCTGAACTACCAGTAAATGTTCAAAATGTTTTGCATATTCTGGGATATTATCGAGACTAATGTAAAACTCGATTTGCGGAACTGAAAAGTTGCTGGTTCGTTCGCCATCTTGGAAAAAAAAGTAAAATGGTTTTCCCTTATATTCCGAGATTTGTCAACTTTATTGTAAAACTATAAGAATGAGCCCAAAAAAAATTTGTTATCAACTTGTTCCCGTGCCATACACAGCAGGTATACTAAAAGTCACAATACTCTAGTTTAAGCAGGAATATATGAAATGCGTTTTTGTGATACTCTAATTGCAGTATAACCTATTGACAAAAAGCTGAAATATGCCAAAGTCAAAAAATGCTCACTATACTCTAAATACGGTATTTCTGTGTTAACCAAAATGGCCTTTTATAACGAAGCCGTAAATTATGTACGTCAAAGCAGTCTATACAGATACTTTGCAGGAACCCAACCACAAGGCCGATCGAGACATAAGGTATCACGAGGTACAAGGTACAACTTTTTAAAATATGTTTTTCCTATTTTATCTCATCAAAAATATGTTTTTTTAAGAGCCTTTCATACCAGGGTGAAACTCGGCATCGTTTCCTGGCTTGTCTAATTGAAAATTTTACTAAGGGGTTCATAAGAACTTCTAGTTTGGCTTTTTCCAAAAAAATAATTGAATCGTTCATTTCAAAAACCACATAAGTCAAAAAAGTTAAATTTTCAGGAGAAGATAAAAACTGTTTAATACAAAAAGTATGTTTTATTAAAGAAAATAAGAATTTTGTAAATAAAGTAGTCAAGTAACTAGATAATATGTATATGAAAAAATTGTTATAAAATGAGTAGTTTTTTCTAAAAAAATATATATATATCTATTGACTTATGTGGTTATTGCTCGAAATATTTTTATCGCTATTTTTCTTTTTAACAAAAATAAAAAACAAAATGCTACATGAACAAAATTTTTAATTATAATTCTCATAAAATATAAAGAAAAAGTAACATGTACCATAAATTTTTTCGCCCTCTTTGCAACTTCAATCAGCTGACATTATATTTAAAAATCCGTGCAAAAACAACATAAATCGACTACTTATATGGTTTTGGACTTGGTAACGAAAGCGATTTTTAAGTATGTATATTTCTCTAACGGTTTATGTGACTTGTGTGATTTTTACGCAGAACGTGTAGATACCCCTGAAAAGTCATTTCATGACAAAACACCATTTTTGACAAATGTTGACTTATGTGGTTTTTGAAACGAGCGATTCAATTGTAAATGTATTTTAAAGTTTCAATTATGTAGGTTCAAAATATATCATGCATCATGCAGAACATAAAAATAGAATTATTGCGGCTATTTATTATTTTTCATTAAAATTACTAACGATGTCATGATAAAATCTTGAAAATCTCCACTGACGCCGCGCCACTTAATTTTCGTGAAATACGTTTTTATAATATTTCGTATATAAAAAGCAGCCCGGCAGCCCCCCCGGACAAACCCGAACACACCTGAACACCCCCGAACCCCCCCCCCCCCCCTAAATACGCCACTAGTGTGACTAAACTGATGGCTAGTAACGATTAAATATACACATAGCGAATACTTAAAAATATTACAATTCTGCTAATTAAAATTGACCTCTTTGATCTACAGCTACCATATTTTGTTTCAGTCACCGACACTACGAGGACGACAACGAATGGGGATGTGGAAGCTGGTTAGAATACACTCTGGTCGTCGTGCTGGCCAGTATTCTCCTCCTCGGATCACTAGGACTGACGCTGTTTTGGGTAATTCAGTACCGAGAAGGATTCGCGTGGAGAGAGGATCCTAGGAAACAGTTTAACCTGCATCCTGTGTTGATGGTTGCAGGATTTATTACTTTTAGTGGATTCTGTAAGTATAATTTTTGCCAAAAAATGTGCCACCAAGGTATTTCCATAATGCGATTCAGATTGCAATTTAGAAACATCTTCAAAGTAATTTGTCAAATTCAAATTTTTCATAAAATGCTTCATGTAAAGTCGTTGTAGGCATCATATTTTCTATGTTGACCATCTTAACCATACTTAGCCGAAAAATCAGAAAAGCACAATTTCAAAATGGAATTTCTCAATTTATTTGAGGATCAATGATTACTGTCCCTGTGGTAGTCTTAAAAGCTTTCTTGCTCCCCAGCCAATAAGAATTTTTATATGGAAAATCTACTATTACCAAGGCGGATTAACGTAAAGAGAGATCCCGGGAAGTAGGCATAGTTCAACCTGCCTCTGGTACTGATATTTGTTACCCTAAGAGACACCGATAAATATCAAATAATGGAGTAGTAATAATCAGAGTGTCGGTTTTAGTTCGTGTCTCTTGTGCATTTCGTACGATTTTTATCGGAGATTACGCCATTAACGATCAACTATAACTGATGAATAACAAAATCATATCTACTCTCCAGAAGGGTCATCATTAACTGAATAAGAATGCAAATGTGTCCTTCACCTTCTTTAGTATAAACAAAACAATTATTGCCTCGTTTCGGTTAAAAAACCATCATCGGGGCTAGCAGGTCAAAAACTTAGTCACTAGACAATCAAAACACAACACTGGTACAGGTCAATAAACAAACGACACCACACTTTAAAAAACTTACACACTAAAAACCAGTGTTGTGTTTTGATTGTCTAGTGACTAAGTTTTTGACCTGCTAGTCCCGATGATTTTTTTTTAACCGAAACGCATAGGCAATAATTGTTTTATTTATATTAACGAAGGTGAAGGACAAATTTGCATTCTTATTCAGTTATTAACTGATGAAATTGAAAAGTAAAGTTAGTTCTGGTAACTAAGAATTATCTTAAATAAAATTAACAAAATGGTAGGGACTATAAATTTATAATGTATTACATAACAATAGTCCAGGAGGCAGTGAATTTTTTTTTGTACTTATTTTCCCAGTCGGTAAATAATATTAAATAGTTTGCTCGGATGGTGACACAAAACGACAATTTGTGAGTCTGCCTAAAATTTTCGGATGTGTTCACGAGATAACAAAAAAAGTCAAATCCACTTATTTTCCCAGTCATAAATATTTGACATTAATTAAAGTGAGTAATTTTATTAACGGAAATAACAGTCTGGCACATCCCAAGTGGAGGAAAGTCTGTCTGGCTGAAAATTTACGTGCTTGAAATTTATCGTATCATTTGTACGATCATCAACTATAATCAAAAGTAAGTCTGACTGATTTACGAAATTGGCAAATGAGTCTGGCGGCATCTTGAAAATCGTGAAAATTACAAAATTTGGCTCTTATTTTCCCAGATTTGAAAATTTGTCACATGATAAATAATACTATAATTTCATAGAAAATACACGTCTGGCTGTCATTTACAATCACTAAAGCCCCGCCAGACTCACAAGTCGGATAGTTAAATGAGGAGAGGAAGCGGCAGGTGCGTATTTAGATAATGACGCTGGAATGCGAGTGACCTGAGAGCAGCTGCCTAGTCCCTAGTCCCTTATATCCCTATCTCTGTCAGTTACTCGCATTTAGATTTATAATAATATTGTACTTATAAACCCACTACAGTGAATTTGCTTATCTTGATTTTTTAAACAGCCAAAAGTGATATTTCTCGTGTTTTAGCGAAATGTCTACCCGCTCGTTCATCCGTCATTAATATTTTTGTTGGAAATTTACTTCTCTACAATATTGCTTCTTAGGCTCGAATTCACCAGAAATCTCGTAAACGACGTTCTCATAAACTCGGTTCTCGGTAAACTCAGATTTAAATGTTGATATAACTCGATTGGGTTTCACCAACACAAACAAGCAAAAAGCAAAACAGAGTTTATCCAAACTTAATTTAAGGATGAACCAAAGCCGGCAACATTGTAAAAAGATGTACAATTTTGTATTTTGTGAGATGCCAGCACTTTTGTACAGAAGACAAAGTGTTAACTTAACCTAACAATTAAAAAATATCAAAAATTGTTTTTGTTTCTGGTGTGGCGTTTCTGATTGAAATTATAAATTTGATAAATAATAGTGCCCAAAATTTTGTTTTTAAACAAACCTATTAAAATAATGTCTAGCTCAGATTCAAATATACAGAAGAGGAAAAGGGATCCACCGTTTCAGCCCACAGAAAAAAACAATTTAATCGATCTTGTTGCTAAACATTTTTCAATAATTGAGTGTAAAAAGACCGATTCCATAAGCACAAAAGCAAAGAACCACCAGTGGTCTAAAATTGCAAAGGAGTTCAACGCGACCTCCGCTTTTATGGAGAGGGAATGGCAGGTGCTGAAAAATTTATGGGAAAATTTAAAAAAGAAGGCGAAATCCACAATATCTCAGCAAACCCAGGACATGTTTGCTACAGGTAATTTTATAGAATACATTTCTCGCCTTTCAACAGATCTCTTATCAAAAATTATTATTTTTTAGGAGGAGGTCCTCCAAAGAAAATTAAGGATGATCCAATCCTGGAACGTGTGATTGAACTAATTAGGACAAATGTACAGGGGTTCAAAAATGCCTTCGATAATGATGCTAACTACTCAGGTAGGTAGAGTATTATTCTTTTATTGGTGTAGCCTCATTCAGAGCCTCGTTGCCTTCTTTCAAGCAGCATTAAAAAAATTATCAATGTCACTTCAAAGTATACTATTTTATTGTAAAATTTAGGACTTTACTTACTTACCAGTCCTAATAACTATGTACTGCTTTAAGTTCAGAAATAAATTTTGTTTTAAAAAAAAAAACTGTGTCGATACAGAAGATTTTGTAAAAGTGGTTACCTACTTTTAGCTATGGTTGTTGCTTTTAACATATTTTGTGTTTACAAGATCACATTAGCTATATTAATATAACACATTACGAACTTTAAAATAAGGTACTTTTTTAAAAAGCCAGTTAATCATATCAAACTTTTTTTTACAGTTCATTATGAAGATGAGGATCGAGATGAGAATAAAGAACACAATACTCAGGTAGGCATGCATGTAACGATCATCTACAATTATTATGTTCTTTTTATAATACAGTAGTCTTGCTATAGTGAACCTATACTATATCATGAAGTATCCATGTTGTATATTTTTATCTGCACTTTATAAAAGAGTGAATGACCTCGGTGGAGTGATAAAGATGAAAATTAATTAGTCCACTATATTAAGACTACTGTATGTTGATATATGAAATATACAGCTACAATACAGTATTATAATATGTTTGTAGTAAAGCATTTTTTTTAAATATATTTTTTTTTTGTTTTAGTATGAAGGAGATGATTGGTCAAATTACACTCCAGAAATGCTGAGGACGCCCAGAACTGCTGCTCTTCGAGAAAATGATTTTCTGAATTTAGAATGTGCTACATTTAAAGTAGTTGATGAATTTAATGTGGACTCTCAGCTACAGTCCGCTCCTACTGTAAAGTTACAAGCTACCCAGCAGACCACATCAGGTAGTCCTTCAGGGTTTCAAGACTTAAAAGGACCCACTACCCCACAAGTCCTCAAGTCTAGTAGGCATGTAACCAGCCGGAGGAGGCCTGTTTTGAAACAAGCTCAAACTTATCTACTTGCGGAAGCAAAAATAAAAACATTAGCGTGTAGTAGTGAGCAAGCCTCTCAACAACATGAAGTGACCATGAAAATTTTATCATTGCAGGAAGCTCAGGAAACAGAAAAATTGAAGCAAGAAATTGAGAGGACTGAACAGGAGAAGCTTCAAACAGTATTACTTAAAAAAGAATTGAGTAAGGTTGAGGGAGATTACAATACTGATAACTAATTTACCTACTTAATTATATTTTATTTTCGAATTGGATGTTCAGATTTAAGATATATTTTTGTTTTGTTTGTTGTTCAATATTACACATTGTGACAAAGAGTCGATGAACTGGTGTAGTCGTGATTCTGGTCTAAAGGCTGTCGTCTGTTGGAATTGCTTCCTTGCAAATCAGGACTAGTTTATTACACATTGTGCTTTTACAAGAAGTCAAAAATAAAGGAAAATATATACAATAAATGTTTTTTAATTATTTATTTAGAAACTATTATATTAACTAATTCCAATATAGTGTAAATTAAAGAAAGTGTACAAAATGTTTATTAAATATAGTAATCAATGCATCTTATTTTAATGATGCACGGTGTAGTGGTTAGTAGTGTAGAGTTCTGATAAGCCTTTTTATTCTTGCTGGTCTCTTTGCATAATACCCTGTCCAACTAGCCTGCAAAAAAAATTGATCATAAGAATTTTGTTATAAAATTTATGATTTACTATATTTTCACAGATATACAGAATTTTCTCGTGTGCTATAATAAAAAATATTTTAATAAGCTTTGAAATTAATTAATTTGAATTTTTTATTATAGAATAAAAAACTACACTTGGAGTGTAAGTGAATGAAATATTCTCTAGCACACTGTGTACACACATGTAATATTACATAATGTTATTTGATATATTTGTTTCTATGTGATTTTACCTTTCAAAGTAGTTTTGCACTAAAGCCCGACGCTCACGATGATTTGGATTATCTCTTTGAGGACCTCCTGGGCGGTGTTGGGGATAATTTGGATGCCCCTGCCAAATGTTGCCTTCAGCAAGAAGTGCTTCCCAAGGAGCAGGCAGTATTAGTTCTGGATCTAGAGGCGGATCATCTTCTCCAGCTTTACTGGCAATATTGTGGAGCACACATGTGGCAATAATTATTGGAAAACAATTTTCTAACTTCACGCGTAACCCCAGAGCCATAGATGGAAAACGTCCTTTCCAAACTCCAAACAATCTTTCAATGGGATTTCTTGTACGAATCTGCGATTCATTGAATAGGTGTTCAGCAGCATTATAGCATCGATCAAGTGGGGTCATCATGTAACGTCTACATGCATATCCTCCATCTCCCACAAGGAAAGCATCACCATATTGACCTTGTTCAAACATTGCTTTCCGATAACAGTTATTGAAAATATGGGAGTCATGGGTACTACCTGGCCATCTCGCAACAATATCAGTAAACTCTAATTTTGCATTGCAAATAGCCTGAACATTAAGTGAAAAGTAGCCTTTTCTGTTACGGAAAATTTCACCATTGGCACCACCTAAAATTTAAAATAAATACATTACTTTACTCAAAGAAAAATTGCTTTTAAATATTAATAATGTTGCACTTAATTTGTCCCAAATTGATAGAATTATTTATTCTTAATTAGTCTCAAAACTTTCATAGAGAATATCTTGCATATAAAATGGATACACCTACCTGGAGACTTTCCCAATTTAACATGAGTGCAGTCTATTGCACCAATCACCTTTGGAAATCTAGCCTTGTTGTAGAAGTCTAATTGAGAACGGCGAATATCATCAGGGGTTTCAGGAAATATGATGTAAAGAGGTCGTAATGACGCTATAGCAGAACTAACCCTATGTACAATTCGATGAGCAGTAGATGTGCTCATACCAGATAAATCAGCTGCAGTAATCTGAAAACATCCTGTCGCATAGAATCGAAGTGCACAGAGCAGCTGATTAATTGGGGATATGCAATCATTTCTAAAATAAAATAAAATAATCATTAACTGCAGATAAAACACTGGTCCTACATGCAGAAAGTGCATGTGACAATGCAAAAATGCTTTACTTACTTATCGGTGGGAAATTCTAAGTAGTTTTCAATCGCCTCCAAAACAGCAAGTACTGTTCGTTTAGTCAGCCGAAACCTGGTAACAAAGTCTTTATCGTCTAAAGTATGAAAATGATCTTCTCTGTCTCTCACCCAGCGAGGTCGACGAACGAGGTACTCATCTTCACTTTCACTATCGCTGTCCTCGAAAGCTAATAAATACGCTCTTCTCATATTCTAACCTTAATTTCAAACAACACTAACCTAAAACGTCGTTTTAACTTTCGTAACTGGCCAAAATCAGCCGGTTTCAAGCGAAAACGCCGTTTAGAACTAAACTCGGTTTATAATTTCTGGTGAAAACCAATTTTACCACTCAAACACTAAATCTAAGTTTAATTTAAACAAACCTAGTTTAAAGAGTTTGGTGAAATCCGGCCTTAGTCTCGTTCGTTTAATTTATATAATTCCAGAGATAGTCGCGTCTGAATGTAAGAATTATTCGCAATTTTTTATATTTTGACTATATCTCAAAAACTAAACGAGATACACAAAAATGTTAAAAGATCTTTTTTGTAGAGAATTAAATTCCCTACAAAAAACAACAGCACAATTTTCTCGTAGTATCTCTGATAGTTACAAAGTTATTCGCGAATAAAGTTTTTTGATAACGGACGGACTGACATTTTGCTAAAACCATATTTTTTGGATTGCTGGGGTCTCAAAACGTTGAGAAAAATGTTTTTTTAGCCATAGTCGAATTTTGCCCTAAACCAATACTTTTCTTAGTAGAAATTATGAAAAGTAAAAACATGTAGAGATGACAACAATCGCCTATATAATTGAACATATCGAATTTAGCGCACCTGTCGAGCGTTGGACGAGTCTGGCAAGGCTGTCGGGGTGTTCCACATTAGCCAGACTATATTTTCAGCTGTAATTATAATATAAACTATCATCTGACAAATTTTTAGGACTGCGAAAATAAGGGATATGATTTCGCTAAATTTTTTCAAATTTTCCACCTGCCAGAGATATTACCCATCCTCACAGATTAGCCAGACTATTTTTTTTCTTAAATTTACTGTACCTCTCACTAATAGAATTATTTTTATCACTGGAAAAAAAGGTGCAGTATATTTGTACTTTCTAACGCATTTTCCGCCCCAACCCATCGGAACCCTCCCCCTACATATATATGAATTTTGCTTAGAATAACAAACCCAATCCATGTTTGCTGACTGGAAAAATAAGTACCGAAAATCGTCACTGCCTCCTGGACTACAAGCTTGATTGATAAATACAAGTTTGTAGGAATCTTCATGTAACTTTTAAATTCAGTAACAGAGTCAAATTCAGCTAAACAAAATATTTTATTTCTGCCAATTAATATGAAAACAAGATATTTTCTTTGTTCTAATGGCATTATTTTTTGGTAAATATAACCAAGAAAAAATTCATTTTTGTTTTCCTAACCAAAAATAGTTATTTTTAGTAACGTAAACACGAAAACGAATAAAAATTAGTACCAAATACCAAGTCTTTTTAAGAGTGTAAAGTTCTTTTCCCTAGAAGTATTTATACAACTTATTATAATAGTTAATGTACATTTTTCTCACGTCAATTAGACCAAACGAAAAATTATCCAATAAAATATAAATTCGTCGGTCTTTCTCTGTAATGATCTAAGCGCGTAACTTTTTTTAGTTAATTTTAGAGGAAAAGAAATGTTCACATTTTTTAGTGTGACTACATACATACGCCATCATAAAAGTTTTAAAACAATGCAAATAAATATAGTCTTATTTATCCCATTCGATGTTTATGAAATTGTTCGTTATAGTCGCATGAAATGTGCAATCCTTAATTATTTTAAAAATTACTCTTACGTCACTTAACAGTTGCGTGATGTTTTATAATTACTTTAAAGCTTTTTTGCGGTAATGGGTATAAAATAATGAGGAAGTTGCGCCTAGCAAAGGTCTATGTCACTGGTATGATGTGCGATGATGATGAAAATATTGTATGCCAAGAAAAGGAACTAAACATAGACTTTCAATGCTGTGGCATATGCCAAGTCTACTGGGAGTCATGTAACCCCATACATTGACAGATAACCTACCGCTTGTTTGTATATCTGGAGTATATTTTTTTTCGTATCATGTATTTAGGGGTAAACTCTAATCTGCGCACTACAGGGTGTCTCTAAAAGGTGCGGAAAAAAGCTCCCACAAGTTCCTGAGGCGTAAATATGACGATCTAACCCAACTTACCTTAGTCCGAAAGTGGATGATTTCGGAGATACAGAGTGTCAAAAATTCAATATGGTTTTCATTTTTTATAAATAATTTTTTTAATAATTGGTGTATTATCACAATATTCGGCTTGGGGGGGTTTTGCGGGGTAATAAATTCGAATCTGCTCTCATTTTTATTATAAAGTATAGAGGGCACCACCTGCGGTACCTTGCACAAGTTTAAAACGCAATAACTTTTTTGAGCCACCCTATATTTAACTTTTAAATAAAAACTTGGATTCTCCAACGTCTTTTACCTAAAAATGGTATACGTGGTAAGAGTTGATGTGAGCAGCTGTTTTAGAGATATCTGGATTTAAAAAATTTACTTCGTGTATGGCTAGGTAGTTTTTAGTGACGTTATTTTAATTTACCTTCTACGCTTCAAATGTCTTCAATTATTACAATAAAATTTCATTTTTAAGGTTGCAACACTATGCAGCATTGACAGAAATAAATATGAAATTTTGTCAAACAGTTAACTGGAATAGCCTACTTTACTCGCCACTTAAGTGTAAAGGAAACAGCAAATTTCCATGTGGGAGTAGAAAAAATTAGTTTCATTGTGTGCTGCCACCACTGTGGTAAATAATTTGCTAAATTATTCTGGTTTTCGTTTGAAACTCTTTCTTTGCCACTTTCAGCTTTTTGTCCAACGACTCGTTATTTTTCTATTTACTTTTGAGGGCTTCTGTGGTACTTTTTGGTTTTTTTGCCTCCTCAGCTATTCTTCTCGTATTTAAATACATTTTTCAAATAACGTTACCAACATTGCTTGTTCAAGCAAATTCATTTTTTCGAAATTTTGTACAAGATTTTAACAATATTAGAAAAAAGAGTTTCCGTAATTTTTATGACCTTCAATTATACAGGGTGTCCCACCGGGAACCGAATCGATCTATATATAGAAAACTATACATAGGAAAATTTTGAAAATTTGACAATATGCTGATGCTGATGGGGGCAACCGGGCTAAAACATTTTCATAATGGTGGCACTTCCGGTTATACCAGAAGTAAGTGCCAACTTGCAAATGGGATACCCTAATATTATTACATTTTTGCATTCTACGCAAGATTCTAGGCAGATTTTGTATACCATGTCCTATACCTATGTCTAAACGTTTTTGACATATTTGAATTTTTATGTCAAAAATGACGTTTGCAAGCCTTAGAATAATTATCAATTTTTCTCTATAAAGAAACCTTATTTATTTAATTTAAGTGGGATTCCTTGTTATAAAGGACCTGCTTTAATAGATTTTTTATAATGTTTTGATAACTATTAATACAGGGTGTTTAAAAAATAAGATGAAAAAACTGCATAAAGTCCTGATTTTCAAATGGAAACACCCAAATTTTATAATTATTTCTTATTTAGCATTAAAAATAAGGGTAAGTTTGTATAAGGTTGTATATACCAAAAATTCTTAGTTTTCGAAATATTGCCAACTTAAAATCTGCAGCAAAATCCCCATATAAAAATATTAAATTGGCAATATTTCGAAAACTAAGAATTTTTGGGATATACAATCTTATACAAACTTACCCTTATTTTTAATGCTAAATAAGAAATAATTATAAAATTTGGGTGTTTCCATTTGAAAATCTGGATCTATTAAAGCAGGTCCTTTATAACAAGGAATCCCACTTAAATTAAATAAATAAGGCTTCTTTATAGAAAAAATTGATAATTATTCTAAGGCTTGCAAACGTCATTTTTGACATAAAAATTCAAATATGTCAAAAACGTTTAGACTTAGTTATAGGACATGGTATACAAAATCTGCCTAGAATCTTGCGTAAAATGCAAAAATGTAATAATATATAGGGTGTCCCATTTAAAATAAGCAAGTTGACACTCACTTCTGGTATAACCGGAAGTGCCACCATTATGAAAATATTTTAGCCCGGTCGCCCCCATCAGCATCAGCATACTGCCAAATTTTCAAAATTTTCCTATGTATAGTTTTCTATATATAGATCGATTCGGTTCACGGTGGGACACCCTGTATACAATGCAAATATTATAAGCAGTGGCTTCTAAACAATTATGTAATTTTGATAGTTATTTTAAAACTAAAAATAAATTCCCCCAAGAAATATTGAGTCAAAGACGAATTTTCTTTCCGTTGTGACTTCTGGAAAAAAATTAATGATACCGTAAACTTCAAATTAACCCATTTGACATCAATATTTATACCAACTTTTTATTTCATAGTCCAAAGGTGTGCTACCTTTTTATATCTTGCATAAAATTACAGTTGCTTATTCACCTCGCCATCAAGGAATGCCTTGGCAAAAATTATGCAGTTTGTTTTATAATCTAGAAGGCATATTTACCTGTAAGTCAAAGTCATAATCTAACATTTATTCAGTAGGGATCTAAATTGTAACCTATAAGTTTCTTTTACTAGATCTGACCATGGCCGCAAAGAAATTATTTAAACGTTATTTCAATTTGGAAATAATAAATACTAATCTTAAAAAAATTGGAATAATTAAAACTAATAGTTTCCAAAGTTATCTGCCACCACTTGTAAGTATTGCTACGGGCAGTATTGTCCTGTACGCAGCCTATAAATTTCGTTCTTTAGGACCAGTGCATGCCACCCGACAAAAGGACAAAGATAAACCCAAGGTTATTAAGTTAACAGCCAGAGAAAAGAGGTTTATCAACTTTTCCTCAGTTGAGTATGATGGTGAAGTTTTCATGACCCCACAAGACTTTCTTGAATCTTTAATAGAAGCTGCACCTAGACCTCGACTTGTTAGGGTAGTTTTAAGTGCAGATGAAATAGAAGAACTTAAGATAACTACACCTCCTTTAAGTGAGGGTAGTCCACAGATGTTTAGTACTTTAAAACATAAAGGAATCATTTCTTTCACGGAGTATTTGTTTCTGTTATTAATTCTAAGAAAGCCGGAGTCCGATTTTTGCATAGCATTTAAGATGTTCGACACTGATAGAAATTGCCAAATTGATAAAAATGAATTCCTAGTGATAAGAAGAATCTTTAGTCAAGGATGGAAGGAAAAAAGAGGCATTACTGACGCTGAGCATATAGAATCTACGCCTATCAAGGAGGGGGAGAAGGAGGAGTATGTCGATGATGAGTATGGTTTACAAAGGAAACATATTATAGATACCACCTTGCTGATTCATTTTTTTGGCCCAGATGGCGATAAAACCATTGATTTTCATTCTTTCAAACAATTTATTAATAACCTTCAAACAGAACTTTTAAAAATAGAATTCTCAGAATTTTCTAAAAATTCTCCTTTGATCTCCGGACTTGACTTTGCAATAATTTTAATAAGATATACTTACTTAAATACTGAAAAATATTATATGTATTTGGAGAGACTTAAAAGCCGAATCAAAGATCAGGTCTCCATTACATTCGAGGATTTTCATGTTTTTTGTAATTTTTTAAATAATCTTAAAGATTTTACTTTTGCTATGCATATATATGGATTAGCCGGTATTCGTATATCACAAGATGAGTTTCATAGAGCTGTAAAAATTTGCACTGGCTCTACTATAAGTCCATATTTGGTAAATGCCGTATTTGCTATTTTCGATGAAGATGAAGATGGATATTTAAGTTATAGTGATTTCGTCGATATTATGCAATGTCGCCTATACAGAAAATTCAAAACATCTGAAAATAATGAAATGTGGGAAGCTTTTAGAAGCTGTGTTAGTCGTGAATTAAAAATGGACAAGGTAGTTCAAAATAAGACTGCATGATAGACTGGATTAAAATAGGTTCACCAAAGTGTTAATCTTTTAAAAGTGGTTTCGAGTGACTTGCCGCTGAATTTTGAACTTATATTGTTAGTATCTTTTTACCATTGTAAAGACACTCTTTTTGAACAGTAAATTATAAAATTAAATAAATTATTTAAAAAAATATGTACCTATATCTGACTTGAAAGAATGACAACATTTAATTTTTTTCTTTCACAATTATTATTATTATTATTAGGAAATATATTTTTATAATTTATATAACTTTTCGTAGTTTTGCTAATTAGTTGGAATTTTAAATTTGACAGATAAACAATTATTATACTCTATTTCAGAAAGGTGTAGATTAGTAAAAGCAGCTCATTAGGTATACAAAGGAACTACAGAGTGACCCAACGAATATTTAAGCCACTTTCATAATTTGACATTGATTTTATTGCAAAATCCTTTATTTTCATCAAGTACTACACCTTTCTGAAATAGATTATAGCCAGTAAAATCATACCTCACTTCGAAGCCTTCTTTTAAGCTGATTACCCATATTTGTACTTATTTGACTACACATTTATAGATGAATGAAAGTTCCGCTATAACGCGGAAAATATATTTTTTTTAAAGCTAAAATTGTTTTTCAAGAAAAAAAAAGAAAAAGGGAATCCATTGAATTTTATTCGCCACTCAACATCTCGAGATATTTTTTTTTTGCTGTAAAATGTGTTGAAAACATCATTAATTCAGCATTCAACCTTCACTTATAACTTGACATATTCTCAGTGGAATAATAAATCATAATATTATTTACGTTTTATGTATACCGTTTGTCGTGATGAAATTTTTTTATGCAACATGGAAGCCGTTGTTTAGTAATAAGGTTACTTTCCTTAAAATGGATTTATTAAAATTTATGAATTTTGCTTTTTGTGTACGGGGGGGGGGGGGGGGGGGGAAGGCACTAGAAAGTTAAAATATGCCTAAACGTCAAAAACAAACATAATAGTGACATTTTACTAACCAACAAAATCCCGCTAATAGTTATTTATTTATTCTACAAGGGATGTAAGTAACATTTACTAGTCGAGAAAAATTTTGCGCCCGAGCGATAGCGAGGGCTGGCAATAAAGTTCGAGACTAGTAAATATACTTACATCCCTTGAAGTATATAACATTTTTTCTCCTCCCCGCAGAATTTACTCTTGGATTTTTATTAATTTAATCCGATACTTTTCGCATGAAATTATGGGCAGCTTTGACCGGTTTCTATAGCATCATACTGCAACTGCAGTTTCAGAAACCGTGCTTTTGGCGTACTTTCACGAAAAATCTGCTATATTAAAGCTCTATGCTGTGAATATTCTATGCTGAAGTTCACCCTTTTCATAGAGGAAGATATAGATATTTCCAAGTATCCTAAACTTCGAGCATTTTTAAAAAGAAAAAATGACTGGTATGGACCCAAAAAATCTAATGTGTTTGACAGAGGGAAGATGTAAATAAATTCCTGTTTGAAGCCCCCGATGATATTTATTTAATGATGAATGATAATGGAAATTGCTGGAGCGTGTTGTTCTAGTGAACTATGTCCAATGAAAATGGACAATGTTGAATTAAGGCATGAAGTCATATTTGTTGCTATTCCCGATTCCAAATATGGAATGGCACGTACATGTATAGTGATTCAAAGTGACGATGAGAAGGTTTGTTATTTCAAAATAGTTCGAAATTACATTGATATAAGATCTCACATGACGAATTTTAATCCTCGCTTCTTTATGCGATATCAAAATGGAAAGTTCATTCTGGGGGGAAAACTCTATTTCTTCAATTCCAAGTAAAATTGCTAAATATCTGAACTTTCAGAACTTTAGGCCTCTTTCAGACGAGGATACTGTATGCGGGATTCTGTATGCGAGATACCGAATCACAGCCGCATACTACCCCGATACTTCTTTGGGATACTCTTTTATTACACATTTCTTAACAAGCTTCAGTGCGGTGCAGTCGTTAATCATGAATATTGAAGAGTGCGTTATGTTATGGTATATCTAATAAAAAGAAAAAACTTAAAAGGAGACGAACTCTGTGGGTTCATCTTATGGTAGAATTAAGGGAAGCTAAGGGAACATATAATTTACTTTATCAAGATTTATTACAAGACACTACAAAGTTTTTTAATTATTATCGAATGTCTCCACAATCATTTGAAGAGCTGCACAACATTCAACTACTCACTATCACTTCTGAATAAATACTGGCCGCCTCTGAAATCGAACTTTTTGCGTCGCAAAAGTATGCATGTCTGAACAGGTCCATAAGCCACCATGATAATTCTGTATCTCGGATACTCCTTCGCCGCCGGGCGGCTGATTTGTCAAGATTCAAAAATTCTGTCGCGCGATACTGTATGCGGCGTCGAATGCCGTGTGTAAGCTACAATTTAACTGCATGCTTTTTCTGTATCTGAGATACACGCGTCTGGGATACAACGTCCTCGTCTGAAAGAGGCCTTAAGGAGTATACTGGACCCTCCCTTAGAAGAACGTCGGGTACTTTATTAGCGAATACTGGAGTTGATGTCTTAGCGGTCAAGCGACATGGCAGATACAACTATTGCGGAAAGTTATGTAGCGGAGAGCGTCAATAATAAAAAGGAAGTGGCAAATAAAATGTTATGTAATATAACGAAGCTAGAAGTCTCCTGCAATACTTCAAGAGTAACAGAAAACTTGGTTAGAAATGGAGAAATTATGGAGTCAGAACATTTCATACAAATTGAGAAAAAACAAGAAAACATTTATCCAAATTTTGTAAATAATGTTCATAATTTTACTAATAATATTCTCAATTTTTATAAATCATTGTTTTTATATGGCATAAATTATTACCACCCAAGGGTGGTAAGTTGACTTACAACCCGTCGTCAAGGGCAATCGATACCCTTTTGGTAATTGTTACTTAACAGTGTCAAAATGCGTTGCTTACAATATAGGGAGGAGAAAAACGATATTTCAAACGTGGTTTTCTCGAAATCCATACAAACAATTTTGTAAAAACCTGTTTCATATTCAGCGGTAAATATAATTCTATCCAGCAAATCGAGAATCCGATTAGACGCTTCAGCCAGTGCCGAAATTTTGGGGCCTGAAAATCGAATAGCGGGATTTTGTTGGTTAGCAAAATGTCACCATTATCTTTATCGATAGAAAAAATTTTAACTTCAAACAAAAAAACCTTGATCAAAAAGTTATTCAAACTTATTTAGTTGTATACAGGGTGCTACAAATTCGTGTGCGCACAAGGAAAATGTCAGGTCCGTATTTAAAAAAAAAATGACTTCACATTGGTATCTAAAGAACGAAACGTCGAATTTGAAAATTAAGAACGCCATCTGGTAGAACATAAAAAACGGCTAAAAGAAAGTGTTTTTTGTTATTTTCTCAAGTCAAAAATAAAGGCGCAAAAAATTTAAACCTGACACTAAAAATTTCGTTTTTTTTATATACCTATGTCCTAAGGTATTCAGAATATTAACAATTTTCTTTCACAAAATTATTAAACCTCGAAATACGCAACTTTGCCTCAATTAAACCATCTTCCTATCTCTTACCGTTTACGAGATCGCCTTGTACGCACACGAATTTAAAGGAATGAAATCAACCAAAAAAAACTCCTTATTGATCGATCGTTTCCATCTTATCGATAATTACCCGTTTGTTTTTCGGTAATATCAAAAAATATTTAATTAGAATCACCACTCGTTAATTTTAACAAAGCCGTTTTTTTTTAGCCATACTCCTCTACAGAATATGCAGGTGCTGCAGGCGTATCTACGTGAAACTACTTCACACAGTCTTCCACGCCCTGGCAATACCGTGCGTGGCAATTGGATTTTTGGCAGTTTTGGATTCACACAACCTGGCGCATCCTCCAATTCCCAACTTTTATTCGCTTCACAGTTGGATTGGGCTTGTTACGATGGGACTGTTCGCAATACAGGTACGAAAATATTGATAATGACATAGAATAAGCAAAATTATAAACAAAGCAAAACTCAACGAAGAAAAGGCGAAGATAGACCCCGCATCTCATTCATAAAATTACTATTGCGCCGAGCCTACAACTCACTGTTTATAAGAGGGCGATAGCATGTGTAGACTACTACGAAATCCAGGCACTGAATCGGTTATTTTGCAAACCTGACACTGTCTCACCATATTGTTTTTTTTATAATTAACCCATAAAACTTTTAAACACTAAACTTTCACCACTTTTTATTTAATAAAGCTGGAAATAAATAAGTTATTGTTCTTCTTAATGTCAAAAGTGTCATTTTTCATTTCCGTATTTTCACTTGTTACCGCTAGGAGGCAAACGTTGCCAATTTTTGTGCTAGTGTTAAATAATCTGAAAAATAAATCTATTATGACTGTTTATTATTTACCAAATTTTACCTAAAAATCTCTACTGGTTTATTCAATATTTAAAAATTACTACTTTTTTTAAAATTTTGGACACTCTGTATTTTCCAAACAAAGCCGTTAAAGAACATAGTTCGTTAAAACTTTTCCTCTTAAAATGATTGCAGCAACCATATCTCGAAGTTTGTCAAAGTGCTTTTTAAATCACCCTGTATACTATGCTCACAGTCTCGACGATTTGCTAATTATAATAATTTATACTAAGAGCAATTTGATATTTTTTTTCGATTTAGATGACGGGCATTCCAGTCTACTTGATACGATACGGTTTAAAATTGAAATGAATATCCCCTTTATTTTAAAATATTTCAATTCAAAATAAATTTATAGATATTCTTAGGTATTTAAAAACTATTTCTCTCTGCATTTTCCTCTCAATTTTTCTGAAATTACTAGAAATAACGAGACACTGCATAAAATAATACCAATAAATCAGCGACGAAATGCTGTTTTCTTTTAAAATGATTTACGAGGTGTATAAATTTCATTAATGCGGTTTTCCACAAGAATTCAATTTTCCAATTCGCTGAAAAGGCTTAATAGTTTTTTCCTTCAATTTTAACAAACAATCTGGGTTTTAAATGATTTATTCATGATAATTTTTTAAGAAAACACGGAGGGAAATTTATAATTATAATACAACTTATAAGAAATATAATAATAGAAAGAAAGTTTTTGGCGGCAGGCGGACAAAGTAGTGCATCTATATTTTGCATTAAAATACGCATAGACGCCAAAGGTAGACAATGACGGGCTGTTTCGTCCTTGTTAGGACTTATCAGAAAGCCAAGCCCCGTAAGCAACTCCCCCCAACTCCCAGTACAGCGGAAATATGCTTTCAAGACATTTTTATTCTTAAAAATGTCTGGAAAGCATATTTTCGCTGTAGTGGGAGTTGCTTACGGGTTTTGGCTTTCTGATGAGTCCTAACAAGGACGAAGCAGTTTGTCATTGTCTACCTGAACCTCTTCTGTTCCCTACCTCTTCCTTTCTTCTTAAAATTAACCCTTTCAAACTCTACATAATCAGTCATCACTGAGATACTATTGTCTATTGTTCTTTTAATAATGTAAATGGTGAAGTAAAGTGATTTTAATAAATGTTTCTTAATTATATCATCTTAAGCAACGCCCAAATAGATAATTAGGAATGACTCAAAGTATGCATTTATTCGAGCATTTAATTGTGTGCATTAACATCGTCACTATTACTAATAAAATTCAGGTTAACACTCCCTATTGTTCTTTGTAATAGGTACCTACATAAATTCTTTCAAATAACATTGGATTTTTTTTTATTTAATAGTTTATAATTTCAGTATAATTACTAATACATTATATGAGTTGTCAGCAATTTCATTAAATTATATTGGATTTTCCACCCAGACTTTAATCATATAAATTTCTAGATAAATTTCCTCTCTAAATAATAATTACGGAATAATTTAATTTTACTTTGTATCTCTACACAGGGGACTTGAGACGTTACCAACAAAAATCAAAAAGATCCCGACTAATCGCTCAGTGTTTAAAAATTTGCAAATTACTTGGCCAAAAGCTGTAACGTTGGAGTTGAAATAGCAAAGAATCGGACCGAGCGGGCAAGGACAAGCGACATAAGAATTCCCCAAATTGCTGCGAGCGGCCGGAAATTGTTGCGAGTTTTGTCTACCATTGCGGTGTTCTAGTATATTTCTGGCCAACGATGACACACGCCATTTCTAGTATGTAACATTAATTATATAGAACTTAAAGTTTGGTCAGGGCCGGACTATAGTTTTTCTTAAAAATTGGGTGTGAAAATTAAATATATATATATATATATATTTGTAGTTCTAATTAAATGATTCCTAACAATAATTACATAGGCAAAATTTGTGATATTCCAAAAAACACTCAAAGGAATTGGGAATAGGATAGAATATCAGAAAAACATTTTCATTTTATTTTTTATTCATAATATTGTCGATATTTTGGTTTAAAGCACACATTTAATTTAAAATATAGATACAGCTGGCAGTGGTGGGTCCAGTATGGAGGATAACTCACTACAGATTGAAGGTGCATTACATCGCAAACACGGTAACATTTATTAAAAAATTGGTTTTTTAAATTTGACTTTAGACCTTGTAGTGTTAAGTCAAAAAAAATCTATACTTATAATATATTCATTAATTTAAAGTTTAATTTTTTATTTTCTTGTCCACAAAGTGAATCATTTTTTCAATATACTAGGTTCTACAGAGTTTAAAGTATACAATTTTCTGTTAGTTTATGATAAAACAACGAAGTTTTGTAATGTTATTAAATCAGGTACTTGTTTTTAGCAATAAAGAATAAATAAGTAAGTACTAAAAAGAAGATATTTTGTCCATTCATCTACGGAATAGATACCTATATCTCATGCTAATAAACCAAACCAAGATTAATTATAACACCCCGTTTTATAAAATTTATTGATTCTTAATATATGGCGCAATATAGGTATATTGTTCCTGCAAAATTTTTAAATTTTGGCATGGTGTTCCTGTACTAGTTAACTACCAAATAAACAATATATTTACTTAATTTTTCCTAAACAAAAACACTCCACAGATACAGCAGGTTATAACCAGAAAGTCTATGCACAAAATAATAGCAAAATGATCTTTAAAAATACCAAAAACAACAATACGGCACTTATTCAACACGTGAACAATCAAAGCCAGAATGGAATGAATAGTTGCGTTGCTATGCGGTTCTGTTATATTGAAAGAACTCGCATAAGACTAGCAGTACAACTTAATTTTTTGCATTTTTAATTTAGATATGTTAAAACGGCTACGCCTATGGTTCGAATACAAATGTTTCAGCTTTAATCATAACATAAAAGAACCAAGAAATTTACCCCTCACAATAGAAAGTGTTGATGTTTTGCACGGTTTTTTCACGTAACAACGCCTGATGGGCGTGCACGATTATGATTAGCGAATCTAGAATCCTACACACGAGAAACCTTTAGATCGTGAAATGTTAAACAGGTGAATAATATAGTATTTTTATATGTTATACCAACATTATTCATTTATTTTTTTAATTGGTATTACCAGCAGAGGGATAGTACACACAATATCTTTATTATCACACATCACCTAGTTCCCACAACAAGTTTAAATATTTATCTTAACCAAACACATGGGCGTAATTTCAGCTTTTTAACTGAGGTGGCAAGGTCTGCCAGGGGGTCTGGGGGCTATGGACATTTTTTTTAAATTTGGCGTTAAAATAATGTAGTTTAAGCATTTTTAAAACTTTTTTACGTACCATACCAGCATACAGTGGCGTAGCCAGAAAATATGGTCGGGACTACATGTATTTCATGATATTGTACCTAGAAAAGAAGGCGACAAAGCGCCGCAGGCGAACAATTTTCGGGCCACGCCCAAAGTTCGTTTAAAATTCACCTAACTACTCGCCAATTTCGAAAATAAAATTATTACCTCTCCCCTCTGCACGGTTGGACTAAATTTGTTTTTGGTAATGTTTTTTTTTTTACTTTTTGCTGGTCCTAGCTGGCTCTTTAAAAAAAAATATTTTTTATATTTGTGAAAATATGAATATTGGTGTCAATCCAAAATTTTAACATAAGACGTACCTATATGTATGACTCTAAGCAGCGTTTTTTCATGATTAAAAATAAAGTAAATATCGCTCGCCAAAATTGAGGATTTTTCAGAAATTATTTATATTCATAATAAAGCATTCTCGTTTCTTCCCGCACTATTTTTTTTAATTATAAATTATCACACTTCTTCCATAAAAAAAGTTTCAATTAAAATTTTTACTTTAATTTTTCTCTTTAAAAATAAATAGGTACATAATTGTTTTTTGTTTTTGTTGTAAAAATATTTTATTGCATTGGGTCAAATTTTTGTTGATTTAAAATAGCTCTAAAAAAGGGAAAACGGAACAGACAAGTATACAATAATAGAAAAATACTATAAAATATTCTTTTTACTCGTTTTCCTTTAAAATTGCATCATAAATCAATAATTAAAACGATATGTGCGTCTGAAACCTTAATCTCTATATAAAACAGGACTTTTCGAAGAAAACTTTAAAAACTAAACGTTTCCTACAAGACCTTTGTAATCTAAGCCAAAGAAGACATTATTTAAAGATTTAAATTAAGAGAGAAGAAAAAGAAGAGACAAAAAATTAGGTTGCAGTTAGACTTTTAGTCCCAAGCTGCTAGGCTCGGGGGGGGGGGGGGGGGGGTGCTGCCCGGGTTGCAGCCTCCCCTCCCTCCCCCCGCCCAAATACGCCACTGCCAGCATACATGTTAAATAATTTATACCTATAATTCTGTTTATTATTTATGTGCCTTGTTATACTAAAATGTTTTATTTTTAGTCACATCGACGACAAAATCGTTTTAAAAATAAATAGTTTTTGATAATTTAACTAGTTAAGTACATTATTGTCTGCTAATTAAAATGTTTCTGAGACATGCAAGTTTAATAAAGAATCAAGATGTGCCACGTTTATAAACTGTAATTTTTCACTTGTTTGCAAGTAACTGATCTTTTTACTGCCGATTTTTGGGGTGGCAAAGCCGATTTTTGGGGTGGCAAAAGAGGGGTTTGGGAATTCTGGGGTGATAACTGCTACCCCTTGCCACCCCGTAATTATGCCACTGACCAAACATACCAGGACTATCAAGAGATGGCGCTAAAAGTTATATACATAGTACAACCCTAGAAGGTTGATAATATTGTAACATTTAGTATCAAGACGTAAATAGGATGGCTTGGTGTCGATTCATTTTACACTCTTCCCTGAGGCAAGAGCACGCCGTTTTCCCAAGCGGTCACCCTCCCAAGTTCTAACCGCGCTCGACACCGCTTAACTTCGGTGATCTGCGGGAACCGGTGCTTAATATGTCGACAGGCCCTTGCCCGATGAATATTTTAATATAATTTCTAAGAATATCTTTTTTCATAATAAACACGTATTCTCTGCTTTGTGATTTATGATTTTCAATGTATCTTGACTTCACATCAGTACCCATTATTAGTAGTGGGTCGTTCTTCTTCATTGGTGTTCTGTTCACCGGTCCGCATAAAAATCCTGACCATAACGTTACTTGCATAGCATTGTGTGCGAAATATCATGACAACAATATCTTGCTTAAATTACTATTGTTATTTTATTTTACTAAAGGCTACGCATTCTTGAAAAAGGATAATAAACTATACATACATAAATGTATATTATACAAGAAGTGTTAATATGTGTTTACTGTTTAAAGTCAACCTTGAAATATACAACTGTTCTTTCAAAGATGTTAAAATTAATACCATCACTGAAAAGATAAGAAATACGAACGCCATTCCAATTTTTGGGGAGAAGCGCCTTATTAAAACTAAAACATAATTTTTTACATAAAAATGCGATCTGCATGGGCACGCATAGAGTACATTTAAAAAGGGGGCAACCAGCCAAAAAACTGTAAAGCTTCTATTCCAAGTGACGTCGATTGAAACGCCCCCGCCATTCTTGTCGAAAGTGACTTAAAATAAAAAATCCTCGTCATTTATACTCTTATGAAAAGTAGTCTAGTTCTCGCTACTGTATTTCCAAGCCTTTTTTCAAAATTTGAGGGAGGAGGCAACCTTGCCTCTTCCTATGAGTGCCCACGGCGATCTGTATTGTGAAACTTGATATTAAGTAGGTACGTGAGCCATAACATAATATCAGTATTATCTGTTTAAAGAATGGAGACAATAACGTTTCTTGAACGGCAGTAGAGTTTTGGACTTGCGATGTCTTTATTTGTTTTGAATCACTACGTTTCAACTGGTAAGCATCTCCAGTCGTCTTCAGGTGAATACTGTGAGGCGATGGAGATGCTTACCAGGTGAGACGTAGTGATTCAAAACAAATAAAGACAATACACGTCCAAAACTCTACTGCCGTTCAATAATATCAGTATTTTGAAGAGTATAGAACAATATCAACAGATTTAACGAATAGTATCCACTAGGGTAAAATGAAGTTAAAATTACTTGGCGTTCTTTCTTTTATATTTCTAACCGGACAAGCTGTTAAAAAAAGCAGCCCAGAAGTAAATAACAATAGAATCATTTTTAATTTGAAACTGTTTATTTTCTGTTATAGTTTGTCGTTGGATTCTTCAGTTTCCTGATCCTTCTGTGCTGCGAAGGAGCTACTGCTGGTTTTAGAGCAGCTTTGGTTCCAATTCACGCCTCATTTGGTCTGACTACCTTTATGTTGGCCATTGCAGCGGCAGTAACGGGATTAACTGAAAAGGCTGTGTTCACTCTAGGGTATGTATTAGCAATAAAGGAATATTCCAGACTCTACTAGTAAATACTCATTTCATCTATCTTTAGTTAAATTAAACTGAACCCGTAGGGAGCTAGTTTGAAGCTGTAGGTAATTGTGCTTTGCCTGTTTTTGGATAAAACGTTAAAGTTACGAAATCTTTATCAATAAACAAAATGGCGAATGCGTGCCTAACCTTAACTCTGAACTAAGCTATCTGTCAATATTATTTTGATTTAGCTATTTCCTGTCATATTATATCTCATTTGACAGTTTAACAGTACCATCGCGCCGATAAAAAACTGGGACAGGAAATGTTTCTATTTTCTCCTAGACTATTAAGAATAATTTTACATCAAGCCTGGTACCAGTAAAATGTCATGAAAATTTGCATGTCAATAAAGATTGTCACTTTATGATTGACTCGTCAAACATACAATCATATATTATTTGTAAATATGCCACAATTAACCCCCCAGCAAAAGGCAATTATTTATAGTCGGTTGCGAGATAGTGTTGCTATTAGGGATATTGCAGATGAACTGGGAGTAAGCAAGAATACCGTGCTATTGGCAAAACAAAAAATAGCAAGACATGGGACTATTATTAGGAATGCAGGTTCTGGTCCCCCTAAAATATCTACTGATGATCATGATAGAAGACTGGTTAATTATCTAAGGGATCATCCCTTCGAAACTGCAATCAAGGCAAAAGAAGAGACGAATTTTCCAGGTTCTGCAAATACCGCTAGAGACAGGGTTCGAAATTCCGATATACGAAGCCGTTGTGCTGCCAATAAAAATTTTTTAACGGAAATAAATAAACAGGGCAGGTTAGAATTTGCACATGAATATATTAATCAAATAAATTTATGGGAAACAGTTATATTTTCTGACGAGAAAACTTTTTAGTCATGCAATAATGGGAGAATTCGGGTGTATAGGCCTTCCGGCATGCGGTATGATGAGAGATACACCCACAAAACCAACCAAAGTGGGCGTTTCTCCATAAATGTTTGGGGCTGGATTAGCGCTAGAGGACCAGGACTTTGCCAAATCGTCGAAGGAAGACTAACTGCAGCAGTATACGTTAATATACTAAACGAAGTGATGATACCATCGGTAAACGCTGTATACGGTCAAAATTACACATTTCAGCATGATAATAAATTTTCTCCAAGAAAATAACATAGCAGTTCTTCCCTGGGCTTCGAATAGTCCCGATTTGAACCCGATAGAAAACATTTGGGGTGCCATGGTCAAATCTATGTATAAACATGATTTTCAACCTAGAAACAGGGATGAATTACGTCATAGGATAAATCAAGCTTGGGATGAAATAACTGTCGAATTATGTAGAAACTTAGTTTTAAGTATGCCACAAAGGCTCCAAAAAGTAATAAACAGAAATGGTTCTATGACCAAATATTAATTTTGTGTTGTTTTGACAAACTTTGTGTTCGCAATTTTTTTCTTTTTATTAAATGTATTTTATTACCTGTATTAGCTTTATTTATTATTTTGTGGTAACGGTAAATATAATAATTTATAAAATATTTGACTTTAAAAAAATCTAATAAATTTACTTTATCCATATTATATGATGTCTCTCAAATTTAACCACCCCGTATCGAAAAATACAAAACATTCCATTATGTAACCTAGGTTACTTTTTAAATTTTGAATGTTTTTCCTTTTTAGCTCTAGACACCTTTTATAGTCTAGGGGATATGTATTTCTTACATTGTTTTTGTAAATCTCTTGTCCCAGTTTTTTATCGGCACAATAGTACATTGTACATTGATCGGTAAATTAAGGGTGAATTCTATGGACAAATTCGATGAAATAATTTTTTTATGTAATGAGAGTTATACAAGTGGAATCTGTTATATTTCTTTAGAATAAAATATCTACAAAAATAGTTTAAAGACATCAAACATCCTCTTGTTGAGTAATAAACATATATAATTATCCTTATAATTATGTCCTATAAAGGAATTACAGTCTCGGTCTTGGTTATTATAATAATCATAGGTTATATTTTTTATTAATTGTTATACCATTTGAACATTTAAATCACGGCTAAAAGTTTAATATGCATGCGAAAAATTACGGCAGGACATATTAAAGTAACGAGTATAGTATATTATGTCGTAGTGTCTACTGATAGACTTTGAAAAAGGAAAAACTTTTTTATTAGTAGCTATAGAAAAAAAGTTATTCTTTAAAAAAAAGTCTGCTTGTGTTAAAACTACAATTTCGAATATCAGATTTGCGATTACTATACAAGGTTCGTCAGAAACAACATTTTTAATTTTTTGGATTTTGTTTTGAATTCCTTTATTTATTAAATCAATATTGATTGTTCTGAAACTACAATTTCGAATAACAGATTTGCGACAACGACAGGGTTGGACAGAAAAAAACATTTTTTATTGTTTATAATTTATGATCGAATAATTTAATGCATTAATAAAAACACTTCAAAAGTAGACAAAGAAAAATAGTTTTTTACAACGAAATTGTTATTCGGCCCGATATAAAATCATATTTTAAGTAAGAAGGCAACAATCGCTGTTTGTTTTTACGTAAATTTATTTTAAATGAAATCCAAAAAACTAAAAATGTTTTTTTCGGACGAACCCTGTATAGTAAATCTGATATTCGAAATTGTAGTTTCAGCACAAGCAACGTTTTTATAAAGAATGACTTTTTCTTCTATACCTACTAATAAAAAAGTTTTTCCTCTGCCAAATTCTATCCGTGGACACACTGTATAGAGGGAAATCCGTTTCATGAAAAGTCTAGGCATTTCACATATTGGTACGCTATTTGTCGCAGATTTTCGTGAAACCAATCTGAAGAATATTATGGTATTTTCGCGAAACGCCTACCTTTAAAAAACGACGGATCGTGTAGAGGTATCTACTTAGTTCACTATAATAAAACGAAAGAAAAGCCCTGACAACAGGAATAAGAACAACAACAGTAGAAATTTTAAAATGCATTGGAATTAACACATTTTAAACAATAACACAATGACATTTTATATTTATTTATGAACAATACCACAATAAAACATAATACATAAGTTCTAAACGGTAGACTTAATCTGTGCACAGACTAAATTGTCAGTTGAGAAAAGAAAACAATAAAGATTAAATATGGCATGCCAAACTAATAATTTGCAGGATCAAATTAGATTTCACTTTTTATTATGTCTCTACTTTTGTTTAGTACTCAACAATAGGAAAACATTATTTTTTTGTTATGGTCATGCTTGCATGATTTAAATGGATGAGTTTATGTGCATTTTTAGAGATAATTAAAATGACGAATTACTGGAATATTTTATATTACAAGGAATACAGGTGTTATAAAAGCTAACAGTGCTTTTTTTATATAAACATTGCGTAAGAATATGTTTATTCTCCATTTATAGCCCGATAACAATTAAGAGAGGTGCTCTCAAAAATTTAAAAAGGGAAGAGTTTTGTTTCCCTTCCTTCATCGAATTCTATCCCTGGACGCGTTTCGTCATACCATGACTCATTAGTAGGGCTAGAAGTCGACGAGTGAAGAGAAACTGTCTACTGTATCAACAGTCAAAAAATATAATGTTTACAGTACCCAATTTACTAATTTTTTAAAATACAAACATGTAATGTAACTTGTGTAGAATTTTAGTTGATCAATGAAAAACTCTTTATTGAATTCTCGATAAAAAAGTATGTATATCGAATGATTTAGCTTATACTGGCTGTAAGCTTCTCCTTGAACCTCCCCCCCCCCTGCCAAAAATATGATAATATTATTTCATCATGTTAATTCATAGGGAAACAATAAATAAATTTGGTAAATCTACCGATAATTTAGGAGGATTGGCAACACTGCCGGCATCTCTCTTACCGCATTCGTTACCTACTAATCCACGCGCTCTCATGTAATGTGTTCGGTTGCGCATTCTCTGCGGCAGCTCCTTTCTGACGAACGCATAAAATCAGCGACCTCGGACGACCCCTTTCCACCCGCTGTGTAACTAAAAACACGCTGAAATCTCGTTGATTTATCCGCGAAGGTATCGCGACAAACAGCAAAGCACCAATGTAAAGTGGGAGACCCGGCAAATAGATCCGATCACGTTTAAATTTGCCATGTAAAATAGTGGCTTTTTTTGACCCAATTAAAAAAATAAAATAAACAAGATTTTATGTTTTTACCAATGGAAAGGTGGTATCTATGTGGGGGTAAGAAAGTTATTTGTATGCAAAAAAAATCAGGAAAAAATATACATAAGCAAATGAAAACCATTAAAATTATTGTTTTATTTCATTGTATTGTTGTTTTTGAATATAACTTTCTCACACTTCTCAATATCTGTGAGCCCAAATTTAAAAAGTTTTTATATCTAGAATAAGGACTGAACGGACATCAACTGGCAAACACAGTTCGCAAATTTAAAACTAATTTATTGGTAATAATCTCAAATATTATTCTGTTTTAAAGAAATCTAAACTTTTTACATGAATTTAGATCGAAAAACGATCCGAAAACTTTCTATTTGTGTAAGTGAATTTAATTTTGGGTAATAAGCCTTGCGGTATTTAAAATTAGTCAAAACTTTTTATAAAGAATAACTTTTGGTCAAATCATCAACAATAAAAAAAAAAATTTCCATTTTTTGTCAACTGAAAATCTACACAAGCTGTATTCATAGTTATCGTTCTCTGACAGTGACAGTACACACAGTTTTGACTGTGAAGGGGATATCTCTTTTTTCTTGACAATCAAAGAAACCCAAGGAAAATTCAAAAAATTTTACATCGGGCTGCGCAAAGAATTTTATTAATAATTAACTAACCAGCCAGTTTGACTGTGACATACATGACATTGGCAGAAATAACTTTCTCACAATCATACTGGCTCGGTTACTGTAATTTTTAATTTACTAATCAGGCACTTTTGATTGTAAGTACATAATACCTGTCAATGTCATTTATAACATATTCAAACTTGCTGGTTAGTTAATTATTGCTAAAAATATTTGTGCAACCCAACATTAATCTCTCCACCCCCCTCCAATTATTTAAATAAATTCAATTATAGATAATTATTTAAACATGTGTATGACAACCTGTAGCCCATGTAATATTTATTTTAATTCGCACGATTTAGATAGATACGTATTATGTATGTAGATATATTATCTACATTCGTAAAATATACATATTAGACATATTGTTTGTAATCAGGCAGCATGATTTGAAATATACGAAACATGCTTTAAACTGACTGAGAAACAGCTTTACGCTATTCATGGAATGTAGTTATATTATTGCAAAACCTTCATTAATTTTACTATTTGTACTTGGATACCGGGGATAAAGAAAAAATGCCGTAATAAGTTTAGGGACCTAGACCAAAATACTTTTTATATACTTATAGAAAGGACGATATAATCCCAGTCTGCTTCACCACTAAAAGTTTTACTTCACTCTACAGCACATATTTTAAAGTAAAAAAATGTTCATTTCATTACCAGTAGCTAATCAAAACCCACAGCTAAATCCAGACGTATTTAAAAGAAAGGAAAATAGTTTCTAAGCAATTCATGGAACAGTGAAAAGAACTTCAGTGTTAAAGACATCAATAAGTCTAATCAATAAACATATTTTTTAAATGAAGGATTTTCTTAACATTAGAAATTCACTTTATTATGATTGTTTTTATTATAGCCTCTCGATTTAAAAATAGTGAGTGAGAAAGAATATCTAGCCCTTTCATTTTGACACTTTGACGGGTCCAGGTGTGGGAATATTTTTGAAGGGGGGGGGGGGGTCTGACAACCCCTGTCTTGCAGATATTTGATTTGATGATTTGCAGATTGTTGATGTTGTTTACTAACCGTAGTCGAAGGCTGTGAGTCTCGCGATAAACATGAAATTCTCACATTTTTTTTTATGAATAGGCCTCTATTGTGTCGTTCTCACTCCTTGCTCTATTTCAAGCACTCCGGCTGCGCCGTCGTTTTTGCAAAATCACGCGTGTTTTAATGACCTTAATATCCACTTATACTTCAATATACTATTATTGCTATCGCCAGACCAGCATCTTCAATGTGATATGGAAATGCAGTTTGTTCGTGATGACTCATTGACTAGTGTTTCAACTGTGTACAAACATAACACTGACATATTTTTGACATAACGAATTAACAGAAGTTTTGTAAAGGCCTGGTAGAAATACCTGTATACCAATACTTTAAATAACGGTTTGTGCAACTTTCTTTCAGGTGTATTGTTGTAAGAAGTCAAGGCTGTATGTTATATGATCGTTCATAAATTAAAACTTTTATAAAGTAACAATTATACCACTTTTAAAGTTGACTTTACTTGGTATCTCATTTTTGTGTTGCCATTATTATGTCAAAGCAAAATCAATGATATATTGTGTTGTATAACTTGTTTTTCTCTCGGTTTCTAGTCTAATAAAAATTTTTGTGATGGATAATACTGACTCTGTTTACATGGGCGCCTAAAACTTTAACTCGTGGGGAGTAGTTGTTTGCCAAAAGTATTTCTGTTTAACAGTTTTCAATTTAAAATTTTTTAACTGCCCTGGTTTGGTAAAAAAGCAATAAGTAAGCCTGAGTCGGTTTAAAAAAAATCGATTTTTCTGTGATTTTTGCTGCTAGAAGATATTTTAAATATTGATTTCCTTTTTCGTATAATCTTTATATGGTTTAAACCTGGAATTTTTCTATATTTACTTAATCTGTAACAGGTTACGCCAAACATTGCCTTTAATAAGCATTCAGCGAACGCAAATATCCATCTAAAGTCACTTCGCTTATTGGTATTTACGTCCCGGCCTTGAGCCTTGTTTTAACCAATTTAGATTAATGTGTTCGTTTTTCGTCCGCCATCATTTCGCTACTAATAGTGCGGTACACCGCACTTCTTTTGTTAACTGATAAAACACTTTAGAAAAGTCAATTTTGGAAAAAGCATTACGTACACTGCCTTTTACCAAATCACGGCAGATATTGTTTTAATTTTTAAACTTTCTGCAATAACCCTATTTCTTAAAAATAATATATTTGACGTGTAACGTAAGTCCTGTGACTATGCTTACGTCATTTTTAAATTTTTTTGGAGAAAAAGAAAAAAAAAGAATTAAATTTTACTTTACCGACAAATAAAAAAATGATAGGATGCTAAAATTTTTACAGAATTTGGGTTTTATACAGGATTATTTCTAAACTGATTCTTTTTTTTCAGCTGTGTATAGAAGGCATTAAAATAAACAACATTTTCAAAAAACTTAAAAATAAGGTACTCATATTCATTTATTACACTATAGGTCAAATACGGTCCTGCCTAACTTAAACAATGTTTTCGAAGTTGTCACCATTAACTTCAATACAACGGTCTGCTCGACGTAACCACTGTTCCGTAAATAACTGACCACCGCTCCGTAAATTGTATGACTAATAAGACAAACAACATAAAGTATAGCAGGCTACGTTTTGATGACCAGGCCAGCACTTAAATTTTTTACTTCTGTATCTCGCGTATTTTGAAAAAAGGTATTTGAAAATTTTGTTTATTTTAATGCCTTCTATACACAGCTAAAAAAGAAGTATTAACTTAGGAATCACCCTGTATTTTTGTGGTACAGTATTATTTGTAAATGTGTTCCTTTATGTAACATTTCATTATTGTTTTGTCCTTTTTATACTTTAGGGGCCATTACTCAAACTTTGTCGAAGAAGGTATCGTGATGAACACGATAGGTGTCAGCCTGATTGCCTTAGCCATAGTAGTAATCTACATTCTGCAGAGGGACGATTTCAGATATAGGGCGCATATCCTGATTCGGTCTGGAGACCTTTAAATATTGTGTATAAAAATATTCACCGAGTGTTCAAAATGATTTTTTTTTTGGAAATAATTGGGTATTATTAAGATTTAACATACAAAGTTCATTCATTGTTATTACTAAGTGATAATTGTGAACGAAACTACTACAACGAAAAGTCCGTGCATTTTTTTTTGTATCCGGTTTAGTTTTATACCTATCGCATTTTTAAACTAAGCAATACCTGCCATAAAAGTAATCAGGTATCTGATCTGTCTCTTTCATAAATTAGGTAAATTAGACAAGAAAACCACGGAACCGCACTTTTCCATCATTTAAGGGGTAGTTGTACATATTTTTAGTGCTTAGGTAATACCTATTCATAAAGTAATACCTACTCATACAATGCACTAAAGTGTATAGGACACTACTCTTACGTCATAATAAATGAACTAAATTATATCGCAAAATATATTTGCAATTCTGTATACCTAACCATTTATACAAATATTTTTTGAAAAATGCATATTAGAAATAATTTCCTTATTCCTGAAACATTATGTACAAAATGCATTTACCGGAGATTTTATACAATGATAAAAGATATTATTAATAGGTAATAATTAAATATAATGTTTTAATAGCCTAACCTGATTTAATAACCACTTTTTTATTTCCATGTCCTGTTGCTTATTATAAGCAATATCTATTATATATTTAGAACTTTCCTTGATATTTTAAAAATAGTGTGTTGTATTTTTATACACACATTTTATTTATACGGTTTTAATATAATAAATAATATATTTTTGTGTAGATAAGTTTGTTTAAACAGAAGAAATATATATATTATTAGTGGACATATAGTAGATATTTTTAAAAATAAAAAATATGTGTAAGAATATTTGGCATTAATATTAAATTTTTTGTCTTTTCTAAAATAAGAATTTGACCACTATTAATCTTTGCTACTAGTTCTTCATCTTTAAAGATAAGAAGATTTTTATTTGTTCCTTTAGGAAAATTACGGATTCTTAGAAAAATGTAGAAATTTCCATAATTTTCATAGATAAAAATAGTATATTGTATACCTAGTAGGAAAAGCTGAACATTCCCGGACGACCGTAAAGATTGTAGTCGAGGCGCAAGCCGAGACTGACAATACGGAGTCCGGAAATGTGGCTTTTTCTACGAAGTATACATATCTACTATTTTTCCGTCAATCGAAAATTATTAAATTTTGAAATAATTATTATTAACTTTGTTTACAAATAAAAAATGCCATTAAATATTTGTGTAACTATGGAAACACAGTAATATTGAATTGTCAAGCTTAACACATTTTAGTTTTCAAGTAGCCGTATAGAAATAACATTTCCTTACAGTATAATAATAAATATTTCCTAACAGTTATTTTCTTTCAAAAATATTATCAAAAATGTCAATATTTCCCATCGATTTTCGGAAAAGAAAATTATTCTTATCTCCATATGTGGACAATTAGTAACCCAGAGATTGATTGTTGGACAAGTTTTATTTTATAAGAAAATATCTGCAAAAAACACTGAATTTATATGCTCTGAGGTAGCATATAAGTGATTGAAAACCCTTAAGACACTCTAAGATCTAACTATACTACAATTTATCACAAATTGCTATAATTTTCAAAATTATACACCCTCGGACAAGAAAGCACAGAATTTTTGCTAAGCCTGATCCTTCATAACCTTTTTATTTCTAATCCGATTTTATGTTAATATATATAGTAAATACGCATCGGTACATTGAGTATATTATTATTTAAGATGCTGTCGCCCCATTTGTTTTTTTAATCGATGAACAATTTAAAAGAAAGCTCGATAATTCCATATTGCACGCGTGAACTAAATATTTAAATGCTATTGGTATTTGACGGTTAGATTGGCCTGTAGTGTGTCCGGATTTAAACTTGATTGAATATTTCACCAACAGTCATTTTACAGGAGCGAAGTTTTAATTAAAAAAAAAAAGATTTAAACACAATTTTTTTAAAAATTATTTATACACATTGATTAACCCTGGTATAACACCCTATCAAACATGACCTATCATTAAATACATATGACACAACAGAACTGAAAGAATCTGATTAAATATAAAAAATTTATAATGGATCAAACTTGGTAAATAATCCAGAGTGGCGGTTTTCTATTTAAAAATGTAGTTATATTAGTGTCTTTTTATCGACACACTGTATATTGATTTTTGACTTTATTTGTTTAAAGTTTAGCTTTACTCAAAACTTTAAATGAATGTAGTAGCTAAGATTTTTTTTGTTAATTTACTATTTTATTTAAACCTTGATATTATAATTTATGTTTGTCCAGTTGTATGTTTTAGTCTAGATTTTATGTAAATTTTGTTTGTATGTCTCTGTTTATTTTTTTGTTCGTTTAAGTATATATGTCTGATAGTTATAGGATATCGTAAAAATATATAGTATTTGTATAGATAAATGAATTTTGGCTTGGAAAAAAAATTAAGTAATCGTGTTTCTTGCGTAAAGGTTAGTCAGGCCGTATATTTTATTTAATTAATTATTAATCGATTTCAATTGGCCAAACTATATATTAAAATTAATTTTTACGACATCCTATATATTTAGTTTATAATAGCGTATTTTCCATTTTAACGAATTTTATAATCAATATGATCGCTTTTGATTACAAAAAAACTATCAAAAATAAAACCATATTAAGTTTAAAAAAACGGCTTTTTGTTTGTCATTCCTTATTGTACAAATTGTATTATTTGCCTTTGTGCTTTTGTAATTGTTTCGATTTGCTTTTATTCTCTAATTGGCTTTCTACGCTCTCAATTGGAAAACACGCTTTTACACATCTTAATGCATGGTTCATCTTTTATTTCCTTTGTGTTGCATGATTCGGCACGTTCTTTTAATATGTATTTGGAAATCGGCATTTGTTAATTGAAGGTTTAGAATCTCATTAGTGTAAATATTTCGGTTTTTGCATTAATTTTTACTAATTAAAGATGTAGACTGTAAATACACTGCGTTCATTGATTATGGAATATTAAAAAAAGTAGGTACTTGAATTTCAAAAATTCATATTACCATCAAAATTCAATCAATCCGGTCCATTTTCAGTTTTATAAGTAGGCTGTCTAAAGACCACTAAGTCCCGGTTGTACCTACTATTAAAACTTAAGTACGAGTTTCTCAAAGCTCGACCTAAAGTTGAACTTGGTTCAAAAAGGTAACTTTGTTGTATAATCAATTTCTAACCACAGGTGGGATCAATAATTAAATCACCATGCTGGCAATGGTTACGTTGTCAAAAAACCATCAAACTTTATAGGTTGCCAAAGTTTGTGGTATTTACAATTCGCAGCTACTTTTTCCGTGTATTCGAACACAAAACTGTATGCAAATTTTACTTTCATAGAAGAATGTCTGTGCTATTAGCTTTTGTCAAGGAATTTAATGGTATTTTGAAAAATAAAAAAGCAGATAATAGTACTAATAAAGAAAAAATAGAATGTTAAAAAAACATTGAGACTAAATTTAATTACGAAAATTTGAACATGATCAGGTCTCGGTCTGTAGTTTTGGGGCCGTAATCGAATGTTTTCTATAGCTCCTAGTACAACCATAAAATCTTTATCATCCGATTCGTCTGTTAAATCCAGAAAATGTTCAACCTCATTATTCGCATTCATAACTTTAAAATATTATTACCACAAATTTTAAAGTAAAAAAGAATTTATAAGGTTTGTTTTATTCGGTTATATGTCATCAGTCATTATTAACTTGGTTTAAGCTTAGAAAATTGACAACTTACCTGAAGAATGATAGCTCAGCAGAGTTAAACTTTAGGCCGTGCTTTGCAAAACTCGTACTTAAGCTCTTATTGTACAACTGGATCTTAAGTGCCTAATATTCAAAAATTTACTTACTAGTGGGGTACTAAGTTATAAAATAGCAACATCGTAATCATACGTATCTTAGTACAATTAGGGAATCAAAACCACATGATTTAATATGGCGGTTGGATGGCAAAAAGCGTTGAGTCGCCAGTTAAATGCCACCAGCAGTGTTATTTTTATGGTCACGTGTACCAGTTACAAAACAATTTTGCCTTCCAGCCGCCATTTTTGGCCAAATTCAATAGTTTTGTCTAGGGTAATTGATCTGAGCATTTACTATGGTTTCATTTATTATACCGTATTGGCAAATTCGAATCTAGGGTGCAAAATCTCTAATGCAACCAAAAGGTAAAGCACATATGGGCAAAACCTTCAGTTAAAAAGAGACACCTAACTACTCTCCTACATTTCTGAAAGGGGGGATATGTGCGTTGTGTAGCCGAGTCGACGTATGGATTGCTTCCGTAACTGCTTCGACCGCGTGTTCTAAAGAATGGAAGATGGGAGGTAGGGGATAGCGTGTTCTCTGTTTAACGTATTAAACGCTACTTATAATCTCTGTCTGAGGCGTTTATATCGGCACCCTAGATTCGAGATTGCCAATACGGTATAAATAATTTTTTCTCAGTAAAATTGACTCCATATTATTAACATAAAACAAAATAATAAATAAATTATTAATATAAAAAAAATGTTTGCAAGACTATATTTGAAAATATCCTTACAATTTATGATTTATCGGAATCAAGTTGGACATTTAATACCATCCTAGTCTCTAGGGGGACTTTTTCTAGTCAGTCTTTTTATTCAAAACTCGGACCTGTTGACTTTTTTGAGTTGCTCTTTTATAATTAAACATCTAATATAGTCTTACAATCTTAGATTTTTTTCTGAAATATTAACCCCTTTAAAACAAAACAGTTAAAAATTACGAATGCAAGCAATAAATGAAATGGACTTTGAATATCTATATACATAGTTGAGCCGAGTTGAGATAAACTAAATTTTATCACAACACTGTATATTCAAAACATTAAGAAATAATGAAGAGCTACTTAAACATCAACATTGAACAGTCTATCGCGTTTTTAAATTTTGGATTGTTTGCTAGAACATAAGCCAAGTTTTGACAATATTATTAGAATAATCGAAAAGGATATTCGTATTTTGCATTGCTCGTAACTTTTTAGATGTATATACAGGGTGATTCCTAAGTTAATACTTCTTTTTTAGCTGTGTATAGAAAGCAACATTTTCAAATACCTTTTTAAAAAAAAACTTAAAAATAAAATCCTTACATTCATTTATTACACTATGGATCCAATACGGTACTGCCTAACTTGCCCGTTGAATAACATTAAGAAAACTTCTGGGTGTAGGATAAGCCCGCAAAGGATAACGTTCTGCGTATAATCTCGAAGCAGCAGCTGCACTTTGACGAGACTCACCGTAAATTAGCACCATATCTACTAGTTCATTGTTTTCAAATTTTACCATTTTTACGTGTCACCAATTTAAAATTAACTTGCTTCAAAAAAACACACCGCAGGAGATTGCCAAATAAATAACTGACCACCGACCCGTAAATTGCATGACTAGTAAGACAAAAACAACATAAAGTATAGCAAGTCACGTTTTGATGACTAAGCCTGCACTTAGATTTTTTACTTGTGTATCTCACCTATTTTTAAGTTTTTTGAAAACACGTATTTGAAAATGTTGTTTATTTTAATGCCATCTATACACAGCTTAAAAAGAAGTATCAACTTAGGAATCACCCTGTATATTTGGCCTTATTTAAGTAAGTATATGAAATTTCTAACACCCGGTTTTCTAATGTATACATAAATTACCAATCGGAGAGAATATAACAAGAGTCATTAATGTCATATAAGACCTGTTTCAGTGTCAAAAAATTAAAATCCATCTAACTGGTAACATAAAAGCTCCAGTTTAACATAGATTAACAGTGTAATATTAATTTTGATAACTTGTCACCATTTATCTGCTTAGTACAATATTTTATACTACGTTGAGAGACAAGATCAAAGAACTTTTTACAGCATTAGTTTCTTCTACTCTTTGCATATACTTTGTAAAAAGTATTTTACCATTACAATGAGAGACCGGACCGTGGAGCTTTTTACAACATTAACATTAGTTTCTTCAACTCTGTGCATGTACCTTGTAAAAAGTATTTTAATGAGAGACTAGACCAAAGAACTCTTTACAACATTAGTTTCTTCAATTCCTTGCATGTACGTTGTAAAAAGTCTACTTTTACCTTTGGTTTTATACGCTTTTATTAATCACATTATCATGCCTGTTTTTATTTCAATACTTTACTACAACTTTATTTTATTTTAAGAACAATGTTTTAAAGGAATTTAAACAACATGAAATATAAATTAAAACTGAATAAGAAACTTTTTTACAATTCGACCTACGATTTTTTTTTTGGGAATGGCAAGCATGATATAAATAAGTAGGTAGTAATATAAAAGTAGGCAAGATAAGTGGAACACTATAAACTTACTAAAGAAAGTTGATCAAGATATTTACTTTTTCCAGTAACATGTTTGCAATCGTTCTTCTACTATTTTGTTCTATAAATTAATATATCGTAAGATAAAAAACACGATATTAAAGTCCCATGATGGAATAGATCCCGCATGTCAAAAATTATTACATTTGGCACCTCTAATGCGTTTACAAAATGTTAAATTCAAAAAATAATCATACAATTAATCTTGTTTTCGACATTGCCACCTACACTTTCTGCGAATTCAGAGGCTTCTCTATAGAGATTTTTTATAATGAATGTATATTCAGAGCCTCACATTCTCATCTGTTAAGAATTTACGTAACCAGCAGTGAAATAATGCCTTGTCAGTAAAAAAGATTTTTTTCTACTCTCACATGGATATTTGCTATTTCCTTTACACTTAAGTGACGAGAAAATTAGGCTATTTCAGTTAACTGTACGGCAAAATTTCATATTCATTACTGTCAGTGCTGAACAGTGTTGCAACCTTTAAAAATAAAATTTTCCATTTTTAAAGAAAAATTTCATGAATGCGTACTACCTCTTGAAAAAGTATTTTTTAACAGATCACAATCACAAGTAGTGATCCTACGAATATAATACTGAGTAAAAATGTCCCTTTTCCCCTTGTAGACAGCGCCGACCTATCATTCCTCTGTGCTTTGAATCTTTATGTCTCACGAATCCGGAAATTTTTTATTAGTTGACAATGTTGTAATGAAAATTAGATTCCTCTGTGGCATCCTTATAAAGTACTGACCAATCACAGTTTACTGTATTTACTGAGGATCCGCCTTCTTTTTCAAGACACTATAAATTAAATAATAATAATTATGTGGATGTATATGGTACAACATGTTATTAATTTGTCAATATTACAAATTATTTACGCATCTATTAATAGTTTTTATTAATAATGCAACCTGCTGAATGTGTAAAAAAAACTAATTTTATGTAGCATTATTATTGAGTTGGTTTTACCATAATTGTTAACATGAGCATGTAGCCGAAATGGCAAAACGGCGAACTTTTACAAAAATTTTTAACATAAGGTTTGTAAGTTTGATCGTAGAAAAAATATCAACTCCAGTGGGTTCATAGCGCACTCGGAAGTTTTCTACTTCCTCGTGAGATTCACTCTGAAAATTGCGTTCGCTGTGACTCGTCATTAGGTTACCTTGTAAATTAAAGACGTGCAGGGTCGATTCCACGGCATACTTTGAGCATGTTTTTTAAATCTTACCATACCTACTAACGGGCTATGGTTCTTTACTGGTAAGTGCACCACCACCCAATTTTCTATGTAAATAGCACATTTAATCATTAACCAGCTAACTACTAATCTTCGCTTACAGGGACAAGTACTCTCAATGGACCGATGAGGGAATCGTCATAAACGCGTTAGGGGTTTGCCTGATTGCATTGGCCATCCTGGTTTCCTTCGCTGTTCGCAGCCCCACTCTCAAGGCTGATGTCAAGGTAGGTTCACATAATGTAGAGTAGCCGTGGACCGTATTAATTTAGGCGAAATGTAACAATTTTTTGATAAATATAAGTGGCTAAAGTTACGGTACCGGGTACCAGTACCAAAATTATTTTAATATTTGTTGGATACTTTTATAGAAGATTTTACTTTATACCGAAATATAAACAATCTGCCAATATAGGAACGAAATAGCTACGAAAAAAGTAAAAATCCAAATGCTCCAAAACGGTACATCTTATATGGGAAAAATGTCTCGACTTCGTGTCTCTTTTGTTATTCTGCCACGGGATGTATTCTTGACCAGAGATTGCCATTTTTGGAGGTTAGTTTTTTAAGGAATAATGTTCTCACTTTAAGAATTTATCCCACAAATATTTTATTAAGAGTGAAGTCCAGTGATACATTAGCATACAAAAAGAGGTCAAATACTCGTCCTTGAGTAGCAATTACCTATAGTTTTGAACTAAAGAAATTATGAATAATGGTACATGTGACCATAAAGATGACATTGCTGGTGGGATTTAACCGGTGATTTTTTGCCAACAACGGCCATATTGGATCACGTGGTTTAGATTCCCTAATTACACAGTCATAATAAGCGAGTTCGGTTTTACCATCAGATTTGTCAGAGTATTCAACGCCCCTTCGTTTAATGTTTCAGAGGACAAGAATAAATCTGAATGTCGTTCGTTTATTATATCTACGAGCAAATCGTCGGAGAATTTCAACAGATTTCCGAAAGACGGAATTTTGAAAATTTAACCGTTGGCGTTGTTTCAAGGATGAGGATTACCTTACCTTTCGTTAAATTCGCCAAGAAAATTTGTTTTTGCACTTTACAAATAATATGATATGAATCCAACCAAATTTTTTGTTTAAACTTTACAACTTTACAAAATTCTTAGGTTAGAAAATAAAAATAGAAACCATCAAGATCTTTCAGTTAGTACGAAACTGTCTGAATCCTCCGTGATTACATGATCTAAAAATTTCATCGGTCTCGTCTCATCCTCATCTGAGAGGTAAAAACCGAACTTGCCTATTATTATTTAACTTTGAAGTGGGTTTTCTGATTTGACGTTTAAATCGATCTCTATCTCCGTTTTAAAATTACAAAATTATAGTCTTCTTTCTCCAGAATATGGTCGGTTTTAGGTGATTTTTATATTGTGTGGCTTTACTGTAGTCATCTGTAGTGCAACAAAAATAACTGTGTTTCTCTTACCGATTTTATGTCGATAAGAACTTACGGTGCCGTGCTTGTGATAAATGGTAAATGTCACAAATACGACAGGCAATTGTCACATCTTTCTATTGCCGTAAGATTATTGTAACATTGTTACACAGCTAACTCGATTTAAATGAAATGAGTGAGTCAGAATTCCTAGCCATTTCAATTAGGCACTTTGGCGGATGCAGATGCGGGAACAGTTTTAGTAGAGACTCTGGGACAAGTGGCGACCTCTCCCCTGCAGCTATTTGCGCGGCAAACGTCGAATTATCACTTTGGTTGTTTTATGAACAGGCCTGAATTCTGTCTCCCTCACTCCTCAAATCACAGAAAGCTTTGAATTGTAAATTTCATTGTAAAATCATCAATACAATAATGCTAACTTTCTGTGTTTTAGACGGCCATCGTTGACCACATATAGGACGGAGCGCCCTTATGCGCCAAAGCCTCGGAGTCGAACGCAACAGTTATCACAGTGGCTCCCAGCGAGCCGGAACGCTTTTGAACCATCACGGTGGGGTCTGACTGTATTACTAAGTTCTAAGGCTATTTTTGATTTCATATTTAGTGTAGCAGCATGTCGTATATGTTGATGTCATTGAAAACAATGAATATTAACGGAATGGACCTAAAAATGACGGAAAATAGTACTGTTTTGACAGTACTACTTAACCAATGCATATGTGTGTAAGGAATCTTCAGTAAATATACCCATTTCACAATAATTAGGCACCAGTACTCGTCAGTTCAGTTTAAAGAAAAGTATGATTTACTTTTTACTACAAAAAGTTGTAAAAGATTTACAACTCGTGCTCATTTTGTTATTGACTTGATTATAGTCTCTCAGACCAAAAAGAAAAAAAAATAGCTGAATATAGTCATAACTGATTTCACAAAATATTATCTTATTTTGAAATAATTTAACAATTCTCTATAATTTGTGGCACTGAATTTTTTTATTTAAGTGCAGATATTGGTAAACATCATATATTTTGTAATAAAAATTACTATAAAGACAAATTTAGAAATTGATTTGCTACAGTTCTACATTGTCACAAAAATAAGCCATAGAACGATTAATTACCCTATAAAGTAAGCTGCGAAGGATTTTTAAAAAAATAATAGACAAAACTGCATTAAACTATTGTATAAATACAGGTTAAATAAAAAAATAAATTTTGTTGTGCTTTACACTATACATCTGTAACATTGTAACAATTGCCCATTTGACATGTTAATATAAGGATTCCTATGTAAGCAACCTTTACTGCCAAATTGTAAAGATAAGGTAAATATCGGTTATGTCACTTTATACTTATAGACTTTAAGGTGACAAAACTGGTTACAATTTTATGTAATATGTATGTTGAATTGGTTCTTGGTAGTGTTATTTTACAGACCCCGCCCGCGTTTTGATTTGTAAGATAAGTTAACAAATCTTTTTTTAAAAGTTGCACCGAGGTAGCTTTAATTGCTTTAGTGACTTACCGTAAAGTCGGAGAACTTGAGTCGGTGAGTAGCTTGCAATAAAGTTCAGTTATTTCCAAAGACACGCCGTAAAAATATTTGAGGACTTGTTTGAATTAAATGAAACTTAAAGAATAATTTTATAAAAAATGGTACGATATGGTTTTTAAGTACGAAAATTGTTGTTCTTAGTTACATTGCCCGTGTCAAGTCACCCAATTTTACGGTAAACTTTATTTGCATGTATGTGATAGTGTCCAGAGGTAAGATAAAAGACAAAAAAGTTAAAAAGATATTAATATTAACATAAAATAATCGTCAAAATAAGTAAAAACGCAAAAATCAAAGTCATTCCAAAAATCAAAATATTATTGTGTTCTTTTGAACAGCCAAAATGAAAAGACTGGGGTTTTCATCCGTCGGGTTATGTCAGTGATAAGTAACCGCCAAATCTTTATTTATTGTTATTTTTTGAATGAATATTATATATTTTTTGGTTCAACTAGCTCAAAAGAGCTATTCCCACATACAAAATGAACTAGTTCATGACTTCAGAGATAGGGATGGTCTGATCGAGGTCTGAGATAAGAAGAATAGAAACGTGAACGAAACGATAATTAGCAATTAAGTTTTTTGTTCTTGGTTTTTTCAAAGTCCAAGAACTTTTGAGATTCGAACTAGTGTAAGCTAAACACGCTCTTGTTCGTAAGTAATATAAACGGGCTGTAAAATTTAAAAAATAAACTGTTTCCCGTACCTCGTCATATCCATCCCCAGACACGTTTCGTCATATCACGGCTCATTATTAGGGCCAGTGGGTTTCGCTTCTCACTGTTCAATATGATATGACGAACGCGTCTGGGGATATATCTGACGAAAGAAGGGAAATAACTTTTTAATACTTCATTTCTTTGCTTCAGAACTTTATATCGACGACCTACGAGTTTTAGCGCTTCCTAGCGGAGACGCTTGTAATTGTGACTAATATATGTCTTACAAGGGATTTGCTACTGCTTTGGAAGTGTCTGATAACGGTAAGGTGTCGCTACTCGCAACATCTTACCGTTTAGTTACTAAAGGTTTCGTGAACTAGTCTTTTTGGTGAACGAGAACGATTGAACTAGTTTGCTTTCTTACTATCTAGTTTTACTACAAATACTAGCAGTACTTCTTTATTAACTTCAAAACTGTGCTATACACTTGACTAATCCATAAACTTGGAACAAAATATTGTAATAGGTTTAATCTTTGAATTTACATTTCTAAAGAAGGACGGATAGATGGTAGCTATTCACAACGCGTCGGATTCTCAAATCTACGCGTCTAAGATAAATCAAATTTTGTGATGTTTGTCTCCAATATGAAGTCGTCATGTTTTAATACTGCTCCGTTGTTCTTTAACTATTAAAATTCAAAGTTTTAATTAAACAAACTTTTGTCGGGTTGTACAAGGATTTTTAAAAATAATTAACTAACCAGCATCTTTGACGGTGACATATATGACATTGGCAGTAATATTTTTCTCACGATCACATGGCCCGGTTACTTAATTTTTAATTTACTAATCAGGCAGCTTCGATTGTGAGTACATAATGCCTGTGTATGTCATTTATGTCACAGTCAAATTTGCTGGTGAGTTAATTATCGTTAAAAATCTTTGTGCAACCCAACATATATGGCGTTTAAATTATAGAGTCATGTAAAGTTAGGTATAATGGTTTTCAGTAGCTGTTGATATAAAAAAAATTTAGATTTTAGTAATCAGCGGTATATGTAAGGTTTATACTATTTATATATTTATTTAATTTTTTTTTCTGAAAAATTTTCCCAGAATTCCAAAATATTATTTTACGTTACCAAATAATGATACTTATGGTTTGTTTTTATTGTAAATTTTTGCCAAACTAGCTATTAGTCCCCGTAATAATTAATATAAATGTGTAGTTTTACAACTAGATATTAAAATGTTAACTTTTCATATTTTAATCAACATTTTTGTATATTCCCTATGCGTCTTTTGCCTCCTTTGATTTGATTTACATCCCTAAAACTATTAAAAATATAGACCGACAACCCAATGCTAAAGAAATTTACGAAAAAAAATATAGGGATCTACTAGATTTAGCAAAAGACGCATTGATATGCATTTGGATGTCTATAACGCGTGTCATGTGTACAAATCATAACATTTTCTATAATTTATGCTATAATAAATCAATAAGCTCAAAACATAGCCAATCATACTAAATCTAAGATTAGAGATTACGTAATGGTAGAAGTAAAGTGTGCTAAATGTTATTAGAGTCCTATTAATTACGTAAAAATATTTATTTGTTAAATTCTAATGAAAGTTACCTACTTAGGGTGTGTAGGTATACTGAAATTTGTAATTTTGCAAAAATTGTCCATTTATTGGGAAAGTACATTTTTAAACGCGCTTACGAAAAAAGACAAAAATACACACCCTTCACAAGCAAGATCATTTAATACTTAATATGTGGCCAATTAGAAATACCAAATTAAAATCTAGAAATTAAAATTTTTAAATTGGGTGTTTTATATATTTAAACCCAGATAATTTTTTACGAAAAACTACCGAGTTGAGTTCGTTTGTGTTTAATCAAACTGCCCCACGTAAAAAATACTGGCAATAAAAACGACGCAGTTTCGTTAAGTACAGACAAACTCATCATAGACATTTTGATGCGGATTCCTCCTTCAGAACTTTTTTAAATTCACTCTTCACCGATGTCGTTAAAGTCCGAAAAGTTAAGTGCATATTATTTTCCAAGAGCAAACTGCTTCGCCTCAGCTATTGACCATGTAAGACTTGATACTTTTCCATCAATAAGAAGCGCGTATTACATTCTTTTATGACATGATTGATATATTTTGTTTTTGTGAAATAAAATGCATTCAACATAGTCTCGTAACGTCGGGGTTTTCTCGTAAAATAAATATATTGAAAGTAATATGTACCTATGTAGAGTGTTCTGACTTTAAAATCTATGTTGTTATTGTTGAAGTTATTTATAACTACTTATGTGAGTAAATGAAGTACAATTTAATTATGGACCAAAAATATCGGTGGAAAATTATGAATGTGGTAATAATTCAATAGTTTCTCAATTACTACGCGACTCAGTATTGGAATATTTTGATTCGTTAGTTACTGAGATATGAGTTTTTTTTTACATAATGGACAATAGTGTGGAGGGGAGGGGGGTATCAGGGAGTCTGGAAACTTGTTGTACGTCGCGATTGCTGATAATTCGCCATTTGCCCGATAGTAGTTGGATGAACCTGAAACTTTCTCGTTTTTCCGCCTTATATCTAACCCCCCCCCCTCCTCCTCCTCCTCTTCCTAACACCCATGATCAAAAATATTGTGTAGTTTACCTCATGGTTATTAATCCAAATATTACTATTTGTTTGTCAATGTTGCTAACTTGACAATCAAATAAATCAAATTAAACCTGTCAAATTCTGTGCAAATGTGAATATAGGAAGATTTGAATTAGATCAAAATTTGATTGTTATAATTTTATTTTGGTAGCCATTGACATTCCCATCTATCTACAGCCCCCCCCCCTGATTAAAAAATGTATATTAGTTTAATGTCGGATAGCAGAAAGAATTTTATTACTAAATAACTAACCAACAAGTTTGACTGTGACATACCTAACATTGGCAAAAATAATTTTGTCACAATCATAGTGGCTTTAATAACTTATTTTTAATTTACTTATCAGGCACCTTTGATTGTGAGTACATAACGCCTGTCAAAGTAATTTATGTCACAGTCAAATTTGCTGGTTAGTTAATTACTGTTAAGAATCTTTGTGCAACCTACTCTGTAAAATTTGGAGATGTCATGACGATACAAATGTTTAATCACTCCCCAACCACTAACCAAAATCCTGGATTCTGCATCACAGAATCAAAAGCCAATTGTGTGACAGGCTTAATATTACAAGTCAGAAATTGGTCATTCTCAATACAATCACAGTCTATCCGTTATAATATAATTATACAATATAAGGTAAACATCGATTAGAACAGGGGTTCCCAAACTGGGGGGCGCTAAGCAGCATTAGAGGTGGCACAAGAGCTCTGAAAAACTGCAAAATTAATACAACTTGTATCCGTATAATAGAGGGGGAGGGAGGCGCGACCATTTCTTGATTCCCAAAAGGGGGCGCCATAGAAAAAACTTTGGGAACCCCTGGATTAGAACATGTAAGGGCAATTTTATCACTTACATGCCCTCGGAGCATAGAAATTCAATTTTTTAACGATATTTCTATTTTAAAATGAAAAATTTAAAAACCATCTATCTACTATTTGTCCATCTTTGGAAATAAGAAACCCCTTTTCATTTCAAATACATTAGAAAAATTTTGGGAATTTCTAAACCTTCCTATATGATCCCATCATTTTTATAGCGGGTTGGAAATTTTCTTTACCTCCAACGATGGACAATTAGTATCCTCAGAGATTGATGTTGACCTCTTTCTAAATAAATATTTTTCTAAAATTACATTCATAGTTTTCCAAAAAAATAATATTAGTTCGCGCTGAAATAAAAAAAAAAATCTAATGTAATGTTGCGACGATTAGTTATTGTTTTTCATATTACGTTGACACAGGATCGTTTTGAAAACGGTGATCGAATTAACTTAATAACAGTGAATTATTTCGATTAAAGTTTTCAAAAGTTCTTTTATAAATATTTTATTATAAGTGAAAAGTTTAATATAAGTTATTGTATAGGTAATTATATTAGTATAATTCTGTAATTGTATGTATATTTATAGGTTTTAAATAAAAATATTGTAATCCTTAATCATTTTTGTTATTCCAGTGAAGCTAGCAACATTACAGTGGCGTGCATACAATATAGGCAAAAAAGCATTGCCCACCATGGGAACAATAAAACAAATACCAACTAAAATAATTTATTTATTTTGAATAAGTAGTCCATACTTGAAGTGAAGTTGTAAGTTAAATGAGGAGAAATAACACTCTAAGTCAACCTTCACTAGGATATATTTCAAAGAAAAATATTTCTTCACTCATGTAGAGTCTACATGTTTCGAATGTATTCATCTTCAGGAGAATTGTGTGTTCTAACATGGTAACTTTTTCAATATGAATTATTCTCCTGAAGACACATGTAGAGAGTGAAATATTTTTCTTTGAAATATATCCGAGTGAAGGTTGACTTAAGAGTATTTTTTTCCCCCATTTAATTTCTTTATATTTAAATTTTTATCCGTATAATATCCGGTAATATTTCTGTATATACAGGGTGATTCCTAAGTTGATACTTTTTTTTAGCTGTGTATAGAAGGCATGAAAATAAACATTTTTACCTTTTTTCAAAAAACTCAAAAATAAGGTACTTACATTCATTTATTACACTATGGATCAAATACGGTCCTGCCTAACTTGCCCGTTAAATAACATTAAGAAAACTTCTGGGTGTAGGAGCCCGCAAAGGAAAGCGCTCTGCGTATAATCTCGAAGCAGCAGCTGCCCTTTGACCACACTCACCGTAAATTAGCATCATATCTACTAGTTCATTGTTTTCAAATTTTACCATTTTCACGTGTCACCAATTTTTGGTTGTAAGATGAGCCCGCAAGGGAAAGCATTCTGCGTATAATCTCGAAGCAGCAGCTGCCCTTTGACCACACTCACCGTAAATTAGCATCATATCTACTAGTTCATTGTTTTCAAATTTTACCATTTTCACGTGTCACCAATTTTTGGTTGTAAGATGAGCCCGCAAGGGAAAGCATTCTGCGTATAATCTCGCAGAAACAGCCGCACTTTGACGACACACGCATTGTTTTCTAATTTTACCATGTCACCAATTTAAAATTAACTTGCTTCAGAAAAACACACCGTAGCGAATTGCCAAATAACTTGTACCGACCCGTAAATTGCATAAGTAATAAGAGATAAGACAAAAACAACATAAAGCAGGCTACGTTTTGATGACCAGGCCCGCACTTAGATTTTTAACTTCTGTATCTCGCCTATTTTAAAGTTTTTTGAAAGAATGTATTTAAAAACGTTGTTTATTTTAATGCCTTCTATACACAGCTAAAAAAGAAGTATCAACTTAGGAATCACCCTGTATTTGTAAGAAAATAATTTTAAGGCGCCGCATACTTCACGTATAAGTTGGTGTTGTGCCGATTGTCACAAAACAATTGCGGATCAACTAGCAATATCTCAGCCACACAGCTTATCCACTCTTGGCGTAGAAGCCACCTTTCTTTTTTATATTTTACTTTCATTTTTCAATTTATGGTTGTAAAAATAAGCCATCTTTAAAATTATATGTACAAAATTATCTTACAATGAACCTTTATCTGTCCAGTGATATCAATTTTGTACCTGATTATTTAAATATTACTGCTAATATTGTGTTGCAGCCGATCGCCTCCAACTATTGTTTAAATATTTATCTCAGCGACACACCGCAGCGAATTGCCAAATAACTCGTACCGACCCGTAAATTGCATGAGTAATAAGAGATAAGACAAAAACAACATAAAGCAGGCTACGTTTTGATGACCAGGCCCGCACTTAGATTTTTAACTTCTGTATCTCGCCTATTTTAAAGTTTTTTGAAAAAAGGGTATTTGAAAATGTTGTTTATTTTAACGGCTTCTATCCACAGCTAAAAAGAAGTATCAACTTAGGAATCACCCTGTATAGAGGATCGGGATCGAAAGTTATACGTTTATCATTGAAGATCATTTCCACAGACGCATTCATTGCCGATTAATCGTAAATTGTATCGCTTTTTAGGCATCCCGTGTATTTTAAGTGCTTGCAAGCACTGTTCTTGAAGCAGTTTTTCAAGCACTTTCAAGGCAATTACTGCCCAGGTCTCTGTCCCTCAGATCACACTATTTATTTGCATCTATGCGAAAATTTTATAAAAACAAATTTTTAAGTGCATAATTTGAAAATATGTATTTATTTACAAAATTTGCGGGATTTCCCATTATATTTACAGATTTCACAAAATTACAACAACACATACATTTTTGTACTTAAAACTATAAAAACAATAACAGGCAAGATACAAACAGCCTAGTAGTGTTTAAAATTGACCTCTTTACACCCAATCGTAAGCCGTAAACCACTTTACTAGTATTACACCTTACTTTTGGATTTTCTCTTATTTTTAGGTATAGATCTTGAGCCAAATTCTGTTGCTCGCCAAAAATTATGCGCTAACTAAAAAAAAAATCTAAAATACTCTGTTTTAAATATCTGTTTCATTAGTGCCAATAATTTTAGACAATCAAAATAAAATAATTTTATATACAAGCCTATAGGACTAACATTGTATGTATCACAAATTCAATTGCTCATAAATTGGAATTATCGTAGAATCACAATACATTTAAATAAGCGAACTAAAAATAATAACAAATAAATGCAAAAATTTAAATAAAAATTGCGATAATATGGGAGAAATTACATTTCTGTTCATTGCGTCAAATATACTTAATACTTTAGTAGATTATATACACTTTTAAATAATATACTAAAAAACAATGTGTTGGGTAACAAAACACTGTTTTTAAAACTGCATCTAAAATATAGAAATAACTTACAAAGTGTGCCCCACATATTGGGTATCATATTTATAACATTTAAAAGTTGGAAGCTCTGTGGTGCTAGAAACTCCGACATTTTAATATTTCTGGAAACATTTTATTTAATTTCATAAGTCAAACTGTGTATTATTCAAGGTTTTTATTTTTTCGAACATAACCTTCATTAATTAGGGAAAATTTAGTAAATAACATCGGACAATGTTAAGTCCGGGCTTTGCATTGTTACATTGGATGAGCTGTTACCGCAGTCATCAAACTTAAATTGTTCTATCTGCTTGGTAACAAGCTACTTGCCATAAAGACTTAACACAAAGATAAACCAGATCTTATTTTAGTTTTCACATAGTTAAAGAATAGTCTTAAGGACGCTCAAGAAATTCTAAGTGGATTATGATCTGTTTTAGCATCATCCAAAAATGTAATCAATAATAAATCAAAACACTTTAAAAGTGTGAAGCTTTTATTAACTTAGTATAAGTTACAATAGTTTTAAAAAAATAGACTTTAGCATTAATAAAGTTCTATTCTAGTTCTATAACTAGCAGGGTGTCTAGGAACCGGGAAAAAAACGGGAATTTTACAAAGTCGAAAAAACCGGGTATTCGACGGGAAAATCAAGTTTAAACCGGGAATTTTGAATGTGCAGATAATTTTGAACTTAAAAATTAGAAGTAGGTACCTATTTATTCCTATAAACTGCATTCGAAAAGAGACAAGAATGGCTTATATTGCAACCCTAAAAAAGTTCAAGAGAGAGATCTAGGATATGGGACTAGAGCGGCTATCAAAAAATGCGTCGAAGTTAAAGATAAAGAAATGATCTTTCGCCAGGATCGTCGAAACTGCTTGATGTATACAGTTTCCAAACTTTTGGAAAAATGTCCGTTAGCGTATAAATTAACTGAAGCTATAAGTTTTCTTAACCCCAATAAAACTGGCAGAGATCCAAAAAAAAATCATTACAACTGATGTCCAAAGCATTTGAAATTTTGTTAAATTCAAACAGATGCAATGCGACTAAATTGGAAGAAGCAGATAGAGCATTTAGAGACATTCTTACTGATCAGACTATGATAAATAAAATGACAAATTATTCCAGATGTAACAGAGTAGATGACTTGAATGAAAACCATCACAAATGAGTTTAAAAAACGTGGTGCAACTTCTTCTAACAATTTCTCATGGAACTGCCACAGCAGAAAGGGAACTTTCTGTTAATAAGGAGATTTTGGTGGAAAATTTAACAGAAGTCACTTATAGACCAAAGATTAGTGTACGATTCACTACAAGAAATTGGAGGAGTTCAAACTATGGACATTACAAAATCCATGAAAAATACCTATTCAAGGTACAACACAGCACAAAAAGATAAAAAGGCAAAAGAGGTTGACAGCGACTTGAAAAAACTATCGAACAATCACAAAAAGAATTGGCATCTATAGAACAAAAAATCGTAAAATTAAAAAGTAACTATATTATTTGCTTGTGTTTAAGCCATGTGTTTTTCTAATAAATGTTTTAAAATTTAACAACGAAAGTGTAGTTAATTTAGGAAAAAACAGCCGGGAAATTTTCAAAAACCGACCGGGAAAACCGGGAATTAGTCGAGAATTTTGTTTTCGATTTTTGCTAGACACCCTGACTAGGTTGTGTGAAACTTTGTTAAAAACGTCGTAAAAAGTCTAACGCATTATTTACTTACACTCATGTCGGGTTGCATAAATATTTTAAACATTAATTAACTAACCAAGCAATACATGACACTGGCAAAAATAGTTTTATCACAATTAAAGTGACCCTTCTTGATTTACTAATCAAGCAACTGCGACAGTAAGTAAATAGTGCCTGCTAATATTATAAATGCTAATCAAAGTTGCCTGGTTAGTTAATTATTATTTAAAATCGTTGCACGCCCCCACATACGTTTAACAAAAATGGATAAATCTCGAGTATTAACTCGAGTTACAACAGTCACCAAACGTCAGAATCGATTAAGAGCCTAAATAGCGAGTCACGTTCCTCTTTTTACAGCAATTTCAACAAGTTACACACCATATACAGTTCCATTTTTTCCAAAATTGGGGGCAATTTCAATCTCTAAATGAAATAAAATGATTGTTATATTTTTTAACCGTCGCGTCGTAGTCCGCCGTAATGCATTTTATTTAAAAATTAACTAATTAAACTTTGTGATGTGATTTGATGTATGTGGTGTATGTACAGTGTACCGAGGTATAGTAGACCGGTGAGGCAAACTGTTTTTATTTATTACACAAAACTAAAATCAAATATTATTTTGCTTTTTCGTTGCTTGAACTTATTTTTTCTTCATCTCTGTAAATAAAACTTTTCCAACTATAATTGACAGGGAAAGGGACCTAAGCGCATTGCTTGTTAAACGTTTGAGGTGCAGCGCCTTGTCTATTACCGGTTGGGCCACCCAACGTGTTTGCGTCTACAGCGCATTATCTTTTAACGTTTGGGCCGCAGCGCCGAAAGTATTTGCGCCTACGGCGCCTTATCTTTAAACGTGTGGGCCGCAGCGCATTGCTTAACTGTAAAGTTAATCTCTACTAAACTTTATTAACGCTACAATCGTATTTTTACGTCCTTACAGTAAATTTAATTGTACACATTCGATTTTAAAAACTAGTACCAACGTCAAAATGGGTACCACTAATAATAAGGTCGTAATATAAAAATAGTCATAGTCCGAAGTAAAAGATACACCATAGGCTCTCTCGTCACCCAACTTAAAACCTAATATCACATTCTTTAGAATACGGCATTTTGCCACCCAACCTTCATAATACACTCTTTGATCTGCAAAAAATACATTTTATTGCACATTCTACTTCAATTTAATTACAAAATCAGTCTGTCTTATTTGATGTTTCGAAAATAGAACCATTCAATAGTCGCAGATCAATCAAACTTTGTGGCAGAATATGACAAGGAATAACAGTTGTCTATAAAGGTTACCATATCCCGTAAGTATGAGGCAAATTCTCAGAAGCGTGTAGGGGACACTTGAAATAAGTATAGTGTTTTATATAATTAGTGTTCTATATAGAGTGCTACAAATTTGTGTGCGTACAAGGGGTTCTCGAAAATGGTAAGAGATACGAAAATGGTTAAATTGAGGCAATGGTGCGTATTTTGGGGCTTAATAATTTGATGAAAGAAAATTGTAAATATTCCGAATACTTTCGGAGATATCCGAAAAAACCGAAATTTTTAGTTTTGGTTTTTAATTTTTTGCTCCTTCATTTTTGACTAAGGAAAAAAACAAAACACACTTTCTCACAGCCGTTCTTTATGTTCTACAAGATGGCGTTTTTAGTTTTCAAATTGGACGTTTCGTTCTTTAGATACCAACCTCAATTCATTTTGTTTAAATACGGACATGGAATTTTTAAACCAGTTTTAAGGACTTCTAAGCTTTGGAAATTTAATACAATTTAAACATTTTGTCATCAAATAACACATCACTAGTATTAAAATTATCCTCTCTTTACTATTATGGCCCTGGCAATTATTTTTTGGATTACTTTAATATTAAAATTACATTACAGGAAGTTATGGTGTTTAGGTCGTTTATTTTTTCACAATACTCTAGGAAGTAAGCAAGTTTTTACGGCATCAGAGGTAATTTTATTTTTTATTCGTATTTTATATATTTTATTAATATAACGTAGATATATCTTAAGTCCTATGGTTTTTTTGCCTTAGACCTAGACCAAAATACTATAAAACAGAAAAAAATAATGCTCCAGAGTGAAAAAAGGTAACTGAAGTATTAGTCTAGTTACGTTACTGTGATTACGTTTGTTTCAAAAAGAATTTCAATTTTTTTTTCTGTTTATACGATCTGATACGGCGAAACATGAAACAAATATAAAGAGACAGAAAAATATTTGAGACCGAGACTTTGGATATCTTTTCTTACAAATTATCAAATATCAGGCCACTTTGTGTAAAAATGAACGGATTTTTTAAATCAGAAATCTTTTTTTTTTTTTTAGTTTGGCTCTAAATGTTCAGGACCGTAATGAAAGGAAAAAGATAATTTGAAAAATGTGTTATTAGATGACAAAACGTCAAAATTTTAAAAACTTGTACATTATAATAAATTTCTAAAGCTCATGAATCCCTAACACTGTATTTAAAATACCAGGTCCGTATTTTAAAAAATTGACTTGAGGTTGGTAACTAATAACGCCATCTTGTAGAACATAAAAAAGTGTTTTTTAATTTTTTTCCCAAGTCAAAAATGAAAGCGCAAAAAATTAAAAATCAAAAATGAAAATTTCAGTTTTTTTCGGATATCTCCGAAGGTGTTCGGAATGTCTACAATTTTCTTTCGCCAAATTATTAAGCCCCAAAATACGCAACTTTGCCTCAATTTAACCATCTTCATATCTCTTACCGGTTTCGAGATCCCCTTGTACGTACACGAATTTGTATCAAATCAAAAATACTATTTTTTCTGGATATTTATTGTCACTTAAGTGACTATATTAGCAATACAAGTTAACTAAACGGATATAATTTTATATTCATCCTTGTTAGTGTTGGAACTTTTAAAAATAAAATTTCTCCCGAAAACGATGAAAATTTCCCCCATTCTACTTACTACACGCTCTCACAAGTTTGCCACTTATTTACCAAACACTGTATAAATACCTTCATAGTCGTTTTAATCTGACTATACTTGCACGGTCCTTGTAAAGGCACAAACTTCATACATGAGATTCCAGAGGCACTTTAAAAACATTAGATTCGGGGAAGCTTTGAGGTCTCGAACCAATCAAATGCTGCCTCAACGCTACCACCATATTTTCCGGTCCAATCAAATTGATTTCGAACAAAAACCTTTCTCTCCTCGTAGAGCTGAGATCTGGAGAACTCGTTCTGATTCCTTTTTCTTTGTTGTTTTCAGCGTCGGGGTTATTTTCGTCTTGATTTTTATTATTATCCATAAGGTACGTGACTTTGTCTGGGTCTTTCGTACCTCCCACTGTATGTCTCCTCTTGATCGACCTGTCAGGCATACCATTTTTTCTTTTATTTTTGGTGGAGTCCTTTAATCTTCTGCCTGAAGCTAATAGTTCTCGTCTCTTATTAATATTGCTCTCGGTTTTCTCCGTCTTGGTCAAACTATCGGACCTCTTAAGCTTGTCCCCGGTCTTATTAAGACTTTCGCTTCTCTTAACTTTCGTTGTTATCGGCGACGCCGTCATATCAGGCTTGTTAAGTGATTCGGACCGCTTAAGCTTCGGTCCGGGGTTAATTTTATTAGCTATCACGGTAAGAGAGATGAGTCTCTCATTATCAGGTACATCTTCGGAAGCACGTGTATCCACTTCCTTTTCTTTTTCGTTTTTCGACTCTTTAAGAGCCATGTCGTTATTTCTTTCTAAGCTTCTATACATTTTCACTGAGTTCGAAGTGTATTGATTCTTGTGTAGGCTGGGGTTCTTGTATAAATCACTTGGTCTGGGTATGTTCTCTTTGTTCTGATAAAAAGAATTGGTGGGATGTTTCTCTGGAGATTCATCCACAAACGGAATATCATCCCCGGATAATATATTTGGTGGTTTTGGTTTTTCCTTTAACTTTTGGTCGATGAGTTTAGTCATCGTGCTTAGCAGTGATTCTGTAAAGAAAAGTAATATGTTACTGAAAATTAACTAACGGCATACTTAATAACATTGAGTTACAATTATGAAAAATCTTAGCTTATTCTCTTCTTCGACAATAAACAACAAAATCTAAATTAACTAAGTCTAGCTAAGATTCGCCATAAAAGGAGCAGATGTATTAGTTTTTAAAAGAAAAATGTACCAGTACATTTCATGAAATTTATCGATGTTGAAAAATGAATATTATTTTCAAGTGGTGTATTCGAAAACTTTAATGTCTCTAGGATGAATGTGGAAGGATCCTGTAGTGAATATACATAATATCAAAGAGGGATTATGACAATTTAAGCTCAAATGATATTAGTACGCTACACTACAATTTAATTTAAAACATCAAATATTTATGAAAAGTAAACAAAGTGTTACCCTCAAGACATAAAAATTAAATTTTTTGACGACATTTCTGTTCTAAAATTAGACCACCATCAGTCTCCTTATAAAACTAGTTGTTTTTTGCTAAAATTACCTTTTTCTTATATATTACTTTTTAAGAACTGATATTTTTTAGTAGGTTTTAGAAGACATTTTTCTCTCAGTTGAAAGAACAGAAGGATTTGATGATGGACAAATTTAAAATTTTATTATCAGTATTTTGTTTTATGTGATGAAGGCATGTGAGATAGAAAACTCTTATAAACAGTGATCTCAATGTTTTGGTTATCTTTATTTGGAAAGGTTTTTTTTTGTAAAATCCCTTTGTACTGTTTTTTGTTACAACGTAAAAAAATTAAATTATTAAAGAATAATCATAAACATTTAAGCATTGAATAAAGAGCCATTTATAAAACAAGTAACGAAATAAGTGTCTGTTAGGCACGCGACGTGAATTGACCTACGAGGCGAAGCCGAGTTGGACAACACGTCAAAGTGACTAAAAGACATTGTTTCGTAACGAGTTGTATACAATATTTTTTCTACTGAGGTTTTATAATAAAAAACTTAATTTATTTTACTAACATTTTATTACCTATGTTTTATTTGCCCCTTTCAAAAATTGACACTTGCCAAAAAAAATTAAATTATACCTAGTCTGTGGTTACGTTTTAATTGTAAATAATTACCTGCATTACTTTTAAGCACGTTGCTCCTGGTAACGCGCTTAAAAGTTTTTTAAGCACGCTGCGCCTAAAAGGAGGTTATTAAAAACCCATAATGACAATCAAAAAGAGGTTATTATAAAACGTCAGTAGAAAAAATAAACTAAATTTATTACTGGTTTTAAGTTAATTATAAAATAGATCAGACAGTCAAAAATGGTTAAAATTTACGCTTGTAGGGAAGACAACTGCGCAATAAGAGATTATTTTGAATACAGAAGTGAATTGGTTTACAAATTTAGGCACCAAAGATTTCTATGAGAACAAAAGCTGTGCAGCAAGACATTATTAGGTTAGCTTGAAAATAGGCAAAGAAAAACGTTTAATTGCGTAAGCGGAGGAGGTAGTTTTGTAAACAAAAATGACTAAATTTTACTCTCGATTTTTAGTAATGCAACTTAATTTAATAATTTTTTAACTTAGTCTGAATATTTTTTTTTTAATTTTCTTATGAATTTGGTATTTGGCACTAACACACACCTTACTCTGCCTTTATATATGTGAAATTATACTTTAATAAACTGGAAGAAATAACGAACTTAATAATTTTTTAAAATTTCTAAAACAATTCAGGTAATATTACTAAAAGAAGTTGCAAATTTTTGCGTCATTTTCTTTACAATTTCGCACCTCTTGTTACAATTTTCAGCACAGCTCTCTACCTCGTAATATTTTATAGGCGGTTGTACATGTGACGAGTTCTCGGGGGTCTTTGGGGGGCAGCCGAGGGGGGCCGCACTGGCCGCCAGCCGGGGACTGGGGCCAGGGGAGCGTCAGCGCCTAAGTCTAACATGAAAATTATCTTTGTTGTAGTAGGCCAGTAACTGAACCAAAATATTTAGTATTGTACAGGACTACCGTGAAATTTTACACTTTTTGAAATCACAAAAAAAAATCGATTTTGTTGACAATTTTTAGGGTGTTCAGGTATTAAATAAAATCGATTTTCTCCAATTTTGACGTGTTCCGGACGTTCAAAATTTTTAATTGTTAGTGTTATCATATACAGGGTGTTATAGAAATGACTTAAACCCATAAATCCGGATATAAAAAAAATTGCAGAAAAATAAATCACTTATAATACGAAAGAAAATGTACTTTTGAAGCTTGAAGACAATTTGTCTTTTGAAATGTACGGCACGTCGCTACCTTTGGATAAAAAATAGTCCTTACCTAACTTAAAAAAAAAACAGTATGTAGTGTTTCTCTAACATCGGGTTGTACAAAGAAATATTTTTCTCCGTTAGCTGACCTGACATTAACAAGACAAAATTTAAACAGTGACTGGAAAGATCTACTTCGTGTTTCCCGAAATTGCCTTAGATTTTGCAAAAATTGGCAGCTATCAGATACTAGTTCTGGTAAACTGCAAGGTGATATCGCGCTAACAAGAAGTTGACCTTGCCTGGATTAAGTGTTGTCTTTTTATCATGTGATTAAGATAATTGAGAACGATAATTTTTGTCTAACCCGTTGTAAGACACCCATTGAAATATATTAAGTAATTTTCATAACACCTTGTACTTCAACTATGCACCGTAATTCCCGAATTAAATGCGTAATTTTTCGCTGAATAACAAAAAATGATACGTTACTCTCCTAAACTAGGCAACTTATGGTTATATAAAAACTAATACTAAGTAACTAACTTATTTGAAAAAGATGTTATTATTTAAATCCTACAACCAAGACTTTCTTTTACATGGATCACAGGCTTGCAATAGACTAAACCCTATATAAGTTAATTTTAATTAAATTTTACTTCTGTACAAAGAAAAATAATGAAAAAATCAGTCGTATTTCTCACAAAATTCTCACTTTAATCATTTGACTTAGCATGGCTAATCATTTTATTTTATAGTTCTTATAGATTGTTTATTTCTTGTAGAGGTTCTGATGAAGAACAATTAATTTGATCGAAACTAGTTAACCAACAAAAACATTTTGTGTTAAAGAAGACTTATGTTTTATTATTAATTTTTCTTCAGAGAGCAGTAATTTTGTTTTATCTACGCCGAATGAATAAGCCTGTTGTGTCAATTTAACAAACTGACAAGTTTAGTAAAGGTCTTCATCACAGCTACAAAAAATAGAAAATCTTATTAGCTACAAGGAAAAGTAACATTTTCACTTACCATCATCTGTCGGGAGCTTATTTAGCGAATCTAGGGAGCCTCTCCTTTGGTTCTCGCTCTAAAAAAACAATGTTAAAGTTAAATTTGTAGCAAAATGTACTTATGTTAATGTTTGTCAACAATTAAATATGCAGTAAATCAAATTTTTCAATCGACGGCATTCGGCTTCGGCACAATAAGGAAAAGAAAAATTTCGGCAATTATTATTTCTGAAATTTAGGAATTTGTGTGAAAATAATTAATTTCGCTATATCCAGGAACTACATGGATTGTTGTGAAAAATATTTCTGCATTTTCGAAACAATCTTAATAAAGACTGAGTAAAGGTCGAGACGTTGGTAATTTATTAAAATAAATTATTTTGCTTAGTACGATACAGGGGCGTATTAACATTGAAAAGAGCCCAAAGTCAATGAATATTTTCGCGCCCCATCTTCAGTGTTTTATTTTATATACAGTGTGTCAACGGATAGAGTTCGGAAGAGGAAAAACTTTTTTATTAGATTATTAGAAGAAACGTCATTCTTTATAACGTCTGCTTGTGCTGAAACTACAATTTCGAATATCAGATTTGCACAGGGTTCGTCAAAAACAACATTTTTAGTTTTTCGGATTCTTCAATTCCTTGATTTATTAAATCAATTTTGCTTATTCTGAAACTACAATTTCGAATATCAGATTTACTTTACACAGGATTTGTCAGAATTTTTTTTTTGGATTTGGTTTAAAATAAATTTTTTTTTTATTCATTCGCTCGTCTTTTATTGCATAAAATAATACAATATCTTGTGTCTGAAATCGATCAAAAACGGAGACAAACATTAGTTCGTCTCCAAAAACGGTTGCCACATTTTTGCACTGATCCGTCGTTCTTTAAATATTGAAATACAAAGATGAATGTTACTTTTTTTTTAGTAGGTGTTAAGTTTTTGGCTTTAGAGTTTTTTTTTTACTTTACTTAAGACTGTTACCGAAACTCCGTTTATTCATTTTCCATATACATTTTACAAAAAATGACAACTACGGGCGCATATACAAAGTTACTACTTCAAATTATTTTTACAGTGCCATGTTAAAAATATGTTTTAAATGTATAGATAGCGACATAAAAATATAAAATTTGATTTCTGATCCATTAAATATTTTTTTATTTGGCGATACAAGCCCAGGTTTTGTGGGCTATAATACAGGGAAGGACATAGTTTATTGACGACAGATTTGTGTTAAATAATCAAATAAAAACTATTTTCCACTACTAACTTTAAAATAACTCATTTTGACCGATTATTAACTTTAGAAATCGTTTTTTTTACCCCTTGCCAGAAGCCTCTATTATTTACCGTTGACAACGATCAATAATAGAGGCTTCTGGCAAAAACAATATAAAACAGGCAACTTGACTTTTTTTATTCTAAAAATATATGAAAACGTCATATTTAGACAACCAGGTATTCCAGCTTTCTTTGTTTGGCACCAGTCCTTAAATACTGAGTAGGTTTTTAAATACAAAACCTTAGATTTTTGGGGTAGCAACTCATCATTAATTTATTGTGCTTCCACCCTCATTTCTGGAGGAGTGCAAGTATCAGTAATAGTTTCTTCAATCATTTTATCAAAAAGACTTGAATTTTTTCATAAATCGTCAAATACTGACAACTAAGAATGACAAGATAAAAAAAATGCTGCAAATTTCAAAGCAAAGGTAACTTGACTGAAAAAACAAAAGCAACCCTAAGAAGGTAAATGTTAACTTTAATTAATAATTTAATGTTATAAATGTGTTAGTAGTGGAAAAAATAATATATTTACCACGGTTTAAACAACTATTTTTGCCCTCACGTCTTAAATCCCTCGTCGCTGCGCTCTTCGGGATTTAAAATCGACGCTCGGTCAATAATGGTATCTGTCTAAACCTTGGTCAATAATATACTATTACATTACATAGCTTACCTCATTCTCATACTTGACTTTCTTCAACCCGCCATTTGAATTTAAATCCAGCGTACTAGAATTCACATTCTCCACAGAACTACCCCGCCTTATTCCGTATCGCGACGCCTTGCCGTCCACACTATCACTATAGACACCCATTTTGGCACCCGCGTCCCTATTGTAAGCACCTATTTTATCACGAGACTGTCTACTGTCTGTTGCACTGTAAGAGTACCTTGCGACGTCACTATTGTTATGGTATTGCACCGAGAAGTTTTTCGAGTCCATGGAATTGAGACTGTTGCGATTGGCTGGCGGGGAGGGGCGCGTGAAGACGTTGGTTGCCGAGTGAGTTTTGGTAAGGAGGAAGTCTTGCGGTTTTAAACTGAGGCGAGGAGTTGTATTCACGTTGCTGGCGGACGTGCTGAGGTGTCCGGTTCTGGGATCTGAAATTGGGAATTATTTAGGCGTTAATTTGGTGAAAACCTTATCCTATGACTGCATGCATAGTTTAAAGAATGACGTGAAGGCTCAGTGGGTGTAAGTAGGACATTTTTTTCTGGAGAGAGGGATAGTCGGAACTACATGTATTTTACGATATTGTACCTAGCGAAGAAGGCGAAAAAGCGCCGCAGGCGAAACATTTCAAATTTCGAATATTAAATTATTATCTCTCCCTCTCTGCATGGTTGAATTAAATTTGTTTTTATACATGTTTTCTTTTTTACTTTTTTTTTGATATTCCTAGCTGGCTCTTTATTTAAACAAAAAATTATAATATAAAATATTTGTAAAAAATATGAATATTGGTGTCAATCCAAAATTTTAACATAAGACGTATGTATGACTCTAACCAGCGTTTCTCGGGCTCGGTTTTTAATAATTACAAATAAAGTAAATGTCGTTCACCACGCCAAAATTGATAATTTTTTTAGAAATCATGTATTTTAGAAGCTTAGATCTAAGAGCAGTTTTTGGTGCAAATGCTTAGATTTAGAAATACTCCTGCTTAAATGCCGTTTTGTATATTCATAATAAAGCGTTTTCGTTCCCGCACTATTTTTTTTATTATGAATTATCACACTTCTTCAAAATGTTTCAATTAAGATTTTTACTTTAATTTTTCTCTTTAAAAATAATTACCTAATTGTTTTTATTGTAAAAATATTTTATTGCGCTGGGTTATATTTTTGTTGATTTAAAATAGCTCTAAAAAGGGGAAAAAGGAACAGACAAGTATATAATAAAAAAATACTATAAAATATTATGCTTTTTACCCGTTTTCTATTTAATTTCACAAGCAAGTAATTTTTATACTATTAAGTAGGTTAAAATTAACCATTGTAACGTTTCCATGGTCTACTGTTTACTACTTACCTTGTTTTACCAAAACTATGAACATTTTAAAAAACAAAGGAAAATTGATCCGGCCATTTTTAAAACAAATGATAAAGTGTGGTATGTCATAAAAAAGAAAATTTTCGGTAGAATTTAAATATAGAATAAAAATAAGGGATTTTCATTTAACATTTAAAAGTTTACTTCACTTCCGGTTAAACCAGAAGTGTTTTCTAAGGTTTTAATTGGTCGAAAAATGACAATTTACATACTTATTATAGTCTCATATTTTTAAATCGTTACTGCTAAAATAACGAAAAAAATTGTGTATATTAAAAAGATTGAAGGAATATTTGATAAAAAACTTATAATTTTAAAACTTACCTATATTATTTACACTAATTTCCGTTTTTCTAGGCTTCTGCAACATCGCCTCAGTTTCTTGCTTGAAATTCTCTATCCTCCTCTGCAAGTCGTCTTTATCCGTTTTGTAGTTATACCAAGGGTTTTTTTCTACGGGTGGTTTGCCTCTATCTCTCTTCTCTATATCCATAACCGTGGTTGGTATATTATTTGCCTTTACACCTTCTATTCGATGCTCTGAATTCTATAAAGCAATCGGAGCATTAGTTAACAATGCCTTTATATTGTGAAAATAACGATTTGAATTATGTAAAGTATGTAAAGGCCGAGACAAAATTAAAAAATAAGCAATATAAAACAGGTAATAGAAAATAAAAAATATAATATAAATTTTATTCTTGTTGTTTGTTGCTTAAAGCTTAATAGGGAACTTGTATGAAAATTAAATTTTAAAAATAATACTTCTAAAGCCTACTCACGTTCAGTCGGCCGGCCGGAATTTACCGGAGAGATAATGGCAGGGGCGACGCCAGGGTGGGCACCGGCCCACCCTAGAAACCCACCCTGGTGCCCACACAAAATTGATGGTTCGGGAATCGGGGGGAAGGGGGACTTGGCTTTGATGAGAAAAGAGTAGTGTTATCTGTTAGTTTGAAGAGAACGATGAGCTTTTTTTTTAGGCATCACTTTGGACAAGAGGGAAGGAAAGTGTTTGCTCCCGCTTGTGGCGTTGTAGACCTTTTTTTTCTTTTTAGACGTCGCTCTTGATTTGGGTAGTGCCCACTTAAAAATCATCGGACCCGCTCCCGCTTGTGCCCGCCCATTTTAAAAATCCTGGCGCCGCCACTGAATAATGGCCGGCCGGAATTTACCGGAGAGATAATGACCTGTCGGCCCATCTCGCTACATGCACAGTTAAATGATGGGCCAGGGCCTTCCGGCGATAATCGGTTGTTAAAACTGAACGTGTGTACTGGTTTGCCGGCCCATTGGACTGAAGGTCTACTTTTACTTCTGACGAAAATTTTGTTATTGAACATGGCTATCGATAATTGCCGGCCGGCCAGTCCACGGACTGTAGACTCCTTTAAGTGTAAACTAATATCATCAAACGACCAACAGTTCACAATGAAATGTTTCTTTTCTTTCTCTAGATTAAATAAAAGCGATTAAAGTTTCCGGTTGGGACGTCAAAGCCTCCTACAATACATAGTGCGAAAGCGGGTTATTCATACTACGTGAAGTCACACGGAAAACTTTTAATTATTTATGAAAAATTAAGGAGCGATATTTAAGACGTAATATTTTGCATACGTTATTTTTTCATGTGACGAAACACAATAACAACAGCCATAGACAGAAATAAAATTTGCCTGCTTGCTATAATGACTCGGCAATGTCGCGTCCCTTGAATGTGAAGACATGCGCAGCGATGTTCAAATTTCAGAGTTGCTTATCGGCATACTCTCGTTCGGCGCCTCCTTTAACTATCAACTTAAGACAACAGATATTTCATATAACTATGTGTATGTATTGACATTTAAAAATATTTTTTGGTACCTCTTTAGACTCTGAACTACTTGAAAACTGCATAAAGCTCTTTGGACTAGTGGGAGTAGTGGGTTCCTCTCTACTTGTATCTTGAGTGTGTTGTCTTGAAGGCTTGCGCATTACTTTTCTCTGTGCTGCGGTAAATAGTGAGGAAAGGAGGGCACCGTTCTTTTCTTTCTGATCCTTTAAAGCTATAGGATAAAATATGTAAAATTAAAGTTAACAGTGGCACATAAATTAAAAGGGTCAAAAGCCCAAAAAGTCCAAGAAAAAAGTAAACAACTATTATAAACAAATAAATAAAAAACAAATAAATAAATAAATGTACCTTCGTATTTGCTAATATTATTAAGCAAAGCCTGATTAGTTGCTTCAAACTCATCACAATTATCTGGTAGCGCTAAAGGTACCACCAATGGGGCCACATTCTCACTATCATCGTCTGGGAAAAACCAGTCAGCCTACAAAATAAATCATTTATTTTTACTATTAACAATCTTTAACAAGGATAGTATTGGACAATGGGACTTTTTACTATAATCGAATTTATCATATTCAAAATTAACATCCTGAAATATAACCTATGAAAAATATATCCCAATAATTACAATCTTAACATTAATGAGCAACAAAACTGTTATAATTTCCACTATTTATTTTAAATTGCCATAACAATTGTTTCGACACACAGTGTCTTCGTCAGATGGTCTAATCTAACTAAGATTAACAGATTTTTCAACATTTTCAAAATTATTAGAATGTAATAAAATAATACCTTTAGCCCGTAAACAAATCACATATCTAAATAAACCATAATTTTATTATTTAATGAACACTAAGAAGGAAAAATTCGACAAGGGTTAACAATAGATGGAGTAATTACCTAAACGAATACAGGGTGTAACCCATAAGTTTAATAATGGGGAACTATTCAAATCCAATTGATCATTTAATAAAACATTCAATTTTTTATATTTGTTTATTTCCATTGACTTCAGTAGATTTAACTTCATAGATTTATTTTCTTGGTGTAATATTTGGAAATTATCGTCAAAATTATGTTTTTCTGTATTTAAGTGTAATGCATAATGAGAATCTGTATTATTTTTGTTATAACTATATTTATGTTCTTAATGCGTTTATTAAAACATCTACCTGTTTGTCCTATGTACATTTTAGGACAACTTCCACATTTTAGTTTATATACTCCACATTTAGCCTCTTTGTTATTTTTAGTTTTATTATTTTTTTATGAATTTCCCTAACATAAAAAAAATAACAGGCCCATTTCAGACACTTACATTTGTAATAAGACTTTCCACAATCTTGCACTGATTATTCATATTGGTAACCATACTTTCCATCGTTTCGCTCTCGGGTCTAACTATCGTTGGTCCAAACACAATTGCTAAATTTTTGGCTTCCATTCTATTATACTGAGAGTTGTCTGCGACTCGTTTTAAATGTAAGATCACATGTTTTAACGTGTGGTAATTGTGTTTCGGTAGATTCCTAACTAGCCTACGTAATTCTTCCATTCTAGTTTTTGGATCTTCAATTTTATCGGCCTACAATACAATAGTTCAATAGTAACATGCCTTTAAAATCATATTTAATATTATGCACTCTCATCAATCAAAAAATCTACAGTGACCATTATAAATCATAATATGAGAAATTCAGTACTCGACTCGGGGTGTTCTCGAACCGAGAAAATTTATTCACCAGTTGCTGGAGGTTCAAACAGTAAAAAACTTACCTTAATAAAATGAGGATACAACATCGAAGTCACCAAACTATCCGGCATTTTCCTTAAATACGACTTCAACAAACTACTGACTACATGTAAGTCATTCCATCTCTGGTCTTCTAGCGGCACCTCTTCGTAGTTTCGGTTAATTTCTTCGGATAACGCCGTTATTGATGCGTTGTTGCCAGGAACTCTATATATACCGATCGTCTGCAGGCCTTTTTCATCAATGATGTCTGTGCATACCTCTATGAACCTCGGAACACAACTGTTATTGTTCGATGGTATGCAGTCTTCGATTGGGATGCCAAAGGTTGAACTAAAAATGAAATATTAGTTGAGTCCAATAATTCTATCAGTGACTTTAAATAGAGAGCAGCGGGTTGTGCTACGTGATAGGCAATTTCAGTGACGTGTATTTTTTGACATTTTAATAGAACCAAATCGGGTCGGCGACTTCGCCACCACTTTCAGTTGATCAGTGTTCAATATGCCGAATCGCGCGTAGTATGCCATTAACCATTATTTAATTCGTTTATGTGCGTTTTTAACGTGTTTATGTGTGTTATTGTGACTTGCATTAAAGAACAATGACTTAAAATATTCCACAGTTACTTTGTCAGAAAACAAAGGTGTCCGGTTAGTTATTCTTGGAGGGGAAAAACTCTATATTTTCCACATAATTTCTTTTATTGATCAGTACTTACCCCTCTGGTGCTGTAGGCGAAGTAGGGGAAGTAGCCCCTTGATTAAATTTCCTAAATTGTTTTGCAACTCTTCCTCTCCACGTTTTACTCTTTGGACTAGTTGTAGCAACGGCACTATCATGTTGCGCGGACGGTTTCCTAGTTTTACTCACCTAAAAATAACACAAATTTGTTGCATATTTACCCACTAAATTTAAGAGGTTCTAATTGAAAAAATATATTTAAATTTTTTGGAAATTACTAAAAAAAATTTAGCTTAATTTTTGAATAAATATTATCGAACAGGGTAGTTATATGTACACAAAAACGTTGCATTTCAATATGATGCCTATATGATTTTATTGGCGAAAAATGAGTGTATACTCACTGGTGATTGTCCAGTGGGTGACCTATTTCGACCAGACACGGAAGATTTGCCATTCTTGCTCGAGGGTTGTGGGGAAAGATGGCTGCCCTGTACTTGAATTGTGGTGGATGCGGGCTGTGATTGTGGAACGGCTTGCTGCCTGCTTATGGACTGTTCCTGTAAAAAAAATTATAAACAAATTTTAAAAATATGTTTGTTAAACTTTTGTTCCTGTCAAAGGTAAAAAATGATTATTAGTAAGTTAAAAAGCACCAGAAGAAAAACAGTTTTTAAATCCATAACCTTTTGTTCTCCCGCCTTTTCCGGTGACATTTGACATTTCTCTCTTTATTTTTATTTTTCTTGGCACTAACAGACAAAGTTGGGCATTTACTTCGTGGGCTACTTTTGACCAATCTATGGAAGGTTGTTACTCCCCACTCAGTATAATTTATTTATGTTTTTATTTACAGTTGGGTGAGGTGTTTATATATTTTTAATTTTTAAATGTTTCTTTGTTTGTGTAATTAGGTAAGATACTTTTATGTTTTTTATATGCACATTTTGCAAACACAATAACGTTTGTAGGTCTGATGATGCTCATTTGTGAGCGAAACATGTAACCGTTATATTAAAGAATTTTTGAGACCGGGACTTTGTGGGATTTATTATTTATACTTAAATCACTCTCTTGGAGAAAATGGACAGCTTTTTCGAGTTTTTAAAAAAGCTTCCTAATAGATTTTATTGTTTTATATTAAAGTTTGTGGTATACATTTTTGGATATGCAAGAGTAATAAATAAAAAACAAATAGAACTAGGTAGAGCCTCAGAAAACTCATTTCTCTTTAGTAACTAGCATGATCGCGATAAAAGTCTAAATAAATCAGACGTCAGTAATATACACTAAAAAAATTAAACAAAAGCCCGCAGTAATAGCTAGTATAAAACACTCGGTTGGCTGACAAGTGGCACGCGCCGTTTTTATGGAGTTCTTATGTGAACAGGCTCATTAAGTGATTTTTAAAATGCGTTACGACGTCTATGAAAATGTAGCACAAAGTAATCTTTGCGAGCAATGATTTTAAATATGCATTGACAATTTTATTTCAATAAATTTATGCGATTTTCAAAATTATTAAAGAGGCCCGGCCTATTCTGCCTACCCCCAAACGTCGGTACTGTATTAAAATAAGTAACCTCTATGTATATTTGGGTTATCTATGCAATTTTAAAAAAATCGCTTTATCTAGTAAGGTCGCATTAAAAAGAAATTTTGAAAAAGTTATGAACAGTCTGTATATAAAAACAATAAATTGTTAACTGAACATGTTAGTAATATGTCATATAACGTAAACTTAGGATTAAAGTATAAGCAAATATAAATAAAGATAAAAAGATAAGCATTGACGTTCATTCAAAAATATTGTGTGAAAATTGGGGTTTTAAAATTTTATAGTATTTTAAAAAGTTGAAAAAAAATGTCGTACTGACGCATGTTTGAGAAGAAAAATTTGTTTCCATTAATAACTTGATGACAATGGGAGACCATCCACGATCATTTAAACTGACAGTCCTGAATGATGTGGCCCATCCTAAAAACATGGAGAAGGGAGATTCGACTATATAATTTTTGATGAGAAAGGAGTGGTATTATAGAAGGATGTCATAATGTAACAAGAGATAAAGAACTTGATGATGACCTTTTTTTTAGACGTCAGTTTGGACAAGAGGGGAGTTTTGTTTACCCCACTTATAGCGTTCTAGATTTGGGTAGTGCCCATCCCAAAAATCATCGGGCCCACTTGTGCCCACTTGTGCCCACCCAACCCAAAAATCCTGGCGCCGCCACTAATCGGAGACTTTGTTATTTCCAGATTAACTTTTTTCATCTTCCTATTTTCCACGCCAGAAAGGTGATTTATAGGCGTCCAATAGATACAAACTATTACAACTACTAGAGCTGGTGTACTTCGCGAATGAACTAGTTTAAAATAGCGAATCAATAATCAATTAGAACTAAACGGAGAGACGGGATCGTCTTTAAGTGTCATCTGGTTTCTGACTACAAAAATGTTAAAATCACTTGACAGTCTTTTGCCAATCTTTTGCGCGTCCCAGCATGAGGATTTAAATGATACCTCGTACACGGAGATACAAGTCGCGAATCAGTTAAATCCATATGCTGGGACGCGCTAAAGACTGTCAAATAATTTTAATATTTTTGTAGTTAGCAACCAGTTGCTCCGTGGACGATGAGCCTAACCCGAAACCGACCGATGATATCTGCTTCATGCGAGTATAATCAGTGATCCGAATAAATTAAATGAACAGGTCTTTTGTACTTATCACTCTATTGAACGCGATCGAAATCGGCAAAGCAAACTAAACTTCCAGCTTTAACAATTACACCGATCTACAATCTTAGACAGTTTTCGCAAACACGATAATTAAAAAATTAAATGTAAATATTTTCGCCACCGTACACGCAATTTTGTTAGCACATATTTTCCATTCTGGGGAACATCATTGTCCTTACGCCAGACCAAAAATCTAGTTATAAGAGTAACAAGAGGCAGCTTATTTCTAAAAATTTACATTTAAGAGTAGGTTACAAAAACTTGTCGTCAAAATTTTACACAATAACTACAGATATTTCACTTTTTACGGAGAAAATAGACGTACCCAATCTACGAAATAATCTTCTCCAAAAGCTTCCATGGCACGTAATAGTATCAAAAACAGCAAAACACATTAAAGTCTCATTTTATAACCATCACAAGTTACCTTTAAACCATATCAACGCTTTAAACACCCAGTTGCATTAGGATCTACATTGAGTAGATTAAAAAGAAAAAATAGCCAAGATAAAGTCGTTTAAAATTTAATAATTGATAAAGTAATTTAAAAAAACAATGTACTTAGCTGAGGCACTTTATCTTTATACTCGCGAAATTTTAATGCGGTAATATTTTTACAGCGTCTAAAAATACTAAGCTATTAGACATATGATTTCAGTACGTAATAAATTAATATACGGTAAACATTAGACAGGTAAATAGGAAACGTAATTATTTCTATTTCAGTCAGGTGTATATCGTTATAAAAATAACATATTTTTGGCGGCAAAAAGCAAGCATTATATGTATGACAAAACAGTTCTTTGAGTTGGGCATTTTCATGAATGAAAGTAAATGAGAAATTACTTATTTTCAAGTCTAGCTCGAATAGGCTAAAAAGTGCTCTATAATTTCGAGAACGTAATAATGTCACTATTTTATTGAAAAATCGTGCTAATGCAAATAAACATCTTTTAATCTAGCAGTAGCGCCAAGCAAGTAGGCCAGTGTGATCTTTTTTGCCACCCTATTTTACGTCTGGGCAATGTCCAGCCAGATGCGACCTACAGTTTTACGTGGGTTCCGAACTGCAATTTTACTGGCAGATATTGTTCTCGGCACAGTTTTTACAGTCTTGTTTTGACAATTCTTGTCCACCACAGACCTCGACGCGGGTAGCTTATAACGTTTTCGCTCTACGACATGTAGAATGTTGCCGTAGAGTCACACCAATCCATCGGGATCAGTATTGGAAGCGTCCCTCCATGTATTATAGAGTCCTCTGACTTAAGATCATATTTGTATTAACAACATCTTCAAGTAAACTTCTTAAAGAGGCATCAAGATCATCTTCACTGTGTTGAGAATTGCCTATTTTAAAATTTTCTTGAGACGTTCCTGTTTTTTTCTTTTCGTTCACTTGCAGCTTTGATTTCCTCGTTTCCAGGTTTTGCTGAATATTCTTCCCTCGTTTGTTTTTATTGCTCTTCCTCAATTCATCCGGATCGGTACCAGATATACGTTCCTCTGTGGGCCACTGTCCAGACTGAATTATTTAGATCCCTCACATGGTGTTAGACAGCTTATTCTCGGCAGCATGCCAAAGGAAATGCCCGAATGATACTGGAAAAGCCCGAGAGCTCCACAGCTGTATCGTAATCGCCTTTCAACTTCAGTTTTGCCATTGAGCATGCCAGAGTGTGTTACTCACACAACACTATGTAGTAAGGTAGTCTGGACCAACGAGTTGCGTTTTATTTTTAGTAAATCGATGTCCGTCTTTCTATGGTCGTCTGCATCGGCATGGCATGGGGTTATGATTCGAGGTTTTTTTTTTTTGTTTTCTCGCAATCACGCTAGTGATTGAAAAACAATGAGCTTTTCTGAGAATATGCTACTAACACTAATAGTGAATATCTGGATACATTGGAAATGTCATTAGTATTTTTACTTACCAATTCTGCTTCGGTGCTCACAGCCACCTGCTCTTGCAAAGTCTTAACCCAATCGGCAAAATCTTCGGTACTTTCCGCCTGTATTAAAAACTCCGATCTACATGGTTTGACAGTTGACATACGTATGACGTTTTTTCTTTTTGTGTAATCACCTGCCACGCGTACTGTACTGCTGCGCATGTCTACGCCTGACGCTAGTGATTGGTCTAGGGAAACATCCGACGTACCAAGTGGGCTCTGAAACAAAAAAAAGAAGTTAGAACTCAAACAATATAACTATAACAATAATTTGTTTTCATTTTTCACTCGCGCCTTACTTACACCCAGTATTTAAGGAGGGGAGAGTTCGGGTCTGTAGGACACGTGTAGTTTTTAAACTTTTCCTTCTAAAAGTCCTGTTTTATATAGAGATTAAGGTTTCGGACGCATATCGTTTTAGTTATTGATTTATACAGCAATGTTATAGGAAAACAAGTAAAAAGAATAATATTTTACAGCATGTATGAAATACATGTAGTCCCTCCCAACTGTCCTTTCTCCAGAAAAAAAAATGTCCTACTTACGCCCACTGGCTAAGCCACTGTATCGGGGCATATTCATTTCCGCATATTTTTAGGGAGTCGTAATTATCTCACATGAGATAGATACCAGAATTCAAGTGTCTTTGACTCCAGTTTGCGATAGTGCTCAAAAAATCTACTATATTTGTTTTTTAGTTTCGGACCATAATCAACCATAATAAGTTCTTTAGAACTATTTGCGAAACAATAACTAGTTGATATTACATCAGTTTTAAGTAATTAAATTTAATTGGGTTAAATGTATGTATGTATCAAAAAAACCAAGAATGCTAAAGGTAATCCGGTAAATGGCCATTTGAACAGAATTATAATAGAAGGATGTTGTAACTTGGTGGTCATCCAAGTGATAAAAATAATTCTCGTTACTTTCTGCTATAAAGAAAATTGTTTATTATTGTAACTTCCAGGTGTTTACGTAACGATTTTTATACTGTAACTTGTACCACCAAATCGGTACTTAACGACCGTAGTGGTACTTACTTGGGATAATACCATATCGTGGGTTGATGGTTAGTTTATATAACAACGTAAAGATGATTGGTCATTAAATATGGTTCTTATGGCGCATGTTTAATTATACAGAAAACTGTGATTAAATTACAAATCGGATTAGTGTTTCACTCTTGACTCGTTCAAGCGAAATAATAAGTGATACACTCTCGTCTCGACAAACCGAGATTTCTCGTCTTGTGAAACAATACCTCTTGTTTCGCTTTTTTTCAGACTCGCGACACTCTCATCAAACAGGAGTGCGATCGTCTCGGTAGACACAAAAATCGAATTTATTTAATTTAAGGGTCCATAAAAGCCAAAAGGGTGAACGGCGGTGAAATAACGGCATCACTTGATATCGAGTTCCCGAGTTGTTTTCAGTGGCGGCGACAATACGCCCAGAGGGCTCGCAAGGCAGAGGTCCCCTGAAGATAGTGGCGTATTTAGGGGGAGGGGAGGGGAGGGGGGGGGGGGGGGGTTGCCGGCTTAGTTTAAACTTTTAAATAATGTATTCTAGGCTTAGATTACAAAGGTCTTGTAGGAAACGTTTAGTTTTTAAACTTTTCCTTTTAAAAGTCCTGTTTTATATAGAGATTAAGGCTTCGGACGCATATCGTTTTAGTTATTGATTTATGATGCAATTTTATAGGAAAACGAGTAAAAAGAATAATATTTTATAGTATTTTTATATTTTAAACTTATCTGTTCCGTTCTCCCTTTTTTAGCGCTATATTAAATTAACAAAAACATTTTTTATGGAAAAAGTGTGATAATTTATAATTAAAAAAATAGTGCGGGAAGAAACGAGAATTCTTTATTATGAATATACAAAACGGCACTTAAGAAGAAGTATTTCAAAACCTTAGCATTTGTACCAAAAACTTCTCTTAGATCTACGCCCCTAAAATACATGATTTTTGAAAAAATCATCAATTTTGGCGTGATGAGCGATATTTACTTCAAAAACAACGGAGCCCGAAAAACGCTTTATTTTTAAAAGCCAGCCAAAAGAGCCAGCTAGAAATATCAAAAAAAAGGAAAGAAAAACATTTACAAAAAAATTTAATCCAACCATGCAGAGGGGGAGAGGTAATAATTTATTTTCGGAATTTGATAGTAGTTAAGTGAATTTTAAACGAACTTTGGGCGCGGCCCCGAAAATTTTTCACCTGAGGCGCCTTTCCGCCTTCTTCTTTAAGTACAATATCATGAAATACAGGTAGTCTCAACTGTCCCTATCTCCAGAAAAAAAAATGTCTTACTTACGCCCACTTAGCCCCCCCCCCCCCGAGCATATTTTCTGGCTACGCCACCGCCTGAAGATCGTTTTCTTTTTTAAAATTAACAACTCACTTTTTGTAGGAACAGAAAAACGTTAGGCGGTAGTGAAAACCTTTTTTTTAACAACTCACTTTTTTTTAAGAAAATTGTATAGACCTTGCAAAATCTGGCGGGGAAGGGGAGGGGAAGCGGATCCTTATCGCCGGAACTAGTTATTTCTATAAAGGTTACAGTGTAAAGATCCATTTGGTTATATCAGTATATGTTTTAAATAAATTGATATAAAAAATTATATCAACTAAAACAAAGATACAATTTAAAAGTACTTTTTAAGCCTAGTCTCACAGGGTTAAGGCTAAATTTTTCCAAATGAATAAATATTAAATAGCAGTGTTTAAATATATATAAATAAATTTATTTTTTGTGAACTAGAATGCGGCATGCGAAGTACAACATTCCTTACGGTGACATTATTAGTAATAATGTCAAGATTTGTTGATTAATTAGTTCATAAATTTGCTAATTAGAAGGCAAAATAGCTACTAGGGGTATACTGTAAAATAGGGAATTTAATTTTAATTAAAACTAGATAAAAGAGTAGAATTACATTAAAAATTATTTATCGCATAAAACTGAAAACTAAAAACGAGTGCAAGAAACTATTAATTTAGCTATTCAATGGGCTTTTTAATTCAGTTAGTGGCAGGAAAACAGTGGTCAAACTTAGTTTTAATTTTAATCAATTAAACATGATGATGACTAGTTATTTTTGTTAGATTTTAAAATCTTATATAATGCCTCCAATAACATCTATCTAGGTGCTCTGCAACCGCATTTTTTCTGATTTAATCGGCTTCAGTAATCTCAAACTGAAACTGTAACCACAGAACAGAATGTTCTGCAGTGCATCTTTTCATTACAAGACGACGGCCTTGGCCATAATTGCAAAGACTACTTGTTTTTGCTCGTATTGATACTTTTTTTCAGGGCATTTCAGGTCGTTTCGAGTCTATAAAGTACGTATTGTATGTAAGTCCATAATTTGTGGCTGATGGCGCGTTTATCAACTCGAATTATTTACTTAGGTATATGTAGAAGACGGTGGCGTGCATCGAAATTTGGAAGAAAAGAAGCAATTACTTATTTAGTGTAATTGCATTCTTCCATTATTTTCTGCAAACGTCTAGGTCACCCTGTTTATTAAAGTTAATTTTTCAATAAAACTTTGAGCAGAAAATTCTTTGTCCAACAAATAATACACCACACACAACTGTTGTACAGAGTGTACAGTTCCAACAGTCGACGCTGAAACATAATTTTCATAACCTAAAAGCGTATAACATAATCAACGCAAATAACTGTTTATTTGGTAGCAAAGCGCTCGTAACTATCGACTTTTTCGTTTAATTCCAAAATTTGCTTAACAATAAGTAGAAGCAATTTAAGATTCGTATACTCGGATACGAGATCATGCAGCGATGTGCAGTTTCGTTGCTTCGTCGTCGATGGCGGCCGATGAGTTCACAAAGGCCACTGTTATTATAAGTATGACAAAGACAGAATAATGTGATTTGTCTTTTCTCACCTTTTCTGTTGTATATTTAACTTGCTCGGTAATACTCAAGGCCAGCTATATTTTGGAGGCATGCTGATGTATATACTATTTATTTAGTGAATTATGAAATGAACAAATTGAGACCAGAGTTTTGGGGGAAGAAATTATTTTCTTGCACGCCCTTGGTAAAAGATATGGGCGTGCTTGTCAGCACATAGTTTACTAAATTTGTATTTTTTCTCTTTATTTGCTAATAGCGGCTACGTGGGAGGACGATAGAGTAAGTAAAAAGCGCTATACTATGAAATTTTAAAACGTCACGTAATTCTTGTACTTTTTACGTTTCATCCGCTGATTGCCCCCCCCTCCCCCCCAAATTCCTTAGAAATGTTCTGGATCCGACCAAGAATATTCGCCTTTTCTTTACATAAATTTGTTTTATTTGAAAAAATTACCGGTAGGAGGCCACTGTCCACTACATACTACACTAGTTATAGTAGTTATGAATGAGACGAGAAGAAAATACCGAAAATACCTTTGCTAGATCACTTCGGCCATTGATGTGAATTAATGACTTTTTTTGAATTGTTTATTTCAGCCACCAGGCACTACTTACGTCATACATTATTTTTTTCAATTTCAACGAAGGTTTTTTGAAAAACGACATTGTTAAAAAGAAACAGCTTTAAAACGTACAACTGTGTTAAGGCTCTACCACGCGCAAATTTAGAGGATGAAAAACACCGTTTCGCTACTGCAGGATTCTGCAAAGGCTATTTGATATATTTGTCGGGACAATTTAAAATTTAATAAAGGAATGTTTGTATTTCTAAGGTACAAAGCCCTTTTTTGAAAAAAATAAGAATATGTATAAGAAAATGCCCACTAAAGTGCGTAGTTTTAGGCACTTTTCCAAGGTTAATATCGTAGCTAAGAATTTTTTTTTCAAAAAAATAGCCATGTACCTTAGAACTTCCATGTCTTATCTTTAAGACTTCAAAAATTGAGACAAAACAATGTCGTAATAAGTCCGTTATCTTGCAGCGCGCAACTTATGTTTTAGGTAAATTTTGTTGTCATGATATAGAAGTTGCCTATATACAGCTGAATTTATTCTCGGCTGACGTGAAACAATTTACATCCAGAGAGAATAATGGTACACTGAAAAAAATTATAGGTGGTCGAACAAGAAGTAATTTTGGGGATAATTTTGGGCTAAATTTTATGTTCTTCTTTTTGGATTGTCAATGCCAATAACAGAATATCTAAGCGTCAATTTTAAAAAGACGCAACTAGTAGTTGTGCTATATACTCTGGGTTGCCATAAATGTTTCGGCTTAGACCGAGATGGTTTATAATGCGCCGGAAGGCAAAATGTTCAAGGCGCTTTCACCATTTTGTCAAAACGGGTGTTTGGACTTTCAAAATTTCTTATTCATGTTAGGTAAGGATAAGAATTGAACAAAATGCAGTGGATTTGTTGATGTATTGCAATCAAAAATGGGCTATATTGAATTTTTTTTGTTTCGTTTTTTATCGAAATGGGCCATTGTCTTGATAGTGAACAAAATATACTAAGGTAAATAGCTTATTGGTATTAGAGGCTCAAACTGGGTCACCGGGAACTTATGACAAATCCCAGGATGTATGGTAACCCTGGTATATTAACTCTTAGATCTAAAATTAAAGTTTAATTTGTCTTGGTAAAGGGTGATAGGTGCAATAAAATAAAGCCATTTATGAAGGTTCTTAGTGAGTAAGGAAACCAACTGTTGCATAATGAATCTATTTTTCATCGATTGTTTTTATATTGTATGCTTATTATACAGCCTCTATATATTGTTTATATAGTGAGCTTCTGTCTAAACCTGTTAAAATATGAATTCATCTTAAAGGTGAAATGTGTTTATTATTTTATCCATGGTTTAACGATTTAAAAGTAGTTGTCAGGCACGAATTTGGCGTTGGTCACATGATATTTATCTGTCCATGTTATTGGCTCGCAGCTACAATTTGGTGCAGCGAGACTACTGTATAGTGACAATGCTTCTAAGAAGCTAGGTAGGTATTAAATAAAAATTGGACAGTATGCCACGCAGAGTAATAAAATACAATTTTGTGTGTAGATGATATACTTTTTACTAACATGGGGAGGGGGGGGGGGAGGTAAATATATTTTTTTACTAACTTTTGTTAGGGGGAGTTTATGAAACGACTGCGACATTTTATTTTGTAGGAATCACTTTTGAAAGTTTTGTTTTTTTTTGTAGCCACTTTTGAACGGTGGAGAAAGTGTAGAAAAGGCTACGAAGTATTTTATTTTATAGAAGTCACTTTTGAGAACTTACACGTCTTTTTGGCTACCCCCCTATCACTTTATGTTTATAAAAAACATTAATACCGTGATTTTGTATCGGATTGGCGCGACGATACGGTACTACCTCCTGTTGTTTCTGTGTTACTAAAAAAAAGTCTAGGTACTTACTTTTTCCTCTTTTGAGGGTGCAGCGCAACTTATCGTCAAAAACATACCACTTTAAAAAAAAATAATTATAAGGGCACGGAACGCGACGGACAAAATACTGGGCGAGTTAGTAACCACAGTTAACAAATCTTGGAACCAGCGGGACTTATCTTTTGTTTTTTAAATAAACACGGTGAAAAATTTGTAATATAAGAAAATTTTGATTGAAAAACTATTGACCTTACGAAGTATTTGATAACCAATGCTGAAAACCTTTAGTTTCAGGGTAGGCCTGTGCCTCCTAATTTTGAAAATTTGACAGTATATGCTAATGCTGATGGGGGCGATCGGACTAAAATATTTTTATAATGTTGGCACTTCCCGTTATACTGGAAGTAAGTGTCAACTTGCTTATTTTAAATAGAATACTCTATATATTACTACTTTTTGCATTCTACGCAAGAATTTAGGCATATCTTGTATACCATGTCCTATTAGGCATATCTTGTATACCATGTCCTATACCTATGTCTAAGCGTTTTAGATATTTTTAATAGATTTTTTATAATATTTTAATAACTATATACAGGGTGTTTAAACAATACGATTAAAAATTAAATTGAAAAACTTTAAAAAGACTAGTTTTTCAAATGGAAATACACAAATTTTATAATTATTCCTTATTTAGCATTAAAAATAAGGGTAAGTTTGTATATCCCAAAAAAATTTAGTTTTAGAAACATTGCCAATTTAATATTTTTATATGGCGATTTTGCTGCAGATTTTAAGTTTAGTTACTTTTAGTTGGCTATAACGGCGTTGAAAAACAATCAAATGCAAGAAAAATTTATGAAGCTGTCACTTACCATTTAAACATCATTAATGATCATGTCTGTGCGCTTAAATTGTACAAACGAAGATAATTTAAATTTATTTATTATTTATGGAGAATGTGTTAAAGTTATATTAAGAACATGGGACACATTTGACAATCGATATCTTCAAAACAGAAGCCATCACAATGTGCTTATTAATAATGTTCAAATGGTAAAATTAGATTTTGCTGTTTTTCAACGCCGTCATAGACAACTAAGAGTCACTGAACTAAAAATCTGCAGCAAAATTGCCATATAAAAATATTAAATTAGCAATATTTTGAAAACTAAACATTTTTGAAATATACAAACTTACCCTTTTTAATGCTTAACTAAAAGTAATTATAAAATTTAGACTTTTTGCAGTTTTTTCAATTAATATTGTTTAAACACCCTGAATTAATAGTTATCAAAATATTATAAAAAATCTAATAAAGCAGGTCCTTTATAACAAGGAATCCCGATTAAATTAAATAAATATAAGGCTTCTTTATAGAAAAAATTGATAATTATTTTAAGGCTTGCAAACGTCATTCTTAACAGAAAAATTCAAATATGTCAAAAACGCTTCGATATTTATAGGTATAGGTATACAGGGTGGGGACTTTAAATGAAATAAATTCGATTTTATTAAACCTGCTGAAGTTGCGCCTACAAAATTTAGTATGTGGGGGTTTTGGAGCATGCGGAATTGGATTATGATGTCGGCGCAGTTGCCAGATTTCTCAGCTTTGCGCTACACGTAGTAATTTTGTTATTTTAAATGGAATGCACTATTTATTTTTATTGCAGTGAATTAGTGTCAAATTTAGTAAGATCTCAAATTTACAAAATTCTATCTTCACTAGTTTCTGAGCTATGACAACACTGTAGTTCCCTTAAAAAGTACCGGGACGCTTGTCTACCTCCATAGTTACTAAGTTATTGACAAGCTTCAAGAAAAGTTCTTGTCTTTTCAAAATGGCCAATTTAATTTAAACTTTAAAAATATAAATTCTCATGATACTTTTTAATGGAACTACAGTGTTGCCATAGCTCAGCAATTAGTGAAGATATAATTTTGTAAATTTGGCATCTTATTAAATTGGACACGCCCAATGCACTGCAATAAAAATAAATTGGGCATTCCATTTAAAATATTAAAATTACTACGTGTAGCGCAAAGCTGAGAAATCTGGCAACTGCGCCGACATTATAATTCAATTCCGCATGCTTTAAAACCCCACATACCCAATTTTGTAGGCGTAACTTCAGCAGTTTTAATAATATCGAATTTATTCCAATTAAAGTCCCCACCCTGTACAAAATCTGCCTAGAATTTTACGTAGAATGCAAAAATGTAATAATATATAGAATGTTCTATTTAAAATAAACACGCTGATACTAGGGTTGCCAACCCTCCCGGTTTAGTCGGGAGGCTCCCGCTTTTTACTAAACCTCCCGCCGCCCACGCACTTAAACAAAACTCCCGCTTTTCCGATAACACGGACGTCTAATAACTGTACAGCTGCCTTAGAGAGGGGCAACCTTTTTTTTTAGAAAGCACGTTTGATGAGAGGAGGAAGAAATATAAAAGGCACGCCACAGCGTAAGATCAACGGGGTATCGACTTTTTTTTAGAAATCATCAATATAATTATTTTAAGCACCTCAAAAAAAACTTGTCCTCCAGGCACTATCCACCTCCCGCTTTTTAATTTTTAAAACCCAACTACCCTAGCTGACACTAACTTTCGGTATAACCGGAAGTACCACCATTATGAAATTTTTTTAGTCCGGTCGTCCCCATCAGCATTACCACGATGGCAAATTTTGAAAATTTTCCTATGTATAGTTTTCCATATATAGTTCGAAGCGGTTCCCGGTGGAACACGAACACCCTGTTTGCAGGTGCTTTTATACCTATTATTCTATTATTAATTAACACTTCAAACTTTCTGCTCTACCTAACTTTATTTTTTGTAAATATTCTATAGCTTTAATAATAAAATAAGACAAAATTTAAAAGATATATCCGTATAACGATTAGATACATTATTTTAACTAATACAATAACAAGTAAAATACTTATTTTCCTCAAAACAAATTTCTCATCTTCGAAATAAAATCAACCGAAACTCATTAGCATAAGAAAGAACCTGCCGCCTCGACTCGTGGTTTCAGTGTGTGTCGATGTTTACGGAATATTTTTCACCACGTCATAAGCTCGCTAGTATGCCCACTTCGGGTGAGACTCTCTTGCAAATAAATTTCTTGCTGCACAAAGTTCCGCCTTAATATAATATAACAATAAATACAAACAACCGTCGCCTAACTTATAAAATTTGTATATCCTAATTACAGGATCGGACTAGCTGGTTGCATGGACATTAATAGTCCATGTTTTAATTTGATTAATATTTATGTAACCCGATAATAGTACAAAAAAAAAACAATAGTGCATTTCTGTATCTAACTTTATAAAGATAGAAGTGATGTACTGCAGTGTCCTGTGTGAGATATGGGAGCAAAGCCAGCGAAACGGAAAGATAACACAATGCTATATATCGTAATCCACCCCTGTGTGGCAGGCGTAATACCAGTTCTATTTTTTCTTAAAATAAAATACTGCGTAAAACCTAAGAATTTATAATTTTTAATGTGATTGTTCATAACCACACCATAACTTTAGAAATAATTACTTATGATAACAGGATGTGCGGTAGTACACAGTGTCATCGGTAAAGTACATTTTTTAATAATAAATTCAAAAAATTTTGACTCCGTGTACCGTTTTTGCTTTAAAATTAATTCAAAATGCAATGGGCTTTTAAAAAATCGGGGTTACCTGTTAACTTTAACATATTTAAAAAAATGGAAAATGTTAGGTTATTTCCCAAACTGATAAATAAAAGAGCTGCTTATTTTTCAATTTTCTTTTGTAAAATACCCATTATTGTACTCAATTTAATTACACTGAATCCTCTTTTGGATTTTTCCGATATTATAACCCTTCCACTGATACTGCGCAGGGTTGATAAATATCATGATTTAAAAAAAAATCAAAAATCGATTTTTTTTTAAATCATGATTTTTTCAAAAAATTTACCAGCTTTTACAAATATGATTATTTTTTAATATTTCTAGCATATATTTTGTCTTGTTAAGTAAACAAATATTTTTAGCAGTAAATACGAAGCAAAACTGGAAAGGTTATTTTGTTTTAATTTTTTTTAAGTTTTATTTTTGTAATAACCAGCTGTTCTATTCAATTATTATAATAAAATAATAAATAACACCACATAAAAATGCGTCTGGGTTTTATTTTTTGTATGAACAAACACATTGTAAGTGTTAAAATTTTACTCTTTTTTTAAATTAATCATGTTTTGTTTTTAAATCATACTGATTAAAATCATGATTTTAATCGGGATTTTAATCGTGATTTTAATCAATTGATTTTAATCATCTCAACCCTGATTACTGTGGCGGTAGCTCAGCGGTGAGTCCCTGGCATTCGACCGTGGCATTCCGAATTTGATCATCGGACTGGGCATACGCACAATAAAAAAAAGTATTTTCGAATTTTAGTAGGTTTAAAAATGCAGGGAAGAGTGTAAAATGTATCATCTCCCAATCCACCCCATTTACGCCGGTAACCAGGCCGGATGAGATCGGACATCTCATGGGGTGCGGAAGAAGGTACACACTCCCCAATCGGTAGGTCATGCAATCGCGCAAGAAACCGAGGGTTAGCCCGGAGAGGCGGAGTGTCGCATGACTGAGGATAGTGGTTCGGAACCCACGTTAAGCTGTAGGTCTCCTCAGGAATGACCCTGGCAGCGAACGAAGAGGTAAAAAAACTAATTCGAGAGAATGGCAAGAAATGACATGACAATCCTTCCACTATTTTTATTTATATCTTCAATAATGTGAATTTTTATTTACAAATTTTATTATATGATTGTCATATTTGTCATCTGTCTGTAGCCTACAGTGTTAGCGAAATATGTTATTTTCTTTTTATTATAGTGGAAATTTACAACTTTGCGTTACTGTATACCATAAAATTATAAACCCATTTTTCATAATTTACTTATATTTGAAATGTTACTACTAACACCTTGCGTGGATTTATAAAATTAATAAAACGTCAGGAAGCAAAGGAAAGTTCAATTTCCGATCATATTTTATAAAAATAAAATAAATAATAGCAAACAGCCCATTTGTTAAACAGTATGCCGTATTTAATGCACTCTCTCTTTAAGTAAATACAAACGGTCGCCAATCAGTCTGAGAAAACGAACAGACTTTACAATAAAAAAAAATGTAAGATATATCTTACCGTGCAACTTTTACACTATCTCTTCTCTGTCTATAATAATAAATAAGATATGTTTATCCTGTAGTTAAAGAGATTTAAATCCCATTCACAAATCGCAAATAAACAACGATAAATAAGATAACTCTTAAATCAAAGACCAGCTACCCACATAATGTTATGTATAACGACATTATAATGAAAAAAAATATACTAATGCCGAACGTGTAATTATTACTTTCATCGCAAATTTTATTTTAAACACATTAATCTTCATTATTCTTTATTGATAGAAAGGACATAATTAAAATAATACGTTGGATATTCAAATAATCACAAATTTCAATGAAAAAAAAAAGTTTTATACAACTACTCCTTATTCGTCGTTTTATGAATGGAAATTTGTCGTTTTCTTTACACTAAAGCGATTGGGAAATTGGGCTATTCCGGTTAACTGAACGGATATGATTTCAGATCCATTCTAGTTAGGATATGAAACTGACCAATCACAGTAGTCAATTGCATAGAAACAAAATTTATGTTGTAAATTTTACGAGTCGTTTTCTGACACTCGATAGAAGTGAGGTTCAGAAATATGCAAATATGTTGGAGAATTATTTTATTAGTATTTTTGCCCACGTTTCGGTAGCTTGGTTTCTACCTTTTTCATTAAAAATGAGTAGGGTCGTACTTCTCAAACCTTTGTGAGGGTAGTCGACGATATATAATTAAAAAGGCACATCACAAACCAAACATAAAAAATTAGGGGTCATATTACGGCAAAACCGATTAAAAATAGAGCCATCTACATTTAACAGCAGAAAAAAATTGAAAAACAACAAGACAACTAAATTGTTATCGCGTGGGATGTACACATTTCTCGCTAAATTAAAAAAAAAAATTCCCGGTTCAATTAATTTTAAATACTTTAATCGGCCTTTGGTTTTATTTTTACAAGAATCATAATCGGATCTTCGTTGTAAATACATCCAAATCAGTGGCGGCTCGCGGTCTTAAAAAATGGTGAATAGCTAGGTATAGTGCGGGTACTTAAACAAACATTATCTAAAAATCCGTGTAACAAAAGGTCTCTCTTATCCTTATCTGACCAAGGACTGAATGGAGTTACCAACAAATTACAAACTATGTCATTAATTGGATTCATTTTTAAAACACACAACTAAGTAGGTACGTACACTACTAAATAACTGAAAAATAAAAACAAAATTTTTTAATCACACAGTAAATCACGTAAAAATAATATCTATAAGCGAAGCCTCAAAATAAATAGGCTTAAGGTTAGGCGAATCAATACTAAAAGAATGATGCATACGACTGATCTATTTTTAGATTGCCCTTCATCATAATGAAAATTGTTACATGCTGTTTGCGTATACGTAACCATAGCAACGGTGAATCTCAAAGCCATGTTGGGCGTTGGGTCTTCACTTGCTTTAAGCTAACGGACACGGTCGGCTGGGGCGCGCCAAAATGCACGGGTGTTTATATAATTATTGTCCATCGGAGTTAACCGTAGCCGTATTTGGATTAAATTAACATTATTAATTTGAACATAATTATTTTTTAACGGCTAAAATGGTAGCTGTACAATAATATTTAATATTGTCGAAAAACTTTCCTCCTGGTTTTATTAATTTTTTGGTGAAGAGCTCCTTTACCTACTTCACTTGACGAACCGCCACTGATCCAAATCTACCCAGCATTAATAGTAATTAAAGATATGCACGAATTAATTTTCTGCAATCACAATTTACCATAATGAATAACATTCTTCTATGGCTCAAAAGACATTAAAATTGAACACAATACAAATTATAAAGCACGCCATATAGTATATAGTTACCATTTATACACGTGGTGCAAAGACATATTGTAACCGATGATAGGCATCTATAAGATACCTATCTATAATTGAGTATTTATTTAAAGAGAGAGTTGTGATTATAAATCTTAATCTGAATTAGTTAAATTACAATTAGTGTACCAGTGCAGAATCTGGAAAAGTGCATTAGTTAATTAAAAAGTATTGTTCACAAGTCATCTAGCATCGTTGAAAATGTTTCCTTTCGTTTTTAATGTAAAGGCTATTATTTAGAAAGCATAATAATTGGTTGTATTAGTATTGTAATACTACTTTTCAAGTAAGTATCAATTGAGATGTAATAATTAAAAATCGTGATGCTTTAAAAAGATGTAAACTTAATTATAAATGTACTCATTCGCTCTACAAAAATTTCACTTTTTTTATCTAGGATTATATATTTGATAACTACTCTCCAAAAGAATAAAAATGCCCTATCCCTATACAATCATTCTGACAGATCGTCCTAAGTGATATCAATACTACAGCCAAAGTATAGAAGACAACTCAGCCTAAATCCTTTGATGTTTCGAGGCCATAAGCAAGGCACTCGATATTCAGGGTTCCCACCAAAAAGTCAAAATGAAATTCCCTGACTTTCCAGGTCTATTGCAAAAATTTTCTCTGACATACATCAGATTAGCTCTACAGAAAAAATTGATATACATAAATATATGGAAAATTCTGTAAAAAAATGTATTTAAAAGAAAAAATAACAATGTTTTTTTTGGACTTTTATAGACCCCAACATATTGTTAAAAAAATTTCAATATGTTTTTTTAAAGTAAGACAGCTTATGTCAAATGTATCTAAACTTCGTCTATTAGGGAATCCAAACCACGTGATTCAATATGGCGGTTGGCTGGTAAAAAGCATTGAGTCACCAGTTAAATGCCACCAGCAACATTATTTTAATGGTCACGTGCACCAATTACAAACCAGTATTTGCCAGCCAGCCGCCATTTGGACACATCGTTGGATTGCCTAATAGTTACAAGTTACGGCAAAAATTTTTAATCTGTGGGTACTTATTTAAAACTTAGGTTCAAAGTTTTTACATCTTCAAAGTTGTAATCACTAACGTTATCTCTTGTATTTTTTGAACAATTCGATTTTTCAGGTTTTCAGTTTTAGGTCCATAGTTCCCACTTGCCCCGCTTTTTTTGTTAGTGGGGTAAGTGGGGATTAGTTCCCACTTGTCTCATTTACATTTTTTATATTAATAAAATTCAAAGTGAAAAGTTTTAAGAAGTTGAAAAGTGAGATTGTGCGTAATCTGCAAAAACTATAAAGTAAATAAAAACTTAAAAACCGTATTACGTATTTTAAAAAAAGTTATAGAAGAAGAAATCTCTAACATATAAACTTCTTTATTTTTAGGAACTCTTTAAATCTGAAAAAAGCTTGTTGTTGATGAAGTCGCGATAAACCCATTTGCTGCAGTTAAATATAACATTACTCAAACGCGATTTATAAGTTGAAAACCCACTTACCCCAGTAGCTGGGGCAAGTGCGTTCTATGGGTATATTTGCGTAACAATTTTTTGTTTAAATGAAATTCTTGGGTAAATAATTAAACAAACTTTGTTGAAATTATAAATATCTATATCTATCTTTTAATAGATTACCAAAATAACCGTCTAGACGAATTGTACAATCAAATTTTTGAATATTTTCTTTTTTAATGAAAATAAAATATTCAGTGTTTGCTTTCTCAGCAGTATCTGCTGTTATGCGTCGCATCTGTTTTAAAACAACACAGATAAAAAAAGGAATTAAAGTATTGTGACAAAAATTATTTTATCCAGGTTTATGTATTAAATTCCCTGACTTTCCATGACTTCCCTGACCACTTCTCAAATTCCCTGACTTTCCAGGTTTTCCAGAAAAGTGGGAACCCTGATTTTGGTCAATCCATTGATTTCTATAGTATTGAGCAAGAAAAATAAAATTTTCTACTGTTTCAGTTTTTAAAGTCTTCAATTCTTTACTCAGACAATAATTAAACAAAATACGCTGTCTAATAAAAACAAGCGGAAGAAGGTACCGACGTCACAACAAAACTGGCAAATTGGCAACCCGAGACAGCTTTTATTCGACATGTTCGGACCCATCTCCGACCTGACTAATCTCTCGAGACTGGTGTTCAATTTTTAATCCGTTCTTTTCTATTTAAGTTATCAAAACAATCTAATCGGACGCAAGATTCACAAATAAAAAAATTGCGTGGTTAATGAGATGACGTATCGCCTCATATTTTGCATAACTTGCAGCTTTCCCGTCGTATTTTTAATTGTTTCTAAAAAAGGTTTATTATACACTTTAGGAAGATTTTTGTCATTGGGATATATAATAGGTTCTAGTTCAGGATGGTAGTGCTGAATATAATAAATTCGATTATAGCGAAAGAGCCCATTTTGATAGATAATATAATAATTTTGAACAAGTGAGGTTATTTATTTAGTTAATTCATTCAGATTAATGTTCTTTTAATTGCCATATAACCGAGGACTTTTATACAGGGTGATTCCTAAGTTGATACTTCTTTTTAAGCTGTGTATAGAAGGCATTAAAATAAACAATTTTTTTAAAAAACCCAAAAATGGGCGAGATAGAGAAGTAAAAAATCTAAATCCGGGCCTAATCATCAAAACGTAGCCTGCTATACTTTATGTTGTTTGTCTTATCTCTTATTGGTCATGCAATTTACGGGTTGGTGGTGAGTTATTTAGCATTCCGCTGCGGTGTGTTTTCTGAAGCAAGTTAATTTTAAATTGGTGACATGGTAAAATTAGAAAACAATGCGTGTGTCGTCAAAGTGTGGCTGTTTCTGCGAGATTATACGCAGAATGCTTTCCCTTGCGGGCTCATCCTACACCCAAAAATGTTCTTAATGTTATTCAGCAGGCAAATTAGGCAGGACAGTATTTGATCCATAGTGTAATAAATGAATGTAATTACCTTATTTTTGAGTTTTTTGAAAAAAGGTATTTGAAAATGTGGTTTATTTTAATGGATTGTATACACAGCCAAAAAAGGATCAACTTAGGAATCACAGTGTATATATCATGTTAATCTTACCTGTTATTTCTGAATCTTTTGGACATATCTAAAAAATACTAATTACAGAGGCCGAACTAGACAAGACCAATTGGTGTTTTTAATTTTATTAACCCGTACAAAACTATAGTGGCGGTGTCGACAGCTTAGTCCCCAGATTCGAAATTGGCCCTCCCCTAACTCCTAGAGGGATACAGCTCGGCAGCCCCCCGCCACCCCTGGCTACACCACTGGAGTACCTGTACCATACAAGGACATTTTGAAGCAAGGACCGTCTCGGTTAAATATTGGGTGGCAACCCTACTTACAAATCATTAAATCTATAAACAATTATTTCAGATTATTTACTTTTCAGAGTCCACCCAGTATATTATTGACCGAATTTAACCTTTTTTTATGGTCTAATCGCCGGCCAGACAACTTTCTTCGATTAACATTAAAGAACAATTTTTATTGGGTTGCAATTCCGAAAAAGGACAAAACCTACACCTACCTTCACATGCCCACAAGGAAGTGTAATAAGAAAGATCGATAGATAAGCAACCATATTTATATAAAATCATAAAATTAGGTAACTTGGCTGCTTTGCAGAACGGTTGTTCGGATTTTTTTACCATAATTATAAAAGTAAAAGTGTAAGAAAGAACAATAAAGACAATATACAGTGTGGTGCCGATGTAATTGAGCTTTCACACAACAACAAATTTGAAGAAAACCCTAAAAATAACAAGAACGTTTTTAGCGGCAGACAGACAAAGTAGTGCATCTATCTTTTGCATTGAGTACACAGGGACGCCGAAGGTAATGGGTTCCCTGGGGCACAGGTAGACAATGACAGGCTGTTTCACCCTTGTTAGGACTAATCAGAAAGCCATAACCTGTAAGCAATTCCCAATACAGCAAAAATATGCTTTGAAGATATTTTTAAGAATAATTATCTGATGAAAATCTAGTATCGCCATCTGTAGGAATCAACGCAATGCAAAAGATAGCCATCAGACGTGAAACATATAACTAACAATAAACCAAGTACGTTAGGCCAACACATCCAGTATACGAAACATTTTTGCGCATCCATATACACTTTTTCTACGGGTTTGTAGATTGAAATATAGATCGCGCTGCAGTAGCCCACTGGGGTGCCGCACTATCCGTAATACAATGCCATGTTTCGCATGGAGTTGGTATCCTTGGAGGAGAATTAAGAAATATTGGTCGAATGTTCTTAATAAAATAGTAGCAAATATCGCCGCATATTATGGTCAAATTTTTAAATTTTAAGAAGTAGTAACGGATTCGCCATTTCATTTTTTTTGTTGTATTATTGTTTTAGCCAAAAAGCATGGGGCTTGTCTACCGTATTAAGCTTAACATTTTAAAAATTATAAATTAGGAATAGCAAAATACACAATTTTGTTGTGTGTCTATATTTTTTTTTGATTAGCGGCGAGTTGCATAAAGAAAAATTGGTAATCAGAGGCTGGCAATGCCTACTCCGTGTTTGCGCTAAATTGCCTTAGATTTTGCAAAAGATGACGCAGCTGTCAGATGGCAGTTCTGTTTCTATTTAAGTTATTGAAACAAAAATAACAATTTAATCGGTCGCACGACTGGCAAATAAAACAATTGCCCGGTTGATAAGATGACGTTTGCATAAAGCTTCTTATCTTATGCTTTCAAACTCTATGCTTTCGCGGCATCTTTTTAATAGGTACTAGAAAAATTATGTGATACTCTAGGAAGATTTCTACTGTTGAGATATATGTTCAATGGGTTCTAATTCAGTATAATAGTCCTGAATTTGATAAATTCTATTGTGGTGAAAAGACCCGATGTCCCTCTCTACGAGTAATATAAATACCCATAACTTTTCATTAAAAAAATCAAATAAACCATGCACTTTTAATGCGATTTTCGTTACCGCACCGCATCGAAATCTTGTTAAATCTAAGATAATACATTGAAACAGCGCCACCCTGTACATCTTGACGTTGCAGATTTAGGTAGGTAATACCTACAAGTTGATGGTTAATACCTTATTAGGAACTATGAGGTAATATTCGAAAATTTTGCAACAGTTGTCAATAGCAACCTTTGCAGATTTTATAAAACTGATTTAAATACAGTATGTTCTAAATCAATCCGTTTCAAGGGTTAATTTTAGGATATTTTAAATTTCATAATTGCCAGCTAAATCGAAACTAATTTAATACTGAGTACGTATTTTTCTGACCTGCCATTCTTAAAATAGTTTTCCTGAGTACGCCGTAGGATGATTATATTTTTAAAAAATGTTTACTCTTTTATTCACTTAAAAATTATAAAACACATTTTCATAGTTGAGATTGTTTGAATAATATCCAAACTGCTTTCATTTATAATTTTTTTTTTATCGAAAAATCGATTGTTGCAAGACTTAAAATCATGTAAAATATTCTTGTTACTACCTTACTAGAAAACGTCATTTTCGAACCCGAAGCAAGGGAGGAAAATAGTTTTTTCCCTCCCCCTAAGTTTTCCAAGACTTCTAATAGGCAAAAGTGTTTTTACTGCTGTTCTTATAAGTATGCATGTATTATAATTTTTAGGGCAAAATTAAAAAAAAATTTACAGTGTCCTACCTCGATGGGCCACTATCAATATACATACATACGTATGAACGAGCGTATGAAGAATCGTATATACGAATTTTCAGTGGATTACTAAAACGGATGTGTACAGTCAACAAAAATGTCTTCAAGATGGTGGCACTTTGTACAGGAAACAGATACTAACTTTTTTATTTCTTTAACTTTGGCCTGTAAAATCGAGAAGATTAAACTAGTAGTAATGGAAAAAACTAGATACATACCTCAAGAGGAATACCTATTTACATACTAAGGGAGGAAAATAGTGCTTTTCCTCCCGTCGATAGTTTGATGCCCGACGCAAAACGAATTTTTCTCTTCGGCATTTATCTAGTTTTTTCTACTACCCTAGTTTAACCATCTCGATTTTACAGGGCGCCAAAGTTAAAAAAAGTTGATGTTAAAACTTTAATATTATGTAAAACGAATCAATTTAGTCACACGGAAAAGTATTGAAACTTCGAGAAAAATTCAAATATCTAAAAATATACAGGCTGTTCCATTTAAAATAAAAAAGTTAGTATCTATTTCCGCTACAAAGTGGAACCATCTTGAAAACATTTTTTTGTTGAATGTACACATGCGTTTAAGTAATCCACCATACGGTTCTTTATTGTATATCGATAGTGGCCCATCGAGGTAGGACACTCTGTACATTTTTTCAAAACTTTGCCGTAAAAATTATATTACATGCGTACTTATAAAAACAACACTAGAAAAACTCTTGCTTATTAGAAATCTTAAGAAACTTAGAGGGAGGAAAACTGTTTTCCTCCTTTCGGGAGGACAAGAACCATTTTTCTCTTATGTTTCGGGGTCGAAATGGCATTTCTAGTAAGGTAGTAGAAAAAATGCGTTTACTTTCTTGGATATTAATGCTCTCCAGTTCACGTCGGGTATTAAACTATCCGAGTGATTTTCCTCCCTTGGTATGTAAATAGTTATTATTTATGTAGTTAAAATGTTTCTATCCATAAAAAGTGCGATATTATCCATAAATTTTAAAGAACACTCAGGAAAAACGAGTACAAAAGCAGGCGAAGTAAGATCTATTGACAAAATAAAAAATTTATAACAGCACCGCGGCAAAAATTTTTAAAAAAATGGAATAACTTTGTGTTAAAAATAATATTTTCCAAATATTTCTAGCGTCTAGAAAAATACGCCGCAGGCGAAAGGTTTGGATTTTTTTAATACTATCAAGTGAAATGGGAACAACAAGTTCTTGTCGAAAATGTCGAAGGAAATTAATCCCATCCATAGAACGACTTTTTTGTTAGAAGTCACTTTTGGTCGGAGCAGAAGGCTCGGCAGAAAGTTTTTGTTGGCATTTTTACCCCATTCTCCCCTTCTCCCCCAGAAAAAAGAATTAATAACTGAAGTCTGGTCAATTAATACAAGGTGTCCCGGCAGTGCGGTAAAGTACAACTATTTTCTAGTTGTAGATGCCAAAATTATACAGAAGAATTATAATATTGTACAGAGCTCTTTGGTTTAAAATTATATTAATTAAGACGATTGGTGCCAAAAAAATCCATATTTTTCTGAATTCATTTTCATGAACACTCTGAAAAATGAAATTATTTACTTGAAACATGTTTATTAATTTAATTTTCTGTACGTGATTTAATTAATATAAAAAATAGTTATATTAAATAACGATTTAATAAGAGTATAAAGAAAACTTTTAGGTCAAATTTTATTCTGGTCCAACTTATTGCTTCAAAACTTAAGTGACCTTAAATTTGCATTAAAAATAAATGTTTAATTAATCGTTTATCTCCATTGTTTCAAATATACATATGCTTTTTAATTATTACCTGGTACTGACGTGGTTATGTCTTTGACCTGGTTATGTCCGAAAAGTACAAAAATTCATCAAAAACTAATTAATAAATTTTTGTTGGGACTGGTATTTTTTTTTTTTTCGTTTTCCTATCTAATTATGAGCTAGACTCAAGTTTAAATGAAGACTAATGAAAAGTGAAACATACGAGAAAAAAAGTTATCCTTTATAAATGTCTTTGTTTATAAAATGCATAAGATTCACGTTATGAAAAATTATTTTTTTTTAATACAGGGAGCATAAAATACGAAAATGTTGTACAGTATCCCCCCCCTCCCCCCTTTAAATAACGTTTTATATATATTTTCGTATCTCTTACTGCTTGGTCCATTTTTCTTTTAAACCCCATCCGCGGACATACTGTATAGGAACGCAACGTATTATAAAGTAAGCTGTCTTAATAATATATTTTAAACTAGCAGAGTTTAGTGTATTTTTAGTTAGTATAAATATATACGGACACTAAACTCTACTAATTTATTTTTTTTACACGGCATTGTATTACGGATTAGTGCGGCACCCCAATGGGATGCTGCAGCGCGATCTATATTTGGATCTAAAAACCCGTAGAAAAAGCGTAGGGATGCGCAAAAACGTTTTCTATACTGGATGTGTTGGCGTTGGCCTACCGTACTTGGTTTATTGTTAGTTCTATGTTTTCACGTCTGATGGCTATCTTTTGTATAAAGTTGATTTCTACAGATGGCAATATTAGGTTTTCATCATATATTAATTCTTGAAAGCTTATTTTCGCTCTATTGGGAATTGCTTACAGGTTATGGCTTTCTGATGAGTCCTAATAAAAATGAAACAGCCTGTCCATTGTCTCCCTGTGCTCCAGGGAACCCATTACCTTTGGCGTCCCTGTGTACTTTAATGCAAAAGATAGATGCACTACTTTGTCCGCCTGTCGCTAAAATTTTCTTTCAACATAGATTTTGCTAACGAATTTAGAGATATATCCAAAACACATCTTCACGATATATCGGTAGATATCCATTTTAAAATTTGTATACTTTACACACTCACAAACTGACGACAGCTTGAACTAACTATTTTTTTATCAATTACAATCATTAATTAAATTATTAATTTAGTAGCAACATTGGTAATTCATCTTGCCTTAAATATCATACACTAGTAGAATGACCATTTTGAGACACAGTTTGTAATAGATTATGTAATTATTATGGAAAACTGTTTAAGCTAATCGAGGTAGTCGGTTACTTTCTTGTTGTTTTACTAAGTTTTCATAATAACAGATGCCAACATTTTTTAATATAAAACGATTAAAACATACTAAGTATTTTTCAAAACGGTTAGAGGGTGTTAGAAAACCGAAAACAAAAATTAAGCTACATCATAATATGTAAATACCATTGGACCAAAAACATTGCGTTCTCTTGGGCCGAATCCTGGCCATGTTTAATATTGGATTTTGTGTCACACAGTTTTTTTTATTTAAAAAAAATATGTTCAATATTTTTACAATACAAAATGAGCTTTAGTAATTATTTTTACGGTTTTGATTAGCTTATATCTTTTTCTTTGAATTTAATTTCTGCATGAAAATAAATTCTCTATACAGTATACATACAGTGTGTCCACGGATAGAGTTTGGAAGAGGAAAAACTTTTTTATAAGTAGGTAGGTATAGAAAAAAAATCTTTCGTTATAAAACGGTCTGCTTGTGCTGAAACCACAATTTCGATATCAGATTTACGATTACTATACAGGGTTCGTCAGAAAAAACATTTTTAGTTTTTTGGATTTTGTTTAAAATAAATTTACGTAAAAACAAAACAGCTATTGTTGCCTTCTTACTTAGACTATACGATTTTGCTGTAAGAAAACTATTTTTCTTTGTCTACTTTTGAAGTATTTTTATTAATACCTACATATCATATTTCTTTAATTTATTCAATTACATATTTCTTTAATTTATTCAAATTATAAATTATAAAAAATTAAAAATGTTTTTTCTAACCAACCCTGTATGGTTATCGTAAATCTGATATTCGAAATTGTAGTTTCAGAACAAGCAAAATTGATTTAATAAATCAAAGAACTGGAAAAAATTCAAAAAACTAAAGATGTTGTTTCTGACGAACCTTAAGTTTTTTTTTTAGCATGTACAAGTATAAAGTTAGGCACTTAAACTTAGGCGTAATTTACAAAACAAGACATGAAAGGTACTTTTTAAACATTAATTACTAACGAGTTTTAAGAATGTTCTAATTCGATAGCCAAGCTGCAAGCTTTAGCTGGACATGTTAATTAATGTATAGAAATATTACAAGTATACTTGACTTTTTTTTAAATATCAATGTTTTAAATCGCTCTCAAAACACTGAATAAAAAATAACACATGTAGTAATTATTTACCCAAGATCCTGTAGAGCCCCATCTTCTCAATCGTCTCGGGAAAATGCCCAGGGCGGATAAGTGAAGATTCACATGCAAGGGAATGCAAGACACAGTGCCGGATTTACTCCTATGCCCTTGATTCAGCATATTATGTTGCGGATCCAACATGTTAAACTCCCTTTTCACCATTTAATATAATCACATTGTTATTTCAGTTGTAAAATGAGTATTTCTTCAAACACAATACAGTTTTCAAATCCAGTGGTCGTAAAATATGATTAAAAAAGAATTTACCCGGATTGATAGAATATGACCGCACGCTAGATCAACTTGTTAACAATACAAGGCACAATTTTAAAGGAAAAAAAAAACAAAACTTATCAAAACAAAAAGTCCTCGGATTCGCGTACAGTTAAGGCAGGTCGCGGCCTTCTCGATTCTATTTCTTCGCTGATTCTGCAGGGTTGTTTCTAAAAATACGCTTCGCTGTGATAACAGGTTTCATAACGAGATTTTCAAGTGCGAAAAGTTAATGAACGCGCCGCGAGCGCTAAGTAGGCGGTGTACGGTGCAACCGGCGTCCGTTTTTCATTTGTTTCTCGCTATAACGCTATGACTACTATGATTATAGGAAATGTGGTTCGCAACTTCGCGACGACCATCAGCCAGCCGAAGTAGTGGTACCAAATGGTGCTCCTTAATGGTACGTCACCCCTTCTTGTGTACCGTGCCGTACGTGTGCGGTACGTGTGCTTGACCCTCCTTTCGTCTTCTTGTCAATGATTCAACATCTGCTTTTCTTTTGCGAGGGAATATTGGTTTTAATTAGGCTAGACAATGTTAGAACAGATGTCAAGATACGGGTAGTACATTTGTGGACAAGTTAATAGAGTTAAGTCAAGAATTAGAGGTACAAAAGGGTAATATTCTCTTCTGTGTTATAGCTTCACCAAAATTGACTATAGCCTATTTCAGAAAGGTGTAGGTGGAGTAATGAAACCTCATTAGGTATGCAAAGGGAATACAGAGTGACCCAACGAATATATAAGCCCCTTTCATAATTTGGCAATGATTTCATTGCAATATTCTTTATTTTCATCAAGTGCAGGTAGTACCACCCGGGTTTGGGTCAATTTATAGGTTTTGCTTATTGTTATCTATTCAAACACTGAAAATGGTGTGACAAAGACGTGCATTAGGACACTTATTTTTTATTAAACATTATAAAAAAAATACAAAATACATTATACATAAATTAAATTTTAAAAAATCATAATATTCTTCGTCATCTGAGAAGCTGTCATCTCCTCTGGACGTTATAATTAACGGTTGACGGCCTGATCGATCAGGTAGTCAAGATATCACATTTGTTCCTCTTCTTTAATGACATAATGGACTGCTTTTCGCCAGTTCTCTAGTGTCACTTCCTTAATGGCTTGATCAAACAGTAGCTTAATGTCTTTTATTTTGAACATCGGGTTTTGTCTTGCTACAAATCCTTTCACTTGCGCCCATATAGGATTTAGTTCGCAATGATATGGCGGTGTGCGCAGCACAGTTACAGTATGTTTTTCAGCTATATCTTCTACGGCATATTTTACAAAACGTTATTTGTGTAAATTTGCTATAGCTAATAGTTCCTTCTTTATCATATTATCTTCAAATTCAATACTTTTGGTGGTTAACCAGTCGATAATTTCTTGTCTTATCCAAGTTGAAGTTGGAGTTTTCTATGTGCGTCATGAAGAGTTATCCATAACTACTAGTGAATCAGCTGGAGGATATTTTATCATTTCATCAAAATAGTCCTCAAAACCATTTGAATTCGTGTCCTCGTGGTAATCTCCCGAATTAAATTACGCAATTACTTGAAATTTTAATATTACAAACAATACTATTTTATCTTAATACCCGTTAACCTAATTCTCTCAAATTTTTGGTTAGTTATCATAAATAATTTAATGCACAACATTTACGTCCGCCTATGGCCGACACCGAAATTGAGCCAAACTGGACGGAATTTCCCATTTTATTACTCTACACCTTTCTGAAATAGACTATACCAATTGTTTTAGAATTATATTATATTGGGCCGTCGAGACAATGAAATAATATTTTCAATTCCAACTTGGAAATTTGCTGTTTCCTTTACATTTAAGTGAGGAGAAAAGTAGACTATTCCGGTTAACTGTACGGAAAATATATTCTTATTGTTCAGTGCTGCACAGCTAAAATAAAATTTCCCATTTTTAAAGAAAAACTCCCAAGAATGCACACAATACTGAAAAATTATTTTTTAGCAGATCACAACCACAAGTGATCCCAAAGAATTTCCAACGAATATAACACTGTGTGGTAAAAATTTTGCTTTTCCATATAGAGAGAACTCCAACCTATCATTTCTCTGTGCTTTGTTCTCATGAATCCGGAAATTGTTTATTAAGTGACAACATTGTTGTAAAAATTAGATTTCTCTGGCATTCTTATAAAGTACTTTTTTTTTTTTTTTTTTTTTTACGGTTCGCCGACTACGTAGGCCATCTTGAACCGGTCATCGACCACAAATGTTATCTACCGACTGGGGAGTGTGAAACGGCACCTTCATCCTACGAGATATCCGATCTCATCCGGCCTGTCCGGCGTAAATAGGATGGCTAGGTGTCGATTCATTTTACACTCTTCCCTGAGGCAAGAGCACGCCGTGTTCCCAAGCGGTCACCCGCCCAAGTACTAACCGCGCTCGACACCGCTTAACTTCGGTGATCTGCGGGAACCGGTGCTTAATATGTCGACAGGCCCTTGCCCATAAAGTACTTAAGTTATTATATTTACTGAGGCTTCGCCTTTTTCAATACATTAAATTATATAATTTATTAGTGTAAAAAATATGAATTTTAAAAAAATAAGCAAGGACAATTCATCATTATGAGAAAGTAATATCGCCATTACATTTTGCGGGTAGGAGGGTTTAAAAATCGGTTTTAAAAAATTCAGGTCCGTATTTAAAAAAGTAAAGTTGGTGATGGCCGCTCGGAGACGAAACGGCGGATCTTTAGTTTAGTAACGTCATTTTGTAGAGGAGAAAAAGTGGCAATGACAAAGTGTCACTTATTTTTAAATATTTAAGATGGAAAGTTCTTGTGTATAAACACCTAATTTGAAATTCAGAAAAAAGTATTTCCTCGAGCCGGATTCGAACCGACAACCTCCGTATATCCAGTACAGAGCGCTAACCAATTGCGCCATCAAGGAAGTAGGTTCACAACGGCAAATTTATTTTTAAATAGCTAGTCGAATAAGCTCAGGAAAAAATAAAAACGATTTTGCAAAATTTCGGTTTTTTTTCGAATAAAATCGGAAGTATTCGGAATTTGAAAACTTTTAAAGAGGTATTATAATCAGCACCAAATTGTACAACTTTGCCACCATTTAACCGTTTGTCTAACTCCTATGATTTCCGAGATTCCAATGCTGGTATGTCGAATTTGTAACACCCTGTATGGTACAATATGTTATCAATTTGTTCAATATAACAAAACATGCTAAACGTTTATAGAAAATTAATTTAATTTAGTATTATCCTAATTTCTAATATGAGGATCTGGCGAAGCGATATCACATTTGGATTCAATGGTCGTGAGCTCAAGCCCAGCAGCCTGCAAACTTTTTTTAAAATTTTTTTAGAATAAGGTTCGTATATTTGGTTGTAGAACAAATATACTGTTCAACTCGAGAGGATTGTCCATATCGCACTCGGGAGTTTAAGCACTCCGCCTACGACGTCATGCTCAATTTATTTCCTCGTGAGATATAGACATCATATCCACCCTTGTTGTACTAACTACTATTGTGTCTGTTTGAAGGTTGGAGACAATGATGTTTCTTGAATGATAGAATAGTTTTGGACTTGCATTGTCTTTAATTTGTTTTACATCACAACGTTTCAACTGGTAAGTATCTCCAGTCGTCTTCAGGTGAATACTGTATTCATTCAGGTGAATACTGTATTCACCTGAAGAGGACTGGAGATACTTACCAGTTGAAACGTTGTGATGTAAAACAAATTAAAGACAATGCAAGTCCAAAACTATTCTATCATTCAACTACTATTGTGTATTTTTAAACTTTTTAATCGACTAGATCCCGGATAAAACAGTCATCAAATTTAGTTTACATAGCATATTGCCTAACAGTTTATTTTATCATAAATTTGGCGAGTACTTTTTTAATTGATGGACTATAGACTGTTCGTAAAATTCTTGGCTAACTGGAGTTTAGAAATACTTAAATGAGGTTCGGCACATGCCTACAATTTACTGAGCTGTTAAATATTTGAGTTATTTACTTGCTTATATTTTTATAAGCGCTACACTTATTGTAATTATTTTTATTTACTGTGTTATAAATGTTAAGAATTTGTTATGGGAAACAATGTGTGAAATCGTACAAGGATTACGAAATTAACAGATATTTTTGAGAAATTGTATCATCCACGGGCGTCCGAAGAAATATTTTCACGGGGGGTAAAACGTTTTTATATCAGAAAATTGATTGCTCAATGGGGGCAAAACGCGATGTAAAAAAAAATTGTTTCAAAAATTAGAAAAATTAATGTGAAATATTTCATTTAATATTACTTGGTTTATTCTAGTAATTTTAAAAACACTCCAAAAAGAAAAATTTGGTAGTCATTGACAGTGATAGGCATAATATTATAGGCTCAGTAGCGCAGTCACAAAATCGGTTCGAGGAGAATATGATTTTAAATAGAAAATTTCGCACCCACTTTTTCTAATCAATCAAAAGATTTCATTTTGAATCATTACCATGACAACGACGACAATTTCCGGAAATATTCATGCTGTTTGATTTTCCGGCGGCCAAATTACACTGGAAATTTCCCTGTCACTTTCGTCAAAATAATAATACGAAATGACAGAATTAAATTATTTGTCAAGGCAAAAAGGCTTATTTTTGGTTGCGAAATTTTCTTACCGAATCTTTCTCGAGCTTGAATTATAAATCCAAAAAAATTTTCGCAGTCACGGAAATGGAATTTTATCTATATTAGATTTAATTCCTATAGGATTTCTTGAGCCTGTCTCTTTTAAGAAAATTTCCCTCGGCTGACGCGTAGTGATATTTTTAAATAATTCGCGACCTCGAAAAAATGTCCGAAAAATATTCATGCTCTAGAAAGATTATAAGTAAAAATGTCTACAATTTTTTAGGAGTTCCTATACTTTACAGACATCCAGTCAGTAATTATATAAATATTATTATATAATCCTTAACTTGGCTTCCTCATAACTACAACTTCCTATTAAACAAATTAGTTAACAGATACAGGAAAATACGGTTTAACTTCACATATTGTCTATCTATCAATATTTATACAGATAGAACAACCCATCTTAAATGAATGTTTAGAATTCCAGGCATCAATCAACCGAGCAATAACAACATCACAGTCTAAATAATTTTAAATGGTTGTATGTCCATATTCCACATGTCTATGTCAATCAGTGCGAAATGGAAACATTATAGGTAAGACATTATTTGTCTAACGCGTTAATGGGATATGATTCATAGGTTTAGGCAGTGGCGACTCATCAGGTGAAGTAGGTGAAGGGGCTCTTCACCAAAAAAAAAAAATAAAACCAGGAGGAAAGTTTTTCGACAATATTAAATATGAATGTACCAATACAGCTACCATTTTAGCCCTTCAAAAATAATTATGTTCGAATCAATAATATTAATTTAATCCGAATGTAGCTATGCATAATAGGGCCACGGTTAACTCCGATGGACAATAATTATAAACACTCGTGCATCCAGCCGACCGTGTCCGTTAGCTCAAAGCAAGTGAAGACCCAACGCAAAACATGATTTTGATATTCACCGTTGCTATGGGTACGTGACGTCAGTCACGCAAACAGCATGAAACAATTTGCATTATGATGAAGGGCAATTTAAAAATATATCGATCGTATGCACCATTATTTTAGCATTGGTTCACCTAACCTTAAGGTACTTATTTTCGCAAAACTTACGGTTATAGATATCGTTTTTACGTGATTTACTGTGTGATTAAAAAGTCTTGTTTTTATTTTTTAGTTAATTTAGTAGTGAACGTACCTACTTAGTTGTGTATTTTAAAAATGAACTTAATCAATGATATAGTTTGCAATTTGTTGGAAACTCCATTCAGTCGTTGGACTGATGAGGATAAGAGAGACGTTTTGTTACACGGGTTTTTAGTCAATGTTTGTTTAAGTACCGGCACTATACCTAGCTTTTCACCATTATTTAAGACCGCGAACCGTCACTGGGTTTAGGCAGAGTCGGTCCGTGGTTATTTAAATCCAACGAGTTAACCATACTTTCGGGGTTGTCTGACATTTCATCAATAGACACACTTTTTCTTCTTTACTATTACTGAATTTTTTCCAAACAAAACATACGATTTAGCTCAGTTTAAAGAAATTAATACATACTCAAGTATCTAACGGATATTTTATTATTATGTATATTTCGCCCGATACACACACACCACCACCCGTCGACCGAACCCGGCTAAGGTCGTTTTTGTTCGCAGGTAATGGAAGCGATCATGCCGGTGCACAAGTGAACAACCGTGTAAAGATCCTAAATTAAAAACCTATTGACCTATATGACAAACAGCGTATCAACTTTGCTTTAATTACGCAATACTAAAATTGTTTTTAAATACAATTCTTTACTTAGAACTTTTTTTTTTGGATTTTCAAAAACCTTTTTTTTAGGACTATAAATCCTGTTTAAACATTTATAAAATTGCCCGCCACTGCTTTTATGTCAATATTAAGATAATAACTATTCTTCCCAGTAGAGTGTCTTGTTCTTGACGACCTTTCTTTATAAGCAATTTTATAACTATGAGGATTATAGAATTTTTATACTGCTGTCCTGCGAAAATGTTTGTTGAAATAATAAAATTTAAAAAAATAACTATGAGAACTGCGTTTATAAATAAAAAAAAATGAATAGGAAGGCTCAGACTAGAAAGGCACTGAGCGGTGGACAATCCCCTTTCTTGATCCTTTATAAGACACGCTACTGATTATAGACATAAAACTCGCAGTTTAGTAAAACAAGTTTTTTCTAATTAAAATGCGTGTTTGTTGTTTTTAAATGGGGTAATTATCTATCAGGTTAGGTGATTATTTTACAATTATTGAAATAATACAGAATTATACCTCAACAAGTGTCCCATTTTAATAGGAATACAACTTTGTTATGGCTAAATGATACTCATTTAAAATATTTAAAAATTATAAATGACGATAACACATTTTTTTACAATATTTTTATGTATGTGTATTTTCTACGGAACATGTCAATTCTCCAAAAAGGGAAAGCAGTTGATGAATGAAAGATAATTACAACACTAGTTTGCAGTAGATCCAGTAAAAATAATTATGGCAAATAAAGCCACACAACATAAAAGTAGGTACTTTCGAGCGTGCTCAAAACCTTTTATCGCTATCACTGATTGGTTATTACAATGTCAGTCATGAAAAACGGTCTAAAGGATAACAGACAACTTTTTTTTTTCAATTATTCAACACCAAAAATAGATACAAATCCTTATTTTAATAAAAATGCATTTAAACAAATTAATGTCAAGGTACAAAACTTGGTCTTGTATTTAGCAATACACCTAGACTTCCTTTATGAAAAATAATCGATAAGTAAGATCGATAATAAATTACAAATTACTTTTTAACGCCCGAGTGATTTTTTGAGCAAAATGAATGCTTTGAGATAAAACTTCATTAACAAAGTGGGTTATAAAAATCACAAACTTATTATAGGGTGACTTTTACATAATACGAGAACGGCCTACTGAAGCAAGCCATTTTTTTGTAAGAGTTCTCCATTAACATAAAATTACTTCTACTGCTAATAATATTGAAGATCATGCGTCAAGAAGTTAGAGTGTTAGAGCATCCAATAAATTCTTCTTGAAGTAACCAGCTCAATGCGAAATTATGTATATTTATACAGGGTGTCTCAGGGTGACCATCGTTTAAAATATTTTGGGAAGTAATGCGATTTAAATCCTGAAAATTTGAATAATGGGGCTTTCGGGAAATACTCTCTCGAAATGAACTAACAGCGACCTTATGCGACTACCGGTTATTCCGCAAGTTGTCTTAAACTTACTTATTTTAAACGGAACACCCTAAATAGTATATTATTTTATAATTCCCTATAGAATTCCATGTACGTTTTGTACAGAATTTTATATGTCTAAATTTAACTGTTTTTGAGATATTGACGTTTAAAATATGGCATTTTCAGACTTTGACCGGCTGTAGTATCGGAACGGCGCATCTTAGAGAAAAATAGTTTCGCCTCCTTATCTTAGTTTTTTAGCCTCTATCCAAAGAGACCAACTTCCGGTTTAACATGTTATACCAAAAAATGGTCTTACGGTTTAACATGTTAAACTGGAAGCTGTTATTTTTACATAGAGAATAAAAAATAGGAAAGTATAAACTATTTTTCTCTAAGATGCGCCATTCCAATACTACAGCCTGCCAGTCTGAAATTGTCAGATTTTAAACGTCAATATCTCAATACAATTGAATTTGGACTTATGACATTTTATACAAAGTATACGTGGTGTTTTATGAAAAATTAGAAAATAATTTAATATACAGGGTGTTCCAAAAAAAAAAAATAAGTTTGAGATAACTTCCGGTATAACCGGAAGTCGCATAAGGTTGCAGTTATTTCATCTGTAGAGAGCGTCTCCGAAAATCTCATTATTTAAATTTGCAGGATTCAAGTTGCATTACTTACCGTGAAAGACCCTGTATACTGTATACATATATACCTATATATTAAATTAGACCAATAACCTTGCGTTCTCTTGGGCGAAATCCTGGTCATGTTTATTAATGGATTTTTATTTTGGACTGATATTGGAGAATGTCAGAAAGTAATTTTTTTAAATAAATTACATAAGATACATAAATTTACAACAAGCTGAAAATCAGTGAAAATGTTCAAAATACAATTATAAATAAAATTTGAAAGTTCCCCAACATTCCCGTGTATGGAAAAAATTTGACTCGAAGTCAAAGGTCAAAAAAGAAGTTTATCGCAATTTTTAGCAAAACGGTAAGTTTTATCATAAAAATACTTTAGACAAAAATTGTAGATCATAAAATTATCTATAAAAAAAGTATAAATACTTTTTTTCCTACGAGCCACCGTTTCTGAGATATAGGTAACGATTCAAATAGTTGTAAAAGTTGTAATCGTCATATGTATGAGTACGCCACGTATATACATCACATAATACAGTTGTAATATACAAAAAAAATTCTTAGGCCAATCTTAATAATTTTAAAAGCAAAACTTTTTATAAGGAATAACTTTTTTTCGATTCGACGATTACAACTTTTACAACTTTTGGAATTATTATATCTCAGAAACGATGGCTCGTAGGAAAAAAAGTGTTAATACATTTTTTATAGATAATTTTATGGTCTACAATTTTTGTCTAAAGTATTTTTATGATAAAACTTGCCGTTTTGCTAAAAATCGCGAAAAAGTAATTTTTTTGACCTTTGACCTCGAGTTAAATTTTTTCCATACACGGGAATGTTGGGGAACTTTCAAATTTTATCTATATTTGTATTTTGAACATTTTTACTGATTTTTAGCTTGTTGTAAATTTATGTACCTTCACTATCATTTTTTGGTCTAATTTGACCGGACTAAATACAATTAACTCAAGTAATTATTGGTAGGGTTTTCGTTGGCTTAAATTTATTTTCTTCGAATCTTTGAATGAAGCAATGAAAGTTTTATCATTTTTCTTTATCCTCAGCAAGATCAGATTCTTCTCTCCCTATATTATTTCCCTTCGCGTGAGAGATTTATTTACTTCGAAAAGGCGATTCGAGAGTGATTTGTACAGTGCCGCTTCACGAAATAATAAATTTGCCCATTTAATCTCTTTTTGAACGGCTTCTGTATCACCCTGTATAATAAATTGTTCTGATATGGATGTGTGGACCGGCACATGTTGCCATTGCATTCCAGCGCCGTACGTGGGTAACCGCGGAGAATCAGTAATTTGAATGCCAAATTCGTTTTTAATTTAAATTTTATTTGGAAGAATTTATTCCGATTATAAAATACGTTATAAACATTTTAAGGGGGCAAGGGCCTGTCGACATATTAAGCACCGGTTCCCGCAGATCACCGAAGTCAAGCGGTGTTGAGCGCGGTTAGTACTTGGGCGGGTGACCGCTTGGGAACACGGCGTGCTCTTGCCTCAGGGAAGAGTGTAAAATGAATCGACACCTAGCCATCCTATTCACGCCGGACAGGCCGGATGAGATCGGATATCTCGTAGGATGAAGGTGCCGTTTCACACTCCCCAGTCGGTAGACCACATTTGTGGTCGATGACCGGTTCAAGATGGCCTACGTAGTCGGCGAACCGTAAAAAAAAAAAAAAAAACATTTTAAGGATAGTTTTACAATTAAAAAAGGATCTCTAATTATAGTTTATATTGTTTAAATACAATAGGCTGCACAATACACATTGTAGGTAAAGTTTATATTATGTATATGCTTGGTTTTCCTTATTTCAGTATTTTTTTGTAAATTTTAGAATAATTACAGGGTAAACAAATTTTTATAATATTTTATCGTGAATATTTCGAATCTACTATTCATATTATGATTATCTTTAATAACAAAATCGGTGATTCCTAGAATTTTAATGAGATAATAAAAATATGGGCAAAATTATTATCTGCTCCTATTTACTTAAAACTTGAAAATATTTGTTTTGTTGGATTTTAGGATAATATTGATTCGTCTAAATAATTTTTCCTACGAACACCTATGAAAATGAGAAAAAATCACGGTTAATTTGGCTAGAAAGCGCCGTATATCACACGAGCGTTGAAAAAAAATATTTCAGCAATAGTGTTGAAATATCAAGGCACACTATTTATTTTAAACATATGGTGTCAATTTGACAGACAACAACAAAGTGTTTAACTTATTTATCATGTATTTGTCGAGTGATTCAGAATTAGAGTGTGAAAATACGCCATCTGACATTATAAAAAATGTTAATAATATACTGGAAAATCTATTGCCGCTGAAGAGAGTGTCATGTATTAAACAACAAATCTTTATCGGCAGCGATAACGTAGATAATAGAGCTCTAGCCTACAAATCACAAGGTCACAGGTTCAAATCCGATCAGGAGTATTTGACTTTTTTTTTATAAAAATATTAAATAATTTATAGAATTATTTTTAATTGAAATCTTCCTTGTTGGGTGAATTTTTTTAATTTATGTTTAATGAATCTTTCCTTGATTTAATTTAAAATTTTTCATTCTGGTTAATCTAGAAGTCAATCGAGGATTAGTTCTTCCTATGATATATAAAATATGAAAAAATTCAAAAGTTAAACTACAAATAAAGGAAAAGTCTATGGACAAACTATGAAACCTGATATTAAGTGAAACTTAATCCTAAGTATAAGTATAGGTAATTTCTACACTAGTATTGAAATATTATTTTTCACAAATCAAAGGCTTTTTTAATAATTCTTTGTGTTCGTAAGAAAATAGTGTACATTACTCGTGTGAAAGTGATTATTCTAAAACTCAGAGAATTTCCGTACGCGGCTGACGCCTCGTTTGAAAAGTATCACTTTCATCACTTGTTATGTAATATACTATTTTGGTCATTCTTAATAGATATACGTATTATACGGACGAAGTCCATATTACTGACAGTGACATTGGTGATGATATTTTGTGACAGCACAGCAGAAAACATGGAAATATAAATTAAATTAGCACAGTTATAAGGTTTTTTCTGCCTGATAGTGAAAACAGAAAAACATTTGATTAGAGCGATTCCGAATAAATAGGGAAAATGCGAAATTTTCTCAGAAAGGCTTTTTACTGAAATTCTGCAAAAAATAATTTTATTTTGAACGTTAACATCGTAAAACAAATTATCAATTGATTGATTTATGGATCAACATAAAAATTAATTTATTCTTAGAGAATAATGCCCATATAAGGTAATTCAAACCTAAGGACAACCAAATTATTTTTATAAACAAAAGCAGTTTGTCTGGTCGATTTCTAAAAAATGAATCACACCGACAATTTTACAATTTTTTCACTGTTAAAAGGATACACTTATTATTTTGCAATTAAAAATGTTTTATGTGAAGTAATTTGTAATAATTTAAACATTTATAATGTGGTTGAATTTTAACAATTAAAAAATTAATGTGCGCGTTTTTATTATGTTTATTTTTTTAATTAAAAATACTCACAAAAAAGGTTGACCTAAAAGGATATCAGAAACTGAGCTGGTCTACTTCTACGGCCACATGGATCTTGTATGTTTCCTTTATAACCAAATGACGGGATAAATGGGCTATATTCGATATATTCGAATAAAATTCGTCTATTTTCGAAAGGTGTAGAGTAATAAAATGGGAAATTCCGTCCAGTTCGGCTCAATTTCGGTGTTGGCCATAGGCGCAGGTAAATTTTGTGCAATAAATTATTTATGATAACTAACCAAAGACAAAAAAGAAGATAATCTGATAAAGAAAAGTCTATTAGCTATAGCAAATTTAGACAAACATCGTTTTATGAAACACGCCGTGGAAGATATAGCTGAAAAACATAGTGTAACTGTGCTGCGCACACCGCCATATCATTGCGAAACTAAATCCTATAGAACTTATATGGGCGCAATTGAAAGGATTTGTAGCAAGACACAACATGACATTTAAAATGAAAGATATTAAGCTACTGTTTGATTAAGCCATTAAGGAAGTGACACCAGAGAACTAACTAGTGAAAAGCAGTTCATCATGTAATTAAAGAAGAGGAGAAAATGTGGGATTTTGACCACCTGATAGATTGGACCGTCCACCCGTTAATTAAAACGTTAAGAGGAGATGACAGTTCCTCAGATGACAAAGAATATTATGATTTTTTATAATTTAATGTCTGTATAATTTGTATTTTTTGTATTTTGTATTTCTTTTATAATGTTAAATAAGAAATAAGTGTACCTAATACTATGTATTAAGACCTAAGACTATACATACTTGTGTCATTCTTGAAAGAAGCTTCAATTTGAGGTAACCAGTAAAAACTTACTTTTTTTAAAATATATTATTTTTTTTTCCTAGTAACAAAATTAATACAAATGATGCTTATTCTCCACCCTTATTACTTTTACCTAAATATAATTTGTTGTTTCTGTTTTTGTATGAAACTCTCCCAAATGTCATACTCCGTTATCGTAACCAACCATATTTGATAACTTACAAGAAAAAATATTTCTACCTGCAAATTCCTAAATTTTACTACTTCTAATTGTTGCATATAGGTTAAATTGTTTATTTCCGATCAACTAATATCAATTTAAGTTCTGGAAACTGAAATAATATAAATCTTTTTACGTGTAACCAACTACTGGCATCATTACCGTTATCAGATTATAATGCTTCGTATCAAACACTAGAGGCGCTGCAAGTCGGCGCATGCATGCGTGTTGATTCTCCTTAACAGCGTTGCCACGTCTAGTAGATTTCTACTTTTTTGGTAGATTTTCACTCCTTTTCAGAAAATGTTAGTAGGCATATTTTCTTTAGTAGATTTTAATATCAATTTCAATAATGTAAATATGCCATTAACAATATAATTATTGTAAAAATTATTTTAATTAGGTACTTATTTATTTTAATATCGGACGACGACCTTTTTTTTTTTTTTTTTTTTTAGACACCACTTAGAAAACAAGAGGAAGGTTATGGTTATTGCTGCCTATATCGAGGCCGCGACCCTTTTTTCACTATTATTTTTAGTGCTCACTCAAAAATCACCGAGCCCATTTGTGCCCTCCCCTAATTTAGTAGATTTTAGTAGATTCAAAATAAAATAAAAGTAGATTCGCCAAAATAAATGTGGCAACGCTGCTCCTTAACGACGGGCCAGTACAAAGCTACCAATGTAAGGGTACGGTTGGGGTACGGGTACGGTAAGGGTACGATGTAAACAAAATGCTCCCACTGAAAATGCAGCTTTTTTCAAGAACGACCCACTTACACATCATATTCGCTATGATCCAGAAAATGGCATTGCTCATTTTCAATAATAAATACATCGCATTTTATCTATCATGTCGAATGTGAAAGAGATAGATATAAACCTGATGCATATAAACTGATTTTCTGTAAATATAAGACATGGCCCAAATCGACAAATATGATGCAGTGTAATTTGGTCTCTGTCCTTTTAAGTAAGGATCTTATGCGGTCAATTGAATACGCTAAACCCCTTGAAAAATGTAATAAACTTAATCTAGATCTAAATTTTAGATTCACCAAAGCATAACCTAAAATGACCTTCGAAACCAAAAGATTACCATGAAATTTTGCACCAAAAGATTATCATGAAATTTTGCACCAAAAACGAAACGTGACAAAATGCCATTCTATTGCGTTAACTCGGCGGCCATACAGAGTGTCAAAACTATTTGGCATGCAAGGCGCAGGAAACAGTTTAACACTGAACATCTTAATATGGCCGCAACTTCCGCCCAATCCACCGAGTGTTACCAAACGGTGGCATTAATTATTAATAAATCGAAAGAATATATTACATGTATAATATTAGGGGAGCCGAGGGTACTAAAATTTGTAGACAAAGTTGTAATTGATATTAATACGTAAGTTTATTAGCGAAGGGCCGTTGAACGTAAAAAATAAAATCAAGATTTTTTGTGTGTGGGTTTAACTTTTTATTTAAAATAGAGAATGTCATGTGTAGTTTTAAAGAATGAAATAGTGTTCCATACCAGCGTGAAACGCGGCATCGTATCATGGCTATGCCAATTGAAAATTTAATACAAAAATTTTACTAAAAGGTTCACAAGAACTTCTAGTTTGGTGGATATCTGATTTAAAAAAAAAATATTTTAAAGTTTCAATTATACAGGGTGATTTCTAAGTTGATACTTCTTTTTAGCTGTGCATAGAAGGCACTAAAATAAACATTTTCAAATACCTTTTTCAAAAACTCAAAAATAAGATACTTACATTCATTTATTACGAATTAAATACGGTCCTGCCTAACTTGCCCGTTGAATAACATTAAGAAAACTTGTGGGTGTAGGATGAGCCCGCAAGGGAAAGCGTTCTGCGTATAATATCGAAGCAGCAGCCGCACTTTGACGACACTCACCGTAAATTAGCACCATATCTACTAGTTCATTGTTTCCAAATTTTACCATTTTCACGTGTCACCAATTTAAAATTAACTGGTTTCAGAAAAACACACCGCAGCGGATTGCCAAATAACTGACCATGGATGACTAATAAGACAAACAACATAAAGGATAGCAGGCTACGTTTTGATGACCAGGCCCGCACTTTTACTTCTGTATCTCCCCTATTTTTTAAGTTTTTTGAAGAAAAGGTATTTGAAAATGTTGTTTATTTTAATGCCTTTTATATACAGCTAAAAAAGAAGTAACAACTTAGGAATCACCCTGCATAGGTTCAACTTATATCATCCGCCATGCAGAACCTTAAAATAGAAGCATTATTTATGTTAATTTCTTATTTTCCATTAAAATTGCAAACGATGGCCCGATATTATCTTCAAAATCTCCACTGACGCCGCGCCCCTTAATTCTGTTGAAATTCGTTTATATAATATCTTGTATATAAAAAAAATAAATTTTATTGCCATCGCCAGACGCAGGTACAGCATACGCGATGTCGTGGAAATTCAGTATTTGTTCGTGATGACTAATCGACTACTGTTTGCTCTTACAAGACGAATTTAGCGATGTATGGTTTGGTGGATTTATCTGTCCTTATTCTAAAAAATAAAATTACTCATTAGGTGAGAAACCATCTTTGGGGTGTATTGCTATCAAAATATATCTTAATATCAAATAGATTTCTATAATGTCTTTAAATTAGTGGACAGGAAGGGGAGGCGAAATTGAGAGACTTGGCAGATACCTATGGACTTCTATTTCTTCAAACTCTCGTTATGGAGTTCCTCCCAATTCGCGTATGTTCGGTATCAGTATTTTTAAACATACAAAAGCTGTTTCTACCGTTGCCAATAATATTTTGATTAACTACGCTCGAATCTACGGCAGTTTACTAATTACTGCTAATTTGTCGCTATTGCGGCATTACGACAGAATTATGATGAGCTCAGGTGATGGAAGAACTGTTGCGATAATTAAGTACTAAGGACGCGACGATATGTAGACTTTCACCTTAAGACAAAGAAAAATATGATTTAATTGTTAAGACGCAGTACTTTATAACGTTCAATAGTACCATCTTTTTTCACTAATGTCAAATTTGATCTTTGGATGCAGACTCTCGACTTTTTCTAGTAGTAGATAGTGACAGACGATCAGATTTGGGTACAGAATTGGGATACATAACTCTGCGATACAGAAACTAAATACAGTGGGTCCATAGAAGTTCTCCGCATCAAATAAAGCAGCGAAACGGGAAAATATGGCCTATAAGGCCGGAGAAAAACTGTACTCTTTTCTGAACAAGTATCCCACAATGTTCCAAGCAGAAATCTGCGCCATTTTATAGGCCGTGAAGTTATGTGGTAACCAAGTAACCACAGAAATAGACGATCATTTTCATTATGTTTCCATGAAACGTCACGAATATTATATCTTTAGTTTTTTTGTATCATGACCTTAATCAAATAAGCGGGTCCACATAATCTGACAGTACAGCCGCCCTTATATACAGTGTCTCTCAGATTTAGTTTGGGAAGCTTTTTTATTTTCAATTTTAGCGCAAAAATGTATCATTTATAAAAAGTTTTGCTTGGCCTAAAAATAATAATACCACTAAGAAAGTTACGTTATATTGTACGGGGTTCGTAAAGAAGTTATATTATATCCTAAATTGCCGAATTTTTTAAATTTTATATACCTTGTTAAACTAGTGGATAACAGAAATGTAGTGGAGGTTTATAACACACATTTTAAATCCATTATAGTATTTTCTTGGGCATCAATTTTTTAAGTTTTATCACACATTGTACAATACAGTCTCAATTTTTTAGTAATAAGATTAGTTTGTGTCGGAAGAGAAGATTTATTAAGGATATTCTCTTTTCAGACATGATTTTGAGATATTTTAAGTTTTTGTGGCACTCTATACAAGGTGTTCCTTAATGATGTGCTAATATTTTTGTGATTCCTAAAGTCATTTTATGAAGAAAAGTTCATATAAACATAATATGTCCTAAACGGGTTAAATTTTTTGCTACAGTGTGTTGAATTATTTTTTTTAATGCGTTTTTTGTAATATCTCCGAAAGTACTTTAGATCATATTTTCAATTTTGGCATGTGTTAATAGGACATAAAACCACATGTTTTAGTTATAAATGTTATTTTTTTGTCCCTCCAGTGGCGTCCCTGCAAACATTTCCTCTGATATTTTTTAGAAAAAAAGTGGTATGCCACTGACATTTTTCCATGTGGATATTATTTCTGATTAGCCTGGTCAATTCTGCATATAAATGGTATCTTGCGTTTTTCTCCTCAGGCACGCCGTTCTTAATTAAAATAATTAAATTAGCTCTTCTTTTTATTATTAACATTGATAATGCAAAATTTTGTTCTATAAAAATTGTTGGAAATGACCACCTTCATTTAATAGGCATGCATGAAGCTAATTTAATTTAATTATTTTATTTAGAACGGTGTGTCTGAGGATAAAAGCACAGGAGACCATTTTTATGTACAATTGACCAGTCTAATCAGAAATAATATCCATATGGAAAAATGTCAGTGGCGTACCACTTTTTTTCTAAAAAATATCAGAGGAAATGTTTGCAGGGGCGCCACTGGTGGGACAAAAAAATAAGTTTTATAACTAAAAGATCTGGTTTTATGTCCTATTAGCACATCCCAAAATTGAAATTATTATTTAAAGTACTTTCGGAGATGTTACAAAAAACGCATTAAAAAAAATAATTCAACACCCTGTAGCAAAATATTTAAGCCGTTAAGGACATATGTTTATATGAACTTTTCTTCATAAAATGACTTGAGGAATCACACGCTAAAATATTAGCACGTCATTAAGGAACACCCTGTATAATATAACTTAAATTTCTTAACGGCCATATTATTTTTAAGGCAAGCAAAACTTTTTTCAAGCATCCCCAGTGATAGTTGCCTTTAAGCGATGAACCAGGAGAGAATACAAAATCCACTAGAAAGAAATTGAATTCCAGTAAATCTTTTACTGGGAAACCATGTTCCAAAAGAAACTGCTTTCGTGCATAAATGCGCTTAAGCAGTGGGGCAATAAATACATCGAAATAAGTGTTAATCTGTATTAAGTTTAAGATTTTTTAATTCGTTCTCCGCATAAGAACCACATTATCACTTATTTTTTACCAATAATGGAGCGATGAATTAATTCTGAATTAATCATATTTAATTTTGTTTTTAACGTGTTTCAAGTAATAACTACGCGACCACCCATTGCATTTCTTAAGGCTGGCTTTGCAGTATTGCAATTCCGCCAAATGATTTTTTAGTATAAAAAAAATTTTCATGTCCAAAAAATATAAGCGTATCTTTTTTTTTGTTTAATATTAATTTATCTTATGTTAGGTTGCATAAAGATTTAATGAACTAACCAGGCACATCAGTGACAGTATCAGAAACACTTTACTCACAATCAAAGTAGTCATAATTTCTGACGTCATTTATGTCACAGTCAAAGTTGCCTGGTAAGTTAATTAATAAACTCTTCATGCAAACCAATACAAGTAAAGTTTTTTAACACGCACTAGAAATTGGATCATTCTGTTAGGGCCTAGTGGCTTATTGTCATGGTTGCTTTAGGGGTAAAAAATAACGAAATCATTTCTGGTAAACCAAATTTAATCCAAACACATGGGTAAGTTAGAGGGACTATAGTATATTTCAGAAAGGTGTAGAGTTATAAAATGGGAAATTCCGTCCAGTTCGGCTCAATATCGGTGTCGGCCATAGGCGCAAGTAAATTTTGTGCATTAAAAAATACGGTAATTTGATAAAGAAGGATTTATCAGCTATAGCAAATTTACACAAACATCGTTTTATGAAGTGGAAGATATAGCTGAAAAACATAGTGTAACTGTGCAGCGCACACCGCCATATCATTGCGAACTAAATCCTATAGAACTTATATGGGCGCAAGTGACACACAACAACACGACATTCAAAATGAAAGACGTTAAGCTACTGTTTGATTAAGTCATTAAGGAAGTGACACAAAAAAACTGGCGAAAAGCAGTTTTAATAAAAAATAAGTGTACCAAATACTATGTACATAATGCACGCCTTTGTTACATCATTTTCAGTGTTTGTGAATGGATAACAATAGGCAAAACCCATAAATTGACCCAAACCCCGGTGGTACTACCTGCACTTGAAGAAAATAAAGAATTTTGCAATGAAATTAATGAAAAATTATGTACGTGGCTTAAATATTCATTGGGTCAATCTGTAGGCTATTTGAATACCTAGTGAATTTTTGACAAACTTTCGGCGTGACAGTGAATGTCATTTATACAAAAAAAAGTCCCCCCCCCCCTCCCATATACAGCTAGGTAGTCAAATATTTTTCGAATGAATTATTTAAATTTCGTCGTAAAATGCCCGAGCTGTTAAATATGCCTTAAAACGCCGTAAAACTTCACACAGCCATAAAAAAAATGAAAAATGCCCAACCCTGACAATAAAATTCGCGTCCATGTTCCAATTACCGCTTTTGCTTTGTATCGCCAAAATTAATTGCCAAATTAAGGTTTTTGGCGACAGAAGGATGCAGGGTTATAAAGACATTAAAAGTGTTGAAACTTAATTAAAAATTATATGATCGTTTTTCTCTCGCCGTCTTTTCCACCACAAAACTATAGTAAAACTCTTGAGACTGTCGACCAGTTTATTCATCAAGGGTGGTCTATTCAACAGTAATATACCGATAGAGGAGCCGTCTTATCGGTAATACCGTTGTTTTTTACAAGAAATCGATAGCTCGAGGGTCTTATCTTTGATTATAAGTAAAAATTATATTGAGTGAAAATTTTCTTAGAAAATCTAGTTTCGAGTGAAAAACAACGGTATGAAGATAAGACGCCGCTTCTAGAGGTGTATTTTATTGGATAATTTACTGAACCCGAAATAAAAGCCGTTTGTAATAAAGGAAAATATGCAAAAACATTATTATGATTTACTTTTAAGTTTATAAACGTGCCACAACTAACAATTAATTAAAAATCCAAGACTAAATCAGACGCGTGGAACGTCAAAAATCAAATTCGCTAATTTTCATCACGGTTGCCATGAAACCGCCAAGATTTCTTAAGCTCACGTCAAAGCAAAGCACACTGGGTTTAATCTTGCATACATTTTGTCATAAAACATTTTTTTTTAATGTCAAAATTAAGTTAAGTTTATGCCCTAAAATCACCTCAAATAGTGTTGTGTGTTACTTTTATTTTGTAGGGGTTATACTTAGTATTTATTTATTAAACTTGATTTCTTAAAATAAATTACTGTTTGTTTGACAAAAAGCTACTGTGGTCTTACCGAGCTAGTCGTAGGTCTTATCGGGTAAGACCACGTTACCAAGGTGGTTGCTATGAAAATTTGCGTTCTGATTGGTTCTATATATGTAAGGTAAATCAAATTAAACGTAAGCAAAAGTCATTCATACGACATAGACAATGTTTTTTGAAATACCACGAGTTTTGATTGGTATAACGCAACGTCTCAAGGCATCTTAGACACAGACAATTTAGTTTCTTTTCTAGAAAAAGTCAGTGGCGGCTCGCGGTCTTAAAAAATGGCGAAGAGCTAGGTATAGTGTTGGTACTTAAACAAACATTGACTAAAAACCCGTGTAACAAAACGTCTCTCTTATCCTCATCTGTCCAACGACTGAATGGAGTTTCCAACAAATTACAAACTATGTCATTAATTGGGTTCAGCAAAAGTAAATTGTATATTTCAATTTGAAAAAATTCAGTGACAGCGGAAGGTAAGAATTTAATTTACATACGGCGATGAACTCTTTACTAGTTATAAAAAAAACTGTGACTTACCTGATGATGTCTATCCTTATACAAGTACAACCTAGGCCCTTTCAAAACCATAATAACTTGCTTCCACGATCTATCAGCCGAACGCTGCAACAAAATCACAATTACTAACTATAAAAGTCTTAAAACATTTTACTTTAAGGACCTTAAGCGACCCTTCAAGTACCTAAATAAAAACTGCATTCCTTACTTTACAAACCCCAAACAAACTGATGGACAATGTTAGTTGTGTACGTTTGGTTAGGAAGTGGATTTATGGTTTCATTTCGATGTAGCCACAAAAAGGTAACATTCTTAGATAAAAATAAAACTACCTCCAGAGAACCCTTTTTAAGTGTTTGTCATTGTGATTGTTGACGAAGGATGTAATGGGATTAATGTGGGGTTGCAAGAAGATTTTAATCAATCAATGTATTCAATGTCTGTGATATAAATGCCATTGGCAGAAGTGATTTTTTTACAAATCTTTGTGCAAATAATGTAATTATAGACAGTTTTTAAAAGCCAGCAAAATCATAAAGAAACATGATTTTCGGTTCACTAGAAAGAATTATCTTTGACGCTGAATGTGAAACAGATATTTACCATATTGTTTGTGCCACATTTGAAAAATCGATTAGCGGGATTTTGCCGCTTGACAAAAACTCTCTAATAACGGGTTCACGTAAAACAACGTTTCGTTAAATATATCCATCCTTCTAAAAACAAATCGTAGTTTGGGGGGTTAACATAGTTTAACTTAAAAGAAAACTGCATATAAATTGCAGAAAAATATTTTGCAATGTCGTTTTGTTATCAGCGCGAAGACTTCTGTGTCTTGAGAAAAGAGCCGTTTGCGCCAGCGTTCATCGTTGACGATTGTATATTCTATTTCAGAAAGGTGTCGGTGTCGGCCATAGGCATATAACGTAAATTTTGTGCATTAAATTATTTATGATAACTAACAAAAAAAAAGAAGATAATTTGATAAAGAAAGAACTATTAGCTATAGCAAATGTATACAAACATCGTTTTATGAAATATGCCGTGTAAGATATAGCTGAAAAAAATAGTGTAACTATGCTGTGCACACCACCGCTCCATTGCGAACTAAATTCTATAGAACTTATATGGGCGCAAGTGAAAGAATTTGTAGCAAGACACAACACGACATTCAAAATGAAAGACGTCAAGCTACTGTTTGATCAATCCATTAAGGAAGTGACACCACAGAGCTGGCGAAAAGCAGTCCATTATTAAAGAAGAGAAGAAAATGTGGGATCTTGACCACTTGATCGATCGGACCGTCGACCCGTTAATTAAAACGTCAAGAGGAGATGACAGTTCCTCAGATGACGAAGAATGTTATGATTTTTTATAATTACATTTCTGTATAATATATTTTTTGTATTTTGTAAGCCAGCGCCGAAAAATTAAAGTTGGTTGTATTATAATTCCATTGTTATAACTTCTAGTGCTGACGCAAACTTCGAGTTTATAAATTCAGCTGTATGCTTCCGCCCACAGAGTTTTTCCCTAAGATATTCAAGGGTCATGAATTTAAATCCAATAATTACTTTCCATACCACTCTGAACATAAAATTCAGCATTTCAGGAATAAGCAACTCTAATCTCCCAATACAATACACGATAGGACAGGACATTCAGACTTGAAAAAATTGGAGATTGGTAGTAGAAAATAACGCTTCTTTTTCCTCGTGGGATTAGCCTTGCAATGTTTTGTATTGGTTATAATAATCCCACTTCTATTATTTTTTTACAAACAATATTTATGCGCTTATTTCTTTAAATTGCTTAATAAACGATGTGAAATTTTCCATAATAATGAGAAAGTTTACTCACAATAAAAAAATAACCATACATCTTATTAGCTTATTTTAAACGTTTATAAAAATTTACAAACAAGCAGTTCGCAATTTATTTTAAAAAATATTATAAAATCGTAAACGAAACGTTTCCCAGAAAAATTATAATCGCAAAATAATAGTGGAAGATAATTATTACCGTTCCACTTATTTTATTTATTAAGTAACCAACTGCGGATTTTATGTGATGGGCGGCTATAAACTGTGAGGATGTTTCTGGATTTTCAGAAATTCTGAAATTTTATTGCCAAAGTGCATCCGCTTGTTGTTTATGGATGTTTAAGAAATTTTAACGATTAGTAATATTTTGCAAGAAATGTTGTATTTACATAACACAAATATCAAATCCTATTTTGATTGATGGATATTTTTGGTATTTCCTTTTGAGTAAACAAAGAAAGCGCTTTTATACGTAGTTTTTGTTTACATAATAATGTTTACAATCTTAAAAAAACTATTTAATGCAGTTATCAATATACAGGTTGATTCCTAAGTTGATACTTTTTTTTATCTGTGTATAGAAGGCATTAAAATAAACAACATTATCAAATGCCTTTTTTCAAAAAACTTAAAAATAGGCGAGATAAAGAAATAAAAAATCTCAGTGCGGGCCTCGTCATCAAAACGTAGTCTGCTATACTTTATATTGTTTGTCTTATTAGTCGTGCAATTTACGGGTCGGTGGTCAGTTATTTGGCAATCCGCTGTGGCGTGTTTTTCTGAAGCAAGTTAATTACGGTGAGTGTAGTCAAAAAACATTGTTTAAGTTAGACAGGATCGTATTTGATCCATAGTGTATTAAATGAATGTACAGGTCATGCAATGTAGCTTGAGCCCTGAGATGCGCAGATGAAAGAAAAGGAGAGTCAGTGTACGACAGAGATACCTAATACCGAATTTTAGTAAAGTACAGTCCGCGTAGAAAATAAAAGTGGGATTTGATTGATAAAGCCGTAGTGACTGCTAATTGTGTTTGCTAATTGGGCCCTGTTATGCAAAAATCAACCAACTAACAAAATAGTTAATTCATTTTAATTATTTATTTTATTATTATTTTTATAATAATTTAAATTATTGGAAATTTTTTCAACACTAAACTTAACTATTCAATATTGTAATTCTATTATTCTAACAGTAAAATTATTTTATATATTTTGACCATGTAAGTATCTTATTTTTGAGTTTTTTGAAAAAAGGTATTTGAAAATGTTGTTTATTTTAATGCCCTCTGTACCCTGTATACATTCGTAGCACACCTAAGTATACATACATTTTAAATTATTTTTATTTAATTTAATTTTATTTATTTTATTATCAATTATTATAACACTGTAAAATGAATCTATAAAAATAGAATAAAAAAATCATTGATTTATCTGACCTGTCCGACTTTGTAATGAAAAATAACTGTATTTTTAAAAAGGTGTGTAATTGAAGAAATTCTACAAAAGTAATAAAACAATTAAGAGAATATAAAACACATAAATTATAATAAATTATTTTAATATAAATATAATTATCTATTTACAATTTGGCCTATCTTGTTATCATTTTGAATAATCCATATTTCTAATCTTCTTTTAACAACAAACAAGACATTATTTTTTAAAAGTGTTGAATTAAAGTTATTATGAAGGTTGGAGACAATGATATTTCTTAAATATAGAAGAGTTTTGGACTTGAATTATCTTTATTTGTTTTGCATCACAACGTTTCAACTGGTAAGTATCTCCAGTCGTCTTCAGGTGAATACTATACAGTATTATTCAGGTATAATACTGTATAATATTCACCTGGAGAGGACTGGAGATACTACCAGTTGAAAAATTTGTTAATGTTATGAGAATCGAACAAAATTTAGCCTAAAATATGTTCATTAAATATAATTTTTAAAACATATTTTTGCATTATTATAAGTAAGTGGTTTTGAGTTGAGTTGCATGCCCTACCCTCTTTCCCAACCAACTATACCATAGGACAGGATATAAAAAAAATATTTTTAAAGGATGGTTTTCTTAAGAATCTGTTTTTTTTTAATTTGTCGGTAAGGGGCCATCGGGAACTATATCCCTAATTTTTCTCAGATTTTTGAATGTAATAAATACTTTTTAAAATAGAGGGTACGACATTTTATCTCAAATACATACAATTTCGCATGGAGCTGGTAACATTGGAGAGTTTTTAAGTGACACTATTCATGTCATAATAGCCAGTTTTGGCAACCAACAAAAACCCGCTAACCGATATTTCAAAGGCAAATTTCTCTGAAACCACAAAACAATTTGGTACAAACGTGTTTTATATTGAGCGGCAAGCATAATTCTTTCTAACGAAGCAAAATCGGGTTTCAGGCGTCAGCTGTTGTCGAGATTTTAGCGTCTGAAAAATCGAATAGCGGAATTTTGCTGGTTGGCAAAAACTGGCTAATAAATGAGTTTAAAAAATACTGAAATCACGGTGTGTCTCCCCTATATTTCCAACCTCCACCTCTCCTAACTAAAAAAAAACAACTTATTTACCTTTCCATCGATCTCCAGAATCTTGCAATTCACGATTCCTTCACGCACCACGCCGTACTGTTCTTTCTTGAAGGGCACAGGGCTGCCGGACACTTTGTCTCGCTCTAAAGACACGCTACTGCTGCTGTTGGCACTACCACTACCGCTAAAATAAGGAAACCATAAAAATTAGCAAACATTTATTTCAATGCGTAATGTTTCTGCGAAAACCCATCATTATTGTTAATATATTTTCGGTGAAGTGTACGGTCGTTGTTAGTTGTTTATTTATTATATTACAATATTAAAATGTAGTATTTACTTTCTTTTTCGGGTCCCCAAAATGGTCGCAATATAGATTTGTTTGTCAAATATTTTTGTTAATTCTGTGAGGCAATAGGCTCTTTCAGTGGCGTAGCCAGAAAATATGCTCGGGGGGGGGGGGGGGGGGGGCTAAGTAAGACATTTTTTTCTAGAAACAGGGACAGTCAAGGTGGCCACGCCCAAAGTTCGTTAAAATTCACCTAACTATTATCAAATTCAAAAATTAAATTATTACCTGTCCCCCTCTTTGCATGGTTGGATTAAATTTGTTTTTGTAAATGTTTTTTTTCCGTTTTTTTTTTTTTTGATATTCCCAGCTGGCTCATTATGAAAAAAAACTTTTTTTTATATTTGTGAAAAATATGAATATTGGTGTCAATCCAAAATTTTAACATAAGACGTAAGTATGACTCTAACCTGCGTTTTTCGGGCTCGGTTTTTCATGATTAAAAATAAAGTAAATATCGCTCACCACGCCAAAATGGATGATATTTTCATAAATCATATATTTTTGGAGCGTAGATCTAAGAGCAGTTTTTGGTGCAAATGCTTAGGTTTTGAAATACTCCTTCTTAAGTGCCGTTTTGTATATTTCTTCCCGTACTATTTTTTTTTATTATAAATTATCACACTTTTTCCATAAAAAATGTTTGAATTAAAATTTTTTACTTTCATTTTTCTCTTTAAAAATAAACACCTAATTGTTTTTTGTTTTTGTTGTAACAATATTTTATTGCGTTGGATTATATTTTTGTTGATTTAAAATAGCTCTAAAAAAGAGAAAACCGACCAGACAAGTATATAATAGAAAAATACTATAAAATATTATTCTTTTTACTCGTTTTCCTATAAAATTGCATTATAAATCAATAACTAAAACCATATGCGTCCGAAACCTTAATCTCTATATAAAACAGGACTTTTAGAAGGAAAAGTTTAAAAACTACAAAACCTTTGTAATCTAAGCCAAGAATACATTATTTAAAAATTTAAATTAAGAGTACAAGCGTGAGACGAAAAATTAGGTTGCAATTAGACTTTTAGACCCGATCTCCTAGGCTTGGGGGGGGGGGGGGGGGGTTCAGCCCGGTAGCCCTCCTCCTAAATACGCCACTGGGCTATTTCACTATAATAGAATTTATTATATTGAGCACTAACATCCTGAACTAAAAACTATTGAAAACTTATTCCAAAAATAAAAATCTTCTTGTATTAGCTCGAATTGGTTTTATAAGTTAAATATGGCCAAATTTGAAAAAACAACTTTTTATTTATATATTTATATTAATTTGTAAATAAAAGAAAAATTAAAACTGTAATATTGAGTAGCACAAATATTTTAAACAATAATTAACTCGCCAAACAAGTTAGATTGTCATATCAATGAAAGTGGCAGAAATGATGTAAAATTGCCTGGTTCACAATTGAAGAATAAAGGTAACCAGACCACTTTGATTGTAAGAAAATGACTTCTGACAATGTCATTGATGTCACAATCAAAGTGTCTGTCTGGTTAGTTAATTATTGTTTAAAATCTTTCTGCAGCCCAACGTAAGTAATTGGGCCCCACCTAACCGGTATTTGGTTATTTTTTGGATAAAAATAAAATCGTAAAGGGCTAGTGCAGGGAACAAAATGTACGCGAGATTATTTGTTTTATCAAAAATTTGAATGATTAGGAGTAAAAGTTACCTAAATCAAATTGTTACTTAGACATTTATGTCACGAGGTTAAGATTATTGACTTATTTTATTGCTGTTGTTGTATTAGGCGCCGTAGTATCGTAAAATCGGTTGTCTTTTTACAACCCTTATAAAACTTGTGTCTCCAACCTAAATGAAAGTAGGTAAAAAAAGGCCCTAAGATAATGTTTTTCAAATCAAACGTACGGTTTTTAAATATTTTCAGTCTGAATTTAATTATGTATTAATACACACAAAAAGTATACCTACTTATTGCAAGAAGATGCCAACTTTTTTAAAAATTATACGTCTTTCCCGGAGAGTTTTTTGTAATCTAAGCTAATAATACATTATTTAAAAATTTGAATTAGGAGTCCAAGCGTGAGACGACCAATTAGGTTGTAATTAGAATTTTAGATCCGAGCTCCGAAGTTTCGGGGATGGGGGGCTGCGGCCTGGCAACCCCCCCTAAATACTTTACTGAGTCCGGAAAACAGTATAACACATAGTTTGCCCCACTAGTCACTAGATCCGAAGAGGCAACCAAAGCTGGAACAAAGGATATCCTGACCCTCTCCCCAGTAGACGTATTATACAAACTAGTGAAAGGAATTGGGATCACTGAGTGGGTATCAAAATTAAACAGGGTAAGTAAAATGGGCCAAACTTGGTCTAAGTGCATCTGGCACGGACGGGCCCTAAGAACGAAAAAAAAATTATAAGAAGTTAACCGAAACTATGTAAACAGATAAGTCAGGTCCCATTTTTACGTATTTAAAAATCCACCAATTCGGAAGTAATTTAAATCCCCTACGCAGTATAATTATAAAGGCCAATCGGCCTCTATCATCTTCGTTTTGTCTTGCACATCTGTTATTGTTAGAAAGTGTGGCAAGACAAAAACGCACCCAGTAGCGCGTAAAAGTTACCTAACATGTGTTAAATAAACTCCGTTGTCGAGAGCAGATTACCGGAAAAACTAAATGGTTCTAATGTTACCTTAAAAGGAATGGAAATTGTTATTATTGTGCCGGGCTATGCGTTGGCTGTACTTTTTACATTCTTAAGAGAAATTATATCATAAAGAGGACATTACATAAGCTTTTAATCTCTACTTGCAGTAGATTTGGTTTTTTAATTCATCAAGAGAAAGAACCCATAAAAAATAATTACATTTTATAAATTTAATGCATTTGAATCATAGATAAATTACCCTCGTCCGTAACGCTTATTGGGTACGCAGTAAGGAATGCAATCCCGAAGCAAATAAAGTTTTTTGTTAAAGTATAATTTATATAGGGTAAAAATTGGTTGTAAAATTAACTCATTTTTTAAGAAATGCAAGAAAAATAAATTTCAAACCACCTGAAGTGAAGCTTTACTATTGGTAGCATGTCACCACCTGCAGACTGGTTTCGAACTCTGTTGTTCTGGTCATAACAGGGTGTTCATACCATACCAAACAAAAGTTTTTATACTAACGCCTATGGTATCAAATTTTTTTAGCGCCATCTCACGGTAGGCCCACACCAAAAATCCAAAAAATGATTAGTTTAAAAATTATTTTCATTATAAATACTTACTGTAAAAAATAAAAAGTTAGCTGTAATTTTGGATGACAAATAGCGGAAAAAATATTTTTGGCTAGTAATTATTCATAAAAATTTTAAATATACAATATCCGTAAAGAAATATTACTTGCCCATGGAGCTTATATATAGTGAAAAACAAAAATTTCTGATTATACCGGGTGATTCACGACGAGCTTGCGTTAGAACTTTTGAGGAAACTACTGAAAATATTTTTTTGAAAATCTGCAGGTTTAAGTTTATCGATATTCTCTCTTAAACTAAAATATTAACATGTTTCTGTCACTTCCGGTTATACCGGAAGTAGCTTCAACTTTCATTTTTTAAATACAACATAGCATTTTTTATTATATTTTTGGTTTTTGCATTAAATTTTAATAACATTTTATGGAACACGTTTTTTACCTAAGTCCACTCATTTCTAAGATATCTGCATAATTTGTAATTATTTCATAAATGCATAGCGATGAAATTATCCGTATATATTTTTTACCTTAGCTCCTGGACTAAACATTTTTTGTTTGTGTATACTTAAAGAATCAACAAATCTCAAGAAAGAATTAAACTTGGCATAAAATATACAGGGAGGTCACAATTAAGGGCTCATTGTAAAAAACTTTAAACATTAAAAACTTTCTTATTTTAAATGGAACAGCCTGTATATTTTTATGTTATACGATGGTTAATTAGCTGCTCCTTAAAATTGCTATAACCTTTTCTATACCTATATCAACACGTTTTCTTAGAATTTCAAGTTTTATTTTTAAATACGATTTTTTCAAGTGTGCCATGAAAACAAATGTACATGAATACTCCATAGTGATATTTATAAGGGCTATATAACCGGTATAACCGGAAGTGACAGAAACATTTAAATATTTTAGTTTAAGAGAGCATATCGATAAACTTAAACCTACAGATTTTCAAAAAAATATTTTCAATAGTTTCCTCAAAAGTTCTAATGCAAGCTCGTCGTGAATCACCCGGTATATACCGTACGAAATACAGTAAATATTGTGATTTTTTTTTAAAATGTAGGTATATTTGTTTAGGAATAAGACTTTGAGTTTATTTTATTTATATTATATTTTTAATTCACGGGATCGGAAAAGTATAATAAAAATGGTAGCTATCCCAGGATTGGGGGATTCCGGGATTGCAATCCCTAGTACGCAGGCACATAAATTATTAATTATTCAAATAGCACAAGACAAAATCAGACTTTATTTGAGTGTATTCCTTTATGCGTGACGGGCCTATAGTACATTTAAGAAAGGTGTAGAGTAATAAAATGGGAAATTCCGTCCAGTTCGGCTCAATTTCGGTGTCGGCCATAGGCGAAGGTAAATTTTGTGCATTCAATTGTTAATGATAACTAACCAAAGAAAAAAAAGAAGATAATTTGATAAGGAAGGCTATAGCAAATTTACACAAACATCGTTTTATGAAATATGTCATGAAAGATATAGCTGAAAAACAGGGTGTAACTGTGCTGCGCATACCGCCGTATTATTGCGAACTAAATCCTATAGAACTTATATGGGCGCAAGTGGAAGGATTTGTAGCAAGACACAATACGACATTCAAAATGAAAAACGTTAAGCTACTGTTTGATCAATTAAGGAAGTGACACCAGAGAATTGGCGAAAAACAGTCCATTATGTCATTAAAGAAGAGGAGAAAATGTGGGATCTTGACCACCTGATCGATCGGACCGTCGACTCGTTAATTATAACAAGAGAAGATGACAGTTCCGCACATGACGAAGAGTATTATGATTTCTTATAATTTAATTTCTGTATAATGTATTTTGTATGTTTTTTATAATGTTTAATAAAAAAAAATAAGTGTGCCTAATACTATGTACACAATGCACGTCTTTGTAGGCAAAACCCATAAATTGACCAAAATCCGGGTGGTATTACCTGCACTTGATGAAAATAAAGAATTTTGCAATGAAATCAATGCCAAATTATAAAAGTAGCTTAAATATATTCGTTGGGTCACTCTTTAGTCCCTTTGTATATCTAATAAGCTTTTATTATTCTACACCTTTCTAGAATAAACTATAGGGTTTAAAATTGGACAAGAAATAGGGCATTAAAATAAGTATATACCATTAAATAACACCCTGTATAAGTGACTATCTTGTTAAAGTTTATTTTAACTTTAACATTGTTGAACCTTGTTTTCAATTTTAATTTATTTACAAAACATGCGTTATTCATTTATTATCTAATCATAATAATTAGTAATCGGTTAAGTTTATTTAGGGTTAGTAGCAAAATATGTATGTATCTTATTTACAAAAAACAAATTTGATTGCTTCGGTTAAACTACCAACAAAAATGCACACCAAAAAAACGAATAGTGTCATAGTTCGTCTGAACTATTAAGAATATAAGTAAAGTTTTTTATAAACAAAGTTTTAAAAATTAAAAGGCGGTTTTGAAAAACTGCCTTATAATGAAAAGCAAAAAGAAGCTATACCGGGTGATTCACGACGAGCTTGCATTAGAACTTTTGAGAAAACTACTGAAAATATTTTTTTGAAAATATGTAGGTTCAAGTTTATCGATATGCTCTATTAAACTAAATTATTAACATGTTTCTGTCACTTCCGGTTATACCGGAAGTAGCTTCAACTTTCATTTTTTAAATAAGTACAACATAACATTTTTTTTTATATTTTTGGTTTTTGCATTACATTTTATTAACATTTTATGGAACACGTTCTTTACCTCTCTCATTTCTGAGATATCTGCATATTTTGTAATTATTTCGTAAATGCATAGCGATGAAATGATCCGTATATATATTTTACCTTAGCTCCTAGACTAAACATTTTTTGTTTGTGTATAGTTAAAGAATCAACAAATCTCAAAAAATAATTAAACTTGGCATAAAATATACAGGGAGGTCACAATTAAGGACTCATTGTAAAAAACTTTAAACATTAAAAACTTTCTTATTTTAAATGGAACACCCTGTATATTTTTATTTTATATGATGGTAAATTAACTGCTCCTTAAAATTGCTATAACCTTTTCTATACCTATATCAACGCGTTTTCTTAGAATATCAAGTTTTATTTTTAAATACGATTTTTTCAAGCGTGCCATGAAAACAAATGTATTTACATGGATACTCCATAGTGATATTAATAAGGGAAATATTTTAAGCAATTATTATTTAGTCTTCCAATAATATCAGGTGAAGGAGTTGGTCGATTCGGATATTTATCGTGATATATCCAACATGCTCCTAACTTTATTTTGCCACATTTAATATAAACACTTAATAAATTTTTAAAATATTTGTTTAAAAATCCCAAGGGTGACATTTTCCAGAACTGACATTCTTAAAATACGCAAAAATAATTTAATGCAACTATTTTTCTTGTCAAAGCATTCTAGAAAACATTGCTGCTGACAATATTTCCCTTAAAATATCACTATGGAGTATTCATGTACATTTGTTTTCATGGCAGGCTTGAAAAAATCGTATTTAAAAATAAAACTTGATATTCTAAGAAAACGCGTTGATATAGGTATAGAAAAGGTTATAGCAATTTTAAGAAGCAGTTAATTTACCATCATATAAAATAAAAATATACAGAGTGTTCCATTTAAAATAAGAAAGTTTTTAATGTTTAAAGTTTTTTGCAATGAGCCCTTAATTGTGACCTCCCTGTATATTTTATGACAAGTTTAATTGTTTCTTAAGATTTGTTGATTCTTTAACTATACACAAACAAAAAATCTTTAGTCCAGGAGCTAAGGTAAAAAATATATACGGATCATTTCATCGCTATGCATTTACGAAATAATTACAAAATATGCAGATATCTCAAAAATGAGTAGACTTAGGTAAAAAACGTGTTCCATAAAATGTTATTAAAATTTAATGCAAAAACCAAAAATATAATAAAAAATGCTATGTTTAAAAAATGAAAGTTGAAGCTACTTCCGGTATAACCGGAAGTGACAGAAACATGTTAATATTTTAGTTTAAGAGAGCATATCGATAAACTTAAACCTACAGATTTTCAAAAAAATATTATCAGTAGTTTCCTCAAAAGTTCTAATGCAAGTTCGTCGTGAATCACCCGGTATAGCTTCTTTTTGCTTTTCATTATAAGGCAGTTTTTTCAAACCGCCATTTAATTTTTAAAACTTTGATTGTAATAAGTAGTTTGATTTTGGGTTTTTCTTTTAATAAATGTTCACTAATATTAAGGAAGTGTTATGCCTTCGCCGGGATTCGAACTGAGGTTTCATATTATTACACACAGGATATGTGTTTATTAAACAGCAAAAGAAACACGCTCACAACTAGTGATCACTAATACCCTCACTCCTGGTCAAATTCGGAGGACGAAGAAACAGTAGGCCTTTTCGCCGAAACAAGTTTTAAGTATAAGATCATATCAAAATTAACTAAACACTTCCGCCACTAGTATATCATGCTCAGTTGAGCTCGGACGAAAACGTAGCACAGCTTAGCTTAGTCTGTAGTAGAAATAAATCTCTTAAGCTAACTTTTTAGAACTTAGCATAGCATAGCTTAGTTATTCGGTGGACCGCTGGCTTCAGTTGTCATGCTGGCCAAGTGATAGTCGTTAATGTTGAATTCTATCATGGCGATCCGGGTTCAATTCCAACTGAGGGAGAATTTATTTCTTTTTACTTTTTAATAAATGTCATTTAATGCGCAAAATATAGATTAGGATGGTTAGGCGTGTTTTGGTGTGATGTCTTATTTGATTAAAAAATTGATCAACATTTTGTTGAAACAATAATATTTTCCTCAAGAGGTAGTAGAATGGTCTTCTAAGTTCTGTCTTAGCCGGCACACCTACAGAATGTAGTAGCATATACAGGGTGTCCATGATATGACTGTACAACGCTTCACCACCAATTCCTTAACCAAAAATAAGGCGATCTAGGCAAACTTACCTATATGCAATGTTGCTTCGTTTTGCCGCTACAGGGCGCTAACGTTTTCAAATTAATATTGTTTTTTCGGAATAATTTCTAAACGCCGTTATCGATTTCTACTAATTTTGGAACTAAGAATGACCACTATTAATAAGCGTGTTTTGACGTATGCGCCATCTTTTTTTAATACCTGCAAATTTAAAAATGGCGTGTGATTGGTAATTAAAAGTTTCTCCTTTTGTTACCCCCCGTATAAATGACTTTAATTATTTCTCTGACACTAGCTGACTTTATGTTAAAACTTTTTTGTCTTTTGTAAAATTTTAGCCACAAATACAGTTTCTCGTGCAAAAAAATTATTTACGGTGCAAAACATGAAAAAGTTTCGAAAATTGTTATAAAAATCAAACTAGTTGGTAGTTATTTAGAATTATTTTTTTTTGTTTTCTCGTTTTGAATAAACAGCAATGATGAATTACACGGTATGGTAAATAATTTTTTTGCAGAGAAACTGCATGTCTGGCTAAAATTTCACAAGAGACAAAAAAGTTTTAACATGAAGTCAGCTAGTGTCAGAGAAATAATTAAAGACATTTATACAGGGGTCTTTAGCGCCCTCTAGCGGTAAAACGAAACAACATTGCATATGGGTAAGTTTGCCTAAGATCACCTTATTTTTGGTTAAGGAATTTATGGTGAAGCGTTGTACAGTCATTTCATGGACACCCTGTATATTAAATCATGATACTACTCATGTAAAATTTATAAAAAAAATTGCACACAGACCAATTTGGTTTTAAGTTATTAACACAAATGGTATACGTCATATGGCGAACGGGTAGTCTAGAGTCTAGAGGAATTGATAATCCTAGTGGTTCAGTTAGTTACGTATATGAAACCCCGGTTAAAATGCCGGAAAGGGCGAATCACACTTTTTATAAATCAAAATGTCGTTGTGGTGTGCGGAAAGTGGTGTTAGAAAACATTAGAAAGCAAAAGCAACAAGTTAAAACGCTTTAAAGCCAAGAAACACGGGTGCTCACCCCTTGGAGGAGGCGGCGGCGGGGTCCTCAAACATTTTGCGCAGCTGCTCGATGTCACCGTAAAAGGGGGAGGGATGCCATTTCCTATACCGGCTACAGAGAAACAAAAACCATATTTTACTTTTTGTTTTAATATGATTAAGTATTTGGTTGCAGTAAATTTTATTAAAAAAAAATTAAAATATAAGACATATCTTACTAAACAATAATGAATGTGAAAAACAGCATTGTGAATTCAGGGTTCTGGTGAGGACAAAAATCATTCTTCGTGGGAAGGTAAAACACCATGGTATGTCCCCCTTTTTAAAGTAATTTATTTTACAGGCTCTGTATATTTTCTACTTTTAAAACATACAGGCTGGTCTACTCTCAATCCAGGTTCTAATAGGGGCGCCAGCATAAATTAACATACTTTTAAAATCAGCTACAAATTAATAGTATATTACATAACAAGTGATGAAAGTGATACTTTTTAAACGAGGAGATATTTAGCACGAGGCGTCAGCCGAGTGCGGAAATTCTCCGAGTTCACTTTCACACGAGTAATGTACACTATTTTTCCTACGACCACAAAGAATTATTAAAAAAGCCTTTGATTTGTGAAAAATAATATTTCTATACTAGTGTTGAAATTAGCATACTTAGGATTAAGTTCCACTTAATATCAGGTTTCATAGTTTGTCATTAGGCTTTTCCTTTATTTGTAGTTTAACTTTTTAATTTTTCCATATTTTAAATATCATAGGAAGAACTAATCCTGGATTGACTTCTAGATTAACCAGAATGAAAATTTTTAAATTTAATCAAGTAAAGATGCATTAAACATAAATTTAAAAAATCCACTCAACAAGGAAGATTTTAATTTAAAATAATTCTATAAGTTATTTAATGTTTTTATAAAAAAAGTCAAATACTCCTGATGGGATTTGAACCTGTGACTTTGCAATCTGTAGGCTAGAACTCTATTCTCTACGCTATCGATACCAATAAATATTTGTTATTTAATACATGACACTCTCTTCAGCGCGATTTGTTTTTTCTGATAATAGATTTTCCAGTATATTATTAACATTTTTAGTCTCCTGGGTTGAGAGTTGACCACACTGCATAACATTATTATTTTTTTGGAACCATATTCATTTTTTTAAAACTAAACTCTTTAGGAATTGTGGTAACTTATACATAGTACTGCTATGAGTTTTAAAAACATGGCGTAAATTAAACATACATTTTTGGACACCAGCAAATTTTGACTTTGAGATTTTTCTAAAACTTTCTTTAATGATTAAATCACGTGCCGCTCGCTAAGCTAAAAGCACAGTGACAGTGAACGGACAATAATATATTAGCGATATGACGAAAAAAGACATAACAAACAGTACCATACACCTTTTAACAAGTAAAGCAGTATAATCATTTTCAATTATTGTTTTATCCTTATTATACCCATAGCCAAAACAATTTAAAAAAAAGCTATAAGACAGGACATAACAATTATTAGTATCACGTTTACATATTTATAAGATATGGAAACCTATAGTACCATCCAAATTTAAAAAGTAGAAAAATAAATAAAAATACGCTTGAGTGAGGTCTGGTGACGCATTCGCCATTTCGTTTTTTTTTCAATATTTTGTTACGTCTTTCTTTTCAGCCAAATATCCATATTTGAAGCATAATTGCCTACAATTTAAAGTTAAGCAATTTTGAATTTATGAAGTAATAAAAGCATAAACAGAAAAATGGACAAATTTTCGTTTTTTGCTTTTATTAATGCATTAATCAATATTTCTTTAGTTCAAAACTGTAGATAATTGCTACTCAAGGACGGGTACTTGGCATCTTTTTGAATAAACCTAAAAGGATAAGAAATATTGATCAAAAGATGATATGGCGAATTCACTCTTACGAGTACGGGATAGTTATACATGCGCCATTTCATTTCTTATTCTTTGTGCTTATTTCAAAAAGCGGCCAAATAGCCGTCCTTGAGTAGCAATTACCTACAGTTTTGAACTAAAGAATTATTGATTAATGAATTAGTAAAAGCAAAAGACGACATTTTGGGAAATTTGTATATATTTATTTTTTAGCTTTTATTATTTTTTATATTCAAACTGTAGGTTGGACGAATTTAGAATAAATCGAAAAAGTAACAAAATATAGTTCAAAAAAAGCAAAGCCCAATGCGTCAGCTCTAACACTTAAAAAGTTCAAAACAGACAAATCCGACAGAATACTTCCATTTGTGCAGAAATTGTGTTTTTGCCATTACTGACTAGAACTTGGTAAATTGTAGCAAAATATTACTAAATAAACACTTACTTTCTTAGCACCTGAGGTAATACGTCTTCATAATCGCTGAGATCGCTACCAAATGAGGTTTGGTCGCCTTTCGTGGCTTTAAGGTAAGAGTCGGGCCTCTTGGCTCTGTCGTCGTGTCCTAAAATTAAAAATTCTTAGCATTGAAATGAAATTATATACATTATTATATTAAAAAAGTATAAAATAACATCTCCATCATCTATTAATTCTATCAGTCATAAATTCGTACATACACCACGGGCAAAACAAATCTAAAGTAATAATTTCCATACAAAGAAGTGATGACATATTTTCAAGTCTATGTAAAATATGCTTTTGTAGTAAATCCTTGCTGAAGAGCGAGTTTTACCTTCAGCAGCTACATAGATTGATGTTCGGGTCTGTTCGGCTTTGTCTATATGTTCTAACGGTCTCTATAGAGTATGTCTAAGCACGCAAATGCCCACCTAAGATTTGTTGTGACAGGAGTATATACCATTTATGTTTGTTTAACAATACACACTTGACCAATATTCATAAAAAAGCATTGATAGATATCGAATAATGAATTCAAATGCCGATAATCATTTAACAACAAGGACTTTTCCGTCCCAATCCCCCGACAATCATAACAGAAATATGGTAGAAACAGAATCAATTTTTTTTAAATTCATTAAATATAAAGTATAATTATAATGTCGAGGCAAAAAAGTCCCCTTTATTGTTAGTCTAAGCCACCGACAAAAGAGCAAAGTGAGACAATTTTTTTTTATTTTCCAGTGGGGACATACTGGGGTGACAAGATAAGAAAATAGGATATATGCTCTTGGTAGTAAGAAGTTTGTGCTCGCACATCGCTTTGCCTATAAGGCCAGTATTATCCATCTCCTGGTAACTCTATAAGCAAGATAATTTCCAAAGAAACCACTGTTTCCATAGAAATTATCTGGCTTATAAAGTTACCAGGAGATGAATAATTCGAACCTTAAGGATTCTTTAAAAAATTCTTTTGAAAAGTTGATTAAATGGAGGTTTAGACTGTGCATTAAATGAAACTTTTTTTTACCACGATAAAACTGAAACTTAAGAGTTATAATGTCGCTTTCAATTTGGCAATCATATAAATTGATCCATGCAAGAAGAAAAAGAAGACTTACCGAAGTTAGTATTTTTATTCCTTCGTTTAACAACAATAGGCTTATCGGTGAGATTAGCTAAAAGAGAATGAAGCAGTTAGCACGTAGTGTAAACATTGAATAACATTGTGTAATTAAAAGCAGAATAAAATTAGTAGAGCAAACAACAGAATACACTAACAATTAGTTAATAAGAAATACAATTGGTATAGTGCGGTGAAATGAGTCGTACCATCATAGTCCATCGCGCAACGTTGTAGAGGATAATCTAACCAATCAAGATCTTTATTAATATTTTTTTACTATGACGACAATCAGTTGGAACATGAGGTCTATCAGGGTGGATTTGTGTTGTTTCCCACAACCAATTCTTTAGAAATATCTATTTCGAACTTGGGATCTTTTCGAATTTTCAAACTTATGATCCTATCAGACTTAATTCATTTTTGAATATGAAGGAATTATCGAACTATATACTGGATTTGGTTCATTCTCAATAGTAGGATAACTGCAGAGTTACTAAGACCTATTCGGAAAGACTTTAGAAACATCACTGCCTTTAGCTACTGCACATTTTCGGTAGACAAGCAGAACGTAGCTAATGACTTCTGCAGAAGTTGGAGAGATAGAAAAGAGGAAAAAGTACGAAAGTCCTGGCCTGCTTTACTTTATCCAAGGTGGGATATTCTCCAATAGACTGGATAAATTAAGCAACTTACAACTTGGTTGACTCGCCGAGTGCATCAATAGTAGTGGTTGGTTTAAATGAGTTGCTAATATCCCTCTATCACCCCAACCATTGGTTGTCAGACCTCAAATCAGAAGATGGACCCGTTTAAAGTTCAGATTCCAAACCAAATTTTTCTGATGCAAATCTCGAAAAATTATGAAACTGAAAGCTATTGAATCAGGACTAATAGTAGTTTGTACAACAAAAGTGGATATAATGTATATATCTTACAAAGAAGTAAATTGAGCACGATGTCGTAGGTGGAGTGCTCAAATTTCCGAGTGCGATATGGACAACCCACTCGAGATGAACAGTATATTTTTTTTTACGGCCAAACTTACGAACCTTATGTTAAAAATGTTTTTAAAAGTTTGCGGCTGCCGGGCTTGAACTCACGACCAATGGATCCAAAGTTCAAAGCCTTACAGTCTTGACCACAGGATCATGTTACAAATTATGGAAAAACCAACTAAATAATAATGATATTTGATTGAATAAATTTTTTATGCACATTCAGCAGGTTGAATTATTGATAAATCTATTATATATGCGTATAGGTTTTACAAATTAATAACATTGAAGCTTCAAACCGTAAAACTAAATATTGAAACAAGGTAAGCTTTCTAGGGTTAAATCAAAACCACACCCAAAAAATCCACAGTAATGTTAGATAAAGACAAACAATGCTGTAAAATCTAAAGCCGAAAAAACTCACTGCCATAATCGACCGACAAGCCCGATTTGAACTGCCCTCTGGCGGGCCTTTGCGGCCCTTCCAAGTCCAAAGTGTTAGGGCGTGGTGGGGGAGTTACGGAAACGGCGGGTGGGGTAATCTGGAGCTGAACCACCGGTTCGGGGATAAGAGGGGAGGGTGGGGCGAGAGGTAGTGCAGAAGGTGTTTGCGGTGGCGGCGTGGCTGTGACCGAGTCTGGAAGAGTGGAAGGAAGAAGTGCATTTAGTTTGTATTAGGTGCAACTTTAGGTGGTTTCGTTAAGATAAGATAAAAAAAAAAGTAGATGTATTACTAGATTTGTTCGTTTGTGACTATGAAATCTTTGTTAAATAAAGCGTCCTAGTTTTTATCAGGAACCTAAGAACTGAATTTTAAATTAATCAGTGGTAAAGAAAAATCAATTAGAATAATACCTTGGCGGTAATAGGTACAGCGTCCGATTAAAATTAATATTTTTGAGAATAAATAAATAATAAAACATCTGGTGCTCAAGCAGTTTTTTAAATTTTAATGTGGCATTCCATTGTCTAGCATTTATCAAGGAGGTAAGAACCTTTACATCACCGTGGAATTCGGCGTTTTGTATCCTGTATCACGAAATTCGACCTGGGGTGAGTTGCCGGTATGAGAAACAAGAACGTGGGTCTTTAAATCGGTAATTTGTAAAATAGATTTAACCAGAATTAAACAAACGAAAAAACCTATTACTATGTTAAAATGTTTGAAAAGTTTTTGCTCATTACCAGAAGCTAAAAGGAAACTGTTAAAAATTACTATAAAAATTACAATAGCATCATCAGAAGAATCGTTAAGTTATTTTTTCAATTTTATAAATATGCATATGTACCTTTGTCTCCCAATGCTGTTGCCCAAGATTCTGCTGAATTCGAACGAGCTCTAAATTGGCGAGCTTCATTGTTAGAGGGTATATCTGAAAAAAAAATAAGAATTTTTACATATTGAGTTTATTTTAAATACTTATGAGCATGCTAAAAAAAGAGTTAATATTACTTTACTATAGATTATTATTCACTGTTAGGAAATGTAAATAGTTAAGAAATAACACTGTATGAATAGACTTTAGATTATCATGCTTCTAATTCTACAAAAAGCCTTTGACAGATATCCGGGGTGAATTCTACGTTGTAGTGGCTGTACTTTTACCGTTGGATTGTTTAAACTCATGGCTGTAACATTATATTAAAAAATCTAGCTAACGTGGTTAGTTATTTTTTCTTTCAACAACTCTATTCCCAGTAGCGTTGGGTTATACAACTCGTTCTGCTCGCTGGATCACGGTTCATATGTAATGTTGCACCAGCTCGGGCTGAGCCGGTGATCGTAGCCGCGTTTGTTACACAGTGCAGAAAGCAAGCGGTTGCGGGATTAAGAATTGTCCATTTCTTCGCCAGTCAATGGTAAAGAATGGTTCTATAAATAAACTTCAACTTATGCAAAAGAGTTTTTAAACAGTTGAACATGATCCGAGCAAATGTTTGCTTGCTTGAAGTTACAAAATAAATAGCGTATACTTTACAAAGTAGCTTTATACATAGACAACAAGCAAAGACACATACAGCTATTTATATTTGACAGAGGCCACAATATAATTAATCGCGCTACCTAGTACAAGATTTTGACACACCGTGTTGCCCAGAAGTTTCCTAAAAGCTTAAATGAAGCAATCAATTAAGCGGTATCCCCTCTATATTTTCCTCCGTCCCCCATATGATTACAATGGAAGATGGCACAGCAACACAAGCGAGGGCCACAATTGGAAAACCCTCAGAGAAGCTATCAACTGGAATATTGCTCTTAGCGCGTACCCAGCTAAAACAAGTAGTTGGCCTATCAACAGGCCATTGCTATTTAAAAAGAACCCCCATCGTCGAATAGGAATTTACAATGGACCCATTGAATGCGGACTTTGCGCGAACATACTAAGTATATACAACTGCGAAGCGCTGACCCGAAGAAAAATCAAAATCTTCGGAGGAATATAATGTGGTGACAACCTAGGTAGAACTCTACTGGACTTTATAAAAGGAACAAGTCTTTTGTAGCAAGACAGGGGCGCATAATAAACCACTTGTGCAATATAAGAAGCTTGGGCCGAACGCCCGACCCCCCCTTAAACCAACCAACCCCCGCATGATCGGATTATTCACCCTTTCATTCCCCTGAAGAGTATGGATGGGATTTATTTGCTTTGCAAAAGCAATTTGACCATGATTAGAACAGTATTATTATAATTTAATATCCAATTTATAGGAAACTCGGCAAATCTCTAACTTACGATGTTGTTAGTTACACCAGTTCATTACGATTTGCATGAAAGAAATTATTATCATCGATGACAGTCACCATTAATAATAAAATCGTGGAAATACAAGGTATGGGAATAATTTAAAATTTAGCTGCTTCCCGCCTAGGTAACTTCCTACGCCTATTCCTATTAGTAAGTACATTGCAGAATTGCCAGAGTTGTTTTATAGTTTGATTGGAATCGTTAACCCCATTAGTTTTAATTAAAGGTAGCAGGCAGCGAATAAAATAAGATTTTATTAGTGAATTTTTATAATACGCTATGCGTAGGATAAAGAGGGATAAAGAATTCATACCGCACGTTAGAAAAGTGTAAATTTTGAATGCTTTTCTATGTTCAAGTGGATAAGATATAGCGTAGGGCAGATTGGATTTTAAAAAATGTATCTTTCTTATTTATTCTTTATACGGTGAGTCGTCGCCTTAAGTTGTCTACATTTTACAAAAGAACTTAATCTTTATAAAAAGTGCTGCCACCTAAGCAAATAATATTAAACTGTTAAAACTTGAGGTGGCATGTACCGGATGGCGAGTACGCCGGTTATATCTCGAAAACCATGTAAAGTAGTGTGACCAAGAGAAATCGCTGGAACCCAATGGAAAATTGGAAGAAGTTAGTGAAAGCTACAAGTATATATCTCTAGCCTCTCTAAATCTAAAGATATTATCAAAACATTCTTAAAATAAATTATTGTCAAGGAGTGTTGACTATTTGTTCGGTTCATAAAACTGTTATATTTTGTATGTATTATTCTATCCTGACCATTTAGTACAAATTAGGTTATGCTTGACAGAGAAGAAATTTGTTTATTGTCACACATTTGTTCTCTGTCACGTTCTGAACACAAATCAGCCTAGATTGTTATACCGGGTGTTGCATCGTCGAGCGGGAAATCCCATGTAATTTTAAATGGGGTCAATTATTGGCTTCCCTAATTAATTTAGAGAAAAATTCTATTTAGGTTTATTAAAGAGCACTAAAACCCACATTCAAAAGAATAACTTTAGATATTTTTGATGAGCCCGTTTACGGGTTATCGCCGATTTCTTTTTAACTATTTCTCCTTTTTATGGCCCCGTATTTGCGGGCACCAGTCAAGGTAAAAGATGACTGTCAAATAAAGTTGTCATTTTGAAAATGTGTACTTTATTGTTATAAAAACTCGTACATTGAAAATATTAGCCATGAATTACACTTCTGAAGAAAAAATACTGATGATTAAATGGTATTATCAAGGAAATAGTTATCAAAATGTGTCAGACATGTTTGCTGCTCTGTATCCGAATAGACCGATACCTGCAAAATCTACAGTCGAAAGGACTATCAAGAAATTTGAGACAAAAGGCACTGTTATAAATAACTGCAGATGTGAAGAAAGGCAGGAACAAAGAAGAGATGCAAGAAATGATAGGGACTTGCAAAGGCAGGAACAAAGAAGAGATGCAAGAAATGATAGAGACTTGCAAGTTTTATTGCGCGTGGAAGAAAATGATGGGAAGATCAGCACAAGGAAACTTGAGGATGACATAGGATTAGATCACACCACAGCGTTACGAGCTTTGAAACGACATAAATATTATTCATACAAATATGAAAAGCACCAAGAGCTAAGAGATAGGGACGAAATACGACGGCAGGAGTTTTGTTTTGGTATGATTGAAAGAGCAAACAAGGATAGGGAATTTTTTTTAAACATTTGTTTCACTGACGAATGCACATTTACCTTAAACAATGAACCCAATATTCAAAATTATCGATATTAGAGCAAAGAAAACCAACACAGGTTTGTCGAAACAAGGATGCAATATCCACAAAAAGTTAATGTTTGGGCTGGGATTTTCGGAGAAAATATTATCGGGCCATTATTTCTTACACGCAATTTAAATGCAGAATATTTATTGGAACTACTTGAAGATCATATTTTACCCACTTTATATGATGCCGCCAGGGAAAATCGGGAAGTTTGGTACCAAATGGATGGCTGCCCGGCACATAGTATCCCGGATGTCCGGAAATATTTAAACCGTGCTTTTAATGGAAATGTTATTGGCTTAAATCATACAGTAAATTGGCCAGCCAGATCTCCTGATTTATCACCAAATGATTTCTTTCTCTGGGGACATTTAAAAAACAGGATATACAAAGATAAAAAAATAACCAAATCTATACGAGTTAAAAAATGCTATTTCTACCGAATGCAATAGAATTTCAGTTTACCAACTAGCGAATGTAAGAAGATAATTTTATGATCGCCTCGGTTATTGTCTAGCAGTCAATGGAGGAATATTTGAACATCTTCTTAAATCCTAAAGTTCTAACAATTTAATAGTACCTACCTAATAAATTAGTAAAATATTGAAACATGTAAAATGTCATAATTAACCTTGTAATTGGATACTTTGTTGTAGTTTTATTCAGATTGTGACGAGTTTTTATAACAATAAAGCACATATTTCAAAATGACAACTTTATTTGACAGTCATCTTTTACCTTGACTGGTGCCCGCAAATACGGGGCCATCAAAAGGAGAAATTGTTAAAAAGAAATCGGCGATAACCCGTAAACGGGCTCTTTAAAAATATCTAAAGTTATTCTTTTGAATGTGGGTTTTAGTGCTTTTTAATAAACCAAAATAGATTTTTTCTCTAAAATAATTAGGGAAGCCAATAATTGACCCCATTTAAAATTACATGGGATTTCCTATGTCCCGCTCGACGATGCAACACCCGGTATAAAATATGGTGAATTGTGATGTGTTAAACAATAAGTTCTGAGGATGGTTTAAACCAAATAAACCCAAACGTAAACAAACGAAATTTTGTTAATTATTTAACAATAATATTTGACCGATAACCCAGGAAGCATAACCTAAGTTATATGTTATATTTCTGTCACTTTAAATAAATATAAATGTTAATTTAATTCCCAGCGGAGACATAAAACTCTTTTAATTAAGCTTAACTTTTTATAACGATTCAATTTTTTTTTCGTAACATTAATAACACCGTAAGCGGACACATTGTATAAAAGGTATCCCGAAATTAGCGTACAATATTTTTAGGGAGTAAAGTACATAAAAAAATATGACGAAATGTCATACCCCGAGAAATTCTTTAGGAGGCTGGAGCCCCTCACAGAGGGTCGGGGGAATGCACGAAATGGGGCTTAAGGGGGATTTCTACTGTGATGGTCCTATTTTATCGTTTCTTTACGTTTTTTTTTCTGGGGATATAATAAGACAAATGCAGAAAAACAAGTTTTCAATTATTTTTATTAAAGATAAGATGTACCACAAAACATTTTTCAACCCCCAAAAAATGAAAAACTTGAGGGTGCTGAAGTTACCCCCTCAAAAAAAAACGTTACTTGCTGGCGGAATTCAAATAAATTTTTCTATTCATGACAAAAATAAAATTGACCCAGATTCTTCAATTGTAAGCATGTAGTTATAGCCCCCACTAGAATCAAGTCAAAACTCGAGTAACTGTTAAAATGGCGCGAGATTTAATTTTTTTTTTTAAATTTACAATTTTTTTTGTTTTTTAAGGGCCGTAACATTTTCTGTAATATCGCAAAATACTTGATTCTAGAGAGGGCTATAACCACTTGTATTCTGAGCATTTTAAGGCCAAAATCATTAAATTCTGATAACTTGAACATACCGAAGTACTTTCCGCCAGCGCGAAAAACAGGGTTTCGAGAAAAACAACTTTAAAGTTTCAACGGTGGCTCACAACAAAATAGTCTCACTGTCACTTAGTCTGCGATGCCTGGCCCGTAGATTACACCCTCCTCTTCCTCGAAAAACGATAAACGAGCTGATTCTTCCTGCCTCTTTAAGAGCCTGGCCTGACGATCCTGATTGGTCGAGATGATGTCGCTGGCGACAGAACGTAGCTCTGAGAACGCGGCTTAACTCAAAAGCGGCTAGTGGTGAGAACTGACCGGCAATCATAAAATTGGATGTCACTTTTTTTTGGAGTAGATTTGGTAAAAACGTTTAAACACGGTTATTCTGGAGGCTATAGAGAGTCGAAAAACGTCGGAAAAAAATTTCGATTTTTTTGAAACCATCACAGTAGAAATCCCCCTTAAGGTAAACATAACCCTATTTTTTTATTTCTAAGATTTTTTAATTTTAAATGCAATATGTTTTTCGTCTAGATTTGTTCCTAAAAAAAATTAAAAAATCTTAGAAAAAAAATTTATTGGAAATTTACTTTAAGTCACCGGAAAAAATATTTTCACGTTCAATTCACTATAATTTACAACTTATCGGTTGTAAGGCATGTACCAATGTTTATGGCTGAAGCAACTAATTATTTGAGTAGGAGAATAATACACACAGTCTGCTCCACTAGTTTATTGTAAGGATCTCAAAGTGAGAATCCTAATGTCTTCGTACATGTTTCGAAGGTAAAAACCTTCATCATCAGCGAATAAAATTAATTCAAGGATTTTACAAGAAGAGAGACCCTTAACATTGCAAGATAAACTGCTTGAGAAACAGAAAAAGAAAAATTTCAAATATAAAAATTTTTTAAAAAATTTACAAGATTTTTAAAAAGAAAAAATTATTTTAATGAGTACATAATTTAAAAAGCAGAAAAAATATAGAAAGATACCCTTACGAAGGGTCTTTTTTAGTATTAGGAAACAGTAACAGCACAAAATGTATTATGTAAATTTTGTAGTCTGATTCTATTCAGTTTGCACCTTGCACGTTTTGAAAATCTAGTTTTTCAATTTTATTTTATAATGTTGAGTATGAAACTGTTACTGTTTTCTAATACTAAAAAAGACCCTTCGTAAGGGTATCTTTCTATATTTTTCTGCTTTTTAAAATATGTACTCATTAAAATAATTTTCTTTTTAAAAATCATGTAAAAGTTTTTAAAAAATTTTATATTTGAAATTTTTCTTTTTCTGTTCCTCAAGCAGTTTATCTTGCAATGTTGAGGGTCTCTCTTCTTGTAAAATCCTTGAATTAATTTTATTCGTTGACGATGAAGGTTTTTACCTTCGAAACATGTACGAAGACATTAGGATTCTCACTTTGAGATCCTTACAATAAACTAGTGGAGCAGATTGTGTGTATTATTCTCCTACTTATAATATCACCTGGACTATTTCCACAAAACTAATTATTTAATACACACTGTAAATTAGGATTAGTATTAAAACTCCAACTACACAACACACTACATTATGATAGCACAATCAACCAATCCTAACCTGGACTTCTTGGGTCAGTACCCGGCGGTGGACAATGTAGGAACTTGCTTCCGCTGGAAATAATGACATTTCCAGAGAGCCGTTGCCTGGCCATACTGGATAGCGGCTCATAGATGCTACTGCTGCTACCTAATACAGTCATACATACAAGCACACTGACATACTTTGTAGGATGGAATGAAATATATACAAATAAGTGAAAACCTTAATAAATCTTTCATATAAAAAGAGTTGATGAACAGTTAAAAAATAAAATTTTAAAATTGGCAAGGTCAATTTTTTTATTGTGGAAATCGCATTATACAAAGGGTGTTTTTTAATGATATGTATTGGTTTTAATGGGGGATTCCTGGACCAATTTAAAAAAAAAGTTCATATACGCATACAGGGTGTTACAATTCGATATACCAGCATTGGAATCTCGGAAACCATAGGCGTGGGGGCAAAGTTGTGCAATTCGGTGCTGATTATAATGTCGCTTTAAAAGTTTTCAAATTCCGAATACTTGCGATTTTATTCGAAAAAAAAACGAAATTTTGCAAAATCGTTTTTATTTTTTCCTGAGCTCATTTGACTAGCTATTTAAAAATAAATGACACTTTGTCATTGTCACTTTTTTTCCGCTACAAAATGACGTAACTAAACTAAAGATCCGCCGTTTCGTCTCCGAGCGGCCATCACCAACTTTACTTTTTTAAATACGGACCCGGATTTTTTGTAACCGATTTTTAAACCCCCTACTCTCAAAATGTGATGGCGATATTACTTTTTCATAATGATGAATTGTCCTTGTTTATTTTTTAAAATTCATATTTTTTACAATTCTTGTCAGTCCGGTCCTGGCAACGAATTACAATATTAATTAAAAACTTTATTTCATTTAAAATATTCATACCTAAGTTATATGATTTATTTTATAAGAATTTTCTAATAATTTTAAATTTACTAATTAAATCCTAATTTTCTAAATGTTCAAAGAGATTGCCGTTTTGCTCAATACAAAGATCGATTTTTCTTCCAATTTTGGCGACAGCCCTTTCAACCGATCTTCTCCTTATCCTACCAAATGCAACCTGTATGTAAATACCTAATATGAACTTAAGACAAACTTCTTGCCAGGACCGGACTGACAAGAAGTGTAAAAAATATGAATTTAAAAAAATAAGCAAGGATAATTCATTATGATGAGAAAATAATATCGCCATTACATTTTGGGGGTAGGAGCGTTTAAAAATCGGTTTAAAAAAATCCAGGTCCGTATTTAAAAAAGTAAAGTTGGTGATGGCCGCTCGGAGACGAAACGGCGGATCTTTAGTTCAGTAACGTCATTTTGTAGGGGAGAAAAAGTGGCAACGAGAAAGTGTGTTTTTTTTAAATAGCTAATCAAATGAGCTCAGGAAAAAATAAAAACGATTTTGCAAAATTTCGGTTTTTTTTTGAATAAAATCGGAAGTATTCGGAATTTGAAAACTTTTAAAGCGGCATTATAATCAGCACCGAATTGCACAACTTTGCCCCCATTTAACCGTTTTTCTAACTCTTATGGTTTCCGAGATTCCAATGCTGGTATGTCGAATTTGTAACACCCTGTATGTCCTAAAATGCTTTGTTTTCGATATACACGGTGTTAAAGTTTTAATTTTTTCTGGGTTTTTATCAAAAATCTCAAAGACCGTTTGCAATCAATTTTGGTATAAACTATTACGATATAAAAAACACATATTTTTACCCCAAAAAGTTTTTCTTTCTCAAAGAAGTGGTGTAGCTACAGCTGCGCCTTCAATACCTCTTTTGTTTAAAATTAAATAATAAGTAATAGTAAAGCAATTGGTTCGAAAATATCAGTGGCGTAACATATTTTTTGGTTAAAATGGTATTAAGCTACACCACTGCTTTGAGAAAGAAAAACTTTTTGGATTAAAATAGTTCATACCAAAATTTATTGCAAGCGGTCTTTGAGATTTTTGATAAAAACCCAGAAAAAATTAAAACTTTATATCGAAAACAAAGCATTTTAGGACATATGCGTATATGAACTTTTCGACTAAAAATTGGTACAGGAATCACCCATTAAAATAAGTACATATTAAGTAACACCCTGTATATTACAAGAGCTCTTAACAAGCAAAATTTAAGGAAATTTCGGGCAAAAGGCCTTGCCAACTGCTGATTAAATTTGTCTTTTTATTACGCGGTGAAATTAGTCAACAATAATTTTTTTACACCGCAAAATATTGCAGTTACAGGTACAGCAAAAATAATGATTTATTAAGGTTCTGTAAAATATATTTTTTGATACAATATAGCAACAATGAATAAAGGCGTTTAAATTAATCTCTATATACATAAATATACAATATTAACATTTTATTTCGCTTTTTTATTTGTAAAAAAAATTATAATTGTAAAAATTGTAAATTGTAAAAAAAAAGAAAACACATTTTGGAAAGTGTAAAAAAATAATACACTAAAATATGTACACGAGCAGAAAATTTAAAAAAACTCTGTTGTAGGGTTGCACAAAAATTTTAACCAATAATTAACTCTACAGTATTCACAGTGTTTCTTTACTCGTGCCTCATTGTTTAACGATTAAGTGACAACGTAATTTACAACTCTCGATCTTTATTTATTATAATAATAAAGGTGAATATAGTATATTACATAACAAGTGATGAAAGTGATACTTTTCAAACGAGGAGATATTTAGCACGAGGCGTCAGCCGAGTGTGGAAATTCTCCGTGTTTTAGAATAATCACTTTCACACGCGTAATGTACATTATTTTTCCTACGGCCACAAAGAATTATTAAAAAAGCCTTTGATTTGTAAAAAAAAATATTTCAACTCTAGAGTTGAAAAAAAATATTTCAACTCTAGAGTTGAAATTAGCATACCTAGGATTATGTTTCACTTAATATCTGGTTTCATATAGTTTGTCAATAGGCTTTTCCTTTATTTGTAGTTTAACATTTTCATTTTTTCATATTTTATATATCATAGGAAGACCTAATCCTGGATTGACTTCTAGATTAACCAAAATGAAAAATTTTAAATTTCAAGGAAATATACATTAAACCAAAATTTAAAAAATCCACCCAACAAGGAAGATTTCAATTCAAAATAATTCCATAAATTATTTAATGTTTTTATAAAAAAAAGTCAAATACTCCTGATGGGATTTGAACCTGTGACCTCCCGTTTTGTAGACAAGAGCTTTAGTGTCTACGCTACGGCGTCCATGGCTAACAGTTAACATTTGTTGTTTAAATATATGACATTTTCTTCAGCGCGACTTGTTTTTTCTTTTATTAACATTTTTTATAATTTCACATGGCGTATTTTCACACTCTAATTCTAAATCACTCGACAAATACATGACAAATAAGTTACAACACTTTACAATTACTGATTTCTAAAATTTGTTCTTTTTAATAAATAGGGGTGGTCTGTCAAATTGACATCGTATGTTTAAATTAAATAGTGTGCCTTGTATTACCACTCTAGAGTTGAAATATTTTCTTTCAACACGCGTGTGATATTCGGCGCTTTCGAGCCAAGTTAACCGTGTTTTTTTTCTCATTTTCATAGGTGGTCGTAGGAAAAATACATAACTCCACGTCTTTCGGGCACTATTCTATGACGCAATACGTCGTTGTCAATGATCTTAATGTCATTTTGACTTATAATTTTATTTTAACATTTTTGTGCAATACAAATTTATTTATTTGTAGAAATAGTTCTTCTCGGAGCTTTTATTATCGTTCTCTTGTGTTTCCGGTAAGTAGGTTATAATTTGTATTTATTTGTTGTAAAAAATTCTAACTTTTAAATGGTATGTCGCAAAAAAAAATTAAGGCCGTGGCTAAAATGCTTTAAATGAAAATAATGCTAAAAAGTAAATATTCATGTAAACTTTGTTGATAAAAATATTGTGCAAAGTGCTTTTGAACAATCCATTAAATGTATGGATAACATTGGTTTTGTAAATTTTTGTTTCAAAACTTTAAACAACTTTTATGAACCCGCACATCAGGACATTAGGCACTTCTATTATAATATTTATGAAATTGTTTTAACCATATTTCTTCGATTAGATTCGTAAGCTTTTAATGACGTATAAGTTATGACGCATGGATAATCATTTCCTGAGAATACTGTAACTATGTTATTTTCATATAAATGCCATTGGCAGAATAAAACAACGTCTTATTTTCGTATATCTTCAAAAGTGTTCAGACTTTTATAAATTTTTTGACGCTTTTAAATTGCGCAATTTTGTCAATAGGCGCCACTAGGGGGCTTAGCACAGCTGTTTCAAAACAATCCCCCCCCCCCCCCCCTTGACCAACTAATTTTTTTTAAATCATCTTTTAAAGGTGCTTGTCCTTAGAAGGTGCAGTAGGATTGAGTAGAATTCCTACACGGAACTTAAGCACTCCCCCTCCCACAAAAAATATGTAAGTACCTAAGGCGTTTCTTTCTGACATATTTCGACGTTTTCTTTGTGCAACCCACCGTTGAACTTTTATATTAAATAATAACTCACCAGAACTGTCTAACGATCGACTATCCCTCTGTATTCGCTTCAGCACCGAAGTAGAACCAGCAGAGGCTGTAGACGTGCTACTCGGGTCTTTTCGTAACCCCTCGGTTGATGTCGTCTTTACCTCATATTCGTGCGCGCGTTCGTTAACATTAGGTAATAGCACCTTCTTACTCAGTCGGGCTAGTTCGCTGCGAGAGAAGTCCGTTCGGCTGTCTTCGGGATAAGTTTCGAATTCTTTCGCCCTCTTTTGGACAATTTGGTAATTGGAAGGATTCATCCTGAAAAAAGTTTATATTAAAAGAAACTGAGGCAGTACGGATTATTTAAAAACACCGCAATTTTGGTTAAAAACATATAAAACACATTCTTATTTACTTTTTCATGTAGATATAATGAATTTATGTTTACAAAAAAAAAATGTTTTTGACATATTGACGTTGAAAATATGCCATTTTTAGAGGTTGACAGACTGTAGCATTGGAACGGCGCATCCAACCTCTCTATCTTAGTGTTTTATTCTCTATCCAAAAATACCAACTTCCGGTTCAACATGTTCAACCAAAAAAATGCTTTTACGGTTTAACATGTTAAACCGGAAGTTGTAACTTTTTAGACAGATAATATAAACTGAGATATGGATGTGAAAACCATTTTCCTCTAAGATGCGCCATTCCAGTGCTACAGCCTGTCAAAGTCTGAGAGTTTGGAGAAGAACTTTGAAATACTTTTCCGATCCATTTATAATCTTTCTTTATTTAACAATAGTTTTGTTAAAAATAGATCAAGTTTGAATAGTTATAAAATCGTAAAGTTAAATACAAATACATGTTAAAAATCAATTAGATTTTATGTTTAAAATTGTGTATTATAAAATTATCTTATTCTAATAACTCAAGATGCTGGTTAAAATGTATACCAAATAAGTTTTTCATTAGTGATATGTATTCAATAAAAAAAATCATTAATATTAAAGAACACTATTTAATGTTAAAAATTTGTAATCAAAGCTTGCAATAAATAAAATAAAATCAAAAAAAAACCTCGAACAGCCAATTATACTTACAAAGGAAATAAATAGGCCAAAATATAATTAATAACGCTCCTGGAAGAACAATAAAATTATTAGTAATAAAACAAATTCTTTAAAAAATGTAGGTATTAATATTTAATAAGAAATACTTTGACTTCAAAATAATTGTAACTGATTAAAATTATAAAAACTAAATTAATTTTGGGTATAATAATATAATCGTTCTCTATTCTTTTTAAACTTGGGAGTTTTTACTATTGGAACTTACCTTCTTTCATCTACTGTGTCAACCCTTGCCGTTTCATTAACATCCTCAGCTTCAAAATACGGTGCTGTCTCAGCTTCCTGCACCCCTCCCTCTTGCACCTTTCCTGCTCTAGGCGAATGAGCACTGGCCAACGGGGTAGACATGTTGGGCATTCCTCCGCTGACGTCACCATAATAGGGCAACCCACACATATCCCTCTCACTTTCAATGTCATTTTTGATCTTTCTAAGGTTGTGATGTGTTGGCCTACCACCTCGTGCCGGCGAGTCCTCCCGATTCGGTGCCAAGTCTTGCCGATTACACGCCGATTCTTGCCGAACAGAAGGCTCGTTTGGCGGCCAAACAGCCCGTTCGAGTTTTCTCGGTCGTCCGTGAAACTCGCGGAGAACAGGCGTTCGTAGGAACTCTTCTTTTTGTCGCACGCTTTGTCGCACACGCGATATTCGCACGGAATCGTCGATTTCGTGTCCTGTTAGGGTCGAATTGGAACCGAACGAGGTTATACTGTCTTTACTACCTAAAAATAAAATAAATACTTAAATATATTTTAGAATCACAGCGTAAAGGAACTATAAATTTACATAGCTACAGTTTAACGGATAATCTTCTAGTTAAAAAAAAATAATATAAATAATTGTTATAACCCTTTAACTAAATGATCTGGAATGAGTTGGGAGCAATTCGTTGGGTAAAAATTACTGAACTCAGTATTAGGGACAAAAAACTGAAAACTAAGATAGTAAGCAATTTCTTTTACTCAACAGAATAGCTTTAAATCTCGAATAATCAAAGGTGAGTGATTTCACTTATCTCTTGCCTTTTGTCCGTATACGGTGAGTAAACCGATACTTACTATCTGCCACAGAAGACGAGAGCGAGCTCGTACTCTCCCTCCTTCCGGTCTCAGAACTCTGCAATCTACATCCAGCGTCCGGCACTCCCATGTTCAAGCTGTCGCCACCAGATGGCAGAAAGTGAGGTTTGCTGTACATAGCTTTCATGCTGTCACTGTAGTGCTCCGAATCGCCGTCGGACGAGTTCAGCGACGTGACGCCGTTGTAGTCGGCGTTCGAGAGGAGATTGCTGCCTTCGCTAGCGCGGCGACCCATCTTCTGGTATAGGGGCACTTGGGGTTGAGCCCGAGATTTTTGTCGTAAATGTACCTAAAAACAGGTATTACTATAGAGATGGAACAAATAAATATAAATGCTGATTATGTGAATGTCTGCGCTATCACCTTATTTAAATTCCAATATGATACATTTTTTTTTTAATTTTAGCGGTAATATACCTACAAAATGATAAAACCAAAACACAAAAAATAATAAAAACATTAATCTGTAAGTTTACCTCATTTGGGTGATGAATCTCCGCATAAATCTCCTGCTGTACACCTTGATGCCCCCTCCCTCTGGCATCTAATATACTCTCTGCGCTACGTTGATGTCCACTTCGAGCAAACTCAGTTCTGGGTGGGACCCGAACAATCCCTTGTTGCTGTGCAAACTGATGTTGTAATTGCTGCTGTTGTTTTTGTTGCAACTGGTGCTGTTGCAATTGCTGTTGCTGCTGTTGCAATTGATGATGGTACTGCTCGTTATCGTACAAATAAGGCTGATGTAAATAGCGCCACGAAGCAGCGTCCACTCGAAATTCTTGCGGAGCGACAGCTGCCGAGCGCTGAGCGATGCGCTGTGTTAGGATTTGTTGAGCGCTGGCCCGGTCTATTGGACCGTCTGGATAGATAGGGGCTTGGTTTGAGGCCGGGTTGTAGGCTGTGTCAGGAAAAAACTGAAAGACGGTAAGAAGATTTAAAAAATAAATATAGAAAAATAAGTGTTTTTGGAAAATTATAGCAAAAGAGACGCACGAAACATTGTTATGTGTTAATGCCAGCATTGGTTCCCTTTCTGGCTATCTTAAGTTCGAAAATACTGTATGGCAAGGCATTAAAGATTTTGGAAAAAGTATAATTTAGAATATGTAAAAAAAGTTTTCTTTCTTTTCTATCTTCGTTTCGAATTACATAAAATAGTAACATACCCTTTGAAGGACGTCCTCCTCTTTTGGCACGACCAACAGATGCAGATACTCTGGACTGTTGGCAATAAACTGAACGACTTGCTGATAACTGCGGCCGGCTGTAGGCACGCCGTTTACGGCCACCAGCCTGTCGCCTTTCTGCAGTCCGGCTTGCTTGGCTGAGCTACGGTCGCGGACGCTCTTCACGAAGATGGTGTCCATGGGCGCGATGAGCGCCCCGCAAGCAGCGTGTCGTCCATCGTCTTGCTATAAATAAAATATGATGAAATATGTGCAGAAATTGAATCTCTAAAATTAAACAACAGCGAATAGTACATCGTCATAAAAAGAAACATAACTAATAACTCTTATTTAACCGAAACAGAGGTAGATTTTTTAACACATGACTTAATATCTCTTTTGAACATGCTGCGACGAATATCTATGAACTGAAGGCATGGGTAGTATCTAATACCACTACTTCTCTAAAACTGCTGGTAGTAGAAATGCCACACCGGGCATACAACCAGAAGAGAAGACTTTGCTTTGTTTCGGATTGATCGGTACCCTTTACTTAATATTGTTATTCTATTTAAAAAAATTAATGTATGTCAAATGAAATTTCATTTAGGGAAAAGATACCGAATATAATGACCCCTCAATCGAAGCGTTGAATTTATTATATGATACAATTCAAAGGTATGAGAGAAAATGAATGGATACTTACTGCAACAAACTCGGGCGGGTATACGATAAAGTGTCTAAGGGTGAATCCGAAGCTGTCTCCATATCGTCGCAGATATAGGCTCCTAGGGCCTTTACTCCCGCGTGGTAAGGGCACTATCCCGGTTGGATTGACCTGAAAACAAAAATAAACACTCAGTAAAGAAATTTTAAAAATATATACATTCAAAAAGATTATTAAATTTAAAGGTTGGAGACAATGACGATTCTTGAACGGCAGTAGAGTTTTGGACTTGCATTGTCTTAATTTGTTTAGAATCACAACGTTTCAACTGGTAAGCATCTCCAGTCCTCTTCAGGTGAATACCGTATTCACCTGAAAAATCGAACCTCGGTCAATAATAGTATCTGTCTAAACCTTGGTCAATAATATACTATTATAAGCAAATTGCTTTTCGGATATATACCAGTAATATTTATTAATTTTAACATAATACTTGTCAATTTTACACAATAATTAATATATAAAACTCTAGAAAGTACTGATTGCTATCAGTATTAGCTATCTACAAAACAAAAACATTAATAGAACAAATATTTACATATAAAGTCGTAAATAAATCCAAAAATAAAGAGAATAATTTTTTGTTCGTTTCATAATTATTAGGTGTAGTTATATAATAGTCGAATGCCATAACCAGAAAAATATTTCGGAAACTGTTTAGTCGGTTCGGTCATTGGAGAAAACTTGCCTTAAATACATAGTTAAGGTGCAATTTTAAGAAAAATTGCCTGAAAGCATGTAAATGCAAGTTTTTCCTTGCTTGCATCATCTGATTAAAACATCGGCACAGGGCATGATTTAAGACAATTTTTGTTGAAATTGCACCTAATGTAAAAAGGCCTTAACAGAAGAGAAACAGAAGAATGTAAGTAAAGTACGATATCAAGCACCATAAGTTTAGAGCAATATAAAACCAGTTAAAGAATAGTACAATTAGATTTACATTATTCTCCCATGTCTATGGTAATCACTAATTACTTGATAAAATGCCTTTTGCCAATTTTAAAACATTATTCTAAATAAACAAACACCTACTCCATAGTGCAATCGCACATTAGCAATCCTTGCACTTCTATCGTAATCATTGTCATTATTAGAAACGCTTTTACCACTTTTGTCTTTTTGCATCGCTTGACATAAAATCCGCGACACTTTTCGAAAGTTCAAAATTTACTAAATCACTTTCTTTTTCAAAATAACCAGCGCCCGTTTTCCAGAAATTAAAACATTATTTTTAAAAGTGCATTCACATACTAAATTAATGCCTGTCACACGAAAATACACATACAAAATGATAACGTTGTTGCCAAATTGGAAGCAATGTGTTTTCGTTGTCATGCAATTATTATAAACGCAAACAGAACAAGTCACATGGAGAATATAGCGTGAATTTATTTTGCGAATTTATGTGAATTCTTTTTTATATTGTGTCCCAAATTAAATAAGCCATGATTGGCCGAAATTCTCGGCATATTTTGGAAGAAGACTTCCAAGTGAGTTACATTTAATTATCTGGTTTTGAATGCCGCATCCACAATTTGGACGAAGTCCGGTAAATACCGGCTAACCAGGAATGGTGAAATGGGGGATATAATGGTATTTGTCTTGATTGGCCTCTATTAAAACAAGTTTGGATAACATATTTGTACACAAAATGTTTTGGGGTGTATGAGCCAATGTGTGGATTCCGCAGTCGATTTCAGAAAGGTGTAGAGTAACAAAGTGGGAAATTCCGTCCAGTGTCGGGTATAGGCGGAGGTAAACTAACTTTGTGCATTAAATTAGTTATGATAACTAACCAAAGAAAAAAAAGAGGATCATTTGATAAAGAAAGAACTATTAGCTATAGCAAATTTACACAAACATCGTTTTATGAAATATGCCGTGGAAGATATAGCTGAAAAACATAGTGTAACTGTGCTGCGCAAACCACCATATTATTGCGAACTGAATCCTATAGAACTTATATGGGTGCAAGTGAAAGGATTTGTAGCAAGACACAACACGACATTCAAAATAAAAGACGTTAAGCAAAGCTACTATTTGATCAAGCCATTAAGGAAGTGACACCAAGGAACTGGTGAAAAGCAGTCCACCATGTCATTAAAGAAGATAAGAAAATGAGGGATATTGACCATCTGATCGGTCGATCCGTTAATTATGACGTCAAGAGGAGATGACAGCTCCTCAGTTGACGAAGAATATTATGATTTTTTATAATTTAATTTCTGTATAATGTATTTTTTGTATTTTGTATTTTTTTATAATGTTTAATAAAAAATAAGTGTACCTAATACTATGTATATAGTGCACGCCTTTGTCACACCATTTTCAGAGTTTGTGAATGGATAACAATAGGCAAAACTCCTAAATTGACCCAAACCCGGGTGGTACTACCTGCACTTGATGAAAAGAAAAAATTTTGCAATGAAATCAATGCCAAATTATGAAAGTGGGGTAAATATTCGTTGGGTCACTCTGTAGTCCCTTTGCATGCCTAATGAGCTTTTATTACTCTACACGTTTCTGGAATACTTAGACTATAATAGGGATTACGTATGCGACAAAAACACAAAATGACAATACCAAAGTAGTTTTTTTTTGTGATTGAGGAAAATGTAGTGATTTGACAACACTGAAATTACGGTTAGAAGATAAAAATGATAAAAGGATATTGAAAACTAATCAACGGATATTTGGGTAAATAAATTCTGTAATCTCGTTGGCAAACATTCGTTTACGATAAAAGTTCAGCTTTTGTAACACATTGTGATACATACGTGTCTTTACTAACAACTCCGGGTATTAGGGCTACCCAGAGGGGAGTCATACGCCCCCCCCCCCCCTCATTCTCCCAAGTTATAGAACCATATTGATGGCTTTCGGATTTTGAGTGTAAATGAAACTTAACTAAACAGTCTTGTGAAGATGTTGGTGAAAAAATCGCCAACATATACAGGGTGGTGTGTGCGCCATAGAGTAATCACCGATGCTACACATGAGTTCTTGGGGGTCATAAGCAACGAAGAGTGAGGGGTAGGAAGATATTTTTTATTTCTTCTACAGGGATTTTTCATTTTACATTGTGAATAACAATTTTTTTAAACAGCAGTATATAATAATATTTTATTTTGGGTTCGCTAGTGGTCTTAACTGATTCCACAGTAGACTGTGTTGTGGAACCATATTACTATCAACAAATATTATTGTGTAGATTTTGAGATATGAAATACGGATTTAGGGCTGTTGACTTTAATAGGATTACAAAAATACAACAGGTTTAATATTTAAAAATAACTTTTATTAGGTAGCTTTATATGTATTTACGGAGGATTACGACATAGGAACTTTATATTTTATGTCTGTAACCTTTTCATGTAAACTTGGAGACCTGTGGGAAAAGTGAAGATAATAAACTCATGTTATTGTTTTTTTGATCGGTGAAATTTTTATAAATTTATGAGATTTATGACTATTGTCCCGTTATTATAACATTTTCCAGAAATTATAATATGAATTTTCTGTACAAAATAGTAGTTTGTACAATAAGAATAGATATAGTGTCTGTTTGGAGGTTGCAGACATTGGAGACAATGATGTTTCTTGAATGATAGAAGAGTTTTGTTTTACATCACAACATTTCAACTGGTATCTTTAGTTTGTGAATTAAAACAAATAAAGACAATGCAAGTCCAAAAGTCTTCTATAATTCAAGACTGGATATGATGTCCATATCGCATGAGGAAGTAAATTGAGCTTAAAATTCTGAATGCGATATGGTGAATGCACTCGTTTTCTCCAGTAGCTATCTATATTTTTTCTACCACCCAATTTATGAACATTATACTAAAATTTAAAAAAAGAAGTTATTTAATTTGTGAGAAAGATGACAAAAAACAGTTAAAGAAAAGTTCTTTTCGTTAAAAAATTCAAGGACCAAATTACACTACAACATATTTCAGTAATTTCTTATATTTACAGAAAATCACTGTGAAGACATTAGGTTTATATCTATCTCTTTCACATTCTGAATTTTGCATAAAACAGACAAAAAGGGATACATTTATTAATAAAAATCAAAAATGTCGTTTTTTGAACCCTGGCTAATTTGATGTACAGGGTGTCCCAAATTCGATGCTCATCATGGGTATGTTGGAAACTATAAGAGGAAGAGTATCGGTTAAATGGGGGCAAAGTTGCGGAATTGTGTGCCCAGTAATATCGTAAAATACTGATATTTTAAGTTTTTGGTTTTTAAATTTATTCGACTTATTTAACCGCTACAGAAAAACAAATACAACACTGTTAAAGCAACTTTCATCAACTGATCAAGCCATTAAGGAAGTGACGCCAGAGAACTGGTGAAAATCAGTCCATCATGTCATTAAAGAAGAGGACAAAATGTGGGACTTGACCGCCTGATCGATCGGACCGTCGACCCGTTAATTATACCGTCAAGATGAGATTACAGTTCCTCAGATGATGAAGAATATTATGATTTTTTTATAATTTGATTTTTGTATAATGTATTTTTTGTATTTTTTTTATGTTTATTAAAAAATAAGTGTACCTGATACTATGTACATAATGCAGGCCTTTGTCACACCATTTTCAGTGTTTGTGAATGGATAACAATAGGCAAAATCCATAAATTGACCCAAACCCGGGTGCTATCTGCACTTGATGAAAATAAAGAATTTTGCAATGAAATCAATGCCAAATTATGAAAGTGGCTTAAATATTCGTTGGGTCATTCTGTAGTCCCTTTGCATACATAATGAGCTTTTATTACTTTTACCTTTCTGAAATAGACTATAACGGAAAATTTCCCCTATTGTAAACATTAAACTCTTTAAAACCTCCGATGGATCCCCCCTTTAAAGGGTGGGAGGCTAACTTGTACCGCAAATGTGAGTTTAACCGTGTTCGCACATTAATAGCTGTATGACGAATGAAATATTTCGTCCATGGTAATTGGACTAAGAGCATAACAAATCGATGTAGCTGACAATTTATTCAAGCTTTACCAAAGCTTTTAAAATTTTCTAGATGGTGTAACACAAAACTTACAAAGGTCTAATGAACTTCAAGGACAGAAACCCATGCAAGTCTGCGTTTAACGGCCCAATAATACATATTCGCAATAAAATATAATGCACGATATGCCTTGAACATGCCTTTATTTGTTTTTACCATTATAGATAAGTACGATCGACGTCTTAAATAATGTCAAGTATCGTAGTCTATTTTGCCATGTAAAATTCCGGCTCTTTTTGACCCGAATTACAAAAAAACTAAGCAAGATATTCAATTTTTGTTTTCACCAATAGAAAGGGGGTATTTATGTTATTTTCATACAAAAAAAAAAACAATATACCCGAAGTTTTTGATACTCTGTATATAATAAACTAATTATGAAAAGAACCCGCTTTAATGATCGTTTTACTAATTTAAAATATAAATAACGGATTTTGCAACTTTCTAAAATATATAAATAAACAAGGGTTTCTTTATTTAATATGGAAACAAAATCAGCAGCCAAATGCCATGTCTAATTCAGTGGCGGCTCGTCAGGTGAAGTAGGTGAAGGGACCAAAAAATAAATAAAACCTGGGGGAAAGTTTTTCGACTATATTAAATAGGGGAAGGGTGTACAAAATGACATAGGGTTTTGTAAAGTGATTTTTTTTTATTTAAAAATGATGTTTTTTTATAAAACAACAAATGGATTTGCAAGACCATTCAATCCTATGTCGGTATTTAAATAAAAAAATAATGAAAACATAACCGTATTTCCAAAGCTTAAACCTAAACAAAAAACTACAAAAAGTTCATTTTACCCACCCAGGTGGGCAAAATGACACAGTTAACTTTTTAAGTAGTACATTTTAAACGTCTGTACAAATTTCACAAATGAAAACTTTGGTCTTTTTGTCCACACCTGCGCACTCGGAATGGGCCCACTTTTTACAGGTGGAGCATTTCAGCCAAATTTCTCCAGGTTTTGACATCCTATATTGCTCAGTGCAATAGATGCACGAACACTCGTCTTCTTCATCGTTTGCGAAAGGGTCTTCTTCTTCAGAGTCAGTTTCAATTTGTATTTTTCTAGTTACTGCCCTTTTCCTTTTCTCAGACACAATTTTTTGATTGTTTTTTTCTTTTGCTTCTTCTATATTTGGTGTAGAATTTAGCACGGTCGTTTTATTCCTCTTCCTTTGTTTTCTTTTCCCTTGTCCAGAAACAAAAGGACCTATTGGAAGCAGACTTAAATCAGCTACGGTTGTGGTAAGCACGCTATTTGTTTCCTTTGAAGTTGTGGGTTTATCTCTTTCCATCTGATTTTTAGCACTTATTTGTTCACTTATTTCTGTTTTATTATTTTCTTTGCTCGTACTAGGCTGATGATCATCACTAATGGAAATATTGGTTGTTTCAGAGGCTTCATACATATAGTCCGGGAAAATATTTGCATTTATTGGAAAAATTCCCGTTTTCGCAAAACCGTTAACAGCGTTTTGAACTGTCGCTGCTTTTCCATATGCTTCATGTAGCAAAGCACTTATTTGAAATTGTGTTACCACCCTTCCCGGATGACTCTTAAGCCATTTGGTAATTTCTTGGTCGAAATATGTTTTCAAAGGACCAAAAAATGACACATCCAAGGGTTGCAGTCGATGCGTACAATGTGGTGGTAAGCAAAGGAGCACAATTCCATGTTCTTTTGCAAAAATAAGGGCATCCAAGTACTTATGGCTTGAATGGCCATCCACAATCAAAAGAACTTTTTCTGTCGGTGAGGCTTTCGCATATTTTTGAAAGTGATGTAACCACCGTACAAAGACTGGTCCTGTCATCCATCCTGATTCCTGAGCAATGCCAATTGCTCCTGGTGGGGCATAGTCCATCAATTCATTTTTCATGTTTTTGCGTGCAAATATTAGGGCTGGTGGAATGTAACTGCCATTCGTAGATACACATGCAGCAAACTAAAGTAACATGCGATCCTCTCTCGGCGCTAGTAATGGCACCAACTTGCTTCCTGCCAGATGTTGCAAAAACTTTTTGAGGACGCTGTACTGTAGAAAGAGCAGATTCGTCAACATTATAGATCTTCATAAAATCTATATTTTCCTTCTTAATAATATCCTCCAAAAGAGTAAAGAACTGGACAACTTGTGGTCTATTAAAAGCTTGTGCCCTTGCCGCAGATGTTGCCTCTGGCTTGCGTAAGGAAATGTCAGGATTTCTTCGTCTAAACTCTCGTAACCAATCTTTGCCTGCGCTCTTCTTTTCATTATTAAAGCTGTGCTGAAACCCATTTTTAACAGCTAATTGATAAGCCAGCTGTAAAACCTCCTTTCTCCTTAACCCAAAAAATCTAGATTCCATTAACTTTAGGTGTTCAACTAACTCCCGTTCTACTTCCATTGGAAAAATTGATTTAAATCGCCCAAGTCGTTTTTCCCCTGTTTTTATGGACTTATTTTTATTTTGGGCATGCCTCCTTAGTGTCGCTTGAGGGACATTATAAACTTTTGATGCCCTGAGCCATCCCATTTCACCAGTGGCAACAGCTTCTATAGCCTTTTCCATTGAAGCTGAGGACCATGATTGCCTGTTCGTTTTTCTAACGTAGTCTCGTGGCATTGTTCTGCAATAAACAGTAAAACCACGTTATACATATTTAAAAAATCGATCGGGTAAAATGACATACCATGTCATTTTAGCCACCTGTAGGATATGTCATTTTACCCGACCATAACACAATTTATAAAACAATTTTTTTTTTGGTAAAAAAACAGAATATTTTAAATATCTAAAAGATGCAATTTATAGGGCAGACATCCATAAAACCTAATTCAAGTAAGCCAACTTACCTTGCGAGCTGTGCCGATTAAAAATACCACACTCAGTTGCTTTGTTAACAAAACTTTTCCGCGCGAAAAGTAAATTGGGTGTAATGAACCGTCCTCTTTACTTGCTTAATGCAGACTAAACGTTTGAAGCGCGAGTAAACAACATGGCGGACTTCGTTACGACAGTTTAGATCGGGAGAGTTCGCAATAAGTTGAAAAAACAGTACTATGTCATTTGACCCCACTATGTCATTTTGTACACCCTTCCCCTAATAATGTATGTACCAATATAGCTACCATTTTAGCCCTTAAAAAATAATTATGTTCGAATTAATAATATTAATTTAATCCGAATGTAGCTATGCATAATAAGGCCCCGGTCAACTCCGATGCACAATAATTATAAACACTCGTGAATTTTGGCGCGCCCCAGCGACCGTGTCCGTTAGCTCAAAGCAACTGAAGATCCAACGCACAACATGGATTTGATATTCACCGTTGCTATGGTTATGTGACGTTAGTTACGCAAACAACATGTAACAGTTCGCATTATAATGAAGGGCAATTTAAAAATAGATCAGTCGTATGCACCATTGTTTTAGCATTGGTTCTCCTAACCTTAAGGTATTTATTTTGAGGCTTCGCGAAACTTACTGTTATACGGTTTTTAAGTGATTTACTGTGTGATTAAAAAGTTTTTTTTTATGAACCCAATTAATGACATAGTTTGTAATTTGTTGGAAACTTCATTCAGTCCTTGGACAGATGGGAATAAGAGAGACGTTTTGTTACACGGGATTTTAATCTATGTTTAAGTACCCGCACTATAACTAGCTCTTCACCATTTTTTAAGACCGTGATCCACCACTGGTCTAATTTAGTGTTTTATCGTACAAGTTTGGTGTTACTTTATAAGCCAAGTAAATAACTAAAATATTAGAACTTCTAGGATCGTGGACTGACATTAATTATGCACATGATCATGCATTATCATACATATATGCAGATTCTTCTCTTATGGTCCATGAAGGTTAGTGATTCCTATAATCTGATTGGAATTTGCGGCAGAGAAATTTATAATTACGATTTTTTAATTTGTTTAATTTTAAAAGCTTCTTGCATTCCTTTGAACATTACACAGATACAGGATTGTACTATTATCATTAAAACGTGCATTTTGATTATAAAGTTAATTATAGAGATAAGCATGTTTTACGTAAGAAAGTTATCTTTCTTTCTTTTACTGGCGCTAAACTATGACAAAAATTAGTTGAAACTTTGAAATCAAGCTTGTCCTGTCGAGCTTTTCGGTCTTGGTAGACGAGCCAGGCCAGACCGCGTCGCCATATTTCGGCCCGCGCAGAACTCTAGTTCTTCTTCCTCTTGCGGAACACACCAAGGAAGCTTAAAAACATTTCTTGAATATTAAAATATTGACCATTTTTTGTTGTATATAGTTGCAAATGGATTTCTAAACTATTATGCAATCGGTTACCTAATCTAATTAAACAAATATTAACCGACCAACTATTAAAGAAAAATTCTATTTTCCAACCTGCTGACGCATTAAAAACTTTACAGCTGGTCGTAAAACTCGTGAAAATAGAAACGTATCAATTGGTCGTCTATACAGCAAATAACCAGAAAACTCATTTTACTTTGGCAGTAAATGTCATGATCGGGATATTTTTAGAAAACAATTTCAAGATTTAATTTATGTTTGTATGTTTAAAGTCATTAGAAAAAAATCGTTGTTGTGGATTAGTTTTAATCCAAACAATACCTGATAAAATGGCGAAGGTCGCTGTTATTAATAGATTTTGAGGATTTATTTTGTTTAGTTTATGCGGGAGGATAATCCTAAATTATCGTATAAACCTTAATATAATATATCAGCTGTTGCTGCGATAATCCGTAAATAAACACTACTACAAGTTTTGCACAACATGCTACAGAAATTTATTTCGTTTTCTTTTGCAACTAAAATAAACAACGAAGTCTCAAAACTCCCAATTCAAAAACGTTGGAATAAAATCATGTTATGTTGTCGTGGTTTCAGCTGATATCGACAGGATCTGATAAAATTGCTTGCCAGAACCTGGGACCGCTTTGAAACAAAAACGCTTGTACATTTTGTGATAAAAATCAAAAGCCATCATTTAGCTATTACATATTCCCTATTTTAAACCAGATCTGGATCGATTTAGTATAGACACCAGTGGCAACACTTTGTATTGGTGAGCTGACTGAAAATAGTAGTTTTTCTACTTTCACATGGAAATTTGCTGTTTCCTTTACACTTAAGTGGCGGGTAAAGTAGGCTATTCCAGTTAACTGTGCGGCAAAATTTTATAACAATCCTAGATAGGTAATGAAACTGACCAATCACAGGGGTCAATTATAAAGAAGCTATTGTTGTTCTTAACAGTACTGACCAATCACAGTATATTAACGTGCATAGAAAATTCATTTTATGTAACATCATTATTGAGTTGGTTTTACCATAATTTATTTAAAGCTTCGGTGGTCGAGACCTAGAGCGTTTTATTTTGGGTCCAATGGTCGTGAGTTCGAGCCCGGCAATCTACAAACTTTTTTTAAACATTTTTTTGCATAGGGTTTGTTGAAGTTTGGTCGAAGAAAAAATATACTGTTCAACTCGTGTGGATTGTCTATATATATCGCACTCGAAAGTTTGAGCACTCCGCCTACGGCGTCGTGCGCAATTTACTTTCTCGTGAAATATAGACATCATATCCACTCTTGTTGTAAAAACTACTATTGTATAACAAGAGCGGATATGATGTCCATAACTTCCTAGCGCAATATGGACAATCCACTCGAGTTGTACAGTATATTTTTTCTACGACTCCACTTCCGAACTTCATACAAAAAATTTAAAAAAATTATTTAAAAAAGGCATCATAACTTGTCTTTCTAGTTGGCCGTGAACTTGTGAGAAAGATAATAAAAAAAATAATTGAATAAATATTAATTTCGTTGGCAAATCTATGGACCAAATTTCACTGTAACATATACGTATCGATTTGGGTAATTTCTTTATATTTACACAAAATCACTCTAAATATATCTATCTTTCTCACATTCAGTATTTTGCAGAATAACAGACGAAAAGCGATATATTTATTAATAATAATAATAATAATAATAATAATAATAATAATAGTCTTTATTAAGAATTGGAAGATACAAGATAATAAAGACGAACAATTTGTTTTTCCCAATCATAGCTAGTTTGATTAAATTTTTCTGCTGAAATGCACAGAAGAAAAAGGGTTTGTTCGGTGTTTTCTGCTTGCGTAAGAATTATAACTCCGAAAGTATAACAAAATAGCTGTAGAATTCGTTAAAACAGTTAAAAACGGATTTTGTGTATTAATATAAACTTCTAACGTTCTATATGGTAAAGTTTTTCAAAATAATCGCCAATTTACAAACTAGCAACACTGTTAACGTGGAAAGAGAAGTGACAATATTGTAAAAATAACATAACCTTAAAACCTTTAATAAAAATGGAATTATTTTCTTTCTAGAAATCTTATAATTTTGTTTTATCTGGTTTTATGTACTCGTCTTCATGATCTACCATTGACAGAATATTTATCAGTTATTTTGCTATATCTGTTTTAAAGTCGACTAGGGTTAGATCCCCGTTCAAAATATATCAGAAAATATTGCGGTGGACAAATATTTGCATGGCAAAGAACCAACTAAGTTTAGTAAGCAACGTTCATTTTGTAGCACGTTTTATGTATTAAATATTGTAGTAATTGTCTAGAAATGACGCACGATTTCGTGCACTCTACAGGAAAAAATTGTGTACGCATAGAATCTGGGATAAATGTTTTGATTTAAATTAAAAAAGAAAAAATTTTATGTGACAGATTTGCATTTTTTTGAAGTATATTCTTAACCTCACTTCTGTCAAGTGTCGTCGTCGTCGAATCGTAAATTTACGACATGTAATTTTGTTTTTTTTGTAATTGATCGCTGTGATTGGTCAGTCTCATATTCTTACTAGGATGGATATGAAACCATAGCCGTTCAGTTAACCGAAATAGTCCACTTTTCCAATCACTTTAGTGTAAATTAGGCAAATTTCCATATGGAAGTAGAAAAAAGACGTAATGTATACCGACAAAATATTTATTTACACAAGGAAGCGAGATACTAAAATATACATAAAAAAAACACGTAACGTTTTATAAAATTAAACCGTTTCCTATTTTTACCTTACAAAAGCTAATTAAAACATACAAAATCATTAAAAACTTTATTCCGAATAAAAATGTTTGTCTTGGCATCACCACCATTAATGTTCCGAGGTGTAAAATAAATACCCAGGAATTCGTAATTATCGCTCTGCGTCGTTTAGTTGGCAAAAAGTGGCGAAACAGAATTCCGTTTACTTGTTACTGACCATTATTCAAAATGTCGGGAATCGGGGCGATATAAATTTAAGAGACGAATTGCCCCTGCTGGTGCAAGGTGCAAGAAATCTTGCAGGGAGGGATAATAAATTTCACTTTAATATGCGAGGTATGCTGGCCGATATATTTGGATAATCTCGTGTGGAGATGAGAAATTAGTGGGTAATTTTAAAATAAGTATTTAAGATTTATGGTCTGTGTTGGCTTAATAATTTTAATGAAGTAGCGTTGCATCATCAGTAATTAGCGTCAGTATTAACAAAAAGATGATATTATTATTATTGACATGTATTTAATACGAATAGTAGTATTACCATGTAGTATTTTAGGATTGATATCAATTTGTACAATATGATTGTTATTTGACGACGCTATTTTTACTTTGTATTTTTTTTATATGTTTTTCTTCTGTACTACTAAAAACTCCAACAAAAAATGTGCCCTCTTTGTGAACCATTGCAAATCCTACACGATCAATATAACTGACAGTCCTAAATGATATTAATCCCATTAATATATGAAATTTGCCTTTACACGATCATGATTAGAACCGTCGTTCCCTTATTATTATTACAAAATAATTATATTATTGTTGTGAATTATTTTAACAAATGGTTTTATTTAGATCATTTCATGATTGACATCTGGTCGTGTACGGACGTCTAATAATAAAGGGATCAGTGGCGTAGCCAGAAAATATGCTTCGGGAGGGGCGTAAGTAGGACTTTTTTTCTGGAGAAAGGGACAGTCGGGACTACATGTATTTCATGATATTGTACCTAGTAGAGAAGGTAGAAAAGCGCCGCAGGCGAAAAATTTTCGGGGCCACGCCCAAAGTTCGTTTAATATTCAACTACTAAGAAATTTCAACAAAATTATTAAAATTTGTTTTTTTGTTTTTGTAAATGTTTTTTTAATTTTTTTTTTGATTTTCCTAGCTGGCTCTTTATTAAAAAAAAAACATTTTTTATATATGTGAAAAATATGAATATTGGTGTGAATTCAATATTTTAACATAAGACGTAACCAGCGTTTTTCGGGCTTGGTTGTTCATGATTAAAAATAAAGTAAATATCGCTCACCACGCCAAAATTGATGATTTTTTCAGAAATTATGTATTTTAGGAGCGTAGATCTAAGAGCAGTTTTTGGTGCAAATTCTTAGGTTTTGATATACTCCTTCTTAAGTGCCGTTTTCTATATTCATAATAAACCATTCTCGTTTCTTCCTGCACTATTTTTTTTAATATCAATCATCACACTTCTTCAATAAAAAATATTTCAAATAAAATTATTACTTTAATTTTTTTCTTTAAAAATAAATACCTAATTGTTTTTTGTTTTTGTTGTAATATTTTATTGCATTGAGTTATATTTTTGTTGATTTAAAATAGCTCTAAAAAAGGGAAAACGGAACAGACAAGTATATAATAGAAAATACTATAAAATATCATTCTTTTTACTCGTTTTCCTAAAAAATTGCATCATAAATCAATAACTAAAACGATAAGCGTCCGAAACCTTAATTTCTATATAATACAGGACTAGGAAATAGAAGGAAACGTTTAAACACTAAACATTTCCTACAAGACCTTTGTAATTTAAGCCAAGAACACATTATTTAAAAATTTAAATTAAGAGTCCAAGCGTGAGACAAAAAATTAAATTGCAATTTGACTTTTAGACCCGAGCTCCTAGACTGGAGGAGGCTGCAGCCCGGAACCCCCCTCCCCTCCCCCTACATACGCCTACGGACTTTTAGAAGGAAAAGTTTAAAAACTAGACGTTTTTTACAAGACCATTGTAATCTAAGCCAAGAATACATATTTAAAGATTTAAATTAAGAGAGGGAAGAGGATATTATATTAGGTTGTACAGCTATCAAATAAAGTAATAATTTCTTATATTATTTCTACTTAATTATTAGAATAAAAATAATTTTCATATAAAAATTGTGATTATAAAAGTTAAGAGTGAAGTCTAGTGATGCATTCACCGTTTCATTTTTTGATAAATGATTCTTATCCTTTTCGCTTTATTTAAAAAAAGGCCAAATAGCCGTCCTTGAGTAGCAATTACATACAGTTTTGAACTAAATAAATTTTCATTAATGAATTATTAAAAGCAGAAAACATAAATTTGTTAAATTTGTCTATTTTTTCCGCTTTTATTACTTTATAAACTCAAACTTGTTTAACTTTAAATTGTAGGTAATTACGCTTCAAATATGGGTCTTTGGCCGATTTTGGGATAAAAGGAAAAAGTAACAAAATATTTATCAAAAAACGAAACGGCGAAGGCGTCGCTAGACCACGCTCTTAAAATAAATATAATTCTTAAAACAGTAGCAATAATTGTCTGTAATATATTAAGTAAATAGTAAAATAATAGGCTATATGCATTTTTTCCTCAATACTTTTTGTTACAATTTTATCTGCCGTAGTAGAGCTTGTTGCCAACGTAAATTTTAGTATCATTAGTTTAGTATGTATACAAGACATATTAATTATTAAAGCAAAGAAATAAAAAAAAATTTAAAATAAAAACAAAATTTTCACTTTGTGTTAAAATGAATAAATAATTCTATAAAATTAATATATCTTGATAAAAGGGTGATTGTTTCTTGTCTCGACAGTTTAGTACTGCGGAGTATATAGAACCCGTGCCAGTATTGTAGAAGATTAATTAACTTTAAAACAATATCATAAAACTGAAAGGCACGTTTTGTCTTTGTAGGTTACCCCCTGCTTGCTTCCACGCAAGCTATTATTTCTTATAGGTGTATTTAGAGTAAATTAACGAACCTTTAAAAAAATATTTTAAAAATAATTGCAATTATGGGGGAAATAAATCTTGAAACCGAGAGCCGACAAAGACTATTAAAATGCATATATGTATATTTTATTTTAGCTCTTAAACTTTTTTTATAAAGTGTGTCACGACCGTTCGACAGGACCACAAACTGCGGCAAGGTTGACCCGACAATAAAATTATTTTGTTCTTTTCCGATTTGAATCCGAAATTTTCTGTCCTGCAAGATAAACGGGAAGTTCTCTAAAATATCAAATCTGTATACGGAATGAGTTTTAGAGATGTATACCAAGCAAAAGCTTCATTGGGTATCCAGACCCAAGACTTACGAAACAGTTGCTTCAAAAGAACAGAAATCAGCTGAGGACCATTACAGAAATTCTGACAGGGCACATGGCTGTCAAGAACCATCTACACAGAATGCAACTGCACAATGGAGACCTTGACTGCAGATTATGCGGATAAGACAGAGAAACTGTACAGCACATAGTTTGCCATTGCGAGTCCCTAGATCGGAAGAGGCAACAAATACTCGGGCAAGCAAAACTGGAACCAGAGGATGTCCTTACCCTCTCCTCAGTTGACCTACACAAGCTAATGCAACAAGGAACTGGGATCACGAAGTGGTGAAGACAGGTTGAGCACAATGGGCCAAACCTGGCATAAGTGCATCCGGAGCACGGACAGGCCCTCGGAAAAAAAAACGGACATCACATTATAAATGAAATAATTTCCAGAACTATATAAAATTTTAAAGAAATTAGCACCACTTCTAGGTGACTTTTAAAAAGAAGCTTTTTGCTAAAGCTAAAAACCTTTTGCTCCTATTAAATCAAAAGTAACTTATGGCAATAGCATGGAAGTAACTATATTTTAAATTTACTTTAACAAACCTAGTTAGTTAAATTGTATACATGTGCATGTCATCCGTAGGTATCCTTCCTGGCCATCTCCATAAGGGACAAATTGGAAGTTTTGCTTTCTTGCTGCTTCTCTTAGTTTTTTACTAACATATTATGTAATCACTAGACTCAATATTACATATCTACATGAAACTGCATTTACTTAACATGAGTGTTATTGATAAGACGTCGCTACTCATAATACTGCCCCGTTTGGACGCTATAGAAACTATTGAACAGTAGACTGTTTCCCTTCATTCTACTACTACTACTTCTACTAATGAGCCATGATATAGCGAAACGCGTCGAGGGATAAAGTTTGACGAACGAAGGGAAACAACCACTTTTCGTTTTAAAATTGCTTCGGAGCTTTTTACCGACAGCATTCACCTGAGGACGACTGGAGATACTTACCAGTTGAAACGTGGTCATTCAGAACAAATAAAGAAAATGCAAGGCCAAAACTCTTCTGTCATTCAACAAACATCATTGTCCCAACTTTTAAAACACTTTGTCCTCTTATTAATACCAAATCAATTATTCTGTTGTGCAAACAAAGTCGAGTGGAAATAGTTCGGGGTGAAAAAGTAAATAGTTTCTATTCTACTTCGTAGATTTTGTCTGCAAGTATTTGCTGTCTCTGCTAAAAACCTTCGGCTCTTATCAAATCAAAAGTGACTCAAAAAAGTCCCTCTCAGCTACCCCCCCGAATTAGCGCCTTAGCAAACTTCAGATAGATATTTAGAAATGTGTGTTGTCGCATGACTAATGACACCCAATCACAACAAACATTTGAAGACTGCTATTCAGAGGTTGTAGTATCATCATGTAAGTAAAATGTCTATTCGCAACCATAGAAACACAATGAGTGACCATAATATGTTTCTTGGATTATTTACTCACAAGATGACGTCAAAACATTTGAATATCATATCTTGTAATCTTTGTATAATGACACTCAATAATGTAGAAATTTTTATTTTAAGTATGAAAAATATGCATTCAATAAATCCACTTACGTAAATGCATGTTTAACGTTTTCAAAGAACCACTCAAATTATCCAAAATCAGAAAAATGTACAATCTTTAAAATCTGATGCGTTCTCAATGGACGTACCACCGACCAATCAGATAACCGGCCACTCCTAATTATAGGTTTTAATTGTGCCAATTAGCGGACGTCTTACGATGAAGAGAACGTATTGTTCTGTCTTCTGTCATTTGTTTTTTGGAAATAACGTTGTATGTAATTAAAAATAATTTATTATAATTACCTACCATTGGTGGACATGACTGGTTAATTTATGGTAGAAAAAATTGGAAGTAAATTAGGAATGCAGCCATTAAAGGCCGAAAAGTACATACATTATGTACGTGAATTTTATAAAAAGTTGATGATTTTTTATCTTGGACAAATTTTAGACGCCGCAAATATAACATTGTTGTTTACATTTATTTTTTCTGTATAAAAAATTCAACATAAAATATGTACTATTTCAAACCTTACCAAACCAACACTGCTGACAGTCCTGAATAATATCAATCTCATTAATGTATGAAATGTGCCCTTACACTATCAGTATTAATTAGTAGCATCATTCCCTTGTTATATAATAATGACATTATTATTGTGATTTACCTTGACGAATGGTTTTACTTAGATCATATTATGATTGTTACAATTGTCATGTACGGACGCTTCTTGGATTTTTGTATTTTGTACATCTATCAAATAAAGTCATGACTTCTTATATTATAATATTTTCTACTTTCTACTTAATTATACGAATAAAAAGTAGTTGTGTATAGAAGGCATTAAAATAAACAACTTTTTCAAATACCTTTTTTTCAAAAAACTCAAAAATAGGCGATAGACAAGTAAAAAATCTATGTGCGGGCCTGGCATCAAAACATAGCCCGCTATATTTTCTGTTGTTTTTCTTATCTCTTATTAGTATTAGTCATACGGGTAGTGTTGAGCAATCCGCTGCGGTGTGTTTTTCTGAAGCAAGTTAATTTTAAATTGGTGATGGTAAAATTTGAAAACAATGAACTAATAGATATGGTGCTAATTTACTGTGAGTGTCGTACAAGTGCGGATGTTTCTTCGAGATTATACGCAGAACGCTTTTCCTTACGGGCTCATCCTACACCCAGAAGTTTTCTTAATGTTATTCAACGGGCAGAACCGTATTTGATTCGAGTTCTTTGAAAAAAGGTATTTGAAAATGTTGTTTATTTTAATGCCTTCTATACGCAGCTAAAAAAGAAGTATCAACTTAAGAATCGCCCTGTATAATTCTTGAAACAGTAGCGACAATTGCCTGTTATATAATAAGTAAATAGTGAAATAATATATGTCATATGAGTTTTTAAATCGATAATCTTTGTTACAATTTTACCTGCGGTAGTAGAGGGTAGCTGGTTGCCAGACCCTATTACAATTTTGTGCTATTCCTTTTTAACGTGAATAAGAATTGAGCGACGCCGTATCGGTGCGTCGACTTTGAGCGATCGGAAATGCTGTCCATTGGATAAATTTTGCATGATGATTAGTTTCTAACTGATTAAGCCAATAAGGAAAAATTTTTGGTACTAATTTTCCCAGTTAACTGTTTAGTTATTGATTCTAAGCAAAAAATCATAATGACAACCTAATCGGCCGGACACAAAGTTATTACAGTAAACAAAAAAAGCTGATAATCTTGAGAGAGAGAGAGAGAGAGAGAGAGAGAGAGAGAAAGAGAGAGATTGAAAAATATAGCACTGGCATTCATTGTCCTAAGGTGCAGAGTAGAATTTAAATGTCATTTAAGCGATGAACCAGGAGTGAACACAAAATTCATTAGAATAGATATGGATTAAATCAAGGTAAATCTTTCATTGGGGATTTAGACCTAAAACAGCTATTGATATTCTATACTGAAAAAAGTGTAAAATTATTGTTCGACTCGGTTTTCGCGGCATCATCGTCTGTTGAACGGCGCTATTTTTTACGTTTAATCCTATTTTATTGCGGTGCGACCTGCGTGGTTTTTTAATATTACTGCGTGTATGATGAACAAAAAATAGGTGTATAGCGCTTTGCTGTTGCCTTAGTAGGTACTAATTAGTTCTGTTTTCTATTTTTGTTTTTTTTCCCATTAATGAAATTCAGTGTCGACGGGTATAATTTAGATACAAATTCAAATATTTTAGAAAATTTATTCCACATTTAATTCGTTCAATTTTCTGAGTTAAAATATAATCCCAAAAAGGGGAAACCCGACGTATAGGTATAAACTTTTTCACGAATTAAAAGTGAAAAGCAAACCAATTGAAGCAACATGACGCATTATTTTGTTTAAACAACCGAAACACCAGCCTACTTAGGCAAAAAATCATATAAGGACCGCCATCTATCAGCGATTCCATCAAGTCTAGTAAGTTAAAATCGTACGAAAAGGCTTAAGCTGATTTTCATACTACATTTTATAATTAAAAGCAGTAAAGCCTTCGACATATCAAAACAGATTCATTGTTTACCATTTCAGGGACATAAAAGTCATGAGATGAGACAAAGTTGTTGTCTTTAAACGGTCTCATGGGTACTATTATAGCGACAACTCATTATTTTTAAGTGGTTCGCTATAAATGCTTGAATGACTTGAGAAGCCGCCGGAGTATCGCCCAACTAAAGACCAGTCGCGTTTACCTCGACCAGACAGCCTGGCGACATCGCCCCGAGCTTGCATATGAAACGGCTCGTTTTATGTATTGTATTATTATCATTTAATTTAAGAATTTAAATTTATTATCTTAATTTTAAATTAGCTGTTTAATATTAAATTAATGTAATTTATAATATATGGCGTAAATAGGCCGGCTGACATAACAAAACTTGTGCCTCATATAAATGGGTTGTCGTATGAAAGAAAAACTGTTTTAACATTTTAAGTCATGCATCTGCATTCTCCATCGATTTTAAATAATGTAAGTCCACAGACCAAGAGTATGGAATAGAAACACACATTCAGTTTCTACTACGAGCAAGGGACCAAGGAATTATTCCGGATGGCTTTAGGATTAAGTCTCCAATCCCAGGACAACAAGCGAAGAAGATTCTAAACAACGCTAGCAAAGCCCTAATACGCTCCCAGATCAACTACCATCATTTTAAAAAAGCTTCTCTACTCACAGATCTCCAACAGAGATTTTAGGAAATGAAACAAACCTTCAAAGAATATGGAACTTTCGAATAGCTTCATAAATTATTATTGGAAGTAAGAAAGCTTACGTATCAGTTGCAAGAGTGGCCGATTCTGATTAGCTCAAAGATGCATTAGAAAAAGAAACTTCAACTTCCAATTTTCCCACACTTACTACACTATAAAAAATTAGTTGATAGCTCAAGTTCATTTTTTGTTAGATATATATACTTTAGTATACCTAACAATAATCTTTAGTTTCACAAACCATTTGTAACTATTACTAGGTTGGTTTAAACAAAATTCTTTAGTTTTGGAGACTAAATATTATTCCTGACGGTAACTAAGTCGGCATGTTGCAACCAACATATTAGCTTACTAGGTAAGCACAACAACTTTAAATATTAATCTTAACCAAACACACCAGGACTACCAAGAGATGGCGCTAAAAGGTTGATAATATTGTAATTTTTAGTATCAAGACTATCGCCGTCTTAAGGCCGAGACACAATTAAAAAATAAGCATTAGAAGCAACAGAAATACATTTTGACGCGTACAAACAAATCAATCACGACACAATCAAGTTTTATTCAACAAGCAACAGGAATTAATATTTATATTTTATTTTTATTTCCTATTACCTGTTTCTTGTTGCATGTTGCTTATTATTTAATTGTGTCTCGGCCTTTACACTCCAATAGATCAAAATTAGATGAATGTCTTGCAGATTCCAGACTTCCATCAGCACCAACCATTAGGAGGTATAATATAGCAAAATATATCCTATATTGGTAGATAATATGAACAACCATGTCTGACGCTGACTTTAAGAGTAAAAATACGCAAAAGGAATCAAATTTATTCTTTCCCTTTGACCGTGAAAAATTCTCGAAATAGATGTCTATCAGTTATTCTTTGATCATATAGCCTTTATTATATTTCATTGTAATGTTAATTCGCGTTGCATTTCCTTTGTTATTCTTGGTTTATCAGCAATACATACATTGTTGCGTTCGATCATCGATAAAAAATAAATCATAAGAAGAATTAAATCAAAGTGATACAGCATCTTATTCTTGATTAGGTCGGTCACGCCTATATTAAATAAGAACGTTACGATATAGGCATAAGGCCTAAATAAGGACATCAGCAACAAGGAGACCACACAAGTCGATGCAGACGCGCATGGTTTTTTTCTTTTTTTTTTCCTGGTCGCGTATTGTCCCTATGTAATGGGTAATTGGCCTAAAGCCTAGCGGGCAAGTGGGTTGCAACACGTTAGTCCTCACAGTTGTCGATGAAATAATGCGATGGACGCCATCGCCATTGCAGACCGGCTTACCAAATTTAGACGGTATATGACGATGTGTGAAGAATTTTGTTGTTTTTGTTAAGTTTGATGCGCGAGCGGGTACTTAGAAATACTAACGTTAAATTTTTTTGTTTCTTGGGGTTTTGTTATTTGGCATCTTCGACAGTAAAAAATATTTAGACATGTCTTTAATTTTAATGGATTCCTTTAAGAAGAATTCCCGCAATAGCTCGCTTGCAAGTTGTTTCAGCAGTTATCCATTGTCAACACACTAATACAATATAATTTTCATTGCTTCGTATTGGAAAAATATCAATATTCCTACGACCAAAATGAGAAAAAAGCACGGTTAATTTGGCTAGAAAGTGCCGTATATCACACGCGTGTTGAAAAAAAATATTTCAACACGCGTTCACATATTTAATTTAAATATGGTGACAATTTGACAGACAACCCCCTATTTATTAAAAAGAACAAATTTTAGAAAGCAGTAATTGTAAAGTGTTTAACTTATTTATCATGTATTTGTAGAGTGATTCAGAATTAGAGTGTGAAAAAACGCCATCTGAAATTATAAAAAATCTTAATAATGTACTGGAAAATCTATTACCAGAAAAAACAAATCGCGCTAAAGAAAGTGCCATGTATTAAACAACAAATCGCGCTGAAGAAAGTGTCATGTATTAAACAACTATCTCTATAGGTGGCGATCGCGTAGAGAATAGAGCTCTAGCCTACAGATCGCAAGGTCACAGGTTCAAATCCCATCAGGTGTATTTGACTTTTTTTATAAAAACATTAAATAATTTATAGAATTATTTTGAATTGAAATCTTCCTTCTTGGGTGGATTTTTTAAATTTATGTTTAATGTTGTGTATGATTAAATTTAAAATTTTTCATTCTGGTTAATCTAGAAGTCAATCCAAGATTAGTTCTGCCTATGATAAATAAAATATGAAAAAATGAAAAAGTTAAACTACAAATAAAGGAAAAGCCTATTGACAAACTATATGAAACCAGATATTAAGTGGAACATAATCCTAAGTATGCTAATTTCAACACTAGTGTTGAAATATTTTTTCACAAGTCAAAGGCTTTTTAATAATTCTTTGTGGTCGTTGGAAAAATGGTGTACATTACTCATCAAGTACTTTTTTACTTATTCTATAATTAATGGAAGCAATATATTTTCAACATCAATGTCTTAATTTAATAAATCCATTTGTACAAAAGCATTAATTTTATTTTAGAAAAGTTAAATGGATTACATTTTTGCGTCCTATTTGCCATAGTAAAGCAACATATGAAAGTTATAAGAAGGAAGAAAGAAAATTAATAAGGAAACATCAAAAACGTATGTATAATACCCGGTTTCATATAGTTAAACCGTCAAATTTAGTTTAATGCATGGATATATAGTATAAATCAGTAAAATTATCTTATTATGATACAAAAAAATAAAATATGCGCTAACCGTCATCTCTAACACATAAATAACAGACAAGGTACTGGTAAGTATGAAGTAGAAGGTGTAAATTCCGTAAATTGTGACTGACGTCCCAAAAAGAACGAAGCGCTAACGATATGCTAATAGTGACTGATTGGCTACTTAAATCCCACGAACGATCGTAATTCCGCGATTAGAAAATGCCGCGAGAAAGACATTGTGTGTGATTATCCTATTCACGATTGGGAATAAATTTTCTTCTAAATCGTCGCATTAGAGGCGGTTGCTCATCATTTATCTACTTTTCGCGTTAGCCGGATAACTACTGTAACTTTCAATGTTTAGGAATGATACCAGCTTTTAACTATGATGGACATCGTAACCTACAACGTGTGTTACTTCTTACTTCCCACGCAAACACGTTGTTTTTTGAATGAGTATTATTTATTCACCGGTCAGAACGATGTAAATTGTAGGCTCTACACGATCATTTGAACTGACCTTCCAATAATGATATAATGATATTAGTCTAACGAAAATTTTAAATTTGCCCTTACACGATCAGTATTGCTGTCAATCCCTTATCAAGACTATCCGTCGTGTAGGTCTGCATACTATTTAATGCCATCTTTAATGTAAGAAACAGACACAGCAGGCCTGTTTAAAAAAAGCGAATAAATTAAAAGGAAGGTGACAGGTAAGGAACAGCCAACTCGAATGGGTTATTCATGATATATAAGTTTAACCCCTACCTTATAGAAATTATCCTCAGATGGATAACCTCTCCTTTCCTGCCCCTGTAATGAATCAGGTAATAATTAGTCCCTTCAGCGTGACCGGAGAACAGTTCTTTGTCTACTTTAACACCAAAGAAGGGCTTGGTACGTCGTCGTTCCAAACCCACTTCATCTATTTTTAGTTCATAATTTGCGTAGATCACCTTATTTCTTCTGCTGACTACCATAGTTTTGTTTCCTTCTTTTTATTGTTTAAACCAGCCCCATTTACTAGCCAGCCGACGACTACAAGAACGAGCCCAACAAAAATTTCAAACTCATTTGAAATTCGGCGAAACTGATGGGTTTGCACTGGTGCGAAACACACCCTACCGAATATTCGACGAGTGCAACAATGTTGTATGACTGGGCTCGCTATTGAATGGGACCCTTTACTTCTGTTAATGTTGCTTAATTCATCATCGTGGACTGTAGTTGTTCAATATTATTTGTCATTAAGACTGAGTCAGAGACTCTTTTTCATCGATTTAAACGGTTCAATCCTGGACCAATTGGTTTACTTAGGTTCATATCTATAATGCCGTATGAAGAAAATCTTACAGATACCAGGGATTTGTAGAAGTATGTAGTGGATCAAGATCAAGTGAATGATTCAGCCATCTGGAGTGATGAAAGGATTTATCGTAAGCAAGAATAGCAACGAGAACGCAAAATACTATGGTACGGAGGTCACGTATTTTTTAGTGAACATCACTTATGCGTATCACATAAGGGCATCAAAGAGTTGGTCAAAGGCGTTAACAAGTATTTATAGTCTGATATATGGTTCCAGAGCTATGGTGGGTAAAAAATTTACGCCGAAAAAAGAATACCTTGAAAGGTATTTTACTTGTAATAATTATTGGCTAAAATTTAAAAATGCAAAACATACTGATAATTGGGCTTAAAATGGTTGTTTAATTAATTTTTTAAAGAAATGTCACCAGACTTGGTCAATTATGTGTCGGCATTTTGTCATGCTTATTAAAAAGAAAAAATTACTCGAAAATTGAAAGCGATGTAGTAATACGACATATTTCACGTCCAGTTCGCAGACGTACGTAAAGGAAAATTAAGTGGTAGGTACCGAATGATTTATAGTGTCGGTTGCCGTTTTGGCGTCCTTAAAAACATGCGGTCTTAAAAAGTCACTAGGTCGACCGATTTGTCGTTCTTTTGTAAACAGAAAGTATTGTTGTGTCTTTTATGCGTGACAGCATGATATTAGGATAAAGAGATTAACATTAGGGGGAGCTTATCTAGTACCGAACACCTACAGAAATTTGCATGGTTCTTAATTTAATTTATAAAAAAAAAACACTAGCACCAAGACATACTTACAAGGCGTTGATTTGACCTGTGCGAAATTGTTTTGCTTACGCGTTGCCTCCCCTACGACAGTGTCGAGCTAACCTCCTAATCTAAAACAAACTCCATTACAGTCGGTATTGTGTTTTGTTCTAAGGTACCTAACTCATTCATAGTAAACCGCTCAGTATAGACGGCCATTCTGTTTCGGGTTGATCTTAATGTAACATAATGTGCAAACTGTTGTGCCTTGAGTAAATCGCGATGTATTGCCAGGTTGATTCATTATTTTAGAGAAGTCCGTTGCTTGCTGCCGTCCCTAAGCCAAAAAAAAATGGCTAGGCTGGTCTGGAACCTCATTGATTTGTAACCGAGAAAGCTTAGGGGACCTGAGTAAGAAATGAGAGTAGACCGCATAAAACCAAAGTTTCGCTATGACATACCACACGAAATCGTTGTTTTTGGACGAAATGTATAGAAGAATAAAACACCAGAAATTAATCCTTGGGCAATAATCTGATACACAGACTGCTAAAATACCAAGGAGGGGACTGGAGCGGGGATACGCTCTGGAAAAGTTTCCCAATGTTCCAAGCAGAAATCTACGTCATGTTACAGTGTATATATGAAAACAATGGGAAAACAGCGGATCCATACATACTCTGACAGTCAAGACGCCCTCAGAGCTCTAATGTGCAACAAGGTAACCTCAAGACTGGTATGAGAATATCAAGGGGAATTGGTGACCCCGACAGAAGTAAACAAAGTAACACTGGTTACCATAAGTAGTACCAGGACATGAAGGTATTACAGGGAATGAAAAAGCCGATGAATTTGCAAGGAAATGCTCGGAAAACACATTCAATAGAATGACCATTGAGTAAAAATAAACGACTATAAACCTGTGTTTCCTCATTTATGGCCAAAAGAGCTGGTCACTCTTATTTATGACGTTTCAGGTCTTATCTTGGATTAACGGATTTTATCTGTCTACTTTGCAACGTAATGAATTTTATTATTTTCTTGATCAGAATACGGCTTGAGTATCGCACTTGATGAAAAATAGAGTTAGGGTCTGATATACTACATGCGGTCAGCCGCTAGGAGAACTTCCCCTACCCGCGTACATCTTTAGATTTCTCCTTGTTAGTTGTTGTATAGAATTGAGCGTAAAAGTAGTTTTTAAATATATTTTATATTGTATTTAAAAATATTAGAAATCAATTAAGTTTTCAAGGTAGGGATTAAAGTGGCTGAAGTTAAATCTACCTTAAAGGTTAAGGTTATACACAGGTCTTAAGATAGTTACGTGAGAATTTAAATAAAAACTTGATGTAGGTACGGCCTTAATTTGTGGCTTACGATTCTATCACTGAGTATCACTTACAACTGACAGGAGCAAATTATTTTTTTCTACTTCCACATGGAAATTTGCTGTTTCCTTGACACTTAAGTGGCGAGTAAAGTAGGCTATTCCAGTTAACGATGCGGCAAAATTTTATAACAATCCTAGATAGGTAATGAAACTGACCAACCACGGTAGTCAATTACAGAGAAGCCATTGTTGTTCTTAAAAGTACTGACCAATCACAGTATATTATTTTTACTGACGCTCCGCCTTCTTGTTCAAGACACTAAATTATATAATTTAAATGTATATGGTACAATTTGTTATTAATTTGTTCAATATAATAAAATCTAGACGCATTTATAATAGATTTATCAATAATGCAACCTGCTGAATGTGCATCGAAAATTAATTTCATGTAGCATCATTTATCAGTTGGTTTTCCCATAATTAGTTTAACGTTTTGATAGTTGAGAGGTAGAGCGTTTGACTATGGAACCAATGGTCGTGAGTTCGAGCCCGGCAACCTGAAAACTTTTTTTTTACATTTTTTAGCATACGGTTAGTAAGTTTGGTCGTAGAAAAAATATACTGTTCAACTCGAGTGGATTGTCCATATTGCCCTCGGAAGTTTGAGCACTCCGCCTACCGCGTCGTGTTAAATTTACTTCCTCGGCGATATGGACATCATATCCACTTTTGTTGTACAAACTACTATTTCCTACGACTACCTATGAAAATGAGAAAAAACGCACGGTTAACTTGGCTAGAAAGCGCCGAATATCACACGCGGGTTAAAAAAAAATATTGAACCATATGAACATAATATGGTGCCAGTTTGACAGACAACCCCTATTTAATAAAAATAACAAATTTTAGAAAGCAGTAATTGTAAAGTGTTTAACTTATTTATCATGTATTTGTCGAGTGATTCAGAATTAGTGTGAAAATACGCCATCGGAAATTATAAAAAATTTTAATAATATAATGGAAAATCTATTACCAGAAAAAAACAAATCGCGCTGAAGAAAGTGTCAGGTATTAAGCAAATCTTTATTGGTATCGATAGCGTAGAGAATAGAGCTCTAGTCTACAGACCACAAGGTCACAGGTTCAAATCCCATCAGGAGTATTTACCTTTTTTTTATAAAATCATTAAATAATTAATAGAATTATTTTGAATTAAAATCTTCCTTGTTGGGTGGATTTCTTAAATGTATGTTTAATACATCTTTCCTTGATTAAATTTAAAATTTTTCATTCTGGTTAATCTAGAAATCAATCCAGGATTAGTTCTTCCTATAATATATAAAATATGAGAAAGTTACACTACAAATAAAGGAAAAGCCTATTGACTAACTATGAAACCAGATATTAAGTGGAACAGAATCCTAAGTATGCTAATTTCAACACTAGTGTTCTTATTTTTTTTTAACACTAGTGTTTTTTTTCAAAAATCAAAGGCTTTTTTAATAATTCTTTGTGGTCGTAGGAAAAATAGTGTCATTACTTGTGTAAATTGATTATTCTAAAACTCGGAAAATGTCCGCACTCGGCTGACGCCTCGTGCTAAATATCTCCTCGTTTGAGAAGTATCACTTTCATCACTTGTTATGTAATATACTATTAATGACGAAAATATTATGTCAAACTTCTCCCTTCTGATTTAATAATGAGGAAATTCAAGAGTCGTGTCATCGCAAACGGTAATTAAACCTGAATTGACAGTTTATACGCCGATCGTAAAATAGAACCATTAGCGATTGTAATGGCGGCGATTAGAATGAAATTTATGTCCGAGCGTGGACGGGATACTCTCCATACTCCATGGCACTCTGTGATAGTCTCTCCTGTAGCGATTTCTAATACATTGGTTTACGAGTGATATATACCACCGTTATTTATGGCACCAATACGATTAAGTATGATTGTGGTCAATATAACGTTCCATTTTCTATAATCTACACACTAAAAATGTAAGTAGATTTGCCGCCAATAGATGGCGGTAGCTATTTAAATATTTTTTGCAACACCAAGTAGACTGGAATTTAATTTTAGTGATCAAAACAAAAAAAAATCAAAATGGGTTGTCAAAAAAAAATCAAAATGGGTTGTCAATAACCAAATTGTTTTTGACTGTGGCAAACATAATTTGAAAAACGTGATTACATTTCTTTATTTCGAGGGTAAAACTGGGACAGTAAAATCTTTAGGATGTTTCTTAATCGCGTACTAATATTTGCAGGGTGTGATTTCTCGGGTTTATTTAAGAAAAGTTTATATGAACATAATATGTCGGCAACGGCTTACATGTTTTGTTTACGTCGTTGTTTGGTCTTTGTATTTCTGGTATATTATTATTAGTAAATATTAATGCACAAAACCACTTTTTAATATTTTAAAACTTTTTGTTTTTGATTCGAGATATTTACGTTTAAAATATGAATTTGACAGGCTGTAGCATTGGAACGGCGCATCTAAGAGAATAGTTATTTACGATGTAAGTGTTGTAAAGATTCATATTACAACAGGATATGTTAAAGTTGTCAAACGAGGCGTCAGCCGAGTTTAATAAAACATCGAGTGTAGTAATATGAATTTACAACGAGAATATTGTACAAAATTTTATCTACTTTCATCTATGAATACAAATATTTGGCAAAAGGCATTTTTAAAAATAAAAATTCACCTGCTATTAAGTTTAATAATCAAGTTTTTTATGTTACCTTTCGCATAGTTACTGTTTCGCATGGTTACTGTCGAAACTTTGTCAAACAAATTCAAAAATAAAAGCGTTTTTCAAAATGAGCGATTCTGATGGAAGTTTAAATTCTGATATAGAAGCAGTGGCGATCTCAAGTTTAGTTCCGACAAAATCCAAGGCGCGGTATGAGTTGGAGTATCAGAAGTTTGAAGATTGGCGCAAAGCTAACAAAATAAAGGAGGTATCTGAGAAAATTCTTTTGGGTTATTTTTCCGTAAAGCAACGCTCCCAGAAACCATCTACCCTATGGACTCACTATTCAACTAATCGCATTTTTGAAAAGAAGTTGAGAGGGTTACAAGGCCAAAAAGTCCAAAGTTTTCACAAAGGAAGACGTACGTAAGTTTCTTAGTACTGCAGATAATGAAACATATTTACTTATGAAGGTTGTTATGATAATTGGCATTTTTGGGACTTGTCGGCGCGAAGAACTAGCTAAGTTAATGTTGGATCATATTGAACACAATGATTTGTATATAAAAATTGTGATTCCATTCTCGAAAACCAAAATTATGCGAGAATTTGTTATAACAGAAGAAAATGTGACAGGTGTCAACTGTTTAAGTATTTTTCGAAAGTATGCTAAACTTTGTCCTCTTAATGCAACTCACAGGCGGTTTTTTGTATTCTATGGAAAAGGAAAATGCACCTCCCAGCCTGTAGGAATTAATAGTTTCGGAAGTATACCAAAAAAGATTGGAACAAAACTTGGATTGAATAATCCTAAAGGATACAGTGGACATTGTTTTAGGAGGTCCTCAGCCACCATTCTAGTTGATGGTGGTGCAGATGTTAAAGCGTCATGGCGGCTGAAAATCCTCTTCTACGGTAGAAGGCTACGTTGAGAATTCTTTAGAAAATAAGAAACAAATAGCAAAGAAGATCATGGGGTCAGACACGGATTTAATGATTGGAAATTCGAACGTAAAGGGCTCCATCACATCCACTTCTAGTATACAAATTTCTAACTGTAAAAAGTGTATTTTTAATGTTTATAATAAACCTTAAGTGTTATATATTAATTAATAATTGGTAATTAATTTTATAATTGTTAATAATAAATCATTCTTCTAAAAAGTGTGGTTCTATTTAACAGCACAATTTTAATAAAACCATAAAAAATTCATATTACTAAATGAAAGTAGATAAAAATGATTTTCACCTCCCTATCTTAATTTTTTATTTGGGGGGGGGGGGTAAAACCCATTTTTTCCTAGATGCGCCGTTCCAATGCTACAGCCCGCCAAAGTCTGAAAATGGCATATTGTAAACGTCAATAAGTATGTCAAAAACAATTGAATTTAGACATATGACTTTTATACAAACTATACGTGGAATTGTATAGGAAATTAGAAAATAACATAATATATGGGGTGTTCCATTTAAAATAACGATGCTGTCACCCGTTTCGGGTAGAAGCGGCAACGCTGCATTGCTGAAAATATTTTAAAACGATAGACAATGGTTGTTAATCTGAGCAACCAAATCTTTGAAGAAAATGTATCACCCGTTTTCCATAAACGTCTAACGTTCCATCCATCGTGAAACACCCTGTATAGACGTCTAGTGGGATGGACCATCAATATCTTTAAATTGAAGTAAATCGTTTGTTAAAACTGGGGAAATTTAATGAAAAAATATACTGTACAACCAGAGTGAATCTCAGAAGTTTAAGCGCTCCACCTACAGATTCGTGCTCAATTTACTTCCTTCTGCGATATGAACATCATATCCGCTCTTTTTGTACAAACTACTAATTTTGTCCCTCAAAAAAGCGAATGCAGCATAAAGACCCAGTTTAAACAAATACTAAACCGCCCTGAAAATTAGGCATGTCACTGATTAAACCGACAAACAAATTAATTATTTATATTTAGATTAAAAAAGCAATTTAAAAAATATTTAATAACTTAATTATTATTGTTAAATTTTCTCTTGCATGGTTGTGGCCGTATGCAACAATATTAACTTATACAATAAAATGATTAAACATGACTTTGGAATAAAAACCAATAAGGAAATAAATTATAACAATGCCTGAATTGAGTGCATTTTATTATGTTTTTGATTATACTTTATACTGCAATTTAAATTTAAATACAGGTGCGTTTAAAAAAATTGAACCGGTCAAATTAAAAATATATTCCTAAATAAAGTTAATTTCAAACTTACGTAAGTAAATATGACAGAAAAGTCTGCAGCATTATTATTATCGATTTCGTCAGAGATGGATCAGAACCTTATTTAAAGAAAATACAAACTTATAATGGTATGCTCAAGAGTGTCGAAGTAAAAAAAATAAAATAAAACCAGGAGGAAATTTTTTCGACAATATTAAATATTAATGTACCAATACAGCTACCATTTTAGCCCTTAAAAAATAATTATGTTCGAATTAATAATATTAATTTAATCCGAATGTAGCTATGCATAATAGGGCCACGGTAAACTCCGATGGACAATAATTATAAACACTCGTGCATTTGGCGCGCCCCAGCCGACCGTATCCGTCAGCTCAAAGCAGTAAGCCAACGCCCAACATACAGTCAAGTGGCTTTGATTTTCACCGTTGCTATGGTTACGTGACGTCAGTCACGCGACAGCATGTAACAATTTGCAATATGATGAAGGGCAATTTAAAAATAGATTAGTAGTATGCACCATCGTTTCAGCATTGGTTCGCCTAACCTTAAGGTATTTATTTTGAGGCTTCGCGAAACTTACGGTTATATAGATATCGTATTTACGTGATTTACTGTGTGATTAAAGAGTTTTGTTTTTATTTTTCAGTTAATTTAGTAGTGTACGTACCTACTTAGTTGTGTTTTAAAAATGAACCCAATTAATGACATAGTTTGTAATTTGTTGGAAACTCCACTCAGTCGTTGGACAGATGAGGATAAGAGAGACGTTTTGTTACACGGGTTTTAGTCAATGTTTGTTTAAGTACCCGCACTATACCTAGTTCTCCACCATTTTTTAAGACCGCGAGCCGCCACTGGTCTGACAACGATACAACATCTTAATGGTGTGTTCCATCAAATACTGCTTAATCAGTTTTGAGATATACCTTTCTTTCGTCAAATCCTAGCTCTACTGATGAGCCATGAAATGGCGAAACGCGTCTAGGGAGGCATATCTGTTTACTAATTTCAACTGTTTTACGACATTATTTTCATCCATTATTAGATGAAAGTAGGAAAAAATTAACATCAATTGTTAATGTTTCTCGTTGGATAATGTAAAAAACCTTTAATTGCTTATAATAAGTTTGGACATAAAGGGAAGCATAAATAAAAAATATTTATAAAAGTCAGATAATTTTAAAAAACATATTTAAAAGGAGGAAAGCCATTAAAATTATTGGAGAAATTTGTGTTTGAATGTGAAATTTTGCAAATTGTAAAATAGTTGTGACTCATTCATACGGAATGCCTAAAAAGAAGGGATGTTAGTGTTTTTGGTGAAAAATCCCATAATATAATGGTGACATTTTGCAAATCAACAAAATCCTTCTAAACGCTATTTCAAACGTGATTTTATCGGAATCCACACAAACAATTTTGTAAAAACCTGTTTCATATTCAGCGGCAAATATAATTATTTCCAGCGAATCGAGAATCCGGTTTTAGCTATCAGCCAGTGAGAAAGTTTTAGCGCCTGAAAAATCGAATAACGGGATTTTGTTGGTTGGCAAAATGTCACCAATAATATACAAATTTTTGGAGGAAACTGGTCAAGGTATAGTGATTAAATCCAGATAATATTTTTAGTTTAATTGTCACACGTTATATTTTCCTGTTTTAGCAGATTACCCAGCTCGGTCGTTATTTTTGCTTAACATGTCAGTGAATGTTTGAAATGATAAAGCATAATGTTTGTTTGTATTAATGTGCTACTCTTACGCTGTGCAAAATAACAAAGAGCTTGTTTATGCAGCTCAGTTACAAAATATGTTTGTATATTTTAACTGCAGTGTTTTTCTGGTCATTTAAATATATTTTCTTAAATTAAATTACTTTAAAAAACGTTTATGTACAAGCGCAGTATGGCCCGAGCCAGTATATTGAAAAAATTAAATGTGAAATCACAAACAATTTACAAGAAAAATAAGGTAAATTTACACTAACTTTTAGGTAAGCCGTACGTAATTTGGTATTTTTCGAATCTTTATGAAGATTACAAAATACATATATACAATAAAGACAATGCAAGTCCAAAACTCTTCTGCCGTTTACTTGTATAGTAATTTTACAAAAATGTATATTTCAATTCATCACACATCTTTTGTAAATTTACAAAAAAAATTTAATGGTCGCACTAAAAGCAGTAAATTTCTTGTAATGTTAAATTCTATTTTTTCATTGTAAGGTCGACAAAGGTCCTGAAATACCCTTAAAAACAAAATTGTGATGGCACACTAAAAATAATTATTTTAAAGTTTAAAAAAAATGTTTTGTATAATCCAATACTGGATTCAATTTGTTAAGACGAGTTGAAGATAAAGTTTTATAATCAAACTATTCATTAAGACCAGCTGATGCTAATTATAGCACAATTTTTCAAAATAGGACCACCCATGCACTAGAAGAAATGTAGGTTAGTTCTAATAATATTAAAGGACTTAATGTATCTCGTTTAATAAGCATAGTCAAGAAACTTAAAAAAATTAATTGGTAATCCAAAATAATTTTAAAATATCATTTGGCGTGCAATTTTAATGTTTTTATTACGTTTTAATTCCAAAGTAATGCAGCGAATTAATATGGAAATATTCTTGCAAATTAGAAACTTAGAGGTAGAAGAAGAAATTTTAGGTAAGTGGGACTTTTTTTCAGAAGTAGCTTTTGATGTATGAAGAAATTTCAGGGAAATGAGAATATTTATTTTAAGGGACACTGTAACTTTAAGGTCCAATAATTGTAATGTGGTATGGGATCTCTATTTAAATCGCTTATTTCAGAAACAACCCAAGTCACTTTTTGCCACTTTACATGCGAACTGATTGACTCTAATCCTTTTAGAGACACAAACATGTCTTTAACGCACAAAATGATCGAAATCGAAACGATTGTAAAATAAAAAACAATAAAATTTGTGGGTAACGTAAGATAAACAAAAGTTTTTACTTTAAATATAATGTATTATAATGTTTACAAACCCAAAAAACCACAAAAATACTGTTTTCTTTTTTTTTTTTACGGTTCGCCGACTACGTAGGCCATCTTGAACCGGTCATTGACCACAAATGTGATCTACCGACTGGGGAGTGTGAAACGGCACCTTCATCCTACGAGATATCCGATCTCATCCAGCCTGTCCGGCGTGAATAGGATGGCTAGGTGTCGATTCATTTTACACTCTTCCCTGAGGCAAGAGCACGCCGTGTTCCCAAGCGGTCACCCGCCCAAGTACTAACCGCGCTCGACACCGCTTCACTTCGGTGATCTGCGGAAATATGTCGACAGACCCTTGCCACGAAAATACTGCCGCAGGCGAACATTTTGATAACAATAAAACTTACAGAAAAAGAAATGTTAAACTGAAAATTAACACATCAGTTAGGCAATTATTTTCACAAAATCGACGGCGTTTAACATGACCAAATTAAAGTTACGAATAAAATAACGCCGCAAGCAAAAATGTTAGTCAGAAAGTGAATTATTTCACACAGGTAAACCTATAATAGTTAAAAATTCCAGTTTTCTGTAATACTTTTGTAAAATCTAGTCATTGTATTAATGTGAATGGGATTATTTTACGAGATTTCTCGTTCTTGCATAATCTTTTTCTCGTCTCGTGAGAACGAGACGAGAAAAATGCGAGACGAGAGTCAAATAGTTATCCCAAAAGTAAATTTGTAATAGTATATTACATAAGAAGTGACGAAAGTAATACTTTTCAAACGAGGCGATATTTAGCACGAGGCGTCAGCCGAGTGCGGAAATTCCCCGAGTTTTAGAATAATCACTTTCACACGAGTAATGTACACTATTTTTCCCACGACCACAAAGAATTATTAAAAAAGTCTTTGATTTGGGAAAAAAATGTCAACACTAGTGTTGAAAAAAAAATATCAACACTAGTGTTGAAATCAGCATACTTAGAATTATGTTCCACTTAATATCTGGTTTCATAGTTTGTAAATAGGCTTTTCCATTATTTGTAGTTAACCTTTTTCATTTTTTTATATTTTATATATCAAAGGAGGAACTAATCCTGGATTGGCTTGTAGATTAATCAGAATGAAAAAATTAAAATTTAATCAAGGAAAGATGCATTAAACATACATTTAAAAAGTCCACCCAACAAGGAAGATTTCAATTCAAAATAATTCTATAAATTATTTAATGTTTTTATAAAAAAAAAGTCAATTACTAATGATGGGATTTGAACCAGTGACCTTGCGATCTGTAGGCTAGAGCTCTATTCTCTCCGCTATCGCTACCGATAAAGATGTTCTGTTTTTGCGCGTAGATTTGCGCTCTTCAGCGCGATTTGTTTTTCCTGGTAATAGATTTTAAAGTATATTATTAACATTTTTTATAATTTCAGATGGCGTATTTTCACACTAATTATAAATCACTCGACAAATACATGATAAATAAGTTAAACACTTCACAATAACTGCTTTCTAAAATTTGTTTTTTTTAATAAATAGGGGTGGTCTGTGAAATTGGCACCATATGTTTAAATTAAATAGTGTGACTTGATATTTCAACACTAGTGTTGAAATATTTTTTTTAACACGCGTGTGATATACGGCGCTTTCTAGCCAAATTAACCGTGATTTTTTTTTCATTTTCATAGGTGGTCGTAGGAAAAAAAATGTTAAGTGATTGTTGTAGCTTCGACCCCCCTCATTACTAATCATCTGATTTATTTAACCCTGCAGATATGTTGAACGAAAACGAATTCGTGAGTAAAATTAAAAAAGAAAGAATGATATATCTATTTTTATGTAGTCATTATATCCAGATAATAATTGATGCAATTACCCTTTAACAAAATAAAATACAATCGCGGGAAAACGTGATAACCCACCATAACAATATATTGTTAATATTTTTCATCAATCTACCCCGATATGCGCGTGGGCACAAAAATAATTACATCCTCATGTAAAAGTAATTTTCTCACAGCCAGTGCGTAGGAATATCTTTGTTTCGGTAAAACAGCGAGGTCGCCATATATGAATCGGCCATATTGGTTGTTTTTTACATTATAGTAAACTCAATCAAGATTAAAGTGGCTTTTTTTTTCAGACGATGTTCACACAGTGTTTGTACAGTATAAGGAGAACAAATTACTGGGAGAAAAAGTTTAAGATATTTAATTTATATTTTGTATTTTGTAAAATTTAGAATAAACATAAAATGAGTTATAGTATATTTTAGTGTAGAGTAGTAAAATGGGAAATTCCTTCCAGTTCGACTCAATTTCGGTCTTGGCCATAAGCGCAGATAAATTTTGTGTATTAAATTATTTATGATAACTAACCCAAGAAAAAAAAAAGATAATTTGATTAAGAAGGAACTATTAGCTATTACAAATTTACACAAACGTCGTTTTAAGAAATATGCCGTGGAAGATATATCTGAAAAACATAGTGTAACTGTGCTGCGCGCACCGCCATATCGTTGCGAACTAAATACTATAGAACCTTTATGGGCGCAAGTGAAAGGATTTGTTGCAAGACACAACACGACATTTAAAATGAGAGACGTTAAGCTACTGTTTGATGAAGCCATTAAGAAAGTGACACCAGAGAACTGGCCAAAAGCAGTCCATCATGTCATTAAAGAAGAGGAGAAAATGTGGGATCTTGACCGCCTGATCGATCGGACCGTCGACCCGTTAATTATAACGTCAAGAGGAGATGACACTTCCTCAGATGACGAAGAATATTATGATTTTTTATAATTTAATTTCTGTAATGTATTTTTTGTATTTTTATATTTTTTATCAGGTTTAATAAAAAATAAGTGTACCTAATACTATGTACCTAATGCACGCCTTTGTCACACCGTTTTCAGTGTTTGTGAATGAATAACAATAGGCAAAACCCATAAATTGACCCAAACCCGGGTGGTACTACCTGCCTTGATGAAAATAATGAATTTTGCAATGAAATCAATGCCATATTATGAAAGTGGCTTAAATATTCGTATAATACCTAACGAACTTTTATTACTTTAAACCTTTCTTAAATAGACTATCTAGTAAGTGTGTAAATTGCCATTTTTCGGCCAAGTCAAACTTTCAAACCACTTCCGGTTATATTATTCATAACATACCGAAACGCGTCTGAGCATGGATTTGACGAAATAAAAGGAAACTGTTTTCAATTTGATACATGTGGAAAAGCAGCCGATTGCCATTAAACAACTTTTTTTGCTTAAATGATTTTATACTTAGCATTGAATACCCTATAATTTACAATGATAATAATTATTAACAGTTTCCTTCCGATTTTAATCAGTTTCTCGGTGATATTTAGTTATAGCACAGGTTATAGTTATTACACACAGGACCACCGTCATAGAGTAAATATAATAAATCAAATAATGTCCGCTCATTATATTTTAATTACCTTGCCCAGTAATCCAACGTAAGTGCTCATCAGTAGCGCACTTTTTAAACAAATTATTATTTATTTATTTATTCAGTTATTCACACTAATCGACGACACGACATATTATAGCTAAATTGTTTGTGTTGGAACAGAGTGATGGCCAGCTAGATCCCCAGACCTAAACAGTATGGATTTTTTTTGGAGACATCTTCAGACCTTGGTTTACAGTCAACCAATTCAAACCGAGAAAGCATCGTGAAACCGCTTAATAGTTTCCTGTGAAGCTATAAGAAATCCTGTAAAAAATACTCCTGGAATTTTTCGAAAAGTACTCGAGTCGATGAGAAGGAGGGCTGAAGCGTGCATACTTACAAGAGGCGGATATTTTTAGTGTTAACATTATAATGGTAACATTTTGAAAAAACAAACAAAATCCCTCTAAACGCTATTTCAAACGTGATTTTCTCGGAATCCACACAAACAATTTTGTAAAAACCTGTTTCATATTCAGCGGCAATTATAATTATTTCCAGCGAATCGAGAATCCGGTTTCAGGTATCAGCCAGTGCGAAGATTTTACGGGCTGAAAAATCAATTAGCGGGATTTTGTTGGCTTGCAAAATGTCACCAATTTAATGTAGTTGCCGCTTGCCGCTAATTTTTCTCTAGTTACTTAATTCAATTTTTTTTTGTTCAAAATAGTTGTTTTCAAAAATTAAAAATGTATTTTTTGCGTATTTATTATTTTATTTTATTTTTTAACTCGAAAACCGTTCACCTCACAAAAATAAGTGAAGAGACCATTTTTATGAGAGTATAGAGGCTAATTATGAATATAATATATTTTTTTTAACCAGCGGCGTATCATTTTTTTGATTTAAAGTATTTCAGGGAATGGGCACTAATGAAAATTTAAAAAACCTTTATTCTGGAAAAAATGTATTTTTACACGTACCAAAATTGAAAAAAAAAATACAAAGCGGTTTAGAGATATTGGGATTTTTTTTTAATTTAAACACCCTGTATCTCAAAAATAAAGCGGTTGCGAAAAGTATTATTGCCTTTTTGGATTAGCATACCTACAATTAGGAAACATCCTGTAGTATAGAAAACAATAAACCTGAGGCGCAATTTTTGGATTAGCATACCTACAATTAGGAAACATCCTGTAGTATAGAAAACAATAAACCTGAGGCGCAACTATATTCAAAAAGAAAAGCGATCGATTTCGATAGTTATGAATATTCGTACCATGTTCCAGTGTCGCTAAAATACTCGGGTGTCATCGGTAGAATCGACGTTCTGTCAAAAATCGGTAGGGATTTTAAGATTTCATACTTGTTATATTGGTGGCCCTACATTTTTTTATGTTATAACCTCAAATATATTAAAAATTTAGCCCTCAAAACATTTTTCAGTACGTTTGAGATGGTTTTTAACATTTTTTGTATTTTGTAAACATAAGACTGTGTAACAACCTTATTACAGACCATCAAAAAATTATATTGAGGTTGTCGGAGAAACACCCAGTTCGCACCATTCGCCTTTTGTGGCTTATGGCATTCATAAGCGACTTGAAATCGACACATATGGCGTTGTCAAAAGAAATCGACATAGTGGCGCTCAAATTATCGCTTATAAGCGATGATTTCTATGAGCATAGTGCGTTCGGCGATAAATTCGAATCGACATCGCCCTGGAAGATGAACATAGTTGCACCCCTGGCTAGAGTTTTTAGTTAAAAACGATTAGAGATACTAACCAAAAGAAAATGTTGTGTTTAGTAACCACACAGAGAAAAAGTCTGTCAGAGAAAATCAGTCTTTTTAGAAAAAAACAATATGCTTAAAAGGGTAGGTTCCCAGCAGACTGCGTCACTGGTCGATATGCATAAGGAATTCTTCAAATTTCAATGTCAAAAGCGACAGAACAAAAAGCTCGTTGTTAAGTTAATTACGTCGATTCGATCTTTCGTCCACCGGGTGGCGACTGCAAATCGGCACATTAATCTGCTCGGGCTGTCAGACACAACTGAAAATTTGCGTCATATATCGTTTTGCGGCTCATTACCTTAAGCAAACCGGCCGATATCGACAACAAAAAAAGACAGTTTCGATGGCCGGTTGTTGTATTTATTTTCCTAAAAAGGCTGTATCAATACAAGGTGTTTATTTGAATTTGTGCGAGTATTTACGCGGAAATGGCTGTCACGGTAGGCAATTTAAAACTTATTCCGCGCTTATATTATATACATATTCATTCTTGTACAATAATTTCTTTCATAATCATGATAAAAGCACAGATATCGGGTCCAGATAAGGTTTGGAATAATGAATTTTTCAGGTGAACGAACCACCTGAACAGAAAACATTCGGACTTTTTCTTTCAACTTTTGTGTATGTTTTATGTCAGTTGAAAAATACACAGAGTGCACCAAAAATACTAAACAACCGTCGACTTTTTTTTAATGGTTAATACCCCATAGTTTCTCAGATGTCTCATAAAATTTTAAGTATTATTTATTCAGAAAATTGTTTTGGACTTTTGCATGGGCATGAATGAGGTGGCGTATCCAGGATTTTTGTAATGTGAGGTGGAGGAGGGAGAGAGCCAGTGGAGGTGCTGACTGGTTTAAGGGAGGAATTTATTGTAAATAATCTCTACATACCTAATTTTCAGCATCTACTACATCAAAAATGGCTACCCAATCCATTTACTTGATAAACTATTGGAAAATCGCAAGAATTGGCCAAATACACAAAAGAAATAGTCACAATCAGCACTCAACATCCCGTATGTCAAAGGCGTATCTGAGAGAATTAGAAGACTAGGACAACGATACAACATCAATACGGTATTCAGCTCAAAAGACACTTTAAGAAGCCACCAGACGAAGATGAAGTCAACAAGTCAAAAAGACAGGAAAAACTGTATCTACCAGATCCCTTGCGAATTTGGCCGATCTTACATTGGTGAGGTGAGACTCTAAGGCCACGGCCAAAATACCGTTATCGTGCATAAATTTTTAAAGAACCGCCCAGACCACCGCGATGTGCCGGTAGCGGTGACGGTGGTCACCGAGCGGTACATCGCGTTCCTTTTTCTTAGCTATTCACACCGGTGCGGTGCAATTTCTATTGGTCTGTGAATATAACCAGCAAGAATATGTTAAAACAGTCGAAGTCAGCACAGTCATTAAACAAGAAACACAAAACACGTTTCTGATGTGCCAGTGAGCGGCGAAAACAGTGCAGATGCCGTCAAAATAAAACTCTGTCAGCGGAAACGCGAGTTGAAACACCGCAGCGATGTGGGTTGAACCATTTACGGTGGCCAGATCGCCACCGCTACCATCGATGCCTTACCGCGTTGGTCTGGGGGTCCTATAATTAGTTTATAATAAACTATAATTCCTTATACTCAAATCCAACTACTTATATCTGCCCATTAGGCAAATGAAATTAATCAATTGCCCTTTTCAGTTCGGATATAAAAACTTTTATAACAAAAATTCTTATGTTATCGGCCCGGAGAAAGCATTATAGTGTCCTACAGTGGTCCGTCCTGGACTAACAGCTATTATTTGTAATTTCTATAGAATTTTTTTTATTATCGAGCTCCCGGTGTAATATTTAATGGGTAAAATACCATGAAGTAATAACGTAAAGAATTTTCATTCTGCCAGTATCTGCTTTAGTATTTCTTTCACCATTTCCTAGCTTTGTTCATTAATTAACGTAAAAATCGAAAGTCGAAACTGTGGATAATTGCCTAATAGCTTGTAACGCGAATTATAACCATCAACACTTTCCCACTAGTAAATCGTAAAAAGTTGGTAATGTAGAATATTATTTTACGAGTTAATAGATGTTAAAATGTAATTAAATTTATAACATTACAATTTTATAAAATTATTATTATAAGTTACAAGTAGATATTATAGGAAATTATAAAAACCCACATGCAATAAGAAAACATCTTCTCTTTGGTCTTTATCAATGTTCCAAAACGCAAGCGTCCACTTGGTAAATACAACTATCAACTACGGATTAATTCTTTATTATTTTAAATAATTGCAGTACTGTTTATATTTGTAAATAACTTAATTAAATAAACCGTTTACACACCTCTAATTGGTCGAAGTCAATGCCAATTATGCCTTATCTAGAAAAGAAGTAGAAACGGTATTTGTATTTCCTTTTTATGCAACTTGTTGGTGCGACTTTGAGTAATTGAGACATAACATGTTGCATGTATTTATTCCCGTTTTGTTTGTAAGAGAAAATTATAGTTCTTATAGAGTTAAAAGATGCTCGCCACTTAAAAAATTAAAATATACGCACTGTTGGGCAAACCAAAATGTATTATGGTTCGGTCATAAGCACCAAATGCATAAGTGCTGTGACAACACCTCCTTTGTTGCCACCTTTTAAGGAGGTGTTGGCTGTGGGCTCTGGGGCGCTACTAAATTTGTAACCAATCACTCATTTAGTAATATGTTTAATTTTTTTTATTTTAATAAATATTACTATTCAGGGAAGAACCTTCGGCGAGTAGAGGCATTTCATTTTTGATTGCTCATGACTATGGATACTATAGACTATAGCCTATTTCAGAAAGTTGTAGAGTAATAAAAGCTCATTAGGTATGCAAAGGGATTACAGAGTAACCAAACGAATATTTAAGCCACTTTCATAATTCCGCTTTGATTTTATTGCAAAATTCTTTATTTTCATCAAGTACAGGTAATTACCACCCGGGATTGGGTCAATTTATGGGTTTTGCTTATTGTTATTCATTCATAAACACTGAAAATGGTGTGACAAAGGCATGCATTATGTACATAGTATTAGGTACATTTATTTTTTATTAAACAAACATTATAACAAAATACATTTTTAAAATAAAGTAGTAGAGTTTAGTGTCCGTATAATTAAATAGAAAAGGTTGTTTAGCGGCAGGCGGACAAAGTAGTGCATCTATCTTTTGCATTGAGTACACAGAGACGCCAAAGGTAATGGGTTCCCTGGGGCACAGGTAGACAATGGCAGGCTGTTTCGTTCTTATAAGAACTCATCAGAAAGCCATAACCTGTAAGCGACCCCCAGTACAGCGAGACTATGCTTTCAAGGCATTTTTAAGAAATAAAAACGGGATGAAAACCCAGTAACGCCATCTATAGGAATCAACTCAATCCAAAAGATAGTCGTGACGAAGCAACAATAAACCAAATACGTTAGGCCAACACACCAGTATAGGTAACATTTATCGCATCCCCCAATTTTTCTACGGATTTGTAGATTCAAATAAGTTCGCGCTGCAGTATACCCACTGTGCGGTTCTTCTTTACGGGTTGGCAGCGCAGTTCTCTGGTGTCACTTCTTTAATGGTTTGATCAAACAGTAGCTTTTATTTTTTGACCGTCGTGTTGTGTCGTGCTACAAATTCTTTCACTTGCGCCCATATAAGTTCTATAGGATTTAGCCCGCAATAATATGGCGGTGTGCGCAGTACAGTTACACTATGTTTTTCTGCTATATCTTCTACGGGATATTTCATAAAAATAAATAAATTTGTTATAGCTAATAGTTCCTTCTTTATCAAATTATCTTCAACTTTAATGCTTTTGGTGGTTAACCAGTCGATAATTTCTTGTTTTCTCCAAGGTGAAGTTGGAGTCTTCTCTGTGCGTCGTGAATGATAGCTTGCGTTTTCCATAATTACTACTGAATCAGCTGGAAGATATTTTATCATTTTAACAAAATAGTCCTCAAAAACATTCGAATTCATGTCCTCGTGGTAATTACTCCCGAATTGAATTACGCAATTACTTGAAATTTTAATATCACAAACAATACTATTTTATCTTAATACCAGTTAACCTAGTTTTCTAAAATTTGTGGTTAGTTATCATAAATAAATTAATGCACAAAAATTAGGTGCGCCAACACCGAAATTGAGCCGAACTGGACGGAATTTCCCATTTTATTACTCTACACCTTTCTGAAATAGACTATAACGGCAAGATCATTTTCGTTAAAACCATCCCAGTTATGGTTTAGAGCACCTTGTTAATATTAAAAATTTGTAGTTACTGTACTTAATAGTATTCATCCGAAGACTACGTGTCAAAAAGTCCAAAACTCTTCCATCACTTTAAGTTTAGTGCATTTCCTGTTAAACCGGAAACGACATACAGATAGATGTTTATAGTGGCGTGCAATGGTGTTTTAACCAGGGTAGGCAAAAATTTTATTTAAGACAAAAACTTACCTTCCGTAGCAGTCACGCATCTAAATTTCAAATTTTGTCACAAAATGTCTTGTGTTTGAGTTTGTCGAAAGAACACTGTGGCAGAAGAAGAATAAAATGACAATATTTGTAAATTAGTTCAACACGGCGGTCTTTACGTAAAAATTATTTTAAAACATCGTCATAAAAATTGGTTTTGCGTTTTAAATCTTGCAAAAGGTCGCTCTCCAGAGAGAATATTGTTAATAAAGCGTGTCTCTCCCTGTGTGTTTCGTAAATAGGCATGAATTCTTTTCAATCCAAATAAGGATTGTTATACAGACGCGCTGCTAGCTGGAATAGTAACATTTAACGGCACCATATTTATTTTTTTCCCGAAACTGACGGCGCGAAGTCTAGCAAAGGGCCGAAAATACTAATTATAAATTAAAAATCTATCATCCACCTGATTGAACCATGAACCAATGTTGCCAAAAACGAAGTCAATTATTATGTGAAATATGATGATACTTACTGATTATTAAATATTATTTTAATTGTTACAAAAGTGGTTCCTATTTTACGATACATTATCCGTTATCCCTTTAAAAATATCCTTAAATTAAACTAATTAATAATAAAACTTATCGAGGCGTGTTTCATATTTTATATTAAGAAAGCGAAATTTTCCAAACTACGGTAAAACTTGAAGATTGGCAGTATTGGCACCAATGCATCTATCAAACGCGTGCTTTCTTGACGAAGGTCGAACGTTGATGCGACGGGTTCATTTATTACATCTCTTTCTATTATACTGCCTACCGGCTCTCTCGCTTGCTTCCACTCGTACAAAAGCACTGCTTTTGCTTTACATAAGAGGCCATTGTATAGGAAGATCGTTGCTTTAAAAAGTTTCTTACGGATGGCTTATACAGGGTTCTAGTTTACGATATAATAAGCAAAGAATGCGTTCGTGGAAATGATATAGGATTCATTTTTTGGTCCTATATTATTATAATGTAGAGATAAATTGCCAAAGTTGGATAAAAACGGATAAAAACTAAAATACAAAAAAAATTCTGTCTGTTTGTTTTATTGTTCCCAGGGTAGGCAATGCTTTTTTGCCTATATTGTATGCACGCCACTGGATGTTTATGCACTCAAAATCTGCATCTAAAGCAACATACATCTTTCCAAAATTTCAAATCGATATTATTCCTTAACAAAATGCGAGCTGGTCATTAATCTCGTGGTCACCCGGTATTTTGCGGATGTTTTAACTTTTTCGTATTATGACACTTTTAAATTCAGGACATGTCGTTAGCTGTAGTAATGGAGAAAGCTATTAACCAACAACTCCTAAAGTATCTGGAAGGGCTTAACATTATCAGCGACCATCAATACGGTTTTCGTAAGTCCAGATCAACAGGTGACCTTCTGGCATATGTCACCCATCTTTGGAGCAACACCATCGAACATCATGGAGAATCCCGGGCTGTTGCATTGGACATCTCTAGGGCTTTTGATCGTGTTTGGCACGATGGGCTTCTAAGTAAATTGCGATCCTACGGTATGCCTAATGGATTCTGTTTATGGTTAACCAGCTTCCTTAAGAACCGTTCTCTGCAAGTGGCGATTGACGGGTTTCTTTCAGACACCTTCACCATCAATGCCGGTGTTCCTCAAGGGTCCATATTGTCGCCTACCCTCTTTTTACTGTATATTAACGACCTTCTAGTGAAAACCCAAAATCCAATTTATAGCTTTGCTGATGACAGCACACTTGTCTCATCTTTTACCTTGACTCCCCAAACATCCGCTGCCGACGCACATCTTCGCAGGCAGCATGAAGTATTGCGCCTCAACAAAGACCTGGACGAAATTTTGGCTTGGGGTGACAGTAACCAAGTCGAATTTAATGCTAAAAAAACTCAGGCAGCAGTCTTCTCCAAAAAGGTTAACATTGCAGAACCGGATATAGTCATGGCAGGACACGCAATTCCCCTGGCACCGTCTATTAATTTGCTGGGGGTCAATCTGGGAGGTAATATGTCTTGGCATGATCACGTTGCCGCAATTGCCAAGGCAGCTGCACAGAAACTTGGTGTACTTTTCCGCACCAAAAGGTTGTACACACCTCATCAACTTTTGACACTCTACAAAGCCCAGATTCGACCATCATTAGAATATTGCTCTCATGTCTGGAGCTCTGCACCCAAGCACACCCTTCGGCTACTGGATTCCATTCAAAGGAGAGCCATTCGTCTGATCGGCGACCCCGAGCTGACCAAGACCCTCGATAGCCTGGAGCATCGAAGACAGGTTGGTGATTTGGCTCTCTTTTACAGATATTTCCATGGCAGGTGTTCGACTGACATTACCCACTTGATTCCACCTAGGGCAATGCAAAACAGAAATACACGGCGAACCGCTGCCGCTCATCCATATGTTGTTCAGCTTAGTACTCCTCGAACTTCATTGTTCAAGAATTCTTTCATCTGGAGAACGTCATCTTTGTGGAATGATCTTCCTGAGGTCGTGTTTCCCAATGAATACAATCTTCAAAGTTTCAAGACCAACGTTAATCGCTTTTTTCGCACTCGCACCGCTCCCAGAGCGCCTTAAAGGATTTTTCCTACAGTGCAGGTGTTTTATCATAAAAAAAAAAAAAATACATCTTTCCAAAATTTCAAATCAATATTATTCCTTAACAAAATGCGAGCTGGTCATTAATCTCGTGGTCACCCGGTATTTTGCGGATGTTTTAACTTTTTCGTATTATGACACTTTTAAATTCAGGACATGTCGTTAGCTGTTAAATAAATATAAGAAATAATTTAGCTTCATAAGTTGCTGATATTCTTACATTAAGCCGTGTCACAAGTTTTTTCCAAAGCATATTGACAACTTACCGAACATAACCCTGTTATGTGTTTTATATAAATGAGATCGTATCGCTTTTGGATCAAATACTTTTGACATTTAAGTGCCAAATTTGGCTGTTTGACCCTTAAAAAACTGGTCGCATCAAGATATGGCCTAATAACTTTGATTTATAGGCACCACGTTTCACTCAAACTAATGAATTTTTATTAAGTTTACTTTTTATTGTTGATTTTTTTTATTTAAGAAGGTGCTTGGCCCCTATAGTTACGTTATTTTCATCCACCGTTTTATGCCCACACTGAGAAAAATGAATTATAGCCATTATAAGAATTCTTGTGGCCATTATAAGAATATTTAATACTATTTGGGACAGCAATACGAGCTAATACCAGTTATACCCCAGATATTGCTAGGGCCAGTGCATAAGGATAACTAAAATATGTTATACTGTTTATATGACACGGATGGTAACCATGAAGGTTTCTTCCATAGCGACTATAAAACATACTTCTATGGGTATACACATTAGTTAAAAACGATTATACTGTTTATATGAAACCAATTATAACCATAATGGTTTGTTCTATAGCGACTATAAAACGCTTTATAACCAGTAAACACAGTTGAAAAAGAGTATAATCCAGTTTTATAACCCGTATAAAATTGATTAGCTGCCAATATAAAACGTTTTTATAACTGTTTGCCGATTCAAATTTTGCGCTTGCGCATTCCCAGTATTAATTTTTTTTAAATATATCGATCACTTATCTCTTTACGCAAACTCCAAGCAACAAGCGAAATTTTGGATGATTGTATGTTTTAAGACCAAAAAATAATAAAGGTAAAGAAATGATATTTTACTATATTTATATTGGTATTGACAAATTTTATTTTTTGATTTTACCATGTAACTACTGCTGTTTTTCGCTTTAAAACATGTGCAATCGTACACTCAGAATTTAAAACATTTTAAAGGTATTTATAAAAAAAAACAAATAAGGGTATTTACCCTCAACACTTTCTAATCAAGAAACAACGAAAAATCTGAGATCATAAACACAGCTCTTAGGTTACAAAATACTGATAATTTTACACCACCACAAATAAAGCTTAATAATAACCTCACAACACTGTTCACAAGAAACAACAAACATCTGAGACAACCCGCACAGCCGAACAAATGCAAATGGCATCGTAAAACACGTCTTGATATGTCGCAGTCACCCCCACTTTTGCCAATTAAAAGTATGGTGCATAAGGGTAAATCAATGTTTAATATTAAATAATAATTTAATTAATACCCCCAAAAAAGCGTTTTATTGTTGGTATAATCTTTATGTTGTATAAAACCATTTTTATTTCCAAAAAGAATGTTTTATTAAAATACATTCTTACAATTCTGGGCTTATATTCATAATTATTTCGTTTTATTGTCGGTATAAATAAAGATATATAGTAATTCTGTATGCTGTTCGTTAGTCAACTTTTTTGCTATAGTAATAGATTGTTTAATAGTGATTATTAACAATGTTGCTACTGGTATAAGACTATTCTTAACAATTCTGTTTAATTAGTCGATTTTGCTCTGTGCAGTTGTAGAACTTTGGCTCGACGCTAAGCCTCTTTTCCAATTTTGTAGTTGCACTGAAGCATAACTGGGATGGTTTTAATGAAAATTATCTTGCTGTTAGTGTTAATTTAAGATTGATATCGCCGGAAAAAGTTTTAAATAAATAAATAGGTTAGCCAATAGGTTTGTATTAATTCATTGAAAAATATTCCGCCATTCATATCTACAACAATAATTTCAAATGTTACCAGACATTGACATTGTAAAGAATGACAAGAAAATTTGATAGTATTCGTGGAATTAGTTCCGCACGAATCATGTCCTTATAAGAAAAAAAATAATGTATATAAATCGGGCATACTTATGGACCATTTAATGAACTGCATCCTTCCAGCCCAACACATTATTTAATCCAACATCGGTATTCAACACAATTAATTTGTAACAACTTTTATCTACTTTCATTTAGTAATATGAATTTTACAATTCTGTAAATCATTTTGCAAGGGAATATATAATGCCTTTACAGCACTAGTGTTGTAATAAAAAAAAGGTTTTATTAAAATTTTGCTGTTAAATAAAACCACACTTTTTAGAAGAATGATTTATTATTAACAATTATAAAATTAATTTCCAATTATTAACTAAAATATAACACTTAAGGTTTATTATAAACATTAATAATACACTTTTTACAGTTAGAAATTTGTATACCAAAAGTGGATGTGATGGAGCCCTTGACGTTCGAATTTTCAATCATTAAATCCGTGTCTGACCCCATGATCTTCTTTGCTATTTGTTTCTTATTTTCTAAAGAATTCTCAACGTAGCCTTCTGCCGTAGAAGAGGATTTCCAGCCCCCATGACGCTTTAACATCTGCATATCTGCACCACCATCAACTAGAATGGTGGCTGAGGACCTCCGAAAACAATGTCCACTGTATCTTGCAATCTTTTTTGGTATACTTCCAAAACTATTAATTCCGACAGGCTGGGAGGGGCATTTTACCCTTTTTCATAGAATACAAAAAACCGCCTGTGAGTTGCATTAAGAGGACGAAGTTTAGCATACTTTCGAAAAATACTTAAACAGTTGACACCTGTCACATTTCCTTCTGTTATAACAAATTCTCGCATAATTTTGGTTTTCAAGAATAGAATCACAACTTTTATATACGAATCATTGTGTTCCATATGATCCAACATTAACTTAGTTAGTACTAAGAAACTTACTTCCTTTGTGAAAACTTTGGACTTTTTGGCCTTGTAACCCTCTGAACTTCTTTTCAAAAATGCGATTAGTTGAGAAAATTTGCTTATATCTTGATTTTTCTTTGAAATCATAGTTCTCAAAATTAAGTAGTGAGTCCATAGTGTAGATGGTTTCTGTGCGTTGCTTTACGGAAAAATAACCCAAAAGGATTTTCTCAGACACCTCCTTTATTTTGTTAGCTTTGCACCAATCTTCAATTTGATAAACGCTTTTTATATTTTTGAATTTGTTTGACAAAGTTTCGACAGTAACCATGCGAAACAGTAACTATGCGAAAGGTAACATAAAAAACTTGATTAGTAAACTTAATAGCAGGTGCATTTTTATTTTTTAAAATGCCTTTTGCCAAATATTTTTATTCATAGATGAAAGTAGATAAAATTTTGTACAATATTCTTGTTGTAAATTCATATTACTACACTCGATGTTTTATTAAACTCGGCTGACGCCTCGTTTGACAACTTTAACATCTCGTGTTGTAATATGAATCTTTACAACACTTATATAGTAAATAACTAATATGGTCGATAAAGTTTAGAGTAAATGGAAAAAAAAGACTACGACACCCCAAAAAAAAATAAGCCAGAGTTTCTTGTAAGGTATAAATTAGAAATTGAACAGAATATTACATAATATTTAATTTTTTGACTGAGAATGTTTATTTTGTCACTTTATCAATATTGAACTATGTATAAATACTTGCACAAATTTATTCTACATGCATTACTACTTGTAACGATAAGTTCATGCAATCTAATATTTTGTAAGACTTCCCGTCTTGCTGTTTCTCCAAATTGGATTTCTGCCTGTTAATTCGATTTTATGTGACCTGAGCCGATTCTGTCCGTTGCACTTTGTTCAACACGTCACCGTTAATTCTCGTTTTGGATTTTAACCGATTTAGGGATATAAACTAAATACAACTGGGAAAGTGAAATTTAAAACCTGAGGCCACGGAAAAGAAAAAATATTGGATTAAAGTTGTTTGACATAACTGTTGTTAGTTTGTATCGAGTTTAAAGTTTTATAATAAGATTTTTCATATTCAATTTTTTTTTTAATGTATCAAAGCGGGGGATGACTTAGAGTATTATTTCTTTATAATTACTTCCAGATCGATGATCGATAAAACCCAAAAAGAAGAGGCCCATGCAAACACTACTTAATAACATAAAATTAATATTTAAACAAAAAAAAACGCTAAAAAAGCATTTGGGGCAATTTTCGAAGAAATAAAAGCTATTCATGGCATTCTTAAACTTCCAGTTTCCGTTTCACGCAGAGCTTCCAAACAGAAAAAATCAGTCGAATTTTGAAACGAACAACCCTGAAAATTATTTTCGCCTTGCTAGAAAACGTTATGCAAGACTTAGATTTTCGATTCAGTTCTGAGTTGATTAACATTGAATTGAACACTTTAGGTTTTAACAACGGCTTCAAAAAATCAGTAGCTGAATTGGTAACTGCAAAAACGGATATTTCAAATTAAAAAAAAAATTACGGGTGAAAACTCTGGATTCATTTTCATAAGACTGAATGCAGAAATTGAATTATGGACGAAAAATGGAAAGGCATTCCTGTCGAAGGTATCCCAAGTTCAGCCATAAGCGCTTTACAGCAGTATAATAATTTTATTTACCCTACAACTAGCGTAGCTTTGTCTTTGTCGGCGGTACTGACAGTTAGTGTTTCCAGTACAGAGCGTAGTTTTTCCTTTTTAAATAGACTATAGACCTGGCTTAGATCAACTACTCACCAAGAAAGATTGGTTGGATTGGCGCTTATGAATATAAACAGAAATCTTAAAATCGATCCCGAAAAGGTAATTCATAGATTTTCAAAGGGCAAAACACGAAGATTACCTTTTGTGTTGTAAATATATTTAAGTAAGTTTTGTTTTTGTTCCAAAATGTTTGAAATAACCAATAATTATTTAGTTGTAGGTTATTCTTGTCTGTTGTCTTAAATACTATTCTGTTGAAAATATTTTCAGCTCGGTTTTGAGTGATTAAAAATAAATATATTTTGTTTTAATCCTTTACATTTTTTCTTCTAGCCTAGCCCAATCCTTTCCTTTCATTACCCCTCCCAAAGGAATTGTTACGCGTCGCCACTGGGTTAGGTTAGGCAGAATGGCTATTACAAAAAAATGGTGGCGAGGACTAGCAAATTAGGCCGGTTTAGGCTTACAAAAAATAAAATTTAAACGAAATCCGTCACTGTTCTTTACACATCAGTTAATCAATAACACCCAAGCAATCGTGCCGCAGTACTTACCGGAAACCTGCGCTCAGCTTGTGTTTCCTGCGTTCTCTGGAATATTTCCTGCAAAAAACAAAAGAGCGTGTTACAAGAATTGCATTTGAAATGACGTGGGACAATATTTTTAATATGCAGCAGATAGCAACTTTATGCATATATCAACACTATACAGGGTGATTCACGTTGAGTGGCCTATTAGAAGATCTCGGAAACGAGTTAACTTACCTTTCTAAAAATTTGATAGCAGGCATAGTTGGCTTTGAGCTTTTAAAACATTATATTTTGACGTTCTTATTACTTCCGGTTATACCGGAAGTTAATACCAACTTTGATATTTTAAATGGAACACCCTGTATGTTTTAGCATTTTTAATTACCTTATTAAAATCTAAATAACTTTTGTTAATAACAATCTATTCCTATCTCTAACCGTTTTTGAGATATAAATTATAAATTTTTTTGTGTAAAAACGCTTCGAGAAGAAAGTTTAGTAACTCTGAAACTAATAAAGGTAAACATTTAAAATTTTGTAAGCTTTTAAGTAATACATAGATATTTAGTTTAAATTACTTAGGTTTCACGTTTTTTATACAAGAAGTTCTTAAAATTGTGCCAATGTTTCCATTTAAATAAATGTGCATAAGTCAATTTTTGCAAATGGAACACCATATTTTTTAGCTTAATAACGTGTAGAGAATTAAATTTCCTATCTAAATGCCTAATATGTTACAATCCACATTTTTAGTCGTTTTGGAATTATGAGCGATTTAATTAAAAAATCTTAAAATTTCTGTTTGTGTTATTGCGACATTTTTTTTGAAAAGAAGGCTTCGACTGGGATTTGTGTTTTAAAATTATTTTGGTCAAAGCCTACTTTACAAATTGGCAACAAAGATCAAAGTCAAACAAAAATCCTAGTCGAAGCCTTCTTTTCAAAAAAAATGTCGCTTTAAACAAACAGAAATTTTAAGATTTTTTAATTAATTTGCTCATAATTCCAAAATGACTCAAAATGTGGGTTGTAACATATTAGGCATTTAAATAGGAAATTTAATTCTTTACACGTTAGTAAGCTAAAAAATATGGTGTTCCATTTGCAAGAATTGACTTATGCACATTTATTTAAATGGAAACATTGGCACAATTTTAAGAACTCCCTGTATAAAAAACGTCAAACCTAAATAATTTAAACTAAAGATCTATGTTTTACTTAAAAGCTTACAAAATTTTAAATGTTTACCTTTATTATTTTCAGAGTAACTAAACTTTCTTCTCGAAGCGTTTTTACACAAAAAAATCCTTTTATAATTCATATCTCAAAAACGATTAGAGATAGGAATACATTATTATTAACAAAAGTTATTTAGATTTTAATAAGGTAATCAAAAATGCTAAAATATACAGGGTGTTTCATTTAAAATAGCAAAGTTGGCATTAGCTTCCGGTATAACCGAAAGTAAAAAAACGTCAAAATATAATGTTTTAAAAGCTCAAAGCCAATTATGCCAGCTATCAAATTTTTAGAAAGATAAGCTTACTCGTTTTCGAGATCTTCTAATAGGCCACTCAACGTGAATCACCCTGTATTAGTAAATAATTTCTATCCTAGTATAGATTATTAAGAACACTGTACGCTAAGATGAGATGAAATCCTAATTTATGTAAGGAGTGTTGTAGCATATTACGCGCGAATAGAAAAGTCAAAGTTCCATGAAGACCTAATTGTATTACAACTCGAATTACGTACTGGGCGCCCAATGAGTACATTTCAAGGGGGAGCAGCCTGGGCGCCCCAGCCTTACAAAACGGGTGTATTTTTTTATTTTGAGCTTTGAAAATTAAAGGTCGCATGAATTCAGTATTTTAGAAGTCACTTTTAAGAGTAGGAAAGTTTTTAGAGCCGGAATATGCTCGTTTTGTTTTTAGAAATCACCTATTTTTATAGCCCCCTCCTCCAGCCAAATCCTGGATCCGCCACTGGGGGCAACTGAACTGTAAAACTTCTCTTCCAGATGAGTTTGAAAAAAAAGCCCCCGCCGTTCTTGTCGAAAGTGAGTTTAAATAAAAAGACCTCGTCACTTATCATTTTATGACAAGTAAATTGTCGTAAGTAAGTAAAAAGTTGTCGCTATCATGTATCTGAGCCTTTTCCAGATCGGCTAACTTAAGTTATGTTTCTACAGCAATCATGGACTAGCAAGCGCGCTTCCGATTGGTTTAAAACAGTTTAGAAATAAATGCCTTACATCGCTATGATACAGAATCGGACCATATAATATTATATTTCTTTTTAACAGTACCATGCAGTATCCGAGTAGTTATGTATGTATGTAATCAAAAATAGATTATCTTCTCTAATAGCTGTATAATTTTCTTCTTTACTCATTCAACCGTTGTTCGAGTATCGTGACTAGCCGAGATCACTTACCGTCGTGCCTGTACTTTGTTTCTTTACTTTTTTTTCTTTTGTGTTGAAGTTCTTTCACTCGGAGCTAATTAACAATCTGCGAACCAATATATTGGGGTCATTTTGAGCTAACATGGAATCCGCCTCCTTTTGTTTTAAAGTATTCTCCACTATCGAGTTCGAGGAAAAAAATATAGGCCAATGAAAACCCTTAAATTAATATTTAATTTTATTATATTGTTAAAAATATTTCTTTCCACCGAAAATAACTTTCGCACACAGTGACGTAGCCAGAAAATATGCTCAGTGGGCGTAAGTAGGACATTTTTTTTTCTGGAGAGAGGGACAGTTGGGAGTAGTGTAGTAGGCTAAAAAGCGAAACATTTTCGGGGCCACGCCCAAAGTTTGATTAAAATTCACGTAACTACAATCAATTTTGAAAATTAAATTATTACCTCTCCCCCTCTGCATGGTTGGATTAAATTTGTTTTGTAAATGTTTTTTTTTACTTTTTTTAAATATTCCTTATATTTTTGAAAAATATAAATATTGGTTTTAATCCAAAATTTTAACATAAGACGTATGTATGATTCTAACCAGCGTTTTTCGGGCTCGGTTTTTTTTTATTAAAAATATGGTAAACATCGCTCACCACGCCAAAATTGATGATTTTTCAGAAATCATGTATTTTAGGAGCGTAGATCTAAGGCAGCAAATGCTTAGGTTTTGAAATACTCCTTTTTAAATGCTATTTTATATATTCATAATAAAGCAGCATTGTCGTTTCTTCCCGCACTATTTTTTTATTATAAATTATCACACTTCTTCCATAAAAAATGTTTCAATCAAAATTTTTACTTTAATTTTTCTCTTTAAAAATAAATCCCTAATTGTTTTTATGGAAAAATATTTTATTCCATTGGGTTATATTTTTGTTGATTTAAAATAGCTCTAATAAAGGGGGAACGGAACAGATAAGTATATAATAGATAAATACTATAAAATATAATTATATTTACTCGTTTTCCTTTAAAACTGCACCATAAATCAATAACTAAAACGATATGCGTCTGGAACCTTAATCTCTATAGAAAACGGGACTTTTAGAAAGAAAAGTTTTAAAACTAAACGATTCCTACAAGACCTTTGTAATCTAAGCCAAGAATACATTATTTAAAAATTTAAATTAAGAGTCCAAGCGTGAGACGAAAAATTAGGTTGCAATTAGACTTTTAGACCCGAGCTCCGAGGCTCGGGGGGGCTGCAGCCCAGCAGCCCCCTCCCCCTAAATACGCCACTGTTCACACACCAACATAGATACTACCTTTCCATTGGTGAAAATAAAAATTCAATAATCTTGCCTAGTTTTTCGTAATTCGGGTCAAAAAGAGTAGCAATGGCAAATTTTAACACGGATCCACTTAAAGAGGGAGAGGCCATCTTACCGTTATATTTATAGGTGTTAATCGAACAACGGTCAGCTTTTTATTTTAATTAGATGAAGATAACATAACCCAGTCAATTAAGAGTAGTGATTCGTATCGTCCAATAGTAGTTACCTCCGCTATCATTTTTCGATAGTCTATTGGAGTGCTGGAAAAAAATCGGATTATTTTAATAACCGAGTACTCCGTAGTCGAGTGAATTTAATAATCAAATGATTTTTTAATTGAATTATCGATGCTTATTACAACCGATTCCGCGTGATGATTTCCAGTGACGATTCCGACTGATGATTCAAAGTGAGGATTCTGAGTGATAAAATAGTGGAATTTAGTGTTTAGTTAAATTCCACTATTTCATTTATTAATTTCTTACACGGCTTTTACGGATTAGTGCTGCACACCAGTGGGCGACTGGAGCGCGATCTAGATATAGATAGATAGATAGATAGATAGAAACGTCTTTATTTTTGACTCGGCGAAGGTCAGCTTGCTGTTTGCTTAACCGAGCATGTATGATAAATTTACAAAAGTTAAGTTTTACAAAATGAGACAAAATTGCTAAGTTATATTAAGTACCTAATCTAGTGTAGAAACTTAAATATTGACAACTTAAACTAATGATATATTTACATAATATTGATCTTATACATATTCAAGCATAATTACCCAGCAAAAAACTGCGATAATTGGTCCTAAAGGAGTTTAAACTTAGGTTGACAAATTTGGTGAAAATATCAGTATTAAAGATTTTAGGAGCTATATAAGAAAAACTGCGTTGAAAGAGGGCAGTTCGATGTTTCGGTACATTTAAAAGACCATTATAACGGGTTGTACGATTATGTGTAGAATGCCGGAAATGAAGCTTTTCACGTAGGTATTGGGGTACACCACTCACAAGCAGACGATACAAAAAACAAGAAAAATGTAGTCTTTGTCGATCGACCATTTTAAGCCATTTTAACTCAGGCAATTTATAGCTAACATGTTCTCTTGCACGCAGTCCATAAACAAAGCGAATGCAAGAGTTCTGAACCTTTTGCAGTCTAGTCTTGCACTGCAAATCCAAACAGGGGCCGTACACGAAGTTACAATAGTTAGCGTGAGATAAAACAAGAGTTTCACACAGTTCCTTTTTTAATTGAGGTCGTAAGATGTGTTTATTTTTGTATAAGTTTCTGAGTGAAAAATACGATTTTTGAATAACTGTACCTACCTGACTTCTAAACCGAAGCTTGCTATCAAAAATGACCCCCAAGTTTTTATATTCCTGCACAACGGGTAATACTGTATCGGCCATAACTATATCCATGTTGTCTGCTGCCCATTGGCTATCAGGTCCAAAATAAATTATTGCAGATTTTTTAGGATTCAACTTTAGACCATTGCTCTGAGAATAGTCACAAATCGATCTCAGGCACTGGGTAAGATTACTCTTTGCTTCAACAGCAGTGGCTTTACTAAAACTGGTGCGCAGTTGCGTGTCATCGGCATATCTCTGCAAATCGCAACCCTTAACAAACTCGTTAATATCGATTGTATAAATTACGAAAAGTAGCGGCCCCAAGATCGAACCCTGTGGTACACCCATACGCACTGCTCTAGAGGCGGATCGACGGCCTTCCAGAGACACGAATTGGGATCTATCCGTCAAATAGTCTTTAAAGAAATTTACCGAAGATTCCGAGAAGCCAAATGAGCGAAGCTTAGCACAAAGAAGCCGATGGTTAAGTGTATCGAATGCTTTACTATAGTCAAGCAATACCAGTGCCGAAGTCTCACCCCTATCAGCCGCCCCAATGATATCGTCCAAGACCTTCAACAAGACCGATGCAGTGCTATAACCTTTACGAAAGCCAGACTGAGATGAAGGAAGCAGATTATTTTCAGTAAAGTACTTAATTGTCTGTTCGTAAATGACTTTTTCGAACACCTTGGACAGAACAGATAATAAACTAATAGGTCTCAATTCCGACACTTCAGTTGGATTATTTGTCTTTGGCAGAGGCACGACCATGGCGACCTTCCAGCGAGAAGGGAACATAGAATTGGTTATACACATGTTGAAGATGTGAACTAAGTATGGTACGATAACTGGACAACATAGCCTAACCATTTCAAGAGACAGACAATCCGCCCCTGATGCATTTGATCTCTGATGGACTATGGCATTTACGACTTCGGCATCAGACACCGGCGAGAGGTTAAACCTATAGTTGGTACGAATATTCTTATGAGCTTCAACAAATTCGTTGCTAACAGTTGGTGCTATGTTAATTACTGATTCTATAAAAAAATTGTTAATATTTTCAGGATTTTTTAAATTACTCGGCAAGCCTACATTGTTTTTATTCTTACTATATACATTCAAATTGTTTAATGCGCGCCAAAGATCTTTTTTATTATTATTACTTGCAACAAAATTAAGATAGGCCTTTTTTTCATCTCGGACAGCACGGGTAAATAGGTTTCTCATCTCCTTATAAGCATCCCAGTCCTGAATAGTCTTGGTTTTTTTGTACTTCGACATCAATTTGTTCCGTTCTTTTTTCATGATTTTTAGGACGTCGGTAAACCAAGGAGCTTTAGGCTTTGTAACTCGGACCCTGCGTAAAGGAGCATGACGATCAAATAACCGTAATATATTTTCAGTAAGTAAGTCGACCTTTTTATGCAAGCATTGTTCATTATAGATTTCAGCCCAGTTAGTATTTATCAGGTCCGAGTTGAATAGATCGATGTCAAATTGTTTAAAACTCCGAAACTCCACCATTTTTGGTGGCCTAACAGGGGCCCTGCAATTTATTTTACAAAAAGTAAGTTGATGATCTGTAACATCGTGCATATCGACATGCACGACTTCTCCATCTAGCAGATCTCCGTTGGATAATATAATTAGGTCAATAAGGCTACTCTGTCTACCACAATAGCGTGTCGGGGCTTTAACAACCTGGGAAAGTGAATAGGAACTGAGGAAAGCATCAAACATGTTCACGGAATTATTACAGGTCAAAAGATTGATGTTCATATCACCCATTATAATGACTTCATCAGATAGAGGCATCATGGAAGACATCGCACTCTCCAAATGATCAAACCCATCTATCAAATTACCCTTGGGTGGGCGATACAGTACACCTAACCCGAGATTTATGCCGCATACTTTAGTAGTCAGCCACAGCTGCTCAATATTGTCATTACTTACCCCAACATCTACGTTACTGACCGGCAAATCATTTCTAATATAAACTCCGACACCCCCCCCTCGCGAGCCTCGATCCGCTCTAAAAAAATTGAAACCATCGATAGATAGTACACAATTAGGATTATTAGGCGAAAGCCATGTTTCCGAAACTCCCAAAATATCCAATTTTAATTTTAAAATAAGGTCTCTTAAACTGTTTTTGCTAGGTATAAGCGAGCGTATGTTTACATGTCCTATTTTTAAATTATTTATGTTTGGCTTCATTTTGTTATTGTTAATAAAACCTGTAAAAACTGATATTACCTACAACAATAGAATTAATGATAACTATTCTAAATGTATACAATAAAAAATAATAAGCAGATACACCTGTTTACGATAAGAGTTCATTCAAATCAGATTCGTTTTTTATGTGAATGGGTTTGTCATCATCTTTTTTGCGGGCCAATACCTTGCCGTAACGATGCCATACATACTTGTAGCCTTTTTCCTTGAGACCTTTGGCCCTCTTAAAAAGATTATACATTTCTTTAGTCAACTCTTCGTCGATAAATATTGGGTCTTGAGAGGTACCTAGACCACATAGTGCAGGGGTAATCCTCCCCTTTCTTGAGCGCGCAGTTAGGATGCGTTCTTTAATATCCGTGTCCTTAAAAGTCACCGTGACCTTGATGCCCTGTGGAGTATTAAATTGACGAATGGCATCAATGTCATTGGCTGTAATAGGAACATTCAAAGAAGTACAGAGGTTTATCAAATCAGCTGTAGAAGCCCTGTTGTCTGCGTCATTTAGTGGAAGTCCAGAAATACATAAGTTTTGCTTAATCTTACTCGAGTTTTGACTACATATCATGTTTTCTAGTTTTTGCACCTTTTCCTTCAGAACAAGATTATCTTTAGATATTTCAGCAAACATTTCCGACATAATCTTATTGCGCCTTCTTTCTTCCTCATATTTTTCATTTATGAAGTCCATTGCCCTTTTAACATCTTTTACTTCACTTTGAAGTTCTCGGATCATATTTTTTAACTCAATCATATCATCCCCATTAGATCTGGAACTGGAGGGTGAGATGAACAATGATGAGCGCCGTTTAGCATTAACTTGTGCGTCGCAATCCCCACAAGTCCAAGAAGTTTTCTCGGACTGCATAAGCCGTGCATCCACTTCTGAAACGTTTCCACATTCGAGGTGAAAATAACCACTGCATCGACCACATTGCAGTTTGATGCGCTTACCAATGTTTTTATGACAAAGCCTACATACTTTACTAGCCATTTCGGTTTCTTAACAGTTCAGATGTTTCAGCTCTGTTGGCAACACCGCTGAATTTGTAGCCAAGAATAGCAAGGCCTTCCTAGGGTCCAAAGTTCAAAACAGTTTGCACGAGGTACAAATAGTGCTTATTTTAGCCAAATATCCGGTAGGTACTCATAGGATAAACTCACCAGTAGCTCAGCATACCGCTCAAAATTCTCATGAGTACATGTTGCCTTTTAATTTTCACTCTAACTTTCAAAAAACCTGTTTTCTAACGGAACAATGACCATTTAAACTTTCTTCCAACGTTGTCGTATGTACTAATGATATGAATCTATAAAACAGTAGAGATGTGTAGGAAAGCGCAAAAAATGTTTCCTATACTAGATGTGTAGATGGTGGTTCTTCGTGCTTTATTTATTTATAGTTCTATGTTTCTACGTTAGATGGCTATCTTTTGTATTGAGTTGATTCCAACAGATGGTGATACTAAGTTTACATCATATTTTTATTCGTAAAAATATCTTGAAAATATATATTTGCTGTAATGGGAATTGCTTACAGGTTATAGCTTTCTGATAAGTCCCAATAAGGACGAAACGCCTGTCATTGTATACCTATGCCCCAGGGAACCCATTACCTTTGGCGTCCCTGTGTACTTTAATGCAAAAGATAGACTAACTACTCTGTCCGCTGGCCGCTAAGTTTCTATTCTGAGTGACTGAATTCATTTATAAAGGTTGCCAACATCAAACAGCTTAGTCAACATCTACCTGGCCAAAAAATTAATTTTTCTAAAATAAATTATACTGATTACTAAGCCAGAAAAAACGTTAAAATATAATTTCTTCGGCGCTTGTGTAAACATTTCTCTATCCAGAAAACTACCCATATATTTAATATTTTTTTGTCGATGGACCTTCTCCCTGTATGACTTACATATCATGACGCAGGTGTAGAAAATTGGTTTTCCACTACTAACTTTAAAATCACTCATTATTGACCGATTATTAACTTAAGAAATTGTTTTTCTTTACCCCTTGCCAGAAACCTTTATTAGTTACCGTCGTTATTGACAACGGTCAATAATAGAGGCTTTTGGCAAAAACAATATAAAACAGGCAACTTGCCTTCTTTTTATTTAAAAAATATATGAAAACGTCATGTTTAGACAACCAGATATTCCAGCTTTCTTTGTTTGGCACCAGTCCTTAAATACTGAGTAGATTTTTAAATACAAAACCTAAGATTTTTGGGGTAGCAACTCATCATTAATTTATTGTGCTTCCACCCTCATTTCTGGAGGAGTGCACGTATCAGTAATGGTTTCTTTGCTCATTTTATCAAAAAGACTTGAATTTTTTTATGAATCGACAAATACTGACAACTAAGAATGCCATCTGATAAGATAAAAAAAATGCTGCAAATTTCAAAGCAAAGGTAATTTGACTGAAAAAACAGAAGCAACCCTAAGAAGGTATGTTAACTTTAAATAATAATTTAATGTTGTTAATGTGTTAGTAGTGGAAAAAATAATATATTTACCACGGTTTAGACAACTATTATTGCCCTCACGTCTTAAATCCCTCATCGCTGCGCACCTCGGGATTTAAAATCGACGCTCGGTCAATGATAGTATCTGTCTAGACCTTGGTCAATAATACAGGGTGATTCACGTTGAGTGGCCTATTAGAAGATCTCGAAAACGAGTAAACTTATCTTTCTAAAAATTTGATAGCAGGCATTTTTATTACATCCGGTTATACCGGAAGTTAATGCCAACTTTGCTATTTCAAATGGAACACCCTGTATTTTTTAGCATTTTTGATTACCTTATTAAAATCTAAATAACCTTTGTTAATAATAATCTATTCCTATCTCTAACCGTTTTTGAGATATGAATTATAAAAGGATTTTTTTGTGTCAAAACGCTCCGAGAAGAAAGTTTAGTAACTCTGAAACTAATAAAGGTAAACATTTAAAATTTTGTAAGCTTTCAAGTAATACATAGATCTTTAGTTTAAATTACTTAGGTTTCACGTTTTTTATACAGGGAGTTCTTAAAATTGTGCCAATGTCTTCATTTAAATAAATGTGCAAAAGTCAATTTTTGCAAATGGGACACCCTATTTTTTAGCTTACTAACGCGTAGAGAATTAAATTTCCTATCTAAATGCCTAATATGTTACAATCCACATTTTTAGTCGTTTTGGAATTATGAGCAATTTAAATAAAAAATCTTAAAATTTATGTTTGTGTTAATGCGACATTATTTTTGAAAATAAGGCTTCGACTGGGATTTTCATCGACTTTGAGCTTTGTTACCATTTGTTATTAAGTGCCTATTTTCGTTGCTTAGCTATTTCTGATTTTTTTAAATAAAATTATTTTAATAATTATTATTCGCCATTCTCAGATTACCAAGAATGAACGTAATTTAAAAAAAGTTAACTAGAATAAGACAACAGGGTTAAGATAAGTGTCAATTTTAAAATCATTTTGGTCAAAGCCTGCTTTACAAATTGGCAACAAAGCTCAAAGTCAAACGAAAATCTCAGTCGAAGCCTACTTTTCAAAAATAATGTCGCATTAAACAAACAGAAATTTTAAGATTTTTTATTTAAATGGCTCATAATTCCAAAACGACTAAATAAGTGGATTGTAACATATTAGGCATTTAGATAGGAAATTTAATTCTCTACGCGTTAGTAAGCTAAAAAATAGAGTGTTCCATCTGCAAAAATTGACTTTTGCACATTTATTTAAATAGAAACATTGGCACAATTTTAAGAACTCCCTGTATACAAAACGTAAAACCTAAGTAATTTAAACTAAAGATCTATGTATTACTTGAAATCTTACAAAATTTTAAATGTTTACCTTTATTAGTTTCAGAGTTACTAAACTTTCTTTTCGGAGCGTTTTTACACAAAAAAATCCTTTTATAATTCATATCTCAAAAACGGTTAGAGATAGAAATAGATTGTTATTAACTAAAGTTGTTTAGATTTTAATAAGGTAATCAAAAATGCTAAAATATACAGGATGTTCTATTTGAAATAGCAAAGTTGGCATTAACTTCCGGTATAACCAAAAGTAATAAAAACGTCAAAATATAATGTTTTAAAAGCTCAAAGCCAATTATGCCTGCTATCAAATTTTTAGAAATATAAGTTTACTCGTTTCTGAAATCTTCTAATAGGCCACTCAACGTGAATCATTATTTTTATATTCACTGCATCAAATATGCAATTTGTCAGTTACGTCCATTGGTAATGGGGACGACGCCGACGGCAATGGTTCAAAAATAAAATAAGTATGCTGTTTCTAGTTCTTTAACTATTCGATCGATAGGTCAATTATTGATAATGTGTCAATTAATTCCAATAAAAATATTTTAATAATCATTACTATAACAAATGAGTTTTAAATTAAAAACAATATGTAGTTATTTGGGTTATTCAGCGTTGTTCCACATAATACACCTAATTATTACATCTTATGTTTCTGATAGTTAATCTGACACGCAAAAATAATGAGTATAAAAAAAGATCATTACTCATGCCCACGATTGTGCTTTTACACGCACAATCTGCCCAGTGCGACTCGTATTTTTTTAAATTATATTTTTATATTTAAGAGTCATTGTTACGATTCCGTCACCATTATATTCTTTTGATGATTATTTCGTTTTCTTACATTTTTTTTAATAAGAACATCCGGCCAATGTTCCCCTAATCTTCTCCAAGTTTACCAGCTAGTAGCGAAATTATATCTATGTATATACCGGGTGTTTTACAGTGGATGGAACCTTAGACGTTTATGGAAAACGGGTTATACGTTTTCTTCAAAAATTTGGTTACTTAGATAAACAACCATGATCTATCGCTTTAAAATATCTTCAGGAATGCTTCTGCCCGAAACAGGTGATAACATCGTTATTTTAAATGAAATACCCGATATATTATATTATTTTATAATTTCTAATACAATCAAACTTATATTTTGTATTTTTTTTTTACGGTTCGCCGACTACGGAGGCCATCTTGAACCGGTCATCGACCATAAATGTGGTCTACCGACTGGGGAGTGTGAAACGGCACCTTGATCCTACGAGATATCCGATCTCATCCGGCCTGTCTGGCGTGAATAGGATGGCTATGTGTCGATTCATTTTACACTCTTCCCTGAGGCAAGAGCACGCCGTGTTCCCAAGCGGTCACCCGCCCAAGTACTAACCGCGCTCGACACAGCTTAACTTCGGTGATCTGCGGGAACCGGTGCTTAATATGTCGACAGGCCCTTGCCATTTATATTTTGTATAAAATGTCATATGTCTAAATTCAATTGTTTTTGAGATATTGACGTTTAAAATATGCCTTTTTCAGATTTTGACAGGCTGTAACATTGGAACGGCGCATCTTAGAGAAAAATGATTTGTACATTCCATATACACATATCTCAGTTTTATATTCTCCATCTAGAAGTTACAATTCCGGTTTAACATGTTAAGTCGTAAAAACATCATTCTTTTGGTTTAAAATGTTAAACCGGAAGTTGGTATTTTTGGATAGAGAATAAAAAACTAACAATTGAATTCAGACATATGACATTTTATATAAAATATACGTGGAATGGTATAGGGAATTAGAAAATAATATAATAAATGGGGTGTTTCATTTAAAATAACGATGTTGCCACCCGTTTCGGGCAGAAGCGGTAACGCCACATTGCTGAAAATATTTTAAAACGATAGACAATGGTTGTTTATCTGAGCAACCAAAGTTTTGAAAATAACGTATCACCCGGTATTCACCAACGCTTAACATTCCATCCACCGTGAAACACCCTGTATATTAAATTAGATCAAAAACATTGCGTTGTCTTGATCCGAATCCTGGCCATGTTTATTAATGCGTTTTTAACAACTTTTTAAATTTAAAATACAGGAGAAGCACCAGAAAGTTATTGGTGACATTTGGCAAACCAACAAAATTCCTCTAAACCCTATTTCAAACGTAATTTACTCGGAATCCACACAAACAATTTTGTAAAAACCTGTTTCATATTCAGCGGCAAATATAATTATTTCCAGCGAATCGAGAATCCGGTTTCAGGTATCAGCCAGTGCGGATATTTTAGCGCCTGAAAAATCGATTAGCGGAATTTTGTTGGTTTGCAAAATGTCACCATTATTTTACTATTTTTAGGGTACGAGATATTGCTGATTTTCAAATTACGTAAAGATCGGTATACCTACGCTACTGAAGAATAAAATACACTTTAAAAATAAAGTATTAGGCGAAATTACGTAACAAAAAAAAAACATCCGCTGTCGGATATTGTACGCAGTTTTAGCTTAGGCCGTCTATCAAAAACTTACTTCCCGCCGCGGAGATAATTAAAAAGTTGTTAGGAGTGTTCCATGATTTGAATAATAAAATTATGGACTGTTTTTTTTTTCTCACGGCTTTAATAACATAAAGACAATAACCACGATGGTGCAGGTAATGTCTTCTTTTGTAACAAAAATTTTTACAAGACAATCGTGCGTAATTTATTAAGTACTTTAAGATGTAAGTAAACATTCCTTTAAATAAGGTTTGGTATATATCTATTATACGCCTATAACGCCGAAATTAATGATTTTTTTAAGAAGATATATTTTGGGGTGTAAACTACGAATTTGAAAACGATTTTTGTCGGATAAAGAACTAAACGTAAATAGAAACTGCAAACAGAAACGAAAAAAAAACTAGCAGTAAATAGTTAATATACAGTGTGTCCAAAAAAGTATGCAACATATGTAAAAGTTTTTTATTACCGATTTCTCAGAAAATTTTATTCTTGATAAAAGTTGGTGCATGCCTTGAAACTATAAATGCATATTTCACATTTCACCTGCGGCTAATAGTAAGGGAGCAAATGCCATTTTTTCGAAATTGCATTAAGAGTAAAGTACCTTAGTTATTAGAAATACAGCAAAATTTTATATGGAAGTGTTATTGCAAATTAAAAACATAGCTCAAATACGAAATTTGAGTTACGTACCTCAATTTTTATTTTATTTTTTCTAATCTCTAATTTCCTCTAAACGGTACGCCTCTGGTCGATTTTTCGTTTACGCAATTTTAATATATTTATCAAATAACTTAAACGTGGGTTTATAATAAAAATGCATTAAGTAGTTGCAAACTTTTAAAAACTTTTTAATGAACCGGGTCGGTTTAGATATAAGCGTGTTGCACGCCTACTTAAACACATTTTAGCCAACTTATGTTCGAAACTAAATTATAATAAAATTCAACCCTATTCATATGACTGGAAATAACTACTAATTTATTTGTCATTTTCACCCAGTACGCGTACGTCCAAAAACCTACTTTAAAAAAAATGCATATAAAATTAGAGATAAGAAAAAAAAATAAAAATTGAGACGTAACTCAAATTTCGTATTTGGGCTATGTTTTTAATTTGCAATAACACTTCCATATAAAATTTTGCTGTATTTCTAATAACTAAGGTACTTTACTCTTAATGCAATTTCTAAAAAATGACATTTGCTCCCTTACTATTAGCCGCGGGTGAAATGTGAAATATGCATTTATAGTTTCAAGGCATGCACCAACTTTTATCAGGAATAAAATTTTCTGAGAAATCGGTAATAAAAAACTTTTCCATATGTTGCATACTTTTTTGGACACACTGTATAATAAAAACTATTTACAAAAATATTTGTGCTTACGTACAACGTACAACCATTACAATGAGCGACTTTATTCCCCAATCTGTCAATTACTCCTCCATATCTTCGTTCTGATCGGCCCAGAACGAGAAGAGTGTGACCCTGTCTACTTTCCTTTCGTTTCTGTTTTTACAAATGGTCGTTAGCTTAGGAGAAACACTTGCTTTAGAGATTTTTTGGTTAAAAAGCAAAAGCGACTGGCTGAATAGCTGAACAGCTCAAGCCAAAACAAAAAAAAAAAAAAAAATATCTTCGTCCGGCGCTCCCGAGAAGAATAATTGTCACGTGACTGGCGTGATGCGTTTTCCAAAAATAACAAATATCAAATTGAAGAGAGCCAATCTTGCTCAAAGAAGAGAATACCTTATGCAAATTTAATATACTCATTTGGAGTTAAATCTCATTATATTAAAAAAAATCTATTAAACTTTATTGAAACATAAATGTGGATTAAACCAAAACCGACTATAACACGGGCCAACATTTAGTTAAAAAAAACTCTACCCAGAGTTTTTGAGGTCGCTGATTCCGATGCCGAGGTCGGCTAAGCTCTATAATGTCAGGTTCAAGGCCATTTGAAGGCCAACCTAAGAAAAGGTGGTTAAAAATTTGAAAAAAATTCATACTTAGGTTTTTGGGATCGCTGAGACTGATACATAAATAGTAAATACAGACTAACAAGCATTCGTATAAATTTTTTCCAATTTTTTTTCACCTCCTATTCTTACTCTAACCTTTAAACGACCTTGAACAATAGGTCGGATTTAGATTCAGCGACCACAAAAACCTATGTATGATTTTTTTTTAAATTTTCAACCACCTTTTCTTCTTTGTTTTACTCAAATTAACCTTGAAATGACCTCAAAATAGGCATATTATGTCTAATAGCATGTACACTATTTGTGATCACATAAAGGAGTTTAAGGGAATACAGAGTTTGCGCATTTCATATCATTTTGAAGACCATGTAAATAGTAAACAGGGCCGGTATGTGAGGGCTATAAATTACATGGCACGTAAAAGGCACTATATCAACCACAGTAGTTTATAAGAACACCCACATTGTCCTAAATAGTTTCTTTGCAATAAAAACAACACAATATAGGCAAGGGCCTGTCGACATATTAAGCACCGGTTCCTGCAGATCACCGAAGTTAAGCTGTGTCGAGCGCGGTTAGTACTTGGGCGGGTGACCGCTTGGGAACACGGCGTGCTCTTGCCTCAGGGAAGAGTGTAAAATGAATCGACACCTAGCCATCCTATTCACGCCGGACAGGCCTGATGAGATCGGATATCTCGTAGGATCAAGGTGCCGTTTCACACTCCCCAGTCAAAGATCACATTTGTGGTCGATGACCGGTTCAAGATGGCCTACGTAGTCGGCGAACCGTAAAAAAAAAACACAATACTTAAAAATTTCACAAAAATACACAAAAATAATCAGAAAAAATTAACAACCCAATTACAAAAGAAAAGAGGGCACAGAGCAATGATCGCACTGGCTATATCCAGAGGTTTTTTGTAGATCTGCTTACATCGTGCGCGATATGGAATCCACAGAAAAAAAAATGGTCAAAAATTGCTGTTTATAGTACAAATTGCGCATGCTCCTAATCCTCTTAACAATATACACAGAAGCACGGATTGGCGAAAGGTTGGGTGCACATATTGGCAATATATTGGTTATAATATGTGTAGCGACTAATTAGACGCAGGGACCTCCTGGTATAGATTTTTTCAACCACCTTTTCTTATTTTGACCTTCAAATGACCTCGAACCTGACGTGATAGAGCTTAACAGACCGACATCCACATATATACATACACTATATCGCCAATACAAGCAGCCGCATGAAGCAAGAATACACCCATCGTGCGATTCAAAATAACCTAAGTTGGGGGCCGTGGCGCTTGCACAGTAGGAATAAAATTAGGCAACCCACACAATTTCTAACAGAACGTAAACAGAACCCAAGGTCTCTTGAACAGAATCAGCTCGCCGTTATATTCTTATTAGTAGCCATCTTTTGTTTCGTTCATTCGTGTGTTGTTATAATTTCCAAGTTTTGGGTGTTAATATTTATAAAACATTTTTTTTTTGTTAGTTTGTAAGTTATAGTCGTTTCCATCTTTTTTACATTGTATTCGTTCGGATGTTCCGTGTGTGACTGTGGATATTATTTTTAAACTTTGGGTGCGAATTTAGGTATAAAACTGTACCAGACATTTTGTTATTGTTAGCGACTTGTGTCTCAAGATGGGTAGAAAAAGGTGCATAATCCTTTTTTGCACGAATCGCGGTTCAATACCAGGAATAAGGTATTTCAAGTATGTAAAATATTGGTTACTTAGTTTTTTTTTGACCATAAACTGTACACACCCGAACTAACGGGTGAATTTAAATAAAAGCTTGTAAAAATATTTCGAAAGTCGGCCCTATCAAATGTTTACATCAAGAAGCAAATTTCCGATCTGCGCAAACTCAACGGCCCCTGATAATCTGTTTACAGTGGTGTCATCATTGAATTATGGTATTAGCAATATAGTGTATGTATATATGTGCCGACATCCCAATCAACGACCCCAAAAAACCCTGGGTACCTGAATCCGGTGTTTTTTAAACTAAATGTTAGCCTGTGTAATTAGTCCAATATCTGTAATTAGGATTTAAATAAAGAATACGATACATCAACTTACACATTCTAAGTATAGAGCCATTCCTATTTAAACGCTCGCATCTTGTATACGTCAACAGCCGCATCCTGATTTATCACGAAGTCATCGAACAAGATTTTGTTTATTCACTTGCCCCCAGAAATAAATTTGCCCGCCAGTTTAGAACTTATTCATGACAATTAATAGTCTTTAAATGATGACAGTCTGTCGTAAAAGTTTTTTTTCTTAATGTCAATAAATGCCGGTCGGTACAGTGGTCGGCGACTGCTCGGCTCTTTGTTTAAGGTGTTGGATGGATTGTCGGTAATAAATCTACTCCTTTTCGTTGCTGTTGAATATTTTCTAGTCGCACATTGAAATTAGCCAGTTTTTGCTAACCAACAAAATCCCGCTATTCGATTTTTCAGATGGTAAAATCTCGGCAACCGCTGACTTCTGAAACCCGAATTTGGCTTCCTTAGAAACAATGATACTGGCAGCTCAATATGAAACATGTTTTTACCAAATTGTTTTTGTAGTTTTAGAGAAATTTGCCTTTGAAATATCGTTTAGCGGGATTTTTTTGATTGGCAAAACCTGACCTTTATCACGTTTACTCAAAAAATATCCTCCAAGAAGCGGTCTTCTTAACTAGGGCCAATTCATATTGATACATGATAATGCTAGCTCTCACACTGCAAATAGTAAATAAATACCTGGATGAGGTTGGACTGCGAAGATTGGAATGACCCGCATGTAGCCCGGATCTCTACCTCATAGAATATTTCTGGGATTAACTCAAAAAAGCTGTCGTTGTTATCGTTGTCATTTCGTGCCGCTACGAACCTAGCAAGATCTAAGCTTGGCACTAGCAATGGAATATCAGGCTATTTCTCAAGATACAGCTTTGTTCGAGGTAAGGATTTTGAACTGATTCAGGACTATTCGCATGCGCAGTTTAACTAATGGCGAGCGCGGATTACAAAATTCTTTAACTGCACATGCGAATAGTTCCAGTACAGAATCCTTACCGCGAACAAAGCTATTAACTAACTTTACTTATTCGATACCACGAAGACTAAGAGCTGTCATTGTTGCAAGAGGTGGACATACACGCTATTAAAAATTTTGTTTTTATTGTTGATAAATTACATTGGTTTCTTGAAATATAATAAATTTTTATTATATTAATTTTAAATTTGACAGAAAGCTTGACAAGCTAAATTTATGCCCGCGTTGTTTGTTTTCTTTTTACAGGTTCCATATTATTTTTTTTCATACTTATAGAAGCCATTTTTAATTCATAAATCATCAAAAATATTGAAAAGTTGCCACGACTAAAAATATTATTAAACCGCAAGTGACAAACATACGTTTCTTTTTAAATTTACGTGGGAATAAAAAAACGACGTTTGGTGCATCATAGACGTAAAAAAATATACATTATTTTTTTTCGTAGACAGACAAGTCTCAGACGTAAGGTCAACGTTCGTATAACATACAAAACCTGGACTATTATATATAAAAATATGAACTATTTTTATAGGGCCAAACAGTGTTGATCTCGTGACAGATTAAAACATTTTCGCATTTGAATGTTATCTTCAAAATGTTCTCACAATGAATAATTTATTCATCTATCACTTACATTTTGGCAAGTAGTATCCATACTTTAGTCATAAGAGTAAAAAAAACATATTGCCTGGGTGTCACTAGTTGCCGACTCTACTTATGTACAGGGTGAGTCAACGATAGAGTAAAGTTTATTTTCTCCTTTATCTTAAGAATTAGACAAAAATTCGAAATACAAAAGTTATAGAGACCATTGAGGTGCACATTTTAAAATTATGCTGTAGTATAGGGGTTGCCCAAAAAAATCTAGCGATAAATTGGGTTTTGTTTTTTTATTGAACACCCCATATATGTATTGTATTATTTTCTGATTACCCACAAAATTCTACGCTTATTTTGTTAATGTGATATGACCAAATCCAATAGTTCTTAAGATATTGACATTTAAAATATGTCATTTTCAGACTTTGGCAGGCTGTAACATTAGAACGGTTCATATTAGAGAAAAATGTTTTTGACCTCCCTACTTTAATTTTTTATTCTCTACCTAAAAGTTAGGTACAACTTCCGGTTTAACATGTTAAACGGTTAAAACAGGTTTTTTTGCTGGCACAAAAAGAACATTTTTTTATGAAAACCTAACGTCATAGTTTTATTTTCTGGTGCTATATTGTTAAAAAAAAAAATATTCCATATTTTTGTTTTGTGTGGAATTCCTGGGGGTTTCAACCACCTAACTATGATCAGAAAAACTGAACCATAGATTATTTTATCATTAAGAGTGAAGTCTAGTGATGCATTCGTCATTTAATTTTTTGAACAATATTTCTTATCCTTTTCGCTGTATTTAAAAAGCAGCCAAATAGCCGCACAGAGCAAAATCGACTAATTAAACAGAATTGTTAAGAATAGTCTTATACCAGTAGCAACATTTTTAATAATCACTATTAAACAGTCTATTACTATAGCAAAAAAGTTAACTAACGAACAGCATACAGAATTGCTACCTCTTTATTTATACGGACAATAAAACGAAATAATTATGGATATAAGCCCAGAATTGGAAGAATGTATTTTAATAAAACACTCTGATTGGAAATAAAAAAAGGTTTATATAACATAAAGATTATACCAACAATAAAACGCTTTTTTGGGGGTATTAGTTAAATTATTATCTGATATTAAACGTTTATTTACCCTTATGCAACATACTTTTAATTTGCAAGAGTGGGGGAGACTTCGACGTATCAAGACGTGTTTTACGATGCCATTTACATTTATTCGGCTGTGCGGGTTGTTTCAGATGTTTGTTGTTTTTTGTGAACAGTGTTGTGAGGTTATTGTTAAGCTTTATTTGTGGTGGTGTAAAATTATTAGTATTTTGTAACCTAAGAGCTGTGTTTATAACCTCAGATTTTTCGTTGTTTCTTGATTAGAAAGTGTTGAGGGTAAATACCCTTATTTGTTTTTTTTAGTTAATTAAATACGTTAAAAATGTTAACCTATTTTTATTATTTACTTTTTTTTATATTATCGGCCATTTATCTGTTTATTTTAAATTCTGGATATACGATTGCACATGTTTTAAAGCGAAAAATAGCAATAGTTACATGGTAAAATCAAAAAATGAAATTTGTTAATACAAATATAAATATAGTAAAATATCATTTCTTTACCTTTATTATTTTTTGGTCCTAAAACATACAATCATCCAAAATTTCGCTTGTTGCTTGGAGTTTGTGTAAAGAGATAAGAGATCGATAAATTTATAAAAAATTCATATTGGGAATGCGCAAGCGCAAAATTTGAATCGGCAAACAGTATAAAAACGTTTTATATTGGCAGCTAAACAATTTTAAACCGGATATAAAACTGGATTATACATATTATACATTTCTCAACTGTGTTTACTGGTTATATATGTTTTATAGTCGCTATGGAACAAACCTTCATGGTTACCATCCTTGTCATATAATCAGTATAACATAATTTACTTGTCCTTATGCACTGGTCCTAGCAAAATCTGGTGTATAACTGGTATTAGCTCGTATTGCTGTCCCAAATAGTATTAAATTTTCTTATAATGGCCATAAGAATTCTTATAATGGTTATAATTCATTTTTCTCAGTGCGTCCTTAAATAGCAGCTATCTAAAGTTTTGAACTAAAGAAATGTTGATTAATGAATTAATAAAAGTTTGAAGAAGTAGTCCATACTTGAAGTGAAGTTGCAAGTTAAATGGGGAGAAATAATACTCTAAGTCAACCTTCACTAGGATATATTTCAAGGAAAAAATATTATTTATCTCACTTATTTTCAATAGGAATTATGCTGCTCCTGAAGATGAACGTTTATACGTTCAAAACATGTAGAGAGTGAAATAAATATATTTTTTTCCTTGAAATATATCCTAGTAAAGGTTGACCTAGAGTAGTATCTCTCCCCATTGAATTAATAAAAGCAAAAAACGAAAATATATGAAATTTGTCCATTTTTCTTTTTCTGCTTTTATTTATTTAATAACTTGTTTAACTTTAAATTGTAGGTACAGGGACATTATTTTAGGTGTCTCACCCGATTGGCGACTTTGCTATCGACCACAATAAAAAAACAATTATGTATTTCCTAATAGCTTTTAGTGAAGAAGCCAAATTTGATGTTAAAAAAATCTATGTTTACAAATTTGACAGATACGACGCCATATTGGATTTTCTTAAATGGCAACCCTACGTTATAGTAAGCCAGCTGCATTCGCCTATTTGTTCCAACATTAAAAATGTATAATTATCAATATTTATTTTCAGCCGTTCCGGAGATACGAGGCTTCGAAGTTGGTGATTTTGTTATCATGGAATTAACAGAAGCTTTGAGATTAGAAACTCAATTTTTTCTGGAGATACGTAATTTTTTAAGGCGGAGCCACCCATGGGTTTGTCATATATGTGTCAGATGTCAAAAAATGACAGTTACAACGCCATTTTGAATTTTTTTAAATGGCGACCCACATTTATAACTACGTCAATGTATTGCATTTCGCGGTCCGATTTCAAAAATATATAGTTGTCGATATTTATTTCCAACACTTACGAAAATACGACCGCATCAAAAACTTTTTTTTTAATGGGGTTAGATACTTAAAAGACAATCGAACGATGCAGTTTTTGGCGGTCGTATTTCCATAAGGGTTGGAAATAAATATCGACAACTATATATTTTTGGAACCGGACCGCGAAATGCAATTCACTGACGTAGTTATAAATGTGGGTTGTCATTTAAAAAATTCAAAATGGCGTCGTATTTGTCATTTTTTGACATCTGACATATATGACAATAGCATGGGTGGCTCCGCCATACAAAATTACGTATCTCCAGAAAAAATTAAGTTTCTAATCTCAAATCTTCTGTTAATTCGATGATAACAAAATCACCAACTTCGAAGCCTCGTATCTCGGGAACGGCTGAAAATAAATATTGACAATTATACATTTTTAATGTTGGAACAAATAAGCGAATGCAGCTGGCTTACTATAAGGTAGGGTTGCCATTTAAGAAAATCCAATATGGCGTCGTATCTGTCAAATTTGTAAACATATTTTTTTTTAACATCAAATTTGACTTCTTCACTAAAAGCTATTAGGCAATACATAATTGTTTTTTTTATTGTGGTCGATAGTAAAGTCGCCAATCGGATTAGACACTTAAAATAATGTCCCTGTACTTATGCTTTAAATGTCGGTATTTGGCCAATTTTCGGATAAAAAATGGCGAATGCATCACTAGACTTCACTCTTAAATTATTTAAATTAATGCGAAATATCTTTATCCTTAAAACATACACCACACAAACAGTAAAGATTTAAACTTCGATTTTCTTTTCATACCGGTATTGCACAAAATGCAGACGCAGTGACCCGTATTTTTTTTATAATCTAACAAAATGATCTTTCGTTTTCGAGTTGGCACACTGCAAGCAGCGACGGGAGACCAAAGCGATCTTATCGGATAACATAAACGGTAATTATTGCGCCTCAGCAGTCAACAGCACTAACGAACTCGTTGTTTTCGGCCAAAGATTGCCAATGAGATAACTAATAAAAATAGGTTAATTATATAAACACTATAATGACGACTGGGGAGCGTAATGTTTGGCGACGATGAAGTTTTGATTGTCACAAAACTAAGCCATGCACATAATGCATACCTATATCTCGATTATACCGATATCGTGTATGTCGTGAAAAAACAATTAAATTTTAAAAAAAATTAAACTGAACAGCAAAAAAAGATACCGGACTGCGGTTTTCACGTTTTTCTTGAATTTAATCTACTTTCTGATTATGATGTTCTTACTATACCGTATGATTTAAGTTTTCGATATAAAATCAAAAAAAAAAACTCTTAATATTACAAATTGTGCCTTCTAACAATTTTTTTCTTAAATTCTTCCATTTACACCGTTCGTTGACGCATGCACAGCGGCCTGGCCGGTACAGCCGCGCTGGCTTCAGAAGATCTCACAAAGTCCCAGCCTGCCCATGCATGAATGAACCTGACACTGTACTCTTACTTTATGGTGTAACGTAACTACTTTCGACTGAGGTTACTTACCCGCGGCAGTGGCTTAGAGGTGAGGTACTGGCATTCGACCGTGGCGGTCCGGGTTCAAACCCCGGAGTGGGCATGCATAATAAAAAAAAGTATGTCCGAAATTTAGTGGATAAAAGAATGCAGTATGCTACTAGTGATTCCTAATATCGGGACCGAGAAGGGCGGTATGGACCTCTGCAGGCGTAAAAATGATAACTAGTACATACACGTGGTTCGGATTCCACGTTAAGCTGTCTGGGTGACATTACCCAGACGATAGGGGATACAATGGGCCTTATAGGCCTAAGTATACTGACTCTTTCACCAAACCCAGCAAAAAAAAAACAACGCAACTACTCACATTTGCACTTTCAAATCAAGTACCAGAGTTACAAGTTACAAGTAATTCATACTCCTTGTTGGCAAATAGGTTTGTTTTGCTCCAATAACAGCAGATATATTATTCTAAATTTTAACATATCGGTTATTTAATCTCTCATTTACCAAGACCTTATTTTGCATATTTGCTGAAAGACTTAAATTAACTCTATGTAGTTATCTATCTTAACTGGCGTGTATAAATGAAAATTGACTGCTTTCAGCAACCTGTTGGTCAATCTGAATGGCAATACTTATTGCATTAATGGATCATTTTTAAACCTGGTTTACTTAGGTAGAAAAGTTAACAGATTAAGCAAATCGATGGTAATTTGTTTGTCGAATTCCTACTGCAGCATTGCAAACGATACCACGATAAGAAAGGCATTACCTGTGTTTGGTAAATTGCTATTATTTACAACCATGTATGTAATAATGACATTTCACCTATCTTTGAAAGGTGGAAAGTTGACGTTTCTTGACTTTTACTTTCCACCCGGGTGGAAAGTGCTCACTTTCCACCCGGGTGGAAAGTAAAATTGTTATTTTTTGTAATTTTATTAAAAATCGATATCTCAAAATAGTAAATTTTTTTTTTTTTAAATTTTAATAAAAATCGATATCTCAAAATAATATACAAACACACCAACACACAACTCATTACACAAATTCAACAACAATAATTTTATTTTTTATTTCTTTAAATGAATTATACCTAAATGACATTTATAAAAAACAAAAAATTAACATGGTTTATGTTTTACTTATTTACATTAAATATTACATTGGCATTATTGTAGGCAGTCACAGATATGTTTAAACCTTGCTGAAATTCTTCTTTTGAAAGGTTTATTTCATGATTATTTGAAGTTAAAGTAGTGTTAGTAAAACTTGAACTTCTTCTTGATGTGTATTATTACCTACGTTATTTTATCACCTGCGGTTATTTGAAATTCTAAATGTCTGTCTACTTTTGCAATGGAAAAGTCAAAATGACATTTACCTTTTAATAATTATTTGAACTCAAAATAATAAGAAGTGGATGTTGGATGTGGTTGTAAATAAAATAGTATACAAACCTCGGTGAAAAGTTTCATTACTGTCTCTGAGATATAGTTTACCTCGACGCTTCGCGTCTCGGTAAACTATCTAATCTCTCGACAGTAATGAAACACTTTCCACCTCGGTACGTAATATACTATTACATTGCAATGATTTATTGTATGTTGTTCTTTTTCAGATCAAAAATTATAAGAAGCCTTATTAGATAAACCCGATAACCTTTTATGTGGTGGCCTATAAAGCTAAAAAAAAAACTTTAGTTTTTTTAAAAGCTGAAATGAATCACCTGGCTAACCTGATAAAATGAATTTATTTATATTTTTTGTGCCCTAACTATTTGCAAAACCAAAATTTTTAATTTATTTAGTATAATTTTCATCCATGTGGTTTGTCTTCTATGCAATCAGTCGCGGCTGCCTAACATCATTCGAGTATGTCAAAGGTGAAATGATACATATGCAGCTCGTCGCAATGTCGAAACATAACAAGTCGTCGATCTTGAACCGACCAATGGTAAATGAGAATTGCTTGTAGCCCTGGATTATCTCCAACAGTTTTAAGAGCGTGTAAACGTATACATACAGAGCGCCAAAACTTTTAATCTAGTCTAGCCGTCGCCCGTGGTTTTAAAACGTTTGCCGGGTCTGTCCTTTGTGTCTTGATTTTTTGGGTTATTGGGTTTACCGTTTTCCTTTTGATAATTAAAAAATATAATAATAATTGAAAAAATAACATATCAAAATTATTAGCAATATAGTGTATTTCAGTAAGTTAATAAAATGGGAAATTCCGTCCAGTTCGGCTCAGTTTCGGTGTCGGCCATATGCGCAGGTTAATTTTGTGCATTAAATTATTTATAACTAACCAAAAATTTTAGAGAATTAGGTTAACGGGTATTAAGATATTAATTAAGAAATTATCGACTAGTTAACCACCAAAAGTATTGAATTTGAAGATAATTTGATAAAGAAGGAACTATTAGCTATAGCAAATTTACACAAACATCGTTTTATGAAATATGCCGTGGAAGATATAGCTGAAAAACATAGTGTAACTGTGCTGCGCCATATCATTGCGAATTAAATCCAATAGAACTTATATGGGCGCGAATGAAAGGATTTGTAGCAAGACACAACACGACATTCATAATGAAAGACGTTAAGCTACTGTTTGATCAAGCCATTAAGGAAGTGACACCAGAAAACTGGCGAAAAGCAGTCCATCATGTCATACCATTTTTAGTGTTTGTGAATGAATAACAATAGGCAAAACCCATAAATTGACGCAAACCCGGGTGGTACCTAGTACCTACCTGCACTTGATAAAAATAAAGAATTTTGAAATCAAATTATGAAAGTGGCTCAAATATTCGTTGGGTCACTCTGTAGTGCCTTTGCATACTTAATGAGCGTTTATTACTCTACACCTTTCTGAAATAGACTATAATTATGTAGCATTTTTTACAAGTCGGCTCGCGATTTATAATTTGACTTTAATTCATGTAAATAATTGCTTCTTGTCGGTATAGATATTTTTTTTAGGCAAATTATTTACGCCTGAACCATCCCAATTAAAGTAAAAATTCATAAAAAAAAAATCAGTGGTATAACATAATTTTCATAAATATCAGAGAATAATTTTGTCCCGACGACACTGGTTATCTCTGAGAGTGTATTGTACCTTCATTTTAATTAATTTTTAGTGCTCATTAAATTCACTAAATGCTACCTAAAAATCTCTATTCGTTTATTAATTATTTAAAAATTATTACTTATTTCATCATATCCCGAAGTTTGTCAATGTACTTTTGAATCACCCTGTTATAGAGCGTAATCTTTACCATTTTATATGGTATTAAATTTTCTTAACTTACCGCAACCTTTACAATGTAACTGATCTGGAAATTGATATCACCCATAAACCAAGAATCGGTCAGATTTGTGCTCATTCTGTCTTAATGACTGATAATTTTATTATTACCGGTAAACTACTACTATTTACTACTATTTGGTAATAAATTATACTATCAAGTTACTCGGTAACAAAATATTTATCGGAGAAAGTCAAACAATACGGATTTACTGTTTAAGTTGATAATAAATAAAATACTTTTTAAGAAAATTTAATTTACTTTTATTAATTTTATCACGGGCTTCGCCCTAATGTACCATGCAAACATTCTACTTGCGCATAAAATATGTTTTTAATTATATTAAAGAAAACATAAATAACATTACAAGTTGTAGTTTACCTGGTCTGACGATGCCTACACGGTATGTAACATTTATGTATGTCCGGCAGTGGAATGTTCAGAACTGGGGATGGGGGATAAAAAGGGAGGAGTAGGAAGAGGAAAAAAATTAGTCCAAGAAAATGCCTTGTTAATTTAAAAACGACATTTTAAAAAGTGTATCAATATAATATGAGCATCCTTAATACTTTTAAAAAGCGATTTCTGTTCCAAAGCATTTCTTGTCTGTTTTACAATTTTTATTTCAAAGCCTATATTGACCCTGGCATCAGTAGTTAAAATAGTTTAACTCTGTGTCATATTAACTAACATTTATATTTACTTTAAAGTGACAAAAATCTAAACTATTGTTTTATGACTGTATCGTTAACACTCCATGACAGTTAGAACATTTCGGTACTATAGTCTATTTTAGAAAGGTGTAGAGTAATAAAAGCTCATTAGATATTCAAAGGAACTACATAGTAACCCAACGAATATTTAAGCCATTTTCATAATTTGGCATTGATTTTGTTGGAAAATTCTTTATTTTCATCAAGTGCAGGTAGTGGGTCAATTTATGGGCTTTGCTTATCCATTTACAAACACTAAAAATGCTGTGACAAAGGCGTGCATTATGTACATAGTATTAAGTACACTTATTCTTTATTAAACATTATTAAAAAAATACAAAATACAAAAAATACATTATACAGAAATTAAATTATATAAAATTATAATATTCTTTGTCATCTGAGGAACTGTCATCTCCTCTTGACGTTAAAATTAAGAGATCGACGGTCCGATCGATCAGGTAGTCAAGATTACACATTTTCTCCTCTTGCTCTGCTTTTCGCCAGTTCTCTGGTGTCACTTGATCAAAAAGAAACTTAACGTCTTTTATTTTGAATATCTTGTTGGGTCTTGCTACAAATCGTTTCACTTGCGTCCATATAAGCTCTATATGATTTAGTTCGCAATGATATGGCGGTGTGCGCAGCACAGTTACACTATGCTTTTCAGCTATATCTTCCACGGCATATTTTATGTTTGTGTAAATTTTCTACAGCTAATAGTTCCTTCTTTATCAAATTATCTTTTTTTTCTTTGGTTAGTGTTGAAAGTTCAATATTCAGATGTTCTGCAGCAACTAAAACACATGGCCCACGTCATTAAGGGTGCACTTTATGTTGACGATTTTTTTGTTTTTTACAATGACCATCAAGAGGCAAAACATTTAAAATCTGAGTTGAATAAACATTTCCACATCAAAGATCTCGGACCCATATCAAATATTCTTGGTATAAAGGTTGAAAGAGATCGTTTTAAAGGTGAACTTAAAATTAGCCAAGAACAATATATTGAAAAGGTTCTAGAAAGATTTGAAATGTCAAACTGTAATCCAGTAGGTACTCCGTTAGAGCAGAACCAAAAATTTTCTGCTTCAAATGGCGATTTTTTCGATGTTCCCTATCAACAATTAATTGGGTCAATAATGTATCTGTCAGTTTGCACAAGGCCAGATATTTCTTTCTCTGTCTCTTTTCTTAGCCAATTCAATAACACTCATACTAAAGACCACTGGGTGGGCGCTAAAAGGGTACTTAAATACTTAAAGGGGACAAAAGAAATGGGTATTACTTTTAAAAAGTCAGGTAGACCTATTGCTGGGTTTGTGGATGCAGACTGGGCCAACAATGAAAGCGATCGAAAATCATTTTATGGTTATATTTTTATGTTGGCAAATGGCCCGGTGTCTTGGGAATGTCAAAAAACAAAAGACAATTGCTTTAAGTTCAACAGAAGCTGAATATATCGGTATTTGCGAAGCCACCAAAGAATCATTGTATATAAAATCTCTGTGTCTTGAAATATTTAGTAATAATGATTATTGTTCTTTTCTTAATGTAAATAAACCGATAGCTATTTTTAATGATAACCAGAGTGCGATAAAACTGTCAAAAAATCAAGTTTTTCACAAACGCACTAAACACATTCATGTTAAATATCACTTTATTCGAGATAAAATAAAAGAAAATGATATTGTACTTTTTTATATGCCGACGACAGAAATGGTCGCAGATATGTTAACCAAATCTTTGGGTCGCAAGAAACATAAGTTTATATGCGATAAATTAAATTTAAGATAAGAGTGTTAAAAATCTGTTACCATATATATTTTTGGATAAAGATAAGTGTTCTTGAAATATGATTATTTAGTAGATATATAAATTAGTTTTTTTTGTGTGTGTTTTTCAAAGGTAGGTTACTTTAGCTTCTTTATAAAAAAGAACACCTTTAATATTGAGGGAGAATGTTGAAAGTTCAATATTCAGATGTTCTGCAGCAACTAAAACACATGGCCCACGTCATTAAGGGTGCTCTTTATGTAAACCAGATGTGACGATTCTTTAGGTCACATCTTTGGTCCCTTTTACGGGAATATGCATGGTTTAGTCCTTATTAAGTTTTCATTGTATCCGTACATGTAAATTCGTTCTGTTCTTTTTATTATTAAATAATTTCTTTCTTTACCACAAACTATTCGTGTTTAATTGCTAGTACTCCACTAGACACTATACCCTGCAACCTCGCGGTTTTTCAACAGTTAGTTATCATAAATAATTTAATGCACAAAATTTACCTGCGCCTATGGCCAACACCGAAATTGAGCCGAACTGGACGGAATTTTCTATTTTATTACTCTACACCTTTCTGAAATAGAGGGCCTTGTTTGGCTCCGGACCTTTTTAGGCGCACCTACCTAATAAAATAGTTTCTTTGCCTAAAGTTAACCAGGTGTAACCAACACACGCCAAAATACCTTAATAGATATTTGATTTAGTATTTATGATAACCATTATACCATCGACGTTTGCACGAACAAATTTCTTAAGACAACCAATAAACAACTAATCCACTATAAAATACGGCCTATTTTTACCTACAGGAGCGGCTCTGTCCGTACGCATTATATTCTCTAATATTGAAACATATATAAGCAAGCTTTTTTTGAACAGGCTTATATCTTACAAGTAATTAAAAGTGTTAGATAAGTTAATTACGTTCGTCCCACGATTCGCGTGTTAGAATTTAATCAAACATTTTCATAACGGCATGACATGCAAGTGTTCTATCTATGGATATTTGTCCCCGCGAATCGCTACTTTATTATCTCTTTACATAAATTAAAAATTGTCTTAATCCAGTAATATTTCCTCAGTATATATAGTACAGAGGCCTGCAGAATTCTCGCTTCATATGGAAAACTTACTAATTATTGATTGCAAATTTTATTCTCGATAAAATTTTCCGCGTAAACTAAAAAAATTAAAACTGAAAAAAACTATAGCGCATACTAGGGAAATTTAATTTTTTTTAAGTCGTTCAAGAGTAAAGCACTCTTATTTTTGGTTTTAAATGTCATTTTCATTTGTAAAAGTTGTTTAGAATTAAAATTTCGGATTACGAAATCACGACCTTCTATTCAAAAAAAACGAAAAAAAATTTAATTTTTTTGTCTTATCCTGAATAGAAACTAGATAGAAGAGATTTTTAAGACTTCTTTCTAATGCTTAGATTTAGAATGTTGGTCAAAGTTTAAATTTAACAAAACAAATAAAGAGTTTTTTTTTATTTCGTCAGATCCTTCCCCAGACACGTGGCTTATCAGCAAAGTTAGGATTCGGCGAAATAAAGGAATAACTCAAAACTGCTTAAGCAGTATTTGATGGGACACACCAGTAAGATGTTGCACGGAGCGACATCTGTGTCGCTGTTAGACACTCTTGACAATTTTTCTTAAACCATTAAAAAAAAATGACGCCAAAATTCGTTTATTTTTGGAGCAATTCAGATGAAAAATTTTAAGAGCCTTATTGGATAAACCCGATAACCTTTTCCGTGAAAGCCTATAAAGCTAAAAACAACTTTAGTTTTTAAAAATCAGAAATGGATCATGTGGCTAACCTGATAACATGAATTTATTTATATTTTTTGTGCCCTAAATATAATAATAGGATATATTTGAAAAAACAAAATTTTTAATTTTCTTATTTTATTTAGTATAATTTTCATCCATGTGGTTTGTCTTATATGCATTCAATCGCGGCTGCCTAACATCAATCGAATGAGTCAAAGGTGAAATGATACGTATGCAGCTCGTCGCAATGTCGAAACATAACAAGTCGTCGACCTTGAACCGACCAATGGTAAATGAGAATTGTTTGTAGCCCTGGATTATCTCCAATAGTTTTAAGAGCGTGTAAACTTATACATACAGAGCGCCAAAATTTTTAATCTAGTCCAGCCGTCGCCCGTGGTTTTAAAACGTTTGCCTGGTCTGTCTTTTGTGGTTTACTGTTTTGCTTAAGCAGTATTTGATGGGAGACACCAGTAAGATGTGGCACGGAGCGACATCTGTATCGCTGTTAGACACTCTTGACAATTTTTCTTAAACCATTAAAAAAAAATGACGCCTAAATTCGTTTATTTTTGGAGCAATTAGGTTTAAACCAAAATTAATTTTGGACAATATGTTCAGGATCTTCTTAAATTACTTAAAAATTTTTTAAGTTTTATCTTCCCAATAATTATAAAATTAATTTAAGTTAAAAAATCTAGTCTCTATACAGGGTAAGACAAAAAATAAGTATAGCAATTTGTACTACATACTCTCCCGACAGTAATCAACAATTTCCTTCTCGGATTGGATTACTTATAGTTACTATTACAATGGTCTAAACCTGGATATTACTGTTTTTTTTACTCACCCACTAATTCCATGAGTGATTATTTCCAAGTTTAAACATACCTGAAAAAAAAAAGAAAAAATTATTAATAAATAACTGTATTACACGCGTCGTCTTGTTTAATATCAAATATTGTTTCGGGACCACTGGAATCAGATAGTAAGTTGTTAAATGTCCTCGTACAATACAGTAAAGCTATTTTGATGTATTTTGGTAAGCTTCTGTAGCCAAGAGCCCATTGCATATTATAACACTATGACGAACGGCATGATATTAGCAGACTTCTTATTTCAAGGCTTGCTATCTTAACTGAAACTCTAAATTCAAAATACCTGGATGGAAAAAATTGGAGTAAAGTATAGTAAGTATGTCTATATTCACAAAATTTGCCTAACCTCATTAAAGAAGAGAAGAAGATGTGGGATTTTGACCACCTGATCGATCGGACCGTCGACCCGTTAATTATAACGTCAAGAGGAGATGACAGTTCTGTTCCTCAGATGACGAAGAATATCGTGATTATTATAATTTAATTTCTGTATAATGTATTTTTTGTATTTTGTTTAATAAAAAATAAGTGTACCTAATAATATGTACAAAATGCACGCCTTTGTCACACCATTTTCAGTGTTTGTGAATGGATAACAATAGGCAAAACCCATAAATTGACCCAAACCCGGGTGGTACTACCTGTACTTGTTGAAAATAAAGAATTTTGTATTGAAATTATTGTCAAAATATGAAAGTGACTTAAATATTCGTTGGGTCACTCTGTAATCTCGTTGCATACCTAATGAGCTTTTAATACTCTACCTACACCTTTCTGAAATAGACTATAGTGTAGTCACCGCCCAGCCCAAACCTTCTTTGCCAAGAGTATCTGCTGTTACACTTCTCTTTTTATATCCTGTACCTAAATACCTCTACATAATTGTAGGTTCTTTCGAAACAATCAGTCTTATCATTATACTACAATCACAAACATCTATTCATCATTCTAACTTTTTTTCTGACAGTTACCGCAACAATTACACGATTCGAAACGGATAATTAAAAGAGTTCGCGTGCCCTTGTTTCGCACGCCTATCATGTAACACTGCGATTATTTCCCTTTTACCGCAATAATCACACCTTCTTCATTATTCTAATTCCACCGCGGTGATATGAATTTTCATAATATTTAGGTGTGCGAATTGTTCGCGAGGGAGCAGCTTTTTAATAACAAAAAAGAAATAGCAATAAAACTTAGTGATAGTATTTTTAGAGAATTTAGACCATCAGGCAACGAGCGACGCATTAACATCCAATTTGCAAACAATTTAGGTTTAGTAGAGAGCATTGAGGTGCACATTTTTAAATTATGCTGGAGTATACGGGGTGGACAAAAAAAAAACGTGGCGAATATAACTTGGATTTTTTTAAATGGAACATCATATTATTGTATTATTTTCTGATTCCCCACAAAATTCTACGCCTATTTTGTAAATACAATAGTTTTTGAGATATTGACGTTTAAAATACGGCATTTTCAGACTTTGACAGGCTGTAACATTGGAACGGTTCATCTTAGAGAAAAATGGTTTTTACCTACCTATCTTAGTTTTTTATTCTCTATCCAAAGAAACCATGCAACTTCCGATTTACCATGTTAAACCAAAAAAACGGTTTTAACTGTTTAACATGGTAAACCAGAAGTTGTAAGTTTTAGATAGAGAAAAAATATTAAGAAGGGAGGTGAAAACCATTTTTCTCTAAGATGAACCGTTCCAATGTTACAGCCTGTCAAAGTCTGAAAATGCCATATTTTAAACGTCAATATCTCAAAAACTATTGAATTTAGACATAAGACATTTACAAAATAATGATACAGTTTTCGCTATAGCTTGTTTTTTTAAATATCCTGATTTAATATTTATTTTTTCTTACAGGTAATATACAGGGTGATTCCTAAGTTGATACTTCTTTTTTAGCTGTGTAAAGAAGGCATTAAAATATAGTTATTTTCCTAACAAGTGCGCAAAGTGATACTTTTCCGCACGCAAGTACAGTTGGACGAACGACGCGAAGCGGAGTTCGGATAAGTTCTTGCGTGCGGAAAAGCACTTTGCGCACTTGTTAGGAACAACATTTTTCCTACGAGCTTCATATCAGATAACAACAAAAATAAAAATATGATAATTTATTTAATAATTTTTAATTCGACTTTAAAGAAAGAACTATAATATACTTACAACTAAAAATTACATAACAAAAAAAAATAATAGAAAATTAAAAAATTACATAACAATAAAAAAAATAATAGGAAACTAAATTTTTTTCGTTTTAAGCTGAAATACAAATATCGGGAATTACGATTAAAAGATAAAAGAGAATACTCTTGCAACGGCTTCTCACATTGCCATAAAATAGTTTACAGCTACTAAAATAAATATAAATATTCCCTACCAAGGAGATTTTTGAATAGTTTTACTTTTCCGCACCCAGTGCGGATAAAAGTCTTATCCGCACTAGTGCGGAAAAGTGTAACTTTGCACACAAAAATGCGTGCGCAAAGTACTACTTTGCGCACGCTCGTAGGAAAAACAACATTTTCAAATACCTTTTTCAAAAAAACTTAAAAATAGGCGAGATACAGAAGTAAAAAATCTAAGTGCGGGCCTGGTCGTCAAAACGTAGCCTGTTATACTTTATGCTGTTATTGTCTTATTGGTCATGCAATTTACGGGTCGGTGGTCAGTTATTTATTTGGCAATCTGCTGCGGTGTGTTTTTCTAAAGCAAGTTAATTTTAAATTGGTGACACGTGAAGATGGAAAATTTTAAAACAATGAACTAGTAGATATGGTGCTAATTTACGGTGAGTGTCGTCAAAGTGCGGCTGTTGCTTCGAGATTATACGCAGAACGCTGTCCCTTGCAGGCTCATCCTACACCCAGAAGTTTTCTTAATGTTATTCAACGAGCAAGTTAGGCAGAACCGTATTTGATCCATAGTGTAATAAATTAATGTAAGTACCTCATTTTTGCGTTTTTTGAAAAAAGGTATTTGAAAATGTTGTTTATTTTAATGCCATCTATACACAGCTAAAAAAGAAGTATAAACTTAGGAATCACCCTGTATAATCTATTCACTTTTATTTAAGTGGTTATGATCCGATCTGCAAACCTGGTTAACTAACCAGTTAAGGCAAATTAACCACATAAGTTTTTATTAATTAGGTACTCGAAAAAAAAAAATAAGGAATATTAATTTCATGCTGAACAATTAAATATTCGGAGTGTATCCCTGTAATAAATCACATCACTTAATTGGCGATTTAATTACGTTAACACCTTGTACAAGAACGTGCTTATTATTAATAATTAATAAAGGTGAATAGTTGACTGTGCTCTTTTCTGTTTTATAGCCTTATTTTGTGACCACGACACAGTACTGTCCTATAAATCATGTACTTTTGACACAATTTTTATAAAGGGTATTCAAATTAAAGGTCGGTTCGTAGTTTTATTTAGTAGGTTGTATGTCCTGTAATATGCAGAGGCGCACGGTCCTTGGGACTAAAAAAAGCACTACTTTCACTATAATATTGAGCAATATTATTTAAAATGTTAAAAAACGCTGAAATAATTCACTACAAAGAAAAATTTTTTTTTTTCTTTTTAAATATATTTATTCCTTAGATTTTGGTATTACCACCAAAATAAAAAAAAACAATATATACATAATGAATGAAATAAAAGGACTCGAAATTTAGTCCCTCTATTTCCTTTTAAATTGAGGAGGCTATGTAAATGCTCTTTAAAGCTTTTTTTGTTAATTCTTCCCAACGACGAGAAAGCAAAGATATACCCCACATCTCATTCATACTTAGTTTTTCACCGAACCTACTGTTTATAAGAAGGCGATAGTATGTGTAAACTACTACGAAATCCAGGCACTGAATCGGTTATTTTGCAAACCTGGCACTGTCTTACCATATTGTTTTTTTTTATAATTAACCCATAAAACTTTTAAACACCAAACTTTCACCACTTTTTATTTAATAAAGCTGGAAATAAATAATTTATTGTTCTTCTTAATGTCAAAAGTGTCATTTTTCACTTCCGTATTTTCACTTGTTACCGCTAGGAGGCAAACGTTGCCAATTTTTGTGCTATTGTTGAATAATCTGAAAAATAAATCTATTATGATAGTATGTGTAGACTACTATGAAATCCAGGCACTGACTCGGTTATTTTGCAAACCTGACACTGTCTCATTATATTGTTTTTTTTATAATTAACCCATAAAACTCTCAAACACTAAACTCTCATCACTTTTTATTTAATAAAGCTGGAAATAAATATAATTTATTGTTCTTTATGTCAAAATTGTCATTTTCCATTTTCGTATTTTCACTAGCTACCGCTAGGAGGCAACAAGTTTTGCACGATCGTTCCGAAAAATAAATTTATTATGACTGTTCGTTGACTTTATGTTAAAGGCAATTATAAAATGTCATCGTAATGCTGATTCTCTGTGTTTTAAAATATCTATTTACTTCTCTCGAATTCATGAAGAATAGATGACTATGTAGCATAATCAAATCGTTCTGACAAGATAACTATTTTATAATTAATTTCTACAGTAGTTCAGCTCAAAAGTTACGTTAAGTTATGTCAAACTGACAATCACGTTCCAAGTTCGATTCTGTTGCGGTTTTCATTTAAATCTCGATACGGATACAATTACAAAATATGCCAACTCGACCTTGAATAATCGAACTCAATACTGGTGAAATTTTTAGTTCGCTACGTGGATTCAGATCGATTTATGTAAATAGGTACTTCATGAAAATGTGGCAAATTATTAGGAATACGAGAATACCACCTCTGGTGGTAGTCACAGAAGCTCTCTAAGCTGTCATTCAATAAGAAATTTTCTCGAAATGTCTGTCGTTATTAGTAGTTTGAGGTTAGAATATGTTTTAGGCGATCCAACGATTTTTTTAATTAGGTTAGTCCACTGGTTGAGCCGCATTGCGTTCTTAAATTGCCTATTGTATTACCGGTTGGATATAAATCATGTTCTTTTATTCATGGTGGATTTCTAGTGATTTTTATCAACGTCAACGAGAGAGAGGGAGAGATCGTAAATAATTAACCAACCGGTTGATGATGTCATGCTACTAGCTGTCAATCATCAGTTCCACCACTGGTTGAACTCACCGGCGAAAAAGAATATACCTATTTAAGCCCAAATAAAACCCACAATAGGAGAATCTTTTAATCATTTGGCAACAGCGTATTATACGCTCGTAGGAATTTCCTACTATTTCCATATGGTTTCATTCATGGAACTCGTCAGGAACCATTTTTTTCACAAGTGGTAGCATGAATTTAAGTTCTTTTTTTTTAAGGGAAATGCGTGGTCCATCTTTGCTTTCTCTCGTTGGTTCTTCCCTCCACAGCAGAATAAGATTACGTAAGTTTACAATATATTGTAATGGTATCCATATTCATATTATATTCTTCCTGATGTAGTTCTTTATAAAAATTATATTTTCTCTTTCCCTTTTAATAGCCCTATGCACACAAACTTATACTTAATTACGTGCATCATGATTTTCGGTTCGTAAATTATAGTTTACCAACAGATATTTCACAATGTTTAGGTACTTATTATATGCACTGCTCAAAAAAAGATATTGTAATAGGCTATAATAATACGTTTTCGATTTCCGATATTACTATATTTGATAAATATTCGATATGGGTAATATGTTTACGGAAAGGCGTGTACAATTTAAAGAAGCAAATTAATGGTTTCAGATTAAAGTTAAAACATGTCGCCCGCACTTTCTTCGCGGTGTATATAACAAGGTAACGGCACCACCTTTTTTCTTTTCACTAATTAGTTTTCCTATTTTTTCTATCGATTCGTTCTACTTTTTACTCGAGATAAAGTACTACCTTGGTTTGAGTTGCCAGATTTCTAATCTTACTTAATTGGCACTGTTTTTGTTCCATTAATTATTAGTTGATGTATTTATCAATGATATTATTAAAAAAATTATAAATGTATAGCCCGATAAATAGGGATAAATTAGAAATTTAGTTACTTGCTATGTTCTCAGAGTTTTTTTCTTGACATTGAATAAATTATAAACAACCATTAGTTTAAAAATATAAGAATTGTTAATCAAAATGCGAGATTTGGGTGCTAATCCGTCGCAGATATTTAAAGAAAAGCAGTGAAATCATAACAAGTGGAAGTGGGGACATACAGAGTAAACAGTATGGTGGTATCAAAGATAAACTCATTAAATCAATGGTAAACTGTATTTGCTATTCCTGAATAACTGTTCTATTTGTTTTATTGCTTACCCTTTTGTTGTTTCATAATAACGATTATCATTTATTTAACTATGAGATCTCATTGGTTTATAAGAAAATGCCATTGGTTTTTAATAAGGATATATTTGTTCACCGCGGTTGTGGCATTCGACCGCGGCGACCCGGGTTCGATTCCCGGAGTGGGCATACGTACAATAAAAAAACTATGTCCGAAATTTAGTGGATTTAAGAATGCAGGGAAGAGTGTAAAAGGTATCATCTTCCAACCCACCCCATTCACGCCGGTAACCAGGCCGTATGAGATCGGACATCTCGTGGGGTGCGGAAGAATGTGCACACTCCCCAATCGGTAGGTCATGCAATGGCAATAAACCAAGGGTTGATAGCCCTTGGGGGGTGTCGCATGACTGAGGATCGTGGTTCGGAGCCCACGTTAAACTGTAGGTCCCCTCGGGAATGGCCCTGGCAGCGAACGAAGAGGAAAAAAGCCTAATTCGAAAGAAGGGCAGAACGGCAAGGATATATTTGGCATAAAAGCATTTATAGTTAAACACCATTGGCTTTAAATAGCCAGCTATGATTCAACAAACAAGCTACAATGCGTTAATATTTATTATACTGTACGATTACTTTTATAGTTTTTATAGTTTCAGTTCTTGAAATCCCCATTATGCAATTTCTCTCATGAAAATGGCGATCTCGTATTCTGGAACACATTTCGTAGGGAAAGTTTCCAATAAGACCATTAGAACTCAACCAGTTTAACTCCGCGACCGAAATATTTCCCCAAGGGAATAAATTACACCGAATTGAGGACCACAAGTAAATTTTCCATAACACAATGCACTAATATAGAACTCGTTTATTCTTATAAAATAAACAAAGCAACAACGCATAAAAAAATACTATAGGAGGCAAGGCGACGACAAGACGGCAGCCAAAAGAGAAATATGTCGTTTATCCCCGCTACGCAGGGGAAGAAGTGTTGCCTGCCCTTTTATGATGATGGCAATATTAAAATGTATTATAAATCTATAATCTTCGTAGATTAACATTTAATAGCTTTTATAGAGAAACAAACTAATCGAAAAGCAAATGTTATATATTAAAAAACACACACACACAAGTTAAATGTATACTTAACCAAAATAAGGTGGCGAAGTACATGTTTTTGAGATATTTTAATACAAAACTTAATTACCTATTATTATATCAAAAACTTCACCAAACCTATTTAGCATTCAATAAAGGTAGGCCCAAGGTATCCATACTAAATTATACTACAAAATAAGTTAAAACCATTGAACTGTTAACAGAAAAAAAGTTCAAAACTTAAGCAACCATGCTTGTGAGCTAGTTTTCGATAATAATTCATCTTAAATAGAAATGTTACCGCAAATTCACTGGAGCAATCGATAAACACATTTTTTTTAATACGGTGGTTGCCATACAATTTAAGTCAAAATTTAAATTAGATATCAGTCATGCACGTATACCTTTCATAGCCAACAACATACAAATTTATAAAAGTAAAAAATGAAAACCATAAAATACAGTGTTTATAAAGCTTGTATACAAGCTAGACAAGCTAGAAAACATAGATGATGTAAAAAATTTAAATGTTAGACATTATGTAGGTACCTCGGTAGGTACATTCTTTGGTGACATAAGTTTTTTTTATCACAAATATACGTAGTAGCTAAGCACATTTTGTAGTGCACAATGTTTTTTTTAATAAATTTGAATGTGACCCTATCGTATGGAGTATAGAGCAAGAAAAAATAATTAAACAAAATACACTTCTCTCTCTCTAATAACAACACGCGGACCAACTTACCTTCGTCGACGTCCCAACAAATCTAATAGGCAGCCCAGGACAGACCTCATTTGACACGCTCCGACCTGAATAATCTCTCGAGGTTGGTGTTCTCTTTCTAATCCGTTCTTTTCTATTAGATTTCTATTATTGACATATATTTTCAATGTGTTCTAGTTTAGGATGTTAGTGCTGAATATGATCAATTTGATTATAGTGAAAAACGGTAAGAGATACGAGGATGGTTAAATTGAGGTAAAGTTGCGTATTTTGGGGTTTAATAATTTCACGAAAGAAAATTGTAAATATTCCGAGTACCTCGGGAATTTTTAGTTTTGGTTTTTAATTTGTTGCGTCTTCATTTTTGACTTTACTTTTTACTAACCGCCGTCATTTTTACTTATAATTATAAAATTATTTGAATGAAACTAATGTATAAATCCATGTTAAAAGTATGTGCTGTATAAATAAAGTTCGATCACTTTGTATATGTATGATTTCCGCTCAATTACGTTTTAAATTATACAAAACAGAAATTCTTTCGATGCCATATAACATTCTCGACATACAATCGAATGTGGAGCGCGTTGCATCTCGCCAGTTCATAAATCAGTTTGTATGTCGTTGTTTTAAACGTCCGCTCGTCGATTGCAATCTCTGCTTACCTGTATTTTAATTCAAATATTCCGAGGGAAATTCTTGAAAAATTGGTAAAATTCGAGATAACCGAGGGGTCAGACCAGAAATCCAGTTTTGGACAGGAAACCACAGAAAATCAAAAACTCTCACGGACATCCATCATCCAGACATCTACGGAAATCCACGGATATCTAAGGATAATTATTTTTTTAATGAAAATGATGCTGACGAATATTATTTTTTTCAAGTTATGTCGTTAATAATTTTAATTATAATCTATTTATTTCATTGCTTACAAAAAATACAAAGAAAGGTTCTGAAACCTCCACAGTTTTTAGAATCGATTTTAATTTTGGTTATATTTATCTAACGCTGTTTAGAGCATTTTTGAAATCTGGTGTTTAATTATATGAAAAAAATATTGTTAATATTATTAAAACACACATAGTAGTGACAGTAGTCCATAAGTCATCACGAACAAACTGTGCGTTTCCATCACATCGCGCGTGTTGTACCTGCGTCAGGTGATATCTTTTTTTTTTACAAAATATTATAAAAACGAATTTCATGAGAATTAAGTATCGCGGCGTCAGTGGAGATTTTGAAGATAATATCGGGGCGTGGTTCGTAGTTTTAATGGAAGATAAAAAAATTAACATGAATAACCGTAATATTTCTATTTTTATGTTCTGCATGGCGAATGATATAATTTGAACTTATATATACCGGGTGTCCCATTATGGATGGCCACCGGCCGTATCTCGGAAACTACTGGGCATAGAAACTTTTTTTAATTAAAGTGGCTAAGAGAAAATCCTGGAAATAATTTTTTAGTTCCGCATTTTGCCGCAAGAGGGGAAAATTTAATATTGAAATTCTAAATTTCTTCGAAAATTCCCACATCATGAGAAAGCTTAGATAACTCTGCATTATTTTGATATAGGAGTCATTGGCGTACCGACCTTAATAAGACTTGGGGAAGCTATTGAAAGTGTAATTATTTAATTTACTGTAACTTCTAAACGACTTATCCGATTTTAGTAAACTTAAGTTTGTTTGGAAAAGAAGGGGAAGTACTTTTAATTGTCGTATCCGCTGGTACACGATAGTTCCTAATAAAATAGCTAGAGAGCGTAATTTGTGATAGTAACAGTATTTTTGATTTTATCCCGAAAACTCAAATCATACAGCATAACTATGACATCATAATCGGAAAGTAAATTAAATTTGCAAAAAAAAATGTGTAGACCGTAGATAGATATCTTCTTTCGTTTCAGAGTTATTTATAATAATATTTTCGCATGAAGATGGTAACTTTGGAGAAGAATTTAGAGATGTTGGTCGTATGCTCTTGAGTTATATAAAAAATAAAATGGAGGTAAAAACTAAAGGATGGTTCTTTGTTTTATCGAAGCAATGAAAAACCAATTCGTTTTAAATTTCGCGATCGCCATTTATAAAATACAATATCTGTTGTATTAAAAAATTAAAAGTGACGGTAGAAAATAAGACAAACTATTTTTAAGAAAGCTCGCTACAAAAATAGTTGCAATTTTGTTATTTTTTTCAATTAAATGGTGTAAAACGAAATAAAAAATACTTTTAATCTCACAGAATCACCCTTACCTAATGCATACTCTTAAAAATCAATTCCCAGTAATAAATGAATATTATTTTAAACGTTCTTACAGTTTATTCCCTATAAGTCCACAGAGCTCAGAACTGGTCGGTCCGACGGTCCCAGAATGGGAATAACGATAAATCGACGATCGCGAGATTTTTCATTGGAATTATGGAAATCGACGAGGCGAGGAAAAGTGAAAGTTTTCGTGTGAAAATCGATCGAAATGTCGCACTTTTTTCTTGGTATTACGCAAGACTTCTTTTCATTCCATAGATCTTTAAATTTCACATGCGTTTTTTAACATTTGGTAATAATTACAGTTCTAATAGGTTTATTAACAATAAGTTGTGTAATTAAGAATGCCATTCAAATACTTTTGAAAAACTGTACCTATGGTCTATTTCAGAAAGGTGTAAATAATAAAAGCTCATTAGGTATATAAAGGGACTACGGAGTGACCCAAAGAATATTTAAGCCACTTGCATAATTTGGCATTGATTTCATTGCAAAATTCTTTCTTTTCATCAAGTGCAGGTAGTACCACCCGGGTTTGGGTCAATTTATGGGTTTTGCCTATTGTTATCCATTCACAAACACTGAAAATGGCATTATACACATAGTATTAGGTACATTTATTTTTGATTAAACATTACAAAAAAATACATTATACAGAAATTAAAGTATAAAAAAGCATAATTTTCATCGTCATCTGAGGAGCTGTCATCTTCTCTGGATATTATAATTAACGGGTCGACGGGCCGATCGATCAGGTGGTCAAGATCCCACATTTTCTCCTCTTCTTTAATGACATGATGTACTGCTTTTCGCCAGTTCTCTGGTGTCACTTCCTTAATGGCTTGATCAAACAGTAGCCTAATTTTAAATGTCGTGTTGTGTCTTGCTGCAAATCCTTTCACTTGCGCCTATATAAGTTCCACAGGATTTAGTTCGCAATGACATGGCGGTGTGCGCAGCACAGTTACACAATGTTCTCAGCCTCGTTTTCAGCTATATCTTCCACGGCATGTTTTATAAATCGATGTTTGTGTAAATTTGCTATAGCTAATAGTTCCTTCTTTATCAAATTATCTTCAAATTCAATAGTTTTGGTGGTTAAACAGTCGATAATTTTTTGTTTTCTTCAAGATGAAGTTGGAGTCTTCTCTATGCGTCGTGAATGATAGCTTGCGTTATCTATAACTACTACTGAATCAGCTGGAAGATATTTTATCATTTCACCAAAACAGTCCTCCAAAACATCCGAATTCATGTCCTCGTGGTAATCTCCCGAATTGAATTACGGAATTACTTGAAATTTCAATATTACAAACAATACTATTTTATCTTAATATCCGTTAACCTAATTCTCTAAAATATTTGGTTAGTTATCATAAATAATTTAATGCACAAAATGTACGTGTACCTATGGCCGACACCGAAATTGAGCCAAACGGAAATCCCATTTTATTTTTCTACACCTTTCTGAAATAGACTATATAAATTTATTCTATTACAGAACAGTAAAACTGAAATAGTAGTTTGTACAACAAGAGTAGATATGATGTCCATATCGCACGAGGAAGTAAATTGAGCACGACGCCGTAGGCGGAGTGCTCAAACTTCCGAGGGCAATATGGACAATCCACTCGAGTTGAACAGTATATTTTTTCTACGACCTTATGCTAAAAAATGTAAAAAAAAAAGTTTGTAGGTTGCCGGGCTCGAACTCACGACCATTGGTTTCATAGTCCAACGCTCTAACGTCTGGATTATCGAAGCATTTAGTTTATTATCAGAAAACCAACTGATAAATGATCCTACATGAAATTAATTTTCTATGCACATTCAGCAGGTTGCATAATTGATAAATCTATTATAAATGCGTCTAGATTCTATTATATTGAACAAATTAATAACAAATTGTACCATATGCATTTAAATTATCTAATTTAATGTCTTCAAAAAGAAGGCGGAGCCTCAGTAAAAATAATATACTGTGATTGGTCAGTACTTTTAAAAACAACATGTCAATTTGGCTTCTTGACTACTGTGATTGGTCAGTTTCATTACCTATCTAGGATGGATATGATATATTCCCGCACAGTTAACTGGAATAGCCTGCTTTACTCGCCACTTAAGTGTAAACAAAACAGCAATTTCCATGTGGAAGTAGAAAAATGCTATTATACATGACCTGTTAAATGCAATTATAATTGTGAATTTCTAAAAGCATAAAAAATCTAGCAATAATCACTATTTTTACTGACCATCTTAAAGTTTCCAATAACCTAATAGTGGTGCGGCTATCTTAGATAACTAGACAACCTGTATAGGTATATCAAGTGGTTTAGATTCATATTGCATAATACCGTCCAAATACACTTCTGGAATGCGTTGCAAATCGGCTAAATTAAAGTATTTAACAAAAAACGGCTAATTAACCCTGTAGTTCCTGATTATTACCGTCAATTAAATAAACCTGTCAATCCGAATTAAATAAATGGAAGTAAAAACTGAAGGATAGTTAAAGGGAAGTGTAATAAATCACTCAATACATACATACTATATTACGAAATTTCTTGCAGTCAGGTGGTAATATATAGATTGTAATGCATAAACAGTTATATTTTACTATTTATGAACATTTGTTTGGTAATTTATTCGATGAATTAAAAATGAAATAAACTGTTATAAACTTAATTATCTAATAACTAATATACACAATACCGACACATTTGGTTTCCATCAATTTTAATGCATGTTGGTTAGTTACCTGAAAAAAAAATGTGAAAAAAAAAATGTTTTTTTTTTCATAAATGCATCATTTAAAAATCCCGTTTTTTGATAACTTTGATAGAATGATAGGTTCTATTTTATGTTTCTGTTCAGTAAACCAAAGAGCATATAACAGTAGATTCTGTAACGGGGTTGGAATGAAAAATTGATCCGAGTGGAAGATTGAACCACGAGTATTGAATTTTCATTCTAACCAAGTAGCAGACTATATTTTCTCCACGACCAAAAATACTATTCGAAATATTTGTAATTTCAGGTGGAGTATTATCCAGTTCCATATCTGATTCATCCAATTTTTCACTCATATTTTGACTTGCACTAAAATTTGTCTGCTGACATTCACAGTTTCGAAATTTATGGCAACTTATGTCGTTTAGAACAATTACAGAATATTCATTCCGTATCTTGTTATGGAATGAAAATACACGCAAAACGCATAAGAAGCAAATGTTTTAGATAAGAGCGTTTTCACACGGCACCATATATCGCGCGCGACAAATGGTCGCAATATTGCTTTTACACCAAATTATGTGTTTTCTAATGAGCCATTTTCACACACAAGCGATATTAGAGAACACATAATTTGGTGTTAGAGCGTTTTCACACGGCACCATATATCGCGCGCGACAAATGGTCGCAATATTGCTTTTACACCAAATTATGTGTTTTCTAATGAGCCATTTTCACACACAAGCGATATTAGAGAACACATAATTTGGTGTAAAGCAATATCGCGACCATTTATCGCGCGCGATATATGGTGCCGTGTGAAAACGCTCTAAAGCAATATTGCGACCATTTATCGCGCGCGATATATGGTGCCGTGTGAAAACGCTCTAAATATTCCAACTCAAGAGCGAGAATTTTTACATTCTATTATCAAAAATGATTTTGGAATTACATATTGCATTCAGTAATGGTCGTGGAGAAAGAGTATTTACTGTTGTTACTGTATTTTATAGGTTACCATTTTTCTTTTTACATTATTTGCATAGTGCAACTACAAGGTTTTTGTGTTATTTTTCTTTATAAGTTAATGGTTTATGTTCATTTTTTTCTTTAAATATATGTTTATTGACAAATGTAAAAATATTTTCGTGTTGATTGCACTTTATTTTAAAAAACTCAACAAGATAATGCAGATTTTTAATTATTGTGAAAAAAACGAAATTTAGAAAAAAAACATACCCCCTATGTTTTTTTTCAAAAAAAAAACGTCGAGTTTTGAAAAAAAAACATTAACGTGTTTTTTCATTTACTAGAAATAAGATACTTCTATTTAGCTGCAGTTACAAGGTCTCAATGGGCATTTTTAGTAAATTTTGAGTTTGATAGGTTTCAGTTCAGATGTCTTATATTCATTGAGAAAATTAATAAAGAAAATACGCTCTTTGTAAAAGCACGCGAAATCCTATACCCTCGTCATAGTATTAGCAAATCAACCAGTCGATAAAGGTGCTTTCAGCTAGAAGTTTGTTTCCTTGTCCTTCTCCTTGTTTTGAAACTTTCTGCTTTCGCGGAGCCTTTTTAACTCTTGTAAATAAGATGAATGGCAGTAGAGTTTTGGACTTGCAATGTCTTTATTTGTTTTAAATCACCACGTTTCAACTGGTAAGCATCTCCAGTCGTCTTCAGGTGAATACTCAATGTACTCAATACTAAAAGGCTAAAATATCAAGCTGTGTAAAATCTGCTGATTTTAAAATTGATTTTTCTAAAATACTAAGCTACGAAAATTAAATTTTATTATTGTGTTGGTTACAGCTTTATGTTAGGTACTTACTGTACCCATTACAGCGCAGTGCGGTTCGTGTCAATTTAAAAAAATTTAAATTCCGAAAATTGTGTAATTATCAATTACGCTGTTATAAAACCCACTCTCCCCTCGTTTTCGAGGATGGAAAATATGAAAAAATATCAATTACAGTTTTGTGTTAGGTACTTGCTGTTCCCATTATAGCGCAGTAGCGTTTGGATTGAAAAAAAATAATTCTACAAATTTTTATATTGCCAATTATGCTGCTAGGAAGCGAAATTGGCAAAATAATGTTTTTTGGATCTTAATTGACGCGAACGGCACTGAGCTATAATGGGTACAATAGTTCCTAATATAAACCCGTAATCAACTAACTTTTTGTATTCTTCATCTTCGAAAACCGGGGGAAAGTAGGTTTAAATATTATAATAATAAAGGTCTTTTATTATAAAAAAATAAACAATATAACAAAGAATAGGCGATGCAAACAAAAGCATGGCGCAGTCTAGCCTAGACGGCTACTCCACTGAACCCTGCACTGCTTGCTTAAGTATAAAGAATATACATAACTAGTGATAGATGTAGAAATAGTACTTAAAGATTACCATGTAAAGGAGAAAATAAATGAACAATCTTATAAAATAAGTCAGCACGAAGAAGAGAAAAAATTAATACCTTACACTCAAATACGATGGAGAAGACGATAAATGTTATAAATGCATGACTCGCAGAATATTGATAAGATACTTATATATTTTGAAAGAAAAAAAGTTAAGCTACCGAGTTTGCTCATTTTGAAAATTTTGAAGATGTTTTTTATATTTTAATTTAAATGTATTATTATCAAGTGAGATCAATTCATTAGGCAAGGAGTTATACAATTTTATAGCGTTATATGTGAATGATCTCTGAAACATGGCACTCTGATGGTGAGGCACCGTCATTCTATTAGGAAACCTTATCTGGCGCGAATGTATATTTTCACGAAATACAAATTTACTCTTGAGGGAACGAGGCAGAGCTGGATTTTTAAGAATTTTGATCAAGAAGTTTCCTAAATGTAAAGTTCTACGGTTGCTCATAACTAGCCAGTTGAGATTTTTGAAAGTGTAAGAAATGTGATCATACTTTCGCAGTCCAAAAATAAGGCGTGAGCATGTATTCTGCACTTTTTGTATCCTATTCCTATCAGCCAAATCAAGGCACGGCCCATAAATGAAATCGCAGTAGTTAAAACTTGACAAAACAAGACTCTCACAGAGCATTTTGCGCAATTTCAAATTAAGGATATGACGGTTGTTGTATAATACTCTTAATGACATATATGACGTTGAATTAGTTTTTTGACATACTCTCTAAACCTTAATTCAGTATCCAAAATTATACCCAGATTTTTGGCTGTTTTAACCACGGGAAGCATAACACCATCAACACGTATATTGATATTATGACTCAAAAAATCAACGTTATTCTTATTTCCAAAGAGCATCAAGGATGACTTTAATGGATTTAATTTTAAATTGTGGTCTAAAGAAAGTTGATTTAACATATTTAACTCATCGTTAAGCAAATTTGAGGCGTTTATATAATCTTGACAGTCAAAATGAAGGAAAATTTGCGTGTCGTCTGCATAATATATATAATGATCTTTGGGATTTTTTTTAATTGATACGAACGGCACTGCGCTGTAGTGTAAATAAGTAGATACCTGACATAAAGCTGTAAGTAACACAATAATAAAATTCGGGTTTCATAGCTTCGTATTGAAGAAACGTCAATGTTAAAATCAGCTGATTTTACACAGATTCATATTTTAGCTATCATCCTGTATAGAAAGACATAAAATGCAGTCACACATATGGTATTTAGTGGTCCAAGAAACAGTCTACCCAATAAACTTAAAATGGAAGGGCCTAATTGAATTTTAATGAAAATATGGGCTTTCTAAAATCAAGTAATTTTTCAAGTATTTCATAATTAATGGTATATTAAAATAGGCAATAAAATCATTTTTTGAAACTTAATTTTATTAACGTAAAACTTCTGAAAAGGGCATTTTATGGCAGGGTCAAAGAATAAGACACTTGATACTCTTTCTATTTAAAACTTAGAAAGTTTCCCTAATAAGAATATTTCATTTCTCTCTTTTATTAAATGGAAACCGGTTACCGATTTTTGAGTTAAGTCATAAAATTTAATTTATTTTCCAATTTGGTTATTGCACAATTTCTTATGGGAATGTTATTTATAGACAATAATTGCAATGATTCTGCAAACATAAAATATTTTATAGGCTTGAACTAATATGAATTATGAGAATATAAATAATTTACTAAAGTTGTAAACTTTGTTTATAGAGAAAGGTGTGTAGGAGGAAATAAATTTAAAACAATAAATATACATCTAGAGGAACTCCCTCGGACAATAGATGCCTATCAATTTATTCCATAGTGTACCCACCCCGGTGATATATAAACCATTTTGTTACTTATTATTTACACCCTTTACACAGAGCCTGACACCCACTTGAAAATTGGAAAAAGAATAAATTACCATTTGTAGAAATAAATAAATACTAATAGTCGAGGAGCAATAAAATTCTTGAACTTTGTTTGACGAAACAGCTGTTTAAATCAAGAATTTGATATTAAAAGTTTGAAGGAATATCCACAGAGCAAAATCGACTAATTAAGCAGAATTGTTAGGAATAGTTAATAATCACTAATAAACAATCTATTACTATAGCAAAAAAGTTAACTTACGAACAGCATACAGAATTACCACCTCTTTATTTATACGGACAATAAAACGAAATAATTATGAATATAAGCCCAGAATTGTAAAAATGTATTTTAATAAAACATTCTTTTTGGAAATAAAAATGGTTTTATACAATATAAAGATTATACCAACAATAAAACGATTTTTTGGGGGTAATAATTAAATTATTATTTGATATTAAACATCTATTTACCCTTATGCAACATACTTTTAATTGGCAAGAGTGGGGGAGACTTCGACGTATCAAGACGTGTTTTACGACGCCGTTTGCATTTGTTCGGCTGTGCGGGTTGTTTCAGATGTTTGTTGTTTCTTGTGAACAGTGTTGTGAGGTTATTATTAAGCTTTATTTGTGGTGGTGTAAAATTATCAGTATTTTGTAACCTAAGAGCTGTGTTTATGATCTCAGATTTTTCGTTGTTTCTTGATTAGAAAGTGTTGAGGGTAAATACCCTTATTTGTTTTTTTTTTTTTAGTTAAATAAATACCTTTAATATGTTAACCTATTTTTATTATTTACTATTTTTTATATGATCGGCCATTTATCTGTTTATTTTAAATTCTGGATATACGATTGCGCATGTTTTAAAGCGAAAGATAGCAGTAGTTATATGGTAAAATCAAAAAATGAAATTTGTCAATACCAATATAAATATAGTAAAATGTCATTTCTTTACGTTTATTATTTTTTGGTCTTAAAACATACAATCATCCAAAATTTCGCTTGTTGCTTGGAGTTTGTGTAAAGAGATTGATAAATTTATAAAAAATTAATATTGGAAATGCGCAAGCGCAAAATTTGAATCGGCAAACAGTATTGCCGCTAAAAGAAGAGGCAGCTAAACAATTTTATACCGGTTATAAAACTGGATTATACTCTTTTTCAACTGTGTTTACTGGTTATAAAGCGTTTTATAGTCGCTATAGAACAAACCTTTATAGTTACCATCCGTGTCATATAAACAGTATAACATATTTTAGTTATCCTTATGCACTGGTCCTAGCAATATCTGGTGTATAACTGGTATTAGCTCGTATAGCTGTCCCAAATAGTATTAAATATTCTTATAATGGCCATAAGTTCTTATAATGGTTATAATTCATTTTTCTGAGTGTAAGTTTATACAGCGGCAGCGCCAGGGTGGGCTCCAACCCACCCTTGAAACATGAGTGCCCACCCTGATGCCCCCCCCCCCCCAAATTGATGGATTCGGTTTTTAAATGGACCGGGGGGGAAGGGGGACTTAGCTTTGATGAGAAAAGAGTGGTGTTGTATATTATGGTGAAGAGAACGATGACTTTTTTTTTAGACGTCAGTGTTGGACAAGAGGAGGGATGTTTGCCGAGGCGGCGACCTTTTTTTTTTAGAAGTCACTTTTGATTTCGATAGTGTCCGCTCAAAAATCACCGAGCCCATTTGTGCCCACCTATCCCTTAAATCCTGGCGCCGCCACTGGGTTCATCAGTGGCGATCGGTAACATGAGGCAGGTGAGGCTAAGCCTCACCGAACACTAAACAATTTTTTTTACCATTAAAAATACGTTATTAACTTTATTAAAAACTATTAATGAGAAATCCTTAAACCATAATATATAGAATGAAAACTGTAAACGAATTAACTTTTTTACCATTATCGGATCATTAACACTTAAAAAAAAATTCTTTATAGCCCCTTTTTAAACACGCTGGACAAAGTATACATATAGGACGTATATGTAACTGTATGCTAACCAACACTTTTTAGCCTCACCTTTTTTAGCGACGGATTGCCACTGTGGTTCACTAAAAATTTATATTTTTTACTTCTAAATTATCTGATGCCATCATACAAAGCCCCTTCACTTGCATGGGGTTGTGATCAGCAATCAATCGATTTCTAAATTAAATAGAATATGATTCAGATTAGGACAGATGCAACCAAAATTTTCACCGATATACTTTTAAAGTAAATTTGCAAAGCTTTAAACAAGTCTCTATTTTTTCTTGTTACAAACCGGCCCCACCTACGTCATCACCAGGTAATCCTATGTTTTTAACTGCCATGCATCTTGCTACTGATTTATTTTAGTAGCGCCCACAGGCCCCTTGACCGTGCTTTTGCTTGGGACTATTGTACCAAATCCGGTACATTTTCGTTCGTTGATACATAGATACACTTTTGAACAAAATATTTTAATACACATTGATGTTAATAAAGAAATACCTACATTTTGGTACACTTTGACGTTGACAATAATAAAAAGCTGCATATCGGCAACTGGCATTGCCTCTAAAGGTAAAAGTCATTACATAAAAGAATTTAAAAAAAAATTAGTTTTTTAATTTTTTTAAATTTTTTTTCATTTTTTTTTAATATTTTGTGTTATTATATTATTTACTTTTGTATCACACTCCTGCGGACTGTGATGTGAAAACATATCGCCTAATTTGTTGATATAAAACCTGTCAAAAAATATTTACAAATATTTTATTTAATATTTATGTATTTCAATCTTAATATATGAGAACTACACCCAACAACAAAATATTTTTTTATAAACGCAATTATTACACATAAAAAAAATGACAAAATTACAGCTGTCAGTATATAACTTATAATACTGTAACTCGTGTATTTCATTTTTATCCCTTTTATTTATGTTTCACAAAATTAACACTTAATATTAAATAGTTTAATTGAAATAGTTGAACTTTGAAATTGTCAAAATGACAGCTAGCAAAAAACAACCTCTTTTTCAACACACAAAATCTTTGTTCCACACAATAACTCATTTTTCATTCGTATGCCAAATTTTGTTCAGACCAGATAAGTAGTTTTTAATTCATGCTTTAACTTCTTCGGATATATATTCGTTTTTCTAACGCCTTAATAGCAGTCCATATAAAGATTGAAGATGTTTTATAGGACGAAACGTTGCTATTTGGTTAAAGCAATATTGCACAAAAACGTTAGAAGAAGCAAGATTTACGAAACTGTAATACAAATTACAAGTTTATATTTAAAAATAAAAACCTGATGATGGTATCTAGATGACGAAACGTTTTACTAGAAATCTGATGACATCGTATGATAGGAAACAAAATACGGCAATGTAAAAGTTAAATTATTTTTTCTTTATCTTTACAAATAAAGTCACAAATCCGAATGTAAGAATATAAAGATTGAAGATGTTTTATAGTGTCGAAACGTTGATATTTGGTTAATGCAATATTGCACAAAGACGATAGAAAAAGCAAGATTTACGAAACTGCAATAAAAATTACAAGTTTATATTTAAAAATAAAAACCTGATGATGGTATCTAGATGACGAAACGTTTTACTCGAAATCTAATGACATAATATGGTAGGAAACAAAATACGGCAATGCGAAAGTTAAATTAGTTTTTCTTTATCTTTACAACTAAAGTCACAAATCCGAATGTAAGAATATAAAGATTGAAGATGTTTTATAGTGTCGAAACGTTGATATTTGGTTAAAGCAATATTGCACAAATACGTTAGAAGAAGCAAGATTTACGAAACTGCAATAAAAATTACAAGTTTATATTTAAAAATAAAAACCTGATGATGGTATCTAGATGACGAAACGTTTTACTCGAATTCTGATGACATCATATGATAGGAAACAAAATACGGCAATGTAAAAGTTAAATTATTTTTTCTTTCTCTAGACAAATAAAGTCATAATGAATTAAAACTCGAAAAAAATCTAGTCGTTAATTTTCGGCTGTTCAGAATATTTCCCAGCATAGAATATTGATAAAGTTTAAGGTATGCAGACCAATATTGAAATGAAAAATGCACCTATAAATACTCTATTTGGACCTATCTGTTATATAACACTGTATTGTAGAAGTTTCGAGCTATCTCTTATCCCAAATTTTACAGCGCGAATTGCTAAAATAACTTTAAAAACTTAAGATGAAATATGCCATTTTCGGCCTTTTTTGACAGTTCATATTTTTAATATCCACGATGACGCTTTATAATTCCAAGGCAATCTTTTCGAAACATCATAATTCTGTTAAAATGAAACTTTTACGGAAATTGAAGAGCATTTTTAAAATTGAAATTTCGGTAATAAATTGGACATATGAAGCTTTAATTTTGGTCTCATTAAATTGTACAAGTCTCAAATAATCTATAACGTTCAATTTTTAACTTCAAAACGCTAAAACAACTTCAGAATCTATAGCCGAAAACACTCATTTTAGGCCAATTTTGACAGCGGTATTTAATATCAATAGATACTGACTTGAAACAAAATATTTCAAAGCACTCTATTCATATCCAAGTTAGTTTGAGATTTGAAAATTTTTCCTATCCGCGCTATCAAAATGTTTATTTTTCTCAAATTAAAAAAAATAAATTGATAAATTAAGATATGGGGAGACATTGAGAAAAGGTTGTAGAATAAAATAAGCCTAAAAGGAACTGTGTAAGGATATTATTGTAAAAAATATAGTCGATTAAGTAAAACTTTTGATATAAAAAAATCTTTAAACATTCAAAAAACATTTTTTTAAAATATGAAATGTATTGCTGGAGGAAGCGCATAGTGTTAAATTTAAAGTCTACTTATCCCTTTAGACAATAGACCAAAAAAAAATTCAAAAAATTGAATACAGGTTATCAGAGGCGGGTTTGAGCGTACCAGTAACTTACTGAAAAAAATTCAAAAATTTTACATCCAATCGTTTATTGCTCGTTTAGTAAAAAAGATTTAGTATCCAAATAATACATTTCCGGTGTATTTCGACGAGCTCTTTCGGATAAGGGCTATGCCATTTAAATAAAAAATGTATTTAACACGAAAAAAACTTAAAAACCGAAAAACATTTTAGTCTAAAATCGTCATTTCCAGTTTTTCTCAAATTTTAACGATTTAAAAAAATATTAGGTATAGAAACATGTATTGGGAAAAAAAAAGTATTTGAGACGGCCTATCAGGCTGTCTACGCGAAAGGTCTGTCCGATCATTTTGAATATACCCTTCAAAGTGGCTCAAAATGACCCTGCATAGAGCATTTTTCGATTTTTAAAGATACAAAAAAAATACTACACATTTTCTAATCTTCTTCAAAAACAATAGGGTTCGGAAGCTGCCGGTCCTCTCGAACCTCCAGAAGTAAAAATCGAAAAAAATAATTTTTGCGACCTGAAATGAAAGACAGCGAATTTTGCATATTTTTCGACTTTGGCGTTTAATAACTTTTTTCCGTCACACCCTGTATATTTGAATTTTTTACTGAAGATACTCCTATTATTTCGCTATAAACCCAGAAAGTTTGAATATTTCAACTTTATCCGTTTTCTAGAAAAAAAATCGGGAACAGGAAAATGTCAAATGTGACACAAATTTCCAAGATAGAATACAATAGGAATCCTAAGATAGGGGATATAAACATATCGCTCGTTCGCGATATGTGATCATAAATTCAGAAAATATGAATTTTCGGAAAGTTATCGCTCAGTGTCGTAATACACACAATATACCGGGTGTTGCATCGTCGAGCGGGACATACGAAATCCCATGTAATTTTAAATGGGGTCAATTATTGGCTTCCCTAATTATTTTAGAGAAAAATTCTATTTAGGTTTATTAAAGAGCACTTAAACCCACATTCAAAAGAATAACTTTTGATATTTTTGATGAGCCCGTTTAAGGGTTATCGCCGATTTCTTTTTAACTATTTCTCCTTTTTATGGCCCCGTATTTGCGGGCAACAGTCAAGGTAAAATATTACTGTCAAATAAAGTTATCGTTTTGAAATGTGTGCTTTATTGTTATAAAAACTCGTACATCGAAAATATTAGCCATGAATTACACTTCTGAAGAAAAAATATTGATGATTATATGGTATTATCAAGGAAATAGTTATCAAAATGTGTCAGACATGTTTGCTGCTCTGTATCCGAATAGACCGATACCTGCAAAATCTATAGTCGAAAGGACTATTAAGAAATTTGAGACAAAAGGCACTGTAATAAATGACTGCAGATGTGAAGAAAGGCAGGAACAAAGAAGATATGCAAGAAATGATAGGGACTTGCAAGTTTTATTGCGCGTGGAAGAAAATGATGGGAAGATCAGCACAAGGAAACTTGAGGATGACATAGATCACACCACAGCGTTATGAGCTTTGAAACGACATAAATATTATTCATACAAATATGAAAAGCACCAAGAGCTAAGAGATAGGGACGAAATACGACGACAGAAGTTTTGTTTTGGTATGATTGAAAGAGCAAACATGGATAGGGAATTTTTTAAAAACATTTGTTTCACTGACGAATGTACATTTACCTTAAACAATGAACCCAATGTTCAAAATTATCGATATTGGAGCAAAGAAAACCAACAGAGGTTTGTCAAAACAAGGACGCAATATCCACAAAAAGTTAATGTTTGGGCTGGGATTTTCGGAGAAAATATTATCGGGCCATTATTTCTTACACGAAATTTAAATGCAGAATATTTTTTGGAGCTACTTGAAGATCATATTTTACGTACTTTACATGATGCCGCCAGGGAAAATCAGGAAGTTTGGTACCAAATGGATGGCTGCCCGGCACATAGTACCCTGGCTGTCCGGGAATATTTAAACCGTGCTTTTAATGGAAATGTTATTGGCTTAAATCATACAGTAAATTGGCCAGCCAGGTCTCCTGATTTATCGCCAAATGATTTCTTTCTATGGGGTCATTTAAAAAACAGGATATACAAAGATAAAAAATACCCAAATCTAGACGAGTTAAAAAATGCTATTTCTGCCGAATGCAATAGAATTTCAGTTTACCAACTAGAGAATGTAAGAAGAGAATTTTATGATCGCCTCGGTTATTGTCTAGCAGTCAATGGAGGAATATTTGAACATCTTCTTAAATCCTAAAGTTCTAACAATTTAATAGTACCTACCTATTAATTAGTAAAATATTGAAACATGTAAAATGTCATAATTAACCTTGTAATTGGATACTTTATTTTAGTTTTATTCAGATTATTTTGTACTCATAAATACACCTTTAATATTTTCGATGTACGAGTTTTTATAACAATAAAGCACACATTTCAAATGACAACTTTATTTGACAGTCATCTTTTACCTTGACTGGTGCCTGCAAATACGGGGCCATAAAAAGGAGAAATAGTTAAAAAGAATCGGAACCCGTAAACGGGCTCATCAAAAATATCTAAAGTTATTCTTTTGAATGTGGGTTTTAGTGCTCTTTAATAAACCTAAATAGAGTTTTTCTCTAAAATAATTAGGGAAGCCAATAATTGACCCCATTTAAAATTACATGAGATTTCCTATGTCCCGCTCGATGATGCAACTCCCGGTATGTGGGTGTGGGAATGTTATTTTCATGCATTAAAAATGATAAAACCCCTAAAAATTATTACTAAAGTTCATTATATTGTAAAAATATTCAAAATTGTTTTCTTTTAATAAAAATAGCTCTCTCTGACACTCTCCAATATCTTAGAGTTCAAATTAAATAACTTTTTAAAAATCCATTAATAAACATGGCCAGGAATCGGGCCAAGAAAACGCAATATTTTTGGTTTAATTTAATACACAGGGTGTCCTAAAAGATATTGTCAATAATTAGGATTAAGGGAGATTGGATCAAAACAAGATTAGAACTTCATACAAAATGTTCTCCTATTTCCCCTACTTACCGAACTACAGTCCCCTAAAGGAGAGACTCTGATGATGATTTTCACTAAACATTTTCGAAGGCGTCAATGATAAAATTATGAAATATTGAAGTTTTGGTAAACTGTCCATCGGTTATCTCTAAAAGGTCGGTATTTCAAAAATGAGGCGGTAGTGGAGTAAACATTTGTAGTAAGAAAAAAGTTGGACACAATTTGATGTACCGTTTTCGAGATAAATTGACTTTTTTTAAATTACCTTGCATGCCAAAAAAAACAGTAACAGTACTAAGAATAACTGTTTCTTGTAAAAAAACATTAGATTTCTTTAATCCCGCATTAAAAAGTAAAGTCTATTTTTACTCCACTCCCCACTCCTTTGACGCTATTTTTAAAATACCAACGTTTTGGAGATAACAGATGGACTTGGTGCACAACGTTTACTAAAACTTCAAGATTTCGTATTTTTATCTTTAACGGTTTTGAAAATATTTAGTAAAAACCATCATCAGAGTCGCCCCCTTTAGGGACTATAGCTCAGTGATTAGAGAACATTTTATATGACCATATTTATCATTGACCCTACCATTTAGAACACCCTGTATATAATATAGATATAAATTCGCATGGAGCTGGTAACGCTAGACACTAAAAACCGCTGTATCATGAAAAATGAAAATATTTAAAATAATTAAAAAATAACATAACAGATGACTTTGATTGGCTGTTATATAAACACTGATTTAACCTGAAATTTTTTTATTTTTTATACTTTTTTTTTTAATTCGTGAATATCGGTATCCTTTTTAATTTTTTGGTACATTAACAAAATGGGCAAAGGCAGCACTGTCCCTTGATTTGTGTTTACTTTCGTCACGATCGAACAAAACACTCGCTAATAACAGTCCCCATATAGGTTTAAGTGTAGGTTCCACGGTGCAGTTTTGAGATACACAGAAAAAAAAATTCAAAGTTTTAAACCTACTAATTCAATGATCAAATTCTATTCTGCATTCCTTTAAAATGATAATTTTTGATTCGATAACAATCATAATGTCGCGTATCAAAATGGTAGGCGACTGTGCGCTATTTGTTTACTGAAACACCAAAGATTTTTAAGTTTTATTAAAGCAAAGCGAAGCAAAACAATTTACTATTACATTATGGTGAATAACATAAGAAATAAAAATAAACTTGTCATATCAGTAAATTTAGAGAGTTTTCTCGAAGAAAGAGTTGCTCCGTTAAAACTCACATACGATGATAGTTCAAGTAAGTTTAGGAGAAACAATTTCCGCTTTACAGTCAACTCGGGCCAAAAGGGAAATAAACAATTTAACATTTAAATAAACATTACAAAGACTAATTGGCTGGAAACTGTTTTGATTCTGACATTATGGTTTACATCATTTAGAGAGACTTGAGTGACTTAACGGGTAGAGGTTACCCTTACACTTAAATACGTTAAATAACTCCACTGAGTAAGTATTTCATTGAGGTTTTATAATGTTTTGTAACCCCTACCAAAGTAGAGAAGGGGTTCCTTTTTGCTGTGCCAGAAATTATTAACATTAGGAGGAAAGCTTCTCACATGTACTATTTAAAATGGACTTCTTCAACCAATTACAAATAAAGTAAAAAGGATAACATTAACCGAACTGATGGACTACTTCTTCAAACCAATTACAAATAGTTATTTTTATAAACATTTGTCTACTGACTCCTCCTACGAAACTAAAAATGTTCTTGTCTTTGTTCTATGCACTATCTTTCCACTATACCTATTTATCACCCATTAGAGTCTTAACTTCAAAGCGAATTATTTTTCAGACTTGTAATATACAGGGTGTCCAACCGGGAACCGAATCGATCTATATATAGAAAACTATACATAGGAAAATTTTGAAAATTGGACAGTATGCTGATGCTGATGGGGGCGACCGGGCTAAAATATTTTCATTATGGTGGCACTTCCGGTTATAACGGAAGTAAGTGTCAACTTGCTTATTTTAAATGGGACACCCTATATATTATTACATTTTTGCATTCTACGCAAGATTCTAGGCAGATTTTGTATACCGATGTCCTATACCTATGTTTAAACGTTTTTGACATATTTGAATTTTTATGTCAAAAATGACGTTTGCAAGCCTTAGAATAATTATCAATTTTTTCTATAAAGAAGCCTTATTTATTTAATTTAAGTGGGATTCCTTGTTATAAAGGACCTGCTTTAATAGATTTTTTATAATATTTTGATAACTAGTTATACAGGGTGTTTAAAAAATAAGATTAAAAATGAAATTGAAAAAACTGCAAAAAGTCTAGATTTTTAAATGGAAACACCCAAATTTTATAATTATTTCTTATTTAGCATTAAAAATAAGGGTAAGTTTGTGTAAGGTTGTATATCTCAAAATTTTTAGTTTTCGAAATATTGCCAATTTAGTATTTTTATATGGCGATCTTGCAGCGGATTTTAAGTTCAGTTAATCCTAGTTGGCTATGACTCTGTACAATTTAAGCGTCCCGGCATGGTTATTTATTATTGTCAAATTGCAAGTGACAGCCTCAATGCCGTCAAGCTTAGACATGGGAGAAAGCGAGGCGCCAGGCATCGATGTAAATGCTAAGTAGCAATAGCAATAGATGTTTATTCGTAACAACGCGAGTCTAAAATTATTAGTGGTAAGCTTTTATATTTGATCGTTTCTCTTGGTTTAGGTTCTCTGTGGTCTAAATGTATCTGGATTAATTATCCAATATTTCTTGTATATTTGACCAATAATGCATACATTTTCTTGCATTTCTCTCTGTGTAGTTGGCTTAATTGGAGTTTTTTTATTTTCACTGACCGCCTTACGACGTATAAATTTCTAAAGGACTTATAAGGATGGTGTTGATACATACGATTATATTCGCAAATCATCTACCTTATACTTACCTAATATTAAGTTGAATGCCAATTATGTTTTGTTTAAGGCGCTGAATTAAAAAAATATTTCATAATAGTAGATTTTGTTAAGAAATTTAAAATAATCGAAATATGCAGTATTAAAATTCTTGTGAAAAAATATTGATTTTATATCAAATGATTTTAGAGTCAATTATTGTCGAGACGAGAGAGAAAAAAAGTAAAACAATAATAGTACATTGTATACCTAGTAGGAAAAGCTATTCCCGGACGACCGTAAAGATTGTATGTCGAGGCGCAAGCCGAGACTGACAATACGGAGTCCGGGAATGTGGCTTTTTATACGAGGTATACATACTTAGTTTTTCGTAAATCGAAAATTATTAAAAGGATATAACTTATTACAAGCAACTTGTTAAAATTTTCGAAAAAATATTATTAACTTTGTTCACAAATAAAGGAGGCCATTAAATATTTGTGTTGTAACTATGGAAACACAGTAATATTGAATTGTCAAGCTTAACACATTTTAGTTTACAAGTAGCCGTACAGAAATAATATTTCCTTACAGTACAATAATAAATATTTCCTAACAGTTATTTTCCGTTGCCTGGCAACGACTAAGTGTAAGGAAATATTGACTTTTTCTTTCAAAAACGTCAATATTTCCTATCGATTTTCGGAAAATTAATATATCTCTAATTACCATTAAAGGGCAAAGGAAATGAACAAGACAGAGGTTACATTTCTTAATAAATCGAGATAATAACGTCAACTAGTAGATATACCGGATGGTGCATCGTGGTTTGAAACAGGACATTCCATGCAAGTTTTAGACTGTTCAAATATTTGCTCTTCTATAGACTTTAAAGCGGACTTGTAGGGAGATTTCTTTTGGTCTCTGATGCGGAGTTTGAACAATTTTGGACAACTCGCTCTTAACTTATTTGAATATGGTTGCGGTTGGTTTTTCATTGGAATTCAACAGGTGATGCTGCGGACACCAGCATTGATTGGACTTGTCAACTTGTGATTCGCCATTGTCAAACGCTAGGCTTTTTAAAAATTATTTACAGATACATTTTACATTGGATTTAAGTAGTATTTTCAAATAAAACGAACATTATTTTCAAAACGGATCTTTTAATAGAAAACCAATTATTAACAATAAAACCTATTAAATAGTATTAAAATCATCAAGAATTGCTTAAAGGGGAAGAAAATATGAGGGTCAAACAAGCCAATAGGGGAGCAAATATTTGAACAGTCTAAAATTTGCATGAGCTGTGCTGTTTCCAACCACGATGCACCATCTCGAATACTAATACGGTGCAGGTAACATTGCAAACAGGACGCGAAAAACAGTTATTCATTTATTATTCATGTAATAATGACCCGAATTTGAAATATTTTTCTGACAGCCAACAGTCATGTGATATTCCTCGTTTTTTACGATTTTTACTTGTATTTATATTACATGTTTTTATTTAGTTCGTCTTTATAATTGAAAGTTTTATATATTTTTCTATAACTATTGCTGAAAAACTAAATATATTTTAATTCTCTGGTTAATTTATAATGATTTATGTCTCAATCAAGAAATTAAAATATGATTCTGAAAAGATTTATTCTGATGTCAAGTCAATACGATAATAATATACATTATTTCTGTGGTTGTCCCTCTGTTCGTATATTAAATTTTAAACAATATTCCATATATGGATGCCATTTACAAGATGTCGTATAATATTTGACATTTTGCATAATACACTATGTAAATTTTTGAGATCAGGAAAGGACATATTAAGACATGTGTCAAAACATTAAAAAAAAAAACAGATTGTACATGCATACATTTATGCATGTTTATTTGACTAAACAAAAGTCACGAAAAATATTCCGGAATATAGGATTTTACCACAATTAAACCAATGTTTTTAGGTTTAAAAGAAAAACTTCGATAACACCCGGTATTTGTAATAATGTTTTTTAATAATTTCCTCTCACGCCGCACAACCCGCTGCCATGTAGATGAGTGATCGTGAGTTACTGACACAAATTTTGGTATACATTTCTAATGTACAAAGAATATGTTCTGTTTGGAAGGTGACATAAATAAGCGTGACCGTATATTTTATAGGTTATAGTATAAATACGTCTTCTATTTATCATAGATCAGCAAAAAGCATACTATTTCAAGCGTATCGATGCCCTTAATTCAAAACAATTTATTTCATGGAAGCCCAATAATTCAAGAACTCGTGTTAAATTCGGTGAGCTCTTTTCCTGTCCAGCCACCGGTGAAATGCACAACCTCGTGTTTCGTGATATCACGGTGATAAACCAACGATCACGAAAGAATATTTAAGTTAAATACAATACCTGGCCTTTAATTAGGTTTAACACGATAGTATCGAAGTTCTTAATTAATGGAAAATAATAAATAACGCCTCGGTTTTGCGATAGGATCGGATGATTGCGATTTATTGCGTCGTATCGGATTGAAACAACACGAAAATAATTTGAAAGTGCATGGCATTAATTGCTGCAACCCCTCAGTTTAAATAATTGCTCGTTTACCATCGGGCACGCCTCAAGACACCTTTAAACAGGATCATAGGCGTAAGCAGACTTCTTAATTGGGGTGGGCCCAGCACCAATTATTTGTTGAGTTTGGACCGACAATGTGCCCGTTAAAGACAATATTTAGCTATTAGCGAACCACAAGCGAATTGTGGGCCGGGCAACCATCCACTTGGCACCAAATCTCCTAATTTTCATCAGTAACTTCCTCAAATGCAGGTCCAATTTGATTTTGAAGAAGATCTAAATAGGTTGGACCCGTAAGATTTCCGTCAATAAAAAATGGTCCAATGATGCGATGTTCAAAAATTTCTTCCCAAGCATTCACTTTCTGAGGGTATTGGGTTTGAGTGCATGCAAGACGATGTTCATGTTGTAGGTTCCAGTACGCAAAATTTTATATATTCGGCTCATTATTTGATATAAATGTGCATTCGTCTGAGAAGCAAATATTTTGTAAAAAATATCTGTTGTAGTTAGCTCGCTCCATCATTTAAAACGCCAAAAGTGATCTTCGTTCTTCATCCTCTTCTAGCAATTCTTGATGGTTTTGATACTTATTATATGAATGATATCCATGCTTTTTCAATGTTCGCAGTACTGTGATGTGATGTTATTCTACCTCTTGTCCGAGAGTTCTTCTATTTTTATATCTCTATTATTGTTTTGTTCGGCTCTCTTATGATTCTGTGCTGTGCATCAGTTTAAATAATTGCTTGTTTACCATCGGGTACGCCTCAAGACACCTTTAAACGGGATCATAGGCGTAAGCATACTTCTTAATTGGGGTGGGCCCAGCACCAAGTTATTAATAAAACAAGTAACGTAGAAAAAAAGTCTCTTTAGTTTCATAAACGTTTTCTCGGGTTTGTTCTTCTTAAAGAAAAGTTACTTCTGTTTTAGAACCTTCTCCTCCTATCAAAAGTAGCTTCTTAAAAAAAAGTCACTGTATATTAGAGGGGGCCATGGCCACATATTTATTACCAGACTTATAACCCACATCGAGTAATAAACCGGGAAACAGCATTTACATTCATTCATATCATTTTATGGTTCATGTAAATATTTTGGCAAGGGCCTGTCGACATATTAAGCACCGGTTCTCGCAGATCACCGAAGTTAAGCTGTGTCGAGCGCGGTTAGTACTTGGGCGGGTGACCGCTTGGGAACACGGCGTGCTCTTGCCTCAAGGAAGAGTGTAAAATGAATCGACACCTAGCCATCCTATTCACGCCGGACAGGCCGGATGAGATCGGATATCTCGTAGGATGAAGGTGCCGTTTCACACTCCCCAGTCGGTAGACCACATTTGTGGTCGATGACCGGTTCAAGATGGCCTCCGTAGTCGGCGAACCGTAAAAAAAAAAAAAAAGTAAATATTGAATAGGGCCGGTAGAGCGGGAAAGGGTTAGAAATTACACGGCACGTAAAATGCACTTTATCTACCACAGTAGTTAATAAGGACACACATAGTTTCTTGCAATAAAAACAACCCACATAGCCAGTGGGTTAAATTTCGGTTGCTTATACTACATACTGCGCACCCTCACGAACCCGAACAGCAGCTACATAGGATACTCATTTGGTGAACGCATGACTGCATACCACACAGCTATACACTTAATAAATCCCATTCTGTCCCTCCCGTGGGTACGTCTATGAACTATAAACAGGATGTAGACATTTAAACTATAGTTCTTAGGTTACACAGTAATTCGCTACAACTTTTAGAGGGGTTTATTAGGAGTATCTTCAACAAACAGCAGTAGTGGTATAGTGTTTAAAAGAGGTAAAACGCATCAGGATCGGATCATCGTGCTAATATGGTAACTTCAGCAACTCCACAACATTGCAAAGATGAAAAACGAGTACAAGAAAATCGACATGCGTAACATACTTATACAATATTATACAAGCAGCAGGAGGATGATGATGATGAGGAGGAGGAGCAGGAGAGGGACAAAACTGCACTATCATCGCGATTTAATAAAGAACCAGAAGCCACATACGCAGGTGTAAAAAACGTTAAAGAGTATTATTAAGAGAGTACTAATTGAGGACGAAATGTGGCTATACTGTTAGCACCTTTCCTCCTTAAAGATGACAAACTTTCATCTACGTAATACAAAGAGTGCCCCAAGAGCAACTATTTAATAACCGCAGCAGTGGCTTAGAGATACTGGCATTCGACCGTGGCGGTCCGGATTCAATTCCCGGACTGAGCATACGCATAATAAAAAATATATGTCCGAAATTAAGTGGATTTAAGAATGCAGGGAAAAGTGTAAAATGTATCATCTCCCAACCCAGCCCATTCACGCCGGTAACCAGGCCGGATGAGATCGGACATCTCGTGGGGTGCGGAAGAAGGTACACACTTCCCCATCGGTAGGTCAGGCAGTGGCAAAAAACCAAGGGTTGACAGCCTTTGGGGGGTGTCGCATCACTAAGTATCGTGGTTCGGAACCCACGTTAAGCTGTAGGTCCCCTCGGGAATGGCCCTGGCAGCGAACGAAGAGGAAAAAATAAAAAAAACTATTTAATAGCGACAAATAAATCTAGTTTAATGCCCCATATCATAAATATTATGTTGTGGCCAAGTATATTAAAAAATCAAGGTTGGATTTTCATCAAACAAACATATTAAAATGACAAGTGAAATTCCTCTTCTGTCAGCGTTCTATAAACAATAATCAAAATTCGACATGATACCACTTAATATTCTAATGAAGACCGATTGAAAAATTGATTGATTTCTTTTGTTTGAATTGAATAACTATTTTTATTGCGTCGGAAAACAACTTGTAATGTTGTGTTGTGTTTAAATGTTAACCTACTTTTTAAATAACTGAACACTGTTGTTTTAGTGGTTTTATATAGTATGATTAAATGTTTTGCTGAAGTTGAATGCCTACTGTGGCATACTACAATACAAGTTTAAATACAAAAACGACTTACATTTCTGTTTAGTTAAGATTAATGAGGCAAAATGATCGACATCTATCATTTTCTTATTTCTGTAGCAAATACTTTCGTAAAAGGTCAGCAGCATATACAGGGTATTTCGGTTAAAACTTGCAATGCTTAATTTTTAAATTTAGGATACTAATTAATTTCTGTAAAAGGAAAGGGTTGTGGTAAATGCAGTCGATTTTTATAAATTAGAGTAAAGATTAAACCGACGCCAGTAACTGCCCAGGCGTCGGGACACCATAAAAATGTTAATCCATGACAGGTATTTTGAAAATATTATAATACAAAAGTTCGTTAATCGCGCATACTGCAAGGCTCAGTGGGCGTAAGTAGGACATTCTTTTTACTGGAGAGAGGGACAGTACATGTACTTCATAATATTGTACCTAGTAAAAAAGGCGGAGAAGCGCCGCAGGGGCCACGCCCAAAGTTCGTTTAAAATTAACCTAACTACTATAAAATTTCGAAAATTAAATGATTACCTTTCCCCCTCTGCATAGTTGGATTAAATTTGTTTTTGTAAATTTTTTTTTTATTTTTTTTTTGATATTCCTATTCTTTATTTAAAAAAAAAATTCTTATATTTGTGAAAAATATGAACTTTGGTGTCAATCCAAAATTTTAACATAAGACGTAGTATGTATGACTCGTAACCAGCGTTTCTCGGGCTCGGTTTTTCACGATTAAAAATAAAGTAAATGTGGCTTACCACGCCAAAATTGATGATTTGTTCAGAAATCATGTATTTTAGGAGCGTAGATCTAAGAGCAGTTTTTGGTGCAAATGCTTAGGTTTTGAGATACTCCTGTGCCGTTTTGTATATTCATAATAAAGCATTCTCGTTTCTTCCCGCACTATTTTTTTTATTATAAATTATCACACAGACTATAAAATCCTATAAAATATTATTCTTTTTACTCGTTTTCCTTTAAAATTGCATCATAAATCAATAGCTAAAACGATATGCGTTCAAAACCTTAATCTCTATATAAAACAGGACTTTTAGAAGAAAAAGTTTAAAAACCAAAAGTTTCCTACAAGACCTTTATAATCTAAGCCAAGAAGATATTGTTTAAAAATTTTAATTAAGAGTCCAAGCGTGAGGGACAGGGGGGCAGCAGCCCGGCAGCCCCCCCCCCCCTCTAAATACGCCACTGCCTGAAAGTTCCGCATAATATAAGATCATATTTTGTCAACACTGCGTCAAAATAAAAATCAGATTGCACCACCAAGAAGTGAAGAGTTTATTGGTAGGAAGCAACCACCTGCAGACCGGTTTCAAACTCTTTCGTTCTCGTCCATACAGGGTTGGTGTCTATATCTTCCAAACGCCAGTCTTGATGTTAAAAATTACAATATTATCAGCCTTCTAGGGTTGTTTGTATATAACAATGACGTTTCTTGAACGGCAGTAGAGTTTTGGACTTGAATTGTCTTTATTTGTTTTGAATCACTACGTTTCAACTGGTACGCATCTCCAGTCATCTTCAGGTGACTAGTCACCTGAAGACGACACTTCCGAGTGGCATATGAAAAAAACACTCGAGTTGAACAGTATATTTTTTCTACGACCAAACTTTATATTAAAAATTTTTAAAAAGTTTGCAGGTTGCCGGGCTTGAACTCACGACTATTGGATATAAAGTTCGCCGTTCGTCATCATGTTAAATATATGTGAGAGTAGAAAAAACTATCTTCTCCCGTACAATGTCTTGTTTTGCAGAACAGAAAGAATCCAACTTAAAAACAAATATGAACATTAACATAACTACTTAAATCAAATAAATCAGTCAATTTTTTTTCTTTGCGTCGCGTCGTCCGCTGCTGTAGATCGTAAAACTAGTAGCCAATTAATGAAAATTAATTACATCATTATATTAATTAATTAATCTTTCATGTTTTATTATAAACAGACACAGTTAACTATTTACTAAATGTCATAAACAGCGGTTAATGTTTAATAGGAAATAAAATATGTACTGATATCATGGTATTTATACATTTACGTATAATACCGCTAAGCTTGATATTTTTTTTAAATTTCGACATTTAAAATAACACTTTGCAAAGCTCGCTGATGTTTAGAAATGTCTTACTTTTCGTAGTAACAATATATATTTTATATACTCTGATTCGTATTAAAATAGAAATGAATGGCGTCAGTGGCGTTCGGTGGGATATTGACAAGGGAAAGCGCTTCAAAAAAGAATAATTTTTTTTCCAATACAAAAAAAAATTAAAACCACTGAAGTTCCATGGCATAGAGATAGACCATTAAATTTAGCAAAAATTTTGAGGTGTCGGAATTTTGTGCCGGGTAATTTATTACTTATAATATACAAAAACAACGTCTTCTGGCATAGTATAAACTATAAGAAATCTTGCTTTTCTCTTAGAAAATCACATTATAATTTTAGCATGTTCTCTTATCAATAACCCTCACCAATGATTAATTCCTCTACAACATCCGAATACGATAATTATGATAAATGATCACCTCTTGTCTCTAAGACAAACACACGGACAATAATTTTCTATAAAGTTAATGCATGTGCATCGGACGAAATTTATCTCTCTCAACAGATTTCATTTTGTTACATTGATAAATTGTAATATTTAAATTAACTTGTTTTTAATGTGATTAGGGTCAGTACGTTGTTTATTAATCTTAACTTGCGGTTAAGACATAGGAAACGACAAAAATGTTAGAAGGAACTACCACATAGAGTTGTTTCCTAAAAAACGTGTACGTCTTAAAGTAAAAAGCCAGTATTTTCAGGATTGTTCAAATTCAGATGGTTAAGTAATTAATTTCCCAGCGTCCACGAATTTTCGAACTGAAAGTAAAGTTAGAAATAAGTTATTAGAAAATGCAATGATTTAATTTATAAATGGTCTCTTTCTTTATCATCGAATTTGTCATATTCATATAATTTTTTTTTGGACTACTAACTAACACGTTTACCAAATTCTTATTTTTATAGTATTATAATAGTTATTTACGATATAAGTGTTGTAATTATTCATATTACAACACGAGATGTTAAAGTTGTCAAACGAGGCGTCAGCCGAGTTTAATAAAACATCGAGTGTAGTAATATGAATTTACAACATTGTACAAAATTTTATCTACTTTCATCTATGAATAAAAATATTTGGCAAAAGGCATTTTTAAAAATAAAAATGCACCTGTAAAAATGCACCTGCTATTAAGTTTACTATTAAGTTTTTTACGTTACCTTTCGCATAGTTACTGTTTCGCATGGTTACTGTCGAAACTTTGTCAAACAAATTCAAAAATATAAAAAGCGTTTTTCATAATGTGCGATTCTGATGGAAGTTTACCCTCTGATTGAAGCAGCGGCAAACGAAGCGATCTTAAGTTTAGTTCCGACAAAATCCAAGGCGCGGTATGAGTTTGAGTATCAGAAGTTTGAAGATTGGTGCAAAGCTAACAAAATAAAGGAGGTGTATGAGAAAATCCTTTTGGGTTATTTTTCCGTAAAGCAACGCTCCCAGAAACCATCTACACTACTCACTACTCAATGTTAAGAACTATGATTTCAGCTAAGAAAAATCAAGATATAATTGTTAATAATAAATCATTCTTCTAAAAAGTGGGGTTTTATTTAACAGCAAAATTTTAATAAAACCGGTTTTTTTCATTACAGCACTAGTGCTGTAAAGACACCTTATTATAGCACTAGTGCTGTAATATATGCCCTTACAAAACGATTTACAGAACTGTAAAATTCATATTACTAAATGGAAGTAGATAAATAATTATAAAAATGTATAATATATATTTAAAATATTGCTTTTATAATCTTTTTTAATCAAGTTACCTGGGCAAGATAATTTGTTTGCCTTGTCAGATGGCTTGGTAAATGTTAATTTTTGTTGACTGATAGTAACAAATTACGTTTTAATAAATTTATTGTGACATTACTATACAGGGTGACCTGTACTATTAAATATATTAAAAAAAAGTATTTATAAAAGTTGTGAGATAAAATAAACCTACAGGATGGTCCAGAAAAGTAGGACAATAAAAACACCCTATTTAGATTTTTTAAATTTATGTTTTATGTATCTTTCCCTGCATAAGTTTAAAATTTCATTTTGGTTAATCTTAGAGGTCAATCCTGGATTAGTTCTTCCTATATATAAAATACAAATCAAAGGATTTTTTAATAATCCTTTGTGGTCGTAGGAAAAATAGTGCACATTGCTCGTGTGAAAGTGATTATTCTAAAACTCGGGGAATTTCCACACTCGGCTCACGCCTCGTGCTAAGTATCACTTGCTATGTAATATACTATTATGTATTTGCCTTAGAAAAACTAGGGTTAGATTCCATCCGTTCGTTATCAATATAAATAATTTTCTTAAGGCACATAAATAGTTTGACGATAATAAGATGGAAGTCATGATTGATGTAAATAGCACAATAAAACAACTATTTCAATTTACCCAGAAAATTATGAGACAAACACGCAATCATTCGATTATTAAACCGCTTTGATAATGTCCAACAACCGAAACGCGAAAAAAATAGAGCACAAAAACAACAGATTTAATGAAGCATAAGAGCTTCGCCGCTTTCACTTTTGCAATACTGTCAATTTAAAACAATTGCTAGTCATGATGTTCAAAAAGAATATCTATTTTTTTTGCTTTATTTCACCAACCCGCTCAACTGTCAATGTTTATTCATTAATGCTACGGACAATGCATTCTGTTGAAATTCGTCGTTTACGGGTGATTCTACTGACTATTCCTTTTTTTTTAGTTTGGTAAGTAATTGACAAAATTGGATTTGGTTATCCAAAATTTTAGACTATTGGAGGATCTGATAAATAATGGTTGGTTTAGCAAGAATATGTCCCGTTTTAAAAAAAAACGGTTAATGGGGAACTTTTCCAAAAAATATAACCTGATATTTTTATGAAAAATGTAATGTGCAGTATTTTTAATTTTGCTTTCTAAGCAAAATAATTTGATAAATTGCTGCATTATATTGTTCCAACTATTGGTATTATATTCGCTGAAGCTATAAAAGCCTATCGTATTTCCATGATTAAGCACTCAAAAATACGAAATTTCTATTTTTTCTATAAAAAAATTGTATCCTCCCTCATGTGCACTACAATTTATTTTCAATTTTAATGAATTTTTAGATTTATGGGGACGCAGAAACCTGTATCAACAAAATTTTCTGTGAAATCAATAATAAAAAAGTTTTCAATATAAAGAGCAAGAATTCTGCCGGTCACTGTATATTAAATTAGATCAAAAACATTGCGTTCTCTTGTCCCGAATCCGGGCCACGTTTAATAATGAATTTTTAATAACTTTTTAAATTTGGTCTCTCTTGGAGTGTCAGACATCAATTTTTAGTAAAAAAAAGTTTCAATATCTTTTGCAATACAATGAATTTTAATAATTATTGAGGGTTTTTATTGCCTTATACGTCATGTCATTTCTTGCCATTCTTTCGAATTAGGCTTCTTACCTCTTCGTTCGCTGCCAGGGCCATTCCCGCGGGGACATACAGCTTATATGTATAATGTATATGTTTTTTTTTTATGATAAAACACCTGCACTGTAGGAAAAATCCTTAAAGGCGCTCTGGGAGCGGTGCGAGTGCGAAAAAAGCGATTGTGTAACTTAAATAATGATTCGGTTTGGATAGAACAACTCATATTCTAAATATCGTTTTATTATATTTGTTTCCACTTTTACCTTAACATTTTTGTAGTTGTTGTGGATTCAGTCTTCCGCCTAGAAATCCATTGTCTGACAGCGACACAACTTTATGTTCAGCCATGCGGATTCACGGTACGCGATTCTGAAACGTCCGTCTCTTCAACCGTCTTTCATACCGTAACAGTTAAATTAAAATTATATAGACAAGTGCATAAATTTACATTAAAATACTGAAAGCGTGGTAGAAATAAGCGATATGAGGTATTTTAATACAAAGTAACAACATTTGTAAATAAAGTGTTTAAAAAGTTTTATGCTGGGTTATATAAAGATGTTTAACCAGAAGTAACTAACCAGCAAGCTTGACTGTGACATAAATGACATTTACTCAAAATTAAAATTGCCTGATTGGTAAATTAAAAATTAAGGTAATTCATACATATTAAGGGAGGGCAGGATTGAATATTATTTACATGGAAAACATAAATCAGAAAAAATAGTAAAAAGGTAACGGCATGCCTTCAGAAATAAAATCCGGCTCGAAGGACTAAATCTTATAGATACCAAACAAAAATATCGTTTTTAATAGTAAAATCTATTTATTATTAAAAACATAAAAATACTCAAACCCATCCCACATGCATGTATATGTTATTACCTTAATAACCAAACTTAATAACAATAAATTACTTATTACACGCTGGATTTAGGTTCCCGTCACAAAACAGGTTAAAAAAATTCGACTATACTCAATAGGATTAAGGTTAATGCCCAACACATAAAATTCATAACATAACAAAGGCCTTCCGTAAACATCGTTGGTATTCTTCGTGTACACGAGGATACAACACACGCCAACGCGTGTTCTTTTATTCTCGCATGATGTTTTTATTTTTACAACCCATCCTCATTCTATTACACGGAAAAAAAATGCATGTAGGGTCAGTCACAAAACATTTACAAGAATGGAATTACACTAAATTTTTAGTACCACAGAAAATACCAGGAACGGGGGACGCTATATTGTAACTGTTTGTATAGGTATATGTATATATAATATTTTAAATGTTATGTAATATTTCTAACATGTATATTTCATTGTAGCAATAGTATTACTAGTAGTAGGTTAAAATTGTATGTAGTTTTCATACATATGTGTTCAAAATTGACTGGCTACAATAATTGTAATTTAACAAAAAATTAGTTGAAGGCGGGGGTCGGGCGTTCGGCCCAAGCTTCCTGCACTGCAGCCTAGTGGCTTATTGTGCTCCCCTATCTTGCTAGAAAAGATTTGTTTCTTTAATAAGGTGCAGTAAATTCCTACCAAGTTTGTCATGCGGGAGATTATCCCCACATTGGATTCCTCCGAAGATTTTGAATCTTTTTCGGGTCAGTGCTTTGTAGTTATATATAATATGTGAGGCGGTTTCGTCCTCTTCGCCGCAAAGTATGCATTCAATGGGACCATTGTAAATTCTTACTCGGCGTAGGTGTTTTCTTAAGGGGCAGTGGCCTGTTGTTGGCTGACCGCTTGTTTTAGCTGGGTGCGCGTTAGAAACAACAATTGATAGCTTTTTGGAGGGTTTTCCAATTGTGGCCCTCGCTTGAGTTTGACCAGGTATCCTGTTCCATCGGGATAGGTGTTGTTGTTGCTCCCATCTGTCCGATGTTGCTTTGGTTGCCTGTTTTGATATGCCAAGGGCGGGTTCAGGGCCCCTGAGTCTTTGAGATGACCCAGCTCTAGCCAGTTCATCGGCTTTTTCGTTGCCCGCTATCCCCGAGTGACCAGGAACCCACAGGAGTTTCACCTTGTCGTTCGTTGCCGCTAGGTCTTTCAGGTTGTTCCATACTAGAATCTTAGTTTCCGTGACAAGAACAGTTAGTTAAAATAGCCTCAAGAGGAAATTTAGTAACGGATACTATATTTATTGCTACACCGATCCCGGCATTGGATACTAGTCACTTCTGTCATTAGCAAATTACCTGTATGTTAGTTGAAAGAGTATCTTTGTTGCCAATACTAATTTTTTTGTTAATTACAAGAATTATAGTAATGTGGACAATCTTCCAATATAAATATGGGGTGATTTGTATAATAATAAGGACAACATGTATTAATCAAAGTTAACGAAAATATGTGTGTGAATGTCCATGAACTTTTAAAGGTTAAAATAACCGCCAAGAGGAGAGACCGTAGGGCCTAACTTAAGTGAATAGTCTGGATCATTTCGTGATGTCGCATATTTTCATATCTCATATCTCCCATAAAAAGTATCACCGGGCTGCTTAAAAGTCCAAACCAATCACAAATCCACTACACTCAGTTTCTTCGTTGGAGAGTGCAAAACTGAACCGACCGGCATAAATAAACAAACATAAAATGAAATTGTTGAAATCTAATTGTTTCATTTAGGAATTTTTTGTGTTTTCAAAATAAAAACTGATAAAATGAGATAAATTCTTTTGTATGTAATATCGCAAATATATTTTTCAGTGTAGACGATCAGTTACCGCTTTTAAGCCCTTTGTGTGTCAATTGGTGGCCTAAATTCGTCGGTCGTACTCGTAAATGACATAAGTGGTTCTGAATGATGAAGGAACATTGTTAAGTGGTCCACTTTTGTTCGGATTGTTTTTGTGTTATTTAACTCTTCACACGATGGATGTTATGTGTACGAGAATTTCTATTGTTGTCGAAACGTTACAAATGATTATTACGGAATGAGTTTATAGGCCACGTAAAACTTGTAAGTTATTTTAATCAATTATTCAATTATTATGGTATAAAACATCAGATTCTAGTGATGTTTGGGATAAGGCTAAAAAATAATGTAACCGAGGATATTGTCTGTGAATTTACGATTGATTCACCTTATGATTTTTGACATACCAAGCTCACAATTTTTTTATTTTTTAGATCGGATTGATAAGAAAAAAGCTAACATAGATACGTAAATGGTAAAGAAATATCAGATATTGAGAAAAAACGATAACATGATGAATTTTATCTTAAGGAAGGTACCTGTGAAAGCTCAAAACTTTCGGCCACATAAGCATTGTTGAAAAATTTAGAATAGTGGTCCATTTAAGGAGGGGGGGTGTGATCAAAGAAAGAAATTGCTGGGTCAATAATGTTAACTATTCAAAATTTTTTGCGACAAACTTTTAAATCTAGTTGCAGAATCTATAAATTCTATGATATAATTATTCTGTCGTGTTTAGTGTTTCTGGACTCTCTACTGTTTAAACTAAATAAGTCAATCTGGAAATATTATGTTATTACATTAAAAAAAAAAGGGCCAAGTTGGGCTAAAATAAGTATACTTATTCTTTTTTTTTGCCGGTGAGGTTAACCAGTGGTGGAACTGATGATTGACAGCTGGTGGAATAACGTCATCAGCCAGTTGGAGAATTTTTTTACGATCTCTCTCTCGTTAACAGAAATCACCAGAAATCTACCATGAATAAAAGAACATGATTTGACTCGCCAGGGAAAAAAGAAGATATCTAATTAAACACATCGTTGGATTGCTTAAAACATATTCTAACCTCAGATAGCTGAGAGAGCTTCTGTGACTTCCACTAGAGGTGGTATTCTCATATTCCTAATAATTTACCACATTTTCACGAAGTACCTATTTACATAAATCGATCTGAATTCACGTAGCGAATTAAAAATTCCACCAACACAGGTATTGAGTTCGATTATTCAAGGTCGAGTTGGCGTATTTTGTAATTGTATCCGTATCGAGATTTAAATGAAAACCGCAACAGAATCGAACTGGGAACGTGATTGTCAGTTTGACATAACTTAACCTCACTTTTGAGCTGAACTACTGTAGAACTTAATTATAAAATAGTTATCTTGTCAAAACGATTTGAGTATACTACACGGTCATCTATTCTTCATGAATTCGAGACGTAAATATATGCTTTAAAACACAGGGAATCAGCATTACGATGACTTTTGCATTTGCCTTTAACATACAGTCAACGAACAGTCATAATAAATTTATTTTTCGGATCGATCGTGCAATACTTGGCAACGTTTGCCTCCTAGCGGTAGCCAGTGAAAATACAGAAATGAAAAATGACAATTTTGACAGAAAAAAAAGAAATTATTATTTCCAGCTTTATCAAATAAAAAGTGTTTGAAAGCTTTGTGGATTAATTTAAAAAAAACAATATGGTGAGATACAGACAAATTAACCGATTCAATGTCTGGATCTCATAGTAGTCTACACATGCTATCGCCCTCTTATAAACAGTGAGTTGTCGACTCAAAGTAATTTTATGAATGAGATGCGGGGTCTATCTTTGCTTTCTCGTCGTTGATTCTACCTATCTATCAAAATTGCAAGACATTATTCAAATAAAAACTTGCCCCAAATTTTAAAATTAGACATGTCTACTATCAAAACTGCAATATCGCCGACAGTAACCAAACACAGTTAACTGTATGCAGCCACTGTTGCGGTGTCGGCCTGACATACAGCCTTAGGCCTTTGGCTAATCTTTTGCTAAATCTGGACGCGTGGCCACTGGGCTCCGTAACTAATTGGGCGCGATTGAATAAATTGTCCGCGGGCAATAGAGAATTATCGAAGGAACTATATTTGCCAGTTAATATGGTTTCAGATGCATTTAAGAAGAAGAAATGAGGTGGAAGTAATAGTCTGACATATATATCTTAAACGAAATAGAAATTGTAAAATAGTCTTGCCGGCTACCAATCGTGCTTCATCGAAATTTTCGTGTCAAATATTCTATCGGTAAAATTTGACTTATTTTACAGGGTGTTAAAGAAAAATATCGCCCACGTAATCAAGTATCGCTTTTAGATAAAAGATAAACATGCTACTACATATATCAACTTTAATTTTTTTTTAGGCCCAATTTTAAAATGTCCTCTTAAAGCTATGTTTAAACCGAAGAATAATTCTAAAATTGTAGAAATGTCAGATAGGGTCGTTTTATAATGTAGGATTGGTAGTAGAGTTCAATTTAAAAGTAATCCACATGGTCATAACTTGTTATGTTAAATTATATTAAGTTATGACCAGGTAAATCACTTTTAACTCGAACATTGCTGTCAATCACACATTATGAAATTACCATTTTTGACATTTAAAATGAAGTTTAAATCGACTTTATAAAATTGGGCAAAAGAGCGCCTATGATATTGGCCCCCAGATCGCCCGATCTTAACCCATTGGTTTTTTGTGGGGCTTCGTCAAAAATTTAGTTAGAACCTTCCATATCAGCGTGTAACGCGGCATTGGTTCCTGGCTTGTCCAATTGAAAATTTAATACTAAATGGTTCCACAAAATACAAACGATGTCCCGATAATATCTTTAAAATCTCCACGCCATTTAATTCTCGTTAAATTCGTTTTTATAATATTTTGTATATAAAAAAAGACATTTTATTGCCATTGCCAGACGCAGGTACAATATGCGCGATGTGGTAGAAATGAACTATTCGTTCGTGATGACTCATCGACTACTCAAACAAGTTCATTGGGAATCCAGACCCAAAACTTACGAAACAGCTGCTTTAAATTAACAGGAACGAGCTGAGAACTATTATAGGAATTCTGACACATGGCTGTCAAAAACCATCTGCACAGAATGTAACTGTACAATGGAGATGTCGACTGCAGATTATGAGGACAAGTCAGGGAAACAGTACAGCACATAGTTTGCCATTGCGAGTCACTAGATCGGGAGAGGCAACAAATACTCGGGCAACCAAAATTGGAACCAGAGGACATCCCTACCCTCTCCCTAGTTGACCTACACAAACTTGTGCAAGGAACGAAGATCACGGGCCCTCGGAAAAAAATACCCTCTCGCGTAGATAAATTTCCACAATTAATAAGTTGTGAAGATTGAATAGTGAAATAATCAATCATTAAAAAAAGTATAATAAATGTTGCTCGTTATAAAAATTACCGAATTACGGAGGCCGACAACTATGTTAATGATAGTTGATGTTAACATTCTTTTAACATACCCACTTTATTTTAAAAAAATGTGAAAAAATAAATTTTTGATGGTTACCGTGGAATTAGCAAATAATAAATAATTAAGCTTTCTGTTAGTGTAATCGCATAACTATCTTGACGATGCCGATGTAAATATTGACATCATCATTATTTTTAAGCTACTTTTTAAGCTAATTACACTAACAGAATGCCAGAGAAGCCATTATTCTATTTTCTATTGTGCGCATAATATAATACTTATAATAAAATATGACTTATTGGGTACAAGACGTTTAGAATTGCGGTTTTGAAATTATTGGAATTTTTTTTGTAAACTTAAAGTAAGTGATTTTTGTTGGAAAACACGTTTAAAGCATTAAAAAATATTAACTTGCTCGTTTTTTTCACATTTAAAAGGTTAATTTTTTTTAAAATATAAACTGGAGATGATTGATGATTTTTTTATAGAGTTATAAACTATAAATTTCTTTACAGAATAGGAATAGGTAAACAATATATTAAAATTTTGAATGATAGAAGAGTTTTGGACTTACATTGTCTTATTTGTTTTAAAATCACAACGTTTCAACTGGTAAGTATCTCCAGTCGTCTTCAGGTAAATACTCAAGAAACATTATTGTCTCCAACCTTTAAATATATTAAAATCTTGTATTGTATTAGAAGTAGGTATTTCTTTAAGTATCAAACAAATTAACATGTAGTTTGTTAAAGTAAAATAAGGTGTTGCATAGATACAGTAATCACAGTGGTTTTTTACTCATGCGTCATAGTTTAACGATTAAGCGACACAACTCCCCCCATCTTAACTACAGCGATGGCTCAGCGTGCGTCACTGGCATTCGACCGTGGCGTTCCCAGTTCGATCCTCGGAGTGGGCATACGTACAATAAAAAAAATATGTCTGAATTTTAGTAGGTTTAAGAATGCGGGGAAGAGTGTAAAATGTATCATCTCCCAACCCACCCCATTCACGCCGGTAACCAGGCCGGATGAGATCGGATATTTCGTGGGGTGGAAAGAAGGTACACACTCCTCAACCGGTAGGTCATGCAATGGCTCAAGAAACCGAGGGTTAGCCCTTGGGGGGGAGTGTCTCATGACTGAGGATCGTGGTTCGGAGCCCACATTAAGCTGTAGGAATGTCCCTGGCAGCGAACGGAAAAGTAAAAAAACCTAATTCGAAAGATTGACAAGAAATAACGATGACAACTCCCCATCTTTATTTTTTATAATAATAAAGGTGAATAAAAACCCAACGTCTTCCGGGCACTATTGCCAATGAAATGTGCTAGACAGAGAAAATATTGTAACGAAAAGTTGCAGATTGACTATTTAATTTTATTATTTTTTGAATCCGACGTCATCGTTTTCTCATTCATTTTTATATTATTTATTCGTAAAAATAGTTATTTTCGGAGCTTTTACTATCGTTAATAATTTTTTAGTAGGTATAATAATTTTATTTTTGTATTTATTCTAATTTCTTTTTGATTGTAGAAAAAATAGTTTGTGAACCTTGTAGGAAAATCATATTATCGGCCTCGGACGCTTGTTGGACTCGGCTGCGCCTCGTCCACCAATTTTTATCCTCGTCCGAAAACATGCTATTTTTTCTACTAGATACACAATAAACTATTTTTCAATCTTACGGTCCCTTTACTAATTTAAGTCGCAAATAAAATGTTCACGGGCAACTTTTATGGTAGTTAATCTGGTGACGAACGTCCAGCAATTTATCAATAAATTTCGCGTGGGGTACCTACACTTACAATAATTCTGCATCATGCACAACGACAACAAATGACAATAATCATGCTATACAACATATGGCGACTGTTTTATTTTATTTGATTCATATTACGTCACTTTTTATTTCACACTTTACAATGTGAGAATTCAAGCTAGCTGATGGTGACAATTCAAAGGCAAGTTCAAGTTCACTTTCTTCTTTTAAATGGAATTTATGCGATGAATATTTTAATCGATTTGTAGGTTAGTCGTTATTTTTGCAAGGTGATGATTTGATGATTAGATCCGGAACAATCACGTACAGTGGCGTATTTGGGGGGAGGGGGGGGGGGGGGGGGGGGGGGCTGCCGGGCTGCAGCCTCCCCCCAGCCTAGGAGCTGCAAGCTAATTGTTCGTCTCACGCTTGGACTCTTTATTTAAATCTTTAAATAATGAATTCTTGGCTTAGATTACAAAGGTCTTGTAGGAAACGTTTAGTTTTTAAACTTTTCCTTCTAAAAGTCCTGTTTTATATAGAGATTAAGGTTTCGGACGCATATCGTTTTAGTTATTGAAATATGATGCAATTTTATAGGAAAACGAGTAAAAAGAATAATATTTTATAGTATTTTTCGTTATACTGTTCAGTTTTCCCTTTTTTTAGAGCTATTTTAAATCAACAAAAATATAACCCAATGCAATCAAATATTTTTAGAACAAGAACAAAATACAGTTAGGTATTTATTTTTAAAGAAAAAAATTTTAATTGAAACATTTTTTTTTGGAAGAAGTGTGATAAATTATAATATAAAAATGCGAATGCTTTATTACGAAAATAATAAAACGGCACTTAAGAAAAAGTATTTCAAAACCTAAGCATTTGCACCAAAAGCCGCTCTTAGATCTGCGCTCCTTAAATACATGATTTCTGAAAAAATAATCAATTTTGGCGTGGTGAGCAATATTTACTTTATTTTCAATCATGAAAAACCGAGCCCGAAAAATGCTGGTTAGAGTCATACATACGTCTTGTGTTAAAATTTTGGATTGACACCAATATTATATTTTTAACAAATGTATAAAAAATTATTTTTTTAATAAAGAGCCAGCTAGGAATATCAAAAAAAAAAAGGAAAAATAACATTTACAAATACAAAATTAATCCAACCATGCAGAGGGGGAGAGGTAATAATTTAGTTATCGAAATTTGATAGTAGTTAGGTGAATTTTAAAAGAACTTTGGACGTGGCTCCGAAAATGTTTCGTCTGCGGCGCTTTTACTCCTTCACTAGGTACAATATCATGAAATACATGTAGTCCCGACTGTTCCTTCGGTCCTACTTACGCCCACTGAGCGCCCCCCCCCCCCACCCAGCCTATTTTCTGGCTAATCCACTGATCACGTATTTCCTCTAAAAATACAGGGCCCGTTTAGTAATCAGAAGTCACCGTTGGATAATCCAATACCTAAGGAGTGTTAACAGGAAATTATAGTCTCCTTGATTGGGGCTTTATGCATCTTGTCTGAATACAAAAAGCTTTGCACATGGCCCTTTAAAAAAAAATAATTTCTGTACTACAAATGTGTACATTTTGTTTATTTAAAAGTTTTCTCACGAAATTTAAATTATACTCGTCGATCTTAAACAAGGTTTTTCTAATTACGAAATAAAATTGAACTGTGTGAATTTTACAATGTTCTGTTTATTATTTCTGCGGTTTTCGACGTTTAAAATGATGTTCAATGACGTACGAAAAGAAATTGAAATAGACAAAACAGATGGGAAAATAGGTTTGATTGTTTTTCTGTTTTTGTTACGGAGTTTCTGGGATTATGTATAGAGATGATTAATACTGCATCTAGGCCGAGGCATTTAACATATCTTGTGACAGAAACAGATATTTTTTTGATTTATGAGCGGCAGGTTTTTAAAATATGTTTCTTTTTGTCTAAAAATGGATCTTGATGGTATAGATACTACATAATTTGTGAATATTCGAAGATATTGTAGTCTAAATTAATTTCTTACCATTTTTAGCATATTTCGTGAAGGACTCTGACTCTTACCTGAAAATAATAAAAAAATATTAGAAAGAGGAATTAATAATCTACAGATTTTCAAAAAAATAAAATAGTTAAAGGTTATCATATAATAAAAATAAAATTTTATGAATAAACACAAAACTTAAAATATCTGGGTTATTAAACCGAATTCTTAATTGCTTCTTTTTTTTGTGGAAGTAGTCCATCTCTCAGTGGAGTGATTTTATAAGTAAAGAACACAGTAAAGAACACAGTCTGCTTTACTAGTTTATTAAAAGAGTTTTTTTTTTTGAGAAAAGCCTCATCATATATTAGCGGAATATTACTAATACAGGGTGTTACAAATTCGACATACCAGCATTGGAATCTCGGAAACCATAAGAGTTAGAGAAACGGTTAAATGGGGGCAAAGTTGTGCAATTCGGTGCTAATTATAATGCCGCTTTAAAAGTTTTCAAATTCCGTATACTTCCGATTTTATTCGAAAAAAACCGAAATTTTGCAAAATTGTTTTTATTTTTTCCTGAGCTCATTTGACTAGCTATTTAAAAATAAATAACACTTTGTCATTGCCACTTTTTCTTCTCTACAAAATGACGTTACTAAACTAAAGATCCACCGTTTCGGCTCCGAGCGGCCATCACCAACTTTACTTTTTTAAATACGGACCTGGATTTTTTAAACCGACTTTTAAACCCTACTACCCTCAAAATGTAATGACGATATAACTTTCTCATAATGATGAATTGACCTTGCTTATTTGTTTAAATTCATATTTTTTACACTTCTTGTCAGTCCAGTCCTGGCAACGAATTACAGTATTAATTAAAAACTTTATTTTATTAAAAACCTTTACAAATAAATTTTATGAAAAAGTTTGTCTAAAGTTTATGTTAGGTATATTTACATACAGGTTGCATTTGGTAGGATAAGGAGAAGATCGGTTGAAAGGGCTGTCGCCAAAATTGGAAGAAAAATCGATCTTTGTATTGAGCAAAACGGCAATCTCTTTGAACATTTAGAAAATTAGGATTTATAATTAGTAAATTTAGAATTATTCGAAAATTCTTATAAAATAAACTATATTACTTATGTATGAATGTCTTAAATAAAATAAAGTTTTTAATTAATATTGTAATTCGTTGCCAGGACCGGACTGACAAGAATTGTAAAAAATATGAATTTAAAAAAATAAGCAAGGACAATTCATCATTGTGCAACCCGACATAAGTCAACCTTTACTAGTGTAATATATCCCCATAAAATATTATTTATTTTACGGATTTCTGCAATAGGTCTCTAATCCTAACATAAACAATTTATATTTTTTGTGAGTACCTGAAACATTTCACCTTATTTGTACTACTTTTGAATTTCAGTAATAAATAGGTAGTCACTCAGATAAGCGCCTTTTTATTTCTGACGGCGCTCGTTAATAAAATTATTAATTACGCCAAATAAGGTGACCGTCCGTATTATCGACCAAGTCCCAATTATCGACCAAATTTCTAATTATTTTCCAAAAATAAGGACACAAGATATAATATCTTACAACTATTTAATTTATCTTAAAATAACGTATTTCCCCCACTATTTTTAAAACTCGTTATGTGCCTACGAGTTAAGTCTCTTTGGAGTTCGTGACATCTTTAGAGCGCCGCAGACTCGGTGAAGTGAACTTCGGAATTACACGTAACTAAGGTTAAGCAGCAGGCCGAAACAAAAAGGTAAGTTTTTCAGTTTATTTTAATTTTTTTTCCTTGTTCTATATTTTATAGCTATTATAAATGTTGTAGCACTGATATTTTACTTTGAAATATCATTATTTTAATAAAATAGTCATATTCTTGATGTGGTCGGTAATTGGTTCAGTCATTTGCGTATTGTTCCTAATATCGACTAGCTGGACGATAATAGGGACATAGAAAGCAATTTATAAAAGTGAAAATATCATAGTCTAAGCTTGTTTAGGTTTTTTTTTTATTGTAGTAACTTTAACAAAACCTAACATGCATTATACAACCCAATTATCGACCAACCATTTTTGATTAATATTGATGGAAAAATTATTATAAAAAGTGTGGTCGATATCAGGAACATATTATGGTCGGTAATTGGAACAATAAGAAACTCCATGCTGATCGATATAAGGAACCATTTCAATAATCATTTTACTACCGGAAATTTTGTTAAATATTAACATTTTGAAAATTATTTAGCAAAAATTGTTTTAAAAATATACAGACGCTATAAATACCAAATATCGACCGGTGCATTTGATGATTTTTCTTCAAAAAAAGGCAGATAAAAAGTCAGGTCGATATAAGGAACAATTCATGGTCGATAAATAGAACTTATCGTCTTTTACAAAAAATAGTACGTTATTAAGTTGTTTAAAAATTAAAATGTTTGCCAAAAAAAATTAAATATTAAGTATAATAATGAATAATATTTATCAAAAAAGTATGTTTTTTGGTTGAATGGTACAAATCCTTTTTTTTTCTAGGTTGTTCAAAATGCACAAAAGATTTCTATATACCGAGGAAATGATGTTGCAAGCTATTGAAGCTACAAAAAATGGGATGTCTGCAAAGCCAACAGAACATTTAATGTCCCAAAAACTATCTTTTTGTATAAAATAAATGGTCGAGTACCCATTCAAAGAAAAATTGGAGCATTCACCATATTAACTCCTGAAGAAGAACGGCATTTGGTAGATTGGATTTTAACTTCTGCACGACCAGGATTCCTCATTACTAGAAGTCCAGTGTTCAACTTTTAATGAAAGCCATGAAACGGGAAAATATATTTTTAGAACATCGACCGGACCGTCATTGACAGGAGCTGTTTTTTAAAAGACACCCAGAAATTATAAATAGGGCTCCTCAAATACTTTTAAGAAGACGATCAAATGTGAGCGAAGCTGCCATAAGACAGTGATTTTCTGAAATTAAGCTATGTTTTTTAGACAATAATATTGATATTAATGATTCCAATCGGATATATAATTATTGTGACGAAACACTGGAGATGTCCACAAGGTTAAAACACATTACACTTGAATATAAAGAAACTAAAATACACACAGCCACGCTTAATTATGTAACGTACCTATGTATTTGAAAAGTTCCTAATATATTAAAATAATTTATTGAAGTGCTTTTATTTGTATTTTTTGAGAAGTAGAATATCGAGCTAGCCTGGGAGATGGCAGAAACCATTTGAGAGTTTTCTATGTCAATTTTATTAATTTTTAACAATAATTATTACCATGCTGGTCGATATAAGGAACATGCCTTGTTCGATAATTGGGTAAAATGATATTTTTGATGGTCGATATTAGGCGCAACAGTACAATTTTGCTTATTTTAATTAATATTATTTTAAACATATATTTATTAAGTAATTTATACCAAGCAGCTAATTTTTTATTCTTTATACAGTACACATATGATAAAATAATATTAATTAAGCATTACCTTTATTTTCTACAACTTATGAAACCCCAACGTTATTCTTAGTTGGTCGATAATACGGACGGTAACCTTATATAACAACTAGGATATATTTCAAGGAAAAATATTTATTTTACTCTACATGTTTCGAACGAAAACGTTCATCTTCAGGAGGTTGTAATTTATATTGAAAAAAGTTATTTGGAAATTGTAAGTGAAATTTTCATAGAGCTTTTGAGGAAATTAATTGGATAAAGAAAAGTGTTCAAGAACTTCTATAGAAGTAGTAGAGAAAAACATACTACCAAGTTATATAGATGAAGTTGAAATAACGGTTGATAAGTTTCAAAAATTCAAAGTAACGCGGTGAGAAAAGTGGAAATTATACTAAAAAATAAAAAGGACTTTAGTGGTGAAGAACTGAGTACTGTTCACAGTAGTTATATGAATTGCATTCGGAGGCCACCTTTATGAAGAATTTTTTTTATAAAAAACGTGAAAGTTTTATAGAAAAAGTATTGTGAAAATTTTTTGGAGGTCGTAACTAAAGTATCGAGTTGTAGTGTACGTTCCTTGAGGATTTATTTGGTTAAGAGTAGATGTAAGCAAGTTTCGTAAAAATTGTTGACTTTTGCAAAAGTCTTTACAGCATTGACTGGAGACTGGTTTTCAACTGAAATGCTCAGCCTTGATTTGCTTATGGACTTTTTTTTAAAGAAATATTTGTAAAATAATTTTCAAGTCCTAATAGTTTTTACGGACCTGACGGGCTAGTCTGGTCTGCCGGCCTGTTGGGTTTTGGTTGACGGGCCGAACCGGGCCACATCGCAAAATACCGTGTCGAGCCGGGTTGTGAAATTCCGGCCGAGAATATTTTAAATTGTACGATTGCAGAGAACCTTTTTAAAAATTTTTGAATAAGCTTGCAGGTCATCATCATAAAATTTATTTACGGGTCTCCTGTTCGAAATAGTTTTCGGAGGCGTTTTGAGAACGCATTTTCCAGAGAACGTTAAACTCGTAAAGCACGCGTACCCGGAAAATATTGTTAATGAAGCAAAACGGTCTGCCATCATTAAAATTTAATGGTAACGACTCCTGAAATTGCAGCTATATTATAATATTTTGCAATAATAAAATCACTAAAGAAATTAAATTTGGGACCCGGATTTCATGTAAATTGCTTTAAAATACATTTTTAATAAACATGTATTGAAAACAAGAATTATAAATGTAACTACACGGTTTTCTTCAAAATGTCACGTTTTGTTGCAAAAAAAGAAAGTTCCAGTGGTGAACTGGACACTTACATTTGTGTGGGAGGGGGGGGGAGGGGGGGGGGGGGACTTAAGCAACGTGAAGAAACTTAATTTAAGACAAATTCGTTATTTGTAGAAAATTGTTGTTTAAATTTAAAACAAAAAGTATATTTAATATTTAAATTAATTTAAGTACATCTTTTTTTAGTCTTCCAAAAAAATGGTTGAGACAGTTGAGAGAGTAAAATTCTTTCAATTTATAGGATGGCCCGCTCTCAATTCAGGATTCTATAGCATCGAAACTACTAAACTTTTTTTAATAATTTTTTTAAAAACAGAGCTATAAGAAGGCATTAGATCATAAGCATTAAATGAAACACCTTATACAGGGTTCCTAAGTTGGTACTTCTATTTTAGCTGTGTATAGAAGGCATTAAAATAAACAACATTTTCATATATCTTTAAAAAAAAAACTCAAAAATAAGGTACTTACATTCATTTATTACACTATGGATCAAATACGGTCCTGCCTAACTTGCCTGTTGTATAACATTAAGAAAACTTTTGGATGTAGGATGAGCCAGCAAGGGAAAGCGTTCTGTGTATAAATAATCTCGAAGCAGCAGCCGCATTTTGACGAAACTTGCCGTAAATTAGAACCGAGATTAGAACCATATCTACTAGTTCATTGTTTTCAAATTTTACCATTTTCACGTGTCACCAATTTAAAATTAACTTGCTTCAGAAAAACACACGCAGCGGATTGCCAATTACCACCTACTCGTAAATTGCACGACTAATAAGACAAAAACAACATAATGATAGCAGGCTACGTTTTGATGACCAGGCCCGCACTTAGATTTTTTACTTCTGTATGTCGCCTATCTTTAAGTTTTTTGAAAAAAGGTACTTGAAAATGTTGTTTATTTTAATGCCTTCTATTCACAGCTAAAAAAGAAGTATCAACTTAGGAATCACCCCGTATAATAGGTATATTATTTCCTATAAAAATCCACGTATATTTTGCATAAAATATCATGTCTAAATTTAATTCTTTTTGAGATATTGACGTTTAAAATATGGTATTTTTAGACATTGAGAGTCTGTAGCATTGGAACGGCACATCTTAGAGCAAAATGGTTTTCACCTCCCTATCTCACTTTTTATTCTCTTTCCAAAGAGACAACTTCCGGTATAACATGCTAAATCAAAAAAAAAACATTTTACGTTTTAACATGTTAAATTGGTAGTTGTTAATTTTAGATACAGAAAAGAAAAGCTAAGATAGGAGGTGAAAACCATTTTTATCTAAGATTCTCCGTGCTAATGCTGCAATCTGACTGTTTGAGGACACCGTGTATATTTTAAACGGTAGATCTAATGCCTTCTTAAACCGCTGATTTTAAAAAATATTAAAAAGTTGAGCGGATGCTATGAAATCCTGCGTTGAGAGCGGGTCACCCTGTATGCGCCAGAACTAAAATTCTATTCTCGTCTAGCGAATTTTTGCTGGGGTTTGGCTCGTGCCTAAATTCTCGAGTTATTCTAGTAATTTATATATTAAGTAAGTATTTAGGGAGTTTTTTTTGGTAAAATATGAGTTATGGAGTACAAGGACTATAAATCTAGTGCTTGGAGATATAAACAATATTTCCAACGAACATAATATGCCTCCTGAAAAATTTAATTCCCATTCAATTTTTTTAAATAAAAAAAGCATTGAAGGATATTGCCCGAAAATATCCTTCGCTCTGCGGGCTCGTGATATTTTCAGCCAATGTGTATTTATGTTTTTCATAAAAAATTAAATTTAAACACAATTTTCAAAAATTTCCGGAAATTTTTTATTCACTTATTACTACTGAAAATAGTTACAAATCAGGGTAATTTTTATATTTCACATCTCTTTTAATTTAATAATTTTAAATAACCCTGTATATTTTTACCACGTTCCAACGTAATTTGTTTATGGATTAATTGCCTTATTTTTGTACCTATACATATCTTAAAAGAAACCTTTTAAATTTAATCAGGATGTTTTGGCTGGCCGTTAAAAGCTTTTAATTTTCGAGTCATTGATACGAAATCGGTCTGTTAGTCACCAGTATCAGCTGATGCACAAAATAAAAGGTTTGAATTGCCAATATTTCGTCAAACTGACATTTATGAGGCTTCCGTAATGTCTGACGTTAATATAGTTACGGTGCAGTTGTAAAATGTTCCTAATCTAATTATATTGTTATTAAAGATAGTTTTGAAGTGTTTTTCTTTCCCAAGGTTTTTTAAGCGAATTTTTCTAAGGACCGTTTAGTTTAGACCGAGGCATGGAAACAATTATGGCGCTTGGAAAATTGTCAGGTAATGATGGTGGTAAGAGAGTTGCAGGCAGCGTTGCCAACCCTTCTAAATTATCAGTAGATCTACCAAATTTATTTATTGTTTCCCGATTAAATACACAACAAACATGATGAAATACAATTATTATCGTTTCTTTGCACAGGCGGCAGAGGGGATCAAGGAGAAGATAAGAAGGCATTAAAATAAACAACATTTTCAAATACCCGAGAAAATACCTTTTTCAAAAAACTTAAAAATAGACGAGATACAGAAGTAAAAAATCTAAGTGCGGACCTGGTCATCAAAACGTAGCCTGCTATACTTTATGTTGTTTGTCTTATCTTTTATTAGTCATGCAATTTACGGGTCGGTGGTGAGTTAAATGGCAATACGCGGCGGTGTGTTTTTCTGAAGCAAGTTAATTTTAAATTGGGGACACGTAAAAATGGTCAAATTTGAAAAAAATTAACTAGCAGATATGGCGCTAATTTACTGTGAGTGCCGTCAAAGTGCGGCTGCTGCTTCGAGATTATACGCAGAACGCTTTCCCTTGCGGGCTCATCCTACACCCAGAAGTTTTCTTAATGTTATTCAATAGGCAAGTTAGGCAGAACAGTATTTGATCCATAGTGAAATAAATGAATGTAAGTACTTTATTTTTGAATTTTTTGAAAAAAGGTAAATGTTGTTTATTTTAATGCCTTGTATACACAGCTAAAAAAGAAGTATTAACTTAGGAATCACCCTGTATATAAATCAGTTACAATTATTGCTGATGGAAAATCCACCAAATTCATACCTATTTTTAAAAGTAATACTACCTACAAGAATTACCTTAACAACAATTATATCAATAATTCATACAAATCAATATTTACGTTTTTTTTGGCCGCATTTTAAAAAAGTTCAACGACTTTTATTTACAATTTCCACGTACATAAACTTTTACTGTCCTAATGACCATCGGCCTCGTCTAATCTAATAAAAAATGACGGAAGAGTCGAGACCTCTGATTAGGTTAATTTAAAACTTTCATTTTCATTTGGTCACATGCATTAACGTTGATTTAGAGATTTTGTTTACGCACAGCACGTATACAAGTACCATTGATTGAGCAGATAAGATCAAATTAAGACGGCAATCATAATTAATTTTTCTTTCCTAAATTTACTAACTTTTAAATTTTATTGGAAATATTTTCCAAATGACTAAGAATTGATGGAAAAATTTCCGTTTTGTTCCAAAAAAAATTAGAGTATTGTTGACGGACAAATTGAATAGTAAAATAAAAGTTTGATAAAACATATTTTTTTTTCTGTAGTAGAAGTTTAGTGTCCGTAATAATAAAATAGAAAGCTTTTTCGTGATTTCATGTCCGATGGTTCTGTCTTAAATATATATAGTAAAAATGGTAACTTAAAATAAATTTCCAATTTTTTTTTTTTTTAAATGATCCGCCAAACCAGAAGTTCTTGTGAACCCCTAACATTTTTGTATTACATTTTCAATTAGACAAGCCAAGAAACGATACCGCGTTTCACGTTGTTATGGAAGACTCTTATAAGTTAAATTACAAGTGTAAGTTTATACTGGGTTTAAGATTAGGTTTTTTTCGTGTATTAATGACAGTAAAACAAATATTAAAAACAGTTTCATAAAAGCTTATTACGATACTGAAATCGATCACAAAAAAGCTTTAACATGAAACCAAAGTAGAAAAATAAAATTAATAGCCACAGTTCAAACACAGGAAAAAGTTAATTTAGCAAAACGTACAGTGATTGTGACGTACCTAGATGAGAAAGTATTATTTGCGAATTTCGGATGATGCTTCCAAAACAAAATTATACACATTTGCATAAAATGATGTCACTGCTCAGAAATAAAAACAATATTAGAATGGCGGGTGAGTTCATTGTATCTAACTTAAAGAGAAAGTTACAAACAATTAAGTTTCTACTATTATTAACTTCTAAAGTTTTGAAAGCCCTCTGTTGGCGCCTTATACATAGTCCGACTGTTTGCGGCAATTTTTTATATTTTGCGGTAGATTTAAAATAACTAGCTAAAAAAAGGACAAATAATTTTTGAAAAATATACTTATATTAAACGCAATTATTGGAAAACTACTGACGTATTCCATAACATACTTTAAACACCATTTTGCCCATTCAAAATGCAATCTCTATAAAACATTCACGTTCTTAAATTTTTTCTTAAACTTTCAACACTAATTTTCATATTATATGTGTATCCTCTGAGAACAATCCATGTCACTTCTAGTATGTCTCGGAACATCATGTCAAACATTTTTCAAAAATATACTTCACCACAGAAGTTGCTGTTCAGTTTCAATATCATTCTCACCTAACGTTTCTAATTTCGTCACTTTGAAATTCCCTTTATCAACCATTCTCCCATCTTTATTTCTGGAACTTGGTAGTATTTTTTTCTCCCCTACTTCTATCGAATTTCTTTATCACTTTTCTTTAATAAATTAACTTCCTCAAACGCTCTATAAGGGTGTCTCTCACAATTTCCTAATATTTATTCAAACATAAGCTATACTTCTCTTGAAGATGAACGTTTATACGTTCGAAACATGTAGAGTACAATAAAATCAAGGTTTCTTATTGAATATATCTTAATGAAGGTTGACTTAGAGCAGCGGTTCCCAAACTTTTTAAGTCGCGGAGCACTTTTCGACAGGAAAATTTAACGCGGAGCACCAGAGTTGGTGGTCGTACATAAAACATACATCCAAAAACAAAACACAATGACTATTATTGCAGTTACTATTTTTTTCTTTAATTCTAGCTACACACACCACTTGTTATTCCAGTTATAGCTGTTGCGCCATCTGTGCATACATCAATGCAATTATTCCAAAGTATATCATGTGCAATAAAAATTTCGTCAAGCAATTTAAAAATCTCAACCCCAGTAGTATTAGTTGGTAGTGGCTTGCAAAAGGGCAAATCTTCTTGAAAAGAGTTGCCAAATTGGTAGCGAACAAAAACTATCAATACTGCCAATCCAGCCACATCTGTCGATTCATCAAGCTGTAGTGAAAAGGAAGTATCTTTTATTCGAGAAATTAAAGTGTTTTTTACACGTCATCAGCCATTTCTACAATGCGCCTAGAAATAGTATTATTTGATAGTGGAACTGTAGTAACTAGTTTCACATCCTTTTCATCCATCATAGTTTCAACAATATCTTTGACGCAAAGCTTGATTAAAGTTTCAGCAATAATATGAGACTTGCCCGCTTTAGCGCTTCGGTAACTAACTAAGTAGTTAGTAGTTGAGTGTCTGTGCGTGAAAAGTTATAGTTTTTTGTGTATTTTTTAATTCACCGGACTTTCTTTGAGAAAAATCATTCGGTTGGTCTTTACATTCAGGGTGAACTCCTTCGAAATGTCGCATTTTTGCTGGAAACATAGCACTGTTGGGTAATACTTTACCGCATATTACACATTGTGGTTTATTGTCGTTGGTTTCAATGAATCCTATATCCAGGTAAGAATCATGGTATTTTCGTTTTGCAATTTTTCTCTCACAAATATATATCTTTTATGGACCAGCTGTTTGACAATCAAGTACTTCAGTTGTACACTCGCAACAGACTCGGATTTTCTCAAAATCTGCAATTCTGTTTCTTCAGTTTGAGCTCTTATCCAGGTTTCTTTTTCCATATTGCTAAAAACAACACTTGATTCAGACAAATACTTTTAAAAAGAAGATTTGAAAAATCTGGCACCTCTCCGTTCCCAAAAAACTGCACAAAAAAGTGCTTTTGTAGTATCGCAAATCTGCTTTAAACGGGATATGCGGGTAAAACATATTAAAAATTAAATTATATTTTACTGGATTTTGGAGTAACGTACTTACGAGTAATAACTTGTCCCAACTTCAATTTAATAAGTGAAATTCAAAGGCACAATCACAAAAAATAAATAAAAACTGTGTAATGACTGTAATCTCTTTACGGCGCAACCGACACACATTTAACGAACGTAAATCGTATGTTCCAGATAGAACAAAACATATCATAGCATCGTACGAAAAAATACGATCGTTTCCGAGATGTTCCGGCGCACAGTAGATCGAAGTGCGGCGCGGCAAATCTTTGCATTAGTAAGGGGCTTGATGTAATATCAAGGAAAATCTAATTTAACACGTAGATATTATTTGATTACGATATTTCTCCGATTAAATCCGCGGAGCACTTGAAAACGTACCGCGGAGCACCTAGTGCTCCGCGGAGCACAGTTTGGGAACCGCTGACTTAGAGTATTATTTCTCCCCATTTAACTTACCACTTCATTTTAAGTATGGACTTCTTCAAATTAAGTAAATATTGACGAGGAAATCTATGCCCTTGAAATAAGAATTTTATTTTTTCCGTGTACTTGCTTCTATTCATTTTTTTTTATACTAATATATTTTAACATAATAAAAAGAAAAATTAATTAAAGGCCTGTCAACATCCGTTCTAATCTTTAATTAAATGATCGAAAGTTTATAACATCAGAAAATCGGTTTACAGTTTTCTGTCACTAACCAATTAGAGCAATTAGGATGACCATATCTCATGAGTCATTATTACGTATGTACAGGGCAATAGATTGGGCGTACCAATTAACCTTTGCCTATCTACAGGTAATTAGGTACAATGGACATTTAAAGAGTTAAGATTATAGAGAAAGGGCGCCATAAAATTGATAACAGGTGCCTAGTGCAACTCCTATAATGGGCAGGGTTGGCAAATATCATGATATTTATATAAATATCGGATATATATCCGATATATATCAAATAATTTTTTTCCGCCAAAACAGATAAAATCATACTTATAGTAGAGCCAAGTAAAATCAAGGAAGTAGATATTTGAGTAAATATTTTTATTAAAACATAAATATTAATGCGAAACAGAACATGCCTCGGAACAAGCATAAAAGCTAACAAAATAATAATAACAGATATTCACCTAGACAACAGATATTTACCTAGGGTGAATGCGTACAACAAAAAAAATCCCGAAAAACAAATAATATAAATAACCATCTTAAATCAGCCTTATCAATGGTAAGTTATCGTCAGAATCGATGGAACGTCCCGGTAATTCTTCTGCTACAGTTCCTGCCCAAATCCAATCAATATTTTCTTTTTTATTTGTTTCTATTTGATTAGAGTATTTAATAAAAACCTTATTTTTTCAGATTTTTCATTTCCAAGCCTATTGCGTAGTTTCGATTGCACGAGTCCCAATGATGAAAAGGTTCTCTCAATGGACGAGGTAGACGCAACTGCAGTAAGAAATTGTTCACATAAAACCAAGAAGCCTTTTTTGTTTGGCCAATCCTCATCCTCAATAACAATTCCTTTCCACCACACCATAGGAAGTGTATTTTTAAACTGAGATCCAAATACATATTTGGGGAATTGTGTTGATTCAACTAATAGGGCCATTACAAATGGAACGAAGTCTACATTAATTTTACTTAAATAAGCATATGTTTGTTCTCTTTCATAGTTACTCAAACGTTTTCCAAAAAATCGATGGTCAAGCATATTAGCTAAGTAATGTGGAGCATCTAAAGTCATGTCCCTCCTACGATAAAAATGCTTATTAATGTTTAAGGGTTGCCCTTTAAGATCCAGTTCCAGTTTATGCCACATTTTAGCTACAAAGGCAATAGTCGCTTTATCCCTTTGAGCCCTGTCTAAAGCGACTGCTATTGGCTTTAGGTGACTTAGCATATGTTCAGCATTCGTTACAATGTTTATGTCATTTATGATTTTAGTTATGTCAGTATCTATGTCATTTTTGTGATCTTGACATAGCTGCACCAGCTTACCTCGATTTTCTAAGAACGACTTGATGGCATCGGTCATCGTGTTCCAACGAACTTCTTGGGGTAAACTAAGTTTTTTTCCAAGTGTCTCCTTTAAATAGGGGATTCCTAGAAGCGAACCCGAAACAAGTTCGGATAATTAAATATGTACCAAGCCAGTTAAATTACTAGTGTTACCAACCGTAATACCAATCCAAGCCATACAAAATTTGGCAGTAAATTAAAATTTATTTTTCAATATATCATGATATATCGAGCTATAAATATCATTGATATATCGTGATATATATCATGCCAACCCTGATAATGGGCTCTTTTACTATTCTCATATTTGATAATTTTGGCATTTAAATTGTTAATTCGGTGCTATAATAGGAGTTTATCATCAATACAACTATGGTTAGATCATACCATGGATTTTTTGCAGCTCATTGAAACATGCACAATTTACACAAATTTTAAAAATGCAAAACTGGTGCGATTGCTCGATGACGTCGATCCGATAAAACTTAACAGTGAGAATCGTTACCGATCTTTTAATTGTCATGTCGGTGTTTTTATTTACATTGAATTTTGATGCATTCTTGTTTAAAATAACTGTTTTTTTTTATTTATTTACTCATAGAGCAGAAAGATCTACTAATAACTTAGGTTAGACTTTTTTTAACTGTAATTTCATTAGCTTAGTCTTCTGACAATAATTTCGGTCTTGCCACATGTGAAACCGCTTATGCTAGTTGAATAATATGAACCTTAATACCTTTTTTTTAAGACGAACTATAGATAACATTTTGAAGACTTTGTCATTGTATTATAATATAAAAAGAGAACATTGGCAACATTGTCAAGCTGCCATTTTCATGACATATGTTCTATAAGGTGCGTGCTCTTGTTCCAGTAGTATTTTTATTTATTTATTTTTCAATGCTTAAAAATATCAAAAAGTATAAACACAGAAAATTTTATTTTTTGTTACTTTATTCACTACAATCAAAATTAAAATTTAGTGAAAGAGCCCATTGTGATTCGTGTCCTTACATTAATATAAGTTTGTTGGAGTTGTATTGCTGGGTATGCTTCGATAGTGTCTCACGTTTATTTCTTTCATCAGATTCGGTAGTCTCACTGATGAGCCATCAGATGTCGAAACTCTTCTTCTTCTGTAATAAATATTTTATTGTTTTCATATCATAAAAATTCCGTCGAAATTACCAAAAAATGCTCTAAATTTAATATTATTTTTAAATGTTAAAGCATTAAATAAGGTTATTTAACATTATTAAACAATGTTCCTTAGATTGATAATAAATTAAATAGCAATCAATGCATTTCACCGTAAATTTACATGAATCTTTACTGTGCTGATTATTTTTGTGTTCTTTCACCTTGTATCGTAGTATAAAAGTGCACACAATTATGCGTTACATTAATTTTACTTTATGGAAAACTCACGTAGCGTGGTAGAATCATTAAGTAATTGTAAAAAAATACAAAATATTTTAAAACACTAATTACACATGTTCCAGACACAGTTATGCGAATTCCTCGTAATCGGCCATTGAATTATACGCAAATTACCTCTGTGGGAAGAGTGCTTTTTGTTTTATTATGTTTTGTTACTACGTAGTTGTGATTTTAATAAATAAGCCTATTGATCCTTAATTAAAGTGAAATCGATTTTCATTAACAATTCATAGGCTGCGAGAATATGGACAATTAAAAAGATTTACTAAATTTGCTGATGTCTAGGTCATCATAACGTAACAGGGTCTGAAAATTTGAATAAATTAATACAATTACTGAGGAGGTCAAAAGTTAAGGGGTCCAAGTAAAATAACATTCTACCCACATTAAAAATTGGTTAGATTTGTATACAGGGTCGCTATTATGTATGAAAGCGGTTGATTATTTTTTAAAGTTAGATAGCTAGCGCAAAATATTAAATAGAAAACTTAAAGAAATAGTCCATACTTAAAGTGGAGTGGATACTTATAAGAACTCAAAGTCTTCCTCCACTGTTGAAAAACTTTTAAAATATAAATTCTCTATATGTTTCGAATACAGAAGCATTTATCTGCAGGAGAACAAATGAAATTAAGAAGAAAATGGTAGATATCATCTTAACGGAGCGTTAAGATTAGCGACGGCGCCAGGGGGGGCCTAAAATTGAGGGATTCGGTATTGTAATGGAATTTCCGTGTGAGAAAGGGGATTTGACTATCAAATTTTTGATGAGAAAGGAGTGGTATTATAGAAGAATGTAATAAGAGATAAAGAGAACGATGATGGCCTTTTCTTTTGTTTTTAGACGTCAGTTTGGACAAGAGGGGAGTTTTTACCCCGCTTATGGTGTTATAGAGCGTGAGGGAGGCGGCGACCTTTTTTTGTTTAGAATTAATTTTTTGATTTGGGTAGAGCTCACCCTAATATCATCGGGATCGCTTGTACCCACTCATCCAAAAAATCCTGGACTGGTAAAGATTATAATATTAAATGAAAAAAAGGTTCAATGAGTCGTAAAAAAATTGTCATCAAAATACACGTCACACTGTGGGGGAAATTCTTTAGCAGTGCTATAAGAATATAAGTCTAAAAAAGGTTAAACAACCAGGTGTAAGCAAGAGAAATGAAGAGTAATATGGGTAGAAATTTATTAATTCATTTTGAAAATTGATATCCGGCAAATGGTTAAGTTTGGGTTTGTGATGTGCACAGTATTTTTTTAGAATGTTGCAACTAATTATTTAAATATAGAATAATAGAGTGTTTCATTTAAAACAAAGTAACTTTGTTCTTCCATTAGACTTTTTGACAGATCCTGTATACCACTTTTTTTTGTAGTATAATGGATTTTTAAAAACTCTTATATTTGGCAGACTATCTTACTTTAAGAAATAATTTACCGGTTCCATACATAAATGTGACCCTGTATTCTGTATTACCTTATTTATTGTAGGAATTTTAAGACTTTTATTTAATTTTAGAATCTAATAATAATAAAATATAGTCGGTTACGCTTTGCGAATAATTTTACTCGAGTTACCTTCTGTATTCACATAAAATAACATGGTTAAATGCACACAAATTTACAAGCATTTTTAACTGTTGGGACTGTGAAACACACAGAAGAACAGTTTCAATCCAGTGTCCATTTTATTTCGTCAAATCCATCCTCCGTTTCGTTATGTTATCACTCATCAGAAAGGCCATAGGATCTGAAGAAAGGAAGGTGCATTTAGATTATTCGTACATTTTCCAAAATGGTTTTAAATATTTATGATGTTAGAATTATACAGGGTGATTCCTAAGTTGATACTTCTTTTTAAGCTGTGTATCGAAAGCATTATAATAAACAACATTTTCAAATACCCGCACTTAGATTTTTTACTTCTGTATCTCGCCTATTTTTAAGTTTTTTGAAAAAAGGTATTTGAAAATGTTGTTTATTTAAATGCCTTCTATACACAGCTAAAAAAGAAGTATCAGCTTAGGAATCACCCTGTATAAATTTTTGCTGATTCGCGGCTATTGTTTTTTTTTTGTCACCAATGAAAAGGTGGTATCTATGTGGGTGTGGCTAGGCTATTTTCATGCAAAAAAAAAATTCGAAGAAAGAGCTAATGAAACCCCTAAAAATAATTATTACTATCTAAAGTTGATTATATTGTAAAAATTTAAAATAATTTTTTAACAAAAATAACTTTCCGAAACTGTCCAATATCTGTAGAGTTAAAATTCAAAAAGCTTTTTAAAATCCATTAATAAACATGGCCAGGATTTGGGCCAAGAGAACGTAACGTTTTTGGTTTAATTTAAAATAAGTAGAATGTCCTTAACTTTGGAGAAGAGTTTAAACATACTAGTCGAATGTTCTTTAAAAATCGTTTTTAGCTGTACCTATGCTTGGCAGCTGAAACTAAAATCTTATTAAACCAACAAGCAAAACTAAGATCATCGGATCATAGAGATTTTTCAAAACGATCGAAAATGGTTCCTGAATGTGTTTTGAGTCTCATTAATTCCTGCTTTTCTGAATACAGCTGCATTATAATGTTTGGACAAGTTCCCAAAATATTATTTATAATATAACTATACACCAGTTATTGTCTCGGAGATTCTTGTTCACAGATCTTGGTTTGTCGTAAATTAACGACCATGCAATTCATATATTTATTTTAGCTTGACGTTACCTATTTATGTTTTATATGCACACAGGTCTGCCTTTAGTAATATGTTCAAAGATTGGACACAGCGCAGTTGTCATACTGGGTCTCCCAAAAGTCCCGCATAAAATTAATATCAATTAAAGGAAAAAGATCTAGGAAAAACGCTCGGACCCGTAAATTTTTATATTTAATATTACAGCCTGTCAAACTCAAAAAAAGCCATATTTTAAAAGTCAATATCTCAAAAACTATTGAATTTAGACATATGACATTTACAACATAAACGTAGAATTTTGTGGGAAATCAGAAAATAATACAATATATAGGGTGTTCCATTTAAAAAAATTGTCAAAGACGTGACGACAGTTCTATGAGACACCCTGTATAATATTTTTTTATGTCAAAAAATGTACAATTAAAAATAAAAATTTACGGGTCCCAGCGTTTTTCAAAGATCTTTTTCCTTTAACTAATATTAATTTTATGCGGGACTTTTGGGAGAACCAGTATAATAGTGTATTTCACGTAAGCTTTTAATAGCCGTCAATGACACACGTAATTTCTAGTAACCTTTATTTTACAGAATTTAAGGTTTGGTTAAAACCGGACTGGTGTTCCTGTAATAGATGTAACTGAAGTTTCGAACGTTCATGAACGGTTTGTGTACACATACACTGAAAGAAATTGTTAAAAAAATTTTTTTGTACATTTATTGACAAGTCATGACATTTTATCAGTAATTTTATTTTGAGATATTTTTATAGTCGAGAAGGTATCATGATGGGCCATACGTAAGTCCTAGAACCCCTAAAACATTCTAGGGATGTCACATTCATGCTATTTCTTCTGCAGCCGCTAACTATGAAAAATATTTAAATTTAACGGAAAGCAGGAACGTGAGGGTATTTTATACATGGATATAAAAAACAAACTTGCAAAATCATGGTCAGATCGTGCCACCATCATGAAAATTATTCAAAATGTCTTTTAAATAGGAGTTTTTGTATAAATAAAACAATTAAATAAACAATGGTTAATGCTTAACATTGTGTAAACGGTATTTTAAAAGTGAAAAGCATGAATAGAAAGAAACGTCTTTGAAAGTTATTACGTATACCTGATTGCGGATTTAAAGTGGTTGCAGCTAACTAACTAGTTAGTTATGTTAACGACAATAAAAATTTGATAATATTTTCGGAAAGATTCGTTCAAGTTATGTGTACAGGGCAGCGTGGTAATACTAGTACCCTGTATATTGAGCTTATTAGGCAAAAGTGACCTCTGATTTTTGGTAGGTGGGTTCAACTGACTATATTAAAGACATTAACCATGAGAAATTATTAAAAAGCGTTGCGGAAAGATGCGTTCAAGTTATGTGTACAGGGCAGTGAGTTAATTCTAGTACCCTGTATATTGAGCTTATTAGGCAAAAGTGACCTCTGATTTTTGGTAGGTGGGTTCAACTGACTATATTAAAGACATTAACCATGAGAAATTATTAAAAAGCGTTGCGGAAAGATGCGTTCAAGCAATGTGTACAGGGCAGCGTGGTAATACTATTACCCTGTATATTGAGCTTGTTAGGTAAAAGTGACCTCTGATTTTTGGTAGGTGGGTTCAACTGACTATATTAAAGACGTCCAACATAAAAAATTATAAAAAAGCGTTGCGGAAAGATGCGTTCAAGTTATGTGTACAGGGCAGCTTGCTAATACTATTACCCTGTATAATGAGCTTATTAGGCAAAAGTGACCTCTGATTTTTGGTAGGTGGGTTCAACTAACTATATTAAAGACGTTAACCATGAGAAATTATTAAAAAGCGTTGCGGAAAGATGCGTTCAAGCAATGTGTACAGGGCAGCATGGTAATACTATTACCCTGTATAATGAGCTTATTAGGCAAAAGTGACCTCTGATTTTTGGTAGGTGGGTTCAACTAACTATATTAAAGACGTTAACCATGAGAAATTATTAAAAAGCGTTGCGGAAAGATGCGTTCATAACGACCACGTGGTAATAATAGTACCCTGTATAATGAGCTTATTAGGCAAAAGTGACCGCTGATTTTTGGTAGGTGGGTTCAACTGACTATATTAAAGACGTCAAACATGAAAAATTATTAAAAAGCGATGCGGAAAGATGTGTTCAAGCAATATGTACAGGGCAGCGAGTTAATTCTAGTACCCTGTATATTGAGCTTATTAGGCCAAAGTGACCTCTGATTTTTGGTAGGTGGGTTCAACTAACTATATTAAAGACGTTAACCATGACAAATTATTAAAACGCGTTGCGGAAAGATGCGTTCAAGCAATGTGTACAGGGCAGCGTGGTAATACTATTACCCTGTATATTGAGCTTGTTAGGTAAAAGTGACCTCTGATTTTTGGTAGGTGGGTTCAACTGACTATATTAAAGATGTCCAACATAAAAAATTATAAAAAAGCGTTGCGGAAAGATGCGTTCAAGTTATGTGTACAGGGCAGCGTGGAAATACTATTACCCTGTATAATGAGCTTATTAGGCAAAAGTGACCTCTGATTTTTGGTAGGTGGGTTCAACTAACTATATTAAAGACGTTAACCATGAGAAATTATTAAAACGCGTTGCGGAAAGATGCGTTCAAGTTATGTGTACAGGGCAGCGAGTTAATTCTAGTACCCTGTATATTGAGCTTGTTAGGCAAAAGTGACCTCTGATTTTTGGTAGGTGGGTTCAACTAACTATATTAAAGACGTCCAACATAAAAAATTATAAAAAAGCGTTGCGGAAAGATGCGTTCAAGTTATGTGTACAGGGCAGCGTGGTAATACTATTACCCTGTATAATGAGCTTATTAGGCAAAAGTGACCTCTGATTTTTGGTAGGTGGGTTCAACTAACTATATTAAAGACGTTAACCATGAGAAATTATTAAAAAGCGTTGCGGAAAGATGCGTTCAAGTTATGTGTACAGGGCAGCGTGGTAATACTATTACCCTGTATAATGAGCTTATTAGGCAAAAGTGACCTCTGATTTTTGGTAGGTGGGTTAATCTGACTATATTAAAGACGTCCAACATAAAAAATTATAAAAAAGCGTTGCGGAAAGATGCGTTCAAGTTATGTGTACAGGGCAGCGTGGTAATACTATTACCCTGTATAATGAGCTTATTAGGCAAAAGTGACCTCTGATTTTTGGTAGGTGGGTTCAACTAACTATATTAAAGACGTTAACTATGAGAAATTATTAAAAAGCGTTGCGGAATGATGCGTTCAAGTTATGTGTACAGGGCAGCGTGGTAATACTATTACCCTGTATAATGAGCTTATTAGGCAAAAGTGACCTCTGATTTTTGGTAGGTGGGTTCATCTGACTATATTAAAGACGTTAACCATGAGAAATTATTAAAACGCGTTGCGGAAAGATGCGTTCATAACGACCACGTGGTAATAATAGTACCCTGTATAATGAGCTTATTAGGCAAAAGTGACCTCTGATTTTTGGTAGGTGGGTTCAACTAACTATATTAAAGACGTTAACCATGAGAAATTATTAAAACGCGTTGCGGAAAGATGCGTTCAAGTTATGTGTACAGGGCAGCGAGTTAATTCTAGTACCCTGTATATTGAGCTTGTTAGGCAAAAGTGACCTCTGATTTTTGGTAGGTGGGTTCAACTAACTATATTAAAGACGTTAACCATGAGAAATTATTAAAAAGCGTTGCGGAAAGATGCGTTCAAGTTATGTGTACAGGGCAGCGTGGTAATACTATTACCCTGTATAATGAGCTTATTAGGCAAAAGTGACCTCTGATTTTTGGTAGGTGGGTTCATCTGACTATATTAAAGACGTCCAACATAAAAAATTATAAAAAAGCGTTGCGGAAAGATGCCTAATAAGCTCATTATACAGGGTAATAGTATTCCACGCTGCCCTGTACACATAACTTGAACGCATCTTTCCGCAACGCTTTTTTATAATTTTTTATGTTGGACGTCTTTAATATAGTTAGTTGAACCCACCTACCAAAAATCAGAGGTCACTTTTGCCTAATAAGCTCATTATACAGGGTAATAGTATTACCACGCTGCCCTGTACACATTGCTTGAACGCATCTTTCCGCAACGCTTTTTAATAATTTCTCATGGTTAACGTCTTTAATATAGTCAGATGAACCCACTTACCAAAAATCAGAGGTCACTTTTGCCTAATAAGCTCATTATACAGGGTAATAGTATTACCACGCTGCCCTGTACACATAACTTGAACGCATCTTTCCGCAACGCTTTTTTATAATTTTTTATGTTGGACGTCTTTAATATAGTTAGTTGAATCCACCTACCAAAAATCAGCGGTCACTTTTGCCTAATAAGCTCATTATACAGGGTAATAGTATTACCACGCTGCCCTGTACACATAACTTGAACGCATCTTTCCGCAACGCTTTTTTATAATTTTTTATGTTGGACGTCTTTAATATAGTCAGATGAACCCACCTACCAAAAATCAGCGGTCACTTTTGCCTAACAAGCTCAATATACAGGGTACTAGAATTAACTCGCTGCCCTGTACACATAACTTGAACGCATCTTTCCGCAACGCGTTTTAATAATTTCTCATGGTTAACGTCTTTAATATAGTTAGTTGAACCCACCTACCAAAAATCAGAGGTCACTTTTGCCTAACAAGCTCAATATACAGGGTACTAGAATTAACTCGCTGCCCTGTACACATAACTTGAACGCATCTTTCCGCAACGCTTTTTAATAATTTCTCATGGTTAACGTCTTTAATATAGTTAGTTGAACCCACCTACCAAAAATCAGAGGTCACTTTTGCCTAATAAGCTCATTATACAGGGTACTATTATTACCACGTGGTCGTTATGAACGCATCTTTCCGCAACACTTTTTAATAATTTCTCATGGTTAACGTCTTTAATATAGTTAGTTGAACCCACCTACCAAAAATCAGAGGTCACTTTTGCCTAATAAGCTCATTATACAGGGTACTATTATTACCACGTGGTCGTTATGAACGCATCTTTCCGCAACGCGTTTTAATAATTTCTCATGGTTAACGTCTTTAATATAGTCAGATGAACCCACCTACCAAAAATCAGAGGTCACTTTTGCCTAATAAGCTCATTATACAGGGTAATAGTATTACCACGCTGCCCTGTACACATAACTTGAACGCATCTTTCCGCAACGCTTTTTAATAATTTCTCATGGTTAACGTCTTTAATATAGTTAGTTGAACCCACCTACCAAAAATCAGAGGTCACTTTTGCCTAATAAGCTCATTATACAGGGTAATAGTATTACCACGCTGCCCTGTACACATAACTTGAACGCATCTTTCCGCAACGCTTTTTTATAATTTTTTATGTTGAACGTCTTTAATATAGTCAGATGAACCCACCTACCAAAAATCAGAGGTCACTTTTGCCTAATAAGCTCATTATACAGGGTAATAGTATTACCACGCTGCCATGTACACATAACTTGAACGCATCTTTCCGCAACGCTTTTTAATAATTTCTCATGGTTAACGTCTTTAATATAGTTAGTTGAACCCACCTACCAAAAATCAGAGGTCACTTTTGCCTAATAAGCTCATTATACAGGGTAATAGTATTACAACGCTGCCCTGTACACATAACTTGAACGCATCTTTCCGCAACGCTTTTTTATAATTTTTTATGTTGGACGTCTTTAATATAGTTAGTTGAACCCACCTACCAAAAATCAGAGGTCACTTTTGCCTAATAAGCTCATTATACAGGGTAATAGTATTACCACGCTGCCCTGTACACATTGCTTGAACGCATCTTTCCGCAACGCGTTTTAATAATTTCTCATGGTTAACGTCTTTAATATAGTTAGTTGAACCCACCTACCAAAAATCAGAGGTCACTTTGGCCTAATAAGCTCAATATACAGGGTACTAGAATTAACTCGCTGCCCTGTACATATTGCTTGAACACATCTTTCCGCATCGCTTTTTAATAATTTTTCATGTTTGACGTCTTTAATATAGTCAGTTGAACCCACCTACCAAAAATCAGCGGTCACTTTTGCCTAATAAGCTCATTATACAGGGTACTATTATTACCACGTGGTCGTTATGAACGCATCTTTCCGCAACGCTTTTTAATAATTTCTCATGGTTAACGTCTTTAATATAGTTAGTTGAACCCACCTACCAAAAATCAGAGGTCACTTTTGCCTAATAAGCTCATTATACAGGGTAATAGTATTACCACGCTGCCCTGTACACATTGATTGAACGCATCTTTCCGCAACGCTTTTTAATAATTTCTCATGGTTAACGTCTTTAATATAGTTAGTTGAACCCACCTACCAAAAATCAGAGGTCACTTTTACCCAATAACCTTAATATAAGGGTATTAGTGTTATCACGTTAATGTTATATGAATACATCCTTCCGAAATTATTTTAATAATTTTTTTTTATTATTAACACCTTTCATTTAGTTTATTAACTCACTTACTCTGAATCAGCAATTGCTTTTGCTTAATAAACCCCGTGAACTTGCGAAGGATTTTAGTATGTATAAAATACCCCCACGTTCCTGCTTTTTCATAATTATAAATAAAATTTATATTTTATTGCACAGAAGAAATACTGTAGGCAGGACATATGTAGGGTATTTGCTGGCTGTTGAGCTTACTTATTACTTGTTATAAAGTTTCCTTTTTCAGAAAGAAGTAACAGTCAGGACTTGTCAATAAATGTACAAAAAAAATTGTGGCACTTTCTTTCAGTGTACGTGTACACAAAAATCCGTTCATGTGAACGTTCGAAACTTCAGTTACATTGTAATAGTTAATTACCAAACAAACAATACATTTACTTGCTTTCTCATAAAAAGAACACTTCACAGATACCTTTGAATTTCAATATTTAAAGAACGACGGATCAGTGCAAAAATGTGGCAACCGTTTTTGGAGACGAACTAATGTTTGTCTCCATTTTCGATCGATTTTAGACACAAGATATTGTATTATTTTATGCAATAAAAGACGACGCGCTCCGAAGTCACGTCGGTTCTTACGTAGCGAATGAATTATAGTGCACCTATCTATTCGGCTTTCTTTAAATGTTGAAATTCAAAGCAGATACACATAATCCAACAGTTTATAACCAGAAAGTCTACGCACAAAATAATAGCAAAATGATCTCTAAAAATATCAAATACAACAACAATACTGCACTTATTATTTAACACGTGAACGAATGAATGCCAGCCCCGTGATATTGAAAGAACACAGAGAAGACAACTGATGTATTGATGAAGTACGGAAAGAGATGTGCGAGGGCAAGAATGGAAAAAAGATATCACGCGGATATCCGGCTCGGGCCGGGCTGGGTCGGGTCGTGCCGGGCTCTACTGTAGTATCTCAATGGCGCTTTTTAGAAAATAAATGGCTTTCAGTCTTAAATTTTTATTATCAACTTATTAAGTACGTACTATTGTGCCGATAAAAAACTGGGACAAGAGATTTACAAAAACGATGTAAGAAATACATAATATCCCCTAGACTATAAAAGGTGTCTAGAGCTAAAAAGGAAAAACATTCAAAATTTAAAAAGTAACCTAGGTTACATAATGGAATGTTTTGTATTTTTCGATACGGGGTGGTTAAATTTGAGAGACATCATATAATATGGATAAAGTAAATTTATTAGATTTTTTTAAAGTCAAATATTCTATAAATTATTATATTTACCATTACCACAAAATAATAAATAAAGCTAATACAGGTAATAAAATACATTTAATAAAAAGAAAAAAATTGCGAACACAAAGTTTGTCAAAACAACACAAAATTAATATTTGGTCATAGAACCATTTCTGTTTATTACTTTTTGGAGCCTTTGTGGCATACTTAAAACTAAGTTTCTACATAATTCGACAGTTATTTCATCCCAAGCTTGATTTATCCTATGACGTAATTCATCCCTGTTTCTAGGTTGAAAATCATGTTTATACATAGATTTGACCATGGCACCCCAAATGTTTTCTATCGGGTTCAAATCGGGACTCTTCGAAGCCCAGGGAAGAACTGCTATGTTATTTTCTTGGAGAAAATTTTGTACAATGCGCGCTGTGTGTATTGGAGCATTATCATGCTGAAATGTGTAATTTTGACCGTATACAGCGTTTACCGATGGTATCATCACTTCGTTTAGTATATTAACGTATACTGCTGCAGTTAGTCTTCCTTCGACGATTTGGCAAAGTCCTGGTCCTCTAGCGCTAATCCAGCCCCAAACATTTATGGAGAAACGCCCACTTTGGTTGGTTTTGTGGGTGTATCTCTCATCATACCGCATGCCGGAAGGCCTATACACCCGAATTCTCCCATTATTGCATGACTGAAAAGTTTTCTCGTCAGAAAATATAACTGTTTCCCATAAATTTATTTGATTAATATATTCATGTGCAAATTCCAATCTGCCCTGTTTATTTATTTCCGTTAAAAAATTTTTATTGGCAGCACAACGGCTTCGTATATCGGAATTTCGAACCCTGTCTCTAGCGGTATTTGCAGAACCTGGAAAATTCGTCTCTTCTTTTGCCTTGATTGCAGTTTCGAAGGGATGATCCCTTAGATAATTAACCAGTCTTCTATCATGATCATCAGTAGAAATTTTAGGGGGACCAGAACCTGCATTCCTAATAATAGTCCCATGTCTTGCTATTTTTTGTTTTGCCAATAGCACGGTATTCTTGCTTACTCCCAGTTCATCTGCAATATCCCTAATAGCAACACTATCTCGCAACCGACTATAAATATTTGCCTTTTGCTGGGGGGTTAATTGTGGCATATTTACAAATAATATATGATTGTATGTTTGACGAGTCAATCATAAAGTGACAATCTTTATTGACATGCAAATTTTCATGACATTTTACTGGTACCAGGCTTGATGTAAAATTATTCTTAATAGTCTAGGAGAAAATAGAAAAATTTCCTGTCCCAGTTTTTTATCGGCGCGATGGTACATAATACCTGTCAATGTCTATGTCACAGTTTAACTTGCTGGTTAGTTAATTCTGGTTAAAAATATGTCTGCAACCCAACATTATACCGTACAAAATTACATGAAATCTACGGAAATTTCTTACCCAACTAATAGTGTAACATTTTTAAAGTATACAGGGTGATTCCTAAGTTGATACTTCTTTTTTAGCTGGGTAGAGAAGGCATTAAAATAAACAACTTTTTTAAATACCTTTTTTCAAAAAACTTAAAAATAGCCGAGTTACAGAAGTAAAAAATCTAAGTGCGGACCTGGTAATCAAAACGTAGCCCTTTACTTTATATTGTTTTTTCCCGTTTTTTGTATGTGAGTCATGCATTTTACGGATCGTTGTTCAGTTATTTATTTTGTCAATTCGCGGCGCGGCGTGGTTTTCTTTTAATAAATTGGTGAAAATGGTAAAATTTGAAAACAATGAAGTAATTATGGTGCTTATTTATTGTGAGTATCGTAAAAGTGCGGATGTTTTTTCTCTACACCCAGAAGTTTTCCTAATGTTATTCAACGGGCAAGTTAGGCAGAACCGTATTTGATTTGTAGTGTAAAAAATAAATGTAAGTACTTTATTTTTGGGTTTTTAAAAAAAAGGTATTTGAAAATGTTGTTTATTTTAATGCCTTCTATACGCAGCTAAAAAAGAAGTATCAACTTAGGAATCACCCTGTATATTGTGGTAATAAATTGCCAACAATAAATAGTGTAATTATTTTTAACAATGCACATACGCATAGGGAAAAATTGCACCAAAAAGAACGATATTTCAATACTATTAAAACCGTACAGCATGTTCCAAACATACGTGTGTATACGTATATTAATTTCGTCAAAAATACGTAATAAAATGTCAAATAATATTTTATGTAACAATATAAGTTTAGAAAATTTTACAAAGTATTTAACATGTGTCATTACTTATAGCTAGTTCACAAATTCCAAACAAAATGACTCAACTCTGGTCATTACTTCATATTTGTCATAAAATCTAAAATATTTCGTTTAGTTTCATCCTAATTGCTATTTGTGACTGCAAGCTAAATATATGGAAAACATTAATTCGTAATATCGGTACATTAACGTCGATAAACTGAGATTGGACAACTTTTGTTAGTTAAGCCATAAGAGTAAAATGACGGTTGTTAAATTACATAAAAATGACAAATTCCCCTTTCGATAATCCCACATAAAAACACATTTATATTTAGGGATAGAAATTATTGTTGGGTAATGGTAAGTAAAAGAGCTTAGAAGTTGTATTTAGCCTAAGTTTCGACCTCTATAAGGTCATCCTCAAGGCTATACAGTTATGAACTTCTATGTTACACACAGTAAGCTGTTTTACTGACCATTACCCAATAATTTCTACCCCTAAATATAAGTCAGTGTGGTCACTAATTATAGCAAGAAAAATGACACATTTATATTGGGTTGCATAAAGATTTTTAAAAATAATTAACTACCCAGCAACTTTGACTGTGACATAATTTATACTCACAATCAAAGTGGCCTGATTAGTAAATAAAGAATTAAGGTGTTCCGGCTTTCCACATATTTATTATAAATTTGATATACATATTGTGCAAAACGCACCCGATGCTATGCTATTTAAAGTAATATTATATTCTTAGTTCCAACACATGGCGCATATTGTACCTGTGTCTGGCGATGGTAATAAAATGCCATTTTTTATATACAAAATTTTATGAAAACGAATTTTATGAGAATTAAGTGGTGCAGTGTCAGTGGAGATTTTTAAGATAATATCGGGGCATCGATTATAATTTTAATGGAAAATAAAATTAATGAATGAATAGCCGTAATATTTCTATTTTTATGTTCTGCATAGCGGGTGAAATAATTTGAATCTACAGGGTGATTCCTAAGTTGATACTTCTTTTTTAGCTGCGTATAGAAGGCATTAAAATAAACAACATTCAAATACCTTTTTTCAAAAAACCCAAAAATAAAGTAGGTACTTACATTCCTTTATTACACTACAAATCAAATACGGTTCTGCCTAACTTGCTTGTTGAATAACATTAAGAAAACTTCTGTGTGTAGAGAAAAAACATCCGCACTTTTACGATACTCACAATAAATTAGCACCATAATTACTTCATTGTTTTCAAATTTTACCATTTTCACCAATTTATTAAAAGAAAACTAAATCGCGCCGCGAATTGACAAAATAAATAACTGATGACGGATCCGTAAAATGCATGACTCACATACAAAAAACGGAGAAAAACAATATAAAGTAAAGGGCTACGTTTTGATTACCAGGTCCGCACTTAGATTTTTTACTTCTATAACTCGGCTATTTTTAAGTTTTTTGAAAAAAGGTATTTGAAAAAGTTGTTTATTCTAATGCCTTCTATACACAGCTAAAAAAGAAGTATCAACTTAGGAATCACCATTGAAACTTAAAAATTAATTTTTAATTTTGAACAAAAATAAGGTATCATCCGCCAAACTAGAAGATCTTGTGAACCCCTTGGTAAAATTATCGTGTCAAATTTTCAATTAGAGTCACGAAACGATGCCGCGTTTCACGCTGGTATCGGACTCTTAAGAAAAGTGACTCTGTATTTGCAACATGATCACAATATGAAAACAAAACTATATTACTGATAAGATTCCTTAACAATATTTGTATAACTAAAATTCCTAGATATCTTAATTATTTTGTTATTTTTAATTGACCTTTGACTTCCGATTAATTTTTTTTTCTTGGCCTCAGTGTCTCAGAGATTACCTTTAGGCAATACTATAAATTCATTCACAAGTCGACTCAAGATCTTAAGAATACTACGAGATTAAGATGACAATATTTTATTTGTGGAAGTGAGATAGAATTCACATAGTACCTAACTTGTTTAAGAGCCTTCCGTACCAGTGTGAAACGCGGCATTGTTTCCTGGCTTGTCTAATTCATAATTGAATACAGAAATTTTACTCAGGGGTTCACAATAACTTCTAGTTTGGCGCACAGAGCAAAATCAGCTAATTAAACAGAATTGTTAAGAATAGTCTTATACCAGTAGCAACATTTTTAATAATCACTATTAAACAATCTATTACTATAGCAAAAAAGTTAACTAACGAACAGCATACAGAATTGCTACCTCTTTATTTATACGGACAATAAAACGAAATAATTGTGAATATAAGCCCAGAATTGTAAGAATGTATTTTAATAAAACATTCTTTTTGGAAATAAAAATGATTTTATTTAACATAAAGATTATACCAAAAATAAAACGCTTTTTTAAGGGTATTAATTAAAATTATTTGATATTAAACATTTATTGACCCTTATGCAACATACTTTTAATTGGCCAGAGTGGGGGAGACTTCGACGTATCAAGACGTGTTTTACGATGCCATTTACATTTGTTAGGCTGTGCGGGTTGTCTCAGATGTTTGTTGTTTTTTGTGAACAGTGTTGTGAGGTTATTATTAAGCTTTATTTGTGGTGGTGTAAAATTATCAGTATTTTGTAACCTAAGAGCTGTGTTTATGATCTCAGATTTTTCGTTGTTTCTTGATTAGAAAGTTTTGAGGGTAAATACCCTTATTTGTTTTTTTTTATTTACATAAATACCTTTAAAATGTTAACCTATTTTTATTATTTACTATTTTTCATATTATCGGCCATTTATCTGTTTATTTTAAATTCTGGATATACGATTGCACATGTTTTAAAGCGAAAAATAGCAGTAGTTACATGGTAAAATCAAAAAATGAAATTTGTCAATACCAATATAAATATGGTAAAATATCATTTCTTTACCTTTATTATTTTTTGGTCTTAAAACATACAATCATCCAAAATTTCGCTTGTTGCTTGGAGTTTGCGTAAAGAGATAGGTGATTGATAATTTTATAAAAAATTAATATTGGGAATGCGCAAGAGCAAAATTTTAATCGGCAAACAGTATAAAAACGTTTTATATTGGCAGCTAAACAATTTTATACCGGTTATAAAACTGGATTACTCTTTTTCAACTATGTTCACTGGTTATAAAGCGTTTTATAGTCACTATAGAACAAACCTTTATGGTTATAATCCGTGTCATATAAACAGTATAACATATTTTAGTTATCCTTACGCACTGGTCCTAGCAATATCTGGTGCATAACTGGTATTAGCTCATATCGCTGTCCCAAATAGTAGTAAATAGTCTTATAATGGCCATAAGAATTCTTATAATGGTTATAATTCATTATTCTCAGTGTGCCCGTGCCTTGGTCATCATAAACGGAAAAATGTGCCTGTTCCTATATGCTAGACAATTAACGAAAATATTTAGGTAGGTATTTAAAGTACTTATATGATCTAATAAGAAATACACATGACTTAATTTTTTTTTATAAAATTCCAGTTTACTGGCGTTTTAATTTACCTATTTGGTATACAGCTCAATAAATTTTGTCATATTAAACAGGTTATGTCTAATATTTTCTATTTATGAACGTTCCTTAATATAATAAATTTATTAAAGTAGTTTAAAGAGTTTATTTAAATTAATTATTCCGTTTTAGTGGCTTTTGCTCATTTACACTTAGTCATATAGTTGCGATTGAAAGCATTTCATACTAATGACATTAATTTGTTGTCCTGTGTTTTTAACCAGTAATAATGGCAATATCATGTTATTTTATAAGGCATTATGTATAGGGTAACCCACGTAAGATGTTCATGAAGTGAACTATACTTAATTTAAATCTTAGCTTCTATAGTCTATTTCAGAATGGTGTAGAGTAATAAAATGGGAAATTCCGTCCAGTTCGGCTCAATTTCGGTGTCGGCAATAGGCGCCGGTAAGTTTTGCGCATTAAATTATTTATAATAATTAACCAAAAATTTTAGAAAGTTAGGTTAACGGGTATTAAGATAAAATAGTATTGTTTGTAATATTAAAATTTCAAGTAATTGCGTAAGAGGATTAGGAAAGGTATGTTTTCTGGCCTGAAGTGTCAAAATCGAAATATTGTGTAGGAATTAGTAAGGTAGTAGATTATTAAGTTACATTTTGCGTTTAACAGGTACCTTGGAAAAAACAAGAAATTATCGACTGGTTAACCACCAAAAGTGTTGAATATATTGAATATGCCGTGGAAGATATAGCTGAAAAACATAGTGTAACTGTGCTGCGAAAACCGCCATATCATTGCGAATTAAATCCTGTAGAACTTATATGGGCGCAAGTAAAAAGAATAATTGTAGCAAGACACAACACGACATTCAAAATGAAAGACGTTAAGCTACTGTTTGATCAAGCCATTAAGAAAATGACACCAGAGAACTGGCAAAAAGCAATCCATCGTGTCATTAAAGAAGAGGAGAAAATGTGAGATCTTGACCACCTGATTGATCGGACCGTCGACCCGTTAATTATAACGTCAAGAGGAGATGCGAGTTCCTCAAATGACGAAGAATGAACTTCCACCGAAGATAAATTTTTGAACGACCGACTAGTATTTTATGGTCACTAGGTGGCGACCCCTTTAAAATATCTCGTAATGGTGCCCAAGTACCCCCTACAAAAAAAAGCTATCTACGCCCTTGTATTATAAACTTTTTTCTTGTTTTATTTAATCTGCTATCAAAATGTTTGTTAAATTGACTGTAAAGTTAGTTTTCATTACTTTTCTATAATTAGAAATTTAAATTAAAAATACCTCGAATGAGTAACTCGTTTTAATTACCAAATTTACCGCACGCACTACACTGAAAAAACAATATCGTATTTTATTTAAAAACATAGTGTTTACAGTAGTTTTAATAATATTCCTTTAAAAAAATTTAAAACAAGTAAGAGAATATTCCTATTTTATACACCGTAGAACCCACCTTCATCAGATCTTTGATGCTTAGTGCGGCGTACACCGCAGAAGGATTTTAACAACTCATTCAAACCAGCCACTACTATTCAGAAACTTGCTCAGTGGACCAAATTGTAAGTTGCTTAGTTCCTCCAGGATATTGAAAAATGGTTCACCCAGAGCAGTGAACTTTCTTCTTGCGAACCCAGGGTATTCCCACAAAAAATGTGGAATACTTTATTCTTCATCTCTGCAACTTCTGCAGAAATCATTAGTGGCTATCTGCATACGTTCGGCATGTCTACCGAAGAGGCAATGTCCGGTAACAACCGCAGTAATAGAAAAAAAAAGGTTTTTAGCGGCAGGCGGACAAAGTGGTGCATCTATCTTTTGCATTAAAGTACACAGGAACGCCAAAGGTAATGGGTTCCCTGGGGCACAGGTAGACAATGACAGGCTGTTTCGTTGTTGTTAGAACTCATCATTATATTTACTTATACGGACGCTAAACTCTCTACTTTATTTTTAAAAACCGCAGTAATATTCCTCACGTCTTTCCGACTGTGCTTCAATAGCTCTGCGGTTCTCTTTTCATCAAATATAAGCCACAGTTGCCGGGATGTGCTACAGGTTGTTAACTCTGTCCATCGTTTTGTGCAAGCTGCTTGACCGTGTAATCAATCTCCTCTTTGACTAATCCCAGTGGTCTGTTCACCGTATTGTCTGCTAGATCAGCTGGCATGCCTGCGCCATCTTTCGCGAGCACATTGGCAGCCTTATTGCATCTTTATTGGAGGGTCCAGGAACCCAGCACAGAGTAACCCGATGTTGGTTTCCTAGTGTGCATAGATTTTTGCGGCATCGCTTTACGAGCTTGATCGCCGCCTGACTATAACTCAAGATGGTAATTGACGAGGCCACTTCCAGGCAAAGTTGTTCTTGCAGGATATTGACCGCCTTTTCTACTGCAAGTAGTTCTGCTTGAGTCTATACGACTTCTGTTTTTGTAGACTTTCAGAAAAAACCCAGCTCCCACATCAACGTCCATTTTTGAATTGTCTGTGAAGATTGAGTGATCTGTTTGCGTTATATTCGTTGCCTTTCTACTCTTCCTACTCGGAATAAGTATAGAATACCTTCTATCGAAGCATGTTATTGGGACCGAATGATCAGTCAAGTTCCTGGGCTCTAAAGGCCAATAGAATGGTCATTAGAGTAAATTAGGTACAGTTTTCTTGTAGTCCACGTTGATTTTAAATTCATCGCACGGGGACATCGCTTCCTTTGTAATATTTTTTGCTGGTAATTTTTAAAGAAGACATAAACAATATATTTGTGGATGTTACACTACGATAGTTTTCTCTCTGTGCACACGGCAAAAATATAACACGGCCTAAAATTTACGATGTGCCGATTTAAACGCAGATTTTCTATTTTGTTTAATTTACCTAAACCATTCATTAAAAATAAAAACACGTTGAATAGTTTAAAATACGGTAACATCTGGACGCTGTGAAATTATTTTGCTGAAACGTATTTAATAATTTAGTTTCTAGATAAATTTTAAAAACATGAAATAATAATTTTATTACTAAATTAATACTGCTGGTTCTATACAGCGTGTTTGTTAACAAACAACCAACGGTGATTATACAAATTATTTTAAAAAATTAGAGAACATGATCAATCATAAAAATGTGTACTTTTTTTTTAAAAGAAAAATAAGTCTTAAAACTTTATTGTAATTTTTCGGAATAATCAATGCCTTTTTCAAATTATCTAGAATGTGATATAAAACATATATGGTCTATGCTAGATGTAAGACTGCTCCTAAAGTATTTTGTAAATAAAATGTAGGTACCCAAATATTTGTGCTTGTCACTAATATTTAATTTAATTACGCATGTACATAACTACTATTTTCACTTCCGTGATCAGGTGATACTATCAATTTTTTTTTCTGCTGATGATTTGATGACGTAAAAGGAAAAGTTAAATTCTTAAATAGTAATTAATATTGTAGTATCTTGAAAAGATCTGTGATAAATACAATTCAGTTGCATGATTTTGCAAAAAAAAAATATGGTCATCTCCTCATTTGGTAATGTAAAAAATGGTACTACTCCCAGTTTAAAACTCCCTAAATAAAAGTATTTCTGACAATCAAATAATCTCATATTATTTAATTTTTTTTAGGAATTTAAATTAAGTACTAAAAAAATTTATTAAAAATTCAACTTTAGGTTTTTATGCACAAAGAGTACTTTCCCCTATAACACAGTTATTCAAAGCATCCGATTAATATTTCTAAATTCTTTTTAAATGTTACTTGCTCCATACGAAATTATATCTATATACATACAGGGTATTACAAATTCGTGAGCGAATACGAGGATCTCGAAAACGATAAGATACAACTATAATTAAATTGAGGCAAAGTTGCGCCTGTGGGACTGGCCAGGCCTAACAGGGCTGCTGGGCTGGCCGGACTTCTGTGGCCGAGTTTTCATTTCGGGCCTTAACGCGGCCTCGGATCGGACAACTTAATTTATAAAAGTTGTAGTTTTCGGGCCCAAACAATTTTTTCCGGGCCTGTCGGACTCAGCGGGCCTGTCGGGCTGATCGAGCCTGTCGGGCCTTACGGGTCTGCCGAGCCTGCCGGACTTTTGTTTGTGACCAGCTGGTCTTTCGGATCAGCCTTTGTTTACTTATGTGCTCTTTTTTAAAAAAATATTTATAAAATAAATTTCAAGATCTTGTGATTTTTTCCAGGCTTTTTGAGCCTGTCGGGTCGTGAAATTCCGGGGTTTGAAATTTGAAAATAAAAAACATGTTTACATAGCATATATAAATAAACAAAAATAACAGTTTATTATATCGAACACTTTACGCTCCTAGAAGGTCTTTTAGTATGCTACTTTGCAATTAAAATAGTTTTCTATTATATTTTTTACTTTCTTTGACACCTTGTATTTTCTTAACAAGAAGAACGTTTCATGAAAAATATATATTTTTTTGTAATGTCAAAAATAAAAAGTGTCTTATAATTAAGATGATTTCTGGACACGCTGTATAATACTCGTCTTATAGTGATGATTTGATGACGAGAAAGGAAAAGTTCAATAACTAAAATGATGTGATGATTATTATATCACGAAAAGATTTATTGTATCTACTATTTGGGTAAATGATTTTGTACGAAAAAAAAAACGTTTGTATAAGGACATCGATTTATTAGTTGGTATTTAGAAAGGTGTCTAAATGTTTTGCTTCTCTCGTTCAAAACAGTGTTTAATTACCTCAAGGTTTTCGCAAATAATACCTATTCTTTCCGTTTATGGTATGGGTATGTTTTTTCCTATGTCTCAATGGATTTATTTCTGGAAAATATTGTTATCACACCCATACAATTAAATTGTTCAGGATTTTTTTTTTTGGTAATTGTAAGATCCATTAAAGATCGGATTGACGTATAAAAACTATAATATATGAAAAACGATACAGGTTTTTAACACCTTTGTTACTTGACACCATAATTCTACGGTATTATTTACTTGTCAAGTTGGTGGTAATTTACCACGACGTGAAAATTTAATAGTCTTCCTTGTTACTATAATTTTTTTATATAACAAATTATTTGCTTCAACATGCTGTTAACAGTTCGAAAGAATATTACTTTGAAAATGTACAAAGTAAAAAAACGAGTTTGGAAATACACAGTTATTTATTTTCTTTTAAAATAATTTTCTCATCAGCCTACCTTGAGTTTCAAACTCTACACGGTGATTCCTAAGTTGATACTTCTTTTTTAACTGTCTATAAAAGGCTTTAAAATAAACAATATTTTCGAATACTTTTTTTCAAAAAGCTCAAAAATAAAGTATTTACATTCATTTATTACACTATGGATCAAATACGGTTCTGCCTAACTTGCCCGTTGAATAACATTAAGAAAACTTCTGGGTGTAGGATGCGCCCGCAAGGGAAAGCGTTCTGCGTATAATCCCGAAGAAACATCCGCACTTTAACGACACTCACAGTAAATTAGCACCATATCTATTAGTTCAATGTTTTCAAATTTTACCATTTTTACGTATTACCAATTTAAAATTAACTTGCCTCAGAAAAACACACCGCAGCGTATTGCTCAACACTACCCGTATGACTAATACTAATAAGAGATAAAAAAAAACTATAGCGGGCTATGTTTTGATGACCAGGCCCGCACTTAGATTTTTTACTTTTCTATCTCGCCTTGTTAGTTTTTTGAAAAAAGGTGTTTGAAACAGTTGTTTATTTTAATGCCTTCTATACACAGCTAAAAAATAAGTATCAACTTAGGATTCACCCTGTATAATAGTAGGAGTACCATCGCGCCGATAAAAAACTGGGACAGGAAGTTTTTCTATTTTCTCCTAGACTATTAAGAATAATTTTACATCAAGCCTGGTACCAGTAAAATGTCATGAAAATTTGCATGTCAATAAAGATTGTCACTTTATGATTGACTCGTCAAACATACAATCATATATTATTTGTAAATATGCCACAATTAACCCCCCAGCAAAAGGCAAATATTTATAGTCGGTTGCGAGATAGTGTTGCTATTAGGGATATTGCAGATGAACTGGGAGTAAGCAAGAATACCGTGCTATTGGCAAAACAAAAAATAGCAAGACATGGGACTATTATTAGGAATGCAGGTTCTGGTCCCCCTAAAATGTCTACTGATGATCATGATAGAAGACTGGTTAATTATCTAAGGGATCATCCCTTCGAAACTGCAATCAAGGCAAAAGAAGAGACGAATTTTCCAGGTTCTGCAAATACCGCTAGAGACAGGGTTTGAAATTCCGATATACGAAGCCGTTGTGCTGCCAATAAAAATTTTTTAACGGAAATAAATAAACAGGGCAGGTTAGAATTTGCACATGAATATATTAATCAAATAAATTTATGGGAAACAGTTATATTTTCTGACGAGAAAACTTTTCAGTCATGCAATAATGGGAGAATTCGGGTGTATAGGCCTTCCGGCATGCGGTATGATGAGAGATACACCCACAAAACCAACCAAAGTGGGCGTTTCTCCATAAATGTTTGGGGCTGGATTAGCGCTAGAGGACCAGGACTTTGCCAAATCGTCGAAGGAAGACTAACTGCAGCAGTATACGTTAATATACTAAACGATGTGATGATACCATCGGTAAACGCTGTATACGGTCAAAATTACACATTTCAGCATGATAATGCTCCAATACACACAGCGCGCATTGTACAAAATTTTCTCCAAGAAAATATCATAGCAGTTCTTCCCTGGGCTTCGAAGAGTCCCGATTTGAACCCGATAGAAAACATTTGGGGTGCCATGGTCAAATCTATGTATAAACATGATTTTCAACCTAGAAACAGGGATTAATTACGTCATAGGATAAATCAAGCTTGGGATGAAATAACTGTCGAATTATGTAGAAACTTAGTTTTAAGTATGCCACAAAGGCTCCAAAAAGTAATAAACAGAAATGGTTCTATGACCAAATATTAATTTTGTGTTGTTTTGACAAACTTTGTGTTCGCAATTTTTTTCTTTTTATTAAATGTATTTTATTACCTGTATTAGCTTTATTTATTATTTTGTGGTAATGGTAAATATAATAATTTATAGAATATTTGACTTTAAAAAAATCTAATAAATTTACTTTATCCATATTATATGATGTCTCTCAAATTTAACCACCCCGTATCGAAAAATACAAAACATTCCATTATGTAACCTAGGTTACTTTTTAAATTTTGAATGTTTTTCCTTTTTAGCTCTAGACACCTTTTATAGTCTAGGGGATATGTATTTCTTACATTGTTTTTGTAAATCTCTTGTCCCAGTTTTTTATCGGCACAATAGTACCTAAGTTATTTGACATTATTTAAGATTATATACATCAATCCGATTCTGACCAATTAAACGCTGTTTTGCGACCAATCAGATGCATATTATACTGAATATACCCCGCATAAGTGGATATACCCCGTGCCACCTGCCACAACAATGCCAATGCATAACATCATAACATGTTTAAAATATTTGATGGTTGCTATAGACCGTTTCTATAATAACAAAAATCCCTTTCAACAAATCAAGTTTTTGATGTTGTCAGATTCATGTCACATTTTTTTAAAAATGGAATCTTGCCGATTCGGTAATGTTTCAGTCGAAAATATAAGAAAAAACGCTGAAAAGACTATCCCAGAAAATACAACAAAAACAAAAAAGTATATATGGACCCAATTCGGGAAATTCTGCGAAACACGGCAGTATATATTGACCAAAAATACAACTATAATACAGCTTGCCGCTATATTAGAAGACTGGAGTTTTAATATGAAGAAAAAAGATGGTTCTGACTACAAGGAAGGGGTTATCAAGACAATGTGGAACCAAACAGCCCAACTGCTTCAAGAAAGGTACTTCAATAAATACAACATTAAATTTGATCCTTTTAAAGATCCTGAATTCCAAAAAGCACGTATGGCTAGAAATTCTAAAAGAAAACTGCTTCAGGCTGATCCAAAAAATCACCGGAAAAGTGCAAGAGCACTAACCTACGACGAGTACAAAAAGATGGTAAACATTTTTGACGAAAATAACCCCGAGGATTTACAGAAAAAGTTCTATCAAATAGCGGCTGTGGAATTAGCATGGAGAGGGGGAGAAGCCGAGACATGCCTAATTACGTATTTCAGAGAAGAATATTATAGCGATGGTACAAAAAGTAATAGAATGGAATATAACCCAATCTTTTCAAAAACATCCCAAGGCGGAGACAAGAAGCTTTCAAATTCAAAATGGTTAGTGGCAAACACAAAAGATGCCGATTTATGTCCAGTTCGCCTCTACAGAAAACTAATTTCAAAAAGAGGGCAAAATATAACTACCCAAAGACTATTCCTGACAGTAAATCCAAATTGGAAAATGGGAAATTGGTACAAAAACTGTCCCATTGAAAAAAATACTCTTTCTAATTGGACAAAACAAGCAGCACAAAAAATTGGACTAGATACTGAGAAAGAAAAAATCACAAACCATTCCAATCGAGCCACAGCTGTCTCTACATTAAGCAAAGCAGGTGTGAGCGAACAAACTCTTATAAAAATAACTGGACATAGTAGTGCTGCATCCATAAAGCCATACTTGCAGATGGACAAAACTCATCACGAAAACACTATTCAAGGTTTAAGAGGTCACCCTCCAACTAATGGGTTGGACCAAGACGAAGCTCCAGTCTCTTGTAGCTCGAAGAGTTTCCAGCAACACCAGCAAGCCACTACTGTTTATTATAATAACTGTGTGTTTAACAATAATACTTATAACTAATTTTCTGTTAGTTTTATTACTTTGTCAATTGTTTAGGTTTTGTTTCGTTTTGTCCGTTTTTCTAGTAGCTACATAAATCATTTTAAAAATCTTGCATTTCGTTGTATTTTTTCTTTTTTTTTTGGTATATAATCTCAACATATACCACTCGAGGTAAATATTTTATTTAGAATATTCACCTCTTGTGATATAACTTAAGAATATTTTTCCCGCGTTGTCATATCAGGATTTAAGGGTTTAAATATAATGCGTCCATTACATAACACCCTGTATACTGAACATACAGTACCAGACATATAGTTACAGTTTTTATCAATATCTTTATATATAGATATCCAATAAAATGTAGAAATTTAGTATCCATGCACGCAAAGTGATGCTGAGTTTTTAAACGATATTACAGGTGAAATCGATTTTATTTTCCTTTGGTAATAAAATTCAAATGTAAGTTTACATCGTAAATTTAATTTATTTTTGAAAAAGTGAAAATTCTCTTAATTAAATTATATTGATGTGTGTTATTTGCAAGTATAACATTTTATTTTTATGTGTTAGCGAATTTATCATAGCCTGCTGCGTGATATTGTAAAAAAATAGTATATCATCATCATTGCGAAAAAAAAATGTGGGTATACAAGGTGTTCCAATAGTAGAAGAAATTAAAAGAAATTTCTTATTGATAGAACAAAAAAACACAACCTAATTAAACAAGCCTTTTTTGAGTATCATACACAACCTCTGCCCCTGTCTATTTCATAAATGTTTGCGTATATCTCTATATTTAGCAAGTTTAAGTACCCATGTCATACCATACGCAGGTTACTTTACCAAGTTATTCGTTTTCATTAAAAAAAACTTACTGTGGATATACAATAAAGTTTTAAAATATGAAATTGCAATATGTCACTCTACTCACATTAATACTGGCAAGGAAACAATGGCGTAGCTAGCATTTATCAGAGGCAGAGGGGGCGGAATTAAAAGAAAACAGATAAGGAATGTCAAAATGTTGAAAATCAGACAACGCCGCCCCAACGTACAACCCTCATATCTAATATATTAAAGTAATTTTTAAAATAGAAATTTTTCCACCATTCTCTTCCTGGATAGCAACAGGAAAGCAACGGAAAGAAGGGCCACCGTCTAGAGCAGGGGTCGCCAACTGCCGGACCGCGGTCCGCATGCGGACCGCAGGCCCATTTTGTGCGAACCGCGAGAACACAGCAATTTGCACTACAGAGTACGTAATTTAATAAAAATGTATCCCTCGCATTATCATTGTTGACGTCAATTCAAAAACGGCCGGGGAAAGCTTGTATGGGAGCTCTTGTCAGAAGTAAAAAGTTTTTTGCGAAAACTCGATCTATTTATGATCTTGGTCTTGGTAATGAATGCTTACACTTCCCCAATTTAAATAAAATAATAAGCAGTGACAACGAGGTTGACGTCGGCCAATACAAGACGTTCATTGCGGATCTTAAATCGGAATTTAAAAACAGGTTCGCAGATTTTAAGAAAATTGAGAATGTTGTAGAAATCCTCAGCAACATTTACTCTCTGCATCCTGATGGTGAATGGAGCAACGAAGCTGCAATTGTTTTCGGAAGTGATAAAGCTACTCTGCAGATGGAAATGATCGATTTCCAAGAAAACACAGTTTTAAAACACAAATATGCAGAAGTTTCCAGTGAAGAGTTCTGGATAAAATTTGTGTGTGGTAATAAATATCCAGAATTACAAAAATTGGCTTTGAAACTTCTTACTTTGTTTAGGTCAACATATTATTAGTGAAGCAGCATTTTCGAAGATGAACTTCATTAAGAATAAATTTCGATCTCGACTTACTGATGAACATCTCCAGGATTTATTATCAATAGCTCGCACCAATTTTACTCCAAACTTCAGACAGATAGTCCGCAAAAAAAATGTAATTTTTCACATTGATATGTATACCTTTGTTATTTCCCTAATTACATTTGTTTAATAAATATTTTTTTCTATAAAATGTGCGGACTCCGATGGTCACTTTATTTCTTAAAACGGACCCCGAGCGAAACTAGTTGGTGACCCCTGGTCTAGAGGTTGGGGACAGATTGTTACCCGTACCTTGCTACGTTACTCAAAAGGAATAAGCACGACTAATTTAAAAAAAAAATTGATTAAAAGTAGAATATTGAGAAATAATATTTTTTGCAGTCCATTCCACTCTAGTACGAAAGTCACGGTCTCAACAAACATTAATTTAGGATGACTTAGATTATGACTTTTCCGAAGAAAGGTAAAACATTAGAAACAGACAAAATAGCTGGTCGTACATGACAGTCCTGTTTTGTGGTCAAACAAGTGACCATATATTTTTGTTTTTTCAGAGTTCATTGTGCGTAGTATCAAATGAAAGCTGTCAATACGGGGAACGTGTGGGGGGGAGGGGGGCGCTTAAGCCCCGTGTACAAATCCTACAACACCTCCTGAAGATGTGCTTATTTCGCAATTTTGGAGAAATCACCTTTTCTGAAATTTAAAGAATGTTTTCTGACGAAATATAATCTTAAGTTACGGATAGGACCAAACAATAATTGGTAATTATCTGTTACAGCTACATCACGTTGTTGATTTTTTCAGAAAATATGTTTTTGGCGGAAACGCTTAGTTTTTGAAATGTTCCTTCTTCTTAAAGGTTAGGTTTCGGAGGCCTAACTTCGGATTTAATTTATTTGAATGAAATTTTCGAGGCAATTTTAAAGAAAAAATTAGTAAAGGGGGGCAACATTTTATATCGCCTAATTCTATCCCATTTTCACTAATTTTGAACTGTTTTAAATCAAAAATATAAAGCTGAATGCAATAAAATACTTTTTACACAGTAGGTTGTGGTAGTCCAAAAACAAGTGAGAGTCAACCTCCTTTAATGCTAGAATATTCATAATTATTTTTGAAGACAAATTTAAAATAAAAACTTAAATTGAAAACACCAAAAAAGTGGCGTTTTCTGCTTGTTTAATGAAGAATCTGATTATGTACAACAAAAAAAAGTGATAGAGAAGAACCAATATACTTCATTATGCATCCGAAACCTAACCTGTACAAAACGGTACTAGAAAAAAATATTTCAAAAACTAAACGTGTCCGTCAAAAATGAGTTTTCGATTCGTAATCTACGCCCCAAAATACCCCTTTCCTAAAAATGTCATCCATTTTGGCGTGGTGTACCTATAAAAGATAATTACCTTCAATATACCTATACAAATTGTTGACGATCAAGATCTACTGGTTGATAGGAAACACTGTTTATAAATGGCTTTGAAACACTTTTTTTCATAACGAGAAACATAAGATTAGAATACTAAACAGTAAACAAAACATTTTAATAAATATGTACGACCAGCACAGATTCAAAGTAAAAAGCTGCACAAAAAATCTTTAAAACATACATTTTTTTACTTTCTTGCTTTAAATTTTGTATCGTTTGCGTTTGATTTGTTCGAATAAAAATAACTTATAATAACCGCCTTACCTTATATAGCTGTTATCCAAAAAGCAAAACTTAAAAAATAAATCCAAAAAAAGCAAAACAAAAATAAACAAACTAAAAAGTCAATCCAGTACTAAAAATTTCCCATGACCCATGTAACAATAAAAATAGCTCACGCAGGGATAACACCAAACTGTCACTTATTTTTTGGCACGCACCATCGGAAGAAAAAAAGTTTAAAACAAAAAATCGCAAAACGCAACTGAAAAACGTAAAAAACCACGCTCGGCGGTCGTTCAGCAGGAACACTCTCCGCAACGCGATTCGGTCGACAACGAGGCGGACGAATACCGGCCAGCCGGCAAATCGGTAGCAGGAGTCGGTGCGAGCAGGAGAATCGGCACTATCAGCAGAAGGAGTAGTAGCCCAAGGCGCCGCGCCGTTGCTGGTTCTCTGAATAAATTCCCTTATTAGTAAGGCCCTTTGCAGGAATACGCGAATTATAAAATTTACCGATAGATCCAAAACATCCAAATCCATCTTTTTCTAAAATTATATGCAAATCACGTACAGATGTATAAAATAAATCCACCACTTCAAATTGTTTTCCTGAAATAATCATTTATGATGATTTGCATATAGTGTCTGCGAAAAAGTTTGCACCATATGGGAATGATTGGTTTTTTGAAAATCATTTATGGGCGTTGCATGACCCAGAACAAAAAACGCTTGAAATTGTTGACTTGTAACGTGGGTGACACCTGTCAAATGTCATTTGAAAATATAAACTGGCGAAAGCGTCACTTTTTTAAAGATACGAAAAAGTTATAGGAAAATATTGTTTCTCATCAAATTTTCAACAGTAATATACCGATAGAGGAGGCGTCTTATCGGTAATACCGCTGTTTTTTAAAAGAAATCGATTATCTGATAATTTTCACGAAATATAATTTTTACTTATAATTTGATCCCGAGAGCTTTAGCTTGAGGGCCTTATCTTTGATTATAAGTAAAAATTATATTGAATGAAAATGTTCTTAGAAAATCTAGTTTCGAGTAAAAAACAACGGTATGAAGATAAGACGCCGCTTCTAGAGGTGTATTTTATTGGATAATTTACTGAACCCGAAATAAAAGCCGTTTGTGATAAAGGAAAATATGCAAACACATCATTATGATTTACTTTTAAGTTTATAAACGTGCCACAACTAACAATTAATTAAAAATCCAAGACTAAATCAGACGCGTGGAACGTCAAAAATCAAATTCGCTTATTTTCATCACGGTTGCCATGAAAACGCCAAGATTTCTTAAGCTCACGTCAAAGCAAAGCACACTGGGTTTAATCTTGCATACATTTTGTCACAAAACATTTCTTTAAAAATGTCAAAATTAAGTTAAGTTTATGCCCTAAAATCACCTCAAATAGTGTTGTGTGTCACTTTTATTTTGTAGGGGTTACAATATTTATTTATTACACTTGATTTCTTAAACAAAAAGCAGCTACAGTGGTCTTACCGAGCTAGCGGTAGGTCTTATCGGGTAAGACCACGTTACCAAGGTGGTTGCTATGAAAATTTGCGTTCTGATTGGTTCTATATATGTGAGGTAAATTATCGTTTGAAAAATATTTTTATTTTTATACTATTATATTTTTAATACATAATAGTTTATAAGAACATAGTTTTTCGTAAAAAAAAATTTGGGCCAGACAAATTTTAAAATTGTTAAAATAGTCTAAAATTTTTAGAAAATCGGAAATATCGGTTCATTCAATAAGTAAATTTTAAAATGTCGTTAGTCTGATTAAAATTAAGTGTTTTAAATATAAACTAGCACAAAAAAACTCTAAAAAAATTACAGTAAGTTTAAATTTCCAAAAAAATTAAATTTGGATTCACTCATAATACATATTAACTTTTTTTGTACAACTGTCAAAAAAGATGACTTTTTTTGGTTAATATGGATGCACAAAAGAAATATCATTTTTTCACGGCAAGCTCAGCTGATGTTTTCGTATAAAAATGCAAAAATTAATTTCCAAAACATTTTTTATAAAAAAAAAATATTATTAAAGTGAATTAAATTAACAATTATTATTAGAATAGTAATATTTGATTCTTGATTTCGCGGACAAAAGATTTAATATAACGATTTCTGCTGCATCCGTAATTTCGTGAGGTGTCTCACTATCACTTTCAGACATTTAAATGGTACCAAACTTGAGCAAACAACTATAAACTTTTGACACGAAAAACGATAGATTTGACAATCAATAAAATTTAAACTATCGCAGGTTTTCATGGTAATGCGAACAGGTGTAAGAAATAATATCTTAAAAGCTATGAATTATGATTTTAGATTTTTTTTTAACACGACAAAAAATAGTTAACAACAAACAGTTGTACAAAATAATATTGTTTGTATTTCGCGCGCAATAGTTGTTTTTATGGCACATTTGAATGCATTTTTAACCTCGACCTGACGGTCTCGGTAAAAATTTACAATCTCATGTGCCATTAAAAAATCACCTATTTTGCGCACTTAATACAAAAATAACTATTTTTCGTACTATCTCTAAAATAAATGACACTGTCGACAGTTTGAAATTTTCTGGTATAATTACAGTAGGTAGATTTATAATAAAGCAAATAAAGACTTTCGATAATTAGGTAATTTGAATAAAGTATAATGCTAAATATAAAATAATTAAACTATAATTTTGTATAGAAAGTTTATTGATTCCTAATAATGCTAAATGTATTTATAATTAATGTAGTTCTGTAGAAGAAAAGATGGCGTCGTGTGATGATCAAGAAGCGGACGCTCCTAAAATAAATTGTTTTGCGTGCCATAAAACCCGTCAATGCAGTTAAGCAGTGTGTATTAATTTGTTTTTAATCACAACGTTTCAACTGATAAGTATTTTCAGCCGTCTTCAGGTGAATACATTTAAGAAACATTATTGTCCCCCAACCTTCTTAAGTTTAGTACAGTGGTTTCCTTAAATAAAGATATTTTTTCGGAATTTCCATGCGTAGTTAGTAGGTTATAGAGGAGATTGGTTTGTGTCCTAATATTTCAACACTGTACTCTTAACTTGAATGGCGTTTTAAATATTTTATGACAACAATTTGACTTAAATCACTTATCGAAAAGTTTCAAGATATCACAAAAATTGTAAACACCGCATTGTTTCCAGTCAATTTAATAACTTGGTAATAACACTAATCATGATAATTCCATAGCTCTTGGTAAATAAAAATAACATTATTTGATAGCTGTTACAAATTAAGATTACAATATCATTGAGGTTACGTTTATTATTTTAATATAGACAACGAACTTAAGCTGGACTTGACAGTATATTTATTATTTCAGGGGAACAATTATTTCACATTTGTTATTATATTTGAATGTAGAAGAGTTTTGGACGTGCATTGTCTTTATTTGTTTTGAACCACAACGTTTCAACTGATAATTATTTCCATTCGTCTTCAGGTGATTACTAAATAAATGTGGTAACTATTTATACTCACCAGGTGCAATGACACACAACTGATGAGCTTTGCCATACTCATACCTGATAAGTCGACGTTTAACTCTTATCTGGTCTTTGTTAATTCTTTTTGGTTTTTTATTTTTGTTGCGACATTAACATTAGTAGTATTATTGTTATGCCCTAAGACTCGCCCTAAGAGTACTTTCTCTTGAAAAAGATAATACAACTTTTCAAAATTTCATTTTGATAGAATCCATTTTGATATACGGAATGAGGTTTCACTTCCCGTCGAAGAATTGCAATTTACACACTAAAAAAGACTTTTTTAGAGAGAAATTTTGAAATCTTTAATTCGGGAATTACGGAAAAAATGGGAAGAGAGCATACTTTTGTGTCACCCGGTATATTTTGTCCGACGGTCCGTCCATGTACCGAATACATTTCCCCAGGATTGGTCCATCGTGCTTTCTCTAGTTTGATAATTTTACACACTCAGTAATTATTTCCTGTAATACCTTCATATCCTGATACTCATTGCAGTGTTACTTTGTTATCGTTTGATAGGGCCACCAATTCCTCTGGTCTTTCCCATACCACTCTTGATGTCACCTCGTTGTCACCCGGTATAATATTTTATTGTAAATTTTTAAAAGCAGTGATAATAAAGATGTTTCTTTCTGACGTCAAAACATATTTTCACTTGAACCTCCTTAATTATACCTAAAAACCTTGAAAAAATTAAATTTTAAAAATTCGGGTACAAATTCATAAAATCAGTGATATTTTTAGAAATATCAATTCGTCCTTAAATAAATTGGATTTGCTAAAAAAATCAATAAAAAAACAAACTATAATTATAATATGAAAGTAATAGTAAGTAGGTAACTCTAATAATAATAACTAATTTAACCGCAGGACTGTATTTTACAAACAGGGAGCTATAGAAATCCCATAACAATAAAGTAAAATAAAGAGATAACAAGAAGCACAGTCAGGCGGTTTTCTACGGACAACTATAACTACACCTTATCTTTAACTGGTATTGCCTTTAAGGTATATTTCCAACCAAGATTAGTCTTCCTGTGGTAACATGAACGTTACTGCTAATGTTATTGGTGCTAGTGTATTAAGATTATCGTTATTTAAATAATCATGATTTGTTACTCATTGAAAAATTATTTTCATGTCAAGGTGGTAATTGGCTTGTTGATCTCAGATCTAAGAGATTTTTTTATTAATTCGTAAGTATAGATAAAGTAAAAAATCTTAACATCCCCAATAATTCTAAATTATTATCGTTCGATGTTACAAATTTATTTCCTAGTATACCACCCCTAGAAACCCTTGATTTAGTCAAAAAACTTCTTTATTCCAATAATGTTAATTTAATTATTATAGATGAAATAATAGATTTACTCGAAATCTGTCTGCGACAAAATTATTTTCAGTTCAATAATAACATCTATACTGCTAATAATGGATTAATTATGGGCAACCCATTAAGCCCACTTTTAGCTGAGATTTTTATGGAAAATATGGAGAATGTAATTCATACACATGGTTTGTCTAAATATTGTCAGTTTTGGTATAGATATGTTGATGACATTTTTGTTTCTTTTTCCGGTACTAACAGACAACTTACATTATTTTTCGAATATATAAATTCTATTCATCCAAACATAAAATTTACTTTAGAAACCGAAATTAATAATTCAATCAATTTCTTAGATCTTACTATTACAAAAATTAACAACATACTAGATTTCTCGATATATCATAAACCCTCTCATACCGATACAACAATTAACAACAAATCACATCACCCTTTTCAACACAAAATATCAGCATACAATAGCATGGTCTATCGCCTAATCAATGTACCTATGTCAATAGAAAATTTCAATAATGAATTAAATTTAATAAAACAAATAGCAATTAATAACGGTTATAACCATAAATTAATAGACAATATTTATTCAAAAATGATGTACAGGAAAGCAATTAGAGAAATATTCCCTACAATAAGAGAAAAATTTAATTTTAAAACGCTGACATTTATAGGCAAACCCGCTGAAAACAAAGAACTTTTTAGGCAAATATGATATTAAAATAGCATATAAAACAAATAATAGTGTTGGAAAAATTATTAAAAACAACAAAGATCAAAATAGTAAATATAAAAATAGCGGCGTCTATAAATTAAATTGTGGCTCTTGTCCTAAATCTTATATTGGTCAAACTGGACGTTCGTTCCAAACTAGAATTAAAGATCATCAAGATTCATTCCTTAAAAATAATAAACATTCTACATATGCAGACCATTTAAAATCTGAAAATCATATTTTTAATAATAATTTCGATGTTTTACACGTAGAACAAAAAGGAATACGACTTGATTTATTGGAGGCTTTAGAGATTAACAAAATGAAAAATTCCCCTAATTTATTAAATGACCAAATAGATAATTGTACCTCCCCTTTGTTAAACATATTTAAAATCACCTAATCTTATGTATAATGTTAGTAAATTTAAAATAATTTACCTGATTGTTAATTATGGTATTTTCCAAATATTGTTAGTGTCTATAATGAAACCTTTAGAGCTTAAGAAATTTTGTTTGAATACCTCACATCTGAAGAAGCCGCTGTGACGGTGAAACACGTGTCATGTTGACAAATATAAGTGAAAATCAAAAAACAGTGTTGTTTTCCTTCATAATGTTTTAAAGCGAAAAATAGCAGTAGTTACATGGTAAAGTCAAAAAATGAAATTTGTCAATACCAATATAAATATTGTAAAATATAATTTCTTTACCTTTATTATTTTTTGGTCTTAAAACATACAATCATCCAAAATTTCGCTTGTTGCTTGGAGTTTGCGTAAAGAGGTGATCGATAAATTTATTAAAAATTAATATTGGGAATGCACAAGCGCAAAATTTGAATCGGCAAACAGTATAAAAACGTTTTATATTGGCAGCTAAACAATTTTATACCGGTTATAAAACTGGATTATACTCTTTTTCGACTGTGTTCATTGGTTATAAAGCGTTTTATAGTCGCTATAGAACAAACCTTTATGGTTATAATGCGTGTCATATAAACAGTATAATCGTTTTTAACTAATGTATATACCCATAGAAGTACGTTTTATAGTCGCTATGAAACAAACCTTCATGGTTACCATCCGTGTCATATAAACAGTATAACATAATTTAGTTATCCTTATGCACTGGTCCTAGCAATATCTGGTGTATAACTGGTATTAGCTCGTATTGTTGTCCCAAATAGTATTAAATATTCTTATAATGGTCATAAAAATTCTTATAATGGTTATAATTCATTTTTCTCAGTGTAGGAGACTTTCTTAGAGGGACAGCCGACATATAGTCACGCAGCTAAAGGTCGCTTGAATTTTAGCTCAAAAATTTGCTTCATATTTATTATTTTGTATCACTCAAGAGACTGGAGTACCGTGGCGCCCCAGTATGTCGAGTCGCGGATCCTGCCGGGTTTCCCAGTCGCCACAACTGTGAGTAGCGCCATTTAAATCTTTGGCGGGTGTGTTGCTGTGTTGTTGAGAACACACGCCTTTTTTTTATTATTTAAGATATGAGTGTAGATGCACAGTTTACTTTTGATAAGGAGGTAGAGGACGGAATAATAAACGCCACCTTTACTAAAAACACGAAAACTTTTAATTTTAACAAAAATACATAACACCGATTAACTAGAAAAATATAAAAATTAAGTTGCGTGCGCGATAAGACAGATAAAAATTGACAAACTTGACAGAACGAAAAAAACGAAAACTCTACTCTCCAAAATTTCTTAACTAACTGTCTTCGGTAAGAAAAACCAAGTGTGTCCCTACTTTGGACAATGGTACCACCCCCTGTCTCGACGCCAATTTCTTATTGGCCAACTAGTTAGTAGAGGGTGAATTTTGTGGAGTAGGTTATATTATTTACAACAACGGTTTATTGTACCATCCTAAATTCTGGGATTACCGGGCTGTTAATCGTACGTCACAAAACCTTAAAATTTGAACCTGGGTTTATGACCACACTACTTTTATTGCAAAGCCCGGGTAATTCCATCTGATGGTACAACAATCCAAATGATGTTTTACAATACCCTAATTTAGTAAACTTATCATAAAACGTAAACTATCTATTTATGCAGAATTTACAAGAATTTTATTATTGGGTTTTAAGAGCTGTAAAAGAATATTAAATGCACGCCTGATTTAAGAATAAAATTTGTTTTAAAATACTTTGCTTATGAAGAAATAAAAATGATATAAAAAATTTAGAAATCAAAAATATTTACATGATTTGGCAGATAAGTGTGGGAGACGTAAAGCCTCCACAGCACCCCCTGCCAGTGATTTGGAATCACGAAAATCCAGCCTGGAAACGATCGGGGAAGTGGATTCGCCTGCCTGATCTGGTCTGTCGCATTGGTAATTGGTGGATAGGTGCTGCAGGAGCATGGATTCCTGCTGGTGGCTGGTTTGCGTTTTCTACTCGTTGTGGGACCTGAAGCGCAGTTTCGTGACTTCCTGCTGGTTGTGGCATGGATTTAGCTGGTTGTTGGTCTCCTGCTGGGTGCAGGATGTACTCAGTGTCCACATCCTGAGGTATTGGTAAATCGACTGGGTCTTTGTTCAGGATATAGGCTGGCTTAAGCCGGTCGACACTGACAGTGACTTGGCGTCCTCGCACGTCGATAACGAACGTCTTGTCTTCACGGCTAACCACGCGGTACGGACCATCGTATGGATGTTGGAGTGGCTTCTTTTGGGCGTCGTGACGAAGAAAGACGTGAGTGGCTGTTGCAAGGTCTTTAAAAATGAAAACTTTTCTCTTATTATTGTGGTTGGTGCCGCTGGTGGGTCGTAATTCGCTAAAATGCTGCCGGAGCTCCTTTATGAAATTAGAGGCACCATCATCCTTAGCGTCTGGAGGTCGGGATGTCAGGAATTCCCCAGGTAGACGGATAGGTTGACCATACACCATCTCTGCTGCGGTAGCGTCAATGTCCTCCTTCCAGGCCATCCGAATTCCCAGCAGAACTGTGGGCAGGCTTTCGGTCCAGCGGGTTTGGTGACATCTTAGAGAAGCTTTAAGCTGGCGGTGGAATCGTTCAACCATTCCGTTAGCAGCCGGGTGGTAAGCGGTTGTGCGAATGTGGTTGGCACCTATCAGCTGGGTAAGGTGTTTAAATAGGTGCGACTCGAACTGGCGTCCTTGGTCAGTGGTGATTCGTAGAGGAACTCCAAATCTAGAAATCCAATGATCATAGAACGCTCGTGCAATGGTGGTTGCTTCCTGATCTTGCAATGGAACGGCTTCCGGCCACCTAGAAAATCTGTCAATTATGGTTAAACAATATCTGTAACCTTGACATAATGGCATGACCACTAAATCGAGGTGAATATGTTCAAAACGGCTAGAAGGTGGTGCAAATGTTCCAACCGGAGCTGTGACATGACGTGTAATTTTAGAACGCTGGCACTCAAGACACGTCTGTGCCCATTTCCTGCAGTCACTCTTGATAGAAGGCCACACGAAGCGTTGCGTAACTAACTTGACTGTAGCCTTGACACCAGGATGGCTTAAGCTGTGCGCACTGTCAAATGCTGCTCTTCTAAATGGCTTTGGAATGAAGGGCCTAGCAGTAGTTGTCGAAACGTCACACCAAAGGCTGCAGGTACTGCCAGGGATTGGAACTAGTTTGAGATCCAGTGTTGAAGAAACATCTTGTTGTAATCCGACAAGCTCCTCGTCAGCGCGCTGCGATGTTGCCAGTGCCTCGTAGTCGATTAAGGATTGTATTTCCTCGACTCTGGATAGGGCATCAGCGACCACGTTATCGTTGCCAGCAATGTGACGTATATCCGTAGTAAACTGGCCGATGAAGTCCAGGTATCGAAACTGTCTAGGTGAAACTTGAGACGTTTTATGGCGAAAGGCGTATGTTAACGGCTTATGATCCGTAAAAACGATGAATTTTCTTGCCTCTACCATATGCCTGAAATACTTTACTGACAGATATACGGCAAGAAGTTCACGGTCGTAGGCTCCATACTTGGATTCCGCTGGGCTAAGCTTTTTGGAGAAAAAATTTAAAGGTTGCCATTCTCCATCAACCCACTGCTGGAGGGTTGCGCCTACGGCAAAGTCTGAGGCGTCGCAGAACATAGCAAGAGGTGCGTCGATTTTAGGGTGCGACAGCAGTGTTGCTTGGGCTAACGCTTCCTTGCTGGCTTCAAACGATGTAACAGCTTCCGGGGACCAGTGTAGTGGTGCCTTCCCTTTTACTTTATCTTTAAGGAGGTTATTCAATGGTGCCTGAATAACTGCTGCCTTGGGTATAAATCGCCTGTAGAAATTCAGCATACCCAAGAATCGGCGAAGTTGCTTGGCGGTATCGGGCTTCGGATAGGCTCGTATAGCTTCGACTTTCTCCTGTAGGGGTCGCGTTCCGGCGCTGGACACGATGTAACCGAGAAACTTGACTTCTGGTTGCCCCAATACGCACTTACTTGGGTTAATGATAATACCATACTCCTTAAGTCTCTGGAAAAGTACCTCCAGGTGGCCCGTGTGCTCTTGGATTGACGCTGAGGCTACAAGAATGTCGTCGATATAGGTGTAGCAGAAATCCAGTCCTCTAGTAACCTCATCAATAAAACGTTGGAATGTCTGAGCTGCGTTTCTGAGTCCAAATGGCATGACAGGAAACTCGAAAAGACCAAATGGCGTAGTAATAGCTGTTTTCGGGATGTCTTCCTCAGCTACAGGAATCTGATTGAAAGCACGTACCAAGTCTATGGTGGAGAAGATTGATTTCCCCTGAAGCTCTTGAGCGAAGTCCTGGATATGGCGAATGCCATATTGGTCAGGGCAGGTCCGGCTGTTCAAAGCTCTGTAGTCCCCGCAGGGCCTCCACTCGTCAGTGTTTTTGGGCACCAGATGCAGCGGTGAGGACCAGGGACTTTTCGATGGGCGTGCAAGTCCCAGTTTAAGCATGGCATCAAACTCCTCTTTAGCGGCCTTAAGTTTGTCCGGCGCCAGACGTCGTGGTTTCTGTGCAACCGGAGGGCCAGGTGTGGTGATAATGTAATGCTTTGTTTCATGCTTGACTTCTGTTGGTGCACCGCTTGGTCGGGTTATTTCGGGAAATTTTTCAAGAAGTTCATGGAAGGGTGATACGCCACTGATAATTTTAATGCACGGGGTTTCACATTCAGTCACATCGCCTCGTGATGTAAGTTGAGTCATGCTATCCACAAGCTTGCGTCCCTGCAGGTCTGGAAGAAGACCATAATGCGCCAGGAAATCCGCCCCAAGGATTGGCTTAGATACATCAGCTATAAGGAATCTCCATGGAAAATCACGGCGCAATCCCAAGTCCAGAGTACGCGTAATCGTCCCGTATGTCGCAATGGGAGATCCATTGGCAGCTGAGAGCTCGTACGTAGATTGGACGGGTGTACCTTTCACTTGCACTCGCGGAAAAACACTTAGATCAGCGCCAGTGTCTATGAGAAAATGAAGTTCGGTTCCTCGGTCATACACGAATAAGCGGCGTGATTTGTTGTGGCGGGTGTCATTAGCCGCACTTAATGTCCCGTTTCCCGGGGTCCACGTGCATGGCGCTGTACACTTTTTAGCTTCACGCTGAAAACGCCGATGGTACCAGCACAAACCGGCGGTGCGCAAATCTCGCGTCGCGGATGGAGATCGCGGGCGCGTACCGGATTGAGAACGGTCTCGCGGGCGCCAGCCGCGGCGACTGTTGTGTGCATTCACTCCCCGCTTAATGCTGGCTAACTCGCCTTTTACGTCTGACAGTTGTAGGGTTAGCTGTTGTATCAGCGAATAAAGGTGGGTCTCTGAGCCTGTATTGGCGTTGACGGCGGCTACTGCTGGTCTTGCAGGCAAAACAGCGAATACATTGTCTGCTAGGTCAGCGCTTTCGCTCAGCGTCTGGTGTGTCAGTGTAGCGAGGATGGGTTGCAAATTATCTGGTAAGCGTCTTACCCAAATGCTCTTCACTAATGTTTCCGGAACAGCTATTCCTGCTAGTGCCTGTAACCGGCGAAGAAATTGTGATGGTTTTTCATCACCCATGGCTTCGTTCTCCAGGAGCTGCCTTATTTTCTGCTCTTGGCTGGTGCTTAGGCGCTTGATGAGTTGTTGCTTGAGTTCCGCATAAGAGTCATTATTTAACGGCTTGGTCACGATATCGCGCACTTCACTAATGTACCGAGGAGGTAATTTAGCGAGAATCTCTAGGTATTGCCGCTGTGTATCCGTTATGTTTAACCGATTAAAACTTGCTTCGACGATCACAAACCATAGTTCGGGATCCGATGGATCAAAGTCCGGAAGGCGCGGTGCTGCATTTACCGCAACTGCATTCGCGATCGTGTTTACAGCAGTAATGTTTGCTATAGAACCCCCAGGTAGGCCTGCGCTAGGCGCTGCGGCGTCGTCTGTTGCTTCTAGATTAGGCATCGTTCGTCCAAATGTATGTATGTATATATATAAGAAAAAAGTGCGTAAAACTATGTTTGATTTACGAAAGGTCGCCGGTTTTACCCAAAAAAAAGTCACTTTGTGCGCAGAATAGTCACGAAAAAGTCACTGAAAGTCAGTAATTAATGCGAAATTACTTACGTTGTTCTGCTATGTCCATATCTCAAATCACTATACACTTTACACTATTTATTTACACTCATTATCAGATCACGTCGGGGTCACCACTTTGGCGGGTGTGTTGCTGTGTTGTTGAGAACACACGCCTTTTTTTTATTATTTAAGATATGAGTGTAGATGCACAGTTTACTTTTGATAAGGAGGTAGAGGACGGAATAATAAACGCCACCTTTACTAAAAACACGAAAACTTTTAATTTTAACAAAAATACATAACACCGATTAACTAGAAAAATATAAAAATTAAGTTGCGTGCGCGATAAGACAGATAAAAATTGACAAACTTGACAGAACGAAAAAAACGAAAACTCTACTCTCCAAAATTTCTTAACTAACTGTCTTCGGTAAGAAAAACCAAGTGTGTCCCTACTTTGGACAATGGTACCACCCCCTGTCTCGACGCCAATTTCTTATTGGCCAACTAGTTAGTAGAGGGTGAATTTTGTGGAGTAGGTTATATTATTTACAACAACGGTTTATTGTACCATCCTAAATTCTGGGATTACCGGGCTGTTAATCGTACGTCACAAAACCTTAAAATTTGAACCTGGGTTTATGACCACACTACTTTTATTGCAAAGCCCGGGTAATTCCATCTGATGGTACAACAATCCAAATGATGTTTTACAATACCCTAATTTAGTAAACTTATCATAAAACGTAAACTATCTATTTATGCAGAATTTACAAGAATTTTATTATTGGGTTTTAAGAGCTGTAAAAGAATATTAAATGCACGCCTGATTTAAGAATAAAATTTGTTTTAAAATACTTTGCTTATGAAGAAATAAAAATGATATAAAAAATTTAGAAATCAAAAATATTTACATGATTTGGCAGATAAGTGTGGGAGACGTAAAGCCTCCACAAATCTATATATTGGGTGACCTAGTGGCCTAGTCTTTCTTGTATCCAAGCTTCTATAGTTTCATTTAGGTTTCCCCGTTTGAGGCTTCAGACAGTCCTCCCTGAATATTTTAGTTCCCGTGATCAAGCATTTTTTTAAATAAACAACGCTGTTTCCTTGGGTCACACTAATACTATATTACAAACCTAGGTATACATCATGTGATATCACAAAGTTGTCTATTTATAATAATGCTAGAGGTTGAATATTTGAAACTAAACGGTTTTGTGTTTTTGATGCAACATCATGTTAGACATTATTTATTAGCATTTTTTCTTTTTAAAAACAAAATACTTAAGATACACACCCATGCAAATAAACCTATTAACATATGAATCAGCCTCTTCAACATTAATTTATTAATAATTCAATTATTTAATCTTGTTTTATTAAGTGATCTTATTTTCATACATCCGTTTGTAGGAAAATGTTTTCTTGTTTTGCGCCATTACGTTCTGAACATTTTCAAAAATGGAAAGAAATAAGAAACTGTAAAGTCTTCCCCCACTGACATATTTAGAAAAAAAAATTGTCCGGGAATTACGTGACAAGAGCTTCTTTACTGATAGAAGAGTTTTGGACTTGCATTGTCTTTATCATTATATCACAACGTTTCAACTGGTAAAATATCTCCAGTCGTCTTCAGGTGAAATCTGTGAATGCGCAAGAATTCAAAATAACCATGAGCTCTGTCTAGTTTGTCGTCAATGTTTGGAATGGAATCTGTCTTGTATAGTTTTATTATTGTATCATTGAAACAATCTAGATTGGACTGACTAAGCCATGGACTGGTACTATCTCGAATAATTCCATCTTCTAGTTTTTTTTAAATTTGTTCTTGAACTTCTTTTTTGTCTATATTTTGTATACACTGAAGATATTTTACCAGCTAAAACGTTGTGATTTAAAAACAAATAGGCAATGTTACCAGCAGGGGCGGTCCTACACCCAAAATATTGGGGGGGCACCAGGGATCGTCGAGACTATGTGTATTCCATGGTATTGTACCTAGCGAAGAAGGTGGAAAAGCGCCGCAGGCGAAAAATTTTCGGAGCCACGCCCAAAGTTCGTTTAAAATTCACCTAACTACTGTCAATTTTCGAAAATTAAATTATTACCTCTCCCCCTTTGCATGGTTGGATTAAATTTTAATCTGTTTTTTTGATATTCCTAGCTGGCTCTTTATTAAAAAAAAAAACATTTTTTATAATTGTGAAAAATATGAATATTGGTGTCAATCCAAAATTTTAACATAAGACGTATGTATGACTCTAACCAGCGTTTGTCGGGCTCGGTTTTTCACGATTAAAAATAAAGTAAATGTCGCTCACCACGCCAAAATTGATGATTTTTTCAGAAAACATGTATTTTAGGAGCGTAGATCTAAAAGCAGTTTTTGGTGCAAATGCTTAGATTTAGAAATACTCCTTCTTAAGTGCCGTATATTTATATTCCTAATAAAGCATTCTCATTTCATCCCGCACTATTTTTTTTATTATAAATTATCACACTTCTTCCCTAAAAAATGTTTCAATTGAAATGTGTACCTTAATTTTTCTCTTAAGAAATAAATACCTAATTGTTTTTGTTGTAAAAATATTTTATGGCATTGGGTTATATTTTTGTTGATTTAAAATAGCTCTAAAAAAGGGAAAACGGAACAGACAAGTATATAATAGAAAAATTCTATAAAATATTATTCTTTTTACTCGTTTTCCTTTAAAATTGCATCAAAAATCAATAACTAAAACGATATGCGTGTGAAACCTTAATCTCTATATAAAACAGGACTTTTAGAAGGAAAAGTTTAAAAGCTAAACGTTTTATTTAAAGATTTAAATTAAGAGTCCATGCGTGAGATGAAAATGCAGCCCGGCAGCCCCCCAAATCCCCCCCCCCCCCCGCCCCTTATATATGCCACTGGGCGCAGTCACAATTTTTGGTAGCCTTCGCAAGCAAATAACGCCACAGCCCAAATTTTTTTGGGATCATGCTCACATTGTATCAAATTATGTAAATATTAAAGCACCCGGAATTTTTTTTTATCAGTGGCATGAATTTTATAGTTTTTTTCAGAAATGTTGGGGGGTCCTGGGCCCCCCAAGCCCCCCCGTAGAACCGCCCCTGGTTACCAGCTCCATGCGAAATTATATCTATTGCCTTAAAAACATTGCGTTCTCTTGATGTAAATCCTATTCATGTTTATTAACGGAACTTTTAAAACTTGAATGTGAGAAAGTTATTTTTATTCAACTAAAAAACTTAAAATTTCTTATTAATCTCCATTTAAATTTCTACTTTACTTTCAGCATGGACTATTTCTTCAAGTTTTTTAAAAATGTTCTTGTTAAAAACCGAAAATACCAATTTACGTCTATTAATCTTTCAAAGCGAACATAAAATTCCTAATTTATGGGCGGTATTTTATTCTATTTACATTTTTGTTTGCGGTAAATCAGTATAATATTTCATTTAACGACCACTGAAAATAAGCATTAGCTCCAACAAGTAAATAAGAGCTCATTTAAACAACAAATTGCTCTTTAGAGACACCAATCACTAATGGGCGACAGTCAGTCATCATTAAGGTGAAAATACACTAAGATACCTTCGCCTGGGTGTGTCGTTGAATGAATATTGCTGCTCATTGATGGATTGGAATAGATTACTGGTGCATACATCAGGGTAATCAGATCGAACTGATCCATCAGATTGTTGGATTCAGCATGGAAATAGTAATTCAGTCAATGGACTTTTAGATATTTAGCAACGAATTTTTTAAAAAGTTGGCGACAACCGAAAAAACCTTTAGACCAGGATGAAATATTCAGGTCAGGAGACTCCTATATGAACAGTCAAACAACACAAAACATGGCATAGTAAGAACTTCTGTGGAGAGATAAATTTCTATCGAATGAAGCCATCAAATAAGAAACTTACTACATCAAGATCGACCTCAACAAAAATAACATTAGTTGACGAAATATTGGAAATTTGTAAGAATCGGCAAAGTGCACAAAAGAAGCAAAATGAGGCACAAACAACACTTAACATTCCGTATGTCATAGGACTATTGAGACAATTAGAATACTTGGTGAGACACTAAGACCACTCAAAATAAGGATCAAGGAGCCCAGAAACAATATGCTAAAAGGAGAGATCGAAAAATCAGATGCAGCTGCATGGACACAAAGATCATGTTGAAATTCTGCATAAAGAACCACCCACACTGGAGAGGAAGTTTAAGGAAGCTGTACTACCAAAACCACGGTTATTTTAGTAAGCCCTCATTAAATATAAGAAATGTCAGGAAACCTTTGGTAAGCAATTGTAACTTAGTAAAATACCGCGCTGGAACTAAACGTTTGACTGCACCCATCTCAGTTTGTGCTTCAGTGCACCTAGCACCTCCTAGTATAAATAGAGCTGTAGTTACCGTACTTATTTAGTATTCATCTGAAGACGACTGGAGATACTTACCAGTAGAAAAGTGAATTAGAACAAAAAACTCGTCGATCAGTTAAGAAACATTTTATTTTACTGTTGATCGTATTGTTACTGATTTATTCGTATTTTCGATTGATTAGGCAGGTTTAACCATAAATATTTATCAAACAAGACATTTTAAAATATGAGGAAAACACATTATTAGTGTTTTCTTAATATTGTAAATTATGGAGTTCCACCTAGTAAAGGCAGAATTCAAGACATTTTATCCAATAGGTTCAATCTAACCGAAAAATAACGATATGTACGCAATATAAGCTCCAGGCGCTGCTCATAATTTTAGTATTTATTATAGGTAGAAGTTTATAGTGAATATAAAATTATCATGGGTTGTTTTTTTTGGACAAATGATAATCGTGCTTCGCAAATAATAATTCAGTAGTATAAGTCAATTATTAAAAATAAATTATACATTCTTGTACCCGCCCTAGGGCCAACGGGGTAGGACAGACCAAACTGAAAGCTTAAGACATACGTAAGTACGCAGAGTAAAAAATAATAATAAATAATCTATTATTATGCTAAGGGATAGTTTTTAGTTAATTTTTTTGTGCATAGGTAACGTATATAAGATATTGTCAATACCAATTATCGGCAGACTATCCCGATACCCAATACCGATAAATATACCGGTCGATATATAATTTTAATGATGTGTTAGTAGCACAGGTTTTAAAAAATACGAATTAAAAATAATTGGAATGTTAAGTCTGACAATAAATGCCCACAAACCCCCGTTCCTTTACGACCGCCATACAAATAAATTTCCAAAGAGAAAAAAGTTTGGTATTTCTATGGTGTCTCCGTTGATAACCGACTGGCAGACGGTAACCTTTTATCGTCGAATTTGCAAGCTATTTCTTAGACTAACCTAAAATACTCTAGACTAGAATTTCAAAAAATACACTGCAATTAATTCCGTTAACTTCGCACAACCCGCTGCACTCTATATAAAAACGATGAATTACTGACAGTAATTTTGGACTAAGGGCTACACCCTAAGTCCAAAATTACTTTGCGTCGATCAAGCAGAGTAACCGTTGATAATGTAATAGGTGTTTTCAGCGCAAAAATCAGATTATCTTACAAAATATTAGGAATGTACCCATTATTATAACTAAATTGCAGGGTTTTCAGTAAAGCAAGTTTGAATTGAGCACTACAAGATAGATATTACTGATATAATAACCGGTAGGTATATATAAACCTGAAAGAGCAAAAAATACCGTCGTACACTCATTTAAATTTTAAAACAGACGCTAGTTATGCGGAACTTCCGCATAAATCACCTGTCAGTGACAATTTAGGTTATATAGAGATGGTCATGTACATGAGAACTGAATAAGCGGCAAAATAATATCCAACAGCAAAAAGGCGGTTTAAATTAGCCTTTTATATGATGTTCCGTAGAATTCTATTGAAGAGTTACCGATCATATTTTTCCTTATGGGCATTTTTTACTGTCAACGCAATGTTGTGTATCTATTCAGGGCATATTTCCGGTTAAAGAAGGCCCTAGGGCCGTTACGAAATCCGGGGCCCCTAATTATGGATGTCCATAGATTAAATTTCGGGCGGGCAGGGGGAGGGTAAGCAGCCACAAAAAGGATGCTCCTATGGGCGCTCATACCCTTCACAACTTAATAGTACTTTTTTTAATAAGTTCCGCAATAATAAAATTTTTATTATGCTTCAATGATATAAAAAATTTTTTTAAAAACTTTTAAAATAAATATGGTATACAAAGAAACCGATATAGATTAAAGGATACAAATCGGGCTTTTCACTTCTCGCCTAATTTCGGATAAATTTTTTTTATTCTGAATCAATTTAAATCGAAATAAAAACTCACCCTAAAATAATTATTTTGATAAATATAAATATCATATTGTCCCAAAAACGGCCGCCGAGGCGTGTGATTGAACCAATACCTACAAGTGTATGTCGGGGACGGCTTTCTTATAGTTCTGGCAAAAGAAATATATTAATATTACATATAATTTTTTTTTTAAATTTTGGTTTTTAAGGTGACAAACGTGTGCCGCCACATGTCAGGTTTTTTAATGAGTTTTTCTTTTGCATACAATAATAAATAAATCTATGGATTGGCTTAGATTTTATAAAATATTTGTTTACAATAAAATTTTTTAACAGCATCTAAGTTTTGCAAACGAAGTATTTTGTTTTAAACTATTTGAATAAATATAGTGTCGCTCAGGCCAAGTGCGGGGCCTCCCTGAAAGCGGGGCTCTAGGCCCGCGCCTGCTGGACACATTCGGAAAATAGGCCCTGTATCTATTTAATATTTATATTTAAACATTCTTATGTCAATTCCTGAAAACGCTATATTATGTCACAGCGCAGCGTTCTAAATTTTACTTGTTGATACCAATAGCGAAATTTTGCCAATCAACAAAATCCCGCTAAACGATATTTTAAACGTGATTTTCTCGGAATCCACACACACAATGTTGAAAAAACCTGTTTCATATTCACCGGCAATTACAATTCTTTTCAGCGAATCGAAAATGCGGCTTCATGCGTCAGCTAGTGCTTAAATTTTACCGCCTGAAAAATCTATTAGCGGGATTTTATTGGTTGGTAAAATGTCACCAATACTATTTTATGCAAACTTCACGCAAGAAACGTATTACCATCAAAAGTATTTAAAAAAAACTTTAACTCGTAAAGGGTTTTGCTGGTTGGCAAAACTGTTCTATGGTTAAATTTATCCTAACCTACCTTTCTACGTCTACGATAACCATCGCAAGACTGTTCGTTTCCTTTAGAATAGGTCAAGATCAACTAGACTCTTCAAATAATGAACGCATGCAAATTAAAATGCACGTCGTTCGATTTAATACCTGAAAAAAGAGAAAAGAAGATTTTAGCGAATGCATCATTTTCCTTTTAATGGTTTATTAAATAAATGTGAAGAAGAAAAAATATTGCCGTTTAAGGAGAGCATATTTAAGCAATAACAAATTAACATAAGTTACAAAAATTTTAAAAAAAAGAGAGATAGATTACTGATATCTATATACCTATTATTTAATAAAATCGGCATACAATTAAAAAAAAAATTTAATAAATAGGGTTTTTATCGGTTTATTTTGTCAACTTAATTCATGGTTTTTTACTTTCTTTCTTTGGGAAGCGCCTAAAATTTTCCAAGTTAAAATTAGTTTTTTTTAAACCAATTTACAAAAAACCTAAGCAAGATTTTGAATTTCTGTTTTCACCAATGGAAAGGCAGTATCTATGTGGATGTGAGAAAGTAATTTTTACGCAGAAAAAAAAATCGAGGAAAAATATATAGGTAAGCAAATGAAAATCAAAAAAATTACTAATTTCTTGTAACTGTAAAAATTATTGAGAATTATTAAAAAAATAACTTTCTTACATTATCCAATCTCTGTAGAGTCCAAATTTTAAAAGTTTTTAAGATCTGTTAATAAACATGGACAGGATTCCGTTCGAGAGAACGTGATATTTTTAATATACAGGGTGGGAATTTTAAATGGAATGTTGCTTATAGCGGATTTTTTTTTTAAATCTAAAAATACGTCCTTAAACATTTACGAACAATTACATTAACAATAACTTTAAAACTGTATTGTCACTTTTTTAGCATAGCAATTGTTGAAAATGTTCCCCATGAATCTGTATTTCACGTATTTCTCCCCAAATCATTGCGTTCAATTCTTCCAGATTTCTAGGTCTGGCGACATCTACACGTCTTTTTAAATCGCCTCAAATATCCAGATATTTGGGCGGCTACTTTATAAATCCTTGCAGTCCTATCCACGTATTTGAAAATGTAGCATTTAATAATTCTCTTACATTTTTTGCAAAGGAAGGAGGGACTCCATCCTGCATCCTGCGCCCTCTCCTTGGGGTCCCAATTTCTTTTTACATGACAAAAGCTAGACCCATAAAAAAAAATTGAGGAAGTATTTTTGGATTTTAGAGAAATCTTATTCCCATAGCAGCGTTATGGAGCTGGTTACTTTGGGGAAGCATTTAGAAATATTGTTCGGATAAACTTAAGTGAGAAAATAATGAACTGCGAGCACTTTACCATCGAGTTAGTATACTCGATGACGTAAGTTAGCTGTGACCTATTATTGGGGCTGTAAGACTAAACAAATTGCGAATTAATGCTCAGCTAACTACGATACGATACTACGCCCACCTTAAACAAATTTGCATAATTTTCTTTTTAACGCTTTGTTAAATTATTATAAATGCATAAAGAAGATGTCTCCGATAAAGAAAGTAAAAATATATTATTTATTTAGCGGCTTGCTTAATAGCGCACTAAAAGACGAGAAACGTTTATGACTTATTTATCATCCGTAAAATTAAACTTTTTAAAGGTGTCTTTTCTGCAAAACCATACGATATAGACAAATAATAAACCCCGGTGATAAATTAAGCATTTTATTTGATTACCGTGCGTTGCAGGGGAAAGTACCAAAAGAAAAAAATTCTGGTGCTAAAATAGAAAATCAAGTAACATGAGAGTGCCATGCAGGAAGAGTGGTTTTAACTCCATTTCTACTAATATTACCAAAGCAAATACACTTTGCTTTTAGTAAAAAAAAAATTAAAAATGTCTATTCGTGCTAGGACTGCTAAACGAGTAATATGATAATTTAATGGTTTTTCATATGCAACTCTTACAGCGGGTTTCATAAAGAATTTGGCTTAACCGGGCGCTAAATATAACAAAATTTAATTGGAGGCTGGCAAAGGCTACTACGTTTTCACGTGAAATCGCCTAAAATATTGGGAGCTGTCAAATGTCAAAATAACGAAAGCGATAAAGAAATCCGAATTTTTTCAGAAAAAGGTGTAGAATGGATTAAAACGGTGTGTTTTTAAATAAAAATTACTAAAAATACCCTTGGAAATACCAAAAGCCCATTATACAAAGATAAAATAAAGAATTCCAATCAAAACCATTATCAAAACACACACAGTAAGTACCTACAAAGAATATTAATTTTTAAACTAAAAAAAAAACGTTTTTCTCTTCAATAGTAAACACTGTGACCAGTTCACTTATTATTTTTGAAAAATAGATTTCATAAAGCCATCATAAATATAACTTTTTAGAAAAAAACTAAAACCGTTTTTTGTATATTTATATTTTCTTTTGTGTTTTAGCTGCCCAATTATCAATCCCAGAAGCAAGGCAAGAATGTATACAAAGATAATGCAGAGTTAAATCATTATAAACTTTACAAAACTTGCAAGGCATAATTGGTACCCATATGCCTCGATCAATTAGAACATTCTACCACCCCTCAGAACTCACAGAAACTATATTTTCACGGAATTTGGAAAGTGCATTTTTAATATTGTAGGCCAGCACTTTTTAAATACAAATGCACTCACAGGTAGGTAATAAAATAGTTTATTTGTACACTTTACTGGAGCCCCTTATAAAACTTAACATATTGTTTCAATGTAGGTACCTACCCGAGCAGCTTCAAGTAACATGTTAATATTATTTATATCAGTATTCTACCGAAAAAAATGGCCCAAAATATTGATAATGACACAGATTTTTGTGTTGCTTCAAATTTTCACTATTTCCTTTTATCATCTTTTTCTTTATGCATTTAGTATGCCATTTTGATTAAAGCAATAGTCTATATTATATCACTTCTATGATTAAAATTGTCACCTCCCTACACTGAAAATATTCTGAGATTTATAGTATCGTTGATTGCTTCTAGTGACAAAAAACTATGATAACTATTTTTTAAAACAGCTTTTCTAATATCATACAACTTAAATAAAACTGCACCTACTTTTCACTGTGTAGTCAATATAAAAAAAATTAGGTATCACAAAACCTATTATGTAGATATTCCGAACAACTGAATAGGAAAGTGATAAATAATTAGGTTTTTCCGAGGGGTTTTCGTATGTACATAGTTTATTTTTTAAATGATTCATCATTGCCACCATAACCTGTTATCTGTGTTACTTACTTATTTTTGTTTCAGGTTCACGCAAAAAAAAAATGGAAAATGAACAATTTGAAATTTATAATTTGTCAAATTTATAATACAAAATGAAATGTTAAAAAAAGTGTTTGTTAATGACTTAAAAACAATAATAAAGGTAGTTTTTTAAGTTATAAAAAGAATATTGTGTTTTTCTAAGTAATATATTTGTCTTTAAGGGTGGGTTTTTTGTTTTTATAATGTAAAATTTAGATTGTTACATTTACATTTTAGTTTTAAAAGTAAGAGCACATTATTTGCCTCTATATTTAAACGAAAGGGATGAATGGCCAGATACATATCTGATCTGATCTTTAAATCCCATGTGTTGTAGTTCTCTGTCCCAGACAGTAGAATTATCGATATTTTTTGTAAAACAACAATATCGATTATTGTTTAATTATCGATAGTGTGGCTAAAGGTATTGATATGGCTTTCTACACGTGTTAAGAGCAGAAAGAGACTTTTTGCCTTCCTTGTCTTCACGAGTATCGTAGAAAGCCATGATTTTTTTTATATTTTGAATTATTTTTTAGGTATAATTTTGTTAGAAAAACTATTTTTTTAATATATAATTTGAGATTATTCTAGAGGGAAAGTTTTGGTGAATTGATTTTTTTGTGTTAGGAACTGTTCGTCACTATCGATATATTAAACTCCACTACTATCGATAGTTTGACATCTCCATATCCCAGCTGTTGAGACCTCAAATGTTTTAGCAACAGATTTCGTTCCTTTCATGGCCTTCTAGATGTTTAAAGAGTAGAAAGAGATAATAAAATTGTTTTTATGGTTTTTATGTATATCGTGGAAGAACTACTTTCAATTTTTCCAGAGAGTGTGGGAAGTATTCCGTATCTTTAAAAATCATCCCTATCACTTGCCACCATCTACTAACCTTCAGTATTTATTGCGCCCTAAACTAGTTCGGGACATTATTATAATACGGAGATTCTATTGCATGCCGGGGACCTTTTTTCCTTAGAACTCACTTTATCGCCCCCCCCCCCCGCCCCCCCTCCCCCCCCCCATTCCTGAATCATATTCTACGGACGCCCCAGTAGCGGATCCAGGATATTGCTGAGGGGGAAGGGGGGCGACAAAAAAAAAGAGCATATCTCGTTTCCTAAAATCTTACTCTCAAAAATGACTTCTAAAAAAAATTCTGACCCTTGACACGCACTACAATTTTCAAGCTTTACAGTAAAAAACACACATTTGGGGAGGCTCAGGGGGGGGGGGGGCGCGAGAAACTGCCTTCGCCCCCTCTCTGGATCCGCGCCTGGGACGCTCTTGAATGTTACCATTTGAGACGATTTTATCTTTATTATCTCAAATTCTAACAGACCCAATTCTCTTCTGTGTTCGGGGTTCGGGCGATTGTCATTTGTCCATATGCAGTGTTGCCAGGTGTACCATTTGTTCCTCATTATCTACCCGTACCTTGTACCTTTAAAAGTGACAAAAATACCACTATATTATGGTAGTTTAATAATTGTATAAAATATGTATCTAGTCCCTCCTGACCTAGCCCGACTTCTAGTGTACTGTATCCAAAGACAGTTACTTCATCTGTTGAGCCTGACGAAGATTGTTTTATGAATATAATTTCCGATTAACTCTTATTTGTAGGTTTTTATTATGTTTATTTTGTGTTGATATTTTTATTATGTAATTTTCTTTTGTAAGAATAAAATTCAATACCATTATTTCTTGAAAAATACCATGAAACTTATTGGTTTGCACCATTTGTTTTTCCCACAAATCTGGCAACACTGCCGGTATGTTTTTCTTAGGTTATAATAATCTGGTATAAATTATAAATCAAGGTTCTTAGATCTTAGGTTTAAATAAAACAAAGATATTTACTTTTTATCATTTGAATAGAACAAAACAATTGGATACGAGTTATTTATCGATTTTACCTTTTTAGTAAAATATTAGTGCAAGCCATTCAAAGTCAGTGTTTTATATTAGAGAATAAAGTTCATGGGCCAATACAGGATATTTTTAGGCCTATTTAAAAAATGGGTTTGGATATAATTTGAAAGAGAATATGACCCAAAGGTAAAAATATTTGGCAGAAGAGTAATATCGCAGTCCCGAAATAGGTAGTGTGCTGTTTAATAAAGATAAAAAATATTGTTGATAAATAAGTACAATTTCAACATTTTTTACTTAAAATTGAAAATAGATTTTTTTAAATCTGTGAAAATTATTGGTTTCATAATGATGATAGAAGAATTTATAATGAGGTGGGTATATAGCATAGTTTAATTATAGAAAGGTGGTTAATTTCATAGTTGACTAACCAAACAAACATAATATAATCATATTTATCCTATATTATGGGCAAAAGTTCTAATTATTTCTAAAAAATTCAAGTTATAGTAGAAAATATTAAAATATATTTATTTAACCAGTCCTGCTGGACCGTTTAAAATTTAGCGCTCCGTTAACCCAAACCTATTTAAAAAAACAAAAGTAAAATTTGAAATGTGTGTATTTCTGGAGACTTCTGCCAATATTTGTCATAAATATTATTTTATTAGTAGGCTAAGACCATAAAATTTAACCAGTTGTCAAGATATTTAGCCGTAACTAAGGCTTTAACGGCCCGCTAAACCTAAAAAAGCTTTATGAAACCGGCTGTTAGTCAAATGCCAATACAATCAGTATTAACTACGGGGTGAAGATTTTACATGGAATGCTGGCCCTGGGAATAAGATTTCTCTAAAATCCAAAAATACGCACAGAACAAAATCGACTAATTAAACAGAATTGTTAAGAATAGTCTTATACCAGTAGCAACATTTTCTATAATCACTATTAAACAATCTATTACTATAGGAAAAAAGTTAACTAACGAACAGCATACAGAATTGCTACCTCTTTATTTATACGGACAATAAAACGAGATGATTATGAATACCTCTAAGCCCAGAATTGTAAGAACATTCTTTTTGGAAATAAAAATGGTTTTATACAACATAAAGATTATACCAACAATAAAACGCTTTTTTGGGGGTATGAATTAAATTATTATTTGATATTAAACATTTATTTACCCTTATGCAACATACTTTTAATTTGCAAGAGTAGGGGAGACTTCGATGTATCAAGACGTGTTTTACGAGGCCATTTGCATTTGTTCGGCTGTTCAGGTTGTTTCAGATGTTTGTTGTTTTTTGTGAACAGTGTTGTGAGGTTATTATTAAGCTTTATTTGTGGTGGTGTAAAATTATCAGTATTTTGTAACCTCAGAGTTGTGTTTAAGATCTCAGATTTTTCGTTGTTTCTTGATTAGAAAGTATTAAGGGTAAATACCCTTATTTGTTTTTTTTAGTTAAGGGCCAAGTTATCAAGGTCAGTCATATCATAAAATGAACCTAAATAAGTGGCTGTGCAGTGATCACTTTAGGAACACGGCGTTTCTTTAAAAAACGATTAGTAGCTTATATATTGGCAGAGCTGTTGGGGAAAGCATTGACCAATAGCATATTAATGTCATTTTTTTGTAAAATACATTCTTAAAAGCACTTTTTATCGTCAAAACTTCTATATATATACTTCTATTTACCTTGAAAGTAATTATGCCGATTCTACGCACTGAAGTAAAAATAACAATTATTACTGGTAATATGATATTCTCTTATCTATCAACAGTCATTTTGTACAAACATTTCTAGAAAATACACGTTTATTTTTAAATGGTGTGTTCCTAGAGTGCACGTAACATGAAACCAACAAAAATAAACAAAAATGGGATCAGATTACATGCTCGTTTTTTATTTTTTATTTGCCGAGACTATATCTATCTCTCTTCGTCACATGCGACCCTACCATAAAGAAAATGAATCTAATCAAATAACGAACCACTGCGAATGGTCAATTGAACAAATTAAACAAGGCTGTCATTTTAGTTGAGTAGTTTCACCGCCAGGGTGGTTGGCCATTGATTATTTTCATTAATTATTAGCCATAGTCAGGCCCGGACTGGTAGGTTTATTAGAAGGGAAACGTTATAAGAATATTATATTTTATCGTTCAGTTTTTTTACGAAATTACTCAAATTCAAAATTGTAGACGCGTAATGTTTTAATTTGTTATTTAGTGCCTATTGTGTACCTACCTACACCTAGTTTGGTGAAAAATATATGAGATACACCTTCCTAATGAAAAAGTAGTACCTTTTCGTATCAATTAGACTATTTTTTAAAAACGCTATTCTTGAAGCAATATGTATAGGTACCTACCTACTTATGAACGTTCGTTTTGAAAAATGACACTTTTTTATTTGACGATTTTTAAAAATTGTTTTGGTCGTAGGTAGATCTTTTTGATACAGATCGTATGACCGTTGATAAATTAAATTTGATTTGTAGTCTGCATAGTAATAAAATTATAGGAATAAAGAACAAACCCTTTTTTCTGTATTGGGTATAGCAACAGCGACGACCTATCATTCCTCTGTGGTATTGGTGTAGTTTAAAGTGGATATTGTACAGTTTGGAACTAGACCCCTCATTTAAAGACTGTTATTCTGAATAGTTATCAAAAAGTATACCTATTTTAAAATTATTTTTAGACTAAAAAAAAGCTCCAGCCGTCTCATCTTTCTGGGATTGCAAGGCCATAAGATATATTTTCCAAAAGTTCACTAGTTTTTAATCTTGTAATAGTATTATGTCAATTTTCTTCCTGAACAATAACAGTAAATACAAAGTTCAACTTTTAAGGCGATACATCAGTGAACAGAAATTCCGGCGTCGCGGAGGAAATCCGCTCCGTCATATGTATGCAAATCGCTCCACCCTTGACCGGGGGTGTAGCACTGGCAACAGTGATGTTTAATTTGACCTTGGCTTGCGGGACGCTAGCAATTTACAGAAATATTAACTCATCTCATAACCCAAAACAGGTAGTAATTTATTATATTTTAACATTTTCTTATTTATTCAATTTTAGGACTAAAATAGTCCGGGAGAATTATACCTTTTCTACAAGGAGTCCTAATGCAGTCCACAACAGAAAATAGCAATATGACCTATTTGTTACTTTGAGCTGTCCTTGTATTTGATAAAAATAATTATGGTTTTTCTTTAATTATAATTTGCCATTATTTAGTGTAACAAAAGTTATTTTTTTCTGTTGAATGGCCTCTTCTGGTGTTAACATTTTCGCTGTCGAAGGACACTTTACTCCGATTATTCCATCGTCTTCAATAACTCCATCTGGGCTAGCTGCCAAAAAGCAATGTTTTTTACGGACAAACAAACCACAAGGATAAACTTTTTTATTTGTTTTTGTTTCAAATCCTTTTATAGCTATAGGTTCTTTTTTGATTTCATATTTTGTTGCAGAGCTTCCCATAAGTTTGCTATATAATAGATTCTTTACCACATTCTCACAGCTTGTGGTTTTCCGTAATTTACAAACAGCTCCAAAATTAGAGGCCGTTAGTCTAAGACATTGGTTCCGCAAGTGGTCCAGGTGGACTCCCAGGGGTCCACGGGAGACTCGACGGGGGTCTACGTTGGCGTGACAAAAAAAATGGGGGTTCACAATTCGTAAGCGGGGGTCCACAAAAATGTATTTGGTTTCGATAGTGAAGAACTAAAATGTTGGCTTGACTTCACCTATCAATGTAGGCAGATAATATTTTAAGAAGCTCAGCGACTGTTGTAAAAACTTGCATAGGTATTCCATATTCAGTACAACGTGTCGAGAACACAAGAAAATATACTATTTTTCATTTTATTTTTACAACTCAGGGAGTTTTTTAAATAAAATAAGTGAGAGTTGATTTGTTTCTTGTGCTGTGAGTAGAGGTCAAAAAAGTAAAGTTTGACGGAATCACTTTTTCGATTGGCCAACTTTACTTTTTTGACACCCACTTACAGCACAACCAATTAATGAATTAACCACACAACAATTAGTTGGTTTGGCGCTAACAGATGGCGTATTAAATCAGGACTTTTTCGCAAAATGGTTTTTCAAGGATTTTGAGCAAACTATTTCATTTTAATTTTTAATTTTTTGCCAGCATGTCTAAATTAATAGCCGCGAGGGTGCTATAGAGCCAGTTTTTTAAAATATCTCTTACTTTACAATATAAAAATAAAAAAATAAAAAATTGCAGTTTTGGGCTCTATAGCACCCGAGAGAAAATAAATCTATGCGATTTTTATATATAATCATTTTTTGATATTTTGCATATTAACGAAGAAAATTTTGAAATATAATATTTATAGGTGTTGATAGCCCTTAAAAGTAAATCACAAAATTTTGTGAAGTAAATAAATAAAACAAGTACAACTGAACGCAAGCCATCTGAACGGAGAACAAAGCAGTGTTGCCAGGTTCAAAATAAGGAAAGCGGTAGACTGGACATAAGAAAAGCGGTAGATTTAAAAATAAAACAGTAGCTATGATATTTCCTATATTTCCCCCTCAATCAAAAGTGATTTCTAAAAAAAAAGATCGCCAACCGTTCCGTGGAGGGCTTTTTAATATTATTTTCCCTCAATCAAATGTGAAATGTCGCCGCTACAACAACACTCAACCAACTCAAGAAATGGCAACCCTAGTGATTTTACGTTCAAAATAGGACCTATTTTCGGGGAAATAAATTTAATCATGTCGTATAAAAAGCGGTAGAAATTATATTAAAAACGGTAGCACGGTAGCTCATACATCAAAACGGTAGATCTACCGCTAAAACGGTAGACCTGGCAACATTGGAACAAAGGTCAAATCGGCTCTTTTCATGTATGCATCTCGCTTACGTCAAGCTCGGCCTGCGTCGTTGCCAAATATATGAAATCACAGATATGGAATAAGGAGGGGTTATAATTTCAAAACATGGTGAAAATAATATGTATAAATGAAGCGCAACACTTATATCGCAGAAAAAAAAATAAACAAGAAGTTAATACCCACACTTTGATTAATAGAAATGACTTGGCTATTACGATAATGGTATATTCTATTACTTAGGTACCATTTTAATATTGTATACTTATTTTATATAAAATTACATATAATTTATATATGTTACCTGCCAAACCCGATATTTTATTTAAATACAGCGTCGTCACGTTGTAAAAAATTGTCATAATAGCTCATATTCTACACCTGTGGAATATGACTATGTAGGTATTTAAATATTGTACACATTGACGTTAAGCGTTAAGTATAAATTTAATTAACAGCGACATTTTGCCAACCAACAAAATCCTGCTAAACGATATTTCAAACGTGATTTTCTCGGAATCCACACACACAATTTTGAAAAAACCTGTTTTATATTCAGCGGCAAATATAATTTCTGTTTCTTTTCAGCGAATCGAAAATCCGGTTTTATGCGTCAGCCAGTGCAAAGATTTTAGCGGCTATATAATAAAATGTTACTTTTCTTACTTCTTATTAGGATCAGGATTCATTGTATTATGATGTGTCAGGCATTTTACACAAAGGATCGGTTTACTACAATAATTTATTATTTTAAATATGAAAGCCGCTCATTTTTGGAAGAAATGGTTTACTTGTTATTTTTATATTTGGAATACAGAACGTTAGATTTTGTCAAGTTGGTCAACGCCAAGAAGTACACGTTGTAAAATAAAAGTTTTAAGATCGAGATTTATTGGTGACATTTTGCCAACCAACAAAAGCCCGCTAATCGATTTTTCAGCCGCTAAAATCTCCGCACTGGCAAACGCATAAAACCAGATTTTCGATTCGCTGGAAAGAAACAGAAATTATATTTGCCGCTGAATATGAAACAGGTTTTTACAAAATTGTGTGTGTGGATTCCGAGAAAATCACGTTTGAAATATCATTTAGCGGGATTTTGTTGGTTGGCAAAATGTCGCTGTTAATTAAATTTATACGTAACGCTTAAAGTCAATATGTACAATATTTAAATACCTACATAGTCATTTTCCACAGGTGTAGAATATGAGCTATTATGACAATTTTTTACAACGTGACAACGCTGTATTTAAATAAAATATTCTGGGTTTCCTAGAAGCCCTCGGACAAGGTCTCAAATCTTACAAATGATTGGAATGTTTTACGCTAAAAATAAATATTCGGCGATCCGATATTTGCGCGCCATCTACGAACTTCTAATTAAAGCAAATCTCATTGACAGATAAAAGCAAGAAAATGGCGGCGTTAATAGACCCTTAAATAAATACCTTTAAAATGTTAACCTATTTTTATTATTTACTATTTTTTATATTATCGGCCATTTATCTGTTTATTTTAAATTCTGGATATACGATTGCACATGTTTTAAAGCGAAAAATGGCAGTAGTTACATGGTAAAATCAAAAAATGAAATTTGTCAATACCAATATAAATATAGTAAAATATCATTTCTTTACCTTTATTATTTTTTGGTCTTAAAACATACAATCATTCAAAATTTCGCTTGTTGCTTGGAGTTTGCTTAAAGATATAAGTGATCGATAAATTTATAAAAAATTAATATTGGGAATGCGCAAGCGCAAAATTTAAATCGGCAAACAGTATAAAAACGTTTTATATTAGCAGGTAAACAATTTTATACCGGTTATAAAACTGGATTATACTCTTTTTCAACTGTGTTTACTGGTTATAAGGCGTTTTATAGTCGCTATAGAACAAACCTTTATGGTTATAATCCGTGTCATATAAACAGTATAATCGTTAATAATAATAATAACTTTAAAACTGTAATGTCACTTTTTTAACATCAATTGTTGAAAATGTTTCCCATAAATCTGTTAGCACAGACCAAATTGATGGTAGAACTCTTTCCAAAAAATTTGGCATGATTAAAAGTATCTCTGCCCGAATCATTGCCTTTATTTCTTTTAGATTTCTAGGTCTGGTGATATATACCCTTCTTTTTAAATCGCCTCATAAATAGAAATCTAAGGGTATAATATCCGGAGATTTGGGGGGGAACTCTATAAATTCTCTTAGTCATATCCACGTATTTGTAAATGTAATATTTAATAATTTTATATCCCCTTCAACGTAACTCTTAAGATCTTTTTCCCACGTATTTTTCTTCGTCTTTGGTTTAAGCGATAGCATGTGTTTATTTCTCTCTTGCTCGCAGGACTATTTTATTTGCAGTATACTAGAGGGGTGGTCACCAAATCTTCGGACTAATGATTTTGCGGGGGGCGGACGGAAGATGTATTTCGCCGTTATATCAATAAATAGATTGCCTGTGTAGCAGTGTGTGAGTTATGAGGGATATTTTTGAAGTAACAGTAATTAAATTAGTAATAAGGCACGAAATAAACGAAGTTCGACTGATTGAATAGCTTTTAAACTTAATAAATATTAAGTTACATGAGAAGATAATTGCCGAGGGAGGTAATTGGCCAAATAATCATAAAGAAGAGCCGTCACTAGATTGAAGTTTTAGGAGTGATCAGTATTTTTTAAACCTCGCTCCATTATCAGAAGAATAAAACTAATAGTTATTTTAATCAAAATAAAAATCCCACACTAATTTCTGTAGATGTAAATAAAAACACTGTCAATACAAGAATGACAAGCTGTTGCTTTCCGATCGATTCTAGCGTACGCTCAGTATTCACTATCAAATTTTTATCGGACCTACGTCATATTTATATTGTGCATTTCGACATTTTAAAATTGTTTGAATTTGAGCAGGTGTTTAATGATCTGAACAAATTAAAGGTAACACCCAGCAACATTTTTTTTTACTGAAAAACACTTATAGCATCGATTTAACAATCTAAATAACGTAACTATCAAATTTTTAATTTTGGTACTGGTAAAAAATATTTTCGATATACCACCCATGAACATAAAGTAATAACTGCATTACTTCCCGACATTTATTAATTATGTCCATTTATTTGCTCACTTCTCGCCCTTGAGTCGTCGAAATTCGACGACGGATATGCGTCACATTAATGGCGACGTGTCCGAAAAGGACCTTAACAATTAATAATTACGTCAAAGGTAACGAGGGAACGATTAAAAAATAAAATATTCACCAGCGCGCGGCCGTTAATTTTCTGAACGGGTGTCACCCGGATAATTTTATCAACTTGAAGAAATAGTCCATACTTAAAGTGGAGTGGAAATTTAGAAGGAAAGAAATAAGAACACAAAGTCTTTCTCCACGGTTATATTATAGAAATATTTTAAGCAACTTCTCTACATGTTTCGAACGCAGAACCATTCATCTTCAGGAGAATAAATTAAAGAAGAAAAACCAGTGGATATCACCCTAGCCGAGCCACACAATTGTAGGTTCAATGTAAAAATTAGTAGAACAGTGAGAAAACAGGTACACACGTTGAATTGTGAGAAAGAAAATAGGCTTAGGGCACTATATAAAAAAAATGTTAAAGTTAGAATGAAAAGTTTGACATCTTTGTGTAAAAAAACTGTCGAAAAATAAAACTGAAGTGAATGGGAATAATCATTATATATAATATATAACTGGATGTAAACCTCATGTTGGTTTACATCCAGTTAGGATTTCTTTCATAAATTTTTAAAAGTCATCTTCCACACACTTACATCCACTTTTTCTCCATATTTTCTCAAATGACTAGCCAACAATTTTCTTTTGCTTAAATGATTATTCCTATTCACTTCAGTTTCATTTTTCGACAGTTTTTTCACACAAAGATGTCAAACTTCTCATTCTACCTTTAAAATTTTTTTTATATAGTGCCCTAAGCCTATTTTCTTTCTCACAATGCAACGTGTTTTCTCACTGTTCTACTCATTTTTACATCAAACCTACAATTGTGTTGCTCGGTTAGGGTGATATCTACTGGTTTTTCTTCTTTTATTTATTCTCCTGAAGATGAATGCTTCTGCGTTCGAAACATGTAGAGAAGTTGCTTAAAATATTTCTATAATACAACAGTGGAGGAAGACTTTGTGTTCTTATTTCTTTCATTCTTAATTTTATAAAGGGCGAGTCCACTACACTGTAAAAAATCGTTTTATTAAATTACTATGTACCTACTGGGTGGTCCACTATGAATGGCCGCTGGCCATTTCTCAGAAACTAGTAATCGTACAGCTTCCGGGTAAATTTTTTTTATGATAAAAATGCCCAAGAGAAAATGCTGAAAATTATTTTCGAGTTTGTAAAATATCCACAAGGAGGCGTCCCAGCTATGACCAAGGTTAAAATTAGAATTTTCTTCGTGTTTTGACTAATTGAGAGGTATAAAAAAATATTTGTATATTAATCATTACATATTTACACAAATTTTCCGATCTAGTAAAATAAAGTGATAAAGGGAATTCATTATTTTTCTAAAAATACGCCACGGATACTTCGGTTGACATAACCGATTTGAACAAACTTAGTCTCCTTTAAGAGAGCTTTATTTACCCTATAAACGGCGCTTTTGTTTTTTATCCTTATTTCTCTATTATACCATGATAAAACAAACTTATCATTGCATTTAACCTTTTCGAAAAAAGCTTACTATTTGCTTATATTTTAGTTAACGCCATCTAGCGGCGAAGGTAAAACTCAAGGATAAAAAACAAAAGCGCCGTTTATAGGGCAAATAAAGCTCTCTTAAAGGAGACTAAGTTTGTTCAAATCATCATAAAATAAGTAGGAAAACAGCGCATCGTCATCTGTAGGAATCAACTCCAATGCACTGTAAAAAATAATGTTATATTTGTGGTGGTTACTTTACATTTCCAATGGCGTAAACTCGGGTAAAACAAACAGCTGCGCGCAAATTCCCACGGATTGTTTAAGAATCTCCCGAGAAATGGTTTTTAACAGAGTGCGTGCCAATATTTTAAACGTTAAGATTAACTTTAAATTATCGGATACATCCGTGTCGCTTTACTTGGAGATCTGATAAATATAAATTATGTCGTTGCCAGTCCATATTTATTAAAATATTTTTCGATTTATTTTTTGCCGGTACGTCCCTGTAAAATTCCGGAAGATTGTTACTGAAAATGATCCTCATGAACTTGAAAGGTTGACCAAAACGTAGGTACTTTTGTAATATTTACATACATTTTATTGAAATTGCATTGCTCAAGGACAGGATTTGCGGGCATTATTAGAAATACTTGTAATTTTACAAAAAATGTATGGGTATGTACATTGTAAAATTGTATGTGCACAACAATGACAGCTCTTAGTCTTCGCGGTATCGAACAAGGGTATGGTCCGAAAGTAACTAGTGCACAGAGCAAAATCGACTAATTACACAGAATTGTTAAGAATAGTCTTATCCCAGTAGCAACATTTTTAATACTCACTATTAAACAATCTATTACTATAGCAAAAAAGTTAACTAACGAATAGCATACAGAATTACTACCTCTTTATTTATACGGACAATAAAACAAAATAATTATGAATATAAGCCCAGAAATGTAAGAATGTATTTTAATAAAACATTCTTTTTGGAAATAAAAACGGTTTTATACAACATAAAGATATTACCAACAATGAAACGCTTTTTTGGGGGTATTAATTAAATTATTATTTGATATTAAACATTTATTTACCCTTATGCAACATACTTTTAATTTGCAAGAGTGGGGGAGACTTCGACGTATCAAGACGTGTTTTACGAGGCCATTTGCATTTGTTCGGCTGTTCAGATTTTTCGTTGTTTCTTGATTAGAAAGCGTTGAGGGTAAATACCCTTATTTAATTTTTTTTTAGTTAAATACATACCTTTAAAATGTTAACCTATTTTTATTATTTATCTACTATTTTTTATATTATCGGCCATTTATCTGTTTATTTTAAATTCTGGATATACGATTGTACATGTTTTAAAGCGAAAAATAGCAGTAGTTACATGGTAAAATCAAAAAATGAAATTTGTCAACACCAATATAAATATAGTTAAATATCATTTCTTTACCTTTATTATTTTTTGGTCTTAAAACATACAATCATCCAAAAATTCGCTTGTTGCTTGGAGTTTGTGTGAAGGGATAAGTAATCAATAATTATATAAAAAATTAATATTCTGAATGCGCAAGCGCAAAATTTGAATCGGCAAACAGTATAAAAACGTTTTATATTGGCAGCTAAACAATTTTATATCGGTTATAAAACTGGATTATACTCTTTTTCAACTGTGTTAACTGGTTATAAAGCGTTTTATATAGTCACTATAGAACAAACCTTTATGGTTACCATTCGTGTCATATAAATAGTATAACATAATTTACTTATCATTATGCACTGGTCCTAGCAAAATCTGGTGTATACCTGGTATTTCGTATTGCTGTCCCAAATACATAGTATTAAATATTCTTATAATGGCCATAAGAATTCTTATAATGGTTATAATTCATTTTTCTCAGTGTAGGGGTTTAGAATCCAGTAATAAACCAAATAGTAGCGGCAAAAATAGGTTAATTTCTAACCACGGTATCCTGATCTGACGTGACTTAAGTGTCAAAATGCTTTAAAGGCCCGGTTAGGAGTGATCCCTCCTGTCACTTGTCATTGTAAAACTAAAATCCAATTTTGATTGTGGTTTTGTCTTTAAAATGTTTGGCCTTTGACCGATAATTTATCATTTTCCCAATCTTTGGGAAATGAAAATTGGGAAAAATTTATGTTTTATGTGTACCTAACGAACATGTGATTTTTCGTCCCAAATTTTACCGGATTCTTATGGTTGATCTGTCATTCGTGAAGGTTAACCGTGGTTACGGTTGGTGATGTTTGGACCATACCCTAAATAAGGTTAGTCTTGAAGAATATATATGTATTCCTCTGCCAGTACCAAACCTTAGATCTTGTAGAGGTCGTAGCTACACAGGACGACAACAAACAGCTCCACTAAGTTTATCCTAAATTCTATGGGACTGAGATCCCGGCTACATGCGGGTCATTCCAATTTTCGCAGTTCAACCTAATCACCTCATCCAGATATTCGTTCACTACACTCTTAGGACAATTTCGATGTCTTTATAGCACGACTGCGGTAGATATAGTTCCTATTACGCGCTGTGTAATTTCTAACCCTCCTCTACTAGCCCTGTCCAATCTTTACATGATCCACAAATTAATGTGAACTGCGCAAATTCTGTATCTCTGTTTAGTTACCCATCACGTCGGGTCACAAGTCTTCTATTAGCAATATACTGGTAATAAATAGGCTGGTCATTTGTAATAATATAAATTCTTAACATTTCATTTAGTGTCAATACCTAATACTTTTTTTCTGTTTTGTAATTTTACATTGATTTTTTCAATATACGTGTTCGACACGCACGGTGGCTTGGTTGAGTGATTTTTGCCATATAAACCATAACATTATAAATGTTTCCAACGGTCTACTAATTTTGGCAAGTCAATATGAATGAAATAAATGTTCTCTTAACAGATAAATTGCCCAAGTAATTATTTATAAGGGTATACGCAATTATAAACACTTTATTTAAAATTTGAGATCAAAGAAATCCAGGATAGTTTGAATTTTATCAATATTTTCAGTGCACGTGATTATCTTTACATTGTGCCAAAAACTGTTTAAAAGTTGGACACTTTTATTTCTCATTTGTTTTAACTTAAATAAATCGTACGTAAAGGTATTAACTTGAAAAGTTTTCTGAAAAATGTTTAGCGGCGTATTATAGACACACGCTAAAAATTGGATTGTTATCGATTAACAATAAATTAATATTCTTCTTTAATAAATTAATATTTTTTATACTTTATTTATATACATTTTTTTCGAGGGTCCGTCCGTGCGCCGGAAGGACTTAGGCCAGGTTTGGCCAATTGTGCTCACCCTGTTTGGTTTTTACGTCAACTCCGTGATCACAATTGATTGTACTCGGTTGTGTAGGTCAATATAATAAATAATAATATAGGACCGAAAAATGAATCGTATATCATTTCCACGAATGCATTCTTTGCTTATTTATATTATAAACTAGATTCCTGTATAAGCATTCCGTAAGACCGTTCTAAAAGCAAGGATCTCGCTGTACATTAGCGTAAGCAAAAGCACTGCTTTCGTACGAGTGGAAGCAAGCTAGAGAGCCGGTGATAGGCAGTAGGGTAGAAAGAGATATAACAAATAAACCCGTCGGCGTCGTAGCCTTCGACCCTTCCTTTATCTATCAGCCCGCGCCAAGAAAGCCCGCGTTTGGTGTGTGCATTGGTGCCAATCTTCAAGTTTTACCGTAGTTTGGAAAATACTTTGCTTTCTCAATATAAAATATGAAACACGCCTCTATAAGTATTATTATTAGTTAGTTTAGTAATGATATTTTTAAAGGGATAAGGTATCGTAAAATTAGAAGCACTTTTGTGACAATTAAAATAATTCTTGCTGACAGGTTCATAATATTATGTAATAATCAGTAAGCCTATATTTCACATAATAATTGACCTCGTTTTTGGTATTATTATTCAATCAGGTGGATGATAGATTTCTAAATAATAATTAGTGTTTTCGGAATTTTGCTAGACTTCGCGCCGTCGCGTCGGGTTTCGGGAAAAAATTAATATGGAGGCGTTAATTGTTACTATTCCAGCTAGCAGCGCGTCTGCAGAACGGTCATTTTCTGAATTAAAAAGAATTCATACCTATTTACGAAACACACAGGGAGAGACACGCTTATTAACATTAATCTTTCTGGAGAGCGACCTTTTGCAGGATTTAAAACGCAAAACCAATTTTTATGAGGATGTTTTAAAAGAATGTTTACGTAAGGACCGCCGCGCCGTGTTGAATTAATTATTCACAATTAATGTAGTTTTATTCTTCTTCTGCCAGTGTTCTTTCCACAAACTCAAAAACAAGACATTTTGTGACAAAATTTGAAATTCAAATGCTACGGAAGGTAAATTTTTGTCTTAAATGCCTAACCTGATTAAAATAGCATTGCACGCCACTGCAAACGATTTACTCACAATTAAAGTTGCGAGTAGTACATTTAAAATTAAATAAAAAAATAAATAAATAAAAATAAATTTCAGTCGTCCCGTGGGGGTTTGATCTTTTACTGTTCTATTGGATACACTGTACCGTATTTCATGATAAAATAAACTTTACCAGCACTTTTCACTGTGGTACGTCTCGGAACCTCAGCAATAACCTGAATTGTGCGAGTGGGCGAACTAATAATGCTCCTTGTATAAGAGAAAGTGATTTAAGGGTCTATCATCGCTTTTGGGTGTGCATCACATTCATTAAGTTTACTTATGGTGTACATACACACATCTTTGTTTATCGAGAGACCCTAAAGTAATTTTTGTATCTTTGACGTTTGCGTCATTAATGAACACCAAGATAAATATTTTAAAATTAGATGAAGAAGTTTGGCTGTCACCACCTTTAATATTTGATTTAAAAAATGCAAATTTGGTATTAATGGATAGCTAACGGTTCAAACGTTGTTCGTTATACAATAGATTTTAAAGTTAGGGCTTTCTTCGGAAGAAAATAATTCCTAAAGTAGGTTAAATTATACTAACATACATTACGGTATATTTTGGAAATTAAAGGTGAAAATGAGAAACAACAAGACAGAGGATAAGTTTAGTTTATTTATTTATTAATATGTCAATATAAAAATAGTAATATTTAAATAAATATAAATTTAAAAATATATTAGCTACAAAGTAAAATTTTAATTGCCTTTTAATATACAGGGTGTCCCACTGGGAACCGAATCGATCTATATATAGAAAACTATACATAGGAAAATTTTGAAAATTTGACAGTATGCTGATGCTGATGGGGGCCACCGGGCTAAAATATTTTCATAATGGTGGCACTTCCGGTTATACCGGAAGTAAGTGTCAACTTGCTTATTGTAAATGGGACACCCTATATATTATTACATTTTTGCATTCTACGCAAGATTCTAGGTAAATTTTGTATACCATGTCCCATACCTATGTCTAAACGTTTTTGACATATTTGAATTTTTATGTCAAAAATGACGTTTGCAAGTTTTAGAATAATTATCAATTTTTTCTATAAAGAAGCCTTATTTATTTAATTTAAGTGGGATTCCTTGTTATAAAGGACCTGCTTTAATAGATTTTTTATAATATTTTGATAACTATTAATACAGGGTGTTTAAAAAATAAGATTAAAAATGAAAATGAAAAAACTGCCAAAATTCCAGATTTTCAAATGGAAACACTCAAATTTTATAATTATTTCTTATTTAGCATTAAAAATAAGGGTAAGTTTGTATAAGGTAGCATATCCCAAAAATTTTTAGTTTTCGAAATATTGCCAATTTAATATTTTTTTATGGGGATTTTGCTGCAGACTTTAATTTCAGTTACTCTTAGTTGACTATGGCGGCGTTGAAAAACAATCAAATGCTAAAAAAATCTATGACGCTGTCACTTAACATTATTATTAATCATTCCTGGCCGCTTAAATTATACAAACAAAGATTATTTAAACTTATTTATTATTTATGAAGAATGTGATAAAGTTATATCATGTCATATTTGCCATTCGATATCCGTAAAAACAGAAGCCATCACAATGTGCTTATTAATAATGTTTAAATGGTAAGTGACAGCGTCATACATTTTTTTAGCATTTGATTGTTTTTCAACGCTGCCATAGCCAACTAAGAGTAACTGAACTTAAAATCTGCAGCAAAATCCCCATATAAAAATATTAAATTGGTAATACTTCGAAAACTAAGAATTTTTGGGATATACAAACTTACCCTTATTTTTAATGCCAAATAAGAAATAATTATGAAATTTGGGTGTTTCCATTTGAAAATCTGGAATTTTGACAGTTTTTTCATATTCATTTTTAATCTTATTTTTTAAACAACCTGTATTAATAGTTATCAAAATATTATAAAATATCTATTAAAGCAGGTCCTTTATAACAAGGAATCCCAAATATATTAAATAAATAAGGCTTCTTTATAGAAAAAACTAATAATTATTCTAAGGCTTGCAAACGTCATTTTTGATATAAAAATTCAAATATGTCAAAATCGTTTGGACATAGGTATACAAATGGTATACAAAATCTGCTTAGAATCTTGCGTAGATTGCAAAAATGTAATAATATATAGGGTGCCCCATTTAAAATAAGCAAGTTGACACTTACTTCCGGTATAACCGGAAGTGCCACATTATGAAAATATTTTAGCCCGGTCGCCCCCATCAGCATCAGCACTGTCAAATTTTCAAAATGTTTCTATGTATAGTTTTCTATATACAGATCGATTCGGTTCCCGGTGGGACACCCTGTAGGTTGTGAACCTGTCCATTAAAAGAGCAATTAAAATTATTAGTAATAATATCGGAAACATTAAAAAAATATATATTTGTGTGTAAATTGTTTGTATTTTAATGATTATATTGATCGGATTATTTGTAAATAGAAATAAAACGTGAATTAAAAATATATCTAACATTGATTAAATTAGGTTTAAAATAGAAATAAAGAAAAAAAGTAGTTTTTAGATCTATTTTTTTTTTTTGAAATAATGATATAATAATTTTTTATTAAATTTAAATTTCCTCAAAGCCAGCTTTTTATATTTTTTTTAAAACTAAGTTTACTGGATGATTTAATTTTTTATAAATAAAATAAATATTTTATAACAATATAAAACGAATGTTGTTGCATTAAAGTTAAATTATACTTTTGTGTTAAAACATTGTTGTTGCTTTTACTTCTTGTTATATATTTATAATTTAAGTTTGTAACTAAATTTCTATTAAGCCAAATATAAGAAGAAGAAATTTTGTAAAACAGAATTTTTTAAGGAAATGTAATATGTTTATTAAATAGAATTTTCATAGCAAATTTTTGTATTGAAATAATAGGCTTAAGAGCATCTTCATATGCTCCACCCCAACCAATTATACCGTATTATAAAATTGATTGAAATAGTGCATAATAAAACATTATTCGAATCCTGCTATTTACAATATTTTTAAAACATTTAAGTTGATATAGAGAGCATCTAAGTTTTTTAGTTAATATTTCTACATGTTTATTCCATTATAAATTTGCATCAATATAAATTCCAAGGTAGGTATTTAATAAATTCTTTTATTTTATTTGAACAATTGCAGTTGTTTCTATTTGTATTATTTTTGTTTAAGCATCCCAAATTGTGTATAATAATATTTTTGAATTTCTGGTTAAGTATCTTTGTAACAGGAAAAGTGTATGAAATTGGTTTTATTTAGTTTTTAAGGTAACAAATCAAAATCAAGATTATTTTTTAAAACAGTATGTCTAGTATCGGAGAAATTTAGTAGACAGCGGACGGCAAAAAGTGGGTTTATATAAACTCTGGTGATGGTTATTATTTTGGTTCAAAAACTACTAAACACGTAAACAATCATTATTTTCCTGCAAAGGCAACATCTAAACCCCAAGCATGACTCACGCGGTGCTAAGCAGGAAATTCGACATGAAACCCGGATAACAAGCAGTGCATATAAAACGTGTTCAGTGACTTTATCTTGCATTTGTTTATTTAATCTGATATGTATTTTTAATAAGCTGTTATTTATAGTCATTCCAATTTAAAGTTACATAAAAAAATGCCATAATGGGTTTGTCGTATAAGGTGTTTTAAGTTGTTAAGTGTTTTATGCGACAGAAAAATTCTAGTTCTCCAATGTTGGCAGTTCGCACTGGACTGGATAATATGCCATAAAGGTGGTCACCAATGTGCTGCGATCTCACGCCGTGCGACTTATTATTATGGCCACATATTATAAACACGGTTTTCAAAATATCTTGCTAACCACCCGGTTTTACAGCACCCAAGTAAAATCGGCTAAACGACTATAATTTCTTCTTTCAATTTTTTTCTCTTCGATCGCTGCCATGGCCATTCCCGTGGGGTCCTACAGCTTATAGTGAGCACCGAACCACGATCCTCAGTCAGGTGACACACACGCTATCCGCCTGACATGCGCAGTGTGCCGTCAATAGGTTGGGATATAGACGCGAGTGAGAGAACTACGGGACAAGAAAGGATACCGGCTCATCTAAGCGGGTCTCCCTCGAGTTTTCCGCGTCGAAGACACTCTCTAGTCAGTTCATTGTAACTGAGAGGTCGGTAGTAACATGCGTGTCGTTGCCAGCTTGTTTCCATTTTTCTTTTATTTTATAATTTTTTAAAGTTTCACAATGTATATTTTTTTAACATATAATCTACATTACCTTTGGCGTCCCTGTGTACTTTAATGCAAGAGATAGATGCACCGCTTGTCCGCCTGTCGGTAAAAAACTTTTTTCTATATAATCTACTGTAAAACGAAGCAAAAAATTTAACACAAAGGTTACGGGAGTACTTTCAAAACTTTTATTGAAAACAGTGTTTTTACTGATAAACGTTTATAGTTCATAAAGTATGAACACAACAAAATGCTTGTGTCGGGTTGCACAAAGAATTTTAATAATAATTATTTAACCGGCAAGTTTGACTGTGACATAAATGACTTTGACAGGCATTCTATACTCACATTCAAAGGTGCGTGATTAGTAAATTAAAAATTAAGGTAACCGGGCCAGTATGATTGTGGGAAAATTATTTCTGTCAATGTTACGTCTGTCACAGTCAAACTTACCGGTTATTATTATTAAAATTATTTGTGCAACCCGACATTATAGTTCAAAAGAGTTATATTGTATGAACACGTCAATCAAAGATTTGCAAAAACGACTATGCATGATGGGGTACAGGGACATTTTATGTGTATTAATAATATTAACAACTTAAAAAATATAAACAACCTGTTTCATAATAAGCTTATTATCACACTGAAAACGATATCGTAATAGATTTGATATGAAACTAGTTTAGAAAATTGTTTCGTATTGATCCCTTGGATATTGCCCTCATTTATTTCTGACATCCATGTACACATTGTACACAGGTATATTCTCGGGGAATACGAATAATTTAACAATCTAGCTTAGCACTATGAAAATTCACATAGTATTTTATATTTTAAACGTGCATGCGTAGGATTAATTAAAAATTAAATAAAGTTTATTTTTAAACCTAGTTGCCAGGTTATTTTTTTAGAACGGTAATTACAGAAAAAATAATTTTGTTAGAGTGAAAATAGTTCGGTTTATTTTTTGAAAAAACATAGACAAGTTGTAAAGTAACTATTCTTAATTTTTGTCTAAACAACCCATTAGAATATATTTCTCCAATCTTTAATTTCACGGCGAAATAATATTTTATTTGGGTTTTATTGAAAATAGATCCAGTAGAATTTGAAAAATTATTACAGTTGCAAAATATTTTCTATACAATTTTTACATTATTCTAGCTTTTTTCGTATCATAGAGATACTTATAATTAAATAGCTGTGTAACTTATGTATAATAATGTATGTCATTGATGTATATTAGAGCCCTTCAGGGGCCGAAATTTCATCACCCGAGGAGGAATTTTGCGACGCGACCCGTCGACCAAAACCGAACAATTGAAAATGATTTTATAAATATTTCTTTTTAAAAAGGAACATAAGCTAACCAAGGCTTACCTAAAAGATCGGCTGGACACAAAATTCCGGCAAGTTTGGCCGGCCCGTCAAGCCCGAAATCCTTGTCAAGCCCGACAGACCTGGAAAAAGTTGTTAAGGCCCGAAAACCCGAACCTTTATTGATTAAGTGACCCGGCCCGACCAGAGAGTTGGACCGGGCCGCGTGAAGGCCCGAGATAAAAACCCGGCCCGTGCAGGCCTCTAATGTACAGGGTGAGTCAACGATAGAGTAAAGTTCATATTCTCCCGTATTCTCCAGATAAAAATTTGAAATTTAAAAGTTGTAGAGATCATTGAGGTGAACATTGTAAAATTATGCTGTTGTATACGGGGTGGCCCAAAAAAACGTGGCGAATATAAATTACGTTTTTTTAAATGGAACTGCTATATGTATATATTATATTATTTATCATATTATACATCATATACATCATATTATTTTCTAATTCCCCACTAAATTCTACGCTTATTTTGATTAAAATGTTATATGTTAAATTTAATAGTTTCTGAGATCCTGACGTTTAAAATATGACATTTCCAGACTTTGATTTTTTATTCTCTATCTAAAAGTTACAACTTCCGGTTTAACATGATCAATCGCTAAAACCGGTTTTTTAACATGGTAAATAGGAAGTTGGCTTCATTGTATAGAGAGTAAAAAACTAAGATAGGGAGGTGAAAACCATTTTTCTCTAAGATAAATCGTTTTAAAGTTACCGCCTGTCACCTCTGAAAATGCCATATTTTAAACGTCAATATCTCAAAAACTATTGAATTATGACAATTACAAAATAAGCGTAGAATTTTGTGGGGAATCATAAAATAATACATAAAATAGTCAATTCAATCCTTCATATACTCCCTATTGAACCCACACGAAGTTGAATTCGAAATGGCGTCAACAAATATATTGATTTTGAATATATGGTAGAGTTACTTTAATTTTTGTTATGTCGTATATTTTGGGTTAGTGTTATTTTGGTGTCAGACTGTAGTCTTATCGAATATAGTTATTTTTGTATTAAGATTAAAGTGTAAAATTAAAATTATACTTAAACTAAAGATTAATGTTAATAGCTTTCCTAAGTAGATTTGTTCTGATTTTACTAGCCCGATTCTAATAGTATAGTCAGATTTGATCCTAGGTTTTTTTGTGTGTAGGGTAATCCTTTAAAAAAAAAGTTATATTCGCCACGTTTTTTTTTTGGGCCACCCCGTATACTCCAGCATAATTTTAAAATGTGCACCTCAATGGTCTCTACAACTTTTGTATTTCGAATTTTTATCTAATTCTCATGATAAAGGAGAAACGCAAGTCACGCATAAGTCACTCTATCGTTGACTTATCCTGTATACACAAACAAAGAATCTACAACATAAGCATTGGGCATATTTATAAATAAAAGGGAAACATCTGAAAAAGTGAAAAATTTAATTAGAATAGGTCAGGATCAGAAGGCGACTGCACTCACGGCATCGAACATATAATGATGTTGTTTTTAAATTTAATCGGCATTACATCACCCCTGCTGGAAGTGCCTAAACAGACCACCTGACCACCTTAAGATACATACAGTAAGATTATTGAATTTCACATGCTAGAGTATTTAAAAATATAGTCACGCTTGCATAAGAATCTTCTTCTTCTGCCATCGATCCCCAGTTACAAAGTAAAAGTATAACTAGGAATGATTTACATATGTACATTGCGTATGCGTGGGCAATATTTTCCTCCTGAAACTTTCATTTATGGAAAAGCATGAATACCTAAGTATGTGAACCTTTTAAAAGTTCAAAAGGCAAGATTATTATTAGCGAATCTCAGCTGAATCCAAAAGATTACAAGGCGATACAATAATCACTTAGTGTGTAACTTTAATCTGTCACGAAAATCTTAATGATGCATTAAAAAAATGGGACTCTTACTTATATACAGTGTCAGTGGAAAAGTTTGTACCATATCGGAAACTTTTTTTTAATGAAAATTTCGTTTCAGCATTAGGTTATGCGTGATCCAGTATTTAAAAAAAAGGCTAACATTTTAACTTTGTCAAATGTCACTATTTTAGAGATACGAAAATAAGTTATAAGAAAATATGAATTTATACTTTAAGTCTAATTCCAAATTTTGGTTTAAAAGTTTAAGTAAAAAAAATGTAAATTTAGGTATTGTCTTTTTTGTGTCAGTTTATTTTAAATTATTATTTTGAGTCAGACTATCGGCATTTAAAAATATATTTATTGAGAATAAACCAACAAATATTTTTTCAAAAATTTTAAGACGCCTCTGAACTATTTTAAAAAATTTTAAATTTGTCTACTAATTTTTTTCAAAAAAACTTTGTACTAGAGAAAAAACTACTGTATATTAAAAGCAAAAACCTTTATTAAAACTTACATGTAAAACAATATCTTCTAATACATGTCACAAGTCAAAAATTATAAACTAACCTAACACTCCTAACAAAAAAATTGTTTTTCAAATTCTCAAGATACTACTTGAATGATACTGAATGTTTTAAAAATTAAAATTTAAGTTTTACAAGTGATATTTTCCTATATAAAAAAATTTAGTTTATGGGTTATGTTTCACTCATTTAAGAGGTTTGGTTGGTTGGTTGGTTTAAGGCGGGGGTTGGGCGATCGGCCCAAGCTTCCGCAGCATTGGGGGCTTATTGTGCTCCCCTATCTTGCTAGAAAAGATTTGTTCGTTTTATAAGGTTCAGTAAATTCCTACCAAGTTTTTCATGCGGGAGGTTATCCCCACATTGGATTCCTCTAATGATTTTGAATCTTCTTCGAGTCAGTGCTTCGCAGTTATATATGATATGTGAGGCGGTTTCGTCCTCTTCGCCGCAAAGTCTGCATTCAATGGGACCATTGTAAATTCCTACTCGGCGTAGGTGTTTTCTTAAGTGGCAGTGGCCTGTTAGTAAACCGACCACTTGTTTTAGCTGGGTTTAAGGGGTTTAGAAAAATTAATTTTTTCAATGAGTATGAAACCCACAAAACATCTCCATCGATATGTTTTTGCAACTATTTTATCCGAAACTTCTAGCGAATGTGTTAAGTCCCTGTATATATTACTTCTTCTTGGCCAACTCAAAAAGTATAAAAAACAAATCATGAATCATCAAATGTTTTTTGGAAGAACTAAACATACACCAGTTCCTAAATAGAGGAATTTTATTTTTTGCTTGCTCGTAACTGCGTAGAAAAATATTAGTAAAATAATAAAATTGATAAACAAATATTTTGTTGCCGAACAATTTACGTAGAAGATTTGGTAAAAGGGCTTGCAAAAAGTCGTTATTGGCGACCATGGTCGGGCATTGCGATTTCTAAATTCAGTTTTTGGCAGCCACCAAAATCCCGCTAAACGTTACATCAAACGTCAATTTCTCTGAAACTACACAAACAACTTGGAAAAAACCTGTTTCATATTTATTTCAATATCATTCATTCTAACGAATCAAAAGTCAGGTTTCATGAGTTAGTGGATGCCGAGATATTGGCGAATGGCGGGGTTTTATTGATTGGTAAAAATTGGGTAATAGGTTATATAAGTCAAGTTTTCTTACAAAGGAAATGCAACACATCCTGTAAAATTATTTCTTATTTCATTCGGTTGCTAATCGAACAATCGTGTAATTGTACGTATTAAGTATGACATGCATGCGCTGACTATAAAAAGAAATCGCATCTATCTCCAAGTTTATTACGCCATATATTTTTTCCGTAATCATCGGCTACAATCTGTGTTTGTGTCGCTTAAAACCAAGCTTTAAATGTCAAAAGAAAGCATCAATGGATGATATTGTGGTTAAACATCGTATAATATAAAGACTACATTTGGTGAAAATGGAAGCTCTTAATAAAAATAAGAATTTAATTAGGAAACTTCCACCCACGGGTGGAACGGTTGGTTTTTGCCTTTAAATAAAAAGACCTTGTGGGGATTAGAAAATAATATAATATATTCCCCATTAAAAAAAAAGTTTGTTTGAGATGCCCTGGCCATTTGGACACCCTGTATAATTTAAAATAATTTTAGATTGTGGAACTAATGAATCCCCTATAAATATTCGATTATTAAAAAGTTAAGGAGTTTAGATGTTATGTCAAACTTTACTGACTACACTGAATATGATGTTTCACTGAGAAAAATGAATTATAACCATTATAAAGGCCTTTTTACATTGGGGGCAAATGCAAGAAAAATGGCCTGGAAGCATGCGCTTCGACGACGTTTTTATCCGCTGATGCACGCTTTCCCATTTAAAACCTGCATCAGCTGTTTAAAACGTCGACAAAGCGCATGCTTTCAGGCAATTTTTTTCTTGCAATGCATCCAATGTAAAAAGGCCCTAAGAATTATTATGGCCATTATAAGAATATTTAATACTATTTGGGACAGCAATACGAGCTAATACCAGTTCTACACCAGATATTGCTAGGACCAATGCATAAGGATAAGTAAATTATGTACTACTGATTATATGACACGGATTATAACCATAAAGGTTTGTTCCATAGTGACTATAAAACGCTTTATAACCAGTAAACACACAGTTGAAAAAGAGTATAATCCAGTTTTATAACCGGTATAAAATTGTTTAGCTGCCTCTATAAAACGTTTTTATACTGTTTGCCGATTTAAATTTTGCGCTTGCGCATTCCCAATATTATTTTTTTTATTAATTTATCTCTCTACGCAAACTCCAAGCAACAAGCGAAATTTTGGATGATTGTATGTTATAAGACAAAAAAATAATAAAGGTAAAGAAATTATAATTTACAATATTAATATTGGTATTGACAAATTTCATTTTTTGATTTTACCATGTAACTACTGCTATTCTTCGCTTAAAACATGTACAATCATATATCCAGAATTTTAAATAAACAGATAAATAGAAAATTAGCAATGCATGGCTGTGTACACGTTTAGTAGGTATAGAAAAGTGATTTTGTATTACGTGTAAAAAATATCTTTATTGATATCATAGCAGAGCGCTTTCGGCTTTCGCCATCCTCAGTGCTATTCGTCAAGATTACATGATGACGTCCTCATATAGGCCGAACGGCACTACGTCCACTTAATATTTTAAATTGATTAAAATTATAAAAAGACAATATAAAAACACAACATAAACATTTTTTGATTTACAAAACCATGTTATAAGTGGTAAAAATAACGAACAAGTTAAAATATTAAGTGGACGTAGTGCCGTTCGGCCTATATGAGGACGTCATCATGTAATCTTGACGAATAGCACTGAGGATGGCGAAAGCCGAAAGCGCTCTGCTATGATATCAATAAAGATATTTTTTACACGTAATACAAAATCACTTTTCTATAATATAAACAGATAAATGGCCGATAATATAAAAAATAGTAAATAATAAAAATAGGTTAACGTTTTAAAGGTATTTATTTAACTAAAAAAAACAAATAAGGGTATTTACCCTCAACACTTTCTAATCAAGAAACAACGAAAAATCTGAGATCATAAACACAGCTCTTAGGTTACAAAATACTGATAATTTTACACCAAATCTTAATAATAACCTCACAACACTGTTGACAAAAAAACAACAAACATTTGAAACAACCCGCACAGCCGAATAAATGCAATTCGCCTCGTAAAACACGTCTTGATACGTCGAAGTCTCCCCCACACTTGCAAATTAAAAGTATGTTGCATAAGGGTAAATAAAAGTTTAATATCAAATAATAATTTAACTAATACCCTCAAAAAAGCGTTTTATTGATGGTATAATCTTTATGTTGTACAAAACCTTTTTGATTTCCAAGAGAGTGTTTAATTAAAATACATTCTTACAATTCTGGGCTTATATTCATAATTATTTCGTTTTATTGCCGGTGTAAATAAAGATGTAGTAATTCCGTTCATTAGTTAACTTTTTTGCTATAGTAATGGATTGTTTAATAGTGATTATTAAAAATGTTGCTACTGGTATAAGACTATTCTTAACAATTCTGCTTAATTAGTCGATTTTGCTCTATGTTCCATATGTTTTTTTTTGCACAGAATATGAACCGCAAATATAGTAATAAATAAAATAAGAGAAAAAATTTAAGTTGTTGTTATATGTAGTTATGTACATTATAATGAATTTTACAAGCGGTAACAAACCTACTTAAATCTAGGGCCAACGGGCCTAAAGTTGCCGCATGGGGTAATAAAATTTAATGTAGGTTTACTGCTCGAAAAATACCTTTAAACCCATACAGACATAATAAGCTGAGGTCTGTCGGTAAAACGTATATTATAAAAAGAACACAAACATGCACGACTTTCCACATCACTTTCTATAAATTAAGTTGAGTCAAAGATGTGCCACGCTATTTATTGAAAAAGAACAAGCTTTAAAATTTTAAAACCTCTTTTAAGGATCCCCCAGACTAAGTGGCGGTAACGGTTTTGCCGCTGCGATAGTCCAACGTCTGCACTGTTTTTGCCGCTCACCGTTTTGTTACCAGTTCGATTATAGAGCTGACTTCGACTGTTGTTTTGACATATTTTTGACAGTTATATTACAGAACACTAGAAATTACACCGCGTCGGTGTGCATAGCCACAAAAGAAGGAACGCGGAGTACCGCTCGGACACCAAATTATGGAACTGATCTGAACAGCAGTTTATGTCAAAATAATACATGGTCTTGCAATAGTGCGTTAGGCTTTCATAGCTCCTATAAGAAATAAGTTAGGAATTTCATTCATATGCTGACTCGTACTGTATCAAAGAATGTATTTCAGGAAAATATTTTCCATGAAGTACAGGGCGACCCAAAAAATTGCATTTTTTGGAATACCCAGAATTTTATTACATATTGAGGTTTGCATTAGTGTCCTTTAATATTGCCCAAAATGTTATTTAAATTGCTTTGGTAGTTTAAAAGAAATAATTCAAAAACTAAAAAAAGTTTTGCAGAACTGGAAAAAAATCAAATATTTTTTTAAATTACCTTTAAAACCTTGACATTGGGTGAGATTAATGACAAGGGATCTACAGATACTATGAATCTAATGTATACACCCTGTCTAATATTTGGATATTTGATGTAGAATTTCTAAGCAATTATTTTTTGTAATACAAGTATACCTACATGGTGTCCCAAATAAGGAGGCACTCTATAGAGATCTCGTAAACCATATAAGATACAGAGATGGTTAAATTATAAAAAAAAGTAGCGCCCTATTAAATTCTGCAACATTCTGGTGGTTTCAAATTTAAAAAACTCCGAATCCTTCCGAAGATTTTTGGGCAAAACCAAATTTTAGCGATTTCGTTTTTATTTTTTTTCTGACTGTATTTGAAGAGGGTTCTTCAAATAAACTTGACATTCCCTGTCCATGTTTTCTCCTCTAAAAAATGATATAATTAGATTTTTAAGCCGCCGTTTCGATTCTTCAAATCAATTTTGCTTTTCTCGAGGCTCTTCTAAATAGACATTTTATTATTTTTAAATTCCCCTCCCCCTTTATAATTTAATGACGTATCAAACCTAGCAGGTATTACTAACACGTTTTGGACTTAAAACCCCATCATCAATAGGAATAAGTGCAAATTCACACAGCATATGAATTAAATTCCTAACTTAATTATGGGCTATGGAAGCTTGACGTAGGTACTATTGCAGGTTGCAGGACCCTGTATATTCAAGAATAAATAATAATCGTCATATTTAAATTACGCGGTCGCACATAGAATTGTATGGTGCGTGTTGCGTTACGGTTCACATATCAAGTTAATTTTTTCCGTTGCGAAATGATAGGAACAACGTAAAACTATATGCTGTATAGTATTTGAAATGATGTCATTGAATACATAAACTGAAAAAAATGGTAAATAAATAAATAGTGCGCAATACTAGCATTAAGGCTAAAGAGTAATGTACCGAGATGAATAATGATAAAATTTAATAGTCTGCGATCGCTTTAGTTAGAGTATGTATTTTCTACCTGGACAAAATCAACATGATGGTTTTTCAGCGACTATTTAACTAGAGTGTTTTACACTGGCAAAATGTCATAGCAACGGCCGGTTTTCTACTGGCAAAATTACTACCTGCACCTACCTGGACAAAATTCACATGTGATTTTTGACGCGGCAAAATTTTAATTTTTGATTGAAAGAAGTTTTGTTACCATGGTTCTGTTAATTATTTAAAATGTCATTGTATTATTTCTTGTTAACAAGCGTCAAATTATTTTAGTTCAAAAATGAGTGTTTCTGAAGAAAAAAACAGATTTGGAATACAATCCATTACAGAAATTAAAAAGGCAGTGTCGGAGAATATACCTCCAAATACGCGTATCTCCAAAACTTCCATTTGGCGACAGTTTTCGCAGTTCTTATTGATAAGAGATTATAAGCTTGAAAAGCATACTCCAGCCGAAGAATTAGCAAAAATTATGGAAGATTATGCTTACAACATGAAAAAACTAAATGGAGAGGACTACAAAGTGTCAAGTATCAAAAGCATATGGAATACCACGGCGCAGATGCTACAAGAAAAGTATTATCAAGAATTTAATATAAAAATAGACCCATTTACCGACATTCTTTTTAAATCAGCCCGTTTGGCAAAGGACTTAAAACGAAAACAACTTCAAGGTAACCAAGAAAAAAGAAAAACAAGTTCGAAAGCCCTTACAACACAAGAATTATTGGAAATGATAAAAATTCATGACGAAGACACCCCAGACGGCCTACAGAAAAAAATATTTCACTTATTTTCTTTTGAACTTGCGTGGCGAGGCAACGAAGCAGTGAACTGCAAAGTACATTATTTCCACCAAGAATTAGACCTAAATGAAGAATTTACGGGACGTATCGAATACAATCCCATATTTTCAAAGACTACACAAGAAGGTGCAAAAGCCTTGGCCAGTAGCAAATGGTTGGTAAAAAACAACACTAACAAAGATCTTGGTCCTATTCGTCTATTTTTAAAATTATTTGAAAAAAGAAATACCAATCCAGAAATTACAAGTGACAGGCTCTTTTTGACAGTTCATCCAAATTGGAAAAAAGGAATTTGGTACAAAAACATGCCTATTGGAATAAACAGCATGTCGAAATGGACCAAAATCTCAGCAGAAAAAATCGGCGTAAATACCAAAAAATTTAAAGTAACAAACCATTCACATCGCTCTTCCACTATTTCTGCCCTTGCAAAAAATGGCGTTGGTGAGCAAGAAATTATCAAATTAACAGGACATTCCCACGCCAATTCTTTGAAGCCTTATTTGCAGTTAGACTCTGAACATCATTTAAAATTAATTGCAAACTTAAGAGAAAAAGCACCAGATCAAGTAATATCATCAAATCAAAATCAATCAAATAATGCACAAACGTTTAATTATCACAACTGTAACTTTTACATCAATAAATAAGTAATTTTTTTGTTTTATTCTTAAATAAAAGTTTTCTAATTTTATTGTTCTTTGTCTTTTTTCTAGTTAAATAGTCATGTCGAATACCACTCGAGAAAAAATTGTGTAAGCAAAATTGTTCTCAAGGATTTATTTAAGTTTGTTGCTTTTAAGCAATTTCGCTCATGACATTTTCGACAAAATCACTCGCCTGACGTCTCGTGATTTTGTCAAAAATGTCATTCGCGAAATTGCCAAGCAACAAACTTTCATACCTTTCGAAAATTTTGCCGACAAAATTTTATCTCTTGTGATATTATATATGACTAAATTTTGATAGATGTCAGGTAAAAACTATTGTTAGCATTGTTAGTCTGAAAAATGTCATCCTGGTTTGAAAAGGACAAAATGAGCAATTTCAACGAAAATGTAAGGTTTGGGTGCCAATCTACCCAAGAATTTAAAATATCGACAGCTGAAAATATTCCACTTAATACACGGAAGTCCAAGAACTCAATTTGGGCACAGTTCTTAGAGTTTCTAATGGTAAGAAATTATAAACTGAAAAAATGTACTACTGTGATGGAACTGGCGAAAATCCTCGAAGATTACGCCTTTAATATGAAGAAGGGTAATGGCGAAGACTATAAAGAATCTTCTGTAAAGGCTATATGGAACATTACAGCAAAACTGATTAAAGAATGTAGGTACCATTGCGATAAAAAAAAAGTAGTACAAGAATTAGTAGTCCCAGATAGAACTCTTGGTCTATAAGGATATCGAGAAGTGGATATCATCGTCACTATAAAAACAATATAATTATGCCACCCAACTTTTTAGGCGTTACCATAAATTTGGTAATCTACTATATACGTGGCAAAATAAAAGTATTGTAATAAAGGTGCTTTAAAAAATTTACCTACCTACAATTTTTCAAGTTTTTAAATAAAATAATAGAGTATGTATAACAACTATCAATTTATATATTGAATATAAAAAAATTCAAAAACAACAAAAGCCAAAAGTGGAAAAACAGTAAAAATACAAAATTTTAACCAAAAATAAACATTTCTAAATGCAACATCCTGAAATAATATATACTTAAAAGCAGCTGTTTAATATTTAATAATTGCGCCGTTGTTTTCAATTACTTTTTGTAACCGACGCGGCATACTTAAAACTAAGCTTCTTGAATACTCTTGGTTTATATTATCCCATGCTGCGTTTATCCCCTGGCGCAGTTCTTCTTCATTTCTGGGATGAAAGTCATGTTTATACATGAACTTGGTCATTTCTCCCCAGACATTTTCTAGGGGATTGGGGTCGGGGCTCTTCGAAGGCCATGGTAAAACTTGGATGTTATTTTGTCGAAAGTAATCTTTTACTATGCGGGCAGTATGAATGGGAGCATTATCTTGTTGGAAAATATAATTTTGATTACCGAATATGACTTTAACGGATTGCACCATAACATTATTAAATATGTTGCAATATTTTCCTGCAGTTAGCCGCCCTTGCACAAATTGACAAACTCCTAGGCCTCTAGAACTAATCCAACCCCACACATTTACGGAAAAACGTCCACTTTGATTTGTGTTGTGCGTATATCTTTCATCATACCTTGTGTTTATGGGTCTATATACTCGGACTTTTCCATTATTACAGGACTGGAACGTTTTCTCATCTGAAAAAACTACAGACTCCCACAGTTGGTTTTGGTATTCGTGAGCAAATTGTACTCGTCTTTGCTTATTTAGTTCTGTTAAATATATTTTGTTTGCAGAACACCTATTTTTGAGTTCAGACTCCCGAATGCTTCTTCGAGCTGTAATTAAAGATCCAGGAAAATGGATTTCTTCTTTAGCCATAATAGCGGTTCCGAATGGGTTGTTCCTTAAATAATTAATTATTGTTGTATCTTCGTCATCGGTGGAAACTTTTGGGCGACCAGAACCTGGGTCTCTCACAATACTTCCATGTTCTCGAACTTTGGATTCAGCCAACAACACTGTTTTTTTGTTTATCCCCAATGCGCCTGCAATGTCCTGTATGGGAACCCCATCCCTTAATCGCGTAAATATGATCGATTTTTGCTCTGAAGTTAAAGGCATTTTTTTTAAATTACATGACACTGACACAAGAATTCTGGTGACACTGAGTTATCAGTTTGAAAGAAAATATTTTATAATAGACCAGCAGATTAAATTATATTTTGTTGTACTACTTTTTATTGATCGCAATGGTACTACTTTTTTTTTATCGCAATGGTACCTATTTTAAAGAATACGAAATAAAAATTGACCTTCTTTCGGATATTTCCTTTAAAAATGCGCGATTGTTTGGCTTAATTATGTTGACAGAAGTAGCGAGTAGTCACCTTTTTATGTTGAGGGCGATATTTAAATTGTGGAGTCTTACTCAAAAATGCATTCAAGAGGAAGGACACTTGTTTGAACACATAATATAAAAAAAATTTTTTTTACTTTTTTGCTGGTATTTTCTCTTTTAATTTGTTTCTAACATATCTATTACTCATATCCTACTGTATGCAATTATACCTTAAACAAATTCCAGGGCCGTATTTATTTCAAAGTAATTATCAAATTTCTGACGATGTAAAGATGACATCAAAACGCCTTAAAATTATTAAGTGTGATACATGGTTGAATTTAAGGCTTAAAGCGATTTCAAAAAATAAAATAAAAAATGCAGATCCGTATTTTAAAAATTTAAGTTGATAACAGTTCCACAAAAACAAAAGGCAGCATTGAATTTGGGACACCTTGTACAAGGCATTTTTCAAAATTTGTTTTTACGCGATTTTTTTATTTTGTCTTTGTTGTATTTTTTGGGGATTTGTTCAACTGATTAAATGCATTAATCAGAATCAAAAGGTGATAACGAAGTTGAAATCTGCTTTTTCATTTTAGAATTTTCATTCATAAGTCGTTTAGAAATGTTTATTGAAACATAAAACGTCCTATTCCCAATCCAGTTTCTTTGCTAACTGCATGAATTAGGTCACATTTAAATAAACATTTATGTAAGAAAATAAACGTTAATGAAATATTTTATTAGATGATATAAAATAAATTAGCGCCCGCGTTTGTTCTCCTCTTCATAATTTTTTGATTAACGATTATTATTATTACATTACATGGGTAGTTAAGTTTTATGTTATTGCTTTTAAAGTATGTTCCATTTGTTTAAAAATATTTTCGCCGAATGGTTTTGTAAAAAAAATCAATAAACTTCTTTAAAAACGTATTAAATCAATTTTCAAAACATTTTAGTAATAATTGATTAATGCCACTGCCTTAATTATGCATCGAATGAGTCATTGGCTTATACATAATTTGAAATTACACTCAATGAAAACGGTCCTGAAATTACAACAACGGTCACCATTTTGTCAATAAAATATTTTGTGTAGAGCTTTTTTGAAATTACGAGGGCAGATTGAAATGTTTCCGGATTGAAAATAAATGAACGAAAAAGTCTATTTTTTTGTATAATCAGCCAGAAAAAAAAATAACGAGCATTTTTATACTATGAAAATAAATAGTTGCCGCGCCTTAACCTACATTGAAGCTGTGGTAAGACGGTTTGAAATTGCACAACATCACAACACATTTTAAACACAACTGTGCCAAAAAACTTTATAATGTTATTATGAAACTAGACATTGAAAATTCATTGTTTAACCACAAACAATTAAATAGTGTACCGAACGCGACAGGCCGGGCAGAAGACATAAGTCTTGAGTCGTTTATTCTTGATTTAATTCGGTTCTGGTGACGCAGCTCTACAATGACGTAATCTAATGATAAAAGTATGCAACCCAAAAAACAATGGGGTAAATCCTTTTACATTAAGAAGGTCATGATTTTGCCATGGGCGTCTGGAAAATTCAGTCTGATTTTAGTGACATTTTAGACAGTCGATTAAAAAAATAAAGTAAGGAGTGTTTCTCTGGGACACCTAAGGAGTAACCTACGTAAATATAATGCGTCAATTTCCTAACATTGGTATTAGTAAAAAAACCTAAAATTTTACACAAAAAAAGTCAATTTTACACAAAAAAAAAGTCAATTTTACACAACACAAATAAATCTATGTAATGGTGAACTCCTTAAATTAACCAAAACGGCTTAACGGCTCAAGTTACCTTATATGCGATAAGATACAATCGGTAAAGCACGGCTTAAGTTTGTAAAACACAAAAACAATGGAACCCAGTTGTACCATTAAATTATCAAGTCCATTTTCAAACCTTATTTGTGAAATACTTCATTCCAGGAGCGCTACCACGAAATATTACACCTAAATCCACCAGGTGGGCCAAATTTTTAAAAAATGTTAAATTTTTTCTTCTTATATTGCTGCCAGGGCAATATTATTCAGGGGAGCTATGGTATAACGTGATCCCCGAATATGGCCGTTGGTCAAGGTATGACGCTCCCGCGGGGCTGTCAACGCTTAATTTATTTATGGTTTTACTCATCATGGTATGGCCTGAACCCTTGGGGAGTATTTTAAGTGTCTCGAACACCACGAAACATCCGATTTTATCCAGCCTGGGGTGCGAATGGGGGATGATACACATATTTTTATAAGTTTTATGAAGCCAGATGGCAACGCCGCGCCATATATTTACAAGCTCCTAGTCCTAGAGTTCCAAAGATTGCCATCGTAAAAAACTATAGCAAGTCAAATTAAAACTCGTCAAAAATTCAATATATTAGGGATAAAAATATGAAATGTAACTGCAGATTATGCGGACAAGCTAGGGAAACAGTACACCACATAGTTAGTTTGCCATTGCGAGTCACTAGATTGGAAGAGGACAAATACTCAGGGAACCAAAACTGGAACCAGGGGACATCCTTACTCTCTCCCCAGTTGACCTACACAAACTAGTGCAAGGAACTGGGATCACGGAGTGGGTGTAACAACGAAACAGGGTGAGCACAACGGGCCCAACCTGGCCTAAGCGCATCCGGCGTAGGGAAGGGCCCTCGGAAGGAAAGATAAATTAAATTTTACAATAAATAAAAATGTCTTAGAATTTGATTACTGCTACTTATTCCGACAAACGAGAGCGAATGCCCTAAACTCACATTGCAAGGCCATTGTAAAAAGCGCGAAAAATATAGTAGTTCCTACAACAATTGTGGATATGATGTCTATATCGCACGACGTCGTAGACCCAATATATTTTTTCTACGACTGAGCTTACGAAACGTACCAAAACTTTTTTTTCGTTGGGTCATTTCTTATATTTACACAAAATCCCTTTGAATATATCTATCTGTCTCACATTCCGCTTTTTGCAGAATAACAGACAAAGAGCGATATATTTATTCATAAATAAACAATGTCTATACACAAACCATACCCAATTTGATTTATTGGTCTACTGTGACGTGTATTCTTGGTTGCCTGCTTACGCAAAAATAATAACACCGATAAGCAAATTAGCGGTAAAATTCGTTTAAAAAAGTTAAAAACCGCTTAATTTTAAAATTCAACCGTCACTATGGTAAAGTACAAGGATTAATATATAGTAGTTTGTACAACAAGAGTGGATATGATGTCCATATCGCACGAGGAAGTAAATGCTCAAACTTTCAAGGGCAATATGGACAATCCACACGAGTTGAACAGTATATTTTTTCTAAGACCTTATGCTAAAAAATGTAAAAAAAAAGTTTGTAGGTTGCCGGGCTTGAACTCACGATCATTGGTTTCATAGTCTAATGCTCTAACGTCAGGACTATCGAAGCGTTTAGTTAATTATCGGAAAACCAATTGATAAATGATGCTACTTAAAATTAATTTTCTATGCACATTCAGCAGGTTACACTATTGATAAATCTATTATAAATGCGTCTAGATTTTATTATATTGAACAAATTAATAACAAATTGTACCATATGCATTAAAATTATATAATTTAATGTCTTGAAAAAGAAAGCGGAGCCTCAGTAAAAATAATATACTGTGATTGGTCAGTACTTTTAAAAACAACATGTCAATTTGGCTTCTTGACTACTGTGATTGGACAGTTTCATTACCTATCTAGGATGGATATGATATATTCCCGCACAGTTAACTGGAATAGCCTACTTTACTCGCCACTTAAGTGTAAAGGAAACAGCAAATTTCCATGTGAGAGTAAAAAAAGATTATATCCGATCAGTTAACCGGAATAACTCACTTATTAGGTCACTTTAGTGTAAAGGAAACGTAAGAGTAGAAAAGTCGTATATAAAACGCACTGACGTCATAGTGTGGGAGACCGATAGAGAATTTATGCGCAATGGCATACAGGAGTTAATGTATCATGGGTATTAAAATTTGAAAAATTCCCGCAGGATATAAAGAAAAATGCAGTACCTTGCCAGTCTAACTATAAATTTATTTCTGTTACGTCGACCCTGTCTCACAATAAATAAACCATGTCTGCAACTGGCATATTTCTCTTAATTAATTTCCTTGATAACGAAATGTAAAAAACAATGAGATGCAGTACAACTTATAAACAAACCAGTTAAGAACTTCCCAGACGTCATTTAAATGCAAATACAGATACGATCGTGACATTTTTGGGCTTGGTAGCCATATCGATTTTTTCTTTTGATGCAATTAATATTTCAATTAGTACCTACATATACCGGGTGAAACAAAAATATGTTGCCCCCCCCCCCCCGAATTTTTTCCTAAATTCCTTTGCGTATGATATAAATTACATTTTTCAATGTTCGCCTTCGTGTAAGTATTAATTTTTTTCCGTGATTGACCAGCATATTTGGCCGTGCAAAAAAAAACTTGGAGACGGTTGATGGCTAAATATACATTTATATGATGAACTCTTAAGTACATTTAGTTCTGAATTAAAGCTTAATAAGTCTTTGCGTATGAGCATACAGGACGATTCCTAAGTTGATACTTCTTTTTTAGCTGTGTATAGGAGGCATTAAAATAAACAACATTTTCAAATACCTTTGTTCAAAAAACTTTAAAACAGGCGAGATACAGAAAAAATCTAAGTGCGGGCCTGGTCATCAAAACGTAGCCTGCTATACTGCATAAAGCATAAAGAGTATTTACTGTTGTAACTGTATGTTATAGGTTACCCTTTTTCTTTTTACATTATTTGCATAGTGCAACAACGGTTTTTGTGTTATTTTTTTTTATAAGTTGATGGTTTATGTTCGTCTTTTCTTAAAATATATGTTTATTGACAAATGTAAAAATATTTTCGTGTTGATTGCACTTCATTTTAAAAAACTCAACAAGATAATACAAATTTTTAATTATTGTGAAAAAAAAACGCAATAAAAAAAAAACATACCTCCTATCGTCGAGTTTTAAAAAAAAATTAACGTTTTTTTTTCATTTACATCACTAGGCCTGGCAGAGTAAGAGCCACAAATATAACATTATTGTTCACATTTTAGTCTTCCGTAAAAAATTAAGCGTCAATACCACCTGTTTACAGAGATGTATTCAGTAAATTAATATCATATATATTTTAAATTAATTCTTATTATATCATACTTTTTATAATAGAATACAAGGTGGTTCCTAAGTTAATACTTCTTTTTTAGCTGTGTATAGAAGGCATTAAAATAAACAACATTTTTAAATGCCTTTTTTTTTAACTCAAAAATAGGCGAGATAGAAAAGTAAAAAATCTAAGTGCGGGCCTGGTCACCAAAACATAGCCTGCTATACTTTATGTTGTTTGTCTTATCTCTTATTAGTCATGCAATTTAAGGGTCGGTGGTGAGTTATTTGGCATTCCGCTGCAGTGTGTTTTTCTAAAGCGTTAACTTTAAATTGGCGACACGTGAAAATGGTAAAATTTGAAAACAATGAACTAGTGATATGGTGCTAATTTACGGCGAGTGTCGTCAAAGTGCGGCTACTGCTTCGAGATTATACGCAGAACGTTTTCCCTTGCGGACTCATCCTACACCCAGAAGTTTTTTTAATGTTATTCAACGGGCAAGTTAGGCAGAACCGTATTTGATCCATAGTGTAATAAATGAATGTAAGTACCTTATTTTTGAGTTTTTTGAACAAAGGTATTTGAAAATGTTGTTTATTTTAATGCCTTCTATACACAGCTAAAAAAGAAGTATCAACTTTGGAATCACCCTGTATACAAATTAAATTTTTTAATGTTCGCCTTCGTTTAAGCATTAATTTTTTTCCGTGATTGACCAGCATATTTGACCGTGCAAAAAAAACTTGGAGACGGTTGGTGGCCAAATATACATTTATGTACATCATGTAACTGCTTCTAATAAAATTTTAATAGACATTCCCGGCTTCCATATTTGGCACACAATTCAAACAATTAAAAGGCCGAGCACACGTAGCCCAGATGTTGGGTGCAATCGTCGCCGTGTACCCGTATTACACGTAAATTGGGGTCAGAGTTCAAATCCATTGGCAAATTACTTCGCCTACGGGAACGATGGTGACAATGTTCTGACTTGATGTAAACTGAATAATTTTATAACAGCAAAAACGTGTGATTTCTTCGAAAATCAATAACGACCATACTGGGTGACAACGAAATTACTATACCCGGATTATCTAAATAATACATTATTATGAAATTTTGGTAGGTTATATGGTTGCACTATGCACCCATTTTCAGTATTCAAACGCCTCACTATCACTTCCGGTTCAACCGCACACAACTTTGTTTTTCTTTTATTTTAAATAGAACACCCTGTATATCTTTATATATGTACATTTTACAAAGAATTCTAAGTATAAACCATGTAATGTATACCTATCTAAGACAGTTTCCGAGAAAATGGTGTTGAAAATTGTCAAATTAGCCACACATTTTTGTTGTTTTTACAAAAAACGTATACAGGGTGATTCACGTTGAGTGGCCTATTAGAAGATCTCGGAAACGAGTAACCCTATCTTCCTAAAAATTTGATAGCAGACATAATTGGTTTTTGGCTTTTAAAACATTATATTTTGACGTTTTAATTACTTCCGGTTATACCGGAAGTTAATGCCAACTTTGCTATTTTGAATGGAATACCCTGTATATTTTAGCATTTTTAATTACCTTCTTAAAATCTAAATAACTTTTGTTAATAATAATCTATTCCTATCTCTAACCGTTTTTGAGATATGAATTATAAAAGGATTTTTTTGTGTAAAAACGCTCCGAGAAGAAAGTTTAGTAACTCTGAAACTAATAAAGATAAATATTTAAAATTTTCTAAGCTTTCAAGTAAAACATAGATCTTTAGTTTAAATTACTTAGGTTTTACGTTTTTTATACAGGGAGTTCTTAAAATTGTGCCAATGTTTCCATTTAAATAAATGTGCATAAATCAATTTTTGCAAATGGAACACCCTATTTTTTAGCTTACTAACGTGTAGAGAATTAAAGTTCCTATCTAAATGCCTAATATGTTACAATCCACATTTTTAGTGGTTTTGGAATTATGAGCAATTTAAATAAAAAATCTTAAAATTTCTGTTTGTGTTAATGCGACATTATTTTTGAAAAGAAGGCTTCGACTGGGACTTTCGTTTGGCTTTGAGAAATAGCTAAGCAACGAACATAGGCAGTTAATAACAAATGGTAACAAAGCTCAAAGTCAAACGAAAATCCCAGTCGAAGCCTTCTTTTCAAAAATAATGTCGCATTAACACAAAAAGAAATTTTTTATCTAAATTGCTCATAATTACAAAACGACTAAAAATTTGGATTGTAACATATTAGGCATTTAGATAGGAAATTTAATTCTCTACACGTTAGTAAGCTAAAAAATAGGGTGTTCCATTTGCAAAAATTGATTTATGCACATTTATTTAAATAGAAACATTGGCACAATTTTAAGAACTCCCTGTATAAAAAACGTGAAACCTAAGTAATTTAAACTAAAGATCTATGTATTACTTGAAAGCTTAGAAAATTTTAAATATTTATCTTTATTAGTTTCAGAGTTACTAAACTTTCTTCTCGGAGCGTTTTTACACAAAAAAATCCTTTTATAATTCATATCTCAAAAACGGTTAGAGATAGGAATAGATTATTATTAACAAAAGTTATTTAAATTTTAAGAAGGTAATCAAAAATGCCAAAATATACAGGGTATTCCATTCAAAATAGCAAAGTTGGCATTAACTTCCGGTATAACCGGAAGTAATAAAAAAGTCAAAATATAATGTATTAAAAGCCCAAAACCAATTATGCCTGCTATCAAATTTTTAGGAAGATAGGGTTACTTGTTTCCGAGATCTTCTAATAGGCCACTCAACGTGAATCACCCTGTATAATATAATATAATAAGTAAAAGATTTAATATTATTTTTTTACTTCTTTTTAGGTATTCCGTATAAATGAGTCACAAACAACTATTCCACTTTTGGTTTAACTGGAAGTGCTGCAAAATTTGATATTTAAACACAAATGTCTACAACAAGTGGCAGTCCCCCTTTTAAATCTAATTTTTAAAATTATCTTACCTTTCTAAATATTTGTCAATACCAATATAAATATAGTAAAATATCATTTCTTTACCTTCATTATATTTTGGTCTTAAAACATACAATCATCCAAAATTTCGCTTGTTGCTTGGAGTTTACGTAAAGAGATAAGTGACCGATAAATTTATAAAAAATTAACATTGGGAATGCGCAAGCGCAAAATTTTAATCGGTAAACAGTATAAAAACGTTTTATATTGGCAGCTAAATAATTTTATACCGGTTATAAAACTGGATTATACTCTTTTTCAACTGTGTTTACTGGTTATAAAGCGTTTTATAGTCGCTATAGAACAACCTTTATGGTTATAATCCGTGTCATATAAACAGTATAACATATTTTAGTTATCCTTATGCACTGGTCCTAGCAATATCTGGTGTATAACTGGTATTAACTCGTATTGCTGTCCCAAATAGTATTAAATATTCTTATAATGGCCATGAGGATTCCTATAATGGTTATAATTCATTTTTCTTAGTGTATAGATTTTGTTATATTGAACAAATTAATAACATATTATTATTGTACCATACACATTTAAATTATATAATTTAGTGTCTTGAAAAAGAAGGCGGAGCCTCAGTAAAAATAATGTACTGATTGGTCAGTACTTTTAAGAACAACATGTAAATTTGGCTTCTCTGCTGTAATTGACTACTGTGATTGGTCAGTTTCATCATAACCTAACTAGGATGGATATGAAATTTTGCCGCACAGTTAACTGGAATAGCCTACTTTACTCGCCACTTAAGTGTAAAGGAAACAGCAAATCTCAACGTGGGAGTAAAAAAAATTGGTTAACTTATTTTCCTTCGTTTGTGATGTCAGGTATAACAGTATAATAATATAGAGCTATAACAGGTAAAATGTTGAAGAATAACTGTATTACAAATTAATTGGATAGGCATGTGCGGTCCCTTTAAATCATTTCTTGCTTCCTGCTGTAAAACATGAAAATAAAAAAACTATTTATAAAACCGTACGATAGAAAAGGTCGTCCTGTGATATTTTCCATGCCGAAGCGGCCGACATTTTACGACAGTCAGGGCCGGGCATAAACACGATGCGACCCAGCCTTGTCATGTCATTAGACCGAAAAGTCCATAAAACTGGCGAAAAGTCACGCAACTAGCACGAAAAACCTAATTTTGCTTCGGAAAAATATTTTTTTAGGGTTATGAGATCGTTTGCAGTTTTATTGCCCCAGTTCAAAGGTCAAGGTTTTATCCTTCGACGTTTTGCTGTCTCTAGGCGCTTTTAAGGGTGCGACAAGGGTAAAAACTAGATACGTGATAATGATAATACTATGTCGGCAACAATTACTATCTTTTATCGATATTTAGCGAATCTTACGAGACCCACTGAAATAGTTTTCTCCCACTGAAACAAAATATGAATTAAACGAGGATATTTTTGAAATATCGATATCTTAGGTACGTAAAATTTATAGATATAATATGTTACATATGTATATCTTGTGGTATAACTTTCTTGAACCAGTAGCTATACCGGGTTAAGGAGTGTGTAAATGACCACTTTTCGGCCAATTCAAACCTTCAAATCTACTTCCGGTTTAACAGGAAGTGAAGTCTACTTTTAAATTTTAAATGAACGCCCCCCCCCCCCCTTCATTTTTATTTGATGTTTGAATTATCTAAAAAATTCCCTTTTCAATGACATATCACACTGTATCATTTGTTTTAAAAATGGCCACCTAGATCAATTTTCCTTTGTTTTCTAAAATGTCCATAACTTTGATAAAACAAGGTAAGTGGTAAAGATTAGGCCATGGAAACGTTAATAGTATATACATAGCAAGTGATGAAAGTGATACTTTTCAAAGGAGGAGATATTTAGTACGTGGCTTTAGCCGAGTGCGGAAACTCTCCGAGTTTAAGAATAATCACTTTCACACGAGTAATGTACACTATTTTTCCTACGACCACAAAGAATTATTTAAAAAACATTTGATTTGTGAAAAAACCCCTAGAGTTGAAAAAAAATATTTCAACTCTAGAGTGGAAATACAAGGCACATTATTTAATTTAAACATATGATGCCAATTTGACAGACCACCCCTATTTATTAAAAAGAACAAATTTTAGAAACCAGTTTAGTGTTTAACTTATTTATCAATTTATCATGTAGGTATTTGCCGAGTGATTTCGAATAAGAGTGTGAAAATACGCCATCTGAAATTATAAAAAAGTTAAGAATATACTGAAAAATCTATTACCCGTCAGAACAAGCCCCGCTGAAGAAAATGTCATATATTAAATTTAAACAGAAAATGTTTGTGGGTTGGTATAGCCTAGAGACTAGAGCCATGGGCTACCGATCGAAAGATCACAGGTTCAAACCCCATCAGGAGTACTTGACTTTTTTTGTAAAAACATTAAATTATAAAATTATTTTGAATTGAAATCTTCTTTGTTGGAAGAATTTTTAAAATTTAATCAAGGAAAGATGCATTAAACATAAATTTAAAAAATTCACCCAACAAGGAAGATTTCAATTCAAAATACTCGAAAATACTTAATTCTATAAATTATTTAATATTTTTATAAAAAAAAGTCAAATACTCCTGATGGAATTTGAACCTGTGATCTTTCGATCGGGAGCCCATGGCTCTGTCTCTACGCTATGCCTAACCATAAACATTTCCTGTTTAAGTTTAATATATGACATTTTCTTCAGCGGGGCTCGTTTTGACTGGTAATAAATTTTCCAGTATATTCTTAACTTTTTTATAATTTTAGATGGCGTATTTTCACACTCTAATTCTGAATCACTCGACAAATAAATAAGTTAAACACTAAACTGCTTTCTAAAATTTATTCTTTTTAATAAATAGGTGTGGTCTGTCAAATTGGCACCATATGTTTAAATCAAATAGTGTGCCATGCATTTCCACTCTAGAGTTGAAATATTTTCTTTCAACACGCGTGTGATATTCGGCACTTTCGAGCCAAGTTAACCGTGCTTTTTTTCTCATTTTCATAGGTGGTCGTAGGAAAAATGGTTTATTTCAACCTGCTTTATAATTTAAAATTGACTTGCTTGAGAAAAATGTGTCCGTTAGGGCTATTATATTTAAAACGGAATTTCCCGAATTTTTTAAATAGCAACCCATCTTTGTTTCATTGAAATAAAATTCTTCATTTAATTTCCTTTCTAACGCTCCATCACAAGTTAATAATTATTTTTTAGGTAAGAGTGGAAATTATTAAAAATATAAATGTATAATTTCTAGACCCGTATAAGCCATGAGAAGTTATCAAGTATGCCGTGGAAAACAATTCAATTATTTCAATCTTCGTAATTATTATTTAATACGATTTAACATTTTTGTCTAATAAATGCAGAAATATTATTTTTGTTTTCTACGGCGTACCAGACTGCTCTTGACTAAACTTCTTATAGCTTATTCGAGTATAGAAATTAAATTTATGATGTTTCTTGTTAATTTTTACTATTACCTAATGAATAATTTTAACTTGTGATACATCGTTAGAAGGAAAATTAAATCAACAATATTTTTATAATAAAAAAAAGATGGCTTGCCATTTGAAAAAATGGAAAAATGCCGCTTTGTTTTTTTAGAAAACAGGTTGTAAATAAAATAGCCCTAACGGATACATTTTTCTCAAGCAAGTCAGTTTTATGCTATTAAGTAGGTTAAAATGAGCTATTTTAACGTTTCCATGACCTACTCTTTACTACTTATACCTTGCTATACAAAAATTATGGACAATTTAAAAAATAGGAAAATTGATCTAAGCGGCCATTTTTAAAACAAATGATAAAGTGTAATACGTTATTAAAAAGAAAATTTTCTATAAAATTTAAATATAGAATAAAAATAAGGGGTTTTCATTTAAAGTTTAAAAATTGGCTGCACTTCCGTTGAAACCGGAAGTGGTTTCGAAAGTTTAAATTGGTCGAAAAATCGCTTAAAAATTGCATTTTTTAAAATGTTATAAGATATTTGGAAAAGTTATTTTTGTTATTTTAAATAATGCAAAACAAAATAAATATAAAATATATTAATTAATAAAAATGTATTATTACGTTCTCGAGTTTTTAGTGAAACCTATTTCTTATACTTATTAAATTTTAAGATTTATGTAAATTTAATACAAAAAAAAAGTTTGGGGTCCCGACCCCCTGGACCCCCTCCTCCCCCAACCCTTCATTAAATACGCCACGAGTTTGCTTAATAATATTATAATGAAATCATTATTTACTGGCTTTAATTTAACAAGTTTTTAAAAATCCATTAACAAGTATGGACAGGATTAATTTCAAGAGAAAAATTATTACATAGTCGTAGAAAAAGTATATAGTATTCTATTGGCATGTAATGGCTAGTAATCACTTGGATGTTTTTCGCCTACGGCTCATGTCTTTTTATCCGCGTGAAGGAAAGGGGTAATTCCTCCTTTCACCCCCTTGTTTACGCCCCTGACTGTGCATAGAACCGTTTGATTCTACGAGGACAAAGCGCCCCGAAGTTTGCTTAAAATAAAACTGCTGAATAATATTACATATTACCACAAAAAAATACGCATTATCTTAAAAATATCAATCAGCGACCTTGCACGTTATGTCAAAGGCATTTTCCCGGAACTGGATAATTTGTCCACGTTCTTGCTAAACATTTTCCTGCTAAAATCGTCTGGTGAAATACCGATGAGGATTTTCCAGACGACTGACGACATTCTGGACAAGCGCCAAAAACCTGATGTCAATCAAAAAACTATGTAGTCACAGTGAAAAAAATAAATAGGTTATCCTGACAAACTTAAGAGGTTAAATAAAATAAATATTTTTCTAATGAACCACACATTCACTCTCACACTCCAAGCAGCCATCACATATTCTTCTTTTTTCAACTTTTGATACTTCCTGTTAAATCACTGCAGATTTTATGATATCAACCCTTGCTTTCTTCAGAAAATTGAATTTTTTTATGAATGTTGGTTATGGACCTTTTTTGCATTTTAAAATTTTATTTCATTATAAATTTACAAGTGCAGGTCTGTTTACTCAGTTGACCTTCGTACTGACTGGCGGTATAGACGAAAAGTTGGGGTATTTTTTAAAATCTAGTAATATGGAAATAAAAACAAAGTTCCTGTAGAAAAAAAAAGTAATTTTAGAAATAAAATTTCTTTCTTTCAATTTTAACACTAAAGACAACGGTAACTTTTTGTTCAAATTAAAATAGTTTCAAAAATCACTTTACGTTTATTGCTGGTGTATTTATACATAAGGGCGTGGCTGCCCTTGCTTTAATATGACGCATTCGATTAGCAAATAACTGCACATAAATAAAATGGATAAGCAAATAAGGGAGGGACAGATGAGGATGAAATTTATTTAACGTTTCGGTAAAGGAAAAAATTTGGTGTAGGTATTTATAATATTAATGAGTAACAAAACTGTTATAATTTCGACTATTTATTTTAAATTGCCATAACAATTGTTTCGACGCACAGTGTCTTCGTCAGATGCTCTAATCTAACTAAGATTCAACATTTTCAAAATTATTAGATTGTAATAAAATAATAACTTTTGCCCGTAAACAAATGAAATATCCTCGGAAATATCTAAATAAACCAAAATTTTATTATTTAATGAACACTAAGAAGGAAAACCCCGACAAGGGTTAACAATAGATGGAGTAATTACCTAAACGAATACAGGGTGTAACCTATAAGTTTATTAATGGGGAACTATTCAAGTCCAATTGATCATTTAATAAAACATTAAATTTTTTATATTTGTTTATTTCCATTGACTCAAGTAGATTTAACTTCATAGATTTATTTTCTTGGTGTAATATTTGGAAATTATCGTCAAAATGATGTTTTTCTGTATTTAAGTGTAATGCGTAATGAGAATGAGAATCTGTATTATTTTTGTTATAACTATATTTATGTTCTAATGCGTTTATTAAAACATCTACCTGTTTGTCCTATGTAAATTTTAGGACAACTTCCACATCTTAGTTTATATACTCTTTTATATTTACATATTTACATAGGACAAACAGGTAGATGTTTTAATAAACGCATTGGCTAGCGAAAAGTAGATCCAAAATATTAATGAAATACTTCACCATATTGTCAAGAAATGCAATATACCGACTTCGCCAAAATAATAGAAATAAGTCCGTAGTGTTGGATAAACGTCTATTCTATAAATAAGTGATTGTTACTTTAATTTATAAATTCGTTACTTACCATTTTTGGATTATTCTATAGTATAAATGTTTACCTGAAACAAAAAAAATGTTAGTAGATATAGATAAAACTAATAATGATAAAATTAATTAATAAATAGTTGGCATGGTAATTTTTCTGCCAGGGACTGACACTCTCATTCTTCATTTATTTACAACTAAAAACAAGGTAGAGAAAGCGCCACAAATATAACATTGTTGTTTACATTTTTTTCTTCTGTATAAAAAAGCCCAACAAAAACCTACTATTACAGACCTTACACGACCAATATTACTGACAGTCCTGAATGATATCAACCCCAATAATGTATGAAATTTGCCGTTATACGATCAGTACCGACATTCCCTTATAATTATTACAAAATAATTACATTATTATTGTGATTTTCTTAACGGATGGCTTTACTTAGATCAATTATGGCCATTTGGTCGTGTACGGACGTGTAATAAAAAAGCGATAGATTCGTGAATCTTTATATTTTGTACAGCTATCAAATTAATAAAGTAATCATTTCTTATATTATAATATGTTCTACTTTATTAGAATAAAAATAATTTTCTTATAAAAAATGTTATTACCTAAATAAATATATATAATTCTTAAAACAGTAGCAACAATTACCTGTAATATATTAAGAAATATCACTTTTTTTCTAAATACTTTTTGTTACAATTTTACCTGCGGTAGTAGAGGGTAGCTGGTTCCCAGATCCTATTACGATTTTGTGCTATCCCTTTTTAACGTGATATATATACAGGGTGATTCCTAAACTGATACTTCTTTTTTAGCTGTCTATAGAAGGCATTAAAATAAACAACATTTTCAAATACCTTTTTTTAAAAAACTCAAACAGGCGAGATAGAGAAGTAAAAAATCTAAGTGCGGGTGACCAGGCACCAAAACATAGCCCGCTATAGTTTCTATTGTTTTTATTATCTCTTATTAGTCATTCAATTTACGGGTGGTGTTGAGCAATCCGCTGTAGTGTGTTTTTCTGAAGCAAGTTAATTTTAAATTGCTGATACGTTAAATAGGTAAAATTTAAAAACAATGAACTAATAGATATGGTGCTAGTGGCGTAGCGTAGCGAACAAACCCGAAAAAAAAAGATATAAACTATAATTGGGCAACATAAAAAATCTTTGACGGCAACGCTATCAATAACGCGCCAAATAAAATAACAAATCATCCTCCCAGTAACAAAAGCTTCAGCAGAAAGACGATTTTCCACTTTAAAAAGATTAAAAACATATCTGAGAAATCATTCAGGTGAAGAGCGTACAACAAGTTCAGCTTTAATAGGTATTCATAAAAAAATCCACATTGATATATGAAATAATCAATATATTTTGTCAAAAAAGGCGACGAATCACGGTTTAGTTTTTGGCAAAAAAATATGTTTAATGTTAATTTTTGTTTTTTCAATAAATAAAAAATATACCTTATTTTTAGTATTTTTTTGCTCAATTATGCTTATTTCATGAAGAATTTTTTATTTAACAAGTATATCTGTGGCTTGGTACAAGAAGTGCATATGTCACTATTTTTCGTTTTTGAGATAAATGCGCCAAAGTACTAATAAAAAATGTAAATTTTATGATGGCAAAATGTCGAAGCCCCTAGTATTATTCAAACAAAATCATGAATGTTTATTTCATTTATTAACTATTTAAAACTTTGAATTTTTAAACTTTAAAACCAAATATTATAAATTTCACAAAAACTGACATAATATGCACTTCTTGTACCAAGCCACAGATATATTATCTGTTTTATATTACCTATATTAGTGTATTTGTATAACTCACTACAAGTTTCTTTAAATGTATGTATTTTTTATTTTGAAATTTTTTTGATTGTCCAAAAAAAGGGGTTTTTGGGCGTGGCACCCAAAAAAATTTTCGCCTTCGGTAATTTGCCTGCGGCACTGGCTCGTCGGTTTCCCTACCCATTTGGGTCCCCTCCGAAATAAAATTCTGGCTACGCTACTGTATGGTGCTAATCTAATTTACTGTGAGTGTCGTTAAAGTGCGGATGTTTCTTCAAGATTATACACAGAACGCTTTCCCTTGCTGGCTCATCCTACACCCAGAAGTTTTCTTAATGTTATTTAACGGGTAAGTTAGGCAGAACCGTATTTGATTAGTAGGGTAATAAATGAATCTAAGGACCTTAATTTTGAGTTTTTTGAAAAAACGTATTTGAAAATGTTGTTTATTTTAATGCAATCTATACACAGCTAAAAAAGAGTATTAACTTAGGAATCACCCTGTACAGATAAGAATGGAACGAAGCCGTATCGGCGCGTCGACTTCGAGCGATCGAAAATACTGTTCATTGGTTGAATTTCGCATGATAATCAATTTCTAACTAATTAAAGTCAATGACAAGAGGAAAATGGGCTTTAAAGGCCAATAGAATATTCATGTCATGTAGTCCACGTTGATTCTTTAAATTCTTTGTACGGGAACATCGCTGAATTTGTTATATTTTTTGTTATTGTTTTTCACAGAAGACGAAGAAATATAAATAGGAATCCTATATTTGTGAAGGTTAGGTACTCTACCATATTCTTTATCCCAAAAAATGTAAATCGCATCCTTAATTTTTATTCATTGACTTTTAACCCAAAAAAAGTAGTGCTTACAACAGAAAGAAAAAAACGACATGACTTTAACGGTTACATGGATCACCAAATATAGTAAAAAGGGCACACCTATTTAAACTGAACATAATGGGCTCTCACTGCTCTCAGGTAAAATCACGCGCCACGCTGTCTGCAAGGTCCCAGAGTCTGCCTCTCAATAAACAAGGCTCTTCCATTACAGGGCCCTCGAAATGAAAAAGTTTACTGGTACAGGCACATACCCCCTGTGGGGACATCAAGGGGTGACAACTATATTCCCCATAATATCTCGGGGTATCGTTACGAGAGCCGTCCTTGATATATTGCGAAATCACCCTCTCTATGCCGTTTGTCGAGCATTGGCGTAGTAGACGGTGAAATGTACAGGGTAAGTCAACAATAGAGCAAAGTTCATTTACGCTTTTATCTTAAGAATTAGATAAAAATTCGAAATGCAAAAGTTGTAGAGACCATTGAGGTGCACATTTTAAAATTATGCTGAAGTATACGGGGTGGCCCAAAAAAACGTGGCGAATATAACTTGGGTTTTTTAAATGGAACATCCTATATATTGTATTATTCTCTGATTCCGCACAAAATTATACGATTATTTTGCAAATGTCATATGTCTAATATTCAATTCAATACTTTTTGAGATATTGACGTTTGAAATATGCCATTTCAGACTTTGACAGGCTGTAACATTGGAACGGTTCATGTTAGAGAAAAATGGTTTTCACCTTCCTATCTTAATTTTTTATTCTCTATTTAAAAGTTACAACTTCCGGTTTACCATGTTAAACCAAAAAAAATATTTTAACGGTAACGGTCACAGTCTGAAAATGCCATATTTTAAATGTCAATATCTCAAAAACTATTGAATTTAGACATTATGACATTTACAAAATAGGCTTAGAAAGTGTGGGGAATCAAAAAATAATACAATATATAGTGTTCCATTTAAAAAAACTCAAGTTATATTCGCCTCGTCTTTTTAGGCCACTCCGTATACTCTAGCCTAATTTTAAATTGTGCACCTCAATGGGCTCTACAACTTTTATATTTCGAGTTTTTATCTAATTCTTAAGATGAAGGAGAAAATGAATTTTACTCTATCGTTGACTCACCCTGTACCCTAAAATGTGGAATATTGTTACAGTAAATTTCTGTTTACTAAAACACATATTTTCAATAAATTAATATGTTCTTTTTTCGATACTTTTTGTTGTACGCATATTCAGTAACATCAAATTTATACTTAAGAGCCTTCCCTACCAGCGTAAAACGCGGCATCATATCCTGGCTTGTCTGATTAAAAAGTTAATATACAAATTGTACAAGGGGTTCACAAAAACTTCTAGTTTGGCGGATGGTACCTTATTTTTTTTCAAAAAAATAATTGAAAATGTATTTTAAAGTTTCAATTATATAGGTTCAACCGAGGGTTCAACTTATATCATCTGCCATGCAGAACATAAAAATATAAATATTACAGCCATTCTTATTAATTCTTTATTTTTGATTAAAATTACAAACGATGCCCCGATATTATCTTAAAAATCTCCACTGACGTTGCGCCGCTTAATTCTCGTTTATATAATATTTTGTATATAACAGGCACAGAATACACGATGTGGTGGAAATGCAAAATTTGGTCGTGCTGACTCTTCGACTAGGTACTATTTGCTCTTAATAATAACAATCCTCACCACTAACCATCCTCATTCAGATAAACATTGTAGTATACAAAATACAGTTCAGGGAGTTCCCCAAGGATCCATCCTTGGTCCTCTTCTTTTTACATTATTTATAAACGATATTGTCAATAGCCTTACTATTTGTTGTCTGCTATACGCAGATGATCTAAAAATTTTCTGTTTAATATCAAGTTTAATGGACTGTTTAAAGCTACAGCGTAATCTGGATTTGTTGTATGATTGGTGCACTAAAAACAGATTGAATTTAAATATTTCTAAATGTAATGTTATGACATATACAAACAAAAACACCACTTTTGATTTCAATTATAACATAAATGGTAAGATTCTGGATAGACCTACTGTGTTTAAGGATCTAGGAGTTATTTTCGATAGAGAACTATCCTTTCTTCCTCATATTGATCACGTCGTATCCACCGCCTATAAAATACTTGGTTTCATCCTTAGAACTACTAAAGATTTTAGGTCAGTTGATCCGTTAGTAACTTTGTATCGTTCTCTTGTTGTATCTAAATTGGAATACTCTTCAATCATTTGGTCTCCGTTTTATAAAGTTCACATTGACAATATTGAGAGCGTTCAGAGACGTTTTTTGAAAGCTTTGTGGTATAGATCTGATGGAGTGTATCCCGACAGAGGTTTTCCTCATGACCAGCTGCTGCAAAGATTCTCGTTTGTTAGATTACATGATAGACGCACATGTTCTACGCAGTTATTTTTATATAAACTGCTCAATAACAATATTATTTGTGAAGAGCTGCTGCACAAACTGAACTTTAGAATTCCTTCTCTAAATGCCCGTAACTTATATACCTTCTACTTACCACCTTCACGAACCAATGTCTTCAAATATTCTCCCATCAATAGGATGTGTACATGTTACAATGATAATGTCCATGCCTATGATGTCTTTAATTGTAGCTTAAGCGCTGTCAAAAGACATTTTTATCACTAGTACCTATACTACGTATGTAATTAATTACTTTTTTAAAATTATTTCTTGTTGTAGGGTACCTATTATTACTACCGTATTGTTAGTTTCATAAATTTAAATATTGCTAATCTTTATGTTAATTGTTAAATAATTTGTTTTATTTTTACTTAATTAAATTCTGTTTTCTACCTGTTTTGTAACTGGGAAACTGTAAAACAGTGTATGAAATAAATAAATAAATAAATAAATAAATGTTGGGGACATACATTTAGATAAAACGACATTATATTTCTGGTTAAATCTAAAAAGGCGAAGTTCATCCCATGCTAATAACAAGAACTGGTCTTCCACTAACCTATAAAATAATGTATGTAGGGACCCGCCTATGTATAATAATATTAGGCACATTTACTATTCTCTATATTTTCCCCTAGCTAGGAGGGTGAGTGAATTCAGTAAATCGAGTGTTACGCTCAGTATTTGTGTATTTGAACAATGCCGCTTTGTCACATTTTTCATCGGGAATTAAGGAAGGATTATGTAGATTTGTAATTCCTGAGAATATTATTGATTTATGTGGTTCGTACGTACTAAGAGACATCGGGAATAAACTATTTTTGTTGGTATAAAAATATCACTATTAAAAAAAGGCGAATAATTCCAAAGTTTCGGTTTTTTGGTCATAACCTTGATATCGATATTTAAAAAAAAAATTCTAGGGTAGAACGCCCTATTCTTTGGATCATTCTTTTGATCCTTGATGTTTTTAAGTGGTTCTTGTTATAACCACTTTTTATGGACATATCGTCTTGTATTTCTATGCGAAATTCTATCTATCTATATATACAGGGTGTCCCATAACTTATGGGCCGTAGAGTAACTGGAGATACTAGACATCAAACTAAGCCAATTAAGTCATATAAGTTTTTCGGATTGTTACTCGTTCTAGAGATACAGGGTGTTGAAAGTAAAAGTTTATTCTCGAAAATAAGCCATGATTCAAACTAGAGGGCGCTAGTTGCATACACTGGGCTTCATAAATCTATGATTTTTTTCTTACCTGTGATATTAGGTGTTTTTCAATTATAGTTTCTTAAAAAGGGTATTTTCTAAGTCAAAAATGTGTACTTGATTGATTTTAATATCTTTAACGGTTTTCGAGATATTTCCCTTTAAACATCCCAAAGCATAAAAACACATAATACCTACATAATTAAATTAATATTTTTATTATCAAAAAAAAAAATACTTATATGACATAATCGGCTTAAAGAAAAAAAGGAAAAGACAACAAAGTCTCGGTCTCAACAAATATAATTGTGTGGTTACACGTGTTTCACCCTTTCGGGCATCATCAGACCCAGAATTTAAAACAGAAAAGAAACAGTTACAACATATTAAAATTTAAAAATGTAAATAGTAGATTTACATTTTTAAATTTTAATATGTTGTAACTGTTTCTTTTCTGTTTTGCATCATCAGACCCAGAATTTAAAACAGAAAAGAAACAGTTACAACATATTAAAATTTAAAAATGTAAATAGTAGATTTACATTTTTAAATTTTAATATGTTGTAACTGTTTCTTTTCTGTTTTAAATTCTGGGTCTGATGATGCCCGAAAGGGTGAAACACGTGTAACCACACAATTATATTTGTTGAGACCGAGACTTTGTTGTCTTTTCCTTTTTTTCTTTAATCTATATCCGGTCTCTTTGAGAAATATGGACGATTTCTTCGATAATCGGCTTAGTTTGATGTCTAGTATCTTCAGTTACTCTACGGCCCATAAGTTATGGGGCACCCTGTATATTAAAAACATTGCGTTCTCTTGAACCGAATTCTGTTCATGTTGATTGTCGGATTTTTGAATTTGGACTCGACTAATATTGGAGAAAGTTATTTTTATTAGGAAAAAAAAATTTCCTAAAATTTTTTACAATACAAAGAACTGTGGTAATTTTTTTTAGGGGAATCTTTTTCCTCGTTTTATTTTCTGCAAGAAAATAACATTCTCACACCCACATTGATACCACCTTTCCATTGGTGAAAATAAAAATTTTTGTTGTAATTTGATTTAAAAAAAAAACGCAATTTAACATGGAAAATTTTTGCGTATTTGAATATCGCGCAATCCTAGTCTGTAGGGTAAACCGGGAATAGTTGGTGATACCAGGTAAGACGGCAAACTGTCTTAACAACACGTCTAAGAGATGGCGCTCGATCTGCTGTAGACGCGACAATTTAGTTAATGTCTGTGATTTTAAGTAAGTAAATAATAAAATAACTTTTAAATATTTATAATATTTTTTAACATGTATGATTAACAGATACTAAGTATCTAAATATTTGACAGTTCAGAAGTAGATAATAAAGATTTAATGTATTTGGAAGATAAAAAAGAGGTAATCATTTAATGTTTTATAAAAATCAGAATATATATGCCTAATTTCCGTCGACAACGAACATTACGAAGTTTGCGTTGGTTATGAGGAACCTTATCTATAAACCACGAAATCTGTGGACTTGATTAAATATATTATGTGTAAACGGTGGTTAAATGAGAACTGCACTAACTTCTTCGGTATATTTGTCAGTCAATGTATCCATTTTGCTGCTAAGAAGAATTAATTTACCTCATAAGTCTGTATGATCATCTGACCCTTTCATCACCATCACCATCTAACTCATATTTATAGTATTAATTTTAGAAAGGTGTAGAGTTAATACAAGCTCATTAGGTAAAGGGACTGCAAAGTGACCCAACAAATATTTAAGCCACTTTCATAATTTGGCATTGATTTCATCATGCAGGTATTACCACCCGGGTTTGGGGTCAATTTATGGGTTTTGCCTATTGTTATCCATTCCCAAAATGGTGTGACAAAGGCGTGCATTATGTATTTTACATAGTATTAGGTACACTTGTTTTTTATTAAACATTAAGAAAGTAATACAAAATACAAAAATACACTATACAGAAAAAAATTATAAAAAATCATAATATTCTTCGTCATCTGAGGAACTGTCATCTTCTCTTGCCGTTATAATTAATGGGTCGACAGTCCGATCGATCAGGTGGTCAAGATTTCTTTAATGACATGATGGACTGCTTTCCGCCAGTTCTCTGGTGTCATTTCCTTAATGGCTTGATCTAACAGTAGCTTAACGTCTTTCATTTTGAATGCAGTGTTATGTCCTACTACAAATCCTTTCACTTGCGCCCATATAAGTTCTATATGATTTAGTTCGCAATGATATGGCGGTGTGCGCAGTTTTACAGTTCCACGCCTTATTTCATAAAACGATGTTTGTGTAAATTTGCTATAGCTAATAGTTCCTTCTTAATCAATGTATCTTCTATTTTTCTTTGGCTAGTTATCATAAATAATTTAATGCACATTATTTACCTACGCCTATGGCCGATACCGAAATTGAGCCGAACTGGACGGAATTTTCCATTTTATTACTCTAAAGTAGATACTCTACACATCAGTAGAGTGAGATGGCGACGACACATATTTTGTCATTATATTTTAAAAAACTGTCGCTTAGACCACCTAGCATAGCCTGTTTCTTTTCACACAAATATACATATGTGTTTTTTTGCAAAGGTAAATAAATTCAAGCTAAACATTTATAAGCATTTATTAGTTTTATCGCCATCTATCCCTGGTTTACCCTATATTCCAAATAAATGAAATCTTAAACTGACATATTTAAACTATAAATATTTACCATCTCTAAATTTTAAGTAAATATTACTAATAGTTTTGTAAGACATTTCCTTGACTTTTTTTTTCATAATATCCCATTAACTTCGAATCCGAAATGAAAATAAATATCAATTTAACGCCTCCAAAGCAAACAATCGATTCGAAATAAGACAATAAAATTCTAAAAGTGTCTTGAAATTCGTCCAAAAACTGTGGATTTTTTCAACAGTCATTTTCTTTCATATTTCTAAATTATTGTTTTTCGAAAAAGTCTATTTATTACTTATTAATATCGTGTTCAGTAAAAAATATTAATTTGTTATTTATTTTAGAAAACTTCGTGGGTGGATTCCTGGATATTAATGTCAGCCGTCGAGTCTTTACTTAGGTCAGTTTTAAATGACTATAGATGTATTTACCATGTTATATTAGATTTTAATAACATCATTGCGTGCATTTCATTTATGTACTGATGTACTCATATACGAAACTTATTAGTTAACCAACTGTAAGCAAACAATTTGAGGGTTGGAGACAATGATGTTTCTTGAACGGCAGTATAGTTTTGGAATTACCAACACTCAACATTCCGTATGTTAAAGGAGTATCCGAGACAATGGCGTATTTAGGAGGGGGGGCGGCACCACCCTACCCCGAACCTCGGAGCTCGGGTCTAAAAGTCTAATTGCAACCTAATTTTTCGTCTCACGCTTGGACTCTTAATTACAATAACTTATTCTTGGCTTAGATAACAAAGGTCTCTTAGGAAATGTTCAGTTTTTAAACTTTTCCTTCTAAAAATCCTGTGTTATAAAGAGATTAAGATTTCAGACGCATATCGTTTTAGTTATTGATTATGATGCAAGTTTAAAGGAAAGCGAATAAAAATAATTATATTCTATAGTATTTTTCTATTATATACTTGTCTGTTGCGTTTTCCCTTTTTTAGAGCTATTTTAAATCAAGAAAAATATGACCCAATGCAATAAAATGTTTATTTAAAAAAAAAATTAAAGTAAAAATTTTAATTGAACCATTTTCAATGGAAGAAGTGTGATAATTTATAATAAAAAAATAGTGCTAAGCATTTGTATCAAATACTGCTCTTAGATCTACGCTCCTAAAATACATGAATTCTGAAAAAAATCATCAATTTTGGCGTGGTGAGCGATATTTAATTTATTTTTAATTATGAAAAACCGAGCCCGAAAAACGCTGGTTAGAGTCATACATACGTCTTATGTTAAAATTTTGGATTGACACCAATATTCATAAATCAAGAGCCAGCTAGGAATATCGAAAAGAAAATTTAAAAAAACATTTACAAAAAAACAATTTAATCCAACCATGCAGAGGGCTCCCCCTAGGTAGGTACTAATTTAATTTTCTAAATTTGATAGTAGTTAGGTGAATTTTAATCGAACTTTGGGCGCGGCTACGAAAATTTTTAAAGGCATTTGAAAATGTTGTTTATTTTAATGCCTTTCATACACAGCTAAAAAAGAAGTATCACCTTAGGAATCACCCTGTATAAATTACTTTAAATTAAGAAAATGAAAGTTAAATATAAAAATCAGTTTTCTTTAAAATACAACTTAACTGTTAAAAATATACTTTAAATTGTATCTTTGTCTAGGCCCCCAGAACAAACAACGATGTCTTTGCCTGATTAATGTACTGTGAAATCTGAACGTATCGTATTTGTTTGAACTTTTAACAATAAACAATAAACAGCTTGTTAAACGTTAGAATGTATTATTAAGGCCATTAATAATTTGATTTAAACTGTGAAAGACCGATTAAGTATTGCGCTCAATAAGACACTCCGTAGATAAAGCCAGGTTTACTATTTATAAAAATAATAAAATATTAAAAAAATTTTAAGAGGTAGCTGAATTTATTGACGAGGACTATACAGTATTCACCGTGATTATTTCTATAAATCACAACGTGATTTACAACTTGCCATTTTTATTGAATATAATAATAAAGGTGAATAAAAACATAACCCAGCGTCTTCTGGGTACTATTCTATTAGGGTGCAATACGTCGTTACCAATGAAACGTGCTATATACACACAAAATTGTAATGAAGAGTTTTACATTGATTTGACTATTTAATTTTATTATTTTTTTGATTGTACATTTTTGGGCCTTGAAATAGAATATTACATAACAAGTGATGAAAGTAATACTTTTCAAACGAGATATTTAGCACGAGGCGTGAGCCGAGAGTGGAAATTCTCCGAGTTTTAAAATAATCACTTTCACACGAGTAATGTACACTATTTTTCTTACGACCACAAAGAATTATTAAAAAAGCCTTTGATTTGTGAAATAGCTATTTATGCCATCAGTTACAAAATGCCTTATTTTGTGTAACGCGTGAGTTTCGTAAAAACTCACAAGTTACACAAAATTTCATTTCGTAACGTATTGCATACAAGATTTTTTCTAATTTTGAAGAAAGTAATAAAAAAATAAAATTTAATATAATTAATAAAAATTTGGAAAACATAAAAAACTTATAGCGCAAGAAATATTTGGTGAAACATCTAATGCAATGTGAGTCGCTTCCCAAATAACAGCAAGTTCGAGCAATGAAAAAAATATGTCGTCCGGAATTAATTTAAATAATTGCAATAATAATTGTGTTATCAATATTTATAATAATTAATTAATTTATAATTTATGTTTTTAACTTGTATTATAACAGTTTAATAAATAGAATAATTCTTTTTGTCACTAATTTTGAAATACATTTTTCGTCACCAATTGCATAAAATTTTACTTTATGCAACTAGTTACAAAAAGTAAGACGTTTCATAATGTCAATCAGTTTTAAAAAGTGTCACTTTATATGTCAAAATTAGAAAAAAAATATTTCAACACCAGTGTTGAAAAAAAATATCAACACTAGTGTTGAAATTAGCATCCACTTAATATCTGGTTTCATAGTTTGTCAATAGGTTTTTCCTTTATAGTTGTAGTTTAACTTTTTAATTTTTTTACCATTTTATTATATCATAGGAGGAACTAATACTGGATTTAATTCGAGACTAACCAGAATTAAAAATTTTAAATTTAATTATGAAAATATGCATTATATAAATTTAAAAAATCCACCCGACAATGAAGATTGCAATTCAAAATAATTCTATAAATTATTTAATGTTTAAAAAAAAAAATAGTCAACTACTCCTGATGGGACGTGAACTTGAGACCTTGCAATCTATAGGCTGGACCCCTATTCTCTACGCTATCGCTACCGATAAAGATTTGTTGTTTAATACATGACACTTTCACATTCTAATTCTGAATCACTCGACAAATACATGATGAATAAGTTAAAGACTTTACAATTACTGCTTTCTAAAATTTGTTTTTTTAATAAATAGGGGTTGTCTGTCAAATTGGCACCATATGTTTAAATTAAATAGTCTGCCTTGTATTTTAACACTAATACTGAAATATTTTTTTATCAACACGTGTATGATATGCGGCGCTTTCTAGCCAAATTAACCGTGCTCTTTTTCTCATATTCATAGGTGGTCGTAGGAAAATTTATTTATTCGTAAAAATAGTTCTTTTTGGAGCTTTTATTATCATTATTTTGTGTTTCCGGTAAGTAGTTTACGATATGCATTTATTTATTTTAAAAAGTTCTAACTTTTAATGGTATGTCGCGAAAAAAATGTCGGCGGTGGCTAAAGTTCTCAAATCGAAGATATGCTAAAAAATTAAATATTTATGTACTACTTTGTTAATAACAATAGTATACAAAGTGTTTTAGAATGATCTATTAAATGTATGGATAACATCGGTTTTGTACCAGACTTCAAAACTTTAAATAACTTCAAGGAACTGGTACATCGGGATATTAGGCACATTTATTATAATATTTATGAAATAAGACTCTGTTTTGGCCATACGTCTTCGATTAGATTCGTAAGATTTCAGTGACCTAAAAGTTATGACGCACGGGTGAGAATACTGTACCTTTATATTTTTATACGAGATATTGGTAAATCAAAAACTCATGTAGGGCACATGAATTAAAATAAAAACATCAAAGCCTTTAAACCTACATGGGGTGAGTAAAGCAAACATACATCAAAAGACCCCAAATAGATTTATTTTTCCATTTATTCCAGAATTTCTAAGCAGCAGAATATTGGTATAGGAAAAGGAAACAGTAAAGAGGCAATAATTGATTATGGAATCGTCTGTAAATGGTTCAATTCTTTTGTGTATTTCCCCTAATACCGGCGACCTATGATTTGTTGCCGAGGGGGACAATTATATTGAGTAATAAACTGACGAACACAAACCTATATCAAAGCCTGACAATGGCAATACCGTGAAGCTGAAAATTATGAAGATTTATAGGAGACTCATATTGATATGGGATTGCACAAATATTTTTAAAAAATTTTAACTAACCAGAGAACTTTGACTGACATAAATTGCATTGGTAGAAATAATTTCCTCATGTTTACTGTATCGTAGATTTATATTATACAGGGTGATTCTAAGTTGATTATTCTTATTTAGTTGTGTAATAAAGGCATTTATCGTATCATTGAAGATTAAGTCATTTTTATATGATATCTTTATTAATAATTATTAACATCATAAACGTACTAAAACCTACATAACACCTTAGTTACTCATAATACATTAGTTACCGTAATTTAATACGTTAGTTACGAAAGCATAATACGTTAGATATATATATAGATATAAATAATATTAGAACTATTTTTCATAAACATGTAAAACAATATTTTGACAGTTTTCAAATTTGATGGATACACCTTTGTCTTTAACGTGCACGATCTTAGGTATGCCCTCTGAAGACTGATTAATGACCGAGCAAGCACTCCTTTCGATTTCGTGCGGTTCCTCAGTGCTTAATCCACTGCCGGAAACATCGCCGATTTGACTTTTGCGAGCAATGGAAACTTTCTTGGTCACACTTTCTTCTAAATACCCTCTGGCAATCTTCGCCGATTCTCATCCAACAAGTTCTTGTAGGTCTAATATATCTTCTCCAGCATTAACAAGAAAATTTGCCGAAGATCTTCTAACGCAGTGACCAGTATACAAATTAGGATTTTCAAGTGAGAGATATTTACTTATTTTTTGAGGTATTTTAGAGAAGAAGTGAATGCCGCAGGGCTGTACCGTACATTTCCCTTTTCTATATGATACAAACAATCTTTGGTGAGTGACATGATCTGGCCTTAACATTGCGTACTTTTTAAATAAAAGCACAGGATTGACTTCGCCGTCAAATATCACAGCGAAAATACGTTTCTTGTGGGTTTTTGAGTCGGGAATAGTAACAATCAGCTTGTCCTCTAAAACGTCAACATCTTCCGTGGTCATCTTCGCTAATTCATTAATTCGACAGGCTCCTCCAATTCCAATTAAAAAAGTCACTTTCATCATTAAAAACTTCTCGTCTGAGGCAGAACACACAAATTCGTTGACTTGTTCTCTTCTAAATACTTTAAATTTTTTTGCTCTATATCTAACATTTTTCTTCTTGATGAAACGTATTAAGGCGCCGTATTTGTCGATTTTCACTCTTTCCTTTAGTTCTAAAGTCGCTCGTAACATGGAATATTTCGGCCATAAGGATGAAGTAGAGTATTCCTCAGAGAGTTTTGCGAAATACGCCAGCAATACCGTTTCTTCTGCACCTTGAACATGTACTTTGTTTCGCCACTCACAAAACTGTCGATATTCTTTTTCATAATGGATTTTAGATTTGTCCGGAAGCAAGTTCAACCTTATAATGATGACTTTTTGAAATGCCAAAATGAAATGACATAAAACCTCAACTCAAAAATAGCCGAGTTACAGACGTAAAAAATCTAAGTGCGGGCCTGGTCATCAAAACGTAGCCCTTTACTTTATATTGTTCTTGTCCTTTTTTTTGTATTGTTAGTCATGCATTTTACGGGTAGGTCGTCAGTTATTTATTTTGGCAATTCGATGAGGTGTATTTTTCTGAATCAAGTTAATTTTAAATTGGTGACACGTGAATATGGTAAAATTTGAAAACAATGAACTAAAAAATATGGTGCTAATTTAGAGTGAGTGTCTTCAAAGTGTGGCGTTTGTTTAATGTTATTCAACGAGCAAGTTAGGCACAACCGTATTTGATCCAAAGTGTAATAATGTAAGTGCCTTATTTTTGAGTTTTTTGAAGGTATTTGAAAATGTTGTTTATTTTAATGCCTTCTATAAACAGTTAAAAAAGAAGTATCAACTTAGGAGTCACCCTGTGTTTATTTACGACAAACTATTTATTTAAAAATATGTTTCCTTTATAAAAAATTTACAGTTCAAAATATTTAATTATACACAAATCTACAATTTATAACTTACCAAATTATTTGGTATAACTACAGTAGCTTTATAATAAAACAATATTTCCTCAGCCTGTTGATAATAAGGCAATTAGAATAAAGTATTGTAATATTGACAAATCATAGGTTGACAAGTTCAATCAGTACTGATGTCCGCAGCATCACCTGTTGAATTCCAATGAAAACCCAACCGCAATCCCATTCTAATAAGTTAAGATCGGGGTTTCCAAAATTGTTTAAACTCCGCATGCACACTTACCACACAGAGACCCTAAAAAAGTCGCTCTACGACCCCGCTCTAAAGTCAACAGGGAAGCAAATATTTGGACAGTGTAAAACTTGCATAGTATTTCCTATGTATCCAACTACGATGCGCCATCCGGTATATGTGGCTAAACATTATCTTTTTTAAACAAAAACTATTATTGAAATTTTATTTTCTTGCATAAAATTAGCTAAATAGGTTTAATTGCGTTAAAAATAAAACGCCAATTACCTTAACTATGCAAATTTTCGTTCGTTTTTACATAATATATTTAAATTGTCTCATAAATATTATTAAATGAAGCGGTAAGCCTTACGCGGAAATTGGATTAAATTTTTTACGAATAATTAACTTTAGAGTTGCATTAAAAATATTATATTTCTACAGCAAAATATTTACATTTAAAACAAAAATATAAATAAAAATTACACGAAAAAAAGGTTTGTCTGACAGATTAAAATCTGACATAAAATTTCGTACATATTAGAGTCCTCGGAACTTCATAAACGTGCAACAAAATATTGCTAAAAGATCCCAATTTTAAATCGATAGCATTAATGCAAATTTTCGACCATATTTTTTTTTTCGACCCTATGTTACATTTTTCAAAAATTTTGGAACAAAACTTCCAAAAATGTCGCTATTTCCCGAAGACTGACATTGAAATGGAGGTGTTTCTCGTTCATTTCAGACTCAAATTAGTAAAGCAGCGACATTTTTGGACACAGTTTTTTTCCAAAAAAAAATGTGATCGAAAGATGCCATTAAAGCTATCGATTTGAAATTGGAATATGTTATAGACTGATCTTTTAGAAACCTTTCTGCGCAAACTAGAACCGGCTACGATGTCTCGTTAATTTTTTACGGCCGATCTCCCGAGCTCAAAAAATGCGTTTTTTAATATTTAAAAAAGACGTACAAAAGGCTCATTTACACTTGGAAATTTTAGTGCCAGTAAACTTGCCTTGAGAAAAGGGACTTTCCTCTAATTTACACAAGCAAGTTTAGTGGCGGTAAGTACTTTCCACCACTAAACTTTTCAAGGGCAAATGAGCCTTAAGAGACAAAACAGTTTTATTGCAGATAGACCCGCGCACTAAGCTACTTAACTGTCCAGCGTCGAATTGTAAGCTCTAGGAGCCACCGGGCAAACGATACTATGGGGTAGTGGTGGGTCGGTATCTCTGGAACTGCTACTTTGAAACGGTATTTTTCAATACCGTCGTATCGCGCTCCACCTCATAAAGGCAAGCAGTTACTCTGGAACTTTTAGATTTCCTCCTTCGCCGCTATACGCTGCGATGCGAACCGAGAGAAAACGACGGCGGCTGGCCTCTTCAGTCATTCGGTGTGGAACGCGCAGCGGCAAACGGTATCTGGGAGAACAGTAACAGTCTCGTGGTTGACGGTATTTTGTCGTTGAAGGTAATTTGTCAGACCGGGGACGAAAAATTGCCGATATATATATGTCGTGGGACCGTTTGATTTTAACGCTGCGATTCGTAGTTACAGGGCCGGTGTTTTGCTGGCGCGGTATCCACGGTGGAAAAGTATTTTTTAATGGACGCGGTCCCGAGGGTAACTTTGGCGTATATTGATGAGATGATGAAAGAAATGACTCAAGAAGTTGAAAAGCGCTGTTGTCCATTTGTCCAATATTTTAATATTATAAAAAACTTAAAATAGTGTTGTGCATGGGGATAGGTACTAAAATAGAAAACTTATAATTTTTATCAGTCACTAAATTAGTTTTAATCGAAAGAACAGTGTCAGAACCAGCGAAAAAACCCCTTTTAAATAAAAGAAAAGATTCACACTTCAAGTTTTATTGTATTACAAATAGCTGGTAAGTGGCGGTGATAAACATCCGGGTTCTCTCCCGAGAAGCTCCTACAAAAAGTGATTTAAAAAAAAAGTTTTTCTTACCGTCTGGCGTACTTCTGTTCCTACAAAAAATTGAGTTTAAAGAAGTCCTGATGGGACCCCTTTGAGGCTGGGCCCCGCGGCCCGTTATCGCCACCCCTGAGCTGATGGTATATAGCAAAAAATAGTTTTGGTTTAAAATGATTTTGGGGTTGTCGCCCGACGCGAACCCGAGGAAAGCACACAAACCACTAAATTCTTCCTTTTTTTATGTTTTTTCCACAAGGAAAAAAAATTCCTAGGAAGAAAATAATTTTTTCCCATGGTAACAGAAAAAAAAGATTAAATCGATATGCACAAATAGTGTACCCATACATTATGGCATTTAATATAGAATGACTCACACGGTAACATTTCATTAATTATTACAGTAATGTGTAATTAATTGCATAGTAAGAGTATTTTAATACTAGAGTAAAGTAGTTTTTAGCTTAAAGCTAGCACGTACCTAAATGAACGTATTTATTCTAAGAACCGCAAAAATGTCAGAGATCTAGAAAAACGTGATCTCTGAAGGTTTCGATTGTGTAAGATCTTTAATTGTTCTTTATTAGAGAGTTTCAATTAACTAATATTTTGATTTAAAAGGGTAGACATTTTATTACAAGAAATGGCATGCAATAATTCTAGAGTTATCTTTATAAATAAAAGCTTCAAAGACAAGAAAGTGGAGTTGAGCCTTCACATACATACATACGTGTATAATTGGTTTTTATGAGTGCAAAAAAAAACTGTTGGCGAAACAATGTGTTTGTTAATAGTTGATACTTCGACCCCCTTCCAGAGCGACCCTTTTTAGAAGCGACTTTTAATTTTGGTTGGGATGACGTTTTTTTAGAAGTCAACTTTTTCCTTGAGAAATCACTTCGAGATTCAAAGGAAAAATTATACAGGGTGATTCCTAAGTTGATACTTCTTTTTTAGCTGCGTATAGAAGGCATTAAAATAAACAACATTTTCAAATACCATTTTTCAAAAAACTCAAAACTGAGGGACCTTCCGGGCTTTCCGGGTCTGCTGAACTTATCGGGCCTGCCGGGTTATTCGATTTTGGTTAACCAGGCCGCGTCGCAAAATTCATGAGCGGTTCGGATCGGGTGGTGAAATTTTGACCTGTGCAGAGCTCTACCGTATATTCAAAATAATAAAACAGTGAATAATTATTAACATCACTTTATTTTACTTATTATCGATAAAAATCCCATAATTATCTTAGTTATAGATTGAACGCCCTCTAACGCTAAATTTGGGAACTTAAAAATAATTTCCAACAATTTTGTAATGATTTTTTTTATTTCAAAACGTTGTGACCAACGGTTACTGTGATGGCCGGCGCCCATTTTTATTTGGCCACCGGGTACGTGCACCACGACAATTGGGATATAATAAAATACCATGAATCAGTGTCAGTGCGCATTGTGCAGTTAAAATCAAGGTGTTACGGTTGATAGTAACTAGATAGTTTGCAAATTAAATTAATGATCAATAGTTCCATTCTAAGAGATTGCATTAGATCATGCTATATAAACTCTTCATTATGTCGGAAATGTCAGCATCTTTTAGTATTTCACAATCCGACATTAAATTGTGCTAATATACCGTAATATATTCTTTTATCGTTGTATCTGTTCTATATCTGTAAGCTGTTTAGTTGAAAGAAGTAATTTAGTTTAACACTTTAACTTGTCATTCTAAAAAGCTGTAAGAATTTTATCCGCCGGCATAAACGTCACATGAAAGATAGTGACACAGTCGTCATATTTTGTGTAAGTTATTGATGCAATTTATCAATAAATATAATACCAATTAGACATTATAGTGATATGGCCGTGAAGAAAAATGATTTTTATTTTTTACGTGAAAACCGTCCGGACAATGCGTGCGTTCATAATGCAACTAAAGTTTAACTCAATCGTTTGTAAGGGTGAAAAGCACTTCAGAAGGGACGTTATGTTACAGACAAAATTGACAAAAAAAAATGAATGGCTGTTTTGAGCCCAATAGGAATTATTATTTTCTATTCTGGTTAACTGAAGGGATATGATTACATATTAATCTTAGTTAGGATATGAAACTGACCAATCACAGTGCCCACAGTGGTCAATTACAAAGAAAATAAATTTACATGTTGTAATTACGAGTCGATTTCTGACACTTGATAGAAGTGAGATTAAGAAAATACTTCAATACCTACTTTAAAGATATGCAAATCTGTCAGATGAAATTTTGTTTTTTTAAATTTAAATCAAAACATTTATCCCAGAATCTATATATATACAGATTATACAGGGTCCTGCGCCTCACCTCCCGTCTTCTGTAGCTCACTTATTAATTAAGTTAGGATTTTGATATTTTGCAGACTTTACCTGTATCCTAGGGCGCATTTCAGGAAAATATTTATGTTTATACAGGGTGTTCGAAAAAAGTGTGACGTCATAAGGATATGTTTTTTTAGATTACATGCCATATATTTTCTTACTTATTTGGATGCATTTTATAGTTGCCTACATACCCCTAAAATGTTAATGAAATCGGTTCAGTATTATAGGCGAAAGAAAATAAAAACTAAAAAAAATCAGTTTTGCACCACTGGTTTTAAAAATTAATAAAAAATAAAAATAATGCCTCGTTATTAAAATTATACGTATAAGGTACTTAATAAATAAGGTCCTAAAGTCTCGTTCGAGTGGATTGTCCATATCGTACTCGGAAGTTTGTACTTCCTCGTGGGATATGTACATCATATCCACTCTTGTTGTACAAACTACTATTCTTCTGATGAAATAAAGTGATGCTAAAGTGGATTATGTTGTATTTTAAAGTTTTCTAAAAAAATCCGTTTTAAGAATGTTTTTTTTTTTAATGAACGACCAGGCCAGCATGCAAACCAACAATAATATCTAATCTGCGTTTAATTGCGAGATAATTGTGAGCTTGCTGGCATGAGAGTGCATGTGCACAGTGTATTGTTAAGAGCAACTTTCTCGAAGAAGTTTTAAGTTTCATTAGAGCTGGTAAAAATCGTGAAATTCTAAATAAAATATGGTTTACTGTTTACTGACGTTGCCAGATGATACAATACAATGACGGTTTTATCAAGAAATTTTTATTTAATATAAAATTAACGAGAATTTGGAACTGCAAGTCTGGGAAGACTACTTATCTTATCACATTTTATCAAAATAATAAACAAATAATTTCTTTCTACTCCCACATGGATATTTGCTGTTTGTAGGCTATTTCAGTTAACTGTAGGGCAAAATTTCATATTCTTACTCCACACACAGATATTTTATTCTTAAGTCAGTCTTGAAAGGGCGTTTTCGCTGTTTCTGGGGTTGTTTCCGGATCATGGCTTTCCGTAGAGTCTTAATAAGGACGAAACGGCCGTCATTGTCTACCTGTGCCCCAGGAAACCCATTGTTTTGGCGTCCCTGTGTACTGTAATGCAAAAAACAGATGCACCACTTTGTCCGCTTGCCGCTAAATTATCTTTCAAATATTTGTAATGTGTTTTAATTTAGTAATTATTTTTTAAGGTTTGGCTTACATATTTTACTACGAATTTTTTTTTGCACACCAACATAGATACCAGCAATTCGGTAAGTTTGCTTCGTTTTTTTTTTAATTCGGGCCAAGCAGAACAGCAATTATAGTGTATTTCAGAAAGGTGTAGAGTAATAAAATGGGAAATTCCATCCAGTTCGGCTCAATTTTGGTGTCGGCCATAGATGCAGGTAAATTTTGTGCATAAAATTATTTATGATAACTAATCAAAGAAAAAAAAGGATAATTTAATAAAGACAAAACTATTAGCTATAGCAAAATTACACAAATATCGTTTTATAAAATATACCGTGGTAGCTGAAAAACATAGTGTAACTGTGCTGCGCACACCGCCATATTATTGCGAACTAAATCCCATAAAACTTATATGAGCGCAAGTGAAAAGATTTGTAGCAAGACACAACACGACATTCAAAATGAAAGACGTTAAGCTACTGTTTGATCAGGCCATTAAGGAAAAAAAAACAGAGAACCGGCGAAAAGCGGCCGATCATGTCATTTAAGAAGAGGAGAAAATGTGGAATCTTGACCACCTGATCGATGGGGCCGTCGACCCGTTATTTATAACGTCAAGAGGAGATGACAGTTCCTCAATGGCGAAAAATGTTATGAATTTTTATAAATTAATATCTGTATAATGTAGGTATTTTTGTATTTTGTATTTTTTTTTATAATGTTTAATAAAAAAACGGCGTACCTATTACTATGTACCTAATGCACGCCTTTGTCAAATCATTTTCAGTGTTTGTGAATGGATGACAACAGGCAAAACCCATAAATTGACCCAAACCCCGGTGGTGCTACCTGCACTTGGTGAAAAGAATAAATTTTGCAATTAAATCAATGCCAAATTATGAAAGTGGCTTAAATATTCGTTGGGTCACTCTGTAGTCCCTTTGCATCCCTAATGAGTTTTTATTACTCTACACCTTTCTGAAATAGACTATATATAACTACGGCAAATTTTCGCGCGGTCCGATTCTGGATATCCCGACAAGCACATAAATGTGATATGTGGGAAGAGAATTTTAAAAACACTAACTTCAAAACGTAGTTGTCAGTAACCCAACAATTACCCCCGCAAGTTCGACAAAATTGTGTTTTCTTTACACACATTTACGTTGTCTATCACCGCCGAACAAATGTGTATAGTTGGTCCTTACACTAAAAAACCACATATGACCTGTATCACAAGAACATGCTATTGTTTGGGTTTGTTCACGTTTCCTGGACAGACATATTTGGCAACGTCTAACTTGCAAAAGACGTGTTACAGATAAAAGAACAAGCGCAAATAAAAGCCGTGCGGTCAAGATAACAATCTAGAAAGTGAGAAAACAATATAACATTAACTTTATAAGAGGTTATTTTGATTATCGGCTAGGGCAAATAAGTCACAAATTTTACCACTATGATACGAGTTACGCTACGTTGCCAACGCGCTGATGTTACCTTTTGTTAGAAATCTGGAAAATAAGGGGGTGAAAGTCACCCCTAAAAATAAAATTATTTTTTATGATAAAAACTATTAATTTTTTTTCGTGATGGAATTTTACCCCTAAAAGGGATAGCGTAGTTACTAGCGTAGCAAACTCATGCGAGAGACCACAGATCGAATCCCACCGGAGTCAGTTATTTTTCATTATTAATACCTAATTTAAGCAAGCGTTATAAATTAATTCTCAAAAAAATTCAGCAGGCGAACTTCCTTTTTCTGTTTCACATTAGTTTAAATACAGGGTGATTCAAAAGTACTTTGACAAGCTTCGGGATTTGGTTGATGACGTTGTTTTAACAGGAAAAGTTTTGATCACCCTGTTACTATCTATTCCCAACTTACTAACTTTTGTCCTAACTTCACTGAACTATTATTTTCTGACATAACGATGTTTATTATCGTTTTGACCCAATAATTTTATTTTATTTGGGTATACAAAACTTAAAAATTACCTTTATTTCGGTATTTTTGACATAACTTGGCAACAGGCCAAATTGTGACTGTCGGTATACAGACGCCGCCCGTGTTATTTTCGGTCTGCATGCTACTAACTATACAGTAGGTTGGCGAATTGTTTTCGGTCGTGCATAAGGGTGTATGATGTCTATCATTACGGTGGGTGTGCTTTTTGGTTTCAGATATTGCAATGGAATACAAATATAGTAATCAAAATCAAACTGATCGTAATATGGAAAAACGATTTGGCTTATTGTATAACGGGGAAAATAGCAATATTTTAAATAAAAACATCGTGAAAAATGGGATTAGCATTCAATTATGAAACACACTGTATAACAATTTTTGGAATTTATTTTTTTTTAATTAACACGAACGGCACTATGCCATAATGGTATCTAACATAAAGCTGTAACCAACATAATCATAAAATTCAATTTTCATTGCTTCTTATTTTAGGAAGATCAATTTTAAAATCAGCAGATTTTACACAGCTTGATATTTTAGCCATCGTCCTGTATAAAAAAGACATAAAGTGAAGTCACACACATTGTACTTATCGATCAAAGAGTCAGCCTACCTAATAAACCGAAAATGGAACGGATTGATTGCATTTTGATGAAAATATGGGGTTTTGAAATTCAAATACTTTTTTTAACTATTCCATAATTAATGGACGCTGTATATTTACAAAAAAATTTTGACACTTAGTATACAGGGTGTTCCTTAATGATGTACTAATATTTTAGGGTGTGATTCCTAAAGTAATTTTATCAAGAAAAGTTCATATAAACTTATGTCCTAAACGGCTTACATTTTTTGCTACAGGGTGTTGAATTATTTTTTTTAATGCGTTTTTTGTAATATCTCCGGAAGTACTTTAGATAATATTTTTAATTTTTTGTCATGTGCTAATAGGACATAAAACCACATCTTTTAGTAATAAAAGTTATTTTTTTATCCCACCAGTGGCGTCCCTGCAAACATTTCCTCTGATATTTTTTAGAAAACAAGTGGTACGCCACTGACATTTTTCCATAATATTATTTCTGATTAGCCTGGTCAAGTCTGCATAAAAATGGTCTCTTGCGTTTTTTTCCTCAGGCACACCGTTCTTAACTAAAATAATTAAATTAAATTAGACGGCGGAAGACATGCCTATTAAATAATGAAGGTGGTCATTTCCAACAATTTTTATAAAACAAAATTTTGTAGGTATTATCTATGGTAATAATAATAATAAATAGTAGAGCTAATTTAATTATTTTAATTAAGAACGGTGTGTCTGAGGAGAAAAATGCAAGTTACCATTTTTACGCAGAATTGACCAGGCTAATCAGAAATGATATCCACATGAAAAAATGTCAGTAGCGTACCACTTGTTTTCTAAAAAATATCGGAGGAAACGTTTGCAGGGACGCCACTGGTGGGACAAAAAAATAACTTTTATTACTAACAGATGTGGTTTTATGTCCCATTGGCACATGCCAAAATTGAAAATATTATCTAAAGTAATTTCGGAGGTATTACAAAAAACGCATTTCAACACCCTGTAGCAAAAAATTTAAGCCGTTTAGGACATATGTTTATATGAACTTTTCTTCTTAAAATGACTTGAGGAATCACACCCTAAAATATTAGAACGTCATTAAGGAACACCCTGTATAACTTTAGAATGAGCTTAGTGAAACACATGACGTAGACTTATTTAAGTGATTGCATCTATTCGTCTTGTTTTTTTTCTCCACATTATCTCTATACGCGATAAAACGATTCAGAAAGGCTCAAGCTGAATAGACCGTAAATCAATTCCTAAAATCAGCCTCTCAATTTCTGTTACAATGATTGATAGAGACCATACAACCGGCAACTCTATCGCTGTAATTTAACTCTTATCTACCATCTTGATGCATACATTGTATGGATAAATAGCAAGCTACTGCATTTTTAAAACTCTATTATTGAATGCAGTGCACGCTACTAAGAACACTTTTAAGATAAATGCATGGAATTATTTGTCTTTTGTTGCACGGTATGTCAAATAACTTGATTTATGTGGATATACGAGGTTAGATTGAAAAGTTTCTTGGAATCTTCAATAGATGACGGTAGTAAACAAAAAAAATACCTGTCAATTATGGTATATTTCTTTTCGATTGCGAACGATGACAGAAACCCGTTTTACAATAAAAAAATGCAAGAATTTTCATTTTTGACAAGTTGAAAAAGTAAGGTTAGGGATTGACGTCATAACTGACATTTTGTTGTTTACTGTTTATAGCGGTTAGAATTTTAAATTAACACTTGTTAAGGCCGCTTTACAGTTTGCAATTTTTCTTTCACGCAAGAAAATATTGCCCGGGAGTATGCGCAGAACGAGGCAAATGATCAGCTGGCGTAATTTGTATTGCTTGCAAGAAATTTAACTAGGACCGTATTTTTATTGCCATTGCAAGCGCAATTCTGAGGATTTTCTGGTGATTTATGAGACACCAAACTAAATATAAAAATCCCTGACATTTATTTATGTTTTTTCTAACCTATAGCGGGTACGTTTTGTTTTTGTTGGTTTGCTTTCATGTCCTGTAATGATGTTTTGTTAAAATGAATGCACAAAAAGCGCCGGTAAGTCCTAACCAAATGTATTTTTATTTTAATGGTTGGCAAGTGGTACATCACCTACGATCTTGGCAAGTCATTGCACGCTGTAAAACGAAGTGAAATTTTTATTGCCGCAATATTAATTGCTGCAAGACAACTTGCGTGAAAGAAAAATTGCAAACTGTAAAGCGGCCTTTAAGAAGATGAATTTTTAGGTTACGTCACAATGTTTGGCGTTTGGCATGGCCTTCTATATTTTGTCGATAAATCGGGCATCCTTTTTGCTTCAACACAAAGTAGGCATAGGTTTACTTTTTATGTTGCAGAAAAACGTGAAATTAACCGATTTTATGTACAGAAAGTTAATAGATTGTTTGTTTCGTAAAATAACTAGAGCTAAAAGTTATTTTTAATTGCTAGAAATCAATCGAACGAAAATTTCTTATTCTTCTTCTGTGATTTAAAAAAAAAAGAGAAAGAATAAGTTGGCTATGCATTTATGTAGTGTAAATTGGTCCATGATTTAACCAATTAGGTGAATTTTTGTTCAATTTTTTTTTCTGTCATCGTTCGCAATTGTAAAGAAATAGACCATAGTTTTCTTTCCGACCTTGAATAAAAATACTGAAACAAAGCCCTAGAGACCGGGATGGTTTTTCAAAGGGTTTTCATTTCGGGCATTGACGCGGCCCGGCCCGACTCTCGGGCTTGGGTCGGGCCGGGCCGCTTAATCAATAAAGATTCGGGTTTTCGGGCCCTAACATTTTTTTCCGGGCCTGTCGGGCTTGCAGTAGCGTGCATACAATATAGGCAAAAAATCTTTGCCTACTCCGGGAACAATGAAACAAACACCAATCAAAATTATTTCTTTATATTTAAATTTTTATCCGTATAATATTCGGCAATATTTCTGTGTATACAGGGTGTCCACGAAAGGTGGCTCACCCCTATAACTTTTTTGTTTTTAAAGATAGTGAAATGAAAATTGGAGAATTTATATATGGCGTAAAATTGCATTTTTTAACAAGTGATTTAACTTTATGAAACTTCCGGTTTAACCGGAAGTGACAAAAACTTTTTATTTTTTTAAATGGGACACCTGGTATATTTTTCCTTTTTGTAACTTTATATAACGTTCTAAATACAACCATGTGTCACTTTGTTACGATTAATTTGATACCACACACTATTAGGTTTTAACCAAATTTCCATTAAAAAACTTAAAAAATATTACGTTAGAACGTCCCTAAAATGAAACATCTTTTTTGAATAAAATACGCTTTAAATGCATCGAGTAGGATGTGACCAAAAATTTCATATAAATATGCTTTAAATGCATCGAGTAGTTGTCTTAGAACATACAATCATCCAAAATTTCGCTTGTTGCTTGGAGTTTGCGTGAAGAGATAAGTGATCGATAAATTTATCAAAAATTAATATTGGGAATGCGCAAGCGCTAAATTTGAATCGGCAAACAGTATAAAAACGTTTTATATTGGCAGCTAAACACTTTTATACCGGTTATAAAACTGGATTATACTCTTTCAATTGTGTGTACTGGTTATAAAGCGTTTTATAGTCGCTATAGAACAAACCTTAATGATTATAATCCGTGTCATATAAACAGTATAATCGTTTTTGACTAATGTGTATACTTATATAAGTATGTTTTATAGTCGCTATGGAACAAACCTTCATGGTTACCATCCGTGTCATATAAACAGTATAACATATTTTAGTTATCCGTATGCAGTGTTCCTAGCAATATCTGGTGTATAACTGGTATTAGCTCGTATTGCTGTCCCAAATAGTATTAAATATTCTTATAATGGTTATAATTCATTTTTCTCAGTGAGGCCCAGTTTTTGTCCTGCTTGTGACTGTTTCTAGACAGCCAGATAAATTTAAACTGGTTGGTAAACACGAAGTCCGTATTTAATCCATTTTTCAACCTTTCGGTAGGCAAGCAACAGTTACCGTTAACAGCTAACTTCACGCGGTGTACAGCTAAATCAAAACTTGTCTCTTTTCAATATTTTTGTGAGTTTATTTTGTTATTTGTTGGGTTTCAATCAAACGACGACGGTTTGTTTTCGGTTTTTGTGAATTTCAATATCATCATCATCACTGTCGGAATCGAAAACGTTAACGTTTATTTCTATCATGGTTTAAATTAAAACTTTACTATTGTTTGATAAGACGAAGAAAAAAATCAAAAATGCAAATGAATTCGCAAGAAAAAAGACAGGTTAGGTATAGGTAGTAATAATCGTTCCCGGTCGGTTTGTGTTCGTTTCGGTTCGTCTCCTTGTTAGCGAATTAACAGCTGGACACACTTCTTGGCAATTGATCCTTAACCCGTTGGAAAGACAAACAATTGGTTAAAAACCGAACTTTTCTTCTAACAATCGGTTTACCTTAACAGTCACCCTAACAAGCAGGAAAAAAACTGGGCCTGAGGGCTCTAAAAGTCGCCTAATCTCTAAGCTTTGCTTTTGATGTTGTGCACCTTATTCACGCCTCATAGATGTATTATCCGGTATAATCATTATTTATGAACGTTCACATTTGCATTCTTTACACCTTGCAAATTTTTCTCGTGCACACAAAACACGGACGCGTGGGCCGTCCCGGCACAAAGACCTCTTTCAATTTTAATTTCGCGTCTCTTTCAGTTTTAGCCTGCACTCCCACTGTCCGCCTATATTGGCAAATTGTACTTCCCTAAACGGTGCCTTATATGAATTTATATCGGGAAAGTTGTGTTCTTAAATAACACATACCGTTGCATATTTGAATTCTATGAAAGTCTATAGCTGAATTATGCTGAATACATTGTAGTTAAGTGGATCAGACAGCGCTAAAAATGTCCGTGTTAAATCGTGGTTCTTCTTGGCCCGAATTACAAAAAAAACTATTTTAAAAACTGTATTATTGAGTTCTTTTTCACCAATGGGAAGGTGGTATCTATGTGGGCATGGCTAGTGATGTAAAAAAAAAACGTTTTTTGACCACCTGAAAAAAAAAGTGAAAAAAAAACATGTTTTTTTTTCATGAAAAAAAACGAATCCACGTTTTTCTTTATAAGGGCATCATTTAAAAATCCCGTTTTTTGATAACTTTAATAGAATGATAGGTTCAATTTTATGTTCCTGTTCATTAAATCAAAGAGCATAGAGCATAAAGAGTATTTACTGTTGTTACTGTATGTTACAGGTTACCCTTTTTCTTTTAACATTATTTGCATAGTGCAAGTTTTTGTGTTATTTTTTTTTATAAGTTGATGGTTTATGTTCGTTTTTTCTTAAAATATATGTTTATTGACAAATAATGTAAAAATAGTTTCGTATTGATTGCACTTCATATTAAAAAACTCGACAAGATAATACAGATTTTTAATTATTGTGAAAAAAAAACGCAATTTAGAAAATAAACATACCTCCTATCGTCGAGTTTTGAAAAAAAAATCAACGTTTTTTTTTCATTTACATCACTAGGCATGGCAGAGTAAGAGCCACAAATATAACATTATTGTTCACATTTTAGTCTTCCGTAAAAAATTAAGCGTCAATACCACCTGTTTACAGAGATGTATTCAGTAAATTAATATCATATATATTTTAAATTGATTCTTATTATATCATACTTTTTATAATATAATACGAGGTGGTTCCTAAGTTGATACTTCTTTTTTAGCCGTGTATAGAAGGCATTAAAATAAACAACATTTTTAAATACCTTTTTTTTTAAAACTCAAAAATAGGCGAGATACAGAAGTAAAAAATCTAAGTGCGGGCCTGGTCACCAAAACATAGCTTGCTATACTTTATGTTGTTTGTCTTATCTCTTAATCATGCAATTTACGGGTCGGTGGTGAGTTATTTAGCAGTCGGCTCCAGTGTGTTTTTCTGAAGCAAGTTAATTTTAAATTGGTGACAGGTGAAAATGGTAAAATTTGAAACCAATGAACTAATAGATATGGTGCTACTTGACTGTGAGTGTCATAAAAGTGCGGCTGCTGCTTCGAGATTATACGCAGAACGCTTTTCCTTGGGGGCTCATCCTACACCCAGAAGTTTTCTTAATGTTATTCAACGGGCAAGTTAGGCAGAACCGTATTTGATTCGTAGTGTAATAAATGAATGTAACTACTTTATTTTTGAGTTTTTTGAAAAAAGATATTTGAAAATGTTGTTTATTTTAATGCCTTCTATACACAGCTAAAAAAGAAGTGTCAACTTAGGAATCACCCTGTATATTACTAAGATAACTTTAACACTCCATTTCTCCCTCTCCAACAGAAATTAACAAATTACCAAGTTTATCAAAATAATGAAACGAACCCTTTAAAACGAGAACGAGTTTTACATTTCTATCTTCGTTTTTTATATTTAACCGAAAAATACCAACCTTCGAATGAAAAAGTTGGCAGTTTTGGGTATAAATAAAAAACTAAGATAGTGATGTAAAACCCGTTTTTTTTTTGTTTGGTATTGGGTAGAAATTTAAGAATTTTGGATTTTTAGGTAAATTTAACATTTATAATTATTTATTCTTACCAACAGGTTTCCTATGCACAATTTACACTTGAACATACCTGAAAAAAGAAAGAATATGTATTAGATTAGTAGATAATCTGCATCCCCCATCAACAGCCATTTATTTCAACTGTCAAAGGAAGTAGAAATAACATGTTATCTTAAAACATACATAAACGATTAAAAATTAATAAGAAACGGTAAGAACTTAAGAAAATAAACAAGAGCGATTAAAATCATTTAATTATAAAAGTAACTGTACACGATATCGGGGTGTTATGTTTACGATATAAAAATTATTACTTTTATCTACTTTACCATTAATAAGTATAATAATTTATTATTTCTTAATAAAAAGTGGATTATCTTAGGATTGATTTATTTAGAAAAACGTTTTTATTCATGCGTGAGGTTGTTCGCATAGTAACATTCAAATCGAAAAGAAGTTGACGCACTCTTATTACAGTAGTCCATTGCTTCACTTAACTGTTGTTAACATTACAATAGTTTGATTAACCTTTGTAATGTATGCACTTCACTACAATCACTTTTTCTTTACTTACAGACTGCCCTGATGATGGAATATTTACACTGCATAAACTTTAACATTAAAATTCGCCCTGTGCTATCCCCTTTAACTTAAAAAACTGCTTCAGAAAATATTTTTGTCGTAAAATAAAGAAGATATTTATTAATTTTTATTTAACTATGTTATTTGTAAAAAAACAACATAAAAACTGAGAAGAGAAGAAAATAATTTTTAAAGCCACAAGTATGATAAAAAAATTATTGAAAATTTTATGTACTATTCCAGTGACGGCAGTGGAAAGTAAGAGGTGTTTTTCGAGACTAAGAAGAATTACTTAAGACTTTTTTACGAAACTCAATGGGGGAGTCAAGGTCAAGGAAAAACCTTTTACTACAAGTATTTATAATTTTGAACGGCAGTAGAGTTTTGGGCTTGCATTGTCTTTATTTATTTATAATCACTACGTTTCAACTGGTAAGTATCTCCAGTCGTCTTCATGTGAATACTAAATAAGTATGGTAACTACAGCTCTATTTATACTAGGCAGGTGCGGTGACGCATGACTAATGAGCGGATTCATGCTTGTGACGCAAAACTGGATGAGTCATGCTCGATGACTCATGCGTTTAACTCTTAGGTGGTCTTATTCTAAAAGCCCGGTTTAGACATAACATTTTACCTTACGTCTTGCCTGTTCAGTCCACCTGCATCAAGTAAAACCTTGTGTGTAGACTGAAAAACGGACGTTTTACTTGAACTGATTTAAGACGGAAGACCGCCCAAAGAACTGACCGGATCACCCATTGTTTTCCAATAAAATGATCGTTTTGCCGTACAATCTTGCACGTGTAGACACTCGTCCGTTGTGAACTGTTGATTTAAGTTCATTTGTATCGAAATTTCCCATGCCTATGGAAAGTTAAAACAAGCGATTATAGTGACAGAGAAAAGAAAAATCAAGCATATGCCGTTTTGGTTAAGAAATGCCAGGAGGTGGATCTTGCTGCGACTAAGGATACTGTTACTAAAAAAATTAATTCTTTTCGATCGGTTTATCGGAAGGATACATATATGTTTCCAAATCCATTCTTAAGTAATTGCGTAAATCTTCAGGTTCATGACGTAATTCTCGCAGTAAATTTACGTGGGAGAACCTTCCTTTTTTCAGCAACCACGCTCTTGACCATCGCGAACGTCGAGTAGCCTTTCTTTTTCTTTCCAATTTCAATAAACACAATCCTATTATTGACAAAAGCAGTGCTTCCTCCATGGTCTATCAAAAACTGATCTAAAAACGTACGTTAAAACTTTCAAGTGTATATGCTAGTCTTTTAACCGTCATACTTGACCATTTTGACTGACAGGCAAGACGTAAGGTAAAATGTTATGTCTAAACCGGGCTTAAAAGATAACATTTACTTAACAAAGGTTTCCAGACGTTTCTCATATCTAATGAAGGCTTACTAAAGCAACCTGGATTTTGGTGTATAAACCTTAAACTTCCTCTAGTGCGTTTCTTTTTGCAGGATTTCCGCTTTTGTCCATTCTATAATTTCTTCAAATCTCTGTTAGATATCCGTGAGTAGAGAAGCTTTCTTAAAATGATGAAGCGTATAAGAGCTTTGCTGGCATTGTTCAGAATCTTCTTAGCTTGTTGTCCTAGGATCGGCGACTTGATCCTAAAGCCATCTGCAATAATACCTTGGTCCCTTGCCCGTAGTAGAAACTCGATGTGCGTTTCCTCCTTTGTTAATTTTATCTTAGATTTCTCGTAGTTACGGAACTTATCACTTATACCGGGTTTATATCGGGCTTCTAGTGTCTGTTTAAATTTTAATGACCTAGTTCACCTAGTGATAGAACATTTTTCCAAACAAAAGGATAGAAGGATCAATTTGATATACAAACGCACAACTACATAAAGGTAAGGAAATTATATGAAAAAATAATAGTAAAGTAAAGCTATTTGATGTAATTAAAAAAAAGTCACAGTACTTTGTTTTGGAGGTGTACATTAGTAGGTAAATAATTCATCAGTTAAAAAAAGTTATTCAGGTTCCTATAAATAAAACGCCACTAAGAAAATTACAAGGTTATTCTGTTAAAGATACGTTACTAAACATTTACAATACCATCGGATCTTTATTGATACCATCAGTTATCCACAGGGAGATCCCCATTTGCATCAAGTAATTGAATAATTATATCCATCGTTGGAGCGAAACGGATTAGGCTTATTGTAACGGGTGAGACGACAGGCCTTAATTTAATCGTAATCTATGACCGAAGGTACAGAACACGATTTCAGATGTTCGCATAAAGGATACGGTATAAAAAAAGATTACAAAGGGCAATAGGGCATTAAAGATTAACTTGGTAACGGGTGCATTAGTATTAATTCATAGATACGCTTGCGAAGCTTTAATACTTTTTGTACGCTTAGGTCCGCTAGATCTATCTTGTGGTAACTTTACCCACCAGATAATTTTTATGGAAACAATTATTAATACCCCACAAGCAAGCTAGCTGAATGTTGGAGACGACAAGGGGTCATTAGTAATCCAGATAACAACACCAATTATTATTGTCTCAACAATGTTTTTTTTGGTTGCTTAATTTATCAGGAGATGAATCTAACGGACTGTATGTTTCTAACAAATAAAAGAACTTAAATAAAAGATAGGAACACCCGGTCTGGCGCTTCGTCAGAGCCTTAGCGACCCTTACGCGTTATCCAGTTTTGGTGGTATTTAATTAGACATGCCAAGCAGATGTCCCGAAAGATTCCATATATTCCAAAGTTAAAGGCACTATTTAGATTATAAATTTTACCGCCTCTAGTAGTCTGGCTGATCACTTAGGCCAGGCCTGGCACATTGTGCTGGCCCTATTTAGTTGTTACACCCACTAAGTGATCCCAGTTTCTTGTACTAGTTTGTGTAGGTCAACTGGGGAGAGGGTAGAAATGTCCTCTGGCTCTAATTTTGGTTGCTCGAGTATTTGCTGCCTCTTCCGATCAAGTGACTCGCAACGGCAAACTATGTGCTGTACAGTTTCCCTAACTTGTCCGGATAATCTGCAGTCAAGATCTCCATTGTACAGTTGCATTATGTGCAGATGGTTCTTCACAGCCATGTGACCTGTCAGAATTCTTGTCATAGTTCTCAGCTGGTTCCTGTTCATTTGAAGCAGCTGTTTCGTAGGTCTTGGATCTGGATAACCAATGAAGCTTTTGCTGTGGTGTAATCCCTGTCTATTTGTCCAGTGGATATTGTGTTTCCTTCGGATCCATCGCTTATGGCATCTCGTACTGGGCACCTTGGTAATCCAAGTGCCGGTTCTGGACCAACGAATATGTTTTCTGAGCCTTTCCTCGCAAGTTCATCGGCTATTTAGTTTCTTGTAATACCTTCGTATCCTGGTACTCATTGTAGTATTACTGCACTCCCCTTAGATTTGGAGATATTCTTTCAATTGAGTTTTGCTTCAATCTTTAGACTACACAACTAAACACCATCTTTTGACATTCTAAACGAGGATTTAAACTATGTAGTCAAGCATACGATATGATGATTGTACGTAACACGACTCTCGTCGAAGAGAGTTGACTATAAAGCAGGATGAAATGAAAAATGTTATAAGTGTATGTGTCTCAACCGAAGTATTGTATCAATGGTAAAAAAGGTTTGCAATAATACAGTAAAAAAATTAATAGAAAACGAATATGTGACCTGCAGATACAAGAGATACTTAACCTTTCAAAAGTAACAATAAAGTATAGATATTCAGAAATTAAGATCTCAATATGCAAATTCGAAATCTTGATCGATCAAAAAAAAAGAGAAGGATGATGAGGCAGTAATTTTGACAAAAAAAAATGAATACCGGTATGTGTTGTTCTCGACCGCTAGCCTTCAAGCACTGCGAACGATTGGGAAAAGGGCACTATCACCATGATAATGCACCAGAGCTTAAACGCTGGTTCATGCAGCTAGATCAGACACCATATCAAACAAATAAAATTATTCAGGCCTTTGATTTGATTCCATGTATTTCCAGGGTGGAAATTATTCTGGAAACTTATAATATACAATAAACAACTATAGTTTTCATAATGTTTCGAACAACCTACGTATAAACCGACCTTCAACTAAAAGTAACTCCCAATCAACCTGATAATACTAATCGTACTAATGCTGAAAAAAATTGTTATGGAGGTTATTGAACTATCTATAAAACAAATTACTCGATTTGATGCGGGTTGGTTAAAAGTAGATTTTTATGCAACAAAGAAATGGCGTTAAGTTGAATAGTGTCAGAAACGTGAGCTAATCGAATATTAATTAAAGACGTGACAAAACTACTCGCGATAGTACTGGTAAAAGTTAATAAATATGAATAAACGTGTAATTTAAAATTATTTTTAACACTTTTTGTTTGTACTATAATTATAAAATATATGTAGATAAATTAAACTGTGCTTTTCATTATCATTAATGATATAATCGATATAATATATCAGTCATTTAATAAAAATGAATCATTAAAAAATATCCGTGGCATTCTGAAAACACTCGCACGTATATAAAGTGACTTCTAAAAAAAGTTCCAAGCATTGAAACCTCTCTACCTTTCAAGTGGTGACTTGGTTGGCTAGGGGGGTCAAGTACCAATGAGCTATAACCTTTTAGTTATTAATTCTACTAGTTCTATATGAACACTATAGTCAAATGTGTGCAACGTTGCACAAGTTTCATTATAGTGTTCATATCGAACTAGTATCATTCAGAATTTAATCTACGACAGTGCAAATAGATTTTATTCGTCTGAATTTCATTGATATCAGATAGCGTTTTCGTAATTTTTAAAATTTTCAGGTTTCCATATTACTCGATATAATGGTAACCGCATTTCTGATTGTTTCAATTTCGATTTTGACAACGTCATTATTGCCGTCTAATTTTCTATTGTATGCAAAGTGTTGGCAAAAAATAGTTTAAATATGGGAGATTCTGAATCCGAAAGTGTCCCTTCGGATGTCGAAGATATCACGCAAAGCGTAATAGATTCACTACTTCCCGAAAAGTCAAGGCATATGTACGAACAGACCTACGCAAAATATGAAGATTGGTGTAATGGAAAAGGAATCAAAAACATCAGCAGCGAGAAGGTGCTCCTAACATATTTTAACTATCTCGCAAAACATAGCAAGGCTTCGCCGCTTTGGGTCTATTATTCTATGCTACGTTCTAAGTAATAATAACAAATAAATAGTTTGCACCTACTTTCTTTTTGTTTTTGTATCTTAACATTTGGATGTTATTATGAATTCATAATGGCACTGAGTACTATTATGATGGTCATAATGACATCCAAATGATAATGCTAAATACGTCATAATGGCACTGTCGTAGATTAAATATATAAGAGGACTCGTCTGCCAAAATGCAACGGGCTAGAGGGGGGGCCTTTTCCGAATGGATGCGGTGATATTGATTATTTTGCCAGCATCTCTATACGTAAATATAATTTTTTCAAGGTCAGTTTTCACCCACTTAATATTAGCGATTGCCTTGTCAGACGAAGAAATTTTGGACAAAGCTATCCATTCATAGAGCGGCCCTAGAAATGGCAATTTATTTAAGTAAACCAGTTAGTTCATTCGTTATCTTATTATTGACCACAGTTCGTTCATTCATGGAAGAGAGAAAAACAAATTCTGATTACATCACTTACGAACGATAGCATGTTAACTTAAATGATCATAAATAAAATACAGGGATTTAATTGGACGAATCTACCACGCGACACAGATTTACAGCTTCAGCTTACAGTGCAGTCATCTCAATCTCGGAGTTCTCGAACCTTTCGCGAACGAAAAACGTAGTTCACCAATTATTATTAAAAAAAAAAATTGGGTCTCGATGAGATTTGAGCCAACGATCCTCGGGTCCAAATTCTACCATCTCACCACTCAATCAAACGATCTTACTGAAAAGTAAGTGTAGTAAAACAAATTCAAATATGTAACAGAGAAGAAGGCGAGGCCAAACAGTTCAGATGTAACCTCGGAAAAAGACATTCTGAGCATACCACGGACATGTCAACTTTGGAATCTAGAGCCAATGACTGGTTTATAAGCAATGAATTGTAACTTAATCTCGATAAAACGCAGCGTATTATTTTTTCTACTAATAACTCTGTCACATGGGGTAATTCGGTAAAATTACTGGGAATCACACTAGATGATCGCTTAAACTGGTCTGCACATGTCAATAGTCTTACAAAACGACTAGCATCCTCCATCTTTGGTCTGCGCAGACTTAAAATACAGTTTCTACCGAATACGAATCTACCCTTTTAACTGTTTATTTTGCTCTGTTTCATTCTCATTTAACTTATGGTGTCTTACTATGGGGTAATTCGTCATCAGCCATGAAGGCTTTATTTAGACAACAAAAAAAAGCTGTTCGAGTGATTGGTAATGCTTGATACTTCGAGCACTGTCAGTCCATTTTTAAAAGATTTGTAATTTTGCCCCTCCCGTCTCTATATATATTCTATCAACTGCTCGAGATTCATAAGAACAGGAATAGTTTTTCCTTAAATTATAATTTTCATAATTATCCAACAAGAGGTTCTGACTTAATCAGACCTCATAAATTTAGCTCCAAGAAAGTTAGGGATAACTCTCTAAAAATCTTATTGCACTATGCACTGCCTGATAATGCAAAGGTGCTCAGTAATTCGATGTTCAAATAACTGATTAAAAACTCTCTTCACCGTCACTACTTTTATTCAGTTCGGGAGTATATGATCACAGCTGATAGATTATTCTAATAATGTACTTTTTATTATTGTAATTTGTTTGTTTACAAAAGTATATTGTATATATTTACCTTGTTTGTTAACTTGTTAGTTTTTATTAAAAAAAAAAGTACCTAACAAATTCTTAATGTACTTTGATCTAGGTATAAAGAAATATTTATATTTACTTTTACTCAACTTTTTACTTACTTACTACTCAATGACCTGCTACAATTGTATATTTTCTGTTACAAAAAGTAGTTATTATATATTATGTGTTTGTCTTTGTTAGGCAACTCAGCTCTTCTTCCACTGGCACCAATCGCATAACTGCCGCCAAGGTATTTTCCTATTATATGTAAAAAAAATCTTTAATATATTTTCTTTATTTAACTTTAACCCTCTTTAGCTACCCCATTTGCTCCGTCTAAGGAATTTCAACCTTTTAGCCAAGCTTAATAATAATTAATTGACATTTTATGGTTCATTATTTTTATTTACGTGCATCAGGAACTATTATCATGTTCTCGGTCACGCTTTCTCGCGTCCGTTGTCACCCACACTCGACCCGGTGTTGTCTCGCGTGTGCCTGACCAGGCACAATGCCGTCTGCGTCTCATGCATGAGGAAAACGTCTTCGTCTAGAACCATTACCATGCCCATGCCCATTAAAGGCCGCCCACGGTTCTAATAGCAGTTACTTGTATAACATGCATTAGAAATGTAAATTCAGCTACTTAGCTAGGGTTGCACCGGGAAGTTAAGAAATTCGGTTAACTGGTACCCGAGGTATTACGCCCTCTACGGACAAAACAGATAATAATTCAACAATAATTAATATTTTGAGCTAGCGGAAATGCACTTGGAAATATGAAGAACAAAAGATAACCTTCGTTTGTCAAAAATAAGATATGTCAAAAATAAGATAGACTGATTAGTCCGTACTGGCTGTATGCAAGTTACAATTTGGAAATACATTAACAGAAACAAAAAATAACGTAGGTCTGTTATTAATTAAAGGGTCCTGTCAATTTATATAAAGTTCATTTTGACAACCTTTGTTATTTCGAATAACTTTAATTTTACGCGTTAAGTAATTTGAAAACGAAAAAAAGTTATAGAACATATTCTAAAAATATGTCTCAATATTCAGCAAAAGAAGAAATACACACTGTCGCGTGTAACTGTGCTGCGCACACCTCCATATCTGTGCTCCGTATATTTTCAGTCAATTTATACGGTTTTTGACCCAATTAATTGTGTCAGGGAGTGCAAGTGATTCTATAGCGTGACTAGTGTCCGAATGGTGATTGTACCAGACTCACTTTGTTTCACATTTGGGAGGTATTTATGATTTCTAAATGGCCGTCATATGCGAAATTTGTAACAATTCGATAAATGCACGAAGGCCTGCTATTTTTTGCTCCACTTGCAAAAAACAATTTCATTCCCATTGTGTTTCAAATAAAGAGGATCTGTCGAGCGCATTGAATGAAATTAGAGGTCTGTCGTGGAGATGTCTTGATTGCGTTAATGTATCTATCACCGTTAACCAGGATGATATCAAGGGACTAATTGAGACTCAAGTACAAATGGCACTTTCCAACATGAAGAATGCATTTGAGTCGCTAGCCGGCGATTTTCTCAAGTCCGTTGAAACTAGAGTACAATCTATCCTTACTACACAACCGTCAAGGCCCAATATCGCCTTGCCTAAATCTAATTATGCCAGCGTTGTCCGTAATAAGGCCCAACCTGCGGTGATAATCAAGCCTAAATCTCAGCAGGACTGTTCCATTACTAAGGCGGACATGGTTCAAAATATATGCCCAGCTAAATTGAACATTCAGCTTGCTAAATTGAAGAATGTCAAGGATGGTGGCTTGCTGATGGGGTGCAGGAGTGTTGATGATAACAAGAAGCTGAGGGAAATTGTTCGACAAAAGATGTCGGATAAGTACGACGTTGCTGAGGTCCGTGGAATTAATCCCAGAATCCGAATTGTTGGAATAACCAAGAAATATAAGGACAATGAATTGCTTGATCTTATTATTAAGTGTAATCGTGGTATATTTACAGACTCTTCGACTATTTCATTAATTAATTTCTGTCCTACCAAGAAAAAACAAAATTTATATCAGGCTACCTTACAGGTAGATAAGTGTACTTTTGAGAGCGCTTTGGCTTTTGGTAACGTATTTGTGGAGTTTGACTGTTGCAGTGTATTTAATGCTATTGATGTCTCTCGGTGCTTTAACTGTAACGAATTTCATCATTCTTCCAAATACTGTAAAAATTCGGTTTCATGTCCTCTATGCGGAAAAAACCATAAAGTTCAGGACTGCAAGTCCAAATCTCTAAATTGTAGTAACTGCGTAAAACTTAACGGGTCTATTGATGCGGGACATGCCGCTTGGGATTTAAAAACGTGTACTGCGTATAAGCAAGCTTGTGATCGGCTCCGATCGGACGTACTGGCCGAGCCATAGCAATTACCGCCATGCTTCTCTGCGGCATCTCCAATATCCGTGGATTCTGACGGGCTGGGCAACGATGTCTTATTTGTTTACTATCAAAACGTACGAAGTATTAAAAATCGTACCGTTGATATTTATAATTCCTTAACTCATTTTGAATATGATATTGTAGCGATGACCGAAACTTGGCTTGATTCTACGGTGAACGATGCGGAGATATGCCCTACCCAATTTAATTTATTTCGATGTGACAGAGACTTTGCAGCTGCTGGACGTAGTCGTGGAGGTGGAGTATTGCTCGCGATTCAAGACCGATTCTTCTGTGAGCCAATTGATATTGGCCTGGCCAATGCAAATGTTTCTTTGCTTATTGACGCAGTGGGAGTTAAGATCACTTCTAACAGAAATAGTCTGTATATTTTGTTGTTTTATGTACCTCCGCGTTTAAGTGTTGAAGAATATGAAACCTTTTTTGAATACTTGTCGTCCTTAGATTATTTATGCAATGCCGATTCACTCATACTTGGTGATTTTAACGTATCAAATTATGCAAATTTTTATCTGAGGGGTGGACCTCAGGATAATTATGTCAATGTTTTAATTAATTTCCTAAATATCACAGGCTTAAATCAAAACAATTTCATTCTCAATAATGACGACAGATTGCTTGATCTGGTCATGTTTGGTAGACACTGCGAAGTTAAAAATTCTGAAGTCACTCTTACTAGAATTGATGAACATCATCCAGCGCTATCTATCTCATTTTCGTATAACACTAGCGTTAGTCTAAATAATTGTATTCCTAAGAAGCAAACGGGTCTCTATAATTTCCGAAAGGCGAATTTTCCAGATATGTATAACATGTTTCTTAATATTGACTGGACTTTTTTGGAGCAAAAGAACAATCCAGAAGATTGTTGTAAATTATTTTACGATAAGATTTATACTGTTTTTGAAGCATGTGTTCCCCGATTTGGCATGTCAAATCGTCGCAGTTACCCACCATGGTTCACTCCAAATATTAAACGTGATATTCGACTAAAAGCTATCTGTTGGCGTAAATATAAGCGAACTGGTGATCAATTAGACTATGAAATTTTCTCCGAATTAAGACGCCAGATAAAGTCTGACATACATGTTTCATATGGGGAATATATTCAGGGTATCGAAAATAATGTAACTCGTGATCCTAACAAATTTTGGGCTTTTGTTGGTTCCAAAAGGGGTTCGAACTTTATGGCCCGCGGAATGCATTTTGAGGATGCAACGTTTTCCAATTCTGAAGACACAGTCAACGCTTTTGCTGATTTCTTTAACCGTTCATATCTTGCACCCTCTAATTCGAGTACAACCCCGGAACCTCAAATATCGGATTTAGATGTTGATATTGTCAGTTTTGACGAGATTGAGGTTTTCAATGCAATCAGGCGGATCAAACCTAAGTTAACCACCGGGCCTGATAATATTCCTGCGTTTATTGTTAGGGATTGTGCGGGTGTTTTTGCACGTCCTTTGTCTTTAATCTTCAATAAATGTCTCAGTTTCTGTCAAATGCCAAGCATATGGAAATCTTCAAAGGTGTGCCCTGTCTACAAAAAAGGTGATAAATTGGACATCTCAAATTATCGACCTATATCAATTATATCGAATTTTTCTAAAATCTTTGAAGTGTTATTACATAATAATATTTTATAAAGTTAAAAACGCTATTGCTCCTGAACAACATGGATTTGTAAAAGGTCGTTCAACAACAACGAATCTAATGTGTATTACTCAATACTTGGCTGAAGGCATTGATCAACGCATGCAGACAGATGTTGTTTATACTGACTTTTCCAAGGCTTTCGATCAGCTAGATCACTCCATATTATTAAGCAAACTACAAACCTTTGGGTTTTCTAATAATTTACTGTCATTTTTCGACTCATATTTAAAAAATAGGAGGCAGTTTGTAGCTTATGGCGGGGTCAAATCTATCGAATATTTCGCAACATCTGGAGTTCCCCAAGGATCCATCCTTGGTCCTCTTCTTTTTACATTATTTATAAACGATATTGTCAATAGCCTTACTATTTGTTGTCTGCTATACGCAGATGATCTAAAAATTTTCTGTTTAATATCAAGTTTAATGGACTGTTTAAAGCTACAGCGTAATCTGGATTTGTTGTATGATTGGTGCACTAGAAACAGATTGAATTTAAATATTGCTAAATGTAATGTTATGACATATACAAACAAAAACACCACTTTTGATTTCAATTATAACATAAATGGTAAGATTCTGGATAGACCTACTGTGTTTAAAGATCTAGGAGTTATTTTCGATAGAGAACTATCCTTTCTTCCTCATATTGATCACGTCGTATCCACCGCCTATAAAATACTTGGTTTCATCCTTAGAACTACTAAAGATTTTAGGTCAGTTGATCCGTTAGTAACTTTGTATCGTTCTCTTGTTGTATCTAAATTGGAATACTCTTCAATCATTTGGTCTCCGTTTTATAAAGTTCACATTGACAATATTGAGAGCGTTCAGAGACGTTTTTTGAAAGCTTTGTGGTATAGATCTGATGGAGTTTATCCCGACAGAGGTTTTCCTCATGACCAGCTGCTGCAAAGATTCTCGTTTGTTAGATTACATGATAGACGCACATGTTCTACGCAGTTATTTTTACATAAACTGCTCAATAACAATATTATTTGTGAAGAGCTGCTGCACAAACTGAACTTTAGAATTCCTTCTCTAAATGCCCGTAACTTATATACCTTCTACTTACCACCTTCACGAACCAATGTCTTCAAATATTCTCCCATCAATAGGATGTGTACATGTTACAATGACAATGTCCATGCCTATGATGTCTTTAATTGTAGCTTAAGCGCTGTCAAAAGACATTTTTATCACTAGTACCTATACTACGTATGTAATTAATTACTTTTTTTAAAATTATTTCTTGTTGTAGGGTACCTATTATTATTACCGTATTGTTAGTTTCATAAATTTAAATATTGCTAATCTTTATGTTAATTGTTAAATAATTTGTTTTATTTTTACTTAATTACATTCTGTTTTCTACCTGTTTTGTAACTGGGAAACTGTAAAACAGTGTATGAAATAAATAAATAAAATAAATAAATAAATTTTGCAAGAAAATTTAATTTCTGAGAGAATTAAAAAAATATACGATTTAATCAACGACATAAATCGAATCAAAAATTACGTCATAAGCTGTGACGTGTATCCAGCCAATAATTGTACGGGCTTTCAGTGACGGCTCGCGGTCTTAAAAAATTGTAAAGAGCTAGGTATAGTGCTTGACTAAAAACCCGTGTAACAAAACGTCTCTCTTATCCTCACCTGTCCAACGACTGAAATTTCCAACAAATAACAAACTATGCCATTAATTGGGTTCATTTTTAAAACACACAACTAAGTAGGTATGTACCCTACTGAATTAACTGAAAAATAAAAACAAAACTTTTTAATCACACAGTAAATCACGTAAACACGATATCTATAACCGTAAGTTTCGCGAAGCCTCAAAATAAATACCCTAAGGTTAGGCGAACCAATGCTAAAACAATGGTGCATACGACTGATCTATTTTTAAATTGCCTTTCATCATAATGAAAATTGTTACATGTTGTTTGCGTAACTGGTGTCACGTAACCATAGTAATGTGGATATCAAAACCGTGTTGGGCGTTGGGTCTTCACTTGCTTTGCAACACGGCAGGCTGGTGCGCGCCAAAATTCATGAGTGTTTATAATTATTGTCCATCAGAGTTAACCGTGGCTCTATTATGCATAGCTACATTCAAATTAAATTAATATTATTAATTCGAATATACTTATTTTTTAAAGGCTAAAATGGTAGCTGTATTGGTACATTAATATTTAATATTGTCGAAAAACTTTCCTTCTTATTCTTTTTTTGGTCATTCACCTACTTCACCTGACGAGCCACCACTGCGGGCTTTATCAAATTTATACTAGTTTATTTAAATTTTACTGGAGATATTTTGTGACATTCTGTTCCTATTTTTGAAATATAGTCAAATGTTTTGAATTGAAACTTTCAACTAATAAATTTCGATATTATGGCTAAGTTCATGAAGCTACGTTTTGTAGAAGCTTTAAAATAACGAACACAAAATATTAGCTTCGCGTTTTAAATATATAGGTACATAAATAATAAAAATATATACAGGTATATATAATTAATAATAAATAGCGTGTCCCTATCGTCGATATTTCTTGTTTTATTGTTATCTGCACTGATCTTAGATAATATGTAAGTACCTATTTATAATTCTATAATTAATATGCCAATAATGCAATTTGTTAAACTATCAATTGACTAAATTTATTAATTTCAGTGGCGTTACCCAATAAACAATTTTGGTTGTATAATATTTATCGTAAATACTATTTCGCCTACTCTAAATAACCAATAGTTATATATTTAGTAAGAAACCTTTCCGTTTATTTTTTAAACCCCTTAAAGAGCTTGCGAAAACCATTGTTTAGTAACGTTATATAAATTTAAGTTATATAACTTGAAGTAACAGAAAGGTTGTGTTAATCACTATAAAGGGTGATTCTTAAGTTGATACTTCTTTTTCAGCTGTGTATAGAAGGCATTAAAATAAGCAACTTTTTCAAATACCTTTTTCAAAAAACTCAAAAATAGGCGAGATAAAGAAGTAAAAAATCTAAGTGCGTTCCTGGCATCAAAACATACCCCGCTATAGTTTCTGTTATTTTTCTTATCTCCTATTAGTATTAGTCATACGGGTAGTGTTGAACAATCCGGTGCGGTGTGTTTTTCTGAAGCAAGTTAATTTTAAATTATTGATACGTGAAAATTGTAAAATTTGAAAATAATAAATTAATAGATAAGGTGGTAATTTACTGTGAGTGTGGCAAAGCGCTTCGAGATTATACGCATAACGCTTTCCCTTGCGGGCTCATCCAACACCCAGAAGTTTTCTTCATGTTATTCAACGGGCAAGTTAGGCAGAACCGTATTTGATTCGTAGTGTAATAAATGAATGTAAGTACTTTGTTTTTGAGTTTTTTGAAAAAATGTATTTGAAAATAGTGTTTATTTTAATGCCATCTATACGCAGCTAAAAAAGAAGTATTAGCTTAGGAATCACCCTGTATAACATCTTAAATAACCGCGTATATGTGTCACTTGTCAGTAAAGGAGTTTATTTCTTTCTTTAAGATGCATTTTATATATTATTACGGTCCTATTCTGTTTCCACCAGTAAATTAGTCCTAAATTAAAAAATAAAATAGAGAGCAGAAGTTAGAAAATGATTTATTCTTTAGGTATTTGTACGAATCAAAATTGAGGTGGCAACAGTTTTTTACTGCAAAAATAGACCGAGTACTTCTAAAAAATGCAGGGGCTCCTCAAATATCCAATAATAATCAATTTCAGATATCTAGATTCCAGAAAGGAAAATATAAAGATTTTTATTTTAGGACGATTTATAACAAATATTATTAGTATTATATTATACGTATTTTGCATTGATAATTGTTAAATTTTCTATTTTTACAAAAACCGTTCCAAATAAGATAAATTTAGGTAAACAATCATGGCGGAATCAATGTAGTAGCGTCGGAAAGCCTAATGTCACCCATGGTGACCTTATATGACGAATAGTAACAGTATATAACATTTAGATATTATGCAACCTTCGTTATATCTACTAATCGTCGTTTAGGAGTTTAATGGCATAGAATTTATTATTTTAGTACAATTTTTTGCAATTTCCCAGTGAACTGAAGTGAGTTGCTTATTCATTATGAAATACTAGAAAAAAACTGTTTTGTTTTAATTCACATTTATATTTCAATTAAGTTTAGTCGATTTATTTTAATAAAATGTTTTAACTTCAAAGGAGAATAATAAATACTTCAAATGAGAATAAAACATTCGCATTAAGTAATAAATTCTTTAAACAAGATTTTAATCTGATATTTGTTATTCTTGATGGAAAACGCATTGCCCCAGTCAAGTGTCAACTCTTCTTCTCGAGACGTTAGACGGATCAGTGGCTGCCATCCCCCCGAGCATAGGTGCCCGGGTCTAAAAGTCTAATTGCAACCTAATTTTTCGTCTCACGGTTGGACTCTTAATTTAAATTTTTAAATATTGTATTCTTGGCTTACATTACAAAGGTCTTGTAGGAAACGTTTAGTTATTAAACTTTTCCTTCTAAAAGTCCTGTTTTATATAGACATTAAAGTTTCGGACGCTTATTGTTTTAGTTATTGATTTATGATGCAATTTTAAAGGAAAACGAGAAAAAATAATAATATTTTATAGTATTTTTTTATTATGTTCGGTTTTCCCTTTTTTAGAGCTATTTTAAATCAACAAAAATATAACCCAATGCAATAAAATATTTTTACAACAAAAACAATTAGGTATTTATTTTTAAAGAGAAAAATTTAATTACAAATTTTAATTGAAACATTTTTTATGGAAGAAGTGTAATTTATAATATAAACTATAGTGAGCGAAGAAACGAGAATGCTTTATTATGAATATACAAAACGGCACTCAGGAAGGAGAATTTTAAAACCTAAGCATTTGCACCAAAATTTGCTGTTAGATCTCCGCTCCTAAAATACATGATTTCTGAAAAAATAATCAATTTTGACGTGGTGAGCGATATTTACTTTGTTTTTAATCACGAAATACCGAGCCCGAAAAACGCCGGTTAAAGTCATACATACTATGTCTTATGTTAAAATTTTGGATTGACACCAATATTCATATTTTTCACAAATATAAAAAATGTTTTTTTTTAATAAAGAGAAAGCTATAGGAATATAAGAAAAAAAAACATTTACAAAAACCAATGTAATCCAACCATGCAGAGGGGGAGAGGTAATAATTTAATTGTCGAAATTTGATAGTAGCGTGGCTTTTCCGCCTTCTTCACTAGGTGAAATATCATGAAATACATGTCCCTTTCTCCAGAAAAAAAATGTCCTACTTACGCCCAGAGAGCATATTTTCTGGATACGCCACTGAGACGGATTATGCTTTCCTGCATTCGACACAATTTATAAGTGTGGAATCATCGATATCTGTATAGTTACGCCACTGATCAATTTGATGTATTATTAATGACCGACACTTTACATGCATACTCTTATCTCGCAAACATCTACATCTATCAAATTAGTCGGGTGTTAACGGGAAAATAAAAAAAACTTAATTAAGGATATAAATAATTATGTGTCTGCACAAAATAACTTGCGTCAATTAATAATATGTTTTATAAACAACATGACAATTTTAGAAAGTGCCATGCGAAAGTGACCACTGCAAAAACATATATTTATTAACTTATTAAATTTATTTAATAATAAATTTATCTGGAGTGCGTGTGAGAGTGTAATAAATAAGAAATCTTTTTATGTACTGTCCTATATGGTATCTTACTTATTATAAGTATGTGTACTACTAGGAACTTGTTTATATAGATCATACCATATTAAATATTGATAGATCATACGACCATATTATTATAGTCCATATAAATTTTTATTATCTTGCTTTGTGCTCCTGGCTGGTTTCAGAACAATTCTCAAAATCACTTTTAATGAGTGGCGGCTCGCGGTCTTAAAAAATGGTGAAGAGCTAGGTATAGTGCGGGTACTTAAACAAACATTGACTAAAAACCAGTGTAACAAAACGTCTCTCTATTCCTCATCTGTCCAACGACTGAATGCAGTGGGGGGGGGGGGGGGGGAAATAATACTGGTGTCAATGACACCTAATCAGGTCCTAAATTCTTCTTTGAGGTAAAATAATTTGATTTGAGTGAAAAAACATGATCTAATGGATTGATCAGGCTATCGTTTGCTCTATTTACTTATAGCGTGAGACTAATATTTTGTTTTTCACCGCGATTGGTTGCTACAATCCCCCCCCCCACACACACTCTCCCCTACAGTTTAATTTTTTATGATTCAACTTAGAAATTTTGTTATAATATCAAAAAAAGTTATTTACAAAAACAATGCTCCAAACCCTAGTAAGGATTTCTACTGTGATGGTCCTATTTTCATCGTTTCTTTACGATTTTTTTATGGGGATAATAAGACAAATGCAGAAAAACAAGTTTTTATTAAAAATAAGATGTACCAAAAAAAAATTTTCAACCCCCAAAAAATGAAAAACTTGAGGGTGCTACAGGGTGCTGAAGTTACCCCCTCAAAAAAAACCTAACATTTTCTGTAATATCTGTAATAGTAAATACTTGATTATAGAAGGGGCTATAACCACTTGTATTCTGAGCATTTTAAGACCAAAATCATTAAATTCTGATAATTTAAACATACCGAAGTACTTTCCACCAGATGAATGATAGGTCGACGCCTCCTTCATAGAGAAATCTCAACCTATTTAAATATAATGCGGCCATTTGTTCTCGTCTCGCGAAAACGATACGAGATCGAGAAAAATGCGAAACGACAGTGAATCACTAATTGTATGTCATCCCATTTTAAAATCTTACTGGTCCATACCAGCTTCCAGTAAACAATCATGTAGGTACAAAATACTGACCCTCTGACCGAGACGACGACCCGACCCCGAAATTTCTTTCACCTGTCAAGTTCACGTGGTGCATTATTATTTATCTTTAACCGAAATACTTCACTAGAAGTACCCAATTCTCGTTATGTGCTCGTTCTCTTTTGTCAAAACTTGCCTCTTTTTCACGTGCAGGATCCATTACAAACAAGCGAAGCCATTGTACGTGGCCATTTTTACATACAATGGCGAAATGGCACAGGCCATAAATCTGCGGATTCTTCCAACGCAACAAGACAAGCAAAAGTACAGTTTAACGTTGTGCTCTGCTGAAAAATGCTAATGAAATTGTATTTGGAAAGTTGAATCTTTCAGAAGCATAATGGGATATTTTTCATTGTGTCTCGATGACGATGACCTGTAAAGAACGGCGATAAGCTTTTTGGCGCAAACTAATGTCTGATTAGAGGAGATAAGAGGTACCTAGGTGAGCAAGCGTTATACATTGCAATTGGATTAATTAATAATTATAAATATACAGGGTGCGTCAAACTCAGTGGCCTATTAGAAATATTTAGAAAACGACAAAAGATATGTTTTTGAAAATTTGAGTGTGTTTATAAGAGCTAGTGTTCTAGCGTTTAAAAATATTTTGAAAGGAGCGGTGTTGCCAGATCATCTTGAAACTCCTAGCAACTTTGGAATTTTAAATGAGACACCCTGTATATTATTTTACTTTTTGTTTCTGCTTAATAACACAAACATTTTTTGTATATAATAATCTATGCCTATCTCTTATAGTTTTTGAGATATTAATTAATTAGTCATTTTTTGGGGCCAAAACATGCTAACCAGAAAATCAAATATTTTTGTGATTAAGGCACCTGGAAAGTTAAAATTTTTACAGACGGTTCTTATAGCATGGCCATTTAGGAATTTTGATGATATATGAAAAAATTTTTACACAGAGCGTCACAAAAAAACGTAATCTTCGTAATATAAATAAATGCAAAATTCTCAACTTTTTTAAATGGAACATCTGTATTTTATTTTCTTAACAAAATCTAGTTTATATTTCCTACCAATAAGTATAACATGTTCCTATACCTATCTCTAACCAATTCGAACTTACAAGGGGTTTAAAAAAAATTAATAACTTAATAAAAAGGTTTAAACGCATTTAATAGTAGGCTTTGGCAGAATTTGTTCGGAAACAAATGAAAAAGAAAAAATGTCAACTTAATTGGTTTTGTCTATAATCTGTGTTTTTAAATTATTGACTAAAATGGCCAATATTTCTTATTCAAACGCAGAAATTTTGAATTTACTTTTTATACATGGAGAGTGTAATAAAATTGTATTAAGAACATGTAGACGATTTAATGAAATGTATCCCAATTCATCTCCAATGACAGCAAAAAAGTTTAGAAAAATAGAACGAAATATGTTGCAGTATAATAATTTGAATGTGTGACGTATAAATCCATAGAACGAATAATTTTTTAAATATAAGATAATATAGGAAATTAAGTTGACATCTCGGTTGACATTTTTTCTCTTTCATTTGTTTCCGAACAAATTCTGCCAAAGCCTACTATTAAATATGTTTAAACCTTTTTATTAAGTTATTAATTTTTTTAAACCCCTTGTAAGTTCGAATTGGTTAGAGATAGGTATAGGAACATGTTATACTTATTGGTACGAAATATAAACTAGATTTTGTTAAGAAAATAAAATACAGGGTGTTCCATTTAAAAAAGTTGAGAATTTTGCATTTATTTATATTACGAAGATTACGTTTTTTTGTGGCGCTCTGTGTAAAAATATTTTCATATATCATCACAATTCCTAAATGGCCATGCTATAAGAACCGTCTGTAAAAATTTTAACTTTCTAGGTGCCTTAATCACAAAAATATTTGATTTTCTGGTTAGCATGTTTTGGCCTAAAAAAATGACTAATTAATTAATATCTCAAAAACTATAAGAGATAGGCATAGATTATTATATACAAAAAATGTTTGCGTTATTAAGCAGAAACAAAAAGTAAAATAATATACAGGGTGTCTCATTTTAAATTCCAAAGTTGCTAAGAGTTTCAAGATGATCTGGCAACACCGCCCCTTTCAAAATATTTTTAAACGCTAGAACACTAGCTCTTATGAACACACTCAAATTTTCAAAAACATATCTTTTGTCGTTTTCTAAATATTTTTAATAGGCCACTGAGTTTGGCGCACCCTGTATACAGAGTAACTCTCTCATTTAAAAAAAAATTAATCATTGTATTCGGACAAAAAAATTCTACTAGTTTGCTTTTTATGTGACACAAATTATTTAATATATAGCAATATGTCCTTAGGCTTTTGATAATTAGGTAATTACAACACAGTGTAGTATTTGAAGTGGTAAAGGACACCTCCCAAAGCTTATGGGAAATGGCTTGCGGCAAATTTTTAGTATTTTGGGGGTCTTGACGTCCTGATTAAAAGTGTCTATGGCCGTAATCCAATTCTATGACTAGTTCTTAGGTTGCCCACCCCCTCCCAATTTTTTCCGTAATTTTAAATAAATATCATTTTTCGATTTTGTGTGAAGTCAACTTTTAAATGGAAACTCCCCATTGTTATTCGATGCTTAAATTCTATGGAAAATTCTCTTTTCAATAAATATCACACTTTATGTTTTGTTTTTTAAAATGTACATAACTGTGATAAAACAAGGTAAGTGGTAAAGACTAGGCCATGGAAACGTTGAAATGATTCATATCTACCTGCTTTTTAATAGAAAATTGACTTGTTTGTATTGTATTTGTTTAAAAAGAACCGGAATTTCTTCGGAATACTTGTAACTTGTGATACACTATTAGAAGGAAAATAAAATTAACAATAATATGTATCGGTTAAGTAAACAGCAATGCTGCTCTTCGCCGAGTTGAAAAATAAAGACGTTTCTATTTATAATAACACAAAAATGGGTTGCCATATAAAAAAAAAATGGAGAAATTCCGCTTTGTTTTTTTTAGCAAACAGGTGGTAAATCAAATAGCCCTAATAAATATATTTTTCTCAAACAAGTCAGTTTTATACCATTAAGTAGGTTAAAATTAGCCATTTTAACGTTTCCTTGGCCTACTCTTTACTACTTACCTTGTTTTATTAAAACTATGGACATTTTAGAAAACAAAAGAATATTGATCTAGGAGGCCGTTTTTAAAACAAATGATAAAGTGTGTTATGTCATTGAAAAGAGAATTTTCAACAGTAATATACCGATAGAGGAGGCGTCTTATCGGTAATACCGCTGTTTTTTACAAGAAATCGATTTTCTGATAATTTTCACGAAATATAATTTTTACTTATAATCTGATAAGATCCCGAGAGCTTTAGCTCGAGGGTCTTATCTTTGATTATAAGTAAAAATTATATTGAGTGAAAATTTTCTTAGAAAATCTAGTTTCGAGAACAACGGTATGAAGATAAGACGCCGCTTCTAGAGGTATATTTTATTGGATAATTTACTGAACCCGAAATAAAAGCCGTTTGTGATAAAGGAAAATATGCAAACACATCATTATGATTTACTTTTAAGTTTATAAACGTGCCACAACTAACAATTTTAATTAAAAATCCAAGACTAAATCAGACGCGTGGAACGTCAAAAATCAAATTCGCTAATTTTCATCACGGATGCCATGAAAACGAAAAAATTTCTTAAGCTTACGTCAAAGCAAAGCACACTGGGTTTAATCTTGCATACGTTTTGTCATAAAACATTTCTTTAAAAATGTCAAAAATAAGTTACGTTTATGCCCTAAAATCACCTCAAATAGTGTTGTGTGTCACTTTTATTTTGTAGGGGTTATAATATTTATTTATTAAACTTGATTTCTTAAAATAAATTACTGTTTGTTTGACAAAAAGCTACTGTGGTCTTACCGAGCAAGTCGTAGGTCTTATCGGGTAAGACCACGTTACCAAGGTGGTTGCTATGAAAATTTGCGTTCTGATTGGTTCTATATATGTGAGGTAAATTATCTATAGAATTTAAACGTAGAATAAAAATAAGGTATTTCCATTTAAAAGTTTACTTCACTTCCGGTTTAACCGGTATCGAAGGATTGAATTGGTCGAAAAATGTCAATTTACACACTTATAACCGTCTCATATTTTTAAATCTTTACTGCCAAAATTTTGGAAAAAATTGTGTCACCCAGTATATTTCGTACTTTTCAAAACGTTTTTTAATGTATACGCTAACAACAGGGTTTCCATTTAATGAACCCCCAATGAAAATACAACAAACTAATGTTTATAATATAACTTGCTTCTAAAAAAAGCTATTTACACATGGTACACGTTTTTCACGTTCGCTCTGAATCTATAAAAATAGAGCGTTTACGCACACGTCTTACGTTACAAATTAAAAGAATTATACCTACTATTACTACAAAATTAATCGTAAATTGTAAACCATACAAATGTTTATAATAAAAAAGCGAATTGTTTACAATAACCTAAGAAAATATTTAGTCTCACCTTGAGCTTTAATAGCGAAGAAAATTAATTGTGTTGTTATACACCAACCAAATTAGGCAATTAGGTAGTTATTAACATTGTTAATATGAATTCTGATTACATTTTGAGTATATGAAAGGTGGTGTAGGATGAAAAATGTAAATCGTGTAGGGGATAGCGAGGCGGTTATGAACAGGGTCAGTTGTGAGTAGCTGGAGTATTTATTCAAAAAAAAATGTTGAGTCTTTGCTTAGAGCCCTCCACGAGGCGGAATTTCCTGACCCGACCCGGGATTTTGCAATGCGGCCCGTCAACCAAAACCGAATAGCCCGCCAGGCCCGACATACCCGGCGGGCTAGGAAGGCTCGAAAAAAACTATTAGGGCTTGAAAATGATTTTACTAGTTTTTCTTTCAAAAAGAAGCACATAAGCAAACCAAGGCTGATCCGAAAGACTGGCTGACTACAAAAGTCCGGCAGGCCCGTCAGACCCGGAAAAAATCGTACGACCCGAAAACCCGAACCTTTATTGAGCCCGAGAGTCGGGTCGGGCCGCGTTAATCCCCGAGATAAAAACCCGGCCGGTCCAGGCCTGTATCTCTGCTACCGCCTATTTACAAATATACAGGGTGCTACAAATTCGTGTGCGTACAAGGGGATCTCAAAAACGGTAAGAGATACGAAGATGGCTAAATTGAAAAGTTGCGTATTTGGGGGCTTAAAATAATTTGGGGATAGCAAATTTTAAACATTCCTAATACCTTCGGAGATATCCGAGAAAAACCGAAATTTTTAGTTTTGGTTTTTAATTTTTTGCGTCTTCATTTTTGACTTGAAAAAAAAAACAAAAACACTTTCTCCTAGCCGTTCTTTATGTTCTACAAGATGGCGTTATTAGGTTTTAAATTGGACGTAAGTAATTATTATTACACACCATCTGATATGAAATTTGGTCTAATAAAAGCAGAAATTATGTTTTTGCTTTCTATGGCATGCAGACTTGTATTATTGACAAAACTTCTAATGGCATCAACAGGCCTAGAAATCATCCGGTATTTAAACCCATAAATACTGATAGGAAAACGCTTGAAACATGTGCTTCTTAAGGTCACCTGTACTTATTTTGATAAACTATTCCCTGTTATTGGTAATCATATAATGTGTTCATTGTTCATGTATTTTATTTGTTCTAAACCGCTCAACTCTCTCCTATCCATCAATTCGATATATACGGTTGCCAGGTGATGCTGGTTACACAATCATTTTTTTCTTTAATAATAATAACAACAATAATAATCTGGTGTTGCTTCTTACGTTTCGTATTCAATTTTGAAAGATTCCTGTGTTCTGTATTGAAGAACAAAAGGGTACATGACAGCAAGAAATAATTATCTTGTATTTCCGGTCATCATGTGTAAGGCTAGATAATTTAAAATTGTATGTTTTCTAGGCCCAAATAATGAGTGCCCAAAAATTTAAACGAACACAGGAAAAAATTACCACGAGAAAATGCTAAAAAATAGTAGTTTGTATAAAATAAGATTGCCTGGATATAATTTTTTATATCGCAAGAAAAATTGGAGAAATGGAGTGCTCAAACTTCCGGGCGCGATATGGACAATCCACTCGAGTTGTACAGTCTATTTTTCTAAGACAACGAATAGAAAAAATGTCTACCTAGCTATGATAGAAACAACTAATAAATCTAATATACAATTCAAACTTAAAATACACGTTTATTCGGAGGAATAAAAAACTGTTATAAACCGCTTACAGTCCTTTATAGAGTACACATTTTTTGTACAGCTATTTTTTGTTCTACAAAAGCCACGAAACGATGTTACAAACTATACTTTTTACTAAAACTTATAGAAGCTAATATACCACTGTATATTTATGTAACAAGGGCGTTAAGTAGGTAGACTATAATGCCTGGAAAGCGAAAGCAACTAGCCAAGGAGTATAAAAATTTTCTACAATGGAAAGTAAAAAACCAAATCACAAAAAAAAAATATTATGTAAAAAAATTGTTAAATATATAAATACAAATTTGGTCAATATTTTCTTTAATAATAATTACCGGGCATTATAAAAATCACCGGGCATTATGAACTTTATCGCCCGCTAGTATTTCCTATGATATTATGATGATGTTTATAGCAACCGTTTCTAAGGTATTATAAGTAAATAAATGATGGATGAAAAAAAATAATAATTTAAGCCCGATATAGATAGGTTTATGTCCGCAATTTCAAATGGACCAGCGCGGCGGGCGGATCAGCAGAACGGATGTTAAGATTCGAATCAACATTCCCACTGGCATGCGAAGCATTTGATCTGGTTCCTCACTCTACCACCTAAAAAAAATATTTTGTGTTTCTCTAGGACAATAAGTCACCCAATTAAATTTAAAAAGCCATGTTTATATAATACCCTGTATATTTTTTATCTTCACCTCCATTGTAGAGCTTTATAATTTACTTTTAAGAGCAAACAGTAGTCGATAAGTCATCACGAGCATATCCAACACATATTTCTATTTTTATGTTCTGCATAGCGGATGATAAAATTTGAATCTATATAATTGAAACTTTAAAATAAATTTTTAAAAAAATTTTGGAAAGAAAATAAGGTATCATCCGCCAAACTAGAAGTTCTTGTGAACCCCTGAAATTTTTGTATTTTCAATTAGACAAGCCAGAAACGATGCCAAGTTTCACGCTGGTATGGAAGGCACTTTAGGCAACAAATTTAAATACCAAATAGCGCAACACTACTTTGAGTTTGAGTATTCATTTTTTTCAGTGTACTTATAACCATAATATATAATATATATGTATTTAAGGTACGCCTTTCTCTATTTTTTCTGTTCATTTCATCTTCTACATATATTTTACCCGAGGGTAACGGTAAATTTTGGACTCGAGATAAATAATGAGCAAAGTCCATCTGTCTGGCCCAGCAATGGCATAAAAATATTGGAACCGTTAAATTTTGCATGCGTATAGTATATCCGTAAAATGCTGTAAAATTTGTCAATTCCTGTATAACGGAACATGCATAGGTTGCAATCATTCACAAAATATACAGGGTGATTCTTCTGAAGTTGATACTTCTTTTTTAGCTGTGTATAGAAGGCATTAAAATAAACAATATTTTCAAGAACCTTTTGTCAAAAAACTTAAAAATAGCCGAGTTATAGAAGTAAAAATCTAAGTGCGGGCCTGGTAATCAAAACGTAGCCCTTTACTTTATATTGTTTTTCTCCGTTTTTTGTATGTGAGGCATGCATTTTACGGATCGGTTGACAGTTATTTATTTTGGCAATTCGCGGCGCGATGTAGTTTTCTGAGGCAATTAATTTTAATAAATTGGTGAAAATGGTAAAATTTGAAAACAATGAACTAATAAAAGTGCGGATGTTTCTTCTCTACACCCAGAAATTTTCCTAATATTATTCAACTGGCAAGTTAGGTAGAACCGTATTTGATTTGTAGTGTAATAAATGAATGTAAGTACTTTATATTTGGGTTTTTTGAAAAAAGGTATTTGAAAATGTTGTTTATTTTAATGCCTTCTATACACAGCTAAAAAAGGAGTATCAACTTAGGAATCACCCTGTACAATTATATGAGGTATCATTACATTAGTCATCAAGTCCATAATATCTGATGATTGATGGACGAGTTACGAGTATTATTTAAAAAAGAGAAATCGTCAAAAAACGTAATCAGAAACTTAACTGCTAATCTCGTTAAGACCATCCGACCTATTTTTCTAAATTCTTTGCCAAGATTAGTAGCTCCATGCGAAATGCAATTATATATTAAATTAGACCAAAAACTAATGCGCTAATAGGAAATTGCGTTTTCGCGATCAAGGGAGTTGCAACTGGTTTATGGCAGTCCGATGAGTCCAAACAAGGACGAAACGGCTGTCATTGTCTAACCAGGTCCTAGGGAGTCAGTCCATTATATAAACGAATTTCACGAGAATTAAGTGGCGCGGCGTCAGTGGAGATTTTGAAGGTAATATCGGGGTATAGTTTGTAAGTTTAATGAAAAATAAGAAATTAACATGAGTAGCCGTAACATTTCTATTAATATGTTCGCCATGGCGGATGATATAAGTTGAACCTCTAAAATTGAAACATTAAAATACAGTTAACATTTTTTTTTTCAAAAAAAAATAGGTATCGTCTACCAAACTAAAAGTTCTTCTGAACCCCGTAGCAGTGGCGTAGCCAGAAAATATGCTCGGGGGGGGGGGGGGGGGGGCAGTGGCCGTAAGTAGGATTTTTTATTCTGAAGAGAGGGTAGTCGGGACTATTTTCGGGGCCACGCCCAAAGTTCGTTTAAAATTCACCTAAGTACTATCAAATTTCGAAAATTAAATTATTACCTCTCCCCCTCTGCATGGTTGGATTAAATTTGTGTTTGTAATTTTTTTTACTTTTTTTTGATATTCCTAGCTGGCTCTTTATTAAAAAAAAATTTTTTTTTATATTTGTGAAAAATGGGAATATTGGTGTCAATCCAATATTTTAACATAAGACGTATGTATGACTCAAACCCGCGTTTTTCGGGTCGGTTTTTCATGATTAAAGTAAATATCGCTTACCACGCCAAAATTGATGATTTTTCATAAATTATATATTTTAGGAGCGTAGATCTAAAGGCGGTTTTTGGTGTAAATGCTTAGGTTTTGAAATACTCCTTCTTAAGTGCCGTTTTGTATATTCATAATAAAGCATTCTCGTTTCTTCCCGCACTATTTTTTTTTTATTATAAATTATCGCACTTCGTCCATAAAAAATTTTTTAATTCAAATGTTTACTATAATTTTTTTCTTCAAAAATAAATACCTAATTGTTTTTTGTTTTTGTTGTAAAAATATTTTATTGCATTTGGTTATATTTTTGTTGATATAAAATAGCTCTAAAAAAGGGAAAACGAAACAAACAATTATATAACAGAAAAATACTATAAAATAATATTATTTTTACTCGTTGTCCTATAAAATTGCATCATAAATCAATAACTAAAACGATATGCGTCTGAAACATAATCTCTATATAAAACAGGACTTTTAGAAGGAAATGTTTATTAAAAATTGTAATTATAGGAGTCCAAGCGTAAGACAAAAACTTAGGTTACAAATAGATTTTTAGACCCGAGCTCCTAGGCTCGGGGGGAGCTGCAGCCCGGCAGCCCCCCCCCCTAAATACGCCACTGCCCCTTAGTAAAATTTTACAACATATTAACATAACACTAAAGACACCCCACGTACCTTAACAATTTTGTATTATATTAATATTTAAAAACTAAAATGATTTAAGCAAACTTTTACTAAATATAATATGTCCTAATTCGCAGAAGAAAGTTAACGCGAATATTGCAGCTATATATTTAAATGTGTTTTACCTAAATGGATAGAACACCCAGGATACTAATTTAAAAACATGACAAATGAAATTAGGTACTACAAAATATTTAAACGAGTTATTCTCCGAGAAGGAAAGCAGACTCTTTATATAATGGACCTTTTTAATATAATCGAATTAATTATATTCAGCACTCTAAATTAGGACTTATTGGAAATCTTCCTGAACTATCGCAAAGTTTTTCTCGAAACAGTTAAAAAGACGCCGTAAAAGCAGAAAGTTGGAAAACATAAGATAAGAAGATATTTACGGCATATTAATCGCACATTTTTTTTATTTGAGAGTCATGCGACCGATTAAAATGGTAGTACTTTTGTTTGGATGCCTTAATAAGAAAAAAAAAAACATATTAGAACCAGGACACGAGATATCAGCCAAGTAGGAGCGTGTGTGTTAAAGAGGCGTCCACGGCTGCAGATTGCTTGGATTTGTTGTGTTGTAGGTATAGTATTTACAGTGGTTCTTTAATCGTGTGTCATTATTCAACGATTAGGCGACAGCGTGATTTACAACGCCCAATACATATTTATTAATTATAATAATATAGAAAATTTAGTTATTCGTAGAAATCAGGGTGAGGCAAATATCATGATATTTATATAAATATCAAATATCGAATATACATCCGATATATTATATCAAATAATTTGTTTCAGCCAAAACAGATAAAATCATACTTATAGTAGAGCCAAGTAAAATCAAGGAAGTAGATATTTGAGTAAATATTTTTGTTAAAACATAAATATTATTTCTAAACAGAACAAGCATAAAAGCTAACAAAATAATAATAACAGATATTCACCTAGACAACATATATTTACCTAGGGTGAATGCGTACAACAAAAAAAATCCCGAAAAAAAATAATATAAATAACCATCTTAAATCAGCCTTATCAAAGGTAAGTTATCGTCAGAATCGATGGAACGTCCCGGTAATTCTTCTGCTACAGTTCCTGCCCAAATCCAATCAATATTTTCTTTTTTATTTGTTTCTATTTGATTAGAGTATTTAATAAAAACCTTGTTTTTCCAGATTTTTCATTTCCAAGCCTATTGCGTAGTTTCGATTGCACGAGTCCAAATGATGAAAAGGTTCTCTCAATGGACGCGGTAGACGCAACTGCAGTCAGAAATTGTTCACATAAAGCCAGGAAGTCTTTTTTATTTGGCCAATCCTCATCCTCAATAACAATTCCTTTCCACCACACCACCAGATCCAAATACATATTTGGGGAATGGTGTTGATTCAACTAATAGGGCCATTACAAATGGAACGAAGTCTGCATTAATTTTACTTAAATAAGCATATGCTTGTTCTCTTTGATAGTTACTCAAACGTTTTCCAAAAAATCGATGGTCAAGCATATTAGCTAAGTAATGTGGAGCATCTAAAGCCATGTCCCCCCTTCGATAAAAATGCTTTTTAATGTTTAAGGGTTGCCCTTTAAGATCCAGTTCCTGTTTATGCCAAATTTCAGCTACAACGGCAATAGTCGCTTTATCCCTTTGAGCTCTGTCTAAGGCGACTGCTATTGGCTTTAGGTGACTTAGCATATGTTCAGCATTCGTTACAATGTTTATATCATTTATGATTTTAGTTATGTCAGGATCTATGTCATTTTTGTGATCTTGACATAGCTGCACCAGCTCACCTCGATTTTATAATAATATATAATAATAAATAGTGTTACCAACCGTAATACCAACCCAAACCATACAAAATTTGGCGGTAAATTAAAATTTATTTTTTAATAATAAATATCATGATATATTATCGAGCTATAAATATCATTGATATAATATCGTAATATATATCATGCCAACCCTGGTAGAAATAGTTCTTTTCGGAGCTTTTATTATCGTTCTCTTGTGTTTCTGGTAAGAAGTTTATGTTACGTATTTTTTTATGGTAAAAAGTTTATGATATGTCGCCGAAAATTATGGCGGTAGCTAAAGTCCCCTAAATGAAGGTTCACTAAAAAATGAAATATTTATATTAACGATACATAACTATAATAATATACCCCTACTAGTGTATAGTTTCTACCTATGTACACATTTTCCATATTTTTTTGTTTTCTAAATTTAACTAAAGTTACTAATGTTTGACATTTTTTACTTCTATTGTCCATTTTTTTATTTTTATTTATTCAAAATATTAACAATTTACATCCATTGTAGTGTCCTGAGGATGACGTTATAAACGCCGAAACGTCGGGATTGAAGCTAATTGGTTTCCGTGTTTTATTTGACCTCTCCCAATAAACTCCCTCCATTAAATTACCAAATTGGGTTACAAGCTTACCACTGTTAATTATAATTATTGAACGAACAAATTATTTTCCACAAACACAAATAGACTGTTCAATAGAATGACCCGTCAAATAGAAAATCAGTATTCACAAGCAGTCAAAAAACAAATGTACCATTGCGTTTAACAGCATCTAATTACAGGTTCATGATCAAAATTTAAATTTGAAATTCAACATAGACCTGAGATGCCTTTTCATGAATCAAGACCGATGTGCTTTTACCGAAAACGAACTTTCACCAGACACATCCCAAAATAGATTTGTTTTTATTGTTTTAAGTAGGTGCGAGATACATAGATCGAGTATAATACGAGACAAAAATGTATGCACCAGATCACATTCTTGCTGCCGATCCCACCAAATCATCTTCAGTCTACTCTACGCACTAACGACGCTGTGTTACGTATAATATACAGATTGAAATTATTGTTGTAAACACCTGAAGACGACTGGTGATACTTGCCAGTTGTGACGTTGTGATTTAAAACAAATAAAGACAATGCAAGTCCAAAACTCTTCTTCATAAAGCTTCATCAACCACTGTTTTTCTATTTTCTAAGCTTTTTGTTGTCTTTTAGTTAGCTAAAAAGTTTTGGCCCAGGTTTTTAGAAATCTACGCCTTTTTGCGTCTTATACCTAAAATTTGAAAATATAACTCGGAACTCGTAAGTATGGGTATCATAAATTGTCTGAATAAGTCATACTCAATACCGAGAGCAGAATAGAATTTATGTCCCTTTTATTTAGAGCAGGTAACTTAACAGAGACGAAAAAGTGAAGAAACACAAAAATTAGGTATACGGAACACTACAATATATCCATCACTGGCCTGCATGGATTCTCAATAAGTTCATAATCACCTTTAATAATCCCCTAGCCTTTCGACTTTGGACTGTACAGCGGCCGCGGTGTAAATTTGTTTGATCCACTATAATTTTTATCATTCGCTTAACATTCTGTACTTTGTAAACTTTTTTCCACAGTCTTTAAGTGGTTTCAGAACAGGGTGTACAACAATACGTCCACGTGTATTCGATAAATCTCTGACGTTTGTCGTTTGGTATTTAATTATGATGCCAACAGACCAAATGTTATACTTTAGCCATGATATCATACAATATTAAACAAGATTATACTAGATTGCCCAGTTCCAACTGTCATATATTTCCTAGAGTTTTGAGAACGAACCATGGGCGAACGTTTATTACCTGGCTCACTCATATCTCATATCTTTAGATTCCGAAGATAACACCGGATTGACACCTTCTCTTCAGATTATCTACAGTATTGAGCGATTCGTAATTTCATAATATTACACCGGATACCGAGATTGTCATGGATTACCCAGCTTTACCAAAAAACTCTAGGATTTAACTCACGATTTCCGAGCTTTACACTGGGTTACAAAAAATATAGACCTCTAGTTTAAATAGCTTGAAGTACATAATAAGGATAAGGGACATACTAACAATGAGGGAATTCTCTAGTGTTAATATTAATATTAAAACTAAGTTTATTGTAGTTGCGATTTGAAAGAAATTACCCAGCTATCCGTGTATCGAGCTGTCTGTCTGATTATTCGTGTTAGGTAAATATGTATTCTTACTCAGATAACAACTCTAATAATATTAAAACGCAAAGAAAGATGACTGGTTGCAGAAAGATTTTATTGAATTTAACGAACGGGGACCACTTTAGTAGATTTTTTTTCCGAGGGCCCGTCCATACGCCGGTTGCACTTGGTGATCCCAGTCCATTGCACCAGTTTGTGCAGGTCGATTGGGGATGTCCTCTGGTTCCAGTTTTGGTTACGTCCAAGTATTCGTTGACTCTTCCGATCTAGTGACTCACAATGGCAGACTATGTGTTGTACTGTTTTCCTAGCTTGTCTGCAAAATCTGCAGTTAAGGTCTCCATTGCATAGCCATGTTTCCTCTCAGAATTCCTGTAATAGTTCTCAGCTGATTCCTGTTCATTTGAAGCAGCTGTTTCGTTAGTCTCGGGTCTGGATTCCCAATGAAGCATTTACTGTAATGTAATCCCTGTCAGTTGGTTGTGATATAAATGACATTAACACACAAAATCCCACATTACAACAAGTGCTCTGGGATTCTGTTTTAAAAATATTTCTGTAAACCAGGCAATGCACTTTCAATTAACTTGTGGCCGAATAACTCATATACCAATCAAAAGTGAAGAATCAAATTTCATTATATAATAGGTCTTTAACAATCTGTTTAAAACCTCATTCATCACCCATCAGTCAATGGAGAGTGGATAAAGTAGTTATTTCCCGAAGGACAAAGACAGTAGGCATTTATTTAAGTGACGTCACTTTAGTAAACAAAACGCAGGTATAATAATAACGGACGTACAAGATAACGGACTTCTGTCAACGGACCCATAACTGTCAAATAGACGAAATTATGGGAATTATGTCTGGCATTATTATTCACCTGAGCGGCTACTAATACGGTAGCATTAGGGCTGTAAATCTTTGTGTATACTTAAGTAGGTGGTAGGTAGATAATTTTACGATTATAATACACTGGTTATTGTGTAAGATAAGGAGGTTGTGTCATAGATCAAAGGCCTTCAGGCAATTAGGAAGGTTTTTATTTGTTAGTTCCGGAGGTGTGATTTTACTAATTTTTTCAATGTAAACATTAATAGAATTGTTGAGTTAGTGATTCTCAGGGGCGGTTCTAGACCCAAAATATTGGGGGGGCACCACATTGGCGTAGCCAGAAAATATGCTCGGGGGGGGGGGGCTTATTACCTCTCCCCCTTTGCATAGTTGGATTAAATTTTTCTTTTTAATGTTTTTTTTTGATATTCCTAGCTGGCTCATTTAAAAAAAAAAACATTTTTTATAATTGTGAAAAATATGAATATTGGTGTCAATCCAAAATTTTAACATAAGACGTATGTATGACTCTAACCAGCGTTTTCCGGGCTCGGTTTTTCATGATTAAAAAAAAAGTAAATATCGCTCACCACGCCAAAATTGATGTTTTTTTCAGAAATCATGTTGTAGCATAGATCTAAGAGCAGTTTTTGGTGCAAATGCTTAGATTTAGAAATACTCCTTCTTAAGTGCCGTGTATTTATATTCCTAATAAAGCATTCTCATTTCATCCCGCACTATTTATTTATTATAAATTATCACACTTCTTCCATAAAAAATGTTTCAATTGAAATGTTTACCTTCATGTTTCTCTTAAGAAATAAATACCCAATTGTTTTTGTTGTAAAAATATTTTATTGCATTGGGTTATATTTTTGTTGATTTAAAATAGCTCTAAAAAAGGGAAAACGGAACAGACAAGTATATAATAGAAAAATTCTATAAAATAGTATTCTTTTTACTCGATTTCCTTTAAAATTGCATCAAAAATCAATAACTAAAACGATATGCGTGTGAAACCTATATATAAAACAGGACTTTTAGAAGGAAAATTTTAAAACTAGACGTTTTCTACAAGACCTTTGTAATCTAAGCCAAGAATACATTATTTAAATGAAGAGTCCATGCGTGAGTTGAAATTGCAGCCAGGCAACTCCTCCCCCGCCCCCCCCCCCCCCCCCCCCCATGTACGCCACTGGGCGCAGCCACAATTTTTGGTAGCCTTCGTAAGCAAATAAGGCCACAGCCCAAAATTTTTTAGGATCATGCTCAAATTGTCTCAAATTATGTAAATAATAAAGCACATGAATTTTATAGTTTTTTTCAGAAACCGCCCCTGGTGATTCTAATCACAAAGTCGTATCTTCTGGGGGATTGATGGATTGAGGCGGAAAATGTCTTAGAAGATCTAAAAGAGTTCCACCTTTTTTACAGTAATAAAAATGGTTCTACTAACAAGTTATACAGTGTGATTCCTTAGGTGATACTTCTTTTTTAGCTGTGTGTAGAAGGCATTCAAATAAACAAATTTTCAAATACCTTTTTTCAAAAAACTTAAAAGTAGGTGAGATACAGAAGTAAAAAATATAAGTGCGGGCCTGGTCATCAAAACGTAGCCCGCTATACCTTATGTTGTTTGTTTTATCTCTTATTAGTTATGCAATTTACGGGTGGTCTTGAGCAATCCGCTGCGGTGTGTTTTTTCTAAAGCAAGTTAATTTTAAATTGGTGATACGTAAAAATGGTAAAATTTGAAAACAATGAACTAGTAGATATGATGCTAATTTGTATGTGTGTGTCGTCAAAGTGCGGCTGCTGCTTCAAGATTACGCGCGGAACGCTTTTCCTTGCGGGATCATCCTACACCCAGAAGTTTTCTTAATGTTATTCCAAGGGCAAGTTAGGCAGGACCGTAATGTAAATGTTGTTTGTTTTAATGCCTTCTATGCACAGCTAAAAAAGAAGTATCAACTTAGGAATCACCCTGTATATTGAAATTAAGTAAACATGTACATATTATGTATGTTGTTTGAACGTTGGTGACACCTTGATATGTTTCATGTATACGTTTAATCAATAAACTTAATTGTCTATTTAAACTCATAAAAAATATTATGTAGAATGATGAAAGGTGTGTTTGTCTTTTGAAAACAAAAAACATTGTTTGGAAGTATTGCATTTCTAAAGGTAACAATATTTACCAGTGCATGTATTGCAAACGTTCTTTAAAAATGCGGCCAGGATGAAACCAAATGACGAAAAAAATGGCTCATCAAGCGACAATAATAACGTTTGTTGTTATTTTTTAAATAAATATTTAGTATTTTCTTATTTCTTTAGCTATAATTTGTTTCCAATGTTTCAGAAAATATATTTCCACTACGTGTGGCACAAACGGGCTGATTGTAGGAATCCATACCCGACCTTTTAGATGATCATTTAAAAAAAAAGAATAGAGTTTCTCTAGGACACTTAAATAGTCACTTATTTAAATTTAATATGTCATATCCGTAACACCCTGTATAAAAATTGTATTGGCGTTTCACATAAAGATATAATTAAATTAAATTTAAATAATTTATCATTAATTAAACCAAATTTAGTGATATTTTATGTAAAAAATATTGATTATTATATTTATAAATATTTTGACTGTGCATCATAATTTATTATACTGATATCCAAGTATATAGGGCGCCAGTTTTTATTTTGTATTTATTTTCAAAATACAATGCAAATAAAAACAGATTAAGAACATCCCACCAATATTTATAAATTTATAGAAAATTTTTAATATATTTTTTCCACTCTTATATTAGTAAACATTGTTTTTTCTACTCCCACATGGAAATTTGCTGTTTCCTTTACACTTAAGTGGCGAGTAAAGTAGGCTATTCCAGTTAACTGTGCGGCAAAATTTTATAACAATCCTAGATAGGTAATAAAACTGACCAATCACAGCAGTCAATTACAGAGAAGCCATTGTTGTTCTTAAAAGTACTGACCAATCACAGTATATTATTTTTACTGAGGCTCCACCTTCTTTTTCAAGACACTAAATTATATATTTTAAATTATTTGTTCAATATAATAAAAACTAGACGCATTTATAATAGATAAATCAATAATGCAACCTGCTGAATGTGCATAGAAAATTAATTTCATGTAGCATCATTTATCAGTTGGTTTTCCCATAATTAGTTTAACGTTTCGATAGTCAAGAGTTAGAGCGTTTGACTATGGAATCAATGGTCGTGAGTTCGAGCCCGGCAACCTGAAAACTTTTTCTTACTTTTTAAGCATAAGGTTTGTAAGTTTGGTCGTAGAAAAAATATACTGTTCAACTCGAGTGGATTGTCCATATTGCCCTCGGAAGTTTGAGCACTCCGCCTACGGCGTCGTGCTCAATTTACTTCCTCGTGCGATATGGACATCATATCCAGTCTTGTTGTACAAACTACTATTACGTACAGTTCACTCAAAAAGTAAATCCACGGCCAACCTTATTGATATGAAGTCGGCCATGGTAAATCCATTCTTACGCACAACTGTGCGTAAAGAATAAAAACGCACAAGGGTGCGTTATAATTTAACACACAACTATGCGTTATGACGCCTAATATAACAACTACGCGGCTGTTTTGCAATTTTTCCATTCGTGTGTCATATGATTTTACCACAGTTAATACGTAATATATAATAAATAGTAGAGCTAATTTAATTTAATTATTTTAATAAAGAACGGTGTGCCTGAGGAGAAAAACGCAGGAGACCATTTTTATGCAGAATTGACCAGGCTAATCCGAAATAATATCCACATGGAAAAATATCAGTGGCGTCCCACTTTTTTTCTAAAAAATATTATTTATTTAAATTTTTAAAAATTATTCTATACGCGATAACGCTGAAACGAACGGAGATATCGCGCTGCGGTTTTAATATTTTTTCTATCAAATTTCATCTACTTTTCGATTATGGTATCATAATTATACCGTATGATTTATTTTTTCGGAGTAAAATTAAAAAATGTGTTATTATTGCAAATTGCGCCCTCTAGCAATTTTTTTGAGAACCATTATGGACAACTAAGTACGATTGGTGAAAGTGCATACATTTCTCTTCCAAACAGTCTTTAGTTTGCTAAAATCGGATAAGTCGTTTATAAGTAACAGCGATTTAACTGATTACACTTATTAAAGTCGGTACGCCAATAAGCATAAGACCAAAATGATGCATAATTGTCCAAGCTTTTTAAGGGTGTTACCAAAGATATACCTTAATGTGGAATTTTCGGAGATATGTAAAATTTCAAAATTTACTTTTCAATTACGCCCTCTTGCAGCAAAATGCGGAACTTAAAAATTATTTTCAGGATTTTCTCATGGCCACTTTAGTTATTTTGTTTTTCCTGAATTTCTATGCCCAATAGTTTCCGAGATATGGCCGCTCGTCACCCTTAATGAATCACCCGGTAAAATACAATGAACTTTAGTAATTATTTTTAGTGTTTTCATTAGCTAATATTTTTTTTCTTTAATTTTTTTTTCTACATGAAAATAACTTACCCACGCCCACATAAATAGGTACCACCTTTCCATTGGTGAAAAAAAAATCAAAAAAAACCTAGGCAATCTTGGAACACTTACTATGCGATTACAGAAATCTGTTATGCGCATGCCTAAGAATTCGCCTATGCAACATTCTTACGTCAGAGACTATATGGGGTAGGTGGAACTGACTAATCAAAATGTAATCTAATGTAATCGCATAGAGTAATCTGCTGTAATACAAAGCAAAAGTATTTCTAGGCAGTTTATTAAAAACTCAAAGGTTATCGTATAATTATAATGTATAGTTGTCGTCGACAAATCGCAATCATAAATGCAATTTTTAAATTAACTTTAATTTACAGTAATTTATAATAAATATGGCACAATTAAATTTTATAATTAAAATGTATTCATTTATTTAATTAGTTTTGAAATTTCCAAGAGATTTAAATTACAGTGAGAGTTTTAACAGAAACTACATATTTGGATTCTATAATACCGTATTGGCAAATTCTAATCTAGGGTGCGAAATCTCTAATGCAACCAAGAGAGAAGACCCAAATGGGTAAAACCTTCAGTTAAAAAGAGACACCTAACCACTCTCCTACATTTCTGAAAGGGGGGATATGTGTGTGGTGTGGCCAAGTCGACGCGACGTATCGATCGCTTCCGTGGCTGCTTCGACCGCGTGTTCTAAAGAATGGAAGGTGGGAGGTAGGAGATAGCGTGTTTTCTGTTTAACGTGTTAAACGCTACTAATAATCTCTGTCTGATGCGTTTATATCGGCACCCTAGATTCGAGATTGCCAATACGGTATAATAAAGAGTATCTAATGTATAACCGACGCGAAACACAAAAAATTAGGGATACAATTTAAAATCAAAGCATCAGGCCTAATTTTAGTGCCTGTATAGTTTACTCGGTTTAAACTAAAATAACATATTTGTGGGTCATTTTTTTAAATTAATATTTAGACTAAGCCAGCTGACAATATCGCAAACCTTTGGTGGTTTCAGAACCGCGGCGTGGCATACAATAGGTACATACAGGGTGGCCCACAAAATTCTTACTTCTCTGAAAAGTGAAGTGTATTGATTGTATTGAATTGACAAAATTGCGCGTATAGTTTATCTACATTTACCGATATAATTAACATGTTTGCCAAAACGGTCTAATAACGCTACCAAAATAAAGTTGTTTTCCGAAAATCGATAGGAAATATTGACATTTTTGATAATATTTTTGAAAGAAAAAGTAAATATTTCCTCACACTTAGTCGTTGCTAGGCAACGGAAAATAACTGTTAGGAAATATTTATTATTGTACTGTAAGGAAATATTATTTCTGTAAGGCTACTTGTAAATTAAAATGTGTTAAGCTTGACAATTCAATATTACTCTGTTTCCATAGTTACAACACAAATATTTAATGGCATCCTTTATTTATGAACAGAGTTAATAATATTGATTTCAAAATTTTAACCAGTTGATTGTTATAAGTTATGTCCTTTAAATAATTTTCGATTTTCGGAAAAATAGTATGTATACCTTGTAGAAAAAGCCACATTCCCGGACTTCGTAATGTCAGTCTCGGCTTGCGCCTCGACATACAATCTTTACGGTCGTCCAGGAATGTTCAGCTTTTCCTACTAGGTATACAATGTACCATTTCATTTGAAAAATTCCCTATGCCATATTTTTATTACCTGAGATTTCTGGGCGTTCGACACGTCCGATGAATGTTCGTCATTTTCTTCCATTGGTGGTTTCTGAAAAAAAAATATTCTATGAAAAAAAAATTAAAAATTTGAGAAAATGTAGGTATGTATCGGCTACGATTTTACTGTTGTGTGCTCTTATTATGAATATTTTCAAAAATCGAATATAGGGTAGACATAGAAAGAGAAGTTAGCGGCAAGCGGACAAAGTGGTGCTGTATCTTTTAAATTAAAGTACTAAGGGACGCCAAAATAATGGGTTCTCTGGGACACAGGTAGACAATGACAGCTATTTCGTCCTTATTAGGACTAATCAGACAAAGCCAAACCCGTAAGCAACCCCAGAAAAATGCGTTTTCAAGATTTATTTAAGAAATAAGTGATGCAACTACCAGTATCGCCATCTGTAGGAATCAACTCCAATGTACATAGGTTAGATATGTTATGGAATTAACGCATTATATTTAAATGGCTGACTTTTTGGGTATCCCAGAGAAACAAATCACACTTTTCTTTAAACGACCGTCTAAAAAGTTGGGTAGGAACCTCTAAAACCCGATCAAATTCGCCGGACGCCAATGGGGTAAATTTACTTGCGCTTGAAAACTGTACCGGATGTAAACAAGATCAAAATGTGCTAGACAGTGGCGGCTCGCGGTCTTAAAAAATGGTGAAGAGCTAGGTATAGTGCGGGTACTTAAACAAACATTGACTAAAAATCCGTGTAACAAAACGTCTCTCTTATCCTCATCTGTCCAACGTCTAAATGGAGTTTCCAACAAATTACAAACTATGTCATTATTTGGGTTTATTTTTAAAACACACAACTAAGTAGGTACGTACACTCCTGATTTATAACTGAAAAATAAAAGCAAAACTTTTAAATCACACAGTAAATCACGTAAAAACGATATCTATAACCGTAAGTTCCGTGAAGCCTTATAATAAATACCTTAAGGTTAGGCGAACCAATGCTAAAACAAAGGTGCATACGACTGATCTATTTTTAAATTGCCCTTCATCATAATGCAAATTGTTACATGCTGTTTGCGTAACCATAGCAACAGTGAATATCAAAGCCATGTTGGGCGTTTGGTCTTCATTTGCTTTAAACTAACGGACACTGGGGCGCGCCAAAATGCACGAGTGTTTATAATTATTGTCCATTGGAGTTAACCGTGGCCCTATTATGCATAGCAGTCGGATTAAATTAATATTATTAATTTGAACATAATTATTTTTAAAGGGCTAAAATGGTAGTCGTATTGGTACATTAATATTTATTATTGCCGAAAAACTTTCCTCCTGGTTTTATTTTTTTTTTGGTGGAAAGCCCCTTCACCTACTTCACCTGACGAGCCGCCACTGATGCTGGAACCTCACCTTGTGCGATTCCAGTCTTATCGCGTCGTTCTGTTTGGTTTAATTTTAGACTATTTAAATGTGGATTTGTGGTTAAACAAATAATTTTCAATGTCGATCTTTTGGCACAGTTCTGTTTTGTATTTAAAAGATGCAAAAGTTTGTTGTGATGTGAATATTCAATAGTGACAACGTTCACACTTTTGGATTTTATGTTTTTGCAATAAAAAAAATAGTTTTGTAAAATTGGGAGTTATCAAATTTTTAACAAAGGAACAAATAATTCGTAAAAATACTGAAATTAATTATGCATAAATAATTGCAGTACTTATAAGGTTTATTAAAAATAATATATGAAATAAAAACTTTTTAAAATTGGCTCCACACAAAGTGGCTCAGTGCATCTACATGAAATATCCATAATTGATAAACCACCACGATTAAAATGTATAAGGATATTTGCCATAAATAAATTATCAACGAACGCCAAAATACATTTAATATCGTTTCTGTTGAAGTTATACCTACACTGCGGTAGACATCTGTAGTGGTTGTTTCAGGTGAGTGATTTAAAACCCGTAATTAATTACCCCTTTTGTTAATTTATAATTTAAGGGCCTTTTATACCAGCGTGAAACGCGGCATCATTTCCTGGCTTGTATCATTGAAAATTTAATACAAAAATTTTACTAAGGGGTTCACACCTATTTCAAGTTTGGCGGATAATACCTTATTTTTTTCAAAAAAAAAAGTAAAATTAACATTTCAAGTTTCTTCTTATTTTCTTATATTCCTAAAAATTACAAACGATGCCAACGCCAGGGGCGGATCCAAGAGGGTGGAGGGGGCGAAGGCAGTTTCCCCTCCAACGTGATTATCGACAGCGAATGAGAAACACATTCCTAGCTATATAGCTGTTTTCAGGTGACTTTTAAAATATTATAAAGTATCTTTCACTTTTCGGTCCATTTTTCCTCGTCTAAACCTCATCCGCGAACATACTGTAGATACGAAATAAGCAAATACATTTTATGATGGCAACACATCCCATTGTCAGTTATATGACTAACAAAAACACAATTTATAAATATACATCTTTATGGTGACCCCTACAAAATAGGATTTAAAATTATTTCTGTTAAAGCATAGTTTTATCATCACATACATATTCTGCATTTTTGAATGAATGCAATTTTTGTAAAGTTCTGAAATTAAGGAGTAAAATTGCAAGCCAAAAATTTATATTCATTTTAATTATTTTTATGTTTTAGAAACTAAATGAGGCACCTTAATTTTCTAACATGTTTATCGATTATTGCGACGAGGAACTACGTTTTCTCTCTAGGAGAAAATGAAAATTTTACAGACTTTCTAAATATGGTTACTGAAAACATAAATGCTTCTCTAAACTACATACTTCCAGAGGATAATTCTGATTTATTACAAGTAGGAAGTTCTAGAGTCAAAAGTAAGTAGATTTTTTTGATAAAGATAAAGTAGCTTTAATTGACAAGGGGATTTTGACTGTGATGGTCCTATTTTCATCGTTTCTTTACGATTTTTTTATGGGGGTAATAAGAAAAAATTCAATTCTTTTTATTAAAGATAAGATGTACCGAAAAAATTTTTGCAACCCCCAAGAAATGAAAAACTTGAGGGTGCTACAGGGTGCTGAAGTTACCCCCTCAAAAAAAAAACGTAACTTGCTGGCGGAATTCAAATACATTTTTCTATTCATGACAAAAATAAAATTGACCCAGATTCTTTAATTGTAAGCATGTAGTTATAGCCCCCACTAGAATCAATTTAAAACTCGAGTAACTGTTAAAATGGCGCGAGATTTAAAATTTTTTTTGAAAATTTACCATTTTTTTTGGATTTTAAGGGTCGTAACATTTTCTGTAATATCGCAAAATACTTGATTCTAGACGGGGCTATAACCACTTGTATTCTTAGCATTTTAAGACCAAAATCATTAAATTTTAATAATTTGAACATACCGAAGTACTTTCGAGAAAAACAACTTTAAAGTTTCTACGGTGGCTCACTGTCACTTAGTCTGCGATGCCTGGCCCGTAGATTACACCCTCCTCTTCCTCGAAAAACGATAAACGAGCTAATTCTTCCTGCCTCTTTGCAAGCCTGGCCTGACGATCCTGATTGGTCGAGATGATGTCGCTGGCGACAGAACCTAGCTCTGAGAACGCGGCTTAACTCAAGAGCGGCTAGTGGTCAAAACTGACCGGCAATCATAAAATTGGACATACCTAACTTCTTTTTAAAGTAGATTTGGTAAAAACGTTTACACACGGTTATTCTAGAGGCTATAGACAGTCGAAAAACGTCTGAAAAAAATGTCGATTTTTTGAAACCACCACAGTAGAAATCCCCCTTAGACCACTTGAAAGTTTTCTCCATAATATTTTTTTTTGTTGTAGTATCAAGGTCAACACGAATACTATTTTAATTATGGATTTAAGGAACCTAGCAAAGGGTAACTAAATAGTTATAATTTTCTATTGTAGATTATGGCACCTACGACTTTATAGTTATTGGCTCAGGCGCCGCTGGAGCCGTCATGGCCAATAGGCTCTCAGAGATTCTAGGCTGGAATGTGCTACTTTTGGAAGCTGGAGGGGAAGACAATGATTTTACTAAAATAGTGGGTTTAAGCGAAATCGTGGCCCAATCACCTTTTAATTGGGGGTATAAGACAGTGCCCCAAAAAAATGCATGTCTTGGTAAGTCAGAGTCTTTTATTTGATCACCTGTCTTATAGCTAGTAGGCATCTAGCTTATAGTGGTTATATTCTAGCCACTTCAATTTCATCTAAATCAGTAATATACAAAATAGTATTAAAATAACGATATACGACACCAGTGGCATAGCCCGGGGGGGGGGGGGGGGGGGGGAGGTCCGGGCTTCCCCCGAAATCCAGAAAATACAAAACGGCAACCCTATCAATAACGCACCAAATGAAATAACACATCATCTTATATATATATAATGCTTGCAAGACAAACTGGCATCCACGCAAATCTTTTAAATACACCCGCGGCGCGCGACACCCTCTTCGGATTTTATTTATAATTTAAAAAGTTTTATAGGTGTTTGCATGTATAATCTTTACATGACTATGCATGGGCTTCTAATAATTATCGATTATAGATAATATATTTTTTTGGTTTTTAATAAATAAAAAATAAACCTTATTTTTAATATTTTTTTGCTCAGTTATGCTTATTTCATAAAGTTTTTTTATAAGTTTTAAATTATTTGTATTAGTGTATTAGTATAACTCCCTAAAAGTTTCTAAAAAATGTTATATATTTTTTCTAATTTGAAATAAAACAAAATTAACCTTATTTTCAATATTTTTTTGTTCAGTTATGCTTACTTTATAAAGTTTTTAATTAGTTATATTAGTGTATTAGTATAACTCCCTACAAGTTTCTTTAAAAATATTATATTTTTTTTTTAATTTTCAATTTTTTTTATGGTCCAAAAAAGGGTTTTTTGGGCGTGGCGCTATTTACTCGTTTTCAGATCCTCCCCCCCCCCCCAAACAAAATTTCTGGGCTACGCCACTGTAAGACACGATAACAAGGTTTTAATGTTATAGGAAGTAAAAATCAACAATGTCACTTTGTTCAAGGAAAAGTGCTTGGTGGTAGCACTACAATAAATAGCGCTATATATTCCAGAGGACATGCGGAAGATTTTGACAGATGGGTAAGAAATTAAAATTTATTTTATTAAATCTTATATAATCATATACCTAATTAACTTTAAACATAACTCTTTTAGGTAAACTTTTATGGAAATCCTGGTTGGTCTTACAACGAAGTTTTGCCATATTTCAAAAAATCAGAAAATGCAGCTTTTTTGTCTAGGGACGAATATTATCACGGCGAAGGTGGATATTTTAATACTGATGAAATCAATTATGAAACACCAGAACTGGTAAGTTACCTTACCAGACATATAAAGAATTTTCTTATACTCAATGTTTTTGGGTTGATGAAACGTATAATATGAAATTATAGCGATAATACCCCATAGAAATAACATGAAAAGGATAAACTAGAAGCAATGGATCAATGTTAAAGTTACCAGATTAATAGTTTTGAAAGAAATTCTAAATAATACTTTTTAGCAATTTTAAATCGTTAATTTGGAAATCACCACAAAAAATTAAAAACCTTCAACCTATGCAGCTCTGAAACCTACTTCCTCCCCTGTTTTCGAGGCTGCAGCACACGAAAAAAAACGTTAAAGTTCCTCACCTCCCCCTGCTACCCCTTTAAAGGAGCAAAAACGATCCATTTTTCTCAGTATAAGTCGTATTAGCCCAGGAAAAATGTAAAATGAAAGAGGGTTGGGGATTTCGAGACAAGAGATAGGTAAGGATCAAGAAGTGGTTGCAACGGAAAAATTGTTAATATTCAGTCCTGGATTAATAGCAACTCCCTCCTGCCGAGGCCCACTTGATGCCCTAAAACTTCCATTTTTACGCGTACAAATACTACTTAAGCTGACAAAACAGAAAAAGAATTAAACTAATTCAATTCTCCAATTCAGAAGGATAAACAAGCCATGTATACGAGCTCGGTTAAAATATTATTACTATTGGTCAAAAGACAACCAAGCTTGAAGCCGTCGCTTAATGCCCTGCGTAGTGTTATGCTCTGCGCATGTATTGGCTTTGTTCTACTGAATTGGCAAAGTTATTTCAGTATAGTTCCTTTTTTCACGACTTTTTCTATAATTATGTAACATCTTTCTGCGACAGGTAGAAGCCATAACGGAAGGACTTAAAGAAGTAGGCGAAATAAGTACGAACGACTACAATGGCAGAATTCCCAATGGCTTTGGAAAATTACAATTAGGTATTAAAGGTAACGAGCGAGTCAGTTCAGCATCAGCATTTTTACACAACTTTAAACACAGAACTAACTTGGACATAAGCACTAACAGTTTTGTCACAAAAATACTGATTGATATACTATTTAATAAAGCATATGGAGTAAGTTTTGTTAAAAATGGAACTAATTACGTTGCCCATGCTGAAAAGGAAGTCATTTTATCAGGTAAAGTCAAATATCAATAAATGAATTTAAGTATATTTAGCAAAATGTAACTAAACGAGCCTAAACGTATGACTTTTTTAGCTGGTGGCATAAACTCGGTTCAACTTTTAATGCTTTCGGGAATTGGACCGGCGGAACAACTAAAAAAACTAGGAATACCGATAAAGAAAATTTTACCAGTAGGAAAACATTTTCAAGATAAAGTCAATTTTATTGGAATTCATTTTAGGTATATTTTACATTTGTTTCGAGTGACCTATATGCATGTAATGATTGGGTTTTTGCATAGTAGGAAACTAGATTGGGATCTGAAGAGAGAAAATTTATAATTTTTTTAGATCTAAAAAGAATATTTCACAACAGGAATCCTTAGTAGAACTATTGCAACGATATGTGCAACACAAAGGACCATTAGTTGCTGGTACCACCGACGGAATTGTAGGATTTTCCAATCATGGACGAAACCAAAGTCGCAGATCAGACTTTGAATATTTTGTTCTTCTTCCTGGTATAAATAGCGACACGGCACAATTTACATTTGGGTAAGAAAATTTAGAAAATGTGTATTTATTTTAAAGAATCAGTGAAACAGTAAGGTACAAATAATTTTCTTTAACATCCAATAAAAACGTTCTGTCATTACTTAGTATTCAATTTATAAAATACAAAATGTTTTCTTTAATTAATGGCCAGAACTACAAATTTACAAATAACTAGTGTCTACCGTTCTGAAACTGGACTTGTGCCGAGTATCCATCTAAAACTACTTATCTATACTAAAATAATTTTATCAATTCAGTAGAATAAAACAAAGACACGCGGACAGTACTTGAACACTACGACAATCGGATTTAAGCCGTGTTTGTCCTTTTCAATTGTGGAATTGAATTTAGTATTTATAGTTTGAAAATATACTTTAAACTGATAATGAACGATTTCATAAAAATATCATAAGTTATATCCCCTAATTTTATGTGTTCCTTTTTAGATTAAATGACGAACATACTACTGCTTACACAACCAATAGTTCAACTGATATTTTTATATACATTGTACTATTACATCCAAAGTCAAAGGGTACCATAACACTTAAATCAAAAGATCCCAGAGACCATCCCATCATTGATCCGAATCTTTTGTCCGAACAGGAGGATATTGAAAAGTTATATGAGGCGATTCAATTTTTTATTGCATTAAATAACACTGAAGCTCTTAAAAAGTTTGGGGCTGAGATAGTCGTATTTGATTATCCAAACTGCGAAAGTTTTGAAAAATTAACTAAAAACTGGTGGATATGTGCTATTAAACATTTATCTGTATCGGTAAGTGTGTGTTACACCGCTAGTAGGTTTTATAAGGACTATAAGTTCAGTATACATATCGTATGTTATAAGTTTTTGATCTTTACATATCGTTGTGATAATGGGGTTCTGGACCATTTAAAAATATTTATTTTAGGGATTACATCCTATCTCAACGAACAGAATGGGACCAAACCCCCTAACATCAGTAGTAAATACAAGACTTAAAGTTCACAACATAAGAGGACTACGAATTGTGGATGGTAGTATTATACCTGAAGAAAATTCCGGGCATACCATGGCTCCCATAATGATGGTGGCTGAAAAAGCTGCGGATATGATAAAGGAAGACTGGGGAAAAATTGTTAACATACTACTAAATATACTATAAATAATCATGTGTCAACTTTAAATGTGTCAATTATCAATACAGTTATAAATAAAGCCAATTCTCTGTTATGCTTTCCTGCCAATTCTCCTCAATGCAATTTCTCCTCATGAATATAATACAAGAGTAAACATTTTAGAAATACTGGCAGATTTATTTTCTAGAGTCATTATTTAAAACATGTAAAAAACCGAAAATAATAACTTTAAAATGCGTTATGTTATGACAAATTATTGCTAAATTGCATACAATACGTAGATATAAGAAAATATTTGATGGCAAATAATGGGTTTAAATACAAATAATACACGTATGTTTAACCTGGTTAAACATAATATTGTTGATTATTTCTTTATTTGGAAAAACTCTTGGAAGTGGGTTTCGACGTTTGCTCGAAACGCTGGGAGGAACTCGAGTTCAAGTTCTGTATTGGAAATAAATATTTATCATTTTAAATGGAAAGAAATAAGACACTCTAACTTTTCCTCTACTGTTATATTTAAGAAACTTAGTTAGATGCTAGATACTCTACATGTTTCGAATGTATAAACATTCATCTTTAGGAGAATACATTTAATAAAGGAAAGAAAAAGGTGAAAAGGCATGAACGGAGCTTTAGTTTTATGGTTAAATAAATATAAAATAAATTATACCTATTGTGTTAAAAAGGTTGAATGAAGAAACATACTATCAAAAATAAGGGAGAAAATGTAGAAAGGGGGCTTCGTAAAGTAAAAGCTTGACATGCCAAAAAAATTTAGCCTAGAGATTGGGTAGTATTAATAGTTGGCAGTATTAATAAAGGAAATAACTGTAATAAGAGTAGAAGTATTTATTTAGTATTTTATTTAAAACTTGTCTGAATACTGGTTTTCAGTTGTTATTAAATAAAAAGTTTAATTAAAAGTAGAAAACCCCACAATATTAGGTAAAACCATATGACGTATTTTCTGAAGAATTTCAAAATTACGAGGGAGAATAAAAAGTATCTAATCCACATAGCAGGGATAAAAACAACTATAAGTGAGCGTTGCCTAAAGGCTTTTTTACATTATGTGCAATTTCAAGAAAAATTACCTGAAAGCATGTGCTTTAACGAAATTTTAATCAGCTGATACAGGTTTTATGTCGGAAAGAGCTTTTTAGCAAAAATTGGTGACAACCGAACGCCCACAACTATTTTTGAAATATTTATCTTGGCATTCCTTAATGGAATAGAAGACAAATCTACAAGAGTTTTTTTGATAAATATATTTTGAAATAAGTTCAATAGCTTTAGAGTTGTCAAAAAAATGGTATAAATGCAAAATGAAGGTGCAAAAAATTAAAAACCAAAACTGAAAATTTCAGGTTTTTCGGATATCCCAGAAGTTATTCGGAATATTTACAATTTTCTTTCACCAAACTTTGAAGCTCCAAAACAGGAAACTTTGCCTTTATTTACCTATCTTCGTATATCTTACCACTTTCGAGATCCCCTTGTAAGCACACGAATTTGTAGCACCCTGTATAGCTCTACTTGTAGCTTGGCTATATAGCTCTGTAGGCTGTAGGTCTGCAAAACGCGAGTGGAAAATACCCAAATGCGATATCAGGCCCTTGATTTCTGAATTGTTGCATTGTAATAGAACGTGATTTCTAGTTTTATTTTTCGGTTCTTTTTGTAAAGATCACGTTTTACGGAGAACATTTGGTTCTCATTAACCCGACAGGGAAAAAAATATCGTTTGGAGAAAGTCGCCAATAAAGCAATTTAGAAACTTTTTGGTCGTAAGTTAACAAAATTCACAAAAGGATACCCAACTGTACTTTGGGATAAATTACATCCTTAACAGCCCTTAGGTCCGAACAGATGGGTACCATCTTTCTTAAAGCTAAAGTAAAATATCTAATGTCGATTGTCCCAGCCATAAAGCATCAAGCTGACAGGGTTCGGGGAAACAAATAGTCACTCGCCGGAGGGCTTTTTATGGCTATTTTACGTTTCATATATTGTATGAACCATATATTGTCAATAATGAAGGAAAAACGAATATATCATCAAAAGTAGTGGATTTGCGTCTTGCCGGATTCAATTATATATGTACAAGCCTTTTCCCCCGGGTGTTTTCTTTTCCCATTTGTAGATAGTGTATTTACACACGTTGGCAATAGGTTAACGTTTAAATGGGTTTTTAAAAGCATCCGACTCTAGGCTTTAGATGTAGTAATTCTCTAGTACCTTTGTATAAATTAGTGAATAAGTAAGTTAGAGAGAAGGTTAGTATTTTATTCTCAAATCGTAAGACTGGGGCCATCTATTATCTATTGGTTGAATCTCTCAGTACCTAAGACAAATGACCAACGAGTAACGAGGACCCGGATTGGTCCGCGAAGGGTAAAAGTCACCCTATTGGGTAAAAGATATAATTAAGGGGGGGTAGTTAGATGGTCAAGAGGTCAGAACGGATATTGGAAAATCTGAAAAGGGCAGTTCCTCGGGGTTATTGGTACGGGAAAGTTCCAAGTTTGTTTTCGTAATGTAAAGTTCTAAGTTCGTTTTCGTAATGAAAGGTTTCGAAGGGATAGTTTGTACGGGAAAGTTACGAAAGGTTATTCTTACGCGACAGTTTCGAGTTTCCGTTTTAATAAACAGTTCATGTTTTCGCGCTTGTTTTTCTTGTGAAAGTGAATCTTAATTCAAAGATGGGATTAAATATCAGGGTTTACGATCGTCGTTTAGGACTCTTCAATCTTAGGATTAACTTCAGGGTTTTCTTTATTTTAACTGAATCAGATTGGGTGGTTTTCTCATATCAAGGGTTTATTTTCGAGTTTGTTCTCTTTCACAGTAAACGCATGTCTGGGTTTTAATTGCATATTGGGTATCATTTCAGTAAAACACCTCTCTTTATTCTCCTACACTTATCTTGTAAATATCTTAAGTTTAATATTGTAAAGTTTCTTTTTCTTTATCTTCTGTTGTTAATAGATTTAAGTGTTTTGAAAATCTAGTGTTTTATTGCTCACTATAATCAAGGGGATAGGGGATTCACGCTAACAAGAGTGGACGATTCGCGTTCGCGCGTAGACCGCGCTGTTTCCGCGGACTATCGAGGCAGAGCTGAAATATCTGGTAAAGGCCCGATTGGTAAGTTGTTATAATATCAATTAACACCTTAATTAACACTCAAGGAGAAACGTCACGACTGGAGTGCTCTTGCGATAAAAGTGTAGTCAGGTAGTTATTTCCGGGATACATTTTAAACTTACTGTGAAGGGAAGGATCTAGAGGTTCGGCTAGGGACACGCTACCATTGAGTCTTGAACGCTACCAGTTAGATACGTAATTCAATAATACTAGACAGTGCCATAATCTAGATCAATCCCGTCACAGCATTGTTAGAGAGAACAGTTTTCTAGTGACCCTCGTTTCTGTTAATAGGGTTTGTGCGATTTCTGCGAAATAAAATACTTATCTTCAATTTAAACTTTTTAAAATTAGTTCTGTACATGTATTGCTCACTGCTTCTACATGAAATACCCATAATTGATAAACCACCACGATTAACATGTATAAGGATATTTGCCATAAATAAATTATAAACGAAGGCCGGAATACTTTTAATAACATTTCAGTTCAAGTTTTTTATACCTACAGTTCGGTAGACATCTGGTTGCTTCAGGTGAGTGATTTAAAAACTGTAGTTAGTTTCTCCTTTTGTTAATTTATAATTTCAGGCGGAATTACACCGATAGCTAAATAGTTGAGCTATATAACTGGCTATATGTAGCTATAATATAATATCTGATCTTTACCGACAATGGAAAGGAAATTCAATTTTAGCTATACAGGGTGCTACAAATTCTTGTGCGTGCAAGGTATCTCAAAAGAGAAAAGAAGATGGTTAAATTGAGGCAAAGTTGCAAATTCTGGGGCTTAATAATTTGGTGAAAATGTGAATATTCCGAATACCTTCGGAGATATCCGAAAAAAAGAAAAGACATCTCTTTATAGCAATTTTTTGTTCTACAAGATGGCGTAAACCTCAGGTCAATTTTTTAAAATACGGACCTGAAATTTTAAATACAGGGACTTCTAAGCTTTAGAAATAATACAATTTAAAGGTTTTCAAAATTTAAACGCTTTATTATCTAAACATATTGTTTCAACTTATTTTTTTATATCATAACGGTCCTGAACACTTAGAGCCAAACTAAAAAGATTTGTGATTTTAGAAATTCGTCTATTTTTACTCGAAAAGACCTTAATATTTTCTAACAAAAAAGACCCAAATTCACGGCCTAAAATATTTTTTTGTCCGTTTATTTTTGTTACACGTTTCACCGAACCATTAATTTTTCTCTGCTTCAGAGTATTTCGAGACAAAAATAGGAATTAATATACATATTATATTAATAAAATAAATAAAATAAATAAAAAATACAATAATTTTAATTATATTTAAATAATTGCCAGGGCCGTAATAGTAAACAAATGATAATTTAAATTACTGGTAATGTGTTATTTGAAGACAAAACGTTGTAATTTTAAAAAGCATTAAATTTTATTAAATTACTAAAGATTAGAAGTCTCCAAAAGTGTATTTAAAATTCCAGGTCCTTGTTTAAAAAAACTGAGTTGAGGTTGGTAACTAAAGAACGAAACGTAGATATTGAAAAATAATAACGCCATCTTATAGAACATTAAAAATGGCTACGAAAGTGTTTCTTGTTTTTCCTAAATCGAAAATGAAGGTGCAAAAAATTAAAAATCGAAACTGAAAATTTCAGGTTTTTCGGATATCCCCGAAGTTATTTGGAATATATACAATTTTCTTTCACCAAATTTTGAAGCTCCAAAACAGGAAACTTTGCCTTTATTTAACTATCTTCGTATATCTTACCGCTTTCGAGATCCCCTTGTAATCACACGAATTTGTAGCACCCTGTATAGCTCTACTTGTAGCTTGGCTATATAGCCCACGTTTAGAATTTTTTGATTTGGGCTAAAAAAAATGGGATATTTGGAGGAAACAAACAAAAATTAAATTGGACCGATAAAGTAATTTCGAGGACGTAGCCGCATGAATTAGGTTAGAACAAAACAACGAAAAGCATGAAGGATCATAATTAAGTATCCAAAAGAAGTCGAATTGGTGTATTGTTCTACCTTGTAAAATTTTAATCATAAGTATGTAGGCATACGTCTCCTCGAAATAGCTTTATCTATCATAATTAGCGACGCTAACATTACCTCCTGGATTATCAAGGCACAACGCACCACTTCAAGCACTTCTTTTTATTAGTTCATTGCTCGGTGTACAGATATACAACTTCATTGATTGAAACTCTGCATATCCTTGAACCGCAGTTGAGTTTTGGACTTGCATCGTCTTTATTTGTTTTGAATCACAACTTTTCATCTAGTAAGTAGCTCCAGTCGCCTTCGAATACTGAAGTATTTACCTGAAGACGATTGGAGAAACTGAAGTATTTACCAATGCAAGCCCAAAACTCTATTGCCGTTCAAAAAACGTCATTGTCTACAACCTTCAAACAGACATTGTATATTCTTATTTATCAAAACTAAATAAGCAAATACACTTTATGGTGGTAACACATACCATTGTCAGTGATAAGACTAACAAAAAACATTTTAAAAACATAAATTTTTATGGTGACCCCTACAAAATCAGATTAAAAATTAATACCCGTAAGATATAAATTCTTATAAATATATACATCATCACATACACAGTTGTTATTACTAATTCTACATTTATTGAATAAGTGTAATTTTTGTAAAGTTGACAAACTAAAGGGTAAAAACGGCAAACTTAAAATATACATTCATTTTAATTATTTTTCTATTTTAGAAACTAAATGAGGCACCTTACTTTTCTAACATGTTTATCGATTATTGCCACGAGAAACTATGTTTTCTCTCTAGGGGAAAATGGAAACTTTACCGAGTTTGTAAATATGGTTACTGAAAATATAGGTGCTTCGCTCACCTATACATTTCCAGAGGATAATTCTGATTTGTTACAAGTACGAAATTCTGGAGTCAAACGTAAGTAGATTTTTTGATAAAAGTTTCTTTAATTTACTTAGGACCACTAATACTGACAAACGACTTAAAATCAGTTACTATTTTTCAACAGAAACAAACTCAACTTCAACCATCCACCGCATAGTCTGGACAGTATGACGCCTTTTTACACAGAATTCAAAAAGTAACCCAGAAAATATCATGTAGGTGACGATAGCCAGTTAAAAAATAATATTGATGCCTAAATATTTTTAAGGCTAAAACGAACACTTTTTTTGATACCCCTGGCAATTATGGATTATAGATTCTCACTTCATTCACTTAACTAATTAGTTATGAATTTATTTTGTAGATTATGGCAATTACGATTTTATAGTTATTGGCTCAGGTGCCGCTGGAGCCGTCATGGCCAATAGACTCTCAGAGATTCTAGGCTGGAATGTGCTACTTTTAGAAGCTGGAGGGGAAGACAATGACTTCACCAAAATATTGGGTTTACGTCCATATGCGGCTCAATCATCCTTTAATTGGGGCTATAAGACCGTACCCCAAAAAAATGCATGTCTAGGTAAGTCAGCGTATTCTATTTAATTGTCTGTCATAGCTAGCAGTATAGTGGTTATCTAATAGCCACCTTAAGTTCTTTTACATCAGTAATGTACGAAATATTATCAGAAGAACTATATAAAACATGATAAAGTGGTCGTATTGTTATAGGAAGTCAAAATCAACAATGTCATTTTGCTCAAGGAAAAGTGCTCGGTGGTAGCACTACAATAAATGGCGCTGTATATGCTAGAGGACACGCGGAAGATTTTGACAGATGGGTAGGAATTTTAAATTGATTTTATAAAATCCTATATATTAATATGCTATATAACTGAAAGAAATTAATAAATAAACTTCAAACATAACTCTTTTAGGTCGACTTTTATGGAAATCCTGGTTGGTCTTACGAAGAAGTTTTGCCATATTTCAAAAAATCAGAAAACGCAGCTTTTTCTCCCAGAGATGAAAGTTACCACGGCGAAGGAGGATATTTTAATACTGATGAAATCAATTATGAAACTCCAGAACTGGTAAGTTTAAATAATACCATACATATAAAGGAGTTTTATATACTCAATGTTTAGTACGTAGATGATGATGAAACTTGTGGGAATATAGCAATAATACCTGATGGAAGTAACATGCCAAAGATAACCTTAAAGTAATGGCTCAAAAATTGTTTAGGTTAAAAGTTTAATAATTTTAGAAGGAATTCTTCTCAGGCCATTTTATACTTTTTAGCAATATTTAGATCGATAATTTTAAAAAAAATTAAAAACCTTCGACCAGTTAAAGCTGTTACATTGTTAGTGGAGTTTAAAAATCACATTTTGGTAGCTTCTTTTGAAGATGGTGCTGCAGCTCTGAAACCTACTTCCTACCCCGTTTTTGAGAATAAAGAATGCAAAAAAAAATGTTACGGTTTTCCACTTTCACCCCTTACCCCCTTAAACCCCGTTTTTAGGGATTAGGACCAAGGCATGGTGGCAACTAAAACAGTGGAGCCGAGGGGTGTTCCAGAGCTGTAGCATTACCATTCATACCTTTGCGATTCTTTCACTCCACTATCTAACGTATAGCAGACTTTCGAGAAGGAGAATTTTAACTATACTAAATTTATTTCCACAATTCAGAAAACGATGTACACGTGTTCGCGTCAAATCTTATTGGTATTGGTCAAACGGCAATATTAAAGCTCAAAGCCGCCGCTTGCTACTATAGTGTTCACGTGCTTTGTTCTACTGAATTAGCAAAATGATTTTAGTATAGTTATTTTCTTTCATGACTTTTTTTTATTATTATGTAACATTTTTCTGGAACAGGTAGAAGCTATGACGGAAGGACTTAAAGAAATAGGGGAAATAAGCACGATTGACTACAACGGCAGAATCCCCAATGGCTTTGGAAAAGTTCAGTTAGGTCTTAAAGGAAATGAACGGGTCAGTTCAGCATCAGCATTTTTACACAACTTTAAACACAAAACTAACTTAGACATAAGCACCAACAGTTTTGTCACGAAAATACTGATTGATATACTATTTAATAGAGCATATGGAGTAAGTTTTGTTAAAAATGGAACCAATTACGTTGCCTATGCTAAAAAGGAAGTAATATTATCAGGTAAAGTCAAATATCAGTAAATGGATTTAAGCATATTTAGCGAAATGTAACTAAACGAACCTAAACGTGTGTCTTTTTCAGCTGGTGGCATCAATTCGGTTCAACTTTTAATGCTCTCGGGAATCGGGCCGAAGGAACACTTAACAAAACTAGGAATTCCGGTAAAGGAAAATTTACCAGTAGGAAAACACTTTCAGGATAAAGTCGAGTTTATTGGATTTTATTTTAGGTAATTATTCAGCTACATTTTTAATTTGTTTGGAATGGCCTATATGCATGCTACGTTTAAATAATCGGATTGTGGCATAGTTGACAACTAGATTGGGACCTAGAGAAAAATATAATAAAATTTATAATTTTTTAGAGTTAAAAAGAATATATCACCACAGGAATCCTTAGTAGAATTATTGCAACGATACGTGCAACATAAAGGACCACTAGTTGCTAGTGCCACCGACGGAATTGTAGGATTTACCAATCATGGACGAAACCAAAGTCGCCGATCAGATTTGGAATATTTTGTTCTTCTTCCTGGTCTAGATAGCGATACGGCACAATTGACATTTGGGTAATTATTTTTAGGAAATGTGTAAATCCTTAAGATTATTAGTTTCGAAATTGTACAAATCATATTTAGTAGGTAAAAATCTACAATAAAATCATGTTATCAATTCAGTAAAACAAAAAAAAACACACGCGGAGAGCACGTGATCACTATGAATTATGTAATTTGAAAGTATACTTTAAACCGAAACATTATGATGGACAAGATAATGACTGATTTCATGAAAATAGCATAAATTCTATATCCCAAGTTTATGTTCCTCTTTTTAGATTAAGTGACGAATATACTGCCGCTTACACAACCAACACTTCAACTGACATATTCATATACATTGTACTATTACATCCAAAGTCACAGGGTACCATAACACTTAAATCAAAAGATCCCAGGGACCATCCCATCATTGATCCGAATCATTTAGCCGAACAGGAGGATATTGAAAAGTTATATGAGGCGATTCAATTTTTTATTGCATTAAATAACACTGAAGCTCTTAAACAGTTTGGGGCTGAGATAGTGGTATTTGATTATCCAAACTGCGAAAGTTTTGAAAAATTAACTAAAAACTGGTGGATATGTGCTATTAAACATTTATCTGTATCGGTAAGTGTGTGTTACACAGCTAGTAGGTTTTATAAGGACTATAAGTTTAGTATACATATCGTATGTTATAAGTTTTTGATCTTTACATATTGTTGTGATAATGGGGTTCTGGATCATTTAAAAATATTTATTTTAGGGATTACATCCTATCTCAACGAACAGGATGGGACCAAACCCCAAAACATCAGTAGTGAATACAAGACTTCAAGTTCACAACATAAGAAGACTACGCGTTGTGGATGGTAGTATTGTACCTGAAGAAAATTCCGGGCATACCATGGCACCCATAATGATGGTAGCTGAAAAAGCTGCGGATATGATAAAGGAAGACTGGGGAAAGTTAAAAAATTGTTAAAATTCCTACTCTTAAAATAAATAATTGTTTTGTTACAATAATAGTGTTTAATAATAGCATGAGTGTGATCCGTTTAGCCAGGTTTCATGTTGTTACTTTCGAAACAATGATTAGCCAATTTGATCATGATTAAGTTTGTTCAATGTTTTGACAAGTGGCAGAAGAATAAATAACGGTTGACATGTTTCAAATGACTGATTAAAATAATCATGTATCAAATGAGGATTGAAAGTTCCATCAATCAATTAAAAAAATTCAATTAGCAGGATTTTGCTGGTTTGCAAAAACAAGATATTTTCCGTACGGTGACAAATTGGGAAAAAACAGATTGCATATTCCTATCTTAATATTTTATTCTTTACTCAAAAACATCAACTTTCGATTCAACTGTGTTATCGGTTAAACGATGTGTCCTTTGGTTTTAAAATATCAGCTATTATTTTTTTAAAAGTGTTGTTCCATTTACATTTAATAACTATACTTGGGTAATCTTCTAGATTAAAATGTATAATTATATATTTTGCAGTAATAAATAATGAGAGCCGACAGCTTTTGACTTTGTAGTATTGTATTCATATGTGTAGTTAGGTAGATAGTACTGTTTCAGGTAAGTGATCCAACGTATAGAAATATTTTAAGTGCGTTTCTCTTGAAATTTTGAAACACAATCACGAAAAGATCTTGAAATTGGAAAACAAATGGGTATGTATGTTAAGCAATCTCTAGAGAAACAATTTTTTGCTGTCAAGTATACAGACGTGAAAAATTGCTTTTATAATAAAATACCTTTCAATTACTAAACAAAAAAAGGTTTAATATAATATTGTCGCTGTTATTACAAAGTAGCCTATTTTAATTTTTGACGAATGTGAGTTATGACCATATAGTCTTGGAAATACCTTCTTTACGTTATGGCAAACTGGCACATCTCAATATAACATCGTATTTATTTTACAGCGTTATGGTCATGGTCAACATCAATTAGTAATTGTTTTTAGGAGGGGAACTTACTTGATTAATATGTACTTAATTATAACAAGGACACTGTGGAAAATAAATTACAATAAAAAATTAGTGTCGCCAAAATTAACATAATAATACAGTAAAGATGACATTTTCAGAACAGCGCACGTATTTTTTTTCTCGATATCTGCCCCAAATAACAATACATTACGTTCAGATTAGACCTCAATCAATATTGTTATCTTGTTTATTATGAAGGCACCCAGAAAAACAACCACGGTATGGCAGCTCAGTGACCCGAGTTCAATTCCCGGGACGGGTGTACGCTTAGAAAAAAAGTATACCCAAGATTTTAGAGGTAGGAATGCAGTATGACACTGGTTGACTCCCGAATATGACCCATTGAGGGCGGATAGTACTGCCTTTAGGGGACTGACGGATAAACCAGTGCATACACGTGGTTCGGATCCCACGTGAAAAACTGTAGGTCTCGTCTGGCTGACATTACACAGACGTTAAGCAAAAGGGATACAATATGCAATTTGGCTGCAGTATACTGACAACAAGTCAACCCTCCTTGAACCAACCAACCAACCCAAAGCATTTACGAATACTCCGCTTTAAAATATTTAGTTCTACAAATTGAAATGCAAAATGGACTAAGCTTTAACACTAATACGAATTATACAATAAAGGTTTTTTAATCACTAGGATTCCGACCAAAATAAATTTATCTTACAATCTGTAAAAAATACAGTTGTGCTGTTTTTTGCTGTTTTAAAAATAAAAATTCTAATAATCCGCTTCCTATGGTTTTGTTTATGTTGCTTCCAGGTAAGTATAATAAAAACTAAGGTTCATTACACGTCCAGAAATAGATTTTTCCGTTCTTACATGACTTGAGAACTTGCCAGCCCCGCACAAAAACCAATCCTTATTTTCGGATTAATAATAAAATAGACTATTCTTGTTTCCAAAGTCGCATGGTTATTGGACAATTAGCCGCAGAAATTGATGTCCCAATTGTAAACTTTTGAAATATTCTCAAAGCATTTTTCTGCCCCGAAGGCATGCAATTGATAGAACATCCTTAAGCTAAAAAAGATCAATATTAATTAATTTAATTTTTTAGAAACTAAATGACGTACCTGATTTTTCTAACATGTTTATCGGCTATTGCAATAAAAAACTGTGTATTTTCTCTTGGGGAAGAGGGAAATTTCACCGAATTTGTAAATATGGTTGATGAAAATATAGAAGCTTCTTTAAATTATACATTTCCCGAAGATAATTCAGATTTGTTACAAGTCAGAAGTCCCAGAGTAAATAGTAAGCAATTTATTGATTTGTTTACTATACCGTATGCAGCTGAGCAAAATTGATAACGGTACTCAAAACGAAATTTACTTTTGCCTTTCGTTATTACCGACTTTCTCCTAATTGGTACAATTAGCTTAATAATTAAAACGATAAAAATAATAAAGGATTTCGTGTATTAATTATCAAATAAAAAAATGTTGTCATAGATTTAAGAAGATTTTTTTTCAAGTATTCACATTTCTAACTTTGATTTATATATGGCCGTGAAACCGACGTGTAGGCATGATTCAGTAGAATAGAAAACACATAATGCAACATTTGACAAATTTGTTACTCGCATGAATGAAGGATTGACGCGTAAACGCTCGAATTTTACATATTATTACAATATTATTTTATAGATTATGGTACGTATGACTTTATTGTTGTTGGTTCAGGCGCAGGTGGAGCAGTTGTAGCGAACCGACTCTCGGAAATTCCAGACTGGAAAGTGCTACTTTTAGAGGCTGGTGGGGAAGACAGTGATTTCACAAAAATATTGGGATTACGCGAGTTTGTACAACATACATCTTTCAATTGGGGTTTTAAGACAGTCTCTCAAAAACATGCATGTCTTGGTAAGTCACCTTCAAATATATAACTATTAAGTATATATGATATGATAATTTTTTGTTTCTCTGATGATGCTGGGTATACTACTATAGTGATTTATTTATAGGAAATCAAAATGAACAGTGTCAATTTGATGTAGGTAAAGTGCTTGGTGGGAGCACTTCAATAAACGGCGATATATATACCAGAGGTCATGCAGATGATTTTAACCGATGGGTAATACTTGTTCATAGTAGTTTACATACAATCAGAGTGGATATATTGTTCATATAGCACAAGAAACTTAATTGAGCACAACGGCGTAGGCGAAGTGCTTGAATTTCCGAGTGAAATATGGACAATCCCATCGAGTTTTACAGTATATTTTTTTATGACTTCACCAACGAATCTTACACTAATTAATTAAAAATTACCTATGCTAAAAATTATTTAAATAAAAAAACTAAAATGTGTGTTATCATGTATGTCAAAAAATATTTATATATTTTAAACTTTCAGGCAAATTTGTATGGAAATCCAGGTTGGTCATACGAAGAAGTATTGCCATATTTCAAAAAATCGGAAAATGCAGTTTTTTTACCTAGGGACGAAAATTACCACAGCGTTAATGGTTATTTTACTGTTGATCAAGTCGATTTGGAAAAACCAGACCTGGTAAAATTAAATAACATAATACAATTTATTTATTTACATTCGATGATAGCATCTTTAGCCAAAAATCAATAGCATAATATGATACTGCAAGTACGGTTTCTGATTGATACGTTATATACAGATTGGCAAACGCCTAAACGAAAAAATCAGTATATCTTGGAAAGAGAACGCCAGCTACGTCTTTTATGACGTTTTCAAATAATTCAACATCTCTTATTTGGTACAGGTAGAAGCCATAACTAGAGGACTTCAAGAAGTCGGCGAAATTGGTCCTATTGACTACAATGGTAAAGTTCACAATGGCTTTGGAATTATCCAGTTAGCTCTCAAAGGAAATGAGCGAGTTAGTGCAGCATCAGCCTTTTTACACAACTTTAGAAATAGAACTAACTTAGAAATAAGCACGAATAGTTTTGTTACACAAGTACTTATTGACAAACATAATAAAGCATATGGAGTAAGTTTTGTTAAAAATGGAACCAATTACGTTGCCTATGCAGAAAAGGAAGTTATAGTATCAGGTAAGGACCTTTAATGAGTAGCTCAACAGAATTTACTAGATGCTATTACTTAAAACGTATAATATATTTCTAGTTTCTATATTTTCCTTTAAAAAATATAGAATATCTAAAAATGTGTTATGTTTTTAGCTGGTGCCATTAACTCGGTTCAACTATTAATGCTCTCGGGAATCGGACCAAAAAAACACTTAAGAAAACTAGGAATACCCGTAAAGAAAAATTTACCTGTTGGGAGAAATTTTCAAGACCACGTACAGTTTGCAGGATTTGTCTTTAGGTAATTGAAATCGATGAAAAACGATTACACATATTTATTGAATTTAGTAGAAAAGTTCTACTGAATACCTATGTCGTTAAGAGTTTTATTCCACATTACTACGTTCTTATTTTCTTATTGTTTTAAAGAACTTTTCCATATAACTATAATTCTTTTGTCTCTCGAATGAGTATCAGACGCCCCTGACATGGACTCGGGCAGAAGTTTGAGAAGATACAAGATCTTAACTATTTTTTCCCTTTTTCAGAGCTAAAAAAAATTTTTCATCGGAGATAACCTTAGTAGAACTATTGCAACAATACGTGCAACATGAAGGATCACTAGTACCTAGTGTCAGTGATGCAATTATAGCATTTACCAATTTCGGAAAAACCCAAAGTAGACGATCGGATGTAGAATATATTATTCGTCCTTCCGGTGTAGGTGGTGACCTGACACAGTTATTATTAAGGTAGGTACCAATTAAGATTGTCCAGAGTTCTTTAATCCACGATTAAAATAATTTTAAAATTCCACATAAATAAATATGTAGGTATGGTATGTTTGACCACAACAAAGTAACATTGGCAGAAATGATTTTTTTTGTGTGTCAAGTTAAATAAATTACTCGGTTCATAATTAACTCGAATAATTTTGATGATGTCATTAATGATATTAGCAGAAATGATTATTACACAATCAAAGTTGTGTTAACTAATCCTTGATTAAAATCGACATATGTTTCATTTCAGATTATATAATTCTACCGCCAATATAACCAACCCTTTTACCGATATTTTCATACATATTTTTCTGGTACATCCCAAGTCACGTGGTTCTATAACCCTTAAATCAAGAGATCCAAGCGACCGCCCCATTATTGATCCAAATTATTTAGCTGAACCTGAAGATATTGAAAAGCTCTACGAGGAGATTCAATTTTTGTTAGCATTAAATAACACTGAAGCCCTTAAAAAGTATGGAGCTGAGATTGTGGTAATTGATCATCCAAACTGCAAAAGTTTTGAAAAATTAACTAAAAAGTGGTGGATATGCTGTATTCAACATTTATCTGGACCGGTAAGTGAGCTTCTATGTAGTCCTTCGATGAGTCGAATTATCGGGTTTGTAATGATGATAAACAGATTTAGTAGATAGTATTTAGATTTATAATTTTTACACGTAAGGTTCTTACGGCCCCAAAAATCAGATTTAAAGTATAAGTGTAAAAGACAGTATTTGATATAAGTATTTTTAGCTTTACAAATATGTTAACTTAAACAAAAAAAAATACCTGTCATTGAACAAAATTTCATTTTAAAAGGCATACATTTGGTCATACATGTTTATTTTAGTAACGACCTGTAAATATATACCTAATTTTTGAAATTTCTTTAAGATGTAAGTAAAAATGTGTTTCTTTTTTGTCATCAACATGAACGAGTTTTGAAATACAATATTTTAGGCACTACATCCTGTCGCAAGCAACACAATGGGATCAAACCCGAAAACGTCCGTGGTTAATGCCAGACTCAAAGTTCATGAGATAGAAAGGCTACGAGTTGTGGATGGCAGTATTTTACCAGAAGGAAATTCCGGACATACCATGGCGCCCATATTGATGGTTGGTGAAAAAGCTGCGGACATGATAAAAGAAGATTGGAAAAAATTATAAAAATTTATAAATATTTTGTTACAGTACTTTATCCAACTTGTGTAATTTTTTATAGTAAATAAATAGAAGGGTTGATAAATGTTTTTTTCAACCTCCCCTGGAAAAATTATGAAAACTTCTAAAATTTTCTATAAACTTATAACTTCCTCAGGGGGTTTGAAATGTTGCTTATCTCCTGGTATTGGCAATTAGAAACCGCAGGGATTGATTCTGATTAAATTCAAATGAAATAAGCGAATAAAAAATAGTCAAAAGCGATGGTAGACCCCTAAGAAAACAATAAACAAATAGTTAAAAGTTCTCTAAAGAATTACAAAACCAATATTGTTTTAAAAATCCAAAACTCTTCTATCATTCAAGAAACATCACTGTCTTAAACCGTTAAACAGACAATATTATTCTCACGTAACCACTATAGTAGCACCACCTATCTATTTAATTCCATACTTTTACGTCAGTTCTATTACTGTCAACTTTAAATAAAATCATTCCTTTTAATATTACAGTTTTCTTTTTTACCTACTCTGCAAAACCGAACGTTCGAATTTCTCCTGACTTCGTTACCTGTCACCCTTATCGTATATAAAATATTCACTGATTTCTTTGTCTAATAGATACACTACCACAACATTTTTCTCACTTCATAATGTTACTCCTGGTTACTCTGTTAGCTTTTGACATTGCATTCACTTTTTCTTTTTTAAATTTAAACCACCATTTTGTGCTCTGGTCACAATCAGATAGCACGTTTTCGAATTTTTTGATTTTTTGACTTTAATATGTTTTCCAAAAATAAAATCAAACTCCAAATGTATCCGAAGTATTGTATATTATAATTCTCTACTTCCAAAAATTTTTTTAAAAAAATTTTAATTTTATGTGTAATGTAAAGTATTTAAAAGACTTTTCTTTCTTCTTTTTCTGCTTCTCAGGTAAGAAAAACAGATTTCTCTACATCTCTTGCTCTCTTTATAAAAAGTTTTAAAAATCAAAATCTTTAATACAACTTAAATTATTCCAATCTTTTCTTTTAGTTAAAATATGCATGTCGAGAGTCTCTCTTCATGTAAAATATTATTTTGATTTCGCTGATGATGAAGGTTTATGCCTTCGAAACATGTTCGATATGACAATGAGGTTTTTTTGAATAGAAAACCTTCTAATAAACTAGTGGAGCAGACTGTGTGTAATTTTTGCCCTTACTTTCAATATTAATATTATTATTATTACTAATATTAATATTATTATTACATTTTTAAATAATACTAAATACTAACACAACAAACATAGCAAAGGAAATTAAGCTCACAGCGAAAAACCTTTAAAAAATGACTGGCTGTTAAAAAATAAGTTGGTAATTAAAACTTTTTTTCAGTGTAAGTAAATAAAATTACCGATTGAGATGGAGACGATATTTCTTTTGGTGGTTATAGATTATGGCTCATACGACTTCATAATTATTGGTTCTGGCGCAGTTATAGCTAATAGACTCGTGCTACCTTTAGAAGCGGGAGACGACGCCAATAATTTTACAAAAATATTGGGATTATTAATACCCCTCTTGAGTAAGACAGATGGCAAATAATATTGATTTTCATCGTATGGTATGTGCAACGGACTTCTCCAGAAGCGGCGACAAAAAAACAAAAGGTGATTTTTAAATGTATCGTTTATAACTCAAGTTATAAATAAAACCAACTAAAGTTTTAACATGATACAAACTGGGACAAAAACAAGTTGCATAGTCATATCTTAGTATTTCTTGTTTTTTTGCTCAAAAACACCAACTTTAACTATGTTATCGGTTAAACGATGTGTTGTTCCATTTACAGTACTCATACTTAAGTAACCAACCTCCTATTAAAATGAATTATTATATACAATAAATAGACGAAAGCCGATAGCTTTTCACGCAGTATTTTATTCATACCTGCTGTTTGGTATAGATAATCCTGCCAGGTGAGTGATCCAACATAATGTTTTAATAGCGTTTCTCTTGAAATTTTGAAATAAGGTCTTGAAATTGTAAAGAAAAAGTAACAAACCATGTTGAACAACCTTGTAAAAAAACAGTTTCTTGTTATCAAAAACAGATGTGAAAAATTGTACTTATAATAAAATACCCCTCGCTTACTAAACAAAAAAATAAATATATAACATTATGATGGAAGATCAAAGCGCTTTTATATTTTTAAAGAGCGATTTTTTGTAGCTACAAAAGTTTGGAAACATTAATTTCGCGTCGTTTTCTACAAAATCACGTACTATTTACAAATTTTCTGTACTGAAAAATTTACTTTCTTTCAAATTTGTATTTTAACCATCGGCCAATCAAGTAAAACTTTCAATCTAATCTATATTTGTTTTGGCTCATTTACAGTAAATAAAACGTTACTAAGATTAAAATGTTTCTAAACTTTTGTCCGCTACTGTATAGTTGAAATTGTTTAGTATTTTCAAATTAAATTAAACTAAACAATGTTAATCCTGGCCATCAAACTTTGTGGTGTGGCCATCTATGATGAGAAGAATTTATCTTAAAGCTCCTCCTAATTTTTCTAACGGTTTGAAAAAAGTTTGCTTTTCTCCAAAGATGGACAATGGACAATTAGCAACAGACATTGATGCGATGTACTGTGTATTTTTTAAATATCCTCATAAAATTAAATTTTTATGCCTTAAACTCTAAGCTAAGAAAGATTCATATTAATTAACTAATGTTAATAATAAATTAATTTTTTAGAAACTAAATGATGCACCTGATGAATTTTTTTGCCCCGAAGGCATGCAATTCATAGAAAACTCTTAAGCTAAAAAAGATAATTAATAATTAATTTTATTTTTTAGAAACTAAATGACGTACCTGATTTTTCTAACATGTTTATCGGTTATTGCAACGAAAAATTACGTATATTCTCTTGGAGAAGATAATTTTACCGAATTTGTAAATATGGTTGATAAAAATATAGACGCTTCTTTAAATTACACATTTCCCGAAGATAATTCAGATTTGTTACAAGTAAGAAGTTCCAGAGTAAAACGTAAGCAATTTTTTGATTTGTGTACTACACCCGTATATTATTATATACAACCAAAAATCTCTAATGATATGTATCTAAGCGTTCATCAAATGAGTCTCCTACGTAGCTCGTGTCCAGGTTTATAAGCACGCGCAATTAGTTAAACAACAGATTTCAACCAGCAGACGCCACGACGCGTACAGAACTGGATAGTTCATGATTTTCGTGTATTTCTTGCTATATTTAAATGTTTTCTATTACAAAACAAATCTATTTAGTACAATATAGTAGTCTTTAAAAATTATCGTGGCATATATAGTGTATTTTACGTGCCGTATAATTTTTAACCCCCGGACGCAAAGTCAGTATGGATAAGGGAAGTTTTAAAACGTTTTTTTTAGAAGTCGCTTTTATTAGGAGAACAAATTTTTAAAACGGCGGCGGTTTTTTTTATAAGTCACGACTTGGGCGATCTAAAGATAAAAGAGCATTGTGCAAAAAAGAGCATCTTTAAAACTTTAGTGTTCAGAACGTAAACAAATTTGTAAAACGAACAACCCCCACTTTTTAAGAATTATTTTCCAAAAATCAAGGCCTAAATAAAAAATCTAATACATGACAAACAACGTATGGACCTCGGTTTGTACCTTTAGATAACCAGTAATAATCTTAACTTGTTTAATTAAATTTTAATGGTGACAGCATAACACCCGTAACTATTTTCAGAATATTTACCTTTGTGTTCAGAAGTAAAACAGATTTGATCACATCAATCTTATTTTGTAGATTATGGCACCTATGACTTTATTGTTGTTGGTTCTGGCGCTGGCGGAGCAGTTGTAGCCAACCGACTCTCGGAAATTCCAGACTGGAAAGTGCTACTTTTGGAGGCTGGTGGGGAAGACAGTGATTTCACAAAAATATTAGGATTATATGCATTTGCAGGAAATTCTCGTTTCAATTGGGGTTATAAGACAGTGTCCCAAAAACACGCATGTCATGGTAAGTCACTCTTAAATATTTAACCAATAAGTAAGTAGATATAGGGAAAGATCATCTTTTGTTTCTGTATTGATTTATTTATAGGAAACCAAAATGAACAATGTCAAATTCACATAGGCAAGGTGCTTGGTGGGAGCACTACAATAAATGAAGGTGCATATGTCAGAGGACATGCAGACGATTTTAACCGATGGGTATGGATGCTTACAGTAGTTTGTACAACAAGAGTGGATATGAAGTGCATATAGCACGAAGAAGTAAATTAAGCATGACGCCGTAGGCAAAGACCATTCCACTCTAGTTATATGAATAAACAAACCGCAATGTGTCGCAATTATGTAAATTCCTAACTTTACTAATTAGAAACAAAAATATTTTCAACTTTCAGGAAAATTTGTATCAGAATCCAGGTTGGTCATACGAAGAAGTATTGCCATATTTCAAAAAATCGGAAAATGCCGTTTTCTCACCCAGAGACGAACATTACCACGATGTTAATGGTTATATTACTGTTGATCAAGTCGATTTGGAAAAACCAGACCTGGTAAAGTTGGATAATACAATAAAACTTGTTTATTTACATCCGAACTTTAGCCAAAAAAAAGCATCATGTGATACTGTCAGGACAGTTTTTGATTAAGAGGATATTTCCAGTTTTGCTTACACCTATAAAACAAAAAAAATCAAAGATTCTAAACTATAAAAGAATTAAATCCTTTTCAGGTAATTAATAGTTTTTTTTTTCTTGGAGAGCTAGTTTTATTTTTATGACTTTTCCCAGTCATCTGTAATATCTCTTTGATGCAGGTAGAAGTCATGACTAAAGGACTTCAAGAAGTCGGCGAAATTGGTCCGATTGACTACAACGGTAAAATTCACAATGGCTTTGGAATTATTCAGTTAGCTCTCAAAGGAAATGAGCGAGTTAGTGCAGCAACAGCCTTTTTACACAACTTTAGAAATAGAACTAACTTAGAAATAAGCACGAACAGTTTTGTTACACAAGTACTTATTGACGAACATAATAAAGCATATGGAATAAGTTTTGTTAAAAATGGAACCAATTACGTTGCCTATGCAGAAAAGGAAGTTATAGTATCAGGTAGGGACCTTCAATGAGTAGTTCAACAGAATTTACTAAATGCTATTACTCAAAAACGTATAATATATTTCTAGTTTCTACATTTTCCCTTAAAAAATATAGAATATCTAAAAAAGTGTTATGTTTTTAGCTGGTGCCATTAACTCGGTTCAACTATTAATGCTCTCGGGAATCGGACCAAAAAAACACTTAAGAAAACTAGGAATACCCGTAAAGAAAAATTTACCTGTAGGAAGAAATTTTCAAGATCACGTTCAGTTTACTGGAGTGTTCTTTAGGTAATTAAAGTTGATGAAAAACCATCACACATCCTAATTAAGTAGGAACGTTCTCTTATATATCTATATCGTTAAGAGCCTCCATTGCCTCGTTCTTATATCAAAATAATTCAGATAAATGTTAAAGAATCCATATAACCATAATTCTTTTGTCTTTTGAATGAGTATGAGAAGAAACAATCTTAACTATTTTTTCACGTTTCAGAGCTAAAAAAAATATTTCATCGGAGATAACCTTAGTAGAACTATTGCAACAATACGTGCACCATAAAGGATCACTGGTACCTAGTGTCACCGACGCAATTATAGGATTTACCAATTTCGGAAAAAACCAAAGTCAGCGATCGGATGTTGAATATATTATTCGTCATTCTGGTGTAGGTAGTGACCTGACGCAGTTATTATTAAGGTAGGTACCAATTAAAGTTATCCAGAGTTCTTTAATCCACGATTAAATTATTTTTACAATTCCACATAAATAAATATGTAGGTATGGTATGTTCTACCACAACAAAGTAACATTGGCAGAAATGGTGTTTTTTGTGTTAAATAAATAAATTACTTGATTAGGTAATTCATAATTAACTCCGATAATTTTGATGAGGACATTAATGATATTTGCAGAAATGATTATTTCACACATTGTGTTAACTAATCCTTGATTAAAATCGACATATGTTCCATTTTAGATTAGATAATTCTACCGCCAATATAACCAACCCTTTTACCGATATTTTCATACATATTTTCCTGGTACATCCCAAGTCACGTGGTTGTATAACCCTTAAATCAAGCGATCCAAGGGAGCGCCCCATTATTGATCCAAATTATTTAGCTGAACCAGAAGATATTGAAAAGCTCTACGAGAAGATTCAATTTTTTATAGCATTAAATAATACTGAAGCCCTTAAAAAGTATGGAGCTGAGATTGTGGTAATTGATCATCCAAACTGCAAACGTTTTGAAAAATTCACTAAAAAGTGGTGGATATGTTGTATTGAACATTTATCTGGACCGGTAAGTGAGCTTCTATGTAGTCCTTTGATGAGTCGAATTATCGGTTTTGTAATGATGATAAACAGATTTAGTAGAAATTAGTATTTAGATTTATAATTTTTACACGTAAGGTTCGTACGGCCCCAAAAATCAGATTTAAAGTATAAGTGTAAAACACAGTATTTGATATAAGTATTTCAGCTTTACAAATATGTTAACCTAAACAAAAAAAATACCTGACATTGAACAAAACGAGTTTTGAAATACAATATTTTAGGGACTACATCCTGTCGCAAGCAATACAATGGGACCAGACCAGAAAACGTCCGTGGTTAATGCCAGACTCAAAGTTCATGAGATAGAAAGGCTACGAGTTGTGGATGGTAGTATTTTACCAGAAGGAAATTCTGGACATACTATGGCGCCCATATTGATGGTTGGTGAAAAAGCTGCGGATATGATAAAAGAAGATTGGAAAAAATTATAGAAATTTATAAATATTTTGTTACAGTACTTTATCCAATTTGTGTAATTCTTTATAGTAGAGTTCCAAATAAATAGAAGGGTTGATAAATGTTTTTTTTTTAACCCCCCTGGAAAAATTATGAAAATTTCTAAAATTTTCTATAAACTTATAACTTCTTCAGGGGGTTTGAAATGTTGTTTCTCCCCTGGGATTGGCAATTAGTAACTGCAGCGATTGATTCTGATTGAATTCAAATAAGATGAGCGAATCAAAAACAGCCAAAAGCGATGGTAGACCTTTAAGAACACAATAAACAAATAGTAACAAAGTTCTCTAAAGAATTACAAAACCAATATTGTTTTAAAAATGAAGATCTAATATTAAAAACTGTAGTATCAAATAAAAGAGTATACATATTAATCAATTAAATTTAATAATAAAACATATCATGAAAGTAAATACCTAGACAATTTTGGAAAAATAATGACCTAGAAAAATTACAGCAGGAAACTTTTTAAGAAATTTCCCAAGGACCGGATGTCCGCGGGACATGGACGATGGTACAAAAAAAAATTTTCCTTTTTGTACGTTTGACCGGAAAAAAAGCAAATATAGAGACACCACTAACACTTAAAATTCCGTATGTCAAAGGAGAACCTAAGAGAATAAACGACTAGAACAACGATACCACATCAATACAATATTCATCTCGAGAAACACTTTAAGAAGCCACCTGACGACAACGAAACCAACAAGTCAAAAAGACAGGAAAAACTACGTCTACCAGATTTCCTGTGAATGTGGGCATTCCTATATTGGTGAGACACTAACACCACTCGAAGTAAGGATCAAAGAACACTGAAACAATACGCTAATAGGAGATACTGGAAAATAAGGTGCAGCTGACTATGTCTGGACGCACGGCCATCATATCAGGTAGACAGAAGTCGAAATACTGCATAAAGAACCACATTGGAGGAAGAGCAAGTTCAAGGAAACTGCTACCATACACCAGAACCCAGGTTGTTTTAGTAAGCTCTTATTGGATATAATCAATATTTATTTATTTATTTATTTATTTATTTAGGATACAAATAGGAAATCCCATAGACAGTATCCACTAATTTTATAATAAGTAAATTATATCTATCCTACAACAATATCAGTACTTATAAGCTAATAATATTAATGATTGGATAACAATACAAAAAGAAGTATTTGCCATTATGGCAAATGCCTATGATAGGCAATAATAACAACATGAAAAAACGAAGCATTATGATACTTATTTAATTATTCTAAAAGCCTTCGTTTTAGAGCCTTTTTAATTCTATTCAAAGATGTTGAAAAGAAATCTAGATCTAGGTCCGAAAAATAGCGATTCGAGTTTCTCATCATTCGACTGATTGGTGAGTTTTGAGAACTATTTGTATGATGAAATGGAGTATAAAAAATGTAATTATTTCTTAGTTGTCGCGGTGCAACATTGAACGCCATCCTTGAGACCAGATATGGAGAGTCAACCCTATTCGAGGATATTTTAAACATATAAACCAAGTCCGATAAAATTCTTCGATTCCGCAGAGATAATATACAAAAATGCAATCTTACAGTATTTATGTCGTGAAGTATATAATTTTGCTTAAATAGTAGACATCTCAAGAATCTGTTTTGCACCCTTTCCAATCTATCTATATATACAGCATACATTGGATTCCATACAACAGATGCAAAATTTAACTTGCTATACACATACGCATAATACAAGCACATCAAAGATTTAGTGTTCTTAAAGTATTTAGCCTGCCTAGTAATAAAGCCCAAAATCTGACAACAACTGGACGCCAAGGAGTTTATATGTTTATCAAATAAAAGCTTCTCATCAAGAACTACGCCAAGGTCCCTTATTTTATTCACTTTTTTAAGAACGCTTCCATTAATTAGATAGTCTTGGTTAATTAAATTTTTATTTCTAGAAAATGAGATCACGCAGCATTTATCTATATTGATAAACAAATAATTTTTTTTGCAATATGTGATAAAACGCAGGAGATCTTCTTGTACGAGGTCACAATCGACCAGTGAACGAATCTGCTTATACATTTTCAAATCGTCCGCATAAATTACAAAGTCACAATTCAAGAAGCAGCTTTTAATGTCATTTATGTAAATAATAAATAATAACGGCCCTAAATGCGATCCTTGTGGCACCCCGGAGGCAACTGGAAGGATATCAGAATTGACTCCATTTATACATACTCTGAACTGTCGATCTGACATATAAGATCTAAACCATTCCAATAGGCTACCACTTACACCGATCAATTTTAGTTTATTTAGCATGAGAACCTGATCAACTTTATCGAATGCCTTACTAAAGTCGGTGTAAATGGCATCAACCTGAACACGTTTATCCATACTTTCTTTTATGAAGTCCGTATAGATTAAAAGATTGCTTTCAATGGACCTATTAGCCATAAATCCGTGTTGCTCCAAGATGATTTGTCCTTTCACAAGATTAAAAAGATATTTATAAAGTAATTTTTCAAGTAGTTTGGCAAATATGCACAATTTACTTATCGGACGATAATTATTGGCGAGATTCTTTTGACCACCCTTAAAAATTGGTACCACATTTGACAGTTTCCATTTCTGGGGAAACAAACCGGCTTTAAGAGATTGGTTGAACAGTAAAAATAAGGGCAAAGAGAGGCCAGAAGCACAGTTCTTGGCAAAAACAGATGGAATGCCATATCTGGAAACCTTTGTTAAGGAAATGTAATCTTAGAATAAGACTGGGCACGAATTAAACGCATGCCTGACTGCATCCATCTCAGTTATGCTAGTATAAATAGAGCTGTAGTTACTATACTTATTTAGTCTTCACCTGAAGACGACTGGAGAAACTTACCAGTTGAAACAAATAAAGACAATACAAGCCCACAACTCTTACTTTCTTTCAGTGTAAATAAAAGTACCGATTGAGACATGTTTTTTTTTGTGGTTGTAGATTATGGCTTATACGAATTTATCATAATTATTGGTTCTGGTGCAGTTATAGCTAATAGACTCGTGCTACTTTTGAAAGCGGGAGGCGAAGCCAATGATTTTACAAAACATTGGGATTATTATTACCCTTCTTGAGTAAGAGAAATGACAAATATTATTGGTTTTTATCGTATGGCACGTGTAACGGACTTCTTCAGGAGCAAAAAACAAAAAGTGATTTTTAAATGTGTCGATTATAAGTCAAGTTATAAATAAAACCGACTAAAGTTGTAACCTGGGACAAAAACAGGTGGCATACTCATATTATCTTAGTATTTCGATTTTTTGCTTAAAAACACGAACTTTAACTTTGTTATCGGTTAAACAATGTGTTGATCCATTTACGGTACTCATACTTAGGTAACCAATATCCTATTAAAATTAATTATTATATATTTTTGCAGTAATAAATAAACGAAAGCCGAAAGCTTTTGACGCAGTATTTTATTCATACCTGTAGTTTCGTATAGATAATCCTGTTTCAGGTGAGTGATTCAACATATCAAAATGTTTTAACTGCGATTCTCTTGAAATAAGATCTTGAAATTGTAAAGAAAAAGTCAAACTATGTTGAGCAACCTCGTAAGAAAACAGTTTCTCCACGACCATTACTGAATGCAACAATTCCAAAATCATTTTTGATAATAGAATGTAAAAATTCTCGCTCTTGAGTTGGAATATTTATTCTGAAACAATTGCTTCTTATGCGTTTTGCGTGTATTTTCATTCCATAATAAGATACGGAATGAATATTCTGTAATTGATCTAAACGACATAGGTTGCCATGAATTTCGAAACTGTCAATGTCAGCAGACAAATTTTAGTGCAAGTCAAAATATGAGTGAAAAATCGGATGAATCAGATATGAAACTGGATAATACTCCACCTGAAATTACAAATATTGCGAATAGTATTTTTGGTCGTGGAGAAAATATAGTCTGCTACTCGGTTAGAATGAAAATTCGATACTCGTGGTTCCTCACGCTCGCTACGCCCGCGTTCAGAATCTTCCACTAGGATCAAATTTTCATTCCAACCTCGTTACAGAATCTACTATTCTTGTTATTAAGTACAGATGTGAAAAATGGTACTTATAATAAAATACCCCTCGCTTACTAAACAAAAAAATAATTATATAATATTATGATGGAAGATCAAAGTGCTTTTATATTTGTAAAAAGCGATTTTTTGTAACTACAAAAGTTTGGAAACATTAATTTCGCGTCATTTTCTACAAAATCACTTACTGGAAAATTAATTTTCTTTCAAACTTGTATTTGAACCATCTGCCAATCAAGTAAACTTTCAATCTAATCTATATTTGTTTTAGTTCATTTACAGTAAATAGAATGTTACCAAGATTAAAAATGTTGCCAAACTTTTGTCCGCTACTGTATTGTTGAGATTTTTCGTATTTATAAATTGAATTAAAACAAACAATGTTAATCATGGCCATCAAACTGTGTGGTTACTGGTCCTCCATCTTTGATGAGGAAAATGCATCTTATAGCCCCTCCTAATTTTTCTAACGGTTTGAAAAAAGTGTTTTTTTTCTCCAAAGATATGGACAATGGACAATTGGCCACAGAAATTGATGCGATAGACTATATATTTTTGAAATATCCTCAAAAAATTAAATTTGCATGCCTTAAACTATAAGCTAACAAAGATAATTATTAATTAATTAATGGTAATAACAATTAATTTTTTAGAAACTAAATGATGCACCTGATTTTTTTAATATGTTTATCGGCCATTGCAACGAAAAACTACGTATTTTCTTTTGGAGAAGATGATAATTTTACCGAATTGGTAAATATGGTTGATAAAAATATAGAAGCTTCTTTAAATTACGCCTTTCCCAAAGATAATTCAGATTTGTTACAAGTAAGAAGTCCCATAGTAAAAGGTAAGCAATTTTTTGATTTGTGTACTACACCCGCATATTATTATATACAACCAAAAATCTCTAATGATATGCATCTAAGCGTTCATTAAATGAATCTCCTACGTAGCTCGTGTCCATGTTTATGAACATGCGCAATTAGTTAAACAACATATTTCAACCAGCAGACGCCACGACGCGACGCGTACAGAACTGGATAGTTTATGATTTTCGTGTATTTCCCACTATCGTGGCAGATATACCTAGTGTCTTTTATTATGTGCCGTGTAATTTATAACCTCCGGACGCAAAGCCAGCATGGATAAGAGAAGTTTTGAAACGTTTTTTTTTAAGAAGTCGCTTTTATTAGGATCTTGAAACGGCGGCGATATTTTTTTTAGAAGTCACGACTTGGGCGACCTAGAGGTAAAAGAGCATTATTTATAATCTTTAAAACTGTCATGTTCGGAATGTAAACAAATTTGTAAAACGTAAACCCTCTCCTTTTTCAGAATTATTTTCCAAAAATCAAGGCCAAAATTAAAAATCTATTACATGACAAACCACGTTTGGACCTCGGGTTGGACCCGTAGATAACCAGTAATAAACTTAACTTGTTTAATGAAATTTTAATGGTGACAGCAGAGCACCTGTAACTATTTTCAGAATATTTACCTTTGTGTTCAGAAGTAAAACAGATTTAATCACATCAATTTTATTTTATAGATTATGGCACCTATGACTTTATTGTTGTTGGTTCGGGCGCGGGTGGAGCAGTTGTAGCCAACCGACTCTCGGAAATTTCAGACTGGAAAGTGTTACTTTTAGAGGCTGGTGGGGAAGACAGTAATTTCACAAAAATATTGGGATTATATGCGTTTGCAGTAAATTCTCGTTTCAATTGGGGTTATAAGACAGTGTCCCAAAAACACGCATGTCTTGGTAAGTCACTCCTAAATATTTAACTAATAAGTAGTTGTAGGAAAGGATCATATTTTGTTCCTCTATTGATGCTGGGTATATTACTGTACAGATTTATTTATAGGAAAACAAAATAAACAATGTCAAATTGATATTGGCAAGGTGCTTGGTGGGGGCACTACAATAAATGAAGGTGCATATGCCCGAGGACATGCAGACGATTTTAACCGATGGGTATGGATGTTTAGAGTAGCTTGTACAACAAGAGTGGATATGAAGTGCATATAGCACGAAGAAGTAAATTGAGCACGAAGCCGTAGGCAAAGACCATTCCACTCTAGTTATACAGTATATTTTTCTATGGCCCAACTTACAAAACCTTACACTACTTAATTAAGGATGAAGATTGTAAAAGTTACATCCATAAACAAACCGCAATTTGTCACTTATTATGTACATTCTTAACCTTACTAATTAGAAACAAAAATATTTTTAACTTTCAGGCAAATTTGTATCAGAATCCAGGTTGGTCATACGAAGAAGTATTGCCATATTTCAAAAAATCGGAAAATGCCGTTTTCTCACCCAGAGACGAACATTACCACGATGTTAATGGTTATTTTACGGTTGATCAAGTCGATTTGGAAAAACCAGACCTGGTAAAGTTGGATAATACAATACAATTTGTTTATTTACATCCGCTAATAGCAACTTTGGCCAAAAATCACCATTATAATATGATACTGCCAGTACAGTTTTTGATTAAGAGGTTATTTCCAGTTTTGCTGAAAACAAACAAAAATTACAGATGCTAAACTATAAAAGAATTAGATCCTCTTCAGGTAATTAATAGTTTTTGGCCTTGGAGAGGAAAAGTTAACTAGTTTTCTTTTTATGACTTTTCCCAGTCATCTATAATATCTCTTTGATGCAGGTAGAAGTCATGACTAAAGGACTTCAAGAAGTCGGCGAAATTGGTCCGATTGACTACAACGGTGAAATTCACAATGGCTTTGGAATTAACCAGTTAGCTATTAAAGGAAATGAGCGAGTCAGTGCAGCATCAGCCTTTTTACACAACTTTAGAAATAGAACTAACTTAGAAATAAGCACTAATAGTTTTGTTACACAAGTACTTATTGACGAAAATAATAAAGCGTATGGAGTAAGTTTTGTTAAAAATGGAACCAATTACATTGCCTATGCAGGAAAGGAAGTTATAGTATCAGGTACAGACCTTCAACAGATTTTGTAAAATGGTATTACTCAAAACATATAATATATTTCTCGTTTGTACACTTTTTCCTGAAACAAAAAATAATATCTAAAAATCGTTATGTTTGTAGCTGGTGCTATTAACTCGGCTCAATTATTAATGCTCTCGGGAATCGGACCAAAGGAACATCTAACGAAACTAGGAATTCCCGTAAAGAAAAATTTACCTGTAGGAAGAAATTTTCAAGATCACGTTCAGTTTACTGGAGTTTTCTTCAGGTAATTAAAATTGATGAAAAACAATCACACATCTTGATTAAGTAAGAACGTTCTATTGAATATCTATATCGTTAAGAGTTTCCATTACCTCGTTCTTACATCAAAATAATTCAGATAAATTTTAAAGAACTTTTCCATATAACCATAATTTTTGTCTTTCGAATGAGAAGACACAAGATCTTAACTATTTTTTCACTTTTCAGAGCTAAAAAAAATATTTCATCGGAGATAACCTTAGTAGAACTATTGCAACAATATGTGCAACATAAAGGATCACTGGTACCTAGTATCACCGACACAATTTTAGGATTTACCAATTTCGGAAAAAACAATAGTCGGCGATCGGATGTTGAATATATTATTCGTCATTCCGGTTTCGGTAGTGACCTGACACAGTTATTGTTAAGGTAGGTACCAATTAAATTTGTCCAGAGTTCTGTTATCCATGATTAAAATACTTTTAAGATTCCATATGAATAAATATGTAGGTATGGTATGTTTGACCACAACAAAGTTACATTGGCAGAAATGATTTTTTTCACAGTTAAATAAATTACTCGGTTAGGTAAGTTATAATTAACTCGGATAATTTTGATGATGACGTTAATGATATTAGCAGAAATGATTATTTCACAATCAAAGTTGTGTTAACTAATCCTTCAATAAAATCGACATATGTTTCATTTTAGATTAGATAATTCTACCGCCAATATAACCAACCCTTTTGCTGATATTGTCATACAAATTTTTCTTTTAAATATCAAGTCACGTGGTTGTATAACCCTTGAATCCAGAGATCCAAGGGACCGCCCCATTATTGATCCCAATTATTTAGCTGAACCAGAAGATATTGAAAATCTCTACGAGGAGATTCAATTTTTGTTAGCATTAAATAATACTGAAGCCCTTAAAAAGTATGGAGCTGAGATTGTGGTAATTGATCATCCAAACTGCAAATGTCTTGAAAAATTCACTAAAAAGTGGTGGATATGCTGTATTCAACATTTTTCTGGATCGGTAAGTGCGTTTCTATGTAGTCCTTTGATGAGCCGAATTATCGGGTTTGTGATGATAAAAAGATTCAAATTCATAAGGACACGTTAGTAGAAAGTTTATTTATAATAAAAAATAGTATTAACATTTATAATTTGTATACGTAAGGTTCGTACGGCTCCAAAAATAAGATTTCAAGTAAAATTAAGTATTTCATTTCATTTTTTTGAAATATAATATTTTAGGCACTACATCCTGTTGCAAGCAACACAATGGGACCAAACCCGGAAACGTCCGTGGTTAATGCCCGACTTAAAGTTCATGAGATAGAAAGGCTACGAGTTGTGGATGGTAGTATTTTACCAGAAGGAAATTCCGCACATCTTATGGCGCCCATAATGATGGTTGGTGAAAAAGCTGCGGATATGATAAAAGAAGATTGGAAAATATTATAAATGTTTTGTTATAGTACTTTATCCAACTTGTGTAGTCCCTTATAGCAGAGATTCAAATAAATAGCAGAGTTGATAAATGAATTTTTCCAAAACTTTAGTTTAGTTAGTTAGTTTTAGTTACAAATTTATCTAAAGAACTTCAGCGGATCAGAAACTTTTTTATTTGACTTTGCGAAAAAAGGTATTCTTCATAAAAGTTCTGCTTGTTAATAGAATAACATTCTAGAGGATCCTTTATTATATTATTGTACTTTGCAATTAAAAGGTAAATAACAGGGGGAGTGTATTGCTTCCAGGTTTTTACACTCCTATCTGACCTTCGGCATTTTCCATTAGGTGCCTATACTTTAGTATTATTAAATGTATTATAATTACAAAGAAAAAAAAGACCTCATTTATTTATTTATTTATTTATTTAAAATTAACGATAGTTTTGCATCTATGACATTTATGTTATTTCATTTTTTTGACAACCCGTATATACATTTTTGATTGAAGTCTTATTTTTCCAACAACCAGAACTTTTTGCAAAAGTAAAAAACAAAAAAGTTTGTCATATGTTAAGATGGTTTCTGAAAACGCTGTATAATTGAATTACTTCATAATACAATATCAATATTATTTTAAAAATGATGATCCAATATTAACAAAACTGTAGTAACAAATGAACAATACATATTAAACAAATAAAATTAATAATGAAACTTATTATGAAAGTAAATAATTGGAAAATGTTAGAAAAATACTGACCTAGAAAAACTACAACAGAAAACTATAAGATGTCACTTTTTTGCTTATTGCGCATTCTTTAAAGTCACTGACATGAAGAACTTCATTTTCCTAATATGTCTAGTCGCCATTGCAACAAAAAAATGTGTTTATTCTCTTGGGGAAAATGTAAATCTTTGCGAGGTGGTCGATATGGTTGATGAACATATAAATGCTGCTGAAAACCACATCTTTCCTGATGACAATTCTGGCCATGTACAAGTACTAGATTCCACAGTACAAGGTAAGTGGATCAGTGGAAATATTAATTAAAATATTAAAATGTGAAAAAATTAAGAATTTGATTTCAATCTAAACAGACAGTTTAAGAATTTAAAGGTTTAAGTAAAGAAGTCAAGAATAGTATATTATTCAACAAGCATATAATGGTGACTATTATTCACGCGGATAAAGTTTGACACGAGCCGTAGGCGAGTTTCATAATTTTATCCAAGTGAATAAAAGCCATTATATGCGAGTAGAATACTATACTTTGTCCACGACTATCCAATAATAATTGTAGCCATTATTACTAAACATTTTTATTTATTTAGAAATATTAATAGTAAAATTTGTATTTATATAATGTGCCAAGTTAATTGTAGGAATCGAATTTAATTCTGCATTAACATCTTGGATATTCGTTGTAAATGAAGATATAGATGTAGATACTGCCTCATTGCGTATATACGGCTCACCAAAAGGATTTTTCTGGATCGCGTCTGATATTTTTTTAGCTGTTTCCATTTTATTTTTCATTGAGTCATCAATATATCCTTCTGCTACCGACGTGGATTTCCATCCACCGTGTCTTTTCAATGCAGGTATATCACCGCCTGCGTCTACAAGTACACTAACAATACGGATTCTGAAAAAGAACTAGTTTTCTTATCAATCCTCCATTGTACAAACGAATCATAAGCAGACACATAAAGTTTTTTCGATTTTTCTGGTAATAAACTTAAACTTGCTATTTTTGCTGCTTCCTGTATATCTGGTGGGGTTTAACATATCTCATCTTCACTATCTCTAATCATTTCGTAAGTTCTTTTAATACTATTCTTAACTTTAAAGTTAATAAGTTGAACTATATTTTGACGTTTAAAATTAAAATCACAAAGCCCTTCGACTTGACAATTAATGGCATGCTTTATGTATTAAGGATGGGCCTTACAGGGAAAACGAATGATATTTTTTGATTTCAAATCGCATTACCTGTGGATTTCATTATCCACTAGTGAATTATAAGTTCATTATTCACTAGTGAATAATGGGTATTATTATTATTGAGCAAACACATAAATAATGAACATATTATACAATAGTTGACTAAAGGAAATCAGAGAACGACCTGCATAAAAACAATTAAATGTTGTAGGGAAAGACTAAACCTTTAAACGTTAGTATGTATCACGCGTATGGCCTGTGAGGAAATGCCAAGTAATAAATAGGGTATAGAATTTAAGAATAACTATTAAAAACGCTTTTAATCATTGTTGGTAATGTCACTTATGGATATATGAATAAGTTGATTTAAAACAGCAATTTATAATTTTAAATAATTTGGAATAATCAGGTATACTGTGCTCTGCGAAATTTTTCAAAGTATGTATTGTAAAACCACGATTCAAAAATTTTAATATTACTTGAATTCGTTTGTCAGAGTCGACATGATACGATCTTCTAAAGTTTCGATATCTTTTCCATATATTGTTCAGAGCCGAGCAGTAATTGCATCGAAAAGGCTGGAAAAAGTTCTTCAAGCACAATAGTGCTTCAAGTACACTGCTTGCAAGCACTTTTAAAATATAATGCTTGGTCAATGTGTGTGCTTGCAAGCCCTAGAGGACTTACAAGCCCAATTAGCTTTGAGTGCTTACTAGCACTTGAAAGTGCCCCCAAGAACTCTAGAGAGAAAAGTCCTTAGTAACAAGTTAACAACTAACAAAATAACAATCATCTCTTACGCTTACCCACTCACGCAATGTAATATGCCGCTACGTTAACATATATTTTCAATAGGACTTAACTAGGCATATTATAGGGAAACCTTCATTTTCTTGGTTGAATTCTCTAGAAAACTATATAGAATTGTTGATAGCTCTGCTGCTTACTGTTTACGTTTGTATACTATATTCGAAATGTTAATAATTGAAGAAATTTATTATTTCTTTCCTAGATTCCGGTACTTACGACTTTATAGTTGTTGGCTCAGGAGCAGCAGGAGCAGTTATAGCCAACAGGCTCTCGGAAATTCTAGAATGGAACGTGTTACTTTTGGAAGCTGGGGGTGAAGGCAATGATTTTACTAAAATATTGGGACTATGTCCGTACACATGGCATTCTCATTTAAGTTGGGGTTATAAGACTACACCCCAGACAAACGCATGTCAAGGTAGGTAGTATATTAATATTGTACATAATATACATATGTAGAGATTTATCAAGAAAGCAGGAAAAAGTTAAATTTTATAAGAAAATAAATTTAAGACGTTATAAACAGAAGTGTGACCAAGTTAATGGTGCAATTACCAGAATACGTTTTATTTCTCAACTAGGTTGTATCAATCGTCAATGTCAAATGACGCAAGGCAAAGCGATTGGTGGAAGCACGACAATAAATGGAGGCGTGTATGCTAGAGGACATCCGGATGACTTTAATAGATGGGTACGAAATTGACATTACAAAAATATTTGATTTAATTCTAAACTAATAACTTTTTTAATTAAACATAACCTTAACGATGTACTTAGAAGTGACAAAACCATCCCAACAGTAAACTTAACAAATCGTTTTAGGCCTATCTTTATGGAAATCTTGGTTGGTCATATAATGAAGTTTTGCCATATTTTAAAAAGTCGGAGGACGCAATTTTTTTACCTAGGAACAATTACTACCATGGCGAAGGGGGGTATTTGACGGTAAATCACACTGGCGATACACCTGGTCTGGTAAGTGCAATGTAACACAAACTTTTATATTAAGTTCATTTTTATAAATAATTTTTAGTACTACTTTTACGCATCTCTAAAACCCTTAATACAACAGTTCCTCACAAAACTTTCATATACCTAATTTTTGACAGGTATCTACAATGACTCAAGGATTCACGGAACTTGGTCAGATGGGTACGATCGACTACAATGGCAATATTCCCAATGGTATCTCAAAGGTTCAATTGACTCTAAGAGGCAATGAGCGAGTCAGTACAGCAACGGCATTTTTAGACAATTTCAAAAATAGGACAAATTTACATGTTAGTTTAAATAGTTTCGTCACAAATATAATGATCGATAACGATAATAAAGCGACTGGAGTAAGCTACGTTAAAAATGGACAGATATACGTTGCCCGAGCTAATAAAGAAGTTATAATATCAGGTTAGTATTTGATGTTACATTTTGAAAGATTAGGAATTACACGAGGAAGCGAATTATCTTCGACAAATAGTTGATAGATGTCAAAAACACGATATTTTATATCCAAATACAATTCGTTAATTAAATTTCTAACCATGTTGGCCATGATCCACTTTAACGTGGCTGGAACGTTTCTGAGCCCAAACGGCATTAAGCTTAAATAATCTGCTGCGAAAAATAAAAAATGCCGGGCTAACTTTATTGAAAATATCAGATATTTTTGTCAATGAATTTGTGTAGTTATATCGCTAATTTTTCAATAATCTAATGCCCGATAAAAATATATTTAAACCGTTAAGATGCAGAAATGAGAATGATTTATCAGCAAATAGTCAAACTATAATCTAACAATAAATCTGTAATCGGATATAGACCATAACGATAACTAAAAATAGTTAAAGTAAACTCATTTTAAAATATACATACATTTTCTTTAAGCTGGTGGCATCAATTCTGCTCAACTTTTAATGCTCTCTGGAATTGGTCCACAAGAACATTTAACACAACTAGGAATTCCCTTAAAGAAAAATTTACCTGTTGGAAAAAATTTTCAAGACCACGTTATGTTTATTGGATTTTATTTCAGGTATGCATAATTAAAATACGCTAAAGGATTGCAAAGCAGTTCATGAATAAATAACAGAAAAACATTTGTGGTTTAAACAGAATATTTTCCTCAATTTTAATTTATTTCCACCAAACAGAAAGAGTAAATGAGGTATTATATTATACTTAATATATTTTTCAGAACTAAAAGGATTTTACACAGCCAAAGTTTAATAAAATTACTAAGACAATATGTACAAAATGATGGACCCTTAAAGTCCGGCGTTTGTACTGAAATGCTAGGATTTACCAATTTTGGTACAAACCAATTTCAGAGATCCGACATAGAGTTTGTGACTATTGTGCCAGGTCTCAGTAATGAAGTGGCCAAGCTAGCACTAAGGTAAGAATTTTGTTAATGTAACAGAAGCGCTGTGGAAAATAAATTATACCATTACAAAGTAGAAACACTAAAAGCTGTGTTTGTGGGAATCAAACAGATTGAATTATTTTTATAAACTAGTCGGTACCACAGACTAACAAGCAAAGGAAAGACAGAGCCATTTACATTTGCCAGCGAAGGCGTAAGAGGTATATAATATAAGTACATATTTATGTTACGTATACTTTAGTTCCAAAATTACTGTCTTCCTACTGCTCTATTAGAATTTCTAAAATACACTGGAATTGTTCTCTACAACTTCGTACAACCAGCTGCACTCAATATGAAAGCGACGAATTACTGATAGTAATTTTGGACTTAGGGTATAATAGTAAACAGTTTGACCGTAACGCTGCCTATAGTCTGTTCGAAATTCTCAATGGCCCGAAACATAATAATATGGCATCGTCAGCGTCATCGCAAGTAGTATCCCTCCCTTTTCTTCTAGAGGAGTGTACGCCTTGCATTCACCGATTTTTCTCTCGTCAGAAGAGTGAGGAATTAACATAAATCTCAAAAACTGTGGGTTGAACGTTATTCCAAACGTGTTACCACAACAAACTCCACTTGATAAATGGATGGCTTTGCCTCTTTTACTTTATTTTTTATTTAGGATCTATACACTTTCGATAAATATATATTATGTTCGTACCTAATATTCATTCTAATTCCCTATAGATTAAGTGACGAGCATGCCGCCGCTTACAACACCAACCCTTCAACTGATATTTGGATAAACATTATTCTTCTTCATCCGAAGTCCAGAGGAACTGTAACTCTAAAATCAAAAAATCCAAAAGATCAGCCAATAATAGATCCAAATTACTTAGGGGAACCAGAATACATTGAAAAATTATACCAAGGAATACAATTTTTAATGGCACTAAATAATACAGCAGCTTTTAAGACGTATGGCGCAGAAATCGTCGTATTTGACTATCCAAATTGTAAACATTTGATTAAATTAACTAAAGATTGGTGGATGTGTGCTCTTAGGCATTTATCAATTACAGTAAGTATCTGTTAAATATCATCTTTAGGGGTGTAACCCCACCAAGTGATGGTTTACTTGCCCGGTAAGGGTAGGTGATTCGTTCTTCAAAAGGAATTCGAAGACTCGCGTTGCTTGTCCTTCCAGTGGCGGAGTACTACATTATCATTCATTTAATTTTAGGCCCATCATGTGGTTGGAGCCAATCGAATGGGACTCTTTCCAACAACATCAGTGGTTAATGCCAGACTTCAAGTTCATGGGATTAGAAGATTAAGAGTTGCAGATAGTAGCATTATACCTGAAGAAACTTCTGGTCACACTATGGCACCCACAATAATGATTGGCGAAAAAACAGCTGCCATGTTAAAGAACGATTGGTGACAATAATAGTAGAAAGGAGAATGTTTTTCTTTTGTACTGAATACTAAATAAATGTATAACTTTGTATATTGTTTTTTATTCACCATGAATATCATTTTTTGTATGCATGAATCGATACTAAAGTCAATATAAAATGTATTGCAAAATGTTGACTCATTTTTGTACAACAAAAAATGCGCCAATCAGGTATCCTTTAATGAAAATTGAAGAACTAAATAACCACTAAATTTTAATCCCGCGTTGTGCGCTGTTTCTCCAACTTTGTCTATACATTTTGTTGGGGTTTGTTAAAAAAGGAACTTACATTAGAGTTTAAACAAAAAAAAATAATAATGTAATGGACCACCTATGACACTAGATTTTCTGTAAAAAACCGACACAAGTCAGAAATAGATTAATAATTGACAAATGTTAAATAATATAATAGTATTTGTAATTGTTCATAAATGGCGATTAGCAGCCAATAACTTGACATAACATAATCCGGCTTTTTCGTTAACATTTAAAAAAAAAGTGTTTTTAAAAATAAAAACGTTTTCAACTATCCCTCAGTCGGTGGAAAGAAAGGAAGAAAAATGTAGAAATTTGGTTTGTGATCATAGACCTGCATGCGACTCGTGAAGTAAGAAAGAATAGTTTAACATCGAGTGAAAATCAATATTTGAAGTAAAATAATGTAACAGGTAACTGGTTACTGACTCTATAACTCAGAGTGAAAAGTAGGAATCATTAATGATTCCAACATCAAAAGTTCTGTTAAGTAAAAATAAATCAGTTTTTTGCCACTGTTCACCTCTTTTTATTTAACTTTACCTAATGCGCGACGTCTATTTATGCATATTGATAAGTACTGTCCAATCCATATTACTTAACTTTCGTTTTTCCGGTCTGGCACATACTAAGCGCCTCATTTTTGCAGGAATTCATAAAAATGGTTGTTCTTTAAGCCGTCGCGTAGTATTAGACTTGGACTAATGCTATTACGTTTTGTGTTTCACTCTCGACTTGCGAGACTAAGACTATTAAGGGTTAAGGGTGCAAACATCGCGTAGCCCGACGCCGCTCTATGTTTGTTCCCTTGGTCTCGGTCTCGCAAGTCGAGAGTGAAACACTAATTAAGTTAATCTATTTTATAACATTCATGGGAGAGAGAATGACAGTTATCTCTAACCCGATTTAGATTCGTAGACCTGTAGGTTAATTATGATATTCTTCACCGCACTATGTTTTGAATTCACCTCATTTTCCACGACCGTGATTTCTCTCTTTCCATTTAGAAATCCCGATACTGACGTTTTCCATTCAGAATTCAAAAGTGGCCGATACGAGTTTTCTCTTTCCTAATAAGTTTCTACACTATATTACGTAAGAGGTTGTAAGGGGGAAAGTGCTGGACTATCTAGCAGTTTCCTTCAACGAGGGATGAAAGGCTACTGCCCGGAACGACAGCTTATCCTGGCAAACGTATGAGGACAACCCTATAGAGAAAGGCTACCGCCTTGAGCAACAGCTTCTAGTCTCGTTTAGTGCATAGGGTAGGGGAACCTTTAGACATTGGGGCATACTCCAATTCTCTTTGAATAGCCGATAACTGTTGGGTCTTTACTATCAATTTTATTGCGTTAGAGTTTGGCCATCTTTCGGGTAGTTCATATTGTCTCTGAATTTTTACATTAGTTAAGAATTCATTTAAAATTCGACGCTCTTCTCGGACTATTACGTCATACTGATAGTATCAACGAGCTTGGGTTATGTAGTGGAAAGATTACACAACGTAGGGTAACTTGCGACATATTGGGTCCCTGAACTAGACTAAAACATTTCTTTTAGATTGCATATGCTCATCCCATTATAATGACGACCCATCTTAGGGTAAACTGTACAAAACTCACACGTAATTTTAATTACACGTGTGAAATTTAGGGATTGGTAAATTAATCTCCGCGTGGAGTCGCGTGACACTTTTGTGCGTTATTTCAGACCTGTAAGGGACCCTAAATTTTTTATATTTTTAAAAATGAGTTATTTAAATAGTAAATCTTATTTTAATGCGCATTAAATTATTTACTACAAATAATAATTACACTGTTAAAAAAAGAACAACGTTTGTAAGCCCATGAAATGAAATGAGTTGAATATATTCACAGTGATACTAATTTCATGTCTTGGTTAGCTCGGATTTTTTGTGAATATCAATAAAAAGACTAACGGCCCAGTTACATTAATCAATTTTAAAAGTGTACAGTTGAATTACTTTTTCTATTATAATTGAAATCTAAAGTTGCTCTTCTTAATGTTCAATAATAAATCTGCTAACATATCAGGGCTGCACTTTTCTTGATATCGCCGTTCCATGCGTGTTATTTTCTGCAATTATTTATTATTTAAATCACAGGAGACTATTGCTAAACTGATTTTTTATTATCTTAATATTATTCTATAAAAATAATATTATTTCTGGCATGCAATTACAATATTTTATTATATAAATAATAAGTACCCTGAACCAAAGAGTAAAAATGTTAATATTGAATGCATAATAAGGTTCAACAAAATAAAACAATACATATGTATGTTAAAAAAAAAGTTAATGGCCGATATGTAGGCCTGAGTAAATTTATTATCAGTTTTCAACAAATATTAAATTTAACAAACATTAAAGTTAAGAAAAACATATATATTATTTTGTAAATGTTAAATAATTTTATTTCTGTCTTAAGGCTCTACCACGCGCAAATTTAGAGGATGAAAAACACCGTTTCGCTACTGCAGGATTTTGCAAAGGCTATTTGAAGTATTTGTCGGGACAATTTAAAATTTAATAAAGGAATGTTTGTATTTCTAAGGTACAAAGCCCTTTTTTGAAAAAAATAAGAATATGTATAAGAAAATGCCCACTAAAGGTGCGTATTTTTAGGCACTTTTCCAAGATTAATATCGTAGCTAAGAATTTTTTTTTCAAAAAAATAGCCATGTACCTTAGAACTTCCATGTCTTATCTTTAAGACTTCAAAAATTGAGACAAAACAATGTCGTAATAAGTCCGTTATCTTGCAGCGCGCAACTCATGTTTTAGGTAAATTTTGTTGTCATGTTATAGAAGTTGCCTATATACAGCTGAATTTATTCTCGGCTGACGTGAAACAATTTACATCCAGAGAGAATAATGATACACTGAAAAAAATTATAGGTGGTCGAACAAGAAGTAATTTTGGGCTAAATTTTATGTTTTCCATTTTGGATTGTCTGTGCCAATAACAGAATATCTAAGCGTTAATATTAAAAAGACGTAACTAGTAGTTGTGCTATTAACTCCGGGTTACCATACATTTTTCGGCTTAGACCGGGATGGTTTATAATGCGCCGCAGGGCAAAATGTTCAAGGCGCGTTCACCATTTTGTCAAAACTGGTGTTTAAGCTTTCAAAATTTCTTATTCATGTTAGGTAAGGATAAGAATTGAACGAAATCCAGTCGATTTGTTGCAATCAAAAAAGGTGAAATGTGTTTATTATTTTATCCATGGTTTAACGATTTAAAAGTAGTTGTCAGGCACGAATTTGGCGTTGGTCACATGACATTTATCTGTTCATGTTATTGGCTCGCAGCTACAATTTGGTGCAGCGAGACTACTGTATAGTGACAATGCTTCTAAGAAGCTAGGTAGGTAATAAATAAAAATTGGACAGTATGCCACGCAGAGTAATAAAATACAATTTTTTGTTAGGCATGGGCGTCCATAAAGAGGGCAGTTGCCCCTGTCTCTTGACCAAGGGGGAGAGGGAGGGAGGGGGGGTAAATATACTTTTTACTAACTTTTGTTAGGGGGAGTTTATGAAACGACTGCGACATTTTTTTTTGTAGGAATCACTTTTGATAGAAGTTCTTGAAAACGCAAAGTTTTGTTTTTTTTTTGTAGCCACTTTTGAACGGTGGAGAAAGTGTAGAAAAAGCTGCGAAGTATTTTATTTTATAGAAATAACTTTTGAGAACTTACACGTTTTTTTGGCTACCCCCTATCACTTTATGTTTATAAGAAACATTAATACCGTGATTTTGTATCGGATTGGCGCGACGATACGGTACTACCTCCTGTTGTTTCTGTGTTACTAAAAAAAATCTAAGTACTTACTTTTTTTTCTTTTGAAGGTGCAGCGCAACTAATCGTCAAAAACATACCACTTTTAAAAAAAATTAATTATAATGGCACGGAACGCGACGGACAAAATACTGCGCGAGTTAGTAACCACAGTCAACAAATCCTGGAACCAGCAGGACTTATCTGTTGTTTTATAAATAAACATGGTAAAAAATTTGTAATATAAGAAAATTTTGATTGAAAAACTATTGACCTTACGAAGTATTTGATAACCAATGCTGAAAACCTTTAGTTTCAGGGTAGGCCTGTGCCTCCCAATTTTGAAAATTTGACAGTATATGTTAGTGCTGATGGGGGCGATCGGGCTAAAATATATTTATAATGGTGGCACTTCCCGTTATACCGGAAGTAAGTGTTAACTTGCTTATTTTAAATAGAATACTCTATATACTACTTCATTTTTGCATTCTACGCAAGAATTTAGGCATATCTTGTATACCATGTCCTATACCTATGTCTAAGCGTTTTAGATATTTTTAATAGATTTTTTATAATATTTTGATAACTATTAATACAGGGTGTTTAAACAATACGATTAAAAATTAAATTGAAAAACTGCAAAAAGACTAGATTTTCAAATGGAAATACACACATTTTATAATTATTTCTTATTTAGCATTAAAAATAAGGGTAAGTTTGTATATTTCAAAAAATTTTAGTTTTAGAAACATTGCCAACTTAATATTTTTATATGGCGATTTTGCTGCACATTTTAAGTTTAGTTACTTTTAGTTGGCTATAACGGCGTTGAAAAACAATCAAATGCGAGAAAAATTTATGAAGCTGTCACTTACCATTTAAACATCATTAATTATCATGCCTGTGCGCTTAAATTGTACATACAAACGAAGATTATTTAAATTTATTTATTATTTATGGAGAATGTGTTAAAGTTATATCAAGAACATGGGACACATTTGCCAATCGATATCCGCAAAACAGAAGCCATCACAATGTGCTTATTAATAATGTTCAACATTTTTGGGATAGGTATACAAACTTACCCTTTTTAATGCTAAACTAAAAGTAATTATAAAATTTGGGTGTTTCCCTTTGAAAATTTAGACTTCTTGCAGTTTTTTCAATCTTATTGTTTAAACACCCTGAATTAATAGTTATCAAAATATTATAAAAAATCTAATAAAGCAGGTCCTTTATAACAAGGAATCCCGCTTAAATTAAATAAATATAAGGCTTTATAGAAAAAATTGATAATTATTTTAAGGCTTGCAAACGTCGTTCTTAACAAAAAAATAGGTATAGGCATACAGGGTAGGGACTTTAACTGGAATAAATTCGATATTATTAAACCTGCTAATGCTGAAGTTGCGCCTACAAAATTTGGTATGTGGGGGTTTTAGAGCATGCGGAATTGGATTATGATGTCGGCGCAGTTGCCAGATTTCTCAGCTTTGCGCTACACGTAGTAATTTTGTTATTTTAAATAGAATGCCCTATTTATTTTTATTGCAGTGAATTGGTAGTGTCAAATTTAGTAAGATCTCAAATTTACAAAATTCTATCTTCACTAGTTTCTGAGCTATGGCAACACTGAAGTTCCCTTAAAAAGTACCGGGACGCTTGTCTACCTCCATAGTTACTAAGTTATTGACAAGATTCAAGAAAAGTTCTTGTCTTAAACTTTAAAAATAGAAATTCTCATGGTACTTTTTAATGGAATTACAGTATTGCCATAGCTCAGCAATTAGTGAAGATAGAATTTTGTTAATTTGGCATCTTATTAAATTGGACACGCCCAATGCACTGCAATAAAAATAAATAGGGCATTCCATTTAAAATATTAAAATTACTACGTGTAGCGCAAAGCTAAGAAATCTGGCAACTGCGCCGACATTATAATTCAATTCCGCATGCTTCAAAACCATTCATACTAAATTTTGTAGGCGTAACCTCAGCAGTTTTAATAATATCGAATTTATTCCAATTAAAGTCCCCACCCTGTACAAAATCTGCCTAGAATCTTACGTAGCATGCAAAAATGTAATAATATATAGGATGTTCTAGTTAAAATAAACACGCTGACACTAGGGTTGCCAACCCTCCCAATTTAGTCGGGATGCTCCCGCTTTTTTACTTAACCTCCCGCCTCCCACGCACTTAAACAAAACTCTCGCTTTTTTCCGATAACACGACGGACGCCTAATAACTGTACAGCTGCCTTAGAGAGGGGCGACCTTTTTTTTTTAGAAAGCACGTGTGATGATAGGAGGAAGAAATATAAAAGGCACGCCACAGCGTAAGGTCAACGGGGTATCGACCTTTTTTTTTTTAGAAATCATCAATATAATTATTTTAAGCACCTCAAAAAAAAACTTGTCCTCCAGGCACTATCCACTTCCCGCTTTTCAATTTTTAAAATCTGGCTACCCTAGCTGACACTAACTTCCGGTGTAACCGGAAGTACCACCATTATGAAATTTTTTTAGTCCGGTCGTCCCCATCAGCATTCGATGGCAAATTTTGAAAATTTTCCTATGTATAGTTTTCCATATATAGTTCGAAGCGGTTCCCGGTGGAACACGAACACCCTGTTTGCAGGTGCTTTTATACCTATTATTAATTAACAATTCAAACTTTCTGCTCTACCTTATTTTATTTTTTGTAAATATTCTATAGCTTTAATAATAAAATAAGACAAAATTTAAAAGATATATCCGATATAACGATTAGGTACATTATTTTAACTAAGAATACAATAACAAGTACTTATTTTCCACAAAACAATTTTCTCGTCTCCGAAATAAAATCAACCAAAACTCATTAGCATAATAAAGAACCTACCGCCTTGCATCGTGCTTTCAGTGTGTGTCGATGTTTACGGAATATTTTTCACCACGTCATAAGCTCGCTAGTATGCCCACTTCGGGTGAGACTCTCTTGCAAATATATTTCTTGCTGCACAAAGTTCCGCCTTAACAGCCAGTCCTTAGCAACCGGTAATAGTTAAGAAATTTAATTTTGAAACGGTAATATGAGGACTTTTATCTTTCTAATATGTTTGATTGTTGCAACAAAATACCATGTTTCTTCTCTTGGCGAAACTAGTAATTTTAATGACTTTCAAAACATGGTTCTCGGAAACATAAGTGCTACTACATCCTATCAAATTCCTAAAGATAATTCAGCATTGCTTAATGTCACAGATCCTACAGTTAACTGTAAGTAAATTATAAACGTACACATAGCAAAATCGACTAATTAAACAGAATTGTTAAGAATAGTCTTATACCAGTAGCAACATTTTTAATAATCACTATTAAAACAATCTATTACTATAGCAAAAAAGTTAACTAACGAACAGTATACAGAATTACTACCTCTTTATTTATACGGACAATAAAATGAAATAATTATGAATATAAGCCCAGAATTGTAAGAATGTATTTTTATAAAACATTCTTTTTGGAAATAAAAATGGTTTTATACCACATAAAGATGATGCCAACAATAAAACGCTTTTTTGGGGGTATTAGTTAAGTTATTATTTGGTATTAAATATTTATTCACCCTTATGCAACATACTCTTAATTTGTAAGAGTGGGGGAGACTGAAGTATCAAGCCGTGTTACGATTCCATTTGCATTTGTTCGGCTGTGCGGGTTGTTTCAGATGTTTGTTGTTTTTTGTGAACAGTGTTGTGAGGTTATTATTAAGCTTTATTTGTGGCGGTGTAAAGTTATCAGAGAGAGCTGTGTTTATGATCTTAGATTTTTCGTTGTTTCTTGATTAGAAAGTGTTGAGGGTAAATACCCTTCTTTGTTTTTTTTTAGTTAAATAAATACCTTTAAAATGTTAACCCATTTTTTCTTGTAATCCTTTGAAATATCACATATATTTAGTATTTGAGCTTTTGTTTTGTTGTATTAGTTTTTGGTAGTTTTATCGACCATTTATCTGTTTATTTAAAATTCTGGATATACGATTACACATGTTTTAATGCGAAAAATAGCAGTAGTTACATGGTAAAATCAAAAAATTAAATTTGTCAATACCAATATAAATATTGTAAAATATAATTTCTTTACCTTTATTATTCTTTGGTCTTAAAACATACAATCATCCAAAATTTCGCTTGTTGCTTGGAGTTTGTGTGAAGTGATCGATAAATTTATCAAAAATTAATATTGGGAATGCGCAAGCGCAAAATTTAAATTGGCAAACAGTATAAAAACGTTTTATATTGGCAGCTAAACACTTTTATACCGGTTATAAAACGGGATTATACTCTTTCAACTGTGTGTACTGGTTAAAAAGCGTTTTATAGTCGCTATAGAACAAACCTTTATGGTTATAATCCGTGTCATATAAACAGTATAATTGTTTTTAACTAATGTGTATATTCATAGAAATACGTTTTATAGTCGCTATGGAACAAACCTTCACGGTTACCATCCGTGTCATATAAACAGTAAAACATATTTTAGTTATCCTTATGCACTGGTCCTAGCAATATCTGGTGTATAACTGGTATAAGCTCGTATCGTTGTCCCAAATAGTATTAAATATTCTTATAATGGCCATAAGAATTCTTATAAGGGTTATAATTCCTTTTTCTCAGTGTACTTAGGGGCGAAAGAGCCGACTGTAATTTTGGTAAATTTCCCGAAGAGGCGGATGTTCTCGAGAAGTGGACGATGATTGTAAAAATGCAATAAACGACGAGTGCGTTTGTTCACTGCCGTCACTCCGACTGTTATGTTCAATCAACAGTGGAAATAGTAGATTTTAAGTTAGTGCAAATTTCATGGCCCTGTGTACATTTATTTTGCTATTAAAACACAAAGTTTCAAATAAGTACAGTAACTACAGCTCTATTTGTACTGGCTGGGTGCAATGAATCATAAATATTCAAATTTAAATTTACTTAACAAAGGGTTTCAGATATTTCTTATATCCAACGAAGGACTACTAAAACAACCTGAGTTCTAGTGTATGGTAGCAGCTTCCTTAAACTTCCCCCAGTGTGATTCTTTAGGCAGGATTTCACCTTCTGTCCACATGATATGATGGACCTGTGCCCATGAATGGTCAGCTTCATATAATTTTTGTCTTTTCTTTAAGCGAGTAGTTTCTGTGTTTTTTATCCTTATTTTGAATGGTTCTATAGTGTCCCACCAATATAAGACTAACCACATTCGCAGTGGATCCTCTACACACAGTTTTTCCTATCTTTTTGGCTTGTTGGTTTCGTCTTCGTCAGGAGGCTTCATAAAAACTGCATTGATGTTGTTGTTATCGTTGTCCTTGTCTTCTTATCTCAGATACTTCTTTAACATATGGAATGTTAAGTGTCGGTTGTGCTTCTTTTTTTGTGTGTATGGCCGATCCTTACGATTTTCCAATATTTCGTCAACTAATCTCATTAGGTAGCCATTTTTGTTGAGGTCGGTCTTGACGTGGCAAATAAAGGCAATTCAAGTTCAAAACTATTGTCATTCATGATAATTGTTCTTATTCCATTATTTTTATTTACAACCTTAGAAAAGCCAATTAAGATCAAAGCGGAAAGTATGTAAAATAACTCCCTGTTGATATCTTAGGGATAAACACTTTAGTAGTAATTAAAAATGTTCCGCAGTGTAAATAACATTACCGATTAAGAGATATGTTTTGGTGGTTATAGATTATGGTTCTTACGACTTCATAATCATTGGTTCTGGCGCAGGCGCAGTTATAGCTAACAGACTCACCGAAATTAGAAAATGTCGCGTGCTACTTTTGGACGCTGGAGGCGAAGCCAATGATTTTACAAAAATATTGGGATTGGCTCCATATACATGGCTATCAGATTTTAGTTGGGGTTATAACAGTACCGTTCAAAAAAATGCATGTCTCGGTAGGTAACAATTAAAACATGTTTCAGTATACAGAGTGTTATGGAAATGATTTAAATATTATATTTATATGGGTGACTACTGTGGTATCCTAGAGAAACACTCTATTGTATATTTTTTTAAATTCCAATATTTTTTTTTTTAAGCGGCCGTTTAAAAAGTTGGCCGAATTTGCGGCACACAAAAATACATATTTCTTTAGTAAGAAAGACGGGAAAAACATAGCCGTCTTGAGTAAGAGAGACTGAAATAATATTGATTTTCATTATAATGTCACGTACGACGAACTCCTCCTGAATGGTGAATTTTGTGGCTCATTAAAACGATTTAAAAAAATATTTTATTTCATTTTGTCCAGTAAATCGACTTACCATGTACTCATTTGCGGCCAATAAGTGGAACATTACAGTGTCAGGTACTGTAATGTATTGCCTAGCAACCATCTTTTGTTTTTAGAAATAGGGAGTTTTTACTTTGGATTTTTGACAAGTTGTCACTTAAAATTATAGGAAACAAAATGTTTAAGTACACATATTAACTACCAACTTTAGTAAATGAAAAATGTTACGCAACTACAGAATAGGCTCTCTTTTACAATTTTTTAAATAGTTTACTTAACTAAAGTTAGTAATTTTTATTTTGTTTTGACTATATATTTATCGATACCAACTAACTCTGTTTAGATGCTTTAACTTGTAAAAAAAAATGTTCTACCAACTTTAGTAAATGAAAAATATTATGCAACTATAGAATACTCTTTTATAATTTTTTAAATATTTTGCTTAACTAAAGTTGGTAATTTTCATTTTATTTAAACTATATTTATATTCTTTACTCAAATATTATAATTTTATCTATTTGACAGTGACAAGCAAAAGACAGTTACAATTTAAGGTCATGTGATTTAATATTGCCAATAATATTTTAAAATTTGTAATAAACATTTCTATTAAATCTTTTTAAAAAGGATTATAAAGACAGGATCAAATAAAATATCATACGATACACGTCCGTTAGGTGTTATTACAGCACTCGTTTATATTCCATACTCGGCTCCTACGTCGCCTCGTCCGTAAACCAACTCGTACTGTAATAAGTCATCTACCGGCCTTGTAACAGAAAATACTATTTCTGCATTGTGTTGTCATGTCAAGATTTACGGGATTAAATATTATTTAAATTATTATTAAGTAATTTCCATAACACCCTTTAGACAGGTAAAATGATCCAAAAATTATGATGTCGATGCTAGGATTGATTGCTGATGCCTAGCGATTAACTCCGTATCAAAAAATGCATATATTTTTTGCTATTTAACTTGAAATTGTGTCATTAATAAAATCTAAAATATTCGATAATTTGGACTTGGAGTAACGTAAAAATGAATCAAAGTTTTCAAGATATTAAAATTGATTTTGAGATGTAAATTTTTAATATTTTTTAGGTTTTGATAATCAACAATGTCGTATACCACAAGGCAAAATAATTGGTGGGAGTACCACAATTGGTGCTGGTGTATACGACAGGGGACATCCTGAAGACTGCAACAGATTGGTATTATAAAAATTTAGAATCATCATCTTATTTATTATTACTTTATTATTACTTTTATAATATTTACTATGCGTTACTGTAATATAAGTCGGTAATCCTGTACATCGTACAATGTTTATTGAAGCTTATAAAATTAATAAAATAATTGAACTTTTAGGTAAATGTCTATGGTAACCCTGGTTGGTCCTATTCGGAAGTCTTTCCATATTTTATAAAGTCAGAAAAAGCCGTTTTCCAGCCTAGAGATTCAACTTACCATGGCATTTTTGGCTATGTAACAATCAACCAAACATCACCAGGTACACCAGGAATGGTAAGTCAATAAAAACTAAGATTGAAATATGTACATATATATCCTGTAAAATGTTATTAATAACCAAAGATTAATCCAAATAATTACAGTAAAATCAACATTATACAGTAGCAGCCAAAAGGTGCGCACCAAATGGGAAAAATTTGTATCTTCGAATTTGACAAATTTAGGGTATATGGTTGTATAGTATATTTCACGTAAAACTTTAATGGCCGACGATGACACATGTCATTTCTAGTAACATTCATTTTATAGAACTTAAAGTTTGGTCAGAGCCAGACTTTTATTAAAAAGTATATAATTTATTTGTAGTTCTAACTAAACAATTCCTAAACAAGATTACATAAGCAAAATTTGTGATATTTCAAAAAAAAATACTAAAAGGAATTGGAATAGGATAAAATATCAAAAAAGCATTCTAATTTTATTCTAAATTCATAAGTGTTGATATTTTGGTTTAAAGCCAGTATTTAATTTATAATTAAAAATATAGATACAACTGATAGTCGTGGGTCCAGTCTTAAGGCCCCCATACACTTCGTTCTTTTGTAGCAGATTTGCCTGTTCGGGTAAATCAGTACAGGTAAAACGGTCACAAAACCAAGGTGTGTGGCTAAAATCCGTCCTTCTTGCCGGCGTTCAAAAATATCTGCCGACGCTTGATTTTTCCGGACCGTTTTGAACGTGTTCGAGCAAGTTGGTCAAGTGTATGGGCACACGCAGTAAAGAACGGCGAACTTTACAGTGGAGTGAGCGGGATTTCTTTGTATTATTTGGCGTTTAAGTTGTAATTCCTATTGCTTTAAGCCAGGAAGATGACCGATTTAAGGCATTTATAATTGAATTTATTGAAGCTTATAGAATCCATCCGTGCCTTTGGAAGGTTAAGTCTGCAGAGTACTCTAATCGAGACCAAAAAAATGGAGCCTATGAAGAGATGATTATTAAGCTAAAAGAGGTTGATCAATCTGCAACAAAAGATTCCGTTAAGAAAATAATAGACTCTCTCCGCGGCCGCGGGAGTTAAAAAAAGTTAGGTCCTCTAAGAAGTCAGGTTCGGGTAGTGATGATATATAATGTGGCGGTAAGGCGCTCATGTGGTGAAATACTTTTTCTCATATAGGTATTCTGCTTTTGAATTAATGGTGTCACTAAGGTAAGTAGTTCTAGATATGTTTCTTCGTCCATTCGCAGATAATTAAACCAATCAAGTGGTTCTAGTCGTAACTCATTTAATAGATTTACATGGGAAAATTGTACTCGTTTAACGCAACCATTCTTTAGTCCATTTTGAACGTTTTCTTTTTGAATTTTGTATTTGTACAGCCAATGCCGCCGCTACTGCTAACGTCATCGTAGAATTCATGTTCACGGCGAAGAAGTTTTAAAACAACTAAATGAAAAGAACGCCAAGTGTGTGGATATACACGTTGTTCGTTCTTAACGGTGTAGTTATAACCGGACGGGCAAATCTGCTACAAAAGAACGAAGTGTATGGGGGCCTTTAGGGAGAATTCACTACGGGTTTGTCGGTGTATTACATCGCAAACACGGTAACATTTATTCAAATATAACTTTTTTAAATGTGACTTTAGACCAACGACATTTACTAACTTTTTCAGTTGTAAAAATATATTAAACATATCATGCATGCCAAAAATTCCTAAAAGTATAACATCAGGTATGATTGTGCCAGCGTCTTTTACATTGGTTTTAAAAAAATAATCAAAAGTAGTATAGCTATTCAGAAAAATATCTGACAAAGAGGCAAAAGAAAAACGTCTAACTCTACAAAATAAAAGCAAAATGACCTCTAAAAATACCAAAAACAACAATAATAACACTGCACTTATTCAACACGCAAACAATTAAAACCAAAATGGAATGAACGGATTCGGTGCCGAGCGCGCGATGCGGCTCTGTTTAATTGAAAGAACTCAACAAACACACGCGGATTGCTGAAGTACGCAAAGAGATATGCGAGGGTCGAAACGTTAGAAAGAAATACACATACTAAAGGCATTGATATCAAGTTCTGTAACAATAATCTATTGACGGGTTCTAGCTGATTGAAGGGAAACAGATTGGAGTTTTCAGTATGTATCTTTGTCGTGTACATGTAAATATTTGTCCTCTTTAAACCACATCCGCGGATATACTGTATAATAATTGTGTGACCATTTTCTTTAATAAACTTTTTTGTTAGGGCACTTTTCATGATGTCGCGAATAAAAGAATTATTAGTTTGGGAGGTATTGGAATTGGTGACATGCAAAATTATTTCGCCATAAAATTAAACGGTACAAATTTCTGCCTGTCGACTGTAGACTTAAAAAAATAAAAAAGTTGATAGTTTTTAAGAAACAAGTGAAAACTCCAGACAATGTATAAAATCTCAAAGTAAGAAGTTGCCAAATTTAAAAGGTCATAACTTAAAAACGAATCATAGGATTGGATTACGGCCATTGACACTTTCAATCAGGACGTCAAGATCTACAATATACTAAAAATTCAGAAAAATTAGCCGAAAGCCATTTCGTATAAGCCTTGTGCGGAGTCCTTTAAAAACTACAGTAAAAAGTTTCAACATAAGCCGTTTAATTATATCGACATTTCCTTGTTTTTAACAGGAACCAGCATTAATTAAAGGATTTGCCGAATTGGGTGTTCCAAATTCAATCGACTACAATGGCAGGGTGCCCAACAGTATCTCAAAAAGTCAATTTACTCTCAAAGGCAATGAGCGAGTCAGTACAGCAACTGCATTTCTAAATAACTTTAGAAATAGGCCCAACTTGGATATTAGCCTTAACAGTTTTGTGACGAACTTACTTATTGACCAATACAATAGAACGTATGGAGTAAGTTTCGTTAAAAATGGACAGATATATATTGCAGAAGCTGAAAAGGAAGTCATTTTATCAGGTAGGAATTACTAGCCGGGGTTCTCACTTTTGTCTTGTCGCATTTTTACAATGCATGGAATTCTAACACCACAATATAAACATTATTTCTTTGATAAAAAATATATGCGTACTTTTTTTTTAACCTGGGCGACTTTCAATTTTTTTAACAGGATTGGACGATGCAATCGGACGGAATGCAGAAGCATTCAAAGACCAAGAGAAATCCGTTTTAAGTCAAGAACAAACACTTTTAGATTAAGAACATACATTCTTGGCCCCAAAAAAAATAGATATGTTGTTCTTCTGGTCAAAATCCAAGCATTTTAGACAATAAAAGCATCCTTTGCCCGAATAGAAGTGTGCTCGATAAATATCGTACATTTTAGTTCTTCTTTATGTAGCGATCTTGACCCAAGATTAAATGATTTTCAACGAAAAGAACAATTGTTTATGTTAAATTCTTATAAAACATGTATATCAAGAGAATTTCGGTTTTTGACTAGGAGCGATCAAATTTTGATCTATTTAAAAGTGCAGAAGCTTATGTATTTCTTCCAAAAAATTAATTCTTTCAGTGTACCTGTTTTTAAAGAAAATAATCCCCTTATTTTCAAGTTTATGGAATTTTCTTATAAAATTCTTCTTCTTCGTATGCCTATCCGGGTCGGATGCTGGCGACCATCTGAATGATCATAATTTTGTTGACTGCTTCCCTGAACAGTCCCGTGGTTGACTTTCCGAACCAGATTCTTAGGTTTTTCAACCATGAGATTCTCCTTCTTCCTGGTCCTCTGCTCCCGTAAACTTTACCTTGTAGGATGCATTGGAGGAGATGGTATCGATTTTCATTGCGCATTATGTGCCCAAGATATTCTAATTTCCTGCATTTAACGGTGTAAAGGACCTCACGTTCCTTCCCCATGCGGCGTAGGATTTCTTCATTGGTCACCCTCTGCGTCCACGACACTCTCAGCATCCTTCGATACAGCCACATTTCGAAGGCTTCCAGCTTCCTCTCAATAGCAGCAGTCAGTGTCCAAGCCTCTACTCCGTAGTACAAAACAGAAAAGACGTAGCATCTTAACAACCTGATCTTTAGGTTTATGTTCAAGTCATGGCTCTTGAAGCACTTTGTCATTTTATTGAACACTGCTCTGGCCTTCTCTATCCTGCATCTGATTTCCTGTGAATGGTCCCACTCTTCATTAACACATCCGATCTTATAAAATACCAGTGGTTAAATTTGTCATGTTGTGTGATAGAATTCCTGCTTAAACGGTGAATGTTAAGTACTGATATCTTAAATGGGTTTTAGCCGGAGTCTACAATTCTCCTCAAATTATGATGATCTCAGGAATTGGTCCAAAGGATCACTTAACAAAATTAGGAATTAAAGTTAGAAAAGACTTGCCCGTTGGAAAGAATTTACAAGACCAAGTTATGTTTATCGGTTTTTATTTAAGGTGCGTACAAGTTTTTATAACCAAACAAACTTTAAAGATATGAATAGCTTTTACTTATACTATAAGTCTAAAATTACGGTCAGTGATTTATCGCTTTCATCTACGTAGAGTGCAGCAGGTTATACGAAGTTAGAGGAAACAATTCGTGTATTTTTGAAATTCTAATGAACCAAAATATTTATTTTCATGGAATTTTTTTTGGCTTCGTACAATCCGTAGATATGAAAGCGATGAGTTACTGATCGTAATTTTGGAAGTATAGTTGTTCTCGATGCTAGAATATGTGTTTTCAGATCCAAAAATATTTTACATACCGCCAATTTCACTAAACTACTACAACAATATGTGCGCCATGAACGACCTCTTACAGCTGGTATCAATGTCGAAATGCTTGCCCACATAAATGATGGACAAAACCAAAACCGGAGAGCAGAGATCGAAATTTTTGTCATTGCTCCTAGTCTAAACAACGAATCGGCAAGGATTGCCCTTGGGTAAGTGTTTTTCAATACTAAAATTATATGATATAATATTCATATATATAAAATTCAGTTTTTGAACGATATTTGTATTGTAAAATTAAAATTTAGCCACGATCAATCCAAGGGCGGGCAATGCTGTTTTAACCAGGGTAGGCAAAAATTGAGTCGTTCGTTGTGGAGCGCGCAACGGCAAATGGTACCTGGAGAACCGTAACAATCTCGTGGTTGACGGTATTTTATCTTTGAAGGTATTTTGTCAGCCGGGGACGAAAGGTTGCCGATGGAACTGTTGCCGCCGCCGTTCGCGGATATGTATATGTCGTGGGATCAATTGATTTTGACCGTGTGACTTGTAGTTACGGTGCTGGTGTTTTTCTGGCGCGGTAGCTACGGTGGTATAGTATTTTTTAATGGACACGGTCTCGTACCAGTAACTTGTACAAGTCACTAAAAGCAAGTGCTTTTAAAGACTATTATGCCTACAACAAGCAAGTATAAAATCAAGTACTTACCACAGCAGTATCCTTTTCACGAAGACACTGTGTCAAAAAAATATTGAAATTGTTTGGGTAAACCGGGGGGTTAACAATAAAAAATATTTTTAATTGGTTATGTTTTATATTATAGGCTCAATAATCAATATACAGCCGCCTTTAAACTCAATTCTTCCACCGACATTTGGATGGATGTAATAAATCTTCATCCAAAGTCACGTGGTACTGTGACCCTTAAATCGAAAAATCCCAGGGACAAACCTATTATAGACCCGAACTATTTAGCAGAACAAGATGATATCGAAAAACTGTACGAAGGAATTCAATTGTTAATAAAATTAAATAATACCGACGCTCTGAAGCAGTATGGAGCCAAAATGTTGGTTTTGGACTATCCGAATTGTGAACCTTTAGGAAAATTAAGCAAAGCTTGGTGGCTATGTGCCATTAAGCATTTAACTGCAAATGTAAGTACTAAGCTTAATGGCAATCTATCTATTATCTATAGGTTTTTTGATTTAACCTGGTAAATCGGAAGTGGGTTTCTTTGGATAGAGAATTTTTAAAAACTAAGATAGGAAGGTAAAAACCAATTTTCTTTAAGATGAACCGTTCTAATGTTACAGCCGGTCAACGTCTGAAAGTGACATATTTTAAACGTCAATATCTCAAAAACTATTGAATTTAGACATATCATTTTGTGGGGAATCAGAAAATAATACAGTATATAGGGTGCTCCATTTAAAAAAAACTCAAGTTATATTCGCCACGTTTGTTGTTGTTTGGACCACCCCGTATACTCCAGAATATGTTTAAATGTGCACCTCACTGGTCTCTACAACTTTTGTATTTCAACGGTCTTATTCTTAGCATAAAGGCGAAAATGAACTATCGTTGACTCACCCATGTACAAGCCCTCGGGGCCTAAAAATGCAGTTTTTTAACAATAATTCTGTTCTTAAAGTAAAATTTAAAATGTGGCCACCATCAATCTCTGGGATTACTAGTTGTTCAACGTTGGCGATAAAAAAAAGTATCTTTTTCAAACCCCCTGCAAAAACTATAGGGTCATTTTGAAATTCCCATAATTTTTCTAGGGGGTTTGGAATAAAAAATATTTCCTGATCTCCAATGTTGGGGAACTAGAAGCTGCAGACATTAATGGTGGCCAAATTTTAAATTTTTATTTCAGGCATTTAAGTGATAAAACAACCTCAACGATATTAGGTCCAACAAGCAGCATAAGGATCCCCCAAACCAACGCAAATTCGCTGCGAATGGGCGGAAATTTTTGCGAGCGCAGATGACAAGATGGTGGCTTGGTTTTATTAGATTGAGAAGCAACTTACTTGGGGAACAGGTGTCGCGCGGCGGATAGCGTTCAATGTAGAACGTTCTTTGTCAAACTAGGCGTTGTTAAAATGGGTACGCCTATGGTTGGAATACAAATGTTTCGGCTTTAGTGATATCATGTATCATAGTGGCCTATTTATGTTGGGTCTATGATGATTTTAAAACCTATAATGGGCTTTTTCATTTTTTTTTAAATTTCAGTCAGTGTGATATTAAGTGGTTGGGGGAATTCTGATGCTGCTTGTCCTTGCCCGCATGCTACGACGCTTTGCTATTTCAACTCCATTGTTGCAACTTAAAAAAAAACAAAGTAGAATTGTCATCCGGTATAGAAAGGAATTCTAATTTTCTTTAAATAATATAATAGTATCATGCGAGGTGTCATGGCTATGATGTTCCATATACAGCTTTTTAAACTTTCCTTTGTAGGTCGCCCATCCTGTTGGAACAAACTCAATGGGACCCGACCCCAAAACTTCAGTAGTGAACGCCAGACTTAAAGTCCATGGTATAAAAAGATTACGAATTGCTGATGCCAGCGTTGTCCCAGAAACAACTTCAGGTTACATAATGTCCACCGTACTCATGTTAGCCGAAAAAGCTTCTGACATGATAAAGGAAGACTGGGGAATATAGGTTATGGTTAGTCATGTTATGTTATTTTTAGTATAAGATTTTAGATTATATCCAGAACCTAATCTTATTTCTTTAGTTAATAATTTGTTGAAAATAAATATACACAGGTTCCTTAAATATTTATTTTTTTATCTTTAATTTAAAAGTACACAATAAAAAAAAACTAGGTATGTAAGTCTGTACAATAATTGAAGCTATTCAGGTCAGGTTATATTTTCTACTAATATACAGGGTGCTACAAATTCGTGTGCGTGCAACGGGATATCGAAAACGGTAAGAGATATGAATATGGTTAAATTAAGCAAAGTTGCGTAATTTGGGGCTGAATAATTTAGGAAAAAAATACAGAGATATTCGAAAAAAACGAATGTTTAGTTTTCATTTGTGATTTTTTACGCCTTCATTTTTGACTTAAGAAAAAAAATCACTTTTTTAAATTTGACGTTTCGTTCTTTAGAAACCAATCTAAAGTAAATTTTTTTAAAAACGCACTTAAACAAAAAAACGGTCCCTCTAATGAAATAAAGTACATAAATGCGAGTCAATCGAGAAAAATGTTAAAGTTTTTATGGATAGTATAGGCACCTGGAGAATGTATCCTCCCTTTGTTATTAGGTGTAAAAATTGCCAATTTAAAAAAAAATAAAAATAAAACCGATTATGGTTATACTGGTCACGACGAAACGCAAGAAATTAAAATGTTCTCGTTGCAAAAGAGGTGGTCCTAAGAAGTTATAATCACTTACCAAAACCCGTTCTTACAAAACATTGTAGGGCCTAATGACAAAAATACCTGAAATTTACAGGGGTTGAGAAAAAAATCGAAATTTCATGAACAAAGAGGGATATCAAAAAATTGAGAATTTATTTTGTTCTCTATAAATAGGAGATAAAGAAAATGCCATCCAAAATAATTTAAAATTATTTTTTAAACCCCTTCCGGTTTAATCGGATGTGAAGTCAACTTTTAAATTTTAAATAGAAACTCAACATTTTTAATCGATGTTTCTATAGAAAATTCTCTTTTCAATGACATATCACACATTATCATGACGTATTTTTAAAATTACCTAGATCAATTTTCCTTTCATTCTTATAAAAAATAACAATAATAATGAAATAAAAAACATATCACAACTTTATTAGTTTTTAATTTTACCTTTCAATGTCCCCGCGTCAAATCATCATACTGGCTGTTGACTAATGGACATACCTGAAACAAGCACAAAATAAATGTTATTTAACCAATGGCATAAGATATGACTTTTTCGCCCGCTCGTGCCTAAAAGTCGTAACCGAACTGTGCAGGCAACAATTCAGCCAAGGGGGAACATGCTTTTATGCAACCGGTAGTTATTTTTTGGCAGGCAAATACATTCTGGGACGAGACAGACAGAAAATATATCGTCATTCACGATACACTAACACCGAAGTCCAGCGCCAATCTGCGCGCTTCAAACACACACAACTTACTTTACTTTTAAAATATCTTTATTCATTTAATATTTCTTCACATATTAATTTAACAACATTTAAATACATTTAACAGTACCTACTTCATTTTTGAACCTTTAGGTATTACTTAGAATTCTACAACACCTATTTTATATAGCACACAAATTAAAAACAATAGCCCAGTCAATTTTCTCTTTAAAAAGAGCTTTTCAAAAAGGTACCATAAGTGATGGCCACTTATTTAAAAAATTTAGTTTGGTTTTGTTTCAGTCTGAAAAAACAAATTTTTGTTATGAGTATGAAGGCAAGAAAAAATCTTAATCGATGTGTTTTTGCATTTTTCAACAATATTTTTTTCCAATCTTCTAGCGAATTTGTTCCAGTTAAAATCCCCATAACGCATATTAGATATACACTCGGATATACATATGCAGTGTGATTCCTAAGTTGATACTTTTTTTTAGCTGTGTATTGAAGGCATTAAAATAAACAACTTTTTCATATAACTTTTTTCAAAAAACTTAAAAATATCGAAATACGGAAGTAAAAAATCTAAGTGCGGGCTTAGTCTTCAAAACGTAGTCTGCTTTACTGTATGTTGTTTGTCTTATTAGTCATGCAATTTACGGGTTGGTGGTCAGTTATTTGTCAATTCGCTGCGGTGTGTTTTAATGAAGCAAGTTCATTTTAAATTAGCGACCCGTGCAAATGGTACAATTTGAAAACAATGAACTAGTAGATATGGTGCTAATTTACGGTGAGTGTCGTTAAAGTGCGGCTGCTGCTTCGAGATTATACGTAGAATGCGGGTTCATCCTACAGCCAGAAGTTTTCTTAATGTTATTCAACGGGCAAGTTAAGTAGAACCGTATTTGATCCATAGTGTAATAAATGAATGTAAGTACCTTAGTTTTGAGTTTATTTGAAAAAAAAGTATTTGAAAATGTTCTTTATTTTAATGCTTTCTATACACAGCTAAAAAAGAAGTATCAACTTAGGAATCACCCTGTATATATATTTCGCATGGAGAAGGTAATTTTAAGGAAAAATTTAGAAATGATGCTCTTAAGGAGACAGCGGCGAATTTTTTTTTTCTTCGTTGTCGAAATTACGCTTACGACAATATTCTCTTCGTACATCTCTAGTTCTCACACAGTACGTACAGTACGGGAAAATTTGAGACGATAGCTCTCTATTCCCAACTTTAATCTACACAGAAACAGTCGTGACCCCAAGAGTCGCGATACCTAATTGATTTCGCCAACGTAAAGTCGCCCGATAACAAATGTGGCGATCATGCAAATTTAAAATAATATGGTTATAAAAGGCAATATAATAAGAATAAGTTAAAATGTATGTAGATTGTACGTAATAAAAACTACAGAATGAATTGATGCATCATATTTAACTGAGTGACTCCTTGGGTGTGCTAGAAAAATACTCCATACTTTCTTTTCGACTGTCTAAAACGTTGAATAAGGACCTCAAAATCAGATTCAATTCACCGGACGCCCATGCTAAAACCATGACCTTCTTAATGTAAAAAATCACTTTACTTAAGATAACGTCACGGAACCGAATTCAAAAGATAACAAACGATGCGAAACTTCGAGACAGTCAATAGTAATGGCGTCTGTCCGCCCCAGTGCAGTAATACTGCATTATAGAATAAAGAAGATACTAACATCTCAAAAGAGATTCTATTAAAACAAAATAAACCTTTCAAAGAAGTATATTATCTAGTTTATGATAATAAGAAAATATTTCCAGAACCGGAGGAACCGAGTTGTCTCCCGATTACGAAAAGGTCAAAATAACCATAGGTAAATTCACTCCCAAGGGTAGGTAAGTTGTCTCCAAGGTTCGGGTGATATATACGATAGATGACAGCAACGTTGTCAGATTGTTTAAGAAATATGTAAAGTCAGGAAATAATAGTCAATAGTAACATGAACAAAAAAATTGCCCTGTTGAAGAAGTTCTAACCCGCCCCAATACACCGTTTGGAGCTGAACTGAGGATCGGTAATTTGCTCTAATAGGTGTATTAAGGTAGGTTAGCACGTGTTTAAATCCTCAGTTCAGCTCCAAACGGTTTATTGGGGCAGGTTTGTTCTTGTTCAACAGGGCTTTTTTTTGTTCATATTACTATTGACTATTATTTCCTGACTTTACATATTTCTTAAACAATCTGACGACGTTGCTGTCATCTATCATTTAACAAATATGACACCAGCTAGTTTTTACGATTATTATTTCCTTAACATTTTAATTGCGCTTACCTGAAATTTGGGAGAGAATTTACCTACGACCTTTTCCCAACCGTAATTTAAAAGTGACCACTGGGAGACAACTCGGTTGCGGCCTCCAGAACATCACCACCTTAAGCTAATTTTTACATCCTTTTTCTACAAATTAAACATTATTAAAATTACTAGTAGCGTGCTCTGCCAAAAGCAAAGTGCTGAAGCGTTTAATTATTGTCGCACGCAAATAAACGCGGAAATGTTATTGCCACCTCCGGGCACAGTATCATTTTTCCGATTTTACGACATTTATTTATTGTCGAGCCTAGACTATCAGCCAGACTGACATTCTTGATAAGGAAATGACAGTAATAATACTGATTGTGTAAGGAAAACTTGCTAGGAATAATGGCCTGGTTTATGTAAATTATCATTAGAAAAAAGTCTAGTGCGAAAATGACGAAGGATTGATATAATACAGGACTGTCAGTCCCAATGATAGTGTAGGATCTGCTATACAGGGTGCTTCAAATTCGTGTGCGTACAAGGGGATCTCGAAAACGGTAAGAGATACGAAGATGGTTAAATTGAGGCAAAGTTGCGTATTTTGGGGCTTAATAATTTGGTGAAAAAAAATTGTAAATATCCGAAAAAAAAACGGAATTTTTAGTTTTGGTTCTTAATTTTTTGCTCCTTTATTTTTTACTTTGGAAAAGAACAAAAAACACTTTTTCATTGCCGTTCTTTATGTTCTACATTCTACCTTATGGCGTTATTAGTTTTCAAATTGGACGTTTCGTTCTTTAGATAGCAACCTCAATTCATTTTTTTTAAATACGGACCTGGAATTTTTAATGGACTTCTAAGCTTTGGAAATTCAATACAATTTAAAGGTTTTTAAAATTTTAACGTTTTGTCATCAAATAACACATTACCTACTAGTATTTCAAATTATCTTTTCTTTACTATTACGGCCCTAGCAACTATTTTTTGGATTACTTTAATATTAAAATTACATTACAGGAAGTTATGGTGTTTAGGCGGCTTATTTTTTAAAAAAGATTTACCGTCACAATACTCTAGGTAGAAAGGTATGTTTAATAAGAATAAGTCAACGGATGAACACAGATTATTTATTGTTATTTTATTTAACTTTATAAACTGAATCACAAATTATTTGAACGCTATAAATTCCAAACAGCAAAATTAATTTAAATATAAACACACCTACAGACAACTTAACTATCCTTACAATACAAACATCGAGAATCAAATTTTTCTTTCCCTGTTTGTTTATGGTGAAGTTTCAATTAAGTGAGTAAATCAAACAAAACATGTACTTAATATCTGTCAATGATGCCACTTATCGAGATACTTAATCTTAATTGTACTGAGTCTGGCTTATTTTTTCTTGATTTTTATTTAGGAGAACACCCGATTTATTTTTAGATGGGATGATTGGTATCTTTGCCCGGGACTGGACAATAAGAATGTATAGTTTCGTATTAAATACATTCGAGGAAAAAATATTTTTAAATGTTGGATCGCTATAATCCTATAATAAACGAGAAAATTGATCATTTGTTTTTTTGGTATTATGGCTTGACCACATCGCCACTGGAAGAGTTCTAAAGAAAGGGTGATAAGACAAGAGTGAAATGTGTTTTATTTAAAATGTCATTTTCTAGATCACAAAATACAACTGTGCCAAAATACCTTATAAGATGCTTTTAAGCAATGCCATATTAAAAATTATCCACAAACATTTAAATAGTGTAATAACAACCGAAGGCGGAGGCCATTATTAAACTGATGTCGTTAAATAGCGAGAAGCCGGACGGCGAACTCGCCATACATCAAACATCTGTCGTTATTCAAATCCAGTTACGTTGAAGCGCTCATTGGCGCCCGTCAAAAAAGTGTTGGAGTGTTTCTCTAGGATACCCAAGGAGTCGGCCACAACACATATTTTTAGTGATGAACGAATAAAAAACAGCTTTTTTAAACGTGTTTTTAATTTAAAAAAACCGAGCCAATGTTTTTTTTTTAAACGCGCAATGAAGTACTGTTTAATGGGTTTTTTTTCACTATATTTTGAACCTTTCGTATAGAGCACGAAAAAAATAAAATTTTCTACAGTTTAAGTTTTTAAATTCGTCAATTATTTACTGAGAAAATAATTGCAGCTTTGCCACCGTGATTTTAATTGTTTCTAGAAAAGGTGTGTAATGCTCTAGAAAGATTTTTATTATTGGGATATATTTTTAATAGGTTCTAGTTCAGGATGTTAGTGCTGAATATGATAAATTCGATTATGGTGTGTGTGTGTAACTGCTACTTTGAAACGGTATTTCTAAATACCGTCATGTCGTGCTTAACCTCATACAAGCAAGCAGTTACTCTGGAACTATTAAGATTTCGTCGTTCACTGCTAACGCTGCGATGCGAACCGAGGGAAAGCGACAGCGACCGGCCTTTGCAGCCGTTCGTTGTAGAGCGCGTAACGGTAAACGGTATCTGGAAAACAGTAACAGTCTCGTGGTTGACGGTATTTTGTCGTTGAAGGTATTTTATCACGCCGGGGATGAAAGGTTGCTGATGGAACTGTTTCTGCCGTTCGCGAGTATGTATGTATATGCCGTGGGATCGTTTGATTTTGACGGTGTGATGACTCTTAGTTACGGTGCCGGTGTTTTGCTGTCGCGGTAGCCACGGTGGTATATTTTTTACTGCATGCGGTCTCGAGGATTCCTTTGGCGTGTATCGATGATAAAAGAAACGACTTAAAAAGTTGAAAAGCGTTGTTGTCAATTTGACTAAAATATTATAATATTAATAAAACCTTTTTTTTTTATTTAATTTTTATTCAAGTTCCCTATTACTATGCGAAATTTTAAGTTATCTATAATACGATTTAAACGCAATTTAAAATAAAATGAAAAATCACGTGCTGACCTAAACGGGCATTTCGTATTTAATAAACCCACTAAAAATATGTAATATTTAATACGAATATATATATTTTTTTAAGGGTGGCAATGTAAATTTAGCCTATGGGCGGAAAAATAGTAAATCCGGCCCTGGGTGTCTCCATGAAACTTTCTGCTTGTAGGACAGATTGTTCAATATTATTAAAATAAGATACATTACCTTGTTTTGATAACCAATTAATTAAGACACACCCTTTCCCCTCCTTTTCCCCACAACAATATCTAGTAATTTAGAAAGAAAACGTCGCGATGCGGCCGCGCTCAATTCGCCAACTGAAGTAGTTTTATCGAATAGTTAAGGCTGAACTAAAATCACAAACGATTATATTTTTAACAGTTAAATTAATTCTATCATAAACCCATAGTCAAATTAACTACCTTAGTTTAATAAATAAACAGTAGATTTAATTTTTCTTTCGATTTTGTTTAAAAGAAGATTAAAATAAATTAATTTTACACGCACGCAACGCTCCTTGATAGGGCAGTTCGTTCATAAGTGACATTTTCAATAGTTAAAATTACAAGATTATATTATAAGTCTTTTAGGATAACACATCAGTGGCGGCTCCTCGAAGGAGGCAAGGGAGGCTGAGCCTCCTCAGTAATTCCTGCCCTCCTACACATTTTCTTGGTTTATTACTTAAATAATAACTCTTAATTTACAGCAAGCAAATATGTCATATATTTTCATTCGGATTCTTAATTTATTTCCTTATTTGCTATTTTTTCCACTATTTAATATTTTTTTACAATCTGACAATAGCGCATAAGGCTAGTGGCTGTTCGGTCTCCATGGGTTTGCCTAAAAGCCACGTTAATAAGCTCTGATAAATACGAAATTGTGAGGGGGAAATAGTAGTTTCTAACATTATTACTGGCAACGTCGACTGGAAAAGAGCCTCCGGACGAATCACGAGCGTGATCTCTCCCACGTGCAAATAGATCACCTGTTTTTTAACGTTTGCCAAACTCCTCTCGTGTGTCGTGAACCGCGCGCGGTCTTTTGATTTGATATTTGTTAGGTTGAATTTTAGAGTTTTCGCCTGGTTTGTGAACTGGGCAGCGCATCGGATATTTTATTTAGTTTAGCCGTTTAGTGATACTTTGGATTACCTATATTTTTAAAATAAGTGCCGCCGGCTTTAATTTAGACTATAATTTAGTGGAATATTTTTTAACCAACTCGTTTAATTCCCTAAATTACGATGACAAACTTGTAGGGAAAAACAGACGTCCAGAGCCAGAATTAAAAAGCCTAGTAGTAAGTACAGGAAAACAAATTATTATCGAAAATATATTTATAACTGGATCCGAGGTAAGAAACAAATTGTTTTGCTGGTATTGTTCCGATAAATCGTTTTGCTGGGGAAAATTAAGATGTAATAATGATTTAAAAAATTTAGTAGATACGCGAGCTTGAGAGACACGAAAAATCACAAGAACACATAGGTAACATCAAGTGTTAAATTTAAGTTATTACGGAAACAAACTATAATAATGGTATTGATTTCGCACAATTACGTGAGATAGAAAATCATAATAATAAGGTTAGTGAAAATCGTGAAATTTTAACAAAATTAATCAATTTTATTTTATATTTGTCGTCTCAGAATCTAAGTTTTCAAGGACACAACGAATCTGAAGGGTCTAAGAGGGGTAATTTTAACGAATTATATTTTGCAAGAATAATATTTTATTTAATATTAATAAATCTGGCTGTAATGGCAAAACGGCGAACTTTGGATCAAATGGTCGTAAGTTCAAGCCCAGCAGCCTGCCAACTTTTTAAAAAATGTTTAACATAAGGTTCGTAAGTTTGGTCGTAGAAAAAATATACTGTTCAACTCGCGTGGATTGTCCATATCGCACTAGAAAGTTTAATTTACGTCCTCGCGAAGTATATACGTCATATCCACTCTTGTTATACAAATAACTATTACCAAATTAGAAATATCGTTCAGGGGGATTTTCTTAGGTGGCAAAAACTGGCTACTATCTTTATTTTTGTGATCAAGAACACGAAATCATTTATTCGTAAAGAATTACCCGCATTTAATTTTCCTCAGTGATGTCGCTTATCGAGTCAATCAATTTTAATTGTAAAGAATCGTTTTAATTTTTTCGATTTTTATTTACAAGAAATTCGAATTTAATTTGTAGGATGAGTTACAAATGTATATCTATAGCAATGAATGTGTTGAAATCAATGAAATAGACGACAAATTAATTTCAATGGTTGAAATAATTAGCAGATTACGTTGAAACATTTTAGTTATGCAGACATAACTAAAAGAAATCCTCTAACAATAAAAAATACAGTTTTTGGGGAACTCAAAACCACAACGTCTACCCCCATTGCTAATTATGAGCGAAAACTCTTCATAAACAGAAAACTCTACGAAATTTACAATTTAATTTCAAGCTTCTGGCAAAACTGAAAATGACGTTATTCTTTAACATGTTCTAATCAGGCAAATTTTAATTCTAAAACCGTGTCGAGAATTTTTACAAGATCAAATTGACGCCCACCAATTTGCGTGGGAGTTTGTTGACCAGTAGATCTAAATTTTTACAACATTATTTTGACGATGGCTTAAGAATGCAATGTGTTAATCCGTAAACAAACATGCACTCGGATTTTATTACCGTTTGTGTTGCCAAAATTATCACCTTCCTGAAAACATGTAGATCAATAATAATTGGAATGAAGATGTGATACCAAAAAAAAATAGGTTCGCTTTTGTTATTTTGCGGGAAATCATGCTCTTCCTACATGTTCTTTCTTACTAGGTATCTAATTATAACAAGTAGGTTATAAAATGAATCACATATTTTTCAATATTAAAGTTAAGCCGATAAATTTATTAATGGCTACGTTTAGAAAACAAACAAAATCCCGCTAATCGATTTTGCAGGCGCCAAGATCTCGGCAATGGCTGATGCCTAAAACAGGATTTTAGATTCGCTTGATAGAATTATACTTGCCGCTAAATATGAAACAGGTTCTTACAAAATTGTTTGTGTGGATTTGGAGAAAATCGTTTCGCGGGATTTTGTTGTTTGGCAAAATGTCATTTTTGTGTGTAAGGAAATATTGGTCAAAATTACTTATAATGGCAGGGGCGTCTTGAAATTCTGACAGGACACATGGCTGTCAAGAACCATCTGCACAGAATGCAACTGTACAATGGAGACCTTGACAGCAGATTATGCGGACAAAACAGAGAAACTGTACAGCACATAGTTTGCCATTGCGAGTCACTAGATCGAAAGAGGCAACAAATACTCGGGCAACCAAAACTGGAACCAGAGGACATCCTTACCATTGCCAAAAGAATAATTTTTAACACTTTAATAAGTTTGAAGAAGTAGTCCATACATGAAGTGAAGTGGTAAGTTAAATTGGGAGAAATAATACTCAAAGTCAACCTTCACTAAGATATATTCAGTAAGAAGTTTTAGTTCGTTCTACATGTTTCGAACGTATAAACGTTCATCTTCAGGAGAACTTCTCCTGAATAAGTGATTGTGGTCATGGTCAAGCATTTCACGAGAAAAACTATTTTTAAACTCTATAATCAGGTATGTCACTCATTATTCATGGAGTACTTTTAATTTAGACATCACTCTAATATGGTGTTTTAAAAAATAAATTTAAATATAACTGTGAAACAAAATTGACAGGTTTCCATGAAGATAAATAAATTAAAATATTTGTCAACAGTTTTGATAGGTGTTCATTTTGTTTCACGGCTATCTACAATTATTTTTGAAAACACCATATTTAGAATTACGGCTAAATTAGAAGTTTTCCTTGATTATGCCTCGATATTAATTCAAAAAAAGATTTTGAGCGATGAAATAATGAGTAACAAACCTACACAATAATAAAGTTTAAAATATTTTTTGTCGTGTAAAGCTTGATCACGGAACTATGAAAATAATAATTTCTTCAATTTTAGTGGTAAAAATTATTTTTTTAATAACTCTGAAACGAACGAAGGTATCAGACTACTGTTTTCATATTTTTACTGGCAAATTTACTCTACTTTCCGATCATGATGTCATAGTAGTCAAGTCAAGTTTTTAGAATAAAATCATAAAAACTGGTATTATTACAAATTGCGTCCTCTAGCAATTTTATTAAGGACTATCGGGTACCAATGGATACGGCAATTAAAAGTACTTACTTTTCTCTTCCCAACAAGCTTAAATTTACTAAAATCGAATAAGTCGTTTAGAAGTTACTGCTTTTTAAATGATTAATAATACACTTTCAATCTCACTCTTATCAAGGTCGGTACGCCAATGAGCCTTTGGCCAAAATGATGGAGAATTATCTAGTCCAATGATGTTACGAGAGGTATACCTCGATGTGGAAATTTTCGGAGAAATTTAGAATTCTAATATTTAATTTTGCCCCCCTGAGGCGAAATGCGAAATAACGCCCTTGCAGTAGTGATGTAAAAAAAGTACCTACTCGTTACTTTGTATCAGGTATTTACCCAATACTCAAAGTATCGAATCCTTGTTGTTTGAAATACTCGATACTCGTTACTTTTATACCCATGTCCTATAATGCCTAAATTATATTCTAGGAGAATTATTTTTGCTGTACTCAAAGTTTTAAAATACTATGTAACTAAAAAGTTACGAATATTTTATTTGTTAAGGTATACTTTGCGAATAAAATGCGAATAAAAAATAATAAAAGAGTAGGGTAACCTTGTACTTAACTACAGTACTCAGTATTGTAATGATACTGAAGACTAAAAGTATCGAATATAAAGTATCGAGTATTGATATTAAAAGTATCGAATCGGTACAAGTATTCAAAAGTAATGAAAGTTTACATCACTAGCTCGCAGCACAGGGGCTTTAAAGTAAGGGATATTTATTGAAAAATAAAATTATGTTACAATTCCTTGAATGTTACGAAAAGTAAAATCAAAAAAATAATATTAAATAATAAGATATAGGATTTTTTGAGCTGGTGAATGGCATTCTAAATTAATTTACATTAATAAACAATGTAGGAGAATGAAACAGGTGCGGTATCAATTACTATTCGAGATAAGTATTTTAAATTTAAATACTTTTATTAATAGGTTTGCCCAAAAAGATATAAATAAGTTTACTATGGTAAATGTATAACTGGAAACACCTGCAGGAGAGCCGTTAACACCCACTTAAACAAACGACGAACGAGACAAATAGCCAAACAATTTATTACGACAGTCAGTGGTATAGATTACGCCAGTTTGTAGATTTTATAAAAGTGTTTCGGACATCAAAAAGTATATCTAATATTCTTAACTGTTGAACGGTTTTATTGCTTTATAACTACCTACTTCAAAAATATATAGATGTATTTATTTATTTTAAAGCATCAACAGCAAAAAGCCAATTACTGACACTCGACTTAAACTAATTAAGTCAGGCAACAATACCAAGTCATAAAAAACAACAACAATTAGCGTAGCAAAGTATGTACTTATAACACAGAAATTATAAAATACGACATTATACAACAATTGATTTATAAGTAATTTATCATGTATAAGTTTTTTTAAAGCTTCTCAGATTAACAAGGTCGATATCAATATAAGAATAATACAAATTAAATAGATGACATATTCTATACAGGTTAGATAAAAAAACATTAGGATTTCTAGAATTAACACGATTGAAGGTAAACGGAAGCTGTTCAAGAATATTAGGACAGTCAATATCACCCTTAAGGATTTTAAACACTAGAAAAAAAGGTTTTTTAGCGGCAGGCGGACAAAGTAGTGCATCTATCTTTGGCATTGAGTACACAGGGACGCCAAATGCAATGGGTTCCCTGGGGCACAGGTAGACAATGACAGGCTGTTTCGTTCTATTTAGAACTCATTAGAAAGCCATAACCTGTAAGCGACCCCGAATACAGCGAGACGACGAGCGAGATTGTTGCTTTCGTCGACGACTATCTTTTGCATTGAGTTGATTCCTAAAGATGGCGTTACTGGGTTTTCATCGCATCTTTATTTCTTAAAAATATCTTGAAAACAGAGTTTCCTATTGAATTACTGACCAATTACAACTTGTATTTACTTGAATTTTTGGCATATTTTAATCACTACCTCTGTTTTTCCTTTGGTTGATGCTACTCGTATATGCTAAAATATAATGAAAAATAAAAGCTCATAATTCGAGGTCACAGCTCAAGTTTTTGTGGTTCATGATCTAAGAGAGTATAGTCACGCGATTTAATCATAAGAACTTAAGTAGGCTATAATTTAAACTTCTCCCTATAATTATTATAGTCAATCAATATTACCATTATATTCTTTATTTATTTTGATAACACTCAGGTATAATGGGGCATATAACTCAAATACTGTAGGGATACCTAGTACTTGAAACCCATTTTTAAAGCATTAATGTATACAGGGTCTTGCAATAGTGCGTCAGGCTTTTCTAGCTCCTATACAAATTAAGTTAAACATATTATTTATTATGTAGACTTATGCTGTATAAGTTGCATTATTTAAATGGAACCCCGGTATTTTATTGCATAGTTAGGTTCGTAATAGAGTCATTGATAAATGTTCAATATTTTATTTATTTTGCTTTGATAGTTTACGAGTAATAAATTAAAAACTAAAATAAATTTAGTTTTAGGGTCCTGGAAAAAAAATTAAAAAAAAACATCTAAAATAATTTTTTTAACCATGGGATTGGGGGAGATTCGTGACAAGGGGGTCTAGAGACATTATAAATCTAACAGTGTTTATCTATTTTATACAGGGTGTTCATAAAAGTTTTAAAAGCGACACATTTTAAATTCATTTTTCTCAAGTTTTTCAAATGAAACAAAAACCTTAAATATTTTTTGACTAACTAATGTAAAATTCATAATTACATTTTTTTTTGTACTACGAACATATAAGTTATTTCCAACCGTTTTCGAAATAATTGCAAGCCTCATAAATTATGTTTAAAAATAAAGTCTTATTATTAAAATGTCTTTCATTTTAATGAGTGCACAAGTCAACACGTTCTAGAAAAGATCTGTTTAGATTCCTTAATATTTTTTTTTCTATTTGAGAACCATAAAGTCTTCATTATGGGTTTCCATTGGGTTGCATAAGCAATTATTATATTCATTTTAAACACGCATTTTTTATTTTCTTCCTATTGGTAACAACACAATACCGTTTTGAAATTAATGGCACACCTTACTAAAAGTCCGTGTTCTGTGCACCATACTAATCCCTTTTTTCTTCTGTGACCACACCAACTTTCTATTTTAGGAAATATTCAAATATTTCGGTAGTGGTAAGCTTAAATTATGGGACCATCTTTAGAATTATTTTATAAAAAGTATCAATTACAAGAAATTAAATAAATTATTTAAATTGAAATGTTGTTTTACTGGTTGTATAATACAGAATATGTAAGATACTGCTTACGCTACTTTACACTTTACATAAATCCAGAACCAGAAACAACATAACCTAGAAAATGCGACTGTGGTTTACGTATATTTATTTATTTTAAGCACAAAATACTATACTATATTATACTATTAATGTAAGAGTGAGACAAAAGTTATTTAGTTACAATTATTAATACTGTGCTTCATTTTATTTCTCTAAAGAAGCAGACATCACAGACTTAGCAAGAGGTGAGTGATTGTAAATATTAATTGTTACTGTTGAATGTTCGGTGGCGTTAATAGTTATCCCTGGAATATTCTGGGTAGACACAACATTTTGTGTGATACCTTGCCCATTTATAATTAATCCATTTGTTCCACTTGACGTTACAGGTGCTGTAGTTGTGGTATTTTGGGATGTACATGATAAGCAAGGTGGACATACATCGTGTGAAGATTGTGTGGACAAAATATTTGCAACTTTAACCTTGCTTTTCATTGAAGTTTCAATGTAACCTTCAGCTACTGTTGAAGACGTCCAGCCCCCATGCTTTTTAATAGTGTTTAAGTCACCCCCACTATTTGCTAAGTGGGCAGCACTGGACCGTCTAAAACAATGGCCTGTAAATAACTTGGGATTTGGTAAATTTAAGTAAGAAGCAATAGCAAAAGGAGCTTTGCCGATTGTGTTAAGACCAATAGGAGTGTTAATGCAGTGTCCATTTCTATAAGACAAGAAAAATCTACGGCATGTTACGTGATTTGGTCCGAGACTAAAATACTGTGTTACCATTTGTACCCAGTCACTATTTGTGATTATAAACTATCTGGGTATGTAATTTTTAGTTTTGGGCACATGTACAATGATTATATTGTCTCTAAATTCAATATCGTCTACTGACATATTTGTAATTTCTTCTCTGCGGCAGGCACCATTATAGCCCATTATAAGAATAACCTAAAATGTATATATAAGATTAACTGCATTTATTATGGGTGAGTTTTTTTTTGTCGAGATCTATTATATTTTTGTTTAAGATAAACGTATGTCGTTGAGGAAGTTATTTTGAAGCAAAAATCTTAGGAACCATTTTAATCTTGTTAATTACATTCTTATTTAATGCAATACTTAGTTTGATTGCTAGATATATTTTATCATCAGCTTGTCCAATGAAGCGATTAATTTCCTCAATCTCTAAAATTTTTGTTTTTTTTTGGCGTGTAACCCTCCGAAACCATTTTTAAATATGCCTTTAATTTTTTATATTTCTATATATATTTAAACAACTTCTTAACATTGAATATTTGGACCACATCGATGAAGCCTTTTTAATTTTACTTTCTTTGTTAAAAAATGCTATCAGGACATTTTCTGATATATCTTTTACACTATTTTGTTTACACCATAGCTCAAAATCTGCATATTCTTTTTGATAGACTTTGCAAGATTTCTGCGGTAAGAGATTATTTAAATTATTTTCCGCGATTTCTCGTAGTTCTGGTGGGGTATGTCGTCCGTCTTGGCTCATTTTTATTTGTTTTTACTACTGATTTAATAATATTTAATGATCCAATACAACAAAAAATTACAATTTATTAAAAATATGACTTATTACTTTTTAAATAATGGAGGAAGTTCCCAATTGTTTTTTCTGTAACATAGTCGAAAAAATCGTCCATTTTCTCAAAGAGACAAAGTAACAACATAAATAGGAAGAACTAAAATCACAAAGTCTAGGTTATGATTGAGACCATAACTTTGTGATTTTTGTTCTTCCTATTTATGCTGTAACATAGTGTTGCCAACCTCAAAAAAAATAAAAATTTTGACTGGAAACTATTAACTACATTTTTCGACATTTTTATTTGAATTTCCTTAAAAATTACCCAAATAGAAAAAGTATGTGTAATTAGGACATTCCCCGCTACGCGGCTCGAGTCTTAAACCAACGCGTGCTCTAAAATTTGTCTTATAAAACTTATGTTTTAATATACTATTAAACGAAATTCCATGGCGACAATGCGGTTAACAAATAGTGAGACCATCTCCTATTTAGGATATTCACGGCCAACATAAATTAAAAATTTATGCATTTGTTGAAAAGTTACTCAATGACTAGATACATAATAAATACTGTTTTGTGGTTTAATTAAAAAATACTGGACTAGTAAATAAAATTTTTGATTTGCTGGATCAATTAAACTTATTAAACCTATTAGCCCGGTACAGATAGGTTGTTTTCTGTACTATTATAGTAGAATAATATCAATTTAATAAATTAAATGAAGTTGAAAATCATTGTTCTATTCCTAGCATTTGTACTAAACGGAGTACTCAGAACAGATGTTTCTAAAAAAGATTAGGTGATAAACCTAGTTTGTTTTATTTGTTTGTTTCAATTGTTTCCTCATCGTTCGCTGCCAGGGCCATTCCCTACCGCTTAACGTGGGTTCCGAACCACGATTCCAAGCCATGCGCCACTCCCCCCAAGGGCATCATTGCATGACCTACCGATTGGGGAGTGTGTACATTCTTCCGCACCCCAAGAGATGTCCGATCTCATCCGGCCTGATTACACTGGTTAACAAGATTTTTGTCCCAAGCGCAAAAATGTCTGATTTCAATATAATTTTGCATGCTGAAATCAATCATGTTTTCAGAATTTCTCCATCACCCTTAGTTTTTATGTTCCAGTATATGTGATTATTTACCTATAAAATGCACGCATAGGTCTGTACTATAAGAGTCATCTAACAAAAAACTTGTGTCAGGCATTGCTATTTTATTATTTGTGTATTGTAACAATAACTTGTTGTGACTAGAAATAACAAAGTGTGCTCTGTGTGTCACGCGGAACATGTCTTGGCTTGTTGAGACCTGCAAGCAGTTCCGAGTCCTACATAACATTTATTGTTGTTTTAGTTATCGGCTAGAGCTCGGTGAATGAACATATACGCAGACTTTTTTAACGTTTTGAAGAATGTGCTGTGGTGCATTTTAAGCTATTGTAGTGTAACTCACCTGTAAAAATGCCAAGAAATTGTGTAAACCACCCGAACTCTTTTTGCTACATCTGCGGTGAATTGACATTTAAATCTCAAAAACGGTCTTTCACGCCTCTCGTTAATAAATGCTATGAACAGTATTTCAAGTGTAAAGTCGGCGATCAAGACAAAAGCTGGGCTCCCCATATTTGCTGTGTTACGTGTGTCAGACTTCTTACAGCGTGGGCAAAAGGTAAACGACATATTATGCCTTTTGCTATTCCCATGATTTGGAGGGAACCATCAGACCATATTACCGATTGCTATTTTTGTCTTACAAATATCAGTGGTATAACTTCTAAATCCAAACATACTGTTAAATATCCTCATATTCCATCTGCACTGAGACCAGTGCCGCACAGTCCGGAATTACCTGTGCCTGACCCCCCACAAAATATTACACCGAGCGACGATGAAACTGCCGATGACGAAGTAAACAACGAAAGTTTTTCAGCCGAAAATATTGATCTGGATCCAACATTTACACCAGATTCGTCTTCTTGTGCGCCGCATCTTCTAAGTCAAGAAGAACTTAACGACCTTGTCCGAAAAAGCAGCATGGTTTTCTTTCAAGGACATTTGCAACGGCGTCTTGGGAAATCGTAAATCCGAAAATTACGTAGAGAATGTTAACAATTTATTGGTCTCATATAAAGCCATGGGTTGCAACATGAGTCTAAAAATACACTTTCTTCATTCACACTTGGACTTTTTTCCGAAAAACCTTGGAGCAGTAAGTGACGAACATGGCGAGCGATTTCACCAGGACATTCTGGACATGGAGAAGAGATACCAAGGCAAATGGAGCCCCGCTATGTTGGCAGACTATTGCTGGACGCTGAAGAGAGATGTTTCTGATGCAAAGTACAGTCGAAAGTCATATATGACCACATTTTCTAAGTAAATATATCACTTTGTACTTTATTTTTCATAACTTATACCCATATTATAATATATACGTTCACAAAAATTCATTGCTTTGTCACTTTAAAACCCTGCGTGATGGAAAAATTCTGAAAACATATATGAAATATGTTTAAAAAGTACTACCAAGTACACCCACTTCAGCTCGTGGGACAAAAAAAATCTTAAATTTTGTTGACCAGTGTTACCGGCGTGAATGGGGTGGGTTGGGAGATGATGCATTTTACACTCTTCCCTGCATTCTTAAACCTGCTAAATTTCGGACATACTTTTTATTGTGCCCACTCCGAGAATAGAACGCTCTGCCAGTAACTCACCTCTGAGCACTGCCGCTGTTGATAAACCTAGTTTTTTTGTCAAATGACATGATTTAAAAATTAGTCAAATAAAAAGGAATCGTCCACGAAAAAATGTTGAACTGTAAATTTTTTTTAAAGAAAACATTTTTAAATAAATAGTTTATCGTAAATAAATACAGGGTGACTCCTAAGTTGATACTCTTTTTTAGCTGTTTATAGAAGGCATTAAAATAAACAACATTTTCAAATACCTTTTTTCAAAAAACTCAAAAATAAGGTACTTATAGTTCGTCGTTTGGATCTGAAGCTACGCGGTATCCGTAAGGGGAAAGCCAAGCCACAGATCACATGCACAATCCATGGGCGTGCTACTATTAGGGTTTTAAATTCAATTTAAAAATACTAATTTTTTTTTTGTGAATACCTATATAGTAAGTAGGTACTAGAAATTTAAAAAAAAGGGCCGAATTGGGAGAAAACAGCAATAAAACTTTTTGTTTATTTTTGAAAAAACTCCCAAATTTTTAACATTGCAAAGTATACGTATAAAACAGCCACATAAAAAATCGATATAGACTTTGCTGTCTAGTCATTGCCAATATCGTCGTCTTCACTATCAGGCTCACTATCTTCAGAGTCGAAGTCACTGTCATCTTTGTCTAGTGTAATTATGATAGGTTTTATTTTTTCCATCATATAATCTGTCTCCCAAAAATTTATTTTCGATGCTAATCACATACTGGCAAAATTTTTCCCAGTCGGATGATGTTACCGATCTAATGGCTTCATCCAGAACTTCTTTTAGCTTAGTTAAACTAAAATCCCCTGATGTATTTTGGCTTCGGATGTACCTCTTTACTTGAGCCCATGCTAACTCAATTGGGTTTAATTCACACATGTAGGGGGGAGTTCTAAGGGGAATATGACCAGCCTCTTCTATAATTTTGTCAATAACTTACCTTTTTTTTATCACCTCGAGGCTTGTGCAACCGCACAAGTTCAAAAAGGTCAAATTTTCTAGGAGCTGGATCATGCGGGATTCCTAAAAAATTACTTTTACTTTGCAATATTACACAAAAGTCAAATTGTAATTTGTCTATGACTGAAAGACGCGGTCTTTTCTTGCCGGGAGACGATAACAACCATTCGGGATTATTTTCTTTTCTGAATTCATCTTCTTTATGAATGATTTAAAAATTAGTAAAATAAAAAGGAATCGTCCACGAAAAACAATCGACCTTCAATGTAAAGAAAAAGTTCGAATTAAAAAAATAATTATGGCGAAGACATCATTAGAATGTAGCCAAAGTGAGATTTCAGAATCTATAATACCGGGTCCTTCAACGAAGCGGAGACAGAAGATTAAATCATTATGGAGTAACTTATCAAAAATGGTATACCGGCATGAGATATGAATTTAAAAGGGGCATATTTTAAAAATATTTTACATTATACAGGGTGGCTCAAAAAAGTGTGGCGAACTAAACTTGCTTTTTTTAAATGAAACACCCTATATACATATTATAGTATTTTCTAATTCAGTCTAAATTCAATGGTTTTTGAAATTTTGACGTTTATAGTATGGCTTTTTCAGAATTTGACAGAGCTGTAGCGTTGGAACGGCGCATCTTAGAGAAAAATAGTTTTCACCTCCCTATCTTAGTTTTTTATTCTCTATCCAAAGAAACCAAGCTCCGATTTACCATGTTAACCCATTCGCTGCGGATGACGCCATATGGCGTCAACGGCTACTTGTGCTTCTAATAGATCAGTGTTTGGTCCGCACTGGACGAGAGTCGTTGTGTTTTGGTCCGCATATTTTGTAAGGTTAAGTTAGAGTATTTTCGCGGTCGTTTGTTAATAGTTAAATTTTTAAGTGTGTTTTGATTATTTTAAAATGGACGACAGTCGGCCTGGTCCTTCGGGTGTAAAACGACGTAAAATAGTGCCTAAAAATCCTAGTAGGCTGACTGAAGATGAATTGACTTACTATTTAGATATCTCTGATAGTGACAAGGAGTATCAGCCCGATTCTGATGAAAGTGAGGGTGAGGAGGATGAGGAGAATGATGGTAAGCTAAACCGTTTGTTTTTTGAAAGATTCATTTTTAGTTTGAAATGTCCTGCATAAATACAGGACTCTAATAGGTATAAAAAATATATATAAATAAAATGCAGGGAACAAAATAAGAAAAAAAAGTATCGCACTTTACAACAAGAAAAAGGGCCGATGCCTTAAAATTATTTTTCTTGCCAATAGTACTTTTGCGTGTCAGTTATGTGTATGGTAATTAAATTTTTTTTTAGTTGGCATAACTCCGATGGACGATAATATTGACGAGGCGGAAAGAACTGAAATAGCTGAGTTCCTTACGGCATGGCAAGATGAAACTATTGGTATGAAGACCTTAGATTTTATCAAAACAAATCAAATGGTAATCGACCTTCCTGCCAGTCCTGAATCATATGAATATTTTAAACTTCTTGTCGATGATAATATTCTAAGTAAAAAAGATGTCGTATGTGCTCCGAAAAGAAAGTCTGGAAGGATACACTATGGGAATGTCGAGCCTGTCCCGAAATTCCAGGCCTATGTGTAGATCCTTGTTTTGGAATTTTTCATAACAAAAAAAATTAAAACATTTTTATTACGCCTTTTTTCATTATTTTTATACTACCTATGCATTTTTTGGAGTTTATTTTTTGTCCCCCTTTATAAAAATAAACAATAGTTTACTAAAATGTTGTTTTTATTGAGTTTAATTAATTATTTTAATTATTTTTAGGTGACGCCATAGGGCGTCTTCCGCTCATTTTTACATATTATTAAAATATGCGGATGACGCCATATGGCGTCTCAAACTAAGGGTGGTTTTTCACATATATATTGGTCACAATATAGCATACTACAAAGATAAAATGCACTTAAGCAACCTTTTAATAAAAAAATTTAAAAAAAAAGAACCGCCTCTGGGGATGACACGGGAATTTGCATACGCAGCGAATGGGTTAAACCAAGAAACCGGTATACACGGTTTAACATGGTAAATCGGAGGTTGATATCTTTGGATAGAGAATAAAAAACTAAGATAGGGAGGTGAAAACCTTTTTTCTCTAAGATAAACCGTTCCAATGTTACAGCCTGTCAAAGTCAAAAAATGCCATATTTTAAACGTCAATATCTCAAAAACTATTGAATTTAGACATAGTTCATTTACAACATAAGCGTAGAATTTTGTGGGGAATCAGAAAATAATACATTAAGTATTTAATTTAAAAAAATTGTCAAAGATGTAACGACAGTTCTGAGAAAATATTTTTTTATGTCAAAAATGCACAATTAAAAATAAAAATTTACGGGTCCGAGCGTTTTTTCTAGATCTTTTTCCTTTAATTGATATAAATTTTATGCGGGACTTTTGGGAGACCCAGTAGATGTAATTGCTCATGAAGCCGGTAACTTTACAGAATAATTTAGAAATATTGATCCACAATCCGTAATCGATAGACATCAATTCTATGTAGTTGTACGTTGTACTAAAGAACCACAACACAAAGCAACATATACCTTATTACACTTGACAATTTATCTTAAAAATTCCTCGATTTTTAATACCAATATGTGGAATAAATTTTATGCTCGATTTAGTTTCTCTTTGTAACATTCAACCGACAGGAAACTCCATATATTTACGAGCTGGCTCTGCCATTTTTACTCGGGTAATAAAACTTCGCCGTTCGCTTCCTACTGTATATAAAATGCATGTGTGGTTGTAGTGATGCAACAATTGAAATTATAATATTCGTTGAATCTGAGTATTGAAATACTAGGATTAATGTGAAAATTCAAACTCGATTTGACCACATTTAATAAAATGGTCTAGGTCATATTTTCACAACTTATAAAATGAAGGTATTTATTGATATTAATCAAAAAGTAAATTTTATGGGTTACGTCGTATTAGAACTAGGCTATCGAAATATATTTCTACCGAACTATTGTTATTGTCTGACCGAACTAAAGATTGGCGCACATATGCACTTTCTTATTTCAAAAATCTCCCGTTTTCCACTCATTTCTAGGCAATTACTACAAGATTTAATGCATAAAATGTACCTACTATATATCTACAAAATAAACACTTTTTACTAACCTTGATTGGTTCTAATTGTCCATCGCGATATTTTCTGATATATATTTTGAACGGGGATCCAACCCCAATTGACCTTAAAACTTTTATTATGAGCAACAGAATATAGAAAAATAAGTAGTAAATCTTCCTTAAATGGTGGAACATGAAGATGAGCACATAAAACCAGATAAAACAGAGGAAATTATCAGATTTCTAGAAAAAAATTAATTCCATTTTTTACTAAAGGTTTTAAGGTTATGGTAACAGTGTTGCTAGTTTGTAAATTGGCGATTACTTTGAAAAACTTTAACATAGCGAACGTTACAAGTTCATATTAATGCACAAAGTCCATTTTTAACTGTTTAAAACGAATTCTACAGCTATTTTGTTGTACTCTAGGAGGTATAATTCTTACGCTAGCAGAAACAAACCCGAACAAACCCTTTTTCTTCTGTGCTTCAGCATAATACTTTAATCAAACTAGCTATGGTTTAAAAAAATTTTTTATTAAAAAATATATCACTTTTTGTCTGTTATTCTGCAAAAGGCCGAATGTGAAAAGCATTCAAAGTGATTTTGTGTAAATATAAGAAATTACCCTAATCGATTAATATGTTGCAGTATAATTTGGTCCATTGATTTGCCATCGAAATGAATTGTTTTTAATATTTATCTCACAGGTTCACGGTCAACTACAAACTCAAGTTATATTGCCGGTTTTAAATACATCTTTGTAATTTTTAGTATGAAGCTCGGAAGTTGAATCATAGAAAAAATATACACAACTCAAGTGGATTGTCCATATTGCCCTCGAAAGCTTGAGCGCTCCGCCTATAACGTCGTGCTCAATTTACTTCCTCGCACGATATGAACATCATATCCACTCTTGTTGTACACACTACTATTCTAACTCTAAACCTATTAATATCCGGTATGCACAAATATTAATCGGCAAGCGAACTGGTTTTGATTAAATAAAAAAAGTCTATATAGGTTTTAAATCGTTGATTCGTTTATAAAAAAAAATTTTGACCTTTAAATTTTTTATAAAAATTATAATATAAATCTACGGTGAAGTAATAATAAACTAAAAATGTCCATCAGTGTAGTTAATAAATAACAGATTTCCCAGTTTAAAATATCTCACGTTTTCTACTAATATAATAATACCATATATTGGAAATTTATATGAATGTATCCAATATACCCATTAATATAGAAAAAAATAAGCAAACCCAAATGTTACGAAATTGCCTAACATAACAGACCAAGAATTGCCCGTTAAATAATACACATAATAAATATTCTCGAGACATTCTATTTATTACAGCGGGAATTACTCGCTATTTGCAAATTAAAAAATAAATTTAAACTTCTAATTGACTTTAATAATCTATGTCGAACCCTCGAACAGCAAGCGCTTTGAACCAAAATTTGACGTTGATTAATATAATGATTAATGGTCCAATCAAGTTGTAATTATCATTTAAGTATGTTATTTTATTTTATTAGGATATTTTGTAATACAGCTTTTTCTCCTTTAAAAATCGGCATAACACTAAAAAACGTCTATTGCTTAAGATCTATTATTATTATTGATAATTAAGACCTAGACCGATAGCACTGGTGCTTTACATGGGCGTCCAAACGGGGGGAGTGCGCTTGCCCCTCGACTGACTAAAAAATTATCATCTATTATAAAAATATCGTTGCGGTCACAACATGTTCTAGAAGAACTTTGATTCTATTCCCATTTAACTAAGTTTAATTTTTTTTATTAATTTTTCGCCTGCGCGGCCATTTTTGTTGAAAGCTTTAATTTTTTTAAAGCACGATTTCAAGGCATTATATTTAAACAAATTCCGATATGACAATATTCATGGAAAAATATTTTTAAATGTGGCATTATAGAAGGGACCATCGAAAATGCATTTATAGTCAATTTTTTTTAAGAAAACGCCAAGTCACTTTTCATTTATGGCACCCTGTTGACGTCTGGTCTATTTTATGTTTAGAGGTTGGCTAAAAAGACAGGACCGGACTATTTTTATGTTCCATTAACAAACTAAAAAATATTAAAATATTAAGTTCCTTATCTCCCATTTTAATTTATCAAAGAAGACTTTACAAATTTTTCTATTTAAATCATCGTTCTTAACTAAAGTTGTCAAGAAACTTTTGGAGATGTTATCCAAATTGGAACAAAAGTCAAGAACCTATTAGGTATCCACTGAATGCTACCTAGATATTGTGATAGGTATTACTTACAATAAAGTAATGTACTAGTAACATAAATATTATCGACAAAGCTTTTAAAAAATTTAACTTATCGATACACTACTCTCCTTTGCTCGTGAATATTAAAGAATGTAATAAATGCCGGTAATACTGCACCAGCTAGGTAGAATACGTAAAACATGGTATATATGGTTAAAATATTGGTATACAAAACAATCACTATGCTTCATTTTAGTTATGACTCTAACTTTCAATCAGAAAACTCTATATAAATATACACTATATAAAAAACAGCCACAAAAATACTAAAAAACACCAAAAAACACGCGAACAGACATGTGAACTTGTTACGGTCCACACTAAATCTAGTAACTTTTCGGCGGAACTAGAATCAGCTGTGAATGTCATCTGTGGCTTTCAACTGTCGAAACGCCGTTTTCTATCGCGATATGATCTCTATAAAGGTTGCCTACATCAAACAGCTTAGTCGGCATCTATGGAAGGGACCATCGAACCATGTTTATAAAGGAAATTCTTCTTCTGCACTTATTGTTTTCGGTTTCATAAACCGATGCGAGTTAGCTCTGCCTAGCGGGACTCCTGTAATTGTGACGAATGTCTTTATGATTTCCTCTTAACATTTTTTACTTATTTCTATAAGTTTGTTAGAGGTGCTGGTATGCTCAAGAGTGCCTAACAACGACAACGATGGCGCTCCGTGCCACATCTTACCGGTGTGTCCCACCAAGTGCTGCCTTAACAGCTTTGAGATATCCTTTCTTTCGTCGAATCCTAACACTACTGATGAGCCATGAGATGGCGAAACGCGTCTAGGGATAGATCTGACGAAATGAAAGGACATTTTTCTTCTATATTTTTAAAGGTTTTGCTGATATCAAACAACTTAGCCGGCATCTACCTGGCCCAACAAGTTAAAAAAAAAAGAGTTATTCTACACGAAATTCACTTTTAGTGATCGTAAAGCCAGAAAAAACGTTAAAAATGTATTTTCTCGGCGTTCGTATTAAACATTACTCTATCCAGAAAATCACCCACATAAGTCCAACTCGTCCAACAAAAAATATTAAATATAGGGGTGATTCTCTGGATAGATAAATTTTTATACGAGCGCTAAAAAAACATTTTTAATGTTTTTTTCTGGCTTTTCGAATCGTAAAACCAAATTTTTTCGTGTAGAATAACCAATTTTTTTAAAACTTTTTGGGCCAGGTAGATGTCGGATAAGCTGTTTGACGTCGGCAAAACCTTTATAAATGAATTTTTGATGGTTCCTTTTATACTATAATAAATGAAAAAATTTACCATTATTTGTTTGTTTTTTTTGGTATTATAACGTTTTATTAAAGTTTTGGACTATTTAGAAAACAAAGGAAAATTGATCTAGGCGCTAAAACAAATGATAAACTGTGATATGTCATTGAGAATCTTACATAGAATTTAAGCATTGAATAAAAATGGTGGGGTTTCCATTTAAAATTTAAAAGTTGACTTCATTTCCGGCTAAACCGGAAGTTGATTTGAAGGTTCGAATTGGCCGGAAAATGGTAAATTACACAGTTATTAACTAAATTCTTAAATCTTTGGGGAGTATCTACCACATTATTTTCTGACACCCGGTACGTTATGTTGTTTACCTGAAAGTTAGTTGTGAAACTGGCTATATCTAGATAGTTCCATCCGGGTACGTAGGCCTTCCAGAATACCTTAAAATGCTATATTTTATGCTTTGCTGTAACGAGGCTTTTAACTGTCTATAATCTGACAGCTTTACGGTCGTAATAGTGGGATACTTATCCTATGATATAGGCAGGTAAATGCAACAGTTAAGAAGTCATATTGCAAGTAGTAAACTCGGCGTGTAATAACGGAGCATTTTATTAGCAAAAAATTCCAACCTTAATTGTTTTTACCAGCCAAGTATGTATCACAGCGGTGTTATTTTTCGCACACAATCACTAAAACTGTTTATTAACATATTTTCAACGTTTTATCATTATATTACTTTAATTGTAAACGATCATTCTTTCAAGCGCATACTGCGCATCATTACACGAGAGTTTTTGCATTGTTTTTTACTTCTGCGACAATAAAGGACTACAAATTTTATATGCACACAAGTATAAAGGGTGTTCCTTAATGACGTGCTAATATTTTAGGGTGTGATTCCTAAAGTCATTTTATGAAGAGAAGTTCATATAAACATATGTCCTAAACGGCTTAAATTTTTTGCTACAGGGTGTTGAATTATTTTTTTTTAATGCGTTTATTGTAATATCTCCGAAAGTACTTTAGATAATATTTTTAATTTTGGCATGTGCTAATAGGACATAAAACCACATGTTGTAGTTATAAAAGTTATTTTTTTGTCCCACCAGTGGCGTCCCTTCAAACATTTCCTCTGATATTTTTTAGAAAACAAGTGGTACGCCACTGACATTTTTCCATGTGGATATCATTTCTGATTAGCCTGGTTAATTCTGCATAAAAATGGTCTCTTGCGTTTTTCTCCTCAGGCACACCGTTCATAATTAAAATAATTAAATTAGCTCTACTATTTATTATTAATATTGATAACACAAAATTTTGTTTTATAAAAATTGTTGGAAATGACCACATTCATTATTTAATAGGCATGCTTCCGCCAGTATAATTTAATTTAATTATTTTAGTTAAGAACGGTGTGTCTGAGGAGAAAAACGCAAGTGACCATTTTTATGCAGAATTGACCAGGCTAATCAGAAATAATATCCACATAGAAATATGTCAGTGGTGTACTACTTTTTTTTAAAAAAATATCAGAGGAAATGTTTGCAGGGACGCCACTGGTGAGACAAAAAAATAACTTTTATAACGAAAACATGTGGTTTTATGTCCTATTAGCACATGCCAAAATTGAAATTATTATCTAAAGTACTTACGGAGATATTACAAAAAACGCATTAAAAAAAAATAATTCAACACCCTGTAACAAAAAATTTAAGCCGTTTAGGACATATGTTTATATGAATTTTTCTTTATAAAGTGACTTTAGGAATCACACCCTTAGCACACCATTAAGGAACACCCTGTAGAATTTAATTTTAGCTTTTTAACAAAGGAACACGGTATTTTTATAAAAATCACAAAAAATTATATTAGAACAAAACTCAGGTTAAACCAATTTAAAAAAAAAAAACGAGAAAAAAATTGTATGCATTCAACTGCCAAAAGTCTCATGTTAAACCAAAAACTAGGTAACCTCGTTTCGAGTAGTTTTATTTTCGTTCGCGTATGAAAAATCTATCTTCACCGCGACGTGACAACTAATAGATTGACTCTATTGTTTTCGAAAAAAGAGCAATAGCTGATGGTAGCTAATTTTAAAAATAATTATCTCGGGAGGAGACGAAAATAAAGGTTGTCACTCGTCATAACACAAACATTGCTACACATGACATTTCGTCTATATGCAAATGGTGAGTCACACGAACTAATTATGAAAAATGTATGAACCAGATTTCTTTTTAATTTGAACAGTTTTAATTTAACTTTATTTTGGTTGGAAAATATGAAACTATAGAAGGGACCAGCGAAAATTCATTTATAAAGGTTTTGCCGACATCGTTAGCCGGCCTATACCTGGCCACTTAACCCAACAAGTTAAAAAAATGTGTTAATTCACACGAAAATAGGTTTTACTGATCAAAAAGCCAGAAAAAACATTAAAAATGTATTTTTTCGGCGCTCGTGTAAAAATTTATCTATTCAGAGAACCACCCATATAGGTTCGTTTCATCCAACAGAATAATATATTAAAATATGGGTGATTCTCTGGATAGAGAAATTTTTATACGAGTGCCAAAAAAATACATTTTTAACGTTTTTTCTGGTTTTTCGATCAGTAAAGCCGAATTTCGTATAGAATAACCATTTTTTTTTGCAAAATGCCACTAATTACTGGCTGGATGCACGTCACAATTCGCAAATACCTAATCATAACTGAAAATAAGGTAGGTCTGTTATTACCTTAAGGGTCCTGTCAATTGACATATAATTCGTTTTGATCACCTTTGTCATTTCGAATAATTTTAATTTTACGTGTTAAAAGTGATTTGAAAGCGAAAAATAGTTAATTAAGTAAACATGTTCCGAAAATATATTGATTAATCAGCAAAAAAAGAAATGCCCATTTTAAAGCCTATTTAAATCCTGACAGAGTTAAAAAAATTTACAATTTAATCAACGACATGACTCGAATTAAAAATTACGTCAGAAGCTGTGACGTGCATCCAGTCAGTAATAGGACGGACTTTTATACCAAACTTTAAAATAACATTAAAATAAACACATTGTATACAGAGTCGTACCACAATATTTGACAATCACAGCCAGGGTAATGGATTTTTCCGAGAATTTTTCCAGGTGATTAACACACCTGAGATAGATCAGTTTTATTTTAGAAATAAAATGTACATTAAGTAGCAAAGCAATTACCATTTGCCATAACTATATAATTATACATACTCTTTCTATTAAAATTTCATCTGACATGGTTCTTGCAGCGCAATGAGCGGCAATGCATTTAATTTCATGCATAGCAAAAATTGCCGATCATACCATGCAGAGTCGAATAATTTTGATTGTATTTTTACAGTCACAACTACAATAGTCAAAAGAATGGATTATGACATTTATAATCGTTTAGCGTTATCGGCACAAAAAACACAACAGGGAATAATGACCCAAAGTTTCTTATGATTAATTATTTTTTAGCTGACAAATTTTTAGGTCATCTAAATCTAAAATTGACTTTTAAAGATAGCCGAGAAGATGGCACATGTGGTCTGCACCCAGACCGTTAAGTCTACTCAATTAATTATCCATTATTTTTGCACGTCTTTATTCTTAAGATAACTACAGCAAACTATTAACATATCAATAGTTTCAATTAAATAACTACCTTGTTTGTTTTTTAGATGAGAATCGTTTTATAATATAATTCTTTAGTATCCGGCTTACGGCATTATACGAGGGGCTCAATAAAGGATATCCTTAATTAATTAACTCATTTTTTCCCTTCCGCTGTCACTGAATTTCTTCGAATTGGGACATACGACTAACTAGCTTAAATATATTAAAAGGTGCATTTTTCCAATGTGTTTCTCATGTAACAGATTTGCAGATTTAATGTTTTAATAAAAGGTTTAATACATAACAAGTGACAATATTGTCTGTTTAAAGGTTGAAGACAATGACGTTTCTTGAACGGCAGTAGAGTTTTGGACTTGCATTCTCTTTATCTGTTTAGAATCACTACGTTTCAACTGGAGATGCTTACCAGTTGAAACGTAGTGATTCTAAACAAATAAAGACAATGCAAGTCCAAAACTCTACTGCCGTTCAAGTGACAATATGTTTCAAATGAGGAGATATTTAGCAGGAAACGTCAGCCGAGTGATTCCGAGTTTTAGAATATCACTTTTACACAAGCAATATACCACATGTTTCCGACGACCACAAACAACAATCAAAAATCCTTTGTTTAAGGTATACTACTGTCATTACAAATGAAAAAAAAATGCCCACAAAAATATTTTAACTTCTAAAAGACCAGCGCCAGCGCCGACCTATTATTCCTCTGTGCCCAGACACTTGATTTGTTTATTGGGTTGTCTAACCTACTTGTCTTTGCGTATTTTTTTATATTTTTTGTCATAACAGTAGTTTGTACTTTATACAAGAGTGGGTACTATGATGTCCATATCGCAAGAGGAAGTACCTTAAGCACGACGTTGTATAGGCGGAGTGCCCAAACTTCCGAGCGCAATATGGACAATCCACGCAAGTTATTATATCTTGTGAGAAAGATGATAAAAACAATTAAAGAAAAATTAATTTCGCTGGTAAATTCATGTAGCAAATTATACTGTAGGTAGTATATTAGTTGTCGATTTGGGTAATTTCTTATATGTATTTATACACAATTACTTTGAATATATCTTTCTCACACTCGGCCTTGCAAAGAATAACAGACAAAACCCGATATATTTATTAATAAAAAATGAACAATGTATTTTCCTAAACCATAGCCAATTTTATTTATTGGTCTGCTGAAGCGTATTCTTAGTTGCCTGCTTGCACAAAAATAATGACGCCGGGAGATAAGCAAGATGGCGGTAAAATTCGTATGCCAAATTACATATTAGCAACACTGTCAATGTGAAAAGACCGTAGTGATATCGACCACAAAGTTGACAAACAAAGAAAAAAAATTGGAGTAAATTTTTTTTAGAAATCTTATAATTTCGTTTTGAAAAATGGATGTTTTGTTCACTTTGAGCCCTAAAAATTAAAGGGTGAAGGGCGTGTGGGCCCCCAGGGGAAGGCAATTTTAAAAGGAGGAAGGATTTTAGACCGAGCACTTTTCTATTATTTAGTAGACTCCCCTCAAAAAAATCCTGGATCGACCGCTGATAGCCGAGACGGTACCATTTCATAAGCCTGACAAATATTAAACTCCATATTTGATTATCAAATGTCATCAAGACATGACGTCACACTTGAATAGTTGATTCAATAATTTTTTTTGATTTCTACACTACATAAATTTTGAGATCATCAGAATATACAGTTAAAATTACTCTTATCTATTTGATTTAATTTAATTTTCTTAATATACATACTTACCTAAATGACACCTTGACCTTAACGATCAAGTTGTGCTGACCCGGTGCGTAATCTAGGTAGACACCTCAGAGTTTGTGGAACGCACATTTTATTATAACAAGTCACATTTTATATATTACTGTTTACTATTATTGCTGACCTTGATAAGTTTAAATAATAACTTCTTTGTTGTGTTCCACCATCAACGAGCATGGGAAAATAATATTCACTTTATTTATTGTGGGCGACATTGTTGTTTAAATGAGTGTTTTTGTTTATAAATAAATACTTATCATTTTCATTTCTGTGTCAATATTAGATGATCTTGATAGGTAATTTAAATTGAAAAATTGGTATTGAAATTTTCCAATACAAAATAGAAAAATAAAAGAGTAACGGATTTCAAAAAGACACAACAGTGCGAAATAATATTATTTAATTTAAAATATCGGACATGTGCGGATGGGGGGGGGGGGGGAGGTGTTCGGAAGGCAGTTTCGCCCCATGACCCTACAAAATGGGTGTTGCCTTAAAATTGAAGGGCGTCACTTTTGAGAGTAGGAACGTTTTTAGAGCCGGGATACACTCTTTTTTAGATTTAGATGTCACTTGTCTGTCCTGTTAATTTTTCTGGACCAGAATTTAAAATTTGATACTCATAATGCGAAGTTGATCAGTAAACTGACGAGAGGTTGCTGTGCTATTCGCCTTACATCCAGAGAGGTGGGATTGTCATTGTCGAGATCTGTGTATTTTGCACTTATGATATTCTTTTACCTTTGCCAACTAGCGCTCTTGTATACAATTTAAAAAAGATGTTTAATCATCTCTCTCTTAATATAAAATCCTTAAGTAATTACCCAAAGTTTCGAATTCAGGTAAAAAAATTGTTATTGGAACACGTGTATTACACCGTATCAGTATTTTTTAGAACATTTGTAATTGTTCGGTTTATGTATTGTCTTTTATTTGCTTTTGTATACTTTTCTCTGTAGGTATATATTTTGTTTAGCATGAGATCATATATAAATTTTATTATTGTTATGTACATTTCACTTTGACTTTTTGGTTGACTTTTATTATTATATATTTTATTTAAGTAGATCTAAGTTTTTCAGCTTTGTCAACAAGAGCATAAGCTCTTATGATCAATAAAGCATATTTTGAATTTGAATTTGTCCTCCCCCCACGAGTGCTCAGTCAGTTCGGACTGTGTTGTATATTTCATGTCTATAGTTGATTTTTTTGTTTAAAACTAACCCAGAGTTAGCGAAGGGAGGGGGCTGACTTTATGCAAGCACCGTAGATACCTCGGTAGATACTATAATGAGATATTTTTTCCACCCCCACATAAAAATATGCTGTTTCCTTTACACTTAAGTGACGAGAAAAGTAGGCTATTCCAGTTAACTGTACGGCAAAATTTCATATTCTTACTGTTCAGTGCTGTACAGCGTTGCGACCTTTAAAAATAAAATTTCTCATTTTTAACGAAGTTTTCCACGAATGCACACAATACTAAAAAAGTCATTTTTAGGAGATCACAACCACAAGTGTTCCTAAAGAATTTCCTACGAATATAACACTGGTAAAAATGTATCTATTCCCTTTGGAGACAGCGCCGACCTATCATTCCTCTGTGCTTTGTTCTCACGAATCCGGAAATTTTCCATTAGTTGCCAACATTGTTATACAAATTAGATTTTTCTGGCATTCTTATAAAGTACTGACCAATCACAGTTTTTTGTATGTAGTGAAACTCTGCTTTCTTTTTCAAGACAGTAAATTATATAATTTATTTTGCTACGTTCTGCAATATCCTCCGAGATGAAATCGCAGCGGAGTAGATTTAAGTATATGTTATTTATTTGTTCAATATAACAAAATATATACGCATTTATAATAATGCAACCTGCTGAATGTTCACAGAAAATTAATTTCATTTAGCATTATTATTAACTTAGTTTTACCCGAATTTCTAATGAGGATCTGGCGAAGCGATATCACATCTAGTTTTGGATCCAATGGTCGTGTGTTCAAGCCAGGCAGCCTGCAAACTTTCTTTAAACATTTTTTACGATTTTTTAGCATAAGGTTCGTAATTTTGGTCGTAGAAAAACTTTACTTTTCAACTCGAGTGGATTGTCCATATCGCATCCGGAAATTTAAGCACTCGTACTCAATTTACTTCCTCGTGAGATATATAGATCACATCCACTCTTGTTGTACAAACTAGTCTTTTAGCTTGGTAAGGATCTATTATTTTTATTATGCACCCTACTTTCCGAATGGTAATGATAACGATCCCGGTACCCATGGTCGAGCAGTGTGTTTAGGAACTATTAATAACTGAAAAACATGACTTTTTAAGTACTTACCTATGTACTTCTTATTGCAACAAAGAAAAATAACAATACAATAACAAATTAATATTATGTCATTAAAACAAATCATCATTTTTCTATTTTGAGATCTTACGTTAAGACTTGTTGTAATTTAAGATAGTAGGTGCCCAACTGATGGTAACACTTGTGACTCCTGCATTGTTTATTCAATCGTTTTTTTAAAGGATAAATAACAAATAGCTCATTAACTATTAACAAATCAAACAAAGATATCTCAGAAACAGTTTAAATGGTGACCAGCAAAACTTTAAGAACCTTGAATAGAAAAATGTTCTGTTTTTATTTTTAAGTGCTGATAATAAAAGGTATTCATTTATTAAAGCTGCAAAGATGGAGTTGAAATAGCAAAGCGTTGTAGCGGGCGGGAAAGGATAAGCAGCATAAGGATCCCTCAAATCGCTGCGAACGGCCGAAACTATTTGCGAGCTATCTACAATTACTTACGGTGTTGGTTTTGATTTATTAAATTAAGATGCAACTTACCTTTGAATTTCAATATTTAAAGAACGACGGATCAGCGCAAAAATGTGGCAACCGTTTTTGGAGACGAACTAATGTTTGTCTCCATTTTCGATCGATTTCAGACACAAAATATTGTATTATTTTATGCAATAAAAGCCGGCGCGCTCCGAAGTCACGTCGGTTCTTACGTAGCGAATGAATCATAGTGCGCCTATCTATTCGGCTTTCTTTAAATGTTGAAATTCAAAGAACTTACCTATGGAAGTGTTGCGTGGCGCACAACGTTCAATTTAGAACCTTCCTTCTTAAAATAAGCGTTTCCACGTAGTGTTGTAAATGGAAATATTTCCAACGGAAATGGAAATGGAAATATTGGAAATTTCCGAACTTGTCTCGGAAATATTGGAAATATTGAGAATATTGGAAATATTTTAAAAAATATTTAAAACTTGTTCTAAATGATTCAAAACAAATGTTTATTATTATATCTTTTATATTTTGTAACCCTATACCTACTAATAATACAGTTTTCACAAACACATATGAATATCTCCAGCTAGACGAACATTGGATTTCTACGGCTGGCACCTGGAAAGCGGGGAAGCCCCGAGCCCATCGGAGAATTCCCGTTCGACAAAAATATCGTATAATTTGTTAAAGCAAGCACTGCAAGTTTTTAAAGTATATTTTTGATTCTTTGATAGTGTCGACGGTTAGTGAGTTTTAAAATGGGGAAAACAAAATACATTGTTTGGAAGTATTGCATTTCTAAAGGTAACAATATTTACCAGTGCATGAATTGCAGTAAAACGTTCTTTAAAAATGCGTCCAAGATGAAGGCACATCTAAGTAAAGTTTGTAAAGGCTGCCCTAAGCAAGTAAAAAAAAAAATTTATGGAAAATGACGAAGAAAACGGCTCATCAAGCGACAACGAATGTGTTTTGGTAAATGAAAGCATTTTGAGTGATAATTCCACTGTTGTTGCCTCTGAATCAGAACGCTCAGTATCAGAAATACTACCACCAGTACCGTCAACCTCAAGTTTTACAGCTACTTGTAGTACTAGTACTATTAGCAGTTCCAGTATTGACATTGATGTCAAAATGCCGTCCACGAAAAAAAATTTTTATTTCCGACACTGACACTAGTGACACTGTTAAAGATTTTGAAGAAGTTGACTGGCATGAAGAAGACCCTAATGCCGAAGATAATATTGAGGATGATGACGACAGCGATGAAGATATGCCTCTTGCTCGACTTGTTTGTAAAAAATAAATATTTTTTTTTACAAATTTGACCCTATTTCTATTTTTTTGATGTTTAACATTTATTTGTGTTCGTGTATAGGAAGCGTTCTATTTTTTGTTGTTATTTTTTAAATACATATTTAGTTTTTTCTTATTTTTTTTTAGTCTTTAATTTGTTTCCAATATTTCCATATATTTCCAATGTTTCAGGAAATATTTCCGGAAATATTTCCAAACATATATTTCGGGAAATTTTACAACACTATTTCCACGGCATCATAAGATATTTTCACAAGTATTTTGGGCAATATTAAATGTCAATGAGTACAACTTTTTGTTTTACATTTTTAATTTAAAGTTGTAAAAATGGGTACGCCTATGGTTCGAATACAAATGTTTCAGCTTTATTCATTATTCAATATTCTGCAGTCCTGCACTGGGTACACTGTTTTTCATACAGTATAAGGCAGTAAATACCTAGTGATGTAAAAAACTGTTTTAATATTGTTTGAAAACACGATTTTTTAATGCTAAAAAAACATTTGACTTTTTTTTTGCACAATTACCTTTAAAACACGCGGGAAAATAAATGAACGCGTAAAACTCGGCGTAAAATATCTGCAATTGGCTTCCACACAGTTGTTATCGTAGTTGTAGTTTAGAACTCCATCACCGCACCAGGCGTGCATTGTTGTGTAGCCAAGTAGGGATGGGAAGACCCGGATCTTTTAAGTCACAAAAATTTGGTGTTTGTTAAGTAACCTGGGCCCTCGAATGGGTCTTAAAACTAATCATTACAATCCGTTCGCAGTGATCCGTCATTTGAACGAGTGTCACTCACAAGTTTTATTAAAAAAAAATATGTTAGGGTGAAAAATTACAGAGATAAAGAGCTCGATATTTTGAAAAAAACTTTTATGTTCAAGTTACAAATACTACTCAGACTCACTACAATAATAAAATAAATAGCATATTAAAACGGTTGGAAACCCAGAATTTAGTATTTTCCAACCACGTTAAGTTTACCTTCTTACTTCTTGGAATAAATACCGTAGCGTAAGGGGTAGTAGCCGCACGGCATAACGATTCGATTTTGTTCGGCTCGCTTCGCGAAACATCGTTAGTCTTTCGGCTTGCTTTGACCATCATACTTCAAGTCATTTCATTATCATATTAAATGTTAGGTAAACATAGGTACACTTAAGAAGTAAAAGTAAAAGAAAGAGTTTTCCTCGGAGTTTCTATGTCAATAATATGCAAATTCTTGTAGGTACTAATCACAAGATCATTCTGTGGTAGGTAAGTTATTCAAGTGAAGTATGCCCTAGATTTATTAATAATAATATCTTTTTATAGGACTATGGTATAAATACCTACATCTGTACATAATATAATTTAGACTAGCTCTATTTGACTTGACATTAGGCTAATCTAGGTCAAACACCTACATAACTGTGATCAACACAGAATTAACTTCATAAAAAATTACCACAACCTACAAATAAAGTTCATTTACTTAGTTGTCTGTATTTAATATAGCTGAAAATGTTTAGTAGCGCAAAGTTATAAAATTGAAAAAGGTTGGTGTCTCCGCTGGGAATTCAACCCTGAACCTCTCGATCACCAGTCGAACACTCAACCAATTGTGCAATGGAGACTCCGAAGTTCTCTCAACCAACTTCGGCCATATTATAACTTATTCAATTTTTATGTCAGTACTTAATATACAGTTTACAGGAGATTTCAAACTGAGGAAGGTGTTATTAAGGAAATGGTACTCACTAATGACCACTAACCATTAAGATAAGATAATTAAACTTTTTTAATTTTAAAAACTTTAGCTAACGACGCTTAACATTATCTGGTAAAAAATTACCTGTTGCATTAACAATGAACAGCAATAATATGTTTCTTTTGAGGTTCCTTTATCTAGTAAGTAAAATATAAACAAAAACAGTTTGTAAAATAAATTATTGACTCTAATGCTAAATTATATTATTTATTACAACCTGCCATTTAACAAATAGAATAAAAATTACTACAATGATATATAAATAATTAGGTAGTACCTACTAAGTATGTACATTTAATTTTCAAACCTACCTACTCACGTTAATTAATTTCCCTCTAAAAACGGTAATATTAATTACCTTATTAAATTTAACAGACAAGCAATGTAGTTTATAAAAAAAATACCAAACGAAGTGAATCTCTGTAGGAAACTCCTAAAACATTACATAAACATTGCAAAATCTAGCAACCGCCGGTCTGTCAAAAATAAAAAAACAACAACCTGTTTTCGAAAGAATAATTTCTTTTATCGCATTTCATTTTAAAAAGACAAGGAAATATTTATTTCAGTACTAAAAAGGATAAAGCTCTGATAAAGCTAGCATTGTATTAGATAAAACTGAGACATAACCAAGCAAAGAATGAACTGTTTTACAGATCATGGTTTAGTTAACTCACCAAAACAAAACGTCAGGTTACAGCTGTTCCAGACAAAAAGAATCATCCATGCTCGATGAGTTTCACTCAAATTTTCACTTCGTACACTTTTCTCACGGCGTCACTTTAAAATGAAAATTTGATAGGAAATTACATTCTAAATATACACTCGGTATACCCGTCTCGCTTGCCACACGTCTGTTCAAACGGTACGCGATTTTGTGAACTCGAAGATGGCGACAGGATCAGTTAAGTCACTTTTTCTTTAAAATAATTACCATGTGCTGCCACCTGCCCAGCGGTATTCTAAGATTATAATATCAGAAAGAGTTTCCTGTAAAATTTTTCCAGCACAACAATTTAATTTGTTGTGACATGTTAAAACGATAAACTAATTTATAAATAAAGCTAAATAATTACATTTTCTGCCTGAATGTTTTTAAAAAACTATACGCCTGTGTTTATTTTCTTCAAAAGAAGCAAGACCATATTTCAAGCGTCGTCACTATCTTTATTAAAACACCTAGTGTCTCCTATCTAGAGTCCTTTAATTAAATAGCTCTCAGCTGTTCATCAGGGTTGTCACTGGTCACTGTTTACTTTAAATTATTTCAAACTTTTTAAATGTAAACAAAGACAATAAGTCGGTTAAAAAGTTATGTGGTTGATACAATGTTTAATTTTGTCTGTAACGTTTAAGTTTTCATTGGGGTCGGTTGGAGACCGATCTTCGTTTTATCAGCAATGTCTTAAGAGGTGCCGGTTACAAAATTGTACAGACGGTAAGTTTTTGTTTTTTTTACAGGTTATGCTTTAAGGTAATAGATTCTTTTTCGGTATTAGCATGGTTTATGTACTTTATCATTGCCTACTTCTTTCCTCAGTTCTACACTGATTGACTGGTCTTTAAGGTTAAGGATCAGTTACACAATCTTTTTTGTTTCAAAACACCACCATAGAATGAGCCAGTGAACAGTCAATGGTAATGTAATCCAATTACCCCTAAATCAAAATGTTATACCAGCCTATAAATTTCATAAACCTATTAAGAAATTAAAATACTGTGTGATCAACTTTATGACTCACAATTTACCTAGTTTAGATTTGGCAACTACCTACCTACTATAAATTAATGCCATAATGACCTGGTTGTTTTAGATGGAGTAGATTTTGTGGGGCATTACAAACAGCCAATCCACCTAAAAATATTATCATGGTCTTGTCTTGATGAATGCAAATATAACTGCATGTGGGAAGCGGTAGATGCTTTTCATGAACGTAACTGGAACACACCCCAATTTCATGGGAAGGTAAGTAAGGAGGAATAACAACAAAAATATGTAATTTAATCAATAAGTTATAATAAAATCATTAATAATAAAGAGCATAGGTTCTTAGATGTATTATTATGATTAGTAGATGACTTTGTATTATTCTATCTTTGTATAATAAACCATGATTTTATTTATTTCAGTGGCCATTTATTCGATTTTTGGGCATTCAAGAGCCAGCATCTGTAGCATTTTCACTGTTAAACCTTTATATTAATTTAAAAATGATTAAGAAGTTTCATAGAGAAGTTAGACCCGACAGTCCCTTGTACTGGTTGTGGTTTATGTATAGCATGGTAAGCATTTATTTCTGAGATGTATTACATGACTGACATACTTTCTCTTCATATATTTTTAGATTTGTTGTCATGCGTGGCTTTGGTCATCAATATTTCATGCAAGGGACTTTCCTCTGACTGAGCTCTTTGATTATGCTTGTGCATTTTCTATTATTCTAGTCAATTGTTATGTCATGTTGGTTAGGTAAGTAAAGTAAAAATTCTTTTATAGGTTGTAATTTAATATTGAAATAATTTAAAAATTAGGGAACAATGTAATTATACCTACTCATTCAACTCAACTACTAACTCATAGTATATTACAAAGGAAGAAAAAATCATCCTATAGGACTTTACACTATTAATGAAATGGTATTGAATTATTTACTTTTATTAATGCTTATTAAAATTATTACTTTTTTAGGATTTTAAGGAATAGTTTGCCCAGATTTACATTTATTGTGATGACAGTATTTTTCCTGGCATTTTTTGCTAATCATACAACCTATTTAAGTATGGGAAGATTTGACTATGCATATAATATGAAGCTTAATATTTTAACAGGTAAACAATAAAACATCTATTAATTCATCTACATCAATTATCTATGACCAAGGGCATGGCTAAAAACCAAATGTTGCCAGTAGGGTTGCGAGACCTCCCGATTTAGGCGGGAGACTCCCGATTTTGCAGTAAATCTCCCGCCTCCCAACTTACATTTTAAACCTCCCGCTTTCCCATTTTCTATAATAAATACTATTATACAGTGTGTCTGCGTAAGTTGGCGGCATATATGAAAATTTTTTATTATTAACTTTACGAAAAAAAGTTATTCTTCATAAAAAGTTCTGCATAGTCCAAAACCTAAAATGCAACCATCAGATGTTAAATTTTTTTAGTCGTATATGAGATTTGTCAAAAAATGTGATTTTTGCTCTAGAGTAAGGTACCTTTATTTTTGACAATATCGAAAACTGTAGTTATAAAATGTTGTTCGGTATGAAAAACTATGTTCTAATATTCAATAACACTAAAAAAATTTTTTTTTTATTTTTACAAATATATCGGTATTTAATTTGAGACAGAATTTGTGAAAATAAAAAATATTTTTTAGTGTAATTAAAAACTATGTTATAATGTGTTATAACATAGTTTTTAATACCGAACATTCTATAATTACAGTTTTCGATATTGTCAAAAATAAAGGTACTTTACACTTGGGTAAAATTCATATTTTTTGACAAACCTCGTATACGACTGAAAAAATTTAAGATTTGATGGGTGCATTTTAGGTTTTGGACCATGCAGAACTTTTTATGAAGAATAACTTTTTTTCGTAAAGTTAATAATAAAAAAGTTTCCCATATGCCGCCAACTTACGTAGACACACTGTATATTTGTACTTCTACCTCATTTTCACAATTTTATTTTGTTCTACTATGTATTTGTATATGTTTTTTTTTGCATGCGAGCTCTCTAATCTACTACAAGTTTTTGGTTTTCTGCCCTATCCCAAGGTTTGTAGCTCGGCAGGGACCTTTTTTGAAAGGCGGAATGGCTTTTTTTTTACCCAAAAGTATTACCAATTTTTTTAAACAATATTACGATATAGCGAAAGCGACAACAACTCCCGCTTTTAGTTTTTTGAAATATGGCAACCCTAGTTGCTTGTGATACGAAGACAATATGACGGTGCAACTATGCCAATGGTTATATATGTCTTAAACTATGATTACATTATGTTGTTGGTGCAACCAACTCATAAATACCTTTTTTCAAATTGTAACTATCATCTTTGAATATTAACATATAAACAACGTCATATAAGTAGTTCTACTCAATCTGCTAAGTTAAATTCATAGATGGCGCAAGGAGGCTCGTCAAAACAATTTATATTAATGCAGTCAGTACCCAAGAACCATAAATAAGAAGGATAGCTTAGTTCGCTCGATTTGTTAGCCGAAGGTCAAACGGCGGTGACGTCACCGTGGGTACACTTTCAGACTGGCCTCGTTTAAAATGTATGGTAACGCATAGCATTTTTTTAAATTACGCAGTGTAATTAATTTGTTTAAGCATGAACTAAAAAGTATTTTAGATTTTTGAAATAAGCTTTTAACCAGGAATAAAATAAAACACTTCTAAAGTCTGTAATATTTATATAGAATTGGTACTGAATTAATAGAATTTTCGTTTTACTCAAAACGACTGTATAATTATAAGTGTAATGTAATATGTTTAATCATATCTATTTCCTAATGGGAAATTAAAGTAAAATAAAATATATTTATTTAAGAAATCCGATCTATTTGTTTGTGAAAATATGACCAAATATACATATTTAATATTAAGGCGAATCTGAAAAAAGTACAATAAAAGGGCTCCTTTATATTTACTTAAAAAGAGTAAAAGAAGTACATAAATAAATATTTTAATAACCAGGCCAGGCCAGGCCATTTAGAGATGACAAAAAATTGAAAATACACAAATCACAAATATAAACTAGGTAAAATAAAATACATATGGGCGATTCCCATGTAAGATATCAGTATCGGAACATCGAACAGGTAACTGGAATTTCCCAAATCTGCACAAAGTTGGGAGGTAGGTACTCCTTCATTTTAAATCTTATTTCGGCACATATAGGCTACGGCGTCCATAGGCTAATATCCCCTGACTTATATCTAAACGAGATGCCCAACGTCTTAGGCTGGAGAGTGCTGGCAATGGATAATTTAGACTGTTACGAAGATACAAGTAACATTTTTTGCTGTAGTAGCGTAAAGTAAATGCTACTGAAATTTCTTGATTTGTCCAATGAACAATTTTTTTCCTCCTTGAAAGTAAAGAAATCTGGTTATTAGTAAGCACCATATTCAAAAGTTTCTCAGCCATAACGGACTTAGCACATTTACTAATGGATTGATTATAGCATTTTACTTTATAGTACTTAAATTAAGCATGTCATTTAACTCTTTCATCTTTTTATCAGTATTGGACTTTAGTTTATTATACCTACTTCACCAATAAATCTTCATAGGTACTTTTCCTTATAAGCATCTGAGGTGGGTATGGGCTCGGGTATGGGTAAAGTAGGTACTTGGCTTGTCTAATATTTCAGTATCAGATGAAGATCCAGCTATGGATGTACTTGGGACACTATCACTTTTGTAAGTAAGGATTGGACCAGATCCTTGTTTATCTTTTTCCCAGCTCTCTTAGCACGCGGTGTATCTTGAATTATTGATTTTTTCTCGGGTCTTTCTAAGTGATTTTCTTTTCTTAATAATATCTTACAGCCTAAAGTGGGAACTGCAGTTTTTTTAAAGAACTCGTCGCAAACGTAAACCTAAAATATAATATTTATTTTGAACTTGTTTTTTAATTAGTATATGAACATATTATTACCTAGAAGCTCATTTTGTAAGTCTCTTTCATAATCATTCGAGGTAAAATGTAGGGAGCATATTCTGGACATACTTAGATTAAATTTATCCTTTCATTTATACTTATTTATCCATTCTTTCCTCATGGTGGATGAGACTAAATCACAAGCTTTTGGAAACGAATGGAATATTAGGTGTACATTCTCTTTTTTCAGGGTTAGCCTGTTGCTTTTACATGAAGCAACAGCACAAATCTGCCCAGGCATTTGAATCTATAACAACAAAATAGTATTTTAGAGATTTGTTTTCTGTATTTCATTGAAAAACTTACCACAACTGTTAAAATACTGATTAGAATGCAAAATGTCCAAAAATACTTTATTATACACCAAGTCCGTGTAAAGACAAAAAACACACAGAATCAAGCTTAAGGCACCAAACTTTTAGTGCACGATGTTCTTAAATGTTTATTCTCACTTAAAATCAATTAAAAATTAACAAATAGTCACAAAAAACTCAAAAGAAACACAAGAAATCAGAACGTAAACACACTGAATTTCATCGATCTAAACGAATTCTGTACCCATGCCTACGTCACATGCGTTCAGGCAAAATCTAACGTTGCTCTTATGGAAGTAAGCTATCCTTCTTATTTATAGTCGTTGGTCAGTACCGACGAGGCCTCCTTCGGCTAAATTAAAGCACTGTTGCCTATTTTTGTTAGTCTTAATGATCTTCACTCGCTGCACGATCCAGTCTCCGCCCACATACCTCAAGTGAATCACGGTGGTAGATTACGACTTAGCTTGGACTACATATATTTTTCACCATTTTCACCAAGATTTACTATAATTAAATTTTACATCTGCTGCTAACATAAAATACAGGGTGTTATTTTTAAATTAAACAAGTTTTTACGATTTCAAATTTGTAGTTATTTAGTTGTACTTTTGGGACATCCTGTACAGTACAAGTTATTGAATTTTTCATAAGTGTGACACAAAACCTAATCGGTTATTAGACTCCAGTGGTTTGAAAAAAGAAAATACATGTGTGTTTTTAGGACAACCTGCACATTATGAACATAATTTTTAAAAGTACGCCCAATAGGCCCCTCCTATCCACCCAGAAAAAAAAATGTATCCAACAAACAATTTAGCTATAATATGCCCTGTCTAATAGCGTGAATAACCCTGTATATTGACCATAATGTCCATTAATCCACCAAGCTACCATTAAACATTAAAAACATAATAAAATTTTTCAAATCATTAAAATTTCTAACGAAATACAATGTGCGGCAGCACTGTGATTTAACATTCATGATTTAGGGACCTCTGTCGTCCAAGCGCTACATTAAATACTATAAATTTACGAACAACTCCACAATGGCGGCCAAACCAGCTCCAACGCAAGGTTGTCAGGTTTTTCCAGAGGTCTGAAATTCTTTATATGTTGATATTCAAAGCTATCATAGAGTTTTTGGTAAATGTACTTATTTTAAGAGGTGATTCCTAAATCAATTTTAAGTCGAAAATATAATAATGCTCTTTAATTTTCGTCTTAAAAGATATTTGGTAGGTTGCACCATCTGTTGTACATTAATTTAAGCTACTAATGGCCGAAGATTTTAAGTTAAAAAAAGCACGTCATTTTGTTTCAGAATGTAGAAATATTTGTAATACTTAACTTACTTAGTTTTTACGTCCTTATTTACTTTTTTAGGAACTTTTACTGCTGCTTGTTGGTTTTTATGGTCCGTAATAAACCGATATAAACAGCCCTATGTTTGGAAATGTGCAATGTATGTAGCACTGACAGGTCTAGTTCTTTTGTTAGAAGTTGTAGACCATCCACCAATATTTTATATTTTCGACTTCCACTCCTTATGGCATTTAGCTACAGCACCACTTATTTTTTTAATTTACAGGTAAGCAATACTTTTAGTATTATTGTAATCACCGAAGATAGCATTTAGTATTATTCTATCCTGACCATGACCACAAATTAGGTTATGTTTCCTGGGTTATCGGTAGGGTTGCAATAAATCACGATGTATTTGAAAAAATCAATTAATCTGATTTTTTCGATTTAATCGTGATTTTCCATATTTTCATTATTTTGTCTCTATTCGCCCAAAAATATTTGTTGTCTAGAATAACAGTTAGAAAATCTCCTCGGCGACATACAAAACAACTTGTATGGACATGAAAATTTTCGGCAGCGTCCAGCGTAATTTATGAATATTTTTTACGCTGGACTGATGACGATTAGTTATGTTTTTACACTTACATACTGTATCTAAACACTTCGTTTTAAATAAACTATCTTCCTTTTTTTTTAATTTTCTGATGAGTTATTTGCTTCGGCGACTTGTTTTTACAGCAATTTATAATTTGATTTAAATCTTGATTTAATCGTGATTTAAATCGTCGCACCCTGGTTATCGGTCAAATATTATTGTTTAATAATTAACAAAATTTCGTTTGTTTACGTTTCGGTTTATTTGGTTTAAACCATCCTCAGAACTAAAAATACAATCGGATTATACATTACAAAAAACAAAGAAACATCCCTTAAATTATTGTTTAACACATCACAAATCGCTACATTTTATTAAACAATCTAGGTAGATCTGTGTTCAGATCGTGACGAAGAACAAATGTATAAGGTTAAAATAGTTTCAGGTATAGTTATGTTTGGTTGAAAATTCCTGTAATAAGGATTCTTAATAATTATATTGATAGTAAAAATTTACAATTTATTGGCATGTTTTGATAAAGCGGTGCCCACAACGCTTCTTTATCAAAACATGCCATAGACCTAATACATAATTTTAATAGTAGATATGCACCCCCTCCACTTTTTTGATTGGTTGAGGAGGTGTGGCTTGGGTGGGGGTCAACCAATCAAAAAAGGGGAGGGGGTACATTGAGCACCGGCCAACTCTATCTACTTTTAATAATGTTAATATTCTGGATCATCAAACAAACTACAAAAAATTATTCATATTAAAAAAAAATAAAAACACCATAAACTTTAAAACGGATACAGAAAATGTAAGTAATATTTATAATATCTGAATCCTTATTACCGGAATTTCCAACTAAAACATAACTATATACCTGCAACTATTTTATACTTATACATTTGTGCTCTGTCAGTTTCTGAACACAAATCTACCTAGATTGTTTAATTAAATGTAGTGACTTGTGATGTGTTAAACACTAATTTAGGGTATGTTTCTTTGTTTTAAATAAAGACGTTTGACGCAAAGTATAGAGTAAAGTAAGTTATAAATCACACATACCATATAAAGACGAGAACTAGTAACATTTATAATGTTCTTTTTAGCTTTGCAATAGATGACTGCAAATTCTTAAGAAAAATTGAAATAGAACAGCCAAAAAACTTATTGAATTCTGGTCTTAAAAAGACCGAATAAAATAACGTTTTTTTCCAGGACACTGGTGCTTTATACCAAAGATAAAATTAATAAGAAATATTAACAAATATGGAAGTCAGTGGGTATGTTTGATGTTGACTTTAACTGTGTTCATGAGTTGTTAATATAAGTATTATATTTTTTATTGTTTTTTCTGTTATATTATTAAAAAAGGATCCTTGTTAGGGCTAGTAAAATTAGTGAAGAAAACTATACGGGATATACATACATGGATGCTTTCCGAATCTAAAGTGCAGGTTTGTTTAATTCTGTTTATTAATAGGGCGTAACGGGTAGGCATCTAGGCACATAAAAACTATTTTATGCTATAAATAGTTTATTTAGTATCTATTACTTGTTACATGGCCAAGCAGCTTGCACAGATCAGATGGACAGTAGTATATCCAGGCAACGGTGGCCCACACTTGATAAAAAGAGAACCGCAGAGCTATTGAGACAGTCGGAAAGACGTGAGAAATATTACTGCGGTTGTTACCGGACATTGCCTCTTCGGTAGACATGCCGAACGTATGCAAATACCCACTTACGACTTCTGCATAAGTTGCATAGATGGGGAAGAAGAAGAAATCATTCAACATTTTCTGTGTGAATGCCCTGGCCTCGCAAGAAGGTTCACTGCCCTGGGTGAACCATTTTTCAATACCCTGGAGGAACTAAGCAACTTACAACTTGGACGACTGAGCAGGTTTCTGAATAGTAGTGGCTGGTTTGAATGAGTTGTTAAAATTATTCTGCGGTGTACGCCGCACTAACCATCAGAGATCCGATGAAGGTGGGTTCTATGGAACACGTGTGGTATAACAACGGACCTAATAGGACTACGTGAGACTGTTTGGTCAGAGCCAAAAGTCTGCCACTCTAACCTAACCTATTACTTGTTACCTGTATTGTGAACGTGTCGGGCACTGCCAAAAAATAGGTGCATCTGATTAAAGTTTGTCTAAAAAATTAGCTAATCGTACAAATTTGAAATTTGAATTATTTCTGTAGTTGTCATTTGAGTTATACCCAAGGACCCAAGGTTATACATAATCAAAATTGTCAGATTAGTTAATTATTGATTAAAAACGTCTTCGGTCTTACTCACTGAATATGTATTGCGAAATAATGTTTTATTTATATAAAATATTTTAGTTTCATCAAGTGAAAGAAATCCATTCTAAGCTAGGAAATATACACAAGACTTCTAATACGTTATGGTTTTATTGACAGACACAGGCGATAGTAACTAAGACAATATTGTGTTTCTTAAAAAGCACGTTAATGCTGCCTCTTCAATCCTTGCTCATCTTTAAGCATGTTGGCTTTTAATGTCCGAATGGTTTCACTACACTTTTTGTAGCTAAAAAAATATTGTCTTTGACTATATACACATACAATTTTTTATACTAGGAATAACACATTTACAATTTAATTTCTTGATCCATTTTTCGGCGCCATAGTGAGAATAGACTTTAAAGGCAAATTCTCACTATAGTCTAATTCAGAAAGGTGTAGAGTAATAAAATAAGAAATTCCGTCTAATTCGGCTCAATTTCGGTGTCGGCCATAGGCGCAGGTAAATTTTGTGCATTGAATTATTTATGATAACTAACCAAAAAAAAAAGAAGATAATTTGATAAAGAAGGAACTACTAGCTATAGCAAGTTTCCACAAACATCGCTTTGTGAAATATGCCGTGGAAGATATAGCTGAAAGACATAGTGTAACTGTGCTGCGCGCATCGCCATATCATTACGAACTAAATCCTACAGAACTTATATGGGCGCAAGTGAAAGGATTTGTAGCAAGGCACAACACGACATTCAAAATGAAAGACGTTAAGCTACTGTTTGATCAAGCAATTAAGGAAGTGACACCAGAGAACTGGCGAACAGCAGTCCATCATGTCATTAAAGAATTTTGCAATGCCAAATTATGAAAGTAGCTTAAATATTCGTTGTGTCACTCTATAGTCCCTTTGCATACCTAATGAGCTTTTATTACTTTACACCTTTCTGAAATAGACTATAGGAATAACACATTTACAATTACATTTCTTGATCAATTTTTTGGCGTCATAGTGACAATAGACAAATAGATTTTAATGGCCTATACTCACTAGACGGGCAAGGCATGGGCTCAGCACGGACTCTACATAAGTACGCTAGGCTTATCCACGGGTAACAAGCAAGGCACATGCGTGTGTAATGAGAACAGTTGATAAAACTCATTTAGATGAAGAAAAATACAATTTGCCACGCAGACGCCTGGTGCCATAGTGAGAATAAACCTTAACAATTTCCCAAACTGTTGAAAGCCCAAGCTAATGCAAATGGGGGGAATTTTTTACGAGCTGCCTACCATTGTTGGTTATAGCAGTGGAACAAGTGTCGCGCGGCGGACAGGATTTAATGTTGAATGTTCGTTTTCAAAATGGGCGTTTTTTCTTCATCATAAGGTGTTTTCATAAGGATTTTTGGCTCCGTAAACTGCGAGTATAATTTTTATTTAATATTCAAGTATTACCAAACCGAAACAAGGAGGACGACAGGCCTCTCAATTTTGATAAAGTTTAGTGGGAATCCAAGTAAAACATCAAAAATAGATTTTTTTTGCAACACATATTTAAATTTTTTGACGGTGTATAGTACCTGAAACCAGTGGCGGCTCGTCAGGTGAAGTGGCTCTTCACCAAAAAAGAAAATAAAACCAGGAGGAAAGATATTAAATAATAATGTATGTACCAATATAGCTACCATTTTAGCCCTTAAAAAATAATTATGTTCGAATTAATAATATTAATTTAATCCGAATGTAGCTATGCATAATAGGGCCACGGTTAACGGACAATAATTATAAACACTCGTGCATTTTGCCGCGCCCCAGCGGGCTATGCCCGTTAGCTCAAAGCAAGCGAAGACCCAACGCCTAACATGGCTTTGATATTCACCGTTACTATGGTTACATGACGTCAGTCACGCAAGCAACATGTAACAATTTGCATTATGATGAAGGGCAATTTAAAAATAGATCAATCGTATGCACCCTTGTTTTAGCATGGGTTCGCCTAAACTTAAGGTATTTATTTTGAGGCTTCGCGAAACTTACGGTTATAGATATTCTTTTTATGTGATTTACTGTGTGATTAGAAAGTTTCGGGTTTATTTTTCAGTTAACTCAGTAGTGTACGTACCTACTTAGTTGTGTGTTTTAAAAATGAACCCAATTAGTGACATAGTTTGTAATTTGTTGGAATCTCCATTCAGTCGTTGGACAGATGAAGATAAGAAGACGTTTTGTTACACGGGTTTTTAGTCAATGTTTGTTTAAGTACCCGCACTATACCTAGCTCTTCACCATTTTTTGAGACCGCGAGCCGCCACTGCCAGAATCATGTATTAATAACCTACCTTTCCACAGTCCTGAGGCAGCTTGTTTAACTTTATATTCGCAATATTTAAATATACTTTTCCATATTCGTTCTTCACATTTTTTCTTTTCCTCTTTTCTACAGTCTTCTGCCCGATTTTTTATATTTATCCACGATTTCTTAAGCCAAATTAAAATCCTACTACCGTTGATGCCGCTAGTTTTATTTTCTGGTTCGCTATCGTTAGTATCAACCATTATCTCAATAATATCTTCATTTTTAACACTGTCTTGATTTTCACTTTCTTTTATTAAATTGTTATCTAATAAATTTTCGCGGACACTTATTTTATCAATTTGATCATCCTGTGTTTTATCGTTTTTATAAATTGTAGATACTGAATTTTCTTTGGATATACTACTGTCTCCAGTTTCTCCTCTTGGAACATTTTCTTGTCTTGTAGATATATTTTGCCTGGATTTTGCCGTTTTCTTTGATTGATTTAGTTGGTCTTTTCTTTGTCTGAAATAGATTAAAGTCTTCTGCAGTGCAGTTTAGTGTGGACAGAAATATTTTTAAAATATCAATCAGTTGATATCATAATATCAATGAGCTAGATGTTGCATGTAGCGATATCTAGTGATGTCAGACCCTCTTTGAAGCATACAGTATCCACAGTGATTCTTTAATCGTGCGTCATTGTTCAACGATTATGCCACAAAAGTGAATAAAAACATGGTATTTCTAGAAAAAAACTACGACGGTGGCTAAAGTTCTCTACATGAAGATATGCTGAAAAATTAAATTTTCATGTATACTTTGTTGATAAAAAAATTGTGCAAAGTGCTTTTGGACGATCTATTAAATTTATGGATAACATTGGTTTTGTACCAGACGTTAATTTTTGATTCAAAACTTAAAACAACTTTCAGGAACCCGTACATCGGGACATTAGATACATCTATTATATTATTTATAAAATTTAACTTTTTTTTAAATATCCTTCTTCAATTTGATTCGTTTAATGACGTTTAAGGTATGATGACGTCGAGGATACTGTATTTTCTAAGTTAGTAATACAAATTACTACTGCCAATATAAATACATTAAACCACTTACTTGTCGCCATTATTATAATCATTTTCCCTTTTAGTAAAACTAACTCCTCTACTAGTTTCAGCTATTTCGACATTACAAACACACCGATTTATTGCTACAGCTGTATTAGGTGGTCCAAATCTTCGTAGTTGAATATTATCGGCGTTGCGACTAAAATATTGTTGTTCAGTGAGTGTGCATCATAATTTCATATAGGAAATTTGTAATTTAGACCTTCAATTTTGGTAAACAATATGCAGTAGAACAGAACATAAAACGATATATGTTACTTGTGCACTCTATTGGACTTGCCTTTTTATTGGTTTCGCTTGGTTCTCTCGCTCAACCATAAACAAGAACTAGTTCAATAGAGTTATGCATTATGTAACATAAATATATGTATATATTATCATCCTCCTTTCTTGAGGTTTGCATAAATTGAACACTCAATCAATTTATTCTTTTCTTACCTATTACTACTGACTATTGTTGCTGTATCATTTTTATTTAATATATTACATTCATTGCTGACACTACAGCCACATGCTTTCGCATTGCTACAACAGCGACATTCATCTGATGGCTGTTTAGATCTGCTATCGCTCTGCATCTCGTAATACTTTCCCATCATTTTTTGATACATATCGTTGAGACGTCTCACTTCGTTTTTTTGGTAATTAAGTTCTGACATTATGTTGTCGATTTGACGATGGGTTTCTCTGCTTTGCATCTGTCAAATATATTGCTTAGGAACAAGACCTTCTACGATTTGAGGAAAAGTGAGAGAGACAAGTGAGAATGTGATGTTTATCACGTGGCTTACGACTTTAGATCGCAGCCTTCTCTACTCAACTAGTAAAGATACAATAAATCAGCTGTATAAGATGGATACCAAAATGGCCGTGGTTTTTTGCCAATTCTTTACGTGTTGTCATAAATTAACAAACAAAACTAACCTCAAAATACCGATGTCAACGTCTTGGCACGAGGCAATCCAAGGCCGTGTCAAAGATGGCGGCTGTGGGCAAATACTGCTGTGTAATTGGTATACGTGATCATAAAAAATACATTGCGGGTGGCATTATTGGGCGACTCAATATTTTTGCTAACAACTGCCATATAAAATCACTTAGTTTGGATTCGCTAATTAATAAGTTCAAACTACTTGACTTAAAATGAAGGCTGTGGGCAAAAAGCAGATACCAAGCCGTACTTGCCCACAACCGCCATTTTTAAGACTAAACCCTTAATATTTATTTAATAAACAAACCGATGTCAACATCTTGTCATGATTTGACAAAGCTAACCTAACATTATTTAGTTAAACCCCTCCCCTGACCGCTAAGAGGGACGTCACCACGTTCCCCAGATGACGCTGCACCTGGATTCGCCAAACTGCCAAAATTAAATGGCTCTAGGAATCCTGTCTTGCTCACTCCTGTCAAATCAAGAAGGATATCCATTATCCATAGACTTTTATCGGTGCTTTAACCAACCTTTACAAGCATCCTTAGAGATTCCACATCACCTGCTGGTATTGCTTTACTACTACTGCTAGAAGCGTAAGGAATTATAATTGTATTTCGACAACCATTACAATCTCGTTTTGGACGACCACATTTATTACAAATAACATTCTTCATTTTTTCTCTATTGGCCCTCTCTCTACTATCTCTGTCTTTGTTTTTGTAAAAATCGTCTATATCCTCGTCAAGACGAAATTGGGCATCTTTACTTCCTGAGGATTCTTTGGAAATTTTTGATGGTTTATCTTACAATAAAAAGAAATTTTTTTATTTTTGTTGGTTGTTTAAGAATATTAATTTTTACCTTGCATCTCATCACCTTTGGACCATGTTTCTTTATCTTTTTTAAGTACTTTTGACCAAAATTTTCGACTAGGCTTTTTTTCTATAAATGACGTTTCTACATCTTTTTTAGAAGATTTAGCTGAAACTTGAGTGGCCATCTCGGATCCTGTTGAAGTTTGTGCAGTTTTTTTGCCATTTGCCTCGCTTAAACCCGCCTCTTCGTTCTTGTCCCAGGTTTTTATGGCTAAAGTCTGCATGGATTTATCTGCTGGAATCTTACCCTACAATTTTTTAATTAAGTAATTGTTAGACTGTTAGAAAGAAAGTGAAATGAAGAATTTTACTATATTAATGCAAAAAATCGAGAAATTCCACTTTGTTTTTTTTAAAGCACGTTGTAAAGAAAATAGCTCTAACGGATACAATATTCTCGACAAAATTAATTTCATTCTATAAAGTAGGTTGAAATGAACCATTTTAACGTTTCCATGGCCCATTCTTTATCACTTATCTTGTTTTACCAAAGTTATGTAAATTTTAAGAAACAAGAAAAAATTGATCTATAGTCTATTTCAGAAAGGTGTAGAGTAATAAAAGCTCATTAGGTATGCATAGGGACTTTAGAGTGACCCAAAGAATATTTAAGCCACTTTCATAATTTGGCATTGATTTCATTGCAAAATTGTTCATTTTCATCAAGTGCAGGTAGTATGGTAGTACCACCCTGGTTTGGGTCGATTTATGGGTTTTGCCTATTGTTATCCATACACAAATACTGAAAATTGTGTGACAAAGGCGTGCATTATGTAGTATGTATATAGTATTAGGTACACTTATTTTTATTACACATTATAAAAAAAATACATTATACAGAAATTAAGTTATAAAAAATCATAATATTCTTCATCTGAGGAACTGTCATGTCCTTTTGACGTTACAATTAACAGGTCGACGGTCCGATCGATCGGGTGGTCAAGATCTCACATTTTATTATAGTGACCACAACATTTGCTTACTTTAGAAGTAAAAATTTAAACCAGTTGATGCAAATATTAAGGATTATTCAAGAAAATTAGACATCAAGAATTTTTAGAAAAATAATAAAAATATTTATTAAATTTAATTCTCAAACAAAAATAAAACAATCGAAAGAAATTATTTATTTCAGTGTAGAAACTAAGTGTTTCTAATTAAATTTAAAATGTAAAATAAAATCATTTGATAACAATTAAAAATTTTAAAATACAAATTTAAAATTTTGGAAAATTGCCAACAAGTTTTGAAAAATGTTTAGAAATTTGGAAAATAATTAAAATTAATTAAAAAGAAATTTAAAAATAATTGAGAATTAATTTAAACAGCAATCAAGAAAAATAAAACTCACTTTGTCAGGAAAAATCCAAATATTTGCAAAATAAAACACAAACACTTTTAGAATGCACTTTAGAAATAAAAATGTTCAAAAACATTTCACTAAAAAAAGTGCAGGAACTACTGGTCACTAACGCGAGATTATATAAACTAAACCTCCAGAGTACAAATCTCTGCCAAGAAAGTTTACCCCCCCTATGTCCCAAACAGGTGCAAGAAGTTAAAAATAAAAGCCAATAGAAACTCTCCTTTAGAGGCGATGACCTGATCTTTTTATTGAACACCTGCGTCCTAATTATAGATAGAAATCCGCGGAAAAAACTGGTTATAAACCGGATTTATCCAGATTTTTCCTTTGCACGTGCATCGATGATTCATGGGCTATGCACACCTGATTCTTAAAAATAATAGTATATTTTTACGCTGTCGCGACCTAAATGGGACAGAAATACGCAAATTTGAACCTTATATAAGATAAATTATTAATTCTGTCAGATTGAACTGGAAATAAGCGGTTTTTGATCATGACCTAAAACTGACTCATAGCAGGTGGCAAACACACCTGTGAATGTTTTTTATAGGGAAAATTGGGTATAAAAAGCGAGACAGCGCGTTGGAAGAGTTAGCCTATAAAAAAGTGTAGTACGCGTTAAAAGTGAAATTACGTCAGTTCGGAGTCTAAGTTAAAAAGTTAGTTCTGTTAGTGAAATCTGAGGGTGGGACCTCGGCCCACCTTCCAGCCGAAAGTTTTATAAGTTTTTAAAATAAAAATGAGTTTGATATAGTTGAGAATTTACATAAAAGTTGTCGAAATTTTATATCGCTTTTTAATCGGAAAACGGAAGTTTTGTAGACGAACGAAATTCGTATTTTTAATACGGAACAAAAATAAGTATTTTATTAGTTATTAAAATCGAGAATTTACGGACAAGAGTAATAGACAAAATTTAGAAAACAATTATCAGTTCTCAGTGACAATGAATAGTTCACCGTACATATGTGCCAGTTCGCAGCTAAGGTTAACAGTATACCTTTCGGGCGTGAAAGACACTTCAGTCAGAAATCGCGGGTTTCAGCCGCTCGAAACTCTCGAATACGAGGTGCGCGCGGAAACTATTATCGCTTTCCTATAAAGACATGAAATATGTAGTAGTAAAAATATGTGTTGTGAGCCAAAAGTAATATTTATTGGAAAAATATACAGGATTGTGAAAAAGTGTCAATTTTGCTCCCTTTCGAATTTTACAAATTTACTGAATAAACTCATGGAAATAAAGTGATCCTGTGTTTACTTTGCTACTTATGGTTCACTATAAATGCACATTGGCTGTGGTGCCGAATTCTCTCCGGACTCACAGTGGAGTAGAACTTGTAGCTACCACCTCATAGCTAGGCCAACCGATTAAGATATTAATGAAAGAGGATACGGGGTGGGCGCTATATTATCTTCTTCTTTAATGACATGATGGACTGCTTCTCGCCAGTTCTCTGGTGTCACTTCCTTAATAGCTTGATCAAACAGTAGCTTAACGTCTTTCATTTTGAATGTCGTGTTGTGTCTTGCTACAAATCCTTTCACTTCCGCCAATATAAGTTCTATAGGATTTAGTTCGCAATTATATGGCGGTGTGCTGTGCTGAGCACAGCACACTATGTTTTTCATAAAACGATGTTTGTGTTAATTTGCTATAGCTAATAGTTCCTTCTTTATCAAATTATCTTATTTTTTTTCTTTGGTTAGTTATCATAATTAAAATAAATTTAATGCAAAAAATTTACCTACGCCTACGGCCGACACCGAAATTGAGCCGAATTGGACGGAATTTCCCATTTTATTACTCTACACGTTTCTAAAATATACTATAGGCAGCTTTTTTTAAAAATAACTGATAATGTGGGTTTCTATTTAAAATTTAAAAGTTGACCTTTACTTTCGATTAAACCGGAAGTAGTTTTGCAGGTGCGAATTATCCGAAGTATGGCATTTTACACCAAAATTTAAAAATATTTATATCCAAAATTAAGGACAAATTGCACTTTTTTGTGTCGACCGGTAAAATCGCGTCAAATTGCACTAATCGCGAGCTGTGACGAGAATTGCTTTTTCAGATAAGCCGTTCGCAAAAATAACAATAAAGTCGGAAAGAAAAACTTTACCAGACAGTATTCGTCACAGCCTGAATTTCTTTTCTTTGAGCCGAAACAGCTACCAAGTCCACCTCCTGCCTTTACAGGTTTTTCTCGAGGAGAACTGCTATTTGATGAAGATGTTTTATTTTCTTTCTTTAGTTTCTTCTTTTCTTCCTGTAGTTTCTTATTTTCTTCCTTTACCTTCTTCTTTTCTTCGTTTACTTTATTCTTTTCTTCCGTATTTGCTTTCTTCTTTTCTTCTTTATCTTTGGCTTTGTTTTTTTTGATATCTAAAAAAAATTACAATAGAGATTTTTTGAAGTAACATTTTGACCGGCTAGGGGATCATAATCATCAATAAGGATTAAGTGTTCATCACCGTATGTAAAATAAACCTACTTTTTGCCGTCCGCTTCCACTGCCTAAATTTTTCCGAACCTAGACGTACCTACACAGTTTGGTTCAATCTAAATACACTGGCGAGCAAAAAATTTAGGTCACTTCGAGAATTTCTGTAATGTACCTGTGAGATGTTAGGAAGCCATTTTGTACAAAGACCAATTCTGTACTGGCTTGTGCAGTGATTCCTGCCCAAACCATTATCGAACCACCGCCAAATGGAAGACGCAGGACGCTGGTCAATACAAACTGCAGCATATCTTTCTCCTGGTCTTCTCCATACTCGTCGACGTCCGTCTGAGCCATTGAGGCAAAAACGGGACTCATCTGTAAACAGTACATTGCTCCAATCATCATCATCATCAACATTCCATGCCAAGTGATAGAAGCCTATTTCCTTTTTTTTTTCAAATTTCCTAAGTGACCTACAGTTTTTGCTCGCCAGTGTATATCGAAACACTTAACTATGTTTCTTATGTAACAAATTTTTAAATATAACCTTTCATTTCCATAATATGACATATTTTGTATTAGTATAATTGGACCAACTTTAGGAATTATTTTCTCCAAAATAAAGCCCTAAATTTACCATCTATTACAAGGCCAACAACGTTTGAACCTTTAGTTATTCATTGATACCAAATTTGCACTTGTTTAATCAAATATTAAAGATGATATTTGGTGACGGCCTAACCTCTTCAACTAAATTTGAAATATTTATCTCGTTGTTCGTTAAGCACGAAGGAAAATTAAATAGCAGAAAGTTAATCGTGATCAAATTAACTTGTCATATGTTGAAAGAGAAAAACACCAACACATTTATTTTAGTACCCTGAATATTTACCTGAGGATGATGTATCAGTTGTTGCATAACCGTCAGAAGATTCAGATAATGTCTTCTTAGCCTTTTTAGTGTCTTTTTCCTTTCCCTTTTTCTTTTTATCGAATATCGAAACTGTTTTCTTTTGTATGCAAATGTCACTACTTGGCAAAGCAAGACCTCTTTGTAGGGCTTCTTTAGCATCATATGCGTCACAAGAGCAGTTTTTTATTTTGCTGCATGTCGAAAACTGATTGGTTGTACTATTTTCTAGAAGCCCTTCGAAATCATTGGGCACACATAACTAGAACATGTACAAATAACAAAATAAATGTTGACGTTCACAGACGCTCATAAAGTAAATTTTAGGGGGAATAGCAATCAACCAAATCCGCGTTAAACAGTTGAAATTTCGGAAGAAAGTGTTTCCCGATTTGCCGTTGTGAACCTACTTCCTTGATGGCGCAATTGGTTAGCGCTCTGTACTGGATATACGGAGGTTGTCGGTTGGAATCCGGCTCGAGGAAATACTTTTTTCTGAATTTCAAATTAGGTGTTTATACACAAGAACTTTCCATCTTAACATATATACATACTTGATTTTCTTACGAAAAAGAACCGATAAGTATTAATCAGCCGCCTGACAAGCATGCATCTGGTTGCCGAAACGGTAATGTTGGTGTTTAAAAGGGTAAAAATGATTTTACAATATCCATCACTGTGCGTATCTCAGTAAAAATTTGAAATTTTCGGACGAAAGTGTTTCCCGATTTGCCGTTGTGAACCTACTTCCTTGATAGCGCAAGTGGTTAGCGCTCTGTACTGGATATACGGAGGTTGTCGGTTCGTATCCGGCTTGAGGAAATACTTTTTTCTGAAATTCAAATTACATGTTCTCACATAAGAACTTTCCATCTTAAGATATATTACACACTTGATTTTCTTACGAAACGAACCGATAGGTTTTAATCAGCCGCCTGACAAGCATGCATCTACTTGCCGAAACGGTAATTTTGCTGTTTAGAAGGGTAAAAATGATTTAAAAATATCTATCACTCTGCGTATACATATATTAATAAAACCTCTTGCTCCCTCCTTTCGTTTTAGGTAGATTCTTTCAAGTGCAGAGCGTGGGTGGTGGAATCTGAATTTTGTTAGCAGCCTGTGCGTAAGCCTAACTAGTTCGTGCAAATCTTTATTTTTATTATTATCATTATTATTGTGTTTTCAGTGTTCTGTTTCTCAGCTTTTGTTGGTAAGGCTGGTATTATTTTCAGTACAGAGAAGAAATTCATCTTAACCTGTACTGTTTAGAAACTTCCGTACTATATGGCATGTTTGGAGGATGACGCTTTTCTGAATAAGTTGGTATAAATAACCTGAAAGGCCCAGTTTTTCCAAGTTGGGCTTGAAATTTTTCGTCATAGCTCCCTCCACCGATATTATGATCGGAATTATGTCGATTTTATCTAGCTTCCATATATTTTGTATCTCTATAGCCAAATTCGAGTACTTGGTCTTTTTCTCCGATTCGGTTTTAGAAAGGTTGTGTGTTAGTGGGCAACCTATATCGATTATGAAAGCTTTCTTGGTGGTTTTTTCGATGAGAAGAATATCCGGACGGTTGTGGTCTACTGTTCTATCCGTTATTATTGGCCTGTCCCAGTATATTATTATTATTATTATTATTTTATAAGTTTCATGATTTCTGGACATGAGTAATAAAAAGGCCAATCTCCATTTCTAGCAATCTGGAGATATTACCAGCAATAACTTAAGCCGATGGAATACTACATATACAGAAAAGGCCAATTTCCTTATATAGTTGGTTGCCAATCTAGGGTTTTAAATTGAGGCTTATCTCCAAATCAAATAATAAATAAAACGGCCAAAGTGTATATAAAACCGTTAGCTTATTTTTTTTAAAAGGCCAATGTACGGACTAAGGCCCTTTTTACATTCTCCGATAGAAAAATGATTGCACATTGACCTAAATCTCAACCTAAAAAGTAGTTTGGGCAAGTTTTAGATAAGTGTTGTACTTTTAGATTTTGTATATCTTTCTGAATAATTTCTTTAAAGAATTTATGCTTTTACTAATTAAAAACAAATAATAATATAAAACCTTGCTGGACCTTATCTCCACTTATCTAAATTTTAAAGGGGCCAAACTCCTTCTAAATCAAAAAATATCAAAAACCTTTAAAATGTAATATATAGCATACTAACACTTTGTTATTTTTTTATATCATTTTACTTTCAGTTGACATTAATATGTTTTATTAACATTTTATTACAAATTTCATAAATTTTAAAATTTTAATAATTTATTACTCAAAACACTAAAAATGGAGTTTGGCCCTTTTAATACTCAGGTCCAGATTTATCAGTGTATGTTTATAATTTTAATACTTACCCGGTTAGAAGTAGTATTTCCGAGACAATTAGGCGACGCCATTTCAGCTGAGACAGTTTTGGACGCTGTCACTTTCCTGTCACTTGTAGTAGCATCCTGTATAGGCTTCTCGTCTGTTTGAACTACTGTGACTATAGATAACACAAAATTTATTAGAAAAAATCTACAGTACTTACTTTTAGCGCTCGAAGATACTGCGATATGCAAGAAAAAAAAAACAAGATAATTTAGCGTTATAGTAATTTATTCATGAACAGAAAAGTCCGTCTTTTCTATCAGCACGTATAACTCCAAGATGAAGAATCAATCTGGTGGAGATTTGTTCACGTATGAGGCACAGGTTTTTTGTCCATTATCATTACATTGTAGACAACAATATTTATTTACCGGTATTTGGTTCATTATTAGGTTTTGTCTGATTCGCCTGTTCAGTGATAATCGGTTTAACATTTACAGCTTTTTCTGAAGCGGAATCGCCGACGATGTTGGTTTGAGTTTCCTTTCCATTTTCTTGAGGAACACTACTATCGGTAAGAATCTAAAAAACAGTGACAAGAGTGTTCTTATTTGAAATGTCATTTAATAGGAGTCAGTGACCTGTGATTACGTGTTCTAAGTTAAGAATTAAATAAATCCAATCAACTAACTTTCACGGCAATTCCCAGCACAAAACTTTTATATCTTTTAGGTACAAAACACAACTGTGCCAAAAGACTTTATAACTTATTATTAAGCAACTCGACATTGAAAACTCTTTGTTTCACCACAAGGTCCACAAACATTTAAATAGTTTAAAACTAAACAGACCCGAACAAATTGAAAGATGGCATTAGTTTTGAGTCGTTCAAATCCGGTTCCGTCAAGGAGCGTTCACTAAATTCTGTCTGGTTTTAGAGGTACTTACTCCAGGTAAGACTTAATGTTTTATTGTATTTAATTTTTTTACCGTATCCTAAATAAATCAATATATTATATATTGATTATTTAGATATATTAATCTTTAATAAGGCTTTAAGTGTGTTGTTATAATTAAATCATAATTAAGTTAGGTACTTTCATAAAAACAATAACGAATTGATGATGACCGCCGACATGCTGTAAATTAACCACGGTTTAATATTGAGATATGCCAGTTTGTCATAACGTAAAGGTCTTTCCATGACTTTATATCGGTACACAAATCAATTTCTTCTAAAATCGAGATAGGAACCTTAGTTATAACAGCGACGATATGCTACCAACTACCTTTTTTGTGATAACGAAGTGAAAGTTTCACCTATATGAGTGTCGCAAATTTGGTTCATAAAACTCTCTTAAGGATATAACATTATGGAAAATTTTGGTTTTGGATAAATCTGCATGCAATTTGGTTGCGTTCATGCCTTTTCTAGCTCAAATTACTTTAATTCTGATTTTCTAAAAACTGCCCATAATTTTGAATGCACTTGTCAGGTATACTCGTATTATAACATGATTAGTTTTCAAAATAATCTACATTTTAAATTAAATTATTGAAATATGAGAAATGGCAGACGACTTACCTCCTTAGAAATTTTAATCGGCTTGCAACTACACAACTTATTATTACACTTATTTGAGACCACTATCTCGGTAACATAGTTGATTAAATCTTGTCGTTTGATAACATTTTGATTCTCGTCCACATTTTCGTGCTTTTTCAAATAATTTCGCAAAACTTCCGAACTGTGTTTCTTCAATATTGTTGATAATTCGTCACTAGACTTGGGTTTGTTAAAATTGTCATTGACAAAGCTCAAATAACAACTTTTTTCGGCAGTTAAATAATCGATTTCTCTTAATAAAGTCTCGTATTCTTCTTCCAATTGTTGATCGATATTTTTTTCGGATTGTGAACTACTTGCTGATGATTTTATTTTAGACCATTGTGCGCTGAGAAATTTGCCTAAATGTTTTGTGAAAGTAGGGAAGTCTTCGTTGGTGTACCTGTACATTTAATGAGAACTTTTTACCGTTTTTTGCAACGCTCTTTCATTTTATCGTTGATCTGTCATATATGACAAACCAATTTCAAATGTCTATAAAGGTGATTCAAAATTCCACAAGTGTATCAAATGAAAAATTTGACTGGTTGTTAATATTATTAATGTTAATGTACCCAGTGACGTGCAGTGGCATTTAAAACAGGGTAGGCAAAAATTTAATACAAATTATTTATCAATGAAGTGGTTTTGGCAGTTTTGTCCACATACGTTTATTAAGGCATGGCAAGTGAAGAAATATTCACGAGAGAACTCGTTTTTCGACATTTGACATCCAGATATATAACCTCGGCCAGCTGATTAGGACTTTCAAAATTTCCCCAGATTTTGACAGAGACGTATTCAGCCTATGTCAGTTTTTGGTGCGTTGTAAACTGGGTTTAGATCGTTTTTAATGCAAATCTTGTAATTTTGGACATTAATTGAAGAGAATAGGGTAATTTTAAAGTTCTAATTTATTTTTATAATAATTTCTTGCATTTAGTCATGTAACGCATTTGTACCTGTTTTGTAGGAAGCGCTTTGGCGTAGGGGTATAGGCTCTCCACTTTGGAACTAAAGGTCCCGGTTTCGAACAAAACTTTTTTTATTTTATTTTTTTTGTTTTTCAGTAATTATTTATTTTTTCCAATCGATTTCAACTAAAAAAAAATGCAAGACAACCTTAAATTTAAAAAAATATTCCGCAATTATTATGAATGTCCCACTTATAATGGAAACAAGCTTATATTTTCGGTATTTCTGAATTGATTGTTTTGAATTTTAGTATGATCTTCCGTTTAAACATAAATTTTACATATTAAAAATTTATAATTTTTAAGTACGATCCTGTAAGTTTTGTCTCAAATCATACCAACATAACACACTAAAATTAACCAGCATGTCATTCATATCACGTGATTGGACCAGGATCTCGCGAGTTCTATCATAATTATTACTATAGTACACAGGGCGTTATGGAATTGACGTATTATATTTAAACCTGTAAATCCTGATAATTATGACAATATTCAAGGGATTTTTTTTAAAATGTAACATCACATAAGCGCTCGCCTTACATAATCATCATAAGCGAAAAAATTGACCATATTTTCATTTGGTATTACGGCTGGAGAAGTTCGAACGAAAGAGTGATAAGACAAAAGTGACATGCGTTGACATGTTTTTATTTGAAATAACAATTAATTGAGGTCAGTTATGCGCGTGATTGATGATGATAAGTTAAGAGAAAGTAGTTAAACCTACCTCCTCAAAAATTTTAACCATAATAAAAACAATGGTTATAAATCCAATGTACGATTTTGCCGCTATTTACTACATCGCAAAATACAACTGTGCCAAGCGACTTTATATCATGTTTGTTTCGATATTGAAAATTATCCACATACATTTAAATAGTGTAAGACTAAATTAACTCAACGCTGACTCTATTATCACGGTTTAAAGAATAAATAACAGTTGTGCCACTCTCGGCGGCACCTTTGAAAACACGACAATTGTGCTTTCCAGGGAAACCGACCTAGCAGCTGTTCGAACGCGATGTTACGAGGACGCTTGGTTTGATTTTCACACGTTGTGCTGGTATCAGTATGTATGGTATATTTTTTTTGTGCGCAGTTTAGGCATACAATAATTGGTAGGGATGCTTAAAAAAACATATTGTGGTTATAATTTCCTAATTTTATTGTCACAGTCACTTAAAAAATGCGTTATACAAAGTATAGATCCCGGTATTCTGTATAGTATAAGTGAAATTCTTATTTCAAATCACGTGATGGTTAACTGCAATTTCACGATACATACAGTTAATCCATATCAATTGATTGTTACGAAATATCAAAAAACGAGAAATTTTAGTACCTACTTTCATTTAGCATAAAATAGGTTAAAATAAAAAGAACTAAAGGGTTTTTTAGAAATTCGGTATCAATACTTGGTATGTCACCTTTTTTTGTATAATAAAATTTTGTGAAATGGGTTGCCAAGTAATGGTTACAATCATAAGAAGTATCTTTACAAAATAATTGCACAGAAAAATAAAAAATTAATTATATACATTTTGGGACGGGTCAACTATATTTCGTTTCAAGTCGAACATAAATATTTAAAATTCGGTACTGAATCTTACCAGATCTAGCTCAAGTTGATAAAAAAAAATCATTAAAAAATACTTAAGGACAATCTGTCACATAATACATGCTCTCTGGGCAGTTTTTTAACGATATTTCTGTTATAAAACAAAAATTTTAAATTTGAAAACCATCAATCTACTGGACCACTAGTTGCGCATCTTTGAAAATAAGACACATTTTATTTTTAACCCCCCTAAAATTTTTTTGGAAATTTACAAACTTTTTTATCGATCCATAATTTTTTTAGGAGGTTGGAAAATATATAAAAAAAAAGAAGCTTAGCGGCAAGCGGACAGAGTAGTAGTTAGTCTATCTTTTGCATTAAAGTACACAGGGACGCCAAAGGTAATGGAATTCCTGGGGCACAGGTAAACAATGACAGGCTGTTTCGTTCTTGTTAGAACTCATCAGAAAGTCATAACCCGTACAGCGAGCCTGTTCTTTCAAGGCGTTTTTAAGAAATAAAAACGCTATGAAAACTCAGTAACGCCATCAGAAGGAATCAACTCAATGCAAAAGATAGCCATCTAACGTGGTGAAGTGGCCGTTGCTGCTTGATTTATTTAGATTTATTTATATTTTACGTTTTCACGTTAGATGGCTATCTTTTGCATTGAGTTGATTACTTCTGATGGCATTACTGGGTTATCATTGCGTTTTTATTTCTTAAAAACGCCTTGAAAGAACAGACTCGCTGTACTGTGGGTCGCTTACGGGTTATGACTTTCTGATGAATTCTAACAAGAACGAAACAGCATGTCATTGTCTACCTGTGCCCCAGGGATTCCATTACCTTTGGCGTCCCTGTGTACTTTAATGCAAAATATAGACTAACTACTCTGTCCGCTTGCCGCTAAGCTTCTTTTCTTTATATATTTTAACGGACACTAAATTCCACTATTTGTTGAAAAATATATTTTTTTTTATCTCCAACAACGATGGACAACTAGCAACCCCAGATATTGATGATGACCTAATTATAACAAAAATATCGTTTTATTGTTAACAACATGGTTATAAAGAAGACAGTAAATACTCTATTTTTTTAAATTTAGAAATTATTCTTTAGTAAATGTTTTTGAGTTATACCAGAGGTCTATTTTACACAGTAAGTTCGTAGTCAACAATTAAAACGTTACATTTCTAACAAAATATTTCATTATTGGTGTTTCAATGAGATATGTAAGTGTTTATAAGTTTAAAAAGGATTATTTAAAACCCGTTAATAGCCAACCTTATAATTAATCTGGCAAGATCCTGTATACATAATAACACTACAGTGTTTTAACTTAAATAATAAAAAGTAAATAATAATATACCTTATATTTTCAATAACAACCCCTGGTTTTATCAGATTTAAATACAAAATTACATTTAAGGACATTTGTAACCTTTAAAAAATTATTTGTATATAATTGAATCTGATAATAATTTGACCACACCATTACGGGTTTTTATAAATCAAGTACCTCTCTATGTAGTAGTTTGTACAAAATTTATCTTGTACGGTATAACCACATATATACATACACTATATTGCCAATACAAGCAGCCGCACGAAGCAAGAATACACTCATCGTGTGATTCAAAATAACCTGAGTTGGGGGCCGTCACGCTTGCGCAGTAGGGAATTTTTTTTTATGATAAAACACCTGCACTGTAGGAAAAATCCTTTAAGGCGCTCTGGGAGCGGTGCGAGTGCGAAATTAGGCAACCCACACGATTTCTAACAGAACCCAAGGTCTCTTGAATAGAACCGGCTCGCCGTTATATTCTTATTAGTCCCATCTTTTGTTTCGTTCATTCGTGTGTTGTTATAATTTCCAAGTTTTGGATGTTAATATCTATAAAACTTTACTTTAGACATTTTTTTTTGTTAGTTTGTAAGTTATTGTCGTTTCCATCTTTTTTACGTTGTATTCGTACGGATGTTCCGTGTGTGATTGTGGATATTATTTTTAAGTTTTGGGTGAGAATTTAGGTATAAAACTTTACCAGACATTTTATTATTGTTAGCGACTTGTGTCTCAAGATGGGTAGAAAAAAGTGCATGATCCTTTTTTGCACGAATCGCGGTTCAATACCAGGAATAAGGTATTTCAGGTATGTAAAATATTGGTTACTTAGGTTTATTTGACCATAAACTGTACACACCCAAACTAACGGGTGAATTGAAATAAAAGCTTGTAAAAATATTTTGAAAGTCGGCCCTGTCTAATGTTTACATCAAGAAGCAAATTTCCGAGCTGCGCAAACTCAATGGCCCCTGATCATCTGCTTACAGTGGTGTCATCATTGAATTATGGTATTAGCAATATAGTGTATGTATATATGTGGGTATAACACGCCCTCTACAAGTGAAGATTTACTGGTGTTAACGTTGTATGGTTACCAACCCTAAATTTCCGTTGAGAGTTTACGATACACGGTATTAAAAAGCTTGTTGTCAAACTAAACCAGTGACAAATAAAGGTCTTAAAATAAATAATAAGTAAATAATATACAATAAATATAACTTATAAGGAACATGTTAGAATGTTAGTGTATAGAGGTTATTAATAAATAGGAAGAAAAATATTTATAATTTTATTCAATAAAGTTATTTGTCGAGCCCTACAATAGTCAGAATTAGCCAAAGGATTTTTGAGATATTGTAATATCCAAACTAAATTATTAGATTCTCGCTTAGGAAAATTAAATCCCATAATACTCATAACACCTAAATAAAGATGTAGCAAAATCCAGCTGGGAATTATTTTTATCGTAGATGTTAATAACTAACTACAAACAACGAAGATGTAGACAGTAATCATCAATTTTTTAAAAATATATCAGCGGAGGCAGACTAATGCCCATATTTATAGTCGTTCCGTGAGAAGCCCTTTAAGATTTTATTTAAGAAAAATATCAAGGAAAACCGCAAGTGTTTCTCAAGGAAAGCATCATAACGTTATTTTGTCTCGTCACTAATGACACAAATTCACCTAAAGTCAACCTTTAACTTTCAATCATAAACTATTATAAAAAACGTCTCCTGACCTTTTTATTCTGTAAGGAAGCCTCAGGTACGTCGGGAACTCCGTCGATATTGACAGTTCCTTGAGGAATCCTTAAGGATTAAATTTTGTATATTAAATCAGTTTTGACACTTGAAAGTATCGAGGCTTCCTCAAGGAAGAACTATAAATAAGGGCATTAGTTTCTTATTTCTTTCCATTTAACGTATAAGTAATTATTTGATTATATTTTCTAAATTTTTTACCGATTCCTTTGGTCATATTGCAATAAGCGAGGCAGCGGCGGCGCCAGGGGGGGGGGGGGGCAGGGTGGGCACTGGCCTACCCTAGGAACATGAGTGGTGCCCCCCCAAAATTGATGGATTCGGTTTTGCAATGGAATTTTCGGGGGAAGAGGGACTTGGCTATGACACGATGACCTTTTTTTTTTGACGGCACTTAGGACAAGAGGGAAGTTTTGTTTTGTTTTTCGCTGCTTATGGCGTTATAGAGAGCGTTGGGAGGCCGGCGACCTTTTTTTTTTTAGAAGTCACTTTCCATTTGGGTAGTGCCCTTTCAAAAATCATCGGGCCCATTTGTGCCCGCCCATCCCAAAAATCCTGGCGCCGCCACTGAATGAAGCGAGGCAAAGTACTTTGCCAAACTTCGGAATATGATTGCTGACATTATTTTAAAAGGAAAAGTTTTAATAAACTATGTTCTTTAACGGGTTCGTTTGAAAAATACAGGATGTCCAAAATTTTTTTTAAAAGTTGTTATTTTTATACAGGGTCCTGCGCCTCACCTCCCGTCTTCTGTAGCTCACTTATTAATTAAGTTAGGATTTTGATATTTTGCAAACTTTACCTGTATTCTAGGGCGCATTTCAGGAAAATATTTTTGTTTATACAGGGTGTTCCAAAAAAGTGTGACGTCATAAGGATATGTTTTTTACATGCCATATATTTTCTTACTTATTTGGATGCATCTTGTAGTTGCCTACATACCCCTAAAATTTTGATGAAATCAGTTCAGTATTATAGGCGAAAAAAATAAAAACTAAAAAAAATCAGTTTTGCACCACTGGTTTTAAAAATTAATAAAAAATAAAAATAATGCCTCGTTATTAAAATTCTACAAAGGTACTTAATAAATAAGGTCCTATAGTCTCGTTAACCAAGTGTGATTAATACGAATTGTACAGGGTGTCCAAAATTTAGTGTCAAACTTTGCAAACTTTAAAGCAATTTATTTTTCTCATTTCAAATTGGAACCCCTCTATATTATTATGTCATTCGATGCAGAATTAAAATTAAAACATTTGTTCTAATTACAACCCTATCTCAATTTCTAACGCATCAAGACTTGTTTGCAGAAAACTCATTTTATCAAGTATTCCGAATTAACGAAACTGTGAGACCTTATTTATTAAGTACCTTTGTATAATTTTAATAACGAGATATTATTTTTAATTTTTATTAATTTTTAAAACCAGTGGTGCAAAACTGATTTTTTTTAGTTTTTATTTTTTTCGCCTATAATACTGAACCGACTTCATTAAAATTTTAGGGGTATGTAGGCAACTAGAAGATGCATCCAAATAAGTAAGAAAATATATGGCATGTAATCTAAAAAAACATCCTTACGACATCACACTTTTTTGAAACACCCTGTATAAACAAAAATATTTTTCTGAAATGCACCCTAGGATACAGGTAAAGCTTGCAAAAACGTCATAATCCTAACTTAATTAATAAGTGAGCTACAGAAGACGGGAGGTGAGGTGCAGGACCCTGTATAATTAATAAACCAGTAGAGATATTTAGGTAAAATTTTGTGAATTAAATGAGAAGCTAAATATGACTAATTTAAAAGTACAATACACTCTCAAAAATAGCCAGTGGCGTCGGGACAAAATTATTCTCTGATTTTTTTTATGACAATTATGTTTTGCCACCAAATTTCATTTTAATTTTATTTTTTTATGAATTCTTACTTTAATTGTAATAAAAACGCTCTTCCATATTTTCGTGAACCGAGGGATAGTTAGGAGGAGTAAAAACGAAATGCATATAGGCTAAATTTGCATCAATTCTTAAATGAACTAGAATACATACAATGGCGTTAATAGAAGTCAGGGGGCCTCAGGGCAAAACATTTTTGGGAGCAAAAAATAATGTATAATTAGTTAGTAATAAGAAACACAAAAATTATTAATACCTCATATTATCCCCTTGTTAAATAATTGCAAATATGAAACTTAAGATTAGGGCTGTGCGATTATCGAAAAAAATAATCGATTTTTGATGACATGAATTAATCGATTAATCGAAATTAGGCGATTAATCGGAATAATCGATTAATCGATTAATCGTTTTTTTCAAATCGCCCTATTGAAAATAATCAATTATTATAAAAAATTAAAAAACGTCAACTTTCCACCTCTTAAAGATAGATGAAATGTCATTATTACATGGATGGTTGTAAATAAAATTTATTTTCACATATCTCTTCAAATAGAGTCAGAAAACAATAAATTAATAGAAATCGAGAAAATTCAGTTTTTCTGAAATATCTTACTCGTTGACTTCAATTAAACTAAAAATGACACTGTAATTGCGATTCCAGCGCTTTACCACATTACCACTTAACTTTCCGGACGGCGCGGCGGGCGATTTAAATTTTAGACCGTAAAAGCGTTTTCACACGGCACCATATTATATCGCGCGCGACAAATGGTCGCAATATTGCTTTTACACCAAATTATGTGTTTTCTAATGAGCCATTTTCACACACAAGTGATATTAGAGAACACATAATTTGGTGTAAAGCAATATTGCGACCATTTATCGCGCGCGATATTGCTTTTACACCAAATTATGTGTTTTCTAATGAGCCATTTTCACACACAAGCGATATTAGAGAACACATAATTTGGTGTAAAGCAATATTGCGACCATTTATCGCGCGCGATATTGCTTTTACACCAAATTATGTGTTTTCTAATGAGCCATTTTCACACACAAGCGATATTAGAGAACACATAATTTGGTGTAAAGCAATATTGCGACCATTTATCGCGCGCGATATTGCTTTTACACCAAATTATGTGTTTTCTAATGAGCCATTTTCACACACAAGCGATATTAGAGAACACATAATTTGGTGTAAAGCAATATTGCGACCATTTATCGCGCGCGATATTGCTTTTACACCAAATTATGTGTTTTCTAATGAGCCATTTTCACACACAAGCGATATTAGAGAACACATCATTTGGTGTAAAGCAATATTGCGACCATTTATCGCGCGCGATATATGGTGCCGTGTGAAAACGCTCTTAAGCATAATATTAATATAAAAAGCGTACGGAAACACAGCCAAGTTATATCGTTGATTTTGTCGCAAAATATTTTCATTCCGATTAATCGAAAAAGAGCTATTTTAATCGAAAATATATCGATGATCGAAAATATTTCGATTTTTCGATTAATCGATTAATCGAAAACTTTTCGATTAATCGAAATATTTTCGATTAATAATCGATTAATCGATTTTTCGATTAATCGATTAAAAATATATCGATAATCGAATAATCGATTATTAACCGATTATTTTGCGCACCCCTACTTAAGATATTGTAAAAAAACGTAACATTTACACTAATATTTGGTACAATCAGGATAGTAAATTTAGCCCTCCCCTTAAAAGTTACTTCTAAAAAAAACACGGACGTTGTCGTCAAAGTATGCATTCATCGCCCCGAAAACCCGTTTAAAATGACGAGAACCGCGAATACTTTCAGAGTTATTGTCCAGTTCACAAAAGAGCGAAGAGTCAACGCCTTTCATGGAGTGAGTTGAGTCAAAAAATGTTGCCCTCCCATTAAAAGTAATTTCTAAAAAAAACGCAAAAGAGCGAAGAGTCGACTTCTTTTAGCAGGACTGAGTTGACTCAAAGATTTGACTTACAGTAAGTTACCCATCTCTAAAGCACTGCCCCGGTTTGCCCTACCGCTACGCCACTGAAACAAACAACTTACAAAAAACAGGGTAAAACTATGATAAAATAACAAAAAAATATCTGTACAGACAAGAAGCCCTTATTTACATCAATAAAAGTCAAATTCTGATTCCAGAGTCCACTTATAAAAAATGTTACATAATTATAGCTAATAATTTTGATTAGTGTTAATTTAAAAAAAAAATATTTACTCTTAAACCATCCCCCGTATCAAAAAAATACAAGATAGCGTTTTTATTACAGCTACAGCGGGTTGCATAAAGAATAGTTCTCGATTAGTTTAACCGCGGATTAAAAAGACAAAATTTAATCAGAGGCTGGCAAGGCCAACTTCGTATTTGTGCGAAATAACCTTATATTTTACAAAAACTGACAGAATTGATAGCGGCCATCTTTTGCAAAATCTAAGGCAATTTTGCGCAAACACGCAGTAGCATGATTACTTTTTTTTTTTAAATTTTGGACACTGTATTTCCGAAAAGAAGAACATGGTGCATTTTTTTTGCTCTTAAAATAATATCAGCAACCATATTTCGAAGTTTGTCAAAGTACTTTTGAATCATGCTAGGGCATTCTAACGTACATCCTTATTGAAAAAAATTAACAAGAGTTTATTACATTATGGCAAGATTTTTTCTTACATGCAAACTAGTAAGCTCTTATATTGATTAAGATTGTGTTTCTTGAGAAGTGCATTTTAAATATTCATTTCACGTTAGTTAAATTTATTAATAATTGTTACATATCGATATTTTAGTATTTTGGTTAGTTTAAATCCAAATATCTAATTTTTAAACCAATGAAACTTACCCTAAATGTTTAGTCTTGTTATATTTTGGTAAAACAACTAATTTTCTTTCCATAAACTTTAAACATAAAGCTACCGGTATAATAGGTCATTAAAATTGTATAGTTGTGTTTAATTAATTACTATTATAGTCTTGCTGGAGCTAATTGAAATAAATAAAAAAAATTATGTCCAAAATCAACCGGCTTATTGATCTGATGCGGCCCGCGTTTGGATAAATAGTTTTTATGCCTGTGAATTAGATTTAATTACCTTTGCGGTTTTAATTAGTGCATCGTTTTCCTCTTCCAAGGGAGAGGAATCCAGACTGCGTCAAATAAGTAAAGTAACCGCCAAAAATATATTATTGTTTAAATTTCAGTCTTCTGTTAAAAACTGCAGCACCAAAATATTAAAAATGAATAATTATAAATTAAGAAATTATTACTTTATTTCTTAATAGCTGCACAACATATACCAATCTAACAATTTATCGGTTCTTGTTCACAAAAAGGCGATATTTTTTGTTTAAGTTTTTATACAGAAGACAGAAATTTAAACAACTAAGTACTTTAAGTTGTATATTTAAATAAAGCCCTTTTCACGATAAATAGTTCTTATTTAATGACATGGCAATAAAATGGGTGCTAAGTGCGGTCGTAAATACACGTTAATCCCTAGTATTCATTTTCGAGGCCAAATTATGATTTCTAGGTAAGATTAAATTAATATAAGATCATTTTAAATGTTTAAAAAATATTACTTTGAAAGGTTGAATGTCAGTCTTTATTTCTAACGGGAAGTGTTCAGTTGTATTGCAATATCATTTATTTTTATTGCCATAGAGCACATGTGACACCAATTAAAATCACTTGTGAGGTCAGAAAACACTTCTCCGACTCTAAGTAATATTCCCCCAGTAGAAAATTTTTATGTTACTCTGCATGATACAATTAAGCCGAGTATAATTAATTTAAATGAGTATAACGACAGCGAAACAGAACTAGATATAGAATAACATTATACAGGGTGTTTTTTAATTGGTGCTAATACTTAAGGTTGTGATTCCTTGGGTGATTTTAAGAAGAAAAGTTAATATTAACATATGTCCTAAAGCTCTTCATTTTTGAGCTACAGGGTGTTAACATTTTTTAAAAAATATAACTTTTCTATCATAATTTTTATATCACTCTTAGATATTTTTATGAAATTTTGTACACACCTCTTAATCATTAAGGAGTATTTTTTGACTTAATTTTTACCAGTGACGTAAATAGTACGCCACTGATTTTTCTAAAAACCAAACTTATATTTAAAATCCTCATTTATTTTGGGGCAAATTTGAACCATAGACTTACTTACGTATGATGGACCCTTTTTGCATAAAAAAATAAAAACCAAGAAAACAATTTTTTTCTTCGGATCATTGAGACTGCTTTCGATATTTTGTTGAAATAAAAATGAATGATCTTTAGGCCATATGTTAATATTAACTTTTCTTCTTAAAATCACCCAAGGGTTCACAACCTTAAGTATCGGCACTCAATTAAAAAACACCCTGTATATGTAAATAAATATAAGTAGCATTAAAAAATGTATATTTAGTTTTTTTCCATTTTATGGAATTCATATAAACACATTATACGAGTATCGCTAATTAATTTTCTTAGTCCGACCCTTTACTGTACATTTATACTTACTTATACTATACCAGGGTTGCAATAAATCACGATTTTTTTGAAAAAAAATCAATAAATCAAATTTTTTTATTAAATCGTGATTTTTTGGTTTTTATCAATTTTTACTGATTTTTTTTGTTAAATATGGCAATAATGAACTTTATATCCGTCATGAAATACCTAAGTTTAGCAAGCTTATTTTCATTATTTTGTCTGTATTCGCCCAAAAATATTTGTTGTTTAGATTTACAGTTAGAAAATCTCCTCGGCGATGTACAAAATAACTTGTATTAACATGGAAATTTCGTGATTTTTTGGTTTTTATCAATTTTTACTGATTTTTTTTTGTTAAATATGGCAATAATAAACTTTATATCCGTCATGAAATACCTAATTTTAGCAAGCTTATTTTCATTATTTTGTCTGTATTCGCCCAAAAATATTTGTTGTTTAGATTTACAGTTAGAAAATCTCCTCGGCGATGTACAAAATAACTTGTATTAACATGGAAATTTTCGGCAACTTGCAGCGTAATTTATGAATATTTTTTACGCTGACTGATGACGATTAATTATGTTTTTACACTTACATAATGTATCTAAACACTTCGTTTAAAATAAACTATCTTCCTTTTTTTTGAATTTCCTGATGAGTTATTTGCTTCGGCGACTTGTTTTTAGAGCAAGTTATAATTTGATTTAAATCACGTTTAAATCAGTTGATTTAAATCGTCGTAACCTTGTACGTTACTTATTTATTGCCAAACTCTTGTTGACATAATGGGATCGACGATCGATTATTGCAGTTAACCGGTCAAAAAAAAATGAAGGAGGGTGTTTAAAACGTAAATATCCCAGTAGTTGTACATTATATTGAAAAAATAAACTCAAACGTCTCCCCAGTTTATGTTGAATATTTATAATATAATAAATATATGATGAATTAAACCAACTAACATTTAATGACCTATCGCCTTTTAAAACTCAGTGCACTTTTTTACTATTCTAATAACATTATCAGTACATATTACTATATTAATAACTGCTAAGTCAATATTTATGTACAATTTTTTGCTACCCCATAAAATTTACAATACTACCAACAAAATCCTCAAGATACCATTATGTACCAAGCAAAAATATGAATATTTCATAGCTCATGGAATTAGCTACAAGAATTAAAGTGTTGAACCAAAGTAAATCATACAATGTAGTTAGTACTTTAGTTATGCAAGATGTAAATATTAGTTTTAAAATTTGTATAGGTACTTGCTTTTTGAAGGTAATTCTCAATGTACTTGGTACACAACAACATTCATACCTAAAATATTTAACCTAAATTGACCTTATCGAAACAAGAGTTTAAAAAAAATAAAATTAAGTACAGAAAATTTAAAAAGTAGTCGTTAAACCTATATATTCGAATTATTACTTGAGTGACTAGAAACAATTTTCATCGGCAAAGTGTAAAAATACTATTCAAAAGTCAAGATCTCTATATTGTACTTTTAGCTATCCTATATACAAACATTGTAACGAGAGTTGTAAAAAATTTTTATAAAAAAAATGTGCCAAATTCTAAATTTATAATTACGTAATGCAATTTGTAGTGAGGGAGGAGGGGGGGGGGGGGGGGGGGGAAAGTCCGGCCATGCGTTTAGAGTCTGGTACGTGTGGAAAGGAGTCAAGGTTTACGTTACGTCACGATTCAGAAAGGTGTAGAGTAATAAAATGGGAAATTCCGTCTAGTTCAGCTCAATTTCGGTGTCGGCCATAGGCGCAGTAAATTTTTATAATATATGTATAAAGAAAAAAAAGAAGATAATTCGATAAAGGAGGAACTATTAGTTATAGCAAATTTACACAAACATCGTTTTATGAAATATGCCGTGAAAGATATAGGTGAAAAACAGTGTAAGTATGCTGCGCACACCGCCATATCATTGCGAACTAAATCCTATAGAACTTATATTGGCGGAAGTGAAAGGATTTGTAGCAAGACACAACACGACATTCAAAATGAAAGACGTTAAGCTACTGTTTGTTCAAGCTATTAAGGAAGTGACACCAGAGAACTGGCGAGAAGCAGTCCATCATGTCATTAAAGAAGAAGATAAAATGTGGGATCTTGACCATCTGATCAATAGGACCGTCGACCCGGTAATTATAACGTCAAGAGGAGATGACAGTTCCTTACATGACGAAGAATATTATGATTTTTTTGTAATTTAATTTCCGTATAATGTATTTTGTATTTTTTTTATAATGTTTAATAAAAAATAAGTGTACCTAATACTATGTACATAATGCACGCCTTTGTCACACCATTTTCAGTGTTTGTGAATGGATAACAATAGGCATAACCTATAAATTGACCCAAACCCGGAAGGTACTACCTGAACTTGATGAAAATAAAGAATTTTGCAATTAAATCAAAATTATGAAAGTGGCTTAAATATTCGTTGGGTCACTCGGTAGTCCCTTTGCAAACCTAATGAGCTTTTATTACTCTACACCTTTCTAAAATAGACTACCAAGAAATAGTTTTTTTTGGAACTAAAAAAGATTTTCCGCACTAACCATTACGTAACGGAATTGTAGGGGGGGGGGGGGGGGGGTTATGCATTCTGTGGACGAAGCGGAATTAAATTTTCGGATATCTTTATGAAAAGTTTAAAAAATTTTGTTATTATTTTTATGATTACGAGTCAAAAAAGGTCTTATAAAAATATAGCGCTTTCAATTAAGAAAATATATATTATCAAAAAAAAAATCTAAAACAGTTCCACCACTCTCGTTACGTCATTCTCTCCATACCAAAAAAATTTAACTCTTATTCAATACAAGTCAATTTTACATGACCTAAGATTCCTAATATTATTATTGACTCTCTGGTTTATTTTTATACGTATAGGAGAAAACATTGTCAAGCGTTTAAATATTTCAAAAATCACAAACATCAAGAATTTTTATGTAAAATAAACATCTTGGGAGTTACTTTTATCAACTTGGTGTAATCAATTGTCGACATCTTCATATCGCATACTGGGCAGTTTAGAATATTTACCCGAACAATATTAAGATCCTAAAATAGTATATTACATAATAAGTGATGAAAGTGATACTTTTCAAACGAGGAGATATTTAGCACGAGACGTCAGCCGAGTGCGGAAATTCTCCGGGTTTTAAAATAATCATTTTCACACGAGTAATGTACACTATTTTTCCTACTACCACAAAGAATTGTTAAAAAAGCCTTTGCAAAGTGTTGCAAAAATATATATCAACACTAGTGTTGAAATTAGCATACTTAGGATTATGTTCCACTTAATATCTGCTTTCATAGTTTGTCAATAGGCTTTTCCTTTATTTGTAGTTTAACTTTTTCATTTTTTCATATTTTATAAATCATAGGAAGAACTAATTCTGGATTGACTTCTAGATTAACCAGAATGAAACATTTTAAATTTAATCGAAGAAAGATGCATTAAACATAAATTTAAAAAATCCACCCAACAAGAAAAATTTCTTTAAAATAATTCTATAAATTATTTGTGTTTGTGTTACGCTATTGCTACCGATAAGGATTTGTTGTTTAATACATGACACTCTCTTCAGTGCGATTTTTTTTTCTGATAATAGATTTTCCAGTATACTAATTGACATTTTTTATAATTTCAGATGGCGTATTTTCACACTCTAATTCTGAATGACTCGACAAATACATGATAAATAAGTTAAACACTTTACAATTACTGCTTTCTAAAATTTGCTCTTTTTAATAAATAGGGGTTGTCTGTGAAATTGGCACCATATGTTTAAATTAAGTAGTGTGCTTTGTATTTCAACACTAGTGTTGAAATATTTTTTCAACAAGCGTGTGATATACGGCGCTTTCGAGCCAAATTAACCGTGCTTTTTTTCTCATTTTCATAGGTGGTCGTAGGACAAAGGTATTATAATATCCCTAATCTGCATATTAGGTTTTATCGCCGAGTCGATCCCGAACAACTTCAGAGTATCATCGCATGCGCACTTTAAAATTGATTATTAATAATTTTAAACTGCGCATGCGATAATACTCTGAATGTGGGATCGACTCCGCGAAAAGACCTAATACTTTGTTGTTATTATTTGTTTCCATCTTTTATTTCGCTAAGATCTTCAGTGTTTTTCGAAGTTTCGAGTGTTATTTATTAACAATACTTATTTTTATTGCAATATTTATTCCAAAATAACAATTGAAATTAAATAAATACTTATGAGTTGACAAAAATAACTCGCTAAGAGCTTATCTTTCTTATAACTTAAAAAAACTGAAGGTACTTGGTCCTTGATTGGTGAGTAGTTTTAAAATGGCAATATTTAAAAAGTGTTTTGGTTTTTGTATTTCAGTCTTTAGTATTCTTTTAGCTTTTAACACAAATAAGGCCGAATATATTAAACACTTATCTTAGCTGTGAAGATAAAATCGATCAGAATATGTTAACGGGCTTTTTTACTAAATTTTCATTTTGACCCTACCGTATAGAGCAAGAAAAAGAACTTTAAGTTAAATTGTGACCTTATGGAAGTTGACGTAAAATTATTACTAGGCGATCGTGATTTTGACGCGATGAGCCGAGATTATTTTCCTTTTGACGTACGTAACTATTTTTTTGTGTTTCTAAAGTTCTTTATATCTATTTCAATTACATTTAAAATAATGTAATCTGACATTTAGGGGTAGAAATTGTTGGGTAATGGTCGGTAAACTAGCTTTGAAGAACTGTTTTTAAATTTATTTTATTTATACAGGGTGATTCCTAAGTTGATACTTCTTTTTTAGCTGTGTATAGAAGGCATTAAAATAAACAACATTTTCAAATACCTCAATACAATCAAAACGTAGCCGGCTATACTTCATGTTGTTTGTCTTATCTCTTATTAGTCATGCAATTTACGGGTCGGTGGTGAGTTATTTGGCAATACGCTGCGGTGTGTTTTTCTGAACCAAGTTAGTTTTAAATGGGTGACACGTGAAAATGGTAAAATTTGAAAACAATGAACTAGTAGATATGGTGTTAATTTACGGTAAGTGTCGTCAAAGTGCTGCTGTTGCTTCGAGATTATACGCAGAACGCTTTCCCTTGCGGCCTCATCCTACACCCAGAAGTTTTCTTAGTGTTATTCAACGAGCAAGTTAAGCACAACCGTATTTGATCTATAGTGTAATTAATCAATCTAAGTACCTTATTTTTGAGTTTTTTGAAAAAAGGTATTTGAAAATGTTGTTTATTTTAATGCCTTTTATACATAGGTAAAAAAGAAGTATCAACTTAGGAATCACCCTGTATATTAAGAACATGTTTTTATAGGTATATATGCTATTAAGAGTTAATATTCTTAAATCATAATCAAAAGTAACATTTAGATTAAAAAAATTATTACGTTCCAAATAATCAATTAATGTAATCCCTTTTTAGCGCTCTGAGGACAACCTCATAGAGGTCGAAACGTAGGCTAAATACTAAATTTGAACTTCTAAGCTGTTTTACTCACCATTACCCAACAATTTCTACCCAAAATATTAATCCGTGTGATCACTAATTATACCAAGAAAAATTTAATTTGACTTAAAGTTCAGCGGCCTTATTTGCATTTATAAGAGTCTGTAGCCGGTCTACGCATTTTTAAGATATCATTCTGGATATGTTTTGTAATGTGTTTTTTCCATAAGTTTTATTGTCTAAATATTTATTTGAGAGTACGATTTGCCATTGTTACCTGTTACATTAACTTTATTTTTAACTGTTATTAGTACAGTGCATTATATATAATTATTATTTGTTTGCATGTTAAAAAAAAATACCGTGTGATCAAAATTAAGTCGGCACCTTTGCTACTTTCTTATTATTAGAGATACGACGTCGGTTAAATTAGTAAAGAGTTGTAGTTTCATGTGCTGATGATTACGGTGATGTCAAAAAAAATAATTGAGTATTAGAATCACGTGATATTTATTTTTAAATGGAAAGTGCTTTTTTTTATTTTATGATAAAACACCTGCACTGTAGGAAAAATCCTTTAAGGCGCTCTGGGAGCGGTGCGAGTGCGAAAAAAGCGATTAACGTTGGTCTTGAAACGTTGAAGATTGTATTCATTGGGAAACACGACCTCAGGAAGATCATTCCACAAAGATGACGTTCTCCAGATGAAAGAATTCTCAAACAATGAAGTTCGAGGAGTACTAAGCTGAACAACATATGGATGAGCGGCAGCGGTTCGCCGTGTATTTCTGTTTTGCATTGCTCTAGGTGGAATCACGTGGGCAATGTCAGTCGAACACCTGCCATGGAAATATCTGTAAAAGATCACCAACCTGTCTTCGATGCTCCAGGCTATCGAGGGTCTTGGTCAGCTCGGGGTCGCCGATCAGACGAACGGCTCTCCTTTGAATGGAATCCAGTAGCCAAAGGATGTGCTTGGGTGCAGAGCTCCAGACATGAGAGCAATATTCTAATGATGGTCGAATCTGAGCTTTGTAGAGTGTCAAAAGTTGATGAGGTGTGTACAACCTTTTGGTGCGAAAAAGTACACCAAGTTTCTGTGCAGCTGCCTTGGCAATTGCGGCAACGTGATCATGCCAAGACATATTACCTCCCAGATTGACCCTCAGCAAATTAATAGACGGTGCCAGGGGAATTGCGAACTGTTTGATATAGAGTGATATTTTAATGCAATTTTTTTTTACCACATATCGATAAACTCAATAATAACGGAAATATTTAAAATTTAAACGCATCAGAATCACGTGATATTAACAAAAAAAATACGAAAATACTTTTTTCCGAAAATCGATCGGAAATATTGACATTTTTGATAACATTTCTAAAAGAAAAAGTTAATATTTCCTTACACTTAGTCGTTGCTAGGCAAGGGAAAATAACTGTTAGAAAATATTTATTATTGTAGTGTAAGGAAATGTTATTTCTGTACGGCTACTTGTAAACTAAAATGTGTTAAACTTGACAATTCAATATTACTGTGTTTCCATAGTTACAACACAAATATTTAATGGCATCCTTTATTTGTGAACAAATTTAATAATATTTATTTCAAAATTTTAACAAGTTGATTGTAATAAGTTATGTCCTTTTAATAATTTTCGATTTACGGAAAAATAGTATGTATGCCTCGTAGAAAAAGCCACATTCCCGGACTCCGTATTGTCAGTCTCGGCTTGCGCCTCGACATACAATCTTTACGGTCGTCCGGGAATGTTCAGCTTTTCCTATTAGGTATATAATGTACTATAAATGTAAATATCTTTGTTATTATTGAGTTTAGCGATATGTGGTAAAAACAAATATTGTTAAGAATTTAGCTCTCTATGAAACAGCTATAAAAGAAATATAATTTTTTATTAATTTTTTTCACGTGATTTGATGATCAATTGTTTTTTGGCATCGCCATAATTAGCAGCACATGGAACTACAAAACTTTACTAATTTAACCGCCGTCGTATCTCTTATAATAAGAAAATTAGGAATAGTGTTGACTTCATTTTGAACACACGTTTTCTTAAAACAACATTTAAAGCCGAAAAGACAAACTGATAACAGTTAAAGTTAGTATATCACTAGAACACTAATAAAATCATTGAATCAACAATAAACAATCCATTCTTATAACTAAAGAAAACCTTAAATTTTATGGAATGTATGAGCGCCTTATCCTTAACTAAAATGGCAAAAAAATTTTAACGTCACAAAATAAATATCACTGGGTTGTAAATATCGCAGTTTCTTACAAAATATAAATATTATATTTTAGTTTGAATAAAACTGTTATTCTGATTGACATAAAACGTCGGTCATTAACTTCTCTGCAGCAGCTTTCATTCTCCAATGAGTTATTATTATAAAAAATTCTCATAGTATTTGTAATGCCCGTCTCACATTTGAAAAGTCTGGGACATGCAATTAACTGAAATAAAATTAGAAACAATCCTATCACCAGGACATGACATGCAACAGCTGATCAGAACGTAAAAGCAATCTGTAAATAAAACATATGTATCGTCATGGCAACCAAAAAAACCGTTTTAAGTCAATCAGAGGTACATTTTTTTGAATTACTGTTATGCTTAGAAATAATTTCTATAGTCTACTGCGTATTTTTGAAAAAAGCTTGAAAAATTTACATTTATTATCAATATTTGATAATTTAGCTCAATATTGTCGGGTATGGATTGGTATCCTCAAGTATGTATTACTCATCTAATACTTCGCTGTGAAGTTAAGACTCTTAATGGGTGATAAGTTTGATAAAAATAGATGTAGTGGAAAGATAGTGCATAGAACAAGGACAAGAACATTTCTAGTTTCGTAGGAGGAGTCAGTAGACAAATGTTTATAAAAATAACTGTTTGTAATTGGTTGAAGAAAGGGTTCCTTTTTGAATAGTACATTTAAGAAGTTTTTCTTCTAATGTTAATAATTTCTGACACAGCAAAAAGGAACCCCTTCTCTATTGTGGTAGGGGTTACAAAACATTATAAAAACTTAAAGAGACACTTACTTAGTGGAGTTGTTTAACGTTTTCAAGTGTAAGGGTAACCTCTGCCCGTTTGGTCACTCAAGTCGAGATGTAAAAACACAATCTCAGAACCAAAGCAGTTTCCAGCCAGTGAGTGATCTTGGTAATATTTATTTAATTGTTAAATCGTGTATTTCTCTTTTGGCCTGAGTTGACTGTAAAGCGTAAATTGTTTCTCTTCAACTTCCTTGAAATAGCGTCGTATGTGAGTTTTAAGGAAATAACTCTTCCTTAGATAAAACTCAGAACAAAATGGAACCGTTTCTTTAACCAACTATAAACAGCTGTTTTTATAAACATTTGTCTACTGACTCCTCCTAGGAAACTAGAAATGTTCTTGTCCTTGTTCTATGCATCATCTTTCTACTAGATCTATTTTTATCAAACTTATCACCCATTAAGAGTCTTAACTTCACAGCGAAGTATTAGATGAGCAATACATCCTTAAGGATATCAAGCCATATCCGACAATATATCATTTTTTAAAATTTCAAATACAAATTTAACCTTAGTAACACTGGCGGTTCGTGCCGTAAAAACGCGCAAGGGTTGCACCCATTATTAAATCTACTGATTATGTCTCACCTGATCATTGTGCAATTCTATACACTGTACTTATTAATTGAGCTGCAAAGTGAAAATTACAAAACATGTTTTGCTGACTACTTGTTTCTTAATTCGACCGCCTGAATGGTTCAAATCAGTCAAAGCTCTTTTTGCCCACGAAGCTTCCTCAATCATCTTGCATCGCACCGCGTAGAGAGTACGTCGCCTTGGGAAGACAATGCGCGATAAAACGTCGTTCCTAGGACGCCGCAGATATTTAAAGGTAGGTTTTATATTGGGTTAATCATAAATAAAGAGGTAGTAAATCATGGTGAACCCCAAGTTTTAATACTGATCCCGTGACATTATTATAATAACTGAAGACGGGCCGACATAACTTTTGTACTTGGATTATAGTTTCCGATGATCGAAAAATGTAATTCGTCAGCTTATTCAATTGACTATTGCGAGAAAGGTGAATAAGATCATTTCTTAAAACTTAAGTTATAATGATTTATTGTGGTAGTGTTTTTACCCTGAGCAGACGAACCGCCGCTAATGTTACCCTCAATCCTTAAATAATAAATTTTCCAAGCTAACATTTAAAAAAAATATTAATTCAAGGCTCAAAGTAAATACAGTACAATAGTATAAAAATAAGTGTCTTACAATCACCCGACTGATCTTTAGGTGTTATTCTGAATGTTCTTAATAATTCGAAACACTTTAACAAATCATAACCTTTTAACATCACTGGGATTTTAAGAACGTCAAGGCTCCTAAACAATGTTATAGAAAATAGGTGTTAAAACTCGTAGTACTTAATAATAATTTAAAAATGTCAATTAAAGGTAGAATCCTTGGAATTCAAAAGATGCTATAAATACATACAATATACTTTAATTATGGAATACGGAAAAAAGTATTTGATTTTCAAAAACCCTTAGTTTTATCCAAATTCAATCAATTAATTTTATTTTTAGTTTATTAGGCAGACTGTCTCTTGAACTATTTAGTACAATGTGTTTAACTTTAGTTTCTGTCTTTTTTATACGGGATGATGGCTAAAATATCAACCCGTGTAAAATCTGTTGATTTTAAAATTAATGTTTCTAAAATATAAAGCAATAAATATTGAATTTTATTAGTGTAGTGGTTACAGCTTTATGTTAGGTACTTATTGTACCCATTACAACGCAGTGACGTTACTATCAATTTATTGGCGTAATTGCTAATTATGAACTGAAAAAACAATTTTAGTGGTATTTTAATTTACGTTGTTAGCCAATCAATTGCGCTCGTCAATTTGTCAAAATTGACATTGGCATTTTATTCTTGGTTTTATGAGAAAGACGGTATTTTGTCTTACGTATTAATGTCCATAGTGAGTTGTCTCTTGCCAATATTTATATTTATAATATTATATTTGTCCATGTTTGGTTTTTGTGTTAATGATCCTCTGTTTTATTACGTTTTTTTAGTTGGTTTGTTAGTTCTTGGTCTTGTCTTCTTCTGTGTCTTTACCATCTTTTTCTGATAGCGTTTTTGAGTCTGATCAGGTTAAGTATGTCGTCTGGAATTTATTTTCCTTTAGGTGCAATTTTTACTTTTTGCCGTTCTTGAGGCACTACAATTATTGTGACAAAGGGTCGTATTTGCCAATAACTGATTCAAATCTTCAAAAGAATGTTCTTGCAAGAAGTCCATTTGAATACGGTCAGTCTCACTCTGATATTGCCATAATTATCAGTAAAACTGCTATCGAGAAAAAAGCGCTAATCAATGAAGAGCAGGGCAAGGCCAGACCAAGAAAAACAACTAAAATAGTAATCAGTTTCTAACAATTTAATGTGTGGGGTCGATTTATAAGTATAAAGCTACAAGCGCGGATTTCAAACGTTCACAATCTTCGACTATACAGGGTGCTACAAATTCGTGTGTTTATAAGGGGATCTCGAAAACGGTGAGAGATACGAAGATGGTTAAATTGGGGCAAAGTTGCGTATTTTAGGGCTTAATAATTTGGTGAAGGAAAACTGTAAATATTCCGAATACCTTCGGAGATATCCGAAAAAAATCTAAATTTTTAGTTTTGGTTTTTAATTCTTTGCGCCTTCATTTTTGACTTAGGAAAAAAAACAAAAAACACTTTCTCATAGCCGCTTTTTATGTTCTACCACATGGCGTTATTAGTTTTCAAATTGGACATTTCGTTCTTTTTAGAAACCAACCTCAATTATTTTTTTTTAAATATGGACCTGGAATTTTTAAAACAGTTTTAAGGCTTCTAAGCTTTGAAAATTTAATACAATTTAAATGTTTTTAAAATTTTAACGTTTTGTCGTCAAATAACACATCACTAGCATTTGAAATTATCCTTTTTTTATTATTACGGCCCTGGCAATTATTTTTAGAATTACTTTAATATTAAAATTACATTACATGAAGTTATGGTGTTTAGGCCGTTTATTTTTTCAATAAGATTTACCGTTACAATACTCTGGGAATTAAGCAAGTTTTTAAGGCATTAATTTTATTTTCTATTAGTATTTTATTAGTATATCGTTTATCTTAGGTCCTATGGTTTTTGCCTTAGACCTAGACCGAAATACCGTAAAACAGAAAAAATAATGCTCCCGAATGAAGAAAAGGTAACTGAAGTGTAAGTCTAGTTATGTTACTGTGATGCGCTTATGTTTATTTCAAAAACCATTTAAATTTTTTTAAAAATAAAAAATAAACAGACAGAAAAATATTTAAGGCCGAGACTTTGGGTCTCTTAATATCAATTATCAGGCCCCTTTGAGTAAAAATGGACGGATTTTTCAAATCAGAAATCTTTTGTTTTTTAGTTTGGCTCTACATGTTCAGGACCGTAATGAAATGAAAAAGATAATTTGAAAAATGTGTTATTAGATGACAAAACGTTAAAATTTCAAAAAATTGTACATTGTATTACATGTCTAAAGCTTAGAAATCCCTAAAACTGTAGTAAAAATTCCAGGTCCGTATTTAAAAAAATTGACTTGAGGTTGGTAACTAAAGAACGAAACGTCGAATTTTAAAACTAATAATGCCACCTTGCAGAACATAAAAAACGGCTATAAAAAAGCGTGTTTTATTTTTTTCTAAAATCAAAAATGAAAGCGCAAAAAATTAAAAACTAAAAATGGAAATTTCTGTTTTTTTTTCGGATATCTCCGAAGGTATTCGGAATATTTACAATTTTATTTCACCAAATTATTAAGCCCCAAAATACGCAACTTTGCCTCAATTTAACCATCTTCGTATCTCTTGCCGTTTTCGAGACCCCTTGTACGCACACGAATTTGTAGCACCCTGTATAAGAACACAATACCCAGTTGCCTTAATTAATGGCATTTTATTCATATTTCTTGGCTTGATCTAGATGCTAAAATACTCTTCTTGTAAAGGCCCATGCTTCTGGAGTAATGCAAATTGATAAGCGTAATTGGTTGGCTAAAAACATCACATTTTGAGTTCATAATTTACAATACATAACAGCACTGAGCTTTAATGGTACTTAACATATTAATAATAATTGTAACCTATTAATGAAATTTATTTTCATTGCTTTGTATTTTAGAACCGTCAATTTTAAAATCAGATTTTCCAGAACTTGATATTTTAGCCATCACCCTGCTCTGCATAAAAAAGACATAAACTAAGGTCAAAACATAGTATTAAATAGTCTAAGAGACAGTCCATCCAGTAACGTAAGAATGGAATGGATTGACTATGAGAATTTGAAACTCCAAGTACTTTTTACCTATTTTGAAATCAATGGGTGAAATTTATGTTATGAATCATAACTATATAACGATTACTCAAAAATTAAAGTAACGAACCAAGGAATAACTTAATACTACCTAAAAACTTTATGAAATACCCGTAATAATATATCTACATAATATGTATGTTATTATTTATTATATCGCATTCTGACAACTTAATTCTTAATATTATTTATTTAACCATAACTTTAGACAAATTATTCTTTGTTATTTCGTTATACCATTGTTGCATTCCAACGATTTTACCCAAAAAAAAACATCAAATACAAGTTACTTCAAATCTTAAACCTCTTTCAAACATTTTTTTTCAAATCACCACTTCATTAGGCACTAAAACCTAAAGAGGTCAACAAACCTCGATTATCAAATTTTCTTCTCAATATTACCTGTCTAGTGTCTAGTTGTGATCAGCCCGCTTACCATTCATATACCCAATCCATCTTTCCGCCGTTGATTTAAAAATTGGTTCATTTTCAATGGTACTTAACAGCAGCAGTTGGTTGATGTGGGTCGCGTGGTAGTCCCACCGTGCTAGGTTGGGCGCCACGCCCAAGGTAAAATGTCGAAGATCGTAGGAGGTGACGCTGCCCATGTCAAACAGTGGCAACATGTTTTTAAGAGTGGTTATGCCTTCGTTGTAGAGGAATTCAGGTTCCTAAAAGTTGAAAATTACAAAAATAGTATTTACAGGGTGATTCCTAAGTTGATACTTCTTTTTAGCTGTGTATAGAAGGCATTAAAATAAACAACATTTTCAAATACCTTTTTTCAAAAAACTTATAAGTAAGGTACTTTACATTCATTTATTACACTATGGATCAAATACGGTTCTGCCTAACTTGCCCGTTGAATAACATTAAGAACACTTTTGGGTATAGGAAAAACCCGCAAGGGAAAGCGTTCTGCTTATAATCTCGAAGCAACAGCCGTACTTTGACGACACTCACCGTAAATTAGCACCATATCCACTAGTTCATTGTTTTCAAATTTTACCATTTTCACGTGTCACCAATTTAAAATTAACTTGCTTCAGAAACACACCGCAGCAGATTGCCAAATAAATAACTGACCACCGACCCGTAAATTGCATGACTAATACGACAAAAACAACATAAAGTGTAGCAGGCTACGTTTTGATGACCAGAGCCGCACTTAGATTTTTACTTTTGTATCTCGCCTAATTTTAAGTTTTTTGAAAAAAGGTATTTGAAAATGTTGTTTATTTTAATGCCTTCTATACACAGCTAAAAAGAAAGTATTAACTTAGGAATCACCCTGTAGAAATGGTGCATTAATGTAAATAAAGGTTCAGGTTAAAGTGGTATCGCCCAACGCCACCGCGTTGACTGGAATCATTACATGACCTCGCTTGCATGAGACGAACCTCGATAGGTGGCAGTAGTTCGTTATTTGTTGTCAATTTTCTGGTTAAAAAATTCTAGTAAAAAAGTGCCATAGAAGAGATAAGAAGCTCTATCTTGGTTAGATAATTTTTAAAAGTCAGTGACAGATTCAGGAGGGGCAGGGGCGCATATTTAAATTACATTTTCTGTTTTAATATTTTCAAAACTGAAACATTTCATTAAACTCAAAAAGTTAAAGTTCAGTAGAACTTTTAAAATTTTCAAGTGAAACTTTTAACTAATAAATTTCCATATTACATGCGAATATTTCATAAATTTTAGTGGAAAAGTTTCGAGGAAATTTTATAAATTTCTTAAAAATTTCAATATGAAATTTTAAATTCTGTCAGCAATAAAATTTACCCAATAGTACTGGGGTTGAACCGTTTTACTAAACATAAAAAGTGATATTGTAGTGGCATTTTTGAAACTTTCACGTGAAATATTCAAGTTTAAATTTTCATATTACAAATAAAAATTTCATTGTAAAAACACAGAATCTCTTACTAGTCAGGTGGAAGCAAACATTTAAGAAAGCATGAAAAATAAATTTTCAAACCACCTGAAAGTGCCTTATACTATAAGGTGTATTTTGTCTAACACTGTTAGATAATAAAATACAAATCGGATTGCATGGTTCTACCAAGAGATGGCGCTAACGTATATATACGACCGAAGAAGGTTGATATTATATGCATTAGGTTTTAAAACTTTCATTTGGTATGGTATGAACACCTACCCTGTACTGACGAGAACAAAAGAGTTCGAAACCGGTCTGCAGGTGGTGACATCCTACCAATGTAAAGTTTTCATTTCTTGGTAGAACCATGCAATCCGATTTGTATTTTATTATCTAACAGTGTTAGACAAAATACACCTTATAGTATAAGGCACTTTCAGGTGGTTTGAAAATTTATTTTTCATGCTTTCTTAAATAAAAATTTCATAAGTTTCAGCGAACATTTTATAAATTACACTGAATTTTTTCATAAAATTCAAAGTTTGCTTGAAAATTTCTGAAATTTCAGTGAAATTTTGATAACTTCGAGGGTCGAAAAAAAATTACAATTAAAATTTCACATTCTGGCAGAAGTGAAATTTGCCCAACAATACGAATGTTCCCGCTTAAATGCGCCAGAAAATAAATAGATACAGATTAATATAAGATAGATTAAGTTTATACTACCTACTTGAACATAATTCTTACCTGTGCTTGACCTACAGGAGCTATGCTAATTAAATCGTACAGTCCCAACAAGGAATAGATGAACCCATTCAATACAAAAGATGCTGGTTGTGTGGGATATTCTTCATACCAATGGTACTTATTTAAGAAAGTTGCTAACACACCACCTTCAGATCCGGACACTCTGAAGAAGAAAAAATAGAAATATACCTATTAGATTATATCAATACACTTTAATTCCATAGTTTCAATTTTCTAAGGTTTGCTGTAATAATGTCCATATTTATAGTTGTTCCTTGAAACTTTCTTACTTGAAGAAAATCGCAAGTGTTCCTTAACTTGACATCGACTGATAATAATATTAAGTTTATTTTCAATATTTATAATATAATAAATGTGTTTATTTATCTTCCTCAATAAACTTCTTCTTTGATCTCCCGAAGACGTGCTTGTTAGGGGCAAATCTTAGTATTTTAAATTATAAGTACTATATAGGAATATTAAAATATGGTTTTAAAAATATTTGTTAATATTATATAAAAGTTAAATTGCAAATAAAAAACGTTGAACTATATGTATATAAATATAAACGCAGTTTTTTTGACGATATAGGATAATAAAATTTTGAAAAATAACATAACATTTATTAAAACATTTCCAATTTTTTTTAAGTTATCTGTTTCCATGCTTTTATTTCGACTTTATATTTTTTTAATAAAATATATTTTTTAATTCTTGTTGGTAAATAATCGTTTAAATAAAAACATAAATATTTGAAATTTTTTGGTCCTATGGACTTATTTATTTTAAGTTTATAGGTTATTTCATTTTTATGACGTGCATTATGATTGTGGTTTTTAAACTGTATACGATTTTTATTTTTAAATATGCATATTAAGATGTTATAAATGTAAAGTTGTCTAATATTCATTTTTTTTGTATCAGAATATAATTTTATTGAAGGATAAGGATAATCTTTATTAAATATAATTTTAAAGGCCTTTTTACATTGGGTGCAATTGCAAGAAAAATGGCCTGGAAGCATGCGCTTCGACGACGTTTTAATCAGCTGATGCACGTTTTCCCATTTAAAACCTGCATCAGCTGTTTAAAACGTCGACAAAGCGCATGCTTTCAGGCAATTTTTTCTTGCAATTGCACCCAATGTAAAAAGGCCTTTAGAAACCTTTTCTGTAATATTTCTAATTTTTTAACTAAAGTTCTATTTATTCCTCCCTAGCCTAAAAGTCCGTAATTTAAATGAGTTTTAACTAATGCATAATATAATATTTCCATATGTTTTACATTCAAATTTTTTTAAAAATTGGTAGTAAACTTCTTAATTTTTTAATCAAATATTCTATGTGAAAATTCCAATTTAATTTACTGTCAAAGATTATTCCTAAATAATTTACTTGATTAACTTTCCAAATTTGAATGTAATCATTTATTTATTAACAGTTCCTTAAGGAATCCTTAAAAAATAATTTTTTCTATAAATAAGGGGATTATGTCCTTATCTATAGTTTCTTGAGGAAGCTTCGACACCTAAGAAACCTCACGTGCCAAAATGGAATATATAGGGTGATTCCTAAGTTGATACTTCTTTTTTAGCTGTGTATAGAAGGCATTAAAATAAACAACATTTTCAAATACCTTTTTTCAAAAAACTTAAAAATAGGCGAGATACAGAAGTAAAAAATCTAAATGCGGGCCTGATCATCAAAACGTAGCCTGCTATCCTTATGTTGTTTTTGTCTTATTAGTCGTGCAATTTACGGGTAGGTGGTCAGTTATTTGGCAATCCGCTGCGTGTGTTTTTCTGAGGCAAGTTAATTACAGTGAGTGTCGTCAAAAAAACATTGTTTAAGTTAGGCAGGACCGTATTTCAATTTCAATAGTGTAATAAATAAATGTAAGTATCTTATTTTTGAGTTTTTTGAAAAAATTATTTGAAAATGTTTTTTATAATAATGCCGTCTATACACAGCTAAAAAAGAAGTATCAACTTAGGAATCACCCTGTATAAACAAAAAAGGTGTCCTTAAGGATTCCTCAAGGAACTGTCAATATCAATCAACAGGGTCGCGTTCACAGTTGTTTGTCGGGAGCGCTCTGGAACTTGATTCTGGAATCTCGCTTAAAAAGTCCATGAATGTCGCATTAGAAAAATGTCGACGTAACTCGAGAATCGAGTCCCCAGAGTGCGCCCGACGTCAACTGTGAACGCGATCCAAGAGGAACACTTGAGATTTTTCTCAAGTAAGGTAGCCTCAAGGAATATGGTCATTAGAAAGCTAAATAATTCATAACTGTCAAATATATTACCGAAAAGGTTTCAGTCCACTTAAAGCTGCGCTCAGATATCTTTGTTCTCCACCAGAATGATAATAGGCTCTGGCTAGAACGGAAATAGCGTGCCCTTGTCCCATTGCAGAATACCAACCTAAAAAAGTTGAAGAAGTCAGTCAGTTTTAGAAAGAACAATATTCTGACTTCTGGGAGGAAGCTGCATTAAAGAAGTTATTAAAAACAGTCGCTTACCTGGTTCCAATACAAAAAATCCGGGTGCCACTTTTCTTTTTACTGGTATAGCCCAGCCACCAGTTTCTGTATCTTGGTATTTGACGAACCAATCTGCGGCGTCGTAGAATTGCTGTATATGTTCAGATGACGATAGCGTTAGATTATCTATTGCTCCAGAACCCCTACAATTGATTTATTATAGTTTAGCGTTTTTGAACTCTGTATAAATATTTAAAAAATTGGGTCCTATGTAAATTTTACCATTTTACCAAATAATGTAAAATACTTAAATTGTAGAGCCACTTACTTTAGTTGTAAATTTTTGGTATAAACGAATTATCATGAAACTGCTAACATTTTCCATGTATTTTAATACTGTAATGTGGAACCGCTGTACGGAAAGGTTAGCATGTTAGTGTAGCAATGACGATTTTGAATTTATACTTATTTTGTACTATATGTATTAGTAGTATGTTAATTAATTTTTTTATACAATGAGAAATAATTTTTATTATAATCTATAAAGATTAAAACTGACAGACATACCTGAGTGTTATATTAATAACTTTTAGCTTTGATCTGGGTATTTTGTGTTTTGATTTATCCTTGCTGGCATAATTTAGACCTTTTTGCAAGTCCACTATAAGATCTCTAGTCAGTTTTTTCCATTCAGCTACGGTTCCAATTCCGTGATATATATTGCTATCCTAAAAGAAGCATTTATCTTTTTGACCTCTCTTCCCCATTTCACAAAAACAGAAATATTTTAAAGTGTGACTTATATAAGTTAATGTTTCAGGTGTTTTTATTAGAGAGCACTTTGTTTAATTTTTTTCTCAGTAAGAATTCTGAGCAGAATTCAAAAACTGAACCTATAGAATTTTTTTTTGCTCTATACGATAGGGTCAAAAATAAAAATTTGGTGTAAAAGCCCATTATACAAGTAGCATTGCTTACCTGAATTGTTATTAGTACTTCACTAGTTATGTAATGCAAAAAGTAAGCATCCTTTGTCTCTCTATTTTGCAACACAACTGTCAGACTACTATTTCCATTTAACAGGAGATCTACCCTCATCACAAAATCCAACACATGGTCCAATTTCAGTTTTATTCCCTCATTGTAGTTCTCACTAGTCTTAAACTCCACTATTTTAGTTTTTAGATTATTATCAAATTGTCTCTCGATACTTGCAGAGACAGGAACTAACCTAAAATATAAAAGAAAGTATAAAAAATATAGTTCAAATTTCATAAATTTACATATTTGAAGAATAAGTATCCATTGAAATTTTGATGTGTAGAAAAATTTTGTAAATCAAAACGTATATCTTAAAATGTACACTTCAAAAGATGTCATTTGATTCTCTGCTGTTAACAAAACACTGTATCTACTAACCAATTTGCCAATTCCTTATCCCCATCTTCAAGACATTTTCTTCTCGGCTCTGGTTCTGTCAAATTTTTCGAGTAATGTGACAAACCAAACTGCGCTATTTGCGTAGGGTAATAATAACCCTGACTCTCCCATTGCGTCGACACGGGAACACCTTCGGTAGCACTAACACATTTAACTCTATCTCTTACTTCTACATTATAGTTTTCAAAGTACATGTATACTCCTCTTGGGTCATACTTTGATTTGGGATGGTAGACTTTGCTATAGCTGTGTGACCATTCAAATCTTTCCAGCCCATCATAAGTGGCTAGTTTTCCATACACCTAAGATTTAAAGAAATTTTAACATGAGATTCTTCAAAATTTTGTATCGATATTGCCTTAAATTTAAAAAATGTTGAGAATGCAGGGCTTCAATATTTCAAAAGTATTGAAACTTTCAAATTATAAGAAGAAAAAGTAATATTTGTTTCTTCTAGTATTTTGATATTGGACATATAAATAACAATATTTTCTACCACTCAAAAGGCAGATAACAATCCTGATAAATTTAAAAGAAATGGATATAAAAAAGCTTGTTTGGTTTGTAAATAATATAAAGTATCATACCTCAAAGTATCTGTGTAAGAATGAGAAAGGTATATAAACCTCCCCTCCTTCCTTTCTACAGCCAATTACATACTCTCCATTAATATCACAGTCAATTTCCTCAGACCCTTGCAAGTCGAAAATTTTACCATTTAAAACATTGGGACTTTGTGGATTTGGAGTTTCAGTATTGCATATTGAGTACAGTACCACTATTGTAAAAACTGAGATGGAGATTAAAAATATTAGGGCTATTTTGATGTTGAATCGCATCATTACAAAAAAAATTGGCGGATCCTAAAAAAGATTATAAAATGTTTTATAAAAATTAAAATTTATATCTTCTGAGAGAACTTTAAATATTGAAAAATAAAAAAGAATTTTATGACAACCAACTATTTAAACCAATCGCTAAGGGCGGAATTTTTTTGCAAGCTGCCTACCATTGTTGGGTAGTACATAACAGGAGTCGCGGATAACGTTCAATGTAGAACATTCCTTTTCAAAATAGGCATGTTCACTGCATCATGAAGTGTTTTCACAAGGATTTTGGAAAATATAAACTGTAAATGAGTACAATCTTTTGTTTTATATTTGCAATTTAGTTTTGTAAAAATGGGTACAAGATGTTAAAACAATAGGACCAAAAACAGTCATAATTCTTAAATAGTAATGTATGTCTAACTTTCTATATAGGCCTTTATATGGATACAACTACACTAATAAATATATTATCATTTTTTACCATGCATGCAGATAGTAGTGATGTCAAAAACAAGTTCTGTCGTGAAATAAAAATGAAGTGTAAAAGATCCCAGAGTTTTACTGGGGACATAACTCTCCAGAAATTCAAATGGATTTTATGTGCTATGTGGTAAGTCCACAATTATATTCCATACATGGCAAGTTGACAACAATATATTTAATATAAAAGGTATCATCTCCCAACCCACCCCATTCACGCCGGTAACCAGGCCGGATGAGATCGGACATCTCGTGGGGTGCGGAGGAAGATACACACTCCCCAATCGGTAGGTCATACAATGGAGGGTGTCGCATGACCCGGGATCGTGGTTCGGAACCCACGTTAAGCTGTAGGTCTCCACGGAATTCGAAAGAATGGCAAGAAATGACATGATATTTTTACTTTATTCTAAAATTCAACATTAATTTTTAGAGTTTATTGTGACTGAACCATTTTTATTTTATTTTCTAAAAATTCCTTTATCACCAGAATAACAAAGTAATAATCATAGAACAGTGTTTTACCATAAAGAAAATAAACTAAGAGAAACAATCCAATGTAAAAATGTTACCACTCATAATTTGGACAATGTCCAACTCTACCACGGGTTATCCCAAATGTTGACTGTGCCCTGCAATAAACATTTAGCAAATGCGTTTCTCGGCCTTTACGTCAAGGCCTTGAGCCTCACTTTAACCCATCTACTTAATTTATGGTTTTACCAATAAAAACAGGCTATGTTAACTTAGCAATCTTTAAAGCTTGTAACTTTAAAATGCCTAATCTGCACTAAATTAGTGGCGAAATAAATATATGATTAGGTTCACTTGTTTTAGCTTATTAGTAAAACATTCAACTGAAGAAATTTTACTCTGTTTATGTATACAATTTTTTTTAATCAAGCCCTACTTATAGACTTAGGATTACTTCAAACTTCAATTACCTATCTTGGCAGGTAAATACCTAAACATTCTAAAGCAGCGTTTTTATTGGTATAGTACTTGCAAGACAGCTACAGAAACAGATCAGTTACTTAAATACCCATGGTACATCGCACTTGTACTAGTAGCAAGTATAGGAAAGTAAATAGCCAGCCCATTTATTTACTTGTCTTGCAAGTTAGTGATACAAGTAACTAACCCTTTTACTATACCAATGTAAAGTTGCATAATTAGGTAAGGAAGTAAGTGCTTCTAAATGCTACATAGAAATCAATAATTAATTAATTGAAAATGATTCTCTAGTTAAATTTGCTTGGAAATAGGAATCTTGTTTAACAAGTAAGGAAAATTAACATTTGACTTAATTGGTTTCTAGGGCCTTAAATTAAAGTTTGTATGTAAATAATCATAAATATCATGAACTTTTGATTTGTATAAACACACCTAGAATAGGTAAGTATATTGTATATATAAGGACATAATTTAGTTTATAGCTAGACTATGGTTAGCATATCATACCAATAGTCTGATTTATAAATATTTTTGAAAGAAAGGGCATGCAATGCAATCCTAACATATGAATACAGATAAAAAAATTGAGTTGAAAGAATTTTAGGACCAATTTGAATCATGCTATTAATTCCTAGGTCTTAGGTACTAATTCAAGAATATTCGGGAAATATTAAAGTATGAACCAAAAGAACCCTAGAAAAGTTCTCATTTGCCCTACTTTGGCTTGGACTATCAATCATAAAGCAAAGATATAAAAAATAGATCATACCTTGGAAGAGTATATTTTTTGGCTTTGCGAGCAGCCACCGCTAGATTGCGAGTTACTCATTAGCCCCCTTACATCGCTTTGCACTAGAACATTTAAGAAAAGTTTCACACGATATATTGTTTATTTATTAGATTAAAATTTGTAAAACAAACACATTTTTTCAGTTTCGAGAACCATTGAAGTGTCAAACTCGTCGTTAGAGTTGATACAAAATACTGATCACAGGTACTTGGTAACAGGTATGAGTGCATAACAGTCAGTCACAGGTATCGATTTTAAAATACTAGGTCCAGCAAGCGTATTTCTATAGGAACAAGAAAAGGCAATGACGGCGATGTAAGACGTGCTCCAGCCGTGACTAGCAAACGTCGACTGCGGACTGGACTGGGCCGCCGGAGCGATTACTCGGCGACCGGCGTACTTTACCGTCTGCGGCCGATGGCCGTTCAGATAACAGGTTACTAAAATACTGAAAATACCTATGCTAGTATTTTATCATTTTGATATTTTTGATCCATGTAAGGTATGAAATACGCAGTGACAGCGGCGAGTGTCGGTGATGGTCTCGGTTCATAGGTAATAGCTTCCTAGCGGAATAGGATACGTATTTACTTAGTATTAAGGTATTTCTCTGTCAAGTTGGGACTATCGAGTACAATACAAATTCATTTATTTGTGGTGTATATTAAAGTATAGCTGGAAAAAAGGATGAATACGTTATTATTTGTTTAATTTAAAACAATAAATTGTTTTTTTTCGTTATTTAATATGGGTTAATATTAATGTTAGGTATTAATTAAGTATATATATTCAAACAAAGGTGTTTTATATGATCTCATATATTTTCCTTTAATCAAAAAATGGATGTTTATTTGAAGTATATTTTTATTTGAACGACAAAAATGGCGATGGACGGTTATATGGTAACTTAATAAATAACTATTATTATGTAATATCACAACGGCACGGCGGCGAGTTGCAGGGCTCAGGTGTTGCCAGTTATCGAAAAAATTCCCTAATAAATGACGATTCATGACCTTATAACCGTCCTTTAAATTTATATTTGAAAATATGCAACTCTAAATACTAGGTAAAAAATAACAGGTATTTGTAACAGGTACTAACTCGGAACTGGTACGTAACGTCCCTGTTACAGAAAAATACTGATTTGTATCAACTCTACTCGTCGTCGTCGAAGGTTGGGAATGGTATTTTCATTGCCAATATTTGTGAATTTGTGCATAACTCAGTATTAGGTCTGTCCCTTTTTCACGTTATAAAAAGGAAAAGAATATAGACACAACGAACAACACAGAATGAACAAGTAACGAAATCAGAGAGTCAGAATGCACAAAATGTGTGTGTTCTGTGTTACCAATGCCACTGATGAGGATCCTCCACTGATGCCACTTGTCACCGAATCCGAATGCACAAAGTACACAAGTGGAAATTATTCGTGGGCACTAGATGATCGTGGCACTAGCTATCAAAGCTGTAGATCGGATAAGGCCGTGTTAACCTATGGCTACTTCATGTCGAAACCTATCGAGAGCGTAGGCAAGACGACTCTCGACTTAAGAATTGGTTTGAAAAATATCTATACAACAGTCCTCTATAAATCTAAAGCCGCGGCCACATCAAAAATATATTAGCGAACAAAGTTGGTGAAATGGAATATTTGCGACTATTAGCAAATTCAGTCGTAGTAAATCAAAAAAATGCATAGAATCATAGACACAGAATACTAAAAAAATAGTGTAAATAGAATTGGAAATAAGTAAGGAACGTTCTTGACGCATCCACAGTGCGTTTATCTCCAAGACATTATAGACTAAAGGAATCAAACCAAGTCATTCAAACCAGAGGACTTGTAAATAACCCGCAAAGGTCGCAAGAGTACGGCCCATAGCACGGCCTAAGCGCTGAATCGGGTACGGTGAAATATAGCACCGATTGAAAAAATTGGCTGGAGGCTGCATGGCTAGAGGTCATCACAACTATCACGCAACAACAATCTTCTGTGGTTAAACAAGTTATGTCTTGGGTTATGTTGTGTCTGTTGTGAAATTTGTATTGCTTACAATATAATTATATACAATTTTTCTTTGATAAAATTATAAATTAAACAATCTTCAGCCTTTTTTTTGGTCGAAATAGTGTCGTATGCAAAGAGCATTTGTGCCTTTCGGGAAATTTATACATAAAAAATGGAAATGGAAATAAAGAAACTTATGAAATTGAAAGTTACAGAACAAAGTTTAGCTGCATTGCTACAGAAACTTGATACTGAAATTAATCAAACGGATGTACAATGGATGCACTTAAAAAGTTTGGTTCCACCGACAGATAATGTTGCTTCTAAAGCAGAATGGAGCAAGACGAAACCTACGATAGGATTTACCACTATAAAGGTCAGTTTTAGAACCAGAGAAATAAGCAAAGAAATACAGCTATTTATGTACATTTGGCAGGATACACTGCGGTCACAAAAATGTATACTATGCAGTAGTAAAAAGTGTAATTGCTGTATCCCTCACAAGTACAGATATTCTCCCTCTATAGTTAAAGATTTACCATTCAAGCATAAATCACACAAGTGTTCAAAAAGTCCTCTTCAGCTTTGTCGAGTTTACCTTTTCATCTAAGTTTGGATCATATCTGTTCATATTTGTATTTTTAACTTAGATTTTTCTTGATTATTAGATATATTTTAAATCAATGGTCAATGCAAATTCAGAATAAACGTAGCCACTATTTTGAGATATTAAAAATAGTATATCAGTAGAAGTATTCCCTTCTTTTATTGACATTTGTTACTCTGTGCTATACTTACCTGTATACTTTTTTAAATAATATTTATTTTCAGATGGAAAATCATATTGATGATCAATCAATAAATGAAACTCAATTAGACTTATCATTAGGAAATACAAACCCAATTAAGGACAATATTTCAGAAGAAGAAATGAGTGATTAGGTACAATTTTTTTTAAATAAAAAAATACAATTAACAGTAATTAATTTACTATAATTTTTTGTACATACTGTTTTTGTATATTGTAAATATTTATGTATACAACTTTTCTGCCAATAAAAATTTTAATCTTTTATTATTCCTAGCAACCTGATGTCTTATAAATAGAAAGGAAGAGGGAGTATTAAAATTAAACTACCCTTTTACTGGTATCCTACAACTTTATTTTTTTAAAACAACATAACAAAAAAAATTTGGTAACAAAATACTTTATAAATATACTTCAAAAATGTTATCTATAAATAAAGGTACCCAATTTTTGAAATGTTAAAACCTACTACCTATTTGAGGTACATTTACATAGAAGACAATATGATGGACCTTTTAAAAATTGATGACTAGCAAACCCTAAGAAAGAATTAAGAAATACAATCCCAAATTGTACATGGTACAAGTTACTAGTAAAGTTCCATTGAAAAAAATTATACACATGGTGTGTATTCTCATCCTTTATGTTAAAGTTAAAAAAGGACACAAATACATTTTAGTACATAAAAATTGTACTTCCTGCGGAACACATCAATACTATTTGCATCTTGAGTTGTGATAAGAGATTCAATATTTGAGAAAGATTTAATTGTACTTTGCTTATGATATTTGATATGAAATTTATTGCTATATAGTTGTAAAAATATTATTTTAAGGTCATAATTGTTTTAACAGAAAAATGTAACATTTCGATGATTATGGGTGATTTATTGGGTGTTGAATATAACATTTATTTCGTTGCTACTAAAAAATAGTATTTTCCATATATTAACTGCTTTTTATTTTGCAAAAAAAAGAAGGATGTAAAAATATTTAACATTACTCTGAGATAAATGATTGTGCTGATTTTAATTGGTTTAAAAATACAATTGATAAAGTGTGTATGTACTTTCATGCCACTTTTTTTTTAACTTTATCAAGTTTTGATAATATCTCATCTTATTAGTTAGTTTTATGAATATGTAAAATTTTAATTTATTGTGATATTTTAGCTCCGAGTGTTAAGCTACAAAACAATTTAATAAAAAATATTGAAATCCAAAGAAATCTCTAGTATTTCAACTTTTGCCTAAATTAGTTAAACTTTAGATACTGTTATATCCTTCTCGCTCTAATCCCTTAGACCGAGTCCCCAGGGACGTAAATTTGACCGTGTACCTATTCTTCAGGACGTGAAGAACCTGCCTTTTTAAAATGGCAACCATCACGTCTTAAGAATAGGTACACTGTCACGCTTATACTGTCAAACTCACGCCCAAGGGTACTCAGTCTCAGTTTTTAAATTATTTAGTAGAATCCGGCTTTTATTTTATAACATCAACTCTTAAAAGGTTGTGGAACATTTAAAAAACAAATCTACTGCACTCGTGTAGTAGAACGATTTGGAACTGGCATTGAGGCCAAGTTATTGGCGTCTACAGGGTTTTTATTAGATGTCTTGCCACGGCCCCCCCTTCGACTACGTCCCTTCTTAGTCCCATGTCCTTGAGGCTGTGTGTCACGTTTATCAGAACTGCCCTCAAACGTGTTGTCAGTGTTTGAGGAGGCTAGTTCCGAAACCTAAAAAAAATATATTAAATCAATTGGAAATATTTAGAAAAAAAAGTATACACACACCATATTTCTTTGAAAATATTTCTGATAAATTTTTGACAAAAAAATATTTGAGGTTGAAGAAATTTAATAAAAATATAGAAATTCTCGCTCTATACGGATTTTTTTTTTATTATTGATTTTAAAGAAAAGTTTATTTTTGAAAATTTAAAAAAAACTAGTGGGAGACTTTTTTAAAGTTATTGTCTAAGAGTAAAGTACTGTTATTTTTCGTTTAAGATGCAATTTTCATTTGTAAAAGTTATGTCTTAATACGAAGTTACCTATTAAAAAAACAAACTAAATACATTTTTTTTTTGTCTTACTCTATATAGAGACTAGGATGAAGGGATCAAATTTGTTTTTTAAGAGTTCTTTTTAAGGTTTACTTTTAGAATATTGGTCAAACTTTAATAGGTTAATAGGATAACGTACATCCCCTCTCGCCTCATATTTTTAAACTTCCAGCTTTCCCACAGTGTTTTAAATTGTTTCTTATTTTTGAAGCGATTGGCTTTTTTACTAAATTTTATTTTTGACCCTATCATATAGAGCACAAAAAAATAAAACTTTCTACCGTTCAGTTTTTAAATTCTTTAATTATTTACTAAGGAAATATTTAACCATAATACGTTCTCTAATAAAAAACACGCGGAAGAAGTTACCGACGTCACAACAAAACCGGCAAATGGGCAACGCTGAACAGCCTTCGACACGCTCGGACCCATCTCTGACCTGACTAATCTCTCAAGACTGGTGTTCTATTTCTAGTCTGTTCTTTTTTATGTAAGTTATTGTAATAAAAATAACAATATAATCGGTCGCACGACCCGCAAATTAAAAAATTGCGCCTCATGTTTTGAACCTTTCTGCTTTCCCGCCGCGTTTTTAAGTATTTCTAGAAAAGGCTTGTGATACTCTAGGAATATTTTTATAATGGGGTATGTTTTCAAATAGATTCTAGTTTAGGATGTTCATGCTGAATATGATAAATCCGATTATAGTGAAAAGGCCCAATAGGTTTAAAACAAAATTCATTTCAGACAATGTGTTCACAAATACCGACATTTTAAGCATAATTACCTACAATTTCAAGTTAAACAAGTTTGAATTTATGAAGTAATAAAAGCAGAAAAAGAAAAATGGATAAATTTCACAAATTTTTGTTTTTATTAATTCATTAATAAAAATTTCTTTAGTTCAAAATTGTAGGTAATTGCTTCTTAAGGACGGCTATTTGGCCGCTTTTTTAATAATAATAATAATAATAAACCGAAAAGGATACGAAATATTGATCCAAAAGTGAAATGGCGAATGCATTACTAGACTAGACTAGAAAAAAGATAATGTAATTTATTTTGAACTGATACAACATAATATACTCTTACCTCATGTAGATAGTTCTCCTTTTCCTCTGAATCTACTACTTTTTCCACATTATCTTCCTTCTTAGTTATTATAGCCTCTTTGTTATTTTTGTGCTGTCCTTGTCCTTGCCCATATCGCTGCTGTTTATTCTGTTTTGCTCTGTTACCCTGGTGAGTTGGGGAAGCTTGTGTAATAATTCTTACCTAGAAAGACATAATTATTATTAAAATTGACACAGCCAGGGTTGCGACGATTTAAATCAAATTATAAATTGCTGTAAAAACAAGTCCGAGAAATTAAAAAAAAGGAAGATAGTTTATTTAAAACAAAGTGTTTAGATACATTATGTAAGTGTAAAAACATAACTAATCGTCATCAGTCCAGCGTAAAAAATATTCATAAATTACGCTGCCGAAAATTTTCATGTCAATACAAGTTATTTTGTATGTCGCCGAGGAGATTTTCTAACTGTAAATCTAGACAACAAATATTTTTGGGCGAATAGAGACGAAATAATGAAAATAAGTTCATTATTGCCATATTTAAGGAAAAATCAGTATATATTGATAAATATAAAAAAATCACGATTTAATCGAAAAACCAGATTTATTGATTTTTTGGACACAGCAAACAGGCTATACAGTTTTTTTTAACTTAACATACCAATAGATTTTAGATGAACGTTGAAAAGCATAAACTAAGAAAACCTAGACATCCCACCTAAATGGGCTACAGCGAGGCTTAAAGCCGCGACGTACATGCTTAGAAGTGATTTTAACGTTTGGCGACCTGTTACAGATTTGAACATCCAAAATTATTATGGATCCTCTATGGCATAATTAACATTTTTAAATTTTTTTCTTACCACATTCCCCACTGCCTTTGTTCGTCCTTCTCTAAATACCATTCTTTGTCCAGGTGTCATATATTCTGGATGTTTTATAAATCTAAAGTGGATCACTGCCTTGTCACCTGTTCGTAGACACTCTTTTGACATTGACATAATACTCGCTGTTTGCCTGATGCTCCCACAATGAACTTAAAAAAAAACTACAATGATAAAACGAACGTTTTCTTACAAAATCTATCCATACATATTAATATGTAATATTAAAGAAAAATGTAAGATAATTTGTCTAAAAGCTCTTTAGTATAATGGTAAGAAATCAAAAAATAATAAAATTGATTGTGAAATACCTCAAGGTTCAGTTCTTGGTCCTTTACTAATTTTAAAAAGCAAAACCTAAATTTATAAATTTTTTAGAATTTTACTTTACCTACTCAAAAACTTAAAATTATTTATAAAAATCAGGTTGTTATGCCCTAAGAGTACTTTTTATGAAGTATTTATTCGAAATGTTTATTTTGCTATGATAGAATCAAAGGCATAGATTTTTTAAGATGACGTACTTACCCATTGCTTGATACCTTGAGCTGATGGTAGTCGGATGATGTAAGACAAGGATTTCCCCCTCAAATTCCCAACACGCCTGTGGATTCAGCGTAGGAGACACCATAACCATACCTTTACGTATTTGAGATCGTTTTATCTAAAAAATAATTATTATAAATATTCCAAACCAATAGAATATAAACTTCGAAAACATACAGGGTGATTCCTAAGTTGATACTTCTGTTTTAGCTGTGTATAGAAGGCATTAAAATAAACAACATTTTCAAATACCTTTTTCAAAAAACTTAAAAATAGGCGATACAGAAGTAAACAATCTAAGTGCGGGCCTGGTCATCAAAATGTAGCCTGCTATACTTTATGTTGTTAGTCTTATCTCTTATTAGTCATGCAATTTCGGTAGTCAGTTATTGGGCAATCCGCTGCGGTGTGTTTTTCTGAAGCAAGTTAATTTTAAATTGGTGACACGTGAAAATGGTAAAATTTGAAAACAATGAACTAGTAGATATGGTACTAATTTACGGCGAGTGTCTTCATAGTGCGGCTGCTGCTTCGAGATTATACGCTGAACGTTTTCCCTTGCGGGCTCATCCTACACCCAGAAGGTTTCTTAATGTTATTCACTGGGCAATTTAGGCAGAACATTTGATCCATAGTGTAATAAATGACTGTAAGAACCTTATTTCTGAGTTTTTTGAAAAAAGGTAAGTATTTGAAAATGTTGTTTATTTTAATGCATTTTATACACAGCTAAAAAAGAAGTATCAACTTAGAAATTACCCTGTATACTTGAGACACAATCATTAACTTCCGTTTACAAATTATGCCCTGTAATTTACCTTTTTCAGAGCAAAACTGGCTGTCTGCCCTGCCCTTACTTCTTTGACAGCCATTCGTTTTCGGTGAATACTTTTAACGGCAATTGGTATAAAATGCCCCAATGGATCTGGACCAAGCATTAAAGTGTCATTTAGCTTGATTACTCCTTTTAGCGTGGTCCCTGACACTACTGTGCCTACACCCTGAAATAAGAAATGTACATTATGAAATAATAATAAGTTTATTTTCAATATTTATAATATAATAAATGTGTTTATTTATCTTGCTCAATAAACTTCTTCTTTGATCCCCCGAAGACGTGCTTGTTAGGGGCAAATCTTAGTATTTTTTAAATTATAAATATATAACAATAATTAAAATGTTTTTAAAAATATTTGTTAATATTATATAAAAGGTAAATTCAAATAAAAACCTTTAACTATATGTATATAAATATAAACCATTTTTTTTTGAAGATATAGGATAATAAAATTTTGAAAAATATTATTCATAACAATATTTTTTATTAAAACATTTCCAAACATTTTTTTAAATTATCTGTTTCCAATATCCATGCTTTTATTTCGACTTTATATTTTTTTAATGAAATATATTTTTTAATTTTTTTTGGTTAATAATCGTTTAAATAAAAACATAAATATTTGAAATTTATTTGTCCTATGGACTTATTTATTTTAGGTTTTATGGTTATTTCATTTTTATTGATTGTATTATGATTATGGTTTTTAAACCGTATAAGATTTTTATTTTTAAATATGTATATTAAGATAAATGTAAAGTTGTCTATATTCATTTTTTTTTGTTTCAGAATATAATTTTATTGAAGGATAAAGATAATCTTTATTAAATATAATTTTTAGAAACCTTTTCTGTAATATTTCTAATTTTTTAACTAAAGTTTTATTTCAACCTAAAATTCCGTAATTTAAATGAGTTTTAACATGCATAATATAATACATATATCCATATGTTTTACGTTCAAAATTTTTTTAATGTTTCTAAAAATTGGTAGTCAACTTCTTAATTTTTTAATCAAATATTCTATGTGAAAATTCCAATTTAATTTACTGTCAAAGATGATTCCTAAATATTTTACTTGATTAACTTTCAAAATTTGAATGTCATCATTTATTTTAATACTATTTATATTTTGTGGTATGTTATTTGGATTTAAAGTAAAAGGAAGATAATTAGTTTTATCAAAATTCAATTGTTAATAAATTTTTATCAAACCAATATTTTATTATTAAACAATCATATTTAAAAGGTAAACACAACAACCAATATGTAGTTTATTTTGAAAATTTAGCTGCTGATTTTTAGTCTATTGGTATGCAAAAAAAACTTCACTCTAGATGAACATACAACTTACTGGTACTGAATAAGTGTCATCAATTTGAAACTCAGCAGGTTCATTTTCGTGATACTCCATCCTGGTTGTCAGTAGATTTAGAAAGGTTTTTAGCAGATCTAAGTTTTCACCTGTTACGTTGGATACTTGAAAAATTGGACATAGTCTAAAAAAGGAATAAAATTATAAAACTCTAAAAATCGTGTCTTAAAAGAATATATCAACTACCTTTCTGACACAAAATTCGTAGCACTCAACACGACGTCATCAGCAGTCTTAACCATAACAGGAACTTTCCTACATCCAGGGGACTTTAATATCCTTACCAACATTTTTAAATTATCCTGCAGAACGTTGGTAGGACACATATCGATTTTTGTTACAACCACAAAAACTGGAACCGAAAGAGCTAGGGCCAAACCCAAATGTTCTTTGGTCATTCCTATTATACCAGCATTAGCACCAACCTATAATTCATTAAAACATACTTTTATAAATACCATTTTTTTATACACATAAATACACACATATTTTCAGAATAAGCAAAGAAAACTAAATTAAAGTCTAGAGTAATAAAATGGGAAATTTCGTCCAGTTCGGCTCAATTTCGGTGTTATCCATAGGCGTAGGTAAGTTTTGTGTATTAAATTATTTATGATAACTAACCAAAGAAAAAGATGATATTTTGATAAAGAAAGAACTATTAGCTATAGAAAATTTACACAAACATCGTTTTATGAAATATGCCGTGGAAGATATATCTGAAAAACATAGTATAACTGAGCTGCGCACACAGCCATATCATTGCGAACTAAATCCTATAGAACTTTTATGGGCGCAAGTAAAAGGACTTGTAGCAAGACACAACACGACATTCAAAATGAAAGACGTTAAGCTACTGTTTCATTAAGCCATTAAGGAAGTGACACCAGAGAACAGGCGAAAAGCAGTACATCATGTCATTAAAGAAGAGGAGAAAATGTGGGATCTTGACCACCTAATCGATTGGACCGTCGACCCGTTAATTATACCGTCAATCGGAGATGACAGTTCCTTAGATGATATTATGATTTTTTATAATTTTATTTCTATATAAGTAATGTATTTTTTATATTTAGTATATTTTAATAATGTTTATTAATAAAAAATAAGTGTACCTAATGCACGCGTTTGTCGCACCATTTTCAGTGTTTGTGAATGGATAACAATAGGCAGAACCCATAAATTGACCCAAACCCGGGTGGTACTACCTGCACTTGATGAAAATAAAGAATTTTTCAATGCCAAATTATGAAAGTGGCTTAAATATTCGTTGGGTCACTCTGTAGTACCTTTGCATACCTAATGAACTTTTATTACTCTACACCTTTCTGAAATAGACTATAGTAAGTAGTGTGATATTTATATAATTTCTATTACTATACAAAAAAAAAACAATAAACCAAATTTTATATACAAGAAAGGAAGTGGAATATTGTGCTTGTTTCATTTTTTAAGGATTAAACATTCTTTAATACCTACCATCAACATGCCAAAATCTGGTGCATGTCCGGTCATTCCAAAAACGGTCGTTTTTAAGTATCGTTCATGACCCGCCAAGTCAATGAATGTGATCACTTTGGAACTTTTCTCGCATATTTTGACCCAGTCCAAAGAACCATGTTCTGGCTTATTAACTACATTACCTAAATTAAGAATAATATTTATAGGAAATGCAATAGATGTTTCCAAATTTTATTATTTAAGTGAATTTAAACATAAAATAAAATGAAAATGTTGGTTTTAATAATATGAAAATAAAGTAGGTTTGAGTCACATCATTCTTTACTTTTTACTTGGAAAAATTTTAATTGAATATTTATTATTACCTTGCCCATCAAATCCTAAAATATCATTGCCCACCGAACTTGTTCTTCCCGATTCCATCTCGTGCTTATGGCGAAACAATTTCTGCCTGGCTGTTCCTCTTCCATTGTCCAAATCTCCATGAGTTAAAACACCAAGTAGTGTGGATTTTCCAGCATCTACGTTCCCTACCACTGCTACACGTATTTCCAAAAAGTCTGGAAGTAAGAACCCGTGTGGAAGTTAAAGTAAAGATACATAACTCAATTCAGTCACAACTTATTATTTCTTAACATTTAAAATTTAGTGGTAAAGATATAAATGTAGTTTTTAATTAAATTGAGGGAAACTCTGCCATCACTTTCCCTTTCAACACAACCTATCTCTTAATTTTTTTACATCACCTGTACATACATACAGAGTGATTCCTAAGTTGATACTTTTTTTTTTAGCTGTGTATAGAAGGAATTAAAATAAACAACATTTTCAAGTACCTTTTTTCAAAACACTCAGAAAGAAGGTACTTACATTTATTTATTACACTACGAATCAAATACGGTTCTGCCTAACTTGCCCGTTGAATAACATTAAGGAAACTTCTTGGGTGTAGGATGAGCTCGCAAGGGAAAGCGTTCTGCGTATAATCTCGAAGCAGCAGCTGCACTTTGATGACCCTCATCCTAAATTAGCACCATATCTACTAGTTCATTGTTTTCAAATTTTATCATTTTCACGTGTCACGAATTTAAATAAATTAACTTGCTTCAGAAAAACACACCGCAGCGGATTGATCAACACCACCCGTAAATTGCATGACTAATAAAATATAAGAAAAACAACATAAAGTATAGCGGGCTACGTTTTGATGACCAGGCCCGCACTTAGATTTTTACTTCGGTATCTCGCCTATTTTTAAGTTTTTTGAAAAAAGGTATTTGAAAATGTTGTTTATTTTAATGCCTTCTATACGCAGCTAAAAAGAAGTATCAACTTAGGAATTACCCTGTATATATTACAAAAGCTTACCACTTTGATCTAAAACCCTCCTTATCAAATACTGTACAATCACTCCTCTTGTTTCCTTTCTCTCCCTTAGTCTGACGCAACTACATTCTAGGGTATCTGCAAGGGACTGCAGTGTTGCTACTGCTGCTTCAAGTTCGTCTTCCAGAAGTCCATTTTCACTACCATCCTCAGATGCGCCAATCTAAAAAACCAAATCTACAATTCAACATGTCAATAGAAGTTTAAAAATGTTTATAGGTATATTAATTTAAGTCAAATAATATTAGGTACAGAACAAAACATTTTTACTTACTTCTAAAATAACCTCTCCCCTTCCCTCACCAAGTTGTTGTTTTAATCTCTTTAGGAGAAGTTCGTATTGTTCCTCGGACGGGGCCACTAGGACGTTTCTACCCAAAATTTTGTCATACTCGCTACATTTTGGACCGGCTTTTTCTACAAAGGAGCTCAATGATTCCCGTGGAAGCTCCTTTTGGTCTGTCATTATCTTTTTAAACTAAAAATATTCGTTTATTATATTATTAGTACAATAGCTGGGTAGAGAAAAAAATCATAGTGTAGAATTTGATAAGATTACATTATTATCTTTTATTTTGATATAAAATTCGTGGAAATCAATGGGGGGAATCACTATTTATTCCTAAAGTTGCCAGATTTTTGTTTCTTAAACATCAATTAAAAATGGAACTTTCTTTGATTACGCCACCATACTCACTGTAGAAAACGTCAGTTAGAATGTTAGAAAGCTAATATTAATATCTAAAATAATATGTTTCGGATGAACAATAACATAAACAAAACACACTTGACCTACCAAGAGTTATTTCCATGGTCACTACACGGATAATAAATTTAGTTATTAAGAGAGCACGTTTCTATCTTTGACATTCTTCTTTTAGGAGCGTTCTTTAGGAGCAAATGTTATATGAAGCAATATGAACTTCTAGCCTTATTTTGATCTAACCCTGCCTGCCCGCGTGCTCTACACTGTTAACTACTGACTTGAAAATTAGTTTGAATAAATTTAAATTATTTGTATAATTAAAAATCAATTAAAGAAATTGTTATATATTATTATCAGGTGTTGTATTTTAAACAAATTTTGTTTTTCTAATTATTTATATCTATTGGAGAATTTTTGTTTAGAATATTTCAATTTATGTTTTTAAACAGAACTTTAAATGCTTATAGAAGTCGTTGCATATTACCAATTTCTATTTGATATAGAAGTAGAACACCAAATGAATTTCCTTACTTATGGGGCAATATTTTTTATCGCCCCCCTGGTATATCTGTATCTATTAGTACCTACAATCTATAGTAGCAGACAAAAATTTGGAAACCTATATCTGAATAAACTTTTAGTTATCAAGAAAAGTAGAGAAAATTAAACAAAATATAAAAGAAACATCAATCAAAATGCGATTTTTTATATATAAATACAAACCATTTATATTTTGCGTTGTTTTTCTATACTTAATATTGAGTATTTAGGAATTTTCTGGTCGTTAGATAATTATGCGGGAAATAATAATTTGTTATGTTTCACAATTTTTTATACCTATATAATATATTACTAATAATACGTTTATTTTTCAATATTTTTATTAATATAGTCCTTAATATTATGACGGTGAAGTTAGCGCTGACTATTTAACGTCTCGCGACGATAACACGCATATTATCATTTCAAATTCGCGATTTATTTAGTTTTAAGTTTCTATGTACTCGATAAAATAGATCATCGTTAAGGGTTTTCCGTGAAATTTTGCTTTAAAAACTTAACCATCAAAATTGCATCACTTTTTTAAAAATTTCATTCGCGTGCCGTTAGGGTCGCTGATTGAGGATAATAAATTACTTTGGCGTATGTACTCGATAAACTAAATCATCTTTAAAGGCTTTCCTTAAAAATTTTACTTTAAAAAGTTAACCATCCAAATTGTATCACTTTTTTTTAAATTTAAAATTACTTTCGCGTGCCCTAGAGTCACTAATTGGGGGAAATAAATTATTTTAACGTGCTTTTTAGGGGCAAATATTATTTTTTTACTATTTAAAATCTTAATTAATGTCACAAAAATTAAATTCAAAGGAGAACAAAAAGATACCAAACCTTATGTGATGTTACAAAGTATTTATATCTTAAATATTGGTGATTGTACACAATACATGTAATTTTCGGACATTTAATTTTTTGCATATTTTTAGGTAACCACCACCGGACAGATAAGTACTTTCAGTAAAATTTATATTTCTTCTAGCTTATTTACATTAAATAAAACTTTTAAAAAAAGTTGTCTATAGTTACAATATAAAACTATGTAAACAGGTAGGTATGTAATATGATGGTAATAATCGTCTTTATAACATGCTTCCCTATTGTATATTGTATTAAAACTTTTATATTGTATATTGTATTAAAAACTGTTGTCCGCTATTGTACATAAGCTGTCTAACTTACCCTAATTCACTTGTCTAGAAAATCCGGAAAATATTCTCACTTTAAAAAAAATACTTCTTTGTCACAACAATCGAAAAACTGTAAAAGTTTACGTCGCTCGAATCGACATCAACACTTTTATAACTGCACTGGATGACTTGATTTTCCTTGTAAGCATTCCTAAATTATGGAAATACATTAAAGGTTTTTAACTCTGGTGTAAACACAACGTCAACAGCAGAATCTGAAAACAAAATGTTACCATAAAGAATGCCGAGGGTGTATTTATACACAAAAATGCTTTATCTTTCAAGTGTGTAGTCAGATGGCAGGAGTATAAAAACTGCAGCAAAATCGAGCTGTTGCCTAATATTATTGAATAATTCACAATGAAAAATTTTATTAGCATTTAATTAAATTACAAACAAACATTTGTCCTTTTCTATGAAAAAGTTTTCCTCAAAATAAATTATGAAAATATTTTACACTTTTCTGCCTGGCCTTAAAGACCTTTTTACATTAGGTGCAAGTGCAAGTAAATTGTTGTTTTAAAGGAGAAAATTTGCATCAGCTGATTAAAATGTTATTAAAGCACAAGCTTTCATGCAATTTTGCTTGAACTTGCACCTAATGTAAACTATTGAAACTACAAAAACAATTTGGTAAAAACCTATTTCATATTGAGCGGCCAGTATCATTATTTCTAATCAACCAAAATTTGAGTTTCAGGAACAGAGATTTTGGTGAGTGAAAAAATCGATTAGCGGAATTTTGTTGATTGGCACAAACTGGTTATTAATATTAGCACCGCAGATAAATTTATATTGGAATTAAGTTCTAAAAATTAGTATATTTTAAGTTAAATGTAATTTTTTAAATGTACACTTCCTAGTTTTCTGGCTAAAATTCTAAACTTCTGGCAGTTTCCACGGTTAGTAGACCCATTGTTGTTTATATTTTGATATTTACACAAAGAAAGTATGTTTTATTTTCAAACTTCACTTCCTAGTACATAGAAGAGCAGACTAATAGCGGAACCAAATGAAAATTCGTGGAAATACGCATCGTAGTATAACTTGTAAACACAATACAAAACGTGGATGATGTAATGATGATGAAACCTAGAGAAATGTAAACTCTTCTTGGCTTCTTGTAATCTACCCTTGCATAAAGAAATCCCATTGCGCAACATTACTGTGAGATTACAATATGGCCAATTGAGAGGTTACGCGGAGGAATAGCATAGGCCACTTTTTAAGTTTTTATTTCATAAAATTAGTACTCGTATTTTAGTAAGTATCAATATACAGGGTGATTCACAGTGACTGGCCTACAATAATTTGAACGTAGGTAGTACAAATTATGGTCTACTTAAATAAACATGTTTTTCGTTGATCTCAATGTTAGGCTCTGAAGAGAAATTAATTTTAGAGCAAAAAGTAGTCTATGAGTCATCACATCATAAACAAATCGTGCGTTTGCACCACATCGCGCGTGTTGTACCTACGTCGGGCGATGGCTTTCTATACAAAATATAAAAACAAATTTCACGAGAATTAAGTGGCGCGGTGTCAGTGGAGATTTCGAAGATAATATGGGGCATCGTTTTTAATTTTAATGGAAAATACTAAATTAACATGAATAGAGGAAATATTTCTAGTTTTATGTTCTGCATGGCGAATGATATATGAATATAATTGCAATTTTAAAAAACATTTTTAAGACTTCATGCTTGCAGTAGTGTAGGCAGGACAAACTGAACCTCGCCCATTACATAATCTCTTAATATATACTGTTTACATATTTTTTTTTTGAATGAAATGACGTCGACATGCTGTAACAGTTTATCTTAGAAAAAAACAGCTTATGTATTCCTATCTTAGGTTTTTAACTAAAAAACTCGCTTCTGGTTGAAACAAAAATTTCCCAGAAAATTTTACTTTTTTGACAAAAATTAGATGACACGAGTTGGGTGCTTTCGTTTTTGCTCCCCGCGGGCTTTCCAAATTCGATGACGAATTTTGAGATTAATAATAATAATAATAATATTTATTACACAATGGTTACAGCTTTTATAATCAATTATAGTATTTCTTGTAGATGTGTTAAATGTATCCCTAATGTAAAGCGTGCACCTAGGTAACTTAATACCTGTATGTGCAGGGTAGTGTGTGAGGTTTTAGGTAATTATATAAAAAAACAATTGATACAATAATAATAATAATACATAATAAACAGTATTAAGAGAAAGTCCATATATAAATAATCCAATAAGGTAAATGACCAGTCATTGTCACTATAAGAAGGTTAAAGCCGAAACCCATGCAATCCCAAAAAACCAATGATTGCCACTTAATTTTTGAAAAAACCAATGTTTGTCACCCCAGTCATTGCCACTGATAAATCAACAAAATTATATTAGAAAAAATCTTAAATAATGAAAAACATATAAAAGGGTTAATAATAAACTAATTGTGGAATACATTGAAACTATTATGACATTGAAAAAGAAAAATAATAAAGATAATCCTTTAGAAAACACTAAATTATTTTAAAACTAACTTGAAAAAGCTAAATTTTTAGGCCTCAAATACATCCACTGGTGCCTTAAACTCATAGCGAATCCGTTCACCAGTGGATAATATCGAGGGTGTAGGCAACACCCCAAAAATACATTTTTTTTTAACAAAAGAGATGTCTTTTTCATCACAAATAAAAACATTTTTTTCAGCATTGGTAGTCTTCATTGACATTACTTTAATATCATTATTATCCAAAGGATCTTGAACAATACACGCATATCTGTATGTTAAAGAATTTCTTTTCCCACCCAGGAATTTCACAACGACATAGTCTCCAACACTAATTTCTGCGTGACTTAATTGACAAAACTCTCTTGTAGGATCTTCAAATAAGTCTACATCATCAGAGCTGCCTCCACTCTCGACCCACTCTTCTTCGTCTTTATCATCATCGGAACTATCTTTTTTTTTTTTAATGAAAGTTTTTGTTGTCTCGCAATTTTTCTTTGTTCTTTTTCTTCAATTTTCTTTTTTTTTTTCATTTTCTTTTTTTAGGTGGTATTCTCTCCAAGCATTACTAACTTTTTAACATCCTCTAAAGCTTTCGACATTTGTTCTGTCGTGTAATTAAGTTTCGATGCCATTTCTGGAATGAAAAAATAAACAATAAGAAGTGACCAATGATTGCCACTCTATAACCAATGATTGCCACCATTGGCAATAACTGGTTAGTGTGTACCATTTGAAATAAAAAAAATAGCGGCAACATTGTTACTTGAAATGCTTTATAATAAACTGTGATTGGTCAAAAACCAGCGTTGCCACATCTAGTAGATTTTCTACTTTTTGGTAGATTTTCACCCTTCTTCAGAAAATTTTAGTAGGCATATTTTCTTTAGTAGATTTTGGTAGATTTTAATATATAGCTTTCAATAATGTAAAAATGCCATTAACAATATAATTATTGTAAAAATTATTTTAATTAAGTACTTATTTATTTTAATATCGGACGACGACCTTTTTTTTTTTTTTTTTTTTTTTTTTTGACACCACTTAGAAAACAAGAGGAAGGTTATGGTTATTGCTGCCTATGTCGAGGCCGCGAGCCTTTTTTCACTATTATTTTTAGTGCTCACTCAAAAATCACCGAGCCCATTTGTGCCCTCCCCTAATTTAGTAGATTTTAGTAGATTCAAAATAAAATAAAAGTAGATTCGCCAAAATAAATGTGGCAACGCTGTCAAAAACAATCCAAACCAGTAATGGCCACTAGTGGCAATGACTGGGTATTACTAAATTTTTTGCACCCAGTGATTGCCAGGCTGATTTTTTAAAGAAAAACAAAACCCCAAATTAATTTAAATGACAAATACTTGTAATCTAAAGCAACTAAAATATAATGCCACAAAAAGAATTTTGTAAAACAGGTGTTTAAAAGGTTGGATCTGCAAAATGAAAATCTACTTACCTTATTTTTTTCACAATAAATCACACATTAAACAGGAGACAAGTCACATTGCATCATAACATGTGGTTTGTAGAAAAAATGGCGGCAGGGGAAGCACTCTGTAATGGTACATAGTTGCCAAATGTTCTAGGTTTTTAGTATTCTCAGCAAATATGGTTTGATTTTAGCTAGTTTTCTTATTTTTTAATAAAATATGTCATAGTGGCAATAACTGGTAGAGTGGCAAACAAAGACTGGTCATTTACCTTAAATTATGGAAAGACAATTGACCTTGCCATTAATGGAAAATCGGCCAAGTAGACTTATGATTCTTAATTTTGCCAACCCTATCAGTATCTATACTTGAGAGTATAATAGGCGTTATACGTTAATTCTGGTGTATAAAATGTTTATTTATTTTTAATCAACACTGAGATATTTATTCTGTCAAAATTGGGATACTTATTATTCTATCATATTCAAAAAAAGTTGCCAAATCTTTAGTGCAGGTTAAGACAGAACTATTTCTTGTGTATTGTATAAGTTTCATAAATGAACCTAGTTTTTAAACGTTCGCCTATAAATACTATAAAAACCCCTATCATTGCCTCTAATGATTTCTGTGTTTAAAACTTATATAGGCACCTGTTTTTTATTGATGTAGTATTTATGCATATAGATGGACTGTACTTAAATTAGGGTACATAGCCCTTGCATATTGACCTAAATTAACAGTTATCATTACAAAAATTAAAACTAATCTAATTTTATGTTGAAGTGTTTACATAACATTGAAGGAAATGACAATAGATTTATTGCCCAAGCATTTGTAAATTAATAAATAATAATTGTAGAAGTGTTAAATATATACTAACTGTATTTTTTCGTATTTTTCCATTTTACTATAAAATTCTAGAGTCAAATTTAAGGGTTCCTACATAAAGGCATATGGAATTTCGAGTAGAGCAGATTTACATCATTTTTGGACAATACATCCAATGAGAACTACTTCAAGTGTAATTTAAAGATAAATAATCGAAATTTTATCAATCATAACTACTTTTTTCAGTAAAAACTTGTAAATTTACCTTTTAAATTCAATCAGCTGAAAATTTTTGGGTGACATTTGTGACACTTCATTAATTTATGACATGACGATGACGACCACAGAACACGCGATGACTTGGCTTCCATCATCCCAAAAAGACGACATATAACCACAGAAGAGAAATAGGTCTCTTCCAATGGGATGATATTCACAGTTGTCTGAGGACAAATGAAAGGTTTCCTTACATTTATCACAAGCGTTGACCCATCATTCGTTTCTGCCTATATGGTAGGCCAAGGAAAGAAGTTGCCTAGACGACTCTTTACACCATCCTCAAATTAACAGCTTTAGTAGTTAACGCCCTTAAACCAAGATAGGCAATGCTGGTTGAATGTTGGATGTTAGTTGGTAATCCAACTCTAACGTTACCGATCCTCGGAGTGGGCATACGCACAATAAAAAGAAAAGTATGTCTAAAATTTAGTAGTTATAAGAATGCAGGGAAGAGTTTAAAATGTATCATCTCCTAATTCACCTCATCACGCCGGTAACCAGGCCCGATGAGATCGCACATCTCGTAGGGTGCGGAGGTAGGTCATACAATGGCAAGAAACCGCGGGTTGTTAGCCCTTGGAGGTGTCGCATGACTTAAAATCGTGGTTCGGAACTCATGTTAAGCTGTAGGTCGAAAGAACGAGCTGGCTAAATGTTTGAAAAGACAAGTAGCCATCATTAATCCAGTACAAACAAACTCAGTTTATTGCAATGGTAATAAACTGAGGGTTGATAGCCTTCGGGGGGCATTGTATGACTGAGGATCGTGATCCGAAAACCGCAGTAAGAAATAGGTCCAGCAAGCTGGCTGAACGTTAGAATGGACAAATGGCCATCAGTAACCAATAAACAAACAACTAACTTTACGCCTATTCGTGTCAAATAAATGTCAGAACCACAACTCAAAAAATGTTTTTGTTGTCTGCTGTGAACATAAATGATTGATTATTACAGCAATAATTTATGATTTGAACAGTTTTAATTTTTATAAACAATATTTCCAATCGAATAAGCAGTTTTAATACTCAGAAATTTCATAATTCAGTTTGGTGCCCAAGGAAAGAAATTAAAACTTATTTAGGACAGTGAACCTTTCATGATAGTGACTAACTAAGAGCATCATTTTAGATTAAATTACAATTAAATCATGTCTACAAATCATCAAAGAAGAGATTACAGACGTCAGCCAACTAGTAATTTTACTTATGTTAGCCCTTGTGTGAAATATTTAATATTCATACTTAACTTTGTATTCTGGGTAAGCTGCCCCTATGGCGTTTTTAAAATTTTCCTTTCTAACTATTTTTTTTCTTAATTCTTATGTTATTACTGAAGTATGTTTGTTATGACTCTGCTGCCGGACCTCATGTAATTTGTTTTGACCTAAGGGAAATTGGATAAATTTAAAAACTTTAGGTGTACAATTTGAACAATATTAACATTAATTTTTAGCTTTTCGGAGGTTTGCTTATAGGCATAGGACTCTATGCCTTTGTGGATAAATGGCAGCTTACAGGATGGGTAAAACTGGAAAATGTCTATGATGTTATACTCAATGTCTCATTAGTGATGGTAATAATGGGAGGAGTGGTCTTTATAGTTAGTTTTGCCGGATGTGTTGGCGCCCTTAGAGAAAATACATGTTTGCTCAAGTTTGTAAGTAACTTAGTACCAATATTAAATTTCAGACTACCTTATTTGTCACATTTAGAACCAAATATATATAATACATTGAATGAATATGTAAGGATAGTATTTTAATAAATTTAACTAAATCTGCTTAAAAATTACTTTATTTCAGTACTCTCTTTGTCTGCTGATTTTCTTTTTGGTGGAAATGGGAATTGCAATTGTTGGATTTGTTTTTCCTCACTCCATGCAGTCTGTTTTGGAAGAAAATTTCACCGATAAGATTATCCACACTTACAGGGATGATCCAGATCTCCAGAACTTCATTGATTTTGCTCAACAAGAAGTAAGGATTATTTATACAGAAAATTTAAATACTTTAATACCTAAAAAATGTTTCAGTTTAAGTGCTGTGGTCTCAGCTCGGAAGGTTACATGGACTGGTCAAAGAATGAATACTTTAACTGTAGTTCTCCAAGTGTAGAGCACTGTGGGGTTCCTTTTTCTTGCTGCATTAATGCCACAGACATAAGTTCACGTTTGGTGAATATCATGTGTGGATATGGAGTACAAACTTTATCAGTAAGTTTTGTTATTAGACCATAAAACAAATCTTTTATTTATTTTGGTTCTGGGTTTATTGTTTTATTAGAAAGTTCCAATGGTATAAAAATAAATTGTCTTTATTAGAACTACACAGAGAAGAAATTTAGCTACAGTAACTATCATATAAATAGCACTTAACACAACCCTCAACCCAACCCTATGCCACCCTATTTAACAAGAAGTTTTTTTGTGATGAGTTTGTTGCTTTTTCTTTAAGAGTTTTTTATTGTGACGTCTTAAGTAAATAAAGGGGTTGAAGAGGAAGAAGTTAAGGTGATAGCTATTCCATAATTACCATTCAAGAATCCTAAATGTTTGCATTAGATCACCCTTAGTTCTTTGATCTTTTAGTGTGCTATTAGTTACATGTTGAGTGACATAAACATTTTACACAATAAAACTGGTCTGGTTAGCAAATCAAGAATTGAACTAATCAGGCCACTTAAAAAATTAAGTTCTATAATGAAATATTAATCTTAAAGGTGGCAGAAGCCAGCAAGAAAGTATGGACATCAGGTTGCATTGAAATAGTTCGTTCATGGGCTGAACGCAACCTCTACACCATAGCAGGCATAGCTCTGGGTGTGGCCTTGTCTCAGCTGTTCGTGATCTACCTAGCCAAAACTTTGGAGGGCCAAATAGAGTTGCAGAAATCTAGGTGGGCTAGTTGAAACGTGGGGTATATTTGTAAATATGACGTCCTGCCATTTTAACGTGTGTACACTCTGTAATGTCTGCGTGTATTATTGTGTTTTTAGCTCTAGGGTTAAGGATATTAAACTATAGTAGTGTTATTTGACAGTTGTTGAGTTTTTGAAACTTGGTCTTATGGTGAACAGTAAAAGAAATAAGAGTTTGCCATATAAATTTTTAAATATTTTTGGTATTGATACAGATACTCTGGCACAATATTTTGACAGTTTTGCTTTTAATAAAGATACAGTAAGGGTTAAAAATATAATGTGACTATCTAGGTTAAATTAAAATTCCTTAAGTAGGTATGTTTGAGTTACTGGAGTTTTTTTAAGAAAATAAAATGTTGAACTTAAAAAAATCTTTGCAATAATAACGTTTAAAAATAATATACAGGGTGTCCATGAAATGACTGTACAACGCTTCACCATAAATACGCTTAAACAAAAATAAGGCGATCTAGGCAAACTTACCTATATGCAATGTTGCTTCGTTTTGCCGCTACAGGGCGCTAAAGTTTTCAAATTAATATTGTTATTTCTAAACGCCTTTATCGATTTACACTAATTTTTGGACTTAGATTTACCACTATTAATAGCGTGTTTTGACATATGCGCTATATTTTTTTAATACCTGCAAATTAAAAAATGGCGTGTGATTGGTAATTAAAAGTTCCTCTTTTTGTTACCCCCCGTATAAATGACTTTAATTATTTCTCTGACACTAGCTGACTTCATGTTGAAACATTTTGTCTCTTGTAAAATTTTAGCCAGACATGCAGTTTCTCTGCAAAAAATTATTTATCATACCGTGTAATTCATCATTGCTGTTTATTCAGAACGAGAAATATGAAAACAATTTTAATTCTAAATAATTACCAACTAGTTTGATTTTTATAACAAGTGTTCGAAACTTTTTCATGTTTTGCATTGTAAATAATTTTTTTGTAGAGAAACTGCATGTCTGGCTAAAATTTTACAAGAGACAAAAAAGTTTCAATATGAAGTCAGCTAGTGTCAGAGAAATAATGAAAGTCATTTATACGGGGGGTAACAAAAAGAGGAACTTTTAATTACCAATCACATGCTATTAATAGTAGTCATTCTTAGTTCCAAATTTAGTGGAAGTCGATAAAGGCGTTTAGAAATTATTCAGAAAAAACAATATTAATTTGAAAACTTTAGCGCCCTGTAGCGGCAAAACGAAGCAACATTGCATATAGGTAAGTTTGGTTAAGGAATTTATGGTAAAGCGTGTCATTTCATGGATACCCTGTATATCAACAGTGTCTGGCAAAAAGCATATTATCGAAAACACTTTCTTCCAATTTTTTTATATCTCGTCACCCAATTTTTCATTCAAACATTATGTCAATAAATTTGGTTCTTGTAGGGGCTTAAAATGTTTCTTTTAAAAAAAATACAAGGTAGGAAATTTGAAAAATCCTTATTCAGCTGTCAAATAACAACAAAGTTATTTTAACCAAAAGATTAATATTTTTGGTAGTTTAAAGATAGTAAACTATATTGTACTCTATAAGAGGTTGAAAGTTAAGTAATTACTAATGAAATATTAATTTTTCTGTTTTTTTTTTGTTTTTTATAAACTCAAATTACGATAAATCAAGGACATTATTGGGCTTTTAAAAAACCTAGGATAGAGTTGACTTGTCATATATTTCATCAATTAAAAAAAAATAACTTGCCTGAAAATATGACAAAATATATTTATTACTTTACCATAAAAATCTTAAATGTCGCTACAGTTCCCACGAAGAAATTACTGTTATAAATAAAATTTTGATAGTGCGCATCAATAGCCAGTAACCAACTCCGTTATTCGAATTTTTCAACACTAATATTTCGGCATTCACTTACTCCTGAAACCTGACTTTCGGTTCGCTACAAAAAATGATACTTGCCCCTCAAAATATCGTCTAAAATATCATTTAGCGGAATTGACTGGCTAATATCTTAAAAAATAAAAACCGATACTAATTAGAAAAGAAATAAACATAAAGAGATGGAAAGTTTTTAAAAATTTTGTTTAGTTAAAACATGTATAAATTTAAAAATCACCCTGTGTAATGGACTTTTTTACTAAATTTTGATCTCCCTACCTCTATCGTATAGAGCACAAAAAAAATTATCTACCTACCGTTTCAGTTTTTAAATTCTTCAATTATTTACTGAGGAAACATTTAACCATAATACGGTTTCTAATAAAAAACACGCGGAAGAAGGTACCGACGTCACAACAAAACCGGCAAATGGGCAACCCAGGACAGCCTTCATTCGAAACGCTTGGACCCATCTCCGACCTGACTGATCTCTCGAGACTGGTGCTCTATTTCTAATCTGTTCTTTTCTATTTCAGTTATTGGAACAAAGATAACAATATAAAAAAATTGCGCCTCATGTTTTTAAACTTGCAGGTTTCCCGCTGTGTTTAATTGTTTCTAGAGAAGGTTTGTGTGTTAGTGGTGGTTTGATTCTAGTGAAAGGGCCCATTCTAAAACGTTTTTAAATGATTATATCACTTTACCGGCAATATTGGAACACATCCACATTATATTAAAAGATTGGCACAGTTGAATATTAATATGACATATGTCAGTGATAATTATAAGATATAATCGTATCCTTATATCTTTGGTAATATTTTATTACTAACAGATTGTAAAGTTAAAAATTATTTCAAAAAGTATTGAGGCCAACAAAATTCGCGGTTTTGTAAAAGGTATTTTTAAAGGAAAGCATTACAAATTTCGTTATTGCTATTTCAATGGATAATGAATGTTTAAAACAATAAAAAAATTTAATCACAAGAAAATTAACACACCATAATTACATTTCATTTCTATACGTAATTAGTTTGTACTTTCTGTTTCTAGCTTGAGAAAGTTTTAAGCTACGCCGAATATGGACGAATGGGACTATACTTTCATTAATTCCGATAATGGTACCACAAGTACCTTGACAAAAAATACACGTCCGAACCGTAAAATAACTTTTTTTGCACTCCGTAGCCGAAATAGCCATTTTTGTCTATCTTTAGGAAGCTGGGGATTAAAAATACTTTTACAGAAATATATTTTTAATTTCTAGGTATTAGAAAGCATTTTAAAAAAGGTTTACGTATTCACAGTGTATTTTAACTCGTGCGTCATTGTTCAACGGGATTTATAACTCCCCATCTTTATTTATTATAATAATATGGATGAATAAAAACAACCCAACGTCTTCTGGGCACTATTTTATGGCGCAATACGTCTTTCCACTGAAACGTGCTAGACAGAAAAAAAATTTTAAGGAAGAGTTGCAGATTGATTTCACTATTTAATTTTATTATTTTTTGAAGTTTGTCCATTAACTTCCGACGTCATCGTGTTTTTGATTGTCATTTAAACTTCTAATTTTATTTTACATTTTTGTGCTCTGCAAATTTATTTATTCGTAGAAATAGTTCTTTTCGGAGCTTTTATTATCGTTCACTGGTGTTTCCGGTAAGTAGTTTTTGCTACGTATTTATTTATTATGTCGCGAAAAAAATTACGGTGGTAGCTAAAATCCTCAAATAAAAGATATGCTAAAAAATTGAATATTTATGTACTACTTTGTTGATAAAAATATTGTGCAAAATGCAAATGCATGGATACCATTGGTTTTGTACTAGACTTAAATTTTTGATTCAAAACTTTAAACAACTTTGAAGAACTGGTACATCGGAATATTAGGCACATTTATTATAATATATTTATGAAATTAGATTTTGTTTTCACCATATTTCTTCGATTTGATTCGTACGATTTTAATGACGTATAAGTTATGACGCACTGGTAGGTAATCATTCACTGAGAATACTATATTTAATCTTTCTAGAAATACTATATTTATTCTATTAAGACATTGACAACCTATTTAAAATTGTTGATTAGTTACCTATTTGGCTATCATTCTCGTTTTATCCTAAAAACGGCCAAATACCGGCCTGTGAGACTGAATTACTACAATTTTAAGTTTGGAACAAAATATACAATGAAGGCAAAGTTTTTTGCTTTTATTAATATAAATTACACATTTATACACTCAAATTGTAGGTAGTTATGCCACAAAGACCGGTTTTGACCTATTTATTTTTGGGTAAAACAAAAAATGCCGAAATATTTATTAAAAAACGTAATAACGTTCAGAGTGCAAAAATAACATACAGGGTATCAAAAAAGTTACAGATTATTGGAAATCAAAAACTACTGATATAGTTTTTTGATAATTGACCTAACAATATAGTTTAAAAAAAGGCACATCTAGGAAGGGCGTATTAGGTGTGCCAATTTAAAAAAATATTTATTCGGTAGTCTTTGAAACAATTGCGATATTCCAGACTTATTTGGTACCGTGGATATACCACCGGACTAGTCTTTTATTCCCTTATGTAGACTGTGTAGATTTAGTCCCTTGGTATATCATATACTATTGTTGGACCCCAATGATATAAGGGGTTTTATAATGTCCTTGTATCTACTAGAAAGTAAAGCTTAGACAATCTCTTTTGGTTAAAACTCTATGTTTTTAAAGCTCATAATGTTCCCTAGATCAGTGGGGCGACGCTGCAATTCAAATAAATTAGTGTCCCAAATTCGGTGCTTTTGGATACTATAAATATTTTACTATAAAAAAGGCACCCTTCAATAGTTTCGAAATAATGAACGATCTTTGAGATATTTGGGATATTAAATATTAGTTATCTGTGGTTATTCGTGATGTTAAAAGGATAGTTTTAACATTTGAATTTTCAAATATTTGAGAAAATCCGAAATTGTTTGTTATTGTTTTTCTTCGTTAATAAGCTCGTCCCCCCCTGCTAAAATGTAATTCACATTGAGACACTTTTCGCAATAATTTTTGCCTTTATTCGAACGCCCAGAGTATTTTTTTATAGCGACCATCTTGGATTTTATTTTACCTGTATTGTAAACTCATGGATTTTTTTTTAATTTGTAAAAACTTAAATAAAATTAGTATTTTATCACAATTTGGCAATACCGATCTATTAAAATCAGTGTGCGAAAATAATATATTATTAACTAAGGTTTAGACAGCTACTTTTATTGACCGAGTGTTTAGTTTAAATCACGAGGAGTGGAGTGACGAGGGATTTAGGACGCGAGGGCTATGTTAGTATAGCTATCTAAACCATGGTTAATATAATTTTCTAATAAAATTTCATAATTCCTATTTTGTTTCAATACAATTTGGGTATAATTTTTAAATTGTTTATTAGTTTGTTTTCTTATTATTTTTAAAACTAGTAGGTGGGGTTTGTTGCATCAAAACATTCTGTAAAAAATTGCCTTTTTACAAATTAATCTCCTTATTAGCCCTAAAATAAAATATATTACACGAACATAATAATCAATGAAAATCTAAAAGCGCTCAGTGCTAGTTTAAGTATAGCAGTGTTGCCAAATTGGGATAAATTTAAAATTCACTTTAATATTATCATTTTTACAAAAAATATAGGCATGCGGTGCATTATTTTAATAAAAATTATGTAAGAATATTATGTAAAAATTCAAAGTCGTTGCCTTAAAAAATAGAGAAGTTCTGGTACGTAATTGAAAAACAAAGACAATCGGAAAATCCAGTTATGCCCAAAACATTTTCCTTTAAAAATTATCTTAATAATGTGACAGTTCAACGGCTGTCTATGTGTTTAAGTGTTATTAAAGAAAACAAATATTAGCCATTTTTGGGTATTCTCAAATATCTCAAAATTTGTTCAAAGAATATTTCACTTGAACCGAGATCCCGATAGACACACTGTATAATTATGTAAGCATCAAAATGTTAAGCGGTTTGACAGGGTCTGAAAATAATTTGCGTCACGTACCGATCTCGTGGACGTTGTGCTTTAATAATTTTTCTTTTCATCAAAAATGTTCCCTGTTGAGTTATATGTGGTAAAGCTTTTTGTATTTTGACAGTTTTGTTTAGCTTTATTTTTTGTTAAAAGAGAGCCATACAAAAATACCGAATAAAAAGACAATTTTACATTATTTGTGTATAATGAGAATGACCAAAATCCGCCCATTTGTTTATTAGTTTAAATATTTTTGCCTGGCTCTTTACACCGCTTTGTATGTAAATATTAAGTCTTTAAAATTTATATTTCATTCATTATTGTATGTGTTTGATGGCACTTTAAAAAAAAAAACCAAAAGGCCGCTCACTTTTTTACCAGAAGCTGTTGAGTTTTTAAGTACAAAGTAGGGATCAGCTACTACCTACCTATTTTTTTTTTGGCAAATAATTAAACATCTTCAAATAAAAAGTATGCTAAACTTGTGTTAATAAATTATGCAATTTGTACTTCCATGACCCTTAAAGTAAAAGTGAGGGGTCTGCCTTTAGATCGTTTTAAAGCTCAAAATAAAAAATCCCCAGCGTTGCGGGATTTGGTATAAAAGCATATATTCGTAATTATAGTTTAATTAGTAAATGATATAAACCAAAGTTTCTTATTCAGACTAGCATAATGATTTTTCGCTTAAATTATGAACAACAGAACTTGGACCAAATGTATCCAGTGAAAAAGCGCTTATGATATTCAGGTTAAGGTAGTTTGTACACAGAGATTTTATTAAGATAGAGGTCAAGGTATTATAGTCAAAATTGAACCGGTTAAAGCTAAGACTATCTATCGTACATATTTTTGTTTGGGTGTGCATGGGTCACTTTTTGTACCTTTCATACTAAAATAAGATAAGACATTTTCTCCCAATATTTAAATTAAAGGTGTGTTGAAGTAAGCATCACCATAAAAAATGTATGTCTTGATTTAAAAAAAAACCTTTAATAGTTTTAAAGTTATGTGGGTTTTAAAAGAACCCAAAATGTTCCTTGAAGCGAAACAATTATTGCCCAATTTTGATTAATTTTTTATGGTAAAATAGCAAGAAATACATTTAAATAATATACATCTTGTTTTACACAATAGCAACAATTTTTTTCTAAAAATACATTTTAGACCTTGGGATCTTTCTTTTAGTCTATCTATTTAAAATCTCTTTGTTACATTAAAAATACACATTCTTTATTTCTCAACGGTCAAATTTTTGATGCAAGAATTGTGTCCTTAACCTTTACAGTTAGGACTAGTGATGCATTTGCCATTTCGTTTTTAGATTAATTTTCCGTTACTTTTTCCGTTTATCTAAAAATCGGTCAATTATTTGTCCGCTCTTTGGATAAAGCGAATAGGATACGAAATATTGGGCAAAAAATGAAATGGCGAATGCGTCACTAGACTTACCTCTTAACAAATTATTTTAAATACTGGTCTTAATTTATTGTGTATTTTTTAATTTAAGCTATTCTCCAATTTCTCCTTAAATTTTCAAATTATTGACACTGTGCCAAAACAGTAATTTAACACTGTAAACAAACTATTATATTTTGTTTTTAGTTTCAATTCTGCTGGTTTTTGGTATGTTTCTTACACGCCAGTATCTGAATCAAGACTTTATTATTAAAGACAATGTTGAAGGTAAGTTAAATTTTCCTTAAAAAAACTTAGCTGGAGAATCGGTTTTTAGAATAGTTTTTTCAATAATTTAAATAATTTTTTTTTCTTTGGAAATTTATAAATTTTCAAATCGGAAGAATTGGCAATAAACGGCGAAAATTTCATTTAGTAGATATTTTTTATTAAAATGGGGCTTTGTGTTTCTCTTGTATTAATAAAAACCACTGTGGCCAGACTAGAAATAATTAAATTAACTCGAAAAAGTTGGAAATACTTCTTTTAAAATCACTCCAATTTTTTAAATTATTAATATAAAATTTAGTAATTTTTGCTTGGCCGTAACATGGTGTATCATATGAGGAATATAAAGTGCGATTTTAAAGAAAGGGCGTACTAAATAAAATAATCCCACAAACAATAAAATTTTAAAGGAATCAGCACAAATAATGCTCATAAGAGTAATTTTTTTTTAATTTTTAGCAAAATTTTTATGAAATAACTAAACAGATCTAGAAGAAAGTGTGATATATTTTCTATATTTTAGCTTGTTTTTATATTAAATTTATTTTAATTGATATTGTATAGTATATACTAGTTTATTCAATTTTAAAAAATATATATTAATAGTAACTGTTTTTCAATTCACAATGTAATTCATGTCTCTTATTTAAAATCTAAATAAAATCAAAAGTTGATTTATAAATTGGTGACTTTTATTAAAGGCAATATTGTCAGCTGTATTCACACAAGAGCATCGACTACGTTATTAACTATATAGGAATATCAGATTTATGTCTGTTATGTTCTGCTCAGTGCCGGATTTATATTTTTTATGAGTGTAGACCACTTTTTTCCGCCGCCTTTCTAAAATAATAATTTTCCATTTGTAGTTTACTACATTTAGAATGCCTTAAAGTTAAATAAACGAATGAATTAGTCATTAAGAAAGAGTGCAAAAAAGAAACGAGATTTACAATTTTTTACGGGACTTTTTAATAGCAAAATCATCTATAATATCATTATAGTTTATGGTATTCATTATCTCTGCTTCTATGTAGAGAAGAGCTAGAGAATTCATTTTTTCTTGAGACCGTGAAGACCTAGTCAAAGTTTTTTCGTTCTGCTATTGTAAACTCTACTAGAGATCCATAGAGATCAGATACCGTCAATACATCTTCAGATGAGCTCTGAATCTGAACACTCACTTTATTTAACCTTTCCAAAATACGACCATGAACATGATAGGAATGAGTTTCTTCTATAGGGATTTATTTAAAGTATAAAAAACCATAATAAAACCAGTGAACGTGTTTGACTTTTATCGTCTGAAATCGAGTGACCGTCCTCTGAAATCTGCCGCCCCTAGGCCGCGGCCTATACGGCTTAATTATAAATCCAGGACTGGTTCTGCTTACAGAATTAAATAAAACCCACCAAATTTAAAATAATCTCTTTGTATTAATGTCTTCTCGAAGAATTCATGTCAAATTCAAATTAATGACTAACATACAATATTCTAGAAGCAAATGCCGGCCCGTCAAATCTTTCACACTGTTACATACATGACGTCAATACGGTTATAGCAACTATTTTAATATGTTTTACTATGTTATATTGACATTGTTTATGAAGGCCATAATACTTTATTGAGATGAGAAGAAAAAACATTTTCTTTTCCTTAAGAGTAAGGTCTAGTTACGCATTCACCATTTCGTTTTTTGATCAATATTTCGTTACTTTTTCCTTTTATCCAAAAATCGGCCCCTTTTTGAATAAAGCGAAGAGGATAAGAAATATTGATCAAAAAATGAAATGGCGAATGTATCACTAGACTTCACCCTTAAAAAAAGTGCTCTTGGACGATCAACTAAATGTATAGATAACATTGGTTTTGTACTAGACTTAAATTTTTGATTCAAAACTTTAAACAACTTTTAGGAAGACAATAAAACCGAATTGTAACAAAGTCAAGTGTTGTTTTATAAGTTTTATTGATAAGCCACATACAGTTTACAGTATTTTATGCAATTACATTACCTATATAGATATACTATCCTTGATATAAATTAGTTGGGAGACCAAAAACCACATAATATGGACTCATTTTTAATTATAATAAATTTCTTTTGGTTATGATTACCAAAAATCGAGAAAGTGCCTGATGTGTTTATGAAAGCAAAAATGTAATTATTTTTTTGCACTTTCTTATTATTTTCGCCTAATCGCTCATGTACATATCCTTGATCTTTACTATGCATACTTTGGTACAACAAAATTTTAAAATTTGGCTGTCAACTCAGGTACAAGGTACACAATTTTCATGTACCGGTCCTATTTTTTATGTGAGTTTTAAGGTGTGTGTTGAGGTTGCCTTTGACAGCAAAGGTCTTCCCACATATTGTACATGAATATGGCCGTTCTCCTGTATGATTACGCATGTGCTCTTTCAGATGACTTCTGTTTGAATATCTGAAATGAAAAAAAAAACTAAGGCAATGTGAATGATTTAACTGACACCCGCTGCTAGAATAAAATGTTGTGTTTAAAATGAAAAACCAATCGATTTAATCAAACGCATGCGTGTTGGCTTATCCGGAAGTCCAGTATTATAAGTTGCAGGGCAATTGCACTTTGTTTGATTTTTGAAAAAAAATCAGATGTTTCGCTGGTCTTGCTACTTTGACAACTGGGTTTGCTTTGTAATGTTTTTTTGGTGTATGTTTGGCAACTTTTAATTCTGATCAAGGTTTAATAGCAGAGCCATTCTGTATAGTCTGACGCACGGTTCTAGAGCTACAATGCCTGATAAGGCAGGGACATAACGGCCGCATTAAAAAGGCAATTCCCCTTAAAATAAGGTAAAGTCCATACAATTACTGTCTGGATGCACATCACAGCTTCTGACGTAATTTTTGATTCGAGTTAGGTCGTTATCTCCCTGCCTTATCAGGCATTGTAGCTCTAGAACCGTGCGTCAGACAATAGTTGATCTTCCGTCGATAAAACAGATATAAAGACTTGGATGACGGTGTTATCCAAAGAACAAAACGTCGCATATGAAAACCGATATCAACTTAGAAATCACCCTGTATACGTCAGTACCACTGGTTAATTTTTAAGGCACCCCGCCACTGTAATAATTTATCTTTTAAAAAACACATATTTTACGCTTTACGCTAGTTACATAATTCACCATTTCAAAACAGATGAAAAAAATAAAGAAAATTATTGGCCGATTGTAATAAATAATATAAATATCACTGTACCTTTTTCCACAAACATTACAACTATGTGGTTTTTCTCCTGTATGAGAATTTATATGTGTTTCTAGTGATGCTGCGTAAGCAAAGGACCTATCACAATATGTGCATTTGTATGACAGCCTATGTATACGTCTGTGATCACCTACGAAAACAAAGGGTATCTTATTAAAAAAAAAATGCACTTGATAAGTTTACTGTATGCTAAAAGTTTTATTCTTTCAAAAACAAGCCGAGTTTATAGAGGGTTGATGCTGTGTCAATATTGTTATAAAAATGAATTAGATTTTATTTGTAGCAAACAATTCCATGAATACTTATTAATAATTCATACCTAAAATACTCCTATTAGCAAACATTTTTCCACAGTCGTTACACTGGAATTTCTTTTCGTCGCTATGTGTCAAGACGTGGTAGTTAACGGTGGTTCTTGATGAATAAACTTTACCACATATTTCGCAGGGAAAAGAACCTTTCAATGGTTTCTTAACTGGCCGATTCTCAGTTCTTTTGGGATATTTGTAATTTTTGCGTTTTACACCTTAAATAAAATATCATAACATACAAAAATTGGAGTTTATATTCTATTATATCATAATATAAAGATTATACAGGGTATAATATTAAGAGGGTGTGAGTAAAATTTCTAACCCAGCTGTTTCTTGGATTACTTACCACAGACTCTGAATATCATATCTTGTAATTGTTGTTTAATGATATTCTATGAAATAACACTTAATGTATGTATTACCAGTATGATTGTAAGAGCGATGAAGTCTCAAGGCACTACTGGTAGCATAGCTCTTTCCACATTGACCACAGAGATATGGACTTATACCATTATGTATATTTAAATGGTCTGTTAGAAGATTTGCTTCACGAAAACCTACAATAAATTTTGAGATTATGCTTGTAGGGGCGAAAAAGTATAGTAGTCAGCCAAACTGACTGTAGAAACTGACTGTAGTCTCTATTTATTTCCAACTGGCAGAAAATGAAAACAAATACACATGCATACTCAACCTGAGCAGGGTCATAATAAAAAATTCATAATACTTATACAACTGCACAGTTTTAAATGAGACGCAAGTTTTTTGCGTCCCATTTTTTGTTAAAATAATTTTGGTCACTTACCTTTTCCACAAATTTTACATACATGGGGCATTCCATCATGAGTCAAATAATGTCTACTAAGATTTCTTTTTGTTTTGTAATTTTTTCCACACATATTACATTGAAAATTTTGAGGCTCTTTTATTTTAAAATGTATTTTCATGTGTGTTGCTAACTTTCTTTTTGTAAACAATTTTTCGCAAATTTTGCATGAAGAAAATTGTTCTTTTTTTATTTCTTGTTGCTCTTTTAGATGTTTCTTGTAATCAATTGTATTTTTGAATGTTTTGTCTTTAGAGCTACTTTGCATTGATACATTTGTATCATCACTATTATTATGTGAGATTGTTTCAAATACATCTATATCCGTTACTTCAGTATTACAACTATGTTTATTTTGCAAAATGCCTTTAAGAATATGTTCCACGTTCAATAAAGAAGTTCTAAAATTACTGAAATCCCTTATTTTGTTTTCACACTTTTTGCAAATATTTACAGGTAACTCATCATTTAGTGTTATCTACAATAAAAAAGTTGATAATAGCAGTATTATAAAAAAAGAAAGAAAAATGGAATAAAAAAGTTTCTTTTAACAGAAATGAACCTAAAAACATATACATATGTATGTATTCACAGAAATGGTATGGTATTCAAAAACAAATTAAACTAAAAATACATATTGTCCAGGAAAATGTCAAGTATCTTTCATAAAAATCCAATTAAAAATGGAACTAAACTCTACATAGGCACTTTAGGGGGGGGAGCTAAGTCCCCTGAATTGAAATTAGCCCCCCAGACTAATTGGTGTTTTCACATTCTTTTCTATATAGGACAACTTAGAAGTCTTCTTTTAGAGGTGCTGGATTATTATGTGGTTGACCTTTTTTTTAGAAGACATCTTCAGAAAGTGTAGTAGGATTTCTACACTAGGCTTTAGCCCCCCCCAAATATGTAAGTGTCTAGTTGCACCAGAGCAAAACTTAAAAGTCCATTTTCACATCTTACCAAAACCGCATTTTATAGGTACTATAAGTATTATCAATAATGTATTGAAGAGAACCATCAAGATACATTGGTAGGCATATAAAAAATTACTTGTTAAAAGTAATAATGAAATTTAAAAAAATATTACCTTTATTGAAAACTGAGCCATACAAATATAAAAAGGAAGTTTATTATATTCCATTCTAAACAAATTCAATTCTGCTGGGCCAAACAAACAAAATCTGCATATATCTTGAAAGTTATCAATGGTCACATCAATATGTTTTTCTCCATTGGAACACGATACCATTTCTTCATTTGAAGAAACTACTCTTATTGTTTCTTGCTTATTTGTATTCATTTTAAAATAAATTTAATATTTTAAATAACCATAAAATAAAACTATAAACAGAACTGATCAGAACTTTTAGTGTTTCCCTGGTATTTGGTATTTTAGTGTCGTGAATTCGTGAATATAGCAACAAGCCAATCACGCCATGGTCTTCTCGAATTTCAGGAGAAGCGAGTGAGATACTATAATTATGTCTCATGCTCATTTTTAATTTCTCTCATATTGGAAAAAAATTAGACAGTTGCTTATTGGTCAGAACTTTGTGTCCCTTCTAGTGCAGTGACAATTTTCAATCTTTTTTTCCTTTGTGGCAGAAGTTCTCTGTTATTCGTGGTCGGAAAATGTAGTTATTGAAGTTCCAGTTGGGGCTTAATTCTTTGATTGGCTTTATGGGCAGTGCTCAGTAAAAGGAAATAGTGCGTGAAAACACTCACGAAAGAACATAGCCATAATATGAGGGGATATCAGATAAACTGTAGACCCGAATAATAATTTGGTTGGAGATTGAACAGAGGCTTTTGAACCTATTGAACATCATGACAATAGCTACAAAGATCAGAAAGTTAGCTAATTGTTGGAAACAACAAGTGTCCATTAATAAACTAGAACATATTTAAAAACCCAGCAAGCAGGCTGAATATTGGAGACGACAAAGGTCTATTAGTAATCCAGATAATAACACATCTAAAAGTAACGTCTACAGTGATGGTAGTTAGGGCCAGTTCAGCATAATTCATAAATCCTTCCAAAAAAATATACTATGACAGTGACAGCAACATGATTTGCTTTTCTAGGTTAGATTTAGGTTTTTAAAAAATTTTTTAAAATGGAATTTCAAAATTGTTATGTTTCTAGTAACTGCAACCAGACTCCAACAGCTGCGGATTGTAATTTAAATAACATAATTGCTTATGGAGCAAGCAATTCTATCTTAATTTATGATCCACAAGTTAGTTTCAATATGTCGTATAAAATAAAGTTCTGAACAAGTTTTACTCGGGTTTCCATAAAGATTTTTTGAAATCCAGGACAAATAATCCTGGAAATCCGGACCATGCCGAAAAATACTTTATAAATTTATTTATGTATATAAATAGTAATATAACGATTAAAATATTTAACAAAGTTTAACTTTTTATTATATTTATGGTCTCCGGGTTTATTGGACATTTTTCCAAATTCCGGTCGAACTTCCCCGGACACCCTAAAAACCCAAACATGTCTGTGTATATCCGGACGTATGGAAACCCTAAGTTTTACACATTAAGTAGTAATCCTAGAGATCTTAACATTTTTCTGTTTCAGCTTGGAAGCGGTGGCAAAGTAATTCATACCCTTATCGGTCATACTAAAAGAGTAAACTCGGTACGATGGGTTAGAGGAAATTCTAGCCAGCATAGTCAAGAATTAATATCTGGTTCAACAGATGGTACCCTAATAGTGTGGACCTTAAAGGGAAACAAATATGACTCTATTTTTGTTAAAGATGATGAATTTCCGAATATGTTAAGTGTAAATATTGTTGATGGTTATTATGACGGAGATAGAACTATTGTATGCAGTGCTGCTATGAATAAATATTCTCTAAGAATTTGGCATAGAATTGGGAATACAGGTATATTCTGTTGTTAAATTTAAAAGTGCAAATTACTTAACAACGGTTTTATGTATTTTTAGGCTTTATTTTAAAGGAGAGGTTCAACTTTGGGTCGTTGAATAATCCTAGACTATGTGTAGGATTGAGAATAGGATATTTTGCACAAATAAATAAACTGATACTAGCTTGTGCATTGGACAACTCCAAAATTGATTTAATGATAGAAAGTGGTACAGATTGGATCATATCTGAAACATTGACTGGACATGAAGACTGGGTTAGAGGATTGGATTTTACTACAGATGGTAATAAAAAAAGTAATTTTAAAGTTACTAGTTTAATACAGACTCAAAAAGAAGTTACATTTTACTTTTTTAAATATGTTTTTTAGGAAATGGTGAACTTTTGTTAGCTTCCTGTTCCCAAGATCACTTTATACGATTATGGCGCATAAAAAATAACCTAAGTGAAGTAAATATCTCAGAAACTGGTAATGATGGCAACACTCTAAAGGTATCTCTAGAATCAGTGCTGGCTGGACATGAAGGATGGGTTTATTCTGTCAACTGGAGTCCTACAAGCATGCAATTACTATCCACTTCAATTGATAAGAGTATGATTATTTGGGAATTGGATGAAATATCAGGTATATACATACATACATATATATACATATATATAAATATGTAGTTATTTAAATTAAATATGGCCCTTGAATATAATAAGATTTTAGGGTCAGTCCTAAACCAAAAATAAAAAATGCTCGCCGCTGGATTTTATAGCAAGTAGATTTAATATACAGCTCCAAGCAAGATTACCTGATTTTGACAACTGAACACACAATTCTCGCTCAGGGTGCTCTCATACAAGAAAAATCTTTAAGTGCCTGAGAAAAGTAAACTGAAAAATATAAAATAGTTTTAATTTTTTAGGATTGTGGCTTGAAAAAATTCGTGTAGGAGAAGTAGGAGGCAACACTTTGGGTTTTTATGGTGGATTCTTCGGTCCCAATGGCAACCAAATAATAGCCTACAGCTACCATGGTGCATTTCACATATGGACACAAAATGAAAAGGGTTTGTGGGATCCCACTGTCACTGTTGGCGGTCATTTTGGGGAGGTAGTGGATTTGGCATGGGAACCAGAAGGAGAATTTTTGTACTCTGTCGGTGCTGATCAAACTACTAGAATACATGCACCATGGATTAATGATTGTAAAGAGGTAAGTAGGTATTTATTTTAGTAGTTACAATAAGCATTATAGCTGGGGCAGTTTGCCTCTCTGGAAGTCCCCAGACGTTTATTTTATTTTATAAAAAAATTTTACTCTTTGCTTTCAAAACATTTTTTTTTCAATTTTAGGTTACATGGCATGAAATAGCAAGACCTCAGGTTCATGGATATGACTTAAGTTCGCTAGCAGTAATATCCAGATACAAATATGCTTCGAGTGCAGAAGAAAAGGTAATAAGAACATTTGAGGCCCCAGAAATTTTTGTAGATAATTTTAATAGAATTTGCCATATACATGAAGGAGATGGTGACCATATTAAAAAAGGTTTGTGTTATTTTGTTGCTTTTTAATGGTCTTTAAGTTAAATTTTATCAGTTGAAAATATATATTTTGTTTAAAATATTCATTTATTACATTATTTACATTTTACATCTTTTTAGGATCTTCAGTACTTCCAAAAGGAGCATCAGTTCCATCTTTAGGATTATCAAATAAGGCGGTGTATACTGAGGACAATATAGATGATACAATCCCTGTTGATAAGAAGAATCCTTATCCTGAAGAATCTCATTTTACTGCACAAATTTTAACAGGTATTTAAATTTAAAAGACACCTTTTCCGCTACACAAACTAAATATTGTTTTTTTTTCGGAATCAGAATTTTAAAAAAGTCTTGAATTCATAATTTTTTGGTAAAGTGTAGGTATTCAGTTTATTTCTTTGGGAATTTTAGATGAGCCCAGCGTCACAGATCGGCATTTATTCGTACTTATAAATAATCATTGTTATATTTTAATGAAGCTGGTTAGATAAAATGTTTCAAGTGTTCCAAGTGTTTTATTGGCCGCTAACAGATGGCGCTATAAGTCTTACCTGTATACAGGGTGATTCCTAAGTTGATACTTCTTTTTTAGCTGTGTATAGAAGGCATTAAAATAAACAACATTTTCAAATACCTTTTTCAAAAAACTAAAAAAATAAGGTACTTACATTCATTTATTACACTATGGATCAAATACGGTCCTGCCTAATTCAAACATAAACTTGAAACAGCAGCCGCACTTTGACGACACTCACCGTAAATTAGCACCATATCTACTAGTTCATTGTTTTCGAATTTCACCATTTTCGCGTTTCACTAGTTTAAAATTAACTTGCTTCAGAAAAATACATTGCAACGAATTGCCAAATAACTGACCACCGACCCGTAAATTACATGACTAATAAGACAAACAACATAAAGTATAGCAGGCTACGTTTTGATGACCAGGCCCGCATTTAGATTTTTTACTTCTGGATCTCTCCTATTTTTAAGTTTTTTGAAAAAAGGTATTTGAAAATGTTGTTTATTTTAATGCCTTCTATACACAGCTAAAAAAGAAGTATCAACTTAGGAATCACCCTATATATTCCATTTTGGCACGTGAGGTTTCTTAGGTGTCGAAGCTTCCTCAAGAAACTATAGATAAGGACATAATCCCCTGTATATGTTATTTTTTTTTAAATTACAGAGCCTCCAACTGAAGAAACCCTTCTTCAAAACACCTTATGGCCAGAAATTCAAAAACTCTATGGCCATGGCTACGAAATATTTTCATTGGCAGCCTCGCCAGATGGCAAATATTTAGCTTCTGCTTGTAAATCCACAAAACTCCAACATGCTGCAATTTTTATTTGGTAAGAAGATATTTATTAAATTTATTTTCAAGATAATAGAGATGCCATCAGAGTCACTTTAGCCATTGAGTTTTTTAAAAATATTTCAGTAAATTTTAATAACCAATAAATAAAATTTCAGGGATACTTTAAACTGGCAACAAATCCAGAGCCTAGTGTCTCACACCCTTACAGTGGTCCAAATGCAATTTTCGCCAGATTCAAAACACTTGTTATCAGTGTCACGTGATAGGCGGTGGTCCCTATTCACTAAAAATAGTGAAGAAAAATTTGATTTAGTGGCTACTACCAATAAGGAGACTTCTGTGCACACTAGAATAATTTGGACTTGTGCTTGGACTCATGATTCCAAATATTTCGCAACGGGTAATATATATTATTTGTTTATAGTTTTTTACACCATTTTTTTTCTTTTTTCTTTCTTTTTTTCTTTTTTTTCTTTTTTATCCATGTCATCTTCTTTTATTGTTATTTTTTTATTAAATTTTTTTTCGGTTTTATACATTTTGTGGCTTAAAAATGTATTTAATCTTAAAAACAGTTCTTCAACAGTCCTTTGGGATGCGGGCGGTAAGTAGTTATTCATTTATTGTTAAAAGTTTTTAACTTTAAAAAGTAGGTTGTGAACAAAGTTAGGCAGTGGCTAGAGTCCTTTAAATGAACACGATGAAATATATATTTGTGTATACTTTGTTTTGGAATTTTGAAAAATATTATATATTATACATATTATTCATAATAATATTAATTAAAAAAAATATAAAGTTGTCTAATGTTCAGTTTTTTTTTGTTTCAGAATATAGTTCTTTAAAAGGATAAAGATAATCTTTATTAAATATAATTTTTAAAAACCTTTTCTGTAGTATTTCTAATTTTTAACTAAAGTTCTATTTACTTCTCCCCAACCTAAAATTCCGTAATTTAAATATAATGCATCAATTTTATAACACCCTTAATGTGTATGCATTTACTAATTTGATTTTTAAATTTTTGTAATGGTTTTTAGTTGGATAAACAAATAGATCCCCATGCAGAAGTTAAATATTAAAATTTTAAATATATTAATGCAAAATATATATATATTTAGGTATTTTAACATGGTATTAATTTATTATAAGTTATGTAACAAGACCAAAGGAGATATCGAATTACTTTTTCAATTTAAATTTTCATAAAAAATATACAGTGTGTCTACTAGTTGGCAACTAATGGGGAACTTTTTTATTATTGACTTTAGAAAAAAAAAGTTTAAAAAGTTCTGCGTGATCCAAAACCTAAAATGCAACCATCAGATGTTAATTTTTTTCAGTCGTATGCGAGGTTTGTCAAAAAGTATGAATTTTGCCCAAGAGTAAAGTTCCTTTATTTTTGACAATATCGAAAACTGTAATTATGCAAAAGTTGTTCGGTATGAAAAACTATGTTCTAATATGCAATAACACTAAAAAATATTTTTTTATTTTTACAAATTTTGTCTCAAATTAAGTAGGTTCCGATAAATTTGTAAAAATAAAAAAAATATTTTTCAGTGTAATTGCATGTTATAACATAGTTTTTGATGCCGAACAACATTTCATAATCACAGTTTTCGATATTGTCACAAATAAAGGTGCTTTACTCTTGGGCAAAATTCATATTTTTTGACAAACCTCATATACGACTGAAAAAACTTAACATTTGATCGTTGCATTTTAGGTTTTGGACCATGCAGAATTTCTTATGAAGAATAACTTTTTTCGTATAGTTAATAATAAAAAAGTTTCCCATTAGTTGCCAACTTAAGTAGACACACCGTATATATTAGGAAAAATTAACTTCTTACACTATATATTTCTATTCCTATTTTATTTAGGTTCTAGAGATGGAAGAGTCGTTCTATGGACAAAAAATAACAAAAAAGAGCCCGTTACACCACTAGGACAAATCGAGACGGCAACTGAACCGCTAGAATTTACAAATGAGTCTGTTACAGCGATAGCGTTTGCTCCCGATTTGGTCCAAGGAACCTATTTATGCGCCGTGGGGTTCGAGAAAGGAACTATAGAAATATTTAGGATCAGGGAATTGAAGTTTGAAAAGGTTCTGTTTTTATCAACAAGGTAAATATTACCTATCTTTTAAAAATAATAGTTATTCTGCAATATTCACAATAATGATTTCTCACCCATTGAATAAAAATAGTGGAATAAAAAATGAGTTTATAGTAGTTTGTACAACAAGAGTGGATATGATGTCCATATCGCACGAGGAAGTAAATTGAGCACGACGCCGTAGGCGGAGTGCTCAAACTTCCGAGGGCAATATGGACAATCCATTCGAGTTGAACAGTATATTTTTTCTACGACCTTATGCTAAAAAATGTAAAAAAAAAGTTTGTAGGTTGCCGGGCTCGAACTCACGACCATTGGTTCTATAGTCCAACGCTCTAACGACTGGACTATCGAAGCGTTTAGTTAATTATCGGAAAACCAACTGATAAATTATGCTACTTGAAATTAATTTTCTATGTACTATTGTGCCGATAAAAAACTGGGACAAGAGATTTACAAAAACAATGTAAGAAATACATATCCCCTAGACTATAAAAGGTGTCTAGAGCTAAAAAGGAAAAACATTCAAAATTTAAAAAGTAACCTAGGTTACATAATGGAATGTTTTGTATTTTTCGATACGGGGTGGTTAAATTTGAGAGACATCATATAATATGGATAAAGTAAATTTATTAGATTTTTTTAAAGTCAAATATTTTATAAATTATTATATTTACCATTACCACAAAATAATAAATAAAGCTAATACAGGTAATAAAATACATTTAATAAAAAGAAAAAAATTGCGAACACAAAGTTTGTCAAAACAACACAAAATTAATATTTGGTCATAGAACCATTTCTGTTTATTACTTTTTGGAGCCTTTGTGGCATACTTAAAACTAAGTTTCTACATAATTCGACAGTTATTTCATCCCAAGCTTGATTTATCCTATGACGTAATTCATCCCTGTTTCTAGGTTGAAAATCATGTTTATACATAGATTTGACCATGGCACCCCAAATGTTTTCTATCGGGTTCAAATCGGGACTCTTCGAAGCCCAGAGAAGAACTGCTATGTTATTTTCTTGGAGAAAATTTTGTACAATGCGCGCTGTGTGTATTGGAGCATTATCATGCTGAAATGTGTAATTTTGACCGTATACAGCGTTTACCGATGGTATCATCACTTCGTTTAGTATATTAACGTATACTGCTGCAGTTAGTCTTCCTTCGACGATTTGGCAAAGTCCTGGTCCAAACATTTATGGAGAAACGCCCACTTTGGTTGGTTTTGTGGGTGTATCTCTCATCATACCGCATGCCGGAAGGCCTATACACCCGAATTCTCCCATTATTGCATGACTGAAAAGTTTTCTCGTCAGAAAATATAACTGTTTCCCATAAATTTATTTGATTAATATATTCATGTGCAAATTCTAACCTGCCCTGTTTATTTATTTCCGTTAAAAAATTTTTATTGGCAGCACAACGGCTTCGTATATCGGAATTTCGAACCCTGTCTCTAGCGGTATTTGCAGAACCTGGAAAATTCGTCTCTTCTTTTGCCTTGATTGCAGTTTCGAAGGGATGATCCCTTAGATAATTAACCAGTCTTCTATCATGATCATCAGTAGAAATTTTAGGGGGACCAGAACCTGCATTCCTAATAATAGTCCCATGTCTTGCTATTTTTTGTTTTGCCAATAGCACGGTATTCTTGCTTACTCCCAGTTCATCTGCAATATCCCTAATAGCAACACTATCTCGCAACCGACTATAAATAATTGCCTTTTGCTGGGGGGTTAATTGTGGCATATTTACAAATAATATATGATTGTATGTTTGACGAGTCAATCATAAAGTGACAATCTTTATTGACATACAAATTTTCATGACATTTTACTGGTACCAGGCTTGATGTAAAATTATTCTTAATAGTCTAGGAGAAAATAGAAAAATTTCCTGTCCCAGTTTTTTATCGGCGCGATGGTACATTCAGCAGGTTGCATTATTGAATCTATTATAAATGCGTCTAATTTTATTATATTGAACAAATTAATAACAAATTGTACCATATGCATTTAAATTATATAATTTAATGTCTTGAAAAAGAAGGCGGAGCATCAGTAAAAATAATATACTGTGATTGGTCAATACTTTTAAAAACAACATATCAATTTGGCTTCTTGACTACTGTGATTGGCCAGTTTCATTACCTATCTAGGATGGATATGATATATTCCCGCCCAGTTAATTGGAATAGCCTACTTTTCTTATCACTTTAGTTTAAAGGAAACAGCAAATTTCCATGTGGGAGTAGAAAAAATACTATTTGAATATTGAATTTTGAACGTGATTTTAAATATTCGGTAAAGGCCAGTGGCGGTTCGTGTATATTGAGTATGAAAGGGAGCAGATCTAGGTAGATACGCAAAATTGAATGCCTGCGGATATTTTTCGAGGAAATTTATGTTTCTTTATCCCAACAATATTTCAAAATTCTTCTTTAAAGTTACCAGCTGAAATTTTATTTATATAGTGTGTCCACGGATAGAGTTTGGAAGAGAAAAACTATTTTTATTAGGTATAGAAGAAAAAGGAATTCTTTATAAAAACGTCTGCTTGTACTGAAACTACAATTTCAAATATCAGATTTGCAATTGCAATACAGGGTTCGTCAGAAACAACATTTTTAGTTTTTTGGATTTTTTTTTCAATTCTAATTTTCAATTCCTTGATTTATTAAATCAATTTTGCTTGTTCTGAAACTACAATTTCGAATATCAGATTTGCGATGACTATACAGGGTTGGACAGAAAAAATATTTTTAATTTTTTCTAATTTATGATTTAGTAAATTAAAGAAATCTGATATGTATTAAATAAAATACTTCAAAAGTAGACAAAGAAAAATAGTTTTCTTACAACAAAATCGTTATTCTGCCAGATATAAAATTATATTCTAAATAAGAAGGCAACAATAGCGGTTTGGTTTTACATAAATTTATTTTAAACGGAATCCAAAAAACTAAAAATGTTTTTTCTGACGAACCCTGTATAGTAAATCTGATATTCGAAATTGTAATTTCAGCACAAGCAGACGTTTTAATAAAGAATGACTTTTTCTTCTATACCTACTAATAAAAAAGTTTTTCCTCTTCCAAACTGTATCCATGGACACACTGTATATTATTAAAAAAATTGAGTTCTCTTGACCCAATCCTGATTAATATTTATTAATGGATTTTTGAAAACTTTTTAATTTTTTACTCACAGATACACAGATCTTTTTTTTTAACAATACAATGAAATTAAACAATAATTTTATGGGTCTCATTGGATTATATTTTTTTCCTGCATGAAAATGACTCTGACACCACCTTTTCATTGGTAAAAACAGAAATTCAATATCTTGCTTAGTTTTTTGTAATTCGGGTCAAAAAAGCTGCTATTTACATGGCAAATATTAACGCGGACGGATCCACTTGCCGCGTTTCCCACTTTGGTGTGTTTTCAGGTACACAGCGGATGGAATAGGGCCGTGCGAAGTCACTGATTTTACGTGTTCGGCAGGAAGAAACGGCCGCAGATAATTCGGTACTGAACCATAACCAAGCCCATTATATAATGACGCGTGGATTAGCATGTAATGAAGGTGGTTAGAGACTTGCAGGCAGTGTTGCCAATCCTCCTGAATTATCGGTAGATCTACCAAATTGATTTTTTTGTTTCTTGATGAATGAAATAATAAACATGATAAAATAGGGGGGGGGGGACGCGACTTCAACAAGGAGCCGCCACTGGTAAAAGCGGCGTAGACTAGTTCGGTCATTTTCGGGCCAAAACTCTTAAGAGTCAGTAATTTTATTATTTATGCTTAATTACAATTTTTAATAATACTTCAGTTGATTGAATCTATGAAATGAAAGACAACGATAGAAATTTGCAACTGGTTACAAGATCATTCTATTTAAAAATAGACGTTTGCTAATGTTTTCTTCATATAAATAATTTTATTCTTAGCAAAATTGACTCCAAATTATCAGCATGATCTGCACTGGAAAATAAATAAAAATATATCTTTACATGGATACGCTATTGACTTACTTTTACGCTATTGTCTTTAAGGGGTTGTTGAAAGATTCCTTCCTTTGAGTCTTTTTCGTTAAAGTGTGAATTAAATTTAAGTATTAGTACCTATAAAAGACGTAGACCTGGCTATAGAAGGTGGTAATGTGACTCGGTTTTGTTGATATTTTACCCAGTACAAGTTGGACATAGTATACAAAAGTAGAGAGTGGGTGGAAAATAAACGTAATGAAAAAAATAAACCTAATTATTATTCTAACGGGAAAACAATTTTATATATTTTGATCAGACAAACTTAGCTACATTAAGGGTTAGTTGCTTTTTACATAACATGACCCAACTATGGTTAAAAATCATTGTGCAACCCAACATTAGTTTTTTATTTTCTATGTAACAGTTACAACTTTTTCAATGGTTAACACGTAACACCGGAAAAAACGATTTTACTGTTACATTAATTCTAAAAGGCCGTGGTTTAGATAAATATATGGAAAATTCATAAAGGATCAAAGAGTGGTAAATGTAAAAGTTAAACATTTATTAACACATTTTTTAAATTTTGTGAAAAATCTATTTAGCATAATTACTTCGATATTTTCACATTTTATATGTAAAGTAGATTTTATGCATATTTATTTAAAAAGTGTTATATTTCGTCGATTTAAAAAAAAATAAATTTAAATATTTTCCCTATAGGTCGTGAATATTTCATAAATTCCAATTTATTCAAAAAGTATTAATTTTTTGTATCTATCACAGTTTTTGAGATATTGATTGACATATGTTTTTATATTTTTGCTAATATCTCCAAACTAACTTGGAAGAAAATTATCTTTTTAATCTCCTACAAAAAAGGTTATATTCAATTTTGCGCTTGTTATTTCTTGCCCTGCTTAGGAGTTTTACCTTTTCGTTCGCTGTTAAAGCCCTTCCCGAGAAGACCTACAGCTGAACGTGGGTTCCGAACTACGATCTTCAGTCATGCGACAACTTTATTTTTGAGTTAATTCAGTAGTGTACGTACCTACTTAGTTGTGTGTTTTAAAAATGAACCCAATTAATAACATAGTTTGTAATTTGTTAGAAACTCCGTTCAGTCGTTGGACAGATGAGGATAGAGAGACGTTTTGTTACACGGGTTTTTAGTCGATGTTTGTTTAACTACCCGCAATATACCTAGTTCTTCACCATTTTTTAAGACCGTGAGCCGCTGGTACTTCATACTCAATCATTACAATTGCAAAACTTTCTGCAATTACGGTACCTACTTCCTGGCGACTATTCTTTTCCACCACTCTTCTGGCGATTTTTTCCTACTTTTTTATATCTCCAACCTGTACTCTGTAAAATATAGTTACATACCACCCTCTGTAGCCAGGCCCGTAAACTATGTCGATCTTACCTATAACAACATTTAATTTTTTTAGTGACGCCCATCATTTGACAGTAAGAAAACTTTCGTTTAGGCCCAAGTTTGGCCGAACAGGATATAAGGAAGCAAAAAATAATGTACTTCAGTTGAGCAGTTGCAGTTCGGACATGTCAGTGAGAATATATGACCTTATATTATAAGAAAAAATGTTTTATTTAAATAATTTTTTTATAAAATTATAATAAAGTCTGGTTATTATATTATTAGTATTTTTTTGTTCCGTTTTTAGGGTGGTTAAGACCAGCATGTTATGTGTTTGTTGTATTGCATGAACATTTGCAAGTTTAACTTTGACATAAATGACATTGGCTGTAATAATTTACTCACAATCAAAGGTGCTTAATAAGTAAATTAAAAATTAAGATAACCCGGCTACTATGATTGCGAGGAATTAAAGCCTGTCAATGTCATTTATGGCACAGTCAAACTTGCTGGTTAGTTAATTATTGTTAAAAATCTTTATACAACCCGACATTTGTGTTTCATTTTTAGTTAGTGGATAAACTTCTGAATGCGATATGGACAATCCATTCGAGTTGTACAGTATATTTTTTCTACGACTCAACTTCAGACCTTCATACTAAAATGTATTTAACTTCTGATAAATATGATAACAAAAACGATTATTGAAGAATAATAATTAATATCTTTGGAAAAAAATACAATACAAATAATTTATCATTCTGTACAATTTTTTATATTGATAGAAAATCAATAGACAAAGCGATATTATATTTATCAATCAAACTGGATAATGTCTGTCTGTTTTCTAAACCATTTTTTACATGATACGTTGGTATGATGCAATGTATGCTTAGTTGCCTGCTTTCCCAAATAACAGTGCTGCAAAATAGCTGTAAAATTCGTTCTAAAATGTTTATAACGTCTTTTGTGCATTAGTATTAACTTTTAACGTTTGTGATGGTAATTAAAAAAAAATAAAAATCACATTCTATAATTCACATATTATATTATGTGAATCATATAACAGCAACGCAGTAAATGTGGATAAGAATAAGTGGCAATGCCGCCTACAAAATTGACACAGATATAAGTTTAATTTTATTTTTTTCTACAAATCGGGCAAAAGTAAAAAAAATATTTTTAAATTTAAATAAAATTAGTTTTCAAATGGATTTTTCAGTTTTTCCTTAAATTTTTCGAATATTTAAGATGTTTTAAAAAATTATTAATAAACTGAACTCTGAACTATTTATTCTTTTATAGGGAGATCATGCATGAAAAAAACAAGTGAACAATTATTTTTTTTGTGGCCATAACTTTTTTAAAACACTATTAAATTAAGGTAAAAATTTAAGAATAAAGATGAAATATGGGAGCCGTTTTTCTTTCGGATATTGAGACGCTACAGATTTGCCAAAGTGCAATAAATGTCAGTTCTCCTTGTTCGTATTTCAACTATTCACTTTAGAGGTAGGTATAACTTCTGATGTGCAAAATATTACATTTTAGAATCTGTCCAATTACATTTAAAATATCAAAATTGACTTTGACTTTTGCTATAACCAGACGTGATAGAAACTTGAAAATATTTAAAATAAATAAAGGAACCAAAACTTTGACAAAATGATGACGATGAGTTCAATCAGAAATGTAGCTGTAACTATAAAAGCTGCCAGACATTTTCTCTTTATTATTGTAATTTATTCATTCAAAGAGTCAATTAAATTGGAGCGAAGATATTGAAATCGCCTTTGCTTGGACCAAGAGAAATCAAGAACACACACTTTTGGGCCAAGAATAAACACTTCACTCCTGGGTCAGTAACATTCTTGGATCAAGAATACACACTCTTGGCCCAAGAAAACATTATTTTGAAAAAAATCCAAGCCTTTTACACAAGAACAATCTTCTTTTCACGAAAAGAAATGTGATTTGGTTTAACAAATATCGTATAATTTAGTTCTTATGTCAAGAGCATCTTTGCGTATTTATGGTTTTGAGATTAAATTAAATGACCCAACAAAGGAAAACAAGATGTTAAAGTTCTTATAGAAAATTTATGGCGAAAGAATTATGGATTTTGGGTATATTTAAAAACGCGAAGCTCTTTGACATCCGAACGCCTATAACTATTTGCTATTGCAAATATTTAACTTAGAATTCGTTAATAGCAATAGCACGCAACTTTAAAATTAGTTGTAAAATTGAATTTTATAAATAAAATAGTGAAATTTAGTGTCCCGTTAAAATATACAGTGTGTCTACTTAAGTTAGATAGATAGAAACGTCTTTATTTTTGACTCGGCGAAGGTCAGCTTGCTCTTTGCTTAACCGAGAGTTGGCAACTAATGCGAAACTTTTTTATTATTAACTTTACGAAAAAAAGTTGTTCTTCATAAAAAGTTCTGCATGGTCCAAAACCTATAATGCAACCATCAGATGTTAAATTTTTACAGTTGTATACGAGGTTTTGTCAAAAAATATAAATTTTGCCCAAGAGTAAAGTACCTTTATTTTTGACAATATCGAAAACTGAAAACTGTAATTATGAAACGTTTTGCAGAATGTTAAACTATATTTTAATATGCAATTAAATCCTTTTGCTAATTTTTTTTTCTATTTTTACAAATTTTTCTCAAATTACGGATACTTACCAAACATTTATCTTTTTTATTTATAAAAAATTCATATTTTTGACAAACCTCGTATACGACTAAAATATTTAACATCTGATGGTTGCATTTTAGGTTTTGGACCATGCAAAACTTTTATGAAGAATAACTTTTTTTCGTAAAGTTAATAAAAAAGTTTCCCATTAGTTGCCAACTTATAAGTAGACACACTGTATAGAAAGAAACGCGGTAAGCGAACAGAGTAGTGCGTCCGCTTGCCGCTAAGTTTCTTTCTATATATTTTAACGTACACTAAATTCCACTATTTCATTTATTTATTTCTTACACGGCAATTACGGATTAGTGCTACACTCCAGTGGGCGACTGCAGCGCGATCTATATAGATCTGAATCTACAAAACCGTAGAGATGTGTAGGAAAATGCAAACATGTTTCCTATACTGGATGGGTGGCCGTTTCGTGCTTGATTTTTTTTATAGTTCTATGACTTCTATGTTTTGCATTAGGTTGATTCCAACAGATGGCGATATTAGGTTTCCATCATATTTTTATTCGTAAAAATATCTTGAAAACATATTTTCGCTGTAGTGGGAATTGCTTACAGGTTATGGCTTTCTGATGAGTCCCAATAAAGACGAAACAGCCTGTCATTGTCTACCTGTGCCCCAGGGAACCCATTTCCTTTGGCGTCCCTGTGCACTCTAGTAAAAGATAGACGAACTACTCTGTCTGCTTACCGCTAAGTTTCTTTCTATTGAGTTTTATAATAATACGCCTAAATATAATATCTTATATACTCTCTATAGAATTTAAATAACTCACGACCCATATGTTCTCGTTCCGCTATACTAGATAGGACCTATATTTAAAATTTATATTTTTCGAAAGGCGATCGTATATCATCTCTATTGCTAGGCAATTTCTTAGTGCAATGATAGAGTTCCTAGATAGTAGCAGTAAATGTATGTACTTTTTAGCTGAAAGTTACGTAAAATCGCCGAGGAGATTTATTTTCAAGAGTTTGTAATGAATGGAAACACTTTGGAATGAGTTGAACGCGAATACTTATCTACCTAATCGGTAGAAAAGTTTGTAGTGATTTTTTATGTATTTCTTAGAGAACTTTATTCCGCTTTTTGGAAACATATTTTTGGCTTATCGAAACTATTTTTTGGTGGCGCAATCTTTCACTTGAAAAATACAATATAGGTATTTGCAAACAAAATTTTTAAATACAAAAGAAATGGAGATTTATATTAATATACATGTCATGGTATTGACGCATGACATTTAAAAGGGTGACTTCAAGCATCGTCTAGATAATTACTTCATACTTTTTTTTAATGGACCGTCTAAAAAATTGGATAAGAAAACAGAAAATATATTTGGGGGGGGGGGGGGGCGTAACTAGGAAATTTTTGTTTCTGGAGGGAGGGGCTGTCGGGACTACATGTTTTTCATGGATTAAATTTGTTTTCGTATATGTTTTTTTCACTTTTTCCTTGATATTCCTGGCTTTTTAGTTTTTAAAACTACTTTTTTTTTTACATTTGCAAAGACGTATGTATGACTCTAACCAGAGTTTTTCGGGCGCGGTTTTTCATATCTTCTATATGCGCACCATGCCAAAATTAATGATATTTTCAGAAATTACGTATATTTGGAGCGGAGTTTACAAATCCGTTTTGTTTGCTAAAATGCTTAGGTTTTGAAACATGCCGCACTATTTTTTATTGTAAATAAATCTTCAATAAAAAAGCTATTTTTCTATTTTTCCAATTAACATTTTTACTTTAATTTTTGTCTTTAAACATAAATAAAAAAGACTGATGGTTGTCATTGGTTTTTGGTGTAAAATTATTTTATTGCATTTAGTTATACAGGGTGCATGATTCCTAAGTTGATACTTCTTTTTTAGCTGTGTATAGAAGGCATTAAAACAAACAACATTTTCAAATACCTTTTTCCAAACAAACTCAAAAATAAAGTATTTATTACACTATGGATCAAATATACGGTTCTGCCTAAGTTGCCCGTTGAATAACATTAAGAATACTTCTGGGTGTAGGATGAGCCTATAAGGGAAAGCATTCTGCGTATAATCTCGAAGCAACAGCCGCCCTTTGACGATACTCACCGAAAATTAGCACCATATCTACTAGTTCATTGTTTTCAAATTTTACCATTTTCACGTGTCACCACTATCACCATATTAAAATTAACTTGCTTCAGAAAAACACACCGCAGCGGATTGCCAAATAACTCACCACCGAACCGTAAATAGCAAGAACAAACCCGAACAAAACTTCTAGAAGGGATATTTTAAAAACTAAGGGTTTTCGACGAAAACTGCTAAGCCAAAATTCCATCATTCCTAATAAAATCATTAATGTTGGCGTGGTGAGCTTATAGATACGTATGTATCAAAAGGTAAACTAATATATTAATTTTGTGCTGTGTTGGTTTTACATTTTTTTTTATAAATATTTAAATTTAGATTAATGTCGGGTTGCACACAGAATTTTAATAATAATTAACTCACCAGCAAGTTTAACTGCGACAGACATGACATTGACAGAAATAATTTTCTCACAATCATACTGGCCTGGTTAGTTAACTTAATTTTTAATTTACCAATCACGTACCTTTGATTGTGAGTACATAATGCCTGTCAATGTCATTTATGTAACAATCAAACTTGCTAGTTAGTTAATTCTGGTAAAACATCTTTGTGTAACCCAACATAAGAGTCCAAGCAGGGTAAAAAAATTAGGGTTCAATTAAACTTTTAAAATCCGAGCTCCCACGATCGGGAGGAGGGGGGCGACCATCAGGCACCCCCCTTTGGCTGCGCCACTACTAAGAACCCCTAAAATCAAACCGAATTTGCTTTACCCACGATAATAGATAAAACCATGACCAGATTATGCTTTAAACAGTGTTTGTAGATAATATAGATATTTATAGGAATATTTATCATGATAATCTAAAGACCTCCTCAATTACGGAACACGATTGTTTGGCCCATAACTTTAAAAAGGATTACACTGGCCTCAATTTAGCCCCACGAAAACTATTAGACGGTCTTTACTTCGAATCCGGATTCGGCCACGAATATTGAATATTACGACAAATCCTAATAACCAATCGGGATCCGTTAATTGACGGTATGCAAATTGTAATTGTTGGCTAGTTGTGTTCGGACCTCGCTCCGAGCTGTTGCTGACTCACTAATTGACAAAGTCAAGTTTAAAATTGATTTAATAGAATGTGAAGGAAAAGTTCCGAACATTCGACTTGGCCGAAAAACAGGGACAATTGCACTTTTATGTAGATACGTATAGTTACGGCCATTAAATCTTGGGCAAGATCTGTGAGATTTTGAATTTTTCTAATTTTTGATAAAATGCTTAATACCTATTAGTGTATTTTTTTCCTTTTTAGTTTTAGTTGGATATTTTTCTTAGTAGATATGTTATTTTCAATTAATGTGTCATTGTTCGGGTTTGTTCGGTTTTCTCTATCATAAAAATTGTAATATAAAATTGAATTCTGTGGCGTAGCCAGAAAATATGCTCAGGGGGGGGGGGGGGGGGGGGAGGCCTCAGTGGGCGTAAGTAGGACTTTTTTTTTTCTGGAGAGAGGGACAGTCGGGACTACATGTATTACACGATATTGTACCGAGTAAAGAAGGCAGCATGGTTGAATTAAATTTATTTTTGTAATAAATGTTTTTTTTTTACTTTTTTTGCCATTCCTATTCTTTATTAATTTTTTTTATATTTATGACAAATATGAATATTGGCGTCAATCCAAAATTTTAACATAAGACGTATGTATAACTCTAACCAGCGTTTTCGGGTTCGGGTTTTCACAATTAAAAATAAATAGAAAAGAAGGTTTTTTAGCGGCAGGCGGACAAAGTAGTGCATACTTTGTGTGCACATACTTTGTGTGCACTACTTTGTCCGCCTGCCGCTAAAAAACCTCCTTTTCTATTTAATTATACGGACACTAAACTCTACTACTTTATTTTAAAAACACGGCATTGTATTACGGGTTGGCAGCGCACAGTGGGTATACTGCAGCGCGAACTTATTTGAACCTATAAATCCGTAGAAAAATTGGGGGATGCGATAAATGTTGCCTATACTGGTGTGTTGGCCTAACGTATTTGGTTTATTGTTGCTTCGTCGTGACTATCTTTTGCATTGAGTTGATTCCTATAGATGGCGTTACTGGGTTTTCATCGCGTTTTTATTTCTTAAAAATGCGTTCAAAGCATAGTCTCGCTGTACTGGGGGTCGCTTACAGGTTATGGCTTTCTGATGAGTTCTAATAAGAACGAAATAGCCTGTCATTGTCTACCTGTGCCCCAGGGAACCCATTACCTTTGGCGTCCCTGTGTACTCAATGCAAAAGATAGTGCACTACTTTGTCCGCCTGCCGCTAAAAAACCTTCTTTTCTATTTAATTCAGCGTTGCCACATCTAGTAGATTTTCTACTTTTTGGTAGATTTTCACCCTTCTTCAGAAAATTTTAGTAGGCATATTTTCTTTAGTAGATTTTGGTAGATTTTAATATCAATTTCAATAATGTAAATATGCCATTAACAATATAATTATTGTAAAAATTATTTTAATTGAGTACTTTTTTATTTTAATATCGGACGACGACTTTTTTTTTTTTTTTTTTTTTTTTTTTTTTAGACACCACTTAGAAAATAAGAGGAAGGTTATGGTTATTGCTGCCTATGTCGAGGCCGCGACCCTTTTTTCACTGTTATTTTTAGTGCTCCCTCAAAAATCACCGAGCCCATTTGTGCCCTCCCCTAATTTAGTAGATTTTAGTAGATTCAAAATAAAATAAAAGTAGATTCGCCAAAATAAATGTGGCAACGCTGATTTAATTATACGGACACTAAACTCTACTACTTTATATTAAAAATAAAGTAAATATTGCTCACCACGCCAAAATTGATGATTTTTCAGAAATAATGTATTTTAGGAGCGTAGCTAAGAGCAGTTTTTGGTGAAAATGCTTAGGTTTTGAAATATTCCTTCTTAAGTTCCGTTCTGTATATTCATAATAAACCATTCTCCTTGCTTCCCACAATATTTTTTTTATCACACTTCCATAAAAAATGTTTCAATTAAAATTTTTACTTTAATTTTTTTCTTTAAAAATAAATACCTAATTGTTTTTTGTTTTTGTTCTAAAATATTTTATTGCATTGGGTTATATTTTTGTTGATCATCATCAAAAGGATGAAGAAAAACATATAGGTATCAAAAATAATAAACTCTCTAAAAAATGGAAAACGGAAAAGATATAATAGAAAAATTCTATAAAATATTATTCTTTTTACTCGTTTTTATTTAAAATTGCATCATAAATTAATAACTAAAACGATATTCGTCCGAAACCTTATAGTCTCTATATAAAACAGGATTTTTAGAAGGAAAAGTTTAAAAACTAAACGTTTCCTACAATACCTTTGTAATCTGAGCCAAGATACATTATTTAAAAATTTAAATGAAGATTCCAAGCCAATTAGGTTGCAATTAGACTTTTAGACCCGAGCTCTTAGGCCGGGGGGGGGGGGGGGGGGGGGCTGCCGGGATGCTCACTGCTGCCACTGATTGTATTGATACAATATCATTAATTTTAAAAATCGCTTTATACATCTTTGTTTTTCTCAAATCTTTGCATTTGAAATCAGTCATAAATTCTACAAAACCAATGCAACTGACAACAATGATGAGCGTAAAACTTGGGACACACTATAAGTATAGTTATTCTCTATCGCAACGACGATCTCGTAGACTAATAAAAACACTTCTTAATCAAAAAACCGTTCCTATAAAGAAAAACCGAACGATCTCTGTATGTCAAAACAGTAAATTGAAACAGAAACTCTATATCTCTAGTCCATATCTCCGCAAACTGTAACTTTCCACAAAATGACCGAAAGTCCAAATTCCGTCGGCCAGCCGTCCGAAGTTATTTTCGAACGATTGCCTTGAGCCCCAGAATTTAAAAAGGATTACATAGAATTAAATTGGTCGGACCTAAGCTATTAGAGTTGGATTAGTATTGCTGCTGAAATATTGAATATAACTTCACCATAATTATGTAGCACTACTTTATCTTACTTATTTTTTCTTACTTTCTCACACTCCTTTGTGAGTCAACTTTTCAAATATCCATTAATAAACATAAACCAGGATTCGGGTCAATGGGAATATATATATTTTTAAGTTTTTTTCTTGAAAGGCTGCTTATACTACTTATATCCTTTGCATGTACAAGAATTGTTAAGTAAATACAGGGTGATTTCTAAGTTGATACTTCGTTTTTAGATGTGTATAGAAGGCATTAAAATAAACAACATTTTCAAATACCTTTTTTCAAAAAACTTTAAAATAAGGTGCCTACTTACATTCGTTTATTACACTAACTTGCCCGTTGAATAACATTAAGAAAACTTTTGGGTGTAGGATGAGCCTCAAGGGAAAGCATTCTGCATATAATCTCTAATCAGCAGCCGCACTTTGACGACACTCACCGTAAATTAGCACCATATCTACTAGTTCGTTTCGTCTTCGGCGATTTGCCTGCGGCGCTGGTTCGTCGTTTTCCCTCCCTTTTGCCCCCCCCCCCCCAGAACTAAAATAGTTTTTCTTGATTAACTCAAATGTTTTTTTGGATATGTGTTGTTTTTCAAGTAAACTAACAAAATATCCATTTATGTGTATTTTCTTTTTATAATGTTATTTGTTTATGTATTTTAAAGGGTGTGACCCGGTAACAAATACTTTCACACACCGGAAATCAAATCAAACCATTCAATACCTTTCAATATCCGAGCCAAATATTTATTCCAATTAAACCTTACCGAGGGTCTAAACGTCCTAAGAAAAACTTCTTTAGCCCTAGACGTCCTTAATACGAAATCAGGGCCCATAAATGTTTACGACAAGCCACTGGTCGTTAAGTCCGGCCCATTATGTCCCGGACACGCGCTCGTCCCTAAATTTTCGTCTCTTTTTGCCTCTCGAGGAAACGGTTAAGTGTTCCAGGCTTTAATTTACCGCCGGGGGTCGTTTGAAAAAGCGCTTAAGTTTTAAAAAGTTTAGGAAAATTGTTGGTTCTTTGAGGATACACGGTTACAGTATGATTATGTTATCTAAGTTTTAAAACTATTCTTGGATGTAGGTACTAAAAATGTCTGTTTACAAAACAATACTCTTACTTCATAAAGCCTCACAAGTATGCATCCATTTGTATGTTAATCCTATTTAATTTTCTTTAACTTTTTATGGGTTAGTGTCTGTTTGAAGGTTGGAGACAATGACGTTTCTTGAATGATAGAAGAGATTTGGACTTGCATTGTCTGTATTTGTTTTACATCAAAACGCATGACTGCACCCATCTCAGTCATGCTTCAGTGCATCTAGAGCTGTAGTTACTTTACTTACTTAGTATTCACCTGACGACGACTGAAGATACTTACCAGTTGAAACGTTGTGATGTAAAACAAATAAAGACAATGCAAGTCCAAAACTCTTCTATCATTCATATTATGGGTTAGGTACACTACAGTCTATATTTTGTAGAGTGCAATAAATGTGACCCCTGCACTAGGTTAGTGTCAGAAACATCAAAATCATGCTGCACCTGGCGCAGGTGTAGAGTACAATCAAAAAATAATATGATGTATTTACCATGTAACAAGTGGCTTAAAATGATTAGTGCGCTATAGTACAATCGTGCTGGTCATGTAGGACTTAAATTTTAAAAAGTTTGTTGTCAGTTGGGAATGTTTTAAAAAGTACTCTATTAGTGTGAGGTAAATGTTTTATGTACTACCTGTCCAACAATCATAGACTTCTAATAATTTTATATTATATATTTTAGGGAGTAAAGAATAAAAAGACAGGTCAAAAATAACATATTAATAATGACAAACATGAAATTGAGTTTTTTAAATTAACATATTGGTGGAATATATAAAATGTGTATTTGCATAGTTGCAAACTTTTTTGCAGCCCTACTTAGGTAGATTCGTGAATAAATATCTATTAAATATAATGTCAGATGTGTCAGGGGGCCGAATTCTTTTACATGATATGGTGTCAGGTGTGGGGTGACAATCTTAAAAGGTATGGGCCAGAAAAATGTTTACTGTCTCTCACGTTGCTGATGATTAATCGTTCTTTCAAATGTTTATAATGAATATTAAACATTTTACGCCCTCGCAAAAGTCTACTTTAGGCCATAAACCAGACTCGGTGAAAGTTATTTCTTTGTTTAATTGATCGGTTTATAGTCATACTTAACTGTAGATTATTATATGTTAGCCTTTAAACCTTCATATCAACACTTCATATTTTTATGGCAATTTCCACGCATATCCCATATAATTATATGTATGGACTTTTAGAAATATTTAGAAAACGACAAAAGATATGTTTTTGAAAATTTGAGTGTGTTCTTAAGAGCTAGTGTTCTAGCGTTTAAAAATATTTTAAAAGGGGCGGTGTTGCCAGATCATCTTGAAACTCCTAGCAACTTTGGAATTTTAAATGAGACACCTTGTATATTATTTTACTTTGTGTTTCTGCTTAATAACACAAACATTTTGTATATAATAATCTATGCCTATCTCTTATAGTTTTTGAGATATTAATCAATTAGTCATTATTTGGGGCCAAAACATGCTAACCAGAAAATCAAATATTTTTGTGATTAAGGCACCTAGAAAGTTAAAATTTTTACAGACGGTTCTTATAGCATGGCCATTTAGGAATTTTGATGATATATGAAAATATTTGTACACAGAGCGTCACAAAAAAACGTAATCTTCGTAATATAAATAAATGCAAAATTCTTAACTTTTTTAAATGGAACACCCTGTATTTTATTTTCTTAACAAAATCTAGTTTATATTTCCTACCAATAAGTATAACATGTTCCTATACCTATTTCTAACCAATTCGAACTTACAAGGGGTTTAAAAAAATTAATAACTTAATAAAAAGGTTTAAACACATTTAATAGTAGGCTTTGGCAGAATTTGTTCGGAAACAAATGAAAGAGAAAAAATGTCAACCGAGATGTCAACTTAATTTCCTATATTATCTTATATTTAAAAAATTATTCGTTTTATGGATTTATATGTCACACATTCCCATTATTATACTGCAACATATTTCGTTCTATTTTTCTAAACTTTTTTGCTGTCATTGGAGATGAATTGGGATACAATTCATTAAATCGTCTACATGTTCTTGATACAATTTTATTACACTCTCCATGTATAAAAAGTAAATTCAAAATTTCTGCGTTTGAATAAGAAATATTGGCCATTTTAGTCAATAATTTAAAAACACAGATTATAGACAAAGCCAATTAAGTTGACATTTTTTCTTTTTCATTTCTTTCCGAACAAATTCTGCCAAAGCCTACTATTAAATGTGTTTAAACCTTTTTATTAAGTTATTAATTTTTTTAAACCCCTTGTAAGTTCGAATTGGTTAGAAATAGGTATAGGAACATGTTATACTTATTGGTAGGAAATATAAACTAGATTTTGTTAAGAAAATAAAATACAGGGTGTTCCATTTAAAAAAGTTGAGAATTTTGCATTTATTTATATTACGAAGATTACGTTTTTTTGTGACGCTCTGTGTAAAAATATTTTCATATATCATCAAAATTCCTAAATGGCCATATTATAAGAACCGTCTGTAAAAATTTTAACTTTCTAGGTGCCTTAATCACAAAAATATTTAATTTTCTGGTTAGCATGCTTTGGCCCCAAAAAATGACTAATTGATTAATATCTCAAAAACTATCAGAGATAGGCATAGATTATTATATACAAAAAATGTTTGTGTTATTAAGCAGAAACCAAAAGTAAAATAATATACAGGGTGTCTCATTTAAAATTCCAAAGTTCTTAGGAGTTTCAAGATGATCTGGCAACACCGCCCCTTTCAAAATATTTTTAAACGCTAGAACACTAGCTCTTATGAACACACTTAAATTTTCAAAAACATATCTTTTGTCGTTTTCTAAATATTTCTAATAGGCCACTGAGTTTGACGCACCCTGTATATATATTTTTTTTTTATGATAAAACACCTGCACTGTAGGAAAAATCCTTTAAGGCGCTCTGGGAGCGGTGCGAGTGCGAAAAAAGCGATAAACGTTGGTCTTGAAACGTTGAAGATTGTATTTATTGGGAAACACGACCTCAGGAAGATCATTCCACAAAGATGACGTTCTCCAGATGAAAGAATTCTTGAACAATGAAGTTCGAGTAGTACTAAGCTGAACAACATATGGATGAGCGGCAGTGGTTCGCCGTGTATTTCTGTTTTGCATTGCTCTAGGTGGAATCAAGTGGGCAATGTCAGTCGAACACCTGCAATGAAAATATCTGTAAAAGAGAGCCAAATCACCAACCTGTCTTCGATGCTCCAGGCTATCGAGGGTCTTGGTCAGCTCGGGGTCGCCGATCAGACGAACGGCTCTCCTTTGAATGGAATCCAGTAGCCGAAGGGTGTGCTTGGGTGCAGAGCTCCAGACATGAGAGCAATATTCTAATGATGGTCGAATCTGGGCTTTGTAGAGTGTCAAAAGTTGATGAGGTGTGTACAACCCTTTGGTGCGGAAAAGTACACCAAGTTTCTGTGCAGCTGCCTTGGCAATTGCGGCAACGTGATCATGCCAAGACATATTACCTCCCAGATTGACCCCCAGCAAATTAATAGATAGATATGGTACCAGATGTGGGATAAGTGTCACAAAATCTCTCCAACTTTTTGGTAGATGTTGGTAGGTTATAGGCACCTTGTAGCTGTAGATACGTTATTTTTACACCATGAATCCAAATACCTCGAACTAAGTTCCATTCAAAAAAATTATCGATGAATGTATATAGGATTCTGGTTTAAAGTTTTTATGCGCGGCACTGGTAAAATTTGTTCAGCCGTCAGTAACTGTTTGTTTATAATCAGGCCTAATTAAAATATTTTCTGTAACAACTATTATTTTAACCTTTGAAACTTTACGTCTCTATAAACACTTCAAATATTTCAAAACTACAAGGACCTTACATGAATACTTGTTAAAGTTATTTCACTCTACGATTTAATTTCTCTCAAACTACAGTAATTAACAAACTTACGTGGGATTTCAGGTGAAGTGGTGTTTATTTTGAATCTCGTATTGCACTGCACAATCTCTTTGGTAATTGGGTATTTTGAGTGGTTTATTTTAGTGTCGCACTCGCACATGTGGAATTGGTAATTGAACGTCAGGAGAATGCAGCAAGGGTTAAGTACTTTTCGAATCTTAATCAAGGTGTTGTTCGGGCATTATTTATGCAGGAAAATTGATATAAATATATATTTATAAAATCTCTTGAAATTTATCTTTCCAGTCATTATGGAAATCTAGCTTTGTGCAAAACAGATTTCAACAGGAGCTATCGAATTTATAATATATATACTGAATATGGATTTTCTCATTTTGTGTGTGAATAAAAGATTTAATTTAGATCTAGTAATAAACATAAAAGCATATTTTTTTAAATTTAACATAAGTTTCTTTGATTAAAGTCAAGTAAGAAGTATGTCGGTTATATATTATGTATAATTGTTGTATCATCTGCAATATTACTTTTTAAGTCTAATTTAAAAATGAGTTAATATTAATTAAAAATAGTACAGGACCTAATATTGATCCTTGTGGAACTCTGCATATCATTTCGTTTTCCAATTTATTATTTTATAGGTTTTTGGAGGGTCTCAAAGTTCTACAACAAGGCCAACATACAACAAAATGACATACGGCTATTAATCGAAAAGTACTACTTTTAGAAATGTCAATTTTTTTTACCATTTCATTAAGCAGCCAAAGTTAAACCCATCTTCCGAGAGTGTTACTTTCTTGAGCTGGGTTAACCACCGTTTAGTCCTGATTTGCCCAATCTGAGTTATATTTATTTAAATAATACTTCAAAAGGTCCTTCAGGGGACAACGGTCGACTTTTTGCAGATCAATTGGAGCAAGAGAATACTGATATCTAGAAAATATGTTAATTGATTGCGGAACATTTTTTCAAATTTATTTGGCCACTCAAGTATGGTCGAGTATACCAGGTGTCCGCGGAATTGTATACGACCTAAAATTGTATTTTTTGACAGGTGACTCAACTTACTTGCGGGTAACCTTTATAACCTTTTGATTTTTAATATCGGTCAAAAAGGGCAAGGGCTTGTCGACATATTAAGCACCGGTTCCCGCAGATCACCGAAGTTAAGCTGTGTCGAGCGCGGTTAGTACTTGGGCGGGTGACCGCTTGGGAACACGGCGTGCTCTTGCCTCAGAGAAGAGTGTAAAATGAATCGACACCTAGCCATCCTATTCACGCCAGACAGGCCGGATGAGATCGGATATCTCGTAGGATGAAGGTGCCGTTTCACACTCCCCAGTCGGTAGATCACATTTGTGGTCGATGACCGGTTCAAGATGGCCTACGTAGTCGGCGAACCGTAAAAAAAAAATATCGGTAAAGAGCTATCTGTTGTGGGAAATTTAATATTTAAATTCTTATTACTCAACTTTTTTGAACGACAACCAGAGGAGGCATTTAGGATAGGAGGGAAGAAAATAGGAAATTTCTTATCCTTAACCCTTCCCTTGCTTCTTTAATCGGATATTTCCGCTATTGATGATCTATCTGGTCAGTCCACGTCAGTTCCCTAACACTAGGCCAGTGACCTGGTGCAACCATGTTGTCTCTTTTTTTAATATCAGTAATAAATAATTCTTTATTTTGTTAACCTAAAAATAAATCCAGGTAGGTAGGTATTTGTGGGTTTAGGACAATAAAAAACAATTCCTCTAAATTAAAAAATTGCCGACGTTTCGACCTTTATTAGGTCTTTCTCAAGGCTATTTCACAAAGTCGAGGAACATAAGTCGAAAACAATTGTTAAAATCATCTCCAGACGGGAACACACATTACAAACTGACATGGAACAAATATTCTGTAAAAATAACGAACCACACCACAACGAGTACTGTTAATATGATATAATTAACACACATTACAAACTGACATGGAACAAATATTCTGTAAAAATAACGAACCACACCACAACGAGTACTGTTAATATGATATAATTAACAGTACTCGTTGTGGTGTGGTTCGTTATTTTTACAGAATATTTGTTCCATGTCAGTTTGTAATGTGTGTTCCCGTCTGGAGATGATTTTAACAATTGTTTTCGACTTATGTTCCTCGACTTTGTGAAATAGCCTTGAGAAAGACCTAATAAAGGTCGAAACGTCGGCAATTTTTTAATTTAGAGGAATTGTTTTTTATTGTCCTAAACCCACAAATACCTACCTACCTGGAGTTTGAAATAGGACGCTAATTTCATAACAACTAAAAATAAATGTCACACAATCAACGTTATAGGCGCCCAAAAGGGAAATCATAGAATTCGATGGTAAAATATTCAGTAATAAGACAAAAACATAGTATGTGAAAAACTTTCATGCTTCTAAAGAGCAGCTTCACACTAATGAATTTGAGGATTGTTGGGACCTTTTTATTCCCACAATACTCCATTTCTTTACTGACAGCACTTCTTCATTTCTAAAAATAAATAAAAACAAAACATGTTTATTCATGCCCTGCAGAAGCACTGTGGTATAAATTATCCCTTGAACGAGTGCACCTTATAAAAGATGCAGCTAAATTCAAATAGGAACCATACAAAAATGCCTTCAAATTTTTAGCATTTTCGCAGAAAGAATTTGGCGATGATATGCTTTTAGAATGGATCTATAAAGTTAGTTTATCTACAAAGGGTTTAAAAGGGTAAAAAAGAAGTTAAAATGACAATTTGTATAAAATAAGCAATAAGAAAATATATTTAAATATTAAGAGATTATTTAAAATTTATTTGTATACATACCTAAGTAAAGGATTCGAAAGTGAGACATTTTTTCAGCACAATCCATAGACAGAGGCATTATCCAGCATTTCAAATGCTCCCAAAAATGTTCTTCGGAATACATATTTACAGTGAACTCACATTTCAATAAATTAAATACAATAGAATAGCAACGACATTCTCACAACCGTTAAAAATAATAAATTTTACTCCTCCTCGCTAATTTTCATACGTTAGGTTAAACGGCGAAAATACCCGATCGTACCGGAAGTAGTAGAAAAGCTAAAGGTATATTCTATTTTTCATTAGTGAATTCAACGAGTGGTGGAACTGATGAACTTATGATTGACAGCTCTCTCTCTCTCGGAATTGATGGATGATTTAACAATAATTTATTAAATATCGGTTTCAATCTACCTTTCATAGGTTAAAACCCATCAAATAAATATTTAATCAAATCTGAATCGACAGTTATACTGACATAAATATTGTATTAACCAAATAAATAAAAAAAACCCAAACTTCCTTTTTTATATATACAAAAAGGAAAAAGACAATATATATTTTAACATATTGGTTGCTCATTTTATGTTGGAAATGTGATGTACATACATATATAGATACTATATAATATAAAAAAAGAAACAAAATGATAAATTTAGGGCTAGAAATTGCATATTTACCAGGAAAAAAGGAATGTCTAAATGAAATGAAATTTATATACATTAACATTTGTGATGGAATTATTCATATACAAATCCTTCATCTTGTTAGCTGAAACTACATCAAATAAATAATTAGTCAAATAATAGATGTAATGCAACGGTCATGGATAAAGATCTAAATAAATCCATCAAATCTAGCTGTGAAGCACCTCTGAACCTAACCTTCTTGGCGGTGGCTGCAAGCTCTTGCACCCAGGCGGCTGCTGCAGCCGCTGCTGTCCGGGCTGGCTCGTGCGGGCGCGCAGGCCGGGGCGTCGGCGCGGGCATCCGCCTCGCCGCCGCCGACAGCGCGCATTCCGCGATGAAGTTTCCTGCGAGCCAGACCAGGTGAAGGGCGCGCCGCCCAGACAGACGATAAGCAGTGCGCGCCGAACCGCGCGAGTGAGTGAGTGACTAGCATGCAGGCCCGCCGTGCCGCGACCCCCCCGGGCCGCCCGCACCCGTAGCGCCGTAGAACCATGTCTCGGTGGTGGATTTACTGTGCCGGACTGTTGTGGCTGGCGGCCAGCGCCGCCCCTACAGACCCCGACCATGGGGGCTCGCACCAGGCTAAAAGAGGTGAGCTCTCTCAATGATTACTGTATTTATCTTAACCTTAACCATCCCACCATCACTAATACATTTTGAAACTAACTTCCAAGCGAAAATTTGAAAATAAATCATGCGCCGTATTTAGGTTAAGGGTACCCGGCGTCGCTCACGCCTAACGGTGCCTAACCTATATTATGTTGTTCACTATATAACATGTAAATGTATGATTCGCACATTTTATCATTCATTCTTAAAGGATTAGTGGTGATTATCAATATTTTAACTGGTGGAATTGAAGTAGGATAAATTTTAATGAAAATTTTAGTGTATGTATTACATTTTAAAGACTGCACAACATAATTATTGTAATACAATGAGAGTATACTCTAAGACGTGTGGGCCAATATATAGTAAAAAAAAAATGAATTCAGCAATCGAATAATCTTAACAAGTTTCCTACATTTAAATATAATTAACTTGGAAAAAATATTTTTTTTTCAAGTCTTTAATATTCAACTTAATAAAAAGCTTTTCCATTTCTACTGAAAGATAAATTATTAAACTACCGTTCAATTTAAACAACTACACAACATGTTAAAATATGATGGACGTATTGCTTTTTCTTCATAATGTTCGGGTATATGACAAATGGATATTTATTATAATTTAAATATAAATGTTAGGTAAAGATGAGGTGATTTAAACGTTTTTTAAATTTCAAAAAACTAGAAGTCCCTAAAACTGTTTTTAAAAATTCCAGATCCGTATTTAAAAAACTTGATTTAAGGTCGGTATCTAAACAAATTGAATTTGAAAACTAATATAATGTATAATATAAAATACGGCTTAAAAATGAAGACTTAAAAAATTAAGAACCAAACCTAAAAATTTCAATCTTTTTCAGACATTTCCGAAGATATTCGAAATATTTGCAATTTTCTTTCACCAAATTATTAAGCTGCAAGCCCCCAAAATTTGCAGCTTTCCCTCAATTTAACCATCTTTGTATCTCTAACCGTTTTCGAGATCCCTTTGTACGCACACGAATTTGTAGCAGTCTGTATGTAGATACAGGTTGTTGCATATCCAATAATACCGCCTGCTTAGTATCGGCACAGCCATACCTATTGATATCAGAACTACATAGCTTTTGTTCAATTATTTTTGTTGCTATAACCATATCCTTTTGCTACTTTATTTAATAATGGTTATCGCTAAGGAAGCAATACTATAGTTACTTTACTTAACTTAATAAAATACACAGTATTACAATTCTAGCTGTGACAGAATTAGCAACAACGCCAACACTGTTACTTCGACAGCCCACGCGAAAAAATAATTAGTCAACCTTTCACCAAAACAGTTGCGCTTCGGTATAACTGACCACTGATACTATAGTTGTTTTACGTGTTACGATAATCAGTTAATAAAGTTAGTGTGTTGTGTTGCTAATAATTTCTGCTGTATTGAATATGCGACTATACCACACCAACTAACTAGGTTTGTCAAAGTTAATTTAAAATATAGGTACTTCCATGCTGTTGTCATAAAATAGTGTTATGAATGAAGAAGCCAGTAGAGTCACAATCAACACTCAATATTTCGTATGTCAAAGGAGTATCTGAGAGAATTAGAAGACTAGGACAACGATACAACATTAATACGGTATTCTGCTCAAAAGACACTTTAAGAAGCCACCTGACGAAGACGAAACCAACAAGTCAAAAAGATAGGAAAAACTGTGTCTATCAGATTCCCTGCGAATGTGGCAGATCCTACATTGGTGAGACTCTAAGGCCACTTGAAACTAGGGTCAAGGAACACAGAAACAACACGCTTAAAGGAGAAACCGAAAAATCAGGGGCAGCTGACCATGCCTGGACACACGGTCATCACATTAAATGGACAGAAGCTCGAATCCTGCACAAAGAACCACATTGGAGGAAGAGGAAGTTCAAGGAAGCTGCTATCATATACCAGAACCCAGATTGTTTTAGTAAGCCCTCACTAGATATAAGAAATATCTGGAAACCTTTGTTAAGTAGATGTAAACTTAAAATACCGCACAAGAATTAAATGCATGACTGCACCCATCTCAGTCATGCTCCAGTACATCTAGCTAGTATAAATAGAGCTGTAGTTACTTTACTTATTTAGTATTCACCTGAAGACGACTGGAGATACTTACCAGTTGAAACGTTGTGATGTAAAACAAATTAAAGACAATGCAAGTCCAAAACTATTCTATCATTCAAGAAACATCATTGTCTCCAACCTTCAAACAGACAAATAGTGTTATGTTGTTATAATATGACGATATGTATTTGACTACGATAGTAATTTGATTTTCTGAATTTTGAAAGATCAATAAAAAGTGTCTATATTTTGCTTCACAATAATTTATTATTAAACGATTTAAATTTAAGTTAGAGTGTAATTTGAACATTCTCCTATTAAAAGAGACTTAAGAGAATCATTTCAGTTTCAAAAAAAGCCTTTATTCGTGTATAAAACAAATATATTTATGATAATGTAAAAAGAATGTAAATGTTTGTTTAAACTTACAATGATTGTACCTTTATACAAATATTTTTTTTTATTGTCAGGGACGTAGGTCAATAGCAGTGTCATTATCCGACCTACGCGACAACCCATTTTTCTAAATCAAACAAAAGGTCACGTTATCTGCCTTATAATTTTTTTGGACTTGGACGTTTTTAATTACACCTTCGTATATTTAAGAACGTAAATTACAGAGGAAAAATGGGTATTAGGTCCTAAAATAAAGCCGACAATTAAATAAGATTTGTCGACGTTGACTTCTGGGGGTTTTAATTTATTACCGAAATAAATGTACATTATTCGGAGGAACGTTTTGTGCTTATCGGTGTTGCAGGATTCTGATTGGTGAGTCCGTAAGTCAAAATATTGAATGAGATACACAGGGTGATTGTAAAATAAGCATATTTCAGTAAACTTACCTTAGTACAAAGTTACTTATATTATGAAATAAAACACTCGTTGTTTGTTTTATTTCATAATATTATTATGGATTTTTATCAAGTAAAGGCCGAAACAATTCGATTTTCAAAGTTACTTAGTTTGAGCGCCAAAAAAACATTTAAAATTTATAATTAATGTTATGTTTGTTTTTTTATTAATTGCACATTTAAAATTTCTACGCCAATAAGGCCTAATTTTATAAAGTCCTCTTAAACTTAAGTTTAAACCTAGTTTTAAACGGAAGAATAATTTAGAAATGGTTGATGTGGTATTGACAGAAAAGTACAATTTAAAAGTAATCAACCTGGTCATAACTTGTTATGTTATGTTTCATTATACAGGGTGATTCACGTTAAGTGGCCTATTAGAAGATCTCGGAAACGAGTAACCCTATCTTTCTAAAAATTTAATAGCAGGCATAATTGACTTTGAGCTTTTAAAACATTATATTTTGACGTTTTTATTACTTCCGGTTCTACCGGAAGTTAATGCCAACTTTGCTATTTCAAATGGAATACCCTGTATATTTTAGCATTTTTGATTACCTTATTAAAATCCAAATAACTTTTGTTAATAATAATCTATCTCTAACCGTTTTTGAGATATGAATTATAAAAGGATTTTTTGGTGTAAAAACGTTCCGAGAAGAAAGTTTAGTAACTCTGAAACTAATAAAGGTAAATATTTAAAATTTTGTAAGCTTTCAAGTAATACATAGATCTTTAGTTTAAATTACTTAGGTTTCACGTTTTTTATACAGCGAGTTCTTAAAATTGTGTCAATGTCTTCATTTAAATAAATGTGCATAAGTCAATTTTTGCAAATGGAACCCTATTTTTTAGCTTACTAACCTGTAGAGAATTAAATTTCCTATCTATAGCCTAATATGTTACAATCCACATTTTTAGGGGTTTTGGAATTATGAGCAATTTGAATAAAAAATCTTAAAATATCTTTTTGCGTGAATGCGACATTATTTTTGAAAAGAAGGCTTCGACTGGGATTTTCGTTTGACTTTGAGCTTTGTTATCATTTGCTATTAAGCGCCTATATTCGTTGCTTAGCTATTTCTTATTCAAAGCCTTCTTTTCAAAAATAATGTCGCATTAACACAAACAGAAATTTTAAGATTTTTTATTTAAATTGCTCATAATTCCAAAACGACTAAAAATGTGGATTGTAACATATTAGGCATTTAGATAGAAAATTTAATTCTCTACAGGTTAGTAAGCTAAAAAATAGGGTGTTCCATTTGCAAAAATTGACTTATGCACATTTATTTAAATGGAAACATTGACACGATTTTAAGAACTCCCTGTATAAAAAACGTGGAACATAAGTAATTTAAACGAAATATCTATGCATTACTTAAAAGCTTACAAAATTTTAAATGTTTACCTTTATTAGTTTCAGAGTTACTAAACTTTCTTCTCGGAGCGTTTTTACCCAAAAAAATCATTTTATAATTCATATCTCAAAAACGGTTAGAGATAGGAATAGATTATTATTAACAAAAGTTATTTAGATTTTAATAAGGTAATCAAAAATGCTAAAATATACAGGGTATTCCATTTGAAGTAGCCAAGTTGGCATTAACTTCCGGTATAACCGGAAGTAATAAAAACGTCAAAATATAATGATTTAAAAGCCTAAAACCAATTACGTCTGCTATCAAATTTTAAGAAAGATAAGTTTACTTGTTTCCGAGATCTTCTAATAGGCCACTCAACGTGAATCACCCTGTATTCATCATCTTGTTCACAAGTTATAATAATAGTTAACTTGAATTTTTAAAAAGATATTGTATATTTAATAATAATTGAAAAAATAGTTTTAAATACTCAGACAATGAAACTATCAAAGTTTCCCACCTTATGTTTTACATATGTGTTAGCAGTTAGACTATGATCACATTAGCAGCTTCTTTACAAGCAATCAGAATAGTATAATAGAGAGAAAAGATATCCAGATATCAAAAAATTTTATTATTAACTTACCAACAATATTTATATTAACCTGGGAATATTTTTCTTTGCTAGGGAAATCGTACATTATTATTAAAATACACATAATTCATCAGGGAAAATGGAAAAAACTTGTGCAATTCACTTACCTGGAGTTTTTTTCAGTTCATTCATCAATCACTGTCAACACTTTTAGGAAAAATTCTTGATGTACACGAGAAAAAAAAACAGATTTCACTTTTAATTCATATTTTGCTTCTAAGAGATTATTATTTTGGAGATTTTAGTTGAAACACAACACTACAAATATTAATTTACATATTATTAATTGAAACATGTCAAGTAATATTGTTTCCTTAACTAACACGTTTAATACAAAAAAAAGTTTCTGTAACTCGTAAAAACTTTAAATTTAGATATTTTGTTGCCTTAGAACCAGAGTGTACTTAAGTTGCAAAAAGATTAACTGTAATTTTAATTCATTCAAAAAAAAAATCTATAGAATCATTGGTGTGGAACAGCACAATATAATAAATACATTTTTAACATATTTTGTAAATAATTCTTCTCCACCTCGAGTTGCCCCCTCTTAAGTCAATCTCAGGAAAAAGTGTTGACCCTCCCTAAAAATCTATTTCGGACCCCCATGTATTTTTTTAAAACCATATCAACGTCCGAATCGAATATTTCTTGACCATAAATATTTGTTTTATGGCTTGTGGTTTCGAAAGAACAACGTACCATTCCTATGTTCCCTTTATGTTGTTCGTTTTAGTTTTTTTTATCTTCCAATAAATCAATCAGCGTCACTCAAAGAAGCGAATTAGGTCATAAAGAAAAAACCGCTCTGTCTCGATTCTAGCAATTTATTGGAAATATGTTTTCTTCGGTATAAAATATATCACATTTGGATGATAAAAAAAGGTTTTTAAAAAAACATAATTTACGTATATTTCAAAAAAAATTAACCAAAAGTAGGCACACACATAAAACACAACCTTTTCTCGTAACATCTAATTTAACTGTAAGTGTCCAGCTCAAAAAACGTTTTTGCTCTTGTTTATTACTTCATTACCACTCCACTGTCACTGAAACTCTTCAAACTGGGACATACGATTTTTTTTTCAGTTCTTTTTGATCTATTACATTTTACATTGCATGTCTTGAAATTAAGGAAAATAAGCCTACCGGAATACTTATAATTTTCACAGGAAAAAGCTTATTTGTTTTGGAATTGCAGTCATTCAAAGTTGGCATTTCGTTTTCGGGTGTTAGTTTATGTTTACCTTGAATAGAGTTTTGGTTATAAGGTACATTTTTTTAAATTAAGCAAATTTAGGACATTCAGGTGCATTATCTATCTTCGTAATTTTAATGCAAGAAAGGTGTGCGTCTGGTGGGCAATTAAAGAACAGTACGTCTATTTTAAGAATTTTAAAATCATTTTAACAGGCTATATGATAATAGTATATTACATAAAAGGTAATACTTTTTAAACGAGGAGATATTTAGCACGAGGCGTCAGCTGTGTGCGGAAATTCTCCGAGTTTTAAAATAATCACTTTCACACAAGTACACTATTTATCCTACGACCACAAAGAATTATTGAATTTGTGAAAAAAATATTTCATCACTAGTGTTGAAAAAAAATGTGTTGAAATTAGCATACCGAGAATTATGTTCCACTTAATATCTGGTTTCATAGTTTGTCAAAAGACTTTTCCTTTATTTGTAGTTTAAGTTTTTCATTTTTTATATATCATAGGAAGAACTAATCCTGGATTGACTTCTAAATTAACCAGAATGAAAAATTTTAAATTTAATCAAGGAAAGATGCATTAAACATAAATTTAAAAAATCTACCCAACAAGGAAGATTTCAATTCAAAATGCATAATTCTATAGTTTATTTAATGTTTTTAAAAAAAAAAGTCAAATAAACCTGTGATCTTGCGATCTGTAGACTAAAGCTCTATTCTCTACGCTATGGCTACCGATAAAAATTTGTTGTTTAATACATGACACTTTCTTCAGCGCGACTTGTTTTTTTCTGGTAATAGATTTTCCAGTATATTATTAACATTTTTTATAATTTCAGATGGCGTATTTTCACACTCTGATTCTGAATCACTCGACAAATACATGATAAATAGGTTAAACACTTAACAATTACTGATTTCTAAAAATTGTTCTTTTTAATAAATAGGGGTGGTCTGTCAACACCATATTATGTTTAAATTAAATAGTGTGCCTTGTATTTCAACTCTAGAGTTAAAATATTTTTTTTCAACACGCGTGTGATATTCGGCGCTTTTGAGCCAAGTTAACCGTGCTTCATTTCTCATTTTCGTAGGTGGTCGTAGAAAAAAAACTTTTTTTAAACGGAGTTCGAAACCAAGCCAATATGATTTTTTTTCCAGGTCATTCATCAAAAAATACATTTAAAATAAATATATATTCATTTATTTTGCGGTGAACATATATTTTTCGATCTGTCTTGGTCACGTTTATCAGTAAAGTGCCCTTCGCAAGCAATTTTATTCTTCACCAACCCTATAATCTCATTTTATTTTATGTGCATACATCCTTCCATAAGAAATCTGTCGACATTTTAATTTCTGGTCTTTGTTTTCTTTTAACAGACCAACGACAATTAAAGTTATATATTATAGGCGTGCAAAATGTAGTTTGTAGGTACTTCCAAGTGCTAAATAAAATTTCTAGTACATTTTTAGTTATAATTTCATTATAACGGGCACAAATCGATCTACAAGTCGTCGTTAAAAATAATTATTACAAAGAGGGTACTGGAGCGAGGAAAAAAAGGCAGTATTATAGTTGTGAAATTTTACCATAATTTTTTAAAGTTTAATTCCCGAAATCGAAATCTGTTGCCGAGAGTTACATGGATGATTCCGTAAATCAAAATTTTATTGGTTAAATAAAATATTTGCCGTGAACAACTGCCCTTCTGAGTTAAGTCAACCTTTATCAAGCATTACAATAAGCTCTTCCTTATTATATAATAGAGAATATAATTTGAGACTATAATGTTCTTTGAGTGAGAGAAAAGTTTTAAACTTGCGTTGTCTTTACTTATTTTTAAATTACAACATTTCTACTGGTAATTATCTCTAGTCGTCTCTAGGTGAATAAATAGACAATATAAGTACCACACTTCATAATCATCATCATCATCATCATCTAATTGTTCTTTATTAGTAAGAAATAATTTAATTTTATTATTAACATGATATACGGAGACGGAGGACGAGAAATTTTCCAATTGGTAATCTCTCGAAAGTATACCTATTTTTTTTACATATTTGACAAACACTGTCGTGTGATTATCAGGTTCAGTCTGTCTTAAAAGAAGTCACAAACAGCTGATAGCTGCTAAACATTAGATCTATGGAATAGAATCTAATTTCCTTATCCTACACCCAGCCACGGTACACCAATGACTTTATTAACTTTTTGGAATAGCCAAAAATTTTGTTTAAAAAACGTCAGATAACATTGACACGATGTGAAAAGGATATAAAATCACGAAATGTGAATTTACAAATAATAGACGTTCATTTAATATGTTTATTAATTTTTTATTAAATATGCATCAATTCACATGAGTAGGATTAAAATGGTTTTATATTATTTTCGAGGCTTTGTTTGCATTTTCTGCCACGTCAGGCCTAAAAATATTACTTTATTGCTTTAACATTTTATCAACCATCGCTAATTTATTGTTGTGTTGTTTATTTTACTGTACAAAATAGAAATGGTCAGTAAAACCAAAATTGCACATCCCGTAAGTTGTTTTATACACTCAAAAATAACTTGTTTTTAATTACAGATATTAAAAATTTATTACATTATAATAACTACATAAATAGGTAACTTATATATTTTTACATGCCATATAAGCGTGTCCACTTCCAGGGTCTTGGAGCTTTTCTACCACATATAACCAATATATTACCAATACATGCAACCAACCTTCGACCCTCTCTAAAATACTCGCGTCTATATCCCAACCTATTGCCGGCACACTGCGCATGTCGAGCGGATAGCGTGATACCGGGATATTTGAAATTTACATAGGTAGAAATGAGTTCAATTATTACATATAAAATATGATTGATATAGCGATTAATTAATTACATTTTTAATATTACGGTATTCTATCTATATTTTCAAATCAAACACTTTATTTTCTTTTTTTCTTTTACGTTTCAAGGAATTCAAAGATGTGGTTGCATGGCATGTAATGGTCTTTAAAGCTGATCGTTTGAAGACTCTGTATGAACATAAATATTTATTTTTGTACTACATTTCATCCCACAGTCTGTGCACACATAAACTGTTCTACATTTAAAAAAATGACGGTTACGTTTTTACTTTACAGGTGCTTGACAGCGGCTACAAAATATGTAATATTTTGTGACAGCCGCAGCCATAACAAAACTTACTAATTAATAACCTGCCCCTCCATGTCAATTATGCCCCACAAGGCCACAAATTAACAAACTGGCTAACTGTTCTTGTAATAAAACTTAATACCTCGACTATGACTCAACACCGTGACGTAAAAAATAATTAAATCCATTTTAACATATATTTTAAATGTCCCTTCATCACGCTATCCGCCTGACATGCGCAGTGTGCCGGCAATAGGTTGGGATATAGACGCGAGTTCTAAACTCTTGTTTATCGGGAGCGAGGGCATGGCAACACGAAATTTTGACCAGCTGATACCATGACGCGGCCCGATGTGTGCCGGACCGGGTTCACAAAAGAACTCCAGGGATAGTGACAGCGACAACCTATTATTCTTTCATGCCCTGGCTTCTTTTGTGACCGGGTCGTTCATTTTTTGTGATTATTATCGTGTATTTTTGTGTAAATTAGTGTGGTATTGTCTTTATGGCAAAAAACTATTTAAAACAATTAAATTGTCCTTATAAACTAGTGTGGTTGATATAGTACCTTTTACGCGCCGTGTAATTTATAACTCTCATATACCTGCTCTATTCACTATTTATATTAACTACAAAATAATGCCGAGATGAGCAAACTCGTATACGTTCGTAGTCCTCCATGGGTCACAAATATTGTACATGCTATTAGCAATATATTTATTATATACATAATATATGGTTTGTACATGCACCGATATTAATTTATTGGATGACGTCATATTAATAGTCGGAATGTTGGTGTTCAAGTCGTGTCTCTTATACATTGCCTACGATTTTTATAGGAGTTTACTCCGTTTTCGTTTGTAAAGTTTTGTATTAAACACCTTCACCAGCTAATAGTTTATCGTTAATAACGTAGACTGGTAAAAATCGTACGCAGTATACAAGATTCGCGGCCTAAACACGGACACTCCGATTATTTCTATTCGGATATCCGATTAATATCGGTTTGTGCTCTTGCTCTAAAGCATTCCTTACAAAAGGAAGAATACAAAAGAAACTGTAGTAGCTTGGAAACTGGGAGACTGGGCGACTGGAGTTGCCTCTCATCCTCACACGGCCGATATTATATTCACACAGTTTGCGAGCTAGAGGCTGCACATTCATGAATTTCAGCTTAACAAAATTGTTAAAACATAAACATAAACAAAATAATAAATATGGAGCAAATGCTCCATATTTATTATTTTGCGTAACTGGTGTAGCGTGGTGAACTGGTGACCCAGCATGCCAAATCGCGGAGACTCGAGTTGCCGGGTCTCCCAGTCACCGCAACTTAGATAGCGCCATGTGAGTAGCGCCATTCAAATCTATATACTGGGTGATCTAGTCGCCCAGTTTCCCTAGTAGCCAAGCGACTACAGTTTCTTTTAGGTTTCTCAGTAAGAGGACTGCCTTAGGTTGGGTATAGGCAGATATTAAAAGGAAAAAAGACAACACCACATTTTTAAGCGTACCGAATTGTTGTTTTCGGTTACTTAGAATAGTTCTCATTTTAGAGGGAGAGGGGGGGAGGAAATACAATTTTTTATTTAAGATAGTGTGCAAGAAATTTTGTTTCGGAAGGTTGGGTTGGGTTAGGTTAGGATGGCAGACCTTTGACACCGTCCAAGTCTCACTTATTCCTATGAAGCTGGTTGTGATACCACACTTGTTCGTTAACATCCACCCACATATCAGATTACTGATGTTGATAAACTATGTCGACCGAAATGTAAGTCGCTTATTTCCTTCAGTCTATCATGAAGAGTTCGCCTAAGATTTAAATCTTCTTTTTTTAAGGACGGAATATTGACACAAGAAATGCTAATGAGGCAATGTAGAACGAGAGTGAAGAGACCGTTATTGCCTATTTCAAAATCCCACCAGATCTGTCTTGTCTGTAGTGCCTAACGTCTGATTTCTCTCACTTATTTACTCATGAACCAAACAACCCAAGATTACCATGAATCCTACATTGTAGCTTTATGGACAACAAAGACTCCGACACAAACATTCAGTATCAAGGACGTTTTTTCACAATTTAATATTCTCATTTCATTATTACATCGTCTCATCAGAAGGCCCTAAAAATACATAATACAATATCCAATATGGGTGGATATAAAATTTACGTGACGGTTTAAATTATAGTATTTATTTTCAAATTTAGAGATTGTACCAATTTTAATTTATTTATGCAAATGTTATTTTAGCATCACGCTGATTCGCACGATATCGGATTAACTGGATTATTAATTTTTGTGTTATTTATAGGTATGTATTTTACGTATAGGGTGAGGTGATTAAAAAAAATTGTTGCTCCCTCTTCCCTCATTTTATTAATGCTTTATAGAAATTAGAAATTATCATGCATATACAATAAGGAATACAATAAATTACGTAAAAACGATATCTATAACCGTAAGTTTTGCGAAGCCTCAAAATAAATACCTTAAGGTTAGGCGAACCAATTAGGTAATCCAACGATGTGTCAAAATGGAGCTGGATGGCAAATACTGCTTTGTAATTGGTACACGTGACCATAAAAATAATGTTGCTGGTGGCACTTAACTGGTGACTCAATGCTTTTTGCCATCCAACCACCATATTGAATCAGGTGGTTTGGATTTCCTGATGCTAAAACAATGGTGCATACCACTGATCTATTTTTAAATTGCGCTTCATCATAATGCAAATTGTTACATGTTCTCACGTGACTGACGTCACGTAACCATAGCAACGGTGAAAAGCCACTTGAACGTTGGGTCTTCACTCTTCATCTTCAGTTGCTGCTCTGAGCTCACGGACTGAGGGTAGTGTGCACGGATACGGTCGGCTGGGGCGCGTCAAAATAGCTACATTCGAATTAAATTAATATTATTAATTCGAACATAATTATTTTTTAAGGGCTTAAATGTCGAAAAACTTACCTCCTGGTTTTATTTTGGCGAAGAACCCCTTCACCTACTTTACCTGATTAGCCGCCACTGCCTACATCCTAAAAAATCGTCTTTTACCGTAATTTATTCAATTTCCTGTAACGCTTTAAAAAAGTCTGTGTCTGATAAAACTGAATAAGCACAATATAATATTTCCAGAAAATTTAATTTCATTCTGTGTTGTCTCTTCCTTAATTTTTTTTTCGACATTTTTAATAATACATTTTATTTTACATATTATATTAAAAATAATTGTTATAATACAGGTTATACTGGATTTTTCCTTTGTAAAAATAAAAAGTTATTAACTTATGACAACCCTCTTTTCGAGCCAATAACGCTGTTACAAAATGTCAAAATTGAACCTTTTCAAACAGTTTTAGTGAGTATTTAAAGGGTTGGTTTGATAATAAAATGTAAAATTTTATTGTACTGCGTACAAAATATTACTACAGCCTCTGCCTATAATATTTTAATTAATAAACCTTTAATTTATTTGCCTGATTCGGCTTTCGATGAGGAATAAAATCTGGAAATCAATAAATAATAAATTTATTTAGTCATCACGGAAAACGAATTTTGAGAACAAAAGCATTAGAGACCAATTTGGCCCAGATTATCGATTTTATAAGCTGCCCGAAACTGTGTCACTTTAATGAAAATATAAGTAGTAATATTTTGTAACTAATAAAACAAAACCGAAAGTTGGTAAACTAAGAGATGTAATAGTATATTACATAACAAGTGATGAAAGTGATACTTTTCAAGCGAGGATATATACCGCCCCGTGCGGAAATTCTCCGAGTTTTAAAATAATAACTTTCACACGAGTAATGTACACTATTTTTTCTACGACCACAACTATTTTTTCTACGACCAGAAAGAATTATTGAAAAACGCCCTTGATTTGTGAAAGAAATATTTCAACACTAGTGTTGAAAAAATAAATATCAACACTAGTGTTGAAATTAGCATACTTAGGATTATGTTCCACTTAATATCTGGTTTTATAGTTTGTCAATAGGTTTTTCCTTTAGTTGTAGTTTAACTTTTTCATTTTGTCATATTTTATATATGATAGAAAAAACTAATCCTGGATTGACTTCTAGATTAACCAGAATGAAAAATTTTAAATTTAATTAAAGATGTATTAAACATAAATTCAAAAAATCTGCCCAACGAGAAAAATTTCAATTCAAAATAATCCTATAAATTATTTATTATTTTTATAAAAAAAAGTCAAATACCCTGATGGAGTTTGAACTTGTGGCCTTGCGATCTGTAGGCTAGAGCTCTATTCTCTACGCTATGGTTACCGAAAAAGATTTGTTGTTTAATACATGACATTCTCATCAGCGCGATTTGTTTTTTCTGGTAATAGATTTTCCAGTATATTATTACCATTTTTTTATAATTTCAGATGGCGTATTTTCACACTAATTCTGAATCACTCGATAAATATATGATAAATAAGTAAAACAGTTTATAATTACTGTTTTCTAAAATTTGTTCTTTTTAATAAATAGGGGTTGTCTGCCAAATTGGCAACACCCGTGTTTTTTTCTAGCCAAATAAACCGTGCTCTTTTCTCATTTTCATAGGTGATCACTTTTGTTCCTAAGTTGCACCATTTGAACGTAGTAGGATAATTCTAATTTTTTAACTGTTCATATCTCAAAAACAATTACATTTATTCATAATATGCTATGCCGCTGGAGAGTTACTTTTAGGGGAAAACCCTTCCGGTTCGAAGCAGCGTTCATTTTCTTCCAAATCTGTTTGCAGACTGAGCAACCGTTGATCCGTTAAATCTAGGCGAAATTTATTGGGTAGTTTAATAAATGGTATATGAAATTCTAAACCGTACATCATGGTTTTATAAAATGTCGTGTTCCATCATAAATAGATAGTTTCATCTATACCTTTATGGCTGTAAAGACAAGAGAGCAAATCTGGTGTTTACGCTGCCCTATATTTTATTAAAGGTTGATGATTTAATACTTTTAAAATTTTACCTACAATCTAGGTAGTTCTGATAACCCGAAATACTGACAGTTTATAAAGAGTGTCTAATAACGACATAGATGCCGCTCCATGCAACATCTTGCTGGTGTGCTCCACCAAATACTGCTTAAAACAGTTTTGAGTTATTCCTTTTCCTAGAGATTAAACTGACGAAATGAAAGGAAAATCTTTAATGGTCAGTTAATAAACTGTTCGGGCAGCTTTCGTATACACATTTTTAAATTATTTAAACCTAAAACGAATTTTTTCTTTAAAAAAACAAGCGACACAATTACGCTGTCATCGCAAAAAAGCTATAATCTGACCCAACGTTCAAAATCGGATTTTGTTTTTATTTCTCGTATTTGTTCACCGTTGGCATCGCGCGAACTGGGAAAAATTTATTATTCATTGATTTTAGAGATTCAATACGTCAGTTAATATCACATCTGTTAAATAAATTATAATAAAATGGACACTATTGACCGTGGCTTATAATATAAACATCATAGAGAATAAAAAGTAACACTATTTTTGTAAATTTTTAAAAATAAGCTAGCGGTCACTTTTCCTACGTGGTGTTTATAAGCTGTGTGCCTACTCAGTGGTGGCTCGTGGTCTTAAAAAATGGTGAAGAGCTAAGTATAGTGCGGGTACTTAAAAAAAATTGACTAAAAACCCGTGTAACAAAACGTCTCTCTTATCCTCATCTGTCCAACGTCTAAATGGAGTTTCCAACAAATTACAAACTATGTCATTATTTGGGTTTATTTTTAAAACACACAACTAAGTAGGTACGTACACTACTGATTTATAACTGAAAAATAAAAGCAAAACTTTTTAATCACACAGTAAATCACGTAAAAGCAATATCTATAACCGTAAGTTTCGCGAAGCCTAAAAATAAATACCTTAAGGTTAGGCGAACCAATGCTAAAACAATGGTGCATATGACTGATCTATTTTTAAATTGCTCTTCATAATAGTGCAAATTGTTACATGCTGTTTGCGTGACTGACGTCACGTAATCATAGCAACGGTGAATATCAAAGCCATGTTGGGCGTTGAGTCTTTACTTGCTTTAAGCTAACGGACACGGTCGTCTGGGGCGCGCCAAAATGCACGAGTGTTTATAATTATTGTCCATCGGAGTTAACGTAGCCCTATTATCCATAGCTACATTCGGATTAAAGTAATAATCATCTGACGAAGTAGCAGTGCTACGAAGCATGTCATGTTTTTCTTCTTATTTTTGATATAAAAATAAACACATTTATGAGAAGATTTGAAACCTTAACGTTGTTTCTTTTACGTATTTATTTATTTAAAGTAATAATATTAATTTAAACATAATTATTTTTTAAGGCTAAAATGATAGCTGTAATGGTACATTAATATTCAATATATATGGTAAAAAAACTTTCCTCCTGGTTTTATTTTATTTTTTGAGAATATGCTCTTTGATTGTGAGTACATTGGTTAATGTCATTGGTGTCACATTTAGGTATAGCGATTCCGGGATTCCAAGATCCAGCGACAGTTACAGTTTTTAACATACTTTTCCGATGCCGGGATCCACATTTACAACAAGGGATCCCCAAAATACCAGGATTGTTTATATACTTCGAGATTGCAATCCCTGGTTACAATATAACCTGTCAGGTTAGTTAATTATTGTTCATTATTAATGCGCAACCCTCTATTTCAAGAATACGGATTACCTTGCTTCGTTTGTCTAAAATATTTCCTGTTTTTAGTTTCCATAAGTTTTTAAACAAAACTTTGTTCACCTGATTTTATAAACAGGATGTGTAAAGCCTCTTTTATTCAAGCATTTTTTGTCGACTGATAGACATAGCAGCGTTTTAAATATATTGTATTATACAGGGTGTTATTATATTTAAACCCATACATCCTGATATGACAACATTCGGGGGAGAATATTTTTAAATTTATATAATTATAATGAAAGAGAAAATTGTTATAATAATGGCTTGACCACGCCGCCACAGGTAGACTTCGAAAGAAAGAGCGACAAGACAAGAGTGACATGTGTTTTTATTGAAATGTCAATCAATAGAAGGCAGTGATTACCTGTTCTAAGTTAAGAAATAAAAATAAAACCTGTTGGCACAACCATAATAAAAACCATGGCTATATGCATAAAAAAATATTTTAATTTTAACTGCTGACTTTGTATCTGTAAAAGTAATGATCTTCACGCTAGGTAAAAAATGCCATTGTGAAAACTACAGGTAACCAAAATCCTATAAATAGATCGAGAAAGCGACAACCTGTACAATTTATTCAATTCGACATTTTACTGTTCCAGCGGCATTACTTTTTAATTAATTAATGAAATTGTCCTGGGAGTGAAATTGTTGGTGTTGCCTGAAAAGCTTTTGTTATTGAATTTTTAATCACAGTTTTGGCTACTAAAAGGTTTGATAATCACTTATTAAAAATAATTAAATTAATTACGAGGAATGTGATATCATTTATAGATCGAGATAATACGATTTTTCGTTCATATGCAGTTTTTTTGTCAGAAAAACATTTATTTTCATGTAGGATATTATATTGATCTCGACAGTATTTATATTTCGGTAATACAACAAATTTAAAAATGCAATAAGTGCGCACTTGTCCCCCTGCCCCTTCTCCTTTATCCATTACAAAAATACCGTTGCTTTGTCGACAAATTTCTACAAGAAGCTTTATTTTATCCCCATTTAACTTCATTCTATTACAATGTTTTATAAATTTTTCGTCTGCTGGACATTTCTTTTAGAAGCTTCGATTAATTTTTTTCAAAAAAGCAGTGTCAATTTTTATATTATTACCTATGTTTAAAAAGTGTGGATATCATCTAAATGGGGCTATAAGGGGTGTTGTTTTTGGGAGATAGGGGGTCTAGTCTCCATTCGCTCAAACACTAATTTCCAGTCATGTAATTGATCAAAAAATACAGGGTGTTCATTTGAAAACTTCCCACCACGGATTTATCGAAAACTACTGATTAAAAGGAAAATCGCCGAGACACGTCAAAAGATGTGCCAAAGGGGACAACTTTTTAATCAAAAACTACTTCACCTCCTTTGACCCTCTGACCCCCGGGGTCATCCCCTTAAAAATTTTAAATGACAAGGGGTATCAAGTAATAGCTTGTTTAAAAGGTCTTTCAAAGTGCTTTATTTTGACGTTTGATTTTTTAAAATCGGTCGATTCGTTTTCGAGAAAATTAGAAAAATCTTTATTTATCTTAATTTGTTCAGATAAAAAAAACCACACGAAAATATTACTTTTTATTTCAATAAGTGTTCAAAAACCAACATAAACAGCAATTCGGAAAATTATACGTCTATGTTGGTTTTTGAACACTTATTGAAATAAAATGTTATATTTTCGTGTGTTTTTCATCTATTTGATCAAATTAAGAAAAATAAAGATTTCTCTAATTTTCTCAAAAACGAATCGACCGATTTAAAAAAATCAAACGTCACAATAAAGCACTTTGAAATACCTTTCAAACAAGCTATTACTTGATACCCCTTATCATTTAAAATTTTTAAGGGGATGACCCCGGGGGGCAGAGGGTAAAAGGGGGTGAAGTAGTTTTGTTTAAAAAGTTGTCCCCTTTGGCACATCTTTTGACGTGTCTCGGCGATTTTCTTTTAATCAGTGGTTTTCGATAAATCCGTGGTGGGAAGTTTTTAAATGAACACCCTGTATACTTAATCTTCCCTAATTACATTAAAAATGTTCGCTTTTTACCTTTTCGTTCGCTGCCATTCCCGAGAAGACTTACAACTTAAAGTGGGTTCCGAACAACGACAACAACAACAAACCCGAACCACGATCTTTAGTCACGCGACACTCTCCCCAAGAGCTAACCCTCATTGCATGACCGACCGATTGGGGATTGTGTGTGTGTACCTTCTTCCGCACCCCACGAGATATCCGGCCTGGTTACCGGCGTGAATGGGGTTAGGAAATGATATATTTTACACTCTTCTCTGCATTCTTAAACCTACTAAAATTCGGACTTCATTTTTATTGTGTGTATGCCCACTCCGAGAATCGAACTCTGAACGCCACGGTCGAATGCCAATTACTCACCGCTGAACCACCGCCGCAGTTTATGGTGCTGTTATACATTTTCTAGTTTTTAAATAGATTTATAACTATTTACCTTTCAATTTTATGATACTTTGTAATTTTTACTAATTCTGTTAAAAATTTAAAATGCAACGTTTTTTTATAATAGCTGTGTTTACTTTCGACCCTGGTTTTTCCTCCCTCCAAATCGATTTCGTGGCTATAGGACCTCATGGCTAAGACTTTAACAAAAAATTTATTAAATTTTTCTTTTAGAGTATCTTGTTTGCCCCCTCCCCCACTTCCACCCCCTTAAGCAATCGATTTTTCGACGTGAAAATGTTTGTCTCTCTCCTGAAAATATTTCTCCGGACGCCCATGAATATCGCCGAAAGTTGACCGAGAGTATCGAAACAAACAAAGCTCTTTAGTTATTCAGTTTTATTTATACCTTTGACTAAATTTTATAATAATATTTCAAACTATTTTTCATTTTCCCAAATGTTTACACAAGAAACTTTCGTACAGAATCATTTACAACATTTTTATTTTTTAAGAATATTAGTTGTCAATAGCGGATTCAGGATTTTGCTGAAGGACAGAAGGTCATTCTCAAGAAGTGGTTTCTAAAAAACAGTCACTCTGTTCCAAAAACCTTCTCCTCCTGCCAACCTATCAAAAATCACTCTTTCAGTTTCAGAGCTTAGGCTTAGAGGGAGCAAACCACCCTTCGCTTGTCAATTTTCAGGGCTCAAGGTGGACAAATCAAAATTTTCAGGGATCAGGGGGACGACACACCCTTCGCCCCTTCCTTGAATCCGCGCCTGCTGGTCATAACGTACGTCCGTAGTTAAAAAGGATGATAAAGAATTATGGACAAAAATATAAAAACATTTTAGTAGAAGATAACGACCTTCGATGGTTTTCCATCATCTTACGTTTACGACTGACATGTTTGTCAGGCATAAAATAAATTTATACGACATAAAGAAAATACAGTCGGAATATTTCGCAAAAGAATAATAAACCTCGAATGCCTGTGGTTCTCAGGTGATCTACACAGTAAAAACCGCATATAAATTTGTTATATTTTACGATAAGGCAAATATTATTATACATTCAAGAGTTAAGGCTAGTGACGCATTCGTCATTTCGTGTCTTTAAGAATACTTCGATAGTTTTTCTTTTTATCTTAAAATCGGTCAAATACCCATGTAAAGAGCATAATTAGCTACTGTTTAAAGTTAAACAAGTTTTGAATTATAAAGTAATAAGAGCAAAAAAAGAAATATGGATAAATTTATAGTATATTACATAACAAGTGAGGAAAGTGCTACTTTTCAAACGAGGAGATATTTAGCACGAGGCGTCAGCCGAGATCGGAAATTCACCGAGTTTTAGAATAATCACTTTCACACGAGTAATGTAAACTATTTTTCCTACGACCACAAAGAATTATTAAAAAAAGCCTTTGATTTATGAAAATAAAAAATATCAACACTAGTTTTGGAATTAGCATACTTAGGATTATGTTCAACTTAATATCTGGTTTCATAGTTTGTCAATAGACTTTTCCATTATTTGTAGTTTAACTTTTTCATATTTTATATATCATAGGAAGAACTAATCCTGGATTGACTTCTAGATTAACCAGAATGAAAAATTTTAAATTTAATCAAGGAAAGATGCATTAAACATAAATTTAAAAAATCCACCCAACAAAAAAGATTTTAATTCAAAATAATTCTATAAATTATTTAATGTTTTTATAAAAAAAGTTAAATACTCCTGATGAGATTTGAACCTGTGAACTTGCGATCTGTAGGCTAGAGCTCTATTCTTTACGCAATCGATACCAATAAAGATTTGTTGTTTAATACATGACACTTTCTTCAGTGCGATTTGTTTTTTCTCGTAATAGATTTTCCAGTATATTATTAACATTTTTTATAATTTCAGATGGCGTATTTTCAGACTCTAATTCTGAATCACTCGACAAATACATGATAAATAAGTTAAACACTTTAGAATTACTGCTTTCTAAAATTTGTTCTTTTTGATAAATAGGGGTTGTCTGTCAAATTGGCACCATATGTTCAAATTAAATAGTGTGTCTTGTATTTCAATACTATTGTTGAAATATTTTTTTTCAACACGCGTGTGATATTCGGCGCTTTCGAGCCAAGTTAACCTTGCTTTTTTTCTCATTTTTATTGTCGGTCGTAGGAAAACAAAATTTTATTTTTACTATTAGTTTATCAATATATATTTTTTTAAACCATAACTGTAGATAATTGCTAATCAAAGACGGATATTTGGCCGCTTTTTGGATAAAGCGAAAAGGATACGAAAAAATTATTAAAAAATTAAATGGGGAATGTGTCACCAGACTTGACTCTCTGAAACAAACCCATCCAAGTAATTACTTTGTCCTACGTCGTGGAACTTCAGGGATTGAAAAGAGATTTGTATATGAACAGGGCATGACCGTTCTCGACCGATACAGTCATAATATTAGAAACCAAGTTCTTCAATCTTGCATTTGATATTTTCATTTTAAACCTTATGCGTTGTTTTCATTACCACTAATAAATAAAATTCGTTTTTCAAGAAATATTCATTAAATTTAGTAACTTTGCATACATATATTTTATTATAACAACATATTTCATTTAAAAAAACTTCCCACCACGGATTTATCAAAAACCACTGATTAAAAGAAACAACGCCTAGACAAGTCAAAAGATGTGCCAAAGGGAACAACTTTTTAACCAAAAACTACTTCATCCCCTTTTACCCTCTGCCCCCCGGGGTCATTCCCTTAAAAATTTTAAATAACAAGGGGCATCAAGTAATAGCTTGTTTGAAAGGTCTTTCAAAGTGCTTTATTTTGACGTTTGATTTTTTAAAATCGGTTACATGGTAGGTGTTCATACTATATCAAACTTAAGTTTTTATATATAAGCCTATCCAGGTAAGCAAGAAATGGGATGAAGTCTTAAGTAAATTAAGCCAGTATACTATACACACTTACGTTTTATCTAAATTATTAAAAATACTTACTGTTATAACAATATATCTTTTAAAAAAGTCTTAAGTTTGTTTGTACATGCTGTTATCACTTTTTATTCAAGTGCCATGTAAAGAAAATAGAGTCGAAATATTTCTAGAAAGAATAATAAACCTGGAAAAGGCTGGCACCCAGGTGACGCTTTATTTTTGTGAAAATAGCCACAACCTGAGGAAAATGTTTCGGTCCGATGAGTTGGGAAAATATGTGGTATATTTACCAAAGTTTTCACAGTTATTTATTTGCTTGCTCGAAAGAAAATTTATTTTGATAATTTATCAAGGGTTATGGCCCTGGTGAGTAGAATGAAAGAGCAATCGATTACTTAAAGTATAATCAGTAAATGGGAAAAAATATTTTCTAAACTTTTTAATCAATAATTTAATGTTTTGATGAATATACTTTTAATATACCGGATGGTGCATCGTGGTTGAAAATATAGGAAATCCCATGCAAGTTTAAGATTGTCCAAATATTTGCTTCCCTGTTGACTTTAGACCGGGGTTGTAGGGATACTGTTTTAGGGTTTCTGTGTGGTGAGTGCACATGCGGAGTTTGAACAATTTTGGACAACCCGTTCTTAACTTATTTGAATAGAATTGCGGTTAGTTTTTCATACGAATTTAACAGGTGATGCTGCAAACACCAGCATTGATTAGACTTGTCAACCTGTGATTCTCTCTTCTTCAAAATCATCATTCTCATTGATTACCTGAACTTTGCCAGAACACATCTTCAGTGGAATATCGAGAATTCTGTTCACGGATGAGACTAGGATTCAGTCAGATGGCCAAAACTACGCCTACAGGTAAAAAGGTTGGAAATCGGTGTGCCAGCTAAAATCTATTCAGGAAAAAAGTTAATTTTGAGGATATATTAGCTTGGAAGGATGCACCGAACTCATTGAAGTGATTATACGAATGCCTGGGGATTTGTAGTATAAAGGAATCATCCTGGAAGATTATATGTCAGACATATTGGATACGAAAAATTCACATTAATCACATACAGCTGCCATAGTAGGACTAATTATTTCGATGCGGTCCACCATGTCCTGTTTCAAAGATTCGTTTGGCCCAGATTTAAATCCAGTAGAATATGGGATCAGTTAAAAAGCCGCATACGTCGAGGAAATGCGATTTAATGTACTTCAGTTTGTAACACAAGTCGTCGGTCTCCTGACGTAGGGGCGTATCTCAGTTTTGAGGAAATAAAAAGAACTGCTTCCAGATCATTACATTGTAATACACCTGAACTGTTAGAGGTAGGATTAAGCCACTTCAACACATGAAAAAGCACTGAAAATAAATATATAAATATATATCAGGCGTGACTCAAATTTTCATTTTTTGAGATACCCCACTACGTCAGGAGACTGAAGATGTATTCAGATTACTCGTTTCATCAAAATTTATTTCTTTAAAACTTTTTATGACAACATAAAAGTATTCGATTATTTTATCCAATTATCAGGGTGAAAATGTCACCAGAACAAAATGAACCAAAAAATGCACTAAATATTAGGTATTAGAACAATGATTATCAGTCTTTTTTTTTTAATTCTTAGGGAAAAGACTTCTCTAGTACCTCTCTTATATAATATACTCAACCCCCTCAGTAAATCAAGCCGGGGCAACAATGAACTTATTCAAAATATAAACTTCCCTGTGGAAAAGAGCAGGGTTTCCGATCATTTTAGATTTACTGCTGACTGCTGACGTGCTGTCGATTGTAAACTGAATCTATATGATACAGGAAAAGAGGGAGAAAATTCCATAAGAGAATAATAAACGTCGAATATATGGGCCCAGGTGCTGCTAGTTTTTACTTTAATGCCGGAACGTGAGAAAAACTGTTTCAGTTGTATGTGTTGAGAATAATTTATGTGCGATTTATCTTTTCTTGTTTTTTGAGCTGTTTTTATTCGTTTTGTAATAACTCTAAATCAACTTGACAATTTTGTGATGAATCTCTTTCGTTAGAGCAGGGCCTGATTAGGTATCATTGGAGGCGTTAGGCATCAATTTATTTAAATTAAAAATTATTATAAACTTGTTTCTTTCGAACGAAAATCCTCTTATCGTAGACTGCAATTTTATTTTAGCAAAATGCTATGATGCCTAATTTAAATATTTTTTTAAAATTCTTAGCATAAAGTTCGAAAGTTAAGTCGTAGAAAAAATATACTGTACAACTCGAGTGGATTGTCCATATTGCGCTCGGAAGTTTGAGCACTCCGCCTACGGCGTTATGCTCAATTTACTTCCTCGTGCGATATGGACATCATATCCATTCTTGTTGTACAAACTACTATAAAATTTATGAATAAGTATAACAGAGCAAAAAAATATTAAAATAGGTATGATTTATTTTTTATTTATTAAAAACCAAAAAAATATATTAACTATAATCGATAATTATTAGAAGCCATAGGCATGTAAAACACCAATAAAACTTTTTAAATTGATAAATAAAATCCAAAGAGGGTGTTACGCGCCGCGGGTGTATTTAAAAGTTTTAAGATTTGCTTGGATGTCAGTTTTGTCTTGCAAGCATTTTGTTTATGTAAGATTATGTGTTATTTGATTTGGTGTGTTATTTATAGGGTTGCCACAATTTCGTTTACCATTTATATTTTAAATTTTCTGTTTTTTGGATATCGGGGGGGGGGGGGGGGCGCCAGGCTACGCCACTGACGTGAGAGGAGAAAAAATAATAAAATCTTTCGTGATAATAAAAAAAATTATATTCTCGCATTTGTAGCGGAATGCTCTTTATTTATAAACTTATTTAATTGACTTCAATTTTTATTTCCGTTGCCGCTGTGTTTCTCACGCATAAATTTAGATTTTTTTCACCAAACCTACTAATATCGTAATAGCTATATATAAAAAGTAAATTTTCAGGCGCCAGCTATATTTTTTTTATACAATATGTCAAACTTTATGATATAATATTTTTACTCACGTGTGGATAAAGTATAACAAACTTATCGGGTTATAAAAGTTTATCGCAAGGAAGAGCTCGGTTTTCGATCATGTATGATTCACTGCAAACATATTGCCGGTCATAAACTGAATCTTATCGCAAGTAGAAAAATAGAAGGAAAATTCATAGTTAGGGGAATAACAAATATCGAAGATTTCGGGCCCAGATGGTGTTTGATTTGGGTGAATATAAAATACAAAAATTTGAGTATGTTTCTTAAAAAATTATGAGACTCTTCCCCCCTGGCGCATATAAGTTGATTTTGAACAAAAACCATAATTTGGTCCACCCTTTTGAGGAACTACGGAATAAAAGGATATATAGGACAAAATTATACAGGGTGACTCCTAAGTTGATACTTCTTTTTTAGCTGTGTATAGAAGGCATTAAAATAAGCAACTCTTTCAAATACCTTTTTTCAAAAAACTCCAAAATAGGCGAGATAGAGAAGTAAAAAATCTAAGTGTGGGTCTGGTCATCGAAAAGTAGCCCGCTATACTTTATGTAGTTTTTCTTATCTCTTATTAGTCATTCAATTTACGGGTGGTGTTAAGCAATCCACTGCGGTCTGTTTTTCTGAAGCAAGTTAATTTTAAATTGGCGACACGTAAAAATGGTACAATTTGAAAACAATGAACTAGTATAGGTATGGTGTTAATTTAAGGTGAGTGTCGTCAAAGTGCGGCTGTATCGAGATTATCCGCAGAACGCTTTTCGTTGTGGGCTTATCTTACACCCTAGAAGTTTTCTTAATGTTATTCAACGGGCAAGTTAGGCAAAACCGTATTTGATCCATAGTGTAATAAATGAATGTAAGTACTTTATTTTTGAGTTTTTGTATATGTCTGGCTTTATCCTAATTTATACTTTCTTTAGGATAAGTATCGACAAAATATTTGAATGTGGTAACATTTTAATATTCAATGTAATTATTATCATTGCTAGTTATTATATTTCATGGATAAAAAAATAATAGTTGTTGTAAATCATAAACCACAATTATTACTGAGAATGAAACAACAAACTTTTATTGCTGTTATTTATAATATTATTATTAAAAACTTTTTAAGTTTGGGTCATGATTTGTTGCGTTGGTACAATTGAGAGGTTCAATGGGAGAAGGGGTTCCTTTTTACTGTGCCAGGAGTTATATTGCAATGAAACCCTTTCTTTAATAAATTACAAACAAGTATTGTTTTAAATATATTTCAACTGACTCCTTTACTAAATTAGAAATGTATATATCCTTGTTCTATACCATATTTTCCAAACAACACCTTTTTTAAATAAGCTTAACAATCGTTAAGATACTTTACACTGCAGCAAAGTTTAAGTTAAGTAATCCATATTTAAGGATGCCAATCCGTATAGAAACATAATATGTTACTTCTGGTTACTGCTGTTTGGTTTCAAAATTACCCAGACAGTTTTCATGAGATTTAAAGCTAAGAATTATTTGACAGCGAAAGAATGATTTATACAAGAATTATGACCTTACATTGTCTTTATTTATTGTCATTTCACATTGAAGCCTGGTAGAATTTTTATACTCGAATCTTTACGAAGTTTTTGCATAAGAGATTGTTTCTTTCTTACCAATATATCGTTTTGGAGCCCTTGATTTTTGGTTTGCGCTATGGGCGTTTCTTGGCTAATGTGTTTTCTCAATTTTTTTCATGAATATTTTGTTGAATTGTTCTTATTTTGTCACATGTAATGTCAATATTTCGAATAGGGGGTCCGTGATCCTTCTACAGGGTGTACTTTTTGATTTAGTCATATTGGACGCTTTCAATAACTGATTAATACTCATCAGCCACGGTATGGCAGCTCAGTGACCCAGGTTCTATCTTCGGGACGGGGGTACGCTTAATAAAAAAAAGTATACTCAAAATTTTAGAGGTAAGAATGCAATATGACACTGGTTGACTCCCGAATACGACCCATTGCGGGCGGATAATCCTGCCTTTAGGGGACTGACGGATAAACCAGTGCACCGTTCTCTGCAAGTGGCGATTGACAAGTTTCTCTCAGACACCTTCACCATCAATGCCGGTGTTCCTCAAGGGTCCATATTGTCGCCTACCCTCTTTTTACTGTATATTAACGACCTTCTAGTGAAAACCCAAAATCCAATTTATAGCTTTGCTGATGACAGCACACTTGTCTCATCTTTTACCTTGACTCCCCAAACATCCGCTGCCGACACACATCTTCGCAGGCAGCATGAAGTATTGCGCCTCAACAATGACCTGGAAGAAATTTTGGCTTGGGGTGACAGTAACCAAGTCGAATTTAATGCTAAGAAAACCCAGGCAGCAGTCTTCTCCAAAAAGGTTAACATTGCAGAACCGGATATAGTCATGGCAGGACACGCAATTTCCCTGGCACCGTCTATTAATTTGCTAGGGGTCAATCTGGGAGGTAATATGTCTTGGCATGATCACGTTGCCGCAATTGCCAAGGTAGCTGCACAGAAACTTGGTGTACTTTTCCGCACCAAAAGGTTGTACACACCTCATCAACTCTTGACACTCTACAAAGCCCAGATTCGACCATCATTAGAATATTGCTCTCATGTCTGGAGCTCTGCACCCAAGCACACCCTTCGGCTACTGGATTCCATTCAAAGGAGAGCCGTTCGTCTGATCGGCGACCCCGAGCTGACCAAGACCCTCTATAGCCTGGAGCATCGAAGACAGGTTGGTGATTTGGCTCTCTTTTACAGATATTTCCATGGCAGGTGTTCGACTGACATTGCCCACTTGATTCCACCTAGAGCAATGCAAAACAGAAATACACGGCGAACCGCTGCCGCTCATCCATATGTTGTTCAGCTTAGTACTCCTCGAACTTCATTGTTCAAGAATTCTTTCATCTGGAGAACGTCATCTTTGTGGAATGATCTTCCTGAGGTCGTGTTTCCCAATGAATACAATCTTCAACGTTTCAAGACCAACGTTAATCGCTTTTTTCGCACTCGCACCGCTCCCAGAGCGCCTTAAAGGATTTTTCCTACAGTGCAGGTGTTTTATCATAAAAAAAAAAAAAATACACGTGGTTCGGATCCCACGTGAAAAACTCTAGGTCCCGTCTGACTGACATTACCCCGACGTTAAGCAAAAGGGATACAATAAGCCATTTGGCTGCAGTATACTGACAACAAATCAACTGTCCTTGAACCAACCAACCAATACTCATTGCGTGGATTCTAATTTTGTTTTAGGATCCCAATGATGTCGCCATTACCCAAGTAACCTCTCCTAAAGCACCCTGAAAGAAAAATCAGGCTTTACATACATTTTCTAAAACCTTCCAGATTTGTAATCTTTTGCCAGATCTGTATTATTTAATTACCACAATGTAGGTAGTATATTGATTTCCACTCTAACTCCTTAATCCATTTTGTTAAACCTTCGCTTGTCGCTATGACTAAGCACTTTTTCTGTTTCACCCTGTACACTCTTCTTAGTCGGCCCTTGAAGAGGGCGGTGTTCACTGTGGCAAGTAAGCGTGGAATTCCGGTTACTTTTCAAAATGCATCAATCAATGTCAGGCCGAGCGCGTAAAACCTTCAGAAGGAAAATCGAGATGGAGGAAAAGTATCCGTTTTATACCGATAACAAACAAACGAATTTGAAAAATTATTTGACTTGATGTTGAATGTATTAATGAAATTAGAGCAAAGTTTAATTTCTTTTAGCCTTCTTGCTATTAAATATATTAAATTTGAGTACTAGCTATTTATCATATCATACAAAGTGTAAAATAAAAAATTAAAATAGTTGTAAGTGCTTTAGTTTTTGTACAAATATCCAAGAGACTGGGTCGTCAGTATTTTTACTTTTTATTTACCTATTAAACGTTGAAAATTAATTTTTGTTGAGGAAGCCGCATAAAAACAAAAAGCAAAAAGCAAAAACATTTTCATGTTAATATCCATAGCTCGTTCCCATCTTTTGTTGGTGTCGATCGGCAAAAAAATATTAAATATACAGGGTGTTCCATAACTAATGGGCCGTAAAGTAACTGGAGATACTAGACACCAAACTAAGCCGATTAAGTCATATAAGTTTTTTTTTGATAATTAAAATATTAATTTAATTATGTACTATGTTTTTATGCTTTGGGATGTTTAAAGGGAAATATTTTGAAACCCGTTAAAGATATTAAAATCAATCAAGTACACCTTTTTGACTCAGAAAATGCCCTTCTTTAATAAACTATAATTGAAAAACACCTAATATTACAGGTAAGAACAAAAATCATATATTTATGAAGCCCAGTGTATGCAACTAGCGCTCTTTAGTTTAAAACTTAAAAATTTCTACAAATTCTTATTTCTTGCTCATAAAAACATAATATTGCCAACTTTCAATTCGATTTATTAAACAGTTTTAAAATTATGGCTTATTTTCGAGAATAAACTTTTACTTTCAACACCCTGTATCTCTAGAACGAGTAACAATCCAAAAGAACTTATATGACTTAATCGGCTTAGTTTAATGTATAGAATCTCCAGTTACTCAACGGACCATAAGTTATGGGACACCCTGTATGAATGATTGTTTAATTTTCTAGTCTTTCAATCAGTAAAACATAATTCTTGTGTAGAATAACCATTTTTTAAAACCTTATCGGATCCGCTAGATGCCGGCCAAGCTGTTTGATGTCGGCGACCTTTATCAATAAATTTTTGATAGTCTTTTCTATATAAGCATGCTTACCAAGCCATACGTTTCGATTCAGAAAGTTCCACCACTTCGCGTATTATTCTCAGATGGAATGACGAATTTGTTTCGAGTCTTTGATATCGTGCATGTGTAGAGAAAACGACACAAGATAAAGTGCATTTAATGTTACTCTGCATATGAAAGCGGTATGAGTAAAGTAACAAAAAATATGGCTGTGTGATATGGACTTAAGGTAATATAGTTAGGTTATAACAATAAGAGTAAGTATAATTAATATTAAGCGTCTCTGATTTTTTGGAAATATATTTATAAGTAACGATCATGATACAAAGAATATATCATGATATTCAGAGGCTGTGACATCATGTTGAGAGTAAAATTTCTATTCTAACCATAGAATTACAAAAAAGATTATCATCTATTTCTAGGATTACTTACTCACCACTGACATCACAGACTCTAAATATTATATTTTAATAATCTTTATATCATAGATAACTATGCAACTTTTGATGGTAAATATCATTGTCGTCAACATCACTTATTTTCTTTCTCTTTATCCTTTGCTATTAGAAAAATATTTTCCAGTCATTCTATATAATTTTTAATAAATACAGAGTCTACGAAATTCCTTTTTTCTTTGGGTAACCTTTTATTACTCCCTATTAAGAAAAAAAAATGGCCAAAATGTAATGGACTCAAGTTTAGGCGAGTGCGCTTTCGGGCCATATCTTTTAACATATTAGAGCTTTAAACCAGAAGGTTTATTAACTGGAAGCAGTAGCTACAATTTGAACAAATATATTGTACATTTATTATTTACATAGAAAAACTACGGAATTATTTTATCAATTCTTTGCTCAAAGGGATCAATAAACTACGTGTTAGGGGTAAATCTCGATGGTGCAATTTAAAGGACCCCGGAGAGTTAACCCTTTACTTGTTAAGACCTATATTATGTTCCTTTAGTTACAGGGAGTAGCAGTTGAATAAGTGTTTAGCGGAAAATCTAAATTAGTTGTCAAAGGTCTGTTTATATCTACTTTATATATCTAAAAATTCACCACCGATGGTTAGTAGCAAAATTAGTAAGTCGAACTAATTAAAAACACAAAGGCAATTTAATCAGATCTTTTAGAGAACATATTCTTCCAAAACTATGCAGCAATGCAAAGCATAGTAACAACCCTTGTGGACGATAACAGTATTCACACTTTAAGAAGCCACCTGACAAAGACGAAACTAACCAGCCAAAAGACAGGGAAAACTGTGACTACGGGATCCCCTGCTAATAAGGCCAATCTTATATGGGTAAGACACTAAGACCACTTGAAATAAGGATCACGGAACACAAATATAATACCGCGCACATATTAAATGCATAAGACTACACCCATCCCAATTATGATTATTTGTTTAGTATTAATAGAGCTGTAGTTAATATACCTGAAGACGACTGGAGATACTTACCAGTTGAAACAAAGTGTTTTAAAAACAAATCAAGACAATACAAGTCCAAAACTCTTCTATCATTTAATATATATCCTGTGATTAGTCAAAGAGGAGATTGATTACACGGCCAAGTAGTTTGCACAGAACAGATAGACAGAGTTGATAACCTGTAGTAACATTTTCTGTGTGAATGCCCTGGCCTAGCAAGAAGAAGGTTTGCTGCTCTGGGTAAACCATTTTTCGATAGCCTGGAGGAACTAAGCAACTTACAACTTGGACGGCTGAGCAGGTTTCTGAACAGTAGTGGCTGGTTTGAATAAGTTGTTAAAATCCTTCTGCGGTGTACGCCGCACTAACATCAGAGATCTGATGAAGGTGGGTTCTACGGAACACGTGTGGTATCACAACGGACCTAATAGGACTACGTGAGACTGTTTGGTCAGAACCAAAGGTCTGCCACTCTTACCTAATCTAACCTAATATATCTCCGTTTATGGTTTGTTATACGTCATAACAGAAAACACAAAACAATTAATTAATTCTAATATTTTTAGTAATTATAACACATATATATATATATATATATATGCATAAACAAACTAGACAAAAAGATAAAATAATTAGAATTAGAGAACAAAGCTGATATTGTGTTCCTATTACGAACATAAAAACGGCAAACAAAAATAAACACTCTAGTTTTCGTTCCGTTTCGTACAATCTACGGATTTAATTAGCCGGTGTCCAATTTAAATGGATATCATGCGGTGTTGTGGATTGAAATAAAAAAACAATGTCTTTGTTCTTCTACCTACAACCTTGTTTCATTCTGTTTTAACTCAAAGTATGTATCGCTTATTCAGGTAACTTTTAAATTCTCCATTAAAAAGCTACATTACATATAGACATGACTGTGACAGGGCCTTGTAAGGTAACTACTTGGTGCGAAGAAGTAAAATACTTGTTTTACTGGTTACGTATTAAAAAGGGTATATTTGTTACTGGTAGTTACATTATATCAGAGCTATAATGAACCTTATCTAACTTATAGAGTATAACCTACTATATTACAGTCAGTCTTATTAATACTACGTACTAACCTTAAACTACGATAATAACCTTTGGTTTAGAAGGAAATATTATTGTTATAAGTATTAAGAGTGATTACCACATCACGTCTGACAATGACTATAACCCCTGACTTAACCTTGTTATGATGTTCAATGTTAAGCAGTAACTTATAACAATAATATTAAAACAATTTGTTATTTAATACTAAAGGTAAAATAATGGATTTGGTAATTCTACCATAATGTCCTTATTTTTACCCTACAGGACCATAGGACGGACATTTTAATTAGTTAACTAGAGATGGCGTTAAAGATTAAATACTTCCAAAGAAGGTTGATATTATAGGCTTCAGTATAAGTTTGGTATGGTATGAACATCTAAATTGCACTGACGAGAATAAAATAGTTCGAAACCGGTCTGCAGGTGGTTTGATTACTACGTACTACCGATAGTAAAATCTTCCAAGATACAAAGATACAGATTATAAGGTAGGATATTCAGAGACTGTACAGGGTGTTACAAATTCGACATACCAGCATTGGAATCTCGGAAACCATAGGAGTTAGAGAAACGGTTAAATGGGGGCAAAGTTGTGCAATTCGGTGCTGATTATAATGCCGCTTTAAAAGTTTTCAAATTTCAAATACTTCAGATTTTATTCGAAAAAAACCGAAATTTTGCAAAATCGTTTTTATTTTTTCCTGAGCTCATTTGACAAGCTATTTAAAAATTAATGACACTTTGTCATTGCCACTTTTTCTCCTCTGCAAAATGACTTTACTAAACCAACGATCCGCCGAAAAACGATTTTGCAAAATTTCGGTTTTTTTCGAATAAAATCTGAAGTATTCGAAATTTGAAAACTTTTAAAGCGGCATTATAATCAGCACCGAATTGCACAACTTTGCCCCCATTTAACCGTTTCTCTAACTCCTATGGTTTCCGAGATTCCAATGCTGGTATGTCGAATTTGTAACACCCTGTATACTGGCCCTCATCAGGCTTCTATAGCTCCTATATGAATTAAGTTAGAAATTTCATTCATATGCAGACTTATACGGTATTATGGAAAATATTTTTCCATATAGAGGGTGGCCCAAAAAAGTGTAATAATAAAAGGTTATTTTCTTTTAAATGGAACCCACAGTATTTTATAGTATTACAGTCCTTTATAATTGTTCAAAATTTTATTTATTTTGCTTGGGTAGGTTGCAATAAATTAAAAACTAAAAATATAACGTTTTGCGGTCCTAAAAAAACCCATCTAAATAATTTTTGAAACCATGAGATAAGGTAAGATTTATGACAAAGGTTCTAGAGATATTATGAATCTAATTGTGTTTATCTATTTTATACAGGGTGTTCTTAAAGACGTTTCAAAAATGACACATTTTAAATTAATTTTTTAAATGGAACACCCTGTATATTATTTTACTATTTAATGTAAAATTCTTAAGCAAGTTTTTTTTGTACAACAATAATATAAGTTATTTCCAACCATATTCGAAATAATTGGAAATTTTATAAATTATTTTTAAAAATAAAGTTTTATTATTAAAATTAAATAGGCTACTAAACTACACTAAATGTTTAAAAGGTATTTTATTTTAATCTGTTTATAAGTCAACAAGTTCTTAAAAAGATCTATTTAAATTCCTTTAATATTTATTTTATTATAATTTAAGTTATTTAATTAATTTAAAAAAAAAATGTTTTTAAGACGCTCTTACCAAGTACACGTCTTATTAAAATTCGTTTTATGTTTTTGTAATTTAGTCGCCCTAAATACCAATTATCAAATAACTTATATCAAATTATAATAAATAAATGAATTCCTATTTTGTTTCAAAGCAAACCATGGTTTTAAGTCATAAACTTTACGAATTTTACACCGTTTTGCTAGTATTTCATATAAAATATTAAGGGATGTAAACAGATCTTTTCAAGAACGTGTTGACTTGTGCATAGATAACATGAAATAAATTTTGAACATTTAATGTAGTTTAGTCTAATCGCCTGTGCTGAATTTTAATGATAAAACTCCATTTAAACACCATAATTATGAAATTTGCAATTATTTCGGAAACGCCTGAAAATAACATACAGAACCGATTTCATTAACATTTTAGGGGTATGTAGGCAACTACAAGATTCATCCAAATAAGTAAGAAAATATATGGCATGTAATCTAAAAAAACATATCCTTATGACGTCACACTTTTTTGGAACACCCTGTATAAACAAAAATATTTTCCTGAAATGCACCCTAGGATACAGGTAAAGTCTGCAAAATATCAAAATCCTAACTTAATTAATAAGTGAGCTACAGAAGACGGGAGGTGAGGCGCAGGACCCTGTATATTAAATTAGACCAAAAACATTACGTTCTCGTGGCCCAGATCCATTATTAATGAATTTTTAAAAACGTCTTAAAGTTTGATTCTACAGCTACAATTTGGGCACAGTTTTGAGAGTTTCTAATGGTAAGAAATTATAAACTGGAAAAATGTACTACTGTGATGAAACTGGCGAAAATCCACGAATATTACGTCTTTAATATGAAGGGAAATGACGAGGACTATAAAGAATCTTCTGTAAAGGCTATATGGAACATTACAGCAAAAATGATTCCAGAAATGTATTTTACATAATACGAAATAAAAATTGACCCTTTTACGGATATTTCCTAGTCATCATCTAGTTTCTTGTTTGCTTAAAAAACAGTGTGTTTAACAATAAGTTGTTTTTTCGTGAAATAGTCCTGTCGAATATCATTCGAGAAAAAATTTTGTATCGGCAAAAGTTTCTCTTGGTTTTATTCAATTTTGTTGCATTTTGGTAATTTCGCAACAAATTTTCATACCAGTTGAACATTTTACCGGCAAAATGTTCTTTCTTATTATATACGAAAAAAAAACAATTACTTGTTTAGTTATTTTTTGTACTTCAAGCCAATTTGAACTGTAATTTAACATGACAAATTTTAGCGCGGTCAGATGCACTTAATCAACCACACTCTATTCTGATAAATTATTAAAAAGGTCTTGACTATACATATAAGTAGTCATATTATCCCCATTGAATCAGCTGGTTGAAATATTGGCAACAACGCAACCCTTTTACAACACTAACCCTTTTCTTATCTACGTCTGTGTATTAATTTTATCGATTTTCCATTGAATCAACAGGGAAGATAGTGAGCTTAAGTTATATAGCCTACTAAATTATTAAATTCACCCTGTACCTTCCTGACAATAAAGTTATTTCGCAAGATGATCGCATTTTCCCCCGCCGCAGCCGACGAGAAGCCGCGTGCTGAACGCCTCGAGCGGATGTGGTTAAAGGGGGGAAAGCCAAGGAGATTGCCGGGTAGATATACAGGGTGGATGACACAAATTAAACTTAGTTTAAGGGATGCTTTAAGTGTTTGAGTCGAAGTTAAAGAAAAAATGGCATTTAGATGAATATATTAAGCCAGTGGCGACTCTTGTTAAAAAAATAGAAGATGAATTTTTATTAACAATTATAAAGATGGCTCCTAGAGTTTTCGTGTCTTTTTATCTTCAAACTCAAGTGCTCTAGATCGGTGACCTCCGTCCAAGCTTGATCGCAACCAAAAAGTAAGCAGGGAAAACAGTATAAAGCTTTTTTTGTTACATTCACTTATCCATTTATTTTTAACCCTAAATGTCTCTGTTAAATCTACGTGTCTAACTTTTTCCTCTACGTACACCAGGTTTTTCAATAATAATATTTGGGAATGGTCAACCTTTTCGATTTAATTCAATTTTTTTTCGTATGAATATTTAAAAAATCTTTTCACATTAACTAAATTTCAAAAACAGAATCACACGCACGCACTATATTATTATTGTTTTTAAACTTGCTGTAAGCTAGAAACCACCGATAATAACCAATACCGCGTGCTGGACTACATGCAGCGAACTCTCCACTTAAATCACGGTTTTGTTTTTAGACGAAGATGGCGGAAGGGGAGTACTGCGCGGGTGTTTAAAGGAGCATGCCTTTAGTTGTGTCCAAATAATATATTGTTTTAAAATAAAATTAGGATAATTCCTAAAAACAAAATGGCAATTTTTTGCACCACTTTCTTTCCCGCCCTATGTAACATTGTAGCGCGTTAATTGCGTCATAGGTGTATCACATTATTAATTTGCAAGAGACAATCTATTAATCTCTTAAAACTGCTTTAGAATGTTGTTTCTAAACTACAAAGATATTAAAAAAACAATTTTCAAACTTTTGTCCAGCAGTTTATATTATCGTATGTGAAAATCCATGAGTGGACATAAACATTTTATCATTACCAGAAAGTAAAATATTTTCCACTGGGAAGTGCATTTGAATAATGTATATGAAATAACGCACACACTCGGCCGCCTCTCACTGTAATTTTGTTTATTTCTTCTTATAAAATGAAGTCACTGTTTAGAAGAATGTTGCGGTTGCATTTTATTATTCTCATTTAGTTCTGCGTTTTATTTTGAGAGACCTAACAGTACTCATAGCTCAAACCTTAATCAGTATTAAACATAATGTCGCCTGATGAATTAAATCATGGCATATTAGCAATAATGAAATAAAAGCACATACTTGTTGACAATAAATGCTTCTCTACTGTTAAAAAGGAAATGTTGTATTTATAAAATATGCTATTCACAAAGCATTGTTGCCCTTTATTTAAAAGCAGCCTAACATAGGACCTCTTAGATAGTAGTTATATTACTCGTTGGGGATGTTACACGATAAAGTTAAACTTAATGACGTGATCAATATTAAACATATATGTGTGATTAGATATTGGTTGTATCCAGGTCGTGTATCTATACATTTTTTGACTATACATATCTGTAACCTGTAACGTTTAAATCCATGAAATATGAGCATATTAAATTTAAATTTATAACGTCATTACTAAATCGTAAAATCTATGTATATAAACTATATCCGTAGAAATGGTTCATAGCACAGAATATATAGTTAGCTTAGCTAAATATTCTGTGATAGTAGTTTGTACAAGTTAATTCGTGTCAGTATTAAGCCATTTCAAAGTAATTAATGAACGAAATGTGTGGAATGAAAAACAAAAGAAACCACTCTTGAGGAAATAACCTGTTACACAGACGGCTCAAGAACCAAAGAGGGTACCTGAGCAGGGAAAGTTTCCACAGTGTTCCAAGCAGAAATCTACGGCATCCTATAATATGTGTATGAAAACAACAGGAGAACTTACTTCGATAAGCGGATCTCTATATACTCTAATAGTCAAGCAGCCTTTAGTGCGTTAACACGGTGACATCAACACCGTTATGGGAATGTCAAGAGGAATAAGCGACCACGGCAAAAGGTAACAAAGTAACATTGCGTTAGGTACCAGGACCCGAGAGTATTATAGGAAATGAAAAGCCGACGAACTTGCAGGAAATGGTGTGGAAAGAATATAGGTTCAGAACCGGCAGTCGGAGTCCCAAGGTGCACAGTAAGAAAGGCCAAAAGTGATGGATCAGAAGGGAACACAAAATCTACTGGAAAAACAGATAGTAATCATGGTAAATTATTCATTTAGGATCCGAAACTAATGAGACATAGAATAGGTTACTAGAAGGCTACTGAGAAGGTTACAATTACTAGTGCTGGATAATATTTCGATCCTCTTCTCAGTTAACCTGAAAGAACTAGTGCAAGGAATTGGAATTACTGAATGGGTACAAAAACCTAACTCAGGTGAACATAATGGGTTAAACCTGGTCGAAGTGCATCAGGGACACAGACGGACCCTTAAAAACCCGTTTTATTTAACTTTATCTGTAACTCAACATTTATTTTGAATGCTTACATGTCACATCACATCTATATATATAATTTACCGATTTTTGGCTAAAAACTACATAAGTACTTTAAGATTGTATGTACAAGTGTTTTAATTTGTTAATGTCTTTGGCATCCTATAAAATGCAACTTAGCATAAGACCTCTTAAATCAGCGACCCGTTTTATTTCATAAAGACTTGGTGGGATGCTAACCTTTAAATTTCGTAGGGCTGTCACGAAATCGCAAAATCAATATGGAACATAAATGCAAAATTTTATGCATACGGATTACGAATATCTCTACCGTACATATTCTTACAACTGTTGGGTTATTGTAATTCGGGAACAGGATATTGGATAGTTATTTACATAATTGTATTTTAATCTATGGATATATGGACCAGTGAACAATCTATTTTGGGAATGCATGGAATAATCAGTTTTTAAATTGATTATAACACCATAGTGAGATTGGTATGCTCAATATTAACAAAGATCTTTACCCAACATTTTTTGTAAGAAAGTATTGGCCAATTGCTAGTATACTTAAGCTTAAGAGGTTTGAAATGAAACGAAATATTTTCTAACGATATAGTATAACAAGTGATGAAAGTGATATTTTTCAAACTAGGAGATATTTAGCACGCGCCGTCAGCCGAGTGCGGAAATTCTCTGAGTTTTAGATTAATCACTTTCACTAGAGTAATGTACACTATTTTTCCTATGACCACAAAGAATTATTAAAAAAGCCTTTAATTTGTGAAAAAAATATTTCAACACTGGTGTTGAAAATAAATATATCAACACTAGTGTTGAAATTAGCATACTTATGATTATGTTTCACTTAATATCGGTTTCATAGTTTCTCAATAGGCTTTTCCTTTATTTGTAGTTTACCTTTTTTATTTTTTTGATTGACTTCTAGATTAACCAGAATAAAATATATTAAATTTAACCAAGGAAAGATGCATTAAACAAAAATTTAAAAACTCCACCCAACAAGGAAGATTTAAATTTAAAATAATTTTATAAATTATTTAATGTTTTTATAAAAAAAAGTCAAATACTCCAGATGGGATTTAAACCTGTGACCTTACGATCTGTAGGCTAGAGCTCTATTCTTTACGCAATCGATACCAATAAAGATTTGTTGTTTAATACATGACACTTTCTTCAGCGCGACTTGTTTTTTTCTGGTAAGAGATTTTCCATTATATTACTAACATTTTTTATAATTTCAGATGGCGTATTTTCACACTTTAATTCTGAATCACTCGACAAATACAAACACTTTACAAGTACTGCTTTCAAAGGTTCGGCATTGTCAATAATGTCAAATAAATATAACCAGGAGGAAAGTTTTTCGACAATATTAAATATTACATAACAGTACCATTACAGCTACCATTTTACCCCTTTAAAATAATTATGTTCGAATTAATAATATTAATTTAGTCCGAATGTAGCTATGCATAATAGGGCCACGGTTAACTCCGATGGACAATAATAATTATAAACACTCGTGCATTTTGGCGCGCCCCAGTCGACCGTGTCCGTTAGCTCAAAGCAAGTGAAGACCCAACGTCCAACATTGATATTCACCGTTGCTATGGTTACGTGACGTCAGTTACGCAAACAGCATGTAACAATTTGCATTATGATGAAGGGCAGAGATCAGTCGTATGTACCATTCTTTTAGCGTTGGTTCGCCTAACCTTAAGGTATTTAGAAGCTAAGAAATAAGAACACAAAGTCTTCTGAATTTCCACTCCACTTTAAGTATGGACTATTTCTTCAAGCTTAAGGTATTTATTTTGAGGCTTCGCGAAACTTACGGTTGTAGATATCGTTTTTACGTGATTTACTGTGTGATTAAAAAGTTTTGTTTTTATTTTTTAGTTAATTCAGTAGGGTACGTACCTACTTAGTTGTGTGTTTTAAAAATGAACCCAATTAATGCCATAGTTTGTAATTTGTTGGAAACTCTATTCAGTCGCTAGACAGATGAAGATAAGATGGACGTTTTGTTACTCGGGTTTTTAGTCAATGTTTGTTTAAGTACCCGCATTATACCTAGCTCTTCACCATTTTGTAAGACCGCGAGCCGCCAGTGCTCGGGCCAAGAAGCAGCGGCGGCGCCAGGATTTTTGTAATAGGTGGACACAAGCGGAGTTATGTGTTCGGTAATTCATAGAACTGCTGCGTTGCAGAATGCTGACCTAAGCACGGTTCCCACGAGAACCGAACAGTGCATTCTACTTGGCTTTTAACATTCAGATTTGACATAGACTTTATCAAGTAAACATACATGTTTTTATTGTACTCTATTTTTCAATTTTTTACGATTGTAAAATAAAATAAAAAAGTAAATTTTTTAAAAACGCGTTTCCATAAACGCGAAACATAAAGTGGCGCAGTCTTTTGTGTAGGATTTGAAAGGGACTTTCATCGTGAAAAACCCGTCGGTTTCAACCGTTTATTCAAAAAATCGAACCTTTTGCATCGTGCAAAATTTTGACTTTCAGTGTAGTGCGTAAAGGTGGTAGAGAAAGTGCAGCATCGTGTTGGACCATACCAGTTGGATTAAAAGAATGAAAATTACTTCATTTATGTAAGTTGCTTTCCATTTTTCCTGTCTATGTCATTCTCCTCGTCTCATTCTAGTTCCACAGAGGAAAATAGTAGTAACGAGTTAGATTTAAACGACTTCATTAGTACTGAAACTGATTTTAATTTAGATAGGTTATTTTCGAATCTTTCTTTAAACAAAGTAGAAGAGAACCCAAGTAATATTAAAACAAAAATGGCAACACCAAAATTTGACAGTAAACTTTTAGAAATTGTTCCCAAATTTGACGGGAACCCACTAGAATTATCTTCTTTTTTGGATACTGCCAATACTTTAATTAAAACTTACTGGGACGCAACACCCGAAAATAGGAACTCTGTTCAAAACGTCACACTTATTTACGGTATTTATGCAAAATTGATAGGCAAAGCTAGGGAAGTTTATAGCATTTGTATTGCGAAAGACTGGGCGAGCGTAACAAGCGCCCTAATTTCTCACTTTGGTGATCAACGAGACGAAAACGGTTTATTGTTTGATTTAGACCAATTGAGACAGGGAAATAATGAACCTTCTTTACAATTTTATACTAGAATAATGTCGAATCTAAGTGCTCTGCATAATTACGTAGACACACATGAAAATAACGCAGATATTACTGGTGTAAAGAAAGAATTTTACAATAAACATGCCTTAAAAATATTTTTAGCGGGATTAAAAGATCCCTTAGGTTCGACTATTCGTGCTATGCGACCTAATTCTTTAGCAGTTGCCAGACAGTTCATTATATCAGAAAATAATATCCGTCATTTACAAAAACCACAAGTCGAATTTCAAAAAAATAAACCAATACAAAAATTCAATAACAACCAACCTAACACTTTTTACAATAATAACAATCAACCGCATAATTTTTATAATAATAATAATTTTCAACCTAATTTCCCCCAACAATCTTATTCTAACCCTACTTTTCCACGCGGCCCCATTAATATTCAACCTAGGCCCATATTCAATCAAAGATTTCCAACGAATAGACAAGTCTTTGGGCCCCCTAAAAATCCAACAAATGTTTGGAAACATAACCCCCAAACTCAATATCAACCAAGACCAACCCCTATGAGCGGAATTTCACACGGGACTTTCCCAAAACCTAGAACCATGATGCAACAACAACCTGCCCGATACACTAGACCAAACCTTGTTTTCGAAGAACTCTATAACATGGAACAACCCTCTTTCTTTGACCCGAACACCCCCGGTCCTTCCTACCAAAATTATAGTTCCTATGAACCCGATTATTTTTATCCCAGTTATGACAACCAAAACTATGTAAACGTACCTAACCAACAATACGAAAACCGCGAGAATTTCGAGGAACAAAACAATAAATACGCCCCTGAACAAAACGACGAGTCCGAGCAAAATTTTCAGGAAATTACATCTCACGAACCAATCATATAGAAATTCATTCAATTTATGACCGCAAAGACTTACCATATATAAAAATATTAAATCCACCTATAAAATTACTAATCGATACCGGTGCGACAAAATCATTTTTAAACCCAGAAATTGCCGAAAAATATTTTTCAGATTGTATTAAAAAGGAACCATTCACTATATCATCAATATATCAAACTACTAGCAGGGATTTATGTGCCGAAATACCAGCGTTTCAAGAATTTAACTCTGAAAAAAATATAAAATTTTATTTATTTAAATTCCACCATTTTTTCGATGGCCTTATTGGTTATGAGACTTTAAAAAACCTAAATGTTCAGTTAGACCTGCAAAACTCTGTTTTAAAAACACCCTCAGCTAAATTACCCTTAACTCATTACGAATCAAAAAACAAACTTTTATTTTTCGCACGTATTGAACCATACAGCATAGAAACCTTAAAAATACCCGTCACCGTAGCAGACGGTGACGTCACTATTATCGAAACCAGACTATTTAATTGCGTTATTCGCGAATGTTTGACAACATCCACAAACGGATATGCTCCGGTTGATATTCAAAACCGCACCGAAAATGTACAAGAAATTTATCTCTATTCTCCGATACCAGTCAAATCTTTCGCCGAAAATGAATACGAAATATTTCACGTTACCGTAGAACATAACAAAATTTCGGGAAAAATCGATGTATCCGAATTAATAAGAACGCAACACATGAACGCCGAAGAGAAATATCACATTGAAAAATTATGCATAGAATTTTCTGATATTTTTCATCGCGAAAATTCGCCCTTGACATTTACAAATCAAGTCAAACACCGCATAAAAACAACGGACGAAACGCCGGTATATACGAAATCGTATCGATATCCATTCATCCACAAGCCAGAAGTCGAAAAACAAATAAACGACATGTTAAATCAGGGAATTATAAGACCAAGTGACTCACCCTGGTCATCCCCAATTTGGATTGTGCCGAAAAAATCCGACGCATCCGGGAAAAAGAAATGGCGCATAGTTGTGGACTACCGAAAAATAAACGATAAAACTATCGATGATCGATACCCACTTCCAAATATAACGGACATTCTCGATAAACTTGGCCGTTGTCAATACTTCTCGACTTTAGATTTAGCCAGCGGCTTTCATCAGTTAGAAATGCATCACGACGACATCAAAAAGACCGCGTTTAACGTCGAGAACGGGCATTACGAGTATCTGCGCATGCCCTTTGGGCTCAAGAACGCCCCCGCAACATTTCAACGCGTCATGGATAACGTGCTTAAACAATTAATAAATAAAATATGTTTTGTCTACATGGACGACATAATTGTCTTCTCAACCTCTCTTCAAGAGCACATAGTTAACCTAAAAGCTGTTTTCCAAAAACTGCGTGAAAGCAATCTAAAAATTCAACTCGACAAGTCAGAGTTTTTGCGCAAAGAAGTCGCGTTTCTTGGCCATATTATAACACCTGAAGGTATAAAACCAAATCCGGACAAAATAAATGCAATCTCAAACTATCCCATTCCAAAAACAACAAAAGAAATTAAAGGTTTTTTAGGGCTTTTGGGATACTATAGAAAATTCATAAAAAACTTTGCAAATATTACGAAGCCATTTACCAATTGTTTAAAAAAGGGCTCCACAATTAATATTGAAGACCCAATATATATAAAAACATTTGAAGATTGCAAAGCACTTTTAATTAATGACCCGATTTTAGAATATCCGGACTTCTCTAAAGATTTTAATCTGACTACCGACGCGAGTAACGTCGCCGTCGGCGCCGTCTTATCACAAGGAATAATAGGAAAAGACAAACCTATCGCGTACGCGTCGCGCACTCTTAACAACGCGGAACAAAACTACTCGACTATAGAAAAAGAATTACTGGCCATTGTATGGGCAACTAAATATTTTAGGCCCTACTTGTTTGGCAGAAAATTTAAAATTATCACGGACCACAAGCCTCTTCAATGGTTGATGTCTCTAAAAGAACCAAATTCCCGTTTAGTTCGGTGGAGATTAAAGCTCGAAGAGTTCGACTACGAGATAATATATAAAAAAGGAAAGAAAAATACAAACGCGGACGCGCTTTCTAGGGTAGAAATATACCCTACCGAAACGGACCTTCCGCCTGTCTTACAATACATGAATGAATTTAACGAAAACCCTGTCTTAGACACACAACCCTCTACGAGTAAGGAAACCACGGATCCTGTGTTAAACCCACAACCCTCGACAAGCCGTGAAACCGATAATCAATCGATAATAGTACAAGCTGACCCGGACGAAAATACCGACAACGAGACAGTGCACACTAGTGCCGAAAATCCCATATTAACCATTAATATTACTGAAAAACCTATAAATTATTTTCTTTGCCAAATCATAATAAACAAGGTTGACCAAAATCCACGCATTGAGATGAAAAGAATTTTTGGCAACCCGATCAATCGTACGCGGTGGCATCTCTACGTGACAAACGAAACGTTTCGCGAACAAACAATACAATTTTTAAAAGAATATGCCGAACCAAAAAGGCAATATGTGTTTTACTTCGAAAACGATGACGATCAAAATTTTTATAAAGAAATGTGTAAGTTTATCCCGGAAACTTTTAAAAATTCTACATATAGACTTCTTAAATCCAACACCCTCTTACATGACGTCACACGCGAAAACACGCAGCAGAGCCTCGTAAAAACGCAACACGAAGGTATTACGAACCATCGCGGCATCCACGAAACGATCGACGAATTAAGGACTAAATATTACTGGCCTAAGTTGAGCGATGACGTCAGAAAATTTATTAATAATTGTCATATCTGTCAACAAGTAAAATATGACCGCCATCCGCCATTAATTAGATTACAATTAACGCCTACTCCAAAAAAACCATTTGAAACGATTCACATAGACACATTTAAATTTGGCAACACCGTAACCCTCACAATCTGCGATAGTTTTTCTCGATTTGGCCAAGCCTATGTACTACCTAGTCTGTCGGCATTACACGTATACCAATCACTATTACAGTTTATTTCTTCATACAAGATACCCGAAAACATAATTTCTGATAATGGAATTGAATTTTCCCAAAATTTATTAAAAGATTTTGCAAAACTATACAAAATCAACTGGCAATATACACTACCATTAAACCCCAATAGTAATGCTATTGTAGAACGATTTCATTCTACAATACTAGAACACATGCGTACATTATCTATTACAAAACCCAACTTAAACCCTTTCGAAAAAATCACGTACGCAGTCTTAGGCTACAATAATTCTATTCATTCGGCAACTAAACGAAAACCGATTGACTTACTATTAGGACATTTGGAACTTAAAGACCCGATCGATATCGATAATCAAGCGGAACCAATTAGTCACCAAATAAACGAACACAAAGAAATTATGGTTGACCTATACAAAAAGATACACGAGAATACATCTAAACAAAAATCTAATATCATATCAAAATTAAATGAAAAACGCGATGACCCACCAGACGTCGAGCCAGGTACTATTGCGTATAGAAAACTGACAGACAGACAGTCAAAAACAAAACCGCCTTATCGACCCGAACATGTAGTAAGAAGTAACAATCTTACCGTTACAACCCCTCTTAATACTTACCACAAACAAGTATTTAAAAACCCCCGAAAATTTATAGACAAATCGTTGTTACAGGCTGATGACCTTTCTGGTTCAAACCTCGATGACACAGAAAATCCAGATACGACCCCTCCAGTCCAACCCGGGAATCCTACCCTTTAAACTGGGATCTGCTAAAATAAAAATCGCCTCCCATACTTTTCTACATTATATTCAACTTCAACCTCTCCAAAACCAAATCAAGTCCATAACAAATCAATACAATAACTTAGAAGGACTATTTAATAAGTCCGCTACCATTCATACAGATCCCCTGTATAGTGCATACAAACATTTAGAATACGAAGTAACAGTTGTTAACAGAAAACTACAATCAGTATTTCCAGATAAAAGAAATAAACGGGGCCTTATAAACCCATTAGGCTCTCTAGTAAAATATATTTCTGGTAATTTAGATCAGGAAGATGCTAGAGAAATTAATGACAGTTTGTCAGAGCTGGAATCTAACCAAAATAAAATAGTAAAGAAGGTAAACAAACAAATGTCTCTAACATCAAATTTAATGCAAAACATTAACGAAACTATGACGAGCGTAACTCGTAATCAAAAATTAATCGAATCAAAAATTGAGGAAATACGGAAAGACCTAAACGACCTTGCTTTTAGTTACACCCATTATATAGAAATACGAGAAATATTAGATGAAATCAAATTAAACTTAGACTCGTTGCTAAACTTTCTTTCAGAAATAGAAAATGCTATAAGTTTCGCAAGTCTTAAGACACTACACCACAGCATCGTATCTCCCACAGACCTCAAAGAAATCGTAAATAACCTATATAAAATTCATAGTCATTCGCAAATATTATTTAATGATAATAACTACCTAAAATATTATAGCATAGTAGAAACAAATGTTTTCTATATTAAAGACAAAATTATTTTTTCACTCGATTTTCCTCTGGTACATCCCGATACCTTCGATCACTATCATTTGTATTCCATTCCAAACCAAAACCAATCAATAATAATTCCACCATCCACATACCTTGTTATAAGCAACAATGACTACCAATACCAAGAAGACGAGTGCATCGACCTAAGACCAAATTTTCTCTGCATGAAGAACCACCTCTTACCACTACAGGACAACCTAGACTGTGTAACGTCTTTACTTTCCAATGGACCCAAAATAGAGAAATGTCAACAAGTTCCTGTCCATGTCGGTGAAGAAATCATCGAAGAAATCAATGATGCTCACTACATTGGTATCTTTCCCAAAACCAAGAAGCTTCAAGCTGAATGCACCGAAAATGACGTCGCCCTACTACAAGGGACCTACCTTTTTGTTGTTCCGCCAAATTGCGCAATAAAAGACACAAAGTTTATTTACAAAAATGAAAAAGGTATTATTTCCGGCCACCCAGTCACACTACAAGATATCAAAGAACTCCATATCCCCACCTTGGAAGTACATAAACTTAAACTAGAAAAGGTATCATTGGATAAACTCCACGAAGTCCAGCTCCAGCAGCTACAAGAGGAGCCACTGGAAGAACTCCATCTCCATTCAAGCTATTCCACTTGGTCTCTGGCCTGCGTCGTAACGCTAGTCTCATGTATCACTATCTACTTCCTGATCACACGAAAAGAGAAAATCTACAAATTATTACGCAAGAAGAAGCCTACAGCAGCCAAAAGAAATCCAGTTGAAGCACCGTTTATAGCAACTCAGATGGTTCCACCCTCGAGTTCCTTTTAGGGATGGAGGAGTTATGTGTTCGGTAATTCATAGAACTGCTGCGTTGCAGAATGCTGCCCTAAGCACGGTTCCCACGAGAACCGAACAGTGCATTCTACTTGGCTTTCAACATTCAGATTTGACATAGACTTTATCAAGTAAACATACATGTTTTTATTGTACTCTATTTTTCAATTTTTTACGATTGTAAAATAAAATAAAAAAGTAAATTTTTTAAAAACGCGTTTCCATAAACGCGAAACATAAAGGCGGGCCCAATAATTTTAGAGTGGGCACTATCCTAAAAAAAAAGGTCGCCGCCTCCCCCACGCTCTATAAAGCAACTTTTCTCTGTCCAAAGCCACTTCTAAGAAAAAAGAGGTCCTCGTTCCCTTGAACTTGAACATACCCCCACTTTTTTTCTCATGACAACTTTCCTAGCTGAAGGAAATTCCCTTATAAAACCAAACCCCTCAAATTTGGGGGGGCACCAAGGTGGGCACTCCTGTTTCTAGGGTGGGCCGGTGCTCACCCTGGCCCCCCCTGTCGCCACCGCTGCCAAGAAGAATCGAAATTTACGACGACATATTTTAGCGTGGTCGGATCCACTTAACACTGAAATTCCATAACAATAGAAATTAGCAACTATCTAGTAAAAAAGGAGTATTTTAACACAAATGAAGTGCAGCTGCCGGAATCTCCATAAAAACGTCAGCATATGCTAACTTTAAAATTTATAACTTGATCACGTAATCGCAAAATCAATATGAAACATAAACGCAGAATTGGATGCATAAGAATTAGGCATATCTACCTCTGTAATGTAAATCAGCATTGAGATAGTGGTTCATTTGCATTATTATGTTTTTATATGTCTTTATGTATGAGTTACGTCATTACTTTATTGACCGCTTATTGATATATACAGGGTGGCCCATTTGTCTGACAAAGTAATATACCGTCTCTACTATTAAAGATATCAAAAATAAGTTTTTATAAAAGTTGTGAGGTACAAAAAAATATATGTTCTAAAATTATTTTTAAACATACAGGATGGTCCAAAAAAATAGGACAATAAAAAGATACATTTTTTTAAATGGAACATCCTATATATTTTAGCATTTTTTGTTTCCTTACAAAATTGTCCATATGACGCCATATTTAGTTTTTTAATTTTTTGCAACGTTGCCAAACAAAATGCAAAATTCTTAAAATTTTGGAAAAAGCATGATAGTAAAAAATTACCTGTATTTCTCAATAAGAGTATCGAAAATCGAAAATTTCTTGTAAGCTCTTAAGTTTAGGGATGGATAAACTGTCTTAAATCTTTAAGTACTAAAAATTTTGTACAGGGTGTTTTCTGTTGACATCCAAATATACAAAAGTTTAAAATACAATAACTCTGTTTTTTTAAATGAAACACCCTATATTTATTAGGCTCGTCTGATAGATATTGTAAGTATCTTTTATTATTGTTAAGTCATACCTATACCTAAATTTACTAGTTTTGGCAATATTTCGATTTTTATTTAAATTTTGGTGAAAAAAACTATAATTTTTATTTTTCTAGTTAGCCATGACCAGCAAACTAAAAACAAATATAATTAAATATTATCCCATATTAAAATAAATTGATAACCATAGTTAGTTACGTATTTATTTAATTTAATAAAATTTTGTTTTTATTACGCAACTTGATATTGAAAATAAGTTTACAAACATTATAAATATAAATATAATAATTATAAATATGGCATTATATTCAATTACATTTGTTTTGACTTTGCTAGTCATGGCTTACTAGAAAAATAAAAACTATAGTTTTTTTTACCAAAATTTAAATAAAAATCGAAATATTGCCAAAACTAGTAAATTTAGGTATAGGTATGACTTAACAATAATAAAAGATACTTACAATATCTATCAGACCAGCCTAATAAATATAGGGTGTTTCAGTTGAAAAAACAGAGTTATTGTATTTTAAAATTTTGTATATTTGGATGTCAACAGAAAACACCCTGTACAAAATTTTCGGTACTTAAAGATTTAGGACAGTTTATCTATCCCTAAACTTAAGAGCTTACAAGAAATTTTCGATTTTCGATACTCTTATTGAGAAATACAGGTAATTTTTTACTATCATGCTTTTTCCCAAATTTTAAGAATTTTGCATTTTGTTCGGCAACGTTGCAAAAAATTAAAAAACTAAATATGGCGTCATATGGACAATTTTGTAAGGAAACAAAAAATGCTAAAATATATAGGATGTTCCATTTAAAAAAATGTATCTTTTTATTGTCCTACTTTTTTGGACCATCCTGTATGTTTAAAAATAATTTTAAAACATATATTTTTTTGTACCTCAGAACTTTTATAAAAACTTTTTTTTGATATCTTTAATAGTAGAGACGGTATATTACTTTGTCATACAAATGGGCCACCCTGTATACTGGTTTTAATATGAAAATCGTTATGCTACGTCGGTGTTTTCATTCCTAAACTAGTTTGACTAATTAAATATTATATATTTTTTTTTAAATAACACAATAATAATTTTTTACGCTAATAACCTATTAAATAGCCATTATTGACTGATTAATTGTTCACCTTGGCATTTCTTGCCATTCTTTCGAATTAGGCTTTTAACCTATTCGTTCTCTGCCAGGCCCATTCCCGAGCGGAGCTTAACGTGGGTTCCGAACTCCCCCCAAGAGCTAACCCTCAGTTTGGGGAGTGTGTACCTTCTTTGGCACCCCACGAAATATCCTATCTCATCCGGCCTGGTTACCGGCATGAATGAGGTGGGTTGGGAGATAATACATTTTACACTCTTCTCTGCATTCTTAAACCTACTAAAATTCGGATATATTTTTTTTTTATTGTATGCCCACTCCGAGGATCGAACTCGAAACGCCACGGTCGAATACCAGTGTCTCACCGCTGAGCCACCGCCGCAGTTATTGTTACCCTTAAAAATAGGATTTCTTCACCCTGCCAATTATTATTGACTATGATTAACAACGAAAACAATCTATTTGAACAAATTATTTTGCCAATTCCAACCCACAGGTAACTTGATTAAAGAAAGTTACAGGAACAATCTTTTAAATATATACCTACATTTTTTATAATTATTAATGTAAAAAGAAGTGTCTCGTAAATGTATTAGTAGTGCCATACTATTATACCCCTTGCGTCTTAAATCCCTCGTCGCTCGGCTCCTCGTGATTTTCACAACGCTCAGGTAATAATAAAGGGTTAATAATATACTATTTTGTACAACTGTCAAAAAAAGTTGACATTTTTTCATCGCTATCGATACGTAAACCTTTTGTTTTTTTAACAGTGAAAAAAAGACTTTTTTTCACGGTGAAAAAAAGACTTTTTTTAACTGGAAAAATGATTTACAAAAAAAACGATAAAACATTACTTTTTAAAAAATGTATTGAATTTTTTTGTACAAATTTACTAATTAATTACCAACTACCAAAAAATCTCATTTGTTACAATAATAATTGATGGTGAAGTTCAAACAATTGCTTCCAATATTAATTCCCGAAGCTGGTCCACCTTGCTGCTGATCAGAAACGCTAGATATTCCTTGAAAAGTTGAGTCCACAATTGTATCAGTTATATTGATTTGTTTGGAAGTAGAGGAACAATTTAATTTATTAGAAATATCAATTTTATTACTCAAACTATCTTCTATATATCCTTCTGCTATGGCGGCAGATTTCCAACCACCGTGGCGTTTTATAGATGTCATGTTACCCCCTGCATTGGCTAAGAGAGTTGCAGAACTCCTCCTAAAACAGTGACCTGTGTAGCTCTTATGCAATTCTTTTCCCAGCCATTTTGCAATCAAGCTAGGAATTTCCCCTATTTTATTTATTCCCACATGTTGGTCAACACATTTTCCTCTTGAATATTTTAAAAATAATCTCTTTTTGTGTGTATGGGACGCCCTTAGTGCTCTATACTTGCGATATATCTCAATATAATCAGAATTTGAAACGGTAAACATTCTTGGGCAATAGGTCTTTGTATCCGGTATTTTAACAATCAATATAGACCCGGTATCTTCAATGTCATCAATAGTTACCTTCAATAATTCTTCACGGCGACAAGCACCGCTGATTCCCAAAATTAACGCAACCTACAATTAAAAAAATATTGAAATTACTGAAATAATACAAAATTTTGATCATCTGTACCTTATAAAGTAAATTTGTTTCATCATCAGCTTCTTGAATGAATTTATTAATATCGTCTCTCGATAAAACTTTAGATTTCTTCCCTCGGTATCCAACGTTTTTGTTCTTAATAAAAGGCACCAATTTTGAAAACTTCTTTATATCAATATTTTCTTTAACATTCAATGTACTCTTTAACATTGAGTAGACACTCCATAAAGTAGAAGGTTTTACAGTTTTTGATTTCTCCTCAAAATAGCATATAAGTACCTTTTCAGACACTTTTTGTATATTTTTCTTGCCGCACCATTCACGGAATTGGTTATAATTTTTCTCGTATATAAATCTTGATTTCGCCGGTAACATGTTAGCTATAGCCGAATTTGCTATATCGGCTATATCTGAAGGAATCTCGCTATCACTATCGTAATCTACATCCATTTTAAGTACTTATACTATTTATTTAAAAAATTGCAATAAATATGAACAGCTATCAACGTATGACAACAAAACAAGCAACGTGCCAACAAACCATTTCTATAGTAACGACAGGGCTGTTAACTTGATTATGTGAAATTATATGGTAACATTTTTTTATAATATACAATTTAACCGATTAATTCAAACTTTCAGTTGTACAAAAAATGTTGTTTGTATTTCGTTTGTGAAATTCGTGTGACCTGCGGTCTCGGCAAAAAATTGACACTCTCATATGCCATTAAAAAAACACTCACTTCACGCACTTAATACAAAAATAACTATTTACTAGTAATAGAAATTATAACATAACCTATTTTAAGTTTTCTGCCTAGTGTACTTTCACTGATTTATAATTAATTGTAATCTTATTTTGATATTTTGTTGCGGTAAATTGGTTTCTCGTAATTCCAGAAAATTTGCAAGCAATTCTATCTATTAGAATAGCTTTCTCTTCTGAACTTAAATTTTGGGCTTTTGTGTTCTTGGGCATAAACATTCTAAAGATAATGAGCAAGTGGAAAATACTAAGAGAAAATGATAATAACAACCCTTAATTAGGCGTTAATGATTTCCTATATAGAATGTTTAAATTAAATTATATTTCAGAACACAATATAAATATCTTCTATGCCTTAAAAATTCTTAGCAGCTAAATGCTTCATAGGGAACTTCTACAGCTGCTCCCTTAGGACATTTAAATGTACTTACCTACATTTTTTATTAGGGATTGCAGCAGCAAAGTTGATTTTGAATTATAAATATTTTAAGGATAATGATAGTATTAAAGACCTAGTTATCATGTATCTTTGTTTTATTCCTGATTCAATCCGCAATAAATAAGAGGTATGATTTTTTTATTATACAATATTACAAAATTCAGATTCAAAACTGTAGTGTGGGCGTGTTTATTTGTTTTTCCTACGACCACCTATGAACATAAGAAAAAAAGCACGGTTAATTTGGCTAGAAAGCGTCGTATATCACACGCCTGTTTAAAAGATATATTTCAACACGAGTATTGAAATATCAAAGCCCACTATTTAATTTAAACAGATAGTGCCAATTTGACAGACTACCTATCTATTAAAAATAACAAATCTTAGGAAGTATCAATTTTAAAGTGTTTAACTAATTCTTAAATTATGTATTTATCGAGTTACTTAGAATTAGAGTGTGAAAATACACCATTTGAAATTACAAAATGTTACAAATCTATTACCAGAAAAAACAAATCGCGTTGAAGACAGTGTCATTTATTAAACAACAGATGTTTATGGGTACCGATAGCGTAGAGAATAGAGCTCTAGCTTATAAATCGCAACGTCACAGGTTCACATCCCGTCAGGAGTTTTATAAAAATAAAATTGAATCCTTCCTGGTCGGGTGGATTTTTTAAATTTATGTTTTATGCATCTTTCCTTGAATTAATTCAAAATTTTTCATTCTGGTTAATCTAGAGGACAATCCAGGATTAGTTCTTTCCATGACAATAATAAATAATACACAAATGGCACCTCGCGCTAAATATCCCCTGGTTTGAAAAGTATCACTATCATCACTTGTTATGTAATATACTATTATGGCTCTGGTTGAAACCAAATGGTGAGTTCAAAACATTAGAAACGTGCAAAAAGCTCGGGGTTCTTTACACGTGTATTATTACTTATATGTCATTAAAATTGTATGAATCAAATTTTAAAAATGTCTAAACCGCCTAATTCTAAACATTATAATAAAAATGTCCAATTTAAGTATTATTTTAAAAATTTTCCACAGTTCCTTTTTTTAGAAATAACATAAATAAATAGAACAATATCGTTTAATTAAAGAGTTCATTTGCATTTTAACGACATTCTTCATAGTGTCTTTTATCGTGTCACTTCAGTGTAGTAGATCCGATCCGATAAGTAATAATTACTCCAGCAACAATGAAAGCGTGCCCTTATAGTAAGGGCGTGTACAAAAGGGAATCTAGATACTTTAGGGTTTTATAGGGTCTTGTAGATACTAATGTGATCGACATTGTTGGCGATCTCCAGTCGTTTATATGCAAGCCAGAGTTAACAGTAAATATTTTGTTCGTTGTAATTTCCTTTTTATGTATATCACAAATTATATAGCACCATTCTTATTTAAATTTCCAGCGACTTTCCCTTTTAAAGGAAAAAAAACGACTTCTTAAATTGTGCTCGGCATTATTATAGAGCCACGCACTGTGGGCCAACTGTTAGAATCTATGATACAAATTCGATTAACGGCATTTGCTTTAAACTTTTTTTTCTATTAGAAAACAAGTTAAATTGCGCAAACAATTTCCTGGTTTTCCGACAGACGACATCAATAATTTGTCATCGATCAGCTAATATCAAGACATCATAATTTTCCCAGAGCCGTAATTAGCCCACACGCTACGTTGTGAATTGTGTTATGTAAAGTAAACATATCAGAATTCACGAGTCTTTGACTTCATTATGCGAGAGTACTGCAGTAGCTCAGTGGTTGAGTCACTTGTGTTCGATCGAATTATCAATACAAGGTATGATATTGTCACGCCCAGATTTTAGGGTACGACGAGGGCGTAAACAAAGCGATTTTGAAAACAAGTCACGAGGGTGTATCACCGATCACGGACTTGACCACTGTGTCCAAAGATCTATATTCTACCAATAATGTGCCGCTCCATCAAGTCAGCAATTTTTCCCACTTTTAGGGAAACGACGAACTTAGGTCGTACACTCGACAATAATTGATAGATCAGGAAGCGCGTATAACATTTGATAATAGCAACTTTATTAATTTTTTAAATAAACATGATACAAGTTACATGTTGCGTGGAATGATCTGTGTTTAACGTGAACAATTTATAAAAATGGAAAATATTGATTTATGAAATATTATGGTCTTATGGTTACCTTTCGTGACAATATTGAGAGGGTGTGGCGTTATCTTGTGAGTAAGTAATCCAAGAAACAGATGGTAGATGGTCATGTTCATTGTGTTTGATAGAGACCGAACATCTTTAATGATAGAGCTCATGTTTACTCATTTAGACGAGTAATTACCCGTAACTCTGGTTGTAACTATGATTGTTTTGCTCAGGCACTAGTTTTAAACCTTGACATTGATGAATTGTTCTTGACTTATTGGAATTTGCAATAAAGTAAGGTCAAACTCCGACTCCTGTGTCTCATTAAAAGAGAGCTAGTTGATGGCTACTTGTTAGTCTCAGTGATCAAAACCATACAACGTTAATTAGTGACAAGTAATGTTTACATATTACTACATATAAGTCGGGAATTTAATAATATATACATTTTTACTTCGTCGAAATAATCACTATTTATTTCGGGGATAAACAACACTCATTAGCAGTTTGTGTTCCAAATGTTATTCTCCTAAATATTAATTGTCATTACCGACCGCTTGTGGATAATACACTACTACACGTAATTATACATTTAACTCATTTTCCTTGTAAATATTAAGTAACTTTTCAGTTTATGACATTTTGGAGTTTTTGTCCCATAGTGCGCCGTTGGTGCCTCAAGTTTACATCCTGCCTACATATTATTCACCTCACGCGTAGAGCCAAAAAGGGGACGCGAAATAGATGAAATAACTGAAAATGGCACGAAGGTTACTCGGGTGATGCCTTTCTGACGTAAGAAAAACTTATTTTTGCATTTAGACTTTAGAAAACTGTAAGGGCAAGCTGAGGAAAATTTTGGCTTACACAAAGGTTTTACGAGAGTGTGACTGGTTTGAAAGTCTTTTTTAGTATTCGGGGTAGGTCGTCAGATACAGATTGTAATTTTACAAGAAAGCTTCTGTGAATGTGGTGTACGTCGTATATAAATCAGATGAATTCATTTAAAAGTTGCTAGGAGTAAGAGCAAATAATGTGGTAATCTATTGATCATATTTTGATTTATTCATTCCATTATTTTGACTTTTCTCTATATTCCAAAAACATGTAAAGACCAGAAATTTTTTAATGGTGGAGGCCTTTTTTATATTATACACAAAAAAAAGAATTTGGGATAAACGCGCTCAGATGCATCTATGAAGTTGACGTCGTTGAGTAAGAGTATTTTCCGAAAATCGATCGGAAATATTGACATTTTTGATAACATTTCTGAAAGAAAAAGTCAATATTTCCTTACACTTAGTCGTTGCTAGGCAACGGAAAATAACTGTTAGGAAATATTTATTATTGTACTGTAAGGAAATGTTATTCCTGTACGGCTACTTGTAAACTAAAATGTGTTAAGCTTGACAATTTTTTGCAAAGTTACAACACAAATATTTAATGGCAATGGCATTTATTTGTGAACAAAGTTAATAATATTTATTTCAAAATTTTAACAAGTTCATTGTAATAAGTTATGTCCTTTTAATAATTTTCGATTTACGGAAAAATAGTAGAAAAAGCCACATTCCCGGACTCCGTATTCTCAGTATCAGCTTGCGCCTCGACATACAATCTTTACGGTCGTTCGGAAATGTTCAGCTTTTCCTACTTGGTACTATTTTATTGATTAAAAACACATTATCATGTAACATTTTATATGACCGTGACTTTGTGTTTTTGATGAAACTTAATATTTAGATTATAAATATTTATCACTTAGATGGTGACTTTGAGTACCAGTACATTATTTTGAATGTAAGTTAATCTGAAAATTATTATTATATACGTATTACAGTAGGTAACTACTTTTTTTGGTTGAAGTAACTTATATACATACACAATTATGTAAATGACCAGTGTATCCCACTTCTGAATCACATTAGTCTAACGGTTACAATACGTACGTCACAGATGCATACAAACTTAATCCGTATGCATCGGATTCGGCAGTCATGTTTAATCGATTTTGTGATTACGTGACAACGATATAAATTCTGAAACATATCCAGTATCCATGATTATGGAATTTACAACTGTAGACCAAAATGTCCCTAGATATGGTAGAGCTGAATTTTATTTAACAAAGTGAAAATAAAACTGAGCTACAAATAATATTTTAATATTTTTGAATATTAAAGCTTTAAGGGGTTTGTTTAAGACTCAGGTTTTTCGAAATATTCTGTTAGGGCTGCTTAGGGCTTTCATGTTAAGAATATTATTTATGGTTTGCTGATAAGTTTTTGTGACGTATGACATTGAATGTTGAAGTTTGCAGATGAACATCTTGGTGAGTGATGCTGTATTAGATTTTGCATGGTATACACTACAGTCAAAAATCTGCATTTTTCAATTTAAATTGCATATTATTATGGAGTATTTCGAGATTAATTTAAAATTTAAATTGTGGGGCTGAATAGTTTGTTTGTCCGCCATCTTGGAGAAGGGGGTGAAATGGTGTTGTCCTTACATTCCGAGTTTCTCAGTTTAATACAAAAAATATAATAAACACATAAATTTAAAAAAAAATTGGGATCATCAGAAATGAACTCAAAATAAACATAATACCAAGCGGCGATGCAGATGATACTTTTGACACTGTAACAAAAACCCTCGAAAAAAATAATAACGATAATTAAGGATCAAAAAAGAGTGAAATAATAGTTCTCCAAGGGAAACCACTGAAATGATAGAGGGGGGGGGCACTTTCTTGTGTCACCCGGTATATTATTTTATATGTTTTTCTGGTCCTCGGATCATTAATTGCAAAAATAAATATTTTAAATAATTTCTTTCTGGATTTTTTTTCCGTTTTTTGCATAATTAAAATATGCTATACGGCATTTTTGGGTCATATTGATTTTGCGTAAACGTGATCACGTTATAAATTCCAACGTTAGCATGCCGACGTCTCCGTGGAGTAAAACGGCGGTTCAAGAGGTCCCCTGCTAAGCTGCAGTTGCATTTTGTTGGGCGTAAGAGAAATAAACAAAATTACTGGTGAAAGGCTGAGAGCATACGGACGGAATATACATACATAAACCTTTATCAATTATTCATATGCACTTTTTGGCGACATAAATGTGTATTATTTTTAGATTTCCATAAAACTATAGACCAGATATATCTAAATAGCATTATATCTGGTGTGGAGTTTCTAATTCTTAAAAAAATATGAAAATAAAAATTAACCATCTTAACGAGTTTTTTAAATAAAATGTAATTTCGGAAAAATGTATATTAACATTGATATTTAATGGTAAATGTTATTTACACAATAATAGTTGGCCCATTTTTTTTAGAGTAGCAATTACCAGATACCAATAATATATTTTGCAAGCGCGAAACTAATAAACAACGGTTAAAGTTACCCTTAAAGCTCCCCAAGGACCAATTTTATTCGCCTAATGCTTCAAATACAACACCGACAAAAAAGAATGTGCTGAATATGGCAATAAAACCAGGGACGTTCAGTGCGATTTAAAGAAAAAGTAATTTTTTTAACTCCACTTCTATTAAAAGTACAATTTATCAATTATGTTAGGTTAATCGTCGCTATGAAATTGTCGTCTCCTAGCGATGAAATAATATCACCAATTTTAATTACTAAACCAACTACAGTTACTGACTCCACTAGCAATTTCTTCATTTGGTTTAGAAAGTTTACTGTCGACTCATTCCGTTGTAGACTCGGGCCTATAGCTTGTAGAGGACACCACTCTGATTGAAAATGTTGTCCACTCTAGAATATCATTGTCTAGTCTGGTTCAGTTACTTAATATAGTGTCTTTAATTTTTTGTGGTTGGTAGGTACTTTTATTTTCTTTTAACTTATTATGTTCTCATTTTAACCGTTTATATTTAAGAAAAAATTTGGATTAGGTTTGTTTTCGTATTTCAATTATTTACAAAGTAGGAATAGATGGTTCCTTCTGCATCAACTTGCTGCGGTCCCTTTTGCGCATGCTCATAATTCTGGTCGACGAGATGTCCAAATCTGTGATGGGTTACGCCAAACGTTGCCTGTAATAAACCTTCAGCGAATGCGAATTTTCCATCTAAAGTACTGCTCATTTCGGCATTTACTTCGTGGCCTTGAGCCTCGCTTTTTCCATTTAAGTGGGATGTCCAGGTTTACTTAGTTTATGCTAATATTAACAAAATATAGTGTATAACTTGCACAAGGTGCACATTTTCTACTCAAGCGTTTTGTTCATCAGTTGCGCTGCCGTGACCACGTCGAGAACTTTCATAATCATGAGGTATCTTATTTACTCATTATAGTAGTCTCCTTTGACTTCATGGACCGCCCCTGAATAAAAGTTTCCAGAAAAACGTTAAACAAACGCAATATGGATGGTGATAATGTATTTGACAAACAGCGACTTCACGCACAGAAGCCATAAAATTTTTTGATTATCTGCCATAGGCAGAACATTGTATGTTGTAACTTTATTACGCACCGGCATGTGTTCTCAGCCATTTTATATGTTATTCGTGTAAGGCAAAGTTCCCTCAAGCACTTTCTGGACTTAAAATTTATCGCTTTTACTTTCTTCTTAGTCTTTAAGTTTTCAAAGGAAATAATAATACGCGCTCGTGGCAAATCTATAATTTGTTGAGACGCGGTTTATAGCTGCAGCAGTTAAAAGCAATTAAAATTGTCTTTAATATTTGCTCTTATTACACAAATAAGTTTATAAGATATGTAGGTGCAGTTAGTACTGTTGGCTGTCGCCACAGTTTCTAGCTAATTATTACGCTTTTTACAAAATTTATTACACCAGTTCACATTCTTGTCGTCATAGCATTCATGCAAAAATTGCTATGACGAAATGCGTCTGAGGATATAGTCTGCGCAACCAATTCTCTCGTTTTCCGACAAACGGCAGCAGTAATTTGACATCGATCAGCTGATATCGGGAATTCATAATCTTCCCCCATTTTTAATGAGTCGTAATTAACTAAAAAAGCAAACATACCAGAATTCATGTACTCAAAAAATCTACTTTATATCTAGATCAGGCCAGATGAAAGAAACGATTTTTCATTTCTTTAATAATCATGCACAACCCCTTATTTAAAAATTTCATTTCCAATTATTCAAAAGGCAAGTATCTCTGTCTCATATTATGACGTCACGTTCAAGGGTGCTTTAAAATTGTAAAGGCCGGCTTACATTTGGTGCAAGTTGTGTGTAATGGTCGTTTAAATGAGAAAAATTGCATCAGCTGATGTAAAACTATAGAGAAAGCAAATGGAAAAAATGATCCCCAGAGGCACCAGTTTTTGCTGTAACCATTCGACAAAAAAATTACCCGAACTAAAAATTATAAACACCAAGAAGCCACAGATAAAAAAAAATGTGTCCGCTTTTTATAACGACCCGACAATGTGAAGTTAAAACCGCCTCTCGCATCTTTCGAATGTGACGATATGTGCAGCGATGTTCAAATTTCAGTTTACTGAATGGCAAACTATTAATTCAGCTCGAATTTCTTACTTGCCTGATTGATTCATGTTGGATCAGCTTCGCTGATATCATCTATTCTACCTGGTTAGTTCAAGTTCAAGAGTTGCCATCCCTACAATTTGTAAATTACACCTTGCACTAAAATACTGAAAAACTGATTAAATATAAAGGACATTTTGCCTGCAGAGTATTTGAACCAAATTGGAAAGGAACCGAGGATAAGGTTTCCGTTTCCAAACCTTAAAAAATGGTTCATTTTCGTTTAGATCCAAAATTCTAACAGGTAAAGCTGGAGTTAAATGCTTACAAATTATATATATTGCACCAAATTTAATACTATCCCATTTAAATGCGTCCTAACAATACGTTCCTTCACTTAGTGCCATCATATTTGATCTCCCGTAACCGTGTTTTACACTTAATGTGGCAATTCAAGTGAAATTAACACGTATGTGCACGCTTTGAAGGTTTATCATGTAAAATGGCTGACAGAGACGGATTAATAAATTTAAGCTTCTACTTCTTTGTACCTCGTTTTATATAACAACGCGGGATAATATCGATAATATAGTGTTTGTTGTATCATCCATTCAGTCACTTTAAGCACAACTACAAAAATTATTGTTCAATAAATAATGTTTTTATCCGATTGTGTCAAAAAATTACGTTTTATAGATCAGATATTTGGACGAAAAGGTAACCTTTTTAATAAGGTATTGATTATTGCGCTGGTAGCTAGGCAACCTTTGTCGTCCTAGTCCGAAAAACATTTTGTCGGACACTAAAATATTTTCAACAGTTTATTTTATTCATTTATTTACAATATTTATATTAAATGTACAATTCGAACAATTTTGAACAAGAACGGGGTGATGTAAATTTGATTTTGAGGATGTGTTATTATTTTTGGTCTCCGTTATGATATTATTCTTGAACTCGATTGGGAGACGGATTGCGACACCTGAGTCGAGACTGACTGCAGGTCAGATTGTGGAATGTTGAATATTTTCTTGGTCAGCTCTAACTCATTACTTAAGGAATCATTTATGTAGCCCTCGGCTACTCCCGAAGACTTCCAGCCTCCATGCCGTTTTAGAGATGTTATGTCTGCTCCCGCATCTACAAGTAATGTGGCCGATGTTCTTCTGAAACAATGTCCCGTGAATTCCTTGGCTTTCGGCAGTTTTAAGTAAGATGCTATTTCCTGAGGTATAGAGCCAAATTTGTGTATACCGACAACTTGCTTATGGCATTTTCCATTGCGATAAGACACAAAAAATCGCCCATCACTCATATTTGTTGGACGTAAAGCCAGATAATTTCTATAATATTTTAGATATTCTCCAGTCACCGTAAATGATCTCGGTTTGTTTGTTTTATTATAGGGAATTTTTATTAACAAAGCCGTTCCCAAATCTTGTATGTCATCAATTTTCATATGAGCCAGTTCTTCTCGACGACATGCGCCCGCGATTCCAAAAATAAAAGCAACCTGTAATTAAGAAAATTGTTAGTCAGAAATTTAAAATACTATTATATAGTTACATTTACCTTCAACATTAAGTATTTGTCATCTGGAGCATGGCAAAGGAATTTGTGAACCTCTTCTCTAGTTAGGATCCTTGATTTCTTTGGACAATATCCAACACTTTTTTGTTTCAACAATGCTCGTAATCTCATGTATTTAGATATATTAATATTCTGTTTTACATTTACCACTGCAGTACTGCGACCACAGAGTAGATGACTTCATAGTTTTCGATAATTCCGCCATATAGACCAAGAAGACGTTTTCGGAGAACGACTGTATATTTTTTTCTTGCCGGTAATCCATAAATTTTTTATAAGCTCTTTCATATATTTCCTTAGATTTTTGTGGCAACAAAAATGTAACATTACTTCCTTGGCAGTTTCTTGAATGTCAGGTGGTGTACCTTCTATAAGATCATCGTCTATTTCCATTTTTAATTGTGTTTTTCAGGTTTTAAAACTAGCAGAACACGAAAGATTAGTTAAAACTATCGCCTGATTGATAAAACGTCAGTTGATAATATTAATTTAATTATTTGTTAGATCCATGGATACGCATATTACAGGTTTCATTGTTCAAACATTCAAGGGACAAAAAATTACAATGCAAGATGAAATATATTGGTTTTCTTAATTTTTACATTATTTTATAATCCGAGCAAAAACACAATCGGATAAAAAATAACGTATGTTATACGGACGAAAAATGTATTTCAGACTATGCGGGTTACTGGCCCCGGCTTTGCCTCGTCCAGTAATCTCCCGCAATACGTCCGAAATACTGCATTTTTCGTCCTTGTAACATAATATACTATTTCTAATTTTTTTTTGCGTTTAAAGGAATTGTTAAGTCCCACCATAATAATACCTATAAACTACAAAACTAGAATTATAAATATCACTTATGACTTCAAAAAAGAAACACATTTTTATAACACTTGCCAAATTTTGAGAGTATGATCTACAATTTCTTAGTTTCACACAATTTTCGAAAATATCATTTGCATTTTATTAGTTTTCCACAATTTGCTAAAATATGATTGGTATTTCTTTAATTTCTAAAATTTTACTAATAAATTTTACTTGAAAGCTGGTTCTTTCAACACATGATTAGCCAATCATGATTTTTCTTTATCTACGAGGGCGACCTATAACAATAAAAATCTTATTTGCTCCCCCTGAGATCATGTTGAAAAAAAATAAAATATTTATTAATATTTCTTTAAATTATTTAGCACGTGAATAACATACATTAACCGATATACAAATCTGATCATTAGTGTTCTTTGTTTTAAAGCCAGAGAAAACCTTGTCAGATTAAAAGGTAAAATAACAGTTGTTCAAATTAGGTAAACATTTCAAACACAAAGTCTTTCTTCTCAAAAGATAATGCCGTCATCTTTGTATTATTAAGTCGCTTTCAAGGAAAATAATTTGAAATTAACACAAAATAGAGTTTTGCATAAATTTTAATAATGCTCCTGGTTTATTAGGTCATAGTATTGATGTTCTTTTCTGGTATTTTCATTCATTCGGGGGGGGGGGGGGGGTAGGGAAAGCTACAAACCAGCGCCGCAGGCAAATCGGTGAAGGCAAAAATTTTTTTGGGTGCCAAGCCCAAAAAACCCTTTTTTTCGACATACAAAAAATCTCAAAAAAAAATACATATATTTGAAGAGACTTGTAGTGAGTTATACACATACACTAATATAGGTAATATAAAACAGAAATAACAAAAACTTCTTCATGAAATAAGCATAATTGAGCAAAAAAATATTAAAAATAAGGTATATTTTTTATTTATTGAAAAAACAAAAATTAACCATAAAATAAAAGCACACAACATATTTTTTTGCCTAAAACTAAACGATAATTCGTCACCTGTTTTGACAAAATATATTGATAATTTACCTCACATATATAGAACCAATCAGAACGCAAATTTTCATAGCAACCACCTTGGTAACGTGGTCTTTTCCGATAAGACCTACGACTAGCTCGGTAAGACCACAGTAGCTTTTTGTCAAACAAACAGTAATTTATTTCACGAAATTACGTTTAATAAATAAATATTATAACACCTACAAAATAAAAGTGACACACAACAGTATTTAAGGTGATTTTAGGGCATAAACTTAACTTAATTATTGACATTTTCAAAGAAATGTTTTGACATAATGTCTGCAATATTAAACCCAGTGTGCTTTGCTTTGACGTGAGCTTAAGAAATCTTGGCGTTTTCATGGCAAGCGTGATGACAATTATTGATGAACGAATTTGATTTTTGACGTTCCACGCGTCTGATTTAGTTTTGGATTTTTAATTAATTGTTAGTTGTGGCACGTTTATAAACTTAAAAGTAAATCATAATTATGTGTTTGCATATTTTCCTTTATGACAAACGGCGTTTATTTCGGGTTCAGTAAATTATCCAATAAAATACACCTCTAGAAGCGGCGTCTTATCTTCATACCGTTGTTTTTCACTGAAACTAGATTTTCTAAGAAAATTTTCACTCAATATAGTTTTTACTTATAATCAATATTATAAATATAATCAAGATTATAAGTAAAAATTACATTTCGTGAAAATTATCAGAAAATCGATATCTTGTAAAAAACAGCGGTATTACCGATAAGACGCCTCCTCCATCGGTATATTACTGTTGATTATTTCATTTATCAAGTAGATTTCTAGCTAAACTTATACGCTTTTCGCCTGAATGGTCTCTTAGGCATGTTTTTAATCTTTTTAAAGTGGAAAAACTTCTTTCTGCTGAAGCTGTAGTTTCTACGCCACTGACTTTATTAGTTAGTTTTGTCAGAGCCCTAGGGAATTTGTAACTTTTTATTTGTGTAGTTAGTTAATTGTTCTTTACCACCTTAACAACATCAGATAATAAAAATGTATTCAATACAAACGTATACAATGTAAAATAAAATTACGACATAGGTGTACTATACTATTAATCTGCAAGAAACAATCTTTCAAATTCTGGAAACCTATTTAAAATTCCGAACTACAGACCTCTAATACATGTTTTACGAAAACAATGTATCAAACTTTCCTCGGAGCAGTTTATTTAGTTGTAGAAAGTAAAACCGAGCCCAATAGTTCTGCAACATTTCTTAATTGAATAAAACTGCGAATCGTTTTACAAGACATGTCTCCAAAGAATTGTATAACACACAGCGGATATCTAGTAGTTAAACTTTGATTGCACTCTCTTCATGCTTGGTGTCTTATTCAAGAAGGATGGATAATATACACAAATTTGAAATATTTACATCAAAAGATTTAGAAATACAAAATTTTGGTTCTGTACATGCAATTTACATATAAAAACAAATACCTAAATAAATGCCAGTAAACGTGTATGTATGGTAATTAATGATCCCGATTAATCGTTAATAGGTTAACATCTTGTGGATTGCCCGAAATGTTTAGTCTGTTAGTTAGAAACTTCCTAAGGCATTAGAGTATTGTAAGTATAATAGTTTTACCTATGATGTGCGTAGTTTCTATCTTGTAAAATAACTTAAGGCTCAGGGGTATTTCCCGAAGCTATTTATAAGGTAGAAGGTGTGAATTTTTAAGAGTTTATTCTTCTCTAGTTATTAGCCCTTTTAGTATATTCACTTGTGTAGTTGAATTTGGGGTTAGTGTCTCCTTCACCTCAATGAATAACTGAAGTTTACTCGTCCTGCGATATCTCTTTCGGCAAGATCTATGAAACGTGTTGCCACAGTTAATACACACTGCATGCATTGATCGATATTAAGGCATTCAAAATTATTTGTTTTTGGAGCGTCCGCATCTTGATGATCATACGAAGCCGTCTTTTCATGTTATGGTCTACACAACTACAATAATGGCATGATCACGTTGCCGCAATTGCCAAGGCAGCTGCACAGAAACTTGGTGTACTTTTCCGCACTAAAAGGTTGTACACACCTCATCAACTTTTGACACTCTACAAAGCCCAGATTCGACCACCATTAGAATATTGCTCTCATGTCTGGAGCTCTGCACCCAAGCACACCCTTCGGCTACTGGATTCCATTCAAAGGAGAGCCGTTCGTCTGATCGGCGACCCCGAGCTGACCAAGACCCTCGATAGCCTGGAGCATCGAAGACAGGTTGGTGATTTGGCTCTCTTTTACAGATATTTCCATGGCAGGTGTTCGACTGACATTGCCCACTTGATGCCACCTAGAGCAATGCAAAACAGAAATACACGGCGAACCACTGCCGCTCATCCATATGTTGTTCAGCTTAGTACTCCTCGAACTTCATTGTTCAAGAATTCTTTCATCTGGAGAACGTCATCTTTGTGGAATGATCTACCTGAGGTCGTGTTTCCCAATGAATACAATCTTCAACGTTTCAAGACCAACGTTAATCGCTTTTTTCGCCCTCGCACCGCTCCCAGAGCGCCTTAAAGGATTTTTCCTACAGTGCAGGTGTTTTATCATAAAAAAAAAAAAAAAATAATAATATTTACGAATTATTAAATTTTTAAAATAAATTATAGTTAAGTTTTAAACTGTACTACCTAATGATTATCAAAAGCTTGAGGAAATATTGTCTTATAAAGATACCCTAGTTATACCAAATAATTTGATGAGTAATAAATCGTTGTTTTGTGTATAATAAAAAATTTTAAGCTCAAAATTTTTTATAAACAAAATATATTTTTAAATAGGCAGTTATGTTTATCATAAATAAATATAATATAAATCTATGCTATCAGTGTATATGTATATTATATGAAACAAAATAAAATAATGTAAATCTTTTAATAATAATAATGATAATTATTTTTGCCAAAAAACAACAACAATAAATTATATGTAATCAAATGAACTTGTAAAAATTATAGGTACTATAATTAAATAACTAAACATTGGTGACAGTAAGATACCAGTTGGGACAAACAGGTAAGATTTTCATTAGTAATTAATCAGTCTTCCATTAATTAATTCAAACATGCCGTTTACTCAAAAAATATTTGAACAATTAAAAGAAATATTCGTACCTTATACCATTTTACTTGTTTTTTAAACATAACTTAATAACTGTTATTAAAAGATATATTAAATAAAACCATTGCTGTTATTACGTGCTATAAATAAACTGCCAGTCCACAAACGTACTTCGGAAATAACTTTAACTCTGACAAGTAATATAAAATTAATAATAAATATGTCTAGCCGCATAAAGGGACGCCCAGCAGTGAAAGTTAACAATTTATTTCCTAATTTTTTGGCTTCTCGTATTTTCTATACTCCAAGTCCACGGAAAGGATATTACTTTTGCAGAAAAATCAATTGAACTTAATAGAGAAGAAATAACACTGTCTGCGTTAAACAGATGCTATCATAACGACAAAGACCGAATTCACGCACATAAGCAATAAAAAAGTTTGATTATCTGTCGCAAACAGGCCATTTTCGTCTCTAACTTTATTATTAGGCTCAGTGTTGTGCATCATTTTGTATGCCATTCGTCTACAAAGAATATTTTCTTTTCCAAAAGTTTATCGTATTTTTTTTAGTGTCCGTAAAAAAATTGCTAAGTACAACATAAAAACGTTTTATTACCTGTACATCTCGTAAATTGTTTTAAACAAGAGGTAATGCTTCGGTAGAACATAATATAATCCACAAAATGAAATTATGACGGACTTAGTAACTAAGTTTCGCTTAAAGAAATTATTACGGCACGGGAATTGACCAACATTTTATGACTTTTCCGTTTTATTGTAGACGCCATTAATTTTGGGTTAATATTGGTCAGTTTTTATGTGGGTATGTAGCAGTGACGTAGCCAGAATTTTAGTTGGGGGGGGGGGCAAAGGGTAGTAGGGAAAGCGACGAACCAGCGCCGCAGGCAAATTGGCGAAGGCGAAATTTTTTTGGACAATCAAAAAAATTTAAAATAAAAAAATACATATATTTAAAGAGACTTGTAGTGAGTTATACATACACACTTATATAGGTGATATAAAACAGAAATAAGTAACAAAAACTTCTTCATGAAATAAGCATAATTAAGCAAAAAAATACTAAAAATAAGGTGTATTTTTTATTTGTTGAAAAAACAAATATTAACCATACACTAAAAGCACAACATATTTTTTGCCTAAAACTAAACCGTAATTCGTCGCCTGTTTTGACAAAATATATTGATTATTTCATATATCAATGTGGAATTTTTGATGAATACTTAATAAAGCTAAACTTGTTGTAAGCTCTTCGCCTGAATGGTTTCTCAGATATGTTTTTAATCTTTTTAAAGTGGAAAAACTTCTTTCTGCTGAAGCTGTAGTTACAGGATGGTTGATTTGTTATTTTATTTGGCGCGTTATTGGTATAGTTGCCGTCAAAGATTTTCTATGTTGCCCAATTATATTTTTTAACTTCGTTTTTTTTTTATTTCATACGCCACTGGTATGTAGAAATAAATGATATTACACTTTGTTCTAGTGTTAAAGCGTACCTAAAGACATAAAGAACCACGGTAGTAGCTTTTATGAAAAAAGTATGTTCGCCGCAGGCGAAATTGTTAAATAAAATTATGGTAGATTAAAAAATTGTTGGTCCTTTTGGTCGTAAATGGGGGGGGGGGGGGATTATACTGCCCCTCCCTTTCATACATCTACCCTTATTTTTTTGAGGGTCATTGTGCTCACCCTAGTTTGATTATTATTCCCACTCAGTAATCCCAGTTCCTTGCACTAACTTGTGTACGTCAACTGGGATTTGTTGCCTTTTCCGATTCAATGCCCTGCAACGGCAAATTATATGCTGTACTGTTTCCTTATTTTGACTGCGTACTCTGCAGCTTAAGTCTTCGTTGTGTACAGGTCCAGGTGCTTCTTAACAGTTATGTATCCCGTCAAAATACCTGTGATGTTTTTCAGCTGATCCCTTCTCATTGGAAGTAGCTGTCTAGCTAGCTTTGGTTCTGGATTGCCAATTAAAGATTTCCCATGGTTAAATCCCTGTCTGTTATTCCAGCAGATTGTGTGTTCCCTTTTCATCCATTGCTTTATTGCGACTCGTACTATTTACCTTGGGACTCCAAGTGTCGGTTCTGAACCTACGAATGTTTTTCCCAACATTTTCTCTAATACTCTTGTGTCCTGATACCCACTGCTGTATTACCTTTTGCCACGGCCACTAATTCCTCTTGGCATATCCACACCAGTCTTGATGTCACCTTACCCTTTTTGCTTTTTCAGCCGTCTGTGTACGAGAATATTGACCCAGGAGTAGTTTCATGTGTTTTTCCATTCCACATGTCTTGTTCATCAATTACGATTACGAATGGTATATCATAGCGAAAATGTGGATTTATGTGGTCTGACCTCATTTCAAACTCAAGCCCCCCTATATTCTTCCTTAGGAGCTCATGTCCAGTTCTATGCCTGCCATAGTGCGGCATTGAACTCTGCAGTCTCCTTTTATCACCATATGAAGCGGAGGGAAGTCTAGGATGCTCTCCATTGCGGATGTTGAGGTCGTTTTCTCTACCCTCGTTACAGCACAATATAATAAATTCCTTAAGACCGACGCTAAATATTCACAATATCATGAATGGTCTTAAATTTATTTCATTCCCATTGAAAATATAAAATCACTTCCCCTTTAAAATTCCTTCGAACATCTAAATCATTCCCGCGTTTTCCGTACGATACAGCCATTATACCAGGCTTAAAAACGGGTCACATAAAAAATTTAACGACACGATTCTGAAAAGAACTACGTAGTTCCGTCGCGCGTATGCAGAATAATGCATTGCAGTGCTGGTGGAGATTTGTTTAATGTATCAAAAAGTAATTAGAAAATGTACCAAGCAAGGTTCAATATCGTGTTAAAAAAGAGCGCAAATTCATTCTTTTAAAAATACAATAATGCAGTTTTTTAAATAAATAAACAGTAAAAAGCTAACATAACTAGCAGTGGCAGCTCGTGGACATTGATTATGGGAGGAAGAAGATCTAGGTATGGAAAATTAATTGCTTGCGGATATTTTTCTAATTTTTGAGGAATGTCTAAAAGGCATGACTAACAAATTTATATCGACATAAGCTAGGAAAATTGTCCACGATATGATTCACGTTTCTTTATTTGTTAAGAGCATCCACACAGTATTTATAAATTCTTTTTCAAAGTTACCAGCTCCATGCAAAATTATATCTATATTATATATAGGGTTATTCCTAAATTAATACTTCTTTTTTAGCTGTGTATAGAAGGCATTAAAAGAAACATAATTTTTAAATACCTTTTTTCAAAAAACTTAAAAATAGGCGAGATACAGAAGTAAAAAGTCTAAGTGCTGGACTGGTTATCAAAATGTAGCCTACTTTTGTCTTATTAATCATGCAATTTAAGGTGACACGTGGAAATGGTAAAATTTGAAAACAATGAGCTGGTATATATAGTGCTAATTTACGGTGACTGTCGTCAAAGTGCGGCTGCTGCTTTGAGATTATACGCAGAACGCTTTCCCTTGCGGGCTCATACTACACCCAGAAGTTTTCTTAATATTATTCAACGGGCAAGTTAGGCAGGACCGTATTTGATCCATAGCGTAATAAATAAATATAAGTATTTTTTAGTTTTTTGACAAAGGTATTTGAAAATGTTGTTTATTTTAGTGCCTTCTATACACAGCTAAAAAAGAAGTATCAACTTAGGAATCACATCACATATTCAAAGCATTTGGTTCTCTTGACCCGAATCCTGGCTAATTTTTAATAATGGATTTTTGAAAACGTTTTAAATGTGAACTAACAGATATTGAGGAGCGCGAGAAAGTTATTTTGATTAAAAATTATAATTTTTAATTTTTTTAAAAATACAATGAAATTAAACAATAATTTGTATTCTTCTTAAGCTTATATTTTCTTCCTGGAATTTTTTTCCTAAAAACTTGTAATTTGGATAAAAAAAGCCGGTATTTTACATATCAAATATTAAGGCGGTCATGCACTTGCCGCGTCTCCCACTTTACGTTGGTGCTTTGCCGTTTGGGGCGATACCTTCGCGGATAAGTGCGTGGTGGAATAGGGTCGCTTAATTTACGTGTCAGAAAGGAATAGTTTCAGAAAATTCGATACCCAGCATGAAGGCGCGTGGATTAGTAGGTAACGTAGATGTGGGCAGTGTTGCCAATCTTCCTGAATTATCTACCTAAATTGATTTATTGTTTCCCGATGAATTTAACAATAAACAAAATGAAATAAAATTATCACGGCCTCAAGGGGGTTCCACAACTTAATAAAAGCCACGGAATTATTGATGTTTCTTTATATTTATGGGAAGATAATGAAAACATTTTATTCCGGTTATTGCCCTTCTTGGTGCAACTTTGTATAATAATAAATACACAAAAACCATACATTTTTAACTTCACATTCATATATCCAGTTATTTATTGGATAAATATTTTTAGAAAAACAGTCACTAAACGGTGTGCACCGATGGTGTTTTTGCTTTCCATTAACTAACTTGTGTTAACTTAAGATCAGGCTCTGACCCACCTAACATTTTATGTTATCGTCCAAATACAGACTTAAAAAATTGGCATTTAATACACTGGTTGCCGTGGAACAGTTGCTGATGCCAGATCGCTGATCTAACTTCATATATTTTTTAAAGAGTTATCAAGCGACCTATTTACTTCTTATATAAAAAAATTTGAGGTGGATTCAATAATTATGCTGTAAAATGAGTGTTTCAAAGTTTGACGTGTTAATGGATTTTTTTTGTATGATAAATAGTTGGAAATGATAGAGGGTTTATTTACCACGAGATTTTCAAACAGAATTTCCAGACATAGTTATGGATTTCGATGAGTTAAATACAATTTTTGTGGATTTATTTTATATCAAAAATGTTATTATATTTTCTTAAAAATAAACGTACCTAACTTGGTACAAATTTTCTTAAAAATAAACGTACCTAACTTGGTACAATTTTACCTAAACGGCATGACCGATGCATGCATCGTCTCGCAAATGATGCGACATCATCCTCGGGCTGAGCTGACCTACTCTGACCTCCTTCTTACGAAAATGCCGCGTTGAAATGGATATTTTTATAGCGAATGGCCGGATTCTGAACGAAAAGGATTTATGCGAATGTAAACTAGAATACAAAGTTGTGAAGTATGCCTAGGTTGGCAGGAAATCTTATTGTCATTGGTTTTCTTATACGAAAAATCGTAACACAGATCGCTTGTAAAAATTGACATTAATAAAAATTATACCTACACTAGAAAAAGTTATGGTAAAATTTCATAATATTTAGTATATTTTTTAAGCTATAAAATCGGGAATTCTCTTTTGTTACTTTTTTGTTTGGAAATTGTAAATTTAAAGCTTTTATGAAAATTCATTGCACAAAAATTTTTGCCGCTATTTGTTATGCAAAATAATAGCTTTTTATTTTTTACAGTATTTATACTGAACATATTTTCTAACCAATAATTTTTTTGGTTTCTGTTATGAGACTACCAAGAGATGGCGCTAGGAGCTATATACAACTCAATATGATATCATAGGCTTTAGTTTAAAAACACTCCTTTGGTAAGGTGCAATGATGAGAACAACAGAGTTCTAAACCGGTCTATAGGTGGTGACATGCTACCAATAGTAAAGTTTTAACTTCCTGGTAATTCTGTGCAATCTGATTTATATTTAAATATCTAACAGTGTTAGACGAGTTAATTTTACAACCAAAATTTACCCTATATAGAGCTTGTATACTATTACTAATTTTATAAAATTATATGAAATCTACGTATATTACTTACACAACAATAGTGTAATTCTTTTTAACAGTGTATTATCTTGCCTATAGGCAGCTTTTTTTATGTACAGGAATTGTAAGCGGATACGCCCCAAGACAATGCGTATGTGCAGTGGCGTAGCTAGAAATCATGGGGCCCCAGGGTAAAACAATTTTGTGCCCCCCCCCCCTATACCTCAATTCAAAAAATATATCCATTAGTAATTAGAACTTTTATTTTTAACACGAAACATTAAAATGAAACATTTCCATTTATTCGTGATACTTAAGCTAATATTTGGTAAATAATTGCAAATATGAAACTTAAGATAATATAATAAGATAGCGAAAAAATATAAAGCCTAATTATATAGCGTAAAAAATACAGTAAGCAAAAAATATGAAATACTACAATTTTTTTTTACAGTTTACAATCGTAAAAGAAATCATAGAAAAATAATTTTAATTAAGTTAAAATTGATGTAAGTAAATGGGTCTGCAAGTAAAGCCTATAAAAAACCTTTTTTTAGCAAATCAACGTGTTGGCTTACAAACTTTCCTCGATGCCTCAGATGAAACCATAAAAAGAAGATTTACTTTTTTAATGTACTTTACTTTAAAATATGTTAAACAAGGTTTGCATTAGAGGTTGCTCCGGTGGCCTTGCCATTACCTTTAGGGCATCGAATTTCCACAGATCTCGTTAACTCGGCAAGCATTCACCTGGAAAATTAAGTCGGCCCACGGTTCCAGGAGAAAGTTTAAATCTGGAGAGCTTATATATGACTCCATTAGATTAATAAATTTTCTACTATACTATATAAAAATGCTTCCGAGTAAATGTGTACTAAAAGTTATTGATATTTTTCGTTACGTTATTAACTTCATTACACCGGTTTTTAATAAATTTTTTTTTTAAACTAGAACTTTTTAAATATGTTTATATTATTCTTGCATTATGAAATGTAGTGTCTACTTCGCAGCAACGTAAGAACATATTCTTGTAGGTTAGCATATACGTTCCCAAAAAACATGTTATATTACAACAACATTTGGTTATAGTGTTTAAAAGTAATTATTGTAATATTTTTAAAAGTACATAACTGTTATATGTATAATTGAAGCCGACATTACTTTTCTTTTTTGTATATATTTACCTTGTTTGTACACTATAGTTTTATTATATTAACAAATTCTTAATGTACTTTTATCTATGTTAAAGAAATATTTATATTTACAACATAATGACCTGCTACAATTAAATTTTTTTTAAAAAACGTAGCTAATATATATTTTGTCTTTGGCTTTGTCTTTCTCTACTAGGTACGATCATCCGACATAAATGCGCCACTGTTTTTTCATAAGAAAAATATGACCTCTACCTTTTTGGGACATTCAGTGTACAAAGAGGTCATTGAAATGAAAATATTTTGCCTTTGGGTTAAGATTTATCCAATTATAACATAAAATGTCACATGAATAAATAAAAAAACATTTTGTATTTAAGGCTGCTTCGATGTCTTTTCTACCCTTGGGAAATCTTGTTTTGTGGACCCCCTTAAATTTAGGAGTATTTACCTGGAAAATTAAGTCAGTCCTTAAGGGTCTACTACCGTTTTTGAGATATTTTCCACTCACTACAGTTATAACATTTCCTTAAAACCATTTAAAGCAATCACATTTATTTTAAGATGTTTTCTTATGAAATACTGAAGTAATGTTTGTATATTTAACTTATGTGCTATTAAGGGATGTCAGGATGAATATTTTATTATTAGTTGAAGGTGTTCGGCTGTCAAGTATACATTTTAGTATCACTGGATAGCTAAAGGTTCAAATGTTGTTTGTATTGAAACAAATTTTGAATTTGGGGGTTGCATTGGGAGAAAGTCAATACTAAAAAGGTCTGGACATCCGTTACAAAGAAACATAATTTAAGGATGCGTTGTTCAATATATATGAAGTCTAGTAATTTTTTCAATTTTAAACATCCAATTCCCTAGCTGTATTAAAGTGTCTATAGAATGCGTACTTATGTTCTTAACCATTGGCAACACTGAAAAAGATATCTAGCTGATTTTCGTTAATTCGGAAACTTTACATTTTTATTGTTAGTTTAAGATTTTCAAAATTTCTTTAAATAACAAAAATATACATAAACCAAGGGTCGTGTGGGTAAGGGTCAAAAAAAATTATGAGTATATCCAAACATTATCAAATAATTACCTAATAACACAAAATATTTTAGCAAAAATAAACAAAACAAAACAAAGTGGTTCACTTCCATAAATTTTAAAACTGAATACTATAAGTAACACCTGAAGACGACTGGAGATACTTACCAGTTGAAACGTAGTGATTCTAAACAAATAAAGAGAATGCAAGTTCAAAACTCTTCTATCATAGGAAATGCTACAAAAGAACATATTATATGTGTTTAGCACAGTAGCTCTATCATATAGAGTATAGAGATAGATCGGAGCTAGTAAAGTGCTACTAAAGTCAATACTTTATAACAAGAAATAGTCTATCTATTTTCCGTATTGCTAAGCGCATGAAAATATATTTTTCTTCTCAGACTACCTCCTCCTTCCCTAATCGTTGTTTAAAATTGTGTTTAGTTATGGTGTTAACAATACGATTCATACTTTCTGAAGATAATTTATAATAAATAAACCGAAACGTCAAACTTAAGAAGGACAACAGAATTACACAACCTTTGTCACGTGACTTGGCCACGACCTTGTATATGTTTACAATAAGTCAAAATTTGTGCCATTCTAGTTCATTGAAGAAATAAGTTTTACTTCAGCTTCCCACAAAATTTTTTTGGAAAACTGCACGTAAGCGTTTATCAACCCTTTTTATCAGCGTGCACTGGGATCTATTTTATAAAGTGTTTACAATTTTTGTACTTTTTTCTTGTAGCCAGCGCTATTTATAAAATATTCCAACAAAGTGACATTACCAATTGACCCATTTTTCTCGTCGACGGTCTCACACCCTCGCTTAACGTAACAAAACAAATTTCTAAAGGCTCCTTTATATACCAATAAAAAGAAATTTCTTGTGAATCCCCGAACAAACACAGCTGGATCCCTCATAACAATAGCCGGAGTTTTTGTATTATCAGCTTCCTATGACCGGATCATTCTGGAATATTTGGGATGCGATGATTTTTTAATTGGATGGTTTAAAATTAAACCGTCACGTCGTTTAAAATAAAATATTTTGTATTCCTTTCTTTTTAGTTATATGAAAGTTTTCTTACTAACAATGACACAAAAGATCTACTTATGATTTTTATGACAATGTTCTCTTGCAATTGGTTGTAGCCTTTCTTTGTGAGTTCATCGGCTTTTTCGTTCCCTGTAATACCTTTCTGTCCTAGTACTCACTGTAGCATTAATTTTTTTCTACTCCAACATGGAGATTTGCTTTTTCCTTTACACTTAAGTGGCGACTAAAGTAGGCTATTCCAGTTAACTGTGCGGCAAAATTTTATGACAATCCTAGATAGGCAATGAAACTGACCAATCACAGTAGTCAAATACAGAGAAGCCATTGTTGTTCTGACAATCACAGTATATTATTTTTACTGAGGCTCCGCCTTCTTTTTCAAGACACTAAATTATATAATTTAAATGCATATCGTACAATTTGTTATTAATTTGTTCAATATAATGAAATCTAGACGCATTTATAATAGATTAATCAATAATGTAACCTGCTGAATGTGCATAGAAAATTAATTTCATGTAGCATCATTTATCAGTTGGTTTTCCCATAATTAGTTTAACGTTTCGATAGTCGAGAGGTAGAGCGTTTTACTATGGAACCAATGGTCGTGAGTTCGAGCCCGGCAGCCTGGAAACTTTTTTTTACATTTTTTAGCATAAGGTTTGTAAGTTTGGTCGTAGAAAAAATATACTCTCCAACTCGAGTGGATTGTCCATATTGCCTTCGGAAGTTTTAGAATTTACTTCCTCGTACGATATGGACATCATATCCACTCTTGTTGTACAAACTATTATTATCAGGGCTTTCATTTCTCCTTGCCATTACCATACCAGTCTTGAGGTTATCTTGGTGCGCATTAGCGCTCTGAGGGCTGTTAGACTAAGTATATATATGAACCCGCTTGTTAAGGTCAACCTTACATCCTGGGAGACTTTTCCAGGTAATCTGATACTAATCATACGTTCAATACATTTTACAATGATATTTCGTCCAGAAAAATGGATAACAATGAAAAACTTCAAGCCATTGTTATTGAAAAATGTGCTGGATTTATTCTGGGATTTAAAGAAAATTCTTTTTATTGCTATATTAAGTGCCCTATAGAAATTTGTTTTGTTAGAATAAACGAGGGGGCGAGAGCAACAATAAAGTGCAAGGGTTGGAGAGCATAACAATAAAAAGCCCGTCTTAAGGATGTTGTCTGGACCAATTTTTATGGAGTTCGCTACATTATTTATGATGTCACTTTTAGGCTATTAAGGATGTGCATTAGACAGTAGCGGCTTGTGGTTCCACAAAAAAAAATGTATTTTCTTGATAATGCCGAGAATAATACTTCTTTCGTAATTTTTAACCTTTAAACCCATAATGGTTTTAAAAAAAAACTTTTAAGTTTTCAATAAAAAGATTCCATTTTTAATCGATTCCTGCATTCTATAGAAAATTCTCTTTTCCATAACATATCACACAATAGCATTTTAACGTATTCACTGCCTACTCTTTACTACTTTTACCTTGTCTTAGGAAAGTTATGGACATTTAAGGAAACAAGGACTATTAACCTAGACGGCCATTTTGAAAATAAATGATATTATAAATAATAAAAATCGCGTTTTCTAAATACGTTGTCCTCGATGGCGATAATCATTTTAAATTCTTTTTTCATGTCCAATTTTGGCTTACGGCTTTTAGCATTTAAGAAGTCTTAGATCAATAGTCTTTTATGTGGAACACAGATATGATGTTAAGTTGGAAATACCGCCATTTTAAATTATCCGAAACCTTACAGCTAATACATAAATCATGCCAGGGCGACAAAGAACTACACTATATATAGTCTATTTCAGAAAGGTGTAGAGCAGTAAAATGGGAATTACCGTCCAGTTCGGCTCAATTTCGGTGTCGGCCATAGGTGCAGGTAAATTTTGTGCATTCAATTATTTATGATAACTAACCAAAAAAAAAAAAGATAATTTAATAAAGAAGGAACTATTAGCTATAGCAAATTTACGCAAACATCGTTTTATGAAATATGCCGTGAAAGATGTAGCTGAAAAACATAGTGTAACTGTGCTGCGCACAACGTCATATCATTGCGAACTAAATCCTATAGAACTTATATGGGCGCAAGTAAAAGTATTTGTAGCAAGACACAACACGACATTCAAAATGAAAGACGTTAAGCTACTGTTTGATCAAGCCATTAAGGAAGTGACACCAGAGAACTGGCGAAAAGCAGTCGATCATGTCATTAAATATGAGGAGAAAATGGGGGATCTTGACCACCTGATCGATCAGACCGTCGACCCGTTAATTATAACGTCAAGAGGAGATGACGGTTCCGTAGACAACGAAGAATATTAGGATTTTTTATAATTTAATTTCTGTATAATGTATTTTTTGTGTTTTGTATTTTTTTTATGTTTAATATAAAAATAAGTGTACTTAATACTATGTACATAATGCACGCCTTTGTCATACCATTTTCAGTTTTTGTGAATGGATAATAATAATCAAAACCCATAAATTGACCCAAACCCGGGTGGAACTACCTGCACTTGATGAAATGAAAGAATTTTGTAATGAAATCAATGTCAAATTATGAAAGTGGCTTAAATATTCGTTGGGTCACCCTTTGCATACCTAATGAGCTTTCATTACTTTACACCTTTCTGAAATAAACTATAATAGCGCGATGCATTATTAATATACTAGTTGCTTTGTTAGTCTATCGCTGAGGTGGGATAGATCGTTACCATGACAACAACGGTAAACAAGGCGCCTGATTGTGCAAGATTGTGATTCTATTACCAATTTTTAATCGATGTAATAGACGTGGATAAATTAATAAAATTTTAATGTGTTCGACTTGTTTTTACATTTACGTTTCACGGGTGCAGGTGTAAATAAAACGTCATACATCATTATTGTTAGATTTACATTAAAACTAACTAATTTAAGGGATAAAGTATTTATAAGGCACTGACTGAATTATTTAACCGAACGTTTTAGGTGAATCGGTGATTTACTTAATTTATTTAGAGATCCGACACTGGTATTTCCTTTTGTAAGATTTAGAGTCAATGAAGCCTCTATCCTTAAATTTGCTCCACGCATCTTTTTGCTATAGTTTTTCAATCACCATCTATCAGGGCGGATTAAAGAGCGCACATTAAGGGTGGAAAAGCGGAAGACATCAGTGACGTTCGGATTTGGATCCGTCTGTTTTTTGTTTATTATTTAGAAAATAACACAAAAAAATATTTTTTCACATACAGGATGACCCAAAAAAGTGTGAAAAAAAGAGTTGTATTTTTTTAAATGGAACACCCAGTATTTTATTGCATAATTAGGTTTGTATTAAAGTTCTTTATAATTGTCCAAAGTTGTATTTATTTTGCTTTGGTAGTTTAAAAGTAATAAATTAAAAACTAAAAATATAAAGTTTTACGGCCTGGAAAAAAGTCAAAAGAAACCATCTAAATTTATTTTTTAAACCATAGGATTGAGTGAGATTTATGACAAGGGGTAAAAGAGATGTTATAAATCTAAATGTGTTCATCTATTTTATACAGGGTGTTTAAAAGTTTCAAAAATGACACATTTTTCTCAAGTTTTTCAAATGGAACACACTGTATATTATTTCAATATTTAATGAACAAATTCTTAAGTATTTTCTTTTGTACTACAAGCCTATAAGTTATTTCCAACCGTTTTCGAAAAAATTGCAAATTTTTTAATAAATTACACAGGCCCACAAGAAAAACTTTTTTTCTGAGCCATGGATTCCAGCATGATATTCTTATGTATTTTTTCCCGCTGAAACCGAATCCGCAACCCGTTTAACCCTACACGTCAGGATTTTGACATAACCTCAAAAAACACCAAAAAATTCACTGGAAGCAATAAAATCATCTACTTCATGCTACTTTCAACCCCCCTTCTCCGAATTAGTAATTTCGTAGCCCTATAATCCCCTAACCTCGAAATATCATTACTGCATAACCTCAAAACCTAACCTAACCTCTTGAAGTAGAATAATCTAGTCTATGAAAACAGAATACATTTTTGAGTTTTTTGTGGAACATAGTTTTAGATTACCTCTATAACCTTAAAATTTCCCAACACCATAACCTCAATATCCCGTTACTCCGTAACCCTATATATTATAACCTCTCAACCACGTCATTTTTTTTTATTAGGCAACCCAACGATGTGTCAAAATAGCGGCTGGTTGGCAAATACTGCTTTGTAATTGGTACACGCGACCATAAAAATAAGGCTACTGGTGGCATTTAACTGGTGACTCAATGCTTTTTGCCATCCAACAGCCATATTGAATCACGTGGTTTGGATTTCCTAATGGAGAATTCTGATTCTTGCAATAATTGTAAGCATTCTTGATAGAAAAAGATGACGTGGTTAAGAGGTTATAATATATAGGGTTACGGAGTAACGGGATATTGAGGTTATGGTGTTGGGAAATTTTGAGGTTATAGAGGTAATCCAACTATGTTCCACAAAAAACTCAAAAATGTATTCTGTTTTCATAGACTACTTCAAGAGGTTAGGTTAGGTTTTGAGGTTATGCAGTAATGATATTTCGAGATTAGGGGATTATAGGGAGAAAGGGGGTTAAAAGTAGCACGAAGTAGATGATTTTATTGCTTCCATGGAATTTTTTGGTGTTGTTTGAGGTTATGTCAAAATCCTGACGGGTTGCGGATTCGGTTTCAGCGGGAAAAAATACATAAGAATATCATACTGGAATCCGCGGATCAGAAAAAAAGTTTTTTTTTGTGGGCCTGTGTTATGTTTAAAAATAAAGTTTTAGTATTTTTTAACCCTAAAAACTATAAATTGCAGACTTACATTTTTACGTTCATTTGAGTCTTGTAATTATTATAAAATGAAAATAAATTACGTGGACGTCGTCGTAAGATTTTACGCGATACTGCCGTTGCATAAATTACAGTTTTGCTCACTAAAGCTGGATTACCTTTCCCTTCCTAGTTGATTTAATGTTTAGACTTTGACTTTTACAAATTTAACGAAACGGCTTCTACTTATAAATAATGATTACTTAAGGCATAGAACAATTTTTTACAACAATAATATATTTACATAATGTACAAGATTTTTTATTTAATTGAAAATTGTAGTGCATACCCGGAAGATTAAATTTTTTAATAGTTGTTTAAGAGTAAAGTACTTTTACTACTTATTTTTCATTTTCAATACAATTTCCATTTCTGAAAGTTTTTAAGAATTAAAGGTTCTGTTCAAATACGAAGTCACGGCCTTTTATTTAGAAAACGAAAAAATACTTTTTTTTTGATTTACGCTGTATAGAGACTAGATTGAAGAATCAAATGATTTTTAATAGTCTTTTATAATGTTTTCTGCTAGAATATTGATCAAACTTTCAATTATAATTTTCGTTAAGCCACAACAAATGTTGGCATAATTTTTTTATTTTTGGAACAATTAAGTTTAACCAAAATTAATTATAGACAAATGATCAAGATCCTCCTAAATTAATTATATGTTTTAATATGTTTTGTATTTTCAATTAAGTAGGTAGGTAGACAAAAAAATAAGATTTTTTCCGTTTCTTGAACAGTATTATAAACAACTTTTACAAATATAAATTGTACCTAAAACGAAAAATAAGAGCAATTTCCGCAAGAACATCTTTAAAAAAATTGAATCTCCCTTCTATACACTGCAGTTTTTTTTTCAATTTCGATGAGCAGTTTTTTAGTTTAAAGAGACGCAAAAGCATTCAATAAGATTTTCTGTAAAATCAATAATAAAAAAGTTTTTCACAGGGAGCCAGAATTTTGCCGGTCACTGTATATGGGTAAACATTGCCTTTATGATTTCGCTTCTTAGCATCATATTGGTTTTAATTTTACCCCGAGTTATATCCGAGCAACCTTGTACCGAATAATAATTGATTTAGTTTTAATAAGACGATCAAGTTGTTTATGTCGCGTGACGGAAGAGGAAATAATATGTGTTAACCGTTTCATTTCTTAAGCCTGCTACGACTTAACCTCCCTTCTGTGTTAAGTCAACAAAACTTCCGCGGTTCCGCGAGGATCCGTGCTTGAATCACTCTTTTTTATTATGTTCATTAATGATATTTTATCTGGCTTGGGAGTTAATTATTTGCTTCATGCCGATGACCTCAAACTACTATGCGAAATACGTTCTCTTGAAGATTGCCTAAGACTTCAAAGACGTCTAGATATGGTTTATGCGTGGTGTTGTAGAAATAAACTTCCCCTTAATGCTCTTAAATGCAATGTTATGTCCACGCGAAAACTAAACTCTATATCAGGAGTCGGTAACCTTTTAACAAAGACGTGCCCATGTGCAATTTTGAATAAAGCCAAAGTGCCGCTATCAGTGTTGCCACAAAAATAATTTTTTCAATCGTAACAGATTTACTTAAAAACCGTAACAGATTAACTTAAATAGTAACAGCAAATATCTGTTCTGCTCATCTCTTCCAATTCAAAGTTACTTCTAAAAAAAAAGTCCCCAGCTACTCTAACGACAAACCCCAACAAAAGTAATGGGACTAGAAAACAAAAAGGTAATAAGGCGTGCCATTTTAAACTGCCAGGCGTGCCATGTCTGGCACGCGTGCCGTAGGTTGCCGACCCCTGCTCTATATCATATCATTACTATGTAGATGGTATTGTACTTGCTAGGCCTAATCTTATCAAAGACCTAGGTGTTGCATTTGATCTGAAATTGTCGTTTATGAGTTATGTCAAGTGCGTGGTAGCCAACGCATCAAGAGCATTGGGTTTCATAGCACGTAGCTCTAGAGAGTTCCTTCAGGCTTCCACACTTCGCGTCTTATATATTGCTTTTATTAGGTCTAAACTCGAGTATGCCTCTATTGTGTGTAGTCCAATTTACCTAACCCATGTTATAAGTTTGAAAAAAGTACAACGCAAATTAAAAACTGCCTCTTTCATTTTGGATGGAGTGAGGCCTGGTGTTGGATTTCCGCATGATATGCTGCTTAACAGATTTAATGTTACCAAGTTAATTTCCAGACGATCTTGTTACTCAGTTATTTATTTTTACAACATGGGGAGATTAATTGTATCGATCTTACGAATCAAATAAACCTGAGGATTCCTCGAGTCGAAGCTAGAAGGTCTAACCTATTTTTGCTGCCGACGTCACGCCACAAACATCCTTATATCTCCTCACCACTTTATCAGATGTTTAAAAATTATAGCCTTATTGAAAATACTAGTGATATTCTTTACTGTAATATTTCGCAAATAAAAAGGATGTTTGTTTAAAGAGCCCCCCCCCCCCCCCCCCCCCCCCTATTACCAATAATAAGTTATAACTACACTCATATAATATTTATCCTATTGTTGTTAAATTAATAGAGTTTGTTATATCTCATTACATTAAAACTATACTGTATCTTGTCTCCTCATCCTATAATTGCTTGTTGTTGGATATTGTAATTAAATAATTAAATAAATAAATAAATAAAACCACCCTATACTCTAATAATACCTACAATGTTTTTAAATAAAGGTGATTACATTTGTTGATAAAAAAACAAAACCTAAACAGCAAGACAGCAAAGTTTCCAACCAGCGGCGGCGCCAGGGGAGGGCCAGGGTGGGCACCGGCCCACCCTGAAAACATCAGTGCCTACCCAAAAGTGACGGTTTTGCAATGGAATTTTCGGGGGAAGGGGGATTTGACTATGAAAGTTTTATGTTATTTTCAAGAGAACAAGGATGATTCTTTTTTTTAGACGCCACTTTGGACAAGAGGGGGATTTTGTTTTTGTTTACTCATCACTTTTGTCGGGCTTTGCCCTTTGCTTAGGTTGTGGAGGTGTAGTGTTGTGATTGTCGGGCTTCGCCCTTTATGTAGGGGTAGTTGACCATTTTTTTAAAGCCATTTTTTTTGGTACTGCCCACTCTAAAATCATCGGGCCCACTTGTGCCCACCCATCCCAAAAATCCTGGCGCTGTCACTGTAAGGATGAATCAACGGATTATTGGGTTCTTTGTCTCACTAATGCAGTAAGAAATAAAAGAATTTAAACTGTTTACCCAACAACCAATAAATGAATAATTTTTCCCGATTTTGACAACAATAAAAAGCCGTTCGGTCTAGCCTAGATTTGATAAATTTTTCTCATCTTGCGTTACATCTTGCATCGAGAGCCGTCGCTCTAGCCAAGCTTTGATAAATTTTTCTCATCTTGCGTTACATCTTGCATCGAGAGCCGTCGGTCTAGCCAAGCTTTGATACCTTTTTCTCCTCTTGAGTTGAATCTTGCATCAAAAGCCGTTTGCCCACCCTAAAAACACAGAGAGAGCATAGAAGGATGTAATAAAGTAATAAGACAACGATGATGACCTTTTTTTAGACATCAGTTTGGACAAGAGGGTAGTTTTGTTTACCCCGCTTATGGCGCATAAAGCTAGGTTTGTTAGATTAAATTTAAAATATAGTTACTTTCATGTCATTGACATGCTAAATATTGTCATAGTGTACAATATTAAATTGTTATAATATGACTACGATAACAATTTAATTTTTTGATATTTGATAGAGATAACAATAAAAATTGTAGATATGAATTAGTATATTACATAACAAGTGATGAAAGTGATACTTTTCAAACGAGGAGATATTTAGCACGAGGCGTCAGCCGAGTGCGGAAATTCTCCGAGTTTTAGAATAATCACTTTCATACGAGTAATGTACACTATTTTTCCTACGATCACAAAGAATTATTAAAAAAACCTTTGATTTGTGAAAAAAAAAGTTCAACTCTAGAGCTGAAAAAAAATATTTCAACTCTAGAGTGGAAATACACTATTTAATTTAAACATATGATGCCAATTTAATAGATCGAAAGGTCACAGGTTCAAATTCCATCAGAAGTACTTGACTTTTTTTTATAAAAACATTAAATAAATTATAAAATTATTTTAAATTGAAATCTTCCTTCTTGAATGATTTTTTTTATTTAATCAAGGAAAGATGCATTAAAAATAAATTTAAAAAATTCACCCAACAAGGAAGATTTCAATTTAAAATAATTCTATAAATTATTTAATGTTTTCATGAAAAAAAGTCAAGTGCTCCTGATGGGATTTGAACCTGTGATCTTTCGATTCGTAGGTCATGGCTTTAGTCTCTAGGCTATGGCGACCCATAAACATTTTCTGCTTAAGTTTAATATATGACATTTTCTTCAGCGGGGCTTGTTTTGACTGGTAATAAATTTTCCAGTACCTATATTCTTAACTTTTTTATAATTTCAGATGGCGTATTTTCACACTCTAATTCTGAATCACTCGACAAATACGTGATAAATAAACTAAACTGCTTTCTAAAATTTGTTCTTTTTAATAAATAGGTGTGGTCTGTCAAATTGGCATCATATGCCTAAATTAAATAGTGTGCCTTTTACTTCCACTCTAGAGTTGAAATATTTTCTTTCAACACGCGTGTGATATTCGGCCCTTTCGAGCCAAGTTAACCGTGCTTTTTTTCTCATTTTTATAGGTGGCCGTAGGAAAATATGTATAAAAAACAATAAAATTTTTAGGGTGTAGTAATGATATATAGAGTTCTGTTATTTGTGCCATCATTACCGAGCTACAGCCTCTGACGGGGTACGCTGAAGATAGTTTTCACCAAATATTTTTGCAACCATTAAAGAAAATAATTTGATAGCTGAAAATGTTGGTAAACTTTGTGCTAGTTAATTATTCGATCCTAATTATTTATATATACGTTTATTAATGGATTGTACTGTATGACCATTGTATTATACCCAAACAATGGCCTGTTACGAACCTTTTAAACAAACAAATTGTCAACTACCAATAACAAAGTTACTTTTACGCAGTTAAACCAAATAATAAGCTGGACAATGTTAAAACTACAACTACAAAAGATTTATAGTTATTCAACGGCAAAAATATCATCGTAATTTTAAAAACCTTTTAAAATTTGAACGTGCACTCCAATGTGAATAAATGAGTGTCAACATTTTCATTTCGAATGTTATAAAATGTCATCCGGCATATAAACAACAACGGGAAGTAATGAGCTTTTTTTAATGCAACATAGAGCGTGTGGAAAATAAATTCGGATACGTGACAGACATTAAAAATACTTTTTAAAATATCGTAATGATTTTGCAGAAAAATATGGACATTGGCGGACGTGTGGCAGATGGAATATTGATTGCTGTGATTGCAAGTAATTAAGTTTTTAAAATTACTGTTGCAGATTTTACTGATTAATCGTGATCGCTTTTCTGCGAATTTATTATTTTTATTTGGTTATGGGTTGGATACAATTTTCTTTATCAGGAAAATATGGTTCACGTTTCCACTTCAGCGTATACCGGGTGGTGCACCTTGGTTGGAAACATATGCAAGTTTTAAACTGTCGAAATATTTGCTCCCCTGTCAACTTTAGAGCGGGGTTGTAGGAAGATTTTTTTAGGGTCCCTGTAGGGTGAGTGCACATGCGCAGTTTAAACACTTTTGGACATCCCGATCTTAAGTTACTTAAATAAAAAACTGAGGAAATTATGAGGTTCCGATATCAGCTGTTCGATGACAAGTTACTGCTCTCATCTGTCGGAAAATTTAATTCATGGTGTGTCTTTGTCGTATTCGTGTAAATATACAGCCAGTTATATAGCTATCTTTTTTCAAGTTGCCGAATGTCTGTGTCTGCAAACTGTTTTTTTTTATTTCAAAAGATAAACGTCAAAGCATTAAATAATTAGATAAATTATTGGTGACTTTTTTATTGGATAAGTAAATCCCCAGAAAACTAGGCCTTAGAAAAACAAATTGTTTTTACAATTTACATCGCTTTTCTAAACTGCTGGATAATTCAAGCGGACCGAGCTAATTGTAAGGTGAACTTTGGAGTAAAATATTTTACGAACGAATAAAGCTATCGATGCGCGGTTTGCAAAATTTAAAAGAGAATTTAATTCTTAATTTGCACATTTTTTCCGATTTTTTTTTACTTCTAACCTTTAACTGTCTACAGGTTTCAAAGAGAAGTATGTTTTTTTACCAAAGTTTCTAAGTACCGGATTTCCACAACAATAATTTTAAATTATTTTGGATGGCATTTTCTTTATCTCCTATTTATAGAGAACAAAATAAATTCTCAAATTTTTGATATCCCTCTTTGTTCATGAAATTTCGATTTTTTTCTCAACCCCTGTAAATTTCAGGTATTTTTGTCATTAGGCCTTACAATGTTTTGTAAGAACGGGTTTTCGTAAGTGATTATAACTTCTTAGGATCACCTCTTTTGCAACGAGTACATTTTAATTTCTTGCGTTTTGTCGTGACCTGTGGCGTACCCATAATCGTTTTTTTTTTTTCATTTTATATGCCTCCATTTCCACACATCGTGTGTTTCGTGCCAGGATAACGTTGCAGTAGGTACCATGGTAACACCATTGTTAATTCAGGAGATGTCATTAAGGCACATTATTATTTTTAAAAATGACATGATTGTCCGGAGCCGAATAAGCAAATGTTTTAAGATTGCTTAATGAAGGCCTGGCAGTTGAGGCTGTAGCCAATATGTATAATGTTGGGAAGACCATAAAATGAAAAAAGAATAAAATAAAACCGATTATGGGTACGCCACTGGTCACGACGAAACGCAAGAAATTAAAATATACTCGTTGCAATAGAGGTGATCCTAAGAAGTTATAATCACTTACGAAAACTCGTTCTTACAAAACATTGTAAGGCCTAATGACAAAAATACCTGAAATTTACACTGGTTGAGAAAAAAATCGAAATTTCATGAACAAAGAGGGATATCAAAAATTTCAGAATTTATTTGGTTCTCTATAAATAGGAGATAAAGAAAATGCCATCCAAAATAATTTAAAATTATTTTTGTGAAAATCCGGTACTTAGAAACTTTGGTAAAAAAAAACATACTTCTCTTTGAACCCTGTAGACAGTTAAAGTTTAGAAGTAAAAAAAATCGGAAAAAATGTGCATATTACGAATTAAATTCTCTTTTAAATTTTGCAAACCGCGAATCGATAGCTTTATTCGTTCGTAAAATATTTTATTCCAAAGTTCACCTAACAATTAGCTCGGTCCGCTTGAATTGTCCAGCAGTTTATAAGACACAAACCTGATCCTAAAAGTTTCTTACATCAGTGCAAATGCTCTCATTTAAATCCAAACTAGGTTTCTGCAGGAATAAATGCAAAAAGGCACGTTTGGTGCAGTGAAAAATGTGCATCATAAATCCTCATATCAAACTGAGCATAGATTTATAGAAAATGCTGTGTAAACTATGCAAGGATGGAGATAGAAAATAAAATGAATGTTAGCTGTTCTAGTAGCATAGTATATATTATATACATATAGAGGATCAGAAATAAACTGTTGCAGTTTCAAACTAATATCCTTCAATATTGAAAAACTACTGGTTTAAAATAGTTATTTACACTACAAGGGAGGCACGTAGCTCTGACGAGTCGAAGACGTGGTTTGCGCTCGAGCAACAGTGAGGTCTGGCAAAAAAGACGGCAAGAGAACTATCTCCCGAGTTGTATATTAATAGTCTTTCTACTCCGATTAATCTATGTATATTAAAAAAAATGTTTTCTTTTTAATGTACAATTTAGGTTAGATACCCTGTGCATATAATAGTTTTAAAAACCAAATTTCCATCGACTTCTCTTGACTTCCACTGTATAGAATTGATTTATTATTTTTTAAACATTTGGTCGTTTCTCTACCATAACAATTATTATTATAGTAATAATAATGATAGAACTCGCGAGATCCTGGCCCAATCACGTGATATGAATGATATGAATGACATGCTGGTCAATTTTAGTGTGTTGTGTTGGTATGATTTGACGTAAATTACAGGATCGGACTTAGAAATTATAAATTTTTTATATGTAAAATTTATGTTTAAACGAAAGATCACACTAAAATTTAAAACAATCAATTCAGAAATACCGAAAATATAAGCTTGTTCCCACTTATGTGGGACATTCATAATAATTATGGAATATTTTTTTTTAATTTAAGGTTAATAATGATCTTGCATTTTTTTTTAGTTTAAATTGATTTAAAAAAATAAATAATTACTGAAAAACAAAAAAAATTAAATAAAATTTTTTTTGTCCGAATCGGGGTTCGAAACCTCGACCCTCGGTTCCAAAGTGGAACGCCTATACCCCTACGCCAACGCACTTCCTACAAAACAGGTACAAATGCGTTACATGACTAAATACAAGAAATTATTATAAAAATAAATTAAAATTTTTTAAAATTACCTTATTCTCTTCAATTAACGTCCAAAATTACAAGAACTGCATTAAAAACGATCTAAACACAGTTTAAAACTAAGTTTGCAACGCACCACAAACTGACATAGGCTGAATACGTCTCTGTCAAAATCTGGGGAAATTTCGGAAGTCCTAATCAGCTGGCCGAGGTTATATATCTGGATGTCAAATGTCGAAAAATGAGTTCTCTCGTGAATATTTCTTTATTGACCATGGTTAATAATGAAAACAATCTATTTAAAAGCAGAGATAACTTGATTTTTTCATTCTAAGTACTATAATAACATGGAAGGTGATTTCTTGTAGATAGGCAACCATTTGACAATACATATCAGATTATCAGAGATGTTCGATGTTGAAAAATATCGATACTGTAAATCACAAATATAGGCTATGAGAAAAAATATTATACCATATTCATTAGGAGAATAGTTATAATAGTTCATAATAAAGCTTAAAATCAGTAATGTCACAATAAATTAATTAAAAATGAACTTTGTCATTTTATCAATCAACAAAAATCGACATTTACAATGCCATGACAACACAAACAGAACAAATTATCTAGCCAATTCCAAAGCACACTTGATTAAAACAAGTGTCTGTTTAAAGGTTGGAGACAATGACGTTTCTTGAACGGCAGTAGAGTTTTGGACTTGCATTGTCTTAATTTGTTTTGAATACTACATTTCAACTGATGAGGATCTATAAGTCGTCTATTTAAAATAGAGCTGTAGTTACCATACCTATTTAGTATTCACCTGAAGACGACTGGAGATGCTTACCAGTTAAAACGTATTGATTCAAAACAAATAAAGACAATGCTAGTCCAAAACTCTGCTGCCGTTGATTAAAACAAGTTATATAATAATTTTTTAAAAAGTATACTCGCGTCTTAAATCCCTAGTCACTACGCTCCTTATGAATTAAACTCTATGCTCGGGTAATAATGGTTTAGTAGGTGGTTTGCTGGTTAATATACTATTCTTCTCCGTCATTCTACTATATTCTATTTAAAAGGAAAACATCCAGTGTTTATACATTAACTTGCTACAATTGCCCTAAAACCAAAAAATTATATTGTATAATTGTCAATTAGGCATAGATTTAGAATTCCACGAGATAAAATAACATCGACATGACAAAAATGTCAAGATAGAAATAAAATTATTTTGGTATTGAAAAATCGAAGATATTTAAAGGTATCTAAAGCTAACTTGAAATTTCATAAAAGGCGTCCTAAAAGGTTTACTGGATTCATAAAAATTTCATGTAAATCCCAACTATCTTTGCATTAAAATAAAAGCATGGAGAAAAATAGGTGGAACGAAAAATATTACGTAATAAATCCTCATATCGAGTTCGAACTAGATTTATACAAATGGCCGAGTAATCTATGTAAATTGAGGTATAGAGCAAATTTAGTGGAACTGTAGATTAAAACAGCTTTATCCATGATATAAAAATTACCATCGTCAATTATTCTTGTAGTAAACGCCTTATCATCAAGCGATGAAACAACAAGAAAGAATGCGTATAATGTTACTTTGGTATAAGAATTGGCAGGCGGACAAAGTAGTGCATCTATCGTTTACATTAAAGTATACAGGGACGCAAAAGGTATTGGGTTTCCTGAAGCACAGGTAGACAATGACAGGCTGTTTCGTCCTTATTGGGACTCATCAGAAAGCCATAAGCTGTAAGCAATTCCCAGTACAGCAAAAATATGTTTTTTTTTACATTTTTTCAACCATATTTAACAACAAAGTACGTTAGGCCAACACACCACTATAGGAAACATTCTTTCGCATTCCTACACTTTTTCTACGGGTTTGTGGATTCAAATATAGATCGCGCTGCAGTAACCCACTGGGTACTGCACCAATTCTTGGTCTAACGTACTTGGTTTATTGTTGTTTTCACATCGATGGCTATCTTTTGCATTGAGTTGATTCCTAGGCGATACTAGGTTTTCATCATATATTTATTCTTAAAAATATCTTTAAAACATATTTTCGCTGTACTGGAAATTGCTTACAGGTTATGGCTTTCTGATGAGTCTCAATAAGACGAAACAGCCTGTCATTGTCTACCTGTGCCCCAGAGAACCCATTACCTTTGGCGCCCCTGTGTACTTTAATGTGATAATAAATGCTCTACTTTGTTCGCCTGCCCCTAACTAATTTTCTTTATCTTACATTTTTTTTTGTTTTAAATCAGACTCTTGCCCCAATTCTTTGTGATTTGGCCACCACTTAGAAACATAATGTTTTTATTTCAAACACTTAATAAAGAGTCTACCTTCAAACTTATTAAAATGTAAATATTTTCAAAAAAAAAAATCAAATTTACTTCTTGCTGTCTTACAATTTGAATAAAATTGCTTTAGGAGCCCTTAAAAAGCCAAATTTCCACAGTGATTTATTGCATTCTTTATAAATAAAAAAGATTATTTACCAAGATCTGTCTCCTGCTCTAAAGTTATGACGACACCGAAATTTATTCTCCTCCTGAAGCTCTAATCTTAACACCGCACTCTCGCACCCTCTGAACGCAGATGCTCACCTGCCATCCATTTCAGGATGACGGGGACCTCGAAAGGTAAATTTATTTAATTTTGGTAGACCAAAATAAAATGGCACTGTTATACTATACAAAATTTAAGCTCAGAAAACGGTGATTTGTTGTGATATTTACACATATTATTACCTTTATTCGAATTTATTTTGTTTTATGGTATAAAATAATTGACAATGTTATCGAAAACGACAGGAGGGTTGGCGGCATGTAACGAAGCTATAATTACGTAGTAGGTTGGTTGGAATCAACAACCAATTATGGAAGGACCCAGATTGTTTAGGTTCGCCATTAATAGCGATTAGTTGCCAGATCCTCCACAGAATGTTTCTTTTTGATAAATGCTAAAAAATTCCCTCAATTTGGCGTATGTATACAATAAATACAAATTGGCAAGTGCCAATTTAAATAGTGTTTAATGTTACATACTTGACGCACAATTTTAAACCTGCAAAATTATTAAAATACCAGTGGCGGCTCGCGGTTTTTAAAAATGGTAAAGAGCTAGATATAGTGCGGGTACTTAAACAAACATTGGCTAAAAACCCGTGTAACAAAACCTCTCTCTTATCCTCATCGGTCCAACCACTGAATGGAGTTTCCAACAAATTACAAACTATGTCATTAATTGGGTTCATTTTTAAACCACACAACTAAGTAGGTACGTACACTACTGAATTAACTGAAAAATAAAAACAAAACTTTTTAATCACACAGCAAATCACGTAAAACGATATCTATAACCGTAAGTTTCGCGAAGCTTCAAAATAAATAGCTTAAGGTTAGGCGAACCAATGCTAAAACAATGGTGCATACGACTGATTTTTAAACTGCCCTTCATCATAATGCAAATTGTTGTATGCTGTTTGCGTGGCTAACGTTACGTAACCATAGCAACGGTGAATATCAAAGCAATGTTCGGCGTTGGGTCGTCACTTGCTTTGAACTAACTGACACGGTCTGCTGGGGCGCGCCAAAATGCATGAGTGTTTGTAATTATTGTCCATCGGAGTTAACCGTGGCCCTCTTATGTATAGCTACATTCGGATTAAATTAATGTTATTGATTGGAGATAATTATTTGTTAAGAGCTAAAATGGTAGATAAATATTTCCTCCTGGTTTTATTTTTTTTGTGAAGAGCCCCTTCATCTACTTCACCTGACGAGCCGCCACTGAAAAATACCTCTTAACAAATATAGAAATAGTTCCGTTAAATTATATTTTTGTAAGCTTGATAACGTCGGTAATCGACAACATCCAATGAAACAAATAAAGCGCGACAATTTGTCCGAATGAAGCCGATCTAAACCGATGATTTGACATTTGTCAAACCTATGTAAATCGGGGTTTATTTGTGGTTTGATTAGTGTAGGTGTGTAAAATTTATAAATAATGGTTAGATATTGCATTGTGTGCCCAGACTATGCTGATTATTATTTTTCAAATATTACTTTTCACTAGTAAGTGTATCCTGTCAATTTAGTGTCATTTTATCCAACAGAGGCGGCCCACCCGGATCATTTAAGTAACTAATAGCACACATCTAGTGAAATATAATTATGATGACGCATATTTGCCAAAAATGGTAATCATGAGGATGTTGGAAAAGGCAGTACTCTCAAAATGTCCTAAATTTTTAATGCATGAATATATATTTAACAAAAATAAACCGAACTCTCACTATACACGTATTTTTTGACATCCATCACACTTATTATGCCAACTAATGACAAAAAACTAATTTATGTCGCTACGTCACTGAGTTTAGGGATAGTAAGTACTTATTCTGTGAACCATCGAACCACGCAGTCCCCTCGCCAATACTAATGTTGTCGGGAGGCAGAGTGATTTTTATGAATGAACGTAATTGTCCATCTATAATATGTTGTTGGTTCGAATATTAAGCAGTTAATAAACCTAAGCAAATAAAAATGTACGTTCATTCCTAAAGAAACATGTTTATACAAATCCTGTTGGCTTTTAATTAAAAGAAAAGCAGGACAGCAAATGGATGCAGTATAGCATTGCATCCTAAATCGTCAAGGCAAACTGAAAATTAATTCACGGGAACTTTGTATAATTTGCAAGCACTGCAAACAATCCAATTAAAATCTTACAATTGGGAAGCATTTTTTAATTTTTCTTTTGTTGAGAATGCACATATTAATAGTTTCCTTTAACTTTAATTAAGTAAGCTAGGCAAGAATCTGAACTTAAAAAAGTAGCAAAAAGAACGCTGACCTGGAGCTTTGTAGTAAAACTTTATTAAGTGGAAATTTTGGTGTACTTGTCCTAGAGTAGGGTAAGGAAGTAGTTATTTAAGATAGAAGTTTGGAAACTCCAGAGAATGAGTGAAAGGTTTCAAAAGGCATCTACGACGTAATATAATGTTGATTTTTTTTAATAAGCGTATACTAATTTATACATGCTCTAAAGGTTTATGAAAAATATTTCAATATATGTTGTAGTCCTATATTGAAATCCGTCATTTCATAACTCCGGCATATAGTGTAATGTGTAATGTAGTATTTTTTTTTTTTTTTTTTTATGATAAAACACCTGCACTGTAGGTAAAATCCTTTAAGGCGCTCTGGGAGCGGTGCGAGTGCGAAAAAAGCGATTAACTTTGGTCTTGAAACGTTGAAGATTGTATTCATTGGGAAACACGACCTCAGGAAGATCATTCCACAAAGATGACGTTCTCCAGATGAAAGAATTCTTGAACAATGAAGTTCGAGGAGTACTAAGCTGAACAACATATGGATGAACAGCAGTGGTTCGCCGTGTATTTCTGTTTTGCATTGCTCTAGGTGGAATCAAGTGGGCAATGTCAGTCGAACACCTGCCATGGAAATATCTGTAAAAGAGAGCCAAATCACCAACCTGTCTTCGATGCTCCAGGCTATCGAGGGTCTTGGTCAGCTCGGGGTCGCCGATCAGACGAACGGCTCTCCTTTGAATGGAATCCAGTAGCCGAAGGGTGTGCTTGGGTGCAGAGCTCCAGACATGAGAGCAATATTCTAATGATGGTCGAATCTGGGCTTTGTAGAGTGTTAAAAGTTGATGAGGTGTGTACAACCTTTTGGTGCGGAAAAGTACACCAAGTTTCTGTGCAGCTGCCTTGGCAATTACGGCAACGTGATCATGCCAAGACATATTACCTCCCAGATTGACCCCCAGCAAATTAATAGACGGTGCCAGGGGAATTGCGTGTCCTGCCATGACTATATCCGGTTCTGCAATGTTAACCTTTTTGGAGAAGACTGCTGCCTGGGTTTTCTTAGCATTAAATTCGACTTGGTTACTGTCACCCCAAGCCAAAATTTCTTCCAGGTCATTGTTGAGGCGCAATACTTTATGCTGCCTGCGAAGATGTGCGTCGGCAGCGGATGTTTGGGGAGTCAAGGTAAAAGATGAGACAAGTGTGCTGTCATCAGCAAAGCTATAAATTGGATTTTGGGTTTTCACTAGAAGGTCGTTAATATACAGTAAAAAGAGGGTAGGCGACAATATGGACCCTTGAGGAACACCGGCATTGATGGTGAAGGTGTCCGAGAGAAACCCGTCAATCGCCACTTGCAGAGAACGGTTCTTAAGGAAGCTGGTTAACCATAAACAAAATCCATTAGGCATACCGTAGGATCGCAATTTACTTAGAAGCTCATCGTGCCAAACACGATCAAAAGCCCTTAGTTAGTTATATAGTGAACTAGTTACCTCCACACAATCCACAGTTTTTAAAACTCGGCATTTCGTAAAAAGACGGTACATCAGTCAGATAGTGTTTAATAACATCTCTTGTTTATTGGTATTTTCGTTAATGTTTGAAAAGTTTGGGGATGAATGGTAGAAAAAACAGAAGCAAAGTTTGTGGAACTTTATATTATATTTTATAAAGATAAAACAACAAAGCGTTCGTACAATAAGCAACAATTAAATAAGGTATAAGCATTTACACTGCGAATAGCAAGGGATAGATTTAGAAATACACAGAGCGACTTAAAAAAATGTGCTTTTGCGTACTTATTTAATACCTTACATCATAATAAAATATTAATATTGAGACGAAATTGTCTGCCTTAGTTAAAATACGTATACTTATAGTAAGAACAATAAAAAATAGAATTATTAGCCATTTTAGACTTTATCTGACAACCAGCGTATGTCATCCTAATAAGCCCTTATCATAAAAATATATTACGTTATATTTAATTTTTACCTCATTTAATTATTGTGTCGGCCCGTCATCCAAAACCGAACAGTCCGGCAGGCCTAACAAGTCCGGCAGGCCCGATAAGCCTCCTGCTGGCCCAAATAGCAAGTTATGGTACAATGTTTTATCAGATTTTTAAAATAATTTTACAAATATTTCTTGAAAAAAAACACATAAGCAAACCAACGCTGACCAGAAAGACCGGCCGTGCCAGCAGGCCCGCCAAGCCCAGCAAAAATTGTTAAAGCTCGAAATCCGAACCTATATTGATTAAGTGGCCCGACACGAGAGTCAGACCGGGCCGTGTTAAGGTTCGAGATGAAACTCCGCCCATGCAGGCTTCTAAATTCTCATTAAGTGTCACTCTAAATAAAATTTGAAATAAGTAAATTTTTTTAATCAATTTTTTTTTTCAAAAGTTCTAGTACCTACTTTCCTTTTTATGCACATACTATCAAAAAGCAGATATTGAGGACTATGTGAAAGTTATTTTTATTCGAATAAAATAACTTCAAATATTTTTAACAATACAATGAAAAGAAGTAAGTAATTCAGGCTGATGCCTGAAACAGAATTTTTGATTCGCTGGAAAGAATTATATTTACCGATGAATATGAAACTGGCTTTTACAATATTGTGTGTGTGGATTCAGATAAAAATATTTTTGAAATATCGTTTAGCGGGATTTTGTTGCTTGACACAATGTCACTAATGTCTAATTCATATACACAATTTCCTCATATTCCATCAAGTAGTGTTTAAGTTTCGACCCAACAGGTAGATCAAGAGTACTTAGTTGTTTACTAAATATTTGTAGATATTTAAAAAAGTCTTAAATTTAAATGGTACATCAAATATAAATATAGGTAATGAATAAAAATTATCTATCGTTAACTGCGAACGAAGGATCGTATAATATTTATGTCTCTATAATATGTCATGATTATCTATCGATTGTGCTTTTATTCTAAATATTGCATTTACCATCTCATAAAGTAGTTTTCAAGCTCCATATTATCATTTTAGAGAGGCAATATTTCCAGTGCTTTGACCAATCTGAAATATGTTGTTTAAAATATGCTAGGAAGATTTTAAAATTATTTACGACCATTTTACCAATAAGAAATAACAAATAACCAAAACGTTTTATCACTTTTTCAATCCAAAGTACCCCAGAGGGCGTTATCATTGTAGGCTATTTCAATTAAATAAGGTTGTTTTTATGGAATAAAGTGTTTGTGGCACAGAGGGCGCAAGTGTGTCTAAGGTGAGGAAGACTACTACAAAAGCCTTAAATGATATAGTAATAATATTAATACTATATAATAACTATATACAGAATATAAAAAGTCTAGGATATGTTCATTACGTCAGTTAATTATGCGCACACCGCCATATCATTGCGAACTAAATCCTATAGAACTTATTTGAGCGCAAGTGAAAGGATTTGTAGCAAGGCACAATACGACATTCAAAATGAAAAACGTTAAGCTACTGCTTGATCAAGCCATTAAGGAAGTGACACCAGAGAACTGGCGAAAAGCAGTCCATCATGTCATTAAATATGAGAAGAAAATGTGGGATCTTGACCACCTGATCGATTGGACCGTCGACCCGTTAATTATAACGTCAAGAGGAGATGACAGTTCCTTAGATGACAAAAATATTATGATTTTTTATAATTTAATTTCTGTATTTTGTATTTTTTTATAATAATAAATAAGTGCATCTTATACTATGCACATATTGCACTCCTTTGTCACACCATTTTCAGTGTTTGTGAATGAATAACAAGGCAAGGGCCTGTCGACATATTAAGCACCGGTTCCCGCAGATCACCGAAGTTAAGCTGTGTCGAGCGCGGTTAGTACTTGGGCGGGTGACCGCTTGGGAACACGGCGTGCTCTTACCTCAGGGAAGAGTGTAAAATGAATCGACAACTAGCCATCCTATTTACGCCGTACAGGCCGGATGAGATCGGATATCTCGTAGGATGAAGATGCCGTTTCACACTCCCCAGTCGGTAGATCACATTTGTGGTCGATGACCGGTTCAAGATGGCCTACGTAGTCGGCGAACCGTAAAAAAAAAAAGAATGAATAACAATAGGTAAAATCCAGAAATTGACCCAAACCCGGGTGGTACTACCTGCACTTGATGAAAATAAATAATTTTACAAAGAAATTAATGCCAAATTATGAAAGTGGCTTAAATATTCGTTGAGTCACACTATAGCTTTTATTGCTCTAAACGTTTCTGAAATAGACTATAGGTCTGCCATTTTAACTATATAGATATTGTGTAAATTTTCCAACCTTTATTGATACACTGTTTCTAACTATATTAGAAATTACCGTATTATTTATCGTCTAAAGCTCGTAAATTCTAAGCCCTTCAGCTTTATTTATTTTAAAGATACCCACAGACGTGCAAACATTTAATTATAGTATATCCGGACTATACCAAAATAATTACAGTTGCTCGTTACTTGTCATCAGTCAGGATACCTTGAGGCGCTGAAACAGTTCCAGCTTATTCAACAGAAATGTTTGAATGCATTGCAAGCGTCTGTTTATACTGTAACTGCAACCGACCACTAAATTGTCATTCATTTACACATATACATGCTTGTCCAAAGCTCATTGTGTATGGAAATATTAAGCGAAAATTAGAAGATGGACGTTATATAATAGTTATTGAAATTGTATTTTTTTTGCTTCACATTGGGTTCCATAAAATAACCAACCAGATAACATTGATAGTGACATCAAAGTCATAGGAGAAATTATGTACTCAAAATCAAAAATTGTGTGTCTAGTAAATTAATAATTAAGCTAAACGCGCCACTTTGAATGTGAAAACATACTTTTTGTCACCATTATTTACGTCACAACCAATTTGTGAACAACAACTTTTAATTTATAAGAAACCACTGAGTCTACTGAGGCAAATAAAATTGTGACTTTAAATAATTATGAATCAACAGTACTACTATAAATTAAGTCACGTGTAACAGAGCAGTATTTCCCCAAAGCTCGCAATTTATCGTTGGGTTACTTAATGTCAAATTATTAGTTTTGATTCACGTTTTTCCAATAATTGAAGTCAAAAAACAGGAGATAAGTTCGAACGTTGAAGAATCTTAAGTTTATGATAAAGATGCAAACACTTAGTTTTAAAATTTAACAAACATGGCAAAAATGGCATAGAAACTAACTATTAACTGAAAGAGAAATATAGTATATCTGTGAATGAGTAACCAACAATTTTCGACACATTTTCATCATCATCATCATCATCCACTGCTGAACATAGGCCTCCCGTAGTCCAATCCAACGTCCTTGATCTCGTGCTGCATTCATCCAGTTTGACTCTATTCTCTTAATATCGTCGGTCCATCTTGTTGGTGGGCGCCCTCTGTTACGAAAGGCCTCCTGTCGCAGTCTCCACTCCAGAATTCGCCTTGTCCATCGTCCGTCCGTCATTCTCGCCACGTGTCCGTCCCAGTTCCACTTTAACGTTGTTATGCGTTCTATTGCATCGGTAACTCCAGACATTTGGCGAAGTCTGATATTGGAGACTCTGTCCCTCAATGATATGCCCAGCATTGCTCTCTCCATGGCTCTCTGTGCTACGCGAATTTTATTTATGGTTTTCATTGTTAGTGTTAAAGTTTCTGCTCCATACGTTAGCACAGGAAGCACACACTGGTTGAAGACCTTTTTCTTTAGACAGATTGGAATGTCCGACTTTAGAATGTTGCTTAGCTTTCCAAAAGCTGCCCAACTTAAGTCGATTCTTCGCGCTATCTCCCGGGTTTGGTTGTCTCTACCTATAAGAATTTCATGTCCCAGATATTTATATGAGACTACTTGTTCTATTTGATTTGGACCTAGGGAAATTTGTTCGCTCACTACCAAATTGGTCATGAACTGGGTCTTACTAAACTTGATTTTTAAACCTGCCGTTTCCGAAACATCATTCAGTCGCCTAAGCAACTCCCTTGCCTCATCAATTCTGTCCGCAACCAAGACGATATCGTCGGCAAATCTCAGATGATTTAGTCTCTCACCATTGATATTTAGTCCCATAGCCTCAAAATCGATCTTTTTAAACATGTGTTCCAATTCTTGGATTCATTCCGACACATTTTACGTGAACTTAATTACATACAAAACTAGCTTATTTAAGTTATAATATCTTCAGCAATACAATTTAAAAATATTAAGATCAAATACTCCCTTTTCTTTTGAAAAAAGAACTATTGACCTACTTATGTTAAATGTTCCAATTGCCAAAAGAGATAGATAAACTAACCTCTCTTGATAAATTCTATATCTTTGATACTTTTGCAATGTTGTCACGTTCTAGAATAATCATACATTGTCTTTCGGTCTCGGCCATGGCCATGGGCCCCCCTTCGGGGGGCTAGCGGATGTGTAGTTATGCCATTTAACTAAACAATAAATTCGTAACCTAACTTACGTCAGTGAAGTTAAATATCTATATATGTATCTTACTAGGTTGATTTCTCGGTTATTAAGCCGGATGGGATATTATATCATTAGAACTACCCAGTTGAGTGTATTTTAACTTAATTTAACAAAATAATTGGATATTTTTAATTATAGAAACGTTACAAGTAATGCCTTGGGTTGTGAATCGGTTTTCACTATTGTAAAAATGATTCCTATCAAATAAGTGTGACTTTTTACAATTAATTAACTACTTAATTTGAAAAAAACTCAGTGTTTTTTTGAGATCGTAAGTTCCTTTTTTTTTTTTATGATAAAACACCTGCACTGTAGGAAAAATCCTTTAAGGCGCTCTGGGAGCGGTGCGTGTGCGAAGAAAGCGATTAACGTTGGTCTTGAAACGTTGAAGATTGTATTCATTGGGAAACACGACCTCAGGAAGATCATTCCACAAAGATGACATTCTTCAGATAAAAGAATTCTTGAACAATGAAGTTCGAGGAGTACTAAGCTGAACAACATATGGATGAGCGGCAGCGGTTCGCCGTGTATTTCTGTTTTGCATTGCTCTAGGTGGAATCAAGTGGGCAATGTCAGTCGAACACCTGCCATGGAAATATCTGTAAAAGAGAGCCAAATCACCAACCTGTCTTCGATGCTCCAGGCTATCGAGGGTCTTGGTCAGCTCGGGGTCGCCGATCAGACGAACGGCTCTCCTTTGAATGGAATCCAGTAGCCGAAGGGTATGCTTGGGTGCAGAGCTCCAGACATGAGAGCAATATTCTAATGATGGTCGAATCTGGGCTTTGTAGAGTGTCAAAAGTTGATGAGGTGTGTACAACCTTTTGGTGCGGAAAAGTACACCAAGTTTCTGTGCAGCTGCCTTGGCAATTGCGGCAACGTGATCATGCCAAGACATATTACCTCCCAGATTTTGACCCCCAACAAATTAATAGACGGTGCCAGGGGAATTGCGTGTCCTGCCATGACTACATCCGGTTCTGCAATGTTAACCTTTTTGGAGAAGACTGCTGCCTGGGTTTTCTTAGCATTAAATTCGACTTGGTTACTGTCACCCCAAGCCAAAATTTCTTCCAGGTCATTGTTGAGGCGCAATACTTCCTGACTCTATTATGATACGCCTATGTTGCAGAATACACAAAAACACATATATTCACATTTATAAATCCTAAAATATGTTTCTAACATTTGCAGCACAACTTTTTAAAATTAAAAAAAGTTTTCGGCCTTTGCTCGAAGTTTCGATCATCCTGGGTTGCCTGCCGCTCGAACCGGAATCCCAAAGGGGACAAAAACTTTTTTTAATTATAAAAAATTTGACTAAGGCTTTAAAAATATTCGGGAAATTGTTATTTATTACTAAAGTAAAGAGAAACAAAAATTGGGAAGAGATCATGAGAGGGCGTTGGGTTAATTTATAAAAATTACACGAAAAGTATTATTAATGCATTTCGATGAGTGGTTTAAGAATAAGGAAAGAAAATAAATAACCATTGGTTAAGTGAAATCAAAGTTAAACTTCTTTTATCTACTTTCATTTAGTAATATGAATTTTACAGTTCTGTAAATCGTTTTGTAAGGACATCTATTACAGCACTAGTGTTGTAATGGAAAAAACCCGGTTTTATTAAAATTTTTCTGTTAAATAAAACCACACTTTTTAGAAGAATGATTTAATATTAACAATTATAAAATTAATTACCAATTATTAATTAAAACATAACATTTAAGGTTTATTATAAACATTAATAATACATATTTTACAGTTAGAATATTGTATACCAGAAGTTGATGTGATGGAGCCCTTTACGTTCGAATTTCCAATCATTAAATCCGTGTCTGACCCCATGATCTTCTTTGCTATTTGTTTCTTATTTTCTAAAGAATTCTTAACGTAGCTTTCTGCCGTAGAAGAGGATTTCCAGCCTCCATGACGCTTTAACATCTGCATATCTGCACCACCATCAATAGAATGGTGGCTGAGGACCTCCTAAAACAATGTCCACTGAATCCTTCGGAATTATTCAATCCAAGTTTTTTGGTATACTTCCAAAACTATTAATTCCGACAGGCTGGGAGGTGCATTTTCCTTTTCCATAAAATACAAAAAACCGCCTGTGAGTTGCATAAAGAGCACGAAGTTTAGCATACTTTCGAAAAATACTTACCGACGTCACAACAAAACCGGCAAATGGGCCACCCGGGACAGCCTTCATCCGATACGCTCCACCCTGACTAATCTCTCAAGGCTAGTGTTCTGTTTCTATTTTTTTTTTTAAATTTAAGTTATCGAAACAAAGATAACAATATCTGTCACACGACTTTCAAATAAAAGAATTGCGCGGGTAATGGGACGAGGTACATTCCTTCCCCCCTCTTATTTTTAAACTTTCAGCTTTTCCACCGTGTTTTTAATTACGTCTAGAAAATATTTGTGAGAAATTATATTTTTACTATTGGGGTGTGTTTTCAGTAGGTTCTACTTCAATTCGATTACAGTGACAAAGTCTATTTAAGGATTTAATCATAATGCGTTAATATTATAACACCCCTTATAATGTTTTAAAATATCTCAACAAAGCATGGAAAAACTTCTTACGCACAATACACTCCTTTCAGTTGTAATATGATACATCGATATTCCCCTAATATAGGCGCATATACAATATGTAAAATGAAAAATTAAATTTCCATAGAGCATTTTTTTTCTCGTAAGCTATGCATACGCCCGATCGAACCTCGGTTGATTTTTCTTCTGGCAGAACACTCGTTTTATCGAATTATTAGTGGCGTATAAATTCTTTAAAAAGTAAATCATCGAAAACTTTTATGCAGTGTCGTGAAAGAATATTTTTTATACAGGGTTTTTAATGAGAATTTGATGAACTTTTGAAATACAATGCTTTCAAGGTACCTGCAATCGATTAATATTTTTATAGCCTCACGACGCCTGAGGTATTACTGGCGTCGGTCTAATTTTTACTTGACTTTATAGATGTCGAATACACCTACCCTTACAGAAAATACTTATCCTATTAGTTTTAAAGGCATTGCAAGTTTTAAATAAAATACCCTATATCACATGTTAGAAACCGAAACGATAAATTAAGTTCACGTGCTTTGAATGGTAAGAGATGGTAATATCAAAAATATACATTGTTTTGGGGAAAAAAAATTTCAAAACAAATTTTTATTTAGTGCTGATCGACAAAACTTTACCCTAAACCGCCAATAAATTCAGGAAAATTACCGTTTAAATTAAAATCTTTTTCTTCTTTTTATGACGGCATAGACAAAAATGTGTGGCCGTTTATTTCTATGCTTTGACGTAACATGTTTTATTTATTACTTTGACATGGAATCCATAACGAAAAAACCTTTTATTTACCAGCATACGATCCGATGAGTCTTATTTTTAGCGAAGCACTCTAGTCCTTAACTTTGTGATTTTTTTGAATACCATTCTAATACTTTAACTGTCATAATTGTTTTACTCTTTAGTGACTAAGGCTGTAAATGTCTAAAATCCCGTTAATACTATTTGGATATAATTTAAGTGAAAGTGTGCCTTAAGAAAAGGACATTTTGGTATAATGGCTGTTACGCCACTGCGAACTTCCTTTCTTTTAAGGACAAGCCAGAGTGTTTAACAACTTAACTTTTTTGATTGATCGACTGCCGCAGGCATACAAAAGAGGCGTTTAAAACAGACTTAAGCGCAGTTTTCGTTGTTATAACATATTCGAGGACTTGTTTTTTTACAGCTGTTACCCCCCAGTCTCACGTTTTTTATTTGCTCTACTTATGCTGGTTATCTTTTTATCTATGTATACACTTCCGGCAAACTATACGACATTTATGCTTAAGGAATACTTAGATTTTCTTAAAATATCTGGTCTACCCTTTCTTTCTGTTTTTTGTTAAAAATATGTACGTTACACAATCTCTTCCCTATACATTTTCTCTATAAATAACTTCCAGTTTATAGAATCAAGCTGAAAATATTTCGGATTTGAAATGTTGTTTTAAACACCCCAGAACTGTGTTAATTAATTAACATAACGTCCATTTCACTTTTAGCATTTGTCAGAAAATTTAGCCATAGAATGCGCCGTCCTAATTGTACCAAAAAGTCCTTTCGCGGTTTTCCCTTCATTTCTATTATTTGTTAAAGGGACGCGCACTAAATATCTTTCCTTAATATCTTCCGGGTCTAACCCTTTTTCCAACCGCACCCAAATAGCTGCAGCTGATGCTCACCTGCCATCAGTCAAGGGGTCTTAGGGGCGTCGAAAGCCGCTGCGGCAACGGTTTGATTACTTCGCAGAGGCTGTCTGTTTATCTTATACATTTGACTTGTCTACGGACTTGCCCTGTATTTATTAACATACACGTGCTTGATAAATAAATATACAGAGGCAATGCCATAATGTAACCCGTATCTTAAGTCTAGACTATTCGTCAGAAATTGCGAATTTCTCTCTCAGAAAGTTTTAGGACATTACGCGGTCTCAAGAGATTATGATGTTGCGAAGCAGTTACTAAAACGATTAAAGTAATCTTAATCTGATAACTTCGGAATGGATACTATACAGGGTGTCCCATAACTTATGGGCCGTAGAGTAACTGGAGATACTAGACATCAAACTAAGCCGATTAAGTCTTATAATTTTTTTTTTGATAATTAAAATATTAATTTAATTATATATTATGTTTTTTATGCTTTGGGATGTTTAAAGGGAAATATCTCGAAAACCGTTAAAGATATTAAGATCAATCAAGTACAACGTTTTTGACTCAGAAAATCCCTTTCTTTAAGAAACTATAATTGAAAAACACCTAATATCACAGGTAAGAAAAAAATCATAGATTTATGTATGCAACTAGCGCCCTCTAGTTTGAAACCTAAAAATTTCTACAAATTCTTATTTCTGGCTTATAAAAACATAATATTGCCAACTTTCAATTCGATTCATTAAACCGTTTTAAAATTATGGCTTATTTTCGAGAATAAACTTTTACTTAATCGGCTTAGTTTGATGTCTGGTATCTCCAGTTACTCTACGGCCCATAAGTTATGGGACACCCTGGTTGTTTTGTAATTAGATATTAAATAAAAAACAATAGTGTAATGTTAGATATTAATGGTTATTCTATTGTAACTAAAAATCATATCAAATGATAAGTTTTTACAAGGTCAAGTCTTAAATCAACATTTCACAATTTATGTTTTAAGGTGACAATATATTGTGATTTTACACATTTAACTGCACACATAGATATAAGTAGTGAAGCAGGCGGGTATCTGTGATACTTGTACTCAAATACGTATACGTAATATGTAAAAAATGTTCCTCAAAGTAATTAACCTGAGCTTGCTAATTGCCAAATAGGCCGTATATAAGACATCATCTATCTGGCAGTTATAAACTGAATTTAATTGAATAATCTTTCCTAATAATGTGTATTTTTATTAAAACAGCGGTACTTCTATTTATGCAAATCCAGGTTGTGTTAAGCAACCCGCCGTTGCGTAGTGTTATTAATAGTATCACAGACTCCCGCCAACTACTCTACTGACTTGGGAAATAAAAAATATTTACTCTCGTAACTTTTAACCACCTTCTAACAATATTACATCCTGACACCATTTGTCGTAATTTCACGATATACAGAGTGTTTCATAATTAAATATAAAAAAATATAATTCATACAGGGTCATCTTATATAACCTGAAATACACGAGATTTATATTGTAGATTATATATAAAATTGCCAATTTCTTTTTTAGAAGATCCCATGCAATCTAAGGGGCGGGACGTGGCGACGAAGCTGTTGCTGAAACGATTTAATTATATTTGAGGAAGAATCTGCTAGATTTATAAACTTAAATGGAATAAAGAATAGATCTTAAAGACTAATGTAATATAGGAGCCAAGTCCGTACTTTTAATCTAGAATACTCAAACATTTGCTCGGAGCAATTTTATGCCTTGAAGATAGGACTTGTTAATAATAAGCATTTTTAAAATATCAATATTTTAAAAACAATTGAATTTAGATAGGTCGTGTGCTATACAAAATAGGTGTAGAATTATAAGCACTACTCAAAAATGCAATAAAATAAGTGTATTCTATTTTGAAAAATGTAAATATGTGACACCTTACTTTCTGAACGCACCCTGTATATTTCAAAATATTTTCAAAGTGTACAGAATATCCAATTTTTAAGGCATTAATTTACTCCGCGTAATCGTTGACTCATACGGTATAATGTTATTATTAGGAGCAATGGTCCTGGTATCTTATCAATATTGCTGTATCTCGTTACTGCCTGGTAAGTTACGAACCGACCTTCTCTTTAACTGTAATAAAACTCATGATTGGCTTAAAATCTACACAATAATTTTCTAGCAACATAAAATACATTTTTGTGGATTACAAAAGAGTCAAAGTTTTTTTAACAATAAATTTCCACTATATTAACATGTCAAATCAATGAACGATGTAAATGATTCACAATTTATTTAGTCATTTGACAAAGCTACTGTGATAGGAAAATATTTTTTTCTTCAATATAGTGGAACATATAATATATAAAAAGTAACAAAATCTGTAATCCAAAAGATTAGCTAAGGATTTCCACCAAGGATCTGCTGATTCAAAAATATTGGTAAAATAAATGATCGTCCCTTTCTTAGAAATTAGAAAAATTATACGTCCACTGAGGAAAAATTCTTAAACCATTTTCATACAGGTCCATTTTCCCGCCTTTATTGTGTCTGTCAAGTATATCAACTTCGTTAATCAATACTCTTTGGGCGTAGTCACCTCAATTTGGCCTATGTGATGTCTATTTGCATTCTCAAGTACACAGCACGACGTCCCGCCTCGTGTTTGCTGTAGTTGACAAAATGCGACATCCTCATGTCCTTATTTATTTATCGGGTCCGTTCAGCAACATTGGGATTAGCAGTTTTAGGCAATATATAGTAACACATACATTGCGTAAATGTGTTAATCATTTTTGAGGAGTTTAAAAAAAAATTAAGATTTTCTCTTTAGACAGGGATAATTTTTTTTTCTTTAACATGTTTATTGAGTAATTTACTCCTTTAATATTGACATCATGCCAAAATTATCAATAAGAAGAAAGATATAAAGGAATATAAAAAATTGTTACAGACGAATATAAAATTCACCAGTTATTTCCTGGATTCTGTAAAATCCGAACAAACCTGAATACTCAAAACGCCTAATGCCCAGAAGACATGGAAAGCTTGCATTTTCCCAGTCGCTACTAATGATTACAACACCTGTTGTTGCCTACCTGGTTTATATTAAATTATGTGGCATTTCCGGTCGCGTGACATCCGGCCGTAACGTTCTATTCCTGACGCGCCGTAGTTTAACCAACAATTAGCGTCGATTTCAATCTTTTTATGAGCTTCTATATGACGGCGTGTTAGTGTTAAATTGATTTATTTACCGTAACATTAAATGGCACCTTGTGCCACTTTGATGATGTTCCGATTTGAATATTAAATGTCTTTAAAACACGCAAACTTAAGTGGTGCTTAAGGGTCCCAAGCTTTAGTGGCTTTTTAATAAGAACTGCCGCACTGCCCCAAATTAAAAAAATATTATTTCTAATACTTCCGTATATTAGCAATTTGACCTTGAACTAGTCAATCAAAATGATATGATTTCTCGAGATTAGTGCTGCACTTCTTACTCTTACTACCAGAGTGATGTATTCTTGAACTGATATTACTATTTTTAATGGGTTTTCAGGAATAATTTTATTAATTTAAGAATTTATCTCCAAAAATATTATTTTTATGGGATGCAGAAAAATTAAAGTATAAGAGTTTAGTCAATCCCTGTACGTGGCGAGCTCCTAAGGCACTGCGAAATCACGTAATTGGATAATAAGCGGATGTACTAGATGATTTTAGTAACCTCAATTCTTTTATTTGGGAGTGGAGAGGCCAATTATGATGTTATTTTTGTTTCGATAACTTAAATAAAAAAAAACAGCTTAGAAACAAGATTCAGGTGGATGATTTGTTATGTCATATGTCCTCGAGTGTTTTGATTAGCGCTTGTATTTTATTTAAATATGTTTTCATTAATCAATACCAGATTTTAAACCAACTAAAACCTTATACACATTTTTGCTCTTTGCGAATGAAAAAGTTCGTTAGTGTGAATTTAAATTCTATTTAATTTATTAATGTATGGTGACTTTATTTTTTACTCCAATACTACAAGCTAATATTTTGATTTAATATTTTAATATTATTTTCAAGTTTTTAATATTGTTGCTGGCTCAGCCGATTAACCCCCAAAACCTATTTACATTTTACATTTTATATGTTGTTGTTTTTAGGTATCTTGTAACTAGAGTAATCAAAAGAGTAACGGACATGTTGTTCTTGTTGTTGTCTTTACCTAAAGAAAAATAAAATTGCGACAAACAGAAAAGTTCGGACTTTACGTCACTGTTATATTTTCAACGTATTTTTGCAAACGACTGCACTTTTAAATGGAATCAATCAACTGCAGAAATTGTTCCGGAGTAGTACAATATCTTTTGCGCACTAAAAATACGGCTTAAACGATTTTGGAGAATTCAATAGTTCTAAAACCTATTGCATTTAAAAAGAGCTTTTAGTTAAGAGGTTTATATAAAATAATGAATTTCGGAATATTACTACACTGTAACGAAGTTGCATTATTTTTACAGGATTGTACGCATGTCAGTTTATAACGTTCTTCTTTTTTATCATACAAAGTTTGTTTATTTTTAAATAACTGTATTATTTGTATTTCCCAAATTTCCAGATATTTCCGTCGCGAAACGTCGAAAAATATTTTTAGGTCATTCACTCTATTGTTACTAAACATCGGCGCAAAACGACAGCGCGTTTGGTACCGCTGTGACTACACCTGCAGATTCTTTATTGCTCTTATGTACCGCTACCGTTAAACCGACGATCAACGAAGACAAATAAAGAAAAAAGAGACACAAACGTATTAATTGATCGAAGCAAATAAACGTCAAAAACAAGTGTCTCCACCATCGTGTCTGGCGAGAACCTTGAGTAATATTTAAGTCAAAAAAACTACTCAAAATCCAATTATTTGGTTTATATGTAATAAAAACCAAATACCAGGATTCGGAATAAATTTTTCCGCTGTAAATATTACTTTAAAATAATCCCTTCTAAATTATTTAACATTGTTTGTAAGGAAACTCCAGAAATACAGCATGCTATAATTTTATTAAAAAAATAAGATGTGCATATATCACAGCTACTATTCGAATCTTAAACTTCCTCGTAATCTGCTAATCCAGTTCCTTGTTTACTAATTTTTAATTTATTTTCTAGGTACTTAAAGTTTTCCAGCAATGTTCGTATTTTCCATACAGATCTATTGTACTCACAGACAGCCAGGTTTAAAACTTTTTATATACACAATTAAAAAACAATTCCAAAAGTGGTCGTATTTGCCATAATAGACCAAGGGCTAAAATGCATTATTTCACAAGTTTAGGATAAAAAACATAATTCGTGTTTGGTCATTGTATTATTAATAAAGGTTCCTAATTAATTAGTTTTTTCGATAGGAATAAAATACATATTGTAATAAATTTAAAAAAATTATATTATTGTTTTTGGCGACATGAAGTATTCCTTAGCAAAGTAGGTACTTCGCATTTTTACTTATACAATATGAACGAGTTTAATGTTGTTTTTGAAACAAATCTCTGCGTCTATACGTTTATGTTTCGCATTAAATCGCTGAAATGAGAAACACAGAAACTAAAGCAAATAGAAAGAGGGTGTTCATTAAAAAAAGTTAATTCAGAGAACATTCTTATGTTCCTGAAGGCTTTTAGATAATGTTTTATTGAATAAAACTTTGCCTTACTTTTGTATATGGGAGCTAATTTTATTTATTTTTATATTCACTTTTAAATAGACTTAAAGAACACAAACTACCTATATAATTAAAAAAATGTATAGAATAAAAATATTCAATTTATAACAATATAAAAACAATAAATATAAAATAAACGCAAGAATTTAAACCTTAGAAACAATAGCCATTAAAAAATATATAAAAACATATACTTAGGTATACTTAAATAATAAATGGGATTTATATCGGTACTAAGAGGTGGCCATTCCATAAAGGGAATAGCTACAGTGTACAAATAGTCTATCCCTTGTCTAGCCACAAGACGAGCATTATCCTGCATAAATAAATAATTCGGTACCAAAAAAAGCCATAATAAAGTTTATAAAAATAGCTTGAGCTGTAAAACATTATGATAATATAATAAAATAAACAAAATATGAGAAGATCAGGAAGAAATTACGTTTTATATCTAATTTAAATTTTAAGTAATGTAAATATTTTGTATTTCCAGAAACATTTTATTATAAAAACGAAATATTAAAATTCCCTGTTAGGTTGTATGTCCATTTTGTGCTGTGCCACAACCTGGCAGAATACTTTGCATTTGTTTTTCACCTATCAACCAGCCAGTGCGATGACGTCTGCTTGTTACTGTTTTTGTCAGCTTCGTTAACAAAATACTAAACAAACAGGCAATAAATTATAAGAAAGCCACGACGTAAACAGTATTAATGCTGTCTTGCCGAGAAGTTATTAAAGTTGGAAACTCTGTTACATGTTATAAGATGAAAAATTTAATTATTAAAAATTTGTTGTATAATTATAATTTTGTTTTGCTAATCTTATTAACGTGGTTGTTATAAAAGGGGACATCACAGTGGCTACGTTTAAGTATAGATAATCGACTTGCTTTTAGTTTTGGGTCTTAGGTTGTCACAGAACAAATTCCATAATAAAAAATGTCAGGTCTCTTATTTAGTTTCTCTTAGAGAAATTAGGTCAATATCAATAAATCTATATGGCAGGGGTGATGATTTATTCATGAGTATTTTGTAATGCAAGTCGATTCGGCTATCTCAGCGGGGGAAAATTATGAGCAGGAAGGACAGCCTAACATGAAAGACAAAGCGGTCTCTCTAGAGGCGTCTCATCTGTTCGGCCAAGCGACTTTGTCAAATTAATTTGTTTGTTGATCCTTATTGAACTCATGTTTATGGTGGTACACGCTTAAAAACAACTTCTTATGTAATTTTAACATATTACAAATTTTGTCAGTAACGCATACTTGCAATGAGCAGGTAAGTAACTTCTCACCGTATTTTAAGGGCATTAAAAAACACAAAGAAACAGACTGGTTCTATTTCTAAAAAAGAAAATAGATTTTTTCAGAAATTTAAATATTCTACATTATTAACAGACGCATCGTCAAAAGACTAAATAATTTTCCCCGATTTATATAATACTATTAGTAATAAATGATACTTCATTACCCTTGCATGTTGTAACAAAGTATATCAGAATTTCCAACAAAAAATCTTTTAATTTCGTTCTTTGCGCCAAAAAAAATTATAAATATCTTCAGAAATTAAGAAAAAGGAACAGCAATTCTTTTAAATTCTTTTCCTTTTCATTCCTAATGTGGGCTAATCACTTTTCCTTTCTCTTTCTTTAGTATCTACACAAAACAATTAAAATGCTTAATTACACTTAATTCTCTTTTTCCCTTACTGCATTTTTCTTTTTTTCTAATTTTGTTAAAACCTAATGAACTCATTAAAGTCTTTTGTAACAATAGACTAGAATTAAAAATATATTAGAAGCCACCTTATATACCCTGATGATATTAAGCGTGGATTAGGACAGCTTTAAGCAAAAAAGTCATTATGTATTACCATCGAAATCCACCCACGTAGTTTCAATTTTATTATATTGGGATAGATTATCATTTAATGTTAAATGGGGATGATTTACACATTATCCAGTTTTGATGGTATCTTTTGTTTATTGAGAAAATTTCATTGAAAGTTTCGTGTTTATAATTAAACAAATTTCAAACCTGGGTTCTCTGCAAGTTTATTAATTTTTCCGACGAAATCAGAAAGGTGTAGAGTAATAAAAACTAAACTATGTATGCAAAGGGAAGTGACCCAACACATATTTAAGCCACTTTCATAATTTGGCATTGATTTCATTGAAAAATTCTTTTTTTTCATCAAGTGCAGGTAGTACCACCCTAGTTTGGGTCAATTTATGGGTGTTGCCTATTTTTATCCATTCACAAACACTGAAAATGGTGTGACAAAGGCGTGCATTATGTGCATAGTATTAGGTACACTTATTTTTAATTAAAATAAAAAAATACAAAATAAAAAAAATACATTACTTATACAGAAATTAAATTATAAAAAATCATAATATTCTTTGTCATCTGAGGAACTGTCATCGCCTCTTAACGTTATAATTAACAGATCGATGGTCCGATCAATCAGGTTGTCAAGATCTCACATTTTCTACTCTTTTTAAATTGAAAAATGTTTTTGCCGAGACTCGATTAAAATTGAAAAAGTTTTAGGCATTCGCTGGGAATCGAACCCAGAACCTCTTGATTACATGTCAAGCGCGCTGCCAATTGCACTACGGGGGACCTGAAATTATCTCACCAACTTCGGTCATATAACTTATTCAATTTTATGTTAGTAGTAATAGTCTGGAATCTCCTGTGATTCACAAACCGGGGAGGGTGTTATAAGGGGGTTAATCGAGTCTGTACGCCGGCAAAAACATTTTTCAATTTAAAAATTATTTACAGACGCTAACATAACTACTTTTCCACTCTTCTTTAATGACATGGTAAACTGTTTTTCGCCAGTTCACTGGTGTCACTCCCTTAATGGCTTGATCAAACAGTAGCTTAACATCTTTCATTTTGAATGTCGTGTTGTGTCTTGCTAAAAATTCTTTCACTTGCATCCATATAAGTTCTATAGGATTTAGTTCGCAACGATATCGCGGTGTACGCAGCACAGTTACACTATGTTTTTCAGCTATATCTTCGACCGAATATTTCATAAAACGATGTTTGTGTAAATCTGCTTTAGCTAATAGTGCCTTCTTTATCAAATAATCTTGTTTTTTCATTGGTTAATTATCATAAATAATTTAATGCACAAAATGTACCTACGCCTATGGCCGACACCAAAATTGAGCCGATCTGGACTGAATTTCTCATTTTATTACTCTAAAGACTATAGTACTCTGTGGTTTTAAAGCCTTTTATCTTGTATCCTATTAGTCGATTTGATCCTTTTTACTAATTATTATTAACGAATGAACAGTTAGATGCTTAGATGATACAGATTGCATTCAACAAAACGCAGATAAATTGGAAAAATACACGAACAAACGAGACAATAACCCCATTTTCTGTACCGCGGAGGTAAGTCCCGCCCACTCCGATACGATAGTTTCTAACTTTTATTCGAGTCGAAAGACAAAACTTTTGCTACACAAGTACCTGAGAAAGTAAAGCTGGTTTTTTCGAACCGTTTTTCCAGCGAAACAAGTGTAAAATTTTGTCCATATCAGTAACTTTTTAATAATAAATTTATTTAAAGCAAACGCAAAATAAATTCTTTCATGGCAGTAAAAGATCACTGGAACTGGCCAAATAAACTGCAAGTAAAACAGGACCTTCTCCTACCCGGGCCAAGACCAGGTTGCCTCGTTGTTGTGTCCTGGTTAGCATTGCTAGTCAATTAATCTTAAATTTATGTTATGTAATAATAAAGTAGTAGAATTTAGTGTCCGTTTAAATATATATACAAAATAAGCTTAGCGGCAAGCGGACAGAGTAGTGCGACTATCTATGCATTAAAGTACACAGGGACTCCAAAGGTAATGGAATCCCTGGGGCACAGGTAGACAATGACAGGCTGTTTCGTTCTTGTTAGAACTTATCAGAAAGTCATAACCCGTAAGCGACCCCCAGTACAGCGAGCCTGTTCTTTCAAGGCGTTTTTAAGAAATAAAAACGCGATGAAAATCCAGTAACGCCATCATAAGGAATCAACTCAATGCAAAAGATATAGCCATCTAACGTGAAAACGTAGAAATATAAATAAATCTAAATAAATCAAGCATGGAGCGGCCACTTTACCAGTATAGGAAACATTTTTTCGCTCCTCCATACATCTCCACGCTTTGTGGATTCAGATCTAGATCGCGCTGCAGTCACCCACTGGTTTGTAGCACTATTCCGTAGTCCGGGTTATGACTTTCTGATGAGTTCTAACAAGAACAAAACAGCCTGTCATTGTCTACCTGTGCCCCAGGGATTCCATTACCTTTGGAGTCCCTGTGTACTTTAATGTAAAAGATAGACGCACTACTCTGTCCGCTTGCCGCTAAGCTTCTTTTGGTTATGTAATAATATAAATTAGAAGTAGGAAAAACCTGAAATGTACACAATATATAAAATAAATAAAGTATGTTTTAAAAGTAAGTAAGTGAACAGTTAGATATCATTTACTAATCTTTATAGGAAGCAGAACTTCGTTAAGGTTTTTAGACAAAAAAAGCTTTTGAATTAAGACATTTTTTAGTGTTGCAGCCACAATTTGATATTAAATTGGCCCTTATTGTACTTGAAACATCGAACAAAGCATTTCCTTCGGGAAAAAAGGGTTGACAGCGTTCATTATATTAAAATAATAACTACACTATAGGCCACGTTTATCTAAAGACCGGAACTCATTATATCTTCAAGAACGTAGCGCAGTCGTTTAAACAAACATTTTAATTGCCTCTAAAAGTAGTAAGATGACACTGACTTAGGGCTTATTACCCATTATTACCCATTATCCTTCTCACATTACAAGCAGTCACCCTTATGCTAATAACGTTATGAAAGATGTAATTAAAATAATTTTGTGGGATTTATATTACTATTTCAGGAAACATTATTTAAATTAATTTAGAACTAACATTTATAATACTGAAATAAAGTTATTGAAATATATACGAAATATATGGCTAGAAATTGAAAATTCCATCTGAAAATCTGGAATTTGAGTGGATAACGGCATTTCTTTTTTGGTTGCATAGACAAATTTTTGGGTTAAGTCCGATTTCACGAAAATAAATGGTTATCAGAACCAAATTTTAGTAATTCATGCCAGGTTAATTTTAAGATTATACCTTGCGGTTCCGAAATGTTACTATTGAACCTTCAAATATCAATAACCAAGCGCGTTCTTAGGTCACAAAATAGGGGTAAGTCAGCTACAAAAAATTTATTTCAAACAAGGGACAGTCCGGACTACATGTATTATATGATACTACCTAGCAAAGAAGGCGGAAAAGCGCCGCAGGCGAAAAATATTCAGGGCCATGCCCAAAGTCCATTTAAAATTCACCTAACTACTATTAAATTTCGAAAATTAAGTTATTAATATTTGTTTTTGTTTTTTTTTTATTTTTTTTTAATATTCCTAGCTGGCTCTTTATTAAAAAAAAAAACATTTTTTACACTTGTGAAAAATATGATTATTGGTGTCAATCCAAAATTTTAACGTAAGACGTATGTATGACTCTAAATAGCGTTATTCGGGCTCGGTGTTTCATAATTAAATATAAAGTAAATATCGCTCACCACGCCAAAATTGATGATTTTTTTAGAAATCATGTATTTTAGGAGCATAGATTTAAGAGCAGTTTTTGGTGCAAATGCTTAGGTTTTGAAATACTTTTTCTTAAGTGCCGTTTTGTATATTCATAATAAAGTATTCTCGTTTCTTTCCGCACTATTTTTTTTTAAATGATCACACTTTAAAAAAAAATGTTTCAATTACAATTTTTACTTTAATTTTTCTCTTTTAAAATAAATAGCTAGTTTTTTTTTGTTTTTGTTGTAAAAATATTTTATTTCATAGGGTTCAATTTTTGTTGATTTAAAATAGCTCTTAAAAAGGGAAAACGGAACAGACAAGTATATAATAGAAAAATACTATAAAATATTATTCTTTTTACTTGTTTTCCTATAAAATTGGAAATTACATTTATTTTATTATAAAAATTACAAAAATTTAAATTAAGAGTCCAATCGTGAGATGAAAAATTAGGTTGCAATTAGACTTTTAGACCCCAAGCTCCTAGGGTCGGGCTGCCAAGCTGCCCCCCCCCCTAAATACGCCACTGGTAACAGTAGAAATTTGGTTGTAAAATTAATGGCATTAAAAATAAATCAAAGGAGCTACTTATTTTAAAATTGTATGTAGCTATATTTCTAACTTTTCCTTGAAACTCATTACAAAGCTGCTATATTGAAAAGCTGAAACTGGATTGACATTTCTGCTTTACACGATAGAATTTAAAAAGTTTACAGCAAATTCAATCGGTATATGAGTTTCATACAAAATTGCCTGCCATGCTTTTGATTTTAACACGACACATTGTCGTCTGTAATTTTGCCCAAAATAGAACTGGAATAGAAATACGTCTATAGAGTTGTATATATATGAACCTGTAATTCCTGTATTGTGCATTGTATTGTACGGCATTATGTGTTCCATTAGGGTTATTAAATGAAAAACCTGGTCTGAAAAAAAAACACAGGTCTTTTAAAAGAGTCTTTTGTTGATACAAAATAAATTCATTTCAAACAAGTAAAAAGCTTCGGTCTTGTTTATACATATAATTTTCAAAAGTTATTGTATTTCCAAACTGTTAGTAATTAATACGGGTAATGTAGTAAGTAATGTATACACGGTGTCCCGAGATTAGCGTGAAATATTTTAAGATCATAAAGTACCTAAAAAATTTAGAAAAAATGTCCTATAAACTTACTTCCAGAAATGCTACTTTAGAAGGCTAGAGCCCCTCAAAGAGGATCGAGGGGAAAGTTTTTTTTTGTAATAGCATGGACACCGTTTAAAATAATGGCATGGAAATTGGTACACGCCTTACGACCGATAAGTTGTAAATTATAGTAAATTCAAAGTGAAAATATTTTTCCCGGTGGCGTCGCATGGATGGTAAATATTATCATATTATTTTTGTTTCTAAGATTTTTTAAATTTGAATTCAATTTTTTGAAAGTCTTTTGAAAGTCTTAGTTAGTTCTTAACAAAAGATACTCTTGTTTTATTTCTATAAGAAGCACAGTTTTCGAGTAAAATTAATTTTAAAAATAACGCATTTTTCAAAAGAAAATTTCATATGGATGAGTTCAGCTAGTTCCAAAAGTTACTCTTAATAATGTCTGAAAGGTCTCAAAATAATATAAAATGTTCTTATAAACAATGTTTTAAATATCATAAGTTGCAGAATATATTTTTGACGTTATTTTTAAAATTAATTTACTCGAAAACGGTGCTTCCTATCGAAATAAAACAGGAGTATATTTTTTTAAGAACAAACTATAGACTTTCAAAAAATTGAATTTAAAATTTAAAAATCTTAGAAATAAAAAATACAGGGGAATATTTAGAGTAAGCCCCACATTTTGCGACGCCACAGAAAGGAAGATTTTTTTAGTACATTGTCAATATGGTTAAGAATGTTAGTGCTGGATATTATTATATTATGATTGTAGGGAAAAAGCCCAATATTTATGATCCATTTCTTAGGATGATAATAGAACGTAACAATAACATTTTCAATAAACTAAAAACACGTTTCTCCGTTTTAAATTCAAAAGTATCCTATTCCAAGCTTTTCAGTATCTATATACGTTCATTTGTCTGCCTGTTTGTCTGTCCTTTAAATCGTTGTCGCCTATCTCACAGAATTCGGAATAAATTTAAATAAAATTTGATTATGAGCAAGCCGTTACTTTCTCTCGAAAGTAAGTTTTCGAAAGGTTTGAGGTTTAGGACACACAAAAACACGTTTCTGCTGTTCTTAATAAATAATGGTATACAAATAAAGATTTATCAATGTGTGTGGAGTTCGTGTATTGAATATTGTGTGGTATAGGTACATAGCTAGTCTTCGACCTCACCGAGCAATCATTTATATCACATAAATAATAACATTAGGACATGTAATAGTCCGAGAGCTTACCATAGAAATTACAATAATAATTAAGGTTAACTTAAAAATACGAGTTTCCTTCCTAGGCATCAGCAACGTCCTTTTTCCATGAGAAAAAAGATTCCTGTTGGTCTACAATGAATCAATGTCCTGTTTTTTTTGGTTATCGTTTGCAAAATCAATTCCCCTGAAGCGATTTTTTAAATTTCTAAAAAGTTATATACAGTATAAAATTCGGAATACATAACAGCGTCAGAAGGTTTTACTCGCACGTGATGGGTCGGGCTTTAACTGCTTCGTGAATATTCCTAGTTGGTTCCAAAAGACAGTGACCAAGAAAAAAATATTGTCCTTATTTAACGTTACTATACTCTAGGTTCAAAATTACTGTCAGTTACTCATCGCTTTTATATCAAGACCAACGGTTTGTAAGAAATCCAATTCCATGAAAATAATTGTTCTGCTTTATTAGATATTTAAAAATTAACTGGAATTGTTTCCTCTAACTTCGTACAACCCGCTGCACTCTATATGAAAGCGATGAATCATTGACAGTAATTTTGGACTTAGGGTATAGTTAGGTGATATTTTTACGCCTAAATATATCTATATAACGCAACAATTGGTACGATTGGCTCCCAGACTACAAAGGTAAATGCAATTTGTTATCAATAATATAGTAAAACTGTTGGTGTGCACTGTTTGGCATAGATATATTAAGCATTATGTTCCGGGTTTGTCGTTTTAATCTATGACCGAGAGAAATTTATGTACAGGGTGGGGATTTTAAATGGAACGCTGCTTATAGCGGCTCGGTTAATAAGATTTCTCTAAAGTCCAAAAATAAATGTGGCACTTCTTGAAAAGGTTATTGAACAAGGAATTTGTTTATATTTTTTACATCTGTCAAACCATGTGTTAGAATTTTGTATCTAATAAAAACATTAAAAATAACCTTAAAACTGTAATGCCACCTTTTTAGCATACCAATTGAATCACTAATTTCAGAAACACCCTAAGTCCTCTTTTATAATTTTTTGAGTTATGCATGGAATAACCAGGCGCGTGTCAAACGGCCCCGCAGACCCCGCCACGCGGGGGGGCCCCCGGTATATTGGGGGCCCCCAATACCCGAATCGAAATTTTTGGTCTGAAATAGGTCTGAAAATGCTGGATAAGATCTGAAATAGTAGCACCGAAAAAGAAAATGAAATAAAGATCACAAAACGTGACTACTTCGCTCGAATGCTACGGGACGGGGAAGAATATTGAAACATCCAAACGGCAGAATTAGTGCGGATTAGACACGCCGTAGCTGTACTACGAGATGGCGAATGTGCTAGTGTACGTAACATAAAAAATGTGAACGCCCAAACAATTGTCAACCCTGGCTGGTCGAAACCTCAGTGATTCCCATAGCATAGGTTATTCCCCGTTTTAATGGGAATTTCCGGTTATTAGCGAGTCTTTGTTGTTTCACTTGTTACGTTTGAGTTTTAAGTTGATATTTAAAATATTAAAATGAGTAGTTCGCGCAAATATCTGAGTGGGGCTCAAAAAAGAAAACTAGTTGAAAAAAGGAGGAGCGAACAAACATTGATAAACGCGCAAGAATCTGATATTTTAGCTAATGTCAGAGTATTAATAGAGAAATATCCTAACGACTTAACTCAAAATCTAGGATTGGAACTAATACAATTAAAACATTTACTTTACGAAAAGATTAAAAATGTTCATAGCATAAGAAAGTTTTCAGATTTTATTTTTGAAAAAAATCAATTACTAATAAGTAGTATACCTGAAATTTGCACTGCGTTCCAGTTGTTTCTAGTACTTCCCGTTACATCGGCTCAACCAGAAAGGACTTTTTCAAAGTTGAAGCTAATAAAAAGCTTTACGTGATCTAGTATGGTACAAAATCGTCTTAGCTCATTGGCCATAATCTCAATAAAAATGAACGAGCGAAAGATGTAGATTTAGACAAAATAGTTGACAAGTTAGGATATTTTATAAGTAGCTTTTAAAATAATGCATATTTAATTCCATATCTTTGTACTTATTAGTTCAATATTTGTTGTATGTTTTTCTTGTATTAGAAGAACATTTTTTTTAAAACTTTTCAATAATCCCTCCTATATTATAATAACATATAATAATTTATAGAAATAAATTTAGTTTCAAAAATTCGCTGTTTTTTGACTATTAGATAATGATATTGTGTATAAATATTTACTATAATGGGTTATTTTTGGAAAATATAATAGTGACATAGGGAGCCTCAAAAAAAAGTTCGCGGGGGGGCCCCCAAAAAATTTGACACGCTACTGGGAATAACATTTACAAGATATAGTCTCATCGACTGAGTGCATAAACAACTTTTGTCCAATACCTCTAGTGCATTTTAAACAAAATATGCAGTGAGAGCAGAAACAATCCAAGTCCTGGATTTAGGTTGCTCAAAAAGACAATGAGAAGTAAATTTCTGGAAGTATTTTATTTAATTAATCTACACTTTAGTTAATTTTTGCTTATTATTCCTGTTTTTCTACTTTTAATAATAACAATTTTAAAAATCACATTGCTGGTTTTCACTGATTGCAGAAACAACCTAAGTCCACGTGTCTTTTGACCTTTTGACCCTTCGTAACATGACCGACAGTCTTCTGTTTTATCATACTTACTTAGCTTTAATGCTGATATAAGTTGTGGGTTATTTTATAATTGATACAAAAACGTCTCTAAGCAGCTAATTATTTTTTTAAAATTATCTCAAAGGTCGTTATGTGTGACTTGAGTTGTTTCTAAAATCAGTGATTCAATTGTTGAAAATATGCCCCATTTGGGACAGGCAAATTGTTCTTGGTAATATATTTGGTTTTAAAGGTTGTAGACCAGCCTTTCTCAAAGTGGGCGATAACGCCCCCTTGTGGGCGCTGCAGGCCTAAAGGGGGGCGGTAAGAGACCAAGAAAAAAAATGGGAACGCTAAAAAATAATTTATTCTCAAAGTGGGCAGTAGACAAAATAATTTTGGGAACCCCTGTTATAGTGGTTTTAAAGTAGGTGAAAAAATGGGGGCAGTAGACAAATTAAGTTTGGGAACCACTGTTGTAGACAATGACGTTTCTTGAACAGCAGTAGAGTTTTGGACTTGCATTATCTTTATTTGTGTTGAATCACTACGTTTCAACTGGTAAGCATCTCCAGTCGTCTTCAGATGAATACTGAGTATTATACAAATATATGCATATATTTAGAATAACATAAAATGAAGATTTTCAATGAGTAATAACAATAACATTTTTTTTGTACAAATCCGTCGCTGATCTTTTTTTTATATCCACAGGCAATTTGTTTGTTATAGTGAAGGCGGCAACATAAAACTTTTTTAATTGCTTTTTGATACCCTTTTCGAATAAACACTATCGGCCACTCCCTTTTCCCATCTCCTCGCCATTCACTTTATTCCCGCAATCGCAAAAGCCCTTTTAATGTGTGATTCCGATTTAACAAACATGAATAAATTCGGACTTTGTAATCAACCATATTATTTTCTGAATGTAGTCCATTTAAAAAAGTTTTAAGGTCGATTAGGGTTGAAGCCCCGTCATGGCAAGTTTTGTAAGTACAAACGATCATTTTGTATGTACATTTTATGCATTCAATCTTTATTTTATTATGGCGAAACAGTGGTGTACCAGAAAATATGCTCGGGGGGGGGGGGGGGCTCAGTGGGACATTACAAGTTGGACAATTTTTTTCTGGAGAAAGAGACAGTCGGAACTACATGTATTTCATGATACTGTACTTAGCAAAACATACAGAAAAGCGCCGCAGGCGAAAAATATTCGGGGCCACCCCCAAAGTTCGTTTAAAATAACCTAACTACTATCAAATTTCGAAAATTAAATTATTACCTCTCCCCCTCTGCATGGTTGGATTAAATTTGTTTTTGTACATATTTTTTTTTACTTTTTTTTTAATATTCCTAGCTGGCTCTTTATTAAAATTTTTTTTATATTTTTGAAAAATATAAATATTGGGGTCAATCCTAAATTTTAACATAAAACGTAAAAATAAAGTAAATATCGCTCGCCATGCCAAAATTGATGATTTTTTCAGAAATCATGTATTTTAGGAGCGTAGATCTAAAAGCAGTTTTGCTTAGGGTTTGAAATACTCCTTCTTAAATGCCGTTTTGTATATTCATAGTAAAGCATTCTCGTTTCTTCCAGCACTATTTTTTTATTATAAATCTTCACACTTCTTCCATAAAAAATGTTTCAAGTAAAATTGTTATTTTAATTTTTCTTTTTAAAAATAAATACCTAATTGTTTTTTGTTTTTGTTGTAAAAATATTTAATTGCATTGGGTTATATTTTTGTTGATTTAAAATAACTCTAAAAAAAGGAAAACTTAACAGACAAGTATATAATAGAAAAATACTATAAAATATTATTCTTTTTACTCGTTTTCCTATAAAATTGCATCATAAATCAATAACTAAAACGATATGCCTTAATCTCTATATAAAACAGGACTTTTAAAAGGAAAAGTTTAAAAACTAAACGTTTCCTACAAGACCTTTGTAATCTAAGACAAGAATGCATTATTTAAAAATTTTAATTAAGGGTCCAAGCGTGAGACGAAAAATTAGGTTGCAATTAGACTTTTAGACCCGAGCTCCTAGGCTTGGGGGGGGGGGGGGGGCAGCCCGGCAGCCCCCTAAATACGCCACTGTATCTAAATAAGTGCAAAACTGGATATTTTTGAAAAGAGAAATTGCAGATGTGCACAAATATTTAGTTCTGTCAGAAAAAACTTAAGAATAGTTCAATAAAACTATATGTTGATTTTACATATTTATTTTCGCACCATTTCGTGTCCCATTTGGGAAGAATTGGTGAATGCATAGGTTCTGTGTTAAATGTTTTGATTCAAATAAAAAAATATTAAACGTGATCTGACAGATTTGCATTTTTGGAAGTATGTTCTTAACCTCACAAATTTACAACGTGTAAATTTGGTTCCTTTGTAATATACCACTGTGATTGGTCAGTTTCATATCCTAACTAGGATGGATATGAAATTATATCCGTTGAGGAATAGTAAATTGTATACCTAGTAGGAAAAGGTGAACATTCCCGGACGACCATAAAGATTGTATGTCGAGGCGCAAGCCGAGACTGACAATACGAAGTCCGGGAATGTGGCTTTTTCTACGAGGTATACATACTATTTTTCCGTAAATCGAAAATTATTAAAAAGACATCACTTATTACAATCAACTTATTAAAATTTTGAAATAAATATTATTAACTTTGTTTACAAATAAAGGACGTCATTAAATATTTGTGTTGTAACTATGGAAACACAGTAATATTGAATAGTCAAGCTTAACACATTTTAGTTTACAACTAGTCGTACAGAAATAATATTTCCTTACAGTACAATAATAAATATTTACTAACAGTTATTTTTCGTTACCTAGCAACAATTAAGTGTAAGGAAATATTGCTTTTTTCTTTCAGAAATGTTATCAAAAATGTCAATATTTCCGATCGATTTTCAGAAAATATTTTTATTTTTTTTTAGTTACGAAATTGACGGGAAACCCCATTTTTATGTGGGAGTAGAAAAAAATATTCTTATTGGGGATGTAAATGCTGAATATAATAAATTTGGTTAAAGCGAAGAGGCCCGTTTTATGCTTTCAGCAAATATTGATTAAAATATTTTAAATTATAGAAAAGGAAAATAAATATTCGTAAAAACACGGCTCTAAAAGGTATTTTTTTTATTGTTTAATTCAGCACTTATTTTAATTAAACCTTTTATTATCTTGTAAATTATACAGTGGGCGTTGCTAAGGCCCTTTTGTGTTGATTGCTTTGTAATGAAAAAAAAAATGAAAACATACGTTTCAGTAAAAATAATGTTAAGTAATGTTAACCCAAAATACCCCTGTGTAGGTAGTCAGTATTAATGGACTGCTCGTAGTTAATAAATTATTTGGAAAATGTTTTCTGTAATATAATAATTTTCACAGTAATATAAAAATTATATACACACTTTTTGATGTATTGTTTATAAAGGTGCAGACATTAGTATTTTCGCATGACAACAGCTTATATTATTTTGTTTGAACGGGTCACAGTAAAGGCTCATCTACGGCGGAAAGTACTTGTCGCCAATAAGCTTTTCTTTTGATTTGACGTAGAAAAACGGGCTTTCCTCTAATTTATACAAGGCAAGTTTACTGGCGGCAAGTACTTTCCGCCACTAAACTTTCCAAGTGTAAATGAACCTAAGAGCGTTTTCACACGGCACCATATATCGCGCGCGACAAATTGTCGCAATATTGCTTTTACACCAAATTATGTGTTTTCTAATGAGCCATTTTCACACACAAGCGATATTAGAGAACACATAATTTGGTGTAAAGCAATATTGCGACCATTTATCGCGCGCGATATATGGTGCCGTGTGAAAACGCTCTTAGAGTTTGTGCAATTACTGGCTGGATACACGTCACAACTCGCAAATACATAATCATAACAAAAACAAAAAATAAAGTAGGTCTGTTATTATTTAAAGGATCCTGTCAATTGACATGAAATTGAACTTTTCGATGTTTTGCACTCTATAATCAACTTCCAGTTTTGTGAATACGAACGAGTACGTTTCACAAATTAAATATGACAATCAGAAAAAACAATATACGTCAAACCATTATGAGAGATTTGTATTGACGTGTTTCTTAGTTGTTTATGTTATATCAAGAAGTTTTACAGCAATAATACTCCTCTTGTGGGTGGATTTTTAATGTTGTCACAACGTCTCAGGCATTTAAAACAGTAAAGAATTCTCGTGTTAAATTTCTAAAAATGTACATAAAACAATCTGGTTTTACGGTTAAAACCAAAAATCGGTATACAACTTAATAAACAACATAAAAATACTATATTGTCGGATATGGATTGGTATCCTTAAGGATGGATTGCTCATCTAATACTTCGCTGAGAAGTTAAGACTCTTAATATATATATAAATAAGTGTAGTGGAAAGATAGCTTAAGAATAAGGTCAATAAAATTTCTAGTTTCGTAGGAGGAGTCAGTAGGCAAATGTTTATAAAAATAACTGTTTGTAATTGGTTGAAGAAAGGGTTCCATTTTGAGTAGTACATTTAGGAAGCTTTTCTCCTAATGTTAATAATTCCTGATACAGTAAAAAGAAACCTCTTCTTTAGTTTGGTAGGAGTTACAAAATATTATAAAAACTCAAAGAAACACTTACTCATTGAAGTTATTTTAACGCATTCAAGTGTAAGGGAAACCTCTGCCCGTTTGGTCACAAAGTCTCTAATGTAATAGTCAATTGCTTTGATTTGCGTCACTTTAATAAAACTATTAAAAATCTTTGGCGTTTCAGTAAATAAATAGCGCACCATAAATTAAATAATTTAAAACGTAGTTTTAAACTATCTAAGCTACACGTTCCCGTCGCCTACCATTTTGATACGCGACATTATTATGTTAAAATTATTGCTCCAAAATTTTATTTCTAATGTAATTCTTTTTTTTCAGGTAAGGCAATTTTTAATTCCAAACAGTTGGACACACTATACTAGTGAATTTTGGGAGAATGCTCAGCTCAGGTAGGAAATAATTTATGCTCCAATATCTGGAAGATATTTAAAAAAACCTTTCAATAATATTTTCAAACCTACGCTATATTATATTTTCAAAAATATTTTTAGTAATTCATCAACTACATAATCAACACTTTGATAGTGCGGCTCTGGATTTAAGAGTATTATTTTTATCTGTGTATGTTTGTTTATAGTGCTGCTTTTTAATTAAAGCAACGACCTCAATTATTAAAGGATTAAAATGAAGTTGTCAAGTTACGTTACTGAAAATATTTTTGAAGTTAAGTTATGTTCTGGTTATGTAGTAATTATACGATATGTTATAAATTGGTGACTCCTTGGGTGTTACTGAAATAATTCTTTATCGCCGTCTAAAAGATTGGGTAAAGATCCTCAAGATAAATCTATATGCGCCTGGTATTTCAATAGCGCTGACTTGAAACCATATTCCATGTAGTTCACAGATGATGTTTTTAGTTAAGCTATTTATTTAACAAATGATTTGCTTTGTTCGTGATTAAAAATCAACATTATTTCTGTTTTTTAAAGTATTAAACAAAATATCAGTAACACATTATCCTTCCTTCGGCTTATGATATTCCAAGAGTAGGACGGTTAGAAAAAGTTAGTCTCTTTATTACGCAGGCCATAAATAAGAATTTGTTCGCAATTAAATGTTTTACTTTATCTCCTCTCTACCTCTATCTATAGACCTTTTAACTTTTAACCAGGAAATGCAAATAAGTTCTAACGATAATAATGTAAACTTTACTCTCCTAGTTTCGATATCTCCTAGTTTCGATACTACATGATGTATAGTTAACTTTTTAATGATGTCCATTTTATCAGCTTGTTAACGTCTGCCTACAATATTCGTGTTGCCAATTATGAAGTAACATTTAAAACATGGTTGCGTTATTACGTAATTATCATTATCTATAATTTATGCAACTAGTTTAGATAGTTTTAGTAGAGTTTTAATAACAAAATTAATTGGGAAAGTAAAGGATAATTGTAGTTTACTGTATGTTTCCAAAAACTATTTTATTAAATTTGTTTCTCTAATTTTTATCTATTAACAGTGGCGATCCGTGGTTAATAAAACAGGCGAGGTTAAAAAGTGCTGGTTAACATACAGATTATACTAAATACACTACTGCCCGTATTCACCAACATATATTTTTGCTGATTAAGAATAAATGCTGATTAACTAATTAAATCGGTATCCACCAATCCATTTTTTTACTTAATTGTCAATTAACTACCGGGTGTTGCATCGTCGAGCGGGACATAGGAAATCCCATGTAATTTTAAATGGGGTCAATTATTGGCTTTCCTAATTATTTTAGAGAAAAATTCTATTTAGGTTTATTAAAGAGCACTAAAACCCACATTTAAAAGAATAACTTTAGATATTTTTGATGAGCCCGTTTACGGGTTATCGCCGATTTCTTTTTAACTATTTCTCCTTTTTATGGCTCCGTATTTGCAGGCACCAGTCAAGGTAAAAGATGATTGTCAAATAAAGTTGTCATTTTGAAATGTGTGCTTTATTGTTATAAAAACTCGTACATCGAAAATATTAGCCATGAATTACACTTCTGAAGAAAAAATATTGATGATTAAATGGTATAATCAAGGAAATAGTTATCAAAATGTGTCAGATATGTTTGCTGCTCTGTATCCGAATAGACCGATACCTGCAAAATCTAGAGTCGAAAGGACTATCAAGAAATTTGAGACAAAAGGCACTGTAATAAATAACTGCAGATGTGAAGAAAGGCAGGAACAAAGAAGAGATGCAAGAAATGATAGGGACTTGCAAAGGCAGGAAGAAAGGAGAGATGCAAGAAATGATAGGAACTTGCAAGTTTTAATGTGCGTGGAAGAAAATGATGGGAAGATCAGCACAAGGAAACTTAAGGATGACATAGGATTAGATCACAGCACAGCGTTACGAGCTTTGAAACGACATAAATATTATTCATACAAATATGAAAAGCACCAAGAGCTAAGAGATAGGGATGAAATACGACGACAGGAGTTTTGTTTTGGTATGATTGAAAGAGCAAACATGGATAGGGAATTTTTAAAAAACATTTGTTTCACTGACGAATGCACATTTACCTTAAACAATGAACCCAATGTTCAAAATTATCGATATTGGAGCAAAGAAAACCAACACAGGTTTGTCGAAACAAGGACGCAATATCCACAAAAAGTTAATGTTTGGGCTGGGATTTTCGGAGAAAATATTATCGGGCCATTATTTCTTATACGATATTTAAATGCAGAATATTTTTTGGAACTACTTGAAGATCATATTTTACCTACTTTACATGATGCCGCCAGGGAAAATCAGGAAGTTTGGTACCAAATGGATGGCTGCCCGGCACATAGTACCCTGGTTGTCCGGGAATATTTAAACCGTGCTTTTAATGGAAATGTTATTGGCTTAAATCATACAGTAAATTAGCCAGCCAGGTCTCCTGATTTATCGCCAAATGATTTTTTTCTCTGGGGCCATTTAAAAAAAGGATATACAAAGATAAAAAATACCCACATCTAGACGAGTTAAAAAATGCTATTTCTGCCGAATGCAATAGAATTTCAGTTAACTGACTAGCGAATGTAAGAAGAGAATTTTATGATCGCCTCGGTTATTGTCAAGCAGTCAATGGAGGAATATTTGAACATCTTAAATCCTAAAGTTCTAACAATTTAATAGTACCTACCTATTAATTAGTAAAATATTGAAACATGTAAAATGTCATAATTAACCTTGTAATTGCATACTTTATTTTAGTTTTATTCAGATTGATTTGTACTCATAAATACACCTTTAATATTTTCGATGTACGAGTTTTTATAACAATAAAGCAAACATTTCAAAATGACAACTTTATTTGACAATCATCTTTTACCTTGACTGGTGCCTGCAAATACGGGGCCATAAAAAGGAGAAATAGTTAAAAAGAAATCGGCGATAACCCGTAAACGGGCTCTTCAAAAATATCTAAAGTTATTCTTTTGAATGTGGGTTTTAGTGCTCTTTAATAAACCTAAATATAATTTTTCTCTAAAATAATTAGGGAAGCCAATAATTGACCCCATTTAAAATTACATGGGATTTCCTATGTCCCGCTCGACGATGCAACACCCGGTATACCCGGCCAAATTTTGCCCATAAGGTGCTTAATTGCGATTAGAAAACGTCAAGAAATATCATAATATGACATTTTATAATATTATTGTTTCGTCTTAGTTTTTTTTGGTGTTATCGTGATTTCTTACTGAATATTTGACTATTTGTCGGGCCCTAAATAATGGAGTTAAATAAAAGACACTTTGATAAAATCATAAGTGGTGATGAAAAATTAGCATGGACCTCTTTCAAGCTTGTCGTGGAGAACGTTTTAGGGAATTATAGATCAGAAAATTGTAAAGAAATGGTAGAATTTCTGTTAAAATCTTATTAAAAATATAGGTTGCGACATGTTAAAAATATATTTTTTACTTCTTTCATGAAATTAACGAATGTTAGTGACGAGCCTGGATAACGTTTCCACCAGGATAGTTAAACTATGGAGAATAGATATCAAGGGAAATAGAGCCCAGCCGTTTTGGCCGATTACTGTTGGTTTTTAGATAAAGATTTGCCTTACGCAGAGTACAAAAGACAATTAAAAAAACAACGTACTAAATGAAATTTAAGTTACACCACGTTTGTTTGTTTAGTTTTATTTTTAAAATTAAAAATCTGTTATATAGAAATTTTATATTATTTATTACCATTTCCGTTTTCAAGTTCATTGCCATAGTTTCATAGTCTGTAGTCTCCCAGATTTCTATTTCTAGCTCCAAATTCTAATTAAAAAATATTAAAATGCATGGTGGGTACATTTAGTTCTTTGTATACATAACACACCTAACTTTTTCGGTATTTTTTACATAGAGAAAAGTGATTTTTCTTTGATTTTTCAAGAAATGTAGATGTTTATTTCACACGCACTAAATAAAAATCAATAAATAACAATATAGGTCAAGTGAGTACAAAATAAGGGGTTCTACTCGCAAAAGGTCGGAGAAAAATGAAATTTAGTGGGATGGTAGAGATAGGTTTCCTGATAGTCCACCTGGGATTGCGACCACGGTGGGCTGCCGCTCGAGGGGTCGCGGCGCTTGGTGCAAAATAGCACCCTTGAGGTAGGTGCTATTGAAAAAAAGTTCAAATAGAATATGTAGAGAACAAAATTGTGCACAACTTTAATTTTTTGCATTTTTTGGCTCGGACCAATAGTTTTCGCTCCACGGTGCGCCAAAGTTGGGGGGTAGTTTTCAATTTCTAACAAAATCATAATTTAATCGCGCATAAAGACAAAGATGGCTACCAAACAATTCTGTAATATTTTTTTACTATAAGAGTAAGATTTTTTAAGTAAGCAAATGCCCGATTCGATACATTTGATCTTATATAAAAAAATATATTATTTTTAGAAGTGCGCCTTACATACTATCAATATGGGCATTTTTTAATTATCATGATCTACGGCCAATATTTTCTTATTATTTGTTGATCTACACTAACTTTTTTATTTTTGTGCAAACATGATACCAGAAAATATAATTTTCAACCCGTTTCCACACCACCCTTGAGGTAGAGTTGATCAGCGCGTTTTTTTTATAGTTCCCTTAAGAGGCCTATTCCACGGTCGATATGGATTTCACTTTGCGTCCGGCGCCATATTTGGCAAGCTCGGCGTTGTCTGTTTGGTCCTCATCGTCCTGTATTTTATGTCATATGTCTTCTGAGTCTTCTGCATTGTCGTCATCTAGCACAATCTGGTCATGAATGTTTTCGCAGGACGTCCCAGTACAGTATAAACATAAAACACATACACTACTTGAATACTAGTATTCACCTGAAGACGACTGGAGATGCTTACCAGTTGAAACGTAGTGATTCTAAACAAATAAAGACAATGCAAGTCCAAAACTCTACTGCCGTTCAAGAAACGTCATTGTCTCCAACCTTTAAACAGACAATAGTGTGTAAGTATTGCTCATCCAATGACTGGCTATATGCACGTCATAATTTGCAAATACATAATCATAACATAAACAAAAAACAAGGTAGGTCAGTTATTAGTTAAATTGTCCTATTAATCTCAACACTAAAATTCGTTTTGACAACTTTTATCATTTTTTGGTTGGGTATTTATTTACTATCGCTGCCAGTAGAACATAAGTACTCTTTAGTAAAGAAGTCACGTCCGAGAGAATATTATTTTAGAAAAAAATGTCTTGACCAGATTGGACTATCTTTTTATGTACCTATTTTATTATTTGACAATGTTTCGATAGTTTGGTTACTACTTTACTATATAATTTCAACTTTCTACGGCAAATGATCCTAATTACGGATAAAAAATATTTTTTTTTACCCAAACACAAAAAAAAAATTTTTATATATTTTTTTTTGGTGAGCATTGGTTTACTTAACCAGAAATAGATTTTATTGAACAACTTTCCTGGAGAGTTTATATTTTGGGATTTTTGCTCCTGTTACCTTGAGTTAAAAAACTTCCTTATCGAAATGAAGAAAGGCGCTTTTCTCCCCTTGATGGATACTTTTATAAACTTCAAAGATGTCTGAAAGAAAAGAAGGAGAAACTTAAATTTTCTTAGTTCTGATTGAGAAGGGGCTTTAAGTCAAACGAACTTTTTTATTTGTATAGACAATTACCTACTTTTTTAATTAAGAATAAAAAAACGTTTAACCTCTAACAAAAACATATTAGGTAAGTACATATATTATTGTCATCAAGTACGAATAGTATGTATATGAAAAGTACCCATAAAATACGACCTGATGTAATGTAAGATGGATTTTAATAATATATTTATGCCTATATTTATTAAAAATTATTGTTAAAATTTGAGTCAAACTTGCCAAACAAAGTGCCTTCTTGTAATAATTACTGTGATTAAGTGCTTCGTTTTTTTAATCGTGATCCCGGAAAGTCGCCAAATTTTGCGAAGCAAAAAATATTGTGTTTACTTAATGGCAATTTTTTTAGAGGAGGTAGGCAAAATATTTTTTTTACAACGAAACCGGTTATTTATTGGGATATTGAAAGGACCTCTACTTGGTCAATAAAATATTTTATATAGGTAGGCATGCTTAAAAATATGTTATTGTTCAGCAAAACCAACGGGAAGGTGTAGAGTTTCCATTAAATTATATTATTGCTAAGAATATTATATTTATTTATTACAAGTTTAGGAGGCTATACTTACCATTTATATTTTTCATACCATGCATTAACAAAACTACGATGCGGTTTACCATTACTAATTATTATTTTGCTCAAATCTGGACGAGGAATCCCTAAATCTTTCAGGAATAATTTGTCGTCGTATGAAAGTCTGCTTAAGTTAAATTTAATAAGAAATTCTACAAGACTATCCTTGGCGTTTCTTACAGATCCTTCATTTATTTCCATTTTTAATAATGGAATTAGTAAATTAAATTTTAAAAACTTACCCTCTTACCTTCGATAACACCTCCACGTATAAAATCACAAGAATAAAGAAAGAAATTAAAAAACCATAACCTACACTAACATAACTGTAACATGAATAATATTATTACATAATGGTAAATAAATAAATCGAGCAACTGGTGACACACGAAGGGAAATAACACGACTGATGGCAGTCTATTACTTGCATGTGTGGAATCAAGAGCTTGTACAGAACAACATATTTGAGTATTATTTAGATAGACATAAACGGTGTGTGTGTGTGTAAAGGGCAAGACACTACAATAACGATAACAGGTGTAACGACCCAACTACAGAACCTAATTCGAAATTTCTAAAATCTTATTTGTCAAATTGCAGGAGGCGTGCCTGCCTCCTAACCGCGTTTTGCATCATGCGAAAGAGCATTCTACGATTCCGAAAACATATAATTATTTGTATTTTTTCTACTCCTATATTAGTAAACATTGTTTTACGTACAGTTCACTCTATGAGTAAATCCATTTTTACGCACGACCGTGCGTAAAGAATGAAAACGCACAACTTGAATCACCCAAATCTTGACGTATATTTATTTTGCGTTTTGAATATATATGACATTGTTATTAGTTGAGATTTAAAGTTCAAATCGATACTTTATAAATTATAAACCGATCCTTAATTTATTAGTAAGAGCCGTAGGAAAAGTATAGTACGTATCGCGTGTTTTCCATTCATGAGTAATATGCTCTTTACCTCACTTAATATTAATATACTATTTTTAGACTGTGTGAAACTTAAAGTGCTTTTTCCGTCGACCGTGTATTTACATCCGATATTAACGTTCCCAAAATCATTCATTAATGACCCCTATTAATGCATGATTTTCTGTAAATGCACGATTTTGGTAATTAAAATTAAAGGCAGCCATGCAAACAAATCAACAAAATAATAAAACGTCAATCCAAAACGTCGTCCGTTGTTATTAGTATTTGTAGAATTGTGAAATCTGGATTGTAAAATAAAAGTTGTTAACTGTTTTTCTTCACTTTAGTAAAAAATACGGTCGACGAAAAAACATTGTAACCAACTCTTACATTAAAATGCGATTAATGATCTCGAACATTAACGCGTTCGCTACGCTCACGCGTTAAAATATTTCGATCATTAATCGCCATTATTAATGTACTTGTTGGTTAAATTACTATTAATCAATCATTGATTTTCAATAGGAAAATACATGTTAGCATGTTGTAAATAATTATTTTTTTTATACATTTTTTTATTTCGTTTATTGATATCAAAATGCATAACAATTTGCTTTGAGATAACTTTACTTAGGGTCACTTGTAATATAGGTTCAGTTTGAACTACAAATAGTAATAGTTAAACTTTAAAATAGTTAGTTATAGATAATTTAACTCAGTGGCGGCTCGCGGTCTTAAAAAATGGTGAAGAGCTCGGTATAGTGCGGGTATTTAAACGAACATTGACTAAGTCGTGTAACAAAACGTCTCTCTTATCCTCATCTGTCCAACGACTGATTGGAGTTTCTAATAAATTACAAACTAAGTTTCGCGAAGCCTCAAAATAAATACCTTAAGATTAGGCGAACCTATGCTAAACAATGGTGCATAAAACTGATCTATTTTTTAATTGCCCTTCATCATAATGCAAATTGTTACATGCTGTTTGCGTGACTGACGTCACATAACCATAGCAACGGTGAATGTCAAAGTCATGGTGTGCGTGGGTCTTCAATTGCTTTGAGCTAATGGACGCGATCGGCTGGGGTGCGCCAAAATGTACGAGTGTTTATAATTATTGTCCATCGGAGTTAACCGTGGCCCTAATATGCATAGCTACATTCGGATTAAATTAATATTATTAATTCGAACATAATAATTTTTTAGGGCTAAAATGGTAGCTGTATTGATACCTTAATATTTAATATTATCGAAAAACTTTCCTCCTGGTTTAATTTTTTCTTTGGTAAAGTGCCCCTTCACCTACTTCACCTGACGTTCCGCCACTGGTTTAACTGTCACTTGTAGTTTAAACTGAATAAAAGTGGCCCTTAGTGGTACTTTTGAACATATTTACCAAACTGTACAGGGACATTATTTTAAGTGTCTCACCCGATTGGCGACTTTGCTATCGACCACAATAAAAAAACAATTATGTATTCCCTAACAGCTTTTAGTGAAGAAGCCAAATCTGATGTCAAAAAAATCTACGTTTACAAATTTGACAGATACGACGCCATATTGGATTTTCTTAAATAGCAACCCTACCTTATAGTAAGCCAGCTGCATTCGCCTATTTGTTCCAACATTAAAAATGTATACTTGTCAATATTTATTTTTAGCCGTTCCGGAGATACGAGGCTTCGAAGTTGGTGATTTTGTTATCATCGAATTAACAGAAGCTTTGAGATTAGAAACTTAATTTTCTCTGGAGATACGTAATTTTTTATAACGGAGCCACCCATGCTATTGTCAAATATGTCAGATGTTAGAAAATGACAGTTACCCACATTTATAACTACACCAATGTATTGCATTTCGCAATCCGATTTCAAAAATATATAGTTGTCGATATTTATTTCCAACCCTGAAGGAAATACGACCGTATCAAAAACTGCATCGTACGATTATGTGTTTTAAGTATCTCACCCCATTAAAAAATAGAAGCTTTGTGATTAAAAAATCAATCTTTTCTGAAGATACGTAATGCTATTGTCATATATGCCAGATGTCAAAAAATGACAGTTACGACGCCATTTTGAATTTTTTTAAATCGCAACCCACATTTATAACTACACCAATGTATTGCAGTTCGCGATGTTGGAAATAATCTTCAGAAAAACTTGATTTTTTAATCACAAAGCTTTTATTTTTTAATGGGGTGAGATACTTAAAACACATAATCGTACGATGCAGTTTTTGATATGGTCGTATTTCCTTAAGGGTTGGAAATAAATATCGACAACTATATATTTTTGGAATCGGATCGCGAAATGCAATACATTGGTGTAGTTATAATGGTGGGTTGCCATTTAAAAAAAATCAAAATGGCGTCGTAACTGTCATTTTCTGACATCTGACATATTTGACAATAGCATGGGTGGCTCCGTTATAAAAAATTACGTATCTCCAGAAAAAAATGAGTTTCTAATCTCAAAACTTCTGTTAATTCGATGATAACAAAACACCAACTTCGAAGCCGCGTATCTCCGGAACGGCTGAAAAAAAATATTGACAAGTATACATTTTTAATGTTAGAACAAATAGGCGAATGCAGCTGGCTTACTATAAGGTAGGGTTGCCATTTAAGAAAATCCAATATGGCGTCGAATCTGTTAAATTTGTAAACATAGATTTTTTTTGACATCAAATTTGGCTTCTTCACTAAAAGCTGTTAGGGAATACATAATTGTTTTTTTATTGTGGTCGATAGCAAAGTTGCCAATCGGGTGAGACACTTAAAATAATGTCCCTGTATCTGGATTAGATTTTTAATTAAATAAATTTCATCAAACCATCTGAGTGTTATGTTTACCCTTTTGACAAGATTATTAAAGTTTAAAGGCAATTTCGCATATATTATATATTTAAAATTCTGACGCAATTTTTATTGCTTGTTTAAATTAATTTGCTCAAAAACACGCTGTTGACAGAATGACAGGTTGATGAAGTAAGAAAGGAATATTAATGCCGCTTTCGTTGGCGTAGAAAATATTTGTGTTGAAAGGCAAAAAGGAGGAAAGTTTCATTATTGAACTAAATAAAAGTAAGTGTTTTTTTATATTCTTAAGGCAAATAAAATGAATGTTATTAAATAAAGAAATTATTAATTAGATACAAGCGCATTGATCATGTAAAAAATATATTTTTCCGAAAATCAGAAATATTGACATTTTTGATAACATTTCTGAAAAAAAAAGTCAATATTTCCTTACACTTAGTCGTTGCTAGGCAAAGAAAAATAACTTACAAAATATTCATTATTGTACTGTAAGGAAATATTATTTCTGTACGGCTACTTGTAAACTAAAATGTGTTAAGCTTGACAATTCAATATAACTATGATTCCATAGTTATAAAACAAATATTTAATTGCATCCCTTATTTGTAAACAAAGTTAATAATATTTATTTCAAAATTTTAACAAGTTGATTGTAATAAGTTATGCCACTTTAATAATTTTCGATTTACGGAAAAATAGTATGTATACCTCGTAGAAAAAGCCACATTCCCGCACTCCGTATTGTCAGTCTTGGCTTGCGCCTCGACATACAATTTGTACGATCATCCGGGAATGTTCAACTTTTCCTACTAGGTTACAATGTATTATTTCTAGCCTAAGAAGTCTAAATATATCCAATTAAAAATACGCCTCAAAAAGAGTAAAGTAAGTAATTTTTTTTTACATCTATCTTTAAATAATAATAAACTCTGGTAATGGTCTACCTTTTCTTTTTAATACGATCTTTTCTTCGTATGCATAGTGTAAAGATTCTATACAGAGAGCCTTACCCAATACCGCGCTCGCCGTGAACTAAATGCCATGAACTCTTCAGTTAAATCACGGCTTAGTTTCTTAGACGGACACGGGGAAAGCGGAGTACTGCGTGGGCGATTCAAGAAGCTCGCAAAGCACGATCGCGTGGCTCAGATAAATAATAACTCGGCGATAGCGTAAGCAGATTATTCCACTGGTCGACTTTACTTGAGTGGTTCGGACTTCAGTAGAAGGTTTTTTTTATCATTTACAACGTGAATGCGTCGAGTATTATAATATATGTTTTTGGTAATATTTTTGGGGAGCTCTACTAGGTCATTCCATAAATTTTTTTCAGCTCATTAAAACCCGGTTCAAATTCATCCAATTCTAAAATCCCCAAATATGCACGATAAATGAAGTAGGTCAAATAAATATTTGCTAATTACCACTGAGCACGCGCATCATTATCGATCAAAAAGCTGTAGTTTGTCATTCTTATCTTATCAGTGTTTCTGGTCACATCTGAATAACTGCGGACTTTTAATTTATTTTCTGGTTAAGATAACTGACAAGCTATGACTCTTCTCTTGAAAAGGTTATGAATATGTTGTTTTTAATATTGAACCTCGTATTTTGAACAGTAGCAACTTAGCAGTTATATCGGGTTGCACAAAGAATTTTAATAATATTTAACTAACCAGCAAGTCTGACGGTGACATACATGACATTGGCAGAAATAATTTTCTCACAATCATAGCGCCCCGGTTACCTTAATTTTTAATTTACTAATCAGGTATGTTTGAATGTGAGTAAATATTGTAGCCCAAAGTCTTTTATGTCACAGTCAAACTTGCTGCTTAGTTAATTATGGGTAAAAATCTTTGTGCAACCCAATATGAGTCTTTTTGGTATACATAATATTACTTTTATACCGGGTAGAGAATATCTTGTTGAAGGTCTATTTTAGCTAGAAATGATGAAATCAGAAGTTATTATGTACTAAAAATAGTTTTAAATATACAGATTGTCTCACAAATGCAGTGTATACCAAACATGCATTTAAAAAAATATATTGTCGAGAAATGTCACATTGTCAGGATACGATTTTTTTTAAATGATTTTTTTGGAAAATAAGTTTATGATAAAACGCTTAGATTTTTTTTTAATAATTAATTAAGCTTTTGGTTAAGTAATTTAGAGTGTTCAATATTTTTATCTAAATATAGATATTTTTGTGAGTCTTATTTATAGTTTATATTGCATTGTATTTGATAATTTCATGAAAAGGACCAATACATTTCTTTTAATTTGATATCGGCATGTGGTATATATATGTTATATCCCAAATATCCTTAGATTATAAAGAATTAGTCTAAGTCACTTATCTGTAAAGGATGCAGGTGTTTATCACAATATTAAATTATATTTTATCATATTCAATTTCGCCACTGCAACAGGATGCAGGTGCTTATCAAAATAGAGTATTATATTCTTTATATTCAATTTCAATGTTATCTTTACTTTTGCTGACCAAGATGGGAACCATTCTAGCACTGTCCTAGAACTTTTCCATGACGTCAACAGAACACATAAATACCTCCATCCAAATACAAAATGTTCAGTTTAGACAAGACTAGATGCTAGTATCTTTATCAAGTAAACGTTAACCTTTGTAACATTAATTGTTAGTCGTGAATAAAAATAAGTGCTTTTTTAAAAAGTGTCTTTAATCGGCCACGATATAACAATTTGGCGCAGTCGTTCGGATGTTTTGATCGCGAAAAACGCGAGTGAATTCCAATTCTTAGCAAAACAAGAATCTACCCTCAAGAAAAAGTGAATTTTCAAAAAACGTCCCACGTAAATTAAACCGTCCAAAAAGGACACAACAAGAGAAGAATTACGAAGAAAAGTTCTCAAAGAACTCAAACAAAGAAACCCACCCTGATCGACGAACTACTTTGTAGAACAAGTGGCCTGCGGGCAAGATCTAACTACTTGGTGGTCATCGAATTTCTAACTGTAATTGAAGTTGACGTGAAGCTACCAAACGTCGTGTGGATTAGGAGCACCTAGTGGAACCCCTGGCACGTCGCAGCTTTCACAACGCCGTGTGGATTAGGAGCACGTAGTGGAACCCCTGACACGTCGCAGCATCAATACCACGTGTGGATTAGGAGCACTCAGTGGAACCCCTGACACGTTGGACAGTTAACCCCTTCTGTACCTCATCGAGATGTTTTTTCAACTGATGTAAGTTGATTTATTGTAACATTGTTGAATTTTACCAATTGTTGATTTATTTTTTATATTTTTCGCAAATATTTGTTCATCATATTTACCAACTGATTTGAATTACCCTCGTAACTTTTAACAATTTTATATTTCCCCTCTAAACTTGTCTAAACTCACCGATTATTTTAGTAACGAATACATAAATAATCAATAAACAAAAATGGCTCAAAACGACGTTCCCCAAAACAACGTTCCCCAAAACGAAGAAATTGAACCATATAAATTATCAGAAATTTTCTCTCTCGTACCGGAATATGACGGAGATCAAATTTCGCTTAATACTTTTATTAACGCGTGTAACCGAGCTCACGATATGTGTGCAAACAATCAAGAAATACTGCTAGTGATAAGAATTAAAAATCAATTACGCGGTAAAGCTGCTCAATTAATAAACTCTAGAGATCTAGATACGTGGAATGACATTTCTCAACTTTTAACAGTACATTTTGGAGATCCAAGAGATCTGACTTCTCTAATACAAGATTTACAACGCGTACATCAATTGTCAAACGAAAGTCCTTTAACTTTTGCAGGTCGAATACAAACGCATAATGCAAAAATGCATTCAGCCGTGGCAAAACAAATTTTAACTCAAGCGCAAAAAAACGCACAAATTTTATTAATTGACAATATGTGTTTAAATACCCTTTTAACCGGCTTAGAACCAAAATTAGGCCAACTCATTAGGGCAGGAAACCCCAATACGATGTTAGATGCTATAAACAGAGTAAAACGGGAATTACAATTGTCTTATTTCGAAAATCAAAAATTTCAAAAAATTCAAAAGCCTCAAACACCAATTCCAAAATTTTGCTCTTTTTGTAAAAGAAATGGACATAATGTAAATGAATGCAGAACAAAACAATCGCAAAGAACGCAGTCCACACAGCCCCAGAGTCAATTCAGAACGCAGTTCGCGTACCCTCAAAATCAATACAGGACGCAGTCCACATACCCCCAAAACAATCAACAAAGGACGCAGTCCGCATATCCTCAAAACAATCAATTCAGAACGCAATCTGCATACCCCCAAAATAACCAACAAAGGACGCAGTCCGCAAACCCACAAAATTACACAAGACCAAATTTTCAACCCTCTTCATCAAATCAAAACCAAACAAGATTTCAAAATTTTCAACAAAGAAATAACGTTACTCCAAACCAACAAAAGACACATCATATAAATACAAATAACCCCGAATACAGCCCTGATCATTTCGAAAATGCAAATTTTGAAAATGACCAGTGTTACGAATCTCAAAACGAATATGATTACGTCGAAGAATATTATGATGATTTTTCTGATAACGAAAATTTTCGTCCCAATTCAGAAAACGAAACAAAGTACACCGAAACTCAAAATTTTTCTCAGTGTAACAACACTAATTATTCTTCTCAGTGTAGCAGCAATGAAAATTTTTCTCAAACAAATGTAAATTTTCAAAACGAAGCCTCGGGAATGTTAGAACTGACGGACCAGTTCCAAACGATGACAGTTCAAGACGATTTCAACCCCAATCTCAATTTCTCAGAACAAAATTTTCTCTAAATACCGTTTCATCTCAAAACCTTTATTACATTTTTGACAGAACAAAAACATTTAAATTATTAATAGATACCGGTGCAGGAATTTCCATTTTTAAACCCAAAACATGTGAAAATTTTAAAACAAGAAATCCAGAAAATTTATTAGGTAAAGGTATTACAAATGAAAACGTTTTAATTACACAATCGACACTGATACCCTTTGTTAACAATGACCCACATAAAGTTTTTATTCATAATCTTGACATTGAATTCGACGGTCTATTAGGATCAGATTTCTTAGAGCATTATCATTGTATTGTTGACTTAAAAAATAAACAACTGATTACGAACTTTAAAATAATACCGATGTATAAAGTAGAAGATTTTAAGGAAAACACTGCAATGGAAAATGAGGAAATGTTTCATAATATTATAAACATGGAACCACGTACAGAAAAAATTTGTAAATTGAAAACAAATAAATTGAAAAATACCGAAGCCATCTTATTAGCCCAATGCCTCGATAAAGTTCGATTACCGAACGCAATAGTCAAAATAAACGAAAATGGAGAATTTTTGACGTCAGTCTTAAACATAAATATGATTCCAAAAACAGTCAATTTTTCTAATTTAAATTTTGAACCCCTCATTAAGAGAAGTACTTCAGTACAAAATTTTAATAAGGGAAACCCTTCACATCCACAAATAATTAATAGAGAAGAAGAAATAATAAACCAGTTACGAACGAAGCATATGAACAACGAGGAAAAAGAAATGATTTCACAAATTTGCTTAGAATTTTCTTATATATTCTACCTAGAAGGAGATGATCTGACTTTTACAAGCGAAATCAAGCACTCAATCAAAACAAAAGAATCCAGACCAATTCATACCAAGTCATATAGGTATCCACATGTCCACAAAGAAGAAGTGAAGACACAGATAAACAAAATGCTAGACCAAAGAATTATACAGCCTTCAATATCACCATGGTCAAGTCCAGTATGGGTTGTACCAAAGAAAATGGACGCATCTGGAAAACAGAAATACAGACTTGTGATAGACTACAGGAAATTGAACGATATCAGTATAGATGATAGGTATCCGTTACCAAACATATCCGACCTTTTAGATCAGTTAGGACACTGCCAATACTTTACAACATTGGATTTAGCCTCAGGATTTCACCAAATCGAAATTGACCGAAACGACATAGAAAAAACAGCATTCTCTGTAGACAATGGACACTACGAATTCCTACGAATGCCATTTGGACTAAAGAACGCACCATCAACGTTCCAGAGAGTCATGGATAACATTTTAATGGGAATACAGAACGAAAAATGTGCAGTCTACATGGACGACATCATAATTTATAGCAGTACAATTCACGAACACGTTAATAGACTTCGAGAAGTATTTTCAAGACTCAGAAAAGCTAACCTAAAAATACAGCCGGACAAATGCGAATTTTTGAGAAAAGAAGTGGCTTATCTTGGACATCTGATAACAAAAGACGGAGTTAAACCAAATCCAAATAAAATCGCAGCAATCAAAGAATTTCCAATCCCAACCAATACAAAGGACATTAAATCATTTTTAGGACTTTCCGGGTATTATAGAAGATTTATTCCTGACTATGCCAAAGTCTCAAAACCATTGACAACACTGTTAAAGAAAGATATTCCTTTTATATTCGATGTATACTGTCAAAAAGCATTCGACACATTGAAAGACTACTTGACGAGAGAACCTATTCTATCTACCCAAATTTTGAAGAACCATTTGTATTAACGACAGACGCTTCTATGTTTGCAATCGGAGCAATTTTATCTCAAGGCCCAATTGGAAAAGACTTACCAATAGCTTTTGCATCTAGAACGCTATGCCCAGCTGAAACCAAATACAGCGTTATCGAAAGAGAACTATTAGCGATTGTATGGGCAGTAAAACACTTCAGACCATATTTGTATGGAAGAAAATTCAAACTTGTAACCGACCATAGACCATTAACGTGGCTATTTTCAATAAAAGATCCAGGTTCAAGACTTGCCAGATGGAGACTCAAATTAGAGGAATATGACTATGAAATTATGTACAAACCAGGAAGGATAAATAAGAATGCTGATGCCTTAAGCAGGATAAAGATTAACTATTTTAAACAAGTGACCGCATTTAATAGGAAAACTCAGGAAGAACCAGAATCCTCTTCCACTGAGATAGATGAAAATGAAACTCAATTAATGTCGCCCCAAACTATGGAAAATGAATTCAAAAGATTTTGGGAACTATATCAAGTAAAATCCTTGATTGATTATTCAAAAATCAGATACACTAATAACCAACTTCTAGATAAAGATCACAAGAACATAATCACTATTTTTCAAAAGGATAAACTAACTGATTTACATTACAAGATTATAGAAGACTTTCATGAAGAACATCCAACGTTTGAAGACGATAAAATAAACATTCTAAATTCCAAAACTTCAAATAAAAGAAAGTATTTAATTATAACTTTACCCTTTATAATTGACGAAGCCATAGCTACATTATTCAAGGCTTTAGTTAGTTCACAACATGAAATAGACGAATCAAAAACATATTATGTCGAAAATAATGTTGATTTACCATTTTTGGAAATGTTATGTTTTATTTTTGCTGACAAAGATTTAAAAATCGTTATCTGCCAAAATATAGTAACTACTCCTGAACAAGATCAAGTCCCAATAATAATGGATCAATACCACTCTGGAAAAAGAAACTTTCACAGAGGAGTCAACGAAACAATACGGAGAATAAAAGAAAAATATAACTGGACAGGACTCAGTAAAGATGTAGAGAATTTCATAAAAAAATGTGAAATATGCCAGAAAAATAAAGTTATGAGAAAAAACATGGATAATCCATTAGTCGTTACAGAAACACCAAAAACTGCATTTGAAAGGATAAATATTGATATTTTAGAAATTCCAGAAAAGAATTATATCCTGACCATAAGAGACGAACTTACAAAATTTATTCAAGCATACCCACTTATGGATAAAACCTCAAAATCTGTAGTTAACACCTTATTACTATATTTTCAACATTATGGAACACCTTTAAGGATACATTGTGATTTTGGAAGAGAGTTTAACAACCAACTAATGAAAGATCTCTGTAACCTTTATAACATAAAGTTAACATTTTCCAGTGTAAACCACCCCCAATCAAATGGCTCATTGGAAAGATTCCATGCCACCCTTTTAGAAATGATAAGAGTAATGACTACTGAAGATCCAAATGAACACCCTATGCAACTATTACCATACGCTTGTATATGTTATAATAATTCTGTGAACAAAACAACTGGATTTACACCATATGAATTAATATTTGGACACACATCTACAAGACCTCCAGAAACCCTCTATAATGAAAAAGAACTTGTTTCAAAATATATGAGAGACCTTAATGCCAGAATCAAACACTATTATAACCTTGCCAGGAAAAGAACAATCCAATCAAAAGAAAAAGCCAAGGAAAGATTTGACGAACATGTAAAAAGAGATAACACAGACTATAAAGTTGGTGATAAAGTCTATGTAAAAGAGTCACAAATTAAAGGAAAACTTGCAAATAAGTTTAATGGCCCTTTTATGATTAAAGAAATCCATTTAAACTCAGCAACTTTAGAAAACTTACAAACAAAACAAACAACTAAAGTAAATTTTGACAGACTAAAACCATACTATGAAGATGTAATAATTAAGCCAGATGATAAGAATGCTATAGAAGAAGATACTGATTAGAATTTTTATTTCAGATTTCTCTTCCTATTCTCAAACACGCTTGCGCTATCAAGACAGAGGAATGATAATTATCGATACACACTAAAACCTGTTGATACCAATGTTGGACTATATTTCCAAAGAGAAACAAAATTAAAGGTTTCAAATGATAAATGGACACTCTTAGTCTACAAAGATACCAGACGACTAAAAGAACTATACGATAATAATAACAATATCTTATACAGCTTAGGCGATATGCTAACCAAAAGAGATAGCAATATGAAAAAGGTATACGTTGACTTAAAAACACATGTTAGTCTACTCGGACAAATTTCACAAGATTTAGAAAATAAATTCGAAGAACTTGAATTGGACGTTTCTACGAGACCAAAACGTGGATTAATTAACGCTGCAGGAAGCATTTGGAAATTTATTACTGGAAACTTAGACTCATCAGATGGAGAATACTATAATAACTGTATAAACAAAATTGAAAAAGATGAACATGAACTTGAAACTCTTATGAAAAAACAAATAACGGTAACTACGTCCGTGATAAAAAGTTTTAATGAAACCCTAAGAAAACTTCAAATCGATGAAGAAACTTTCAATAAAGATTTAAAACAAATAGAAAAAAGTATTTTAGATATATGGGATGAAGTCGAATTATTAGAACACAAGCTACAGCTTATAAATATCTGCCAGCATTTAATGGAATCCTATACCTTTATAGAAGAACAATTAAATGATATCTTAAACGCCGTTACCTTCGCTAGGTTAAATATAATTCATACATCAATTATTACTCCAAAGGATTTAGTATCCTCATTGGAAAAAGTAGCTCAAAGCCTCCAAAAGAATAACTTACCCCTTTCTCCTAGAGAAGCAAAAGTCGCCACATATTTGGATATCATAGAGTTAGCAGCGTATTAAACATTTGATAAGTTAATTTTTGTCCTAGACATCCCTCTAGTCGAACCCGAACTCTATACGGTTTATCGATTATATCCAATACCTACTAAGGACAATCGGACCGGAATCCATTATATATTACCAACTATTCAAAAATATATCGCGAAAGGTGATGATTGAGATCAGTTCATTCCATTATCAGATATTGACCATTGTAAAGAAGTTATGATTAATATTAAGCTTTGTAAAAATTTGTATTAATAATAATAATAATAATAATAATAATAATAATAATAATAAATGCCTTTATTTATATACGAAAATAAACAGTTTACATAATTTGTTTTTAAATGGTGGCGAGATCTAGCGAATTCGCTACTTACCTAACCACCTACCAATTACGTAAATAAACTTAAAATAGTATAGATAGTACTAAATATTAATACTAAAATATTAATTTAAAAAAACAAAAAAAAAGGGATTGTACCTACAAAACTTAAATATTACAGAAGAAGAAAGTGTTAGCGATATATTGACTTAAATTTAAAAAGAAGAACATAATTTAAAGAAATGATAGAGAAAAGCAACCTATTATATTATTAAAAGTTATAAAAATTGAATAAAAATTAGTTATATAATATTTACTTAGATTTTATGTAGTCTTTGATTCGCCTCTTGAACGCTGAGACAGTCGAACTCGTTTTTATATTTAAGGGCAATGAATTGAAGCATTTGGTAGCATTATAAGAGAAAGAGCGCTGAAATAAAGCAGTTCTGTGCCTTGGAACAGTATACAGAAAATTAAAGCGAGTAGTTAAATGATGAATGTCCAATCCCCGTGTAAGTTTTTGTAAGAGGTACTCTGGCTGCTGAAACATGCCGACTTTAAAAACTAAAGTACACATATGTAAAAAATATCTGGAGTCTAATTTTAACCAACCTGATTCCAAATAAGTAGGGGAGATGTGGTCATATTTTCTAACTCCATAAGAAAATCGGAGACATCCATTCTGTAACTTTTGCAAACTACCCTTATCCTTAGCCGTTAGAGCAGGCCAAAACAATACATCACAATAAGAAACAAGTGATAAAATAAGAGATTCACATAGTTTCAATTTAATATTTAGACTTAAAATATCTTTATATAAGTACAAAGTCTTTAACTTACCGTAGCTTTTTTGTAAAATATAAGACACGTGTTTCTCAAATCTAAGTTTTTTATCAAAATAAACACCCACATTTTTAGCGGAATCAACAGCAATTATACTAACATTATTAATCTTAATATTAAAGTTATCATCATTACCCCTTTGTCCAAAAACCAGTAGCTGTGTTTTAGCCTCATTAAGTATAAGACCATGGGCTATGGAAATGTTACAGATTGTGTCAAGATCATTATTTATCCTTTCCTGCGCCACCACTGCTTCACTGCTTTTAAAGAAATAATAAAGTTGAGTATCGTCAGCGTATTGGTGCGAATTAAGGTATTTTAAATATCTACTAAAGTCAGCAGTATAAACAGAAAACAACAAAGGCCCAAGAATACTACCCTGAGGAACACCACGCTTAACTTCCAAAAACGATGAAGTAACGCCACCCAGTGAAACTCTTTGACATCTACCACTTAAGTAGTTCCTGATTAATTCAACTGACTCAGGGCCTATGCCAAAATAACTAAGTTTATTACAAAGAATAGCATGATCAAGAGTATCAAAGGCCTTACTGTAGTCAAGGAGAAGCAAACAACCATTCATTCCCCCGTCTGACGCTCTTAGAAAATCATCAGTCACCTTGAGTAAAGCTGTGGTAGTACTGTGTTGTGGACGAAATCCGGACTGTGTAATAGGTATTACCTTACATTCCAACAAGTAATCAGTAAGTTGTTTGAAAATTATCTTTTCTAATATTTTGGAAAAAACCGGTAAAATACTAATTGGTCTAAAGTTATTGAGACTTGTTGGATTATTAGTTTTGGGAATAGGAACAATATTAGCAGTTTTCCAACTAGAAGGAAATTTTTTGGTGTTTAAACAAGAGTTGATAATAAATGTGATGTGTCTCAATAAATGGGGAATTAAAAAGGATATCATTTTTATATCAAGCCCATCCACGCCTTTAGCATTAGACTTAATTTGACTTATTACTTGGCCTACCTGATCCTCATTCACTTGAGAAAAATTAAAAGTGTATTGTAAACCCGTCAAAGAGAGAATCAGAATACTCACCCAGGAACCTTTCCTTTAGTTGAGGATTAGCATCCATTGTAGGTATGCTATCTATAAAATATTTATTGAATTCATCCGGAGTGCTCACGAGTTCGGGCTGGCCTTCAACACTGGTATTATTAATATTTAGCCATTTTAACGTTCTCCAGAATTCCTTAGGATTAATTCTAAACTTATAGTTTAGGTAAGCCTTTTTCTCGCTTCTGAGAGAGGACGTCACTAAATTTCTGAGTTGCTTATATTCATCCCAAGTCGCATTAGTTTTACACTTTTTGTATTTAGAGTAAGCTTTATCTCTTAAGCGCATCATAAATTTTATATTGTCCGTAATCCACGGGGCAGGAGGTTTAGTAAATCGAGAAGTTTTATAGGGTGCATGCTTGTCAAACAGGGAACCCACCATTGCATTGAAAAAATTTACCATATCATCAACATCTTGCATAGAATACAAAATATTAAAATTTAAATTATTTAAATCAATCAAAAAAGAATCGTAATCAAAATATTTATAGTCACGATATGTCTTATACTTGACAAGAGCCTTAGATTTTTTTAAAGTTAATGTTACATTTGACTAAACAGTGGTCAGATATGCCATCCATTGTGATAGTAAGCGGTTCTTTTATTAGATCAAGTGAAGAGGTGACAATGATATCAATAAGGGTGGTGCTGGTATTTGTAATACGGGTGGGTTCCCTGACTATCTGGTGAAGGCCGTATTTATCTAAAAAAGTATTCAAACATTGGACACCAACGGTGTTTGAAAGAAAGTCCACATTAAAATCACTTCCAAAAAGCACTAAATCATAACAATGAAGAAATGTTGTAATTATATTCTCAAGGTCATTGATACAATCGTTCAAATTCTCGCTGGGTGGACGATATAAAGACCCTAAACAAATATTTTTACCCTTAATTTTAACGCTAATCCATAATTGTTCCAAGGCACTAGTGGAAGGAGGTATATCAATTATTTTATACTTAAATATATTTCGCAGATAGAAAGCAACACCTCCCCCTCTACCCACTCTGTCTTTTCTAATTAAGTTAAAATCGGGAATATTCAGAGCAGTGCTGGACATGTTTTCATTTAACCAAGTTTCCGATAAGCCAATTATTTCCAGCTGCTCAGCTGCCACGAATTCAAGAAACGCATCAAATTCTGAAGTTAAAGACCGCACATTGAAATGAGAAAAAATTACTGCATCGCTAACATGAGAATTCATAATAATACTTTTTATGCTGCTGTAGTGAACGTTAAGCTCCAACGGAAATACAAAGAGAAAATAGAAAACAGGTTAAATAAGATTTAAGTTACACCAGTCACCCAAAAAAAAATAGGAAAAAAAAAAAAAATTAAATTATGTCATTTATATCATAAAAATAGGCATTTCAAGAAAAATCCGTACCGTATGTATAATATAAATAATCTAAGAGAGAACAAATTATTAATTATTAATGCGATAGGTCGCCATCATAAAAATATCTATAAGTAAACATAACAGCATACACAAATTATACATAAAAAAAAAAACATATTTAATTTTCCATGGAATATGTTATCCAGCAAATCATTTTTAAAATTAAACCTAAGAAGAATGCATTGCATAGAAATCAATAATTTAATAATAATGAGAAAATAATGCCACATCCCTCTCAAGTGTCGGTTGTGATAATATTATTTATCTATTACCCAAGTTCAATAAATAAATATTTTTGCAAATACAAAATAAGTATTTGAAATTATTGGTTTATCCCAAATATAAACACAATATACAAAAACGATCTTTAAAGTGCGAGAAAAAAAAACTATTCATTATTGAAATAAAATTCCTATCGCATGAAAGTAATATAGTAGTATACCTTAAATATAGTCGTGGTCTTAGTTTTAATTTATACTATATCTTCCTTGGCTTTAAGCAATATTTTTTTATTATGCGTGGGGTGCCAATAAAACACTTTGCCCCCTGAAGACCAGGCTTTAGTGTTTCCAAATTGTTTCTTTGCTAACATCAATAGGTGATATTGATTTGAGGTGAGATCCTCAAAAATTGCGCACGATTTACCTTTTAAGAGCTTTTTCACAGCCAAAACGTCATTTTTTTTCTTACAACGCACAAAATTTACGATAACCGCACGTGATTTATTTACCACTGCTGGCCCTACACGAAATATATCATCAAGATCACTCTCGGTGCAAGGTACATTAAGATCTTTATTTAAAACCTTCATTATGACATCAGGTAGATTTTCATCATTAGATTCGGGAAGACCGCAAAAGCGCAAAGAATGACGCTTCCTATCCTGTTCTAGGGTTTCAACCTTGTCTTGAAGTTCTTTAATGACTTTAGTATTGTCAGCCAGGCTAACACTAATTTGCTTAAACGAATCACAAGCCATTGAGAGTCTCTGCTCCAACTTTATAATCCTGCTATCAAGCTTACCCAATTGATTCAAACGCTATTTGCGAAGCGCAGCTTCTAAAAACACAACAATTTACTAGTCTTCCCAAAAATTGTGAAGTAATTTCAATGTATATGCAAGATTATAAGATACAATTGTTAAAAGCAAATGTATGGTTATTGGTAATAACTGATCAAACTCCAGTAACAATTAAGTGTGAAAATATTGATCCAATATCGGAAATAATTAATACCAATACTATTTTGACTTTACAACCGGGTTGTTCAGCATTTATTGGAAATACAAGAATTCAAGCCTCAATGATAAAAGTTTCGGAATGGCATTATAATTATTCCAACACAATTCAAATACCTTTTAATTGTTGTTTAAATTTGCCAAACAACGCTCATAAAAATTTAGATTTAAAACCGCTTAAAATTGGTGAACTAAATCTAGATGATTTAGAAATTGCTAAACATAAATTGGATCAATATTCTAAAGATATCGATGACTTAATTAAGGAACCTTTAATAGAAAAATATACGTCTTGGTTCACTTATGTCTCCATAACTTTAATAATACTTTTCATAACTATTTACGTTTTTCAAAAATATCAAAGACGTAGGCGAATGATTGGAATCAGTACCGATCGATCTGATCCTCCAGATCCACCTTCTCCAAAAACTGGAATATCCTTATTAGGAAGACGAATTTCCAGAATGTTACCGCGAAGACGTCCAAGCATTCGTCTCGGTGAACCAATCGAAGAAGGTGAAACCTTCGAAATTCTTGAGAATCGTAATACAAGAAGTATTGATAAAACGTACGCATAAATAAATAATAATTGTCATTTCTCGTTATTGCTTTACGCTTATTGGATTTATTTTATACATTTTTTTTGCTTATTGTATAACTTTCAAAAGTTACTGCATTGTATAGCACTAACTTTTTTTTATAAAGGGGAGCTGTTATATCCCAAATATCCTTAGATTATAAAGAATTAGTCTAAGTCACTTATCTGTAAAGGATGCAGGTGTTTATCACAATATTAAATTATATTTTATCATATTCAATTTCGCCACTGCAACAGGATGCAGGTGCTTATCAAAATAGAGTATTATATTCTTTATATTCAATTTCAATGTTATCTTTACTTTTGCTGACCAAGATGGGAACCATTCTAGCACTGTCCTAGAACTTTTCCATGACGTCAACAGAACACATAAATACCTCCATCCAAATACAAAATGTTCAGTTTAGACAAGACTAGATGCTAGTATCTTTATCAAGTAAACGTTAACCTTTGTAACATTAATTGTTAGTCGTGAATAAAAATAAGTGCTTTTTTAAAAAGTGTCTTTAATCGGCCACGATATAACATATATATCAAGCAATTTTTAATGTAATCAAGATTTCCTAAAAATTTATACAAAAAAAATAACAGCCCAGAAAATTTTATTTTATGTTCCTTTCTGCACTACAACCAAAATCAAAATTTATTTTTATTACATAATTTATTATAAAGTTATCTTTATTTCGATATTAAAAAATAGCCCCTTTCTCATTTTACACCCCAAGAATATTCAAATTTGATTATCATATCTACTAGTGGAATTGATGCATCAATTGGTTAATTAATTATTATTCTCATGTTATCCAGTGTTTGACTTTATCCTTAAGCCTACATATGTCTATAAATACCCTAATTAGCCTAGAGCAAGAAGCAACTGACCACAATGACCCTGTCCCTCTTCACTTTGAGGGATATTTGAATAAAGTTGTAAGAAAGGACAGAAACATGCCAAATCAACATTACATGTTCCCCAAATAGCGTTAAATCATATAGCTCGTTGTGCATGATATAGGAATTAGTCACTTTTTAGCCATTCAGATCACTAACAAGCATATTATTATATTTGCCTCATAAATTACTTTTGATTTGCACTGTAAACAGTATGTTTTTAATATGCTGTTAGGTTTTTAGTCGGATAAAATATGACAAAAGTCTTCTAAATCAAAATTGACCTTTAAAATTACACTAGACAACAGCCAAAATGTATCTAAAATAAAACCTACTAAATCTTGCTCCTTTTGATGGGCTAAAGCCAAAAATAACCTTATCTTTTTAGTATTAGTTTAGGTTTGGAAAAATTGTAACAACCATAGTGGGGATCCTCAGGAGTGACCTTCATATACAAAGTTCCCCTAGGGTTTAAAAAATGTTGAATATGCAGTTCACATGAAAGAATCACAAGGTAATATGGAGTATCTATTAAGAAGCACATTTGATGAGCACCAATGGCAGATCTCCGGCTGGTTGTGGCATATGTGGTATATATGTGGAATAAAGATATGCCAGCTTTTCAGTACCTGCGTCATAAATTTCCTAGGCAAAAATTTAGGAAGGTGTTTTTGTTGGGTCACAGAATTGAAATATTCTGAAAGACAACACACTCTGACATTACTCTAATAGATATTAAAAAAATGCTTGGAATGACTATTACCTTGTGGTCACTAATTTCTTGGCTATTACGTTACTCTTGTTAAAAATGTCGTCGTGTCAATATAATAAGATCCATTTCCTAAACTCACACCTGGACTCTTTTCCTGACAACTTATCAGTTGTAAGTGATGAGCATGAAGAAAGCTTTCATCAGGATATATCAACGATGGAGAAAAAGTACCAGCAAAAGTGCTTTCATGCTTGCCGACTATCGCTGAACTTTTGTTAAAGATGTTCCAGAAACAATTTACAAAAAAATAACAAAAAGACAAACAATTTAGTAACTCTAAAAGTGTAAAAAATAATAATTTTTAATTATTTTGTTGAAAATAAAATGAAACAGCAACTAAGTTTTTAATTTACAACAAATAAAGTAAAATTTGTAGTCCAGTGCCATTTGTGATTAGCAGATGTTTTCATAAGTCAGATGAAATATAATATTTATAATTTGCCATTGATGCTTTTGTCATATTCCATGTACTCGGTAGCTTAATGATACATTGAAAATTTACGCAATGCTTTAAAAAGCAAAATCGAAAGATCTCAACCAGTCTTAATAAGACTAAATTAAACTTTCATTTCTACAGTTTTTTTAAAATTTTTAATTAGTCTCTCTTAGCTTCGGCTTTTCACAGCGAAAATATTTATTTAGGATCTCAGATTATACGTTGGGATTTTTTATTTTAATTTTGTCGCCAAATTTTTAGTAAGTTTGGGTTAAATTATAACATTGTTTTTTTACTAAAGGTTGAGGTTGAATAAGTTTAATATTTTTTTAATTAAATAATGAATGTATTAATATAAAATTTTTATTTCGGTTTTTTAATTGTACCCAATTATTTTATTACAACGTGAATAAATGACTTTATCATGTGTTTAAGGCAGGGTTGCGACGATTTAAATCAACTGATATTTTTAACCTTAATGGTGATTTAAATCAAATTATAAATTGCTGTAAAAACAAGTCGCCGAAGCAAATAACTCATCAGGAAATTTAAAAAAAAAGAAGATAGTTTATTTAAAACGAAGTGTTTAGATACATTATGTAAGTGTAAAAACATAACTAACCGTCATCAGTCCAGCGGAAAAAATAGTCATAAATTACGCTGCACACTGCCGAAAATTTTCATGTCAATACAAGTTATTTTGTATGTCGCCGAGAAGATTTTCTACATGTAAATATAGACAACAAATATTTTTGGGCGAATAAGAGACAAAATAACGAAAATAAGTGATTTTAAAGTTCATTATTGCCATAGTTAGGAAAAAAATTAGTATAAATCGATAAAAATCAAAAAAATCACGATTTAATCGAAAAAATCAGATTTATTGATTTTTTCAAAAAAATCGTGACTTATTGCAACCCTGGTTTAAGGGATTCATTGGCTAAGATTAAGAGAAATGAAAATTCAAGCTCAAGTAAGAGGAGCGATTGAGGCCATTGCTACCAAGTGTAAAAAGTGCGCTCTGCACCTGGGCAGCTAGCCAACAAGGACGGCTAAAATCGCTCACTGACTACAAACATTCCTACAATTACAAAAATGTTAACTCTACAAAAAAATATTTTTTCAACAATATTCGGCATGCATATTCTGCTACTATTCTTTAATAGTTTAAATTAAAGGTGAAAGTTTGTTCTATGCTCCATATTGACTATCTCTTGTCGTATTAGGCAAATATTACATATTATGAATGCATGGATAAACCTTTTACCATTATTTATTTCTCTGAATTTATTATAAAAAATTTTGAACCTTGCATTTAAGACTAGGCTAAAATACAGGAAATGGAATCGAAAATAGTTCCGGAGGCAAATATTTTGCTAAGAGAGCCTCCCTTGATCGAGTTCCTGTATAGTATATATAGTAATGCCTGCCCTCATCGGCACCAGTTGAAATATTTTTGAGTTTTGCAGAAATTATTAATGCACCTCGGAGACATGGTCTGTCTGACCAACATGTGGAACAGGTGGTGACTCTAAAGTTAAATGGTAACAGTTGACAAACGTTTCCATATCCTCCAAGTGGTTTACATTTTTTGCCTGTATTTTTGTTGATATCTTTATGTTCCACTTGTTCTAAAATGCAAAATTAATACTGTATGTATTTAGTCGATAATTTCCTATTGAATATAATTTAATAGGATCAAAATGAACTGTAATACTAGGTATTTTTAATAAATATTACTTCAAATATGTGCTGTAGGGTACTTCAAGCCATTTTGTTACTTCAAGTACTTTTAAAGTACTTCAAATACCTCTATTATGCTACAAGTATTTAACTTGGTCAATTTAAAATACTTTTACCAAATACTTAATATTTCAATTACTTTTTGTCAGTACTTAGTATTAGTATCAAGAAAATCATTGGCCATGTTGGAAAACTTTTTAAAACAAGGCAGCCATAAAAAAATATGAATTGATGAAAAAATTATTAAATTACGTCGTAGTTGACGTGCATGGGTATTTATATTAGGCATGTTTTTTTTTTTAATTATTTTTTAATTCTTTGTCTAAACCTGTCCGCATATTTATTAACTAACTAGACAGTAAACCCGGTTTTACCCCTTAAAACAGCAATGCGTCTAGAAATAAAGGTTGGATACGAAATAACACCGTCGCTTAATGTTAATATACCTTTTAAATTGGTTAAATTGTCAGCACTTTCCTAAAATAACCCCAGCGATTTTCCATTTACCTTCCTTTTAGGGTAGGCAATCAGTTTAAGCCCTTCACCCTATTCAGTGGTTAGTAACATTTAAGGGTTTATATGCTTTTTTTCGAGAATGTCTTCATAAATTATTAACAAATCTCTACCCTCATCGCAGCTCAGGATACCGATTAGAGAGGCACGATACATTTTTGAATAGCCGGCTGGCGGAGCTTTAAGTTTTTTTAACCGTGCTTGAATGTTAAATTTGAAATTTGAATAAATTAAATATTGCCACGTATTTTGGACTTTATTTGTCTTTGTGCTGTTTTTTTTGCATTAAAATAACTTTCTCACACCCACATAGATACCACCTTTCAATTAGTGAAAAAACGTCAATAATTTGTTTAGTTTAAATCACTTCAAGAAAACGCGAAATTTAACATGGAAAAGTTTACCGTGGTCGGATCCACTTAGTATAAAAAGTAGAGTAGGGTGGGACAAAACCACGCACGGGGCAAAAGTCCTATCTACGAATTTTACACCAGTGTGTGAAAATCTGGCAACGTGTATGCCAGTCTTGATTAGCCTTCCATGCGCCAAAGTCGCTACGAAATGTACACAAAGTTTTGATAAGTGTTTTGAAAAATATGAGGTAAGTTTAATTTTTTATAGAGAAAATCTTATTTTTTTGTTTTAAACTCTAAGATATTGTATGGACTCCTTAGTTTAAATTGAGCTACATTATATGGGCAACAATTAGGTTAAATGTCAAGCCTCTGAAATAACAATGGTAGTGTCTCCAGTATAGCTGCTTACACACAATGCACTAAAATCGGACTCGCTTATTCTTACAAAATAAATAAAGCAACAACGCATCGATATTAGTAATTTGTACAACAAGGGTGAATATTATGTCTATATCTCACGACGAAGTGAACTTCTAAGTGTAATACGGACAATTCACATGAGTTGAACCATACAGTGAGTCCCAAAAGTAATGTCTAAATTCATTTAAAATTAAGCGGTAAGTTTTTTGAAAAAACGCTCGTACCCGTCGATTTTTATTTTTAAATGTGTTTTTTTTGTAGTAATTTCATGTATACAGGGTAGCTCAAAAATAAGTTACGACCATCAACTTCATTTTTTCAAATAAAAACATATATTTTTTATTTCATTTTTGAATTTTGCATTGAATTCTAAGCATGTTTTATGTACCATGTCCTATACATAAACTCAACAGTTATTGAAAAAATTAGGATTGAACATATCTATAAGTAAGAACTGTTTATTAAAAAGAAACACAACAAAATCAAATTAAATGTTGAAAATGTGCACCATTTACGGCTTGACAATATCCAAGACGATCAATAAACTCTCTTTGCACGTTTCCAACCATTTCCGGAGTTATGACACGCAGTTCTCTTCGGATCCTCTCTTTTAACTCCTGCATATTGTTTGGCCTGTTAACAAATACTTTTGATTTGAGGTAACCCTACAAAAAAAAAAGTCCAGCGGAGTTAGGTCTGGTGACCTAGCAGGCCATTCGATAGGTCCTCTCCTTCCTATCCACCGATTGGGAAAGGTTTCATCCAAAAATGGTCGCACAGTGGCAGCATAGTGCGGAGGATTTTCTGTTGCCCAATATCGACAATTTTGTCTATTCACATTACCATTCAAATAAATCCGAAAAAATAATATTTTTTACTAAATTATTATCTAGATTGCACATATTTTGCATGCGTTTGCAAAACTCATTTCGCCTATCGAAATCATCTTCAAATAACTTATGCACTGGAATAACTTTGTATGGGTGATATTTGTGCTTTTGAACTACTCGGTGAACAACAGATTTCGGCATGTGTAAATCAGCCCCAATGTGTGACAGGGAGAGTACATGGATTTTCTTCCAAAGAAAGCAAAACGTCAAGTTTTTCATTTTCATCTCGAGTAGGACGACCAGATTTGGACAAATCTCTAACATGACTGAATTCTCTAAACTTAGCATCTATTCTACTCACCATCTTTTGACATATGGGAGGACGATCACGATGGATTTCATTAAATAATTGGGCTGTTTCTATTTAAGTTAGTGTTTTATCACCAAACCCAACCATGCATAGAATTTCAATTTTTTCCCGGTCCGTTAACTTCACCATTATTATGAAAACCGCAACTTTGAAACTACGCTTGACAATAATTATACTTATTTGAAATAAAATTGTCATACAGTTTCTATAGAAATAAACGGTGACAGAGACACTCTTACTTATTAGGGAGCCCAACATGCCATATTGCCAAAAGATTTGATAGATCATTGGATTCCCTAAGTGATAGGTTCAATCCTAATTTTTTCAATAACTGTTAAGTTTATGTATAGGATATGGTACATGAAATATGCTTAGAATTCAATGCAAAATTCAAAAATGAAATAAAAAATATAGGTTTTCATTTGAAAAATGAAGTTGATGGTCGTAACTTATTTTTGAGCTACCCTGTGTACATGAAATAAACACAAAAAAATACATTAAAAAATAAAAATCGACGGGTACGAGCGTTTTTTCAAAAAACTTACCGCTGCATTTTAAATGAATTTAGACATTAATTCTGGGACTCATTGTATATTTTTTCAACGACCTTATATTAAAATTTTTTTAAAAAGTTTGGAGGCTGCCAGGTTTAAACTCACGACCATTGAATCCAAAGTTCAACTTAACACTTAACCGTCGCGACAACAGGATCATGTTAGAAATTATGGTAAAACCAAGTCTACTAACCACCATAATAGTGCTACATTTAAAAAAATTAATTTTCTATGCACATTCAGCAGGTTGCATTATTGATAAATCTATTATAGATGAGTGTGTATTTTGTTATATTGAACAAATTAATAACATATTGTACCATGAATATATAAATTATATAATTTATTGTCTTGAAAAAGAAGGTGGGGCCTCAGTAAAAACAATAAACTGTGATTGGTCAGTATCTTATAAGAAGGCCACAGAGAAATCTAATTTTTATAACAATGTTATCAACTAATAGGAAATTTCCGGAGGACAAAGTACAGAGGAATGATAAGTCGGCGCTGTCTCCAAATAGAAACGGGAAATATTCGTAGGATATCCTTTAGGATCACTTCTGGTTGTGATCTGCAGAAAAAATACTTTTTCTGTATTTTGTGCATTCGTGGAATTTTTCTTTAAAAATGAGATATTTTATTTTCAAAGGTCGCAATACTGTGCAGCACTGTTATAAAATCTTGCCGTATATTGTACAGTAAACTGTAGTAGCCTACTTTTCTCGCCACTAAAGTGTAAAAGGAAACAGCAAATTTCGATGTGGGAGTAAAAAAATACTACAGGCAGCAAAGCGATGACGCGATGCGACGGCATCGGCAGCCAAACGAGACATATGTTCTTCATCCCACGTGAAAACTGTAGGTCCCGTCTGGCTAATGTTACCCAAACGATAAACAAAACGGATATAATAAGCCGTTCGGCTGCAACATAGTGACAATATGTCAACCCTACTTTAACCAACCGCAGATGGGCCTGTTAATTAACCAGACAACTTTGATTAAATTATTTTCGCCAATTTTATTTATCAGGATCAAAGTTTTGTACTTAATTTAAAATCTTTGCATGCCCTTTTCTAGCGCGGGTTTTCCCTTTATTGAAATAATCCAGTCAACATTTATATTAGAGAAAAAAATGTTTTTTAAATATTAAGGCAACAAGATGTTCCTCCGTTATCCTACGAATACGGTAGAAAAATAAATAAAATTTTAATCAAATTATTAAAAAAACATACCTGCCTGGATTTTGGAGACTTTTTCCCAATTTACTTTTCAAAAACAAGTTTTAATAAGGTTATACCTTCAAAAATAAACATAATCAAAGCCATTAAATTCACCTTAATGGAAAAATCCTTCGCTAAATCTCCTTTTAAATATAACATCGGCAGCGTTCCTTTCAAAAACGTTTTTCGCTCGGCTGGAGTTCAAATTTTAATGGAGGCAGATTTGTTAGAAATTTAAAAAATTTCAATAATATAAACATGGCACACAAAAGCGAATAATCGTTAACATATAAATTTAATAAAACAAATATTTATTTTGATTTTAATTAAATTTTGATTTTATGATTTTGACCCTATCGTATAAAGCAAGAAAAATGAAAACTTTCGACGGTTATACAGTTTTTAAATCCTTCTTTTAATTATTGAGAAAACCACGCTAAAATACTTACCGACGTCACAATAATTCCAAGCAATGGCAGCAGGCGATTGCTTGTAAACGATGTACTCCTACCTGACTGAGGTCTCCAGTCTGGTTTCCGGTTTCTAAACTGTCTTTGTTTATTTAAGTTTTCGAAATAAAGATAACAACATAATTGGATGCCGACTCTTAGATAAAAGACTTGTGCGGTTTGTAAAGGCGCTATATTTTTGATATTCCTATCTATCTATTTTGCTGACGTTTTGCTCACGTGGCTTACTCCTAACTCGATGTGTGCAACTACAGGACGGAAAGTTCTTTTCCAACGGTATCTCGGGTGCCACCTCTTGGATTAATGTGGTAAGAGGCACACAAATGCCTCGGGGAGCTCTTAGACAGTGAAAAAAAATAAACCAGGCGATCACTACGCTATATGCAATTACCTATTGTTCCTTTTGAGAGTCCTGTTTTCGGAATGGAATAAAATAAATGAAAAAATCGGTATATATTGCTAAGCGAAAGGCTATAAAACTTTACATTGGTATATAGACCCATAAAACGAATTTATTTAATATTTAAAAGAGAGAGGAGGGTTTTATACGTGTATAATGTGTTTTATTTATTAATTTGATGGTAAACTAAATGATCCCGGCATTGACGTTGACGATTTTAATGTATTACGGATCCGTGTTTTCATGACCGCAAGCTGTCCGGCGGTCAACTTAATAGCAGCGGTGTATAGGTCCATTGTATCGTATGTATATGTGAGTGAGAATAGTTTTAGTAACGCTAGAATGTGTAATGTCGTATGACGCCGCGAATAGAAGTCTAACAATCTACATATTGTTGCTTACAGTTTATTGGTATTCGGCTGATCTCGTGCTAGTCGATTGGTTGGTGGTATTGTCGACCGGTCGCGAGGTGAGAACTCGTTGTTCTGATGTCAGTATTGTACGATTTCGCTAAAAAAGACTCCGATTTAGCAGTTCCCCTTCACTTGCTGTCACGGCATCGAGAGGTACCGTTGGCAGTGGTGGTTTCGCGCCGATCCGTGTTATGAACAGCGGAGAATGAACGAAAACAAAGAAAAGCTATTTTCCGGTATTTCACGACGAAAAACTTTAGAAAATCAAAAAGTACAATTAATACGGAATATTTACAAACAAGAATGGACTTCGTATGATAAGAAATAAAAAAGTTAAGTAAGGATACGTATACAACCCTGTAAAAATTATGTAACTTCATTACAGGTTAATAAAATGACGTACATTTCTTTTCATCGTTTTTTTTTAAACTTCCTGCTTTCGCGGTATGTTTTTAATTGTTTTCAGAAAATGTTTGTGATACTATAATTTTTATTATAAAGATATATTTTTAATAGATTTTAGTTCACGCTAGTAGTGCTAAATATGATAAATTCGCTTACAGTGAAAAGATCTGTTTAGGGTGTCAAATAACAATAATTACAAGTATAGAGAATGACATGACATGAGATACGTCATAAAATAACAGTTTGTGTATATAGTATTGTTAAAATCAATTGACCTAAGGAAAAAAAATTACTGACCGAAATAAACGCCGCCTTATTGACCAGATTCTAATGAAATAGCTTAAAATATAATAATCTCGCGTCCAGACTATAAAGATTTCGGATACACCATTAAACCAGTAGAACTTTGATGCGACCAGAAAAGGTAATTCGTTTATTATTAATGTCAATTCACAAATATACATAATCCTTTAGAAAATCATTAAACAAATCCTTTTTAAATAAAAAAACCCATTAAAAACGTTTTGCGCTTCGATAAGGTATGAGCCTGTTAATAATTCATAAACAATTTTCCCAAAAAATGATAAACCCTTAAATGCTACTTACCACTTAGCAAGGCGAAAGGTTTAAACTGTTTGCCCATTTTAAGGGAAGCGCTAAATTGAAAATGGTTGTGTTATTTTCTGGGAGCACCGGGGATTTACCCAAATTAAAAGATTTTTATTAGAAGCTTTGTCTTCTCGGGTTAACTAATATTTTAATGGAGTTTTTTTTTCTGAATATTTTTCTTGTTAATAATTACTTTTATTATTTATTATCTAAAAATGTTCGGCACTTTCAATGACAGAAATTTATATATGTCGTAGTCTCACAGTGAAATCCGTCATTTCATGAAATTTCTAGGCTAGGCATTATAGTATAAGAAATATTGGTACGCTATCTGCAGCGGTTTTTCGTGAAATGTCAAACACTTCTGGTCATATATGTTTCATTGCATAACATTTTTTAACCACAATTAATTATTCAGCAAGTTTGACTGTAACATAAATGACATTGGCAGGCAATATTTACTCACAATCAAAAATGGCTGATAAGTAAATAGTATGATTGTGAGCAGTAACGTATTCTGGGGGCCTGCCCCCCCCCCCTAAGCTTAGGAGCTCGGGTCTAAAAGTCTAATTGTAACCTATTTTTCGTCTCACGCTTGGACTCTTAATTTAAATTTCTAAATAATGATTCTTGGCTTAGATTACAAAGGTCTTGTAGAAAACGTTTAGTTTTTAAATTTTTTCTTCTAAAAGTCCTATTTTATATAGAGATTAAAAAAATTAAAATACATGATTTCTGATAAAATCATCAATTCTAGCATGGTAAGCTATATTTACTTTATTTTTCATCATGAAAAACCGAGCCAAAAAACGCTGGTTAGAGTCATACATACGTCTTATGTTAAAATTTTCAGTTGACACAAATATTCATATTTTTCACAAATATAAAAAATGTTTTATTTTAATAAAGAGTCAGCTAGGAATATAAAAAGAATAAAAAAACAGTTACAAAAACAAATTCAATCCAACCATGCAGAGGGGAAGAGGTAATAATTTAATTTTCGAAATTTGATAGTAGTTTGGTGAATTTTAGACGAACTTTGGGCGTGGCCATGAACATTTTTCGTCTGCGGCGCTTTTCCACCTTTTTAACTCGGTACAATATTATAAAATACATGTAGTCCCGACTGTCCCTCCAGAAAAAAAAATATCCTACTTACGCCCACTGAGCCTCCCCCCCCCCTCCCCCCACCCTGAACATATTTTTTGACTACGACACTGATTGTGAGAAAATTATTTCTGCAAATGTCATGTATGTCACGGCCGGCCCTGGTCCTTTGTGCGTGTAGCGGAATCGGCCGGCCGGTCGTTATCTCTCCGGTAAATTCCGGCCGGCGGACCGAACCTGAGTAGGTTACTTTAAAAAAAAAAATATAAAAAATTCATAAAAAAGAAAAAGAGTTTCCTTTTGTTTCGTGTTAGATTTATCCCCAGACGTGTTCCGGCATTTATGTCTCATCAGTGAAGCTACAGAATCTGACGAAAGAAAGGAACGTTCACGTAACTATATCAAATAGTTTAGGCGTAAAAGCCATATAGGATGAAGCCCGCGGCACCAACAGTGTCGAACTTGGACACTACTGAAATATACCCAGCCCTCCAAAAAACTTATAAATATCATCCGATGCTGAGAGAAGGCACCGGTAAAAACAAGAGTCACAGTCATTACAGGAGTTTCGATAGGCAGCGCTAAACTCTCATCGGTTTATGAAACAGACGTAGAAGAGTTTCCTTTCATTTAGTCATTAATATTGGTCATTCTTTAAGTGTTCTAACTAATTTTAGTAAATTAGGACTGCCTTGATGCCCAACCAAACGATTAAAATTACAACGTGTATTTGGCAATTTTTGAATGACACTTTGTGGTATTTTATTATTTACGAACATTTTTAAATTGTAATTTCAGATGTTATATTATTTTATTTGAACCCTTCGCATATACTTCTTAATTCTCAAAAGTTTCATTTAAAATTAACTTCTAATAGGGTTAAAGCTTTGGGAACAAATAAAATTAAAGCCTATAAATTAACCTTAATGAAGAAATTCTTCTCTTAATCTCTCTGAAAATATAAAATATTCGCGTCCCACCTTTTAAAGATGTATTGCGTCAAAGTAAAGGGTAAGTTCTGATAAAAGCAGAGATACCTTAATTTCATAGGAAAAAATTAATAATTTGATACCCAACAATATTTATCTACAACAATTATTATTAGTAGTTTTTTAACGCTTGTTGTCGGTGTCCAAAATATCATTTAAATTAATCCACTTTAACACTAGTGTCAAAAATAAATACAAGGATCTTTATATAACATTTATTTTACAGTCTCAGCAACTAGAAATATGAATTCCTCCTGCAGGTCCACTGATTACGCTTTTGTGATAATTTTGCATGTTTGTCGAGGAAATAGAAATAATAGTACTAGTAAGTAGGCTTTAGCAATTCTGTTCTTGTTTTCCAGTAAGTTTTAAATATATTCTTTAGCCATTGTTGATGACTTAAATCCACCATGTCTTTTAATAGTTTCCAGATTTGTTCTAGAGTCTACCAGTTAAGTGGCCAATTTTAAAGATCCACGGAAACAGCGACCGATGTAAAGCTTCGGATCTTGGAGCTTTAAGAATTCTGCTATCACAGCACGTCTTTTACAGACACTATTGATACCAACAGAATTTCTAGCACACAATACGTTATTCATATATTGGATAACAATTCTACGATGTCCATTATCTGCTGGCCGAAAAGCATTGTATTTCCTGTACACATTTAAATGAAATGGCTTAACTATATAGTTCGTTACACATTAATTTTTCCAGTGTAATGTTTACCACTAATGTAGTATCTAAATCCTCGATGTTGTCTATCGTCATTAATTTTATGTTTATACACCGTTTTATATATCTATTTTAAGACTGTTTTCCAGACTTAAGAAATACCTATTATTATTGTTATTGAGGTAATCAATAAATTTTTTTATGATATCATTAAATCATAATAAATTATTATTGCGTTACTCATTAAGAAAAAACACTATGAAGTTGCATTAGGCATGGGCGTTTATAGAGGGAGGAAGGGGGGGGGGCGGTGCCTCCCTGAATTCCGAAGATTTTTTTTTGGAGTCACTTTTGATACCGCATACCGTGGCCACGTTTTTTATTGGGGTAGTTACTCTCTTATCCCCGCGTTCTATGGGCGCCCTTGATTAGAGGCCCCGGATTATGTAACGGGTCTAGGGCCCTTTATCATCCAGAATAGATACCCTAATAAATTTGTACTGTGTAGAAGTTCAAAACTTACAATTTGTTAAAATTTTAATTTCAGTGTAAACGGAATAAAATCACCCGGCTGTAAATATTTTTGAAAGGCCTATTTTTAAATTACTTATACAGGAATGAACTCGTAATAGGACTTTACCTTTCCAGATAAAATAAAATTCTATAAATTCCTTTTAATGGAAAAACCCTTGGCCAAATCCGCTTTAAAATATTGGTACAGGTTGTCCTTTCGAAAATTTCGTTCGATTCGATGGAGTTAAATGGATGGATTTTTAACCATATAATAATGTAATATTGACATTACTGACTCTTTAAATATTTGAATATGTCACTTTTCTGTCTTTATATTTTCCTATATCCCGTTTTGACGTCAGTGCGTCTCGGTCAGCACTGTCCAATTTTTATGAAAATTTCACACCTGTCATTCTAAGCCAATCACACACTTTCATTTCGACAGTTACCAATGACAACCTTCAAATTTTTCGGAAATTTTTCTCCTCCTGCCAAGCTAGGCGAACAAAATTAATAAGTGGAAATTTTTTCTTGACAGCTATCATATGATCCGAAAATCAGTATTCAGGATCAAATTTTGGTATTTAATGTTTACTTTAATACTAAATAAATACAAATATTTATTTACCAAATATTTCTTTCATTAAGGCTAAATATTTTTGGAATTCTGGTTGGAACTCTTCTCTTCGTAATGGAGAATAACAAGGATAATGGTTATCTTCCCTTTCCACTTCTATCAGATGTCTATGTTTAATATAATAGATGTAATATTTGGATGCAATTTTGTTCTGCTGAATTCTGGTTTTTCTTAAAAAGGATGGGATATCTTCCTCCAAAATCTTCTGGATAGCTGAGAAAAGGTTTTCTTGATGGGGATTTAATTCAGTTTTTTTCATTAATTCTTGCAAATACTTTAAATTTTTATGAGACATATTAATGTCCCCTATTTCACAGCAAGATTTACAAACACCGTAGGGCTTAAAATTAGTTTCTTGATTGTTTACTGCCATGATTTAATTATTGTGAACTAAAGAAGCACGTTTAAGAAATAACCGTCGACGTGACGTATAGCAGAGACGATTTTTTTGACATCACAAGCCTAAGCCTACTTGACTGTGGTATCTACTATCTACCTAGATTTAAAAAATTGTTTTATCTGGCATAACTAGCCTAAACTAGATTATACTATGCTTTCCCTTTGTTTTAGTAAATGAAATGTAGTAAAAATAAATAAAAAGGATAATTTTCACTTTTATTTTTTGCATTTCGTTTAACTAAACGATGAGGAAACTTTTTTTTGAAAGTTTAAGTATTCCCATATTTATGGATAAATAAATTGTTTTATCTGGCATAACTAGCCTAAACTAGACTATACTATGCAGAGGCATATTTTTTAATTGTTAAGGAAACAACTAACCTAATTTTATTTATTTTAGGCACCATATCCCCTTACAAAGAGCCAGTTACGAACGATATTTACTCACAAGTAATAAAATAAAAAGTTATGTTTTAAATGGCTTAGAAAAAATTACAACCAAAACTCACTTGACATAGCGATAGTTTTAACTTCCATAGTCATTATTAGGCAATCCAATGATGTGTCAAATTATCGGCTGGATGGCAAATACTGCTTTGTGATTGGTACACGTGACCATAAAAATAATTTTTCTGGTGGCATTTAACGGGTGACTCAATGCTTTTTGCCATCCATCCGCCATATTTAATCACGTGGTTTGGATTTCCTAATTCCCTTACTAAATTAAAAATCCCTTTAGGAAACACGGGGTTTACATAAGGCCTGTTGTCTCAATAGGCCAAAAAGCGGAGGGCATTAATATCCAAGGGAGGAAACGCATTTTCTCCCTGAGGTATGTATCTAGTGTTTTTTACTACTATTAGTTTAACTATCTCGATTTTACAGAGGGCGCCAAAGTTTAAAAAAGTCGATTTAAATTTTTAATATATCTGAAACGATTCAATTTAGTCATTAGTATTTTCCTCCTTTGTTTCGGATTCGAAAATGACGTTTTCTAAAAATGTAGTGGAAAAAAATATTTTTAAACTAACCCAAATTTACTTAATTGATATTCCTTTGCCAAGTCTTCTTTATAATACAGTTAAAGTAAGTATTCGGGCGGGTCAAGCTTCAGTATCTTTAAAAATATATTGTACAAACGTGTTCTTAAATAACTTATCTAAAAATAGCATTTATACTAATACAAAATATACGTTCTCAAAAAAATAAAATTTTAGAAACAAACTTCAACAAATCCAAACGAAACATCCAAAAATACATTCATTGGTCTAGAACCAGCACTCGGAGTGGCAAGGTGCACGGCACGAGATGCTATAAAGCGATGGATCAGGAATGAACACAATATCCACTGGAGAAAATAAATAGACAGGGATTACACCACAGCAATAGCTTCATTGGGGATCCAAACCCAAGACTTACGAAACAGTTGCTTCAAATGAACAGGAACCAGCTGAGAACCATTACAGGAAATCTGACAGGACACATGGCTGTCAAGAATCATCTGCACAGAATGCAACTGTACAATGAATACCGTGACTGCAGATTACGCGGACAAGACAGAGAAACTGTACAGCACATAGTTTGCCATTGTGAGTCCCTAGATCGAGAGAGGCAACAAATACTCGGGTAACCAAAATTAGAACCAGAGGACATCCTTACCCTCTCCCCAGTTGATCTACAGAAACTAGTGTAAGGAACTGGGATCACGGAGTGGGTGTAACAACCAAACAGGGTGAGCACAATGGGCCAAACCTGGCCTAAGTATATCCGACGCACCGACAGGCCCTCGGAAAAAAAACCTCGAACGTTAATTTTTAACCCACCAAAATACACTTCGACATGTAGATAACAGCAAGGAACCTGTTCTGGATTTTTTTTTGCATCGCTGAAATTACAGTTAGTCTTACGAAAGACTTGATTATCAAGTTTTATGCTATGAAACCAAAGAGTGCTTTCGTTTAATGAAATTACAAACAGGCATTTGTAACTTTCGATATTTATAACGTAGATATTTGATCAACTCATACAAGCAATATGTCTTCGTAACGTTTTATTTTACGTTATCATATTTATTTACTTTAAAGTAATTTAAATATTGTCACGCCCAGATTTTAGGGTGTGACGAGGGACGTAAAGGTAGCACGGGACCTTGGCGACTACTAGAAAAATAAAGTAATACCGAAAACAAATTTATTAAAATGATCAAAATAATAATTATCTGAAGAATTTACAAAAGGAATCAAAACGAGTAAAAACCTGGATTTAAACCTTTGCCAACAGACGGAAAATAAAATTATACTTACATACATTTTAGGCTCATCGCTGGCGTCTTGAGGACCAACAAAATTTCACAAATTTTCGAACTGAATGTGTCACGGACCGGAGCACTAGTGGTGTCCGATATTTTTTGTACCAATAATGTGATGTTTCGTCAAGTCAGCAGTTTTTCCCACTTTAGGGAAATAATGAACTCAGGTCGTGAACCTTATTTCTGCTGACTTGATGAGTCGACAATAATTGATAGATCGGGAAGCCCGTATAACATTTCATAATTGCAACTTTATTAGAATTGTTTAATAATCTTGATGCCGGTTTCATATTGCACGAGGAATGACCTGTGTTTGCCGCGAATAATAATTAAAATATTGAAATGAAAAATATTGATTTATGAAATGTTATGATCTTATGGTTCCCTATAGTGACAATATTGACTTAGTCAAATTTATATTACCTACAAAAAATAGAACTTGATATTAGGAGAGACCCTAAAAAATTCTGGAATTTCATTAAAAGCAAGAGGGAGACCTCCAACATTCCAAATGCAATATCTTATGACAATGAAGAGTTCACTGATCCTCTTGATATTTTAAACAATTTTACTAAATTCTTTGAACAGTCATTTCTGAATAGTACTTCCGGTGCTTTAAGAAATGATCAAACTATTTATATACATATTATTAATGTCCATTACTTTTCTGAAGATGAGGTCATCAATGCCTTAAAGAAGATTAAACCGAAGTTTACTACAGGGCCGGATTCCGTTCCGGCATTTTTAATCCAAGATTGCCGTTTTGTTTTGGTGAGACCGCTTCATATTATATTTAATCTATGTCTTAAGTATCAGTCAATACCTCAGATATGGAGAACTTCTAAAGTATGTCCTGTATATAAAAAGGGTGATAGGTCAGAAGTATCTAACTATCGACCAATATCAATTATCTGTAATTTTTGTAAAGTGTTTGAGTTCCTACTTCACGAGTCTGTCTTTCCGTTCATCCGCGGGCAAATAACTCAGCAGCAACATGGATTCTTTAAGGGTAGATCCACGATAACCAACTTGCTTAATATGGCACAAAATCTTTCTGAGTCGTTGGATGAGGGTATACAAACTGATGTAATATATTTAGATTTTTCAAAAGCTTTCGATCGACTTGATCATGCTATTTTGATTTCAAAATTAGAAAAATTTGGATTTTCAGAGTCTTTGTTGGCACTAATTAAGTCATATCTCTCCAACCGCTGCCAGTATGTTTCCCTTCATGGACTCAGCTCTAATAAATATACCGCTGGCTCCGGTGTCCCCCAGGGATCGGTGCTTGGGCCGTTACTTTTTATTCTTTTTATAAATGATATTGGTGATGATCTGGATGTTGACCATTTGATATACGCTGATGATATTAAACTATATAAAAGAATTAGAAACATCAATGATTGTATTGTTATTCAACGGAATTTGGATCTAATTAATAATTGGTGTATTAAAAATAATTTAAAGCTTAACATTGAGAAGTGTAAAGTTGTTTCTTTTACAAATAAACTTTCTGTAATTAATTTTGATTATATTCTTGAAAATAAAATTATTTCTCGCTCTGACTCATTTTGCGACTTGGGTGTCGTTTTTGATTCAAAGCTTTCTTTTATACCCCATATAAATAAGATTATTAGTAAAGCTCTTCAGAGTTATGGATTTATTGTGCGCTGCACTAGGGATTTTAACAGCGTTGATATCTTAACAAGCTTATACAATGCCTATATAAGATCGAAACAGATGCAGCAGTGATCTGGGCACCTAAGTATAATGTTCACATTGATAATCTTGAAAGGGTGCAGCGAAAATTCTTAAAGTACCTTAGCTTTAGGGTCGACGGAATATATCCCATACAGGGTTTTCCCCAGACTCTACTTCTTCAGAGGTTTAAATATGAATCACTCAGGGATCGCCGTGATTACCACCTATTAATGGCTCTGTATAAATTACTAAACAATCAACTCGACTGTATTAATATATTGGGTAAGCTTAATTTTAATGCCACGATTGAATTCACGACAAAATATGACTTTCTACCTGCCTAATCCAAAGACAAAGATTTTAAAGTTTTCTCCTGTCTTTCAAATTTGTGAGAGATATAATAAGCGGTTTGATTTAGATTTTTTCAGTTCTTCGGTCAGTACAGTTAAGAGGTTAGTGCGGCATTAATACTTTAAACTGAGATTGTGCGGCTGGTATTATTTTTTGTCCAGTGACATGATTTTCTCTGTTCAGTCTCTCTTTTTCTTTTTTTTTTACTGTTACTTTTCTTATATTCAAATTTAATTTTGAATAATTAGTTTAGGTTTACGTATAGACTAGCTTACTTTTGTTAGTATTTTTAGCTTCACGTTTAGTATATTTATTTTTTGTGTAAACTTTTTCATGGTCCTGCCTTGTAGTTGGGTTATTTAACCTGTAGGGTAGGTAATGTAAATAAATAAATATTCAATATCGTTTCAGAAATAACTGTTTTTTAAAGATTTCAAAGTGACATAATATACCTTCGAATGTTTCTTCCCGAAGCTTGATATACGTTTTCAAAAAGGTCGCGGTTGAACCTCCCGATCCTATAAAAACTTCATTAAAAGTATATTGAACTTCGAAGATGATTTTATTATTCAAACCAGAAACCTATTTATTTATTTTACAAAATTGCCGAGCAAGAGCCCTAATTCAATCAAACTTTAAACAACAAATTCTTTATAAACTTGTTCTGACTTAATTATACGAAAAAAGAAAATTTCCTGAAAATCTAAAAATTTATTTACAGTGGAATTTTCTTCGAGGTCGGGCTGCTCTGGAAGTAATTTAAAGTTTACGTCCAAGCTAAGAATAGGAAATAAGCTCCCGTCGAATACATTTTAATATTTTCTGGAAATACGGTAAAGTATTAATAGTTTAGTAATACTACACTGTTGGAAAATAAGCAAGAAGTTTTATTGAGTGTCTAAGTTAAACTCACTTCAATTTTATATAAATTTAACGATAGTTTTAGAACTGTAGCAGCATTCTCGCATATCAAGCAGAAGGTCCCCTGTACGGTAACCGGGGGGATTGAAATTGCTAGTGTAGTTCTGATCATATCTCTCGGCACCTTATCGAAACTAAGCTCTATAAATCAAAAATGACGGGGTCAGTGGTTTAAATGGATTAAAGAACATCTTGAATGCAGGATTTTTTATCCGGTAAAATTACACCAAAAAATTAGTGAAGGTACATAAATTTACAACAAGCTGAAAATTAGTAAAAATGTTCAAAATACAATTATAAAAAAAATTTGTAAATTCCCCATCATTCCCATGTATGGAAAGAATTTGACTCGAGGTCAAAGGTAAAAAAAATGAGTTTTTCGCCATTTTTAGCAAAACGTAAGTTTTATCATAAAAGTACTTCAGAGAAAAATTGTAGATCATAAAATTATCTATAAAAAATGTTTAAATACTTTTTTTTATGAGCCACCGTTTCTGAGATATAACAATTCAAAAAGTTATAATCGTCATAATATGCACACGTTTCCACGCCACCAGTGTACTGCGTTTTTTTTTAACGTGGTTTCTCCAGTAGGCCTACCCCACAAGTCAGTTGTGATCCTGTTTAATTTGAAACTATTGCAAAATAACGGAAATTAGCAAAGATTGAAAATGATAAAAGCGATGTTGATTAAAAAAAAGTAGTGACTCTTGTTCTTCTTCTTGATTTTCTCCTTGTTCTTCACCTTGTTCGTCTCCTTGTTCTTCTTCTTCTTCATCTTCATTCTGGGTGCAAGTAAATTGCGTCAATAGCGATGTATGGCAAGTCACCTCGTTGGAATGAAACGAATCTTCAATTGTTGGTGATTCAACATTAGAGCACGACCGGCCTTGACAATTTGTACATGCCAGAGAACAAAACAGTCCCACTTTTTTACAACCACATTTAGCACTGCATCCCTTTTTGCAGTTGCAAAAAATTGTGTTTAGCAATTTTTCCGGCACAGGTGGAAGTAAAGTTTGAACTGGTTCTAATGTTTTGTTGACCAACTTCCAAGCCCAGTCTGTAGGGTCTTGTTGATAACCAAACCATACTTGAACTTGGTAATATACCCGAAGAAGATGTTGATGAGCAGCAGCTGAGGTTGGAGGAAGATAAGCTAATTGTACCGGTTTTTTATTTTTAGTATTTTTAATGAAACATATATATCGATGCTTAGATAAGCATGTCGTTTTTTAGGAGCTCCGTACATTAAAAGAAGAAAGCGAATGCCATTAGTTATAACTTCTTGTTGAGTTAAATTACTGTTTTAAAAACTTAAGCACATTGAACTAAATCTTGTTTTTCAAACATTTTGAAAACTGTCGTTTTACCCCTCCTGTAAAATGCAGATGTCGTATCACAGCCAGTTATTGCGTGTAAAAATAGTACATGATTTTGACACTTTGCCAAAGTAGATAAACTTTTTGATGAATATAGTTCCGATTGATGAGTTTTGATTGATTGATGTTCCTGGTTTTTAGAAGAAAATAGTTTTTTCAGTTGGAGTTCGAGCAGTGAGTAATATAAGTAAGTCTACATCTACAACCACCAACAACAATAGTTATATTTGTCGAATTAAATTGTTCTATTGCTGTTTCAAGAATCAATACATTAGCATCATTATTAGCTTGTTTTACCAATATATTTTCAGCAGTAAACTTTTTAACATTGAAATGAATCGAGACTTGTGAGTATTTGTAAAAAATCAACATCATCATATCTTAGAAACGGTGGCTCATAGAAAAAAAGTATTATGACATTTTTTATAGATAATTTTATAATCTACAATTTTTCTCTAAGGTACTTTTATGATAAAACTTACCGTATTGCTAAAAATCGCGAAAACTTCAGCTTGTTGCAAATTTATGTATCTTCGAATGTTTAATTTGACCGGATAATTTGGTGGAGTAGATAATTATGTTCCATGGAATCGTCGAAAGACGATGGATTGAGAGTCTCTGCAGAAACATTCCTCGTAATTGCATCATCGTGGTCTGTATATAAGAAGGGCAACAAGACAGTTAAATTGCCGATAATAACACTAAATGGTAAACAATTATGAGTCGAAACACTTAAAATTATCAATGCTCTCTGGCTGATACTGCCCAGATGTAAAATAAGGTCGTACTGGCCCATTTGATGAAGCGAAATCTCTCCACTATTATTACAACAAGGTAACATATTAATTTTAACCTCTGGCTAAATAGCAATTTTAATTATTTATATATCTGTTAGTTAGATATTTTAGATCTGATGATGGCCGAAAAGGCGATACAGGTTTAACATTTAAATACAACTTTCGAAGACTGAGACTTTGTGTCTTTCTTTTCTTGAGTTATGTCAGGTCTCTTTAAGAATCGTTGACGATTTCCTCAATACAATAATATTGTTGTATCATCAGCAAAGATATTAAATTAACCATTTAAGATTGGAAAATTATTCTTACTTATACTTTTATTTAACATAAATGATAAATCTTAAATATCTATAATATTAATACCTCAGTATGAGGTTTAATCCCGCTGTTGGTAATCATGAGGAATCACCTGATGGTTCTGGTATTTATAAAACACAAATATTCATAACGTAATATCTTCTATTCGAAAGACATAAAAATATAATCTCATTTTTTTTTTTATGATAAAACACCTGCACTGTAGGAAAAATCCTTTAAGGCGCTCTGGGAGCGGTGCGAGTGCGAAAAAAGCAATTAGCGTTGGTCTTGAAACGTTGAAGATTGTATTCATTGGGAAACACGACCTCAGGAAGATCATTCCACAAAGAAGACGTTCTCCAGATGAAAGAATTCTTGAACAATGAAGTTCGAGGAGTACTAAGCTGAACAACATATGGATGAGCGGCAGTGGTTCGCCGTGTATTTCTGTTTTGCATTGCTCTAGGTGGAATCAAGTGGGCAATGTCAGTCGAACCCCTGCCATGGAAATATCTGTAAAAGAGAGCCAAATCACCAACCTGTCTTCGATGCTCCAGGCTATCGAGGGTCTTGGTCAGCTCGGGGTCGCCGATCAGACGAACGGCTCTCCTTTGAATGGAATTCAGTAGCCGAAGGGTGTGCTTGGGTGCAGAGCTCCAGACATGAGAGCAATATTCTAATGATGGTCGAATCTGGGCTTTGTAGAGTGTCAAAAGTTGATGAGGTGTGTACAACACATAATATTCCTTTAATTCCTTTAATATCGGAATTTAAATATTTAAGAATTTATATAATTTTTGTCGTTTCTTGCCCTTATGTAGAATAAGGCTTTTAACCTCTTCGGTTGCTGCCAGAACCATTTCCGAGGGACCTACAGCTTAATGTAGGTCCCGAACCACGATAATCAGTCAGGCGACACCCCGCTATTGCACGACCTACCTTTTTCCGCACCCCACGAGATATCCAATATCATCTGGCTTGATTACTGGCTTGAATGGGGTGAAATGATACATTTTACACTCTTTCCTGCACTCTTAAACCTATTAAAATTCGAACATACTTTTTTTATTGTGCGTGTGCCCACTCTGAGGATTGAAGTCGGAACGCCACGGTCGAATGCTAGTAACTCATCTTCACAACGTCTATTATTGTTACCTTGCGAGACGAACTTTTTTTTTCCATCCAACCCAGTAATAGTTGGATTATACAGGGTGTACGGAAACTTATGAGCCGTAGAGTAACTGGAGATACTAGACATCAAACTAAGCCGATTATGTCATATAAGTTTTTTCGGATTGTTACTCATTCTAGAGATACAGGGTGTTGAAAGTAAAAGTTTATTCTCGAAAATAAGCCATAATTTTAAAACAGTTTAATGAATCGAATTGAAAGTTGGCAATATTATGTTTTTATGAGCAAGAAATAAGAATTTGTAGAAATTTTTAAGTTTCAAACTAGAGGGCGTTAGTTGCATACACTGGGGTTCATAAATCTATGATTTTTTTTCTTACCTATGATATTAGGTGTTTTTCAATTGGAGTCTTTTAAAAAGGGCATTTTCTGAGTCAAAAATGTGTACTTGATTGATCTTAATATCTTTAACGGTTTTCGAGATATTTCCCTTTAAACATCCCAAAGCATAAAAAACATAGTAAATAATTAAATTAACAAAAAAAATCGGCTTAGTTTGATGTCTAGTATCTCCAGTTACTCTACGGCCCATAAGTTACCAGACACCCCGTATAAGGTTACTTTTTACAAACAAGGTATAAAAAAACGCTTTTTTCTCTAAAACATATAAGCAGAAATATTTTTTTTTCTCTAAATCTATCTCTTATATCGCCGTATAACTCACAAATCACTTAAACGATCATAAACCGACAGGACCTTATTACTGATAGGGGTAAAAATAAATCAAGAAAGGTTCTTTCCAATCAAGGCAAACAAGCCTAAAGTAATGAAAACTAGGAAAAGGAATATAGGTCTAAATTATATGACAGATAAGACGTCCCAGAAGCTTTTTTCTGCCGATCGCAAGAAAAGGTCGTTCCCTTTCAATAATTCATTGTTTTATTTTTTAGAAAGAATGTATTTATTTTCTTGGGAAATAAAAAAAAGACGGCAAAGGAGTATTTTTTTTGTGTTGACCCTTTTCAAGTGTAGATTATTTTAAATAAATAGCAGTAATAAACAAAAGGACTTTAAAAAATTGTCGTTGTTTCAGTTTGTTTGGTTCTTAAACCGAACTATAAACATCAATATAGCCAAATACTTCCGTATAACGTATTTTTCTGTATAGAATAGGTATGAACAGTGGCGTAGCCAGAAAATACACTCGGGGGGGGGGGGGGGGGGTTATGGGCGTAAGTAGGAATTTTTTTTTCTGGAGAAGGGAACAGTCGGGACTACATGTATTTCATGATATTGTAACTACCGAAGAAGGCGGTAAAGCGCCGCAGGAAAAAAAATTTTGGGGGCCACGCCCAAAGTTCGTTTAAAATTCACCTAACTACTATCAAATTTCGAAAATTAAATAATTAAAATTTATTTTTGTAAATGTTTTTTTTTAACTTTTTGTTTTGATATTCCTAGCTGGCTCTTTATTAAAAAAAAAAACGTTTTTTATATTTGTGAGATGAATATTTGTGTCAATCCAAAATTTTAACATAAGATGTATGTATGACTCTAACCAGCGTTTTCCGGGCGCGGTTTTTCATAAAGTAAATATAGCTCACCACCCCAAAATTGATGATTTTTTCAGAAATTATGTATTTTAGGAGCGTAGATCTAAGAGCAGTTTTTGGTGCAAATGCTTAGGTTTTGAAATGCTCCTTCTTAAGTGCCGTTTTGTATATTCATAATAAAACATTCTCGTTTCTTCCCGCACTATTTTTTTTAAATTATAAATCACACTTCAATAAAAAATGTTTCAATAAAAATTTGTACTTAAATTTTTCCCATTAAAAATAAATACCTAATTGATTTTTGTTTTTGTTGTAAAAATATTTTATTGCATTGGGTTATACTTTTGTTGATTTAAAATAGCTGTAAAAAAGGGAAAACGGAACAGACAAGTATATAATAGAAAAATACTATAAAATATTATTCTTTTTACTTGTTTTCCTTAAAATTGCATTATAAATCAATAACTAAAACGATATGCGTCCAAAACCTTAATATCTATATAAAACAGGACTTTTAGAAGAAAAAGTTTAATAACTAAACATTTCCTACAAAACCTTCGTAGTCTAAGGGGGGGGGGGGGTTGTAGTCCGGCAGCCCCCCCATCCTAAATACGCCACTGGGTATGAAGTTTGGTATTTTGAAATTTTGATTATAGAAATGACTATTTGAAATATTTGAAGAAGTAGTTCATACTTAAAGTAGAGTGAAAATCTAACTAAAAAAATTTTAATACTGAGTTGCATAAAGATTATTATTAAAAATTAACTTACCAGCAACTTTGACTGTGACATAAATGACATTTGCAGACAAGTACTTATTTAGTATTCACCTGAAGGTGACTAAGGATACTTACTAGTTAAAAGGTTGAGATTTAAAACATATACAGACAATGCAAGTCCAAAACTCTTCTATTACTATATTGATTGTTGTTAAGACTTTGCCAGTGCATTGCGTGCGCAAGGCTACATGGTATTCTCTGGCCATACCAACCTAATAATAGTTTTCGAACAAAATGGGGTGAGATCTGTTATGCGATGCCACACCATCACTTGATACCAGTATATACTTCCTTGCTGTCGCATGGAGCTATAATAATTCAAATAAAACTAAACGCAACTACGTCATTAGGTACGAAAAATATAATAAATCAAAAAATTCCTTTTAAATTAACCGGAACACGTCCGGAGTATCAAAAAAGCGGAATAAATGAAATGTCCAATTATATATAGTTGATATAAATGTATAGAAGTTTTTCCTTTGACCGCAAAAGAAGTTTTCAATAATTCAGTACGTTAGAAGGACGAATGTATTTATTCTCTAGGGGAATGGGACAAATATTTATGTTTTAACGAGATTTTATATAGGATATTTTTTATTCTTGAATATTCATTATTTTGCAAAAGAAATATCCTAAGGTTTCCCTATGTTATACCATTCGAGATCGTAATTGAAAAACACCAGAAATCACTCCTGGGGCAATAATCTGGAATACAGACGGCTCAAATACCCAGAAGGGTACGGGAGAAGGGATACACGGAGTAAGACTCTCACGGTAAGTCTCCCACAGTGTTCCAAGCGGAAATTTACGACATCCTACAATGTGCACGTGAAAGCAACAGGAGAACTTACTGCAGTAAGCGGATCCATATATACTTTTAATATCAAGAAGCTCTTAAAGCACTAACGTGCAGAAAGGTGACATCAAGACTGGTATGAGAATACCAAGAGGAATTAGTAACCCTAGCAAAATTTAACAAAAAGTAACACTGCAATGGGTACGAGACGAACTTGCAAACAAGGGTTTGGAAAAACTATAGGTCCCGAACCGGCACTCGGAGTTTCAAGATGTAGATGCCATAAAGCGATGAATCAGAAGAGAACACACAATCTTCTGGAACTACACACAGGAATTAAACTCTAGTAAATCTTTTATTGGGGATCCAAACCCTAAACTAACGACACAGCTACTTCCGATAAGAATGAATCAGCTGAGAATCATCACAGGTATTCTGACAGGGCACATGAATGTTAAGACGTACCTACACTGAATGCAACTACTGTACAACGAAGACCTATGCTGCAGACTATGCGGTCAAGATAGGAAAACGGTACAGGCACATAATTTTCCATTGCGAAACACTGGATTGGAAGAGGTCACAAATACTCGGGCAATCAAAACTAGAACTAGAAGATATCCTGACCCTCTCCCTAGTTGACATATACAAGTTAGTGCAAGGAACTGGGACTACTGAGTCGATATAATAATCAAACTAGGGTGAGAAAAATAGGCGAGATCTGGCCGAAGTGCACCCGGCACATGGACGGACCTTCGGAAAAAAAGTCCTTAGAATGGTTAAGAGCTCAACGTGGTTATCGTTCTAAGAGAAAATCTGACCCTATAAACTAAAAGTTACATTCGCGGGCTGAAAACCAAATGGTTCTAAGTAAAATTATTGATGAAATGATAATTTTAATTCCTATAAATAAAGTAAAAAATAGTATACTTTGTAAATGACGCCACTTACAAATTCAAATGAGTATAATTTATTTTTATTTTGTGTTCTTTTAAAGCTTTAATTTAGTGTCCTTTAACTTTAATTTGGTGATAATAATCCGTGATTAAACAGAAGGACCTTTCTATAGAAATCAATTCTTAGACCATATATTTTTACGAGTAACATACCTTGTGCTAGTTGTTTTCTTTTCTCAAAGGGTAAATGTCGAGCAAGATCAACCACAAAACCCTGTTAGAACTTTAATTAATTCGGATTATTTGAAATCGGACGAAAGAGGACTTCAAGTTTGTTGTGAACTTTAATTAGTAACTAGTTCAGGTAAGCTGGCGAAATTAAAAATTTGTTTTTTGATTTCTTACGATTTCTTTTCTGTATAATAAGTAGATTATTGGGTTTTATTTGGCACCAGTACTTCTGGTATCAATTTTTCGAAACAGACCTTCGAGTACCTCTTGAACATGAAATAACTATGAAACTCATTTTAGACATCGGGGTCACAAATTTGTCTTTAAATTAAATAAAGACTAACGAATGCAAGTATTAAATCGATTTTCAATTATTAATTGTCAGTCCCTTTACTATTGTTTTTAATCACGGCTCATGGATCACTAGACTTTTTTTAGGGGGCTTCATTAGCTTATATCTTTTTCATCAATTTTTTCTACCTGAAAATAACATTCCCACTCCCACATAGATACCAGTTGTTCAGTTTTTTTTTGTAATTCGGGTCAAGAGGAAACAAAATTTAATACGGCAAATTTTAGCGAGGTCGTATCCACTTAAAAATAGTACAAGGTTGGAAATTTCACTTTTTTGTTGATGCATTCCTTGATGTACTTAGTTTTGACACTAACTTAAAATTTCTGATACTATGACTTAACGTCTCGATGTCTATTTGCTGATGTAAATTTTTTTTCCTACGACCACCTATGAAAATGAGAAAAAAAGCACGGTTAATTTGGCTAGAAAGCGCCGTATATCACACGCGTGTTGAAAAAAATGTTTCAATACTAGTGTTGAAATATCAAGGCACACTATTTAATTTAAACATAGGGTGCCAATTTGACAGACCACCCTTATTTATTAAAAATAACAAATTTTAGAAAGCAGTAATTGTAATGTGTTTAACTAATTTATCATGTATTTGTCGAGTGATTCAGATTTAGAGTGTGAAAATACGCCATCTGAAATTATAAAATAATATGTTAATAATATATTGGAAAATCTATTACCAGAAAAAAACAAATCGCGCTGACAGCTTCAGTATTAAGTATGTATTAAAAAACAAATCTTTATCGGTAGCGATAGCATAGAGAATAGAGCTCTAGCCTACAGATTGCAAGGTCATAAATTCAACTCCCATCAGGAGTATTTGACTTTTTTTAATAAAAACATTAAATAATTTATAAAATTATTTTGAATTGAAATGTTCCTTGTTGGGTGAATTTTTCAAATTAATGTTTAATGCATCTTTCCTTAAATAAATTTAAAGATTTTAATTGTGGTTAATCTAGAAGTCAATCCAGGATTAGTTCTTCCTATGATATATAAAATAGGAAAAGAAATAGGTAAACTACAAATAAAGGAAAAGCCTATTGACAAACTATGAAACCAAATGTTAAATGGTATATAATAATTTCAACACTAGTCTTGATTTTTTTTTCAATGCTTGTTTTGAATTTTTTTTTTGGCAAATTAAAGGCTTTTTTAATAATTCTTTAGGATGAAAGTGATTATTCTAAAACTCGAAGAATTTCCGCTCTCGGCTGACGCCTCATGACAAATATCTCCTCGTTTCATCACTTGTATACAGCGTGTGTATGAATATTGGCAACATATGGAAAACTTTTATATCTTTGATTTTACGAGAAAAACTTATTCTTCATAAAAAGTTTTGCTTACCTTAAAAAGTGATATTATTTTAAAAATTACAGTTATAACGTACTGGGTGGTTAAAAATACACGAAAATATGTTAATATTCTAAGAGTAAAGTAACAGTAATCTACATGATACAAACAAATTTATTGAAAATTGGTTATTGAGTATTAAATACCATCATTTTCAATGCATTTCACTAGGTTTTTTTTTAAATCTTCGAACTGCGTTTTTAATTGGCAGGTCTATCCTTATAAACGATTTCTTTTAATCTTCCCCATAGGTAGTAATCTAAAGGGGTGAGGTCAGGTAACCTTGCAGGCCAATTAGTAAATTGGTTGTCATTGTACGTAGCGCGCCCAATCCATCTATTTGTAAAATTTACATTAAGCCATTCCCTTACTTGTGCGGAAAAATGGCAAGGTGCTCCATCAAGTTGAAATATTAATCCATGCCTTATTGCCAATGGCAACTCTTCAATTAAGTCCATAAATTCTGTTTGTGAAAAATTTAGAAAAATGTTCCCATTTACATTATTATCAAAAAAGACCGGTCCTAAAATCATATTATTGACAATACCACTTCTGCATTCAACCACCCAATGAGGATTTTCAGTACTCCAACAGCGAGAGTTTTGAGACGAAAAAATGCCATTAGTAGTAAACATCGCCTCATCGGTAAACAATATTTTAGAAGAAAAATGTCTATCTTCCTCAAAATGTCCCATCATCCAAAAGCAAAAATCTAGCCTTTTATCCATATCTCCCGGTAACAACGAATGTATAAATTTTGGTTTAAATGGTTTGTAGTGATGCTTTTTTAAAACTTTTCTTATAAAATTAACATTAAACCCCAAATCCCGATGTCGTTGAGTTAAACTTACTTTCGGATGCTCCTGTACATGAAGCAGAACATCTAATTCATCTTCAATTTCACTATCATCTTCATTTCGTGCTGCGTCATTAAATTTAAAAAAAATTGGGGAACAAGCTTTAAATTTTGTTATGATGCGAGTTACTGTAGAATTAGTGATATTGTCTCGTTCAGGATGATTTGCATTAAATTCGTCTGCAGTATCTCTAAATGAACGGTAGTTATTGCCCACAATAAGCACAATTTCCACTTTTTCTTGATTACTAAGTCGCATTTTCAAGAAATTAATTTTTAACTATTACATTGACATCTATTTAATCACTTGCTTGTTTCTTAGGTAACTTAATGATAAAAAAAAAATTAAGTAGGTGGCTGTGACTTTATATTCCGACATAATATTTAATACTCAATAACTAATTTTTAATAAATTTGTTAGTATCATGTAGATTACTGTTACTTTACCCTGTACGTTATAACTGTAATTTTTAAAACAATATCACTTTTTAAGGCAAGCAACACTTTTTATGAAGAATAAGTTTTTCTCGTAAAATCAAAGATAAAAAAGTTTTCCATATGTTGCCAGTATTCATACACATGCTGTATAATATGCTATTACTAGAATACGGTCGAGTAGATAAAGTCCCTTTATCATCCATTAAGCTACTAAGAATGGAAGTGGAATAGTTGTTTGTACTACAAGAGTGAATATGTAGTGCATATTTCACGATGAAGTAAATTGAGTACGACGACATAGGCGGACGATGTCTAAAATTTACAACGTATAAATTTAGTTTCTTTATAATTGACCACTGTGATTGGTCAGTTTCATATCCTAACTAGAATGGATATGAAATTATATCCTTAAAGTTAACCGGAATAGGCCCACTTATATAATGATTTTAGTGTAAAGGAAAGAGCAAATATCTAAATATGTGGGAGTGGAACAAATACTTATTCCGTTATTAATATTTTGTTGGAGAAAATAAAATAAACTTAATATCCTTTATAGATAAGCCTTCTAAGCAATTTCAGTAGGTATTGAAAATATTTCTGTTTTTGACTGTGAGATAGATGCCAATAAACCTTAAACGTATTTATGGAAATGGCCCCATCTGTCTCGTTTTATTGATATAAATGATTCAATATAAGAAAAAATAGGAAGACTTTTCTTATAAATTCAATAAAATGTGTACTAAAGTGGAATAAAATGGTATTACTACGAAGAAAACTAGAAAAATACACACCTAGCAATGTTATAAACAAACACGAACACACCCAAATACGAATATTGTTAATAATATAGTAGAATTTAGTGTCCCTTAAAATATATAGAAGCGGTAAATGGACAGAGTAATGTGACTATCTTTTTCATTAAAGTACATCTTTTTCATTAAGGGACGTCAACGGTAATGGGTTCCCTGGGGACAGGTAGACAATGACAGGCTGTTTTGTACTTATTGGGACTCATCAAAAAGCCATAATTGTTTATAGTTCTATGTTTTCACATCTGATGGCTATCTATTGCATTGAGTTTATTCCAACATATGGCGATACTAGGTTTTCATCATATATTTATTCTTAAAAATATCTTGAAAACTTATTTTTGCTGTATTGGGAATTGCTTACAGGTTATGGCTTTTTGATGAGTCTCAACAAGGATGAAACAGCCTGTCATTTTCTACCTGTGCTCCAGGGAACCCAACCCTGTATACTTTAATGCAAAAGATAGTCACACTACTCTGTCTGCTTGTCGCTAAGCTTTCTTTACCACACATTTGATTAAGCACACTCTGTTACAATTTAAACTGGATCGTATCTCCTATAGTTCCATAGATCCTAATGGTCACCCACTTGGGAAACCCTGTACAAACTGTCTGCTGTCAAAGAATTAAATAACCTTACGTTTATAATTCAAATATAACAATGGTATTTATGTGACAAGCGCTGTCATTTTATCCATGTCATATATCCAGTCAACTCAATAGTTTCAAGAGAATTTCTGATTAAAAATATTAACTTATATTTTTGGCAAGATATAGAACTAATTTGACCCAAAACATGTCGCTGATATTTAGATTAGCAAGTAGAAATCTAACCAGACCTTACTTTTTACGGCACGAACGCAATGCATTAGTAAATTTTGTACGTGCTTCTAATGCAAAATGTGTCGTTGATCCTTCAATATCAAAAAACGAAAGCCACGATGAAAGAAACATACGACTAGGAAGACCACAATCTCCCCATCTCACTATTTACAAACCTCAGTTAACTGCATTATTATCAATTTCTCATAGAGCAACTGGCATGGTTTTAGCCGCCTACGTTATCGGCTTTAGCATGTTAGCTGTGTATCTGGAATGTCCATTGGAATATTGGATTGAAGAGCTTAAATGTGCAGAAATTGGTCCTGAATGTATGGCTGCATTCAAGTTTATTTTAGCGTTCCCATTAACCTATCACTTCTGCAATGGAATTCGTCATTTGTGTTGGGATATGGGGATGTTTTTAAATATCAGTCAAGTTTATGCTACTGGGTATTTGATGCTTACCACTGCCATCCTCTCAGCGCTTGCATTGTCCCTCTATTGCTATTGAGTTGTTCTTATGTATTTATTTATTTATTTTTATTTAATAAAGTATAGTTTGACAACTTGAATGGGGGTTTTCAAATACTATACGATTATTTAGTCTGCAACTCTGGTGTTATTGACTGTGGATGTTTCAATAGTTAATTGTGGTCTATGATGTCAGAGCTCCTGTGGTGGTTCTATCCGGATACCTTATTGCCTTTATAGTACGATGTGCGATCTGTGTGTGTTCATGAATGTTCTTGGCAAATACGTGTTGGTCTGTGTAATACTTAAGGATCCTCCAGACCAACGCGAATTCGCTGTAAATGTTCGCGAACTGCCACTGAGGATCCTTGAAACTTATAGATTTAATCACCAATAGTAAAAATAGCGAATCAACTAAAAAGAAACACATAAGAAGGTTTTCGTCGTCGTCGTTGAGGGAGAGAGACTGACGGATGCCGATGGTATCGGTTAATGGTTCGTCTCATCATCACCATTTAGATAACCGTTGGTGCTGCAAGTATCGCGTGAGGTTATTTTAAATTGAAGATATAGACACAAATATAAGCGCATTTTTCTGGTAAAAAACCTGGATTAATAGACAGTTTAGCTCTTACAGATAATATATTAAATATACAGAATTCCCAGTCAACATGGAAAACTCTTGAGTCCCTTTAGGCTAAAAAAGCGCTCACTAAAATTTAGAAAAAAACTATATTGCATACGAGGGCGATTCAATTTTTTCAAAGGTTGCTCAAGAGTAATCAATTTTTCGTTTTAAATACAATTTTTATTTGTAGAAGTTAATTAGAACTAAAAGTTGTGTCCTAATACAAACGTACGGCCTTCTATGCAAAAACGAAGAAAATACTTATTTTTTTGTCTTACCCTGTATTGCAGTGGTTCCCAAACTTTTTCTATGGCGCCCCCCTTTGGGAATCAAGAAATGGTCGCGCCTTCCTTCCCTCCATTATGCAGATACATTTCTTTTACTTCATTTATTTATTTAAAAACGTGACATTTGAACTCTAATCTAAGAGAAGTGTGATGCTGCATTTCTTTAACAAGGTCGGAAATTCTTGGTGATATTTTTGAAAATGCGCAATGGAGGTCACTAGCAAAATCAAACTGATTCCGTGGTTTTGTTTTAATTCCCATTAAAATAGAAAATCCTTTTTCATATAAGTAGGTCGTCGAGAATTGTATATAAAATTTCAAAGCCATTTCAGCGATTGATGGATAAATGGAAAGCTATTTTATTCAAAAAGTAGCAATCGCCAAAAAAAGTTTATTTTCGCCACTGAATCGTGTTTTAAGTCGATTGCTTGTTCTTGAAGGTGTTCTAAAAGAATGTTTATATCAAAATTAAAAGGATTTTGAGCAAATCTATGATCGTCATTGTCATGGAAATTAGGAAAATATCGTTAAAATTCATCGAAAAGACTTTCTAGATGAGATAGAATATCGGTTCTAATCTCTTTGTTTTTAATAATGATATCTCCATTAATGAAGCCAATTTCGGAAATGAGAAAAATTTGGCGTTGGAGCTTGCAGACGACGTTTCCATAAAAACAGTTTTTCTAAAAAGGCTTGGATAGCATCCAAGAACTGATTTCTGTAACTTAAAATTCTAAAGTTAAAAATTTCTATTAATTTTGCAGTTTTTCAGGGCCCCCGCGCCCCCCTAATGCTGCTTCGCGCCCTCCAGTTTGGGAACCACTGCTGTATTGAGCCTAGATTGAAGAGATCAAATTAGATAGATCAATTATTTTCAAAGTTCTTTTTCATGTTTTGTTTTCAGAATATGATCAAACTTTAAATTGCTCGTTTTTTCTAGTTTCCCTAAACCATTCAAAAAAATTAAGTCAAAATTCGTTTATTTTTGGAGCAATTAGGTTTAAGCTAAAACTAATTTTAGACAATATGTTCATGGTTTTTTAAATTATTTAAAAAAATATAGTGTCTTCACAATTATAAAAATTAATTTACGTAAAAAAATGTAATTTCCTCACAATAAACAAATTTTGGCATAATTTTTTTTGAATATTCCAAGAAAAATGAGAAATAACGAGAAACTTAAAGTCTTATCAATATTCTACCTCACCTGGGGGTCAATCTGGGAGGTAATATGTCTTGGCATGATCACGTTGCCGCAATTGCCAAAACAGCTGCACAGAAACTTGGTGTACTTTTCCGCACCAAAAGGTTGTACACACCTCATCAACTTTTGACACTCTACAAAGCCCAGATTCGACCATCATTAGAATATTGCTCTCATGTCTGGAGCTCTGCACCCAAGCACACCCTTCGGCTACTGGATTCCATTCAAAGGAGAGCCGTTCGTCTGATCGGCGACCCCGAGCTGACCAAGACCCTCGATAGCCTGGAGCATCGAAGACAGGTTGGTGATTTGGCTCTCTTTTACAGATATTTCCATGGCAGGTGTTCGACTGACATTGCCCACGTGATTCCACCTAGAGCAATGCAAAACAGAAATACACGGCGAACCGCTGCCGCTCATCCATATGTTGTTCAGCTTAGTACTACTCGAACTTCATTGTTCAAGAATTCTTTCATCTGGAGAACGTCATCTTTGTGGAATGATCTTCCTGAGGTCGTGTTTCCCAATGAATACAATCTTCAACGTTTCAAGACCAACGTTAATCGCTTTTTTCGCACTCGCACCGCTCCCAGAGCGCCTTAAAGGATTTTTCCTACAGTGCAGGTGTTTTATCATAAAAAAAAAAAAAACCTGCTTCATGCAATGAATTGCTACTGGTTTTCGGTTTTAATAATTTTTAAAGATTATTAAAGATTTAACGTGTCAAAAGTTTTAAATAAATTAAAACTGAAATTGTTTTTTCAGTTTAAAACAACTTTACCTAATTATGTTTTTACAACTTTTTAGACCACTTTTTCCAACACTGACAACCGAAAGCGTAGCCGTAAGAGGATGAAAAAACCGCTCTCACTGTTAAACAAGTCTATTTGCAAAGATCATTAATAGTGATGGGCAAAATCGCATGTTTTCAAGAATCGGATCCGTCGTATTTGAATGATATTAAAAAGCGTTATTGAGTTGGGCCCCTTTACAGGTAGCCTGGTGATTACGCCTAATCCTTGATATGCAAATAAGTATATTAATGAACGATCGATAAGTTTTGGACTTTATGTCTTTGTCCTTATTTGTTTTTTAATCACAACGTTTCTACTGGTAAGTGTCTCCAGTTGTTTTCAGGTGAATGGTAATGTTTTTATCGAGCTGGCAAAAATATGGTAAGCTATTCCTAGGATTACCTAGTTAAGTATCAATACAGTGTGTTCGATTTTATAAATTTTCTTGTCAGTTAGCCCAACACTAACCATTACCATAAAAGTAATTAGTGGGCGCCAAAGAGGTTACTTAAGATGAAAAATATAATTCCTTTATAGTTTTAATTAGTTCTTAAAACATAGCTACGTTTTCCAGAGAACAAGATTTACATATTCAGCAGTTATAAATTCGGTGCGCTGAGCTGAACTGAATTCTTTTTAAAATCTAGTTGTCTTTGTCACGGGACGGGACTAATTTCAATTAAACTTTTTGAAAGAAAAGAATGAAACTCGTTGGTTCTTTTATCATTAGGAAAACTAGGAAAATCTAGTAAAAGATCACGAGAGTGGGATTAAAAAGTGTTTGAATTGGCTGAAAACTTTGAGGGAAAAAATTTATATTTTAAAACTTACGTTTTTAGAAATAAAGTGTTTATGTGCACATATGAGAGTTTATTAAATTTTAAAATCATTGTATAGTTGTAGGAAACACGATAGTTCTTGGACAGTTTGTTTCTTGATTGGACTTTTTTTTTATTACAACCTAATTTATCATATTCAACACTGAGAAAAGTTATTGAAGGTATACGTGCCAGTTATTATTAACCGTGGTTATAGTCTATATCAGAAAGGTATAGAGTAATAAAACCTCGTTGGGTATATAAAGGGACTACAGAGTGACCCAACGAATATTTAAGCCACTTTACAATCTGGCATTGATTTTAATGCAAAATTCTTCATTTTCATCAGGTGCAGGTAGTAACACCCTGATTTGGGTCAATTTATGGGCTGTGCCTATCCACACTGAAGTTGGGTGGTTTAGACGCTATGGAATCCTGCTTTAAGAGGAGCCACGCTGTATACCTATATTTTTTAAATAATTTTTAATACTAAAATAAAAATGTATGTTGTATATTTGTTAGTAGTAAAATAGTATATTATTAACCAAGGTATAGACAGATACCATGGTAAATATATTATTTTTTTCATTACTAACACATTTACAACATTAAATTATTAATTAGAGTTAACATACCTTCTTAGTTTTGATCGAAGGGAAGGCTTAATCAGCCTTAACTAGAACTCAGGAGCAGCCAAGCTGCCTACTTCTCATATGTCGAATAAACCACCGACAAAATGAGCTAAGTAGTCTAGAGGATCAATACGATAACTGGACATCGAACGTGTCACATTGCCAAGCCAGATCACTGACGAGCACCCAGAATCAGAAACAAAGATGACCTCACAATTCATTTTAAGTGAGGCAAGGAATGTTAACATCAAACATATGGAGAATCCAGCTTAATAGTCAACAGGATGAGGGATCCCAACCAACCAAGATTCAGGAAGGTCGCGCGTCTCTGATGAGTCCCAGTAGGACGAAACAACGAAGGATTGAGATGTTAATGGTTAGACTATGGATCTTCCTCCCCCCCGCTGATACCCTCGTATGCGAATGAAATACCCTTGAATGGGCGCTGTCGGTCGCACAAGGCGGGTGACATAGGGTGAACAATAAAGACATAAAGCCTTTGTGTGTTTGGGAAGGTGAGGTATTCAACAGTGATCGACATCGGTATTCAAAGCCGATTGACCATAGAAAGCTGAGTAGCGAAAAACCGCCAAAGCTTCAATGTGCCACTTATAAGGTGTGCCCTATGGTTTCGGTCCCAATTTTGGTTGGTTGAGATCCCTCATCCTGTTGACTATTAAGCTGGATTCTCCATATGTTTGATGTTAACATTCCTTGCCTTACTTAAAATGAATTGTGAGGTCATCCTTGTTTCTGATTCTGGGTGCTCGTCAGTGATCTGGCTTGGCAATGTGACACGTTCGATGTCCAGTTATCAAACCTTCTTAGTGTTGCTTCTGTTTTTCAGTCAAGTTACCTTTACTTTGAAATTTGCAGCATTTTTTTTTATCTTGTCAGATGGCATTCTTAGTTGTCGATTCATAAAAAAATGCAAGTCTTTTTGATAACCTGTTCTAAACATGACGTTTAGACATATATTTTTAAAATAAAAAAAAGGTCATGGTCAAGGTAAAGATAAACGATTTCTAAAGTTAATAATCGGTCAATAATGAGTGATTTTAAAGTCAGTAGTGGAAAAACAAAATTATATTAACCATGGTTGACACAGCTATATTATTATAGACCGGGCGTCTTAAATCCCTCATTGCTCTGCTCCTCGTGATTTAAACTTGACGCTCGGGCAATTATTGTAGATATCTAAAGCTTGGTAAAACTATTATAACATGGCAGCAAAAAATAAAAAAATAAATTTTTTGAATTTTATGCAATTTTCAAAATAAATTGTATAAAATTTAAAATCTTTTGTCTTATGACATGATGTATTTTACCATTACGAAGTGAAGTACAAACCCTATTTTAAAGAAGAAAAATGAACGATATAACAGTCAAAATATTAAAATGTGGAAAGAATCCGCATGATTGCTCTCCATTTATGAAATTTAAATTTTATAAAATTATGTTTCCTATTCAGGTAACTTTCAAAAATATTGCTTTCTACATTTTTTATATATATAAGTGAATAGAATTTAGAATTTGAATAAGGCACTTTCTCTGGCTCCGTTAGTATGTAACTTGTACAAAATAAGCCGGCGATAAAAAGGAAATGTGGATGTGACAGATTTTTTTATTTATTGTGTGTAGCTCCAGTTTATTCGAGCTCTTTTCTGCGATATGAGGAGTGACGCCTTTTTTGTGGAACTATCTGGGGAATATTTCGGGAAAGATTACAAATTTGCTGGTGCTGGGTTTTTGTGTTTTAAGGTTTCCGCCTCGTCGGCAGTTTTAAGCTATTATATGAAATATTCGCTGCTTCGGAAACAGAAGGGGGAAAGGGATTTATAAAAAACAATAGAGCGAAAGTTTTTTGGAAATATTTTTTGATTAACAAAATTTCAAGCTTGACTATACGATTATATATTACTTTGTTCCATATAAGAATAAAATACAAGGTGATTCCTAAGTTGATACTTCTTTCTTAGCTGTGTATAAAAGGCATTAAAATAAACAACTTTTCAAATACCTTTTTTCAAAAAACTCAAAATTAGGCGAGATAGAGAAATAAAAAACCTAAGTGAGGGCCTGGCATCAAAACATACCCCGCTATAGTTTCTGTTGTTTTTTTTTTTATCTCTTATTAGTATACAAGTAGTGTTGAACAATCCGGTGCGGTGTGTTTTTCTGAAGCAAGTTAATTTTAAATTATTGATACGTAAAAATGGTAAAATTTGAAAACAATGAATTAATAGATAAGGTGGTAATTTACTGTGATTGTGGCAAAGTGCTTCGAGATTATACGCAGAACGCTTTCCCTTGCGGGCTCATCCAACACCCAAAAGTTTTCTTAATGTTATTCAACGGGCAAGTTAGGCAGAACCGTATTTGAATGTAAGTACTTCATTTTTGAGTTTTTTGAAAAAGGTATTTGGAAATGTTGTTTATTTTATTGCCTTCTATACAGCTAAAAAAGAAGTATCAACTTAGGAATTACCCTGTATAGAAAATGAGAGTATTTATAGAGTATGAACAAGTGCGTAGTGTTTTTTTTTGAAGCAATACACAGCAAAAAAAACCCAAGCAAAAATTAAAAAAAAAAATAAACACAATTTTTTTTAAATCAACCAAAAATGGCAAGAAATATATAAAAATTAAAACTTTTTCGTTAGTTCAAGTTCACAGAAAATTACAATGCAATATTCTTAATTCGGTAAGTCCGTGTACACTGAAATAAACTTTAATTCCAATGTTTTGTTCGTCCTGGCATAAAAAGCCTTTTTGTGTCTCATAACGATCCAGATTTTCCTCTCTTTAAAAACGGACGCTTGAGGCATTATAAGGTTTTTTAGTAAACATCGATAAACCATTAAAATAAAGACGAGAATTCGTTCCTCTCAGATTTCCATAATGTGTTTAGAGTAATTTCGAAAGTTTTACACATGTACTCAAAACTCTAAAAATTTTAATAATAGTTTTTACACTCAAAAGAATGAGTTGGTTGCTCAAGAAAATTTTTTCTTGCTAGATAGAATTTAGTTTACTTGTTAACTTCTTAACCAATTGTAGTTATTACTTGGTTGATTTAAACAAAAATTTTAAATTTAGTTCACACGACTAGTTTGAATATTTATATTAACAAAGCACTCACACCCCGGAACAGATTTATTTTTTGGCAACATTGCATACACGATTTACAGGATTGTCCTGTCAACCCGCCAGTTTTATTGTTCAAGTTCATGGCCAACTAAAAAGACAAGCTATGATGCCCATTTAAAAAATTCTTTTTAATTTTTAGTATGAAGTTGAGTTGTAGAAAAAATATACTGTACCGGGTGAGTCAACGATTGCGCGGAGCAATTTTATGACTTGAAGATAAAATTTGTCGACAATAAGCTTTTGTGTTAAGGTATGGGGATATCAGGCACATTTTAAAAACATTTTGATTTATACAGGGTGCGCCCAAAAAGTAGGGTGTCAAAAAGGTACATTTTTTTAAATGAAACACCCTATATATTGTATTATTTTCTGATTCCTCACAAAGTTCTACGCCTATTTCGTAAATGTGAAATGTCTAGAGTCAATAGTTTTTGAGATATTGACGTTTAAAATATGGAATTTTCAGACTTTGACAGGCTGTAACATTGGAACGGTTCATCTTAGGGAAAAACGGTTTTCACCTCCCTATCTTAATTTTTTATTCTCTATCTAAAAGTTACTACTTCCGGTTTAACATGTTAAACCGTTAAAACCGGTTTCTTGGTTTAACATGGTAAACTGGAGATTGGTTTCCTTGGATAGAGAATAAAAACTAAGATAGGGAGGTGACAATTATTTTTCTCTAAGATGAACCGTTCCAATGCTACAGCCTGTCAAAGTATGAAAATGCCATATTTTAACCGTCAATATCTCAAAAACTATTAAATTTAGATTAGACATATGACATTTACAAAATAAGCGTAGAATTTTGTGAGGAATCAGAAAATAATACAATATATAGGGTGTTCCATTTAAAAAAATGTACCTTTTTGACACCTTACTTTTTGGGCGCACCCTGTATAATTCAAAATATTTTTAAAATATGCCTGATATCCAACCATACCGTAACATAAAAGTTTATTGTCGACAAATTTTATCTTCAAGGCATAATATTACTCCGCGCAATCGTTGACTCACCCGGTACAACTCGAATGGGTTGTCCATATTGCGCTCGGAAGTTTGAGCACTCCGTCTACGGCGTCATGCTCAATTTACTTTCTTGTGCGATATGGGCATCATATCCATTCTTGTTGTACAAACTACTATTATGACACATTCTGCTCAGTGGCGGCTTGTCAGGTGAAGTAGGTGAAGGGGCTCTTCACCAAAAAAAAAGGATTAAACCAAGAGGAAAGTTTTTTGACAATATTAATTATTAATGTACAGGGACATTATTTTAAGTGTCTCACCCGATTGGCGACTTTCCTATCGACCACAATAAAAACCCAATTATGTATTCCCTAATAGTTTTTCGTAAAAAAACCAAATTTGATGTCAAAACAAATATATGTTTACAAATTTGACAGATACGACGCCATATTGGATTTTCTTAAATGGCAACCCTACCTTATAGTAAGCCAGCTGCATTCGCTTATTTGTTCCAACATTAAAAATGTATAATTGTCAACATCTATTTCCAGCTGTTCCGGAGATATGAGGCTTCGTAGTTGGTAATTTTGTTATCATCGAATTAACAGAAGCTTTAACATTAAAAACTCAATTTTTTGTGCAGATACGTAGTTTCTTATGGCGGAGTCACCCATGCTATTGTCATATACATATGTCAGATGTCAAAAAATGACAGTTACGACGACATTTTGAATTTTTTTAAATGGCAACCCACATTTATAACTACACCAGTGTATTGCATTTCGTGGTCCGATTTCAAAAATATATTGTCGATATTTATTTCCAACACTTACCGAAATACGACCGAATCAAAAACTGCATAGTACGATTATGTCTTTTGAGTGTCTCACCCCATTTAAAAATAGAAGCTTTGTGATTAGAAACTCTCTCTCTTCAGAAAAAAAATTGAGTTTCTAATCTCAAAGCTTCTGTTAATTCGATGATAACAAAATCACCAACTTCGAAACCTCGTATCTCCGGAACGGCTGAAAATAAATATTGACAATTATACATTTTTAATGTTGAAACAAATAAGCCAATGCAGCTGGCTTACTATAAGGTAGGGTTGCCATTTAAGAAAATCCAATATGGCGTCGTATCTGTCTAATTTGTAAACATATATTTTCTTTTTCATCAAATTTGGCTTCTTCGCTAAAAGCTATTAGGGAATACATAATTGTTTTTTTATTGTGCTCAATAGCAAAGTCGCCAATCGGGTGAGACACTTAAAATAATGTCCCTGTACCTATACAGCTACCATTTTAGCTCTTAAAAAATAATTATGTTCGAATTAATACTATTAATTTAATCCGAATGTAGCTATGCATAATAGAGCCACGGTTAACTCTGATGGACAATAATTATAAACACTCGTGCATTTTGACGCACCCCAGCCGACCGTGTCGGTTAGCTCAAAGCAAATGAAGACCAAACATCCAACATGGCTTTGATATTCATCGTTGCTATGGTTACGTGATGTCAGTCACGCAAACAGCATGTAACAATTTGCATTATGATGAAGGGCAATTTAAAAATAGATCAGGCGTATGCACCATTGTTTTAGCATTGATTTGGCTAACATTAAGGTATTTATTTTGAGGCCTCGCGAAACTTACGGTTATAGATATCGTTTTTACGTTATTTACTGTGTGACTAAAAAGTTTTGTTTTTATTTTTCAGTTAATTCAGTAGTGTAAATACCTACTTAGTTGTGTGTTTTAAAAATGAACCCAATTAATGACATAGTTTGTAATTTATTGGAAACTCCATTCAGTCGTTGGACAGATGAGGATAAGAGAGACGTTTTGTTACACGGGTTTTTAGTCAATGTTTGTTTAAGTGCCCACACTATACCTAGCTCTTCACAATTTTTAACACCGCGAGCCGCCACTGATTCTGCTCTATTAGAATTTCAAAATACACTGGAATTATTTCCTTCGTACAACCCGCTGCACTCTATATAAAAGCGATGAATCACTGACAGTAATTTTGAACTTATAGTATAGTAATAACACTTAAAGCCTTCAGGCGAAATATTACCTATAACAAAGCTAGTAATTTAATAGGAAATAATTTTACAATATGGAGGCGATTATATTGTGATTTTAATGATATTGGCAGAAATGATTTAATTACAATTGAGGATATTTGGATCATTAAGTCTTGATTACGTTTCTTGTGCGAGTCGGCATTTTTGAACCGAATATCTAGAAAATTAATTTCAATGCAGCGTTTTCGAACAAGAAAAACGTTGCGATTCACTCATCGTCCTAAATAGTTATCCACACCAACCTATTCCGTTCGACTGCCTTTAATTCAATTGAATTGAAATTCCAATAGGAATTGGTAATTAAACTTTACTAGTCATCTAACCTGAAGCGTTGCCACCAGGGAACAAAATAGGGGCTGCGATTTTTAATAACTCTGGCGCATCTTATAACGTTAATTTACCCATTAATCTATTTTTCACAGTTGTTTAAAAAAAAAACTCTTAAAATTTTCTCAGGTATGTATTCTATCCTAACCCAAAAATAAAAATCTTGGAGCATCTCTAAACGTTTAAGATTTTCTGAAATAAAATTTATTGCATACAATTTATTGACCAAATTCAAATGAAATACCAGAAAAGAGTTGGGGAATGTTTCTTAAAACAATATTCCTGTGTATGATCCAGCCGCCCAGTCTCCTAGTTTCCAAGCTTCTACAGTTTCTTTTAAGTTTCCCCGTGTAAGGACTGCCTTATTCTCATATACATTATCTTGTATTACATATAAAAATAAAATTGAAACATGGCGCCCTCAAAAGGTTTTGCTCCTACCACCTCTAGAGTCTTATGCAACTGCATATAACTTTTTAATAAACAAATTGCCTTTAAAGAATTTTTAAGATTGATTATAAACTTCCCACTTTTTATTGTTTGTACTAAAGGGTTTTAAATTTAAACTGGCAAAATATTTAGATTTTATAGTGTCCCAGTTGTTTTTTCTCCTTGATATTATTTCGATATGCCACTCACACTTTTTGTTAATTTGATCTTTTTAAAATTAAATCGTCTTACCGATAAACAATTTTTCAGGGATGTTCTATTAACGAATACGGTACGAGTTCAAATAGTTGTTTTCTTATAAATCTAAAGAAAAATTAAAAATATTACAATACAAACTTACAACTTATGAATGACATTAAGATGAGTCAATAATAAATAGTCTTCTTTCTCACAAAAATGTATTCTTATGGTTAAAATCATATATTTTTGTGAGAAAGAAGACTGTTTTTTTAATTTTTTCCTTAAAAACAATACTAAACTTAGTCGAGTTATTTTGACACTTGTCATTTTAAACCCAGAATTGCCAATTTAGTACGGTTTTAAATTTGAAACCTTTTAGTGAATACGTCTGTTAATTCTTGAGAGTTTTCATAATAATATAAAGTGTGTTAAGACCAATTTTGCAATTGAAATCATCATCAAGTGAAATAATAGCTATCGACATTGGCACACATTTTGCCGTTCCATCTGATTGCTTCTAACGCGAAGCGGTGCAAGTTTCCAAAAGAGTTTGGTAATTAATCTTCATTCGCCTTTTGATCGTTTGAGGGGAAAATGGGACCCACTTCGGTCGGCATTGCTTAGATTGATAATTTATAGAGGTGGACCGATATGGAACGTTTTATTTCATACCGCGACACTAAATAACCGCTACTAAATAACCGCTACTTGGGAACGAATTAGAGTGCAAGGTTTGCATTAGAAAATAAGTCATTTGTTAATAAAATATAATTCATAATTCCTATCTGTGACCTTGATATCTCAAACCAATAAATAATAAAATACAAATCGCCTCTCAATTAAATGAAATGAGTTTTTAGAGTCATTTTTGGTGCGATTTCAGCTATAATGAAAAAAAAATTACCAAATTCCTTTCATTGGTCAAAGTTTAATGTGTGAATCTTTTGTTTTGTTTAAAGAGTTTTTTCGTTGGTTTCTGATTTGTCCTCTATTTTAGTACCTATCCCCATGCACAAAACATTTTAGGGTTTTAATAATATTAAAATATTTAAATCAAATTGACAACAACGCTTTTCAACTTCTTGAGCCATTTCTTTCATCATCAATACATGCCAAAGGGATCGTCGAGACCGCGTTCAATAAAAAGAAATACTATGCACCGTAAATACGAGTCGCTGAAAAATGTAGCTTATAATAATTATACTTAAAATACCTATATCTGTTTTGTCCACTCCAATTATAATTGTATTCTCTTTTTCAAGTAAAGCAAAAATATCATATGCAAGAATTTTTAAATTTTAGAGCATATTAATTTTTTCTTAAAAAACTAAATCTATAACATCATTTTTGTTCCATAAAACATCGCCCCCAAATAGGACACACACAGTCTTCTTTAAATGACCATGTATTACTAAAGCCATATACCTGGCCTGTGTGGTTGTCCTACCAACAGGCAACTACCACTCAAGAAAACACCGTTGTCGGATAGGAATTTACAATGAACCCATTGAGTGCAGACTTTGGGGCGAAGAGGACGAAACCGCCCCACATATTCTAACAGCTGCGAAGTACTGAATCGAAGAAGATTCAAAATCTTCGGATAAATGCAATGAAATGACAACTTTCCGCATCCCACGGCCTGACAATTTTGTCTTTGCTTTCACATACATCATAGAAGGTCATGTTGGACTAATTAGGCAATCCAACGATGTGTCCAAATGGCGGCTAGATGGCAAATCCTGCTTTGTAATTGGTTCACGTGACCATAAAAATAATGTTGCTGGTGGCATTTTACGGGTGACTCAATGCTTTTTGCCATCCGACCGCCATATTGAATCACATGGTTTGGATTCCCTAATACTGAGAAAGTTTTTGATTGATCTGAACCTCAAATATCTTCTCCGATCCAGTAACCAGCGCCGACCTGTCTTTTTTCTGTGCATATGTCAACAAATGACTTGATCTGTCAAAACATCAAAGTCAGAAGATAATCGTAAAGACAGACAAAAATGTTTATTGATCATTAAGCAATCAAACGAAAACTGAATAATAACATGTCTGTAATTTTAAAATTAGCAGCTAGAAACTTATTAAGTCACAAATTTTTGAGATACCAGCGAATTGGATCATTAAATATTATACGCACCGCCAACGCAAGATGTGCAGCTGTTGCAGGGGTTGCAGGGGTTGCAGGGGTACCACTTAAAGAAACACACTATGAAAGGAACATGCGCCTACGCAGACCGCAATCGCCCTGTTTGGCCATTTACAAACTTCACCTAACTGCGTATTTGTCGATTACCAATAGAATGACTGGGGTGATCATATCAATTTATACCATTGCTTTTTCAATGGCAGCCGTGTATCTGGAATGTCCCATTGATTATTGGATTGATGAACTGAGATGCAAAGAAGTTGGACCAGAATGGATTTCCGGACTTAAATTTGCACTGGCATTCCCTTTCACCTTTCATTTCTGGAGCGGAGTACGTCATTTAGTTTGGGATACAGGGAAGTTATTGACTCTTAAAGTTGTTGACATGAGTGGATATATTTTAATTTTAGTCTCTGTTGTATCAGCGCTACTTTTAAGTATCTAAGTTTAATCAGGTTGTCTTAATGGGTTATTTAAATGTAATTTTTAATAAAAAACTCAATGGAATATTTATTTTTTTATGAATTAAATGAGAATGTGATTTACCTCTAACTCCTTACCATTTGACCAAATGTTCTTGTAAGTAAAATTAATTCAATAACGTAGCAATGAAGAAGGCTACCTTAACAAGGGCGAATATGAAATGATATTCGTTTAGTTGACTGGTATAACTTAATTATCGTTTCAGTAAATGGTAAAGAAAATATTTATGTGGGACTAGAAAAACTTATTATTAAGCAATACTCGCCAATTGTAGTATTCACCTTTAAATATACAGATATTCTTTCTTTGCTTTCCTCTCAACGCATTTACGAGCTTATGGATATTATTTTTTCAACGTTACTACATCTCAACAACAATTACATTTTGACATAATGTGCTATATATATAATATTAAATAAATATGAAATAAGTTTAGACTATATAAGATCAATCTCTTGGTAATTTTACTAGCCAGGTAATTTCCATGAAAATTATCTCATCAATAATTTCTTGCAAATTATCTTGGTGATAAAGTTATCAAGAGATGGATGTAACGGACCTTAGATAATTAAATTAACAAAAGGTTAAAAAAAGAGTAGGTACCTAAAAGTTCTAAGTTAACTTCCAATCTGCAAATATTATCATAACTACCATTAGGGTATTCAAACCACTTAATATGGTGGCTGTGGGCAAAAAGGACTGAGTCACCCATTAAATACTACCAGCAATGTAATTTTTAGAGAGGCCCCATTTTTGACATAACGATAGATTGTCTAATGCATAACAAACTCAGATCCGAGGGTACAATTATGGTTTAAGCTTCGTGCAGCGTTAAAACAAGCTTAAAATTCATTTGCAGAACCTCAACAGGAATTTAAAATTTGGTTCAACGCTCAATTAAGCTTAAGCCGTAATTGTACAACCGGGCCTTAATATTCAAATTGAGAAAGAAATAAAAAAAAATAGTTTACAAAATATGCCACATTACCATTAAAAAAGCTGTTCCTTTATGCGAAGAATAAATACAGTAATATTTTTCAAAATTTATTGTACCCGATGTGGAGCAAAAAATGTGTTATACATTTGTAAACACTCTCTCTAAAGCTCTCTGAAGCCTAAGGTACACAATAGTTTTCCAGGGCACGGGATTAAGGAAAATATTTTAGTTATTTACTATAGGTAAACGTTTTCATGTTTATATACCTACATCACAAGGAAAGTATACTTTGGATTTATATTTAGATACAGAGTTTTCTTACAATAATATAATACAAAAAAAACCTAACGGCAAGCGGACAAAGTGGTGTCTTTGGCATTAAAGTGAGCAGGGACGCCAACATAATGGGTTTCTGGGGCACAGCTATTTCGTCCTTATAAGGACTCATTGGAAAGTCAAAACCCGTAAGCAAAAGACAGATGCACCACTTTGTCTGCTTGCCTCTAACTTCTCTTTCTATTTTATGATTACACACACTAAACTTTTACTAGTTTATTTATTACACGGCTTGTAAACGGATAGCGTCGCACCCTAGTGGCTACTTCGGTGTAATCTACTTCTGAACCTGTGAATTGCAGAAAGTTATAGTTAACAACAAGATGTTGATCCCTATTCTAGATGTGTGGGCCACCGTGTCTTAATGGTTTTTTTTATTTCTATTGATTTGACCTTGTCCGATTTCCGCTAACTTTTTTTTCCATTTTAATATTACGGTCACTAAACTCTATTACTCTATAATAATATACCATTTACAGCAGGGACAGGGACAGCAGGGTCAGTAGTAAGATTGTTAACTCTCAATTTCAAACTGCCTATCATTTTTAATCATGTGATGCAGATTCAAATAGCATTAAAATAATCATTATCTATTGTAATATGTCAATAAAATTACGTACGACTGTTGATAAGAAACGTCGGGGTTTACGCCTTCTCCACGAAAATAAGCAAGATTACAAAGCGAGTGAAAGTTTCCTGAGTCGGACTACCAGCCGGATAATTCAGATTTGGCACCATTTGACTTTATTCGGAAATTTTAAAAAGCACCCCATGAGACATCATCAGCATTGGGCTGATAAACTGAAACAGAACACTGATGGAATGATAACTGAAGGAATAAAGATGTTATAGCACATGTGGCTTATGTGTGCTCTAAAGTAAAAGGCATTTCCTTTCATTATTATGTAGAAAACTTTTTTAGTGCCTCACGTATTAAATGTATTACTCCGAGTGCCTTATTTATTGTAACTTAATCCAACTACATGTAAAACTAATCCCAAAATGGATTAAGTAAAAGCTTCTATTTGCTAAAAACACGAAAAAAGACTGATAACAGCGGATTAAAGCAGTCAGGGCCCCATTTGGAACATGCAATGGGAAAAGGGAAGCGCGGTGACAGATGTCCCGTCTCGACCAAGGTAATAATGTCTTTCATTTGTCTTCATTTGTTTAATAGCGCTTTCCATTGGCAAGAACTGCTACTACGCTACAAGAACTCTGATTTTATTTGCATCCTATTTTTTCAATATGGTTAACAGGAGATGGCAATACGATGGTTCGCTGAACGATAAAAACGCTTTGAGATGTGAAGAAATACCCAAATTTTGATGAGGCAATTGTCTAGCACTAAAACTTTTCTGCTACTGAAAAAAATACAATTTTGGCGAAATAAGAAGTAATGACTTTTGCCTTTATTAATAGTTAGATTTATTATACGGGGCTGTCTTCAAAAATCCTGCTATTTATTTAAGTTTGACTTTGTGTAATAATAAATCAATACCAATTTACTCTCGATACCATTGAATTACGAAGGAGTCCTTTAAAACCACCTGGAGACTCTAGACTACCATTGAGACTAATCGTTTTGATAAAGGAATGGCAGTAATGATGATCGTGTAAAGCAAATTTCAAGGAATGTTGGCCGAACCGATGTAAATTCTCAATAGACAAAGACTGATGCGAGAATGACGAAAGATTGACATCATTCAGGACTGTCAGTATGTCTGATCATGATCATCTAGGGTCTGCTATAAATAAGAGGAAAGCAAAGCCATCATCGGCGTAGCTAGGGGGGGGGGGGGGGGGGGTTGGCCTTCCCTAATGGCCCTGGGCCCCCCCTAAAATATTCAATAGAAAAATAAAAAAGCATTTAATCCACCGTACACTGGGGCCTAGGCTCCCCCTGAAAACTAAGGCTAGCTACACCGATGAAAGCCATATCCGAGCTTCGACTTCTAACGATTGACATATTATTGATTCATTGAGTTTTACATTTTTTAACTGAATAAACCAATGAAAACGGGCTTTGAAGGCCAATAAAATATTTATTAGAATAAATTAAATATGGCTTTATTGTAGTACACGTTGACTTATTATTTACATTCCTAAGTTGACAGTTCTTTTTTAGCTGTGTTTAGAAGGCATAAAAATAAACAACATTTTCAATTACCTTTTTTCAAAAACCTAAAAATAAAATACTTACATTCATTTATTACACCATGGATCAAATACGGTCCGCCTAACTTGCCCGTTGAATAACATTAAGAACACTTATGGGTGTAGGATGAGCCCGCAACATCTACTAGTTCATTGTTTTCTAATTTTACCATTTTCACGTGTCACCAATTTAAAATTAACTTGCTTCAGAAAAAACACACCGCAGCGTATTGCCAAATAACTCACCACCGACCCGTAAATTGCATGACTAATTAGAAATAAGACAAATAACATAAAGTATAGCTACGTTTTGATGACCAGGCCCGCACTTAGATTTTTTACTTCTGTATCTCGCCTATTTTTAAGTTTTTTGAAAAAAGGTATTTGAAACTGTTGTTTATTTTATTGCCTTCTATACATAGCTAAAAAAGAAGTATCAATTTCGGAATCACCCTGTCACATCATTAACACATCAGTTAGTGAATGAAATATGGGTCTTTATCTTAGATGGAATATTTATAAAAAAATAGGTAACAAAAAGAGAAAATGTCCTTAAACTCAAATCAAAAATGTTGTTTGCAATGTTATTACTTTGAATTGGTTAAACTTTCCTAAAGAAACTTCAACCTGCCCAAAACTTTGCGTTGTGCCATTTTCTACTTTTCCACTGCCTTTCGAAATCATTATTTGTTTACTAACGATGTCCACCTATTATTTTTTCCAGTTTTTGGTAGTTTATAAGCGCTTTCGATTATTTCTTGGTGTAAAAGAGCTTTCCTCATTTGGGTCCCATCACAGCTTCTGACGTATTTTTTGATTCGAGACATGTCGTTGATTAAGCCGTATATTTTACTTTGTCGGGATTAAATTAAACCTCAAAATGAGCATTTCTTCTCTTGCTGAATAATGAGACATGTTTTCAGAATATGTTCCAATTAATCATTTTTCTCTTTAAAATTACTTTTAACACATAAAATTAAAATTACTCGAAATGGCAAAGGTTGTCAAAACGAATTTTACATCAATTGACAGGATCCTTTAATTAATAACAGACCTACCTTATTTTTTGTTGCTGTTATGATTATGTTATTTGTTAGTTGTGACGTGCATTCAGGCAGTAATTGGATAACCTATAACAGTTTCCTCGTTTGCTTTTAATGGGATAAAAAGGGCAATGACAGGTTATACAATAGGCCAATAAATGTAGAGTCTTTTGTATAAAAATCTATTGTCAACTAGTACATAACAAATCTGTCATATTTTCATTTTCTTAAAATAAATTCTTAACCTCACTTTTCCTTAAGTGTCATAAAACGACGCTGAAATTGGGTTTCTTTGTAAGCATTCTCAATTTATAATGATCTGACCAGTATGATTGGTCAGTTCCATACCCTAACAAGGATGGATATGAAATTATATCAGTTCAGTTAAATGGTGTAGCTCATGTATCCGGTAACTTGGTTATAAACAGACAATGTTTCATGTGTGATTAGAAAATATCTTAAAAAGGCCAACGACAGTAGTACAACGTAAGCTAACCAGCTGATCTTTGCTCAAAAGCTAAAGTGTGCACTTACCCTGCAACCTGTCATCGACGGTAATAAAACAAGGCTACCGGATAAGTCAACTCACATGCGCATAATGATTGATTTGCATTTGGAGCGCAACATTTAATTGCAGTAATGGGCGTCGGACATCGTAGGGTTTGTTGTATGAAATGATTCGGGCATGGCGACTGGAATATTAGTACATTGTATACCTAGTAGGAAAAGCTGAAGATTTCCGAACGACCGTAAAGATTGTATGTCGAGGCGCAAGCTGAGACTGACAATACGGAGTCCGGGAATGTGGCTTTTTCTATGAGGTATGCATACTATTTTTCCGTTAATCGAAAATTATTAAAAGGACATAACAATCAACTTGTTAAAATTTTGAAAAATTGATGCTATTAACTTTGTTCACAAATAAAGGATGCCATTTGTGTTGTAACAATGGAAACACAGGAATATTGAATTGTCAAGCTTAACACATTTAGTTTACAAGTAGCCGTACAGAAATAACATTTCCTTACAGTACAATAATAAATATTTCCTAACAGTTACTTACCGTTGCCTAGCAACGACTAAGTGTAAGGAAATATTGAGTTTTTTTCAGAAATGTTATCAAAACTGTCAATACTTTGGATCGATTATGGAAAAAATTATTTATCTTGAATATACCGTATAAGTAAAGTTTTATGGCGGTAGGGAGGAATTAAAGAAATAATAATTTCGGTTTTTATATTTTATTTCTTTTTGTTGTATTTTTTTGGGTTTTGCGAACAAACCTGAAAATTTAAGGCAAAGCCGACACTGCCATGTATCTATTTTTTCTGATAAACCTAAAGGCGTTACATTGTCGTAAAAGTCTTATCCCAAATCCTCTTTTTAAACATATTCGAAACCCATGTCTTTCAGGTTTTATTGTATTTTCCACAAAATAAAAGGTATCTTTTTCTTTGCAGGTATGTTTTCAACCCACTTATTATTACAAGGGACAGGTACGTATCAACACATGTGACTATAGGCGATTTCAGAAAGGTGTACGATAATAAAAGCTCAAGAGGTATGCAAAGGAACTACAGAGCGACCCTACGAATATTTAAGCCACTTTAATAATTTGGCATTGATTTCATTGCAAAATTCTTTATTTTCATCAAGTACAGGTAGTACCACCCGGGTTTAGGTCAATTTATGGGTTTGCCTATTGTTATCGGTTCACAAACACTAAAAGTGGTGTGACAAAGGCATGTATTATGTACATAATATTAGGTACACTTATTTTTTATTAAGAATTAAAAAAAAATACAAAATACATTATACAGAAATTAAATTATAAAAAATCATAATAGTCTTCGTCATCTGAGGAACTGTCATCTCCTCTTGACGTTATAATTAACGGATTGACGGTCCGATCGATCAGGTGGTCAAGATTCCACATTTTCTCCTCTTCTTTAATGATATGATGGACTTCTCTTCGCTAGTTCTCTGGTGTCACTTCCTTAATGGCTTGATCAGTAGCTTAACGTCTTTTATTTTGAATGTCGTGTTGTGACTTGCTACACTTGCGCCCATATAAGTTTTATAGGATTTTGCAATGATATGAATGCAATGATATGCAGCACAATTACACTATGTTTTTCAGCTATATCTTCCACGGCATATTTCATAAAACGATGTTTGTGTAAATATGCTATAGCTAATAGTTTCTTTTTTATCAAATTATCTTATTTTTTTTTGGTTAGTTATCATAAATAATTTAATGCACAAAATTTACCTGCGCCTATGGCCGACAACGAAATTGAGCCGAACTGGATGGAATTTCCCATTTTATTACTCTACACCTTTCTAAAATAGACTATAAATACATATATATATTTTTCAACGGAACATCCATATATCCACTAATTTATTTTTCCACTACCAATCTATAAAACGGTCATTGTTGACCAATTTTATTAACCTTAAAAATCTGTTTTCTCTACCTTGCCACTTATTGTTAATCATGGTTGATAATAAGAACAAGCTATTTGAAAGCAGGTAACTTCATTGTTTTAATTCTACAATATTTAGATGGAAAGTGATTTCTTGTAGATAGGCAACCAGATAATTGACAATAGATACCAGATTCTTAGAGATGTTAGATGTTGTAAAGTATCACTACTGTAAATTATAAATGTAGACTATGAGAAAAAATAACGTGTCATATTCATTAGGAGAATCTATAGTATTCGGATCGTAATAAAGCTCAAAATCAGCAATGTCACAATAAATTAGTTAAAAACGGACTTTGTCACTACATCAATCAACAAAATTTGACATTAAGAAAGCCACCTAACAAGAAAAAACAAAGTATCTTGCCAATTCCAAAGCACAAATAACTTGAAAAAGTTACAGAAGCTATCTATCTTCAAGTGAATACGTATTGCCAATAGAGCCATTGTTAGACCGCATAAATGTTAATAATATACTGGAAAATCTATTACCAGAAAAAATAAATTGCGCTGAAGAGAATGTCATATATTAAACACAAATTAACAACAAATCTTTATCGGTAGCGATAGCGTAGAGAATAGAGCTCTAGCCTACAGATCGCAAAGTCAGAGGTTCAAACCCCATCAGGAGCATTTGACTTTTATTAATAAAAACTATAAATTATTATAGAATTATTTTAAATTGAAATCTTCCTTGTTGGGTGGATTTTTTATTATTTTAAGAGGTTTTTAGATTAAGTTTAAAATTTTTTATTCTGGTTAATCTAGAATTCAATCCAGGAATAGTTCTTCCTATGATATATAAAATATGAAAAAGTTAAACTACAAAAAAAGAAAAGAATATTGACAAACTATGAAACCAGATATTAAGTGGAAGTATGAAAATTTCAACTAGTGTTGATATTTTTTTTTCACCACTAGTATTGACATTTGTTTTCACAAATCAAAGGCTTTTTTAATAACTCTTTGTGGTCGTAGGAAAAATAGTGTACATTACTCGTGTGAAAGTAATTATTCTAAAACTAGGAGAATTTCCGCACTCGGCTGACGCCTCGTGCTAAATATATCCTCGTTTGAAAAGTATCACTTTCATCACTTGTTATGTAATATGCTATTTTTAGCAGGGCTGTATGGTAGGAAAAATAAAAATAATTTTAATTAAAGTTGTTTTTAAAGGTAACGGTAAAACGTAGCCTTTCAATATAAAATTTTTAGAAACTACTTTTTACAAAGGCTGTAATATCAAAGATTAAAAAAAACTGCTATATCTAGCCAACCCTTTACGAAATCGCCAAAGTCGCCGTATCTTAATTAATTAGGGAACTTTGTAAACATTATTTTTCCGTCCACTGTGTAATATCCAGTTCGGTGGAGCTCTTTGATCTTGTTTTTGCGCTTCACAGAGCCGCTTATTAACTGCTCTATTATCGTGTTCAGCGCAAATCAAGTGAATGCACCTAACCTGAAGTTCGTCAAATGTTTTTACCATGCTTTAAATAAATTGATGAAATTTTTTTGTTTTTAAAATAACATATTTTCTCATCATATTGTCTCATTCAATTTGTTTTTTTGCCTTAAGGAAGTGTATTAACGATTAACTATAAAACAATATCTTTGTTCTATTCAAGTAAATTATTTGTTGAAAATGTGTTTTGTTAGTATCCAGAATTGTAGGGCTTAAAGCACATTCTTACTAATGTATTCTATGGAAGGTTGATGTTCATCATGCTAGCCTCATTTTAAAAATCGCAGCTCGAGAGAGAACCATAATACTCATGCCACACCAGTCAGGTAGATTTTTTAACCATGACGTTCTTCTTCTGCCTCTTTTTGTTTTCCTATAATTTCTCCTTTAAAGATAACGCGAAGGAAATTGTATTTATCATTATATTTTGATTAGTACAAAAAAACTTAGGTTTCTTGACCACCATAACTTCCACTGTTTTATTTATCCGTCTTAGTACGTCGATGCAGGGGACATGTTCTGTCCACGATATTTTAAGTATAAATCTATATATCCCCCCTCTCAAAATATTCCGGTGTCTTGTATTCCTCTCTGTTAAGGGCCCGTCCTTCCATTCCTTAGGGCAAAACAAGGAACAGCCATAATTTCAATGCCAAGTTAATTTTTCCATCATCAACGAATAGTAGTATCGTATCCGCAGGTGCTATCATAGCTCCTTAATAGCATAAAAGGCACTGCTATGTTGGTTTAGGTAGCATCCTAGTTATTTGAATCAAGGAATCTTTTCAATAGCTATGTTGGTCAGGCTCGGACAGTTTTTTCTTTGTTTATGACCATGATAGGAGATATGATATTCAAAGCATGTAAGGTCATTTTGTAAGTAAGTAACCCAGAAAACAGATAGTAAGTTCTACTTTAATTCCATGCTTACGAATATAAATTTTAATCACACGATGACGGCACATTCTGAATATAATATCTTTAGTTCTTTGTATTATAGCTTATAATGATCACAAATTCAATGTTAATATTGATTTTTAAACTATCGTTGTTGCATTATGTAATTATTTTTACTAATAGAATCTTTCAATGGTGTATGGCCTGACACATTTTTCTGCTATATATATATATAATATTCAGTTCGGTTCAGCTCTTTAAGATTCATAAAGACGCTTCTTCTTCTTCTTGTGCATATTCCCAATGAATGTTTGCGATCACATGACCCACCTGTGTTCCGTCCCTGGCCGTATGTATTCCGGTTCGTAATCGTATGTAATCCGGTCCATTGTCTTATATTGCGCAGCCACGACATCTTCCTTCCTATTCCTCTCCTTCCCTTTTTCTTGCCCTCGATAATCAGTTGTAATAACTGGTACTTCGTATTTCGCCATTATGTGCCCTAGGTATGCGGTTTTTCTTTTCTTAATTATTAGTAATAGTTCACGTTCACGGTTTATTCTTCGTAAGACACTCTCGTTGGTTTCTTGGGCCGTCCATGGGATTTTCAGCATTCTGCGGTATGCCCACATCTCAAAGGCTTCTATTTTATTCATTGTGGTCACTTTCAGAGTCCAGCTCTCTACGCCGTGTAGTAGTACCGACCAAATGTAACATTTGATGAATCTCACCCTTCTCAAGTTCTGTCAAAGTCCGTATTTATGAAGATGTTTTTAAATTTTATGAATGTGTTGCGAGCATTCTCTATACGACATCTTATTTCTAGGTCAGAAGTCTATTCTTCAGTAAGCCATACTCCAAGGTATTTAAATTTGTTCCCTCTCTCGATTGATGTTCCGTCCGATGTTAGTCTCACATTTCTTAATATGTCTGGTTGGCGAGTAACAATAATGTATTTTGTTTTAGTGGCGTTTATTTTTAGTCCCATTCTCTTACTGTGTTCTCCTACCACGTTGATAAGATGTTGGATGTCCTGCATGTTGTCAGCAATCAAGACCGTGTCATCCGCGTATCGAATGTTATTATATATAAAGACTCTTACTAACAACTTTATAATAGTATTCAGCGTAAATCCTATAAATGTATTAAACCTGATTTTTGTTAAATTCTATACCCTAAAATATATCACACTTCCATTCAAACATTGTGAAGAAATCATTAAACTGTATTAAAATCTGTGTCAACATTTTCAATAAAAATTGTTCCGTTCTCGGTATTTCTCCCATTAATTTAAGACTGGTAACATTTGGTTTTCTACTTCACATTACTTTTTTTGTTTTGCATGCCAAACTAAACTATTTATTTTATCTTTAATATATCAAGCTTCAAGATATTTCCAAACAAGCATTTCATCTACTCTCCTATTCTACAGATGTCCGTGTTGATTTTGTACCCTAAATATTTTATAAACTATTTAAACATATTTCGTTATCTGTCATCCCTTACCCTAAAAGGGTCTGTGTTTAATGTTTTATGGATCCGATCTTGTAAATTTTGTCAATGTTGTTCATATACCGGAACATAGTACATTCGGGTTGAATATTAAAATAAAATTTAGTTAAGGATAGAACTTCCTGTTGCGTGTTTTTTTTTGTTTCTGTTTTTAAATCTATTTGGACAAAAATATGGCTTAATAAATTACTTGAACAAAAAATGTAAAAATAAGCAATTACTATTGTGGTGTTTCTATAGTTAATTGTGGTCTATGATGTCAGAGCTAGTTAAACTGCGGCCGTGGCTCAGAGGTTGAGTTACTGGTATTCGACCGTGGCGACCCGGATTCGGTTCCCGGAGTGGGCATACATACAATAAAAAAAAGTATGTCCGAAATTCAGTGGATTTAAGAATGTAGTATGTTACTAGTGATTCCTAATAACAGAACCGAGAAGAGAGTCATAGACTGGACTTCTGGGGAGGAGGAGAAAAATGATAATTAGTGCATACACTGGTTCGGATTCCACGTTAAGCTGTAGGTCCCGTCTGGCTGACATTACCCAGACGATTGGGTGGGGAATGAACCTCATATAGGTCTAAGTATACTGGCTCTTCCGCCAACCCCGGCAAAAAAAAATGGGCTTTTTTTACCAAATTTTGTTTTTTACTACGCTTTTAGATTTTAAGTTCTTCAATTATTTACTAAGAAAATAATTAAACAAAACAAGCTCTCTAATAAAAACACGCGAAACAACGTACAGACGTCACAAAAACGGCTAATCTCTCTGTAAACTACGCAATTCTACCTGACTGAGGTGTTGACTCTGGTTTCCTGTTTCTAAATTGTTCTTTTCTATTAAAGTTACCGAAACAAATATAATAATATAATTTGTCGCACGACTGGCAAATAAAAGAATTGCGCAGTTAATTGGATGACGGACATCTCTTTTCATCGTTTGTTTTTAAACTTCCTGCTTTCGAGGCGTGTTTTTAATTATTTCTAGAAACGGTTTGTGATATTCTAGGAGGACTCCTATTTTTGAGATATATTTTCTATAGGTTTTACCTCAGGATGATAGGCAAGTCAGGAGATGATGCCGCATTTCACGCTGATATAGAAGGCTCTTAAGGGTAAATTTACAATTTTTCTAAATCAAATTAATGATTACATGTTGCGTTAAAATATGGAGGAGGAACTAAATATTTAAAAATCCAATATAATGTCCGTTTTTAGCCTCAAGGTTTTTGATGCCTACATCCCTCATATGGGAAAATGGAGTATCTGATTTATGAAAGTGAATACATTTGTTATATGAATTTTTTATAATCTAGTATCATATATTAGCGAAGAGGCAAGTGCTGGCTCTTGAATCCTTCCATACTGCCACATAGTTATCATAGAAACTATTTTTATCACGATGTTTTTATAATTTTGGACTACATTTGCCACTGACACGTCTCTTCTGTTATGGATTGACATAAATAAGAATGGATTGATGTTGCTAGATTTACGCAGTTTTGGATTTGTAACCAAACAAAAGTATTTTTTTGTTATGCTTGTGTTTAAGACTTCGAAGTCGATACTTCTTATACAGGGTGATTCCTAAGTTGACACTTCATTTTTAGCTGTATATAGAAGGCATTAAAATAAACAACATTTTCAAATACATTTTTTTTAAACTCAAAAATAAAATACTTACATTAATTTATTACACTATGGATCAAATACGGTTCTGCCTAACTTGCCCGTTGAATAACATTAAGAAAACTTCTGGGTGTAGAATGAGCTCGTAAGGGAAACCGTTCTGCATATAATCTCGAAGCAGCAGCCTCACTTTGACGACACTCACCGTAAATTAGCACAATATCTACTAGTATATTGTTTTCAAATTTTATCATTTTCACGTGTCACCAATTTAAAATTAACTTGCTGCAGAAAAACACACCGCAGCGGATTGCCAAATAACTGACCACCGTAAATTGTTGCCTAGTAAGAGATAAGACAAACAATATAAAGTTTAGCAGGCTACGTTTTGATGACCAGGCCCGCATTTAGATTTTTTACTTCTGTATCTCTCCTATTTTCAATTTTTTTGAAAAAAGGTATTTGAAAAGGTTGTTTATTTTAATGCCTCCTATACACAGCTAAAAAAGAATTATCAACTTAGAAATCACCCTGTGTTATTATGCACTATTGTGTAGTATTATATCATTACAGTAAATAAGTAGAGTGAGGAATAATAATGGAAGTGGAACTTCTTTTTTTCCCCTAAATAGCCGTAACTGTTATTCATTTCTAGATACGATCTAGAAAGCGGGTTTTCTCAGATTTTATTTAATTATTTTTAGCCGCACTTAGATTTATGATCAGCCCCAACTCTTTTTCCTTATTTACTATCCTTGAATAAAACTCAGCCATTACTAAACAAAATTGAATTTTTAATTGCTCCTGCTTTTAATAGAAATTAATTAAATTTCGTTTTATTTTGCCTTGCCCTAAATTTGGTTTCCCAGATTGAGAGTTGCTTTGATCTAGTCTAAATTAAACATACGACTTGAGCAGTGTTAAATATATCGAAATTGGGAAACCTAGAGGAACTAGAAGTAACTATTAATACGATTTACACTCAAAATTGTTGATGAAGCTAAGAGTTATACCGGATGACAATATGCATCTACATAATGTAAGATTACAAATTATATAATGAAATCGATCCCGCATGTGTTAAATGATTATTCTTAAAAAGTAACTTAGGTAAAAGGTAAACGTACATGAAAAATACAACTGTTAAGTACTATAAGTACATGGGGCAATATTGGCATCAAAAATAAACAACTTTTATGAATAAATATAATATAGAAAGGTTGATGAACAGTGGGTATATTTGACACTGAACGCCATTTAGGATTTATTACTAGAATTTCCACACATATTCATATGTTTCGATCAGTTTCGCTAAGTTTTAACTAGATCTCTAGCATTTAAAAAAAACTTATTAAAAAACTTAAATCAATGTATACTACAGGTCCAAAATTACTGGCAGTGACTGATCGTTTTTATATCGAGAGCAGCGGGTTGTACGAAGTCAGAGGAAAAAAATTCCATAAAAATAAATATTCTGCTCAATTCGAATTTCAAAATTACACTGGCATCGTTTCCTCTAATTACGTACAATCCGCTGTTCTCTATATAAAAGTGATGAATAACTGACAGTTATTTTAGATTGGAAAGTCAAATGTAAGAGTAATGATGTACACACCAGGAAGACGAAGCATGCCATAATGGATTTTATTATGCAATGCGTTCGGATAATATCAATGATGGCCAGGAAATTCTTATGCTAAGCTTTGGAAAAGTTAGACGAAATGCTTTTAAGTCCCCATGAAGAGTTGAAATTAAATAATGTAGTATTACTGACAAATGAACGAAACGTATGAAAAAACAGAACATCAGAAATTACTCCTGAGGCAATAATCTGTTACACAGATGGCTTCAAAACCAACTAGGGTACCGGAACGGGTATACACGAAGTAAGACCGGAGAAAAATGGGCTTTGCAGTACGAGATGTCTTGAAGGTATGGATCAGGAGTGAACACAAAATTCACTAGAGCAACAGACAGGAATTACACCACAGCAAAAGCTTCAGTGGGGATTCAGACCCAAGACTTACGAAACAGTTGCTTAAAATGAACAGGAACCAGCTGAGAACCATTACAGGAATTCTGACAGGACACATGGCTGTCAAGAACCATCTGCATAGAAATGCAACTGTACAATGGAGATCTTGACTGCAAATTACGCGGACAAGACAGGGAAACTGTACAGCACATTGATTTGCCATTGCGAGTCACTAGATCGGAAGAGGCAACAAATACTCAGGCAACCAAAATTGGAACCAGAGGACAACCCTACCCTCTCCCAAGTTGATCTACACAAACTTGTGCAAGAAAATGGGATCACGGAGTAGGTGAAAGAACCAAACAGGATAGGCACAATGAGCCAAACCCGGCCTAAGTGCACCCGGCCAACGAAAAAAAAAATACTGAAAAAAAAATGGAAATTTTTGTTGAAAATAAGTTAATATACCTACGTTTCTTTTCTAATACTCCTGAGAACGATCAAAATAATTTAAATTTATAATAATATATGCATGATCATAATATGCTACACTTAAACGAGTGGTAATTAATTTCACACTCCTGTTAATATTTTTTTTAAATAATTTTGTTAGGAATGAGGTTATTTTCAATTTAAAATAAATGAGATGCTTTAATTAATAGCATTAATTTCTCAAATTTTAATTGAGCATTGTATTCATTCTAAACCCTGCAATTTCTCAAATAGCCGAAACCATTTACCCCAATTCGATGTGGTCACCAATCAGATATTCGGGCCGAAACTTCAATGTGATTCGACATAAGATATTTATGGTGATGAATGTAAACCTTTCGTTTGGGAACGAAATTATTGAAATTAGTAACCGTAAAATTAAATAGATTGAATTTTCTAAAAACGTTGTTATTCTAAAAATAGCGTATTATATCAAGGAAGAAGATTATTTTTATATATGTAGGTCTTCCAGCTAGCAGAGTTTGTTAGCGGGAGTATAGACAATATCGTAACCTCAAATTAGGTTAGGTTATATATATGTTGACTTTAATCTCGTAATTTGTGTCAACCCTTTAATGTTTCTATAACAACCTGTATATGGGTATATACGAAGGCAGAGATGGACCATGTAAATAAAAAAAAAGTATGCCTAATAAAATTTTGCTTTAAACTCTAAATTTCGACTTTAATCGCCGCAATAGTTTAGTAACTATAAAGACATGGATTTAACGACAAGTTTAAAGTCGAAATTTTGATATTGAACTAAAAATTTGAACTTTTGGTCTCGAAATTTCGACTTTTAATTTGCCGTTACATCCAGGTCTTTATAGTTACTAAACTATTGCGACGCTTGTTGTTCTATGGTGGTGTTTTGTATGTTTAGTATTTTTGTGGTATACATTTTGAAGATTAAAGTCAAAATTTTAAGAGTAAAGTCAAAATTTCGAGACTAACGTCGAAATCTCGAGTTTAAAGTTGAAATTTCGTAAGTAGTTATAGATGATATATTCTGTGCCAAGTTATCCCTAGCTTCTGCGCATGCGCCGGCAGTGGGCAGGCGTGTGTCATCTATCACAACAGAGCTGTTTTAAACACCTAAAATAGCTCTATTTATAACAGCTCTGTTTAAAACAGCTCTGTTATGACGGATGATACACGCCTGGGAGCTATTTCAAACAACTAAAACAGCTCTATTTAAAACAGCTCTGTTATGACAAATGATACACGCCTGCGCACTGCCGGCGAATGCGCAGAAACTAGGGATAACTTAGCTAGAACATATTATCTATAACTACATTCGAAAGACACATTTTTAATTTTAAATTTACATGGCCCTGCTACGCCTTCGTAGGCATATGTTTAATTTTAGTTTTTATACCATCATTGAAAATATTATCTCCGGTACCTATATAACCTATAATTTAAATATTCTTCTTCAGTCAAGATCAATTTAAATATTCATTTCATCTACCTACCAAAATTTGAAGCTAAAGCTCACGCAGATTGGTGGAAAATGTTATTAAATTAAATCGACAACTTTCCTGATTTAAATCTAAATTAATTTAATTTCGTGTTAAACGGGTTCGCCAACATAAGCATCCTAAATAGAGCCAAGGCGGAATATTGAGTAAATTGTAGTATATAATACCGTCTAAATATATTTACGAATTTTAAAAGCCAAAATATATTATATACAAGATGGCTGGTGTCATAGAAATGACGACGTTGTCATGACTTGTTTAATTACTGGGCTACAATTTTTTTTATTAATACGCAGATTAATATAGACTGTTAATTATTATACAATACTATCTTTGGCCGATATTTACTGTACAATCGAGTCGCAATAATTACCCTTCCAAAATGAGATTATTAAGCAATAGTTTTCATGTGTTTTGCTGACTATTTGATCGCTTGACTGATTCTAAAGCCTATTTTTGTATAAGAAGCTTCTCCTCCAAAGATTAAGCAATCTACTGCTTATTTTAGAAAATTAGCAGAGCAACTTTTGTTCCAAATAAAACAAATTACTAGTAATCATTTTTATTAGTCAAAAATTATGAGCTTCATTAAAAGTTTTAAATCCAGCCTTATGTACGTGGAAAGGAACTAGATATTTTGGAAAATTTTACAAAATAACGGCTAAGGCCATTAGAAATGAACCTACAAAATCTGGTTACGTAAATTTTTTTATTTTAATTTTTATGGGCAACCTTATAAAACGGATTTACCTACCAGACCTAAATCTATAAACCTCACGATATTTAATCCATTGTCAATATAAATACCTTTACTCAGAAAGGGCCCTGATTTAACTTAGTTAAACAATAGTCTATAAAATTAATATGAGAAAGGACCTTTTCTGAGAGCTTATGAGTGCTCGAAATACGTTAAAAATATCAAAACGTCATCGTATTTGTAGATGGCAGATGGTAAACATAAAAAAAAGTATCGGCCAACCGTTTACGACGAGCCAACCCGCAACTTGGAACTACTTACAGTTTAAAAATTATTGTGCGATTTTGACAAAAAAATATTTTTAGGACACCTTGCTATAAATTATGTCAAAAATTTTACTCATCCCGGCAATAAATGGAATGGCATCAAGCTTGAGTAAAAGTGGTTTATATTCTTATATGAGACATTTTATCTTGTGTTTAAAGGTTTAGGAGAATGATGTTTCTTGAATAATAGAAGATGACTTGCAATGTACTTATTTGTTTTTTAAATCACAACGTTTCAACTGTAGTGTAAGAATAAAATAAAAAGAAATATATAAATTGGTTCTTTAATTTGTACACTTAGTATTAAGTATTATGATAATCAATATATAGACGTAAGGTAATTAAGGTGATTTATTTATAAACATAATTTTGTAGCATAATAAGCAATTTTGTAAGGGGGACATGGTTATTTACTTTTTATAGAATAGAGATAATTTTAAGTTGAAAGAAGAGAGTTTTATTTTAACCAAAGGGGGTAGAAAACCCATTAAAATCCCTTTATCACATGGCGATCCTGCCTGCGAACCACGTTGAGGGCTAAATATCAATAAAATGGGCAAGACACAGAGCAAAGAAGAAATAATAATAGCACAAGCAGGGAATAGCGGTGGCCAAACTAATAGCCCCAGTACCCATGGTTTTGGCTCTATCCAAGATATCCTAAGTATATGTATTATTGTGTTGTTGGCAATTTTCTTTGGCTGGTGTATATTAAGAAGAGTAAAAAAACGATGGTACAGAGAGTGCGTGAAGAAATTCGACAAGAAATCGGGAGAAGCCGAGAAACAGTCTAAAGTAAGAAAAGGAACATTTTAGGTTTTAGGATACAATAAAAAGATGTGTTGGAGATTAAAGGAGCATGGTAAATTTAATTGATAAAAAATGGGATGTCGGTGCCTACTGAATTTGTATATTTACTGGATGAAGTCAAAGTATTCAAGAGGAATTTATTGAAGGACAATACGGAAATACGGCAAAAGAAGAAATATAATCTAAGTAAGCTAATTAAATTTAACGATTATACATTAGAATTAGGGACCATTAGAGAAACTTTTAATGCAAAAGCAAATGAGCCTAAGGTAATAGATAAAGTTAGGGAATATATACAGCAGATAGAACAATATCTGAAAGCTAGTCAAGATATTTTACAATCTAGATTAGGGGATATCACGATAGCGGGGATAGAAAGCGAAAGTTTGATTTCCTCTGACTCAGATTCAGAAAATTTTGACAGAGTTACAGCAAAGATGACTCAAAAATTCGATCCCAAAACTGCATCAAGCCTTCTACCAGTTATGGATGGTTCTGAAACTGTAACTTTACAATTAATTAAGGGCATTGAATGGTATGATGCACTTTTGGATGACGCGGGTAAAGCATTGTTAACCACATATGTACTAAAAACGCGTTTATCGGGAAATGCAGATATTAGGTTAAAATCAGCCTATGCTTCAAATCAATTGTTAGTTACGGATCTTAGGCGGCATTTTATTACAAAAAAATCCGCGACCGCTTTATCATCTCAGCTAAATAACATAAGACAAGGGTCAAAGTCTGTAGAAGAGTTTGGGAAAGCGATTGAAGAAATAATGGTCGACCTAACTATATCGCAGTCTGGGGGAGACTCTGGAGTGATGGATATTTTAAGGCCGGTCAATGAGAAAATCGCTATAAGCTCTTTTGCTAACGGTCTTCAAAATTTCAGCTTGCGAACCATAGTAAAAGCGCGAAATTACGATACTCTTAGCGAGGCAATTGGTGGTGCGAAAGATGAACACCTAGGCGAAACAAATACAAAACCCTTATTCCATATGCGAGGTAAAGGGAATAATTGCTCACACCATTATAATAATAGGCGCGGACAAAATACAAACTTCCGGAGTAATAGGGGTGCAAATAATTTTGGTGCTACCACTAACAATTTTAGGGGGTATTTTTCGCGTGGTCAGCAAGGTAATAATACTTTTAGAGGGAAAGGTTCTCGCTCTAATAATAATTATTTACCACGAGGACAGTATGGTACTAGAGGACGTTCCTTTGGTAATAGTTCAAATCAAAGAGGATATTATATGAATTCCGACGATATTAATAATGATACCAATTGTAATATTAATAGTGACACATTTTTTCGAGGCCCACCTAAATAAAAATACAAATTTACCTGACCCATTTATATTTAATACTAACGGACTTAATTTTATTTATGTGAAATATAAAAATAGAAATTTAAAAATTTTACTTGATACCGGGGCTTCAATAAGTGTCATTTTTAAAAACGTCATAGACAAAACAGAAAAAATTAATTATTTAAAGAAAATAAAAATTAACGGGGTCTCTGGGACAATAATTTCGCAAGGTTCGGCATATTTATGGTTAGATATAAATGGTGCAAAAGTGTGTCACGAGTTTTTGCTGATCGACAGTTTTGAGGACAATGTGCATGGTTTAATTGGAACAGATTTTTTTACGCGATACTTGGCTAAACTAGACTACGAAAACTTCTGTTTATCATTTAATGTAAACAATAAAAAATTATTAACGTCTATTCACTCGAAATATGAGAATTATACGTGCATACCGGCTAGACATGAAGTAATAAAATATTTTCATACCAACACAAATGAAGAATGCGTTGTAATGCCAGACGAAATTTGTGAAGGTGTATTTGTTGCGTCAATTTTGGTAAAATCAATTTCTAATCGTATTCCGGTACGAATTCTCAATACACGCAATCATGATGTTAACATAAAAAATTTTGCTCCAAAAATTGTGCCATTATACTATTATGATATATGTCAGTATAACCCAGTCAACACAACTGTAAACAGAATAGATAAATTGTTAAGAACCGTAAAATTAGATCATCTTGAAAAATCACAAAAATTTTCTTTACAAAAAATTTGCTCTAAATATTCGGATGTTTTTCACTTGAAAGGGGAAACTTTAACTACGACCAAAATATACAAACAAAAAATTCACCTGCAACCTAACACAAGTCCTGTTTATGTCAAACCTTATCGTTTACCTTATTCTCAGAAAACCGAACTTAACAAACAAATTGGTAAAATGCTCCACGAAAAAATAATTGAAGAAACCTCTTCTCCCTGGTCGGCCCCTATTTTACTAGTACCTAAAAAAGCCGATGAGCAAGGAAATAAAACGTGGAGAATGGTTATAGATTATAGAAAAACTTTAAATTCAAATATACAGGATGATAAGTTTCCGTTACCGTGTATATCCGAAATTTTAGATTCTTTGTCCGGGGCGGTATATTTTTCACATTTAGATTTATCGCAAGGATATTATCAGATTGAGCTAGAGAAAGAAAGTAGGCCTTGTACAGCATTTGTAACTGACCAAGGACAGTTTCAAATGACTAGACAGCCGATGGGACTTAAAATAAGTCCTAGTTCTTTCTCTAGAGCCATGTCGATTGCTTTATCTGGACTAACTTATTCGTCTTGTTTTGTTTACTTGGACGACTTAATTATTTTCGGTAATAATCTAGAAACTCATAACAGTAACTTAATAAAAGTACTACAAAGATTACGCGACGTTAATCTCAAGCCAAATCCTGAAAAATGTGACTTTTTGAAAAAAGAACTTTTATATCTCGGACACGTAAGGGTGTACACTTTCAATGGACACCAGAATGTCAAAAAGCTTTTGAAACCCTGAAGCAAGCACTAGTGAGTCCACCAGTGTTACAGTTTCCAAATTTTTCCGAAGCTAATACGTTTATAGTGACATCAGATGCTTCCAATAAAGCTTTAGGAGCTACTCTCTCGAACGGAGATGGTTCGCCAGTGTCATGTATTTCTAGACAGTTAAATAAGGCAGAGGTGAACTATCCCGTTATTGAAAAAGAACTTTTGGGAATTGTTTTTGCAATAAAAAGTTTCAGAAATTACCTATTTGGGAGAAAATTTATTATTTATACTGATCATAGGCCACTTGTTTACCTTTTTGGAATGAATAATCCGTCTAGCAGGCTTACCAAATTTCGATTATTGCTAGAAGAGTATGATTTTGACGTAAGATATATAAAAGGTAGTAAAAATGTAGTAGCAGACGCACTATCTAGAATTGAAACTACATAGGAAGAACTCAAGCAAATGTCAAACAGCGTGTGCAACACAATGTTTGTTATGACAAGGCAACAAGCTAAAAAGGAATTAAATAAGCAAAGTTTTGATAGTTCCTTACACGAAAGGCTTGATCACCCAGGAATGGTGGAACTTTTAAAACCGCAGAAAAATTCTTGTGAAGCACGTTGCATTTCAGAATTTGAATTTAATAATTTATCAAAAAATAAAAAATATGATTATTGTACACGCCATATAATTTTTTCAGAAAAAGAAAAAGTATTAAAAATTAAGAATTCTCGATCGGCGTTTGTATGCCATAATACCTCGTTGAGAGAACTTAAGAATATTTGCATAAAATATAAGGTACCAGAAATATATATATTAAAAAATAAAAATAATGCGCAATTAATAAATATTATCGGTAGGGATCCCTCAGAATTAAAAATGGCTAATATAAAAATTTCAATTATAAAAGATGTACAACAAATATCGGATATAGAAATGCGTCAAATAATATTAAATGATTTTCATATGCTACCGAGCGGCGGTCATGCAGGCAATAACAGAATGTACAATAATATAAAAAAGTACTATTTTTGGCCAAGTTTACATGCAGACGTTAGCGATTTTGTAAAGCGCTGTGATCATTGTCAAAGGTTTAAACATTCTAGGCCTAATATTGAGCCGATGTCAATAACCACAACTGCTTCGTCCGCTTTTCAAAAATTATTTTTAGACCTGGTAGGACCTTTGCCGGAAGACATATACGGAAATAAATATATACTAACATTGCAGTGCGAATTATCAAAATTTGTCGAAGGTTACCCAATCAAAAATAAGGAAGCACAAACGGTTGCAAAATCTTTTGTAGATAACTTTATTTTAAGATATGGGATACCTGAAACAATTGTGTCAGATCAAGGAACAGAATTAATAGCTACAACTCTAAAAGAAGTTTGCAAAATTTTACAAATTAAACAACTTTCTTCAACAGCTTATCACCACCAAACACTAGGATCATTGGAAAATATACATAAAAATCTAGGCGCGTATTTACGAATACAAACAGCAGAACACCCTGACAGTTGGAGTTCATGGGTTCAGTTCTGGTGTTTTGCATTCAACAATACTGTTCACACTAACACAAAGTACACTCCATACGAACTTGTGTTTGGTAAGCAATGCAAACTCCCTTCAAATATTAACACGGGTACTGAACCATTGTACAATTTCGATAACTACCCACTAGAACTAAAATATAGACTACAGAAAGCTTGGGATGATGCCAAAAATAACCTTATTCAGTCAAAAATACAACGGAAAAATAATCACGATTTTAAAGTTAACGCGAAAACTTATAAAAAAGGCGACCAAGTTTTAGTAAAAAATGAAACCGGGAATAAACTCGAACAAATTTTTACCGGTCCATATGTGGTAGTAGAAGATAAGTCACCAAATATTGTAATTTTAATAGGGAATAAATTTAAAGAAATTCACAAAAATAGAGCTAAATTGTATAATGATAGTAACCAGCGTTTGTAAGAAAAGTTTGTAAATACGGATACGCTCAACATTTTTTTTCTTGTTTTTTTTTCCGTAGGAGGTGTAGTGTAAGAATAAAATAAAAAGTAATATATAAATTGGTTCTTTAATTTGTACACTTAGTATTAAGTATTATGATAATCAATATATAGACGTAAGGTAATTAAGGTGATTTATTTATAAACATAATTTTGTAGCATAATAAGCAATTTTGTAAGGGGGACATGGTTATTTACTTTTTATAGAATAGAGATAATTTTAAGTTGAAAGAAGAGAGTTTTATTTTAACCAAAGGGGGTAGAAAACCCATTAAAATCCCTTTATCACACAACTGATAAGTATCTTCGGATGTCTTCAGATGAATACTAAGTCCCGCCGAAGTCCCGCAAACAGAACCACACTGAAGAAAGTTCAAGGAAGCTGCTACCATACACCAGAATCCAGGTTTTTGTAGTAAGCCCTGATTGGATATAAGAAATATCTGGAGACGGAAGTAAATGTAATCTTAGAATAATGTCGCGAATCAAAATGGCAGGCGACTGGGTTGTGTAGCGTAGATGGTTTTGATTTATATTTTAGTTATTTTATTAATTATCATTTAATGCGCCCTTATGGTGCGCTATCGGATCACTGAAACAGTAAGGATTTTTAAGAGATTTATTTGATTAACAGCAAAGCGATGACAGATTATAATGCGAATAAAATACAATTTTACGACATAAGACTATAAAATGGTGAATTTAGGTGGTTTTCTAATAAGGAGAGAACTGTCTCTTTTTACTTACTTCAGGAAGGTGTTATGCCAGCAAGTTTTAAGAAACAATTCCTTCTGAATAGACAACTCTAACCAAAATAAGAAGGATACTGTTTTATACAATTAAATTATTTAAAGTAAAGAACACTTACGCAATTGGAGCAAAGTATATTGGTTCTGGGGCAGTACTCTTCATTGCTTTAAAGATTTAAACTTTGAGTAGTTATTCGGGCAGAGATTATCCTTACACTTGAATACTTTGTACAACACTCCGAGTAAGTGCTCCTTCGAGTTTTATAAAATTTTGCATTCCTTACCAGATGGAAGAAGGGGTTCCTTCTTGCTATATCAGCGATTTAATAAAAGAGGGGATTTCCGTGGATGGACTATTTAAAACGGAACCCTCTATACCAACCAATTCAAACAATTATTTTTATCAACTTTCGTCTACAAACACCTCCTACGAAACTAGAAATGTCCTTGCCCCTGTTCTACACACTATCTTTCCACCATACCTATTCTTATTAGACTAAATACCTACTAAGAGTCTTAGCGCCACAGCGAAGTATGAGATGAGCAGTCCATCCTTAAGAGTACCAATCCAAATCTGACAATAACACCGGGAATTAAACGCATGACTGCACCCATCCCAGTTATGCGTCAGTGCACCTCTAGCTAGTATCAATAGAGCTCCAGTTACTATACTTATTTAGTATTTACCGGAAGATGACTGGAGATAGTTACCATTTGAAACGGTGTAATTTAAAAAACAAATAAAGTCATGTATCTGTTTAAAGCTTGAATGACAAAACTCTAGACTTGAATTGTCTTGAAACTCTAGAATTAATTGTCTGTAGTTATTTTAAATTATAACGTTTTAACTGGTAAGTATCTCCAGTCATCCTCAGATGAACACTGAGTATTATTCACGGTGTTTTAAAACAAATAAAGGCAATGTAAGTCAGGAACTCTGACATCTTTCAAAATAAAGTCATCACTGCCCATCAAAAGACGACTCCGACGTTCCTTTTTTAATCCTTTAAATTCATAAAAACGTACGTATATTAACAATCATTTTACGATTCTTTAAAAACTTGCAGTTGGTAGCCTATGATGACGTTATTTAATCAATTTAATAATTTAAAGTACCTACTGAAACAGTATATTAAAATTCTGCGTCCAGCTTGAACCACCCTATATATTCTCAAGCTGACTATTATGAATAATTTTGTTAGTTTCATTTGTACCAACATGAGGGTTATAACTGATTTTACCTTTAAGGGTGCTCATGCTGGGCGTGACCCATTAAACAGGAAATTAAATTAGTATAGATTTGAATTACCAAAGCTGTCGATTTAATTTAATAAACAGTTTCCACTGGTTTGTCTTAGTTTCGTATTTTAGGTCAAACAAAATGTTTACAGTTTAATGTTTGGTCCAAACAGAATATTGAATTAAGTTATGGGCTAGTGTAATTTACACCGCAAAAAATGAATGTGAAATTACAGTTTGGTTCCATAATATATTTATTATTTTTCCTCGATGTATTATGTTATTTTATTATTACAAAATAAGTTATAAAGAAAAGAAGCTTAGCGGCAAGCGGACAGAGTAGTACGTCTATCTTTTGGGGGGGACGCCAAAGGTAATGGAATTCCTGGGGCACAGGTAGACAATGACAGGCTGTTTCGTTCTTGTTAGAACTCATCAGAAAGCCATAACCTGTAAGCAACTCCCAATACAGCGAGACTGTTCTTTTCAAGGCGTTTTTAAGAAATAAAAACGCGATGAAAACCCAGTAACGCCATCAGTAGGAATCAACCCAATGCAAAAGATAGCCATCTAACGTGAAAACGTAGAAATAAATAAATCTAAATCAATCAAGCACGGAACGGCCACTTCGCCAGTATAGGAAACATTTCTCGCTTCTCTGATACCATCGCCACGGTTTTGTGGATTTAGATTCAGATCGCGCTGCAGTCGCCCACCGGTTTGCAGCATTATTCCGTAAATGCCGTATATAAGTATAAATAAAATAGTGGAATTTAGTGTCCGTTAAAATATATAAAGAAAAGAAGCTTAGCGGCAAGCGGACAGAGTAGTACGTCCACTACTGGCGAAGTGGCCGTTCCGTGCTTGATTGATTTAGATTTATTTATTTCTACGTTTTCACGTTAGATGGCTATCTTTTGCATTGGGTTGATTCCTACTGATGGCGTTACAGGGTTTTCATCGCGTTTTTATTTCTTAAAAACGCCTTGAAAATAACAGTCTCGCTGTATTGGGAGTTGCTTACAGGTTATGGCTTTCTGATGAGTTCTTACAAGAATGAAACAGCCTGTCACTGTCTACCTGTGCCCTAGGGATTCCATTACCTTTGGCGTCCCTGTGTACTTTAATGCAAAAGATAGACGTACTACTCTGTCCGCTTGCCGCTAAGCTTCTTTTCTTTATATATTTTAACGGACACTAAATTCCACTAATTTAAAATAAGTTATGTAATTGTAAATATAACGATTATTAATAAAGAAGTAGAGTTTAGCGTCCATATAAGTAAAATAGATAGAAAGTTTTAGCGGCAGGCGGACAAAGTAGTGCATCTATCTTGTGCCTTAAAATACACAGGGACGCCAAGAGTAATGGGTTTCCTGGGGCACAGATAGACAATCACAGGCTGTTTCGTCTTTGTTAGGACTCTTCCGAAAGCCATAACCTGTAAGCAAGCAGTAGCAGAGTTTACTGTCCGTATAAGTAAAATAGAAAGAAAGTTTTTGCGGCAGGCGTACAAACCCATAAAAGAAGTGTAGGGAAGCTCAAAAACGTTTCCTATACTGGATGTGTTAGCTACCGTACTTGGTTTATTGTTAGTTCTATGTTCTCACGTCTGATGGTTATCTTTTGCATTGAGTTGATTCCTACAGATGTCGATACTAGGTTTTCATCATATATTTATTATTAAAAATATCTTGAAAGCCTATTTTCGCTGTTTGGAAATTGCTTATAGGTAATGGCTTTCTGATAAATTTTTGTACGAACATAGAGAACTATCCTAAATATAAAAAAATCTTAAATATATCAGTGGAGGAAGACTTAAAGTGTCTCATTTCTCTTTTATTTACATTCCCACTCCGCTTCAAGTATGGACTATTTTTTCAAGTTAATTAACAAACATTGTGTATAGTTCCTTTTTCACAAAAAAAAATATAATAGAAAACAAACAGTATATTTAAATTAATTTGTTGTTTTAAAAATAGTTTTTTTAAAATGTTATAGGCTACTTCAGAAAGGTGTCAAGTAATAAAATGTGAAATTCCGTCCAGTTGCGCTCGATTTCGATGTCGGCCATAGACGCAGGTACATTTTGTGAATTAAATTATTTATGATAACTAACCAAAGAAAAAAAAAGATAATTTGATAAAGAAGGAACTATTAGCTATAGCAAATTAACACAAACATCGTTGTATGAAATATGCCGTGGAAGATATAGCTGAAAAACATAGTGTAACTGTGCTGCGCACACCGCCATATCATTGCGAATTAAATCCTATGGAAATTATATGGACCCAAGTGAAAGGTTTTGTAGCAAGACACAACATGACATTCAAATTGAAAGACATTAAACTACTGTTTGATCAAGCCATTAAGGAAGTGACACCAGAGAACTGGCGAAAAGCAGCCCATCATATCATTAAAGAAGAGGAGAATATGTGGGATCTTAAACACCTGATAGATCGGACCGTTGACTAGTTAATTATAACGTCAAGAAGAGATGAGAGTTCCTCAGATGACGAAGAATATTATAATTTTTTATAATTTAATTTCTGTATAAAGTAGTTTTTGTATTTTGTATTTTTTTTATAATGTTTAATAAAAAATAAGGGTACCTAATACTATTTACATAATGCACGCCTTTGTCATACCATTTTCAGTGTTTGTAAATGGATAATAATGAGCAAAACCTGAAATTCATGAAAGAATTTTGCAATGAATTCAAGGCCAAATTATAAAAGTGGCTTAAATATTCGTTTTTATAATTCTACACCTTTCTGAAATAGACTATAATAATATTTTACTGCGATGAAATTTATTAATGAAAAAACATATTCCAAAAAACAAGGCACGTATTTGCGTAGCTATAATATATTGCCTTTGAAATCAAAATGTAAAGTTCAAAAGTGCAAATGCATATATTTTTTCAAAAACTGCAATAAATAAAGCATAAACTCTTTAGAAAATCTCTAGCAAAGTAGTAAATTTCAGTGAAAATCGATGCTTTATTGCTGAAGAGAAAGCGCCAAGTCATCAAGTGTGCCACCTAAAAAGATAGGAAAGCAATTCGCATAATTCAACGCTTTGAATAATGTTTTTCCGTCGAAATGGCATTACCTTACCCGTCGCATAGATTGAAAGATCCATAGCGTAATATTTCCCACGTCGCATGGCTATGAAAGTATTTTCTCTGTCGCTAGAGTGAAAGGAGCCGCTATTACGTCCTGAAAGTGTGATGTATGAATATGTCCTGCTTTCAGTAACGTGTTTGGCATTCCGGTATTGATGTATTGCAGATCTTGCAATGATGCATTAAAGTTTATCAACCCTGACTTATTTTTGAGCGAACAGGTTGCATATATTTCGATACAGTGCAGGTTATTGTTTACAGGAAATAAAATATGTTATAGTCTTTCGGAAAGGTGTAGAGTAATAAAAACTCATTAGGTATGCAAAGGGACTACAGAGTGACCCAACGAATATTTAAGCCACTTTCATAATTTGGCATTGATTTCATTGCAATATTCTTTATTTTCATCAACTGCAGGTAGTACCATCCGGGTATAGGTCAATTTATGGGTTTTGCCTATTTTTATTCATTCACAAACACTGAAAATGGTGTGACAAAGGCGTGCATAATGTACATAGTGTTAGTAACACTTATTTTTTTATTAAACATTATAAAAAAAATACATTATACAAAAATTAAATTATAAAAAATCACAATATTCCTCCTTAACCGAGGAACTGCCATCTCTTCTTGACGTTATAATTAACGGGTCGATGGTCCGATCGATTAGCATGATGGACTGCTTTTCGCCAGTTCTCTGGTGTCACCTCCTTAATGTCTTGAGCAAACAGTTGCTTAACGTCTTTCATTTTAAATATCGTGTTGTGTCTTTTAGTTTGCCATGATATGGCGGTGTGCGCAGTACAGTTACCCTATGTTTTTCAGCTATATCTTCCACTGCATATTTCATAAAACGATGTTTGTGTAAATTTGCTATAGCTAATAGTTCCTTCTTTATCAAATTATTTTCTTTTTTCTTTCTTTGGTTACTTATCATAAATACTATATAACTTGTGGCTCTAATATAAGCCAGGATCTGACAATGTCTTCGAATTCGGTTTTCACCATCACCATTATTTCTGAATTTAAGATTAATCAAAATTTCTTCTCTCTTTGGTTGCAAGTTGCAATTATATATGATTCCAAAGACCTCCTACCTCCTAGGTCATATTTATGTTTAAAAACTGTTTACTATTAAATGCATTTGTCTTGTTTAATGTTCCAAAGTTTTTATTTAACTCCTCCTTTCTTCTAGGTCACCAAACAAACTTGTCCAATTCAATATACTTTATACCTTTTCAATTTTGACTCGCCAAACTAACCTTTAAACAGAAAAACTTCTGCATCTCAATGTACCCAAAACGGTAAAAAAAAAGTCAAAGAAATAAAGTTTATATTCAAGTGAGCCCGCAGAAAACTAATCTTGTGTATAAAGTTAGTAAAGTTAGGAAAGTTAACGTGCTACATTACTAGCAACCTAAACTAAGTTTTACAAAAGAATCGGGCAGACTTAAACGGCTCTAAATTTGTTGTTCCTTATTTGCTCGTGCCGGGTGCTTGTTAAAAATGAGCAAGTTTGAAAATTTTAAAAGAATTTTAAAATTTTAAATTGGATAATGCTCTTCCAAAGATGCGAGTAGAGAGGATGCACGTGGAATTTACTACTTTATAAGCCTCTTATACCGAGCAAACTATGTAATGTCCTTGTAACAAAACTAATCATCCCTCAAATTGAACGGATAACTTTATTTTAAAAATAAATTATTTTTATTTTAGACAAGCACTGTAATACTGAATCTGTGTTACATGTAGTAGATATTGCTATTTATAGACTAAATAATAGATTGAATACGTGTAATAATAGTCATGATGTTTGCTTCCTTTTATTATTGCTTAACGTATTTGTTGATAAATCCAACGATGAGAAGGCAAAGATAAACCCCGCTTTCCCCGCATTCAAGCTACCACTTAGTTCCTGACGAATAATCGCCGTTGCCAAATAATTAAAAGATTCTATTATTGTGGGTGTTATTTGAGCCAAAAAGGTATATTCTTTTTTCACCGGTGAATTGAACCAGTGGTGGAACTGATGAACTTATTATTTACAGCTGGTGGAATGACGTCATCAACCGGTTGGTAAATTATTTTACAATCTCTCTCTCGTTGATGTTGATAGAAATTACCAGAAATCTACCATGAATAAAAGAACATGATTTATGTCTAACCGGTAATATAACAGGCAATCTAAGAACGCGATTCGGTTCAACCAGTGTCACCGGTGAACTCATCGGTAGAAAAAAATAATATACCTAATTACAACACATCATTGAATTGCTTAAAACATATTCTAACCTTAAACTAGTGAAACTACTAATAACGACGAACATATCAAGAAAATTTCTCACTGAATGGCAGCTAATCGATCTAAATCCACGTAGCGAATTAAATATTACACCAACACAGGTCAAGGTCGAGTTGACATATTTTGTAATTGTATCCGTATTGAGATTTAAATTAAAACCGCAACAGAATCGAACTTGAAACGTGATCGTCAGTTTGCCATAACTTAACCTAATTTTGAGCTAAACTACTGTAGAAATGAACTATAAAATAGTTTAGTCTTGTCAAAACGATTTGAGTATACTACATAGTCACCATTCTCACATTCATGCATTCGAGAATCAAATATATATTTTAAAATACAGTGAATAGACATTACGACGACATTTTAAAATTTCCTTAAACATACAGTCAACAAACCGTCCTAATAAATTTTATTTTCGGATTATTTCACACTAGTACATCGCAAAATGACGATCGTGCAAAACTTGGCAACGTTTGTCTCCTAGCGGTAGCAAGTGAAAATACGGAAATAAAGAATAATAATTTTGACAATAAGAACAATGAAATATTTATTTCCAGATAGGGTTGTAATTAGGACAAATGTTTTATTTTTAATTCTGCATCGAATGACATAATAATATGCAGAGGTTCCAATTGGAAATAAGAAAAATAAATTGATTTAAAGTTTGCAACGTTAGGCACTAAACTTTGGACACCCTGTACAGTTCTTATTAATCAAACTTGGTTAACATGACTATTCGACCATATTTATATAAGTACCTTTGTATAATTTTAATAAAGAGTCATTATTATCATTTTTTATTAATTTTTAAAACCAGTGGTGCAGACTGATTTTTCTTAGTGTATTTCTTTCGCCTAAAATACTGAACCGATTTCATTAAAATTTTGGGGGTATGTAGGCAACTATAAGAGGCATCCAAATAAGTAAGAATATTTATGGCATGTAATCTAAAAAATAGATCCTTATGACGTCACACTTTTTTGGAACACCCTGTATAAAAAAAAATATTTTGCTGAAATGCGCCCTAGGATACAGGTAAATTCTGCAAAATATCAAAATCCTAACTTAATTAATAAGTGAGCTATAGAAAATGGGAGGTGAGGTGCAGGACCCTGTATATTTAGATACTCCTTTCAAATCTTGTAAAAAAATCGAAAGTGAAAAGTCCGGTAAGAGCTTTTAGCTACTTGCGTGTGGTAACTACACTTTACCGGGCTGTTTTGCATGCAGTAAGCCAGTAACTAGTACTTTAATAGACGCGATACTCTATTTTAGAAAGCACAACAATGTTAACACTCTGTATTTCCTTTCTATTGCTTCATGTACTTTAACATGTTGTAAAGTTTTATCTATTCTTCATTGCTATAAACAGAGCCAAAGTAAAGTTACTACTGTTCAATTATTGACGTCGTGGTCGAACGTGTATTTTATTTATGACTTGCAGCGGCACAAGTCATTGTGCCTGCTACTGTAACCCTGCGGAACAGTCAATTATACTTCAATCTTTAATATCTGTTGCTGGCTAGACCGAGACTATTTATTGTAAATGGAAAGTATTTATGTTTGGGGCAATGTTAATACCTAATCCACATACAAAATTATATGTATTTCCATTAAGGAGTTGTAAGGTATATAATACAATACAGTGATAGCATAATAAACTGACGACAATGCTTTGCCTAATACTTTTGGATGATCTACAGATTCTAAAATAAACATTGACTCAAGAGGGGGGGAGCCGAATTAATTATGGACGTCATATTATATTACCTAGTTTTTTCATACGATAATACTGAAATAAAGGAGTAAAAAATATCTATTTATTCGGGATGATCTTTTTTTACTACCACATGGCAACTTGCTGTTTCCTTGACACTTAAGTGGCAAGAAAAGTAAGCTATCCAGTTGACTGTAAGGCAAGATTTCATAATAGTTTTGCACAGCGTTGCAACCTTTAAAAATAAAATTTCCTATTTTTATAGAAAAATTCCATAAACTCACACAATACGGAAAAAGTTTTTTTTAGCAGATCACAACCACAAGTGATACTAAAGAATACCCTACGAATATAACACTGCGTAAAAATGTTCCTTTTCTCTTTGGAGACAGCACCGTCCTATCATTTCTATGTGCCTTGTTCTTACGAATCCGGAAATTTCCCATTAGTTGACAACATTGTTAAAAAAATTATATTTCTCTGTGGCATTCTTAAAAGTACTGACCAATCACAGTTTATTCTATTTACCGAAGCTCCGCCTTCTCTTTCAAGACACTACATTATATAATTTATATGTGTATGGTATAATATGTTATTAATTTGTTCAATATAACAAAATCTATACGCATCTATAATAGATTAATCAATAATGCAACCTGCTGAATGTGCATAGAAAATTAATTTTATGTAGCATCATTATTGAGTTGATTTTATCATAATTCCCTAAATGATTCTGTGGCCGAGACGGTCAAGCGTTGAACTTTGGATCCAATGGTCGTAAGTTCGAGTCCGGCAGCCTACAAACTTTTTTAAATATTTTTTACCATCGTAAGTCCAGATCAACAGGTGACCTTCTGGCTATGTCACCCATCTTTGGAGCAACACCATCGAACATCATGGAGAATCCCGGGCTGTTACACTGGACATCTCTAGGGCTTTTGATCGTGTTTGGCACGATGGGCTTCTAAGTAAATTGCGAGCCTACGGTATGCCTAATGGATTTTGTTTATGGTTAACCAGCTTCCTTAAGAACCGTTCTCTGCAAGTGGCGATTGACGGGTTTCTCTCAGACACCTTCACCATCAATGCCGGTGTTCCTCAAGGGTCCATATTGTCGCCTACCCTCTTTTTACTGTATATTAACGACCTTCTAGTGAAAACCCAAAATCCAATTTATAGCTTTGCTGATGACAGCACACTTGTCTCATCTTTTACCTTGACTCCCCAAACATCCGCTGCCGACGCACATCTTCGCAGGCAGCATGAAGTATTGCGCCTCAACAATGACCTGGAAGAAATCTTGGCTTGGGGTGACAGTAACCAAGTCGAATTTAATGCTAAGAAAACCCAGGCAGCAGTCTTCTCCAAAAAGGTTAACATTGCAGAACCGGATATAGTCATGGCAGGATACGCAATTCCCCTGGCACCGTCTATTAATTTGCTGGGGGTCAATCTGGGAGGTAATATGTCTTGGCATGATCACGTTGCCGCAATTGCCAAGGCAGCTGCACAGAAACTTGGTGTACTTTTCCGCACCAAAAGGTTGTACACTCCTCATCAACTTTTGACACTCTACAAAGCCCAGATTCGACCATCATTAGAATATTGCTCTCATGTCTGGAGCTCTGCACCCAAGCACACCCTTCGGCTACTGGATTCCATTCAAAGGAGAGCCGTTCGTCTAATCGGCGACCCCGAGCTGATCAAGACCCTCGATAGCCTGGAGCATCGAAGACAGGTTGGTGATTTGGCTCTCTTTTACAGATATTTCCATGGCAGGTGTTCGACTGACATTGCCCACTTGATTCCACCTAGAGCAATGCAAAACAGAAATACACGGCGAACCATTGCCGCTCATCCATATGTTGTTCAGCTTAGTACTCCTCGAACTTCATTGTTCAAGAATTCTTTCATCTGGAGAACGTCATCTTTGTGGAATGATCTTCCTGAGGTCGTGTTTCCAAATGAATACAATCTTCAACGTTTTAAGTCCAACGTTAATCGCTTTCTTCGCACACGCACCGCTCCCAGAGCGCCTTAAAGGATTTTTCCTACAGTGCAGGTGTTTTATCATAATAAAAAAAAAAAAAATAAGATTCGTAAGTTTGGTGGTAGAAAAAATATACTGTTCAACTCAAGTGCATTGTCTATATCATACTCGAAAGTTCGTGCTCAATTTACTTCCTCGTGAGATATAGACATCATATCCACTCTTGTTGTACAAACTACTATTCTGTATTAAATGTTATATTCCACTATCAGTACTAAAAAGTTTAACTGTTCAGTAATAATCAACCCTCACAAACTGTTTTTTTTTTCTTAGGGATCGCTCCCCTTTGCTCAACCCCCCTTTGGCTACGTCACTGGATATAATATGTATAAGCCATAAATTAATATCAATTTAATGACCATTGATGCCAACTAAATATCAGTTAATTTGCTCGCTAATGACGCATAATGGCCTCTCAGAAACAGGCCTTCATAACGAGTGTCTAAGTGTCTCATCTCATAGTGACCTTATGTTAATGACCCTATTTAGTTGCAATTAAGATCTGATGCTAAGACTACTTGTGCAAATCTAACGCATTAGTATCGTATTGACGGAAACAAATATCATTTTTGGCTAAGAAAAATAAACATTAAGCAACATAAAACATTAAAAAAGCATTGGGAAGATGGTCAAATATGGTCATTCATGGGTTTTATTGTTCCTGTAGTCTGAAAAAAATCGTTATGTACAGGGTGTCCCGAAATTAGCGTGCAATATTTATAGGCTGTAAAGTACAGGGACATTATTTTAAGTGTCTCACCCGATTGGCGACTTTGCTATCGACCACAATAAAAAAAACAATTATGTATTCCCTAATAGCTTTTAGTGAAGAAGCCTAATTTGATGTCAAGAAAAATCTATGTTTACAAATTTGACAGATACGACGCCATATTGGATTTTCTTAAATGGCAACCCTACCTTATAGTAAGCCAGCTGTATTCGCCTATTTGTTCCAACATTAAAAATGTATAATTGTCAATATTTATTTTCAGCCGTTCCAGAGATACGAGGCTTCAAAGTTGGTGATTTTGTTATCATCGAATTAACAGAAGCTTTGAGATTAGAAACCCAATTTTTTCTGGAGATACGTAATATTTTAAGGCGGAGCCACCTATGCTATTGCCATATATGTCAGATGTCAAAAAATGACAGATACGACGCTATTTTCAATTTTTTAAATGGCGAACCACATTTATAACTACGTCAGTGAATTGCATTTGCCGGTCCGATTTCAAAAATATAAGTTATCGATTCCAACCCTTACCGAAATACGACCGTATCAAAAACTGCATCGTACGATTATGTTACACTTAGGGTATGGTCCGAAAGTAACTAATATAGTGATTTAGCGTTCCGTAATTAACCAAATAGTAGCGGTAACCCAAAAATAGGTTAATTTTGGACCACGGTATCCTCATCTGAAGTGACCCAAGTGTCAAAATGCTAACCGGCTTTACAGCCCAGTTACGAGTGGTTCCTCCTGTCACTTGTCAATTATAAAAATAAAATCCCGTTTTGTTTATGGGTTTGTCTTCAAAACGTTTAGCTTTTGACCGGTAATTTGTTAGTTTTTTCCTAAGAAAGCACAAGAAACAATCTTTGAGAAATGAAATGGGAATTAGAAAAAATGAAAGGTTATGTTATATGTCTACCAATGTAACACCTAACAAACATATGATTTTGCGGCCCGAATTTAACCGGATTTTTATGGTTGATCTGTCAGTTGTCGCAGTTAACCGTGGTTACGGTTGATGATATTCAAGTAACTAATATAGTGATTTAGCGTTTCGTAATTAACCAAATAGTAGCGGTAACCCAAAAATAGGTTAATTTTGGACCACGGTATCCTCATCTGAAGTGACCCAAGTGTCAAAATGCTAACCGGCTTTACAGCCCAGTTACGAGTGGTTCCTCCTGTCACTTGTCAATTATAAAAATAAAATCCCGTTTTGTTTATGGGTTTGTCTTCAAAACGTTTAGCTTTTGACCGGTAATTTGTTAGTTTTTTCCTAAGAAAGCACAAGAAACAATCTTTGAGAAATGAAATGGGAATTAGAAAAAATGAAAGGTTATGTTATATGTCTACCAATGTAACACCTAACAAACATATGATTTTGCGGCCCGAATTTAACCGGATTTTTATGGTTGATCTGTCAGTTGTCGCAGTTAACCGTGGTTACGGTTGATGATATTCGGACCATACCCTTAAAACACATAATCGTACGATGCAGTTTTTGATGCGGTCGTATTTTCGTAAGTGTTGGAAATAAATATCGACAACTATATATTTTTGAAATCGGACCGCGAAATGCAATACACTGACGTAGTTATAAATGTAGGTTGCCATTTAAAAAAATTCAAAATGGCGTCGTATCTGTCATTTTTTGACATCTGACATATATGGTAATAGCATGGGTGGCTCCGCCATAAAAAATTACGTATCTCCAGAAAAAATTGAGTTTCTAATCTCAAAGCTTCTGTTAATTCGATGATAACAAAATCACCAACTTCGAAGCCTCGTATCTCCGGAACGGCTGAAAATAAATATTGACAATTATACATTTTTAATGTTAGAACAAATAAACGAATACAGCTGGCTTACTATAAGGTAGGGTTGCCATTTAAGAAAATCCAATATGGCGTCGTATCTGTCAAATTTGTAAACATAGATTTTCTTGACATCAAATTTGGCTTCTTCACTAAAAGCTATTAGGAAATACATAATTGTTTTTTTATTGTGGTCGATAGCAAAGTCGCCAATCGGGTGAGACACTTAAAATAATGTCCCTGTACATCTAAAAATATGATAAAATGTCCTATAAACATACCCCCGAAATGCTTCATTACGGGGCTAGAGCCCCTCAAAGAGGGTCGATAGGAAAGTTTTTTTTTGTAATAACATGGAAACCGTTTGAGATAATGACATGAAAATTGGTACATGCCTTACAACTAATAAGTTCTAAATTACAGTGAATTTAAAGTGAAAATATTTCTCCTAGTGGCGTCGCACGGAGTGGGGCTTACGGTAAATGTTATCCTATATTTTTTAATTTTAATTGCAATTTTTGAAAGTCAAGAGATGGAAAGCACCGTTTTCGAGTAAATTTATTTTAAAAATTGTTGAAATGTTAATGATTATGAGATTCCTTTAGTAACATCAGCTAAAAATCTTTAAAACAAGGCAACATGGAAACCAGGCCGAATGAGATAGGACATCTTGTGGGATGCGGAGGAAAGTACACACGCTAGGTCATGCAATGACGAAAAAAACCGAGGGTTGGTAGACCTTGGGGGGGGGGGGGGTCGTATCCCTGAGGATCGTGGTATGGAACCCACGTTAAGCTGTAGACCTTCTTGGGAATGGCCCTGGAAGCGAACGAAGAGGTAAAAAACCTAACTAGAAGGAAGGACATGTCGTTAGGATACCTATTGCTAACGCCATAATTCAATATCCCAACTGTGTTCAGCAATTATTCAAATTAAATATATACCATTATCTATTTTTAAAAAGCTCAAACAACATAACAAAATAATTGCGTACAATTTTCAACTAGCCTAAAAAAATATTACCATGTTGCTCCAACCTGTAGACAATATAATATAAAACTTGAAAATGCAACACCAGATGTGGTGTTGCATTGTCATGCATTAGACAAACGTTCGCTCCCATATAGTAAAAAAATGGAACGACATGTTCTGCTAAACACTCATTAATATAGCGGTCAGCAGTCATAGCACCATTAAGAATAATAACGAGCTCGGTACGTTCGTTAGATGATGCTCCAGCCCATACCATTGTACAACATTTTTTTTTCATTCTTCTTCTTAGGGTGCCATAAAGATTCCTGCGTAGGCGTCCGTCCTTTCGTCCTTATCAGATATTCCTGTTTATTGCAGCGTTTTGAAGTGTTTGAAAATCATGTATCCCAGTCCACTGTCGAATATTTCTCAACCAGGACAATTTCTTTCTTCCTATCCCTCTCTTTCCTCCTTCGATTTTACCCTGCATGATGAGACGTTGAAACTCATTAACATTGTAAAAATTAAAATGATTTTTTAAAAAGAACAGTTATTGGGACGAATCAAAAAACAAAATGTTAAGAAAACATGCGACTTCCATATGAAATGCACTGCAATATCATCGCACTGCCTACTTTTTTTTGATAGGGTGTTAAGAACGTAAGGCAAAAAAAGTATCATTTGTTGCCCTCGGTATAATATCACACATGTCAACATTTTTCTTAAATCGAAAAGCGGGTAATAATCTTAATACATGCGGCTACCATCTTTCGAAAATTTTATTAAAGATATTTTAAAATCAGAAAAATTAATTAATATCAAAGTTGGTAATAATTTTCCTTGTTCGGTTTGTTTTTGCTGATGAGTATAGATAGTGAATAGTAGATTCTGTAACGAGGTTGGAATGAAAATTTGATCCGAGTGAAAGTATCGAATTTTCATTCTAACCGAGTAGCAGACTATATTTTCTCCACGACCAAAAATACTATTCGTAATATTTGTAATTTTAGGTGGAGTATTATCGAGTTCCATATCTGATTCATCCGATTTTTCACTCATATTTTGACTTGCACTAAAATTTGTCTGCTGACATTGACAGTTTCGAAATTCATGGCAACCTATGTCGTTTAGATCAATTACAGAATATTCATTCTGTATCTTGTTATGGAATGAAAATACACGCAAAACACATAAGAAGCAAGCGTTTCAGAATAAATATTCTAACTCAAGAGCAAGAATTTTTACATTCTATTATCAAAAATGATTTTGGAACTATTGCATTCAGTAGGTAATGGTCGTAGAGAAAGATATATTCTGATTACACTGGTCAACAAAATTTAAGATTTTTTTTGTCCCACGAGCTGAAGTGGGTGTACTTGGTAGTACTTTTTAAACATATTTCATATATGTTTTCAGAATTTTTCCATCACGCAGGGTTTTAAAGTGACAAAGCAATGAATTTTTGTGAACGTATATATTATAATATGGGTATAAGTTATGAAAAAATAAAGTACAAAGTGATATATTTACTTAGAAAATGTGGTCATATATGACTTTCGACTGTACTTTGCATCAGAAACATCTCTCTTCAGCGTCCAGCAATAGTCTGCCAACATAGCGGGGCTCCATTTGCCTAGGTATCTCTTCTCCATGTCCAGAATGTCCTGGTGAAATCGCTCGCCATGTTCGTCACTTACTGCTCCAAGGTTTTTCGGAAAAAAGTCCAAGTGTGAATGAAGAAAGTGTATTTTTAGACTCATGTTGCAACCCATGGCTTTATATGAGACCAATAAATTGTTAACATTCTCTACGTAATTTTCGGATTTACGATTTCCCAAGACGCCGTTGCAAATGTCCTTGAAAGAAAACCATGCTGCTTTTTCGGACAAGGTCGTTAAGTTCTTCTTGACTTAGAAGATGCGGCGCACAAGAAGACGAATCTGGTGTAAATGTTGGATCCAGATCAATATTTTCGGCTGAAAAACTTTCGTTGTTTACTTCGTCATCGGCAGTTTCATCGTCGCTCGGTGTCATATTTTGTGGGGGGTCAGGCACAGGTAATTCCGGACTGTGCGGCACTGGTCTCAGTGCAGATGGAATATGAGGATATTTAACAGTATGTTTGGATTTAGAAGTTATACCACTGATATTTGTAAGACAAAAATAGCAATCGGTAATATGGTCTGATGGTTCCCTCCAAATCATGGGAATAGCAAAAGGCATATGTCGTTTACCTTTTGCCCACGCTGTAAGAAGTCTGACACACGTAACACAGCAAATATGGGGAGCCCAGCTTTTGTCTTGATCGCCGACTTTACACTTGAAATACTGTTCATAGCATTTATTAAAGAGAGGCATGAAAGACCGTTTTTGAGATTTAAATGTCAATTCACCGCAGATGTAGCAAAAAGAGTTCGGATGGTTTACACAATTTCTTGGCATTTTTACAGGTGAGTTACACTACAATAGCTTAAAATGCACCACAGCACATTCTTCAAAACGTTAAAAAAGTCTGCGTATATGTTCATTCACCGAGCTCTAGCCGATAACTAAAACAACAATAAATGTTATGTAGGACTCGGAACTGCTTGCAGGTCTCAACAAGCCAAGACATGTTCCGCGTGACACACAGAGCACACTTTGTTATTTCTAGTCACAACAAGTTATTGTTACAATACACAAATAATAAAATAGCAATGCCTGACACAAGTTTTTTGTTAGATGACTCTTATAGTACAGACCTATGCGTGCTTTTATAGGTAAATAATCACATATACTGGAACATAAAAACTAAGGGTGATGGAGAAATTCTGAAAACATGATTGATTTCAGCATGCAAAATTATATTGAAATCAGACATTTTTGCGCTTGGGACAAAAATCTTGTTAACCAGTGTTACCTATATCGCGTAAATAATACAGTAAATATTATGAAATGTTACCATCATTTTTTACAATGTACTTAACTGTTTTAGTAGTTTTTTACAAATAAAATATTTTGTCTATCAATAATTATTAAACTTTTATTTTTTTTCTATACTTTCTATCTAAACTTTTTATTGATATTTAACATATATTTCGTTCATTTCTCTATACATGTATTAGTTTAAAATTGAAAAGTAGCAAGGAATAATGCAAGACGGTTTTATTTTTAAAGTCAAAGTTAGATAAACTTTCCTGCTACCTGCTAGGTGTAAGTTTCCACTCGAGGGTGCGGTTTTCCCGCCCTATCCATTATGCCACGCAAAGCAACGACTTTCGGAAAACAACAACAAGCGACGAGACGAAATAAACAGAAAGTTTAATTTCATATTATTGAAGTTAGAAGCTTTTATAAGCCTTCATCTATTTTCGTAAGTAATTTGAGACTTTTAAGAACTTAAATAAGTGATATAAAGAAGCATGTAAGTTATTCTGTAAGTTTGTGTTCTTTATTTGATTTACATCATCGATTTTGATCCATAATAATATAAATATAGTGGCGCCCGTGTCACATCTTACCGGTGTGTCCCACCAAATGCTGCATAAGCAGCTTTGAGTTCTCCTTTCTTTCGTCGGATTCTAGCTCTACTGATGAGCCATGATATGGCGAAACGCGTCTAGAGGTGGATCTGACGAAATGAAAGGAAAATCTTTTCTTGTTTTGTCATTAGTTTTCGGAACTTAAACCGATGCCTACGGGTTAGCGCTGCCTAGCGGGACTCCTGTAATTCTGACGGATGTCTTTACATGTGATTTCCTCTTAACATTTAACTTATTTCTGTAAGTTTGTTAGAGGTGCTGGTGTGCTCAAGAGTGTCTAACAACGACACAGATGGCGCTCCGTGCCACATCTTACCGGTGTATCCCACCAAATGCTGCATAAGCAGCTTTGAGTTCTCCTTTCATTCGTCGGAGCCTAGCTTTACTGATGAGCCATGATATGGCGAAACGCGTCTAGAGGTGGATCTGGCGAAATGAAAGAAAAATCTTTATTTGCATATTAGATACAAAAATGTTGTTTTACAAACAAATCCAGTGTCGCATGGTCCAACAATTTATAAACCCATTGAACATACAAGATATAAAGATGGCGTAGGTAATATTCCTATTATTTTTTTCCTATGTAAATTTTTGGTAGAATTCGTCCATTTTTACTTAAAGAGATTTGATATTAAATGCTTTGGGTGTCTTTTTTCTTACCAAACATTATATACCGTTTTAACTTTTCTTTAGCAAGGTACGCTTTTGGTCCTTTTTTTTAGAGTGTAATGTAACCACAAAACTAAGGTTAGAACTATTAAAAAATCTGCTCAGTATAAATAAAAAGGTCAGAGGCGGCTCGTCAGGTAAAGTAAAATAAAATAAAACCAGGAGGACCGTTTTTCGACAATATTAAATATTAATACAGCTACCATTTTAGCCCTTAAAAAATAATAATGTTCGAATTAATAATATTAATTTAATCCTAATGTAGCTATGCATAATAGGGCCACGGTTAACTCCGATGAACAATAATTATACACACTCGTGTATTTTCGCGCGCCCCAGCCGACCGCGTTCTTTAGCTCAAAGTAAGTGAAGATCCAACGCCCAACATGGCTTTGATTTTCACCGTTGCTATGGTTACGTGACGTCAGTCACGCAAACAACATGTAACAATTTACATTATGATGAAGGACAATTTAAAAATAGGTGAGTCGTATGCACCATTGTTTTAGCATTGGTTCACCTAACCTTAAGGTATTTATTTTGAGGCTAAAGGTTATAGATATCGCTTTTATGTAAGTTACTATGTGATTAAAAAGTTTGGTTTTTATTTTTCAGTTAATTCAGTAGTGTACGTACCTACTTAGTATTGTGTTTTAAAAATGGACCCAATTAATGACATAGTTTGTAATTTGTTGGAAACTCCATGCAGTCGTTGGACAGATGAGGCTACGAGAGACGTTTTGTTACACGGGTTTTTATTCAATATTGGTTTAAATACCCGCAGTATACCTAGCTCTTCCTCATTTTTTGAGACCGCAAGCCGCCACTGAAAATGGTTTCAGGTATCGACCCCCACTGCTTAAATAATATTAAGTACTTATTTTACAGGTTTAAAATTGTTACTCCTTGAAATCGATTATACAAAAATAATGAATAAGAAAAAAAATAGACAGTATAATATTGTAGAATTTATACTACTTATTAACGACTATATATTTTTTTTGTACGAAAATAAAATAACAAACTGGAAGATGTAACTGAAGTTTCGAACGTTCACATGAACGGATTTTTGTGTACACATACACTGAAAGAAAGTGCCACAATTTTTTTTGTACATTTATTGACAAGTCCTGACTGTTACTTCTTTCTGGAAAAGGAAACTTTATAACAAGTAATAAGTAAGCTCAACAGCCAGCAAATACCCTACATATGTGCTGCCTACAGTATTTCTTCTGTGCAATAAAATATAAATTTTATTTATAATTATGAAAAAGCAGGAACGTGAGGGTATTTTATACATACTAAAATCCTTCGCAAGTTCACGGGGTTTATTAAGCAAAAGCAATTGCTGATTCAGAGTAAGTGAGTTAATAAACTAAATGAAAAGTGTTAATAATAAAAAAAATTATTAAAATAATTTCGGAAGGATGTATTCATATAACATTAAGGTGATAACACTAATACCCTTATATTAAGGTTATTGGGTAAAAGTGACCTCTGATTTTTGGTAGGTGGGTTCAACTAACTATATTAAAGACGTTAACCATGACAAATTATAAAAGAGCGTTGCGGAAAGATGCGTTCAAGCAATGTGTACAGGGCAGCGTGGTAATACTATTACCCTGTATAATGAGCTTATTAGGCAAAAGTGACCGCTGATTTTTGGTAGGTGGGTTCAACTGACTATATTAAAGACGTCAAACATAAAAAATTATAAAAAAGCGTTGCGGAAAGATGCGTTCAAGTTATGTGTACAGGGCAGCTTGGTAATACTATTACCCTGTATATTGCGCTTATTAGGCAAAAGTGACCGCTGATTTTTAGTAGGTGGGTTCAACTGACTATATTAAAGACGCTAACCATGAGAAATTATTAAAACGCGTTGCGGAAAGATGCGTTCATAACGACCACGTGGTAATACTATTACCCTGTATAATGAGCTTATTAGGCAAAAGTGACCTCTGATTTTTGGTAGGTGGGTTCAACTGACTATATTAAAGACGTCCAACATAAAAAATTATAAAAAAGCGTTGCGGAAAGATGCGTTCAAGCAATGTGTACAGGGCAGCGTGATAATACTATTACCCTGTATATTGAGCTTATTAGGCAAAAGTGACCGCTGATTTTTGGTAGGTGGGTTCAACTGACTATATTAAAGACGTTAACCATGAGAAATTTTTAAAAAGCGTTGCGGAAAGATGCGTTCAAGTTATGTGTACAGGGCAGTGTGGTAATACTATTACCCTGTATAATGAGCTTATTAGGCAAAAGTGACCTCTAATTTTTGGTAGGTGGGTTCAACTGACTATATTAAAGACGTTAACCATGAGAAATTATTAAAACGCGTTGCGGAAAGATGCGTTCATAACGACCACGTGGTAATACTAGTACCCTGTATATTGAGCTTATTAGACAAAAGTGACCTCTGATTTTTGGTAGGTGGGTTCAACTGACTATATTAAAGACGTTAACCATGAGAAATTATTAAAAAGCGTTGCGGAAAGATGCGTTCAAGTTATGTGTACAGGGCAGCGAGTTAATTCTAGTACCCTGTATATTGAGCTTATTAGGCAAAAGTGACCTCTGATTTTTGGTTGGTGGGTTCAACTGACTATATTAAAGACGTTAACGATGAGAAATTATTAAAAAGCGTTGCGGAAAGATGCGTTCATAACGACCAAGTGGTAATACTAGTACCCTGTATATTGAGCTTATTAGGCAAAAGTGACCTCTGATTTTTGGTTGGTGGGTTCAACTGACTATATTAAAGACGTTAACCATGAGAAATTATTAAAAAGCGTTGCGGAAATATGCGTTCATAACGACCACGTGGTAATACTAGTACCCTGTATATTGAGCTTATTAGGCAAAAGTGACCTCTGATTTTTGGTAGGTGGGTTTAACTAACTATATTAAAGACGTCCAACATAAAAAATTAAAAAAAAGCGTTGCGGAAAGATGCCTAATAAGCTCATTATACAGGGTAATAGTATTACCACGCTGCCCTGTACACATAACTTGAACGCATCTTTCCGCAACGATTTTTAATAATTTCCCATGGTTAACGTCTTTAATATAGTCAGTTGAACCCACCTACCAAAAATCAGAGGTCACTTTTGCCTAATAAGCTCATAATACAGGGTAATAGTATTACCACGCTGCCCTGTACACATAACTTGAACGCATCTTTCCGCAACGCTTTTTTATAATTTCTCATGGTTAACGTCTTTAATATAGTTAGTTGAACCCACCTACCAAAAATCAGAGGTCACTTTTGCCTAATAAGCTCATTATACAGGGTAATAGTATTACCACACTGCCCTGTACACATAACTTGAACGCATCTTTCCGCAACGCTTTTTTATAATTTCTCATGGTTAACGTCTTTAATATAGTTAGTTGAACCCACCTACCAAAAATCAGAGGTCACTTTTGCCTAATAAGCTCATTATACAGGGTAATAGTATTACCACGCTGCCCTGTACACATAACTTGAACGCATCTTTCCGCAACGCTTTTTAATAATTTCTCATGGTTAACGTCTTTAATATAGTTAGTTGAACCCACCTACCAGAAATCAGAGGTCACTTTTGCCTAATAAGCTCATTATACAGGGTACTAGTATTACCACGCTGCCCTGTACACATAACTTGAACGCATCTTTCCGCAAAGCTTTTTTATAATTTTTTATGTTGGACGTCTTTAATATAGTCAGTTTAACCCACCTACCAAAAATCAGAGGTCACTTTTGCCTAATAAGCTCATTATACAGGGTAATAGTATTACCACGCTGCCCTGTACACATAACTTGAACGCATCTTTCCGCAACGCTTTTTTATAATTTTTTATGTTGGACGTCTTTAATATAGTCAGTTGAACCCACCTACCAAAAATCAGAGGTCACTTTTGCCTAATAAGCTCAATATACAGGGTACTAGAATTAACTCGCTGCCCTGTACACATAACTTGAACGCATCTTTCCGCAACGCTTTTTAATAATTTCTCATGGTTAACGTCTTTAATATAGTCAGTTGAACCCACCTACCAAAAATCAGAGGTCACTTTTGCCTAATAAGCTCAATATACAGGGTAATAGTATTATCACGCTGCCCTGTACACATTGCTTGAACGCATCTTTCCGCAACGCGTTTTAATAATTTCTCATGGTTAACGTCTTTAATATAGTCAGTTGAACCCACCTACCAAAAATCAGAGGTCACTTTTGCCTAATAAGCTCAATATACAGGGTAATAGTATTATCACGCTGCCCTGTACACATTGCTTGAACGCATCTTTCCGCAACGCTTTTTTATAATTTTTTATGTTGGACGTCTTTAATATAGTCAGTTGAACCCACCTACCAAAAATCAGAGGTCACTTTTGCCTAATAAGCTCATTATACAGGGTAATAGTATTACCACACTGCCCTGTACACATAACTTGAACGCATCTTTCCGCAACGCTTTTTAAAAATTTCTCATGGTTAACGTCTTTAATATAGTCAGTTGAACCCACCTACCAAAAATCAGCGGTCACTTTTGCCTAATAAGCTCATTATACAGGGTAATAGTATTACCACACTGCCCTGTACACATAACTTGAACGCATCTTTCCGCAACGCTTTTTAATAATTTCTCATGGTTAACGTCTTTAATATAGTCAGTTGAACCCACCTACCAAAAATCAGAGGTCACTTTTGTCTAATAAGCTCAATATACAGGGTACTAGTATTACCACGTGGTCGTTATGAACGCATCTTTCCGCAACGCGTTTTAATAATTTCTCATGGTTAACGTCTTTAATATAGTCAGTTGAACCCACCTACCAAAAATCAGAGGTCACTTTTGCCTAATAAGCTCAATATACAGGGTAATAGTATTATCACGCTGCCCTGTACACATTGCTTGAACGCATCTTTCCGCAACGCTTTTTTATAATTTTTTATGTTGGACGTCTTTAATATAGTCAGTTGAACCCACCTACCAAAAATCAGAGGTCACTTTTGCCTAATAAGCTCATTATACAGGGTAATAGTATTACCACACTGCCCTGTACACATAACTTGAACGCATCTTTCCGCAACGCTTTTTAATAATTTCTCATGGTTAACGTCTTTAATATAGTCAGTTGAACCCACCTACCAAAAATCAGCGGTCACTTTTGCCTAATAAGCTCAATATACAGGGTACTAGAATTAACTCGCTGCCCTGTACACATAACTTGAACGCATCTTTCCGCAACGCTTTTTAATAATTTCTCATGGTTAACGTCTTTAATATAGTCAGTTAAACCCACCTACCAAAAATCAGAGGTCACTTTTGTCTAATAAGCTCAATATACAGGGTACTAGTATTACCACGTGGTCGTTATGAACGCATCTTTCCGCAACGCGTTTTAATAATTTCTCATGGTTAGCGTCTTTAATATAGTCAGTTGAACCCACCTACTAAAAATCAGAGGTCACTTTTGTCTAATAATCTCAATATGCAGGGTACTAGTATTACCACGCTGCCCTGTACACATAACTTGAACGAATATTTCCGAAAATATTATCAAATTTTTATTGTCGATAACATAACTAACTAGTTAGTTAGCTGCAAACACTTTAAATCCGCAATCAGGTATACGGAATAACTTTCAAAGACGTTTCTTTCTATTCATGCTTTTCACTTTTAAAATGCCGTTTACCCAATGTTAACAATTGTTTATTTAATTGTTTTATTTATACAAAAACTCCTATTTAAAAGACATTTTGAATAATTTGCATGATGGTGACACGATCTGACCATGATTTTGCGGGTTTGTTTTTTATATCCATGTATAAAATACCCTCACGTTCCTGCTTTCCGTTAAATTTAAATATTTTTCATAGTTAGCGGCTGCAAAAGAAATAGCATGAATATGACATCCCTAGAATGTTTTAGGGGTTCTAGGACTTACGTATGGCCCATCATGACACCTTCTCGACTATAAAAATATCTCAAAATTAAATTACTGATAAAATGTCATGACTTGTCAATAAATGTACAAAATTTTTTTTTTAACAATTTCTTTCAGTGTATGTGTACACAAACCGTTCATGAACGTTCGAAACTTCAGTTACATACTGGAAGTACAATTCTGAATTTTAAGTAAATCCTGTAAAAGGAAATGGTAGAAAGTACAAATATTTAACTTTAAAATTCACCTTGTAACTTTTATGTCATTGTTAAGGTGTGGTAATCCATTACAGTTCGGCCTTTAAAAACCATTAGAAAAACTATCAGAACCGGAAAAAATATCGTATTGCGTTTTCTGTTTTGTTCCAATAAAAAGTAGTTGTGGTTTAATTTTAACTGAGATTACTTTTAACGGCAAATAGACGACGTCCGGTTTTTTTGCTTATTTATCTTTATAATGGAAAAGGAAGGGCCTTAATAAATATAAAATTAAAGACATAAAAGAAATCGAAAAAATAAATAGTGGTTTAGATATTAATTTTCAGTTAGCTTAAGATTTATATTCAGTTTAGATTAAGGTTATTTAAAAATGGAATTGTTGTAAGACGAATTACTTATTATGTGCTCTTAGCTTATCTATATTTTAATTAATTTTTTGGAATTTAGGTTGTGTAGATAAAAACAATAAAGTTTGTTAACACTGATGTAGGTAAAATTATTGCCGAAACGTTTGTTTCTAAAAATTAACACAATTTAAGAAAACTATATTTTTTATCTACATAAATCAAACCCTAAGAAATTAATTCATTGGTTTCATCTTTAAGTATACAATGTGGGAATTTTAAATGAAATGCTGCTTATAGCTGCCCTGGGAATAAGACTTCTCTAAAATATCAAAATACGTCCTCAAAGATTTTTTTTATAGACCTCACTTTGGTCATGTAAAAAAAATTGTGAGCCCCAAGAACGAGGCGCAGCCCTAACCAACTTTTTTTTCAAATTAGAGGATACCACTTTTTGGAAAGCTTATCGAATTTTTTTTTTTACATTTCTCAAACCAGATATGTCAGATATTTAATAAAAACTAATTTAAGGAACAAATACATTCACAATAACTTTAAAACTGTATTGTCACTTTTCTAGCATAGCAAATTTGTTGATAATATGCCCCATAAATCTTTTAGCAAAGACCAAACAGATGGTAGAACTCTTCCTTTACTCTTTCCAAAAGTTCTGGCGTGATTAAACGTATCTCTGCCCGAATCCTTGCCTTCAACTCTTCCAGATTTCTAGGTCTGGTGACATATTTCTATTCTTTTTAAATCGCCTACTAAATAAAAATCTAAGGGTATAATATCCGAAGATTTGGACGGCCATTCTATAAATCCTCGCAGTCCTATCCACATATTTGGAAATGCACCATTTAATAATTATCTTACATTTCTTGCAAAGTAAGGAGGGGATTTACCTAGTGATAGAATATGTTTCCAAACAAAAGGATGGAAGGATGGATTTGATATACAAACATACAACCACATAAAGGTAAGAGAATTATATGAAAAAATAATAAAGTAAAGCTGTTTAACGTAATTTTAAAAAAAGTCAGCAAAAATGCAATTTTAGTATTTTATGTTTTTGCGGTGTTTATTAGTAGGTAAATAATTATTCCTTGGCAAAACAATGCAATAAACTGCATTTTGCTTGTTAGGTTACTGCCTCGCCTTTAAAAAAACTCACGAGCGCTTCTGCTGCAAACAAAGCTAATATAAATCAGAGTCAACGCTTTATAATAGACAAAAATATCAGAAGCAGCATGAACCTCACAGATTGTAAGCATCGCTAACAAGCAAAGAAATGAAGAAATCCGCAATCAATTATATTTAAGATTGTGTATCCAGTAATAAGCTAACATATGAAATCTTATTAGTATTGAGGAATACAGTATCATTTAACCAATGTGTATAGATAATATGAATTAATGCACCACTAAACCACGTCTATTAATTAATACGTTTAAAATTTATTTTCCGAGGGCCCGTCCGTACACCGGATGCACTTAGGCCAGGTTTGGCCCATTGTTCTCACCCTGTTTGGTTGTTACACCCACTCCGTGATCTCAGTTTCATGCACTAATTTGTGTAGGTCAACTGGGGAGAGGGTAAGGATGTCCTCTGGTTCCAGTTTTGGTTGCCCGAGTATTGCCTCTTACGATCTAGTTACTCGCAATGGCAAACTATGTGCTGTACAGTTTCTCTGACTTGTCCGCATAATCTGCAGTCAAGGTCTTTATTGTACAGTTGCATTCGGTGCCAATGGTTCTTGATGATAGCTATGTTTCCTGTCAGAATTCCTGACATGGTTCTCAGCCGGTTCCTGTTCATTTGAAGCAGCTGTTTCGCAAGTCTTAGCTCTGGATCCCCAATGAAGCTTTTGCTGTGGTGTCTATTGCTCCAGTGGATTTTGTGTTCACTCCTAATTCATCGCTTTATGGCATCTCGCACCGTAATACATTAGAATAGAATACATTATTATAAATGTTAATTTGTGAATCTTTATTGATTTTTTAATTATTTTAAATTTCAGGCCTTTTGTGAGTACCGCGTTTCTCTAAAAAGGTACAATAATTTTTAAAAATATAGCCTATATATGCCAATGTTAGCCCCGAAAAGCGTAAAACTCGGGTCAAATTATCTACATTTTCTTGACAAAAACGATCCTCTCCTTGTTTCCAGCAGTTTTTATCGAATTAACGCCCGATGAATTTTACCGTCGGTTATCCCGGCCGTTACTTTCCTAATGGACGACGGCTGGAAAGTTTTCCGTCATTGGATTGATACTTTTCCCGAAATAGTCTTTTGAACAGGCTGGATAATGCAAACTTATGCTTACTTTATCCGTTGCCTTCCTTTTTTAATGGGAACGACTTCAACGTTATAACATTATAAATTATGCCCTTTTGTTTCCGGGGGTTTCTCTGTTTTATTGTACTTTTACTTTGATTATGTGCTTGGAAAAGGTTTCAAATGGAAGGTTTTATTTTATCTTGAGAACAAGGGCATATTTTCTTTTCTACATTTAATTTGTTTTAAGTGGCTTGCCATTGTTTTTTTTTCATTATAAAGTCAATAACACAATTTTGTTCCTTTAAGAACTTTGAAACACATCTCATATTATAAAATGACAAATTTTGAGATTTCTTCGATTTAAACTGGACCTCGATTTAAATCGATAAATAAAATTAGGCAAAAAACATGTATCATTAAACAGAGGTCCAGATTAAATTGGGGAAATGTCCAAAATGGTCATTTTATAATGTAGGATTGACAGCAATGTTCAAATTAAAAGTGATATTCCTGGTCATAACCTAATATATCCTAACATAACAAGTTTAACAAGGTTTAAACTCAGGTTTAAAAGGGCTTTATAAAATTGGGAATCAGAGAGATTAGGAGATTAAAGACTTCTCTAAGTCCGGCTCTGCAGACAGGCTGGGGAAATATATTTAGGATCCACTTATACTTAAAATGTAAACTTATATGTTATCATGATAATTTTATTCTTATGTACGCAATTCCAAAAAAAATAGTTTACAGTCATAATAAATTAAACATGTTTTGTAATACATTACATAACATGTAGGTAATACAGTATACTATTCAAAAACTTTTTTTTTAATGTAGATATGTTAACTTTTGAAGTATATATTATTAAAATGTCGGAATATCCCAATTTCAAAAGTTATAGATTTTATAAGTTTAGATTATTATGCTTGTAATATTTACATACTGTTCAGAATAATTACATGCCAATCCCAAATCCTTCCAAAAAATTAAATATAATACTTACTTTAAAATTATAAATTTTATTTAAGAAACAAAATTTTTCTAGTTTTCTCTTGTGTCAATCGCACTTTCTAAATAGATTTTTAAAATTCTTTCATGAAGTGGGGTGCATATGAATTAAGGGAGGTAATTCTTCGCGTCGGTCATCAAACTATCCGCGGAAGGAAGAGCATTATTTTCCTCCCTTGGTATGTAAATAGCTATTTTAGACAAAATAAGTCCTCTAGGCTTTGCTGCCATTATTTGATATCCTCTTTCAACTGGTTATCGTCTTAAAAATACGTCCTCAGAGGGGTTTTTTACTTTTTTGAATAAACAGTAGCTATATCCTGATTTGTCCTGTTTGTGTCATTTATTTTAAAATTCTATGCAAGGTTATTAAAAATATTAAAAAATAGAGATTTTTTTTTGTTATCTTAAAGGTCGCCGTTTTATTTCTAATACGTCCATTATATTAAAAAAGTTAAAAAAAAATACATTAACACACAATTTACAATAAACACATAAATATACTTTATATTTTCCCTAAAACATTTAAAAATATAACTACTCAGAAATAGACAGACAGACGAAATCCTTCCCAAGATGAAGTGATACGTCAAACCCATTTTAAATGGGCAAATCTGTCATATTGTTCCCTTCCTTGGGGTTAATTTTATGTCAACCGTTATGGAATGATAAATAGTATTATATTTGATAACAAGAAACGCATTATTACGTTTTCTTCCCTTTGTATTAAGACAACCAATACCGTTCTGACAGTATTTTAATTAATTTTGTTCCCTTCGTATTATTTATCAGATTTAAGAAGCATATTGTTACACATGGTTTCTTTGTTAATAAACTAAAATTTAACTTTCCCTATGATATAAATTTGATTTTTGGGGCTGCTAGGTAAAATTTTTAATAAATATGTTGAGCTAGAATTTAGGTTTAACTGTTATGATTTTTTGAATTCTTGACGGTTCAATTACCGGTCAGTATGATCATTTTTCTGAAACTGTAGGGTCTTCCAAACAGCACCATAGATGGCACAGTTATTTACACGATGTATTCAAAAGGTACCAATACTCTATTTATTTTATTATACATAAATAACATTTGTTTAATTTAAAAATCATTAGTAGGCGTTTTAAAAAATTTAATGTCAGCTACAACTTGGCCAGCTTCAAAAAATAGTTGCATATATATTTTCGCAAATGATAATACAGGGTGCTTCCTAAGTTAATACTTCTTTTTTAGGTGTGTATAGAAGGCATTAAAATAAACAACTTTTTCAAATAGCTTTTTTCAAAATACTTAAAAATAGCCAAGTTACAGAAGTAAAAAATCTAAGTGCGGGCCTGGTAATCAAAACGTAGCCCTTTACTTTATACATATTGTTTTTCTCCGTTTTTTGTATGTTAGGCATGCATTTTACGGATCGGTCGTCAGTTTTTATTTTGGCAATTCGCGGCGCGGTGTGGTTTTCTGAAGCATATTAATTTTAATAAATTGGTGAAAATGGTAAAATTTGAAAACAATGAACTAATTATGGTGCTAATTTATTGTGAGTGTCGTAAAAGTGCGGACGTTTCTTCTCTACACCCAGAAGTTTTCCTAATGTTATTCAACTGGCAACTTAGTTAGAACCGTATTTGATTTGTAGTGTAATAAATAACTAGTAAGTACTTTATTTTTGGGTTTATTGAAAAAATGTATTTGAAAATGTTATTTATTTTAGTGTCTTCTATACGCTAAAAAATATGTATTAACTTAGGAATCACCCTGTATAACAAATGAATGCCACACTTTTCTAACATGTTCATAATGTGTTGTTAAAATTTGAAATAATTCAATGCATTAGAATTGCCATTATTCCATTTTAAAAATTAATGGATTGATTTTAATGTAAAATCCAAGCGTTACGATTTCATCGTCCATTCATAATGAACTCGTCAACTATTGAATTATGTGTACTCTATTCACTCAAAATATGCCCATATACACTGCGGTTTCACAGCGCCATTCATAGCCAACTAATGCTAATCAAAATTAGACATGCAACGTTTAAAAATATGTAAGAATACAACTTTTATCACTACTATACAATGCAAAGTGACAAGACATATTATTTTTTAATTTCAACACGACATAACACGACTCACTGCTTCATTCATAAATATTCAATACACACGTTTATGACACACATATTGCTAGACATGACACAATATAAAGGTACATGACATACATTTTCTTTTAGTTGAAAAAAACTAAAAGTGCACGGTAGGCATTCATTTTTAATCCACTTGGAAGGACAAAGTTATTATGTTGACCTGTATGGGCTTAGGACTAACCGATTTTGATGATTCTTTTTACATTTGGGCACGAGGCGATCTTACTATAAGAAGCTCGAGGGTACCAGTAGCTTGGTTTGGAAGTAAATATACGCTAATTATAAATACTACTACTGAAAGACCCATTTTCCCGCACGGTGTACCGTACATTTTTTTTTCTGTAATTTTATAATAAAATACAACTATAATGAATAAAATATGAATTTTTAGACTCATTTTTAGTGAAAGTAAATGAGGTATATTACAGAAACGCTAATTTTTGCAGTTTATTATAAACATTTAAAAAAAAAGCTGATTTAAAACGGTTTATTTCAAAAACCCCGTACATAGATGTTAACATGGTAACCACGACACACGTAAAATTTAATTATCAAAGTGACACCTTACAACAGTTTATCGGAGCGTGGTTTTGATTTTTAATTTCGTTCAGATTCTAATACAAATGTCTTCCATAGATAATTTCTCAGACGATGAGCTTCCAGAAGATATTCTAGAAGCTGTAAGTGTCGCAAATTTGGATTTACTACCAAAAAAGTCATTAGTCATTATTAAAAACAATACGAACATTTTGTTAGTTGGTGTGAAGCGAAAAAGTAAAAGCACCAAGAGAAGAAGTACCTACTTTTGGCATATTTCTTGAAAATGTCTAAACTCTGGACGCCAAATACCTTATGATATTCCATGTTAAAAAGTTTACTGAAGGTTAAGAAAAATTTAGATATCAGTAAATACTACAAAGTTACTGCCTACATCAAGAGACCGCGACCCAATTCCACAGTTTCACACAACCATCCGCTCATCAAGATCAGTTGGCTTCGATTGCTTCAACCTGTCTGGCATCCGCAATCAATTTGCATAGTGCATCAAATTGTACTTTTAATATAAATATTATTAATAAGTAGAAATTAAATCTGTTTGTGTTTTAGTAAAATTATATTTTTAGAAATATTTTGTGGTAGTTTTTCTAACGCTTGTAGAAAAAATGTTGATCCTAACTCATGCGGAAAGACACTTCCCCGCACTCGACTGCTTACCCGAACTCCGCTTCGCGTCGTTCCGGTAACGGCAGTCGCGTGCGGGAAAGTGGCTCTTTCTGCAGTTGTTAGGATAATAACTATAATTAATAACAATCCCGGCTGTAAATTACCTGTTTATAAGAATTTAAAATTACAAACACCTAAAAAAGGTCTTTGCATCTATTTCTAACCCTCTTCCTACAATTCAGCATTTTTTTTTGCCAATTCAGCCCTTTTCTTACTGCTAACAGTTTTTATCAAATTACCGCCTCCTAAATTTTACCGTCAGTTTTTCCAACCGTTACTTTCCCAATGGGAATGCCTGAAAAGTTTTTTTGTCGCAGGACCGATACTTTCGCCCAAAATAGATTTTTAAACTTGTCTGTCTGATACCTACTTTACGACAACTCGTTCTTTTTTTATGGAAAGGACATTGACATAACGACATTGATATAAATTTTGTCATTATGTTCTCCTAGTCTGCTTTGTTTTATTATACTTTCAGTTTGTTCACTGAGAAAAGGTCTTAAATCGTAGATTTTGTCTTGATAACAAGTAATGGCCTTGTTTTGTTTTGGGTACTTTGTTTTTAGTCGTAGATTGAAAACACTTTTGAGAACATCGTATATCTTGAAAGTAGTTTGAATATATTTTAAAAATAGGTGAGAATAGCAATGGCGGTTGATGCCTTAGAAATAGGGGGGCGGGGTTGTTATAATTAGTAAATTACATTCTCTTAAATAATCATAAGTAAGTAATGCATAAGTTTACATAATAGTCAAAGCCAAGGCCCAGCCTCTCCGACTTTCTTTCTAGTGCTAGACCACCCTTCGTATAGTTAGGACCGATCTGAGCTAATTCATCGAGCCAAATCTTAAAAAGATTTGGACTTGTGGGGGGGGGGGGGGGGGGGGGGGGGGGGGGGTCGAGCACTTCCTCTTTAGCCCGCATAATTTTTTGATTAGCCCGCATAATTTTTTGATTGTTGGCATACAAGCCCCTTTATCTACCGAAAGTTATTGTGTTATTGTTTATTGGTACTTGCCTCCTTCCCCACCCCCCTCCCCCATGGTGTGTATAATGTTGGTGTTATAATATAGAGATCCCAAAATAAGTCACTTGTTTTTTTTAACATTTAGAAGTCATGGTAAAGAGAACGCCAGAAACCTTTTTTTTAGAAGTCACTTTGAAAAGGCGAAGAGCAGTGATGTGTCGTGGATTCTTAAATATTATTTGTTATTGTTATTAACGCCATCTCTCGAAAGAAAGAAAAGTCACAAACACGATTTGGTCTTCTGATCCTTGGGCCTCTGATCGATATGTCGACATCGAAAAAAATTTAGTTTCATAAGAATTGTTTTAGATTAGGCTCGCCGCTTAAGACCAGTTGACCATTAAAATGTTTGTAGTTTATTTTGAACGAATGAATCCCTAACTTTTTAACAAAAGGTATTTTTCTCATCTTATAGAACTTAACCAAAAGATACACCAACTCATTTTTAAATAACTGTGTTCTTGCCTTAATGTTTATAAAGCTGTATTTATATATATTTATATAAGTACGAAGTATCGAATAACAGTTACTTGAAAAATACCTTCCAGCCCGAAAACATCGCAGTAGGTATCAGCTCGAACAAAAGAGAAACTTTTTCCTTTCTTTTGTTTACTTTTGTTTTGATATCGGTGCCTGAAAAAGCAAGCTAAGGGCGTGTTGTCATGGTGACCGCGATTCTGATTTTCTCTTATATATTGAATATCACGACAGGTGTGAAAAAAATACAAGAAAAAAAGTTTTATCATTCAAAGTATAGCTGATGGAAAATGTCTCGCCATATTAGACTCACGTAGGCGTAGGTAGTCGAAAATATTATTGTAAATTTCATGCAAATATAAAAGAAGCTTTAAAAATGTGACAAAGTAAAATAACATCTTTAAAAGAAGGCTTAAATTCAACAACAATTCATTCAAAGAACACAATTGCGAATGTGATTGTTAACAGAAGAAATGAAATGGATATTTAACTTGTAAAATGTAAAATGTTTTAACGGCTAAGTTTTTAATATATTTGAGGTTATAACACAAAAATAATATAGTGCCACCAATATAACACGTACAAAATCACTAGCGATTTTTAACAGAACGCCAATTCTACCGAGGACACCCGAGTATTTTAACGACAATTGAACATGTCGCGAGAAATCAATCACTTTTCTTTTTGAACATGTTTGCGCCCCAGACTCTGATTATATTTTGTATTTTTAACATGCGGTTTTTTTTTTGTAACCCGCTGTCGTGTTTTTTTAAAATTTTTTAACTGAAGTTGAAAATTCTTGGATTAATCTGTATATTTATATTTCAGACTATATACGAAATCATGTATCCGAAAGAAAAACTGTTCAAGAAAAATAAGTACATTAATTATGAAGAAAGCAATTATCCAGTTTCCTTTTAAAAAATTTGTCCTTAAATGGATAAAAAAACATTCCATGTACCATTTTTTTGTTGGCACCTTTAAGGAAACATCTTGAAAAGAACATCATATTTCTTACAATATAAAAACCTATTGCTCAAAGATATTTATCTGATAACTTGAATTTGTTTTTTGTTAAAGCTCATTTCTGTACTTGAAAAGGCCTTCCAAAAAATAATCTGCCTTATATATTTCTAAAAATAAACTTTTTTGAAGGTTTATATATTATATTTTAGGTAGATACCATAAATATTTTTTTTGCTTGGTCAATATAAAAAAAACTTCAAAAAATATAATTACTAAGAAAAATAGCCAAAAGAAAGAAATATATTGGAAATAGAAAATCGATCAATATTTATTTTTCTATATAAAAGTTATGTCCATAACATTTTTAGTTTAATAAGCTCATTGTTAAATTATTTTTAAATTTTATAAATGTTGGTAACTAATCAAATGTTTTATTCTGCTGACGCGACGAATAGCATGGCCTGTTGTGACCTGTAATCGTTACTGACAATATAAACAATTTTTTTTTCATCTAGGTATTTACTTAAAATACCTTAGAAACGGTTGCTATAAACATCTTTATATTATCATAGAAAATATTAGCGGGCGATAAAGTTCACATGCCGATAAAAAGTTTTCACTAGCTTTTTCTAAAATATTTTGTGGAATTTCCATACTTTCGTTTATAAAACGTTAAAGACACTTAAAATAAACAACCCTCAGTACAGTCAAACTTATTTTATGACAACCGACCAAAGCTCACTAAATACTCAAAATTGGTGAAAATAGTTTTTAAAAAATGCAGGAATTTAACTATTTTTATTTTCAAATGAATGAAAAATAAAGTATTTTATACACCACAGGCGTTACAAGACTATTATGCTCATCAGGCGAAAACTATCCCTCGGGCCTAAGGCCCTCGGGCTAGTTGCTTTCGTCTTCCGGGCATTATAGTCTACTTAAGGCCCTTGTTACATAATAGCTATAAAACAACAACTTGATAAATTATGAATTTCTGGTGACTACATAAGGTATATGCAAATTGTTATTGTCAAGCTATGCGCAAGAGTGGATTTAGCTTTTAGTCAGGGGGGGGGGGGGGATGCTCCCAAAAAATTTCTTTTGGATAGGAGGAGGAGTTTAATCTGTCATAAAAATAAAAATAAAAATTTACAGGATTTAAGGTGCCATTTAATAAAGAAAAACTAAACCGTTTTTTATATTTATTAATCATAACTACAGAAACAGTAAAACCAAAGAAAATCAGACATATATAGGCTGGCCCAATAGTTCAAGCAAGTAAAATACCTCCAGCGAGGTTAGAGATATCAAAAAATATTAAATTTAATAAGATTTGAACAAGTAAAACCGATTTAACAGGTTTAAAAGTTAAACCAAAAGTTGGCTTTTTGTGTAGAAAATAAATAAATAACAATTTATTTCTAAAATGCAGCTTGTGGTAATTTTTGAAATATCAATATTTAAAAAAAAATTGCATTTAGGCATGTTGTGTACTACATTATATAATAAGTGTAGAATGAAAAGATGCCCTATTATATAGACTGTTCTATTAAAAAAATTGTATATTATGATATTAGGAGAATAAGAGTTACTTTATGTGCTGAGCGTGGAAAGCAATCCATATGAAGCACATAAAGTATCTTATTCTCCGAATATAATATACTATTTTTTCTTCAAACGTGCATCATATTATAAATTAAATAAAAGAAAACGAATTTTTAATGGAGATGACAAGATTGAATTTTTAACTTATTTCACGGTATTTCCTTTACACTTAAGTGGCGGGTAAAGTAGGCTATTCCAGTTAACTGTGCGGCAAAATTTCATATCTATCCTAGTTAGGTTATGAAACTGACCAATCACAGTAGTCAATTACACAGAAGCCAAATTTACATATTGTAAATTCGTTTTCTGGCAGTTGAGAGAAGTTAGGTTAACAATATGCTTCAAAAATATGCAAATCTGTCACATGAAATTTGTTCTTTTTAAATTTATATCAAAACATTTATCCCAGAGTCTATGTATACACAATATTTTCCTAAAGAGTACACGAAATGGTGCAAAAATTGAAGGCATAATAACAAAATTAATACCAAAATATATTTCTACCAAATTATTGTAATTTTCTGACCAAACTAAAGATTTGCGCACAGACTCACTTTCTTATTTCAAAAATATCTTTATTTTCACTCATTTCAAAAGAATTACTACAAGCTTTGCATAAAATGTACTATATATCTACCAAATGAACGTTTTCTTACTAACCTTGGTTATTTTTTCCATATAAATAATATATTATTATAAATATTTGTGCACGGGGATATTTTCCAATATATTTTGAACGGGGATCCAACCCCAATTGATCCTAAAACATTTATTATACGCAACAAACATAGACAATTAACTGTGGTAATTCTTCCTTAAATGGTGGAACATAAAGATAACAAGATAAAACAGACGAAATTATAAGATTTCTAGAAAAAAAATATTTTTTTTTTGCCACCTCTTTTCACGTTAACAGTGTTGCTAGTTTGTAAATTGGCGATTATTTTGAAAAATTTGTCCATAGCGAACGTTAAAAAATCATATTAATGCACAAAATTTATTTTTTAACTGTTAAAAACGAATTCTACAGCTATTTTGTTGTATACTGTTATAATTCTTCTGTGCATTTCAGTAAAACCATTATTAATCATAATACCTGGTTGAGAAAATAAATTATTCGTGTTTATTAATACATATGTATATCGCTTTTTGTCTGTTATTCAGCAAAAAGCCGAATGTGAGAAAGATAGATATATTCAAAAATGAGTTTGTTATATAAGAACCAATCGATAAATATGTTACAGTGTAATTTGGTCCATGGGTTTGCCATCAAAATGAATTTTTGTTCAATTGTTTCTTATTTTCGTTCTCACAAGTTCATGGCCAACTTAGAAGACAAGTTATGATGCCAAATTTAAATAATTTTTTTTAAATTCTTAGCATTAAGTTCGGAAGTTGAGTCGTAGAAAAAATATACTGTACAACTCGAGTGGATTGTCCATATTGCGCTCGGAAGTTTGAGCACTCCGCCTACGGCGTCGTGCTCAATTTACTTCCTCGTGCGATATGGACATCATATCCACTCTTGTTGTACAAACTACTAATTTGGCATCTATCAAAACTAATATTTCAACATAATGTATTTATACGCCTAGGAGTATAAGTTATTGTACTCCTTGTCATCTCAATGATATTTAATGTCATTGAGATACGTCACATAAGTTATCACTAATATGACGTTTGAAGAAAAAATGAATTTGGCGTGGATCCTAATTATTAAACACTTTGTAGATTTCAAAAAAATTAAATAATGTGCATCTTAAGGTGCTATAAAATTTCTCCATTTAATATTTTTTGATACCTTAATCCTCAGCGAAGTTATTTTTCTTGTTAAGGCCGCTTTACAGTATGCAATTTTTCATTCATGCAAGTTGTCTCGCAGTTATTAATATTGTGGCAATAAAAATTTCACTTCCTTTTTTTTTACAGCGTGCAACGACTTGCCAAGGTCGTAGGTGATATACCCCTTGCCAACCTTTAATATAAAAAGACATTTGATTAGGGCTTACCGCCCCTTTTTTTGTGTAATAATTTTAACATACCAGCATTACAGAACACAAAAGCAAACCAATAAAAACCAAACGTACCCACTATAGGTTAAAAAGAACATAAAAAAGTCAGTGATTTTCATATTTATTTTGGTGTGTCATAAATCACCAAAAAATCCCTAGAATTGCGCCCACAATATTTGCAATAAAAATTGGGTCGGAGTTATATTTCTTGCAAGCAATATCAATTGCGCCAGCTGATCACTAGCCTCGTTCTGCGCATACTCACAGGCAATATTTTCTTGCGTAAAAGAAAAATTGCAAACTGTAAAGCGACCTTTAACACAATTGGGCCATCTGATATAAAAAAATTGCAGATATTTGGATTGCTAGTCAAGGAACAAAGCACCAATAAAAATAGCATTAGGAAAGACTAAAAATATTTTGGGCACCTTTGGTCTTTTATTAGGTGGGATTATAGAAATATTACCCTTTATAATCCCCCTCCCCACATGAATTATGTGTAGTCATGTACAGAATAAAGTTTTTCATACGAGCAACCATAAGAACGAAATTAAAATGGTCCGTTTAGAGTTCCTTTTATTTAAATGAGTTTTCTACTAAACAAACTCGGAAAATGCATGTAGCACGAAAATAACAAGATTTTCCTTGTTAACTCTCGCTCTTCGTTTATATAATTTTAGTTCGTTTAAGCCAGTTTTCGGAATTATGATAATTAAATATTTCTCTCGAAGTTACTAATGAGTTTCACTTCACTCTAGAAAGCAACTGAAGCTTTTATCGAAATAGAAACAAAGCTGAAAGATCGTTGATACCTGTTTTAGTGAAAATTTCCCTCATGTATAAAAAATGCCATAAGAGGTGTGCAATTTTTACTGAATTACAGTGGAAATTGCATCACTGGAAATTGCACTGTAGCAACCATAGCAACAAGTAATAAAGAAGTCAACTTTGACGTTTCTATTTTAATAATAATTATTTGTATGTTTAAATAAAAATGCCCCAAAAGCATAGCAACAAATAATAAAAAAGTCAACTTTAACGTTTCTTCTTTATTAATAATTATAATAATTACAATAATTGTAATATTACTTTTAATAAATAAAAAACTAAGATAAAATGATAACGTGTTAGCTATTTATCCTGTAAATTTTCTACCGAATACCATTCGTTCATAAAAATTTCCAGAAAATTCTGAAAAATGAAATGTTTCAAATTATAAGTTGTCCGAGTCGGACAATTTATAGTTTGAAACAACGATGAAAATAAACGAATGCGGTTATCAAAAAACATTTAATTTTCCAAAATTTTCGGAAATTTTTATGTACTTATGGTATTATTCCCGAAAATTCCACATCTGTAATTTTTAACCAATCAAAACGTGTATTTTTGACAGATTACCATGGCAACGAATGAATTTTAGTGGAAATTTTTTCCTCGTTGGTACCCAACAGCGAATTATATTGGAAATTTTTTGACGTTTATAATGACAGAATATTTTTTTGAAAATCTGGTTCTTATTTATTTACATGATAATTTTGATACACTTCAATTACAAAGCTAAGATGTTTTCTATATTCTTTGGACATCTCCTTTTTTCTTAATGGCGAAAATGCTGGACTTGGAATGGAATGAATTAAATGTCTATGTCTAATGAAATATATATAATATTTAGACACTATTCTATTCAGCTTTTTTCCATTTAGCACTTTGAATTTTGAATAGTTTAGATGCAAATATTCGTGAACAATGCGAAACAAATTTTCTTTTTTCAAGTAGGAGCCACGATCCTCTATTAATGCGGGTAAATAAGTCATCGCACGATAATTGATCATTACATCAGATAATTTCACGCATATTTTTCATATAGTATGATTTTCAAACCGATTCATTTTTAAAACAACAAATTTTGTTGGTTTTACTGGTTGCACAATATTCTTTATTACAACAAAACGCGAGTTTTTCTGATGTTTTAAACTTTCAGAATACGATGATCACAGCCTCCAATGATTGCCGCTTCCTAACGCTGCGCTCTGGTTATGAATTCCATACTAATAAAGCGCATATGAAAAGTTAATAAAAACGCAAAAGAGCAATTTTCTACCACTTGTAGTTACTCAGAACTTATATAAAATTAAAGAATATACTGTTATGTCTTGAGATGGTATTTTCGTGCAACTACAACGAGTAGAAATCAACAATTTAATGGTCTAAATTACTGCTAAAACTGTGACGCGCTGTAAATCTGTTCATGCAGCGTTCCGAAAAACCTTTTAAAATATGATTTTCTACCACTTGCAGTAAGCCCAAGTAACTATAAAATTAAAGAATATAATATTTTAGATCCTAAAATGGGCAAGGGCCTGTCGACATATTACGCACCGGTTCCCGCAGATCACCGAAGTCAAGCGGTGTCGAGCGCGGTTAGTACTTGGGCGGGTGACCGCTTGGGAACACGGCGTGCTCTTGCCTCAGGGAAGAGTGTAAAATGAATCGACACCTAGCCATCCTATTCACGCCGGACAGGCCGGATGAGATCGGATATCTCGTAGGATGAAGGTGCCGTTTCACACTCCCCAGTCGGTAGATCACATTTGTGGTCGATGACCGGTTCAAGATGGCCTACGTAGTCGGCGAACCGTAAAAAAAAAAAAAAAAAAAAAAGATCCTAAAATGGCACTTTTGAGCTACTACAATCAGTACAATCGCGGATGTCAACTGCTTAATCTTCTGGTGAATATTTTCTTAGCTTTCTTGACCAAAGCGAAACATTTTTTTCCGTCGTGCCGCTTGACAGCTTAAAAACTTAAATAATTTTTAGGTTAGTTGCCTAAATAATTAAGTCGACCAAACCTTCTATGTTTTGCTGGTACTTGATGAAGACGAAAATTGACGTTGTTGGAAAACGAAAAATAAATTTTAATTATTTAAATACAATTTGGTATGGAATTTTCTTACCGAATACCACACGAGGCTAAATTAAATCCGGACATTTTTTCGAGCTCATTAATATTTTAATGAGCTCGAAAAAATTTTCGGAAATAATTTGATCTCTAGTGGTGTTATAAGTGAAAACTATATTTTTTTAAAAATCATGTAATTTTAAGCCAACAAAGGAATGACTCGTCTAACAAGCTATACATATCAAAATGTCAACAAAATATTTTATCTTTATAATCAATGAGATATTATATTTTTCATGTAAAGTAGGTAACATTGTTCCCTTCATTCATTCTTCTTATTCAATCCATAACACTATTATAAAAATCCCCAAATCCTTTCACCTATCCTGAAACAATATCGTTATTTAGAATTTTCTATTTTCCAGAAAATAAATGCTATTTTCCTTTTCAGGTATGTCTTCGCAAGCATTTTCAATATTGCAAGCAAAGGGTATGTAGACATGTAGTTTTTTTATTTTTAGAAGTTTTTCGTGAACGTCTTTTATAATGGTATAGAAGAGTTTTATTGAAAATGTCTTATAAGTTAGTTTTTCTTACTTATTTTAGATAGGTAGAGTAAGCGCCGCTAATATAACATTGTTGTTTCCATTTTTTGTTCTATATAAAAAATGCAACAAAAAAGCGCCCTCTTTGTGAACTATTGTAGAACCTACACGACCAATATTACTGACAGTCTTAAATGATATCAACCCCATTAATGTATGAGATTTGCCTCTACACGATCAGTATTAGTACCGTTATTCTCTAATTATTATTACAAAATAATGACATTATTATTGTGACTTATCTTAAGGAATGGTTTTACTTAGATGATTTTATGATTGACATCTGATCGTGTACGGACGCCTAATAATAAGACGATAGATGGGATTTTTATATTTTGTACAGCTTAACAAACAAACTAATGGTTTTTTATATTATAATTTATAATACTTTCTACTTAACTATCAAAATAAAAATTAGTTTTCTGTAAAAAATGTTATTACAGAAATTAATAAATATAATTGATGACTCAATTTTGCACTTAGGCCAGGTTTGGGCCATTGTACTTACCCTGTTTGGTTGTTACACCCACTCAGTGATCACAGTTCCTTACACTAGTTGGTGTAGATCAACTGGGGATGTCCTCTGGTTCCAGTCTTGGTTGCCCGAGTATTTGTTACCGCTTCCGATCTAGTGGCTCGTAATGACAAACTTTGTGCTGTACTGTTTCCCTGACTTAGCATATTCTGCAGTTAAAGTCTCCATTGTATAGTTGCACTCTGTGCAGATGGTTCTTGATAGCCATGTGCCCTGTCAGAATTTCTGTAATAGTTCTTAGCTGGTTTTTGTTTATTTGAAGCAGCTGTTTCGTGAGTCTTGGGTCTGGATCCCCAATGAAACTGTTGCTGTGTTATAATCTCTGTCTGTTTCTCTAGTAGGATTTGTGTTCACTCCTGATTCATTGCTTTATGGCATCTTGTACTGTGCATCCTGGTACTCTGAGTGCCGGTTCTGGACCCATAAATGTGTTTTTGCAAGTTTATAAGCTTTTTTATGCGGTAGTAGAAGATAGAACCTATTACGAGTTTAGATACTATGAAATCCTGCGTTGAGAGCGGGCCACCCTGTATTGTTATTCGCATGAAGCTGGTAATTTAGGAGAAAAAATATTGGTCAGATGCTCCTATAAAAGTTTGAACCTATTTAGAAAAATACTAGCATATGTCTACCACAACACTTAATAAAAGCCACCATGTCAACTTCGTAACTTTTAAACTTAATATAATATCTTCTTTATCATAAGGTCCGAGCACTTTATTTGATTTAGAAGTTCAGCGTCAAAGACTTTGTGGCTTATGGTCTATAAAAGAAAGCCGAAATTGGTGTCCTATTCGTAATGGAACATCGCGAATAAAAATCTGATGTGTCGCGAAGTGATCCCAAATTTATAGGAATAAGCACGTGTTCAAGTTGTTCTGTTTTATAAAGCAAAACTTATCTTGCTTATATGCGTAAAGTGCATCCGGGAAAAATTAACTTAACAAACCCGAACACGTAAAAACGGTCCTCACGAAATAATCAATTTACGTAAGCTTGATAAACCAGGTGTAAACATAGCGATGGCGAATGTTTGTTCCTGTAGATGTTTACTATTCATGCTTCTTGCATTCTAGAGCGAAGAACCGTCAAGATGGTAATGATCTGATTTTAAAAATGCCGTGATAAGTTTTCCTTTTCGCCAATTCAGAAAATAAATGTATGCTTGCTACCCAGATTTATAGTATACGGGAAGCCGTATCCATTGTAGATTTTGTGACGTCTTTCTATTTTATGAAATGGGTGTGTGACAGATATGCACGTAGTCAAACATATTGCTAATCGAAAATAGTTATTTATGATATAAGTGTTGTAAAGATTCATATTACAACACGAGATGTTGAAGTTGTCAAAGTTTAATAAAACATCGAGTGTAGTAATATGAATTTACAACAAGAATATTGTACAAAATTTTATCTACTTTCATCTATGAATAAACATATTTGGCAAAAGGCATTTTTAAAAATAAAAATGCACCTGTAAAAATGCACCTGCTATTAAGTTTACTAATCAAGTTTTTTATTGTCTGTTTAAAGGTTGGAGACAATGACGTTTCTTGAACGGCAGTAGAGTTTTGGACTTGCATTGTCTTTATTTGTTTAGAATCACTACGTTTCAACTGGTAAGTATCTCCAGTCGTCTTCAGGTGAATACTGAATAAGTACGGTAACTACAGCTCTATTTATACTAGGCAGGTGCTGTGACGCATGACTAGTGGGCGGAGTCATGCGTGTTGCTAGGTGATGACGCATAACTGGATGAGTCATGCTTGATGAGTCATGCTCGATGACGTCATGCTCGATCGATCGAGCATGACGTCATCGAGCATGACTCATCAAGCATGACTCATCCAGCATGACTCATCCAGTTATGCGTCATCACCTAGCAACACGCATGACTCCGCCCACTAGTCATGCGTCACAGCACCTGCCTAGTATAAATAGAGCTGTAGTTACCGTACTTATTCAGTATTCACCTGAAGACGACTGGAGATACTTACCAGTTGAAACGTAGTGATTCTAAACAAATAAAGATAATGCAAGTCCAAAACTCTACTGCCGTTCAAGTTTTTTATGTTACCTTTCGCATAGTTACTGTTTCGTATGGTTACTGTCGAAACTTTGTCAAACAAATTCAAAAATATAAAAAGCGTTTTTCAAAATGAACGATTCTGATGGAAGTTTACCCTCTGATATAGAAGCAGCGGCAAACGAAGCGATCTCAAGTTTAGTTCCGACAAAGTCCAAGGCGCGGTATGAGTTGGAGTATCAGAAGTTTGAAGATTGGTGCAAAGCTAACAAAATAAAAGAGGTGCCTGAGAAAATCCTTTTGGGTTATTTTTCCGTAAAGCAACGCTCCCAGAAACCATCTACACTATGGACTCACTACTTAATGTTGAGAACTATGATTTCAGTCAAGAAAAATTAAGATATAAGCAGATTTTCTGAACTAATCGCATTTTTGAAAAGAAGTTCAGAGGGTAACAAGGCCAAAAAGTCCAAAGTTTTCACAAAGGAAGACGTATGTAAGTTTCTTAGTACTGCAGATGATGAAACATATTTACTTATGAAGGTTGTTATGATAATCGGCATTTTTGGGGCTTGTCAGCGTGAAGAACTAGCTAAGTTAATGTTGGATCATATTGAACACAATGATTTGTATACAAAAATTGTAATTCCATTCTCGAAAACCAAAATTATGCGAGAATTTGTTATAACAGAAGGAAATGTGACAGGTGTCAACTGTTTAAGTATTTTTCGAAAGTATGCTAAACTGCGTCCTCTTAATGCAACTCACAAGCGGTTTTTTGTATTCTATGGAAAAGGAAAATGCACCTCCCAGCCTGTCGGAATTAATAGTTTTGGAAGTATACCAAAAAAGATTGCAACAAAACTTGGATTGAATAATCCTGAAGGATACAGTGGACATTGTTTTAGGAGGTCCTCAGCCACCATTCTAGTTGATGGTGGTGCAGATATGCAGATGTTAAAGCGTCATGGGGGCTGGAAATCCTCTTCTACCGCAGAAGGCTACATTAAGAATTCTTTAGAAAATAAGAAACAAATAGCAAAGAAGATCATGGGGTCAGACACGGATTTAATGATTGGAAATTCGAACGTAAAGGGCTCCATCACATCCACTTCTGGTATACAAATTTCTAACTGTAAAAAGTGTATTATTAATGTTTATAATAAACCTTAAGTGTTATATTTTAATTAATAATTGGTAATTAATTTTATAATTGTTAATAATAAATCATTCTTCTAAAAAGTGTGGTTTTATTTAACAGCAAAATTTTAATAAACCCGTTTTTTTCCATTACAGCACTAGTGCTGTAATAGATGCTCTTACAAAACGATTTACAGAACTGTAAAATTCATATTACTAAATGAAAGTAGATAAATATTTTAAATTTTTACTCTGCGACGCTTTCTCATTTACTTTGCCTATCGAATTTTACCTTTTAACCAACCTTATATATAACAAAATATATGACAATTCGCCACTTTTATTCTGATGTACGGTTTCTTTTTACAGCTACACATAACTTGATAAAACCTGTCTTGTCTCTATCTCGACTTCAAAATCATACGTTTTTTTTATCATCATGTCCAAAGGTCCGACTGACCTTATTAGATTTAGAACCTCAGCGTCAAAGATTTTCTGTCTTTTACTCGATAAAAGAACGAAACCGAATTCTGTATCCAAGACGATTCGTAATAGCACATCGTGTCTGAAAATCTGAGCCGCGGGAAGTGATCCCGAATTTGTAGGATCGATTACGTGTCTCTGGGGCGTTGCTGGTTCAAAAAGAGAAAGCTTCATTGCATGTAATACTATGCCATTTGTTTTATTTTATGCCGTATTTCAATTTCTATATTATATTATTAATGTCAGGCCGGTAAAGTAGCTATTGCCTTATAAGAACCGGTATGCAAAATGTACTCGGTATTATACCAAGGTGTTCCCTCGTTGATAAAAAAATAGTACATTGTATACCTAGTAGGAAAAGCTGAACATTCCCGGACGACAGCAAAGATTGTATGTCGAGGCGCAAGCCGGGACTGGCAATACGGAGTCCGGGAATGTGGCTTTTTCTACGAGGTATACATACTATTTTTCTGTAAATCGAAAATCATTAAAAGGATACAACTTATTACAATCAACTTGTTAAAATTTTGAAGTAAATATTATTAATTTTGTTCACAAATAAAGGATGTCATTAAATATTTGTGTTGTAACTATGGAAACACCATAATATTGAATTGTCAAGCTCAACACACTTTAGTTTACAAGTAGCCGTACAGAAATCATATTTCCTTACAGTACAATAATTAATATTTCCTAACAGTTATTTTCCGTTGCCTAGTAACGATTAAGTGTAAGGAAATATTGACTTTTTCTTTCAGAAATGTTTTTAAAAATGTCAATATTTTCGGAAAAATTCATTACTATAAAAATAATTCAATAAAATACTGACTGACCAAATTATTTTATTAGCAAATATAATGAACGAAGAAACAACACCTTCTTTTTAAAACTCAAATTCACAAGTGACACCTGGCTGCTGACTGTAATAGATTTTCATTTGTTGATAGCCTAGGATTATATGTTGCAAATGTAGGCACTTTTACACACGGATTTTGCAGTGTGATTTAGAACCCTGCACGGGCCGGAATTTCACGACCCGGTTCGGCCCGTCAACCAGAACCGAATAGCCCGGCAGGCTCGACAAGCCTGGCAGGCCCGATAAGCTCGACAGTCACGACTAACCCGATTTTTTTTCATAAAAACATTCAGAAATGAACATTGACAACTTCAGTAGTATAAATAAAATAAAATAAAATCTTAACGTAAGTACACAAATTAATACATAATAAGTGGAGAAAATATAGTACTCAAACAATGCTCGGTTTACAAACGAAACAGACAATAGTAGGTAAACGACAGAAAACATAAAAAATCAAAATCAATAAGAAGGCAAAAGAAAAAAATAAAAATCAGGGCAGCAAATCGTCATTCCAATATGCATAAATTTATCTGTCAAAGAAATCATTAAGTCTTTTAATATATAAAATTTTAAAAATTAGTTCTCACAAAAACAGGAGGTACTATGAGAGTAGAGAAAACAACCACAGAGTAGGGTCACTTAGCAAGAAAGGTGAGCGCACCCCCCCTCCCACCCGTTTTTTTGTTTATTTTTTGTGAAGTGTATCCAACATATTACCCCTCTTAAATCGAAAAGACCCACCGGTTACCACTAACCAACTAGAACTGATTTAACGAGACGACAGTTTTTTCCACAATAAAATGGGTTTTAACAGAAAAGTCGATAAGAAAAATGTTTCACCATTTTTTTCCAGGAGTGATCATGAATTGGTGAGATCGATATAGTTTCCCCGACACGTTGCTGTTTTAAACAGCAAAACTTCCAGTGTCTGTTTAAAGGTTGGAGACAATGACGTTTCTTGAACGGCAGTAGAGTTTTGGACTTGCATTGTCTTTATTTGTTTAGAATCACTACTTCAGGTGAATACAGTATTCACCTGAAGACGACTGGAGATACTTACCAGTTGAAACGTAGTGATTCTAAACAAATAAAGACAATGCAAGTCCAAATCTCTACTGCCGTTCAGCAAAACTTCCCTTGCATGTAATACGGATAGCATAAGAGAACATAAAAGTACATCACTACCTCGAAAGTAGAATGTTATTGCAGAAATGTATTTTCAAATGCATAACGGAGCTTTTAGAGATATTAGATATATAGCAGGAATGCTAGGTAGCGTTTAAGTAGTTTGATGTGGTACATTGTAGCCTTTTTATTTTGTATCTATACTTATTTCAAAAGCTATATAAAGTCTGCTAATTTTTTTTCTTTTATTTGCCTTAATCTAGTGGAAAATTTTAATATTGCAGTAAATATAGTCCAATGTAATTTGTAACTTGCTTTAGAAAAACACATTGCAGCGGAATGCCAAATAACTCACCACCGACCAGTAAATTGCATGACTAATAAGAGATAAGACGAACAACATAAAGTATAGCAGGCTACGTTTTGATGACCAGGCCTGCACTTAGATTTTTTTACTTCTGCATCTCGCCTATTTTTAATTTTTTTGAAAATGTTGTTTATGTTAATTCCTTCTATACACAGCTAAAAAAGAAGTATCAACTTAGAAATCACCCTGTATTATACATAGAACAATAAGTTTTGTAACTAAATACCGTGGTATAAGGTAGAATAATTAATGTTTATTATAATTACTAATAAACTTTATAAAATAAAAAAACTATTTTTAATTCAAATATTTTTTAGATGCCTATTTAGTATTCCATTCTCTAATTACTAAGATAAGGTAATTAATAAACAGGCCACCTTGTATATATATATCGATATATAGATGAAGAGTATAGTCCATTGGTTCCCAAAGTAGTCCAGGAAGACCCTCAGGGGTCCACGGGAGACTTGACGGGGGTCTACGTTGGCGTGACAAAAAAATGGGGGTTCATAATTCATAAGCGGGGGTCCACGACAATGTATCTGGTTTTGATAGTGAAGAACTAAAATGTTGGCTTGACTTCACCTATCAATGTAGGCAGATAATATTTTAAGAAGCTCAGCAACTGTTACTTGTAAAAACTTGTATATTCCATTTCAGTACAACGTGTCCAGAACACAAGAAAATATACTATTTTTATTTTTATTTTTACCACTCCGGGAGTTTTCTAAATAAAATAAGTGAGAATTGATTGGTTTCTTATGTTGTGAGTAGATGTCAAAAACGTAAAGTTGGATGGAATTTCTTTTTTGATTGGCCAACTTTACTTTTTTGACATCCACTCACAGCACAATCAATTAATTAATTAACCAATCAATTCTCACTTTTTTTCGCAAACTGTTAATTCGTGGTTAGAACTCAGCCGCAACGCAAATTTTTATAGTTAGATCTAATCTACACATTTTTTTGTCGAGTTTTGGGAATATGGGAGAAATGTAGCTGCAGCTGGTCCACCGGAACCAGCACAATTTTTAAAGTGGTCTATGAGAAAAAAAAGTTTGGGAACCTCTGGTACAGTCAATATCGAAAGCTGGATTTATAAACTCGAAGTTCGCGTCGGTGCATGCTCTATCGTTGGTTCTAGAAGTTAAAACAATGCAACTATAATACAGCAGTTTACAGACTTGGCTGGCGTTCGCGTTAGCGCTAGCAGCCGTTCGACTTGAACCAGCTTTAACTTTTCACCGCTGGCGTTCGTAACAATGACGTTAAGCCAATTAGGCAATCCAACGATGTGTCAAAATGGTGGCTGGATGGCAAATACTGCTTTGTAATTAGTACACGGGATCATAAAAATAATATTGCTAGTGGCAATTAACGGGTGACTCAATGCTTTTTGCCATCCAACCGCCATATTGAATTACGTAGGTTGGATTCCCTAATAGTATTTTACTATTACATCAAGTTAACAGCTGTTAAAATAACAATATGTCAGGTTATCTAAACAGTATCAACCTCAGTTCGAACAGGAACGACGCCGACGCCATCGCCAACTCCACCGAACCGCCTGTGAAAGTTTATAAATCCAATGTTACTTGTATATTATGATTTCTTTTTGTAGTTTTAATGTCTTTTCTCTCAAGCGCATAAAAAGACCAAAACTCCTATATATCATCTTCTCAATTTTTCATTTCGAGAGAGTGCATCATTTTATATCTTTTTATAATAAAAGTATCTCAGTTTAAGAGACTGTTAAATTACGCCAAAGAAGGAAATAAGGAAGATAAGAACAGCCATAAAAGAAATTTCAGCTTCCGGAAAACTTTAATAGTTTCATATCTCAAAATCTCTTTTGAGGGGCTTTAAAAAAGATTAATAAGAAATATTGTAATATTTCATTTTCTTTTTAAAATTGTACTTGGCTTCAAATTAAAAAAAATATCCTGCTGAAATTAGATTATCTCCTAGAAATTATATAGTAATAAGTAATTAAATTTAAAAAAATATCTCATAGTATGTCGTGCATCGTGGTTGGAAACATAGGAGATCCCATGCAAGTTTTAGACTGTCCCAATATTTGTTCCCTTGTTGACTTTAGAGCGAAGTTGTATGGAGACCTTTTTACAGGCAGTATTACCAATTCTTCTAAATTAGATCTACCAAATTTATTTATTGTTTCCCGATGAATTAAACAATAAATATGATGAAATAAAATTATCGTGTTTGCGGCAGACGACAGGTGGCGCGTGGCTACGCGGTCTCAAGCGGAAGCCACCATCACAGCTGTTTAGGGATTCGAAAGAGGAAGTCTTTCTTAAGCTAAAATCACATCTATCCTTTCAAACTTGTTCTATTGCTAGTGCTTACCATTCAATAAATTAAACCACTCAAATATTTTTACTGTCGGTTAATGATATTAGTTTACTCATGAAAATGGTTAAAGATACAAACTAACCGAAGCTTAAAGAACAATGGAAATCCGATATAATCAGTATTTCTGCATTGTCTAACATAAAACCAAATTGCGTTATAACCTTCGACCGTTTCAAATTTAAATAGTTACACGTTACAATGGATACAAGAACAGGGTCACAGACTGAGCTTGGTATGCAGAGTCGTTCGAGGACTCTTTAATTCAAAATTACCCATACTTTTGTGTGGATAACAAATCGTAAAAATAATAAAATATCTTAAAGACATCTTCAGACGCTCTCCAAAGTTTAATTTTGGCAATAAACTTTGTTCAAATTTATCATATTCAACATCCTGAACTCAAACTTATTGAAAATATATCACAGTAATAAAAACCTTCCTAGAGTATCACAAACCTTTTCTAGAAATAAATGAAAACACGCGCGAAAGCTTTAAGTTTAAACATACAGGGTGTCCCACCGGGAAGCGAATCGATCTATATATAAAAAACTATACATAGGAAAATTTTGAAAATTTGACAGTATGCTGATGCTGATGGGGGCGACCGGGCTAAAATATTTTTATAATGGTGGCACTTCCGGTTATACCGGAAGTAAGTGTCAACTTGCTAATTTTAAATAGGACACCCTACATATTATTACATTTTTGCATTCTATGCAAGATTCTAGGCAGATTTTGTATACCATGTCCTATACCTATGTCTAAACGTTTTTGACATTTTTGAATTTTTATGTCAAAAATGACGTTTGCAAGCCTTAGAATAATTATCAATTTTTTCTATAAAGACGCCTTATTTATTTAGTTGAAGTGGGATTCCTTGTTATAAAGGACCTGCTTTAATAGATTTTTTATAATATTTTGATAACTATTAATACAGGGTGTTTAAAAAATAAGATTAAATCTGAAAATGAAAAAACTATCAAAAGTCCAGATTTTCAAATGGAAACACCCAATATAAAAATATTTAATTGGCAATACTTCGAAAACTAAGAATTTTTGGGATATACAATCTTATACTAACTTACCCTTATTTTTAATGCTAAATAAGAAATAATTATGAAATTTGGGTGTTTCCATTTGAAAATCTGGACTTTTGACAGTTTTTTCATTTTAATTTTTAATCCTATTTTTTAAACACCCTGTATTAATAGTTATCAAAATATTATAAAAAATCTATTAAAGCAGGTCCTTTATAACGAGGAATCCCACTTAAATTAAATAAATAAGGCTTCTTTATAGAAAAAATTGATAATTATTCTAAGGCTTGCAAACGTCATTTTTGACATAAAAATTCAAATATGTCAAAAACGTTTAGACATAGGTATAGGACATGGTATATTAAATCTGCCTAGAGTCTTGCGTAGAATGCAAAAATGTGATAATATAAAGGGTGTCCTATTTAAAATAAGCAACTTGACACTTACTTCCGGTATAACCGGAAGTACCACCATTATGAAAATATTTGAAGCCGGTCGCCCCCATCAGCATCAGCATACTGTCAAATTTTCAAAATTTTCCTATGTATAGTTTTCTATATATAGATCGATTCTCTTCCCGGTGGGACACCCTGTACAAGATGAGAAAAGATGCATGCCGATTAACCGCGCAATTCTTTTATTTACCAGTCGCGTAACCGATTATATTGTTATCTTTGTTTTAAAAACTTAAATAGATAAAGGCAGTTTAGAAACGGGAAACCAGACTTGAGACCATAGTCAGGTAGGGGCGTGGCTATTACAGAGTGATTGGTTGCTGCTATTGCATGAAATTCGTCGGTAAGATTATTCTCACATTTCTGTTAAAGGGCGTATTTTGTTCGAGTTTGTTCAGGTTGAATAAAGGTTGCCGTGGGTTACCCATTTGCCGGTTTTATTGTGACGTCGGTACCTCTTTCTGCGTATTTTTGTTAGAGAGCGTATTTTGTTTAATTATTATCTCAATAAATAATTGAAGAATTTTACAACTGAAGCCGTAGAACATTTTATTTTGTCTTGCTCTTTGTCTACCAGTGATTCCCAAACTTTATTCTATGGCGCCCCCTCCTGGGAATCAAGAAATGGTCGCGCCTCCCTCCTCCCCATTATACAGATACATTTCTTTTACTTCATTTATTTATTTAAAAACGTGACATTTGAACTCTAATCTAATGCGAAGTGTGGTGCTGCATTTCTTTAACAAGGTCGGAAATTCTTGGTGCTATTTTTGAAACTGCGCAACGGAGGTCACTAGCAAAATCAAGCCGATTCCGTTGTTTCGTTTTAATTCCCATTAAAAGAGAAAATTCTTTTTTACATAAGTAGGTCGTCGAGAATGGTATATAAAATTTCAAAGCCATTTCAGCGATTGATGGATAAATGGGAAGATGTTTTATCCAAAAAGTGGTAATCGCCAAGTTTTCCAAAAATCGTTAATTTTCGCCACTGAATCGTGTTTTAAGTCGATTGATTGTCCTTGCAGGTGTTCTGGAAGAATGTTTATATCAAAATTAAAAGAATTTTGAGCAAATTTATGATCGTCATTGTCATGTAAATTAGGAAAATATCGTTGAAATTCATCGAAAAGACTATCTAGATGAGATGAGATATAATATCTGTTGTAATCTCTTCGTTTTTAGTAATGATAGTATTCTCAGCTGAAGCCAATTTTGGATATGAGAAAAAATTTGGCAGACGACATTTCCATAAAAGCAGTTTTTCTAAAAAGGCTTGGATAGCATCCTGATGGGTTATTATATTCGCTGAAATATTGCCTTGTAACTTTTTCAGAGCTCTCGCGCCCCCCAGGGGGCGCGTCTCCCAGTTTGGGAACCACTGCTCTATACAATAGGAAAAAAATTTAAATTTGTTAAAAAGCTCATTAGCCAATTTAATAAGCCTTCACTTTTCACATTCTAAAGTTTTCAGGGTTTTACAGACAGATTAAAGTTGATTTTTAACGAATTGAAAAGCTTTCTATAAACTCTGGAATGGAAGAAAATTCTCTATACATACTGAGTCTTTTTTACTGGCAATTCACCGACATTCTCGTTTACTCTTATTGAATTAAAAGAAAGAACAAATCTGTTCATTGTCTGTTCTTCACTTTGCCGAAAACTATTTAATTTGAACTTCTTTGGAACAACATTTTGCTTGGCAGTGGACAAAAAGAGAAATCTTTGCCAGGTGCCTTGGTTTCCACTTTATTTCTTGAAAATTGTTTTAATTAAGCGGCAAATTAAAAGTTATAGAAGTCGAATTAAATTTCGAAAGAGATAATATATTTCGCAATTGTTTAAAACCAGGTTTTATAACAATTATTAGAAACTTTTAAAAAATTGTAGTTTTTTACAGTATTGGCAGAAGTGTGAAGAAAAATAAATAAGTTGCGTAAGGATCCCTAAAATCAGATGAATTGGCCAAAGGCCAATGGGAAAACCTTAGATTTCTTGATAGTATTCTAGCTGTTAAGAAATTACCTATTTGCTTGTCACCCAGGTAACATTTCATTATTACTTGTTCGTATTGCTTACTGTCAAAATTACTTTAACTGTCATTAATATTTTAAAGTTGACAATTAAAACTACATTCCGCTAAATTATGTATTTTTCCTACGACCACCCATGAAAATGAGAAAAAAAGGACGGGTAATTTGACTAGAAAGCGCCGTAGCACACTCTTTAATTTAAATAGATGGTGCCAATTTGACACACCACCTCTATTTATTAAAAATAACAAATTTTAGAAAGCAGTAACTGTGAAGTGTTTAACTTATTTATCATATATTTATCGACTGATTCAGAATTAGAGTGTGGTGAAAATACGCCATCTGAAATTATAAAAAGCGTTAATAATATACTGGAAAATCTATTACCAGAAAAAAAATTCAAATTGTTACCAAATTTTGGTAGAAGTGGCAATACTGTATCATTAGAAATATTTTAGAGAAATAGAGCATGTCCGATTGTTAAATTGTCAAAGTTTGAGAACGATTCGTTAGCAGGCTCGTCATATACTTCTAACATACCATCCACCGTGAATCACCCTGTATAATGCGTCAATTCCACCCTGTATTTTTAGACAATTAAACAATATCGGAGATAGTGGGGATTAAATAAATTCAGTATTTCGCGATGTTTCTACGTAATAAGTTTATTTTGAAAATTCATGAGTTCACGGAAGCCAGCGGTCAACCTACGCGCCTCGCATCTCTGAGAGAAGTCGTTGATGTTATAAGGAGACAATATTAGGGAGTAACTGAAATGGATTATAAGTTAGTTTAGAGATTAGAGGTTAAAAATTTAATTTTCGGTGAAAAAAAGAACCGTAGTTCATTATTAAAAAATTAGTTTAACTTTTTTATTTTTTCATTATCAATTTTTCAATCAACCAGAATGAAAAATTTTAAATTTAATCAAGGAAAGATGCATTAGACATAAATTTACAAAATCCACACGACAAGGAAGATTTCAATTCAAAATAATTCTATAAATTATTTAATGTTTTTATAAAAAAAAAGTCAAATACTCCTGATGGGATTTGAACCTGTGACCTTGCGATCTGTAGGCTATAGCTCTATTCTCTACGCTATCAATACCAATAAAGATTTGTTCTTTAATACATGACACTTTTTTCAGCGCGATTTGTTTTTTCTGGTAATAGATTTTCCAGTATATTATTAACATTTTTTATAATGTCAGATAGCGTGTTTTTATACTCTAATTCTGAATCACTTGACAAATACATGATAAATGAAATAAACACTTTACAATTACTGCTTTCTAAAATTTGTTCTTTTTAATAAATAAGGGATGCCTGTCAAATTGGCACCATATGTTTAAATTAAATAGTGTGCCTTGTATTTCAACACTAGTATTGAAATATTTTTTTTCAACAAGCGTGTGATATACGACGCTTTCTAGCCAAATTAACCGTGTTTTTTTTTCTCATTTTCATAGGTGGTCATAGGAAAAGCTGCCAAATTAAATATCCTATATGCCTTGTTTAATTTATATTTTAATGGTGTACCGGGTGTACGACCACCTCTTAAAGCAATATTTCTAAATAACTATGTTAAATGGTCTGATTTTCACATTCGTTTTTTAAGCGGACGTTATAAATAAAAAACACGTTGTTCAATTCCAGCCAAAATCCGTAAAAAAAGCATCAATAATCTTCTTAGGGCCCACGATACCCCAGAGATGTTGCACGTGATGACATATTTATGGACTTTTCGCTTAAACGTCTCCGGAGGGATAATATCGTAACTTGCCAGACGGAAGTAGTTTCGTTATAAATTTTATGGATAGGTGAGAAAAACATATTATATAAAACGAACTTTTATCGGGAAGTTCTTTTATTATCAGGGTTTAAAAAGAAGAATACATTATTATAACAGTAATTTGTACAACAAGAGTGGATATGATCAGTGGCGCACCCAGGATATTTTTTATAAAATATAGATTTACGACATACGGGGTCAACCAACAAGGTGAACAAGGGTCAATTTTTTGAGTTTTTCCAATTTCCAAATTCCACGTATATTTTGTATAAAATGTCATATGTCTAAATTCTATTTTTTTGAGATATTGACGTTTAAAATATGCCAATTTTACATTTGAACAGACTGTAGCCCTGTCCCGGCGCAACTTAGAGAAAAAAGGCTTTCACCTCCCATCTTAGTTTTTATTCTCTATCTAAAAGTTGCAACTTTCGATTTAACATGTTAAATCGTAAAACCATTTTTTTGGTTTAACATGTTAAACCGGAAGTTAGTATATTTGGATAGAGAGTGAGATACTAAGATTGAAAGGTGAAAATCATTTTTCTCCTAGATGCGCCGTTCCAATGATACAGCCTGTCAAAGTCTGAAAAAGCCATATTTTAAACTTCACTATCTCAAAAACAATTAAATTTAGACATTTTATACACAATATAAGTATAATTTTATAGAAAATTAGAAAATAATATAATATATAGGATGTTATATTATTTATCTCATGCTGCTTTAGTTGTTTTAATAAATTTCTCAATAATAGTAATGTTATCTTCCGTCCCGGCTTCGTTGGCGGACCCGGTATATTATAAAACTTGATAGCTCATATTTAAAATTTGATTTAAGCTAATATAAATAGACAAATTATATATTTTTGCTGTGTTGTAATCCCTGTCTGTTGCTCCATTGGATTTTGTGTTCACTTCTGATCCATCGCTTTATGGGGTTATATACAGTTAGACGGCCGAAAAAAAGTGAATTTTCCAGAATTTTTTCTGAGAAAACTTTTTAATTTATTGATCCAAAAATTTATACACATATTATGGTATCTTTTAACTGTATTTTAAGACTTAGTACTAGTAAAAATATTAATTTGAAAAAGAGCTACAGCTGATCTCCAGGAGCTCCTCTCAAAAAAGACGTTTTGCGGTGACCACTATATCTCGGAACTGGATCATCTGAAATGAAAAAACCAAACAGATTTCGTTAAAATAATGTTAAATCTAGTAATTAATCGAAGGAATAAGCAAAATAAATTTTTTTGACAAAATGGCGGTTTCTCAAAAAAAAAATCGATTCTTCACCGAAATTTCGGCCTTAAATTGTTTATAAAAAAAAAATATTTATCGGAGAGAAAAAATCTTCGATTAATTACTAAAAAATATATTTAAGAAGGTCGTGTTAAAATTTGAGACTAATCGGTCTAGCCGTTTTCGAGTAATGTTGGTCACCGACTTTGAAAACACCATTTTGAGAAAAACGCGTTTAAAGTTTGGAATGCACTTTACATGGGATAAAAATTTTTTTTTTTTAACTTACATGGAGTTGTCTATTCCAGGACCATATAATACACCCTCCGCCGATTCAGCAGCTTCTAATAACACACTGTTGCATTACACATCTAAATACATTAGAAGGGAGAATTTACAATAGGCAGGTGCATAAAAGGGATAGCGTTCCAGGTAGGCGCTGCCGCTCGGACCTTGTACTTCCAAGAACTCTGAAACGCCTTTTCAAATTTGCTTGTAACTTTGAAAATATTCACCGGAACGATATGAAATTTTCTGTGTGTATTCTTAAATATATGTACATTAAGAAAATGAAATAAAAAAAAAATCGATTCTTTGAAAATTCTAACTGTATATAACCCCTTAAGGCATCTCATACTGTGCACTTTGGTACTCCGAGTGCCGGTTCTGGACCAATAATAGTAGATTCTGTAACGAGGTTGGAATGAAAATTTGATCCGAGTGGAAGATTTTCGAATTTTCAACAGTAATATACCGACAGACGAGGCTTATCGGTAATACCGCTGTTTTGTACAAGAAATCGATTTTCTGATAATTTTCACGAAATATAATTTTTACTTATAATCTGATAAGATCCCGAGAGCTTTAGCTCAAGGGTCTCATCTTTGATTATCAGTAAAAATTATATTGAATGAACATTTTCCTAGAAAATCTAGTTTCGAGTGAAAAACAACGGTATGAAGATAAGACGCCGCTTCTAGAGGTGTATTTTATTGGATAATTTACTGAACCCGAAATAAAAGTCGTTTGTGATAAAGGAAAATATGCAAACACATCATTATGATTTGCTTTTAAGTTTATAAACGTGCCACAACTAACAATTAATTAAAAATCCAAGACTAAATCAGACGCGTGGAATGTCAAAAATCAAATTCGCTAATTTTCATCACGGTTGCCATGAAAACGCCAAGATTTCTTAAGCTCGCGTCAAAGCAAAGTACACTGGGTTTAATCTTGCATACATTTTGTCATAACACATTTCATTAAAAATGTCAAAATTAAGTTAAGTTTATGCCCTAAAATCACCTCAAATAGTGTTGTGTGTCACTTTTATTTTGTAGGGGTTATAATATTTATTTATTAAACTTGATTTCTTAAAATAAATTACTGTTTGTTTGACAAAAAGCTACTGTGGTCTTACCGAGCTAGTCGTAGGTCTTATCGGGTAAGACCACGTTACCAAGGTGGTTGCTATGAAAATTTGAGTTCTGATTGGTTCTATATATGTGAGGTAAATTATCATTCTAACCGAGTAGCAGACTATATTTTCTCCACGACCAAAAATACTATTCGCAATATTTGTAATTTCAGGTGGAGTATTATCCAGTTCCATATCTGATTCATCCGATTTTTCACTCATATTTTGACTTGCACTAAAATTTGTCTGCTGCCATTGACAGTTTCGAAATTCATGGCAACCTATGTCGTTTAGATCAATTACAGAATATTCATTCCGTATTTGTTATGAAATGAAAATACACGCAAAACGCATAAGAAGCAAGTGTTTCAGAATAAATATTCCAACTCAAGAGCGAGAATTTTTACATTCTATTATCAAAAATGATTTTGGAATTATTGCATTCAGCAATGGTCGTGGAGAAATGTATTTTCTGAGCCCTTCCTTGCAAGTTCATCAGCTTTTTCATTTCCTGTAAGACCTTCGTGTCCTGGTACCTACTGCAATATTACTTTTTTTTTGCCACGGCCTCCAGTTCACCTTGACATTCCCATACCAGTCTTGAAGTTACCTTGTTGCATATTAGCGATCTAAGGGATGCTTGACTGTCATAATATATTGTTCTGTCTTAAGATTATATTAATATGAAGATAATCCTATAAATACGCGACAGCGTTGAGGTTAAAATAAAACACCGTGGTAGCATGAAGCTTAGTTTATTTCGTACTGCCCGTAAATAAATGAAGCCACAAAAAAGGTCAGATCGCACCTGCATCTTTTGTTGCTCCTAATATAACTTAAACATATTCTAAATAAATACAAACTATACAACATATTATATGGATCCGCTTATTATGGTAAGCTCTCCTATTGTTTTCATACTCACACTGTAATATGGCGTAGATTTCTGCTTGGAATACTATGGGAGACGTTTAATATAATTTTATTGTACCAGATAATATAATAGTTCTGGATTTCATGATGATTATTATACAAAATACTAAAAAGTTTTTACAATTAGTTAATATAATAAAGTCAGTTTTCTCCGTGTATATTAATTTTAATAAAAATACAGGAAAACTCAAAAAATAGGCCCTTGGTCAGTTCTGGTTGGATGGCCCTGTACATATAATTTTTATTTGTTCTAGATTTAATAAATAATAAATATCAACCTCATACTGATTCGTGTAAAGAAATTAATAAAAGACATTTTAAAAGAACACAAACATATTCCGTATACAAATAACAAAATTTTATAAAATAATATAAAGTTTCCTGCTTCTATTTCCCAAACATTTCTAAGCATTTTCGATAAAAGGAAGATAATCGTTTTACATAATCCTGCAAAATTTTATCGATCTACCCCCAACGGCTATTTAAGTCAGTACGCGTACTAATTTTAAAAACAATTTGTTTCTCTTGTTAAGCAGCCTTTTTCCTATATTTGCATCTGAATAGGAGCCAGTCCAGAAAAATAGAGGAAATGGAGTAGGGAACACAATAGCTTACGAAATTCATTTAAATAAAAAAAGAAACCCTAATCAAAACGGAAAAGTTGCAAGCAACACAAGTAACTATTTGTAAAGCTTTAAAACAGAACTCGTAAATTAGTTACTCGTTAATTACCGAACGAATAGAATGTAAATATTTGGGAAAAGGCACGAAATGCATCAACATAAATAAAGTATCGCATTTTGCCGCCAGGGTTTTCATCTGCTAAAATATCAGCTTTTAAGTTATAACGAAAGATGATATTTTGTTTGAGTCAGCATTGCCAGAGTTGTTACATTTTTAATACAGTGTCGGCTTGTATTATGGGGCAACGAGACTATAAAATGCGAATAAATATTTCTATGTATTAATATAAACATTTTTTCTACTCCCACAAGGCAATTAGCTGTTTCCTTTATACTTAAGTGACGGAAAAAGTAGGCTATTCCAGTGAACTGTGCGGTAAAATTTCATATACATCTTAGTTAGGATATGAAACTGACCAATCACAGTAGTCAATTACAGAGAAGCCAAATTTACATGTTGTAAATTCGTTTTCTGACAGTTGAGAGAAGTTAGGTTAACAATATGCTTCAAAAATATGCAAATCTGCTAGATGAAATTTGTTCTTTTTAATTTAAATCGAAACATTTATCCCAGAGTCTATGTTTACACAATATTTTTCTAAAGAGTACACGAAATGGTGCGAAAATTGAAGGCATAATAACGAAATTAATACCAAAATATATTTCTACCAAATTTTTTTTTTCTGACCGAACTAAAGACTTGCGCACACACGCACTTTCTTATTTCAAAAATATCTTTATTTCCGCTCATTTCTAGACAATTACTACAAGCTTTGCATAAAATGTACTATATATCTACCAAATGAACGTTTTCTTACTAACCTTGGTTATTTTTTCCATATAAATAATATATTATTATAAATATTTGTGCACGGGGATATTTTCCCATATATTTCGAACGGGGATCCAACCCCAATTGATCCTAAAACATTTATTATACGCAACAAACATAGAAAATTAACTGTGGTAATTCTTCCTTAAATGGTGGAACATAAAGATAACAAGATAAAACAGACGAAATTATAAGATTTCTAGAAAAAAATTATTTTTTTTTGCCACCTCTTTTCACGTTAAAAGTGTTGCTAGTTTGTAAATTGGCGATTATTTTGAAACATTTGACCATAGCGAACGTTAAAAATTCATATTAATGCACAAAATTTATTTTTTAACTGTTAAAAACGAATTCTACAGCTATTTTGTTGTATACTGTTATAATTCTTACGCAAGCAGAAATAAACCCGACAAACCTATTTTTCTTCTGTGCATTTCAGTAAAACCATTATTAATCATAATACCTGGTTGAGAAAATAAATTATTCGTGTTTATTAATACATATGTATATCGCTTTTTGTCTGTTATTCAGCAAAAAGCCGAATGTGAGAAAGATAGATATATTCAAAAATGAGTTTGTTATATAAGAACTTACCCAAATCGATAAATATGTTACAGTGTAATTTGGTCCATGGGTTTGCCATAAAAACGAATTTTTATTCAATTTTTTTTAAATTATCGTTCTCACAAGTTCATGGCCCACTTAAAAGACAAGTTATGATGCTTAATTTAAATAACTTTTTAAAATTCGTTCGGAAGTTAAGTCGTACAAAAAATGTACTGTACAACTCCAGTGGATTGTCCATATAGCGCTCGGAAGTTAACTTCCTCTTGCGATATGGACAGCATATCCAGTCTTGTTGTACAAACTACTATTATAGCCTTTCGCTTAGCAATACAAACTGTTTTAAAACCAAATGTTTCATTTATTTTCTTTCATCCCAAAACTGTCATTTTCACGACGCTCAAAGGGAGCAATAGGAAGTCGCATGCTGTGCAGTTGAACGCCTGGTTTATTTTTCTCCACTGGAACAAGCTCTTGCTGCTCGTGGGCCCCTTACGGCATTAATCCAAGGAGTGGCGCCCGAGATACCATTGTAAAAGACCTTTCCGTCCTGTAAAAACGCATCACAAAAAACCAACAAAGGTAATCACAAACATATTTGACAGATTTGCATCTTCTTGAAATATATTCTTAACCTTACTTTTGTTTCAGTTAAGTTAAAATAAAATGAGATGTCATCTTTCTCATTATAATACCTCACCACTGTGATTGGTCAGTTTGATATCCTAACAAGAAGGAACAGAAAATTATTACAGACAAATGTAAATAATTAAAATAATAGTTTCTTATCCAAATAGTGGAAGGAAAACACAACATTTGTGTTAACAATGATACTATTTTAAGCCTGTGCAAAATCAACACAAGATAATTTTCTAAACGCAAAATGAGAATTTATTTATGTTGATGCCTTTTGTGCATTCCTTTTGTTAAATGTTTGCATTCTACTCTTTCATTAATTACCAAGAGTAAATTACTAGTATTATTTTAGAGTCATACAAATAATATTTTTGTTGTTAGAAAGAAGTTTGTTTTGAATAATATAAGTTATTTATATAAATTAAAATTTTAATATGATTTTATATTATTAGTAATGGTATTATTATTAGTAGTAACAATATTTATTTAGAGCATGGCTACGTAATAGAATTTAATAATAAATATTAAATTTTTTTAATTGAAATTTTAAACAATCTTATTTGTCCTGTTGCGTTAGTTTATAAGCGATTTTTTGAGTTTCTCTTGTTTAATTTAGTATACTCGATGAAATACATTGCGTCCAATAATTATGGAACAGTTAAAAGGTACCTGATTTTCAAAAGTTCATATTTTTTAACGAACGAAAATACATAGTTTAAAAAATGAGATTGGCTTTAAAAAAACATTTAATCTTTTCTACAAAATTTACTTACACTTGCTCACCTTATTCTTTCAGAAAACAATAAGATTTAAATGATTTTCTCCAAATGCCCACATCGATTTGGTTAAGGAGGTAAATTGCGCATTGATATTTTTTCAGATTTACGTAATGCTCGGATTTCCAATCCGGATTAAGCACTTCCTCGACAATTCAGTAATCCATCCGGGTGTATTACAAATGAAGGGGTATCTGATATTGGATGATTAGAAATCAATACCTTCTATATCAAAATGTAGGCTATTGTGCTGTTATCTTGAATATTGTTGAAAACTGGCTGTGAAGTAATTATTATTTATCTATATATAAGTTATATGTCATACTACAGCTAATGGGGAAAATTTATTGGGATAGACGCAAATAATAATAAAGTTTAAGAAGTTATTCTCACGTTGTCAAATTTTATACTAATAGGTAGAATAAATTAGGTTTTGTAAATGCCTTTATTACTTAACATTTACTCTACGTTTTATTACTTACTTAAAATTATAGTTATATACTTTATGGTAACGTAGTTAACGAAGTAGGCAAAAGTTCAGTACCTTTATTATTTGTTTGCCAATTATGACTGGCTTACACAAAAAAGTCATTTATTTATGAAATATTTTAAGTCTCCGCTGCAGGTGTCACTAAATGATAATATCATAATATAAACCTTATTTAAATGTAGTTCTTGTAAATATTTTCCAAAATGATGTATAAATATCCTTAATTTAGGGTTTAAAAAATAATATAAGTAGCAAAAACAAATAGTAGAAAACAGTTGTGTAGTAAAACATCATATTCTATTTTACCCGCGTTTATCTGGTATACAATTTTTAAACTGGTAACCTCAAATACATTTTTATGTACATAAAGAACGCTGTATCGGTATGCAAAAATATTATAGATAATCCAAAGTTATTTATTGTTAATTCTATAGGATAATTTTTCTAAGGTCCTAATTCCTTAAAATTGTTATTGTTTTTGTGATAATTTCATTTCTATGTAAGATTGATGCACGTACTTCGCTTCGTAATAATAAAATACACCTGCTACATGACAAAATATATTAAATTGTATTATTTGGAAAATACTGTTAACTGATAACTATAACTGTTTACAGGTTTGAGACTTGCATTGTCTTTATTTTTTTTAAGTTACGTTTTAACTTGTATGTACGTATCTCCAGTCGTCTTTAGATAAATACGTATTTACTTAAAGGTGACTGGTGGAGAATAGAGATATTTACCAGATAGTAGTTGAGGTTTAAAAAAACTAAACCAAGTCCAAAACTCTTTTATCCTTCTAGTAATTAAAACTTGTTACAATTATAAGTCCTAACAAAAAAATATCAACAAGGGCTACCACGACCAAGAGATATACATTCTGTCAGATAGTCAAGCTAGCCTCAAGGCTCTCAATTCCAACCGACTCAAATTGAGGATCACAAGGGATTACCTAAACTACCTGAAATACCAAGCAGCAAGAAACAACAGAGTTAAACATCTATAAGTTCCGGGTCACTCAGGGATAGTGGGCAACGAAAAAGTAGATGAATTGGCTAGAGCTAGATCTGCTCAAAAACCCAGGGGCCCTGAACTTGCCCTTGGTATATCAAACCTGGTCAATCCTAAGCGAGGGCCACAATTCGGAAACCCTTAAAGATGCTATCAACTGAAATGTCGCTTTTAACGTGTATTTAGTTAAAAAAATAGGTTGACCTACTAATAGGACACTTCTACTTAAGAAAATGCTTACGTCCAGTAGGAATTTACAATAGACCCATTAAATACAGACTTTGTGGCGAAGAGGACGAAACCGTCTCACGCATTATATACAACTGCGAAGCACTGACCCTGAGAAAATTTGAAATCTTCAGAGTAATTCAATGTGGTGGCACCCTCACGCATAACAAACTTGGTAGACATCCACTGGACCTTATAAAAGGAACACATTTCCGTCCGTATATTTCTCCAAGTACTTTTGATAATGATATTTTATAGTTTTCGTAAATACAGTCAAATATTTAGTTTGGTACATATACAAGAAAAATTTCTATTTGGTTCTATGGACAGCTTTAATGATTTTGAACAATTGATTCACGCTTAAACTGATATTTGTCCGTATGGCTTATCATCTCGATTGAAATACATTACACAATAACATTTTGTAGAATTGCATAAAAATCCGATTCCAAATCCGGATTAAGTATTATTTTTGATGTTTCATTAAAAAAATTTATATTCGTTACAGTGAAGTACAAAATCCACAGCTAAAATATCAATATACTTTATATAATACAGGTAATTTTCGTTTCTTTTTAGTTGAAGCAATTTCTATAATAAATTTCTACTACAGAATTACACTGTTAAAGATAATTCCACTATTTATCGTTGGCAACTTATTACCACAATATACACTGTAAAAATATTACAATATTAGTTGTGTAAGAAATTTCCTTAGATAACGTCTAATTTATATAGCAACAGTACACAAGTTCTTCAGAAAAGTACACTTTATATATTGGTGGTAAAATTAACTCATGCTCATACCATACCAAACTAAAGTTTTTTTTATACAAAAGCTTATGTTAACAACGTTCTTGGGATGTACAAAGCCCATAGCGCCATCTTATTATAAATACTGTAAAAAATAAATAGCTGTAAATCTGAACTATCCAAACTTATAGCTTCACTTGCCTGCGTATGCCATTATCAGCTTCACATGTTTATGTACTATAATTTTGTATAGACTAAAGCACGTCATCTCGTGTTAGAAATCATCAACTATTTTTCTCCAGAGTTTAATTTCTCCTGGGAGCATAAGAGCTGGTTGTACGCACGCACACACGTACGGGCCTCCGCGAGAAAATCGGTTACCGGGAATTCTATTTTCAAAGCGCCGCATTTGAGCGTATTTCAAACTTAGTTTGATAGTGTTGGGGTTGTCACGTATATGAGATGACAAAGAGGCAATCATATTAAAATATATTGGATTATAGATGGAACAATAATTGCTATAGTAACAAAATTCGTAATAGTTATTTATGTACCAAGGCAGTAAAGTGATTCTTTATTGGACGAGTCTGAAATTATGAGATGAGCGAGCGGAACGAGCGAGGCGAATAACAGGCGAGTTTGATAAAGACACTTTACTGACGTGGCGCATACACAATTTTATCGCCATCCGTTCAGAATTTATAATATAAAAACTTGAGGTATAACTCATCGCATTTTATTATAACCAAGTAAACAGCAAATATAGAACAAATATACTTATTATTTGTTATATTAAAAGTTAACGTACACCCTAAAGTATTAGAAAAATTAATTCCTGAAGGCGAAGGAGTTCCAACTGAAAATGTTTGAGGATTATTATCTATGTTAAAAATGTGGAAATCCTCTCTATTAGAATTTTCATTTTGATTATCGCCTAAAGTTCTCTTCGCAAATTTTGTTTTATTGAGCGCAGATTCTTCAACATAGAACTTTGCAATGTGCAAATCTTTTCTATTAGAATTAGAGCCAAAAATGTCGTCACATGTGTGTAGAGCATTTTGGAAGTTGAAAATTTGGAAATATACTGAATTAATCATTTCACTTATATGATTTTATTACAAAGTAGGGATATTGAGCTATCTATTTCGCATTAATCGAATTGTTTCAGCCTTTACTTGATGAAAATCCATAATAGTATTATGAAATAAAACACTCGTGGTTTGTAATTTTCACTCGTATAATGTCAACATGAAACGTGTTTCGCTGTCACAGCACATCTGATGAAGCTGCTGTGACAGCAAAACACGTGTCATGTTGACATTATACGAGTGAAAATTACAAACCACGAGTGTTTTATTTCATAATATTTCGCATTATGTTAAAGTTTCAAATGTTTTTATGTAAGGCAGACCGCTCTAAGAAAATATATATATTTTTCCCCATGTTAAATTAATAGAAAAAACTAGCTGCAGACCTATTTTAGAATCGGGTCTACAAAAAATATTTAATACTTCTTGCCTTATATTTGGTCAAAATGTAAAGTAGAAGTTTCATACTACCTATTCCATACCCCCTCAAAAAATTTGACCTACTATGAGAAATGGCAAATTTTATTTTACAATAAAATAAAGTGTTCGTTTACTTCCGGAAATCACTCTGATAATGTACGGCTTTACTGACGGTTGACGATAAATTATATTTATTAGTAACATTTTTATAAACAACTAAGTACAGGTATTCGACATACGATCAGCCAATATTTACGAGTATTTAGTTCACTTTAATTACCTGTTACAAGTGATTTTTTTTTAATTTTCCAAAAGTGTGGAAGTAAATTTTTTTCGGAACTTTAAATCCCTAGAAAAGTTTTATCAATAACATGAAAAATCTATACTTAAACCTAACATGCATCTATTTGGTCTCGCGAACACATTTATTAGCATAGTTATATAAGTAAAGAGTGACCAAACTATTTATGTTTGGCATAAAGGATATACTGAGGTCACCACTGTTCTAAAGTCTACAAACTTGTTTGGCAAATTGATTGAAGCAATTATGGGGTCTGTTCAAGTAGAATCCCCTTCATCTATGCTGTTGAACCCCCAACAGAGGGTTCTTTACCTCCTACTAAGTGGGTATTTTACTAGCTTTGGTAAGGCGTTGTTTGTCATTAGACCATTTCAGGAGTATGTAGCTCTGTCTGTTTTACTTCGAGCAAATTATGATTATAATAAATTAAGGTGATAAAGTAGACATGTATAATGAATTTGTTCCAAAAAAAAAAAGTTTATACTTCTTCCTGTTTTTTCAGAATACTAGCGAATAATTCGCGTAAATTTTACAGACGTCACGATTTTTCAAGTGAAATGGCATACAATCTATTTTTTTCTCGTTAGTTTCCTGACCCTTCTCTACACCGATGTTAACACGTTAATGCTGACAGAGCCGTGATAGATTCCGCCATCTTGCATTAATAACGTCAGAGCCTCTGGCACGTCTGTACGTATCATTTTGCGGTTGGTCCCAATTTATCACGATGCCGTGCATCTGCCCGATCGACACTCAATGACGAGCATGCGGCAGCCTCGTTCGGTTTGACGGCTTATATATTATGTATGTATAATTAGGTGTTATTAACGTAGTTTAGTTTCGGTTTCTAATGTATGTTTTTTATGGCTTTCTTTTTAACACCACAATTAATTTTTAATATTAGGAATAACTCCAAGTCAGCAAAAATAAATAATTAATTAACACTACTAACTAAACCCACTGTTTATTTTAGTAAAAGTTTTTATGAAGATAATAGGGATTCTGAAAGGGCACGAGGCGTCGAGAAAGACCCAACATGGACTGGGTGTCACTAGGGAAAGGATAAAACGTGGCACATCCTGGGATAAAGCGATGCTCTGAGAAGATTAAAGCTTGTCACGCACCTAAGCGAAGCGCGGCACGGCGAAATATGAGGATAGGAATTTTAGCATTAAGCTCAACCCGCCATGCTTCTTTTGAGTCTTCCCATAACAACTACTTCTACTACTGAAAGTAAAATTAAATATAATAAATATAATTTCTTGTTAAAAATATCGTTTTTCTTATGTTTATTAAATGATAGTTAAACTCTTATTAAGTGAGTATTTTTGTTCTCACAATTTACCTCCAGTTAGTATTTCAAATTATTTTTTACTATTATCATGTAATATGATTACGCTATCTAATTACATAAACATTAACTAAGAACGTGCCTGACCTAAATACAAGATAATGAATGCATTCAATATGAAATGTATTGATTCCCAGTTCTCTTATAACAGGCGACAGCTTCATTTGTAATGCATCCGGATCCATTACCGAACCATCGAGAAAATACCTAATCCGGAGAAGGAATTTCAGCTTTATGCAAATCTAAAAAAAAAACACTATTTGAGAATAATCATTTAAGCCAAGCGATAATGTAGCGCATTTAGGAAAAATATCAGTTTAAAAATCAACAATTTTTAAGCATATTTTTTAAACGTAACGAAATTAAATTTTTACATTACGTTAAGTTTCAATTATTAGCAACATTAAAAACTTCAAAATTTTACTTGGATGAAATAATTTCGTAAAAATTCAATCTGTTAAGGAGAAACTTGAACCACGCCTAAGTATTTTTATTAATTTATTAAATTTGTATCACGCAATAATATTCTCGAGACAAAATATCTAAAAAATTTAGTTAGTTAATACCTCCTCGAAATATGAAAATGAACAACCTATAAAACCACTCGAAATTTACAGACTGACTGGGCAGTGAATTTTATAATTATAAATTATAAATTATACAATTTATCAAGTTTTATTCATAAATTTTCCAGCATTTATATCGGATTGCACCATTAATCATAAAATTAAGCAATGTTAAAGTGGCGGTACTGACCAAACAGTCTTACGTAGTCCTATTAGGTTCGTTGTGATACCAGGAGTTCCATAAAACTCACCCTCATCAGATCTCTGATGGTTAGCGTATAGCACAAGTTTCTTGACAGCTCATTCGAACCAGCCACTATCGTTCATAAGCCTGGTTAGTCGACCAAGTTTTAAGCTACTTACTTCCTTAAGGCTATTAAAAAATGGTTCACAGAAAAAATGTTGGCTGTGTTCTTCCTCTTCCTTATCTCTGCAACTGCTCGTTATTCGGTATTAGTTGGTATTTGCATCCGTTTGGCATGTCTACAGATAAAAAATAAAATGTTAAAATGAACAAAATTGAATATGAAAACCAACATATTATTAATAAATCAAACTTTGTGTTACTCCTTTCTGTCATATTAAAAATTAGATTTTGGAGACATATTTCGACTATATTTGATTGTCATCCTCAGCCCTATCTAATCTAGACGAACATGGTTCAGTTATCGGTTAATTCATCATCGTAATTAAAGATATAAAAAAATTGATTTTTGGATTTTTCTTTTTTGCTTTGTTGTTGAGGTTGGTGGAAGAGCCAGTATTCTTAGGCCTAAGAATCTCAATGTATTCCCTATTGTCTGGTTAATGTCAGCCAGACGGGACCTACAGTTTAGCGTGGGATCCGAACTACGTGTATGCACTAGTTATCCTTTTTACGCCCCCAGAGGTACATGACGCCCTTCCCTGTCCCGATATTAGGAACTACTAGTAGTATTAACTATTGTATTTTAACATAGCAAGTTATGACCAGGTTGAAGGTTGATTACTCTTAAATTGAACTTAAATATCAATTCCTCATAATAAATCGACAATGAGATTTCTACGATTTTAGAATTATTATTCGGTATAAACCTAGGATTAAACTTAGGTTTAAAAGGACTTTATAAAATTTGGCCTTAAGGCATTTCATCGACAACACCATGGATAACACGATGTACTGAAAAATAGGTACAAGAAAACGTTTATTTCTCTCGCACGTAAAAAAGTCCTATTTAATATTATAATTCAAACATATTTAGTAATATTTTATGTTAAGGTCAAGTGGACGATCATTAAAGTTAAGAAGCTAAGATACGTATATAAAGATAAGAAGATTAATAGCTCTCTGTTTCTAGTAACATTTTAATGGAAAAAGTTTCAATTTAAATTACACTTTACGAGCCTGAAATGTCAAAGGAAATTCTGGTAGAACTACTAAGAAACTTAAGTCAGAGTTAAAGACAATTTTTATTAAAAGGGAATTTTCAAGCACAACTAATTTTAATCTTGTGATGTACTTTAACGTATATGATTTTGCAAAATTGCGACGATATAAATTGTATTTTTATTAAAGATCGTTTGACAAGGTTATAATATAATTTTCAGATGTCATGAAAAATGTTATAAAAGCTTAAGTGGATCTACAAAATGTTTAGTCAAATTTGTTAAAAATATGTATTAAAAACATATAATAATAATTAATAGTAATTCCTAAGTTGATAAATCTTTTTTAGCTGTGTATAGAAGGCATTAAAATAAACAACATTTTTAAATACCTTTTTTCAAAAAACTCAAAAATAAGGTACTTACATTCATTTATTACACTATGGATGAAATACGGTTCTGCCTAACTTGCCCGTTGAATAACATTAAGAAAACTTCAGGGTGTAGGATGAGCCCGCAAGGGAAAGCGTTCTGCGTATAATCTCGAGGCAAAAGCCGCACTTTGACGACACTCACGGTAAATTAGCACCATATTTACTAGCTCATTGCTTTCAAATTTTACCATTTTCACATGTCACCAATTTAAAATAACTTGCTTCAGAAAAACACACCGCAGCGGAATGCCAAATAACCCGTAAATTGAATGACAAATAATAGATAAGACAACAACATAAAGTATAGCAGGCTACGTTTTGATGACCAGGCCTGCACTTAGATTTTTTACTTCTGTATCTCACCTATTTTAAAGTTTTTTGATAAAAGATATTTGAAAATGTTCTTTATTTTAATACCTTCTAAACTCAGCTAAAAAAGAAGTATCAATTTAGGAATCACCTTGTATATTTTAGAATATTTTTAAAGATGGTTCCAAATTTAATAAACTTATTTAATAATCTACAATTAAAAATCATTGTTCAATATAAACTCAATATGTCAACGACATATTTAAATAAATCTTAAACCATATCCAAATAATCAGTGGTGGGCAGTAAGGTCCTTCCCCTTAATAACACCCTTCCCGGTTTGTAAAAAGAGGAGTTTTCAAACTGTTCACTATTAAGATAAAAATTGAATAAGTTATATGGCCGAAGTTGGTTAAAAGAACTTCAGAGTCTCCGTGGCGCAATTGGTAGAGCGCTCGCCTAGTAATCGATAGATTCTGTATTTGATTTCCAAAGAAGACATAACACTTTTTCATATTTAAAAAGTATAAATAATATTAAGACTTTTGGTTGGTAAGGTATGAACACTTGTCCTATACTGACGAGAAAAAAAAAGTTCAAAACCGGTCTCAGGCGATTTCTTATTAATAGTAAAGTCTTTAACTTCTTGATAGTGTTAATATTTTGACATCTAACTGTGTCAGACAAAATACAATCCTTATTGTATAAATAATTTTCAGATGAAAATGAGTTTTCTTGTATTTTTTTCAATATTTACCACCCCACCTGCTTAGTTAAAAATTTTGTGTTTTTACAATATTAATAAAATAAATTCACATTTTCTAAATTTCTCCCGGCCAATAAGATTTTTCCTAAACGTAAATCGAAATTATCCGTTCGAAAGAAAAAAGCGTCAATGTACTTATACTTCACATCCTCTTTTACCTTTACTAACTTTTTCTACCCTGCTGATTAAAGAACCGAGCAATCTTCTTTTGTTGTAAAATCATCCTTCTCATTTCTTTCATTTCGTTTCGCAGATTAATTTAGTAAAAAAGAGGCAGAGGCGGATTGTCCATGATTCGCAAGAAATTAAATGTTTTGTATTCATCAACTTTAATAAAATACTTTATAATTTGACAGTAATGATTTAGGTTTAAAATTTGGCGTTGCTGAAAAAATATTTACTCTCTGAGATTTCGCAATACCTACATAATTATTATGTACATTTTAAAAGAAAAAAAAAGATATTTGACATGATAGGTTATTTTTGTATCTAGGGTGCGACATACTGCGAGTTGACTAATGTCGAGCTATACAAAGAATTTTAATAATAATTAAGTAACCAGCAAGTTTGACTGTGAAATACATGAAATTGGCAGAAATAATTTTCTCACAATCATTCTGGCACGGTTACCTTAATTTTTAATTTACTAATTTCCTTCAATTCCGAGTTTAGAATGCATGTCAACGTCAGGTATGTCACAGTCAAATTTGCTGGTTAGTTAATTCTGGTTAAAGATCTCTCTGCTCTCACACTAGCCATTTTTTACCCAGAACAGTCGATTTCGGATGGTTTTAAGTTTGAATTCCTTTTGTGAATACGGCTGTTATATTTTAAGGTTTTATTTTGTAAGTAATAAAAATAACATTTTTTTACGACCGTGCGTTTTAACCCATTTTCCCGCACGCATTTTAGTTCTGAGAGTGTCACTTTCCCGCACTAATGCGGGAAAGTAAAATAAGGCAAATTTACATGGTGTAAGGGAAATATTATATATAAATAATATTAATATTTATAATAATTAGTAGTTTTTTGTTAAAGTTTTGTATGTGTATGTTGAAATAAAATAATTTTTGAAAAATGGGTTGGTATACTTTTTTGTATATACGGTCGTAGAAAAAATAATGTGCCTAACTCATGTGTAAAGTGTTTTTCCCGCCCTTGACCGCTTGCCCGAACTCCGATCCGCGTCGTTCGGGTCACCTGCAGTCGCGTGCGGGAAAGTATCCTTTCCGCACTTGTTAGGAAAATAACTATATCAAAACACTAACTTTTGTTTTCGTGAAAGTGTTTTTTAATTTTCCCCACTTTTTTGCTCGGAGAGGATTGTTTGGTGGGTTGGATGCCCAACAGGCTACGAAATTCCCTTTTCTTAACGTTACCACTTACAAAATCCATCTAGCAGACAACCAAACCTTTTCCACAGTAGGTTTTAATGCAAAAAATTAAACACTGTAAACATCATGCTTTTTAAAAAAAAAATCAAACCTTCTAGAAAAAATACACTGTAGGTGAAAAGTTTAGGAAACATTTAAATAAAACTAAGTGAAATAAGGAAAAAATTAAAGTTCTTGTGAATAATGTCGACACCACATCGGTATATTTGTAAGAGATAATACATATTTAGCTAATCAAGGGGAGGGAGTGCCCAGGATTCTAATGCAAAAAAAGGGAGTAACCAATCAAGGTGCGTGGAAATCACAAATTATACTTAAAACCATTATAGCATCATATTTATGTAGTTAAGTAGAATTGTAAATAATAATTTTGAACTTAAATATAAAAATATAAAATATATAATAATGACCAATAAAAAAAAAATCATAAATAATTTAAAATTAGAATTTGTCCTTTCTGTCCATTTGTTGTAACGGCATAAAAACAAAAATTATTGTTTTTTAACAGGTTGTTTACTTTATATATTCTTGAAATTCCCAGAGTTTTATATTCCACTAAACCACGCTAAATGGCATTTAAAGCTATATTTATGAAACGTTTGTTTTCTTTCCGTCGCTTTTTATTGTACATTTATTTTTTATTTTAAAATACTACGTCAGTATTATTATTCCTATCATAACCAGATTTTATATTACATTTGGAAACTAAATAAAGTTTTCTGCCTAAAAATTCAATTTGTTGTTTATTGTAATTTGCTTCAATTACTTTACTCCATCATACACAAATAATTTCTGTTACCCTTTACTACAGGCTATAAAATTGTAAATTGCATTGGCTTTCATCTGTAAACAAGCATACCTTGTCGAGCTTTTACAAATTTCTGTTCCCTGAATGTGGCGTTTAGTGCTGTACTTGGATCGTTTTATGCTATTGGCGTTTTTGAGATACCGGGAATTATGAAAATGACCCATATATATTTAAAGGGATGACTCCCCAAGCAGCAGACTGACGCCTAAATCACGTAATTTTTTTGGGAGATTTAGGTCTTTTTTTTTTATGATAAAACACCTGCACTGTAGGAAAAATCCTTTAAGGCGCTCTGGGAGCGGTGCGAGTGCGAAGAAAGCGATTAACGTTGGTCTTGAAACGTTGAAGATTGTATTCATTGGGAAACACGACCTCAGGAAGATCATTCCACAAAGATGACGTTCTCCAGATGAAAGAATTCTTGAACAATGAAGTTCGAGGAGTACTAAGCTGAACAACATATGGATGAGCGGCAGTGGTTCGCCGTGTATTTCTGTTTTGCATTGCTCTAGGTGGAATTAAGTGGGCAATGTCAGTCGAGCACCTGCCATGGAAATATCTGTAAAAGAGAGCCAAATCACCAACCTGTCTTCGATGCTCCAGGCTATCGAGGGTCTTGGTCAGCTCGGGGTCGCCGATCAGACGAACGGCTCTCCTTTAAATGGAATCCAGTAGCCGAAAGGTGTGCTTGGGTGCAGAGCTCCAGGCATGAGAGCAATATTCTAATGATGGTCGAATCTGGGCTTTGTAGAGTGTCAAAAGTTAATGAGGTGTGTACAACCTTTTGGTGCGGAAAAGTACACCAAGTTTCTGTGCAGCTGCCTTGGCAATTGCGGCAACGTGATCATGCCAAGACATATTACCTCCCAGATTGACCCCCCAGCAAATTAATAGACGGTGCCAGGGGAATTGCGTGTCCTTCCATGACTATATCCGGTTCTGCAATGTTAACCTTTTTGGAGAAGACTGCTGCCTGGGTTTTCTTAGCATTAAATTCGACTTGGTTACTGTCACCCCAAACCAGTCATGTTATCAAAAAATACGTATTTTAGACGAGGGAACGCGATGAATCGCTCGGTGTTCACTGCTACTGCCGCACCGTGTTTGTCTGGGGTATCCTTTAAGGAATATTATTTTTCTAAATATTTTTGGCATAATAAAAGTTTTAAGGTTGATTGGGGCCCCGTTGAAAATATCAGAAAAAGTAGAAAAATTATTTGTATCACAAGATCATAAAGTATGATCGGATATGGATTGATATCCTTAAGGATAGGATACTTATCCAATACTTCGCTGTGAAGCTAAGACTCTTAATGGGCGATGAATGTTAATAGGTGTAGTGGAAAGATAGTGTAAATAGGGAATAGGGACAAGAACATTTCTAGTTTTGTAGGAGGAGTCAGTAGACAAATATTTTTAAAAATAACTGTGTGTAATTGGTTGAAGAAAGGGTTTGGCAGCTTTTCTCCTAATGTTAATAATTCCTGATACAGCTAAAAGGAACCTCTTCTCTATTTTGGTAGGGGTTACAAAACAATATAAAAACTCAAAGAAACACTTACTTAGTGGAATTGTTAACGTATTCAAGTGTAAGGGTAACCTCTGCCCGTTTGGTCACCCAAGTCTCTCTAAATGATGTAAGAACTAAATTTCAAAATCAGAGCAATTCCCAGCCAGTGAGTAAGTAATCTTTGTAATATTGATTTAAGTGTAAAACTGTTTAATTATCTTAGTATCAGTTCAGTTAACTTGTATAGCTCTTTTATCCAGTCACTTGGTGATAAATAAAACCATTCATTTGTTGTTAAGAGTAGAAAAAAATAATTTTATAACGTCAACGCCATCTATGAAATTTTCCCCACACTCCCGTACTTGCAATATTTTACCAAAACTCAGCAAATAAATAACACTGCACGCTATAAATTCGAAAATTCGAACCAACGAACACGTATTAACTATTTATATTTCTGCTCGCACCCCCAAAAATATAAATTTCATTTCGAAACGCATTATTGGTATCAGACAAAAGAATAGCTTCAATAATGGGGAAAAGGTTTTTATTAAAGACCGTAAATTAACCCAAATCAATTATCAATTGTTGGGAAAAAGGATCCATTTATTGAAAAAATACAAATGGAATAAAAATTTTATGAAATGTCATGATTTACTGAATGTGGTGTGTAAGAATTGTAATGATCTGATAAAATTAGCACCCATAAGGCTCTTTTACTTATTCAAATGTAAATAACATATGCATTACACAAATTTTCTTTCTAAAAATTATATAAAATATTTTGGAATTTCTTGAATTTTTTTATTTTTCAAAATAAACTTACAAAAAATAACAAAACCTAGATTATCGCACCCCAGAAAGTAAAACTACCATTATCAAGACATCGGGTTGCACAAAGAATTTTAATAATTAACTAACAAGCAAGTTTAACTGTAACATACATGAAAAAAGGTATTTGAAAATGTTGTTTATTTTAATTCCTTCCATACATAGCTAAAACAGAGGTATCAACTTAGGAATCACCCTGTATAAATAACTATAATTTGTGAATTCGCTTTTAATGTATAAATTAAAACATACATTTTTTTACTATTATTTCTCAGTTTCCTATTGTTGAAAAGCCAGTGGACCTGTAACTAATACAAAAAGTTTGTATTAATTCTATAATTGAACACAGGATTTATCAATTAATTTTTGGGCTATAAGTTAAAACATTCGTCATTATGAATACATTTAGTATTGATGAAAAGCTCGTACCTCTGGAATAATATTAATTACTATTATTACTCATCGTAATACTTTAAATACAAAATATCAGGATACTTATTATTATATGATTTTGTCGGGAAATAAAAATATTGTGTATTTTATAATTTAAGTATCTTTAATTTCTCTTGTTATCAATTTAACAAAAAAAAGGCACGTACAAGCATGTCGTTGGCAAATTTAAACCGAGAAAATCGAAGTAAAGTGCCGTTCCATATGCAATGTTCCAAAACTTCATTTTATGTCGGTAATTACCAAATTTTGCAGTATTTGAAGTTGTATTGTTTAGTATTTCTTGTTTCGTAAATTTTGATTATATCAGTTTGTTGACGTGTGTGTATTTTAAATCGACAACTAATTATTTCTATTAAAATTATTCAAAGTAACAAGAATTCCTTTAAGGCAAATTTAGAAATATAAAGTATTTTAGTATTTTTATATTATAAAAAGTGGTGTTTTTTAAATTTTTTTATGTTACTAAATCGAAGAAAAAAATTAAAATGCATCTGCAAACTGATTTAAAATGTGCAATTTTAGCGATGACGTAGCCAAGGAGAAGGCCCGAAGCTCCCCCACTCCCTCCCGACTTTGGCAGACTAGGATATTAACGGTGCATTTAAAAAAAATTGACTTGCATATTTTTCATTTTCTACACAATCAGAAAAGTCCTACTTTCAGTTTAACTGCAAAATTAATATTTTTATGCAGAAAATATTAAGGTATTTAGCACGACACGTAAGCTGATTAAGGAAATTCTCCGAGTTTTAAAATAATCACTTTCACACAAGTTATGTACACTATTTTTCCTACGACCACAAAGAATTATTAAAAAATCCATTGATTTGTATTTTATATATTATAGGTATACCCATCACCAGTGCGTTAAAAATGAAGGCAAATAGAAAATAATACATCTTATTTACATATTTTGATTGACCTAGCTTTAAATAAAAATAATACTTTTTTCTCCCATTTGATTACGCTCATTACTATCACACTCTCTATGTACTGTGGTATAAAACTTAGTATTTTATTTTTTTTTAGCTGCTTACGTCCTTTCAACAAAGGTAATTATACTGTAATAAAAATCTTACAAACACCAAAACTCTAAACTAAATAAAATTCAACCTTAATAAATAGCGAATTAGAGATGGACTTAAATATCGCTAGCTTGTTAAATTATGCTTACTTTATTAAAAAATAAACATTTTTTTTAAAACAAAAATTAGGAAGAACTAATCCTGGATTAACCTCTAGATTAACCAGAATGAAAAATTTTAAATTTATTCAAGGAAAAATACATAAAACATAAATTTAAAATATCCACCCAACAAGGAAGGATTCAATTCAAAATAATCCTATAAATTATTTAATGTTTTTATAAAAAAGGTAAATATTCTCGGTGGGATTTGAACTTGTGACCATGCGATCTATAGGCTAGAGCTCTATTCTCTACGCTATCGCTACCGATAAAGATTTGTTGTACATGATACTCTATTCAGCGCGATTTGTTTTTTCTAGTAATAGATTTTCCAGTATATTATAACACGTTTTGTAAATTCAGATGAAAATACTTCACACTCTAATTCTGAATCACTTGATAAATAAGTTAAACACTTTACAATTGCTGCTTCCGAAAATTTGTTACTTTTAATAAGTTAGTAGTCTATCAAATTGGCACCATCTGTTTGAATTAAATAGTGTGCCTTAATGTTTCAATATTCGTGTCAAAATATTTTTTTCAACTCAAGTAAAATGTGTTTTTTTTCTCATTTTCATAGGTGGTCGTAGGAAAATCTGTATGTTTCACGTATTGTCTTGCCAGTAAGTTCTAGCGACTCTAATCGTTGCATGCAGATAAAGCCGGGGTTGCGCGCATGTCCGTGATTTTACAGTATTTCACCAAAAAAATAAAAAAAATAAAAGCAGCAAGTTTTTCGACAAATTAAATATTAATGTACTAATACAGCTACCATTTTAGCCCTTAAAAAATAATTATGTTCGAATTAATAATATTAATTTAATTTACTGTGTGATTAAAAAGTTTTGTTTTTATTTTTCAGTTAATTTAGTAGTGTTACCTACTTAGTTGTGTGTTTTAAAAATGAACCCAATTAACGATATAGTTTGTAATTTGTTGGAAACTCCACTCAGTCGTTGGACAGATGAGGATAAGAGAGACATTTTGTTACACGGGTTTTTAGTCAATGTTTGTTTAAGTACCCGCACTATACCTAGCTCTTCACCATTTTTTAAAACCGCGAGCCGCCACTGACTGAGGGCGAGAGATTATTATAAACTATTTCGTTTGATGTTGGTTAATAGGGCGACGTTTATTTTTAAAATGATTTTAGTAATTATTTTTTAAATTTATTCGCTTCATAAATAAAAACACCTTTTGTTTTGCCATTATTTTTCCATTTCCTATTGACTTAAAATCCCGGGGACCTTGTATAATCACGATCAACCACCGCTGTACTTCAATATGGGGTTTAATTAAAAAAGCAGGGGTCAGAATGACGCTCCCCTAAAATTAGGGGCGATTGGCGAATTGTTTCGCGTAGGCCTAATAATTATTCGTTAAATTTCAATTGTTCTCTGCGGAGTGTGTTCTGAAATCAAAGTTATGGCGTCGCGTCGGCAGATTACACGGACGCGCGTTCGATCCACTAGCCCGTTATTGCCTACGTTATTACTCATTAATTACCGGTTGTGACTAATTTTGAGAATGTTTAAAATTACGTGCTTGCCGATAATTACTGATGGTAGATAGGCCAGAGGCCGAAGTTATTGATAATAGAATTGATTTCTCAATTTCGACGAGTTTAATTGTGTTATTTTAATTGGAACGACTTTTCCCTTTAGCAGGTCGTATATATAATTGGATGGGGAGTACAAGGTTATGACTACAAAACTTTACAGCCGAATCCGAAAAAACGAAGACAGTTTTTCACCCCTCCTGAGTCTACCACGAAGCACTAAATATTATCAATAAGGTAACTAAAACGGGCTTTTAAAAAAAAACTTTTGTGTAATTTAAGTCGTAAATCATAGCTGCTACTTCTTGCAACACTTTTTTTGCTAAATTATAATACACCAGGCGCGGATACAGGGGGGGGGGGGCAGTTTCGCCCCCCCTTGAGCCTGACTAAATAGGTGTTTTTTACTATGGGTCTTAAAAATTTTAGGGCGTGTAAAGGGTCAGAATTTTTGAAAGTAAGAAGATATTTAGAGCCTGGATACGCTCTTTTTTTTTAAATCACTTTTGTTTTAGCCGCCCTTCCCCCTCCCCCCCATTAGGAAGATCCTGGATCCGCCACTTACTTTATGAACAGATGAATACTTGCCGTTTACCTCTCTTGGTTAGGCAAAAGCCTATCATTTTTTAAAATACCAAGCCAATTAAAAAATAATAAAATACACCTACAACGGTAGGTCAATAAGCAAGTTGAAATTTGTATATCGCTGCGCATATCGGCACTAGCGAGGATGCCAGCATGGTTGCATAACCCTTTGACGCGACCGACGCCGACGGTTCTAACCATATATAAAAAGCTAACATAATAATAAATAAATACTATTTTTGCAATTAGGACATAAAAAAAGTGGCTGGGATGAATTCAGGTAGTATATCGTTTATAATATATTATACAGGATGTCCTTGAAATGACTGTGCAATGCTTTACCAAAAATTCCTTAACCAAAAATAAGGCGATCTAGGCAAACTTACCTATAGGCAATGTTGCTTCATTTTGCCGCTACAGGGCGCTAAAGTTTTCAAATTCATATTGTTTTTCGGAATAATTTCTAAAAGCCTTTATCGATTTTCACTAACTAACTAACTAAGAATGACCACTATTAATAGCGTGTTTTGACGTATGCGCCATCGTTTTTTAATACCAGAAAATTTAAAAATGGCGTCTGATTGGTAATTAAAAATTCCTCTTTTTTGTTACCCCCCGTATAAATGACTTTAATTATTTCTCTGACACTAGCTGACTTCACGTTGAAACTTTTTTGTCCCTTCTAAAAATTTTTCTAGACATGTAGTTTCTCTACAAAAAAAATTATTTACCATACTCACCTTGTAATTCTTCATTGCTGTTTATTCAGAATGAGAAAACATGAAAATTTTTTAAAATCTAAATGACTACCAGTTAGTTTGATTTTTATAAAATTAATCGAACCTTTTTCTTGTTTTGGATCGTAAATAATTTTTTTGTAGAGAAACTGCATGTCTGGCTAAATTTTTACAAGAGACAAAAAAGTTTCAACGTGAAGTCAGCTAGTGTCAGAGAAATAATTTAAGTCATTTATACGGGGGGTAACAAAAAGACAAACTTTTATTTACCAATAACACGCCATTTTTAAATATGCAGGTATTAAAAAAAGATGGCGCATACGTCAAAACACGCTATGAATAGTGGTTATTCTTAGTTCCAAAATAAGTGCAAATCGATAAAGGGTTTAGAAATTATTCCGAAAAAACAATAATTTGAAAATTTTAGCGCCCTGTAGCGGCAAAACGAAGCAACAATGTATATAGGTAAGTTTGCCTAGATCGCCTTATTTTTGGTTAAGGAATTTGTGGTGAAGCCTTATTCAGTCATTTCAAGGACACCCTGTATAATTTCACCAAAATTGTCCTCAAAAACATTCGATTTCATGTTCATGTCCTCGTGGTAATCTCCAGAATTGAATATTACTGTCGGAGAGCGTTATGAACTTCATTTGTTGCATCTTGTTTATAAAATTAGGCTAAATAAAGTTCCTTTTTATCTTTTTGATAAACTTATTAGGGGCTCTGATGTGCATGACCTTTTGACACGCCACATAGATATGTATTGGGTACCCAGGCACTCACATGCCTTTTTCCAGCGTTCATTCAGCTATACGGCCGCTACTGCATTTAACTCTCTGCCTGGGGGCATCAGGATGGCTCCCAGCTCCGCTGTATTTTGCAGGCGTATTAAGGAGCGTTTGCTGGCGAGTCGTAATCCGCACTAGAGTTACACTACATGTTTACCCTTTGGCTTAGGATGGATGGTCGTAGACTTCTGCACCTTAATAGTTTTATTTACAAAATTTTAAACGAACCTGACTCTCCCTCCACTCTTCGTGAACGCCTAATTCCTCGATATAATATACACTCTATTAACATTCGCTCTGTGAGTAAATTAACTTTACCACATCATCAGAGTGCTTTATTCCAAAGGTCTTTTACTTACAATGCAGTAGTTCCCATTTTATTACTCTGCACCTTTCTGAAATAGACTGTATTTAAAATTACCAAAAATATTTAGGTATTTTGTTTTATTGTTAAGGTGAACGCATTTTGAGTGCCCCTCGTACAATAATATAGTTTTTAAAATATGAATTCGTTATAACCTTCTTTGCCAAAAAGTTTTTTTATACTACGTAGTGGTTGCCGTCAACGTTTATGTTTCATTGCAATTACTTGCTCTCCAATAATAATTACCTAGGCACCGTTCGAAGCTATAATAGAATTGATTTCCCCATTTCGCCGGATTTAATTGCATTATTTTAATTGGAACGACTTTTTCCCTTTGACAATGTAAATTCTATTATTTATAATTGGATGGACGGGCGATAGTCGATGTGCTGACAGCAACAATCAGTGACGTCACCATTGAAAATTAACACTAACAACGGTATTTCTTCTTGGGACAAATAGTAAATATGTTAAGCATCAAGTGCAATAAGGTATGAATTGTCACTATAGTATATTTCAGAAAGGTGTAGAGTAATAAAATGGAAAATTTTGTCCAGTTTGGTGTCGGCCATAGGCGCAGGTAAATATTGTGCATTAAACACTTAACCAAAGACAAAAGAAGTAAATGATTTAATAAACTATTAGCTGTAGCAAATTTAGACGAACTAGATTTTATGAAATTTGCCATGGAAGATATAGCTGAAAAACATAGTGTAACTGTGCTGCGCATACCGCCATATTATTGCGAACTAAATCCTATAGAACTTATATGAGCGTAAGTAAAAGGATTTGTAGCAAGAGAACACGACATTCAAAATGAAAGACGTTAAGCTACTGTTTGATCAATCCATTAAGGAAGTGAGACCAGAAAACTCGCCAAAAGCAGTCCATCATGTCAATAAACAAAAGGAGAAAATGTGGGATCTTGACCACCTGGTCGAGCGGACCGTCGACCCGCTAATTATAACGTCAAGAAGAGATGACGATTCCTCAGATGACAAAGAATATTATGATTTTTTATATTTAATTTCTGTATAATGTATTTTTTGTATTTTGCATTTTTTTTAATGTTTAATAAAAAATAAGTGTACCTAATACCGTTTTCAGTGTTTGTGAATGGATAACAATAGGCAAAACCCATAAATTGACCCAAACCCGGCTGGTACTACCTGCACTTGATGAAAATAAAAAATTTTGCAATGAAATTAATGCCAAATTATGAAAGTGGCCGCGCTAAAGTAAACAGGGAGCAAATATTTGGACAGTCTAAAACTTGCATGATGGGATTTCCTATGTTTCCAACTACGATGCACCACTCGATATATAAAGGAGCATAATAACACACAGGCACCGCTGTACAAAAAATTAGTTTTGTTTCTTCTTGTAGCAGTATGCAAAATTTTAAATACTACGCCAGTGAAGATAGAACCATAACCCATTTGTTCGCTACTTTATTTTTGCTGATGCGGACATTAAAATAGATTTTTTAACTGTCGCGGTATCGTAACTTTCCTGCTTCTTTATTGTTAAAGCCGTAAGTCATATTAACAAGTAAAAGATAAATATTAAATTCGTTAAAAAAAACAGCTTAATTTCATTTCTTTTTCCAAGAATGAAAAAAGGACCGACATTTTAAAAATGTTGTTACACGGAACGTCTTTCATTTTCTATCAAATAAAATTCCAAAACATCTTCGGGAATTTTAAATCTATATCTCCTTTAAATCCTAGGAAAGGCTCGGAAAACCTGAACCACTTATAAGGCACATCCTTAAAGAATAAAGGGATAAAAGAATAACACTCGGTTACGTAAAAACAGACCGAGTGGGCTTTGGCGGCCCTGCGTGGGTAAATGAAGAGGGCCCTGAGTACACGAGGATAGTTGAGCATCACGTTTTTGAATGCGCAGTGGGATTAAGATGATATTTTATAGGGCATATAACCTCGATCATTGAACTTTTTAGTATACAATTCAATTGGAATATTTTATATCAAAGTGTTCCCTTTGCAGTTTTAATATAATGTATAATGTGTAACCATATTAGTATTGCACGATGACCTCTTTGGCTAGGATTGGGAGGCTGCAGCCAGTGGCGTATTTAGGGGGGAGGGCTGCCAGTCTGCAGCCCCCCGCTCCCGAGCCTTAGAGCTCGGATTCTAAAAGTCCAATTGCAACCTAATTTTTCGTCTCACGCTTAGATTCTTAATTTAAATTTTCAAATAATGTACATATTCTTGGGTTAGATTACAAAGGTCTTGTAGGAAAACGTTAAGTTTCTAAACTTTTCCTTTTAAAAGTCCTGTTTTATATAAAGATTAAGGTTTCAGACGAATATCGTTTTGGTTATTGATTTATGATGCAATATTATAGGAAAACGAGTAAATATTTTATAGTATTTTTCTATTATGACTTGTCTGTTCCGTTTTCCCTTTTTTAGAGCTATTTTAAATCAACAAAAATATAACCCAATGCAATAAAATATTTTTACAACAAAAACAAAAAACAATTAGGTATATATTTTTAAAGAGAAAAATTAAAGTACAAATTTTAATTGAAACATTTTTTATGGAAGAAGTGTGATTATTTATAATATAAAAAATAGTGCGGGAAGAAATGAGAATGCTTTACAATGAATATAAAACGAAGACGGAGTATTTCAAAACCTAAGAATTTGCACCAAAAACTGCTCTTAGATCTACGCTCCTAAAATACATGATTTCTGAAAAAACCATCAAATTTGATGAGCGATATTTACTTTATTTTTTATCATAAAAAACCAAGCCCGAAACACATGGGTGGGAGTCATACATACGTCTTATGTTAAAATTTTGGATTGACATTAATATTCATATTTTTCACAAATATAAAAAATGTTTTTTTTTTTAAATAAAGAGCCAGCTAGGAAAATCAAAAAAAAAAAGTAAAAAAACTCACAAAAACAAATTTTAATAATTTAATTTTCGAAATTTGATAGTAGTTAGGTGAATTTTAAACGAAATTTGGGCGTGGCCCCAAAAAATCTGGCTACGCCACTGGCTGCAGCTCCCCCCCCCCTCTTCCCATCACCCCGGTTGTTTTACTTAGCCCTATTTACCTCTCCATAATTACGCCCTTGAAAAAACATCGACACTGAAAATCTATAAATATTATAAAAGTTAAAAGCGATAAATACATTTGAAATGGGAATAAAAGTGCATTTTTTATAATTAACTCCAAAATATGGGTGTGTTCCAACCCAAAGTTGTCGGTTTTTTTTATGTAGCAAAAGTCAATTTTTCATCTTTTTTGGCGCAGATTTTGTGATATTAAGGCCATTCATAATATTAATAATAGTCTCACACACATATAGATATTGTCCCACAAAATCAGAATTTTATCCCACAACGCTATTTTTGATATCGATCGAGGCATGGTGAAAAACGATGGATAGCCTCAAGGACGATAAAGAATGACAGGCTAACGCCCCTGTTACATTTAGGTTACCTTACTTAAAATGTTATGTTGGTCGTAAATTTTAGCACCTGCAACCTTTTTCCTTATGCTAATTAAAGCCATTAAAAGTGTACCAATTAAAAATAATGGGTAGTATCATAAAATCAGGAGAGCAAATACCGGTATATATTACCTTGCAAAAAACAATGTTTTATTTATCCATAAATAGTATTTTTCAATGATCAAACAAGAAACCAATCATTTGGTTCATAAACGTACTACTGCGCTTCATCTACAACTCGCTAGAGGTCATTCTATCGTATTAATGGCTATGAATTCCTATAAAATAAGAATCCTGGCATTAAATCAGTTATATTATAGACCTAGGGCTGTCCTTTAATTTTGTTTTGTTAAAATGTTACTTTACAACACGCAAAAACAATAGTAGATTAGGGTATTGATAATGGTGTATTACCACATTTAAACACTATATTGCTAATACCATAATTCAATGTTGACACTACTGTAGGCACATGATCAGGGCCGGTTGAGTTTGCGCAGCTCGGAAATTTGCATCTTGATGTAAACATTTGACAGGACCGACTTTCAAAATATTTTTACAAACTTTTATTTAATTTCACCCGTTAGTTCGGGTGTGTACAGTTTATGGTCAAATAAAACTAAGTAACCAATATTTTACATACCTGAAATATCTTACTCCTGGTATTAAACCGTGATTCGTGCAAAAAAGGAACATGCACTTTTTCTACCCATCTTGAGACACAAGTCGCTAACAATAACAAAATGTCTGGTAAAGTTTTATACATAAATTCGCACCCAAAACTTAAAAATAGTATCCACAATCACATCCGAACGAATACAATGTAAAAAAAGATGGAAACGACTAACAACTTAGAAACTAACAAAAAAAATGTATAAAGTAAAGTTTTATTAACATTAACACCCAAAACTTGGAAATTATAACCACACACGAACAAACGAAATAAAAGATGGCGACGAAAAGAATACAAACAACGGCGAGTCGGTTATGTTTACCATCTGTTAGATATCGTGTCGGTTGCCTAATTTTCTCCCTACTGTGCAAGCGCCACGGGCCCAAGTTCAGGTTATTTTGAATCGCACGATGGGTATCTTCTTGCTTCGTGCGGCTGCTTGTATTGGCAATATAGTGTACATAGTGTATATGTGTGTTGACTGATAGAAGAGTTTTGGACTTGCATTGTCTTTATTTGTTTTATATCACAACGTTTCAACTGGTAAGTATCTCCAGCCGTCTTCAGGTGAATATTAAATAAGTAAAGTAACTACAGCTCTCTATCAGTCAAGAAACATCATTGTCTCCGACCTTCAAACAGACACTAATATGTGCGTATTACCGACTACCGGAAAACCAGTAAGAATATGATAGATTCCGGTATTTACCGGCCATTTGGCAACACTGCATCATCAGGAATAAATACAATGTTGCCGATTGCTTCCATTTTTACTTAAAAACCGGGTGATTTGCGATTTATTTACAACTACACTAAAAATAGCTTTATACAACTTTAAGTGTTAAGGAACTAAAGAGAGGCCATGGGGCTCCACCCTAGGAGCCACCACTGCCACCAGATGGCATCGTTAAAAATAAGCGTGTCTTCCGAACTTAACAGTTTAAATTCATGACATTCCTAATTTATTTTACAAAACGTTGAGACCTAAATTTAGTGGAGATTGGCGTGAAATCTTAATTAGATTTTTACCAACTAAAAACTATTTATCCTTCTTTGAGATTACTTTATGGATGCAGTTAATTAAGCGTAGTTTCATGCTCAAGTATTTCATAATATCTTTTAATTTCGGCTTGAATTTGACCCCCTTTTCGAGACGTTAATTCTTAATGAACTATTTTGACGATAAAAAGTTTTTAACGGCGGCCGTAAGGGTCCACTTCGAGCTAAATTACTGATATTTTACGGCCACAAAATATATAAAAACCGTTATAAAAACTTTACCAATTTCGACTGAAATATCCGGAAATTGTTATTTGTCTCCAACATCCTGTATTTTTAATGCAGCTGGGGTAACAGTTTTATTAACAAAAAGCCTAAAATAAAACACAATATGGAAAAAAATATAAAATTTTAGGACCTGCTTAAAATTAAGATTTGATTAATCTATAAATATGATAAACGATATGTTTAGATGATAAATTTGTAATGATAAATTTTACGAGGGATTCACCTGAAGACGACTGGAGATACTTACCAGTTGAAAAGTTGTGATGTAAAACAAATTAAAGACAATGCAAGTCCAAAACTATTCTATCATTCGATAAATTTTATGTTATTATTCAACCTTTAACGTGGATAAATGTGGCTAATAATTGTAACCATGTTGTGAGACTTTACTTTCTTAATTTAAACTAATCAAATAACTGACTACATCTTTCCAATGTTTAGCAGCAACTGCATCAATTTGTCATGTTGAATTCTTGATCTGCATCACTCTCACCTTGCACAGAGTATTCTCCACGAGGACTTTATTAATGCCGGTTTGCGGTTTATTCAAAATATTTGCTAGGTTATGCAAGGATGTGGGTATTCAGAACTTATTTTATTTTAAAGGACCAGCTTTTATTTGTTTCTGCCATAGGCGCAATAACGCGGATGTTGTAACGGCTCCTTCTCTCCTAGTCTAGACAAGATTTATAGAGTGTGCATATGATTCGTTATTTGTTGCTTCCTCTCTTGTATTGCGGTAACCTATCGTCTTCATTTTTTTGCGGAGAATTTCCCACCGTTCGTAGTTAGAGAGGGCGAAGGTATCGGGTACCCGTATTATTGGGTTGTATTGGTACCATGCACTACGGTATGTACAAGCATGAATTGTACTGCTGTACACAGGTGCTGCATAGGGCTTATAACATTCTAAAAGCTAACAAGTTCTTGTATACTTTAAAGGTTACTTTTTACTTTTGGCAATATCTTGTCGAAGAAAACATATCTTCAATATCATACAAGAAATGTTATGTACCCAATAATAATTCTTTGTAATTTCAGCAAACTCTGCGAAGAAAAATACACCATATACTTAAATGTCTTCAAAGCTTCCAATGTTATTAGATTTTATCCCAAATTGATTGACTTTCCGTATAAAAATAAAGATGTTCGATATTTTTTCCCGATTTCGCTCTACTTCTTATCCTTTTTCATTTACTTGTTCGGCTTATTTTTAACGCCATCGTTTACAACCCCCCCGTCTCGAATCGTAAATATTCTTTTCGCCCTAACTTTACATAAGAATCCCTTATCGAGCCGGAGGCACTCCCAAAAATTCGCACATCCGTAATAAGAAAGGTGGAGGAATTACCTCCGGGTTTTGTTTTAGTGTGTTTCGCTGTATTCATGAATAGTTCGGGAAAATGGTAAGCAATTTGTTCGATTGGAATGACAAGTCATTTTCAATGATTGAACGATTTTTTGCAATACTTTTAGAGGGTGCGTTATAGAAATATTTTAATGGCTGACTTCTTACTTCTTGGATGTCCTATAGAAATGTATCTCTCTCTCATTCAGTAGACGATTCATGCTCTGCAAGTACTAACCTACCCTGACCTACATAAAGAACGTTGTTAACTACTTTCAATCTATAATGGGGGTAACAAGCAAAAAACGATCGCTTTATCTCTAAATTAAGAACTGTAAAGTTTAAATCGTCCTCCAGATTTAGATCGTAGAAAAACTATTTGTAATCGATTGTCTGAAAAGTTATAAATGGGAGAACCAATTTTATCATTAATCGGATAATTTCTATGCCTTTTTATTACTGTCATGATGGCGGTGGACAGTGGTGCAGATCCACACTTAGATTCTTAATCTAAGTCTTTCAGGTATCTATTATAAGCTCACCATGCCAAAGTTGATTATTTTATAAAGATTAATGTATTTTTGGCGGGTTTACGAAGCAGTTTTTGTCGGAAATGATTAATTTTTAAATTTTTCCCTCTTAAGGTCCTGTTTTGTATAGAGATTAAGGTTTCGACTGTATATCGTCTTAGGTATTGGTTTGTGAATTGTTAAAGGAAAACGAGTATCTTGTGTGTGTTACTCCTTTTTGGAGCTATTTTAAATAAACAAAAATATAACCAAATGCAATAAAATATTTTTACAATAAAAACAAATGACAACCATCAGCTTTCTTTAGTTTGAAAAATTAAAGTAAAAATTTTAATTAAAAAAACAAAAAAATATTTTTTTATTGAAGAAGTGTGATAATCTACAATAAAAAAAATAGTTCGGGAAGAAACGAGAATAGTTTATTATGAATCCAAAACTAACCTTTAATACAAGACGGCCCTTAAAGAAGGAATATTTTAAAACTTAGACATTTGCAACAAAAAGGCTCCCAGAGTCCTAATCTACGCTCCAAAAATACGTCATTTCAAAATCATCAATTTTAGCGTCGTGAGCGTATAAAAGATAATTTACTTTAAATTTAAACATGAAAACCCGAGCCCGAAAAACTTTAGTTACGTTTTACTTTGGAATGAAACAACAATCATATTTTTCACAAATGTAAAAAATGTTTTTCTTTGTGAAAATTAAAGATTCAGCTAGAAATAGCTAACCATGGATTAGTTAGAGGGGATAGAAATATTCATTTGATTTTTAAAATTTGATAGTAGTTGGGTGAATTTTTAACGGACTGTGGTCGTGGCTCCGAAGATTTTCACCTGTAGCGCTTTTCCGCTTTTCTAACTACGAACAAAATAAGAAAATACATGTAGTACCGACTGCTCCTCCCTTCAGAAAGAAAAAAGTTCTAGTAGCCCCCACTGAACCCTCTGAACATATTTTTTGGTTGCACCACTGGCGGTGGGAGCATACAAATAAAATCAGTTACCGTAAAATGACGGTTTTGCACCTCTCGTTTTTTTTTAAATTAGTAGTCTCACTGAAAGAATATCTTAAAACAATGATTATTTTTGTGTCTTTTATACATCGATCATTTCTACAGCAAAATTCCCCAAATAAAGAGCTACAAGCAATTTAAATATTTTTTTATATCTTTCCATATAGGGGTGGTTTTTACTGTGTTTTAAAGTATCGAATGTTGTTTAAAGTTTAATTCATAGATTAAATAAAAAGTAATAGCGATTTATTTATTTATGAAGGTTTTACATTTCTTGCCAGTCTTGGATTTTTAAGGTAGGTTTAATTTATATTTACCTCTAAATACCAAGTTAGCGTTTAGTAAATTTCAAAAGACAAATATTGAATTTTTGCGCTTATTTTCGACCAAAGCCACATTTAAAAATATTTTTCTCCACGACCATTACTGAATGCAATAATTCCAAAATCATTTTTGATAATAGAATTTAAAAATTCTCCCTCTTGAGTTGACATATTTATTCTGAAACACTTGCTTCTTATGCGTTTTGCGTGTATTTTCATTCCATAACAAGATACGGAATAAATATTCTGTAATTGATCTAAACAACATAGGTTGCCATGAATTTCGAAACTGTCAATGTCAGCAGACAAATTTTAGTGCAAGTCAAAATATGAGTGAAAAATCGGATGAATCAGATATGGAACTGGATAATACACCACCTGAAATTACAAAAAATTGCGAATAGTAATTTTGGTCGTGGAGAAAATATAGTCTGCTACTCGGTTAGAATGAAAATTCGATACTCGTGGTTCCTCACGCTCGCTATGCTCGCGTTCGGAATATTCCACTCGGATCAAATTTTCATTCCAACCTCGTTACAGAATCTATTATTCTATAATTTTATATCAGGTTTTAAAATTATTATTATATCATAAATACTAGTATTAAACAAACATGTAACGACAACAAAAATAATTTCTATGGCTCATCTATTTACAAAGAATCCAAATGACAAAAGCTGATTACAATTTTGTTACTTTAAGAAGTTTTTCTGTTTGCGTTTTTCGTCAGGGTCTCCCTTGAAAGCTTTTACCAACAAAAGGTATTGCCTAAGGCTCAAAACTCGGCAAAGCTAAATTAACTAGGCCTTAATATTTTATTAACCGTCCTAAAACAAAGTTAACAATTAATGAATCATTATTATCAAAGTCAAGAAATTTGTAAAACTGCCCTAAATTGAAGAAATTGTGAAATGAAAAGTAAACAAATTTGAGAGTATTTTTGTATAAAAATAATGTTTTACTTGAGCTATATATATAAATCTAGAGCTGGTGATATCTTACTACTTAAGTCATTCCAGCAAGCTTCATATTTTTCACACAAATTTTCTACGATCTTGAAAATATTTTATTAAATTAAGTAACTTTTTTTTTCAATAGAACTTTGATATATTTAGAGAATATTTCCTTTAATGTTAAACTCTACTCTTTAGTTAATAGAGTATAAAAACTTTTACATCATGTTCTAGTATCTAAATTACTGTTTATCAAGGCAAAATTTTCATTTACTTATATTGAATATATAAAATTAGAACTAGAAATATTACTATAAGTAACAGAGCTTTATTTTAACATCATCTTACCTACATATTTCGTCGGTACCTTTAAAATTCATTTTAAGAACAGGAGGGTTAAGTTTAAGTAATTTCAAATTTGTAAAGTAAAAAAAATCGTTATGTTTATAAAGAGTAATGCTAGATACATTACGTAAGCCAGACCGCAATAAAGGTACTAAAAAATAGAGGTTTATGTTCCCTGAAATAAATTTTAAGTTGGTTGGGTACAAAAATAATGTAACAAGAAATAGTATATTGTATACCTAGTAGAAAAAGCTGAACATTTTCGGACGACCGCAAAGATGTCCAGGCGCAAGCCGAGACTGACAATACAGAGTCCGGGAATGTGTTTTTTTCTATGAGGTATACATACTATTTTTACGTAAATCGAAAATTATTAAAAGGACATTACTTATTACAATCAACTTGTTAAAATTTTGAAATAAATATTATTAATTTTGTTCACAAATAAAGGTTGTCATTAAATATTTGTGTTACTATGGAAACACAGTAATATTGAATTGTCAAGCTTAACACATTTTAGTTTACAAGTAGCCGTACAGAAATAATATTTTCCTAGAGTACAATATAGTATATTACATAACAAGTGATGAAAGTGATACTTTTCAAACGAGGAGATATTTAGCACGAGGCGTCAGCCGAGTGCGGATTCTCCGAGTTTTAGAATAATCACTTTCACACGAGTAATGTACACTATTTTTCCTACGACCACAAAGAATTATTAAAAAAACCTTTGATTTGTAAAAAAAAAAATTCAACTCTAGAGTTGAAAAAAAATATTTCAACTCTAGAGTGGAAATACAAGGCACACTATTTAATTTAAACATATGATGCCAATTTAATAGATCGAAAGGTCACAGGTTCAAATCCCATCAGGAGTACTTGACTTTTTTTTTATAAAAACATTAAATAAATTATAAAATTATTTTGAATTGAAATCTTCTATCTTGAATCATTTTTTTTATTTAATCAAGGAAAGATGCATTAAACAAAAATTTAAAAAATCACCCAACAAGGAAGATTTCAATTCAAAATAATTTTAAATTATTTAATGTTTTCATAAAAAAAAGTCAAGTGCTCCTGATGGGATTTGAACCTGTGATCTTTCGATCCGTAGGCCATGGCTCTAGTGTCTACGCTATGGCGACCCATAAACATTTCCTGCTTAAGTTTAATATATGACATTTTCTTCAGCGGGAATTGTTTTGACTGGTAATAGATTTTCCAGTATATTCTTAACTTTTTTATAATTTCAGATGGCTTATTTTCACACTCTAATCCTGAATCACTCGACAAATACGTGATAAATAAGTTAAACACTAAACTGCTTTCTAAAATTTGTTCTTTTTAATAAATAGGTGTGGTCTGTCAAATTGGCATCATATGCTTAAATTAAATAGTGTGCCTTGTATTTCCACTCTAGAGTTGAAATATTTTCTTTCAACACGCGTGTGATATTCGGCGCTTTCGAGCCAAGTTAACCGTGTTTTTTTCTCATTTTCATAGGTGGTCGTAGGAAAATAAATATTTCCTAACAGTTATTTTCCGTTGCCCAGCAGCGACTAAGTGTAAGGAAATATTGACTCTTTTTTTAAGAAATGTTATCAAAAATGTCAATATTTCCGATCGATTTGCGGAAAAATATATTATTTAAAGAAAAACGTTACGACAGACCCCAGATATTTTAAATCGCCAAGTCATTAAAAAGCTTTGAATGGGGGTGTTTTTCTAATTTCTACAAACTACTACAACTACAAAATGTCACTACATCACGTTCCCTTCCCTCCCTTCCCCTCCCCCTTAGCAATCGGCTTTCCGACGAAAAATGTTTGCCCCCTCCCCTAAAAATATATCTTCGGATTCCAAGTATCTATTCGACCTGTACAGCAGCAACAAAAATCATTACTTCTGGTATCCCTAACAAATACAATACAGTAGCCAGATACACACTATCACGAAAATCCATCTGGTTCTCTCGATTGATTTTCAAAGGGCCTTCGAGGTAAATTAGGGTTATTTTTTACCTTCTTGGTAAAAGCCCTTCGGCATCGAACAGCCACACACCTTTTCCACAACACGGCTGTTGATGTTCGGCTTTAATCGCATTCCGACACCGACAGAAATTTCCATTCGATTCGGGTTATCGTCTACGGGGCCATGGCCACAAATTTTACTGCCTCGCTCAAAAACCTGCTACGTTGCCATCACTCTTGTAACCACTTAAATCATTTCATGGTCATAAAAATATTATTTAACCAAAAATAGTATATTACATAACAAGTGATGAAAGTGATACTTTTCAAACGAGGAGTTATTTAGCACTCCGAGTTTTAGAATAATCACTTTCACACGAGTAATGTACACTATTTTTCCTACGACCTCAACGAATTATTAAAAAAGCCTTTGGTTTGTGAAAAAAATATTTCAACACTAGTGTTGAAATTAGCAAACTTAGAATTCTGTTCCACTTAATCTCTGGTTTCATAGTTTGTCAATAGGCTTTTCCTTTATTTGTAACTTTTTAATTTTTTTATATTTTATACATCATGGGAAGAACTAATCCTGGATTGACTTCTAGATTAACCAGAATGAAAAATTTTAAATTGAATCAGGGAAAGATGCATTAAACATAAATTTTAAAAATCCACCCAACAAAACAGATTTCAATTCAAAATAATTCTATACGTTATTTAGTGTTTTTATAAAAAAAAGTCAAATACTCCTGATGGGGTTTGAACCTATGACCTTGCGATCTGTAGGCTAGAGCTCTATTCTCGACGCTATCGCTACCGATAAAGATTTGTTGTTTAATATATGACATTCGTTTCAGCGCGATTTATTTTTTCTGGTAATAGATTTTCTAGTATATTAATAACATTTTTTATAATATCAGATGGCGCATTTGCTCAATCTAATTTTGAATCATAATAAATAAGTTAAACATTTTACAATTACTGCTTTTTAAAATTTATTATTTTTAATAAATAGAGCTGGTCTGTCAAATTGGCACCGTATATTTAAATTAAATAGTGTTCCTTGATATTTCAACACTAGTGTTGAGATATTTTTTTTCAACATGGGTGTGATATACGGCGCTTTCTAGCCAAATTAACCGTTCTTTTTTCTCATTTTTATAGGTGTTCGTAGGAAAAATTCTTTACAGCTAGCTAGGCAAATAAAAGGAACTCAAAATAAAGGTAAAATTTTACCTTGAAAATACAAATTGTAACCCTAAAAATTGACTTTTAATTAAAAATTATGAGATTATAGGTTGTCACCACAGACATTATTAGAAACAAACAAACAAGGTAAAAAAGCACCATACTGATGTGCCAAAGTTATCTCAGGTTCTAAAGTAACGCCGTTTTACGGTACCCGAAAATCTCAAAGTTTAAATTTCTTATATTAATGTGTAGTATTAGATTATTAAACTACTAGAGAGGTAAACGGTAACAATAATTATCAAGGCAATAGAAAACACTTATTATTAAAGTTTAAAATATATTAGTAAATAAAAATAAATTAATATACTCTTTAAAGACGTAATTAATTATAAAAAATTATGTATTTGCGTGCTCGGTGTAATAAAATCTCCAAATTACCATTAACATGGTATTTTTAACACAAGTTGGCAATGCCTAATGTTGTGACCGATTTGACGTAGGACCTTGTAAAATTCGGAGGTTCGGAATGAATTGCTTAAACTTGGGGGAAGTTTGGGGTGTGCGGTAAGTTCACCGGTAATAATAAAAGACCGATAATATTTTTCAATTTCAAATAGGTTTTAATTCCCGACGGGAATCGACTTGGCGCTTTTACGATTTGTTTAGATCAGTTAAATTTCGCACTCGAATTTCACATAAATAAACCTAAAAGTATATCTGCTTGCGCGAATAATCTGAGTACATAATGACCATCACATGTAGCAAGTTTATTAATAACGAATTGGTGTAATTTTTCTATATAAGTAATAGAGCTTTTAAAAATATGTTAAATAAATATTTCCTGGCGATGAGAGAAGAAACATTCTACCAAACGCCAAAGGACAAATGGTATCAAAATGTATGTTAAAGAAAAATCTGATAGTGATTAGCAAAGAAGCATTTTACCACACGGCAAAGTAGTGTGAAAAATTGTGTAAAATAAATGTTTATTACACTCTTAAATAAATAAATGCTGTTGGAGAAACAGTTAAAATTATTTATGATGCCAACTGTACTTTTCGTAAAATAAGATTCGTTACTATGCAGTTAAATTTGAACATGTAAAAATAATCTACCTAGAAAACTTTCTATATGCAAATTTATCCCAAATCGGCAATAATTCAAAGAAATACGCATAAATTATCTCCAGTCCTACCAATATATAAACTTTCAGAATAAATTTATCTTCACGGTTGCCAATATAACATATCAGCAACCTATTATTGGTCCACGTCACAACCCGAACCACTCTTATCATAATGGTTCCTAGGTCGCGTCTCCCATCAATTAATTTGATTGGCTGTTGGGGGGCTCTTCTGGGGGGTGTTGGTTGAGGCTTCTTGGTTTACGTTACGTGGACCAGTGCTTGCTAGTTGTTCATGTAGAACAGTTCATTTTTTGTGTTCCTCGCCCTACACGGGACTTTCGTATGGGGAAACCAAGTGCCTGCTGGTCTGTTCTAGTTAACAGTTCATATCCATTAATTTATATTTCTTCCGTCCCACGAGAATGGGATTTTAAGCGGAATTGAGTGTTTGCCCGGTTAAATGTATAGAACAGTTGGTGTCAGCTCATGTTTTTCGTCCGCCGTAACAATGAAAAGTTTAAGCGGATTTAGCGCTTATTTTTATGTTACTTTGTAGTAAAGTTTCAATTGTTGGTGCCCAAAAATAACGGGACTTTTTGACTTTGCTTAATACATTTTGGATTCGAATTCAGTCGCCACAAAAAGTGGCATTTTGTCTAAGGAAAGATTGCTATAGGTCTTAACGATACGTCAACTCAGTGCAAGTTAGGATATGTGACTTTTAGTGTAATATAATTTGTACCAGTTACTACAGCAAATAGATTTTTGTCTTCACAGTAAGGTCTTCCTTCTTTTATTAGCTTGAAATGCATGAACCAGAAATACGGCCTATACAACCAACTCCAACCACTTCTTGTACGATGTCCAATGAAAGTCTAAACCGGCTTCGCACAAATGCATATTTTTAAAAGATATTTTACAATGTGTATTGTAAATTAAAACTAGCCTAGTACACCATACCAGAATCTTAGTTCCGTGACAAGAAAAGTTAGATAAAATAGCCTCAAGAGGAAATTTAGTAACGGAGGCTACATTCTATTGCTAGCTCGATTCCGGTATTGGTTACTAGTCACATTTGTCATTAGCAAACTAACTGCTTGTTAGGGTAAAGGGTATGTTTGTTGCCAGGACTAAATTATTTGGAAACAGCATAAAAAATAATTTAAGGTCATACTTTGTCATTTTGTAAACACTGTGTCAAATATCAAAATACAAATCGATTGCACCACCAAGAAGTAAATACTTCACGATTGGTAGGATGCAACCACCTGTAGAATGATTTCGAAATTTTTCGTTCTTGTCCACACAGGATGGGTGCCTATACCTTCCAAACGATAATCTTGATACTAAAAATTACAATATTATCAACCTTCTAGGATTGCATATAACTTTTAGTGCCATCTCTTAGTAGTCCTGGTGTGTTTGGTTAAGATAAATATTTAAACTTGTTGTGGGAAATAGGTAAGCTAATCTGTTGGTTACAATATGCCGACTCGGTTTCCAATACTATAATACTTTATTATTGGTAGGATGCAACCACCTGCAGACCGGTTTCGAATTCTTTTATTCTTGTTCGTACAGGGTAGATGTATACACCTTCCAAACGATAGTCTTTATACTAAAAATTACAATATTATATATATTGGTGCGCTTGGTTAAGATACATATTTAAACGTGATCGAATGAGAAGGCTTAATCAGCCTTAACTAGAACTCAGGAGCAGCCAAGCTGCCTACCTCTCATGTGTCGAATAAATCACTGACAAAAATGAGCTAAGGAGTCTAGAGGATCAATATGATAACTGGACATCGAACGTGTCACATTGCCAAGCCAGATCACTGATGAGTACCCAGAATCAGAAACAAGGATGACCTCACATTTTATTTTAAGTGAGGCAAGGAATGTTAACATCAAATTAAATGACAGGCTATACATGGTACCATCACAAACCCGATGGATCGGTAAACGATTCGTTTATTGGTAGCTCTCCACGGCGTCGAGCGTTTGGGGTTTGCACGCTGTGCACCCCTTCGTCTATTACCCGCTGTCCCCTCAACTTGTCAGTGGGGAATGGCAGTTTACGGGTCTGTAGACTCACTGCTGACAACGGTATGCCCTGTCTTCTTCCGTTAACATCTCAATCCTTCGTTGTTTCGTCCTACTGGGACTCATCAGAGACGCGCGACCATCCTGAGGCCGCGGCCCGCAAAGGGTCTGCGCCTATGAATGGTCAATCGTCTTAATTTGATGTTAACATTCCTTGGCTCACTTAAAATGAAATGTGAGGTCATCCTTGTTTCTGATTCTGGGTGCTCATCAGTGATCTGGCTTGGCAATGTGACACGTTCGATGTCCAGTTATCATATTTAAACGTGTTGCAGGAAATAGCTAAAATTCGTTTGGGAAACTAAAGAATATTGTTAGTCTATCTAGCAAGAAAAAATTTGCTTCAGTGATCAACTAATTTTTTTAGAGTGTACTGACAAAACTTACTACCAAACGCTAAAGGCTAAGAGGTGTGAGAAGTTATGTCAAAGAAACATATCCTAGTGGTTAGAGAAGAAAAGAAACATACTACCAAATGCTAAAGGTAGAGCTCCATAATATACTTGTGGAGGGTGACTGAGAATATTATATTTTCCTAATTACCTTGCCACTTTACTCCAAGTATGGACTATTTCTTCTAAATAATAATATTTTAGTTTTTAGTGGGTTGAATTTAATTATTTTACTATTAGTGTATATGTCGATGCAAAAAGAACAAAATACCTTTCTGTTACGATAATATTTACAAATTATCTAGAGTAAAATAACAAAAAGATCGATTTAATATATATTTTTTGTTATTTGGCTCTTCCTTTATATTTTTCCTCCATGCTCTAAAACCAACTGAAAATAATTTGTCATAAGTATAAAATTTTGCACCAAGTTCTGGATTTAAAATACAACGATTTAGAAATATCAAACGCTGCCTCGTGTAAAGTACCTAGAATTTAAATAAATTTTCCATGAATAGTTATATGAATTCTCGAACTATTTTAAATATTCCGTCGTTGAAAAGTTTTCATAACCTGTTTTCCTTTAAGTCAACCCAGGTTTCTGATAACTTATGGGGTAAACTTGATGTAAAATCTGTATGACATAGCTACACTACTAAAATTTACTAAGATGTTACATCTATAAAGTTTTAGTTCGTATTAAAAGTTTAATTTTGTTAGGAGCAAAGCTTCGGGAAGTAATATTTAAGTTCTGAGTTGAGTCATATCTATAATTTTGTTGTGTGATGTTTTTTAGCACGCCACACTATACAGGGTGATTCACGTTGGATGGTACGTTAGAAATATCTGGCGAAATCGTTTTGAAAAATTGATAGTTGACATAAACTTACCTGTCTATAATTATCAGAGGTTTTGAAAATAAATTAACATAAAGGGTGGTCTATTTAAAATATCTAAGTTACTTATATGCCTACAGGATGTTATATTTAAAATATCAAAGTTGCTGCTACTTTGTATTCGGAGCGGCAACACCGCTTCATCAAAAATTCTTGTTGGCAGAGAATGTACGTTTATCCAAACTGTCAAATTTTCAGCACGAATCGTTTACTGGTTGATCTCAGTTGCCGTCTACCGTAAATCATCCTGTTACACTAAAAAGTGTATTTTTAAGAATTTAAAACCGCATGTAAAATTTATCCTGATAATCTTGGACAAGAATGGGCTGGGAACTAGGACGTATTGAAAACATCCCAATAAAAATTTTCCTAGAGTATCACACACCTTTTCTAGAAACCATTAAAAATACGGCGCAAAAGCTGCAAGTTTAAAACTAGTCTATGAGGCGAGAAGGGATGTACCTACGTCATCCTATTAACTGCTCAATTCTTTTATTTGCGAGTCGTGCGATGGGTTGTATTGTTATCTTTGTTCCGATAACTTAAATAGAAAAAAAAAACAAATTAGAACATCAGTTTTTCACTTGATATAACAGCCCTGTGTCCAAGCATGGTCAGGTGCACCTGTCCTTTCAGCATATTATTTCGAGTGGCCGTAGTGTGTTACCAATGTAAGATTGGCCACATTCGCAAGAGATCTAGTAGGCACAATTTTTTCTGTCTTATTGGCTTGTTGGTTTCGTCAGGTGGCTCCTTAAAGTATCTCTCGAGCTGAATACCGTATTGATGTTGTATCGTTGTTCTAGTCTTCTAATCCTCTCAGATCTTTAACATACAGAATGTTGAGTGTTGATTGTGTCTCTAGAGAAGCAAATAGAGACACAATCAACAAATCGCCAGATATTACAACCTTAGATTTTTATTTATGAGGCGATTTAAAAAGAAGGATATTTGTCACCAGACCTAGAAGACTGGAAGAGTTGAAGGCAAGGATTCGGGCAGAGATACGTTTAATCACACCAGAAGTTTTGGTCAGAGTAAAGGAAGAGTTCTACCATCGGTTTGGTCTGTGCTAACAGATTTATGGGGCACATTTTCAACAATTGCTATGCTAATAAAGATATTCTAGTTTATTGTTAATGTAATTGCTTCTTACATTAGTTTTTATTAAATTTCTGACACATGTAAAATATGCAATAAGCTTTTCAAAATGGTGCCACCAGTGGTATCATCTAATATAGAAAAACAAGTTAGTTAGGGCTGCGCCCCCTTTTCCTTCCCTTTTGAAAGTATGCATTTTTTTTACCTGTCAGTCAAGCGAGGCCCATAAAAAAACAAAATGGAACAAAATTTAATAATTAAAATTAAAAGTAACATTATTACAATTCGTTAAATTGATGTTGGACATAGGAGTTGAAATTGTTGCATTGTTGTGATTTTTAATTTCTATGGTTTCTGTTTCTTCTGAGGAAACGACAGTCGATAAAACACTCGATAATGATTTCTTCCCGAGAATGGCTGATGAAATTATTTTCTTGTTTTCGCAAGAGTTCTCTATATATCCTTTAGAAACTGTGTCACTTTTCCAGCCACCATGGCGTTTAATAGTGTGAAGATCGACTCCTGAATCAGCCAGCAGTGAAGCTGAAGACCTTCGGAAACAGTGACCTGTGTATTCGGCGGAATGGGGTAACTTTAAAAAAGCAGCGATCGTTTTGCACATATTTCCGAAAGTTTGTATACCCACTGGTTGCTTTGTACATTTGTTGTTTCTAAATGATAGAAAAAAACGAGAAACTTCGGCATCGAGGGGTCTCATTGCTACGTAGGTCCGAACAAGCTGCACCATATTTATTCCTTCGACATCGCCAGGCGTTACTTAAAATTCTCGGGAAACGTTGGTTTTTGTACTAGGTATGAAAATTCGAAAAATAACCCCCTCATCGTGTACATCTTCTATCCTTAAGTTTTTTAACTCAACTCTTCAACATGCTCCACTTATACCTATTATCATTGACACTTTTAATAGCAGGTATGTTTCGTTGTCTGCCTCTTGTAAAAACTTTGCAATATTTTCTTTAGTCAAAATCCTGGATTTTTTGGGTGTGTAAGAATCAGATTTTCGTTTTAAAAAAGCTATCAATTAATTGAACTTACTTATGTCGACGTTTTTCTTAAGTAATAGTGTACTCCTTAACATAGAGTAATAACTGCATAAACTCGTAGACTTTTTTTTCATTAACTGTTCCTTGAAATATGCCAAAAGTACTTTTTCGTGTACGATATTGACAACCTTTTTCTGGGAACACCAAGTTTTGTAATTGTCATACGTTTTTTCATATATGCCTTTAGACTTTTCGGGCAACAAACCAACAACTGCTTTATTGGCCAATTCTTCGATTTCTGATGGCAAATTATCCATATTATATTATATAAACGTTAAAATTAAAAATTCAATTCTGCCAATGACAATACAAACAAATATTTCTATAGTTACCTGGTTTTATTAAAATCAAGCTATTAGTTTACTGACGAAAAATTAAAATTCATTAAAAAAACACAAAAATCTTCGGAATATAAAATATTGTATGAAATTCGGAATATAATAACGATCATTATGGTACACGCCGTGTTATTAGACTCGTCTGACGCCTCGTCCAATAATACTTACGGCTAGTACCATAATGATCGTTATTATGATCCTTATAACATAAATATCTATTAAAGACGTATTTTTAAATTTTAGAGAAATCCTGCCGTATTTATTTTAAGTTTTTTCAATTCTTTTTATTTCGAAAATAATTAAATCCCTTGAGCCAAGAGAAATCCTACTTTACCAGGTATGGAAAAAGAGTAATTTACCAAAAATAATACAAATAAAAAATGTCCTTAAATTTGCCAGGAAAATGATACTGCCAATCTGTCAATATTCTTGAAAATACATCCAGAATTTATATCATAAACATTTATATGTAATCCTTTTGAGCACTTTGTACAGTAATTTTTTTCAAAGATTTGGAAGTATTGTTTTTCAGATCGTAAAATAAAGCCTAAAAGCTTTTAAAAAAAAATGTCAGGTGTATTTATGCAAATTATAAGCTGATGGTATTTTCTTGTTTCAGGTAAGGAACATCAACAATTGGTGAAAAAGGTGACCTTAATATTATTGGCCTCTCTGAAATATAAGCAGTGTGAATGTACAGGGTATGTATTGATTTTAATAGGCGATTCCATGACCGATCTTGTAAACGTTTTACAACATCGGAACTTACAAAATGATTAGATATAGTGAAGATGAGATGTGTTATACCTCACCAGATATACAGGAAGCAGCAAAAATAGCATGTTTAAGTTTATTACCAGAAAAATCGAAAACACTCTATGTGTCTGCTTATGACTCGTTTGTACAATGGAGGATTGATAAGAAAAGTTTTCACAGATCTTCAGCCATTATACTTGTAGACGCAGGCGGGGATATAACTGTATTAAAACAACACGGTGGATGAAAATCCACAGCAGTAGCAAAAGGATATATTGATGACTTAATGAAAAATGAAAACAGCTAAAAAAATAACAGACGCGATCCAGAAAAATCCTTGTGGTCAGCCGTATATACGCAATGAGGCAGTATCTAAATCTATATCTTCATCTACATCTACTACACCAAGATGTTAATGTAGAAGTAAATTCAATTCCTACAATTAATTTGGCACATTGTGTGAATACAAATATTACTATTAATATTTCTAAATAAATAAAGATAGTCGTGGACAAAGTATAATATTCTACTCGCATATAATGGCTTTTATTCACTTGGATAAAATTACGAAACTCGCCTACGGCTCGTGTCTTTATCCGCGTGAATAATAGCCACCATTATATGCTTGTTGTATAATATACTATTAAACGTTTATCCTAAAACAATCGGACAACCCTTTTGGACAACAATGGGCTTTTTTCACTAAATTTTGATTTTTACTCTTTTATGCAGGCTGCATTATTTTTTGGGCGTAAGGCACATCCAAAAATATAACAAAAATGTCCTATAAACATACCCCCCTAAATGCTTCTTTAGGGGGCTAGAGCCCCTCAAAGAGGGTCGTGTGAAAAGTTTTTTTTTTGTAATAGCGTGGAAACCATTTAAGATAATGGCACAAAAATTGGTACATGTCTTACAACCGATAAGTTAAAATTATAGTGAATTTTAAGTAAAAATGTTTCTCCCAGAGGCGTCGCAAGGAGTGGGGCTTACTGTATTATCCTATATTTTTATTTCTAAGATTTTTTTAATTTTAAAGGCAATTTTTTGAAAGCCTAAAGTTTGCTCTTAAAAAAAGATAAGCACCGTTTTCGAGTAAATTAATTTTAAAAATAACAAATGAGATAATTCCGAAAGTTCTGTTACAAGAAAAATTATAGACTGATGAGTTTTGGACTTGCACTGTCTTTATTTGTTGTATATCACAACGTTTCAACTGGTAAGTATCTCCAGTCGTCTTCAGGTGAATACTAAATAAGTAAAGTAACTACAGCTCTATTTATACTAGCTAGACGCACTGGAGCATGACTGAGATGGGTGCTGTCATGCGTTTAGTTCGTGTGCGGTATTTTAAGCTTACATCTACTTAACAAAGGTTTTCAGATATTTCTTATATCTAGTGATGGCTTACTAAAACAATCTAGGTTCTGGTATATGGCGGCTGCTTCCTTAAACTTCCCCTTCCTCCAATGTGGTTCTTTATGCAGGATTTGAGATTATTTTGCAGCTGATTTTTCGGTTTCTCCTTTAAGCATCTTGTTTCTATGTTCCTTTCAGTGAGAGAAAAATTATACTTATGATACTCGGAACATTATTTATAGTAACTTTTTTTTATTATTTTAAGATCTTTCAGATATTTTAATAGTAACTTATGGAATTTTCTGAACTTATCCATATGGATTATCCTTCCTTTTGAAATATGCGTTATTTTTAAAATTAATTTTACTCGAAAACTGTGCTTTCGATGAAAATAAAACAAGAGTATCTTTTTTTAGGAACATACTCTAGGCTTTTAAAAAATTACCTTTAAAATTAAAAAATCTTGTAAATACAAAATATAGGATAATATTTACCGTAAACCCCACTCCGTGGGACGCCACTGGGACAAATATTTTTACTTTAAATTCACTGTAATTTACTTATCGGTTGCAAGGCATGTACCAATTTTAGTGCCGTTATCTTAAACGGTATCCCTGCTATTACAAAAAAAAATTTCGTTTGACCTTTTTTAAGGGGCTCTAGTCTCCTAAAAAAGCATTTTGGGGGGTATGTTTATAAAACATTTTTGTCATATTGTTTAGTGTATTTTATTCCCTAAAAGTATTGCACGCTAATTTTGGGACACCCTGTATAGGGCACGAAAATATAACATTTTCCACGGTTTCAGTTTTTAAATTCTCTAAGAAAATAATCAAACAAAATACGTTCTCTAGTAAGAACATGCCTAAGAAGGTACCGACGTCACAACAAAACCGGCAAATGGGCAACCTGGAACATCTTTCATTCGACACGCTCGGACTCATCTCCAATCTCGAGACTGGTGATCTACTTCTAATTTGTTCGTTTCTATTTTTAATTTATCGGAACAAAGATAACATTAGCATTCCCCTGGGAAACTACGCAACAGTATACCAAGCGGAAATACGTGCTATACAAGCATTTGTATGAAATAATAATATCGAAAAAGTCTACCACGACCAGGAGATATACATTCTGTCAGACAGCCAAGCTGCCCTCAAGGCCTTAAACTCCAATCGACTTAAAGCGAGAATTACAAAGGAAAGGAATGCCTAAACAACCTGAAAGACCTAGCAACAAGGAACAACAGGGTAGAAGTGCTGAATATGATAAATTCGATGATAGTAAAAGAGCCCATGAAGGGGGCGTGTATTTTAGATAGTCTCAGAGATTGATGTTGATAACTTAGGTAAACATTGTATTAAATTTTTGTTGATGATCATTCGGCCCCCGGCTAGGACCGGCCCTGGATAGTAATACTAATATATTTCGAATTGAAATCTTACAGAAGGTATTACAAGTTGCGCAAAAGTAAACCATTTCTTATAATACCTTATCCTCGTGTCTGTTTACTCGAAGCAGAAAAAATTCACATCGAACGTTAACAAAGAAAAGAGGAATAGCAAAAGTAATTCTGCGTCCTTGTTCAAACACTACAAAATGTTTGTTCAGCACTTGTTTCGGGCCGTCCTTTAAATTTTAGTCTTAAACAAATATACTTGAACATGTTCGTCATTTTTTTTTAGTTTTGTCGTTAAACGAATGTGTTAAATGGATTTTTCTTTAACAACTCATTATGCGATAAACAGGGCCATCGAAACGGTGTGGGGGGGGGGGAAGGGGGGGGGAAGGGGGGGGGGGAGGAGGACTACCTGGGGTAATAGCTCTGGTGCCCGGAAAAGTCAAGGGACCCGGCGACATTAATACTTCAAATCTCCAATTGCTACTTGTCCCGATGTAGCGCTTCCTAAAAGATTTTTAAAGTTTTGAATCATAAATATATGTCTAGTAAAAAACCAATGTTATACATACATTATACATGCATACATTTAATAGATCGTTCAAAAGCAATTGGCACAATATTTTTTATCTACAAAGTATACATGAATATTAAATTTTTTAACGTATATTTAGAGGACTTTAGCCACCGCCGTAAGTTTTTTCGCGATATTCTATTAAAAGTTAGAAATTTTGACAATAAGTAAATATGTACCATAAACAACTTTCAGGAACACAAGAGAAGGACAATAAAAGCTCTAGTGTTAAAAAAATATTTCAACACTAGTATTGAAATACAAGGCACACTATTTATTTAAACATATGATGCCAATTTGACACACAACCCCTATTTATTAAAAAGAACAAATTTTAGAAAGCGGATATTGTAAAGTGTTTACCTTATTTATCATGTATTTGTGGAGTGATTCAGAATTAGAGTGTGAAAATACGCCATCTGAAATTATAAAAAAATGTTAATAATATACTGGAAAATCTATTACCAGAAAAAACAAATCGCGCCGAAGAAAATCATGTAATAATTAATAAATGTTTATTGGTAGCAAAAGCGTAGAGAATAGAACTCTAGCCTACAGATCGCAAGGTCACAGGTTCAAATCCCATCAGGAGTATTTGACTTTTTTTATAAAAACATTAAATAATTCATAGAATTATTTTAAATTGAAATCTTCCTTGTTTGGTGAATTTTTTAAATTTATGTTTATTGCATCTTTCCTTGATTAAATTAAAAAATTTTCTTTCTGGTTAATCTAGAAGTCAATCCAGGATTAGTTCTTTTTATAACATATAAAATATTAAAAAATTAAAAAGTTAAACTACAAATAAAGGAAAAGCCTATTAACAAACTATGAAACCAGATATTAAGTGGAACATAATCCTAAGTATGCTAATTTTAACACTAGTGTTAATATATTTTTTTTAACACTAGTGTTGAAATATTTTTTTCACAAATTAAAGGCGATTTTAATAATTCTTTGTGGTCGTAGGAAAAATAGTGTACATTACTCCCGTGAAAGTGATTATTCTAAAACTCGAAGAATTTCCGCTCTCGGCTGACGCCTCGTGCTAAATATCTCCTCGTTTAAAAAGTATCACTTTTATCACTAGTTATGTAATATACTATTAGATATTGGCCATATTTTTACACGTCCTCATCTAGTGTTTTCCAGTCTTTATCTGATTAATTCTAAACGACAATGCGGTATGCAAACTAAGTCTTTTAAGACTTACTTTCCACATGCCACCAACAAAACTTACACCCGAACTTTACGGGCTTAGTAAGTAGACACACAAAGTAAGGCGTTGCCACGCTGCAACAATAAAGCGAATAACTTTGAATCACTTAAACTTTGAGAAAAGTCAGTTGGTATTCATTGTTTTCCAATGTGAAATTCGCATTCGAAAACATGATTTACTGTTTTATATTATTCCGAGTGCAAATCCTAGCGTTTTTGTTTTACCGAAAAATCATTTTAGAAAGCAATTTGGATGTAACAATTACTCGTAATAGCAAAAAAACGTGGTTTGTAATAGAAAATTAATGACTGTGGATTGTGGGATTCGGATATTTTTAGATGTATTAGTTGCTATAATACATTTTAGTCCCTTAGGATTAATTGGGACACATTAGTCCCGCTTCGGAGTGACTAATTTCCCTATACTTTAGTCTGTTACAAAAAACTAAATTAAACATAGTTAAGGCCAATATTTTTACTATAACATTTTTTAGACTCAAGTGTTTAAACTGATTAGAGAAATTTTTGGTTTCTAGTGCGACTAGATCCAGAATCCAGCCAGGGCCTATTTTTGAGTATAGAGGGTCCTATTCCCGTTACGTTATCCGGGGCCCTCAATCATGGACGCCCATAGAGTTCATTTCAGCGGGGAGGGTAACCAGCAAAATAACAGGGCCGGGATATGCGGTATCAAAAACTTCCCATATGTTAAAAGTGCGACTGCTTCTTTGAGATTATACGCAGAACGCTTTCCCTTGCGAGCTCAACCTACACCCAGAAGTTTTCTTAATGTTATTCAACGGGCAAGTTAGGCAGGACCGCATTTGATACATAATGTAATAAATGAAAACCTTATTTTTGAGTTTTTTGAAAAAAGGTATTTGAAAATGTTGTTTATATTAATGCCTTCTATAAACAGCTAAAAAATTAATCTACTTAGAAATCACCCTGCACTCTTAAAAATAACTTGGTATTTGGTACTAATTTTTATTTGTTCTCGTGTTTACGTTACCAAAATTAACTATTTTTAGTTAGGAAAACAAAAAAGATTTTTTTCTTGGTTATATTTACCAAAAAATGATGCCATCACTAACTCTGTTCATCTTGTTTTCATATTAGTTGGCAGAAATAAAATATTTTGTTTAGCTGAATTTTACTCTGTATTAATATTATTTGAATGTTACATCAAGGTTCCTACAAACTTGTATTTATCAATTAAGCTTGTTGTAATAACACATTATGAATTTGTAGTCCCTATCATTTTGTTAATTTTGATTAAGATGCATTCTTAGCTACCAGAACTAACTTATCTTTTCAAGTAATATTATTCTTCATATTTATAACTAACGGCATCAACAGAGACTTCACGCCCTTGCCCGGTGAGTGACATGTGACATCATTCTAGCCAGGACTGTCAGGAGGTTATGTTTATGTTAGGGTGCTTTTGCGGTTCCGTGTCCATTTTTTCCTGTTTTTAAGGCAATAATTGGCTATTTTCATGGCTGTGCTTGTGTGAAAAATGGATGTGACAATATTTGGTGTAATTTATTTGTGTTTATTGTCTTTCTTGTGTACGTTCTTATTGGCAGAAGGCAGTTAAATCATAAGTAAGTAAACATTTTATTTTTTATCATTGCAGTTGTACATTAGAAAGTTTAAATGGCAAAGTGACCCGATGATAAATAACTTAAAAATATTTTTTTTGTTTTGTTTTTGTTCTATGTTCCATTTTTATAAAAGAACGTCATATTGATAACTTTTTAATCTGACCAAGTACAACAAATTTCATATAGCTGTATATTTTAAATAGAAAGTCCAGGGGATATTTTTTGGTTTTTAATAATCGCAGTTGCAGATAAGAAAATTTAAATAAGGACAATTCAGTTCTATAAACAATTGAACAACCCAAAAGGTTGAGTAAAATAAGTTAAAAATCTAGTGTTTCTGTTTTGTATTGCATAAGTATGTATTATAAAGAACATTAGAGAACAAGGACATTGGAAATAATTTTTTTTTAAGAAATCATAATATCCCTGATAATTTATTCCAATTAGTTTACGCATACCTAATAGAGTAGTAACACCAAGGCATTTTTTTATTTAAATGGGGACCTAGGAAGGAATATTTTTCGTTACTAAGTATAAATTACATATGACATTTTTTTTAGAAATGAAACAGACTTTTTTAAAAGTTATTTCTATCAAATCAACTTGCTAATTTTACCATGCGTTATAAGCAGTTCATTCAAACTTTCTAATGTGCAACTACAATGACAAAAATATAAAATTTTCACTTATTTATGATTCAACTTCTTTCTTACAATTAGAAAGTACAGAAAAAAGATAATAAACACAATGTTGTGACTACATACGCAACTGTGTTACTCTATAAAAATTTCAAGTTTGTCCCAAATAAATGATTGCTTCGGCAATATTTGTAGATTGCATCATTAACAACAACAATTTCCTTGAAAAAGAATTTTCAATTTTCTATATTTACACATTAGTTATGACAACTAATTATTTTAAAAGCGGGAGTACCATATAAATTTAGTTATTCGTATATAAAATTTCGTTGTGACAACTAAAATTTGTAGGTTGGGTTGGTTAATGTTATTAGTTAGTTCAACAATTCAATAACGACAATTTTTTTTTGTTTGTACAAACTAATTTTTGGATTGAGTCCGATTTCACGAAAATAAATAGTTGTCAGAACCAAATTTTAGTAATCCATACCATGTTATTTTTAAGAGTGTGTATAAAAATAAAATCAAAAAGGAATTTTAAAAAACTTCTCAAATAAATATGGCCACACAAAACAGCCGACATCGATCAAATCGAGCATTTAACTTTTCGCCTGCTAGACCAGTAAGCAGCACAACGTTTGTCGGGCCCTTTGATCCTTTAGCCTTCCTTTGTGGGGCTATTTTTATTTAATAATATTTTAAAATTAATAAGATAATTTTGGATCAATTAATTTTAAAGTTGAATTTTTATTCTTGAAAAAATTTAAATCCAAATTTAAAATCTCCCTACATTAATTATTTAAAAAAATTCTTATAATAGTAATTTAACCAACAAGTACATTAATAATGGCGATTAATAATCGAAATATTTAATGTTCGAGATCATTAATCGCATTTTAATGTAAGAGTTGGTTACAATGTTTTTTCGTCGACCGTATTTTTTACTAAAGTGAAGAAAAACAGTTAACAACTTTTATTTTACAATCCAGATTTCACAATTTTACAAATACTAATGACAGCGGACGACGTTTTGGATTGACGTTTTATTATTTTGTTGATTTGTTTGCATGGCTGCCTTTAATTTTAATTACCAGAATCGTGCATTTACAGAAAATCATGCATTAATAGGGGTCATTAATGAATGATTTTGGGAAATCGTGCATTTACAGAAAATCATGCATTAATAGGGGTCATTATTGAATGATTTTGGGAACGTTAATATCGGATGTAAATACACGGTCGATGGAAAAATATATTATTAGTTACCAGAAGCTATATAAAGAAGCTCCACCGTCGTTTAAGCATGTAATTGAATGAATATTAGCAAGTGTTAGTCGGCGACGGCTTCTTTATAGTTCTCACTTAAGAATTATATTTTTTTAAATATATAATTTAGACAATTTTTATTTGTATTATAAGGCGACAAACGTATGCCGCAACATGTCAGGATTTCTCAGTCAGGATGATAGTTAGTATTTACTGAGACTCCGCCTTCTTTTTCAAACCTCATTCACTATACTATTGCGTTTCTAATTTGACAATAGTATTTGTGCTATATAAACTTGCTTTTTGTGAGAAAATTCTTGTATCAGAAATCACAACACTTATACTTTCAATAAGGATGATTTCGAAACTTCTTCTTAGATAAAATAAAGCTTAAAGCACACAAAAAAATGAGTTAAATTTAGACGCAGTAATAAACCCTAAGGTCCGTTGTAAAATTACCGCTAAAGCTTAGTTCAACGTTGAACCAGGCTCTTCATTTTGACAAGCAACAAGAATTTAAAGTGGTTGGTAAAATGAAGTTCAACCCTGAACTAAGCTTAAGCGGTAATTATACAACCGGATCTTCGTTCTTATCTTTATCGCTCATTAAAAACTAAAATCTCCACTTATTTTTTTCTAGTAGAGTTGATGGCAAACATTACGCCCCTATATATAAAAACTGCATGGACAATATTTCATGAGAGCATTCTTTTTTGAAAAGTACGAAGCAGTTTTTCATTACAACGAGCGATTACGGCTTAGTACACTACACGAATTTGTCTCGCTAATACCCAAAAAATGAGAAAAAAAGAGTGAAAAATTGCTGTAATTTGCTATCCAGCCGTGGCCCTCTTTACAGAACGCACTAAGCGACATCTGACCGACAATTAATTTATTATAACCCTTCCACATAGCGGCCTAATATGACATCAGCAATTTTTTAGAGTTTAAGCATGTTTTTAACCTTTCCAACTAAGGTTTTAATTAAGCGGTGAACCTTTTGTTTTAGTTAAGAATAATTAACGGCTGGTTCAACCTTAATGACATTGAGGACTAGTTGTACAAATATCAATGTACCTGAAGTTTATATGACAATTGTTAAAATGTTTAAATTTGGACGTTTAACTGCCATTAACCAATATAGTTTCTGTCTGTACCATACTTAATGCATAATAATATACACGCATATTATACAAGACCGAGGTTTAGAAATCACCAATAGATGGCAGTTGTTATTTTTGTATGTTATCAACTAAACTATAGTTGGCTAAACCAAAAAATATAAATATTATTTTGCCCCAAGACAGGATACGAGTAGATAAACTGCAAGGGTTCCAGAGCAAATAACGTGACTTTTATAAGTATTTCAAAATTTACGGTTCGATCTGCATTTCAAGGTCAGCGACATCCGCGTCCAGTTTCATTCTAAGTAGGGAGATAAGTGATAAGATGAAGGAAAAAAGAAATTGAGAGAGGAGTGAAGAGGATTAGAGTAGGAATGGGGAGAGGATTTAAGAAAAAAGTAAGGAGAGGAGGTGGTAGCGAGATTAGGATCCATATTCAAGAATCGAACTTGTAAATGACGATGGCCGAAATTATTTTTTTACAGCCAAAGTGACCGTAATTCGTAATACTTATCAGGAAATGTTGATTGTAAGTAAATCATTTTTTCTGTAACTGTCATTGATGTGTAACATGTGAGTCAATTATTGTTTTAAAATCTGTACGCAACTCAATATTTGAGGATTAGAGATGTCCGCAGTTCACTAATCAAACTGACAACAAATTATTTACTTTTAAAAAAAGCTTAGAAGGAATTTTAGCTTAAGATAAGATTGTTTAAATTAATTTCGAATGTTTCATATCCTCAGACCAAAAAGTTCAAATTTCTCCTCAGCGAAAGTAACTGTCTTGTTAAATTCGGGTGTGGGTTCCCATTGAAAGATTTACGATGTTTCGATCCCGTCTGTTCTTACAGTAGAATATGCGTTCCCTTCTGATCGCTTTCTGGTATCTCGTACTGCATATATGAATAATTTGTCTCCACGACCATTACTAAATGCAATAATTCCAAAATTATTTTTTATATTAGAATGTAAAAATTCTCGCTCTTGAGTTGGAATATTTATTCTGAAACACTTGCTTCTTATGCGTTTTGCGTATATTTTCATTCCATAACAAGATACGGAATGAATAATTTGTAATTGATCTAAACGCCATAGGTTGCTATGAATTTCGAAACTGTCAATGTCAGCAGACAAATTTTAGTGCAAGTCAAAATATGAGTGAAAAATCGGATGAATCAGATATGGAACTGGATAATACTCCACCTGAAATTACAAATATTGCGAATAGTATTTTTGGTCGTGGAGAAAACATAGTCTGCTACTCGGTTAGAATAAAAATTTGATCCGAGTGGAAGAACGCGAGCGTAAGGAACCACGAGTTACAGAATCTATTATTCCTAACCTTTTTTCGCAAGTTTGTCGACTTTTTCACTTCCTGTAATACTTTCGTGTCCTGGTAGCCACTGCAGTGTTACTTTATTACACTGAACTTATTTATATTATTCAGTTAATTATTAATTGTAGTCTACCTCGATTATGTATCTCAAAAGAGTTCTCTAACTCGTAAAAGTGTTACAGTTATACAGAATAGAAAATCTGACTTTTATTAAATCACTAATTTTAATAAAACTTTTACAATCACAACTCATTCTATAAAAAAAAAGTTTTTGTTTCTTTCCGGCAAACTTTGTAATTATTTTAAACAACGAATTTTTATAAAAGTGCCCTTGTTTTCTAACCGACAACGAGGTGACAAAAACTAAATTAATTACGAATTTAAAAGCTCTTTCCTTGTTTGGGACCTTTTCGAAGAACGATATTAATTATAATCTTTCGGTCGGCTTGACAGATTTAATGTAGAAAATGTCACAATAAGGTTTGAAAGTTTAACTCCATTATATTTCGAAACTAAGTTTTTCAAGTTCTTTGCAACAGTTAACTGTATTTAATATAAAGAAATAGTTTTCGAGTAAATTTTATTTAACAGCAATTAAATTAGTTTATTCGACTTACTTCAGCAACTACAGGTCGAAGGTAAAACCCATTAAAACTTACGACTAGTGACACATTCGCCATTTAATTACGAAATATTTAAAACGAATGTCAAATTGAATTAAATATTTTTTCTAATAATAAACCAGTGCTTTCAAATCATTCTTTGTTTAATGATAGGCGGTATGCAGTTTGAAAAGAATTCAATGGTATAGGTACCTAAAATGTCAATAAATGTTTTATTGTCCCTATTTAACTCAAAAGATTTGTGAAAAAATTGTTTTCTTCAGATATATTAACTTTAATCAATTAATAAATTTTTCATTTAAGGCTAAATTATCTTATTCCATACTGCATGGCACGTACAAACTGTACGAATATTTTTAAAAAACGTCACACTCTCATGTTTTTTGGCATATTTAATATTTTTACTAGTAATCTCCCAATTACTTGAATTACTACCGGAAGTATTTCGGAGAGCATTTTTTTTTGCTGGGGTTACGGAAGAGCCAGTATACTTAGGCCTATATAAGGCCCATTGTATCCCCTTATCGCCTGGGTAATGTCAGCCAGACAGGACCTACAGCTTAACGTGGAATCCGAACCACGTGCATCCTTTTTGCTCACCCAGAAGTTCATGATGCCCTTCTCGGTTCTGTTATTAGGAATCACTAGTAACATACCGCATTCTTAAATCCACTGAATTTCGGACATACTTTTTTTATTGTACGTATGCCCACTCCGGGAATCAAACCCGCGTCGTCACGGTCGAATGCCACTACCGTTCGTTTCGGAAGCATGCATTTTTTTAAATTATCAGAAGGGGATAATTTTCTTAAAAAGTAATTTTTCAAAAACAATAGATGTTCCATTTAAAAAATCCTAAGTTATATTCGCCATGTTTTTTTGGGCCACACCGTATACTCTAATTTAATTTTAAAATGTGCACCTCAATGATCTCTATAACTTTTGCATTTTGAATTGTTATCTAATTCTTAAGATAAAGGAGAAAATTAACTTTACTCCTTGTATAGACAATAATAATATTATAAAACTTGAATTTAGAAGCGAAATTCACCTTAATTGTTTTATTCATAAAACAATTTCTACAAAAAAACCCGTTCATCTATATAAAAAAATTCTATAATGAATTAACCACAACATGAATACTACAAATCACAATATATTGAAGATGCAAATACATCATACGTAAAAATTATAAAACCTCTTTCAAATATAATAGTTTATATGTATAATATACAATCTGATATAAAAAAATTAAACTAGTCCACTTTTAAATAGTATATTGTATACAGAGCTGGGCAGTAGTTAACTACTTTTTTTATAAAAGTAGTTGTATTCTTACTACTTTTTTCCCTTAGTAGTTATACTCGGTTATTCTAAAGTCTGCATGAAATATTCGCAAAAGTAGTTAACTACTCAGTGCTAACTACTTTACCTATTTTAACTACATTTCCTTATTTTAACTTCTTTTATGTATTTTAACTACTTCTAAAAATATTTATCTGCTCCCCTATATTACGTGTACTGTAAGTGATGCACGACCCGAAAATGACTTTTTTGATTTCAAGGAAGAAAAACATTTACAAAATCATGATAAATACAAAAAAACATCAAAATCGGAAAAAAAATTAATAAAGAACAAATTGGAATTACAGTTATTACAGTACCTGGAAGATAGAAGAAATAATAAAGAAAAGCTCCATGATTATAAATTGATTAAACAAATATTTATAAGATATAACATCAACTTACCATCATCAGCTGCAGTCGAGTAGATGTTCAATTTTGCAAGCTTGATTAATTCATCAAGAAAACATGCTATCTCTGATAATCTGTTCGAGCAATTAGTTTTCTTAAAAGCAAACCTAAGATAGAATTTGCAGGATTCGAAAGTTTTAAACAACGTAAATGTAAATATTTTTTTAAAATACTTTCTACTATTAGTATTAGTATATTAGCTAATAAGGCTTAAAGGCCTAAAAGGACCAGTGTTAAAAATTTGTGTTCAATAAAAAACATTTTTTGAAAATCTACTTTGATATTTGTTTATTTGATATTTAGCTCATTTTTATCTATTTTTTAAGTACTGCACTATTTTTTAAGCCACAACGCTGCATGTTCGTTTTGTAGTTAAAAGAGTAGTTAAATATTTATCTACTAACTACCTAGTAGTTAGTAATCTAACTACATTTTTGGAGAAGTAGTTAAACTACTTTTTTGATAGGTAGTTAGTACTTATACTCCACTACTTTTTTCAAGTAGTTTGCCCAGCTCTGATTGTATACCTAGTAGGAAAAGCTGAAAATTGTATGTCGAGACTGACAATACGAAGTCCTACAAGTCTACGAGGTATACATACTATTTTTCCGTAAATCCAAAATTATCAAAAGGACATAACCTATTAAAATCAACTTGTTAAAATTTTGAAATAAATATTATTAACTTTGTTCACAAATAAAGGATGCCATTAAATATTTGTGTTGTAGCTATGGAAATATAGTAATATTGAATTGTCAAGCTTACCACATTTTAGTTTACAAGTAGCCGTAGAGAAATATTATTTCCTTACAGTACAATAATAAATATTTCCTAACAGTTATTTTCCGTTGCCTAGCAACGACTAAGTGTAAGGAAATATTTACTTTTTCTTTTAGAAATGTTATCAAAAATGTCAATATTTCCGATCGATTTTTGGAAAAAACATTTTCTTAGGGTCGGATTGGAAGATTAATTACTTCTATCTTACCTGTTTGTCCCAACTGGTATCGTACTATCACTATTGTTTAGTTATTTAATTATAGTATAATTTATACAAGTCATTCTATTACATATAATTTATTATAACCACTGCCGCTCATCCATATGTTGTTCAGCTTAGTACTCCTCGAACTTCATTGTTCAAGAATTCTTTCATCTGAAGAACGTCATCTTTGTGGAATGATCTTCCTGAGGTCGTGTTTCCCAATGATTACAATCTTCAACGTTTCAAGACCAACGTTAATCGCTTTCTTCGCACACGCACCGCTCCCAGAGCGCCTTAAAGGATTTTTCCTACAGTGCAGGTGTTTTATCATAAAAAAAAAGTAAAGGACTTTTGTAAAACACTTTGTATTACATGTAGATGCATGATTTAATGAATTATACAGTAGAGAGTTCATTATAAATAATTTAGTGTTTATGTTTATATAATTAAAGTAAGCAAAGTAGAAAAAAATATAGGCAAATTTGATTAATATTCAGTATTAGCTTTAAATTATTTATTAATCAACATTTTTTACACTTAATAGATGCAAATCATTTTGTTTTTCTGGAATATTTATTAATTTAAAGCCTTATGCTTTTCAAAAAATATTTAATATAATTAAATGGTATTCACCTGAAGACGACTGGAGATACTTACCAGTTGAAACGTTGTGATGTAAAACAAATTAAAGACAATGCAAGTCCAAAACTATTCTATCATTCAAGAAACATCATTGTCTCCAACCTTCAAACAGACATAATTAAATGGGTTGTGGTAAACAATGAATATTCCACAAAAAATTTAAATACTAAAAAGCTTAAGAGCCTTTCCTTCCAGCGGCATTGTTTCCTGACTTGTCTTATTTAAAATGTAATACAAACATTTTACTAAGGGCTTCACAAGAACTTCTAGTTTTTCGGATGATATCTTATTTTTGTGAAAAAAAAATTGAAAATTTATTTTGAAGTTTATTATATAGGTTCAAATTATATGATCCGCCATGCAGAACATAAAAATAGAAATATTGCGGTTATTCATGATATTTTCTTATTTTTCCTACAGCCACCTATGAAAATGAGAAAAAAAGCACGGTTAACTTGGCTCAAAAGCGCCGAATATCACACGCGTGTTGAAAGAAAATATTTCAACTCTAGAGTGAAAATACAAGGCACACTATTTAATTTAGGCATATTATGATGCCAATTTGACAGACCACACCTATTTATTAAAAAGAACAAATTTTAGAAAGCAGTTTAGTTTATTTATCACGTATTTGTCGAGTGATTCAGAACTAGAGTGTGAAAATACGCCATCTGAAATTATAAAAAAGTTAAGAATATACTGGAAAATTTATTACCAGTCAAAACAAGCCCCGCTGAAGAAAATGTCATATATTAAACTTAAGCAGAAAATGTTTAAGGGTCGTCATAGCCTTGAGACTAGAGCCATGACCTACGAATCGAAAGATCACAGGTTCAAATCCCATCAGGAGCACTTGACTTTTTTTTATGAAACCATTAAATAATTTATAGAATTATTTTGAATTGAAATTTTCTTTGTTGGGTGAATTTTTTAAATTTATTTTTAATGCATCTTTCCTTGATTAAATAAAAAAAAATCAAGAAGGAAGATTTCAATTCAAAATAATTTTATAATTTATTTAATGTTTTTATAAAAAAAAGTCAAGTACTCCTCATGGAATTTGAACCTGTGACCTTTCGATCTGTGAAATTCGCATAATATGTTTAAATTAAATAGTGTGCCTTGTATTTCCATTCTAGAGTTGAAATATTTTTTTTCAGCTCTAGAGTTGAAATATTTTTTTCACAAATCAAAGGTTTTTTTAATAATTCTTTGTGGTCGTAGGAAAAATAGTGTACATTACTCGTGTGAAAGTGATTATAACGGGTTGTTCGTACTATATAGACTACTTCTTTGCTCTTAACAGACATAAAACAGCTAAAAAAATTATACTAAAAGAAGTAATATTAGGTATTTATTCATAACTACATTTTATGTGGTTTTTGCAGTCAGGTTATTTACCTTATTTTCAAAAAAAAATAACGTTTTTGGAGTAAAGTCTGAAATTCCAATGTTAATTAGAACTTGATACCAAATATTAGGGACTAAAAATAGATTCTGAATAGGAATAAAATGATGTAAAAATTGATATAAAATAATAAAACAAAGGAAAAAGAAACTCTATACGGCATTCATAAATCCAATATAGCCATCCTAATAAAGCAAATATTGGAAAATCAAGAAAATATCTCCGTCATTATTATATTCCTATAGCGTTGGACAAAGAGAAAATCTCTATTGTCAAAATAGAGGATGAAAAGCTCGGCTATTGAAAGCATGTCCTAAAGTACAACAGTCACAAATTTTGCTGCCATATTGTCAGCCACGCAATGTTGTCAATACGCTTGGTTAAAAGCTGCTTCTAGCTAGTGAGCTTAAAAGAATAATAAATACGTCATCACAATATATTAAAAATTATGTATGTATGTATATACATTTTAATACCATCTTTTGCAGACAGTGTACTAATAGTCTGAATGACAGTCATAATAAAGCAATAACTCATAAGAAAAACACTGATGCGAGAATGACGAAGGATTGATATCATTCAGGACTGTCATTCCGACTGATAGTGTAGAGTCCCATATGTTATGATGTTCGGGTATGTTGTATACCTTTTCTTGTAAAATTGTATAAAGTTAGAACAAATAGCTGTCCTATGCAAACGGCACACTATCAGTAGGAATGACAGTGTTGATAAAGGAATGACAGTAGGATACTGACGGTCTAAGGATCAAATTTCAAGGATTGATGGTCGATTTAGAAGCGTCAGTTCCTAATGATAGTAAAGTAGTTTGTACAAGAGTGCATATTATGTTCATAAAGTAAGAGCGACCATATGGACATCTACTAGAATTTGTCCGGGTTTGTTGGTTGTTGTTGAATTATTTTCTACCAAATGGTCAGTTTTAAGAGAAAGATGAAATAAGTATACCTTTTTTATTTAAAATTAAATGGTTACTAATAATAAAGCAATTGTTTCTAAAATATCAGTGGCGTACCACATTTTTTGGTTAAAGTTGTATTGAGGCGCTGCTATACCTACACCACTGCTTTGAGAAAGAAAAACCTTTTGGGTTAAAAATATGTGTTTTCATAAGTAACAATCTATACCAAAATGTATAGTAATATTTCAAGCGGGTTTTGATATTTTTGATAAAAACCCAGAAAACTAATAAAACTATGACTCCCTGTATATCGAAAACATAACATTTTAGCATAAATGTGTATATAAACTTTTCTATTTAAATTTTGTCCAGAAATCACGCATTAGGATAAGTATATGTAATTTGTTTGGTCACTGAAAAGGCCTATTTATATTTTTAGTAGTTTGTAAAGAAAAGGGAAAATATACACGTAGGAAGTAGAAAAAATTATCACCATGGGTATTTTAAAGACAAGTTGGCAATGCAAAGAATGTGACTGTCATAACGTAGACGCTAAATTGAAGGCAACGACATGGCCCCGCTATAACTAGAAATCGGCGTATCATGTAAAATAGGCCATCACAACGGCTTACGAACATCTCCTAATCAAGCGCTCTGCTTTAGGTGGAGTGATTATGAAAGTTACAAGATATTTGAATAATTCCGTTATTTTTTTATGACTTCCAGAACCATGCTGTGTTTACGAGGCTTATTCATAATGAAAATGTGGGGTTAATAAGGAAATAAGGCTTCGCGCGCATTAGCGAAGTTTTTTCCAAGCGATATTTTGCAGTAAAATTATAAAACTGCTAACCAGTAATCTACGATAAAGCACTTTAGATAACATTTTTAACTTTGGTAAATTATTTTTTCAATTAGGCATGCCATCCACACTGAAAACATTTTTTCCTACGACCACCTCTGACAATTAGAAAAAAAAGCACGGTTAATTTGACTAGAAAGCGCCCTATATCAATCAACACTAGTGTTGAAATATCAAGGCACACTATTTAATTTAAACACAGGCCATTATATTCACCAAATCTAGGAAACCGCTACCCAGGCAAATCATATTATATAACACCCAACTGACATGGTCCAAAAAAGCCAAATATTTAGGTTTACACTTCGACTCCAAGCTTATCTGGAATCTGGAAGGAACACCTGGCCCAAACATTAACCAAAGCAAACAGGCTCCTACACCAGTACTATCCACTAATACATAGAAATAGCAAGCTAAACACCTGCAACAAAGTTACCATCTACAAACTATGCATAAGACCAGCACTACTGTATGCCGCCCCATCATGGTCAACACTCTGCATGACGGGGAAAAGCAAAATACAAACATATCAAAACAATTTGCTACGAATAATAACTAACGCACCATAATTTGTACGTAATACCACATTACACCAGCAACAATTACTTCAACATAGCAGAACAAAGCCAGAACCCGTTAATCCGCCATTCCCACCAACCACAACACCAGGCAGGTCCATACAGGCTACAACGACAATGAGGGACCCAGGTTCAAACCCCTCACACAACACGAACTTAATGTACTAGTTTTTAGCTAATGTTTTATCAATAATTAAGAGGAGTTATAGGCCTAGCCTCGCTTAAAATTTTAATCAATGAAGATCCTAGTCCAATTTGACAGACAAGACCTATTTATTAAAAAGAACAAACTTTAGAAAGCAGTAATTGTAAAGTGTTTAACTTATTTATCATGTATTTGTAGAGTGATTCAAAGTTAGAGTGTAAAAATACGCCATCTAAAATTATAAAACATGTTAATAATATAGGTACTGGAAAATCTATTACCAGAAAAAACAAATCGCGCTAAAGAGAGTGTTATGTATTAAACAACAACTTTTATCGGTAGCGATACCGTAGAAAATAGAGCTCTAGCCTACAGATCGCAAGGTCACAGGTTCAAAACCCATCGAAAGTATTTGATTTTTTTTTATAAAAACATTAAATAATTTATAGAATTATTTTGAATTGAAATCTTCCTTGTTAGGTGGATTTTTTAAATTTGTTTAATGCATCTTTCCTTGATTGAATTTAAGACTTTTCATTCTGGTTAATCTAGAAGGCAATCCAGGATTAGTTCATATATGAAAAAATAAAAAAGTTAAACTACAACTAAAGGAAAAGCCTATTGACAAACTATAAAACCAAATATTAAGTGGAACATAATCCTAAGTATGCTAATTACAACACTAGTGTTGAAATATTTTTTTCACAAATTAAGGGCGTTTTTAATAATTCTTTGTAGTCGTAGGAGAAATAGTGTACATTACTCGTGTGTAAGTCATTATTCTAAAACTCGGAGACTTTGCGCACTCGGCTAACGCCTCGTGCTAAATATCTACTCGTTCGAAAAGTATCGCTTTCATCATTTGTTATGTAATATAATTTCGGTGCATCGATTTGGAATATAAAGTCCTGATTTAAAAAATTAACGAAGTAAATAAGAGACACATCACACATCAACAAACCATAAATCACCCTAGAAAATCAATTTTAGGTCGCCGAGTTTAAAGAGAACTCGGGAACACAATCGATGGTTTTAAAAGTGTCCTCATAAATAAAGCAAGTGCATCCATTTTATTACAACGACTTGTCCTTAATAAAATGGTCACGTAATGAATCATGTGGCGCCCGAAATGCGAAACCGGGCGTTCAGAGTTCTTTTAGCAGATTAGCCTCGACTAATAATGTCGTTTAATTACTTTAAGCTATTGAAATTGCTGTTGAAGAAGAGCGACAGAAGGAAATTGAAAATGTAACGGTTACAACAATTTCATACTAAAATAGTATAATTTACATTTTTATTAGGTGGGAAAAATAAAAGTAGTAGCATATCGGTTGATTATTTATAGACAGTTCAATTCAAGTTAGATTTTACCGAGTAGAAACTTATTATAAATGTTTCTTATAAAATGATACTTTTTAATGGTACCTACCTTATATTTTTTGTTTCGAATTAATAAAATTGAAGAAGTGGAAATAAGTTAAATGGAAAAATGCGATACTTTAAGTATTTTTTTTTCCGTATATTCAGGAATTAAACAATAATTATCGTCTACATGGTCCAGACGTAGTAACGTCCAGTGGCGACTCATCAGGTGAAGTAGATGAAGGGGCTCTTCCCAAAAATAAAAAAATAAAACCAGGAGGAAAGTTTGTCGACAATATTAAATATTAATGTACCAATACAGCTACCATTTTAGCCATTAAAAAATAATTATGTTCGAATTAATAATATTAATTTAGTCCGAATGTAGCTATGCATAATAGAGCCACGGTTAACTCCGATGGACAATCCTATAAACACACGTGCATTTTGGCGCGCCCCAACCGACCGTGTCCGTTAGCTCAAAGCAAGTAAAGACCCAACGCCCGATATGGGTTTGATATTCACCGTTCCTATGGAATACTAAGTAGGTACGTACACTACTGAATTAACTGAAAAATAAAAACAAAACTTTTTAATCATACAGTAAATCACGTAAAAACGATCCTATAACCGTAAGTTTCGCGAAGCTTCAAAATAAATACCTACCTTAAGGTTAGGCGAACCAATGCTAAAACAATGGTTTATACGACTGATCTAAAGGACTGCTTCCGTTCATGGATCTTTCAATCAATATGCCTACTCCATAACCGTTCAAATGCTTCTGCTAATTGGTTTTATACATCCAATTTCTTTATTTCCCAACGACTTAAACTCTCAATCTTGTACCAGTGTGTACTTTCCGGGTTTGCTTCACTAGACCTGAACTGGGGTTTGTTTCTCCATTGTTAAATCTCTGAACGCGTTTCAACTACACCATGAGCCTAAAGCTCAGTTAGGACATTGTCCACTTTTTTCCTTTCTTAAATTTCTAAAAGTAACTCTCCTGAAGATGAATACTTATGCATTCGAAACATGTAGAGACTCTAATTTTTTCATAATTTTCTGAATATATCAGTGGATAAAGACTTAAAGTTTCTTTTTTCTACCCTTTAAAAGAGGTAAGTTAAATTTGAGGGAAATAAGTTGAGGTAAATTGAACCCATTGTAGGTATTGTAAATATTAATGATACAAAAAATAACGAATAATGCAAGTTCAGGAGTTAAGGGAAATAATAGTTTTTTTTTTTAAAAGTAATCAAAAAAATACCATCGGCTTACAGGAAACAAAACATAAGACTTTTTTTTGCCCGTGTTATTTTTTTAACTAAAGGAAAACACCAAAATCCTTCTGGCGAAGATGGGTTTTTTCTAATTTTGTAATGATTATTATTTTAGTTACAACTCGCAATTTCTTGTAAAGAATTACAATATTTATTTGCTTAGGAGGAAAACTCAAATAATCAATCGAAGGCTAAAGTAATAAAGTGTTCGATAACTTGAATTAATTGTTTTCTTCTAATTAGAAAACTCTCTTACGTAAAACAATCCTGAAATCAATTAAATTTCGAGATGTTTTCTACTTTCAATAAATTTATCCGGAAACTTTAGATTTTAATCAAATAAGCTTTTCTTCTGCGGCATTCTTGCGTCACACAGCCCAGGTGTAGGGGGCGGTAGGGAATTTAGGACCAACGAACCGTCACGAAGGGGAGATGGTTATAAATAATAGCACTTGAGGTTGGCTTTGACAAAGTGGAAGCTTTTCTGGGTGGTTTTGGTTTCAAATTGAGTATTTTTTTTTTGGTATTTTTTCGCAGGGAAAATATTTTTAATTAATATAATGGTAAAATGCACATAGATATAAAATTATTATAAAAATTCGGCTATTTGGCTTTTTTTACATATATTTTTACATATGCCTAGATGAACTCCTTGTGGGTCGCGCCATTTACTGCTGTGTTCTAAGCACCGTGGCAAAACCGTCACCGCCATCGCCACAGTCACCGCAACACCGCGTTGATCTGGGGGATCCTTTATTTGTAAAGTCAACTAGGGACAACCAATTTTCTTGGATGTTATTTTAGGAAAAACCTTATATTTTCCCCCATCTTACAGTGGCGGCCCGAAGGTTAAATTTTTAGCAATATAACAGTTGAGATGAATGGGGGTTTCCATTTAGTTGATTTTACTTCTGGTTAAACTAGAAGTGGTGGTGAAGGTTTGAATTGGTCGAAAAATGGCAATTTACACACTTGTTAATTCCTAAAATGTTTAAATCTTTACTTCAAGAGTAACGAAAAAATGGAGGGGGGGGGGATATAATTAATATATTGCTAATGGCATGGATTACACCAGGATACAAAACTCGAGCAGTTTACATGATTTTGTGGATTTTGCAAATATTGAACAGGGCTCAGTTCAGCATAGTTCTTTTCCATAAAAACACCTACAAATCTCACAAAAATACACGAAAACAATAAATCATCCAGTTCTGCTCGCGTCGATGCATTATCTGGTTAAAATATGTTGTCATATTACATATTGAGCACGCTAACAAACCCAAGCACGACCTATAATATGGGAGATTCATTTCGCCAATAATTGAGATTAAAAGGGCGATGCATTTTTTGGATTAGAAATGCCAGGTTACCCTAGTTATCATAGGACCTGAATCTCCTTTAAAAACTGACACAAATTGCTAATAGCCCTTAATAATATATTTTATGTCATGCCAGTACATTATTGTGTTTTTATACCTTAGATACCATCTACATAATGGATTACTTTATACCCGTGCGGGCATAAAGTACACATTATGGCCCGCGCGGGCATTAAGACGCAAACAACAGTATTTTTTATTAACAAAATATAAATTTACATTTATATATTATATTTATTATTTAAAACGAACTGGTTAGACATAAAAGTTTGTATGTACCACGGGTACTAAACATATACCCTCGGGCGACTTACGAACCCTCGGGCCAGAGGCCCTCGGCTTTGTAACAATGTCTTCCTTAGGGCATAATCATCTACTTAATACCCTTGATACATAAATAACTATTTTTTTTATTGAAAATGGCCCGCTAGGCTCAAAAATACAATGCATGATTTATTTAGATGACAAAAAACATTTTTCATGACAAACCGTGTCACTTTCATTAACCAGTACGAGGAGAAAAATAACCTCTTGTTCCTTAAACAAGAAGTCATTTGTTTTACGGCGCTGTGGACTCAACACAGACTCTTGACAAATAGCTTGTCACCCTTTTCGTTGGCCCCAAAGTTGTTACTTATTCTTTCGCTATGATATGGATCACGTGACCTAATTTATGATCCATATTTAGCCAAGTTGGTTACTAAATATATCGGGCGACTAATGTATTGTTTACGTCATCTAGTATTGTTTATACAGGGTGACTCCTAGATACTCCTTTTTTAGCTGTGTATAGAAGGCATTAAAATAAACAACATTTTCAAATACCTTTTTTCAAAAAACTCAAAATTAAGGTACTTACATTCATTTATTACACTATGGATTAAATACGGTTCTGCCTAACTTGCCCGTTGAATAACATTAAGAAAACTTCTGGATGTAGGATGAGCCAGCAAAGGAAAGCGTTCTGTGTATTATCTCGAAGCAGCAGCCGCACTTTGACGACACTCACCGTAAATTAGCACCATATCTATTAGTTTATTGTTTTCAAGTTTTACCATTTTCTCGTGTCACCAATTTAAAATTAACTTGCTTCAGAAAAACACTCCGTAGCAGATTGCCAAATAACTCACCATAAATTGCATGACTAATAAGAGATAAAACAAACAACATAAAGTATAGGAGGCTACGTTTTGATGACCAGGTCCGCACTTAGATTTTTTACTTCTGTATCTCGCCTATTTTTAAGTTAAAAAAAAATGTATTTGAAAATGTTTATTTAATATAATGCCTTCTATACACAGCTATAAAAGAAATATCTACACCCTGTATAGAAAAAGTATTTCAAAAAGATATACATGATTAACTTCTATATCTTCTATCTATATTCTTGATGCGAAATAGGTGACATCTTACAAGTCACTATTTTCATTGTCGTGATCCTAAGTAATTTTAGTAAATAACATAGCTCCAAACAACAATAATTGCTTTAAGGTAAGGGCGTTAATGGAAGAAGGGGTAAACGGGCAGTCGCCCTCTTCCCCACTTGATGGTAGTAGAAGTTCTTACAAGCTTTCGAACTTTTTTTAAAAGTCATTTTCTCAAGTAGTGGGGAACCTCAGACGGATTCGACGGCCTTTGAAGAAAATCTACTAGAATAGTCAACAAATAATAACAAATTTATTAACGATTTTTTGCTGGTTTGAGGCTTGTGCCTTAGTAAAACAGTAGATTCAGATACATATGCATTTGTTTTAACCCATTTTTATAATTATCTAGTCGACGTGGCACCGATTTAGTAATTGATGTTTTTTTATTCTCTTGCATTTGTACCGGGTGTCCCATTATGGATGGCCACCGGCCGTATCTCGGAAACTTCTGGGCATATAAACTCATATATTTCCGAAAATTCCACATTAAGGTATATCTTTGGTAACACCATTAAAAAGCTTGGACAATTCTGCATCATTTTGGTCTACCCCCTCTCTTATTAAAGTCGGTACGCCAATGAGCATAATACCAAAATGATGTCCTGTCATAATTGTCCAAGCTTTTTAATGGTGTTACTTAAGATATATCTTAATGTGGAATTTTCGGAGATTTGTAAAATTTTTAAATTTACTTGTCAATTACGCCCTCTTGCGGCAAAATGGTGAACTTAAAAATTATTTACAGGATTTTTTCATGGCCACTTAAGTTATCATTTTTTTTCCCGAGTTTCTATGCCCAGTAGTTTCCGAGATACGGCCGGTGGCCATCCATAATGGGACACCCGGTACAGTTCGTTATAAGATCTGGTAATTACTTAATTTAGGCACATGTGGACTTTAGTATTGTTTGTTTCCGAGGTAAATAAACTTTCGCTGTGTTCATCTTCAGGTGAATACCACAGTACAATAACTGCAGCAAAACTTTTTATAAAGAATACATTGTTGCTCTATAATTGAAAATAAATTAGTTTTCCACTAAATCTGGTCAGACACTGTTTATTATAATACAATACAGGCGGCATCACAACAAAATAAAATGAATGTAAAGTATGGCGCCGTTCAATTGACAATGATACTGCGATGCTTGAAAGCCATAGTTGAAGTTGTCAAACTGCCAATTTTTCAGTAATTTTACATTTTTTACAATATAGTAATCGTAAAAAAAACTACTTCAGTCTTTAATGGTTTTATACTAAATGTAAACAAGCAGATCTAAAAGTATCAGGACTTGCGAAATGTGTTTAAAACCTTCAAAATGATAAATTATATACTACGGATTAAAGAAACAATAATAGAATTAAAATTTAACCATGTTTCTAGGATTATGTATGGGAATAAATTACTCTAAAATTCGCAATTTAGGATCCATAATATGCAAGCTTAGTCAAAAGCTGAATAGCACAAGATTAGAAAGCAAAAAGCAGTGGTAAAGTCCGGTAAATGCCAGAGAGGGCTCGCATATAATTTTCAGTGGATTAAGATCAAAGCTTTTTCGTATAAAATTATAGTTATCATTTAAGCCCTTGTGCGGAAGTGAACATGCTTAGGGCGTAGTGGATCATTATAGTCTTTTTTATTTTATTTACATGTTTCCAACTCCAAATCTCCATAATCTATTTCAAAAGGTGTAGAGTAATAAAATGGGAAATTCCGACCAATTCAGCTCAATTTCGGTATCGGCCATAGGCGCAGGTAAATGTTGTGCATTAAATTATTTATGATAACTAACCAAAGAAAAAAAAAGAAGATAATTTGATAAAGCAGGAACTATTAGCTATAACAATTTTACACAAAAATCGTTTTATGAAATATGCTTGCGAACTAAATCCTATAGAACTTATATGGGCACAAGTGAAAGGATTTATAGCAAGACACAATACGACATTCAAAATGAAAGACGATAAGTAACTGATCAAGCCATTAAGGAAGTGACACCAGAGAATTGGCAAAAAGCAGTCCATCATGATAGTACAGAAGAGGAGAAAATGTGGAATCTTGACCACCTGATCGATCAGACCGTCGACCCGTTAATTATAACCTTAGGAGGAGATGACAGTTCCTCAAACGACAAAGAATATTATAATTTTTTATAATTTAATTTCTGTATAATTTAAAAAAAAAATTAAATTAATCATAGATATTCATTCATAGCTATTGTTTTTATTATGATTGTGCCAGTCTTGGGATTTCTAAAACGTTAATTAACTAATTAGAACAGGTTATCACGGATCACTGACTTTTGTTCAATAATATTTCAAATAATAACACATGCCACTCTTGTATTTTTATTCTTTCTTCATAACTCCTCCAAAGGTTAAGCCATAATACCAAAAAAACAAATGGTCAATTTTCTTGTTTATTATAATGATTTTCGAATGTTGTCATATTAAGGCCCCTTAAACTCGATATAAATCGAAGAATAATTCTAAAATCGTAGTAATATCAGAAATGGTCGATAATGTGGGATTGACAGCAAAGTTTAATTCAAGAGTAATCAACCTGGTCATAACTTCTTATATTATGTTAAATTATATTAACTTATGACCAGGTAAATCGATTTTAACTCAAACGTTGCTGTCAATCCCACATTATAAAATTACTATTTTTGACATTTCTTCGCTTTAAACTGAACCTCGATTTAAATCGGCTTTATAAATTTGGACAAAAGAACATCTATGATTTAAGCCAAGGTCCAGTTTATATCTAAGAAATGTAAAATAATGTGGGATTGATAGTAAAGTTCGAGTTAAAAGTGATTTACCTGGTCATAACTTAATATAATGTAACATAACAAGTTCTGACTAGGTTTATTACTTTTAAATTGAACTTTGCTGTCAAAATCTAAAAAAATAGACCCTTATGACGTCACACTTTTTTGGAACACCCTGTATAAATAAAAATACTTTCCTGAAATGCGCCCTAGAATACAGGTGAAGTCTGCAAAATATCAAAATTCAACTTCATTAATAAGTGAGCTATAGAAAACGGGAGGTGAGGTGCAGGACCCTGTATATTTCAGAAAAATAAGCAATATAAGAATATTTTGCGTTTTAAAAATCTTAAACAAATTTATTGCCTTGTGATGCAACACCTCACGTGTGTAAATCATATGAAAACAAAAATGCTCTCCTGTTCCACACGCAACCAGTCATGTGTTTCCAGCCGTAATGGACCCAGCACAGCGACTTCTGACAAATAACTTGTCACCCTTTTCTCGGACCCCCGACCTTTTACCCATTTGTTTCGATCTTCTTCGTTATGATATTGGACACGTGCTTTAACTTACGACCCCTATATTAATCCTGGAGATTTTTGGGCTTATGGGGTCCTTGTTATTTCTATTACTTTTTCTAGGAAACGATTTATTATAGTGTTTTTCTTTAAATTTGATTTTGTTTGCGACTCAAAATGCTCCGGAGTAGTTTACGTTCTTACTATAGTTTATTTCAGAAAGGTTTAGAGGAATAAAAGCTCATTAGGTATGCAAAGGGACTACAGAGTAACCACAACGAATATTTCAACCAATTTCATTTTCATTTTTTTATTTCAAAATTTTTAATTTTCATAAAGTGCAGGTGGATCGACGGTCCGATCGATCAGGTGGTCAAGATCTCACATTTTCTTCTCTTTTTTAATTACATGATGAATTGCTTTTCGTCAGTTCTCTGGTGTCACTTCTGTAATGGCTTGATCCAACAGCAGCTTAACGACTTTCATTTTGAATGTGTTGTGTCTTGCTACAAATCCTTTCACTTGCGCCTATATAAGTTCTATAGAATTTAGTTCGCAATGATATGGCGGTGTGCGCAGCACAATTACACTATGTATTTCAGCTTTATCTTCCATCCTATCTCCTATCTTTGTGGAAATTTGCTATAGCTAATAGTTCCTTCATTATCAAATTATCTTTAAATTCAATAATTTTGGTAGTGGTTAACCAGTCGATAATTTCTTGTTTTCTCCAAGATGAAGTTGGAGTCTTCTCTGTGCGTCGTGAATGATAGCTTGCGTTATCCATAACTGCTACCGAATCAGCTGGAAGATATTTTATCATTTCACCAAAATAGTCCTCAAAACATTTGAATTCATATCCTCGTGGTAATTTACCGAATTGAATTACGCAATTACTTGAAATTTTAATATTTCAAACTCTACTATTTTATCTTAATACCCGTTAACCTAATTCTCTAAAATTTTTGTTTAGTTATCATAAATAATTTAATACACAAAATTTATCTGCGCCCATGGCCGACACCGAAATTGAGCCGAACTGGACGAAATTTCGCATTTCATTACTCTACACTTTTTTGAAATAGACTATAATGGAAGTTTTAAATTTTTGGTTGTACTCATTGGTAAAATAAAATATAGGAAAATTGTTTGTAGCTTTTATTCAGATGTGAGACAGACGTAGCTTGAATAAACCATGGATTTGTATAAAAGATTTTAATAGGTTCATTTCAACTTTAAATATCATAAAGATTTCCAATGATTTACAAGCCGTTCATAACGCGCCTGATAGTGAAATAGTTGACTGTCTGATCAATTACTATTTTTTTGTTGTTGCTGGGGTTGGCAGAGGAGCCAGTATATTTAGGCCTATGAGGCTTATTGTAGCCCCTATCATCTGGGTAATATCAGCCAGACAGGACCTACAGCTTAACGTGGGATCCGAACCACGTGTATGAATTAGTTATCCTTTTTACGCCCCCAGAGGTCCATAACGCCCTTCTCGGTCCCGATATTAGGAATTACTAGTAACATACTGCATTCTTTTATCCACTAAAGTTCCGGGCATACTTTTTTTTATTAAGCGAATGGTCTCTCCGAGGATCGAACTCGGACCGCCACGGTGCCAGTAAGTCACCACCATTGAGAATAAACAAGGAGGCGCTATTACCATTTAATTTCGTCTGCGAAAAACGGTACCAGGGGGACAATTTTAAAAATGCTTGGGTCAACTAGAATAATATAACTTCATTAAAAGCAATAAACAGCTTTGTAGTGGAAATAACGGATAATGGTATTATTTATACACATGTTAGTATATTGTGTACTTGTTAGTAGATAGAATAATTTTGGTGAAACCCGTTTGGGCTCGTTAATTTGATTAGTGACATAGAATAAATTAAGAATATAATATTGTTATGAGACTATTCCACCTCTAACACGTTCCGACGGCACAATAGCAACCACAGCCGGGGATAAAGCAAACCTACTTGCTGAACTGTTTTCCTCGCATTCCACTGTAGACTTTCAGGGAAAACCACCACCCAACATTCCCTCAGTTCAATCGCAAATGTCTGAAATCGTGTTCCGTCAGCGTCTTGTTAAACGGATTCTTAAAGGACTCGACGTCAATAAAGCTTCTGGTCCAGACGAAATTCCTATCATTGTTCTCAAGACATGCGCCGATGAACTTACACCAGTATTTTGTAGACTTTTCAACTTATCCTACAAAAAAGGAATATTTCCATCCTGCTGGAAGTCGGCGCGTGTCCAGCCCATTCCAAAGAAAGGTAAAAAGACCCTGCCAAGCAACTACCGACCCGTCGCATTGCTTTCAGTAATTTCCAAAGTAATGGAGAAAGCTATTAACCAACAACTACTAAAGGATCTGGAAGGGCTTAACATTATCAGCGACCATCAATACGGTTTTCGTAAGTCCAGATCAACAGGTGACCTTCTGGCATATGTCACCCATCTTTGGAGCAACACCATCGAACATCATGGAGAATCCCGGGCTGTTGCACTGGACATCTCTAGGGCTTTTGATCGTGTTTGGCACGATGGGCTTTTAAGTAAACTGCGATCCTACGGTATGCCTAATGGATTTTGTTTATGGTTAACCAGCTTCCTTAAGAACCGTTCTCTGCAAGTGGCGATTGACGGGTTTCTCTCAGACACCTTCACCATCAATGCCGGTTTTCCTCAAGGGTCCATATTGTCGCCTACCCTCTTTTTACTGTATATTAACGACCTTTTAGTGAAAACCCAAAATCCAATTTATAGCTTTGCTGATGACAGCACACTTGTCTCATCTTTTACCTTGACTCCCCAAACATCCGCTGCCGACGCACATCTTCGCAGGCAGCAAGAAGTATTGCGCCTCAACAAGGACCTGGAAGAAATTTTGGCTTGGGGTGACAGTAACCAAGTCGAATTTAATGCTAAGAAAACCCAGGCAGCAGTCTTCTTCAAAAAGGTTAACATTGCAGAACCGGATATAGTCATGGCAGGACACGCAATTCCCCTAGCACCGTCTATTAATTTGCTGGGGGTCAATCTGGGAGGTAATATGTCTTGGCATGATCACGTTGCCGCAATTGCCAAAACAGCTGCACAGAAACTTGGTGTACTTTTCCGCACCAAAAGGTTGTACACACCTCATCAACTTTTGACACTCTACAAAGCCCAGATTCGACCATCATTAGAATATCGCTCTCATGTCTGGAGCTCTGCACCCAAGCACACCCTTCGGCTACTGGATTCCATTTAAAGGAGAGCCGTTCGTCTGATCAGCGACCCCGAGCTGACCAAGACCCTCGATAGCCTGGAGCATCGAAGACAGGTTGGTGATTTGGCTCTCTTTTACAGATATTTCCATGGCAGGTGTTCGACTGACATTGCCCACTTGATTCCACCTAGAGCAATGCAAAACAGAAATACACGGCAAACCACTGCCGCTCATCCATATGTTGTCCAGCTTAGTACTCCTCGAACTTCATTGTTCAAGAATTCTTTCATCTGGAGAACGTCATCTTTGTGGAATGATCTTCCTGAGGTCGTGTTTCCCAATGAATACAATCTTCAACGTTTCAAGACCAACGTTAATCGCTTTTTTCGCACTCGCACCGCTCCCAGAGCGCCTTAAAGGATTTTTCCTACAGTGCAGGTGTTTTATCATAAAAAAAAAGAAATTATTTTATTTAGAAATTGTAAATGTTTTAATAAATGAACTTTAACCCATAAAATTATAATTATTTAAATTGCCCTTTTTTATGAACCATGTGACTTGTCAGGCAAAGACGAGAAGTAGCATAGTCGCCCGGTTGCCTAAATTTTTAATTTATAAATATTGCAGTTTCGATTGTAAGCAAATAATGCCTGTCAATGTCAATTATGTCACAGTCAATGCTGTTGGATAGTTAATTCTAGTTAAAAATCTTTGTGGAACCCAACAAACAAAGTGTGTTTATTTCGCACATAAAAAATAATATATATAAGGTAAGACCTGTTTCAATAAACAAATGGTGAAATTGCAATTAAGCAGCTAGTCTTAAAAGGTCCAAAGCTGCTTTAACTTAATTGGAAGGCTATTATTTTTACATTTTTTTTGTTATTTAATAATTTTAATAAAATGCAACTAAACAAACCCTAGAAAACAATTAGCACCCAAAGTTTATAAATACGGACCTGCCCTTTATTTATACTAACATATGAAACGTAATTTTTGCCGTTTTCTTCTTATCCACGCCATTTCTGTTGGAACAACTTCGCATGGCACAAGAAATAATTAATATATATCACACAGTAGCAATAGTTTTACACAAAAATTAAAAAATTTCTCATAAAATCTAAAACCTCCTCGATTATGATAGATCGAACAGATGCCTATACGAATGACATAAGTGTCATACCAATATGGCGCAGGTAGGGTCACTTTTAGTCACGTGATGTCGCCTTGTTTATTTTATCGTGATACTCACCACTGAGCTACTGCCGCGGTGATCAATTACTTGATGTTTGAGGTCTGAATATTAACAAAAATAAAATACAATAACATAATTTTTCTGCAAAAAATTCCACATCATCTAAATAATGTTGGTTTTTAAATATCTAAGAATTCAGAAAGCATTTGTGAAAATATCGCATTACTTTAATTAACTAATATGTAAACAAAACCGTCTTTTTGTTCCATAAGCAACGAGTAATTTGTCTCAAGGTTTTATAAACCCAACGTTGGCTCATGGCCATGACAAATAACTTGTTATTCTTTATTTGGACCCTCGAGCCGACACCTATTTATTTCGAACTTCTTTGTTATGTGCCTGGGGACATTTGAGATAACTTGCGACCATTGTTACCCATCCAAGTTGGTACATTATTAAAATGCTTTATTGTAAGGAATATTTTCACTAGGTAAGGAAAAAACCAGAAAATATGTCCATATTTAAGAACACATCAATTGTATTAGATAACATGGAGAGCGTCTGAAAAAATATTTTTCGGGGGGAGGGTTACTCCAGGCTGTAGGCGGATCTGTATAACTGTTAGGGAGGAGAAAAAGGCTTTCTTACAATATACTTTTAAACAAGATCTTAAATACGTCTGGCAGACTATAATATATCTTAAGCTAGGATCTACCACTAATAAAAGCAAATCGTCGGCTGAGATAAGAGCAAGTGTTTTTCTGGATTATTTCCAAAATTCGTTTCCAAATGTTATAGATCCCAAACCCAATTTACGTAGGATAATTCTTTGGCATTTATGACAAATTTGTTTATTCTGAGATCACTGGTGAGGTTGTAGAAAAACCTGTAAAAAAAATTAACGCGGTTGGTCATGATGGTCTGGGATTAAAAATGTTACTTTACACACTTACCTATTTAAGCAGCTATTTGGCTTTTATTTTTAACAAATGTCTATCTCTAGAAAAATATTCAAATCTCTAAATACAGGGCGATTCCTAAGTTAATACTTTTCTTTTAGCTGCGTATAAAGAAGGCATTAAAATAAACCACATTTTCAAATAATTTTTTTCAAAAAACTCAAAAATAAAGTACTTACATTCTTTTATTACACTGCGAATCAAATACGGTTCCGCCTAACTTGCCCGTTGAATAGCATTAATTGAATAACATTAAGAAAACATCTGGATGAGCTCGCGAGGGAAAGCGTTTTGCGTATAATCTTGAATAAACATCCGCACTTTTACGACACCATATCTATTAGTTCATTGTTTTCAAATTTTACCATTTTCAAGTATCTATCACCAATTTAAAATTAAATTGCTTCCGAAAAACACACCGCAGCGGTTTGCTTAACACTAGCCGTATAATTAATACTAATAAGAGATAAGAAAAACAACAGAAACTACAGCGGGGTATGTTTTTATGACCAGGCCCGCACTAAGATTTTTTACTTCTCTATCTCGCCTATTTTAGAGTTTTTTGAAAAAAGGTATTTGAAAAAGTTGTTTATTTTAATGCCTTCTATACACAGCTAAAAAAGAAGTATCAACTTAGGAATCACTCTGTATAAGCGAATATTAGTTCTATTCCGAAAACTTTTAGCCGATTTTTGACCTATAACACAGAATATATAGCTACGCGTAGCTATATATTCTGTGCCTATAAGTGTATTGGTTGTTCTATTTCAGCGTTCGTTTTCTTACAACGTCGTGAATATTTTTAAATCTCCTCCCGATGACATCAAAACGGCGTCCAGCTCTAATAAATTTCGCAAAGAATAAAAATATATATTATTACAAATCAAATCTACCGTAAAAATATTTATATTTTCCACTATATTACAAGTTTTTCTGTTGTCCATTATTAACCCTAATTTAAAATTAAGTTGCCGGCTCATACAAAAATAAAGTTTGTGAACATTTAACTTATATTTAATACGAATCCTAGAAAAAGTTCCTTCAGTTCCACCAACCATTGTCCACTTCCTGAAATATATTCTTTTCGAAATGATATATGAAGCAAAGTTCGAAAAAGAAACGGGAACTTGCACAAAGGTGGCTTTTGATTAAGGGCCCGTAAATCCGCTGGCGATGGCAGAAATCAGAATATAGATTAACGGCGATCCGGATTCGGCCCGCCCTGTCGTATTTAACCGCAGCGCCATCACTGGCAATCTGCTCATTTCAGATCAGAAACAGAGATTTTGGAGATGGATATTCTCTAGATTTTATTGGGAAACTCGTGGCATTCAAACATTGAATGATATTTCAGTTATTGAGTTGCGTACAGTAGTTATTGGCCAGTTTTCCCAACCAGGAAAATCCCGGTAATTAAATTTTCAGACGTTAATAGCGACATTTTGCTAACCAACAAAACTCCGCTAAACGATATCTTAAACGTAATTTTCTCGGAATCGACACACAAAATTTTGTAAAAACCTGTTTCATATTCAGCGACAAATATAATTCTTTCCAACCAATCGAAAATCCGGTTTCATCCATAAGCCAGTGCGGAGATTAGCGGGATTTTGTTGGTTGGCAAAATGTCACCAATATCTTAGTAATAATTCGCTAAAGGTAGGTTTCCTCCAAGGTTCTTAGATATATAGGTTGCCTGGTAACTTTGGACCAATCAGATGTTCGCATTTAATGCGCGGGAACGCGTCATCCAGACGACAGATTTAAAATCTCTTGATATATGAATGCAAGCTAAGGAGTTTTGAAATGTAATTTAACGTGTTTTTTAAATATCATTTGTCCACAAATTGTGTGTAGGTGTGGCATAAATCTCTCAGTCAATTTCGAGATATTGTGACTCTTTTACATAGCTTAAAAATAAAAATTTGAAAAATAAAACGTCTGGCACATGATCACGAATCACGTAGTTACCTTGCTTTATTTATATACTTGTCCGATTGAAAACGACTGGAGATACTTACCAGTTAAAAACGTTGTAATCTTAAACAAATAAAGGCAATGCAAGTCTAAAACATTCAATAAACAAACTGTTTTAAACTTATGAACACATGTTTTAAATGTAAAAAAGACATGTTTTTTTATCCTGTTTTAATGGGACATGTCAAGTATTTCTAAATGTGCGTACCCAAAATATGCATAAAACACAGCTTAATAAGCTAACAAAATATTCCATAGTAAAATACAATTTTTAGTGTATTATGGAATAGGAAATTTAAAAAAAACTCTGTGAACTGTGTGTTGTGCAATCATTTTGCCTTTCATCCTTTGAATTAATTTCCATGTTTAAATTATAGGGTTAATTGGTGCTGTTTCTGATGTAAAAGTGATAAACCAGGAATCCATTTTGTGGATAATAACATTTTTAAAGTTATAAAAACTTTTTTTTGAATGGCTGACTGAAATAATAAACTTTCAACAAGAATATAAGTAAAAATATAATATCCTCATTCGTTCCATAACATAAAAGATACAGTAACAAAAGAGGGATTAATGGTGTATCCAATTCTATTAACGTTCTTAAAACACCGTAAACATATACACCGTGTTCCAGATAAGGATGCACTCTACAGGGATTTAGTAAACCATAGAAGATACAGAGATTGTTAAATTAGAAAAAAGTTGAGCCCTACTAAATTTTGCAACATTGTGTTTTCAAATTAAAAAAAACTCCGAATCCTTCCGAAGACATTTGGAAAATTTTTTCGCGATTTTGTTTTTATTTTTTTTATGACTTAAGGATATATGTTATAATAAAGTTTACCTTCTCATCTATAAGTTGGTGTAGTTAGATTTTTAATCTGATGTTTCGTTTTGTCAATCAAAAAATTAAACTAATCTACTCAACATCATTTTAGAAAATATTTTCTGACTGATTAATTACTTATTACAATCGTACCATTTTGTGCCAACTGGTATGTTACTGTCATCAATGTTTAGTTATTTAATTATAGTATATTTTTACAAGTTCATTTTATTACATATAATTTATTGTTGTGTTTTTTGGCGCAAATAAAAAATATATTTATTATTATTATGTGTGTCTTCTTGTTATAATAGGCAAGGAAATTTCTAAACCTTTTTTTTTTGTTGCAGGTAAATTCAACAATATGCTACAGGGAAGAAAGAAATATTGCCATTGAAACAGCAGTGTTGTAGGAGGAACTATACTTCCAGTTCTTCCCGTGGATTTAAACCAAAAGGCTTTTTTGTAATAAAGAACGTTTTTTTTTACATTAAAAGCAATGTACTAGGACTATGTCCCAAGTAAAATCAGAGCCACTCCCACATATCTTTAGTAATTTCTTCGTATTCCATTTAAAAAAAAAAAGATGCTTTGTCTTTTCAAAGTCACCCCCAAAAAAGCTAGATGGATCAATTTGGTACAATGTTGTCATTGTGTGATAACAGTTTCAGGTTAAAAAGTCTGACGCAGGGGAAAAGTATATGCATAAAACTGTGCAAGGTGGAAAAGCAATTTAGGGTTTATATTTGCTTTATACTTTTTAAGAGCGGATTTACTACAAGCTACAATATTTAATATAAACGAATTTATAGAAAGAAACGTAGCGGCAAGCGGACAGAGTAGCTTGTCTATCTTTTGCATTAAAGTACATAGGGACGCCAAAGGTTGTTTCGTCCTTATTGGGACTCATCAGAAAACCATAACATGTAAGCAATTCCCATTACAGCGAAAATATGTTTTCAAGATATTTTTACGAATGCTGCACACCAGTGGGCGACTGCAGCGCGATCTAGATCTGTAGACATATGTAGGAAAGCGCAAAAATGTTTCCTATACTGGATGGGTGGTCGTTCCGTGCTTGATTTATTTATAGTTCATCCATGACTTCTATATTTTCACGTTAGATGGCTATCTTTTGCATTGAGTTGATTCCAACAGATGGCGATACTAGGTTTTCATTATATTTTTATTTGTAAAAATATATTGAGAAGATACTTTCATTGTAATGGGAATTGCTTACAGGTTATGGCTTACTGATGAGTCCCAATAAGGACGAAACAGCCTGTCATTGTCTACCTGTGCCCCAGGGAACCCATGGCGTCCCTGTGATCTTTAATGCAAAAGATAGCCGCACTACTCTGTCCGCTTGCCGTTAAGTTTCTTTCTATATATTTTAACGAACACTAAATTTCACTATTTTATAACGAATTTTATCATCTTTTGCTACTAAAGAAATTGCAGAAAAGTATACTGCAGTAAATTAAAGACCATTACGCAATTCAGTCAAATTTGTGTTAGTGAAGTTTTAATGAATGGAAATAAGTAAATGTTAATAGAAAAAACCTAAATACTTCCTTGAGTGCAGTACTATCTCACAAAGGGCTTTTCACTAAATTTTAAATGTACGTATAGAGCAAAAAAAAAATTTTACACGGTTTCTGTTTTTATAGTCTTCAATTATTCACTAAGAAAATAATTAAACAAAATACGCTGACTAATAAAAACACCCTAAATCACTTACAGACCTCACAACAATTCCAAGTTTCCTGTTTCTAAACTTTCTTTGTCTATTTAAGTTATCGAAACAAAAATAACAATATAATCGCTCGCGCGACTGGCAAATAAAAGAATTGCGCAGTTAATCGTATGGTTTTAAACTTCCTGCTTTCGCACTATGTTTTTAATTGTTTCTAGAAAAGGTCTGTGATACTCAAGGAAGATTTTTATTTGAAGGGGACAGCGGGTAATAGACGAAGGGGTGCACAGCGTGCAAACCCCGGACGCTCAGCGCCGTGGAGGTCTACCAATAATCAATTTTGTTTACCATCGGGTTTTGAGGTAACCACGGCAAACCTGTCATTTAATTTGATGTTAACATTCCTTGCCTCACTTAAAATGAAATGTGAGGTCATCCTTGTTTCTGATTCTGGGTGCTCATCAGTGATCTGGCTTGGCAATGTGACACGTTCGATGTCCAGTTAGCAAGATTATTATTATTGAGATTTCAGTTCAGGTGCCGAATATGATAAATTTGATTATAGTGAAGAAGTCCATTTTTTCACACTAAAAAACTTTGTCCATGTAACCTTAAAACTGTAAAGGCCGAGACACAATTAAAAGATAGACAACATGTAATAAGAGACAGGTAATAGGAAATATAAAATATAATATACATTTTATTTATGTTGCCTGTTGGTTAAAGCCTAATTGTGTCACGAATCATTTATTGATCAAAACTTTTTTTTGTTGCTTACGTCTTATTGCCTAATGCTTATTTTTTAATTGTCTCTTGGCCTTTACGAGAAACCTATATTTAATATAATTTTGAGTTTAAGTAAGTGTATCTTATGCTATATTCTATAGTTAGTTTTTTTAGTAATTACCGCAGCAAAAAATTGAATATAAAAGTTTGAACATTTTTATATAAAAGTTCTCCAAAAATTTCCTTTTCGTGGTATAAAGATTTATTACCCTGTCAAAGTTATTAGAACATTCATCTATCAGCCAACTTGATTTTGCCCAGTAATAATCGTGATGGAAATAAAACGTTATAAAATATTATATCAAAGTTTTTTGTAAACAAAATTTATGTACCCTATGAAAACCAAAAGTAATTAAATTTTGGGATTATTGTTTTAATATATGTAGCGGCATTTCTTGCACTCATGGTTAATAAAAACGATACAGACACTTTTATGGGCTAGCTAAGGCGCAAGAAAATTATTTTTAAATAAAATAGGTTGCCGATGTTATTCTTTTAACAATTTATTACTATCTTGTTTAATAGTATACACGAAAAAAACATAATCCTTATGAGTAAAGTCTAATGATGCATTCGCCATTTCATTTTTTGATCAATATTTCTTATCCTTTTCGATTTACTCCAAAAGGGGCCAAATACGAAGTAGGAATTGCCTACAGTTTTTAACTAAAGATGTACCCGAGGTTATAGATGGATTAAACGAACGCAAAACTCCATGAATGGGTAGACGAAGGAGACAAATTTGCATTAACCTAAGGCAGTAATTTTCTGAGAGATAGGTCCCATATACCCTGTCCCTCTATCTATACAGGTCTATTTTAGAAAGGTGTAGAGTAATAAGAGCTCATTAGGTATGCAAAGGGACTGCAGAGTGACCCAACGAATATTTAAGCCACTTTCATAATTTGGCATTGAAAAATTCTTTATTTTCATCAAGTGCAGGTAATACCACCTGGGTTTGGGTCAATTTATGGGTTTTGCCTATTGTTATCCATTCACAAACACTGAAAATTGTGTGACAAAGGCGTGTGCACTATGTATATAGTATTAGGTACACTTAATTTTTATTAAGCATTATAAAATATGCAAAAAATTCATTATACAGAAATTAAATTATAAAAAATCATAATAATGTTCGTCATCTGAGGAACTGTCATCTCCTCTTGACGTTATAATTAACGGGTCGATGGTCCGATCGATCAGGTGGTCAAGATCCCCCATTTTCTCCTCTTCTTTAATGACATGATGGACTGCTTTTCGCAAGTTCTCTGGCGTCACTTCCTTAATGGCTTGATTAAACAGTAGCTTAACGTCTTTCATTTTGAATGTCGTGTTGTGTCTTGCTACAAATCCTTTTACTTGAGCCCATATAAGTTCTATAGGATTTAGTTTGCAATGACATGGCGGTGTGCGCAGCACAGTTACACTATGTTTTTCAGCTATATCTTCCACGGCATATTTCATAAAACGATGTTTGTGTAAATTTGCTAAACTTAGCTAATAGTTCCTTCCTTATCAAATTATCTTCTTTTTTTTTCTTTGGTTAGTCATCATAAATAGTTTATTGCACAAAATTTATCTACGCCTATTGCCGACACCGAAATTGAGCCGATTTGGACGGAATATTCCATTTTATTACTCTACACTAGCGCTGGGCGATAATGAAAATCGAATATCGATATTTTAAAAGATTAGATTATCGAGTATATCGATATATTCGATATATCGATATACTCGATATATCGATATATTCGATATTTTATTTTTTGAATATCGTTATTCGATATATCGATAAAAATATCGATATATCGAATTTTTGCACACCCCTACTCTACACCTTTCTGAAATGTACTATAGAAGAATTTTTAATACTAAAAATGTTATTTGAAATGCCACCACTCACAAATAGTTATCTACTTAAAAATCAAAACCTAAAAATACAACTCACACTGTAAACCGTGTCTCAAGATCTACGTCCAAACTTTGTTGGTGACAGGAGAAATAACGTTTTCTATCGCGCCTTTTCTCTACAATTGACGTGTGTTTGGCTGCCGATCGAAGTATGCGACAGAAATCCACCCTTATCCGGCCCCATCCAGAGCTGAACGACTTTCGTCTACTACGGGACCGTCACAAATTTTATTGCCAGGTTGTCAGCCATACGGCGTTGCCAACTGCGTTTGTATTAGGCTTGGTAAAATTAATAATATATAGTAACACTCCAAGAAGACATTCGTCAATTAGTGAAAGTACAATATATCTGTAAACAATAACAGTATTACAATAAAAGCATCTATATAATGGGATTTTACCTACGACCACTACTGTAAATACTTAAAAACACACCGTTTCCGATCAATGTAAGATTCCCATTACGCACGGTAAAAAAATCGCACAGTTTTCCTAGCAACCGCTTAGCAACGGTCAATACAAACAAACTTATTCAAAAACTGACATAATCGTAGATCAAATTTGTATGTGAGTAATATTATAAAGTGAAATTAGTTTGATTAGGTACATAAAAAATGTCGAGTGACAGTGAAATAGAAAATTTAACTCCACCCAATATTAGCGAAATTGCAGAAGCTGCTAAAAACAACTTGTTACCGGCGAAATCTGAATATCGATACAAATTTACTTACCAAAGATTTATGGAATGGAGATTAAAAAACGACGTTAAATCATTTTCCGAGAATGTAATGATGGCATATTTCCAAGAACTATCAAAAACGATGAAGCCTTCCTCACTTTGGTCATTTTACTCAATGTTAAAGGCCACAATTAATATAAATCACAATGTCGATATTGCAAACTACTCCAAATTACAAGCTCTTCTGAAGAGAAAATCGGACGGCTTTAAATCCAAAAAATCCAAGATTTTGACAAGCAAGAATATAAACGATTTTCTAGAAAACGCACCAGATGATAAACATTTGCTTATGAAGGTAATATATTGAGCTCAATATAATGTTAAATGTGTAAATTTATTTCAAATCGTCTTTTAGGTTGCTCTTATAATTGGTATAAGCGGTGCATGCAGGAAACAAGAGTTGCGTAATATAAAACCGTCAGATATCCAAGACACAGGGAAGAATCTAATTATTAATATTCCCGATTCAAAAACTAAACGGCAACGTTCTTTTGTGGTGTCAGAATATTTTTACCCAAAGGTTAAAAAATATATAAACATTCGCTCTGCAGTAAGTACACCTCCAAATTTACCTTTTTTTCTAAACTATATAAACGGAAAATGTACCAAACAGTCTGTTGGTATTAACAAGTTAGGAAAGGTTCCAAAAGAAATAGCCAAATATCTGGGACTACCAGAAGCAGCGAATTATACAGGACACTGTTTTCGACGCTCGTCCGCGACTATTCTTGTGGACGCGGGTGGTGACTTATTAGATTTAAAAAGACACGGCGGATGGCAGTCCTCAGCCGTAGCTGAAGGGTATGTGGATAATTCCCTAAATAATCAAACTAACAATTCGTCTAAAATATCATCTGCAATAGCAAGTACTAGTAGTAGTACTAATAGTATTAATGAAAATTTCATTGAGGCAACTAATAATGTAAATCTTACTTATGCTTCAACAAGCAAAAGAAACGATATACCTTTTGTCTTCAATAATTGTTCTGTAACTATAAATAATTATTGTAAGAGAATAAATAATATTATAAAAAATAACATTTGTAAATTTAAATAATCATACTGTAGAATTATTACAATATATACCTTCTCGTTGATGTTATCACGTTCTTAAATTAATAATATTGTTACCAGTTAAGATGAAAAACTAAAACTAAATGATGTTGTGTGAATAAGTAGGTCGTAGGTAAAGTATGGTACGTAATACGTGTTGTAATGCAATTACGCACTCATAGAATTACGCACTCGCCGCTACGCGGCGTCGTGCGTAACTTTTCTATTTGTGCGTAAATTGCTTTTTACAACACTTATTACGTAATATACTATTAATTGGTAGACAATTTATTACACCAAATGTCAACGATTTATTTTGGAACTTACTCTGCCCTGACAGAATTACAAGAGAAGAAATGACGTTTGAGCTCTAATTTTCAGTGGCGTGAGGTCTATGAAAGCGGTGGTATGACCCAAAAAAATTAATTTAGTATCCAACGATTTTATTGGCAGTTAACCCGATTGATTACAAGATAAATGAAGTTTTTCTGGAATATGTTTATTTTTAAATTTATTAGCGGCCCTGTTTAATATTTGCCCGGTTTAATATCGGAAACAATCATTGCTTAATCATTCGACTGCAGCATTGGCAAATGTAAAAGAAGTAATTTTCACTTGTTTCTCCCGCTTCTAATGCAGTGGGTACATACGTCAAAATATAATACTTTTTAATATTGTTCGGGTTTTGTTTTTCGGTACCCAAAATGAAGGAACTGCATTAGAAGCTCAATTTTTTTTGGAGATACGTAATTTTTTATGGCGGAGCCACTCAGACTATTGTCATATTATGTCAGATGTCAAAAAATGACAGTTACGACGCCATTTTGAATTTTTTTAAATGGCAACCCACATTTATAAAACTTTATGTAATTTTAATTTTTAAGTAATCATAAAAATAATTGCCAGGGCCGTAATTAAAAAAAGGATAATTTGAAATGCTATTAATGTGTTATTTAATGACAATATGGCAATGGCATGGGTGGCTCCGTCATAAAAAATTACGTATCTGTAAAAAAAATTGAGTTTTTAATCACAAAGCTTCTATTTTTTAATGGGGTAGATACTTAAAAGACATAATCGAACGATGCAGTTTTTGATGCGGTCGTATTTCTGTAAGGGTTGGAAACACACATCGACAACTATATATTTTGAAATAGGACCGCAAAGTGCAATACACTGATGTAGTTATAAATGTGGGTTGCCATTTAAAAAAATTCAAAATGGCGTCGTAACTGTCATTTTTTGACATCTGACATATATGACCATAGTCTGGGTGGCTCCGCCATAAGAAATTACATATCTCCATTAAAAATTGAGTTTTTAATGTTAAAGCTTCTATTAATTCGATGATAACAAAATCACCAATTTCGAAGCCTCGTATTTCCGGAACGGCTGAAAATAAATGTTTACAACTATACATTTTTTATGTAGGAACAAATAAGCGAATGCAGCTGGCTTACTATAAAGTAGGGTTGCCATTTAAGAAAATTAAATATGGCGTCGTATCTGTCAAATTTGTAAACATAGATTTTTTTGACATCAAATTTGGCTTTTTCACAAAAAGCCATTAGGGAATACATAATTGTTTTTTATTGTGGTCGATAGTCGCCAATCGGGTGAGACACTTAAAATAATGTCCCTGTACAACCGAGCCAAAAAAATGGTTGGTAGACACTGTACTAAAATATATTTTTCACAATTTTTTTTTGAATTCATAGTTTATAAGCTAAAAATTTCATATTTTAATTATCAAAAAGCGGCCAAATTCCGCTTAAAGGGCTTTTTTACTAAATTTGATTTTGACTCTACTGCATAAAGCAAAAAAAATAAAATTGTTTTTCTTCGTTTTAAAAACACACGAAAACCTAATATCCATATTATAGAAAACCAGCCAGTCGACAGAGGCCGATAGCGTTTTGCCTGATGCGTTCTTATCTCAAGTTTTGTTGCCTATTTATTAGCTGCCCTTTTCTAATTATGATATCGTATTATCAGCCGTTTGACCAGGTGCGGCTCGTGAGTTTTTACAGGTGGGGCAAATTTTAATGGCAGTAACCTAACAAGCAAAATGCAGTTTAGTGCATATCTTTGCCAAGGAATAATTATTTACCTACTGAATAAACACCGCAAAAACATATAACAAAATTGCATTTTTGCTGACTTTTTTAAATATTGCATCAAACAGCTTTACTTTACTATTTTTTTTTGTATAATTCTCTTACCTTTTAGTTGTGTATGTGTATATTAAATTGATCCTTCTATCCTTTAGTTTCAAAAAATATTCTTACAAGGTTATTAAAATTATAAATATTTCTAATAAAAGGTCTTTCAAATGTTAAGGCGCAGCTTGTTTTAAACTGTAATATTTCTTTTATTGTTAAAGTCGTTGTTCTTTAATACAAGTCACCACACACTCGTGTCAAAAACACACATAAACAAACTAAATAAGGTTAAGGACATACTACGGGCGATTCGGCATTCTTAATAAGACAAGAGGTTTATGCAAATATTGCTAAAGTACTATCCGCATATTTTGTAATACGTTTTTCTTTTTTTCTTTGTCCAACGTAAAGTTATAATTGTAATGGTATAGTTGCACGGAGCTGTTCGACTGTTTCCATAAATGCCGATTAAACGCGAAGTGTGCCGAAGTCGACGATCGGATTTACCTCTTTCCGATCTCTTTTTAATTTCTGAGAAAGTGTACGTCTGTTTCGCTCGTAGTTTCCAATTCATTTATATAATCTTTTAATTCGATAATTACTAGGGTCGATCGTGGGCTCTATTTAAATACGGCCCAACCGAGTGGAGAGCTTACATTTTGATCTGTATTGGGGAATTTTCGTGACACATTGACGCATTTTGGAATATTTGCATTTTTTAAAGGACAATTATTTTTGTTTGTTTTTAAAATTAAGTTAATAGGGCGAGTCAAATTTATATTTATTTACAACCATGTATGTAATAATGACATTTCACCTATCTTTGAAAGGTGGAAAGTTGACGTTTCTTGACTTTTACTTTCCACCCGGGTGGAAAGTGAGCACTTTCCACCCGGGTGGAAAGTAAAATTGTTATTTTTTGTAATTTTATTAAAAATCGATATCTCAAAATAGTAAATTTTTTTTTTTTTAAATTTTAATAAAAATCGATATCTCAAAATAATATACAAACACACCAACACACAACTCATTACACAAATTCAACAACAATAATTTTATTTTTTATTTCTTTAAATGAATTATACCTAAATGACATTTATAAAAAACAAAAAATTAACATGGTTTATGTTTTACTTATTTACATTAAATATTACATTGGCATTATTGTAGGCAGTCACAGATATGTTTAAACCTTGCTGAAATTCTTCTTTTGAAAGGTTTATTTCATGATTATTTGAAGTTAAAGTAGTGTTAGTAAAACTTGAACTTGGCTTTGAAATCAATTTTGCCGTATTAACCTGAGTAGAAACCGAACTGTCTATGTATCCCTCAGCTACTGTGCTAGATTTCCAGCCTCCTAACCGCTTTATTTGCATAAGATCGCCACCGTTATTTGCGAGCAAAGTAGCCGCTGTTCTTCTGAAACAGTGACCAGTAAAACCTTCAGTATTCAGCTTCAGAAAAGCTGCAATTTTTTTTGGAAACTGACTTAAAGTGTTGTGCCCAATACATTGTTTACTAATTTTTCCATATCTTATTTGCATAAAAAGCTTTCCATCCTGTATATTTTTCCGTAAAGTTATGTACTCCTTAAGTGGTGCAATCCATTTATTATCAGTTATCATAAATGATCGTGGCTGGTACGTTTTGCTATTTTGTATTTCAATCGCGACCTTTTCTTCTAAAAAGTGAACGTCTGTTGTTTTCATTTTGTATAATTCATCTGATCGGCAGGCGCCTGAGACACCAATAACCAATGCGACCTACAAATGTATAAAATAATAAGTTAATATAGAAATAGTCAACCTTTTAGCCTAAAATACCTTTTGAACAAGAAATTCCATAGGTGCTTGTTCCAAAAATGTTTCAATATTATCCATAGACAGTGTGGTCGATTTTTTCGGCTTGTATCCTTTGTTTTGCTTTTTTAAAAATGCTAATAGCTTTGCGTGTTTAGATATGTCTACTTTTTCCCTAATTGATAGAGTGGTCCTCAACATTGAATATATTGACCAAAGCGTTGATATTTTCTTTGTCTTGGCATTTTCACTAAAATAAGCTAGTAGCGCCGATTCAGAACCAGGATTTTGAACTTTGTTTCCAATACACCATTCTTTAAAACAGTTATATGCCTTGTCATATCTCGGGCGGCTTTTAGTTGGCAGAAGATCTTCTTCTACTATTTTTGCTGCTTCTCGAATTTCTGGGGGAGTAGCAGCCAAATCAAATTCCTCATCTGAGAGCATTTTTTTGGTGTTTTGTAAAAACTTTGACACTAACGTTTTAAAAAAATAATATATTGTTTAGTGACATGGAAACCATATTCCAAAAATGATATTTGCCATCTTGATGTGTATTATTACCTACGTTATTTTATCACCTGCGGTTATTTGAAATTCTAAATGTCTGTCTACTTTTGCAATGGAAAAGTCAAAATGACATTTACCTTTTAATAATTATTTGAACTCAAAATAATAAGAAGTGGATGTTGGATGTGGTTGTAAATAAAATAGTATACAAACCTCGGTGAAAAGTTTCATTACTGTCTCTGAGATATAGTTTACCTCGACGCTTCGCGTCTCGGTAAACTATCTAATCTCTCGACAGTAATGAAACACTTTCCACCTCGGTACGTAATATACTATTTCAACTGGTATATAAAAGAATTACGGAGTTTATTACTGCATATAAAATAAATTATTTTGAAATGATTATCCATAACAACTACTACAATTTTTGCTGTAATTTCACCGGTCAAGTTTTTAATATTAATCGGTAATTATCACACAACTTGACAACTAGCAAGATTGTGCCAGTCACGACGAAGACACTAGAGGCTGGAACGGCCCTTTTTATTCTCTTACAATGGCTGATTGGTTTCATTTCCGATGTACGATTTTATTTCGCCCGGGATTATTCGAATTACAAAAAATAAAATTTGAGGTGTTTTTGAAGGTGAAGTTTTATTTTTAATGATCTACCCCATCGGATGTGGGCGTAGATATACAGTAAAAAAATTGTAGGTAAAATTACAACAACCTTTCTTGCTGTAGGTAGTATTTACGGTGCCTGTTTGCAGTAATATTTATGAATAATTAATGATAAGAATTGGGCAAATTCACATTGCTTTTTGTAAACATAATAATTAATCAATGTAATATAATATATATATATATATATATATATATATATATATATATATATATATAATAATATTACTTGAAATTTTTCCGACAAATTTTATTTTTTTAGTAAATTTTAAATTTTTCAGAAACTAAAACCAGTTGTATTCATTGTTTAGCCATATATAAAAATCTAAATTCTGTAAACACCCAAATAATATAATATTACATAGGCGTCGGAACTTTCGGTCCAGTGGCATAGCCAGACTTTAGAGGCGGAAGGGGTGAAATTTTTTGGAGAGCTTTATGTTTTCAATATTTCATTTTTACAAAATCCTGAGTCAGCTTTAAACGCCAAGCTAGCCAAAATATATTGCTCACAGTTACCTTGAGAAATATTGGTAAAATTTTCTCAGGAATTACATCCCGTTCCCAAAAATTAAAACTATATATATATATACAGGGTGTCCCACCGGGAACCGAATCGATCTATATACAGAATACTATACATAGGAAAATATTTAAAATTTGTCAGGATGCTGATGGGGGCGACCGGGCCAAAATATTTTCATAATGGTGGCACTTCCGGTTAAACCGGAAGTAAGTGTCAACTTGCATATTTTAAATGGAACGCCCTATATATTATTACATTTTTGCATTCTACGCAAGATTCTATGCAGATTTTGTATACCATGTCCTATACCTATGTCTTTGACATATTTGAATATTTATGTCAAAAATGACGTTTACAAGCCTTAGAATAATTATCAATTTTTTCTATAAAGAAGCCTTATTTATTTAATTTAAGTGGGAACTTATTTATTATTTATGGAGAATGTGATAAAGTTATATCAAGAACATGTGACACATTTGCCATTCGATATCCGCAAAAACAGAAGCCATCACAATGTGCTGTTAATAAAATTATAGAAAATTTCAAGAACTTTGGATCCGTCAAGGTAATAGTGCAAAAAAATAAACCTCTTGTTATTGATGACAATATTACAATTTTGCGGATATCGAATGGCAAATGTGTCACATGTTCTTAATATAACTTTATCACATTCTCCATAAATAATAAATAAGTTTAAATAATCTTCGTTTGTATAATTTAAACGCCCAGGCATGATTATTAATAATGTTCAAATGGTAAGTGACAGCTTCATAGATTTTCTTAGCATTTGATTGTTTTTCAACGCCATCATAGCCAACTAAGTGTAACTGAACTTAAAATCTGCAGCAAAATCGCCTTATAAAAATACTTAATTGGCAATATTTCGAAAACTAAAAATTTTGGGGATATGCAACCTTACACAAACTTACCCTTATTTTTATTGCTAAATAAGAAATAATTATAAAATTTGGGTGTTTCCATTTGATAATCTAGACTTTTTGCAGTTTTTTCAATTTAATTTTTAATCTTATTTTTTAAACACCCTGTATTAATAGTTATCAAAATATTATAAAAAATCTATTAAAGCAGGTCCTTTATAACAAGAAATCCCACTTAAATTAAATAAATAAGGCTTCTTTATAGAAAAAATTGATAATTATTATTCTAAGGCTTGCAAACGTCATTTTTGACATAAAAATTCAAATATGTCAAAAACGTTTAGACTTAGTTATAGGACATGGTATACAAAATCTGCCTAGAATCTTGCGTAGAATGCAAAAATTTAATAATATATAGGGTGTCCCATTTAAAATAAGCAAGTTGACACTTACTTCCGGTATAACCGGAACTGCCACCATTATAAAAATATTTTAGCCCGGTCGCCCCATCAGCATCAGTATACTGTCAAATTTTCAAAATTTTCCCATGTATAGTTTTCTATATATAGATCGATTCGGTTCCCGGTGGAACTTACACTATATATATTAACAAAAATTCTCGAATTTCAAAATTCTTAAAGCATCTCTAAATGTAAGCCCAAAAATTTTGAATGGAATTTTTTGAAAAACGATAATTTTTGTAAAAAAATAATTTTTCTTTAACGGCAGCAGAGCTTTGGACTTGGATTGTCTTTATTTGTTTTGAATCACAACATTTTAACTGGTAAGTATCTCCAGTGGTCTTCAGGTGAATACTGTATTTACACGGAGTACTACGTGGGTAGTTCAAGCAGCTTACATAGCACGGTCTTGTGGCCCAGATAAATAATAACCCGGCGATAGCGTGAGCAGGTTGGTTATTCCACTGGTCGACTTTACTTGCATGGTTCTAACTTCACCATGCTTTACCGTATCCCACAATATTATAATTTAATAATTTTACCCAGTGGCTAAATCGATTATTTATTTTTTTTAGATTTAATCTAACCTATTGGAAAATTATTTATTAACGGAACACAGATTTAGCATTTATATTCCCGGGGATATAAATACTAGTTAATTAAAAATTATATTAAATATTTTTTAAACAAACAAAAAATATTTGTTTTAATTTTAAATTAAAATAGTTTAGTCATATAAAGTAATTTTTATTAGATAATTTCGTAATGTGATTATTTAAAAATAATGATTGTGCAAAATCAAATTTGTTTTTAATGGCCGAATTCCATTATATTTTATTATTTTACAAAATATAAATTTATTTATATATGCAAATTCAGGAAAAAATTATGATTTATAATAAAGTTTATTTTATGTATTATTAAATATTGGTTAAAATGTTTTATAGGTAATTTTTATATAGGCTTACATAATTAAATACTTAAATTTTTGCTCTCTTTCAAATATCTATTCATTTAAAAGTATGAGGAAAGAAGAAAGATAAAAGATATTAACAACTACTATGGCTGTAGTACAATAAGAATGAATATATGCCTATTGCCAGGGCCTATTTTTGGTAATGGGCCCATTACGCAATCTGGGGCCAACAATTTCAGGCGGGAAAGAGGAGGGTAACAAGCCAAAAAATACGGGGCTGCGATGTGTTGTATCAAAAATTTCTCATATCAAAAGTGACTTATAATAAAAAAATCACCAATATCCAGAAGGGGGCCTCCTTCCATATGTAATATGTTTTGTCGGATGACTCACACCTATATAAGTCATTTTGACCGAGAAAAGAAGTCGTCGTTTCTTGCCATTCTTTCGAATTAGGCTTTTCACTTCTTCGTTCGCTGCCAGGACCATTTCTGAAGGGCCCTACACCTTAACGTGGGTTCCGAATCACGATCCTCAGTCATGCGACACCCTCCAAGGGCTATCAACCCTTGGTTTATTGCCATTGCATGACCTACCGATTGGGGAGTGTGTACCTTCTTCCGCACCCCACGAGATATCCGATCTCATCCGGCCTGGTTCCCGGCGTGAATGGGGTGGATTGGGAGATGATACATTTTACACTCTTCCTTACATTCTTAAACCTACTAAAATTTGGATATACTTTTTTTATTGTGCGTATGCCCACCTCGAAGATCGAACTCGGAACGTCACTGTCGAATGCCAGTTGCGCCTTGTTTCTTCTTCTAAAAGTGCCATTTTACGGAACCAAAAACTATCGATAGATAGTTTTTTACTTTTACTATCAATACATCAAACCCCACCCACTGTCGATAGTTCTCCACCACTAGTGTTTTCACAAGAACGCTGATGGTCAGTCGCGTATAGTTGTGGATGGTTACCCAGACGCGTATTTATAAATTCACGGTACTTCGTCCATGTCAAACCCATTTGCTTCCTACCAACGGTAAGCGCTGACCATACGCTCCATGTAAAATAGCACTAATAAGAACGAAAAGGCCGTCACTGTCGTCTGAATATTTTATCATCAGGAACATCAAAAAACCAGTTCTTTCAGATTTTTTGGTCTCATTTATAACATGCTTGTTTAATCTAATGCTTTTTAAAATAAGAATTTTTTTCTTTATCTAAACGGCATTATGAATAAATAGCAAATTATTTTTTTTTTCATTTTTTTACAAATTGATGGGGGTCCGGGAAGTAAAACCTGTTACCGAATTCGGTCAAATCAGGCATGGTAACGAAATAAAAAAAGACCCGTTTACCCGTAAATAGGGCAGAATAAGGGTAGATTTTTGTCTTATGCTTCGATCGGCAGCCTAGCAGGCATCAATCCAGCGGCAAAAGTGCGATGAAAAAGCCGTATTTTTTCTGTCACCGACAAACTTTTGTCTTGATTTTCAGGAAATGGTTTTTAAATGTCACGGGATTTTCGTAAATCATTCCCCACGAGTAAAGATGATAAATAAATCTTTTTTAGGTCGATATTGAATAGTTTCATGTGATTTCTGAAATAGAAACATAAGAAATACCTAGTAAAATATTTAATAGTAAATTCTAATAAATTGTTGTGTGTTATTACTCTTCTTATTAGTGTGTGGTATCTACCTACGCCTTTTAGGTAAGTATTATTATTTTTTATACGAGTGTGAATAGTATTTTGAAAAACCGAAATAGATATAGTTGATTTAACATTAATTAGGTATATTAAGTTTTAGGTAAAACAATAAAGTTACACGTTTCTAAAAATAAATAAATTGATTTCAAGTATTCTTTTTTCTAATTTTCAATTTGGTATAGGAGAAACTTTAGGAGACACGTTAAAACCTGTTCAAAATTAGAAAGAACTGACTTTCGTAAGCATATTGTTCCAGAAATACCTATAATTGGTAAATATGGTTGCTAGATACAGGACCTGGACGCACCCAGTTACATGATAAACAGCTAAATTTTGAATTTTAGCAAATGACATTTTTTCAAGATAATAAAAATGTTTAAATAAAATGTTTAAATATTGGTTTTTAATCATTTAACACATTCTTATTAAATTGATGGAAATATAAAAGTAATATTTGATATTTTTTTAAATTTAAAAAAAATATTTTTTTTTTCAATTTTTATTTTAAACTCTGTACACCAGCCTAAAATTAAAATCTAAACACTTTTTTCAAATAACTTTTTTCATTATCTTGTACTCTAATACCAGATTTTCACGACAAAATATATACTTTTCAATGTTCCAGACAAACGAGTAGTCACGTGACCAATGTCAAAACAAACTTTTAGGTTACCAATCATGCCGAGGCTATCAGCATAAAAAGTTTTTTTACAATTTCAATAATAAAAAAGTTTTCCATATAGGTCCAACTTTTTGCCCGTCACTGTATATTGTACCATACATAAAATTATAGACTAGTGTTTTGGAAACGAAGGCGGAGCCTCAGTAAATACTGTGATTGGTTAGTACTTACTTACTTATAAGAACGCCACAGAGAAATCTAATTTTTATAACAATGTTGTCAACTAATGGGATATTTCGAGATTCGTGAGAACAAATCACAGAGGAATGATAGGTCGGAGCTGTCTCCAAAGGAAATAAAAAATTTTGTTCGCACAGTGTTCTATTCGTAGGATATTCTTTAGGTTCACTTGTGGTTGTGATCTGCTAAAATTGTAGTTTGTACAACAAGAGTGGATATGATGTCCATATCGCACGAGGAAGTAAATTAAGCACGACTCCGTAGGCGGAGTGCTTAAACTTCCGAGGGCAATATGGACAATCCACTCGAGTTAAACAGTATATTTTTTCTACGACCAAACTTACAAACCTTATGCTAAAAAATGTAAAAAAAAGTTTTCAGGTTGCCGGGCTCGAACTCACGACCATTGGATCTATAGTAAAACGCTCTAACTCTCGACTATCGAAACGTTAAACTAATTATGGGAAAACCAACATGAAATTAATTTTCTATGCACATTCAGCAGGTTGCATTAGTGATAAATCTATTATAAATGCGTCTAGATTGATAACAAATTGTACCATATGCATTTAAATTATATAATTTAGTGTCTTGAAAAAGAAGGTGGAGCCTCAGTAAAAATTATATACTGTGATTGGTCAGTACTTTTAAGAACAACAATGGCTTCTCTGTAATTGACTACTGTGATTGGCCAGTTTCATTACCTATCTAGGATTGTTATAAAATTTTGCCGTACAGTTAACCGGAATAGCCCACTTTTCTCGCCACTTAAGTGTAAAGGAAACAGCAAATTTCCATGTGGGAGTAGAAAAAACTATTTCAGTGTTGTGTGCATTCGTGGAATTTTTCTACAAAAATGGGAAATTTTATTTTTAAAGATCGCAACACTGTGCAGCACTGAACAGTAAGAATATGAAATTTTGCCGTACAGTTAACTGGAATAGCCTACTTTTCTCGTCACTTCAGTGTAAAGAAAACAGCAAATATCCATGTAGGAGTAGAGAAAAGCATATTTTGACGTGGACTTGTGACGTTATACCTATTTGCTTCTCGATATTCTTGTAGCACGATATAAAACCTCTTTAAAAAATTCAAATCATACAATACCCTATTCTAAGGGAATTTTTTTAAATTAAACCATAACAAATATCCTCATAAACTCTAATAGAAATTTTATAGACAGTAAGTTGCAAACGCTAGTTCCAGGGTGTGAGATTTTTTACCATGATTTCTCCTGGGGCAGCTAAAATTGGCGCAGACTTTTTGTTAAGGACTGTAGTTTATGTTTTACTCCAAGTAAAAAGCTGGCAGAAATATAAAACGAAAAGTGTTATTATACGGCATTCAATTTTAAAAAACTGGCGTATTATTTTTACTAGCGTAGAATTAAAATTTTAATCCGGGATAACCGAAAGATTCTAAACAATAATTAACTTTCCAAATAATTTCGTTTTATTATGATATCAGTGTCAATGCAGATGATTTACTTACAATCAAATTTATTTGGTCCTAAATATATTTCGTTAAATTAACAGATACCTATTTCAAAAAAATAAAGTAGTTTTATTGAGACAAAAATTTTAAATCTTTTATTTATGAAAAAAAATTCTAAAAATATTTCATTAAATCTAAGAAAGGTACTTAATCTAAAAACTACTACTAAGTTCTCAATTTGATCGATTATAGTCTATTTCACAAAGGTGTAGGTTGAGTAATAGAAGCTCATTAGGTATGCAAAGTGACTACAGAGTGACCCAACAAATATTTGAGCCACTTTCATAATCTGGCATTGATTTTATTGCAAAATTCTTTATTTTCATCAAGTGTAGGTACCACCCGGGTTTGGGTCAATTTATGGGTTTTGCCTATTGTTATGCATTTACAAACACTGAAAATGGTGTGACAAAGGCGTGCATTATGTACATAGTATTTAATAAACATTATAAAAAAAATATAAAATACAGAAATTAAATTTAAAAAATCCTACTCAACTGTCATCTTTTCTTGACATTACAATTAACGGGTCGACGGTCTGATCGATCAGGAGTTCAAGATGGCTTGATCAAATAGTAGCTTAACGTCAATCATTTTGAATATCGTGTTGTGTCTTGCCACAAATCCTTCCACTTGCGCCCATATAAGTTCTATAGGGTTTAGTTCGCAACGATATGGCGGTGTGCGCAGCACAGTTACATTATGTTTTTCAGCTATATCTTCCACAGCATATTTCATAAAACGATGTTTGTGTAAATTTGCTATAGCTAATAGTTCCTTCATTATCAAATTATCTTCTTCTCTTTTGTTCTTTGGTTACTTATCATAAATAATGTAATGCACAAAATTTACCTATGCCCATGGCTCACACCGAAATTGAGCTGAACCGGACGGAGTTTCCCATTTTATTACTCTACACCTTTCTCATGCGTCTAACCATTATATAATAGAATGCGTAATTTTTTTTTTAATAATAAAAATCGATAGCTGGACATGCAAGGAGCCATATTAGATTATATTATAGTTACTTTATGTCGAAGAAATCTTGCCAAAATAAACCAGTTTGTTAACTATGAGCAGACTTTTTCCCTCAGTGTATCTTTAAATATCATGTTAATATTCAATGCTTATATATTTTTTCGGCAACCGTCCGGGAAGTACCCACTTCCCGAACGCTTTTTCTTTGAGAAAGTAGCATTTCTCCGGCCTAGTCTGGGAAGTACGTAATTCCCGGACTAGGCCGGGAAGAATCACGTCGTTGTTCATTCATGTTCATTGTGAATATGAAAATCTTGGTAGGTATGATTTTGATAAATGCAGTTGAACATTACTATAGCAACGAAATAACGACTGATAGCTATATGAAATAAAGTTAGTTGACATAAGCATTTCAAACAAATGAAATCCTTTCAATATTAGCAATTGCTCGAATTTTAATATAAATATTAATACAAATAAGAATTAAAATTTTCGAAATTTTGTTCTACAAAAAAATATAATAAAGAAATGTGTCTCGTTGATTTGTTATTCCACACGGTTGCCGAAAAAATAGTGTACGCAACACGTCCGAGAACAGTTTTTTTGAACTCGCAGACTTCCAGGACTCGCCTACGGCTCGTCCTAGAATTTTGTCGACTAGTCCAAAAAAACACTATTTTCCGGACTTGTAACGTAAATTACTATTCCTCAAAATTTTTCTTTCATTCATCTTTCCATTGATGAAAATTTAAAGATATATCGAACCTATTTTCATAAGTTGACTAATAAGTCAAGAGTTTTTAAAATTGAAAAATAGAATTTGTCCTTATATCGTCTCTATTTCCTTTTCAGTTATTACAAAGAAAGATTGTGTTAAGGCTACAAGGTGGAAAATCTAAAACACGTTATCCCAAAAGCAATTTATCTTGGGAAAATTACATTTTGGTTGTATTTTATTTCATATATTTGTCATATTATCCGGACAGATGAAATAATTTACGTTTACAGTTCTGTCTAGTATCATACCGGAAATAGAAATTTGAAGAAAATGCTTTGAAATAAGTAGTTCAAGCCGAAGTGGCGGTGGTGCTTTGGATTTTTATATAGCCCGATTTCCGAAAAATACAACAAAAAAAAAAATAAAGCAAAAATTATTATTCCTTAATACTGCAATAAAATTCTACTTACATGCCATTGCCTCACCCAGCAACACTTCATTCCGCAAGATTTTCAAATACTTTAGTGCTGGCCTGGTCATCAAAACGTAGCCTGCTATACTTTATGTTGTTTGTCTTATCAGTCATACAATTTACCGGTGGTCAGTTATTTGACAATCCGATGCCGTGAAAATGGTAAAATTTGAAAACAATGAACTTGTAGATATGGTGCTAATTTACGGTGAGTGTCGTCAAAGTGCGGCTGCTGCTTCGAGATTATGACTAAGATAGGCAGGACCGTATTTTATCCATAGTGTAATAAATGAATGTAGTAGTAGTACCTTATTTTTGAGTTTTTTGAGAAAAGGTATTTAAAAAATATTGTTTATTTTAATGCCTTCTGTACACAGCTAAAAAAGAAGTATCAACTGAGGTATCACCCTGTATAATATAGAACTGAAGGTTGTCAATTGTTTTTAGTTAATTAGTTTTTTGCTTAATTTGGCAATAATAGGCTTTAAAAGCCCCATTGTTCCCACCGGCTGTCTCTATCCCATTTTTAAAAAGGGAACCGACCACGAGACGCACACAGAATCCTTAAGGATGATTAGCTATAAGATATTGGGTTTTTAGGATATTATCGCCTTAAGCCCGAAAGGGCCTTCTTATAAAGGCTATTTTCTATTGCTGGGGACAGTCTTTTCTTAGGACGAAGGCTTTATTCGAAAGGAAAATTCCTAATAAAATTTACTGGGATTGGATGTTTTCAAACTGTATAAATGGATTTTCTTCGTATTTTTCACTATTTTCGGAAAAGGAAATGACAAAAATGGTTCGTAATTAGTTGTCGGGTAAGTTAGTTTAGCTTACTTTTTTATCTTAAATTTTTTTCTGTATTGAGATTTTCTAAAAAAAAACGAAGCAATGGAATGTTTCTTCGTTTTATAGGAAATGTTCTAAAAATTATTCTAAAATCAATACTGATGAAATGAAGATAAAAGAGTTTTTACCATATGATTAGTGGTTCACTCTTGTCTTGACCAAATTATAGTAAGGAGATTTTCAAGGTAATTTTAGGTCAGTTTAAGAAACTGGTCAAAAAATACACATGGATTATGTAACATTGTCAAGCTCTTTTGTTGACACCCCACTTGATTTAATAGGATTTAAAAAATGATGATAAATTAGAAATATTACTTAGAAAAAATTAGAAATATTACTTAGAAAAAATTAGAAATATTACTTAGAAAAAATTAAAAGTATTACTTAGAAAAAATTAGAAATATTACTTAGAAAAAATTAGAAGTATTACTTAGAAAAAATTAGAAATATTACTTAGAAAAAATTAGAAAAATTACTTAGAAATTTATTTATTAAAACATGGATTTATTGTTAGGGTGCTCATAGAGGACTATAATCATGAAATTTTTCATATTTTTGCCCCTCATATACTTTATGAAATCGAGGGGCATGGAATCTTATGTCACTTAAAGCCTCCATAAGAACTCATTTTGTTGCTAAAAATAAATTAAAATAGGGCCTTTACCATGAGTGATGGGGAGATGGACTCTTTCATTTGGTAATTGATTGGATACGATTTAAAAAAATTATAGTGGTGATTTACCAGATTTACTAGGTTTCCTCATAAAAAAGTTTTTTTTAACTGAGGATGTTTTATTGGTAGGCTTGAATATAAATTTATATTATACACTCCATTCAAATTTAATATGATTGACAAACTTTTTTCTCAGTACCATTTTAATGAAATTTGTCTTATGAGGTTTTTATGGTCCTAGATTACGAATAATTATTAACTTTTAAAAAACTATTGTTGACAATACCAATATGGCGGATTGAAAATGAAGTGGAGTTTATACCATTCCATAATCATCAAATTGGATATCAGGAGATTTTTTGGATCATAAATTACGAATTAAAATTTATTTTCAAAAAATGACGGACCAACTCTTGGCGCAGTATAGTTTTAATATGAGAGTTTCTAGGATCATTTTATTACTTAATCCACAGGGTCAACAGTGTGATAAAAAGGTACACTTGTTTCTTTTCATATAATAATTAGTTTGCAAACTTGTAATAAGCATCAATAATTTTTTGAGACAACATTCGTTCTGATGCTAGAACAATATCAAATTTTATACATACATTTTTTGTCAATTTTTTCGGCATTAAAATGATTTGCCTCTTACACAAATGTGTAAATAAAATGATTCTTACATTCTTGTAAATACTGCAAAAAGTAATGAAAGTTTTAATATTAAATTTCAAACAATTTTTGGATAAAGTCCCTTAGCCTCTTTGCTAAAGGAATTCTTATCTAGAAATAAATAGGGCGTGGGCGAAAAAGGTTGTTGTGATGCTTACTTTTGTTTAAAAAAGGTTTATTGTTCGTAAATAACAATTATAAAGTTTCTTAAGTAAAGTCTGTCATAATGAAACTTTCTAGTGAATTAAGACCATGTAAACTACTGCTATATGGCGTTCGGATAAAAGCTGTAACATGTGTCTAAGCTGTAACTTGTCATGAATAATTTATTACGAAATTATAGTCTATTTCAGAAAGGTGTAGAGTAACAAAATGGGAAATTCCATCCAGTTCGGCTCAATTCCGGTGTTGGCCATAGGTGCAGGTAAATTTTGTGCAATAAGTTATTTATGACAACTAACTAAAAATTTGAGAGTATTAGGTTAACGGGTATTAAGATAAAATAGTATTGTTTGTAATATTTAAATTTCAAGTAATTGCCTAATGCAATTCGGGAGATTACCACGAGGACATGAATTCGAATGTTTTTGAGGACTATTTTGGTTAAACGATGAAATATCTTCCAGTTAATTCAGTAGTAGCTATGGATAATGCAAGCTATCATTCACGACGCACAGAGAAGACTCCAACTTCATCTTGGAGAAAACGAGAAATTATCGACTGGTTAACCACCAAAAGTATTGAATTTGAATTTAATTTGATAAAGAAGGAACTATTAGCTATAGAAAATTTAAACAAACATCGTTTTATAAAATATGCCGTTGAAGATATAGTTGAAAAACATAGTGTAACTGTGCTACGTACACCGCCATATCATTGCGAACTAACTCCTATAGAACTTATATGAGCGCAAGTAAAAGGATTTGTAGCAAGACACAAATGAAAGACGTTAAGCTACTATTTGATAAAGCCAGTAAGGAAGTGACACCAGAGAACTGGCGAAATGCAGTCCATCATGTCATTAAAGAAGACGAGAAAATGTGTTATCTTGACCACCTGATCAATCGGATCGTCGACCCGTCAATTATAACGCCATGAGGAAATGACACGTCCTCAGATGACGAAGAATATTTTGCATAAATGCATTCATAAATATAAATACCCGGAGTTGTTAACAATTTTTGCGCTTTAAATACTCCACGACAACTCCTCTTAAAGCTTTTTTTTGATAGATAAAGACTTTTCCCAAACCCGATGTGTGACCCCAGAATATTATACCGAAACGCACTAAGGATAAAAAGTTGCTATGATAAATATCATACAAGATATAGGTACTATAGTTTAGATATCTAGACACTATTCTCAGCATATAACAAGATGTGGCAAGGTTTCTGCAAAGGGCGTCTGTATGGGTATTCCATTTAAAATTTGCATCAATGTGCATACCCAAAAATTTGCAAATCTCAACAATATCAACATTGGAACTATCTATAGTGATAAAATTATTAGTATCCTTCTTATTTCTAGATGCCTTAAAAATTAAGCATTGGGTTTTTTCTGTATTTAGAATAAGGCCATTGTCGTGGAACCACTTTTTTAATAATAAGAATTTTTCTATCGAGATACTTAATAAATCAATGATTTTTTCTTTCTAATTAGTAGCTTGGTGTCGTCGGCATAATTTACGATGGATACAAGTGGGATTTATAATATTGTTGGTAGGTCATTTAGATAAATAATAAACAGAAGTGGCCCTAGAATACTTCCTTGTGGTACACCAAGGTTAATTGTCAACTTATCAGAGACGAACTTTTGACCATACCTATCCTTAACAACAACTTTTTGGACTCTATCTTCTAGGTGGGATTTTATCCACGACAATGTCGGTAAGGGGTGGGGCAAACACGCACTTTCCTTAGGTGCGCCAATGCCCGCTAAATTTACCACTCCATCTCCATACTTTAATAAACGTCGTTAAAATAACTTGTTCAACTGAAGTTTAATTAGAGTCTACAAACTGGAGAAGTTGCACCTTAACGATATTTTATATAAGGTACAGTTTTATAACATAAACATAGTTTTAATCAGAACTTGAACTTCTAGAGAACTTTCACGGAGCGCAGGAAGGTAAAAGTTTTATTATCAAGTGCAGATTAACGAAAGCGTATAATTAAAATAAAATTTCTTATTAAAATTAATAATTTCGTCTTTTCAGCTTGCAGTATTTCTTAGCTCGTGACGTCATCCTCGCGACAATAGGAATATAATAAAGGACCTTTTAGCTCAGAACTGCTGCCATTTGATTTAGCTAAATATGAACTAAACTGCTGGACAATTACTTTCGAGCAAGAAAAATTTCGCCTAAATTTAACAGTTAATATTTTCAGAACCAGATACGATATCGACCTACGGTTTTGAATGGTTGCTATACTCATCCCTTGGAAAACAATTGTTAATGTTGGATTTTCTTTTACTGTCAAAAAATTTTATATATAGGGTGTTAAAGAAGACGATGATTTTTTCTCTAATTTTAATGGTGTGTAACTTTCACAATAATATTTTTAAATTGTATCAATCTACGTCAATTGAATCACTGGTTCATAGCAAAGAAAGTTATTTGTCAAGTTTTTAATATCTGCTATATTTTAAGAGATACCGATTTTTTTGGAAAACCTTGCTTTATTTCAACTTATTGGTAGCTAGATCTCACTATGCGTTGTATCGTGTAAACTTCGCGAGTGATTATTATACCTTATGAAAAGCTTGATTATGTTCAGTAACAATAGTTGTACCTAAATGTTATAATGTAGAGTGGCGTACTTATAAACACCCATATGTCTATGGTTTATAAGTATCTCACAATTTTTCACGATTGTTTTATATTGGAAAGTACTTGCCCCTAGATTAGGTAATTTTTTTTTTATTTTTTAGTTTTTTATATTGCACTACAGGTATATTATACAGCGTGTTTACGAAATTTTAACAAAGATAATATTTTGAATTTAATTTTTAGAAAAAATGTATTTATTAATTTCTAACTTTCTAAAACTATTCCTAAAATTAAACTTACATTGAAAAAGACTTTGATATTAAATATCACTAGCTGCCGTCAAACCAAACCCCGTCCATCCGAGTGCATTAATTTGAATCGAGATTATCACAAAAAAAAAACAATATTAAGTAATAAGAGGGTGAAATAAAGCAAGGTTTTCCAAAAAAATCCGTATTTCTTAAAATATGGCAGATATCAAAAATTTAACAAATTACTTTTTTCGCTATGAACCAGTGATTTAATTGACGTAGAGCGATAAAATTTAAAAATAATATTGGGAAAGTTACACGCCATTAAAATTGGAGCAAAAATCATCGTCTTCTTTAACAGCCTGTATATAAAATTTTCTGATAGTTAAAAAAAATCCAACATTGACAATTGTTTCCCAAGAGATGAATCTATCAACCATTCAAAACCGTAGGTCGATATCATATTATTATCTGGTTCAGAAAATTTTAACTGTTAAATTTAGGCGAAATTTTTCTTGCTCGAAAGGAATTGTCCAGCAGTTTATATGAAAAATCATATTTTTTTATTTACTACAGCTGTTATTGACAGTATAGTTGACCAAGGCTATAAATATGAATATTGACAATGTGACCATATGAAATGTAGGATTTAAATTTTTATTATTTTTTTATTGATGTGCAGGAACATTTTGAACGGTCGATTAAAAAAATATGGAGTGTTCCCAGGCTCAATGGGCGTAAGTAGGACATTTTTTTTCTGGAGAAAGGAACAGTCGGGACTACATGTATTTCATGATATTGTACCTAGTGAAGAAGGTGGCCACGCCCAAAGTTCGTTAAAATTCACCTAACTACTATCAAATTTCAAAAATTAAATTATTACCTCTCCCCCTCTGGATGGTTGGTTTACATTTGTTTTAATAAATGTTTTTTTTACTTTTTTTTTGATATTCCCAGCTGGCTAAAACTAAAAACAACATTTTTTATATTTGTGAAAAATATGAATATGTCAATCCAAAATTTTAACATAAGACGTATTTATGACTAACCATAGTTTTTCGGGCTCGGTTTTCATGATTAAAAATAAAGTAAATATCGCTCAGCACGCCAAAATTAATGATTTTTTCAGAAATCATGTATTTTATGAGCGTAGATCTAAGAACAGTTTTTGGTGCGTAGGTTTGAAATACTCCTTCTTAAGTGCCGTTTTGTATATTCATAATAAAGCATTCTCGTTTCTTCCCGCACATTTCTTTTTATAAATCATCACACTTCTTCCATAAAAAAAAGGTTTCAATTAAAATTTTTACTTTAATTTCTCTCTTTAAAAATAAATACCTAATTGTTTTTGTTGTAAAAATATTTTATTGCATTGGGTATATTTTTGTTGATTTAAAATAGCTCTAAAAAAGGAAAAACGGAACAGACAAGTATATAATAAAAAAATACTATAGAATATTATTATTTTTACTCGTTATCCTATAAAATTGCATCATTAATCAATAACTAAAACGATATGCGTCCGAAACCTTAATCTCTATATAAAACAGGACTTTTAGAAGGAAAAGTTAAAAATTAAACGTTTTCGACAAGACTTTTGTAATCTAAGGCAAGAATACCTCCTAAATACGCCACTGAGTGTTCCTTTAGATCAGCCTTTCCCAAAGTGGGCGATAACGCCCCCTTGTGGGCGCTGAAGGCCCAAAGGGGGGCGGTAAGAGACCCAGAAAAAAAATGGGGGCGTTGTGTAGAGGCTTAGGGGGCGATTTGTAACTTCATCTAGCTAGGAGGACTCCTAGACACCAACTGAGCTCTCGACTCTCGACTACAACTTATGATCATCAACTAATATTAATTAAGAGATTGCTCAAACTCGGTTCGATTTTCTCTTCGTGTAGTTTATATATCTGTCCTGTTTTATTGAATAATTAAAATAAAAATCATGTCAATCGGTCTCTCCGTCTCGAAATGAAAGTAGATACAAACAAACAAATAAAAAGGCAAGAGACACACTTTCGCATTTTAATAGTTATTAGTATTTCTAGAAAGGTAATTTTCGTAGATAATAGACCGCGGGCAATTATGTTTTATACCAGAATATTTTGAACTTGGAATTACCAGACTGGGTATTGGATCCGTTTTCAAATGTCAACACAGCAATGTAACCTCAGCTGGAAGAAGAACTTATAGAATTGACAACAAACGAGGAAATAGAATTCAAGTTCAAAAATGGCTACTAAGAATTTTGGCTACAAAACCGATCCCGCAATTGTACCATGGATTGTGGTCAATCGTTCAACGATTCTTGATAGCATTCCCATCGTCATATTTGTGTAAACGTGGATTTAGTGCTGTGGCAACGCTGCTTACTAAAAAGAGAAATCGTTTGCATGTTACCGAACGTGGTGACTTGCGGCTGTTCTTGAGTAAATTGGAACCTGATATCAACAAACTTATTAAACCGCATCAGATTAATCCTTCACATTAGTTTTTATATAAGAATCAATTATGTTTGTTTTATTTTGAATAAAAGATACTCTGTCTACATACTATAAAGTTGCATTTCAATAATTATTCTCATTGGCAGGTGTAGCCCGTAAGAGTTAACTTGGACCTGAGCGCCGTTGTGTACTACCTACTGCGCTCAGGTCCAAAGTTAACTCTTGCGGGTTATAGTGAAAATCTTGTTTAGAATGAATGTTTAATCTCCGCTAATATAGCTCACAATAATTAATTAATCTAATTTGAAGTTATAGTGGTTTTTAAGTAGGTGAAAAAATGGGGGCGCTAAAAAATAATTTATTTTCAAAGTGGGCAGTAGACAAAATAAGTTTGGGAACCCCTGCTTAGATAATCATTTCAATAAGAACTTGTGTAGGGCGGATTTCCTTGCAAATTTAAATTACCGCCATTTCACAAAAAAGCTCAATAGCGCGAATATAACATCCTATTTAGTTAAGTACCCCGGGGGGTAAAGAGGATGTTTTTCCGCTAACATATGTAATATACCTGCCCATTCTTTCAAGAAGTTTTGGCAAAGGAAAATTGTTTTCCGCTATAAATAAAACGGGAAAAGATGTACGCCAAAAAACCATTAGCAAAGGCGCGGGTAGAATGAGAGAGTAACTGAAAACAAAGTGCACTTTATATCCCTTAATACGAAATGCTATAGTGCCTGCGTTTGAACCGAAACATTGCCATGATTATTTAAAGTGGTGGGTTTTAAAATAAGAGGTAAAATATAAATAAGAAATGGGCATGCTTTTTTCACTCTGTACTTTGCATCTTTAGAGCATTACGCAGGCTGCCACATTTTTTAATATTAAATTTAAATAACCACATTTATTCTATAGTCTATTTCAGAAAGGTGTCGGTAAGTAAATTTTGTGCATTATGTATGATAACTAACCAAAGAAAAAAAAAGAAAATAATTCGATAAAGAAGAAACTATTAGATATAGAAAATGTACACAAAAATCGTTTTAGCTTCCGCCCCTTTTATTAAAGTCGGTACGCCAATGAGAATAGAATCAAAATGATGCATAATTGTCCAAGCTTTTTAATGGTGTTATCAAAGATATACCTTAATGTGGAATTTTCAGGGATATGTAAAATTTTAAAATTTACTTTTCAATTACGCCCTCTTGCGGCAAAATGCGGAACTTAAAAATAATTTCCAGCATTTTTCTTGGGCACTTTTGTCATAAAAAAATTTACCCGGATGCTGTACGATTACTAGTTTCTGAGATATGGCCGGCAGCCATTCTTAGTTGACCACCCGGTATATTAAACACGCCTTTGTAACACCATTTTCAGTATGATCGAAGAGAATAAGGCTAATATTGTCTTAACCAGAACTCAGGATCCAGTAAAACAAACTGTCATCCTCGCAGGTGTCGAATAAATCACCGACATCACCTGGCTAAGGAGTCTGGAGGACCAATTATGATATTGGACATTGTACGCGTCACATTGCCAAGCAAAGCCACAGATGAGTCGCCCGAGAACGGCGCAAACGTCTGATCAACAACTATGATATTAACTGACAGTCATGACATGACACAGGCACTTTAACCAACGTCCACCTCAAGGCGTGAATAAAGATAAGTCCCAGTAGGACGAAACGGCTGATCATGGACTATGGAAAGACAGTGAACGCTTCAGTGTTTGGGGAACGGTATAAACTCATAACCCTCCGATCCGGTTGTTAGGCCACGGTGCACGAAGGGGTCCACAGCGTGGAAACCTCGGACGCTCTTGACATTGACAATACAGGGCCCCTTTGTTGGTGGGAGGTATTCCTCCCATTTCCGATGAAGTGGTCTGCCTCGTATAAGGTGAACATAAGCAGAAAATGCTTGGTCACGTCGATTTTATTTTATTATTTTGCATGTTTTAAGGTTTCTAAAAAATACTACCCTGTGAATTTTTTAAAAAGCCTGAATAGCCGACAATTTTTACATGGTATATCCTATATTTTATCAGATTTTCAGAAAATATATATTTACTTTTAGAAAAGGCAAACATATTTTAAAAACATTTACTCATCAGTTTGTTGCGACAAGTCAGTATAATTAATTTTCCTTACATAATTTCCTCCGCAGTAAAAAAAAATCATGACTAATTGACTTACAATAAAGCCTGAAACAAACAAATTAGGAAAAAATGATTAATAGAAGCAAATCCGATGGCGCGCTTGAACCCCGAGTAATGTGCCAGAAATTCTGAATGATAATAATTTGTCAAAATAGCGATACGCGATTGCTTCTGTGCCGCCATTTCAGTTTCTGTCATTGTCGATTTTATTTATGCCCGCGGGAAATTAATGGTCTCTAATTTATGTTAAAATTTTGATGCGAAAGATAAAATTTACTGAAACGAAGGTACATTGAGGCTGCAAGTGATATATGGTTGTATAGATAGGTTTTCGAGTAAAATAGGTTTCCGGGCAAATAGAACAAACACGTCACTTTAAATAAATGAGCAGTAAATTGGTTTTGCAATAAGAGTATTGAAGCAGGCATTTAAGGTATTTCCATTGCAGGAAATAATAGATATAAGCAACTAACATTGTAACTGCTGAAGCTGAAAATAACTTTGTTTAGCTAATACAATACTACATCAAATATAAAATAAAGTAACATTGGCTATTAACTTATGTGTTTTAAATGAGGTCTCATCATAGACACAAAGTCACGGTCGTGACTTTGTGTCTATTTTATTCATGCAATAACAGTAAGACTATGAGAATATACATAATATTGAATGCTTGAGATTAGGTTCCTGACATTTACAGAAACTTATGAAGTAGATAATATGTGTAAAAAAACTAACGTCCTAATATTGTGTTTTTTTTTCATTGTGAGCAGTTGGTGAAAGAGTCAAAATAGTTTGGCCTAATGGTCTGGGTTATATCAGCGACTTCTGCAGAAGTTGCAGAGATGAGGAAGAGGAAGAAAGTATTCAACATTTTCTGTGTGAATCCCTGGCCTCGCAAGACGAAGGTTCACTGTCCTGGGTGAACCATTTTTCAATAGCCTGGAGGAACTAAGCAACTTACAACTTGGAGGACTGAGCAGGTTTCTGAATAGTAGTGTTTAAAGGAAAAAAGGAAAGACAACAAAGTCTCGGTCTCAGCAAATATAATTGTGTGGTTACACGTGTTTCACCCTTTCGGACATCATCAGACCCAGAATTTAAAACACGAAAGGGTGAAACACGTGTAACCACACAATTATATTTGCTGAGACCGAGACTTTGTTGTCTTTCCTTTTTTCCTTTAAATCTATATCCGGTCTCTTTGAGAAATATGGACGATTTCTTCGATTTTGAATAGTAGTGGTTGGTTTGAATGAGTTGTTATAATCCTTCTGCGGTATATGCCGCACTAAGTATCAAAGATCTGATGAAGGTGGGTTCTACGGAACACGTGTGGTATCACAACGGACCTAATAGGACTACGTGAGACTGTTTGGTCAGAACCAAAGGTCTGCCACTCTTACCTAACCTATATCAGCTAGATAAGACCTGTAATAGAACGTGATTTCTAGTTTTATTTTTCGGTTCTTTTTGTAAAGATCACGTTTTACGGAGAACATTTGGTTCCCATTAACCCGACAGGGAAAAAATATCGTTTTGGGAGAAAGTCGCCAATAAAGCAATTTAGAAACATTTGGGTCGTAAGTTAACAAAATTCACAAAAGGATACCCAACTGTACTTTGGGATAAATTACATCCTTAACAGCCCTTAGGTCCGAACAGATGGGTACCATCTTTCTTGAAGCTAAAGTAAAATATCTAATGTCGATTGTCCCAGCCATAAAGCATCGAGCTGACAGGGTTCGGGGAAACAAAGAGTCACTCGCCGGAGGGCTTTTTATGGCTATTTTACGTTTCATATATTGTATGAACCATATATTGTCAATAATAAAGGAAAAGGAATATATCATAAAAAGTAGTGGATTTGCGTCTTGCCGGATTCAATTATATATGTACAAGCCTTTTCCCCCGGGTGTTTTCTTTTCCCATTTGTAGATAGTGTATTTACACACGTTGGCATTAGGTTAACGTTTAAAATGGGTTTTTAAAAGCATCCGACTCTAGGCTTTAGATGTAGTAATTCTCTATTACGGTTGTATAAGTTAGAACCTAAGTAATTGTCATAAAGAGGAGGATTCATAATTTCATCGTTCGTAATTATTATTTCTCTAGTAGTGGATGACTAGAGACCCCTATGGGCCAAATTTCTAAGTACCATCGTTTCCCACCTCTTTTATGATCTAGGGAAATGGCCGACGGAGCGAGTACTCGGGTTGGCCCTTTGGCAAGGTACGGTTAATGGTGGTACTAACGAGTCGAGGCAAAGTAGGGGATAAACTACCCTCTAAGTCATGCTATAGGTCGAAAGCTATAATGCTCGGGAGGGATGACAATAAAGGGGCGTTAGTTAGTTTTGGTTGAGAGCTTAGAAGGAATTTCGCTACACAGATTAAAATCAGTTCCGAGTTTTACGTCTTACTAAAAAGTCTCATAAAAATCAATAGTTCCGTTTTCGCGCTTGTGGCTCTTGTGTAGTGAATCCTAATTTAAAGTGGAAAGTTCAGTGGTCAAAGTGTCAGGGCTTACTCTTGGGTTTTTGTGACTAACTCTTTCATCTTGGGTTAATTTCTTGGGTTTTGTTTATTGTCACCAGATAATATTGCGGGTTTCTCATATCAAGGGTTTATTTTCGAGATTGTTCTCTTTCACAGTAAACGCATATCTGGGTTTTAATTGCATATTGGATATCATTTCAGTAAACCACCTCTCTTTATTCTCTTACACTTATCTTGTAAATATCTTAAGTTTAATATTGTAAAGTTTCTTTTTCTTTATCTCTTGTTGTTAATAAATTTAAGTGTTTTGAAAATATAGTGTTTTATTATTCGCTATAATAAAAGGGATAGGGGATTCACACCAACAAGAGTGGACGATTCGCGCCCGCGCGTATATTGCACCGTGTTACAGGACTACCGAGGCTGCCGCTAAAACATCTGGAGAAGGTCGGATTGGTAAGTCGTTATAACAGCAATTAACACATTTAATTAACATCCAAGGAAAAACATCACGACTGGAGTGCTCTTACTCTGCAAGCATAATTAGTTATTTCCGGAATAAATTCTAAACTCATTGTGAAAGGAAGGATCTAGATCGTCGGTCAAGAAACGCTACCATTGTTTCTAAAACGCTACCAGCTAGACTCGTAATTCAATATTAGTAGACAGTGCCTTAATCTAGATCCATCCCGTCACATAAAAAGTGGTGGCAGCGGTGGGATCTTTTTTTTTATTGCTCAGTTGTAAGTTTCCGATGTGGTTAGCATAAAATTGATTGGTCATTTATTTAGTGAGCTGGGCAAACAAAGAAAGGAACCGTACGCCAGCTTGAGCGTGGTTTTTAGGCTTTTTAGGGAAAAATGTAATAGGTACTAATTTTTTCTGCAAAAACATTTTCTCTCTATTTCTTTCGTGGTACTCTATTACGGTCGGATAAAGTACATTTCTACCTAGAAAAGTAATTACTTTGAGTTAAAATAATAGTAATTTGATTGCAGAAGGATGAATTTGTAATTAGAACATGTAATTTTCGGGATAACATATTGAACCATGGATGAATTTTGAAAGAAATTTATTTATTATTTGGTATGTTAAGTAACATCTGCTCTGTTTCTAAAAAACAATTATGTTTAATTGCTCAGAAAGTCAATGTTGTATCATGAAAAGTGCTAAAAACGTTTTTTGAGCGTATCTTTTGCTCGATTTGTTCTAATTTTAGTTCATCATATCACCTGATGGTATTACATAAAAAGTCAAGTCTTATATCGCCGGAATAAGATAACGTTTGTTATAAGTAAATTACTTTTCTTTGATGTTGTTCTAGTAAAATCACGATTATTGCGGTAAAATTGAAAAAAAGTATCATCAAACATACGCGGAAAAAACGAATGAATCAAAATTTTCCGCCTGAATGAAAACCAAACAAGTAATTTTTTTTTTCTATGAATTAAAAAGTCAGTTTCTTAATTTTAGCGGTTATATTTGCTTAAGGTTAGAGATAGATAGGGTTTTCAGGTAATACTAAGTAAGAGCACCGAACTTCAAGATTCCAGGAAGATTATTGCATGTGTATACTAAAATAGGTCATTATATGTTGTGTGAAAATATTAGCTTTCGATATCGATGTTAGAACCATGGTTATGTGGTTAAAAGTTTCGCGTATAGATTATGCCATAAAAGTAGAAGATAAAAGTTCTCGGGTTGTAAAATTTTAGTAAAGAAAAATACAACAATATATTGACCGTTCGTTGAGTAGATAAATACTAATAAAACTTTGGAACTCCGTTGACATATACAGTGCAAGTGTATGTCATCGTATTGTTATTTAAATGAGATACAGAATTTGTGTTATTGTTTATATTGGTCAAATTAATCTATTTCCCATTCTTGCAGGATATAAAAATATTTATAACTAGGACCACGGTTGTCCATGATTTTAAGAAGGGTTATTTTATTCAAATCAGCTGCGTTTGCTTTTCTTATTATGTATAGTAATAAAAAATTAAATTTTTGCAATACTCCTAACAATATAAATTTCTTTTTTCGAAAAGTGAACAAAATATTTTAAATAGTGAAATTGTCGGTTTTCCCCGAAATTAATTCCTTAATAAACTAATCAATTTTCTTTCAGCGTATCAGTATTTTATTGTCTAATCATCGATGTCGTAAATCTGCATACAGAACCTCAGTGCCGTGTCATTGAACCAGAGAAGTGAATTTAAGAGGGTACAGCTGTGGATTCCCAGGACTGGTTTGGAACTAATTGTTTGATTTTTGTTTTGGGATAGGGCTAGCACGATTCGTATCTACAGCGATTAAACACAGTGTCTATTGTGATCAAAGCCAGGCGACTAGCAGCGAGTTTTCAATAATCTTGGGGAAGCAATGTATATTAGTAGTTAGAATTTTTTTTTTCCGGGTAATATTTTTTTTTACAGGTATTATTTTCTCGATAGGGTAATTGTGTTTTTCAAACCATAGGGTTGTTGTCATTGGTTTGAGTTTGTTTCAATCTCGAATTTCGTTTATCGAATTGATTTGTGGTATGAAGGTAAGATGCATGACATTTACATTTATTATACCGTAGTTGTATAGCAGGTAGAATTGTTGTAGTAGGCCATCTGTACTCTCATTTAAATAAATTATCGATTGCACAAGTTAAATGTTATTGTGCGAATGTGGTTCCAGCCCATTAGGACGTCTATGATTGCTGGGTACCTACCTATATTGTTTGGGTTAGGTTTGGGTTAATGTACTATCGATGGAAAGGTAATAAAGAAATTACCATTTAATTATTAAATGATCAGTAATAACGTGTAGGAGGCGCGATATAAAGTTTGATAGTCCGGGGCCTGGTGCTACATTTGCATAATATTTTTACAATGGAATGGTATTCGAAAGGTGTGTAAGATTTAATGGGCTTTTATTTTTTTTTTAATGCGACAGAACACCTATTCGGTAGAATGCCATTTCCCTTATGTGTTTTAGATATTACCATTTGAAAAATTTTGGAAATTGGTTTTAAAAAGAAAAAGTACGAACTAGAAAGGGAAAGATAATCAACACTGACAGCCAATCAACACCTGGGTTAGATCGTTTATTTTTATTCTCCATTGATTGGGAAAAAAAAAAGAGGTAGTAGTATCGATTGGAATCTCGAGGTAAAAGCTAAACGTTTTGTTAATTGTTTTTTTTTTAATTTTTTTTAGCTTTTGGTTTTTTTTATTGTTTTTGAAAAATAAAAAACGATTTGCGCAGAAGATAAATAACGTTTTAAGGAATTTCCGGTATAGGTGGCTTTGCGGAAGTTTGTGAAATAAGGTGATTGGTGACGTGTTTTATTTGATCTAAGAAGTGATTCGACTAGTAAAGTGAATTCAGTGGTAATTAAGTGCGTTATTGCCGTATTGGTGTGTAAACTTGGTGAAAGAAATTAAAAGGGAAGCCGGTTAAAAGAAGATATATCCAAAGCACAGTTCCATCTCTTAAGTCTCCGTCAACATGAATAGCCATGATAATTCCGATGATGACCAGGACCCTTCTGCCCCCGATCTCGCGTCATTACAAAAACAGATCAAGGAGTTAGAGGCGAAATTGGAACAACAAGTGAGACTTACGCAAGTGGAAAAAGGTCCAACAAGACAGCTGGAAGTTGATGGCAGCTCAGTCGCAGGAACAAGCGAGGCTGGTGTCAGAACTATCCCATTGGATGATTTGAGGACAATTCGTGAACTACTTCGAACAGAGAAAATCGATTTGGAATCAATCGACCCATATTCGGGAGGAAAAGACTACGACGCATTTATTGAAGCGGTACTCGAAACGGCCGGTTACACGGGCTGGACTGATCAGGAAACCCTTAAGGTTATGATCAAAAAGCTAAAGGACAGAGCCAAAGAAGAATTTTACGCCCTGAGACAATCAGAGCGGCCTAAAACAGTGGACGAAATGAAGGTTTGGTTAAGAAGAGTATTCGGCACTAAAGTTCCTCAACTGTTAGGAAAGCAAGAATTGGCACGTTGTATTAAAAAACCCGACGAGACTTTGGGCGCCTATGCTCAAAGATTGCGCAAGTTAGCAGTCACGGCGTTCCCAGAGGAAAATGCTCCTCTAGCGCAGGTGACGTATAGAAACAAGGTACTGGTGGAGCAGTTTATTCAAGGAATCGACATCCGTTTGGCTAACAAAATCATTGAGAAGGGCGACTACTATACCATTGAGGACGTGTTAAAGGTTGCCGAAAAATATGAGTCCACCATTTCCCGACAGTTGCCGAGGAACTTGTACGAAGAACGGTATTCGTCATCAGTACGGTTTGTAGAAGACAATACAGGGGCTATGCGAGAAAGACGTGAACCGGGAAACGGAAATTACTCCCGCGGCGGAAATCAATTCAGGACGGACCCAACGAAGAATTTCCCCAGACGAGAACATCAGGAAACGTATCCATATAGGGAAAACAGGGATCAGCAGAGAACTGCGTCTAGAGGGAGGAATTCTTTTCCTGAGGTAATCTGCTACAACTGTAACAAGCCAGGGCACAAATCGTTCGAATGTCGGGCGCCAAGAAAAGAAGCAGGTTTATGCTACCGCTGCAATAAACCAGGACATTTCCAAAGTCAATGTTTTTTAAACTCCAAAGGTGCCTCGAAGAAAACTCCAAAGTAAAACCCACTACCAATACTCGGATACCAAACCTCATATTAGCTGTAAGTGGTGAACATTCTCAGTTTATTGTACTCCAGGTCAAAAACCACAGCCAAATGAGTTTTCTGGTTGATAGTGGTGCTTCCGTATCGTTAATCAAAAACACCACTGTGCAGAAACTGGGAATATTCAAAACGGAACCTCTGCTATTCAATATAACGGACATCTCTGGACAAAAATTAGAAGATTATGGAAAAACGGATATCACTTTCTCACTTCGAACTGACTCACGGAAAAGGGACATAAGTCATGCGTTTATCATCTGCGGGCATAATTTAAGTTTCCCCACCGATGGGCTGCTTGGAATAGATTTTCTGGCACGGTTCAAGCCCATACTAGACTCCAAGCGGAAAAGAATGGCTCTGTGTGGATATAACTTGATCTTGCACGATGGTTATCCAAAACTACCCGCCCTCGTTGAGAAGCACAGCGACGATGCAACGGAACTAGCGTATCACACAGATAAGAGTGTTTACGCCATACCTCTGCAGACGAGTGAGTCTGTAGGCATTTTCAAAGGACAAGCTAGCGAAAACAATGAGAATAATATGGATTTTAGTGGTGTAAAGGCCAGGGAGCACCGGGTTATAGTAGGAGAATTACGTAACTCGAAGGGTGTTGACCCCGGATTAATAGGAGAACTACGTAACTCAAAGGGCGATGAGCCGGGAGTTATAGTAGGGCTACGTAACTCAAATGGTGTCGAACCGGGAGGTATAGTAGCAAGGATACGTAACTCAAATGGGGTTGAGCATAGAGTTATAGTAAGAGAGAGACGTTACTCAACCTGTGCTGAGGAAATGGTACCAACCTTTGAAAATGAGGCACGCTCGTCTAGTTCCGTGGATTCACCAACGGTTAGGAATCTTTCGGGGAGTCTTAAGGAGAAGTGGAATCCCGAGGATACCCAGAAGATTTCCCAGTTATATAATAGACCGGAAGAAGAGGACAACAACCTGATAAACAATAGTACTCAACTTCAGCAGCCGACCGCAAAGGGCTGGTCCCCTAGCAACAAGTTTGGGGATAGTTTCAAACAACCAAATCTTGTCAGACTGCGTGAAGACTTAGAAATTCCTGCATTTCACGGCTGCGATTTCATGGTTCCTGTAAACGCCCGGGTTCTCGCGGCTACTATGATTTGCGAGCCACTAAACCACTCTGGTGTCGGCATTTGTATGGCGACCTCTATAGTTAACATTGAAAACCCACAAACAAGCAAAAATAGAAGTATTGTTGTCCGATTTCTAAATACTACCCCCTTACCTCAGACCATAAAAAGACACACCCCCCTTTTAAATTTGGTGGATGTAGGTAGTTTGGATATAGGTACAGATTCTCTCGATAATTCTGTAGTGAGGAAAGTGGATGTTATGAACCTATGTAGTGAGCATAGGATTAATTTTGGTGAAGCGTTAAGCCACTTGCAAGATCCCGAAGAAAAGAAGAAAATGGTAAAATTCTTGGAAAGTTACAGCGATATTTTTACAGGAGGAGACGGACCTCTGAAAGCGACAAGTTTAGTGACACACCGCATCGATACAGGTAATCATGCGCCGATTGCAAAAGCACCTTACCGAATTCCTTACGCGCTTCGAGAAGAGATGAAGACCCAAATAGAAGAAATGTTAAAGGAAAATATCATTCAACCCTCTGTATCTCCGTGGAGTGCGCCTGTGGTCCTAGTAGAAAAGAAAAGTCTGGACGGCACCAAGAAATTCAGATTCTGCGTAGATTTTAGGGCAATTAATGCAGTAACCAAGAGGGATTATTTTCCCATACCAAACATACAAGATAGCATAGACGCGCTAGGAGGCGCTGAAGTATTTACCACCCTAGACATGACAAAAGGCTACTGGCAAGTTGAAGTTGATCCAAAGGACCGAGAAAAAACAGCGTTTTCTGTCCCGTGGGGTCACTATGAATGCAATAGAATGCCGTTTGGATTAGTTAACTCGCCTTCGACTTGGCAACGCTTAATGATGTGTGTTTTATCGAATTTAACAGGATCCCATTGCTATGTCTACCTGGATGACATAATAGTATTCTCCGAAGATGATGTTGATAAACATATTGCCAAGTTAAGAGATGTGTTTGACAGGATTCGCCATGCAGGACTGACCCTAAATCCAGAGAAGTGCGTCTTCATGAAAGACGAAACTCCCTATTTGGGATTTATCATTTCAAAAGACGGAGTCCGGCCCTGTCCAAAGAAGGTCGAGGTTGTAAAGAACTACCCCAAGCCAACTACCGTCACAGAAATAAGATCCTTTCTGGGACTAGTGGGCTACTACCGAAGGTTTATCCCGAACTTTTCCCAGTATTCAGCCGCCCTCACCAATCTTACCAAGAAGAATGTAAAATTTGTTTGGAATGAAGGTTGTCAAGAAGCATTCGAATACCTAAAGAGCTGCCTCCTTCAGGAACCAATTTTGAAATACCCAGATCCAAACAAACAATTCTTCCTATCCACGGACGCCTCTGGATATGCTATAGCCGCCATTTTACACCAAGTTTATGACGGACAGGAACTACCGGTAGCTTATGCCAGTCGACAACTTAACAAAGCTGAACGAAACTATTGCACAACAGAAAGGGAATGCCTAGCCTTACTATGGGGAATAAAACAGTTTAGGAACTACCTTTGGGGTCAAGAATTTGTGGTGTACACGGATCATCAGCCTTTAAAATGGCTCATGAATGTAAAAGACCCGAGCAACCGACTTATGAGATGGTCACTAGCACTATCTGAATATACGTTCAAAATAGAATATAAATGTGGTAAGAAACATACTAACGTGGATGCCTTATCACGCATCAAACCGATAAGACTACTAAATGCAGGGGGAGATTGTGAGCCAATTTGGGACCGCGGAAAAATCAAGGAAGATCAGAGAAGGGATAAAAAGCTAGGAAAGATTATCAAGAAGGTGATGGTGGGAACAGAAAAGGATTACTATCTAGACCTGGATGGACTATTGTATAAGACCTCTACAGAAAAATATCTCGACGATATGCTTGTCGCACCTAGCTATTTAATTCCCAACATACTGCGTATATACCACGATCTACCTTTCTCAGGTCATATGGGTTTCGATAAAACATATGGTAGGATAAGAAAACTCTTTTACTGGCCAAACATGACCGAAGACATACGGAAGTATATAAACGCCTGTGGTCCATGCGCGCAAAGAAAAACCTCAAGCCACCACAAACCGGCGCCACTTCAAAAATTTTCGATTCCAAAAACCCCATTTTTCCGGATTGCGATGGATGTTGTAGGTCCCTTACCTGTAACCGATCAAGGAAATAAATACATTCTAACAGTGCAAGACGCACTTACTAAATATGTTGAGGCTTTTCCGCTGCCTGAGCAAACTGCAGAAACAGTGGCAAAAGCTTTCGTGAAAGGGATTATACTCCGACATGGTACACCAAGACAGTTACTAACTGATTTGGGTAGTAATTTCACGTCGAAGCTCATGGAAACTGTATGTCAAATGTTAAAAATCCAGCATTTAAAAACAACTGCATATAGACCTCAGACTAACGGATCACTAGAACGATTCCACAAAACGTTGAAAGACTTACTGTCTCACTACATCGCTCCAGATCATAGGGATTGGGATGAGTGGCTACCCTATGCTTTAGCATCGTATAGCTCAGCGACGCATAGCACGACCGAGGAAAACCCCTTCTTTTTATTGTTCGGAAGAGACATGGAATACCCCTACGATGAAATTTTCAAGCCTTTACGGGTCAGATATGATACGGATTCTAACTACGCGTCCGAATTTCTACAAAGAATGAAGATAGCCCACCACAACGCTCTAAAGAATATTGAGAGGAACACGGAAAGAATTCATGGAAATTTCAATAAGAAGGCTGAACCACATAAATTTAAAGTAGGAGACCGCGTATATGTCTACGATCCCGCAGACAAGGTAGGTTTAAGCAGGAAACTAGCTAAACGATGGACAGGACCCTACAGGATTACGAAATTGACCGGAGTTACAGCAGAGGTTGAGGAGATACATGGTAGGAGAGTGAACAAAGTTCACGTGAATAGGCTGAAACTGTGCCTATCGACGGACCAGATAAGCGATCAATTGGGAAACGTGCCTATCGAATTGAGACCATCCTATCCACAGTTGCCATTAGACTGGGATAGTGAATCAGAGAATGAGGATGCGGCCGGTGGACAGGTCACTGTGATGCCACCACCTGTCGCATCGGAGAATATCACCGAACGAGGACAAAGTGGTGAACCGAGTACGATAAGCAATGAAGGTATGATAAGGACCCCATCGAGAGCAAGTTCGATTGAAGTTTTTCACAGCTTGGAAGGAAGCCCTACCGTAGAAAGAATAGAAAGTATAGAGGAACCGGACGAACCAATTGCTCAACGTACAAGGAGTCACTACAAGTAGTGTTTTAACTACTAGTGTTATTGTAGGTTTAGGTTGTAGATATATTTCAGTTCATTGAAGATTTCTTGTGTATTATATAACCTGTTGTGAGCATAAGTAATATCTTGATGTTTTAGAATGAAAGCAGCCATGAGGACCCTATGAATTTTTCCTTAGCCCATGTTAGCAGGACGAATTGTGGTGATGGCGCAGACCAAACAACCGAGCTGACAGAGCTCTCCCTCCTACCAGTGAAGCCATGCCAGATGTAACAGGGACGCTCATGAAGGAAGTGTCCGATAGAGGAGGAGTACGTTACGTTACTCAGGACCGACCTATTGGAATGGACTATAGGAAAACTCTGAGCATTACCGAGAACAACCCGTTTGGTACGAAACCCAATTCCAGTTGGTTAAACACGGCATGTAAATGGAGTGCCAACCACCACTCCCAAACAACGTTGAAGTAGAAAGTATCTGGATTGAAGCCACCCCTGAACTCCAACGGACCACCGAAACGGTTGAGTTGGAGGCCCGTTAGGAAAAGATGGAAATGACAATGCTTGATACTATCTTTCCCCGATAAGCTCAAATGATGTATATACACAAGAAAAGTGGACAAATTCTAACAGACACCATTATACCCCAATGCCAGGAAAGGCAGAAGCTAACCAGGACACCAGGAGAACAGAGGGTTTTGCCGACACCGGTCCCTCATATGCCATACCTGTTCTCCCAACACGAATCTACCAGCACGCACACACTATAGTGGAGGAGGTATGGAGCTTGTAGCCGTCAGCTATTGAGTTGTAGTTACAACTAATTACTCTACCCCAAAGAAGCTAACCAATAAATTCCAAAGGGCAAAATTCCTACCAGCCAGTGTACGAAAGGGCTTAGCCCATACCTACCCTAATCATTACTCCTACTACAAGCTGAAAGTGGAGTACCCCAACGGATGAGGATCTGGATTTCAGCGAAGCCAAGGTGGGACCAACAGCCCTTTTCGACAGTGTCTACCCAGACAGTCCGGGCCAGGGAGCAGTTAATAAGGAGGCCGATTGCTGTTTCAAAGACATTAGTGTAACGAATTGGACCTCCTTGGGAATAGTGATTCGCGGGACAGTGGTAGAACAAAAGTGCGGGTAAGTTCGTGAGTGTTGGAATTCGCCCGTCAAAGACTGCATTTAGCAGAATGGTGAGTGTAATGGTGACCTGTAATTGGTAACTTTAGGTTAATAGCTTGATGGATTGGTAGTTTGTTTACGAACCAACAAGATGCAAACCAGCTGCGTGAGTATTGTTTTCCTTTGTTTTAATGCAATATATGATTCAGTCTAAGTGGGGGGCAATGTAATAGAACGTGATTTCTAGTTTTATTTTTCGGTTCTTTTTGTAAAGATCACGTTTTACGGAGAACATTTGGTTCCCATTAACCCGACAGGGAAAAAATATCGTTTTGGGAGAAAGTCGCCAATAAAGCAATTTAGAAACATTTGGGTCGTAAGTTAACAAAATTCACAAAAGGATACCCAACTGTACTTTGGGATAAATTACATCCTTAACAGCCCTTAGGTCCGAACAGATGGGTACCATCTTTCTTGAAGCTAAAGTAAAATATCTAATGTCGATTGTCCCAGCCATAAAGCATCGAGCTGACAGGGTTCGGGGAAACAAAGAGTCACTCGCCGGAGGGCTTTTTATGGCTATTTTACGTTTCATATATTGTATGAACCATATATTGTCAATAATAAAGGAAAAGGAATATATCATAAAAAGTAGTGGATTTGCGTCTTGCCGGATTCAATTATATATGTACAAGCCTTTTCCCCCGGGTGTTTTCTTTTCCCATTTGTAGATAGTGTATTTACACACGTTGGCATTAGGTTAACGTTTAAAATGGGTTTTTAAAAGCATCCGACTCTAGGCTTTAGATGTAGTAATTCTCTATTACGGTTGTATAAGTTAGAACCTAAGTAATTGTCATAAAGAGGAGGATTCATAATTTCATCGTTCGTAATTATTATTTCTCTAGTAGTGGATGACTAGAGACCCCTATGGGCCAAATTTCTAAGTACCATCGTTTCCCACCTCTTTTATGATCTAGGGAAATGGCCGACGGAGCGAGTACTCGGGTTGGCCCTTTGGCAAGGTACGGTTAATGGTGGTACTAACGAGTCGAGGCAAAGTAGGGGATAAACTACCCTCTAAGTCATGCTATAGGTCGAAAGCTATAATGCTCGGGAGGGATGACAATAAAGGGGCGTTAGTTAGTTTTGGTTGAGAGCTTAGAAGGAATTTCGCTACACAGATTAAAATCAGTTCCGAGTTTTACGTCTTACTAAAAAGTCTCATAAAAATCAATAGTTCCGTTTTCGCGCTTGTGGCTCTTGTGTAGTGAATCCTAATTTAAAGTGGAAAGTTCAGTGGTCAAAGTGTCAGGGCTTACTCTTGGGTTTTTGTGACTAACTCTTTCATCTTGGGTTAATTTCTTGGGTTTTGTTTATTGTCACCAGATAATATTGCGGGTTTCTCATATCAAGGGTTTATTTTCGAGATTGTTCTCTTTCACAGTAAACGCATATCTGGGTTTTAATTGCATATTGGATATCATTTCAGTAAACCACCTCTCTTTATTCTCTTACACTTATCTTGTAAATATCTTAAGTTTAATATTGTAAAGTTTCTTTTTCTTTATCTCTTGTTGTTAATAAATTTAAGTGTTTTGAAAATATAGTGTTTTATTATTCGCTATAATAAAAGGGATAGGGGATTCACACCAACAAGAGTGGACGATTCGCGCCCGCGCGTATATTGCACCGTGTTACAGGACTACCGAGGCTGCCGCTAAAACATCTGGAGAAGGTCGGATTGGTAAGTCGTTATAACAGCAATTAACACATTTAATTAACATCCAAGGAAAAACATCACGACTGGAGTGCTCTTACTCTGCAAGCATAATTAGTTATTTCCGGAATAAATTCTAAACTCATTGTGAAAGGAAGGATCTAGATCGTCGGTCAAGAAACGCTACCATTGTTTCTAAAACGCTACCAGCTAGACTCGTAATTCAATATTAGTAGACAGTGCCTTAATCTAGATCCATCCCGTCACAGACCTACAGCTTAGTGTAGGATCCAAACCACTTGTTTGTATTAGCCTTTTTTTTACGTTTCCAAAAGTCCGCCCCTACCGGCGTCCATTTTAGGAATACCAAGAGCATACCGCCTTCTTTTATCTATTTAAATTCTGAACACAGTTTTTTAAATTAAGCTGTCCGGGGACCGATCTCGGATCACCACGGTCAAATGCGTTATTTCTAAGCATCTTTATTTGTTCATATTTTATTACAAAAGCAATATATTTTACGTTTTAAAATTAATAGTAATAAAGTAGGAAATCTAGACAATACAGCCAGTCTAGGACAGCTAGGGTTGCTTTAACTTTGGGTAAATGGTGGTACTTTGAAGTCAATAGTTAAGTTCTTTCCAGTGGTGACTTTACAAGAGATAAAGGATTTGATTAAAGAATAAGAGTTTTCCGTGACGTAAGTTTTTGTTTGGTATAATTTTGTTTTTGTCGTAACTTAACCACTAAGCTACCATCAGGTTAACTGTTGCTAGTATGTTTGAAATAATTTTAGGTACCAATAATGACCGGGCAAGAGAGATAAAGCATGCTTTTTATCACAATAATTCGACAAGCTCTGAAATGCAAACGAGTTCTAGGTTTCTTACGAGTTCAGAAATGAAACTACATCATACATATAATTTCTTTTGTTGATGTAACAACATTTTTTTAACTTTTGCTTTAAATGTATTAATATTTAGATTCCCTTTTAAATCAGTAGGTAACTTTTTGCATATATTCACAGCCTGATAGCTAAAACCCCGTCGAAACAGCGCAGTAGTATGCTTTAGGATTGTCAGCAACATCCTACGTCGAGTGTTCATACTGTGGACAGAGTCCCGCAAGATGAGCTTGGTACGAAGATACAAAGGCGAAAAAGTCAACATTATTTTTTTAACGAACACGGCAAAATGCAGCCTTCTCACATTAGCCATCTTGGGCCAACCAAGTTCCAAGAATTGTGGTGTGATATGATCGAACTTTCTTATGCCAAAAATAAACCGAACACATGAGTTTTGTACCCTTTGTATCTTACCCTGCTCCAGAAGGTTCAAGAACGGTTCATAAACAAAGTTAGTGGCAATAATTAAAACAGGAGAGTACTAATGAATTTACAAAGACTATGCAAAGTTTTTTTTTACATATTTACATAACATCTGTTTCTGAGTAGGTACTACATTCTAAATATACCAAATTAATACAGTTTAATTACATTTTCAAATAAACCCTCCTCAACAAGAATTTATCGTAAGGCCGTTTAATAATTTAATCACAAGTTACAGTGAGTAAACCTGCAAGAACTCTCTGAAACAAATAATTGCAAAAGTTTTATTGTTTGCGCCAGACCAAACAAAATTTGTTTGTAAAATTAAATTTCTCTTTAAAATTAATTTAATTCATTTTGAGAACAAATCAATCAAATTTCAAATTCAGGTAAGAAATTATACAAATTAAATGTCTGAGTTTGTTTAATTTTTCTTGTGGTTTGCTTTTAATTATTTTTTATTTGGTAGACATTTTGTAACTTAATAATATTTTTAAAATTTTATTAGCCGTATTGGTTTCTGGGCACTGTACAAATTAGTTTATCCGTCTATCAATAAGAAGGAAGGGTATTAATACACTATTATTATTACAAGTTTTTATTAAGCCAATGAACAATTTGATTGAAGAGTGTAGCCAAACTATTGGTCGTCCTTGTGTAACTTTATATTTGCCGCTAGAGAAATGGAAAAAGCATTTTTGATCTATTTAAAAAAAAAATATTGCTAATTTGACATTGCCGACTAAAAAAGTAAAATAAAAAATTTGTTTTCCGAAAATCGATCGGAGATATTGACATGTTTGATAACATTTCTGAAAGAAAAATTCAATATTTCCTTACACTTAGTCGTTAGCCTGGAGAAACTAAGCAACTTACAACTTGGACGGCTGAGCAGATTTCTGAACAGTAGTGGCTGGTTTGAATGAGTTGTTAAAATCCTTCCGCGGTTACGTCGCATAAACCATCAGTGATCTGATGAAGGTGAGTTCTACGGAACACGTGTGGTATCACAACGGACCTAATCAGGACTACGTGAGACTGTTTGGTCAGAACCAAGGGTCTGCCACTCTTACCTAACCTAACCTAACCTACACTTAGTCGTTGCTAGGCAACGGAAGATAACTGTTAGGAAATATTTATTATTGTACTGTAAGGAAATATTATTTCTGTACGGCTACTTGTAAACTAAAATGTGTTAAGCTTGACAATTCAATATTACTGTGTTTCCATAGTTACAACACAAATATGTATTGGCATTCTTTATTTGTAAACAAAGTTAATAATATTTATTTCAAAATTTTAACAAGTTGATTGTAATAAGTTATGTCCTTTAAATAATTTTCGATTTGCGGAAAAATAGTATGTATACCTCATAGAAAAAGCCACACTCCCGGACTCCGTATTGTCAGTTTCAGCTTGCGACTCGACATACAATCTTTACGGTCGTCCGGGAATGTTCAACGTTTCCTACTAGGTATACAATGTACTATTTTTTTTTTGAATTACTAAAACTGTACAGTTTGGCTCAGCATACGAGCAGTATTTTAAAGTTAAAAGATAGCCTTGTCAAAAAGGAAGTAGATACAGCTGAAAAACGGAGGAAAGGCAATAGTTGTTTCTAAATTAATATATTTTATAGAATCTCATCCCGAATTTATAAAGTATCGTATGGCATTTTAAATTTCTTAAAGGTATGAGAATACAAAAACCAAAAAGTGTTACTTTTGTTTTTTTTTTCATGTTGTCGATTACCCCTGAAATAGACACAATATATTTAGGTAGCTTTTTATTTAAGATAATGAAAATGGATCGGATCATATTCTGGAGGCCCTTATTTTATTTTTGAACCGACGAATGTACCGACTTATCTCTATCACTACCTTAGGGAGAAAGTTACGATCTGCATGAATTTGAAATAGTATTTTATTTTATCCTGTCCAGTAAATTGACTTACCCTGTACTCATTTGCGGCTGGTAAATGTAACATTACAGTATCAGATACTGTAATGGGTTGCCCCTAGCAACAATGGTATGATTTTAGAAACAATGACTGGTTACTTTCGATCTTTGACAAGTTGTCACTTAAAAGGTAATATGACCTATTTGTTTATTCTTTTTAAAAAGGATTATAAAGATAGGATGAAATGAAATATCATACGATACACGTCCGTTAGGTGTTATTACAGCACTCGTGTATATTCCAGAGTCGGCTCTTACGTCGCCTCGTCCGTAAACCAACTTGTACTGTAATAAGTCACCTATCGGCCTTGTAACGTAAAATACTATTTACTACTGTAATGTTCCATTTGCCGGCCGCAAATGAGTACATGGTAAGTAACTTTACTGGACAGGATGAAATAAAAGTACTTTAATGACGCCATTTTGCAGAGAATAACTAACTGAAAATAATAAAGATGTATATGATGTAATAAGAACTATAGTGCTCCTTGTATTTATTTCTTTTTTGATTTTCCACGTTAAAAAGCAGCCCTTAAAAAAACATATTCGCCAAATTTTACTCTCGGATAGCCAACTAAACCCTCTTAATCAAATTTTGTATCTTGCTCACTCATAAATTGTATAAAAATGGGCCGAGAAAGGGATTGAACAGTGATTTACTCACTCCTGTAAGATATACATCGTGAGGCGGCTGGCAATAATTTAGTTCCACGGGTTAAAGTGAAGGTTAATTATTTTGGACGATACAAAGTATTGACATAATTTTTGAAAGCAGTTTATATAGGCTTACTAAGGGAGCATGAGATATAAGTTTTAGAGTATTTAAATTATTTTTTTTTAATAATAAATTGTATTAGAAATAGGTAAATTATTATTATTTCAAAGTTTTGTATGTAAAGTGATTAATTACATTCAGTCGGCAGGTCGGAATTTTCCGGAAAGATAATGGCCGATTCCGACGATAAATGAATATAAGTAATAGAACCAGATGAAGTGAACGAAACGAGATTTTTAGAATTTTTTTAAGGTTATTGGCTTTGCTATGCAAGCAGGCAAAGAATACATTTTAGCAGAACAATTAATCAAAATGCTATGGTTTAAAATAAGAAATTGTCCATTTTTACTAATAAATATGTCGCTTTTTGTCTGTTATTCTGCAAAAAGCCGAATGTGAGAAAGACAGATATATTCAGAGTGATTTTGTGTAGATGACTCTAGGACAGATATGTTACAGTATAATTTGGTCACACACAGTTAAATGATAGGCCAGGGCCAGTTGACGACTGACGAACTGAACATGTGTAGTCTTTTGCCGGTCGACATTGGACTGCAGGACTACTTTTACTTCACACAAAGATTTTGTAATTGAAAATGGCTGAAAGAACTTAAAAAGGTTAAAATATCAAAGACTAGATACCAGCAAACATAAATGATTGTGGAAAATAAAAGACTTCGCATGTCAACAAATTAAACAGAGCTTTTGCGAACAAAAGCTTATGGAATATTATTTTTACTGTATAAAACAGTAGATGATAAAACTACTGTCTCTGGAATATAAGATACCTAATATTAGAAGTGCATTCAGAAAATAACTTAAAATGGTGGAAATATCGAAAAGAACCAGAATTTAATATATACTCCAAACAATTATCATTCAGAAGAAGCGTTTTCTTTCATTTCATCCAATTCATCCTAGACGCATTTCGCCATATCATGGCTCATCAGTAGAGCTAGGATCCGACAAAAGAAAGGATTTAAAACTATAAAATTATCATTCACCCTAAGATCGTTTTTTTTTAATTACTTGCACTCGTATAAGCTCTATGCAAGAGAAAGTGCAACGTCTTTTTAATCATTCCTTGTAGCCTAGTGACTTATTGTGCGCTCCTACCTTGCTAAAAAAGATTTGTACCTGTTATAAGGTCCAGTAAATTCCTACCAAGTTTGTCATGCTTGTCAGGTTATCCCCACATTGGATTCCTCCGAAGATTTTGAATCTTCTTCGGGTCAGTGCTTCGCAATTATATATGATATGTAATACGATTTTGTCCTCTTCGTCGCAAAGTCTGCATTCAATGGAACCATTGCAAATTCCTATTCGACGTAGGTGTTTTCTTAGGTGGCAGTGATCTGTTAGTAGGCCATCTACTTATTTTAGCTTCGTGGGCGTTAGAAGCAAGTTGAGAGCTTTTTGGAGGGTTTCCCAATTGTGGCCCTCGCTTAAGTTTGACCAGCTATCCTGTTCTATCTGAATAGGTGTTGTTGTTGCGCTCACCTGTATGATATTGCCTTGGTTACCTGTTTTGATATGCCAAGGACGGGTTCAGGGCTCCTGAGCTTTTGATCCGGGTCTAGCCAGTTTATTGCCTATTTCGTTGCCCGCTATCCCCGAGTGACCAGCGACCCATAGGAGTTCTACCCCGTTGTTCCTCGCTGCTAGGTCTTTCAGGTTATTTAGGCACTCCAATGTGATCCTCGATTTGAGTCGGTTAGAGTTTAGGGCCTTGAGGGCAGCTTGACTATTGACAGAATGTATATCTCCTGGTCGTGGTAGCTTTCGATATTTTTTTGTACACATGCTTGTATAGCACGTATTTTCGCTTGGTATGTAGTTTCCCAGGGATGTAGTGTGACTAGTAACAAACATACTATTTCTTATACGTATAAATATTGAAATTAATGTACACACTTTATCTTGCTATGCAAATAAATACACATGATTTTTTAAAATAAAATAGTATTGGATATTGAAATAAATATTCCAAAAACAAATTCCATATATGAGAAGGGAGTCTATCAAAGCAAAATAAACATTTCTAAGAACTGTATTATCTACTAATTTTTTTTATATAATCATTAGTTTGAATATGTTTATAATGGTGGATGGATTTCAGATAATCTTAACTGAATTTACAAAACGATATTCCATTTAATCCGATTCTACATAATAACTCTCCCTTAAGCCCTGCAAGATCCAGTTAAATAATATTTAATGTATGCGTTACCTGAAAACTCTAAAATCCAGGAATTTTAGTTAAGACTAGGCCAAACACAAAGCCTTTACTGTCCACAGGAACTATGCAAATCTCCTTGGCTTAAAGCGATAAAGGGAAAATTTTAGTTTGACCTAAAATTTACACTTTAAAATGGTGAGAATGGAGTTGAGCTAAATATAGACATATTTAAGAAATTTTTTTTTTAATATACTTACTGTATTTTGATTATTAGTTAAAATTTGTAGAGCAGTAATAATGCTTTATATTTTAATAATTAACGTTCAGTTTTAAGCAATTAACTTATTGCAACAATGTGGTTTTATTTGACTTAATATAAAAAATAAAAATGTACGCAATTGTACAAGCACTACTATTCATTGTAAAGGAAGACCCTGGATTGTATATTATTCTGTCAGACTCACTAAGCGCTATCAGCTCACTAAACCATAAATACTCTAAGCACCCTCTGGTACAAAAGGTATATAGAGTCCTCCATGACATCCACAACTCAGGAAAAGAAGTCTGTTTCATATGGGTACCATCGCACATAGGAATTATAGGGAATGAGGAGGCTGATAGCGCCGCGCGGGCAGCAATTAAAGATGCAGATTCTATTATGGTGCCAAATACAATCACTAGTGACTTTAAGTGTTATATTAAAACAGAAATTATAAACTCATGGCAAAACGAGTGGATAAATTCGACCTCTACACTCCGTGAGTGTAAAAGTAGTGTCAAACCGTGCGAAAACAACCTAAAAACTAGTAAAGACCAAGTGACAATAAATCGCCTCCGAATAGGACACACAAAGCTCACGCATGGCTATATTTTATCAAAAGAAAACCAACCGTGTTGTGACCAGTGCCAAGTGCCTCTGTCGGTAAAACACATTTTAATCGAGTGCCCCAAATTTGACGCGATTAGGAACCAATACGACATGAAAGGCAGTTTACAACACGTTCTTAATAAAGACTTACAAAAGACATTAAACTTTCTGCGGCCTACTTGACCAAGACCTAGAGACAGTAAAATTCATAATTAAGTACCTCATGCGCTAATAACCCTAGGTGGTTGATGCGCTTTTTATTAAAAAAAACAACAAAAAAAACACAGAACTAAATAGCACTAAGACACAAACAAAGCACTTAATGCTATTGGCCTAATAAAAAAAAAAACAAGCCATATTAAAAAATCTATAGTTTTAGAAAGGTGTAGAGTAATAAAAGCTCATTAGCTATGTAAAGGGACTACAGAGTGACCCAAAGAATATTTAAGCCACTTTCATAATTTCTTAAAATTCTTTATTTTCATCAAGTGCAGGTAAAACCACCCAAGTTTGGGTCAATTTATGGGTTTTGCCTATTGTTATTCATTCACAAACATTGAACATGATGTGACAAAGGCGTGCATTATGTACATAGTATTAGGTAAATCTATTTTTTATTAACATTATAAAAAAAATACAAAATACAATATAAAAAATTCGAACATTCTTCGTCATCTGAGGAACTGTTATCCCCTCTTGCCGTTATAATTAACGGGCGACGGTCCGATAGATCAGGTGGTCAGGATCCCATATTTTCTCCTCTTCTTTAATGACATGATGGACTGATTTTCGCCAGTTCTCTGGTGTCACTTCCTTAATGGCTTGATCAAAGAATAGCTTAACGTCTTTCATTTTGAATGTCGTATTGTGTCTTGCTTTAGATCCTTTCACTTGCGCCCATATAAGTTCTACTTATAGGATTTAGTTCGCAATAAAATGGCGGTGTGCGCACTATGTTTTTCAGCAATATCTTCCACGACATATTTCATAAAACGATGTTTGTGTAAATTGGCTATAGCTAATAGTTTCTTCTTTATCAAATTATCTTCTTTTTTTGGTTAGTTATCATAAATAATTTAATTCACAAAATGTACCTACGCCTATGGCTAACACCAAAATTGAGTCGAACTGGACGGAATTTCCCATTTTATTACTCTACACCTTTCTAAAATAGACTATAAATTTATAGAATATTCTATTTAAAATACCAAAGTCTCCGGTATAACGGGAAGTGATACAAACATCAAAATATTTTATATTTTAATAGTTCAAAGTCAATTATGCCTGCTAACAAATTAAAAAATATTGACCTTACTTGTTTCCAAAATATTCTACTTATGTGTGAATCACCCTGTAAATATAATAGTGCAGGCAGCACCGCAATAAACTAAAATAAAACTTAAAAAATAACGGCGTTAAACTGACAATGGTGCCCCGATGCAAGAAAGCCAAAGTCGAGAATGTCAAACCCTCATTATAATTTTGTTTTAAAAAGCAAAAACCGATATTTTAGTTTTTTTCGAATATTTAAAAAAGCAAAAGAGAAAACTAAATTTGTTTTTACCATATTACTGGGCACAAAATTCCGCAACTTTACCCACTTTTTGACCGATGCTGTATCTTTTATAGTTTCCGAGATACCCATGGCGAGCAACAAATTTGGGACACCCCGTACATTACGAGTTGATTTTATAATGCATGATCACATAATTAATTTATAAAGAAAAGAAACATAGCGGCAAGCGGACAGAGTAGTGCATCTATCTCTTGCATTAAAGTACACAGGGACGCCAAAGGTAATGGGTTCCCTGGGACACAGGTAGACAATGACAGGCTGTTTCGTTCTTGTTAGAACTCATCAGAAAGTTATAACCTGTAAGCAACTCCCAATATAGCGAGACTGTTCTTTTTAATGCGTTTTTAAGAAATTAAAACGCGATGAAAACCCAGTAACGCCATCATGATTTAGATTTATTTATTTCTACGTTTTCACGTTAGATGGCTATCTTTTGCATTGAATTGATTCCTACTGATGGCGTTACTGGGTTTTCATCGCTTTTTTATTTCTTAAAAACGCCTTGAAAAGAACAGTCTCGCTGTATTGGGAGTTGCTTACAGGTTATGACTTTCTGATGAGTTCTAACAAGAACGAAACAGCTTGTCATTGTCTACCTGTGCCCCAGGGAACCCATTACCTTTGGCGTCCCTGTGTACTTTAACGCAATAGATAGAAGCACTACTCTGTCCGCTTGCCGCTAAGCTTCTTTTCTTTATATATTTTAACGGACACTAAATTCCACTAATTTATAATTAATTTATTAAACGAAAATATACTAATCTTTTTCGACAAAAAAAAAAACGAAGGCACCAAAGAGAAGAAATAAATATGCAATTTCCTAAATGACATAAAATAACTTATAGCTTCCCTACCGCTGTAAACAAAATAAGAGACATCATAATGATACCAATAAATAACAAAGAAAATTTCATTATCCTCCCGAAAGATAAGGACCGGCAATTTCAGACCATTTTCAGTAAACGATTATTTTCTTTCTTATTGTGCTTCGATATGGGCTGCTTAAAACGCACGGAACTGCCAAAATGATTACACATAATGATCTTGTACAGCTGGGTATAATCATGTATATTGTCTAAAATAAGCTGTTTTGTTTTTAATGAGTTGCTAAGTATTGTTATGGACTTAGAGTGGATTAAGAATGTAAATTTCTATAATTTTGTAATATCTTCCAATGTTTTAATGCGGTAAGACGACTCCGTGGTAATACACATAATTAGTAATCATCATATATTTGACATTACTGTTATATTTAGCTTCCTCGAAACGTTTAGTCGAACCGGCATCTTTACGTTTTTTTTTCTTGACTTGATGGAGTTTGACATAGTTCTGTTCACTGTAGTCAGAGGTATGTTAGTCAAATTACTAGTTTTACTTGCAGCAGTACTAGCGTTAAGTTCCCTACTAAGTAAACCTATAAATAGTGGCGGCGTCAGGATTTTTGGGATGGGTGGGCACAAGCGGACCCGATGATTTTTGAGTGTGCACTACCCTAATACAAAGTGACTTCTAAAAAAAAAAGGTCGCCGCCTCCCCACGCTTTATAACGCCATAAGTAGGGACAAACAAAACTTTCCTCTTGTCCAAAGTGACGTCATCGTTCTCCTCAAAATAACATATAACACCACTTTTTTCTCATCAAAGCTTTCCTAGCCAAGTCCCTCTTTCCCCCGGAAAGTCCATTACAAAACCGAATCCATCAATTTTGGGGGGTTACCAGGGTGGGCACTCATGTTTCTAGGGTGGGCCGATGCCCACCCTGTCCCCTCTGGCGCCGCCGCTGCCCATAAATCGTTTGTTCCTAGCATCGAGAGATAAATGTCTTTTTTCTACTACTGTATAAATAAATTAACTTACTTACTTACCTGAATATTATTTGTTGCTAGCTATGTAAAGTATTACTTTCGGTGCCAGGACAAAAAAAATGGATTATTTTATGGCCAGGTTATACCTCAATTAAACTAAACTAAATTAGAACTAAACTAGATAAATTAAATTAAGAAAAAAAGAGCAGTGTTTATACTTCAACTCGACCACCTAATGATATCCACAATAAGAGAAGAAGAAAGTGCACCTAACCTAACCTTTCTTATTATCGGTTTGCTTTGTTTAGACATTTGATTTGTAGTCTCTCAAAGATGAACGAAAAAAATATATTTATTCTTTTATTGCGCATGCTGATGACAGCGGATTAGACGGTATGGAGTAAGACCAATTAATAGATTCCGAAGAGAATGCGGAATGTTCCATAATGTCAACACAAATTCACAAAATATTCACAAATTTAGGGTTACCTGCAGAAATCAAAAATTCTTCTTTATGCTTCAATCCTTCACTTATTGAATGACGGAAATCACGGATTATGCCGATCGTCGCACGAAAATTGCCGAATCAACTAAACTTAACTAAGAAAGTTAAAAGTTGACCAACTTCTTAGTTTAGTTTAATTCCTTAATTGTATGTATAAATGGTTCCACATGAATGTAGTATTTTAATTTCTTAATTATCTTAGCTTAGTTAAGTTTAGTTTAGTTGAGGTATAACCTGGCCATTACAGGTGGAAAATCCTTATTTTATTCGAACTGACAGACTGACAATACTCAAATAACTAGTTGTCATGGATTATTGTACAGGTGGAAAAAAAACTTATTTTATCATTTTAATTTGAACCAAATCAAAGTTTATTACTTAATAATATATTGATCAGAGAACAGTTGTAGAAAAAATTTAATACATTACACGATGCGAAAGCCTTTTTTGGTGGTCGGAGGTATTAAATCACCTGGGCTTCGCCTTGGCAATTTCAAAACCTCCTCACACCAAAAAATTAACTTTCGTAATGCATCTAGTAATGTAAATAACTATTCTTTACCGAAACATTTAAAAAAACTCCAGCAATGTTATTTCACGAACGCCACATAACGCTGTTTAATAAGTATCATATTTCGTACAACGATATTGCGTACAATTAAAACACATCCTGTGAGAAATAAAGACTGACATTCAATCTTTTAAAGTAATAGGGGGATTTATAAACATTTAAAGTTGTTTTATTTTGATTTAACCTTACCTAGAAATCATTATAATCCGGCCCTGAAAATAAATACTGGGGATTAACAGGTCTTTACGACCGCACTTAGCACCCATTTTATTGCAGTCATTAAATGGTCGCTCTACATCAATATTTTATTTAGATGCTTTTGTGTTCGTTCACTTATTTTTTTTTTTGAATTATGAAGAAAGCAAAAAACAAAAAAGAAAAACAGCAATAAAGCAAAAAGCAATATTTAAACTGCTTTAAAATCAACAGTAAATTAAAATCCCGAAGGTTTAATACTTCATTATCTCGGATACTTTTTAATAAATTTATTTTTAGCAATATTAATTTAACATAAACAAACCCCGTTAAAACAGCCTTCAAATTTTTTTAATATTTACAGAAGATAATATTTTCATTCGCTAATTAAATATCGGTACGCGCTACGTAATTTTTTTTTTATATAAATTGAGAAAATGAATTTCGTGGATTTAAAAAATTATCCAAAAAATAAATTAGGTTTTTTTTGTAACTTTATCCATTTAGTAAGATTTTATCGGGAAAGAGCAAAACACTTTAACGAAGAAACTTTGTCTTAGATACTGCCGAAAGTTGATTAATTACAAAGATAGTATGATTTATCATCCAAGCAAAAAAAGAATAATGTATAGATAGACATTCAAGAAATAAATGTGTTTTTTTTTAACCAATTTCTTTTATGAAATCATTTTTATATTTTTTGTTTACAATAAGAAGTTACTGATAGGTAGTGTTAACATAGGCGTAGAAATAGTTATTTACCCTACAAGGGAGAGAGGTAACTCTTACCAGTCGAAGATGTGGTTTGCTGTTTAGCGATAGCGAGGGCTGGAAAAAAGTCGGAGGCTGGTAAAGAGCACTACTTCCCGAGGTGTGTATTATATTTTTTCTTCTTCGATTGTTCTTTATTAAAAAAAAATGGTTTTCTTTTGCATGTACAATTCAGGTAATCCAAGTTTGATACCCAGTATATATAATTAGATTTAAAAGTCAAATTTTCATATCATAAGAGAGAAATTTTTGCCGGTAAAATGTTTGACTGGTTTAAAAGTTTGTTGCTTGACAATTTCATGAGCATTGTTCTAAGATTTTCAATGAGCTTCAGATGATAACTAGGATTTAGCTGCAGATATGGTTTCAGGAAATTTGCGTTTGAGTGATCTGTTAACTTAATCAACTCTTATTCCCCAACACCTTGTTTAAACAGGGCTGACACAGCGGAAGATCGACGAGAATGATTTGTTATTTTATGCTGCTTCGTATCAATTCCAATTATTTTCGCTGAAGTTTTGGTCCACTTAGATACTGTATTTATTCCTAGTTTAGTATTTTTGAACGAACATCCCTTCTGCCAGTTTGTATGAACGGAGAGAAACAGTCTGTCTGTCGAAATGTTTGATCCTCTTTGTTTAATGAATTTCTTACAAACTATTTGCAATTTGCCAATCCTTTTGACCCACCTTGAGCTGTCTTGGAAAATATGCTGCTATATTCAATTCGCCCGGTAAATTCTCCCATGGTATCAAACTTTTTTTGAAAATATTGAATTTTACAATTTATTCATTGCTTCTCCAAGCTACTTTAAATGTGCAGAGATGGAAAAACTTTTTTTTTGCTTCATCGGGGCTTTCTTCATTGTAGCTTTGCATTATTATATATATATAGTTAGTAAATCTTTGGTAGATAATGTTTTTAAACTTACTTTCCCCTTGTCCTGACAACTTTGAAGCTGCTTACTCTTTGTGTCCCTTGCTATTCGGGCATTTTTAAAGGAAATATCCGTAAAAGGGTCAATCTCTATTTTGTAAACTGATGATGGCCTTACATCTCTTCCAAGATCTGGGGAAATTTTGAAGGTCCTAATCAGCTGGCCGATTTCATGAATCTGGATGTCAATTGTCGAAAAACCAGTTCTCTGGTTATTTTTTCTATAATAATCTGTGTTTAGGTTTATATATTTGAGATTACTATTATATTCGGCTTCCTCGAAATGTTTAGTCGAACCGACATCTTTACGCTTCTTTCTTGACTTGATGGGATTTGACACGGTCCTTTTCGCTGTAGGCAGAGGTATTTTAGTCAAATTACTAATTTTACTTGCAGCATCACTAGCGTTAAGTCCCCTGTTAAGTAAAGACCTATAAATCGTTTGTTCCTAGCATCGAGAGATAATAGTACATTGTATACCTATACGATATCTCAAAGTTTTTAATAATAAAAGGTTTTCTGAAAAGAAAAAACTCCTGTATTTCCACCCGAGAAGAAATGGACAAATCTTTGACAGAGGCCAAAGATAGAGGTTTTAGCACGAAAAGAGAATTACGGAGGTAGGTTATTGACCAAAATACCTTATGGAAGAGACGCCACTAATTAGCTTAAATTTTTATATGTTTTTGTACCAGGAAGTTTATAATGAGCCTATAAAATAAGAATGCAAGATGTACATTTTTGGTTTAACCTCTCGAAAAGCTGAAAGACTAGTCTCTTATCAAGCAAAGTATACCTGTTGTTTTAAATTAACTCTAAAATGCCTAAGCGAAAACTAAATGAAGTGGAAATCTTGCATGAATTCCACTTATAAAGGCGAAGGAAATTCCTTATCGACCCTGGCAGTGTTTGCAAATATGCACGCGCTTATAAGTTTGGAGATACCTTTGAAAATTTTCTGATCCGATACGATATCGGTCTGCTTAAGTATTTCTCTTGATCGTAATTAGCATTCTGCGATGATGGAGTTAATTAAAAAGCAGTTTTAAAGTCATTAGAAGTATGAAATGCCGATGCAATTAGAATGAATAATAGATAAGTTGGTAGTATTTGAATCTTTGATAAAAAAAAAGTGTGTAAGGGGGGGAGGGGGATTATTATATCGTTTCTGACAATGAATTTTTGCGCTTTATTTTCACTAAATTTTAGTCGGAAACTCTAACTATTTCAAGCACGTCTTGTTAAGTGGATCCGAACTCGCTAAAATTTTCCATTTTAAATAGCGGGTGTTCTTGAAGTGAATTACTAAAAAACTAAACTAAACTTTATTTCATTTTTTTCATCGATGGAAAGTTGGTGTCTATGTGGGTGTAAAAAAGTTATTTTCATGCGGAAAAGAAAATCGAGGAAAATGATATAAGCCAATGAAAAAAAATTACTAAAATTCATTGTATTCTAAAAAATATTGAGATTTTTTTAAAACTAAAATTACGTTCTCACGTACTTCAATATCTGACTGAGTTAAAATTTAAAAAATTTTCAAAGTTCCAGTAATAAAAATGGACAGGATTCGCTTCATGAGAACGTAATGTTTTTTATACTAGGTAAGTCAACGATAGAGTAAAGTTCATTTTTCGAATTAGATAAAAATTCAAAATACAAAAGTTGTAGAGACCATTGAGGTGCACATTTTAAAATTATGCTGGAGGATATAACTTGGGTTTTTAAACGGAATTCCCTATATACTGTATTATTTTCTGTTTCCCCACAAAATTCTACGCTTATTTTGTACTTTCTTTTACTTTTTCGAGTCCGGAAAACTACAATTTCTGAGCCCAATGTCGGGCTATGTCCAATGCTTGTTGATTGTTTGTCCATAAAGCATCGAGGGTACATCTATGTGGGCAGTTGGGACAGATGAGTAGGTGTTCCATATCCTGTATAGCTCCGCAGTCGCACTTGTCGTCATTACTATCCAGCAGGCCCCACCTAATGAGATTGGTCTTGACGGGGGCAACACCAGTTCTGATACGATTCAGCATTCTCCAGGTTGTCCAGTCGCTTGATGCGCCGCTCGGTGGGAGTTCTGTTATTGGATAACAGGCGGGTGGTTCATCCAGTGGCGTGCCCAGGAAGCGCCTTCTTGATTTTAGTCTGCCCAGTTGCGCCTCGTGTCCGAATAGTGAGTGACGTTCGTCGAAGGTCTGTTTGATTCTCTCGGTGTGTTCGTAGGCTGTTCTACGTGAGTCAGGGTCCGAGAGGCCCGAGGCTTTGTATAGTTTGTCCAGTGGCGTGGGTTTCATGCAGCCGGTTATAAGCCTGCATGTTTCGTTCAGACTGGCATTTACTTTTTTGGCGTGAGTGGATCTGCTCCACACTGGGCAGGCATATTCCGCTGTCGAAAAGCATAACGCCTGCGCAGATGTCCTTAGTACTGTTGGTCTTGCACCCCACTTGCTGTATCTGAGCTTTTTTCAAAATACAAAAGTTGTAGAGACCATTGAGGTGCACATTTTAAAATTATGCTGGAGGATATAACTTGGGTTTTTAAACGGAATTCCCTATATACTGTATTATTTTCTGTTTCCCCACAAAATTCTACGCTTATTTTGTAAATGTCATAAGCCTAAATTCAATAGTTTTTGAGATATTGACGTTTAAAATTTTCAAACTTTGACAGGCTGTAACATTGGAACGGTTCATCTTAGAGAAAAATGGGGTTTACCTCCCTATCTTAGTTTTTTATTCTCCATTCAAGAAAACCAACTTCCGATTTACCATGTTAAACCAAAAAACCGGTTTTAACGGTTTAACTTGTTAAAATGTTGGGTAAAGATCAATTAGGACTATTGTAATATTAAATTAATTTTGGGTTGATTCACAAAGAGCATTCAACATCAGATTACCAGCGGTAGAGTCACAGAATGACGCAGATCACCAACGCACAATATTTCATTTTAAGTTGGTCGTGGAGCTGACCAGGATACCTTTCAACCAAGGACACGAGATGGGGATCTAGGATTACTCTGTAGAGTCTCTATGAGTGATGGTGAGTAATTTTATGTACTGTCGCCCTCCCCTTACCAGGAAGGTAAGTGGTGTTTACGGATGAATCCGGTTAGCGACTTTGCCAGCTGTAAGGCACTACCTGTCCGAAGACTGGCAGACGTACTCTGTTTGTTTCTCCCAATCCATTAATGTTTTTATTTTATTTATTTAGAATAAGAGTACACTACAGAATCATCGATTCTAAATGGTATCTAAAATAACAACATATATATAACTATACACCATAAAACAGATCACTGTCTCTTTAATGCCACAAGACCAATTCTAAAAATATCACAGTTTGGAAAATGTCTATTATAGTTACTTAACATCCTGTTGATAAAAGCACTTCGACCATAATTTGTTCTGTGTGTCTGATCAAAAAATAACTGGAGCTGCCTGGTTCTCCGGACTGGGACACGGAATGAAATTGATTGAAGTAACCACTCGCAGTTTATCTGGCTATTGAGTACTTTGTATAAAAAAACCAAAAGTGCTTTATTTCTCCGATGTTTAAGTGATTGTAGGCCACATAGGAGGAGTCTAGTTTCATAAGGAACATCTTGATATGGAAAGTGCAATTTAAAAAGCAGATATTTTGTAAATTTATTCTGTACCCTCTCCAGTCTGTTAATGTGACATTGATAATGTGGGCTCCATATTACAGAACAATATTCCAAAACACTGCGCACCAAACAGTTGTAGAGGGCTGTCAGCGCCTTGATATCAAAAATGTGCTTTGTGTGTCATTTTATGAAACCCAGCAGCCTAAAACTTTTGAGGATGATGTTGTCTATATGTACATTAAATGATAAATCACTATCAAAAATTACTCCAAGATCATTAAATTGCGATACAACTTCCAAATTAACGCCATTAATACTGTAGACATCACTCTGCGGGTTAGTACATTTAAAGAATCTTAAAACTTTGCACTTCTTTACGTTAAGCTTAAGTTTTTATCACACCAGTCGACAAAACCGTCAAGGTCCCTTTGCAAATAATTGTGCCCAGGTGTGACAATGGAGTAAAATTTAAGATCATCCGCATATATAAGACAGTGAGATGCCTCGATGTTGTCGGTTGAAAGGATTGTCCTGAGCAGCCGGGTCGGTGTTTCGTCCTTTTAGACTCATCAGTGACGCCTGTTCGCATGCGAGAGCTATCGCCATGGCGTGCTGGCAATCTGATGTTGAATGGTCTTTGTATATCAAAAAGTTCCTCCGGTGTTTCGTAGCCACGTTTTGTTGGCAATTCGATCAACATTCGGGAGGTGAAAGGAATGGCTTTTCCGTTCACTGAACCTTGTAAGCGGTAAAACCACCAATCCACAATTGTTTAATTTTGGGTTGTTTTAAATATTCGTAGGTATGTCTCTCCGTTTAGAAATTAATGCAAAGTCAAATTTATTTTATAATACACTAAATATTTTATACCTTAAATAAATCTGAAAATGGCAGACGTATAAACCTTATATAATTAACCTCAATTACTTATAAAACTTGTTGTGGGTTATAAATGTTCTCATTAAAATATTTTAGAGAATATAGGAATTTCAAATGATCATAGCACTTAAACCAATGAATGATAAACCTTTATTACTTAGTTTATTGCGCATAAAAATATAAGAAAGAGTCATTTGGAACATTATGAGATGATGAAATGGAATTATCAATTTTTCAGTTAAAAGTTACGGTTGTTGTTTTTTCACTTGGTGGGAAAACTTTTGAAGAGGTTGTAAAATCGGCGGTTAAACTTTATTGTTAATTCGCTTTTGATATCGGTTAAAGGTGGTTTTCTGTAGGATCTTATTAAAATATAATAATCATTTTTTCTACAAGCGTGCGCCATTTACCGTTTTCCCGCACTCGTTTTGGTTTTGAAAGACCCATTTTCCCGCACGGTGTGGGAAAATTTTTCGCACGGTATACCTGAAAAATATTTTTTTTGTAGTTTTATAATAAAATACAACTTTAATGAATAAAATATAAATATTTAGACTCATTTTTAGTAAAAGTAAATTAGGTGTATTACAGAAACACTAACTTTTGCCGTTTATTATAAACATTTTTAAGAAAGCTGATTTAAAACGGTTTATTTCAAAAACCCTGTACATAGATGTTAACATGGTAACCACGACACATAAATAAAATTAAATTGTCAAAGTGACACCTTACAACAGTTCACCGGAGCGTGGCTTTGATTTTTGATTTCGTTCAGATTCTGATACAAATGTCTTCCATAGAAAATTTCTGGGACGATAAGCTTCCAGAAGATATTTTAAAAGCTGCAAGTGTCCCAAATTTGGATTTGCTACCAAAAAAGTTATTAGTCAGGTATGAAAAATAATACGAACATTTTGTTAGTTGGTGTGAAGCAAAAAATGTAAAAGCACCAAAAGAAGAAGTACTTTTGGCATGTTTCTTGGAAATGTCTAAACTTTGGAAGCCAAATACCTTATGGTGTCGATATTCCATCCTAAAAAGAGTACTTAAGGTTAAAAAAGATTTAGATATCAGTAAATACTATAAAGTTACTCCCTTACTCAAGAGACAAAATGTAGGTTTTTGAGCAAAATAAGCGAAAGTTTTTACACAAGAAGAGATTGCAAAATTTATAAAAGAAGCACCTGATTAAATTTACCTTTTAATTAAAGTGGTAACCATTTTTGGACTAGCTGCTGCCTGCCGCCGTGAGAAGCTAACTAAACTTACCATTGACGACATAGACGACAAAGGAAACATTATAATAGTCACAATAAAGGACTCCAAAAACCATTCTGCTAGATCCTTTGTAATAACTAAAGAAGTCAATAGTTTTCTAATCTATACAGAAAATATGCAAACTTACGTCCACAGCAAACTCCACACCGCCGATTTTTTTTGAACTACAAACATGGAAAATGCAGAAAGACACTTCCCCGCACTTGACTGCTTACCCGAACTCCGCTTCGCATTGTTCGGGTAACGGCAGTCGCGTGCGGGAAAGGTGGCTCTTTCCGCACTTGTTAGGATAATAACTATAACCTAAGCCTATGGTCCAAAAGTTCTGATTTTTCGAAAATTATTTTAGCGAGAGAAATAATACTTAATTTGGTGTAAAAAGAGCTCAACTTTTAAAAATAAAACGGCGACATTTTTTGTTTTATTATAGTAAACTCTACCTGCCCTAATAAGGAACTTTCTCACAAATTTTTTTATTGTTTAAAAATAGTAAGAAAAGTTAGCGGCAAGCGGACAAAGTCTTTTGACTTAAAATACACAGAGATACCAAAACAATGGGTTCCCTGGGGCACAGGTAGACATTGACGGCCGTTTCGTCCTTATTAGGACTCTATGGAAAGCCATAACCCGTCAGCAACTCCAGAAACAGCGGAAACGCGCTTTCAAGGCTTACTTAAAAATTTAAAAAAGTAGTAAAAACGCAGTATTGCCATCTATGGGAATCAATTCCAATGAAGAATACAAAACTAAAAAACAACCAAGATACGGTAGGCCACACATATTAGGCTACATTTTTCGGTTCACTATAACAGTTTACAATTCGCAGGTTCAGAAATAGATCACGCCAAAGTATCCACTTGGGTGCGGCGGATAACCGTTTACAAGCCGTGTAAAATAAAATAGTACACTTTTAATGCTTAAAAATGTGCAGTCAAATAAAAAAAAATATGTGCGAAATATTATGTCGTATTTATGGAGAATTTAGAAAACATTTACATCCGCTTGGCGGAAATTAAAACTAAAGTTACAACAATAATAATTATTGTTTTATTAATGAATTTACATTATCTTATTGTAAAAAATGTAATAGTACATTATTTTTACTAAAATTGTGGAATCTATATATTTTACACTAATTTCACAGCAATTTTTTTAAGAGATAGATTAAAACTTATTTACTTAACAAATGTAAAACTACAATTAGAATGTAAATTCGCTGTGATATTTGGTGGCCAAAAATAACCAAACATATCTATGTTTATTTTACCATATTTTCGTTTACAATGTGTAGCCTAATTGTCTTGATATCATAGAAAAACGGCATTCTTACACTAAAACCATCAAATTCAAATTCAAAAATATTTTTATTTTTCGTATTTTTTCTACATATCAATTTCTTACATCTAAGTATACTATATACATAATACAATAGGTATATTGTAAACCTATATAGTATATATATTTTTTTTCTCTTACTATTAAGTAGCAAGGACACGACAACAAGGCAATGTTGGGGTAGTTGTTTTCCCTGGGTAAGAAGATTTGATTTTTACTTAATATATGTCGGCCAGTTCCAGTAACCTATTACTGCCGCGAGGGAATCTATTTGCTTTCACTTGAGAAATGATTTTTATTACTTATTGCTTAAATTATTACACTTTCTGCATGGTGTTTACTGGAAAAATCGACGAAAAAACCAGCTTAATCTTCAATCAGGTACCAAGTAGCTATATTTTGTCAAAAGAAAATTTTTGAATCGAAATTATCAAATTAATGTGGGATTTATGGATGGGAGGGGCTTAACCCACGTGGTATGAGAGAATCGGGTTTTTTATTTATTTGGTAATTGGTCTTTTTGTTTTATTTTATTTCATTTATTTTATTTTACCTATTTTGAAAGAAAATAGGCAATCTGTGGTATATCAGCTTATGTTTGTAGTTGTCCTGTTGTCTTATATGTGTTAGGTTTTCTCTTAGTCTAGTTTTTGCTGGCTGGTTTGAAGTTTGTTGCTTGTTCTTGTACGTATTGTTGTAGGTATGATGTATTTGTTGCATTATATAGTATTCTTGTCGGTGTGTGTCTAGGTACTGAAAGTATTCGTCTAAGTATTATATTTTGTAGTTTTTGTAGTCGGTAGAATTGACTGTCTGATACACTACACCAGACTGGAGAAGCGTACGTCATGACGGGTCTTATCATAGTGTTGTAGATTGTTAGTTTGTTCTGTGGAGATAAAAATGACTGTTGTCCAATTAGTTTTTGTAACTGTCTTGTTATTATGTAAAATTTCCGTACTAGGTTTGTCGTGTTCTGTATGAATGTTAGTTTTCTGTCTAATGTCACCCCCAGGTATTTTAGGGTTTGTTTAGGTTCAATTTCTTTGTTATTTATTTTTATATGTTGATTTATGTAAACCATCATAGAAAGATTAATTTTCCGATGGAAAACAAGAAAAGAAATATTTTCAGTCTATGCTTCCAAAACTAAATATTTCATCATATTAGTCAAAAGTTCTCTATAAAAATAAAGGAGCATTAATAAAACCGTAAAAGTTTGTAATTAGCACTCACGGTTACTTTTAACTTTATTATAACCAGGCAACTTTATATTATATTAATATGCCCTGGAATAACGTAAGGCTTAAACATGTAGAACACACAGTAATTTTAATAAAATTATTTTCTAGATTTCGAAAAATCTTGTTTTTTTTTTGTGTTATCTCTAGGGCCGCTAATTAATAAGGACATGGAAAATATAACGAATCCTTTAGCAAGAATAAATTTTCACTTTTAAATTAATTTTTATTTAATACAAGCAGTGTAAGTTAGGGTGTAAAAAGTGTCACTATTTTGATGAAGAACTTTTAAGAGCAACTGCTCTTATTTTTCTTCTTTCTTTCTTTTTTATTTTTCTCTTTCTTTTTTTTTGGTCCTCTTAATAAAAAATTTACTTATTCTTCATTTAAATTCTAAGTACGTATACAGGGTGTTCAACATCATATGCCATTTTCAGATTTTGACAGGCTGTAGCACTGGAACGGCGCATCTTAGAAAAAAATGGTTTTCACCTTTCAGTTTTTTATTCTCTATCCAATCTTCCGGTATAACATGTAAACCGTAATTTTTTTTTGTTTAACATGTTAAACCGGAAGTTGGTATTTTTGGATAGAAAATAAAAAACTAAGAAAGGGACGTGAAAACCATTTTTCTCTAAGATGTGCCTTTTAAAGTCTTAAAATGGCATATTTTAAACGCCAATATCTCAAGACCAATTAAATTTAGACATATATGACATTTTATACGCTCTGTATATAGTACAATATGTTATTAATTTGTTCAATATAATAAAATCTATACGCATCTATAATAGATTTATCAATAATGCAACCTGCTGAATGTGCATAAAAAATTAATTTCATGCAGCATCATTATTGAGTTGGTTTTTCCATAAATTCTTAAATGATTCTGTAGTCGAGACGATAGAGTGTTGAACTTTGGATCAAATGGTCGTGAGTTCGAGGTCGGCAGGCTGTAAACTTTTTTCACTAATTTTAGCATAAGCTTTGTAAGTTTAATCGTAATAAAAATTTACTGTTCAACTCGAGTGAAGTGTCTATATCGCACTCGAAAGTAGCTCTATTTAATCAATTTTTTTTTATTCTTGGAAAACGCATCACACCAGTCACATGTCAATTCTTCTTCTCGGGGCGCCGCATATAGAGATGTATCAGTACTTTAGGACGGCAAAAATGGAAAATTGGATTGGGGAAGTTTGTCTATTTAATTCCGACGTCATCGTCTTTTTGATTTTTACATTTTTGTGCTTGGAAATCTATTTATTCGTAAAAATAGTTCTTTTCGGAGCTTTTATTATCGTTCTCTCGTGTTTCAGGTTAGTAGTTTATGATACGTATTTATTTATTGTAGAAAGTTCTAACTTTTAACGGTATCTGTATTATTAAAATTATATTAGTTTGCTCCTTTTGCCTCCGAATACGCCGCTAAGACTAAAACGTTCTTTTGTAACTAACCGTTACGTTTTATGTTCTCACCACATAATAACATACAATATCCTTGTTCTTTTTAACTTATTCCACACGAGTAAAAGTTCCGGATACATTTCCAAGTTAAATCTCGAACCGAGCATGTAAAGTTAAATGATATATCTTTTCTGTATCCCTAACTCATGTTTTTGACTAAATTTACATGTAAGAAGCTTTATCACTGCCTCTGATATCCCGTTGTTGTGTAGTGAAAAGCTCTAATGATTATTTCATAAGGGGATCACTTAGGAAATGGGTATAATTTTTCAAGGATTCGTACAAAAATATCTTAAAAAGGAGTGTATTTAATACTTAGTTGGTTGTTCAATTAACATAATACGTTTGTCTCGGTCCACTCAATAATAAAATTTTATACATACTACTATATAAATAATAAGTTTGTAAAAGGTCTTTGCAAAAACCTACCACATATTCCTCATACCAAAATAAGCCAGTCTAAGTAATAGTACATTATATACCTAGTAGGAAAAGCTGAGCATTCCCGAACTACCGTAAAGATTGTATGTCGAGGCGCAAGCCGAGACTGACAATACGCAGTCCGGGAATGTGGCTTTTTCTACGAGGTATAATACATACTCCGTAAATCGAAAATTATTAAAAGGACATAACTTATTACAATCAACTTGTTAACATTTTGAAATAAATATTATTAACTTTGTTTACAAATAAAGGATGCCATTATAGTTATTTACGATATAAGTGTTGTAAAGATTCATATTACAACACGAATGTTAAAGTCGTTAAACAAGGCGTCAGCCGAGTTTAATAAAACATCGAGTGTAGTAATATGAATTTACAACAAGAATATTGTACAAAATTTTATCTACTTTCATATATGAATAAAAATATTTGGCAAAAGGCATTTCTAAAAATAAAAATGCACCTGCTATTAAGTTTACTAATTAAGTTTTTTATGTTACCTTTCGCATAAGTTACTATTTCGCATTTCAAAAATATAAAAAGCGTTTTTCAAAATGAGTGATTCTGATGGAAGTTTACCCTATGATATAGAAGCAGCGGCAAACGAAGCGATTTCAAGTTTAGTTCCGACAAAATCCAAGGCGCGGTTTGAGTTGGAGTATCAGAAGTTTGAAGATTGGTGCAAAGCTAACAAAATATAGGAGGTGTCTGAGAAAATTCTTTTGGGTTATTTTTCCGTAAAGAAACGCTCCCAGAAACCATCTACACTATGGACTCACTACTCAATGTTGAGAACTATGATTTCAATCAAGAAAAATCAAGATATAAGCAGATTTTCTTAACTAATCGCATTTTTGAAAAGAAGTTCAGATGGTTACAAGGCTAAAAAGTCCAAAGTTTTCACCAAGGAAGACGTATGTAAGCTTCTTAGTACTGCAGATGATAAAACATATTTACTTATGAAGGTTGTTATGATTATCGGCATTTTTGGGGCTTGTCAGCGCGAAGAACTAGTTAAGTTAATGTTGGATCATATTGAACACAATGATTTGTATATAAAAATTGTGACTCCATTCTCGAAAACCAAAATTATGCGAGAATTTGTTATAAGAGAAGGAAATGTGACAGGTGTCAACTGTTTAAGTATTTTTCGAAAGTATGCTAAACTTCGTCCTCTTAATGCAACTCACAGGCGGTTTTTTGTATACCATGGAAAAGGAAAATGCACCTCCTAGCCTGTCGGAATTATTAGTTTTGGAAGCCGACCGTGTCCGTTAGCTCAAAGTAAGTGAAGACCCAACGCTCAACATAGCTTTGACATTCACCTTCGCTATGGTTACGCGACGTCAGTCACGCAAACACATTGTAACAATTTGCATTATGATAAAGAGCAATTTTAAATTAGATCAGTCGTATACACCATTGTTTTAGCATTGGTTCGCCTAACCTTTAGGTATTTATTTTGAGGCTTCGCGAAACGGTTATCGATATCGTTTTTACGTGATTTACTGTGTGATTAAAAAGTTTTGTTTTTATTTTTCAGTTAATTCAGTAGTATACGTACCTACTTAGTTGTGTATTTTAAAAATGAATCCAATTAATGACATATGGATAATCAAGACCGAGAATGTCTTCATGGACCTCTGGGGGCGTAAAAAGGATAACTAGTGCATACACGTAGTTGAGATCCCGTCTGGCTGACATTACCTAGACGATGGAGATACAATAAGCGACTTCGGTTTCACCATCAGATTTGTCACATTACTCAGCGCCCGTTCTTTTAATGTTTTAGAGGACAAAATTAAATTTGAATGTCGTTCGTTTATGTTTATCATATCGACGATTTTTTGAATGACCGTTCACAATATTAACTTTTAACTCTAAATATCAATTTTTGTTTTGCTGTTAACATTATTCGCATAATAAAGAATCATTTCAGATTTAAAAAAACATACAAAACAGCATATCTTTGTATTCATTTTTCAAACATACGTCACTTTAAATGCAAATGGCTTTTTTCAAACGACGCACTCGGCCATAAACCTATTAAATCAAATAGGGAAGATCTGCCCACATGTGTATCAAAAAACAACTGGGATAACCCCTAAAGGTAATCAACGTCAAATATATGACAGGAAATTTGATGTTTGAGGGCCAAACAATAAATCTTTTTAATCTGGTGATCTTCTTTTCAAAAGAAAATTTACATAGTTTTATTGTTTTTTTAATTTGTATAAAAATGTTTTAAAAATAAATGTTGGCATGCTTTTCACTCGAACACTAATATGTATTTTTGGTAGAGTTATATACAGGGTGTATTTTAATTGAGTGCCGATACTTAAGGTTGTGAATCCTTGGGTGATTTTAAGAAAAAAAGTAATAGTAACATAGGTACTAAAGCTCTTCATTTTATTTCCAACAAAATATCGAAAGCAGTCTCAATAAACCAAAGAAAAAAATTGTTTTTTTGATTTTTATATTTTTATGCAAAAAGGGTGCATCATACGAAAGTAAGTCTACGGACCAAATTTGCTCCAAAATAAATGAGGATTTTAAGTATAAGTTTGGTTTTTAGAAAAATCAGTGGCGTACCATTTTTTTCTTTAAAAATATTCAGTTCAAACTCCGTACGGACGTCACTGATAAAAATTTAAAAAAATCTTTTAAGTCAAAAAATGCTCCTCAATGATTAAGAGGTGTGTACAAAATTTCATAAAAATATCTAAGAGTTATATAATAATTATGATTAAAAAGTTATATTTTTTTAAAAATGTTAACACCCTGTAGCTCAAAAATGAAGAGCTTTAGGACATATCTTAATATTAACTTTTCTTCTTAAAATCACCCAAGGATTCACAACCTTAAGTATCGGCACTTAATTAAAAAACACCCTGTATATATACGGGGTGTCCCGTACTTATGGGCCGTAGAGTAACTGGAGATACTAGACATCAAACTAAGCCGATTATGTCATAAAAGTTTTTTCGGATTGTCACTTTTTTTTTTTTTTTGTTAATTTAATTATTTACTATGTTTTTTATGCTTTGGGATGTTTAAAGGAAAATATCTCGAAACCCGTTAAAGATATTAAAACTTATTTTTTGCTTATAAAAACATAATATTGCCAACTTTCAATTCGATTCATTAAACCGTTTTAAAATTATGGCTTATTTTCGAGAATAAACTTTTACTTTCAACACCCTGTATCTCTAGAACAAGTAACAATCCGAAAAAACTTATATGACATAATCGGCTTAGTTTGATGTCTAGTATCTCCAGTTACTCTACGGCCCATAAGTTACGGGACACCCTGTGTAGGTATGATTCTTGAATATTTCTCCTGCTAAACAGTAACCCAAATACAGAAAGGGTAATGTTATATTGTAGAAGACAAGGCACGCTAACTTTTCTCATTTTTTGGGCAAAATTATTATTTATATTTATTGAAAAGTCTACCTATTTAAATTAACTAAGATATTTTTTACATGTTTTAAACATTCTTAGCACTCAAAGTTTAGTGATGACGGAACTAACTCTTATAAACATTTTTATAAGTTGATGTAAATTATTTCTCATTACTCAAGAACAAGCAGACATTTTTTTACTTGAAACAAGATTAAAATGATCCCTTTTATTTTAAAATAACCGTTTTCACTTTAACAATGTTTTTCTTTCTTACAGTTTTGTATGTGCTGCTCTACTCGATTTCTGACCAGTGGGTCATTTGATCGAGTTCTCCAACTTCTTGAGACATCTTTGTTATTTTTTCTGGGAATGTTCTTTTACACCTTTTGTGTCCCACAGTCTCTCTTAAGTTTAATTTCTCTTGATCTTATCGGTATAGTAACCCCATAAAATGTAACCTTTAATAGTAGTTTGTACAACAAAAGAGTGAATATGATGTTTATATATCACGAGGAAGTAAATCAAGCACGACGCCGTAGACGGAGTGCTCAAATTTTGGAGTGTGATATAGACTATTCACTCGAGTTGAACAGTATATTTTTTTTACGATCAAACTTAAGAACCTTATGCTAAAAATGTTTTAAAAAAGTTTGCAGCCTGCCGGGCTCGAACTTACGACGTTTGGATCCAAAGTTCAACGCTTTATCGTCTCGACTACAGAATCATTTAAGAATTTATAATAAAATTAACTTAATAATGATGCTGCATGAAAATAATTTTCTATGCTCATTCATCAGGTTGCAGGCAGCAATCTATTATAGATGCGTATTGATTTTGTTATATTGAACAAATATAAATTATATAAATTAGTATCGTAAAAAAGAAGGTGGAGCCTCAATAAAGATAATAAACTGTGATTGGTCAGTACTTTTAAGAATACCACAGAGAAATATAATTTTTATAACAATGGGAAATTTCCGAATTCGTGAGAACAAAGCACAGAGGAATGATAGGTCGGCGCTATCTCCAAAGGGAAAAGGAAAATTTTTACGCATAGTGTTATAGTCGTAGGATATTCCTTAGGATCACTTGTGGTTGTGATTTGCTAAAAAATACTTTTTCCTACGACCACCTATGAAAATGAGTAAAAAAGCACGGTTAACTTGGTTCGAAAGCGCCGAATATCACACGCGTGTTGAAAGAAAATATTTCAACTCTAGAGTGGAAATACAAGGCACACTATTTAATTTAGGCATATGATGCCAATTTGACAGACCACACCTATTTATTAAAAAGAACAAATTTTAGAAAGCAGTTTAGTTTATTTATCACGTATTTGTCGAGTGATTCAGAATTAGAGTGTGAAAATACGCCATTTGAAATTATAAAAAAGTTAAGAATATACTGGAAAATTTATTACCAGTCAAAACAAGCCCCGCTGAAGAAAATGTCATATATTAAACTTAAGCAGAAAATGTTTATGGGTCGTCATAGCCTAGAGACAGAGCCATGACCTACGAATCGAAAGATCACAGGTTCAAATCCCATCAGGAGCGTTTGACTTTTTTTTATGAAAACATTAAATAATTTATAGAATTATTTTGAATTGAAATCTTCCTTGTTGGGTGAATTTTTTAAATTTATTTTTAATGGATCTTTCCTTGATTAAATAAAAAAAATCATTCAAGAAGGAAGATTTCAATTTAAAATAATTTTATAATTTATTTAATGTTTTTATAAAAAAAAGTCAAGTACTCCTGATGGAATTTGAACCTGTGACCTTTCGATTTGTGAAATTCGCATAATATGTTTAAATTAAATAGTGTGCCTTGTATTTCCACTCTAGAGTTGAAATATTTTTTTTCAGCTCTAGAGTTGAAATAGTTTTTTCACAAATCAAAGGTTTTTTTAATAATTCTTTGTGGTCGTAGGAAAAATAGTGTACATTACTCGTGTGAAAGTGTTTATTCTAAAACTCGGAGAATTTCCGCACTCGGCTAACGCCTCGTGCTAAATATCTCCTCGTTTGAAAAGTATCACTTTCATCACTTGTTATGTAATATACTATTTTCGTATTTTTCTATAAAAATGAGAAATCTTATTTTTAAAGGTTGCAACACTGTGCAGCATTGTTATGAAATTTTGCCATACAGTTAACTGGAATAGCCTACTTTTCTCGTCATTTAAGTGTTGCCTTTCCTATTTTCAAAGAGGTAATTGCAATATTCCTGGAATATAAAACTTCAAATATAAACAATGTATTAAAAAATTAGGCATCTGGACCTTTTTTGACAGCCTGTTAGACTCGACAAAGGGGTTTTCAAGAAGTCTTCATTGTCGCTTAAATTTTAAAATACCGTCCTAAATACTTCGCACACCGGAACAACCTAAAAAAAGTTTAAAATCGATTTAACCTGGAGATAATCAGCGGTAAAGTTCTTCCATCTTAAAGTTGCTCTCTTTCGCCATTACGGGAGGTAAACTTTAATGTAAAATTTCAGCGGGCTTTTGACCTCACAACTAATGGATCCCTAAGCTGGGATTTAGTAAGCTCTCAACAATTTTAATAAATTGAAAAATTAAATATCCTCGCCCTTTTTGCCACCATCGTCGAATCTTCGTTCATAGGGCTTGATATAAAATTAACATTTATCACCAATATATAAGACGGTTTTGTCCAGGGTAGTATTTAATGTTTTTTTCAAATATATGCATGTAACTTACCGTATTAACCATAGGCGTAGCTACACAAAAAAAATATTTATTGAAATTACATGAAATTTGGTCGCACTAAAAGCAATAAATTTCTTGTAAACTAACAAAAAACGTGTGACGAATAGGAATATTTATTTATTTATTTATTTATTTAGGATACAAACAGGAAATCCCATAGACAGTATCCACTAATTTTATAATAAGTAAATTATATCTATCCTACAACAATATCAGTACTTATAAGCTAATAATATTAATGATTGGATAACAATACAAAAAGAAGTATTTGCCATTATGGCAAATGCCTATGATAGGCAATAATAACAACATGAAAAAAACGAAGCATTATAATACTTATTTAATTATTCTAAAAGCCTTCGTTTTAGAGCCTTTTTAATTCTATTCAAAGATGTTGAAAAGAACTATTTGTATGATGAAATGGAGTATAAAAAATGTAATTATTTCTTAGTTGTCGCGGTGCAACATTGAACGCCATCCTTGAGATCAGATATGGAGAGTCAACCCTATTCGAGGATATTTTAAACATATAAACCAAGTCCGATAAAATTCTTCGATTCCGCAGAGACAATATACAAAAATGCAATCTTACAGTATTTATGTCGTGAAGTATATAATTTTGCTTAAATAGTAGACATCTCAAGAATCTGTTTTGCACCCTTTCCAATCTATCTATATATACAGCATACATTGGATTCCATACAACAGATGCAAAATTTAACTTGCTATACACATACGCATAATACAAGCACATCAAAGATTTAGTGTTCTTAAAGTATTTAGCCTGCCTAGTAATAAAGCCCAAAATCTGACAACAACTGGACGCCAAGGAGTTTATATGTTTATCAAATAAAAGCTTCTCATCAAGAACTACGCCAAGGTCCCTTATTTGATTCACTTTTTTAAGAACGCTTTCATTAATTAGATAGTCTTGGTTAATTAAATTTTTATTTCTAGAAAATGAGATCACGCAGCATTTATCTATATTGATAAACAAATAATTTTTTTTGCAATATGTGATAAAACGCAGGAGATCTTCTTGTACGAGGTCACAATCGACCAGTGAACGAATCTGCTTATACATTTTCAAATCGTCCGCATAAATTACAAAGTCACAATTCAAGAAGCAGCTTTTAATGTCATTTATGTAAATAATAAATAATAACGGCCCTAAATGCGATCCTTGTGGCACCCCGGAGGAAACTGGAAGGATTTCAGAATTGACTCCATTTATACATACTCTGAACTGTCGATCTGACATATAAGATCTAAACCATTCCAATAGGCTACCACTTACACCGATCAATTTTAGTTTATTTAGCATGATTACCTGATCAACTTTATCGAATGCCTTACTAAAGTCGGTGTAAATGGCATCAACCTGAACACGTTTATCCATACTTTCTTTTATGAAGTCCGTATAGATTAAAAGATTGCTTTCAATGGACCTATTAGCCATAAATCCGTGTTGCTCCAAGATGATTTGTCCTTTCACAAGATTAAAAAGATATTTATAAAGTAATTTTTCAAGTAGTTTGGCAAATATGCACAATTTACTTATCGGACGATAATTATTGGCGAGATTCTTTTGACCACCCTTAAAAATTGGTACCACATTTGACAGTTTCCATTTCTGGGGAAACAAACCGGCTTTAAGAGATTGGTTGAACAGTAAAAATAAGGGCAAAGAGAGGCCAGAAGCACAGTTCTTGGCAAAAACAGATGGAATGCCATCCGGACAAGCTCCCTTTTTGGGGTCCAGCTGTCTCAGGCCATCAAACACTTCCTGTTCAGAGAACTGAAGATGAGATAGATGATCATGCGATGGAGCAACATATCGGCCATCATTGTTATTATTCGAACTGTTGTTTTGATTGACATATGTTGACTTAATAAACACACTTTCAAAATAATTAGCGAACCTGTTGCTGATCTCAAGATGATCGTTAGCCTCTAGATTGTTATAATTCATTGATGATGGAATACCTGTATTTTTTTTGTTTAATGATACAAATTGCCAAAATTTTTTATGATTAACCGGTATTTCATTCTCAATATAATCAACATAACTTTCGAAATCTTCACGAATTAGTTGTTTAGTCCTACTCCTCAAAAGCTTAAAAGTGTCATAGTCTGTTTGATTTTTAAAAATTTTCCACTTTTTGTGAAACTTGTTTTTTTCCTTTACTGCTTTTATTGTAGCCTGTGAGAAATAAGGCGGATATCTTCTATTTTTACGAATTACAGCAACCCTTTCGTGAATAATGTTATTTAGGATATTATAAAATTGAGTTATATTTTCATCCAGCGACTTGTTACTAAATAAGTTTGTCCACATTATTTTCATTAAATCACTATTGATTAGGGGATAATTAATAATATACATATATTATTAACAAGCGTTTACATAAAGTGAAGAAGGGGGGATTTCACCCATTAGTGCTCAAAAGAGTTTATCTTAAGGAGAAAATATTAATTATATTTATAATAATATTAATTAATAAACAACCTCTTTAACCCAAAACAGCGGTAAGCAAATAATTTTAAAAGTTTAAATTTTATGGAAGTTTTGAGAATTTGGTGGAGATACTTTTATAGCCCTGGCTCGATGTCATCTTGTGTCAGAGATTATCTTTCTATAATAACCAATAACATTTTTTTTAATAGCTATTTGATTGTTTTATGTGCACCTGCTTGGTTCCGTTTTATAGTATCAGTATATTATATGAAAAGTATAATCAGAGATTGATGTAATTAATGGAACTTTCAGAAAATCTTAGATGAATATGCAAGTATCAGTTAATAAATAATTAGGCTTAAAAAATATTTTTAAAGTTCAAAATATTTTTAAAGAAAATTCTAATTCGTCCCTGTTTAAAGCAGCTAGGCTTGCATAATCTGAGTGGTTTTAAAAGTAAATGGAATGACATAATTACCAGAAGAAACTGAGTTTGTTTGTTTTTAAATTATGATTTTAATTACAAGGATTATGTCACGAAGAGGAGTTAGATAGAATATTTAAATGAAGTGATATTCTTGCTCGGGTAGGAGTTAAGTGGATGAGAAATTAAAATGCGGAACTTAATTTTTTTTAAAACGGTGCGATCTCTTTAGTAAAATACCGTAACATAAAATTTTTATTTATTTAAATAAATATACTTTGCATTTACTTTAGGACAGGCCATAAACTTTTACCACATAGATAGTTTTACTGAATATCAAGCCCGACTTTATTAGTATCAACTTAAATCGAAACTACTATGCTAAGCTAAGAATTAGAATCATTTGATTCCTATAGATGGCGTTACCGGGTTTTCATCGCATTTTTATTTCTTAAAAATATCTTGAAACCAGAGTCTCGCTGTATTCGGGGTCGCTTACAGGTTATGGCTTTCTGATGAGTTCAATAAGAACGAAACAGCCTGTCATTGTCTACCTGTGCCCCAGGGAACCCATTGCATTTGGCGTCCCTGTGTACTCAATGTAAAAGATAGATGCACTACTTTGTCTGCCTGCCGCTAAAAAACCTTCTTTTCTAGAATCATTTTCTTTTATTTTATCACACCCATCCCGAGACGTGTTGCGCCATATCATCAGTAAAACTGGGATTCTACGAAACAAAGGAAAAACTTTCTACTGCTTAAGCAGTCCATGGTGAAATCAGTCAGCACCATGTAGCGGCATCTAGTGTCGTTGCTGGACACTACTAGATATATATGCTAAGTTTTATAACAACAAGCAGGAAAAGCAAGGAGGTTTTCTACACTTAACTGCTTGATCAAACTATGTTACGCATCCATCAAGAAAGTTGCTTTTCGTACTTGTTGAGAATTGTTGTTAGTTTTGACCAAGAACACAATATTAATATATCTACCCTTTTTTAAATATGTCTAGTTTGTTATAATAAAGTTCTTCCAATAGTTAAGCCTACGGCGCTGTAAAACGTTATATCAATGCATCAATCAGATCACGAATTATTTATTGAAAATTTTACTAATGAATACCTTAACGGGTTTTATTAAATTAACTGTTTTTATAAGTATATATAGTATTTCAATTTAGAATGTCAACTTTCTAAAGTAGAAAAATAAATATGAAACTTTTTACTATTAAAAAAAAACTTCGAAATTTACTACTGGAACCTGAATCTCTACCGCCAACATTCTTACTTGCAACATAATTACAATGAACTAATATGTTATCGTTTAAGTTTTTGTTGATAATCGAGCCCTTCGTTTCAAGCACCCAAATTATGCTTGCCTTTAACTTAGCAAGCTATCCCAACAGAACAATAAGGCAGTCCTCACACGGGGACACTTAAAAAGAACCAGTAGTAGCTTGAAGACTTGGAGATAGGGCAAGTAGGTACATTACACTAGTTGCCTCCCATTCTCACATAGTCACGCAGTCTCAAGCTAAAGGCAGCACATTCATTTTAAAAATGTGCTCCATATTTATTATTTTGCGTCCTCAAGAGACTGGAGTAGCGTGGCGACCAGCATGCGAAATCATAGATACTCGGGTTGCTGGGACTCCCAGTCACTGTAACTTACGTAGCGCTGTATGCTGGATGAACTAGTCGCTCAGTCTTCAAGCTACTACGTTTCTTTTATGTTTTTCCGTGCGAGGACTGCCTAAGTCCTTCGGCTACTTTGTGTACCTTCACTGATGATTGATAAATTGACGAAATGAGTTTAAGAATATATAATGTTGTTAAAAAGTTATTTTTATTACAAATTTAAATTAAAGGTAATAATCAACTTGTATATCATATCCTTTAAAATTATGTTTTAGTCAAATAACGGCGCGTCATATACTGCAAATTAGTATTGTCTAAGGAATATCTAAAAATTTTATGACAATAGCCCCCCCCCCCCTTCCTCCCAGATTAAAATCCGGGATTCATTACTTCATGTACTTGAACAGTTTATACATTTTACACCATTTCGTTGTTATAAACAACCACTCAAATAACTTTTTCATAATAATATGTTCCCAGGATGTGAATAAATCGCCCTTTTATTTTATACATACGTATACAGTGTTTAAATTCGTGGCATATTTTATTGAATCAGCTTCGTCGTTCACCAAATAACACAGTTTTAACGACACATTCCAAAGTTTGTTTTGCCTCTTGTTCAACAATAATTATTGCACTAGTATTTACATACAAACCAGCTCCGTGGTATATTTTGCGTTTCTACTATTTACTTACATCATTTCATGTGCCCTACTTTCACAAAACTACGGCAAATTGCAGGAATAATTATAAATATTGCAGCGGTGGCAGGCCAAATTTATACCGGAATTTATGTATGTTTACAGATTTTCAGGAAAATCGAAACCAATATTTTATTTTCATACACCGTAAACTTGGGTCACTATGGGCTGTATTGTTTAAAATGCTTAATATATTTTTAGACTTATTTTAAGGGCCACTTATAGTATTATAAACACAAAGATTATTTAATTTGGTGCAATTTAAAAACTAATTTTTTATAAATTGAAAATAGGGTAGCCAAAGTTAGATGGACCACTTTAGCCACACTGAATTTTATTACGAAAATGTTTATATTTTAACTTTTTTATTAATAATTTTACATTAAAAATTCGTAAAAAATATTTATTTCTTGTAAGTAAAACAAAAAATTAACAAAACTAGAGACCGAACATTCTTTAGCGTAAAATGTTGTATAATACTTTTATTAGCACTGTTTCTAATATCTAAGACTGTTAACTAACTGATGTATGTTTTTATATTTAGTATATTATATAGTAACACACAAAAATGCATTTGTGAATATTTAATATTTTCTAAGAACATCTTTACAATTCAAAATAATTTTTTAAATTGACCAAAGTCAGCAGTGAATAGTAATTAGGGAGTTTTGGAGTTCCATTCGTAAGTATTTCCAGCCTTGTTTTGGTAAATATACTAAAATTATGAAAAATTTTTTTTCCTAAATAAATCTCAGTACTTTTATTTGTATATATATTAATGTTATTTTTCTAAAAATTACCTTTATAAATTTATTCACAAAACTATTATTTTTTGAAGAAAACATCTTTAAAACAATCAAGGTTTATTTTTCATATATTTTTTTTTTGTATGTTACGAATAATTTAGGAACATGCAAATATCTACGAGCCCATAGCGAATTTGCATGGCATTAAAATAAATTGGCAGGAAGCGGCACAAATGAGTAACATGCTTGTCGACTGATAAATTAAAACTTAATTTTGAGAAAATGGAATTGCTAAATTGTACAATGACATTTAGACCCACTGATATTGATGGAAATAGTTCAGATTGCTTATAATAAAGTTTGTTGTCTACTTGTTATGGTTGATCATAGATATTTTATACTTTATTGCTAGAATTAGTAAACTTTTATTGTATTGCACAAAGCTTTTAAACAATATTTAATCTCAACTTTAATTTTTTCAACGATGATAGCGGCAGAATAAATATATTTACATAGTTGTCTACTTTGCCATATTTTCACCTTAAACTTCAAAACACTTTGTCCAAGAACCAATCAATTTTTCAATTAACTCTCCTCTTCTGAGGTGAAGGAACAAAATCCTCTAAATCAGCGGTTCTCAACCTTTTGGAGCGATGTACCACAAAATCCTTTTTATAATTTTTGGTATCACCTAACTAAAATACCTATCTAGCCTAGGTATTTAATTAATTGTAATTCATATGGTGAAATTTTAACCAAGGGATAAAATAAAATTCAAAATTAGTAAACATATTTTCTACTACATTTTTAGGTTTCGTACAAAGGTACTTACAATAAGAAACTAATTAGCCAAACTAAGCGTTGCTAATGCTTCCCTATTTTAGTTTTTTTCGATGTATTTTTTCGAGTTTTCTTTTTTAAATTTTTTTATGTGGTGCTGATTTTAGGTCTGTTTTTGCGTACCACCCCAGATAATGATATGTACCACCAGTGGTACATGTACCACAGGTTGAGAACCGCTGCTCTAAATCATAATCCTTATTGACGACTCCCCTCGAAAGTTCACGTGGACTTGATGAGTTTGTCATAACAAAATGAGGGCGCGATTACACAACTAGCGCCATTAATTGGTCCTTGGCGAAATTTCTTGGGTAAAGCTTTTTTTAAACATTGACCAACTTGGGAGCATTAATATGATTTTTTAGGTAGGCGTTATGAAAAATATAATTAAATATTTTTCCATTTCCATCGCGTTGAACGCCCACGTTTTATAAAGGAAAACCTGGCTATAAGTAGAGTTTTAGATTTTATGCCGTTTACACTGACTTCTTAGACTACAGAGTTGCCAAACATCCTTAATTTTAGTCAGAACCATTATAGCTGTCAATAACAGATTAGGTATGCACTAAAAGAAAAAATAGTTATAGCTATTTAGTTCACTTTTGAGCCAAATTAAATTTAAATTGGTTACGGAATCAATAAGTTTTTTTCAGCGGCCTGGTATTAGGTATATAAAGTAAGCATAACATTATGCAAAATACTTAAATTTCAGACCAAAAGTCAGAACGATTTACTTTTAGTCTACTTTTTTTTTGTAGAAGTTAATTAGCATAAACAATATTTTCCTTGTTTTTTAATACTGTAATGGGCAACGAGGTATACATCGACTGACGACATGCAAAAGAAGTTAGTATAAAATGTACCTGTCGCGGTAGTATGTTTACTTTCTAAGTAGTTTCAATAAAAAGTATAGCTTGTCAGTAGTATTAAAACAGTTTTTATTCCCGGAACTGTATCTTCCCGTAAGAAGGAAGTTTATAAGTTATGTATGTGCATAATGTGTTTCTAAACTTAAGTCCAAAAATATATTTATAATGATATGTTTATTTAGTGAAGTTGTACATTTTGAGCCAGTTTTGGAGTTTTAAGATACATTTAATTTTTATATGATAAATCACGGATCACGTACCTCTACACAACCAAGTGTTTACCGAGCATTATTTCATGTCATGCGACTTTGTTTAAACCGGTGGTAACGCACCTGACATAAATTTCAAACAAGAAATGGTAAATTTTCTTGACTGACACATTTAAAACTTATCTTTATCCAAGGATTTGGAGGTTTAATAATAAAAAGTAATTTCAATAAACTTCCGTATAAAGTATATGGGAATTTAAATTAATAATTATTCTGCTTTAACATTCTGAAAATTGTTAAGTTAAATTTGGTGTATTGTGCGAGACAGCGGCGTAACAATGTAGCTACGTGCCTTTCTTCCTGAGACTCTACTGGGACCTTTCATGGATTGCAACTTGCCTTGCGACTGCTCCGCAGATAAAAAAAATAGGTTTAGGCGTGGATTGTTTTAATTTTGGTCCATTTTTGAGTTTGCTATATTCACTGCTAAATGGAGATAAAACCCTTGCTCGGACATAATTCAAAAGTGAGTAGGTTTTGCTTGTTTCTATATAAAGTGTTATATATCGTGTTATATCTTTTCAATTATTCGAAATTTAGCAGATTAGTAAATTAAAAATTAAGGTAACCGGGCCAGTATGATTGTGAGAAAATTGTTTATGCCAATGTCATGTATGTCACAGTCAAACTTGCTGGTTAGTTAATTGTGGTTAAAAATCTTTATACAATCCGACATAAAACAACCAAAAAATAAAATATAACACAACTTTTCTTATGTGTCATTTAAATTTATACGCGATGGTAGTTTACTTGAACTGCATCTTCCTTCAGTGTGGTTCTTTTTGCAGGATTTCGGTTTCTGTTCACATGATGATCGGGAGTCCAGATATGGTGAGCTGCACGTGACTTTTCGGTCGAGCTGCCCCTGAATTGTCGGTCTCCCCTTCAGCGTATTGTTCCTATATTCTTTAAGTCTTATTTCGAGTGGTTTTAGTGTCTCACCAATCATAAGATTGGCCGCATTCGTAGACACAGTTTTTCCTGCCTTTTTGACTTGTTTGTTAAGAATATAAGTAATAACCTACCTTTACTCTTGTTTGCTAAACCGCAATCAAGATTAATAACTACGAGAGATCAGCAAAATAACTGTAAATTTAGTTTTAAAAAATTTTAAATGGCTTTCGTGTAATAATATGACCTTTTAACGATCGCTATGGTAAGGTTTTTTAAAATAGTCGCCATTTTACATACTGGCAATACTGTATACGTGGCAAATCAAAATGACCTAACCTTAAACAGTGGAAATAATTTTTTTCTAGAACTTTTATAATTTTATCTTTCATCTGATTTTATAAACTCATCTTTATTCTCCACAATTTAAGGAAGATTTACCAGTTATTGATGCTGGAAGAATATTTACAATGCAATTATTTTTCATCATCAGTCCCACCAAAACTTCAATTTAGAATAGAAACCATACATACTTTGTGTTGCAACGGCAAACAGTAAGAACAGCAAATGTTAAGTAGTGGTGAAGGCTATTATAAGGTTATTAAATAATATAATATAAAAAATACAAGTACTTACATTCCATAAATGGACGAGAGTCAAAATTTAAGTTGATCAATTATATAAAATAACAAATTTACAAAATTATAGCCACCCTAACAATAGTTAAACAATTAAAAATGTGACATGACACGAACAGATTGTATTTAGCTAAACTAAACGAAGATGGTATGCAATATTTGCCAGAAAATAATTATGTTTTTATAGCCCTTTTCTGTGTGGTGTAGGTTTACTTAACTGAATTAGTTAGGTGTACGTTAAGACAACTGTTATGTAGGTCGAACCCAAACTGAAATTAGGAAAAATAAGGTAGACATTCTTTTGGCAATTGGTAAATTATTGTATGATATCTGTAATATGTCAGTGTGTGTATGGATATGTGTTTTAGTTAAGGTTAGGTTAGGTTAGGTAAGAGTGGCAGACCTTTGGTTCTGACCAAACAGTCTCACGTAGTCCTATTAGGTCCGTTGTGATACCATACGTGTTCCGTAGAACCCACCTTCATTAGATCTCTAATGGTTAGTGCGGCATACACCGCAGAAGGATTTTAACAACTTATTCAAACCACCCACTACTATTTAAAAACCTGCTCAGGCGTCCAAGTTGTAAGTTGCTTAGTTCCTCCAGGCTATCAAAAAATGGTTGACCCAGAGCAGTAAACCTTCTTTTTGCAAGGCCAGTGCATTCACACAGAAAATGTTGATCACTTTCTTCCTCTTCCGCATCTCTACAACTTCTGCAGACGCCGTTACTGGGTATTTGCATACGTTCGGAATGTCTACCGAAGAGGCAATGTCCGGTTGAACAACCGCAGTAATATTTCTCACGTCTTTCCGACTGTGTCTCAATAGCTCTGCGGTTCTCTTTTTATCGAATGTGGGCCACAGTTACCTGGATGTACTATAGGTTATCAACTCTGTCCACCTGTTCTGTGCAAGCTGCTTGGCCGTGTAATCAATCTCCTATTTGACTAATCCCAGTGGTCTGTTAACCGTATTGTCTGCTAGATCAGCTGGCATGGCTGAGCTTTCTCTCGCGAGCGCATCGGCAGCCGCGTTGCCATCTATTTTGGAGTGTCTAGGAACCCAACACAAAGTAGCCCGATGTTGGTTGCCAAGCTCGCATAAATTGTTACGGCATAGCTTTACGAGCTTTGATTTGACGCTGCTGGAACAGATTGCCTTGTTTTTGTCAAATAAGCTTTGTCGGAGAGAATTATCTTTTAGCTGATTAAGCGTCAGAAATGTATTAATTATTTTATTGGTTTCGCATTTTCAAAGTTGTATAATATTTTTTACTACTGGACATCGGGCCCTTGATACTCCGGGCCTGTGTTCAGCAAAACACTGATAGTTACGACACTGGTGCGTGATAAAATGTTTTCAAATAAACCCATTTAGGGTCAAAATTTACATAAAATAAAATAATTATATGGGTCTTATGAAACTTTGTAAAGCCTGCGGAGCAATCGATTTTAATGCTGCCTAAGACGGATGAGGTGTATTATTTTCTCAAGTTGCCCGAACTTTATACTAAGTTTCCTTAAGAAATAAAATCATTTAAGCTATTTTCCGATTAAGCACGAACTGAGGAAAAGTAATTCTTAAACCCCTTTATTGACTCTATATAAAGGTGCGAAAATTTAACGAAATTGTGTATAAAGTTTAATTAAATGCCAATGGTGTTTATACTGGAGATGAGTTTTTAGAAAAGTTTGATTAAATGCCTTTCTGAGTAAACAAGCACTCAAATTGAAAAGATCTGAATATTTATGGAATATTGATTGTTGCACTTATTTTTTTTCTTTAATGGATTTGATGGCAAACGTTTTAATAAGAAGACATGTTTATAAGTCTATGTGAGAAAGGTGTAGAGTATTAAAAGCTCATTAGGTATGCAACGAGATTACAGAGTGATCCAACGAATATTTAAGCCACTTTTATAATTTGGCATTGATTTCATTGCAAAATTCTCTCTTTTCATCAAGTCCAGGTAGTACCACCCGGGTTTGGGTCAATTTATTGGGTTTGCCTATTATTATCCATTCACAAACACTGAAAATTATGTAATAAAGGCGTTCATTATTTACATAGTACATAGTTTTTATTATACATTATAAAAAAAAATACAAAATACATTATTCAGAAATTAAATTATAAAAAATCCTAATATTTTTCGTCATTTGAGGAACTGTCATCTCCTCTTAATGTTATAATTAATGGGTCGACTCTCCGATCGATCAGGTGGTCAAGATCAAACATTTTCTCCTCTTCTTTAATAACATGATGAACTGCTTTTCGTCAGTTCTCTGGTGTGACTTCCGTAATGGCCGTAGCTTTTTTTTTATAAAAACATTTAATAACAATTTATAGAATTATTTTGAATTGAAATCTTCCTTGTTGGGTGGAATTTTTAAATTTATATTTAATGCATCTTTTCTTGATTAAATTTAACATTTTTCATTCTGATTAATCAGTCAATCCAGGATTAGTTGATATATAAAATATGAAAAAATGAAAAAGTTAAACTACAATTAAAGGAAAAGCTTATTGACAAACTATGAAACCAGATATTAAGTGGAACATAATCCTAAGTATGCTAATTTCAACACTAGTGTTGATATTTTTTTTTCGACACTAGTGTTAAAATATTTTTTTTTACAAATCAAAGGCATTTTCAATAATTCTTTTTGGTAGTAGGAAAAATAGTGTACATTACTCGTGTGAAAGTGATTATTCTAAAACTCGGAGAATTTCCGCACGTGCTAAATATATTCTCGTTTAAAAAGTATCACTTTCATCACTTGTTATGTAATATACTATTTAATTTTACCTAATTAAATTGTGTTTTCTACCCGTTTTGTAACTGGGAAATTGTAAAACAGTGAATGGAATAAATAAATAAATATATTATTAAAGAAATATTAAATCCAATTCATTTTTTACTAATACTGGATTTTGGAATTTGCATTCAAAATACATTTCAAATTAATAAACTTTTTGTCCTAACTAGTTTTCTCCGACTTACTAATGGAATGAAAAGCAGCTGCAAAAACCGACCATTATTAATTTAGTTCCTTATTTTAATTAATGATTTATCTTGCAGGGTTCTGTTTTCGTTTAACTTAAGTAAATCGGGTTTCTGATAAGTAAAATGAGCTCACAGACTGTGTTTTTTTAAGTTATCGGCTGTAGAAAAGGTAACCAGTTTCAAGAAGGCCACCTAACAATTTTTAAGTATATAAAATATTTTAACTTTTTAGTTATCAACATTTAAAAAAGGCCACACACAAGCACTACAATTAAAAATCATATATCTGGTATCTATGTTCAAAAATAAAAGATTTATTGTGTAAGGTGAGCTACAAAATCTTCCAATTATTTAAATCAGAAAACTAAAAATTTCAATTTTAAGGCCACACAAATTTTTACAACTTTTACATTTAATAGGTTTTGTTACATTACAAATGAGATGAGATTCTGTAGATGAAAGCAACCATTATTTTTATCACTTATTAAAATTAATGGCACGTCGTGCTGCGTAATGTTTACCCTACATTATTTTATCTTACGGTATTAAACAAAAAAAATTGGGACCTTAAATATTTCAATTAAAAGTAGTCTAACCTATCTTGGCCTGCTTAACCATAACGTTACTAGAATATAATTAAATACGATTCCAAATTAAAGAAAATATAGTGTATTGTTATATAGTATATCGGGATATCCTGGAATATAAAAGTTTTAGGCAATAATATCATCCACCCAGAAATAAATGCCCAAGGCGGAAACTATTGCTATTTTTTAATGATTAAATTGCGACATAACAACTCATAAGTCAGAGCCATGACCGAGGGCACCGTTAAACTCATTTTATCTCCTTATTACATCTAGTTAAATAATAGATCATTATTGTTGTAGCACTAAATTAAACAAATGAGTAAAAAGAGTTCATTTAACACCAATGATTTGTTCTTAATTTTCTAACTGGACTTGTCTTGTGCGTTGTTATTGGTGGACAGCTTATCAACAATGATGATTCGTATTGATTATTTTACAGTAGTAGTTTGTACAACAAGAGTGGATATGATATCTATATCTCAAGGGGAAGTAAATTGAGCTGGACGCTGTAGGCGGAGTGCTCAAACTTCCTAGTGCGATATGGACAATCCACTCGAGTTGCACAGTATATTTTTTCTACGACCAAACATACGAACCTTATAATAAAAAATTTTAAATAAGTTTGAAGGCTACTGGGTTGATCTCACGACTAGTGGATCCAAAGTACGCCGTTTTGCCTTTTCGGCATGTTAGAAATTATGGTAAAACTAACTCAATATAAATGCTACATGAAATTAATTTTCTAAGCACATTCAGCAGGATGCATTATTGATAAAACTATTATAGATGCGTATATATTTTGTTATATTAAACAAAGTAATAACATAATATACCATATTATACATACAAATTATATAATTTAGTGTCTTGAAAAAGAAGGCGAAGCCTCAGTTAATACAATAAACTGTGATTGGTCAATACTTTATAAGGACGGCACAGAGTAATCTAATTTTAATAACAATGAAAAATTTTCGGATTCGTGAGTAATAAAGATCCAAAGCACAGTGGAATGATAGGTCGCGCTGTCTCCAAAGGGAAAAGGGACATTTTTACGCACAGTGGATATTCTTTAGGATCACCTTGTGGTTGTGATCTGTTAAAAAAATACTTTTTCAGTATTGTGTGCATTCGTGAAATGTTTCTTGAAAATTGGAAAGTATTATTTTTAAAGGTTGCAACACTGTGCAGCATTGACAGTAACGAATATAACATTTTGCCATACAGTCAGCGGCGGCGCCAGGGGAGAGGGGCAGGGTGGGTACCGGTTCATCCTAGGAACATGAGTGCCCACCCTAGTGCCCACCCAAAATTGATGGATTCGTCCTTGTAATGGAATTTCCGGGGGGAAGGTGAATTTGGCTATGAAATTTTTGATGGGAAAGAAGTGGCATTCTATATTATTTGAAAAAGAACGATGAAGAATTTTCTTAAGACATCACTCCTTGGACAAAAGGGGGAATTTTTGTTTACCCGCCCCCGCTTATGGCGTTATTGAGCGCGGGGGAAAGCGATTTTTTTAGAAGTCATTTCTAATTAGGGTACCTAGTGCCCACTCAAAAATTATCGGGCCCACTCAAAAATTATCGGGCCCACTCAAAAATTATCGTGTCCACTCAAAAATTATCGGGCCCACTCAAAAATTATCGGGCCCACTCAAAAATTATCGAGCCCACTTCTGCCCACCCATCCCAAAAATCCTGCCGTCGCGCCGCCACTGCATACGCTTAACTGAAATAGCCATGTGGCAGTAGAGAAAATATAGTAACCTGTTAATACCGCTAAAGTTATAAATACGTACATACTTGATATATTAAAATAATAAATAAAATTTGACTTTAAGCTTGGTGTTGTTAGATCCTTGTCTAGAGAAAAAATATATTGTAGCTTTTTTATTTTGCAATAAAATTGATACAAGCAGCACTATTATTAAATGTTCACCTTCCTTTGAGATAATTTGCAACTTTCATGGGAAGACACAATTTTAATACAAAATAAAATTACATTTACCAAACTCGCCAACCCTCAAATCCCACAATTTTGTTTTGGCATATTGTTAATTGATAAATTGCTTGCCATTTCAAATTTTCGTGACTTTGTTAACCGAACCCGGGAATAATTTTGAAAGGGAACGTTAATTAATTTTCTAATAATTATAATGTATTTTTGCTTAAAATGATAGATTCGGCGAATTAAGTGTGTAGGAACTATTTGATGCGAACAAACCCGAACAATTACCGAAGCTAAAATTTTTTTGATAGAAACTGCAGTTGGTCCAAGGATTTTGTAAGGAACATTTTACATTCTTTAAGGTACGAAAAAAATGATGATACTAAAAAAAGTGAATTAATTACCTTGAACTAGTTTGTAAGGAAATTTTTTTATTTTTTATTTTTTTTTTTGCAAATTTTTCATTTATTACGTCTTATCAATAGTAATATACCGATAGAGGAGGCGTCTTATTGGTAATACCGCTGCTTTTACAACAAATCGATATTCTGATAATTTTCAGGAAATATAATTTTTACTCATAATCTAATAAGATCCCGAGAGCTTTAGCTCGAGGGTCTTACCTTTGATTATAAGTAAAAATTATATTGAGTGAAAATTTTCTTAGAAAATCTAGTTTCGAGTCAAAAACAACGGTATGAAGATAAGACGCCGCTTCTAGAGGTGTATTTTATTGGATAATTTACTGAACCCGAAATAAAAGCCGTTTGTGATAAAGGAAAATATGCAAACACATCATTATGATTTACTTTTAAGTTTATAAAAGTGCCACAACTAACAATTAATTAAAAATCCAAGACTAAATCAGACGCGTGGAACGTCAAAAATCAAATTCGCTTATTTTCATCACGGTTGCCATAAAAACGCCAAGATTTCTTAAGCTCACGTCAAAGCAAAGCACACTGGGTTTATTCTTGCATACATTTTGTCATAAAACATTTCTTTAAAAATGTCAAAATTAAGTTAGGTTTATGCCCTAAAATCAACTCAAATAGTGTTGTGTGTCACTTTTATTTTGTAGGTGTTATAATATTTATTTATTAAACTTTATTTCGTGAAATAAATTACTGTTTGTTTGACAAAAAGCTACTGTGGTCTTACCGAGCTAGTCGTAGGTCTCATCGGGTAAGACCACGTTACCAAGGTGGTTGCTATGAAAATTTGCGTTCTGATTGGTTCTATATATGTGAGGTAAATTATCATTAAAATCAGGATGTCTTCTTTATTTCCATAGTAAATAACAAGGCACAAGATCGTAAAAAAGTTGACTAAATCCAATAATCGCCAAAACAATGAATTTAAAACCCTTTTTTTTCAAGTATGTGTCAATATAAATCTAAAGTGCATACATCAGGTACTGTTTATGTTACCAGAAGATAAGCGCATGCAGACCAAAACTTTGTTCGCAATGTTTCAACTGGTAAGTATCTCCAGTCGTCTTCAGGTGAATACTGAAGACGACTGGAGATATTTACCAGTTAAAACGTAATGATAGAATAAATGTACAAAAATCTTTATTCATGTATTTTATACTTTCCACAACAATACAAATTACTCTTAGTTCCATACCTTCCAACCTTTAAGTTTTTATAATAAACTTAAGAAAATTTGATAAAACTCCACATTTTAATTTGGTGTTTTTCCTAAAAAAAAAGTCTCTGAGAAATTTAAATTCATAATCTATCTTACGAATACACATTAATTTCTAAAAAGAATAGTCTATAGTATATTTCAGAAAGTCTATAGTATATTTCAGAAAGGTGTAGAGTAATAAAATTGGAAACTCCGTCCAGTTCAGCAGGCTCAATTTCGGCGTGGGCTATAGGCGTAAGTAAATTTTGTGCAATAAATTATTTATGATAACTAACCAAAGAAAAAAAAACAGGATAATTTGATAAAGAAGGAACTATTAGCAATAGCAAATTTACACAAACATCGTTTTATGAAATATGCCGTGGAAGATATAGCTAAAAAACATAGTGTCACCGTGCTGCACTAACCGCCATATCATTGCGAACTAAATCCTATAGAACTTATACGCGCGCAAGTGAAAGGATTTGTAGCAAGAAACAACACGACATTCAAAATGAAAGACGCTAAGCCACTGTTTGATGAAGCCATTAAGGAAGTGACACCAAAGAACTGACAAAAAACAGTCCATTATGTCGCTAAAGAAGAGGGATAATGTGGGATCTTGATCACCTGATCGATCGGACTGTTGACCCGTTAATTATAATGTCAAGAGGAGATAACAGTTTTGTCAGATGGCGAAGAATATTATGATTTTTTATAGTTAAATTTCAGTATAATGTATTTTTTGAATGTTGTTATTATAACGTTTAATAAAAAATAAGTGTACCTAATAGCACGCCTTTGGCACACCATTTTCAGTGTTTGCGAATGGATAACAATAGGCAAAATCCATAAATTGACCCAGACCCGGGTGGTACTACCTGCACTTGATGAAAATAAAGAATTTTGCAATGAAATCAATGCCAAATTATGAAAATGGCTTAAATATTTGTTGGGTCATTCTGTAGTCCCTTTGCATATCTAATGCGCCTTTATTATTCTACAAATTTTTGAAATAGACTTTAAAAATATTGCTATAAACGTCTTATCAAAAATTCTACTAATGCGCTCAGGAAGAATATCTAGCAAAATTGATTTATTCAACCATTCTCCTAACCTAATAAAATATGCCTTGAAACATTTTCGTGTGCCAAGGTAGGTAAAGTAAATGAAACGGCAATAAATTTCATTTGCAGGAAAAGTAGTTTTATGGAGTCAAATTCTAATTAGCGGGAAACGTCGTGCAGAAATGCACAGCGAAGTGCATCCGGTTCTTTTTGTGGGAATTAATCATTTTCGTTTGGTTGCGCGTAACTAAAATTACGATTTAAAGTTATATGGGTAAATAAAGCTTCCATAAGACGTGAGCAAATCTTGCGAACAGGATTTTACATAATGTTAAAAAGAAAAATCTAATGAAGACAATATTAACTTAACTTTTAATTTATTTAAGAGGTTTGGTTGATCCTAAAGATACTAATTTTTTTAGGCCCATTTTATCCCCTATCATCTGGGTAATGTCAGCTAGACGGGACCTGCAGCCCCCCAGAAGTCCATGACGCCCTTCTCGGTTCCGATATTAATAATCACTAGTAACATACTGCATTCTTAAATCCACTAAATTTCGGACATACCGGGGTCTAAAGATACTAATGCTTAGAATGATAATTCATATTTTTCCAATCAAACCAAATCAATTCCATTGGCTCTATTTCTTTAGTTATGTGTTCCACGCGTCGACTCGTCTGTACCTCCAATAGCCTAGATAAATGCTAAATAACATAAATGATTACAAATACATTTATACTTACTAAAGTATCTAGGTGGATCTAGCCTCGGTTTAATGAGTTTGAATCTTCTCATTAGTTCAAAATGTTATCGATATAAACACAATTTAAATTTTGCAAAAAATAAATAGAATTAGTTGATTATATTGATAACTTTTCAAATAGAAATATATTAGTGAGTATTATACAACTAATCTTCAAGATATTGCTTAAATCATTAAAACCTCTGTTAAGAATGCGCTTTAGTAAAAGTTTATTTAAACCCCACATCTGACACCAATACTAACTCTGTCTTATTTTCAAGGAAACATTTCTTAAACGTAAAGAATCGCAACTATAAATAATAAAACCTACAAATCAATGGTGCCATATTTAATAAATCAACAGGTAGTTGAAGACAATAACCTCTATTTTGAGATTCAAACCGACTACATAGGTAAGGTTATGGACTTCTTACATTCTGATGACTTTGAACTAATTTATAGAGACCCCACAATTGCCTATTTTAACACTTACTACCTTGGAGTACTTCGATTCATCAAAACAAAAACTATATCCCATGAATCCCAAAACACCTTTACTGTATGGATTACCTAAGGTACACAAGGAGGGCACGCCCATAAGGCCTGTAGTTTCTTTTGTTGGCTCTCCTTGTTATAATATTTCTGCCTGGCTCAACGCCGTACTGAGAGATGTCACTGGATTTAGCAACAATTTTTCAACTAAGAATTCGGTAGATTTTTCTAATTATATGAAAAATATTGAAGTCCCTCCTGGGGCCAGATTGATTTCGTTGGATGTCAGGAACTTGTTTCCTAGCATCCCTCCTTCAGACTGCATTGATTTGGTTGAGGGTTTGCTGGTGAACAGGGGACTTCCTTATTTGTTAATTTCAGATCTCATATTGTTGTTGAAAACAGTTCTGGAACAGAACTTTTTTCAATTTAATAACAAGTATTTTAGACAGAAAACGGGTTTAGCAATGGGTTCTTGCCTTTCTCCATTTCTTAGCGAGGTTTTTATGAATGGTCTGGAAAATGTAATAATGAATAGTAACTTTTCGGGTTTCTTGTTGGCTTACAAACGGTACGTGGACGATATTTGTATTGTGTGGAACGGAAGTGATGATGAATTGAAGCAGTTTCTAAATTTTGTCAATAATTTACATCCTAATATTACTTTTACACTCGAGGTAGAGAAAGAAGGCAAGTTACCTTTCCTTGATCTCCTTCTATTTAGAAATAATAACAAAATCGACTTCGAAGTCTATAGAAAGCCGACATCAACTGATAACATAATTCAATTCACATCAAACTCACCGTTTTCACATAAATTTTCAGCATTCAGTTCATTCTTTTATAGGTTATTTAAATTACCGTTATCAAAAAATGCTTTTAATAAGGAACTAGAAATAATAAAACAAATAGCTGTAAACAATGGATTTCCATTGAAAACAATTAATAAACTTTATTACAAATTTCTAAACAAATATAAACTATCTTATAATATCTTACACTCTAGTACTACTCTTACTCAAAATATAGTTAAAACAAAAGACAAGGTCGATCCCCTTGCTAAGTCCGGTGTTTATTCTTTACATTGCGGTGATTGCTCGGCTGTATATGTGGGACAGTCAGGTAGAAGGATATCAACAAGAGTTCAGGAACACCTTAGTTTTGTGAATAAATACCAAAATACTGATATAACTAACACAAAATCCGCCTTCGCTAACCATTTATTGGAATCCAAACATCGATTCTCAGTACCTGAAAATATAAATGTTATTCACGAATGCCATAAAAGCAAGAAGTTGGATTTGTTAGAAAAACTTGAAATCACTAAGGCAAAAAAGAGTCCGGTCCTTACCTGTGTTAACGACGTCTTCAATTTTAAACCCTATTTTATTTTTAATAATATAAACAATTAGTTGGTAAATATACTTAACCTTATATTTTTCTTTTCTTTTTCATGCGTGCTAAATGTTATCCTTGACACTTGTCTCTTCTTCTTAAAGTTTTATGCAGGTTTTAAGAACATGGGCGATTTATTTAAATCAAATGACAACCGAATCCCTTACCCTACTACTCTTGTTGTTTTGGGTTATTGACCAAATAGTCTGTCACTTTATTTGTAAGGTCATTTATACGATGTGTTAATTTTAATTTTTGTTTTTTTGTTTTTATTCTGAATGTTAGGTAGGAAGAGATTTTATATTTTTAATTGGTTACTGTATTTGTATAGTTTTTAGGTCTGATGATGCCCATATGTTAGGGCGAAACATGTAACCAAGTTATTAAATTTTAATGCATGATTGAGACTTTCGACTTTGAGTTTCCCCATTTTTAAAAACTCTATTTTGAGAGTTAATCTATAATACCCTATTAAAGTGCATATAAACGGGGGTCCGCTCCCAAACGCAGGATTCTATAGCATTTATTCCTACTACTTAACTTTTTATTATTTTTGAAAAACACAGTAATAGGAGAATACTTATCAGTATTGAAGACGACTAGAGATACTTACCAGTTAAAACGTTTTGATTCAAAACAAATAAAGACAATGCCAGTCTAAAAACTACTGCAGTTCAAGAAACATCATTGTTTCCAACCTTCAAATAAATATTTTATTATCAACCAAAAGTATACACTCAGTTGAATTTTTTAATAGTCTCATTTGATTTTAGGTTTTTAAGTAGTTTATAATAACTGATTATAAATTTAACAATAACAAAATTGTTACAAATATTCTTCTTTGTTATTAATATTAAAAATTTTCTAATATATTTTAATTTAAACCACCGAAAATATTTTAATATAAAATTTCATCCAATATATAAAACAAACATTATGAGAGACCCTCAGGATAATATTGTAGAAAATTTTAGGTCACAACAAGAGGTCCTCTATAGCTGGCGCATCCGAGAAGCAAGAAAGAGAGGCCTTTGTTATCCCGGGGACAAATATGGGTCTTTGACATATACGTATCCCTAAAATTATTTTATTTACAACCATGTATGTAATAATGACATTTCACCTATCTTTGAAAGGTGGAAAGTTGACGTTTCTTGACTTTTACTTTCCACCCGGGTGGAAAGTGCTCACTTTCCACCCGGGTGGAAAGTAAAATTGTTATTTTTTGTAATTTTATTAAAAATCGATATCTCAAAATAGTAAATTTTTTTTTTTTTAAATTTTAATAAAAATCGATATCTCAAAATAATATACAAACACACCAACACACAACTCATTACACAAATTCAACAACAATAATTTTATTTTTTATTTCTTTAAATGAATTATACCTAAATGACATTTATAAAAAACAAAAAATTAACATGGTTTATGTTTTACTTATTTACATTAAATATTACATTGGCATTATTGTAGGCAGTCACAGATATGTTTAAACCTTGCTGAAATTCTTCTTTTGAAAGGTTTATTTCATGATTATTTGAAGTTAAAGTAGTGTTAGTAAAACTTGAACTTGGCTTTGAAATCAATTTTGCCGTATTAACCTGAGTAGAAACCGAACTGTCTATGTATCCCTCAGCTACTGTGCTAGATTTCCAGCCTCCTAACCGCTTTATTTGCATAAGATCGCCACCGTTATTTGCGAGCAAAGTAGCCGCTGTTCTTCTGAAACAGTGACCAGTAAAACCTTCAGTATTCAGCTTCAGAAAAGCTGCAATTTTTTTTGGAAACTGACTTAAAGTGTTGTGCCCAATACATTGTTTACTAATTTTTCCATATCTTATTTGCATAAAAAGCTTTCCATCCTGTATATTTTTCCGTAAAGTTATGTACTCCTTAAGTGGTGCAATCCATTTATTATCAGTTATCATAAATGATCGTGGCTGGTACGTTTTGCTATTTTGTATTTCAATCGCGACCTTTTCTTCTAAAAAGTGAACGTCTGTTGTTTTCATTTTGTATAATTCATCTGATCGGCAGGCGCCTGAGACACCAATAACCAATGCGACCTACAAATGTATAAAATAATAAGTTAATATAGAAATAGTCAACCTTTTAGCCTAAAATACCTTTTGAACAAGAAATTCCATAGGTGCTTGTTCCAAAAATGTTTCAATATTATCCATAGACAGTGTGGTCGATTTTTTCGGCTTGTATCCTTTGTTTTGCTTTTTTAAAAATGCTAATAGCTTTGCGTGTTTAGATATGTCTACTTTTTCCCTAATTGATAGAGTGGTCCTCAACATTGAATATATTGACCAAAGCGTTGATATTTTCTTTGTCTTGGCATTTTCACTAAAATAAGCTAGTAGCGCCGATTCAGAACCAGGATTTTGAACTTTGTTTCCAATACACCATTCTTTAAAACAGTTATATGCCTTGTCATATCTCGGGCGGCTTTTAGTTGGCAGAAGATCTTCTTCTACTATTTTTGCTGCTTCTCGAATTTCTGGGGGAGTAGCAGCCAAATCAAATTCCTCATCTGAGAGCATTTTTTTGGTGTTTTGTAAAAACTTTGACACTAACGTTTTAAAAAAATAATATATTGTTTAGTGACATGGAAACCATATTCCAAAAATGATATTTGCCATCTTGATGTGTATTATTACCTACGTTATTTTATCACCTGCGGTTATTTGAAATTCTAAATGTCTGTCTACTTTTGCAATGGAAAAGTCAAAATGACATTTACCTTTTAATAATTATTTGAACTCAAAATAATAAGAAGTGGATGTTGGATGTGGTTGTAAATAAAATAGTATACAAACCTCGGTGAAAAGTTTCATTACTGTCTCTGAGATATAGTTTACCTCGACGCTTCGCGTCTCGGTAAACTATCTAATCTCTCGACAGTAATGAAACACTTTCCACCTCGGTACGTAATATACTATTACAAAGTTTTTTCCTTGTAAAAAGTTGTGGGTAGGGACGTTAATGTTTTTTTCCTGGCCTAAGAAAATCCGAATAGAATTTAATCTTAGAATTCCAATATGTACCACTATTAGCATTAAAATTGTCAATTTGAATATTATTCCCATGAATATTTTATTATAAAAGTAATTAATTATACAGGGTGACTCAACGATAGAGTGAAGTTAATTTTCTTCTTTATCTTAAGAATTAGATAACAATTCTAAATGCAACAGTTGTAGAGATCATTGAGGTGCACATTTTAAAATTATTCTAGAGTATACGGGGTAGCAAAAAAAACTTGGTGAATATAACTTTTTTTTTAATGGAACACCCTATACAGGGTAATTTACGACGAGCTTGCATTAGAACTTTTAAGGAAACTACTGAAAATATTTTTTTGAAAATCTGTAGGTTTAAGTTTATCGATATGCTCTCTTAAACTAAAATATTAACATGTTTCTGTCACTTTCAGTTATACCGGACGTAGCTTCAACTTTCATTTTTTAAATACAATATAGCAATTTTTATAATATTTTTGGTTTTTGAATTAAATTATAATTACATTTTATGGAACACGTTTTTTACCTAAGTCTACTCATTTCTGAGATATCTGCATATTTTGTAATTATTTCGTAAATGCATAGCGATGAAATTATCCGTATATATTTTTTACCTTAGCTTCTGGACTAATTTTTTTTGTGATTGTTTAGTTAAAGAATCAATAAATCTCAAAAAATAATTAAACTTGACATAAAATGTACAGTGAGGTCACAATTAACGGCTCATTCTAAAACTTTAAACATTTAACACTTTCTTATTTTAAATGGAACACCCTGTACATTTTTATTATATATGATGGTAAATTAACTGCTCCTTAAAATTGCTATAACCTTTTCTATACTTGGCGGGCAAAATCCTCACTTCGAGTCCTCCCCGCGGGCGCCCGCTGGTAATGACGAAAGTCAGCTAAGACTGAGTCTGGCACATCAATTGCCTTCGCTCAGTCGTGTTGTGAGGTACCTAAATCCGAGGTGGTGTGAGCAACCGTGCCTAGGATGGAAGGCTGAGGGTGAAATCAGCCTTTAACGAGCTCCTGTGGTGGACCAGGCAATCACCGCAGTATAAGCGCCTTGTCCTGGTATGCCGGCTCTGCCAGGATCGACCTTTATTTCCGAGCTTACTCGTGGGACCTACATGGAAAACGAAAAAGAAAAACCAAAAGAGAACGCTGAAGATAATCAGCTCAAGCTACCAGGCGGTGATTCGGTCACCGAGGGTAGCCCATACAGCATTAATGAAAGCGAGGAGGAAAAGCTGCTACGATCACCTGACACAAAGCAGGCGGATCCTAAGGACAGCAAACCTCACAGAAAGGTATCAGCTGGCACAAGAAAGATGCGACAGTGCCAAAGGGCTAGGCATCTTCTAGTAAAACTGGAAAGCAAACAGCCAGCTGAACTCTCAAGTAGGGACAATGGGACGATAAAGTGGGCAAGAGAACTCTTGGCCCAAGACCCATTCCACGTCCCCTATACGTATCAAAAACCGGGTGCAACCTTCGAGAGAAGTGTCGCTGGAAAGAGGACACGTTCTACAGACGATGAGAGCACCCCAAAAGAACTAAAGAAAAGAAAGTCCTTTCCACAGCAAGGCAAAGCTGGAATGTCTTCTAGGGGACTTACTGCGGAGACCAAGAAAGTCTCTGCGGTAGTTTCAAAAACGAAGAGTTCCGCTGCGCTTAGTAGTGGAGGGGGCCAGAAAAAGTCTGCTTTCAGGGAGCGGTCCGACAGTAGAACAATGTCGGAAGTGACCCGCAGCAGCCTCCAAGTGGCTGTGATTGATGCCGGCAATAAATGCTGGAAGATCACAGCAGACCGCTGGATCCTGGTTGAAAGGAGGCTAACGGAAATCCTTATGGAGTTTCTAATAGCCAATCCTGCCGACAGGATTCCTCAGTACGACACCTCAGGATGGACTAGAGGAATAAAGATCATCAATTGCACTGATGATTTTTCCTTAGCATTTCTGAAAGAGAGTGTCAAAAAGATCGGACAACCTTGGGAACTTGCCCAATTACAGGTCATCCCCCGCTCGGAACTTCCAGAGTGTCCGAGAGCTAGAATTTGGTTGCCAGTGCCAACCATTCCAGAGAAGTCCTTGCTGCCACTCTTGGCAGCCCAGAATCCGAAGATTCCTTGCAAGGAATGGAAGGTTCTAAAGATGGAGGACCCAAAACCCACAGGGAGGAGCGTAATCCTCCAGCTCACAGACGAGTCGCTACCAGCCCTAGAGGAAGCTCAGTTTAAGCTTCACTGCGGCTTTAATGCGATCGCTGTGAATATATATAAGGGCATCCCCAAACACAAGGGGATTGACCAGAAAGTTAATCTTGCCAAACCCAAGCAGGATGTCGGAAGGAAGGAGGAGACAGTGACATCTGCCACGGTAATGGAAGATGAACAGAGTGCGGCTCCCGAGAAGGAGCCGACTCAAGAAATGGAAGTTGAACCACAACAGACGCCCAGCGATGTTGCGAGTGGTCCAAATCAACCTCCACCACAGTAAAATGGCCTCTAGCCATCTGGCTCTTCTCATGGAGGAGAAGGGCCTCGACATCGCCTTGATCCAGGAACCTTGGGTCAGAAATGACGCCATATGTGGATTAAGGCTAAGAAACTACTCTCTCTATTACGCCAGGGGCAATGGTAAGCCAAGAACTTGTATTTTAGCTAAAAATAAAGTATTCCTAATGCCTAATTTTAGTAACCAGGACATAACAACGGTCAAACTGGAGCGCAAAGGAGGGACACCAATAATACTGTCATCCGTATACATGGCGCATGACGTTCCAACTCCATCGGTAGATGTCCAAAATATTGTGGAATCTACCAGGATTTCTAAGCAAAGCCTAATCTTGGGATGTGATGCCAACGCCCATCACACAATATGGGGTAGCACGGACATCAATGACCGAGGTGAGTGTCTTTTTAATTTTATTATAAATACTAACCTTAGCTTATGCAATAACGGTAATACACCTACATTTGTCACTGCGAACAGACAGGAAGTTCTGGACGTCACGCTTACAAATGAATCCAACGATCTAAAGGTACAAAACTGGAGAGTGTCCAGCGAGGATTCGTTCTCGGACCATCGTTGGATTCTATTTGATATCAGTGAGTCCACGTACTTGCCTACACCATTTCGTAACCCTAAAAGAACAGATTGGGAAAAATTTTGCGGAATCATCTCTGGAGAACTGGCAAATCCTCCCAACAATCTCTTACCAAATAAGGCTTCAATTGATGAAGCAGTTAATAAACTAACAAATACCCTGGAAGCAGCATTTTTCAAAAGCTGTCCGATAAGCAGACCAGCGAAAAAGCCATACCCACCATGGTGGAACGCAGAGCTGGGTCAGCTAAGAAGGGACATGCGAAGGCTATTTAACAAAGCAAAAAGCAAACGTACTGAAGATGAGAGCTCTTATAGAGAGGCTCTAAAGACGTACAAGAAAGCGATTAGAAAATCTCAAAGAAGCGCTTGGCACAATTACAGCGAGCGGATTGAGAGTACAAACGAAGCCGCTAGACTTAGAAAAGTTCTATCAAAGGAGCCTAGTGCTCCCTCTTTTCTAAAAAAGGATGATGGGACATACACAGAGAGTAGTGGGGAAACCCTTGAACTGCTGATTGATTCCCACTTTCCTGGTAATACATCGGCCATAGAGCCCCTTATCGATCAAGAAGACGTTCCGGATTTGAATAGCATCAAATCAGTAGTCACTTACGATAAGCTAGAATGGGCGATTGACTCATTTGAACCTTACAAATCACCAGGATTAGACGGGATAATGCCCGCCATGCTACAAAGAGGGAAGAGAATCCTGATCCCTTGGCTCTTGGTGATATACAGAAGCAGCTTGCATTTTACTTACATGCCGGCTGACTGGAATAAGATAAAAATAGTCTTCATCCCTAAGGCTGGTAAGAGCAGTCATGTAACCGTCAAAGACTTCAGACCAATAAGCCTGTCTTCGTTCCTTGTCAAAACATTGGAGAGGTTACTGGATCTGCATATCAAGAACTCGGTGAGAGAGCGAGAATTAAGCTCGTCTCAACACGCTTATACCAAAGGGAAATCAGTGGAAACGGCGCTACACGAAGTAGTAGGCACTATTGAGAAATCCCTTAACAATAAAGAGTACACCCTAGGTACCTTCTTGGATATTGAAGGAGCCTTTAATAACGTCACGACCGAGGCAGTGTGCGACGCTCTAATAGAAACAGGGGTCGATAACTACATCTGCCGTTTAATTAGGAGGATGTTGAAAGGCCGTCAAATCTGCTCCAGTTTGGGAAGTAGCGAGATGGTCAGATTTGCTGGAAGAGGAACTCCGCAAGGCGGGGTTCTGTCACCAACACTCTGGCTGAGAGTTTTAAATAAAGTTCTCATAGCGTTGGAGAAGGCTGGAATAAAAGTGATTGCATACGCTGACGATATAGTTATACTAGTGTCAGGTAAATTTGTAAACACAATCAGCGACCTAACAGGAATGGCGCTACGAATACTACAACAGTGGGCCATGAAATGCGGGTTAAAAATCAACCCCGAAAAAACGGAGGTAGTTCTATTCACACGCAGAAGGGTGATCGAGAACTTCAGACTCCCAGTACTCGACAATAATGCTTTAGTGCTTAAGGAAAAAGCAAAGTATTTAGGATTGGTACTTGACTCCAAGCTAAACTGGGGCATAAACTTGCAAGAACGAGTTAAAAAAGCGTCGGTAGCATTATATGCCTGCAAAAAAGCAATTGGGAAAAAATGGGGACTAAAACCCCACATAGTACACTGGATCTATACGGCTATTATAAGACCTATATTAATATACGGGGTCCTGGTTTGGTGGACCGCTTTGGAAAGAGCAGTGCACACTAAGTCAATAACAAAGATACAAAGGGCAGCTTGTTTAGGAATAACCGGAGCCCTTAAGTCAACCCCGACAGCGGCGCTAGAGGTCATGTTATATATACCCCCCTTGGATATCTATGGAAAAAGTATAGCTGCAAAAAGTGCCCTGCGACTAAAAGAGTCGAAATTCTGGAAGGAAACGAACTACGGGCACAGCAGTATACTAAAGATTCACCCGGGGAATAATCTACGAGACCCGACTGATTACTCTGTCCCAATAACATGCTTCGATAGAAGGTATTCTATACTCATTCCGAGTAGGGAAGAGTGGGAAGGCAATCAGAATATAACGAAAACAGATCACGCAATCTTCACAGACGGTTCAAAGATGGACGTTGGTGTGGGAGCCGGGGTCTTTTCCGAAAGTTTACAAATACAGAAATCGTATAGACTCCCCAACTATTGTAGTATTTTCCAAGCGGAAGTACTGGCAGTAGAGAAGGCGGTCAATATCCTGCAAGAACACCTTGGCTTGGGAGTAGCCTCGTCAATCACCATCTTCAGTGATAGTCAGGCGGCGATTAAGGCAATCTGTTCCAGCAGCGTCAAATCAAAGCTCGTAAAGCGATGCCGCAACAATCTATGCACACTTGGCAACCAACATCGGGTTATTCTGTGCTGGGTTCCTGGACACTCCAAAATAGATGGCAACGAGGCTGCCGATGCGCTCGCAAGAGAGGGCGCAGGCATGCCAGCTGATCTAGCAGACAATACAGTGAACAAACCACTGGGATTGGTCAAAGAGGAGATTGACTACACGGCCAAGCAGCTTGCACAGAACAGATGGACAGGGTTGACAACCTGTAGTACATCCAGGCAACTGTGGCCCACATTCGATAAAAAGAGAACCGCAGAGCTATTGAGACACAGTCGAAAAGACGTGAGAAATATTACTGCGGTTGTTACCGGACATTGCCTCTTCGGTAGACATGCCGAACGTATGCAAATACCCACTAACGACTTCTGCAGAAGCTGCAGAGATGAGGAAGAGGAAGAAAGTATTCAACATTTTCTGTGTGAATGCCCTGGCCTCGCAAGAAGGAGGTTCACTACTCTGGGTGAATCATCTTTCGATAGCCTGGAGGAACTAAACAACTTACAACTTGGACGGCTGAGCAGATTTCTGAACAGTAGTGGCTGGTTTGAATGAGTTGTTAAAATCCTTCCGCGGTTACGTCGCATAAACCATCAGTGATCTGATGAAGGTGGGTTCTACGGAACACGTGTGGTATCACAACGGACCTAATCAGGACTACGTGAGACCGTTTGGTCAGAACCAAGGGTCTGCCACTCTTACCTAACCTAACCTTTCTATACTTATATCAACCCAGCGTGCCATGAAAACAAATGTACATGGATACTCCATAGTGATATTTATAAGGGAAATATTTTAAGCAATTATTATTTAGTCTTCTAATAATATCAGGTGAAGGAGTCGGTCGATTCGGATATTTATCGTGATATATCCGACATGCTCTTAACTTTATTTTGCCACATTCAATATAATCACTTAGTAAATTTAAAAAATATTCGTTTTAAAATCCCAAGCGTGACATTTTCCAGAAACAGAATTGACATTCTTAAAATACGCAACAAATAATTAAATGCAACTGTTTTTCTTGTTAAAGCATTCTAGAAAACATTGCTGCTGACAATATTTCCCTTAAAATATCACTATGGAGTATCCATGTACATTTGTTTTCATGGCACGCTTAAAAAAATCGTATTTACAAATAAAACTTGATATTCTAAGAAAACCAGTTGATATAGGTATAGACAAGGTTATAGCAGTTAATTTGCCATCATATAAAATAAAAATACACAGGGTGTTCCATTTAAAATAAGAAAGTTTTTAATGTTTAAAGTTTTTTACAACAAGCCCTTAATTGTGACCTCCCTGTATATTTTATGTCAATTTTAATTTGTTTTTGATATTTGTTGATTCTTTAACTATACAATAACAAAAATATTTTAGCCCAGGAGCTAAGGTAAACAATATATAAAAATTATGCAGATATCTCAGAAGTCAGTAGAGTTAGGTAAAAAACGTGTTCCAAAAAATGTAACTATAATTTAATGCAAAAACCAAAAATATAATAAAAAATGCTAGATTGTATTTAAAAAATTAAAGTTGAAGCTACTTCCGGTATAACCGGAAGTGACAGAAACATGTTAATATTTTAGTTTAAGAGAGCTTATCGATAAACTTAAACCTACAAAACGAACCAACCAAAATATATTTTCAGTAGTTTCCTCAAAAGTTCTAATTCAAGCTCGTCGTAAATCACCCTGTATATTGTATTATTTTCCAATTCCCCACAAAATTCTACGCTCATTACGTTTAAAATATGGCATTTTCAAACTTTGACAGGCTGTAACATGGGAACGGTTCATCTTAGGGAAAAACGGTTTTCACCTTCCAGTTTACCATGTTAAACCAAAAAACCGGTTACTCTTACTTCTCATCACTTAAATACTTACCTACTTACCAATACCTTGCTAAGGTGCAAATTATTAAGCCCTAAAATACATTACTTTGGCACAATTTAACCAACTTCGTATCTCTTCCCTGTATTCGAATTTGTAGCATCTTGTATGTCTACAGGGTCCTGCGCCTCACCTCCCGTCTTCTATAGCTCACTTATTAATTAAGCTAGGATTTTGATATTTTACATACTTTACCTGTATCCTAGGGCGCATTTCAGGAAAATATTTTTATTTATACAGGGTGTTCCAAAAAAGTGTGACGTCATTAGGATCTATTTTTTTGAAATTACATGCCATAAATATTTTTACTTATTTGGATGCCTCTTATAGTTACCTTCATAGAGGCGAAAAAAAATAAAAACTAATAAATATTAGTTTTGCCTCACTGGTTTTAAAAATTAATAAAAAATAAAAATAATGCCTGGTTAATAAAATTATACATAGGTACTAAATAAATAAGGTCGAACAGTCTCGTTAACTAAGTTTGATTAATACAAATTGTACAGGGTGTCCAAAGTTTAGTGTTAAACTTTGCAAACTTTAAATCAATTTATTTTTCCTATTTCAAACTGGAACCCCCGTATATTATTATGTCATTCGATGCAGAATTAAAAATCAATTATTTATTCTAATTACAACCCTATTGCAATTTCTGACGCATCAAGACTTATTTGCAGAAAACTTATTCTATCAACTATTCCACCAGTCATTATTATAAATAAATATCGAAGATGGCTTTGCAAAACGATTTATTAGTATAAAAGTTTATTAAAACGACAAAAGCCCATTTTGACATTAGTTTCAAATATTGTTAGATTATTATTAATTATTTAAACTAAATTATTTTTTGTGATGGAATACAACCAAGAAGTGCGCGTAGATATGATTTTCATATTAGGAGCATGCGAAAAGAATTATTTTTTATTACTTTAGTAAACGTTAATACCAATAAATTGTTTTTCAAAGCCACCTTCGATATTTATGTATGATAATGACTGGTGGAATAGTTGATAAAAGAAGTTTTCTGCAAATAAGTTTTGATGCGTTAGAAATTGCGATAGGGTTGTAATTAGAACAAATGTTTAATTTTTAATTCTGCATCGAATGACATAATAATATACAGGGGTTACAATTTGAAATAAGAAAAATAAATTGATTTAAAGTTTGCAAAGTTTTGACACTAAACTTTGGACACCCTGTACAATTCGTATTAATAAAACTGGGTTAACGAGACTGTTCGATTATAATCGAGGCATTATATTTATTTTTTATTAATTTTTAAAACCAGTGGTGCAAAACTTTTTTTTTTTAGTTTTAATTTTTTTTTTGCCTATAATACTGAACCGATTTTATTAAAATTTTGGGGGTATGTAGGCAACTATAAGAGGCATCCAAGTAAGTAAGAATATATATAGCATGTAGTATAAAAAAATATATCCTTCTGACGTCACACTTTTTTGGAACACCCTGTATAAACAAAAATATTTTCCTGAAATGCGCCCTAGGATACAGGTAAAGTTTGCAAAGTATCAAAATCCTAACTTCATTAATAAGTAAGCTATAGAAGACGGGAGGTGAGGTACAGGACCCTGTATAGGAATAATAGGTTGCAGGACGACGCTATCGAAAAAGTCCACCAGTGTTTACAAAATCGTATTCGCCATAAATAAAAGTTTTTATTGAACCTAGTGAAAATAAATGTATTCACAATACACATCCAGAGAATATCGAGGCAATTTTGAAATAAACTCCCATAGGTCACTAAGGGATATTGCATCTTGTTCCTTTGACAAATATAAAATTATTTATAGTCTTTGGTCTTTCCTTCAAAAAGATAGCTACAAGATCTTGTCGGAAACATAATGCATATTTTTGATGTCTTTATAGGGATGCTTTCATGTTTCAGAAGTTATATTGAAAAATTGTAAATTTTTACATTGAAAACAATTTTTACTGGATCATTTTAAAAATCTAAATCGAGGACTCTGAAGATTTCTCTGTCTAACGTCGGCAACAACGTATTTTGGAGTAAAATAACACCTGGAAGAGGTTGGGTTATGTTTACCTGTAAGATTATAACAAATAAAGATATGAAGTTGTAAATCACGTTGTACTTTGATCGTTATAGATGTATTACTTGTTTTTTGCAAATAAGTACATTTAAAGGGTATCTTGTATTTAAAAAACAACATATTAATAATGTTTTATTTAAATAAAAAAATCTTGACGTGTTTTTTTGACATTTTTTTTTACAGGCGACTCCTTATAAAATATGCATTAAAGAACATTTTTATGCATTTACTATTCAGTTGTAAAATATTAATTTAGGGGTACTTAACTACATAGTAGTAGTCGGGTCCCCTCCTCTTTGGTATCATTGAAGGGTGTCACGGGGCAGGGCTTAACTTACCATTGAGCGGCTTGATCATTTTATTTTTATTTGAAATGACAATTGAGGTCAGTGACCCGAGATTACCTGTTCTAAGTTAAAAAAAATTACCGACCTCCTCAAAAAAATCCGAAATCATAATACAAATAATAGCTATCAATCCAATCTACAACATAAACTTAGGTCGCCACTTGCTACAACTGATAAACACGAAATACAACTGTGCCAAATGAATTTAAAATATGTGGTTAAGCAACTCGATATTGAAAATTATCCACAAACATTTATATTGTGTAAAACTAACAAAGAAACAAACAACCGAATGCGGAAGCAATTATTTATTATCAGAATGTAATCGTCTAACGGCGACGCGGCGAAAAGCCCGTGCCGAACTGGAAACTAACGAAGCGTCAGTCGTCATTCAAATCCGGTTTCGTTTTTAGACTGTCGGTTAAACAAAAGTATGTAGTATTTCTCTAGGACACCCAAGGAGTCCATTTAAATATAGTGCGCCAATTCTATAACAAACTGTAGGTATATCTCGTAAGCTAGGCTTTGGATAAAAATTAAAAATGTTAAGACTAAAAATATTAGGAAAAAAAGCATGACAAATTAAGGTTAAGTAGAAAATTAGAAAAAAAACAAAAAATATTGTAAAATTAATTCAGAAACACTTGACTTATCTACAATACAAAAGGTTTAACGTGCAAACGTAAAAGGGAAGCAGGCTTCTACAACGTGATCAAGATAAAGTTCACCTACTTAACTAGTTACAGCAGAGGACAGAAAATGGATTTATTTTAAATGCGGGGACATTGTCATTGAATTAAATAGCGGATTGAAAGGATAAAATAAATTTAAATAATTTAATATCAAAACGCGGACATTATCTCTAATATAATAAAAATGTAAAAGATTAAAATGTTTAAAGTGCCATTCGTAATGAAAAATCCCGTTTCTAAGATAATAAAATCCAGCGCTCCTTATCTATAGTATTTACACGGTCTGAGATAGTCTTTATTTTATGTCCCGTCCGCTCCCACCAAGTAAGTAATTAATTTCAAAAAGAATTTTAGGAGAATTTGCGAAACTTCATGGCAAAACGGGTTTACTTTGTGTAAAGACAAGTTGAAAAAGTTGTAAGTAAAATGTTATTTTAGGTGGACTTTGATTTAAATTTAGTGTTTGTTCCTATTATACAAATTTAGAAGATGATTCCAAAGTCCAGAAGTAAGAGTTACAATCTTTATGCTTTTATTAAAGATGAGAAAACATCTACGTTGCTGTGTACACGTAACGGCAACTTGTGTTTCATAAAATCCACATTTTCATTATTCCGCCTTGCGGCCTTCACACTCCTTCGTAAGGAAACATTCACTCATTCCGGATATCTTAGATATCAAAATGATTAAGCTCTTTAAGGCCCTTTCTCTGTTATCGGGTCCACGGAGATGATCTTCGTTGTTGCAACCAACAAATTTTCTGATGGTCCGGGGTGTAGAGTAGTAGTGCCCTCTGTAGAACCCTATAGAGATGGTCGTTAAATCTTAGATATCTTTAATGTTTTTCAGCAGGCTCTTTGGGGCCACCCCAGTTGATTTTTTTGCTGGGGTTGGCATACTGGATTCTTTTATCCACCAAAGTTCAGAGAATACTTTTTTTATTAAGCGTATGCCCACTCCGAGGTTAGAACTCAGACCGCCACAGTCGAATGCCAGTAACTCACCACTGAGCCACTTCCACGGTTGATGATAGGATAATTGGCACTATCCTGACAGTATTTATCTGCCATTGCCTCAGCATAATAATAATAATATTATTATTATTTGTTTAATGTTATGTTTCACAGCTTTTGGTTGGTATTACAGTACACAGAAAAAATTAATCTTAACCTGTACGGTTTATAAACTTCCGTACTATATGGCACGTTTAAAAAATAACGCTTTTCTAAATATGTTTGTATAAATTACCTGAAAGGCTAAGTTTTTCCAATTTGGGCTTGTAATTTTTCGTCATAGCTCCCTCCACTGATATAATGATCCGAATGATGTCTATTTTTCTAGCTTCCACGTATTTTTTATCTCTATCGCCAAATTCGAGTAGGTACTTGATTTTCTTCTCCGATTCGGTTTTAGAGACGTTGTGTATTAGTGGGCAACCTTTATCTATTATGAAGGCTTTCTTGGTAGTCATTTCGATAGGAATAATATCCTGACTATTATGCTCTACTGTTCTATCCGTTATTATTGTCTTGTCCCGGTATAAGAGATATTCAGGGGATTCAAGGACTGGCTCGGGTGAGTATTAGTAGTATGGTGAGAGGTTTTCCTTTAGCCCTAGTTTATGGGCCAGTATTGGTAATATGGTGAGAGGTTTTCCTTTAGCCCTAGTTTATGGGTCAGTTCCTTATGTATGATCTTTGCCACCTGATTATATACCATAGCACCACAACCCGCCGTAATATGTTCTATAGTTCCTCCAGGTTATTATAATATTATTATTATTATTATTAAATATATATCAAAAGGTTACATCAGTCACCAACGGTAAAATTTCATGCTTATAAATCTAAATAAGAATAAGAATGTAGATATTTTCACCCGTAATCAATTTCGTCAATGGTATTGTGCAAATTATAATTGGCTTGTATAGAAACCTCTAACGTCATTACCACTCATCCGAGAACTCTTCTATATCTGCCAAGTACAATACCCCTAAATTAAAAAATTACTGGCGATAAGAAAATACGCCTGAGACAAAATCGAATTATGTAAAACAAGGTTAATACTCGATAAGACTTTCCGAGATGGAAGACAAGCTGGAGCAGCCGGAATCCCTTATTTAATTTTGCTAATAGCGTCGATGCTGCTTCTTCCTGAAAAATTTTATAATGCAGGAAACGCGCGAACATGGTTTTCCTTTTTAACAAAATTCGTCTGAGTATCATATTTTTAAATTAGGAAATATGTATTGATTAAAATGTTGTCTTCTGTGGATCATCAATTTTATTATTGATAGATGCTAATTTAATGCTTGTAATAAAAGCTAGAACTAAACGACTATCATATATTAATTCCAACCACTACTAGCTAAGATAAACCAATCATTTTAATCATAGACATACTTAGAGCAGATTAATTCTTACATAAAATATAAAACTACCACTTACACCATGTTTCATTCTTCGACAATGAGGAAAGACATTAATAATTTTGTAGAAAGAAAGTTAGCGTCGAGCAGACAAAGAGGTGCCTCTGTCTTTTGCATTAAAGTATACAAATACGCCAAAATAATGGGTTCCCTGGGGCATAGGTAGACAATGACAGCTGTCTTGTCCTTGTTAGGACTCATCAGATCCGTAAGCAACTCCAAAAACAGAGAAAATGCATTTTCAAGATTTACTTGTAATTGAGCAGTGAAAACACAGTATCGCCATATATAGGAATCAACTCCAATGCAGAAGACAAAGCCACCCGACGTGAAATAATAGAACTAAAATACAACTAAAACACGGTATCCACCATGGGCGCCGGAAGGATCCAATATAGGGGGGGGGGGGGCAAGCAGTGGCATAGCCAGAATATTAGTTTTGAGGTGAAGCGCCGCAGGCCAATCGGCAAAGGCGAAAATTTTTTTGGGTGCCACGCCCAAAAACCTTTATTTGGAGAATCAAAAAAAATTTCAAAATAAAAAAATACCTATGCATATTTAAAGAAACTTGTAGTGAGTTATACAAATACACTAATATAGGTAATATAAAACAGATATTATACTTGTTAAACAAAAACTTCTTTATGAAATAAGCATAATTAAGCAAAAAAAATATTAAAAATAAGGTATATTTTTTATTTACTTAAAAACAAAAATTAACCATAAACTAAAAGCACAACATATTTTTTGCCTAAAACTAAACCATAATTCATCCCCTGTTTTGACAAAATATATTGATTATTTCATATATCAATGTGGATTTTTTGATGAATACCTATTAAAGCTAAACTTGCACCTACTCTCTTCGCCTGAATGGTTTCTCAGATATGTTTTTAATCTTTTTAAAGTGGAAAAAACTTCTTTCTGCTGAAGCTGTAGTTACTGGGTGGATGACTTGTTATTTTATTTAGCCCGATACTGATAGTGTTGCCGTCAAAGAATTTTTATGTTGCCCAATTATATTTTATATATTTATAAGTTCTTTTTTTTATTTCGGTAGGGGGCCCCGGGTCCCCTGCACCCCCCCGCCTGGCTACGCCATTGGGGGCAAGTAAAGATAAATTGAAACTTTTATATTTTTATTGTCAAAAATACATACATACGGTTAACTTAACCTAAAGTAACATTAAAAATATACACTCTATTATAATTAACACTTTTTTATGTATCTAATGGGAGAAAAGTAATAGGAGATTTCTCCTGTTTTGGGAAAATCGATTTATTGCTTTTTCAATAATAACGTTTTTATTTTTATTTACAAATTCTCGATGAACGCTAAGCATACAGAGAGCAGAAAGTCTTTCCTCAGACATGGTTGATCTCAACCAGGTTTTTACACGACGGAGGGTACTAAAAGATCTTTCAATTGTTGTTGTGGTAGGAGGTAGAGCTAAGAAAATTTTTAGAGCTCTTTTGATGTTTGGGAAGAACAGGCAATGTTTATCTATTAATTCAACCAGCTCTAGCTGCTCGAGGTCAGTGTCGTGTTTTGACACCCACATTTCTTTCCAAGTTTCGGCTTCAACTTCCAAATTTTCGATTTCATACAGTTTTGAGATGGTATGAATTTTTGTTTTTAACAGACTAAATGTTTCATCGTTCGTGATTAAATGGGGGTGAAAAATAGACAGGGCATCTTGGGAAAATCTGATTTCAATCGACTGAATAACTGAATCCAGATAAGGAATAAACAAAGAAAAGCGAAAATAGTCTTCAGCATTATCAGTAGCGTAGTTAGCCCTTTGAGTCTGCCTTGCAGCTAATCTAGGTATATTGATATGAACATCAAATTTCTCCCCGTCTAACACACATTTTTGAAAAATAGCTTTAAAATAAGTCACCGCATTATCCCTGTGATCTTTTAGACTAGATAAGAGTATTTGAATATGTTTTCTTGCGGACATAAGGTTTATGGATTTTGCTTGAAGAATGTTACATACAGGCTCCAGTTTTCCACTATAGTGTGAAATAATATGCAAACACACAATAAATTTAGGATTAGAAATAGCACATAACAACTGGTTGGCTTTTGATCGTGTATCTCCATTTACTTCCATTGTATAAGATAAATGTTCAAGCGCGTTTCTTATTTCCACAAAATGTTCTGAAAATATTCTTATAGATTTATACTTGGCAGACCATCTAGTTTCACAAAATAGGGGAATTTTTGGAACATATTTTCTCCGATATGGACTTTCGCGGAAACAGTTAATTACTTTTTTAATAACGTCTACTGAATGTTGCACATCCTGAATTTTATTCAAGTCGTTGACTACCAAGTTGAGCTTGTGCGAAGCACAATGAAAAAATAGAGCTTTATTATATTTCTCACGAATTATTCTCTGAACTCCATTTTCGCGCCCTGCCATTGTTGCACAACCATCAAATCCTAATCCCACTAACCTTTGCATGTTCAAACCATTTTTTTCGCATACTTCCAAAATAGCTGATGATATGCTTAGAGCAGTCATGGACGTGAGCTCAGTAAATCCTATGAATTCCTCACGTACTAAATTTCTTTTATCTACAAATCTGATTCCTATTGAAAGCTGCTCAACACCAGAAATATTAGCAGATTCATCAGCTAAGATTGAGAAACCGTCACTTGCGTTTACTTCTGCAATAATTTCTTCTCGAATAATATCACCATAAATCTTTAGTAAATCATTCTGAGTCTGGTTAGAAGTATATCTAGCATTTTTTGCACAATTCTCCAAATGACATTTTAATACTGAATCTCCGCTTTCGACTCTAAAATTTAGGAGATCATCAAAATTTCCAGTGGTTTTACCACGGAGAGGTAAATCGTGGGTACCACAGAATATTATAGTGGAAAGGATTGGCACAAGTTTTTCCCTATTAGACTTTACCAGCTCGCGTTCATGGCTACTAAGCTGTTCAGTAACACAGGTACTTTTACCCTCCAAAATTTTTCGAAAATTTAGAACTTTTATTGTCGATGAACGGTGCCACTCGGAAGACATGTGTTTTTTAGCGCTTTCATGAAAGTCTTTATAATTCTGAAATGGCTTCACAATGAAAGATCCAAATATTCCTCTTCTTAAACTTGGGCGAAACATAACACAATTTATACAAAGTCCACCTTTAAGCTTACTGGAATAAGCAAGCCAATCGTAGTTTTGTAGCCATTCATACCGAAAAATTCTTTTTCCATCTGAGTCCCTTTTAAAATTGTAGCTTTTATCGGGAACAAAAGGTCGCGTCAATACCGCATATTTCGTTTCATCGGAAATAGAATTATGGTTAACAATAAAATTCCCTACATCCAAAGGATGAATATTTTGATTTCCACCAACAGCAGCAGCAGCAGATAACGAAGTTGCATTCGAGTCAGGATCTCGGTCAGGATCGACACCAGAATGTGAATAGTCACTACCTTCACCAACTACTTCTAAGGAATCTAAGGTACTTATTTCGTTAGTAGATGTACTAGGTTCTGATTTCAGTGGTTCAAGAGGCTTTAATTTGTCACTACTCTCCGTTTTTTTGTTGAAAAACCTTCTTATATCCATTATTCTCGATTCCTAAAAACAAAATACAGATACTTAATAAGCGAGTTAAAGAAGCAAAAAAGAGGAGGTACAATTTTTTGTCAAAAAAGAATAAATATTGAATTTAAAAAAATTAAAGAAATCATTTACTTTAAAGTTAGGTATAAAAATAAACCTATACCGTACCTATACTGCAAATCTGTTTAATATGACACACAACATACACATCCTTCTAATCCGAGCCCTGCTAAAACTTAGATCAGGAATATGTTTATTTTTATGTTTTAACTATGATATTTATCTTGTATACATACATTTGCGTGTATACTGTGCTTAAAGTATGACCTGTCAACACTAATACTCTTACTTACAACTTACCTCGTACTTTTTTCTAGTTATAACGATAGCACTTTACTTATAACATGTCTAACACAGTAACTTGAATTTGCCTTAATGCGCAAAAAATGCGAAGAGAACCGAGACGCCAGACGACTGCGTGACTGCGGAGAAAATACGAACATGTAGCGATGCAGTGTTGCCCAGATTTACATAAACTCACCGTAGTAAAGATTTTAGCTATTGGGTGTTATTAAAATAGTATAGTATTTTGCTTTGATAAAGTCAAAAAATCGGATATTTAATTTTCTAGGGGGGGGCAAGTGCCCTGCTTTGCCCCCCCCCTTCCGGCGCCCATGGTATCCACACATCTAGTACAGGGAACAACATTTCGCGGTTCACTACAACTCTGCAATTCGCAGGTTACAAGCCATGGAATAAATAAAGTAGTAGAACTTTAATGCCTATAATAGTCAATAGGAAAAAAGTTAGCGGCCAGCGGACAAGGTGGGGCCTCTGTCTTTTGCATTAAAGTACACAGGGACGCAAAAATATAAATATTGAATTATAAGGGTTTGTTCAGTTCATAAGGGTTGAAGCTTTATCACGAGAAGTGTACCGATTATACAACCAAATAGGGACGCCGGTTATACCTTGAAAACTATTAATTGTACATTTTTTATAGGAAATTTTTTTTGATTAAGTTTCTCAAGTGGCCGTCACTAGACGGCGTAATACTAATACTCGACTAAAAAAGAGAACATGAATATCACGCTCTCTAGCGGCGGGTACCTGAGAAAATTAAAAATATGTTCGAGCGATTTCTCTTTTCTACTTTTGACCGAAATGTATTTGTCCTATATCGTATGACGCAGTGGTGTACACAGGAGGAGCTGCTGCAGCACCCTTCATCCTCAAACCAAATCACTTTGCACCGATCCATCGATATTGAAACAAATTTTAGTAGCGGAGACGACACTTTTGATAGGTGGAGAAGTTTTGGAGTGGGAGACAAAACATTTTTAAAAAGCTCTGTTGATTAGAGACGTGATTGGGAGAGAGACATGTTTTTTTTTATGAGGTGCGAAGTTTTTTAGAAGTCACACCTTGATATGTCACTGGTATGACGTAGTTACTGACTGCCCTCCCCCTTGTACGTATAAAATTTGATATTTCTTTGAAAGAAACGTTCTTTCAGCAACGGTTGAAACCTCGACGTTAAAAAAATCATCATTAATTCACGTCGTTTTTGTCATCTGACACTAATCTAAACTGAAAAAGAAAAAAATATACCAAGAAAAATAAAATTTATATTGTCATTTTTCACTGGCGGAATAAAGCCTACCTTATGAAACACGCTTTACATCAGACATTATGTGATTTGACTTTTTCGGGGCGCGTAATTACATAAGAAAAGTTAAAATTCAAATTTCCGGGAAACTAATTAAATTTTGAGCCCTTGGGGGTAATTTTTTACAATTGTCAACATTTAATTAATTTATTTATTATAAGAGTTTAATTTTAAAACATTTCTATATATTAAAAGTTATTTTTAGATTAATGAAATGTATCAAAGCAAAAATTCGTTCTCTTCCATGATTCATATTCTGAACAGTGGCATAGCTGAGAGGAGAATAAAGGCAACAAACAGCAGTATAGAGGAAAACTTTGTAAATATATTAACCCCTACAGCTGATATGCAAAAACAAAGACATTGTTTCATCTATCAAATGTAAATAAAAATATTGATGAAAAAATATAAATAAGGACCCTTAAGAAGCCTACAGTCGGCCGGCCGAAATTTGCAGGAGAGGTAATGGCTGGCTGGCCGATTCCGCTAGTGCCTAAACAACCTAAAAGACGTATCAGCAAGAAACAACAGGGTTGAACTCCTATGGGTTCCTGGTTACTCGGGGATAGCGGGCAACGAAATAGCTGATAAACTGGCTAAAGCCGAATCATCTCAAAAAATCAGGGGCCCTAAACCCGCCCTTGGCATATTAAAACAGACAACTAAAGCAACATCAGACAAGTGGGCGCAACAGCAACACCTATTCCGATCGAACAGGATACCTAGTTAATTCTAACGTGCACCCAGCTAAAACAAGTGGTTGGCCTACTAACAGGACACTGCCACTTAAGAAAACACCAACGTCGAATAGGAATTTACAATGGTTCCATTGAATGCAGACTTTGCGGTGAAGAGGACGAAACCGCCTCATATATCATATATAACTGCCAAGCATTAACCTGAAGAAGATTCAAAATTTTTGGAGGAATCCAATATGGGGATAACCTCCAGCATAACAAACTTGGTAGGAAGAAACAATTTTTTGTAGCAAGATAGGGGCGCACATTAAGCTACTAGGCTGCAATGTAAAAAGCTTGGGCTGAACGTCTGACCCCCGCCCTAAACCAACTAACCAACCAGCAGGCCTACTTTTACTTCAGACGAAAATTTTATAATTGAACATGTGAATGTGTTTTTTTTTTATGATAAAACACCTGCACTGTAGGAAAAATCTTTTAAGGCGCTCTGGGAGCGGGGCGAGTGCGAAAAAAGCGATTAACGTTGATCTTGAAACGTTGAAGATTGTATTCATTGGGAAACACGACCTCAGGAAGATCATTCCACAAAGATGACGTTCTCCAGATGAAAGAATTCTTGAACAATGAAGTTCGAGGAATACTAAGCTGAACAACATATGGATGAGCAGCAGTGGTTCGCCGTGTATTTCTGTTTTGCATTGCTCTAGGTGGAATCAAGTGGGCAATGTCAATCGAACACCTGCCATGGAAATATCTGTAAAAGAGAGCCAAATCACCAACCTGTCTTCGATGCTCCAGGCTATCGAGGGTCTTGGTCAGCTCGGGGTCGCCGATCAGACGAACGGCTCTCCTTCGAATGGAATCCAGTAGCCGAAGGGTGTGCTTGGGTGCAGAGCCCCAGACATGAGAGCAATACTCTAATGATGGTCGAATCTGGGCTTTGTAGAGTGTCAAAAGTTGATGAGGTGTATACAGGTGTGAATAATTTTTCTAGCTCGGTGATGAGGGGATATAACTACCACTATCTAACACACCACAAATATAAATAATAGTGTCTACTTTCGTCGAGTCTCCTCGATGAATCTTAAATATTGGCCATACCTTTTATGACACCCCATATAACTGACATGATGAGTAATGATTAGACTAAAACATAACCATGTTACTCGTCGAAAAAATTAAATAAAACACTTGACCAACTTTTTTGCTAATTAGGATTACGTATGACTGGGCAAATGAGTAGTAAGCCAGAATCATGATGAATATGCAGTCACGTCGGGAATGTCGTCCATATAAAATAAATGCGGTAATAAAGTAAACACATGTGCTTCTATTTTAATTAAAACAGCCTCGGTTGTTGGCATTAAAGCCCCTTTTATCTGTGTTCGTTTAAATTAAAAAAAGGGTTTAGTTATTTTTATTTTTATTAGACATAAGTCCGGTGCTGTGGATGATTTTTCTTGAGGCCAGTGCGCCCCTTCTAGGTAGAGGATATCTTCTAAAAAATACGTTACATTTTATTTCACCATATTTAGTTTATCGACAGATGATAAATAACTTTGGTAAATCTACCTACAATTCGGGGATATTGGCACCACTGCTCTTTTCAACTCTCATATAACCTTCGCTTTGCTCAGTTAGTGAACGGATAGAAGGCAAGGGCCTGTCGACATATTAAGCACCGGTTCCCGCAGATCACCGAAGTTAAGCGGTGTCGAGCGCGGTTAGTACTTGGGCGGGTGACCGCTTGGGAACACGGCGTGCTCTTGCCTCAGGGAAGAGTGTAAAATGAATCGACACCTAGCCATCCTATTCACGCCGGACAGGCCGGATGAGATCGGATATCTCGTAGGATGAAGGTGCCGTTTCACACTCCCCAGTCGGTAGATCACATTTGTGGTTGATGACCGGTTCAAGATGGCCTACGTAGTCGGCGAACCGTAAAAAAAAAAAAAAAAGAACGGATAGAAAAAAATAGGGCCTGTAAACGCCATTTAAACAAATTATTTATACAAGAAAAAACTGGTTATGTGAAATATATTAGTTTGAGGAAAAATAATTGAAATTCTTTTAAAAGACCGTGGGGTGAATTTTAATATAAAAGCCGATCAACGAATTATTGCATCAGCACCATCAGCATCAGTACCAGAACTGACCTGCTAAGGAGCCAAATTACCGGTTCTATGTGAATATGCATCAATGTTGTGAAATTACAAAATTGTCCTTTTTCGCTCTTATTTTAAGAAATAGGTGTATTTTTTGTGTAATTTTACCAGTATAACATGTAATTAAGAATTTTACTACTTGCCAAGTATTTTCACACAGAAATTACATTTTACGCCTCATTTTAAACCTCAAATTTTAAAACAAATCCATAAACAAACCCAAACAGACCCGAACACACACACCTTAATGTAATAATTTAGGATTCTTATCAAGATAAATATAGTTATTTTCCCACATTATTTTACAGTGTAACTTGCTCTTCTGGATCAATAATTTTTATCATTTGCCAACAAAAACTACAATACTTTTCCAAAAATATTTATTTAGGGTAACAATGTCTATCACTTATTACATGATTTCACATCATATTTTCTGATTTATTTTTCTGAAAGACAAAATGTCGAAAATAATGTGAAAATATTTGTTCAGTGTAGAATGTATCTGGACCGTGATCTAGACCGTGCCCGAAGCCTTTTCACCAAACAAAGTTTATATGAGTTATATTTTACTGTCGAACCATCGGATACTTATATTTTTATTTCATTTAATTGATATTAAAATTTGAATACTTATATTGAAAAATATGAAACCTAGAAATTAAAATTTTATATTCAAAACTTTAATTGAAAAAAAATATTTAAAAAAAAAAAAAACTTTTTGTGGACTCTTATTTGTTCTAGTTTAAATTCGGTTTCGATAACGCGGTCTAACAGTGACGTTTCTTGAAAGACAGTAAAGTTTTGGACTTGTATTGTCTTTAATTATTTTAAATCACAACATTTCAACTGGTAGATATCTCCAGTCATCTTCAGGGGAATACTAAATAAGTATGGTAACTACAGCTCTATTTATACTAGGTAGAGGCAGTGACGCATAACCAGTGGGTGGAGTCATGCGTTTAACTCTTACATGTTTTATTTATACTAGATATATGATGCATAACTCTTACGTGGTCCTATTCTAAAGATAAAATTTACAACAAAGGTTTCCGACGTTTCTCATATCTAATGAAGGCTTACTAAAACAACCTGAGTCTTGGTGTATGGTGGCAGCTTCCTTAAAGTTCCTCTTCCTCCAGTGCGGTTCTTTTTGTAGGATTTCGGCTTCTATTCACATAATATGCACCTGATTTTTCGGGATCTCCTTTTTGGGTGTTGTTCTTATATTCTTAAAAAATCCTTACTTTAAAAGGTCTTAGTCTCACCAATATAAGATTGGTCGCACTCGCAAGGGATCTGGTAGACACAATTTTTCTTGTCTTTTTGGCTTATTTGCTTTGGTTTCGTCAGATGGCGTCTTAGAGTTTCTCTTGAGCTAAACATTGTGTTGATGTTGTGTAATAGTCTTAGTCTTCTTACTCTCTCGGATACTCCTTTGACATACGGAATGTTAAGTATTGGTTGCATCTCTTTCTCTGCTTTATGTGCGTTTGGCCGATTCTTGCAATTTTCCAATATTGTGTCAACCAATTTCATGGGGTAGCCATTCTTGTTGAGGTCGGTCTTGTGTGGTTAGTTTCTCTTTCAAGAGCTTCGTTTGAGTTACAGACGGTATTTGCTCTATTTACAGGTTTCTTACTATGCCATCTTTTGTATTGTTTGAAAGTTACGTTTAAGTCTTTGTTTAATTTCTTTTCCGAATTTAAACGCAGCCCGTCACGTTTATCATTTCGAAATTTGACACGTCAAGCTCGACTTCAAGAGGGTTTCGGGTATCTGGTACTCGCCTTCGCACGAAAACAAGCAATAATCAAGAAACGCAGGTACCCAGACTAGAAAACAGCTTGAGGAAAGGGAACATTTTGTCGACTTTGAAAATCATACAGAACCGTACGAGAAGGGACGTACTACATATAGTTATCAAAAAGAACGAGGCGCAAAATATAATATACAAAAATTTTCATTTAAAATCAAGTAACCTTGTTCTTCTGTGACTTTTTTAAATATTTTTTGCTATCTTACTTAATAAATCGACCGTTTTTATACATAAAATCGACTCTGTATATAAATTAAACTACTGTTATTATTACAAATAGTTTGTAAGTTTGCTGTAAATTTCCTCTGAGTCTTACAATGCAGAATCACTTGTTACTTGACACTTATAAAATCTTATAATTAGACCAAACATTAACGTGGACCAAACATCTTCATTTTTTCACACTTAGATTTCTTGATTTCCTTTTGAAGCTCGTAACTGACAAAATGTCGAAAGCAATTTAACCAAATCCGCGCTTTGCCTAAGGCATTTTTGCCGAACAAAAGCCGTAATAAAATTTTATTATGTTTGGTTGGGAGCACGGGCGAATCGTATTTTTAAATGTCTGGGAAAATCCATGTTTGTAAGTTGAAGAAAAAAAATAAAATGGGTAAAATTTAATTTAACTTTAAGCAGAATTGCACGGTTATATTGGAGAAATCTGTCAGTTACAATATATTTCTGACTTAAAAGAGGAAAAAAATTCCAACAGAAACCAGCAGAAATTTTAAGTTTTAACTTTCTATTAACATTTCGAAAATAAATCAATTTAAAAAACTCTGCAGATTTTATTTTGCACGACCAGCTTCCTTAAGAACCGTTCTCTGCAAGTGGCGATTGACGGGTTTCTCTCAGACACCTTCACCATCAATGCCGGTGTTCCTCAAGGGTCCATATTGTCGCCTACCCTCTTTTTACTGTATATTATCGACCTTCTAGTGAAAACCCAAAATCCAATTTATAGCTTTGCTGATGACAGCACACTTGTCTCATCTTTTACCTTGACTCCCCAAACATCCGCTGCCGACGCACATCTTCGCAGGCAGCATGAAGTATTGCGCCTCAACAATGACCTGGAAGAAATCTTGGCTTGGGGTGACAGTAACCAAGTCGAATTTAATGCTAAGAAAACCCAGGCAGCAGTCTTCTCCAAAAAGGTTAACATTGCAGAACCGGATATAGTCATGGCAGGACACGCAAATTCCCTGGCACCGTCTATTAATTTGCTGGGGGTCAATCTGGGAGGTAATATGTCTTGGCATGATCACGTTGCCGCAATTGGCAAGGCAGCTGCACAGAAACTTGGTGTACTTTTCCGCACCAAAAGGTTGTACACACCTCATCAACTTTTGACACTCTACAAAGCCCAGATTCGACCATCATTAGACTATTGCTCTCATGTCTGGAGCTCTGCACCCAAGCACACCCTTCGGCTACTGGATTCCATTCAAAGGAGAGCCGTTCGTCTGATCGGCGACCCCGAGCTGACCAAGACCCTCGATAGCCTGGAGCATCGAAGACAGGTTGGTGATTTGGCTCTCTTTTACAGATATTTCCATGGCAGGTGTTCGACTAACATTGCCCACTTGATTCCACCTAGAGCAATGCAAAACAGAAATACACGGCGAACCACTGCCGCTCATCCATATGTTGTTCAGCTTAGTACTCCTCGAACTTCATTGTTCAAGAATTCTTTCATCTGGAGAACGTCATCTTTGTGGAATGATCTTCCTGAGGTCGTGTTTCCCAATGAATACAATCTTCAACGTTTCAAGACCAACGTTAATCGCTTTCTTCGCACACGCACCGCTCCCAGAGCGCCTTAAAGGATTTTTCCTACAGTGCAGGTGTTTTATCATAAACAAAAAAAATACTGTTCTATTATTTTAAAACTTATTTAGATTTTGGCATTGTAGTTTTGCATAGTGCAGTACTTGTCTTATTGTGTCTTGGTTAAAATCGTACAGCCGTATAAATATTATATAATATAAAAATCGTCCTAAATTAATAGTTTTGAAAAGCGGCGTCTTAAGGCTTATGCCGTCCAGGGGCTTACAAGAATCTGCCGCCCCTATTCGGCAATTCTTACCCCTACTTACTACCTGTCTCTTATCGTAAGAAGAGAAATATTAATTTTAAGAGCTACAATTATTTTGTTTTATTTTAATTAAATAGATTAAAGTACTAATAATTTTGTAACCAAAACGTAATTCACTTACATTTAAATAAATAAAACACTTTTATGCATTTTACAAAATCATAATTATATTATATTAACGAACTTACAACTTATTAATTATGATATTATTGCAACTAAAATATCTTTCTTCTAGAACTTGACTCGGAGAATTCATTTATTATATCGTCAAAGTTCGATTTTTTTATCATCTCAGACTCTATGTTCAAAACAGCCACATTTTTTAAATTTGTTTGAGACATAGTTGATCTTATGTAGCTTTTTCACCTTTTCAATACTGAAAATAATCGCTTCGCCGCGTATTTTGATGCAAGAATCGTTAAAAAAATTTATCAAGTGAAATGGAAACATAAAAAACATAAAATCAGTCTGCCGTATTTCAGTAATTTATTTTTGACATCAATTGAATATCATTTTATACAAGTTTTAAGCTGTGTTAATAAATGATGTTTATAACTTGATGTAAAACAACTGACCCGTAAAATTACTCTCAAATATACGTAAATGTCGACGACGCGGATAAAATAAATACATTAATAAACCAAATAGTCATTTTGGAACATGAAAATATGGCACATGTGTTCCGGGTTTAATTGAAGCAGTTGGCAAATTCCATTCCATTTTTACTACAGTTTCTAGTTTGTAGTTTTGTTATGTTTGAAAACATCATACACATGCGACCAGAAATAAAGCTTAGTAGATTTTATTTATATACAGCGTAATTTACTTTATTTTACTTGAACCTGTTTAGCTATACAGGGTGATTCCTAAGTTGATACTTCTTTATTAGCTGTGTATAGAAAGCATTAAAATAAACAACATTTTTAATTATCTTTTTTCCAAAAACCCCCAGTATTAAGTACAGCGTCATAGATTTTTTTAGCATACCTTACACAAACTTACACAAACTTACCCTTATTTTTTATGCTAAATAAGAAATAAGTATAAAATTTGGGTGTTTCCATTTGACAATCTGAACTTTTGAAAGTTTTTTCATTTTTATGTTTAATCTTATTTTTTAAACACCCTGTATTAATAGTTATCAAAATATTATAAAAAATCTATTAAAGCAGGTCCTTTATAACAAGGAATCCCACTTAAATTAAATAAATAAGGCTTCTTTATAGAAAAAATTGATAATTATTCTAAGGCTTGCAAACGTCATTTTTGACATAAAAATTCAAATATGTCAAAAATGTTTAGACATAGGTATAGGACATGATATACAAAATCTGCCTAGAATCTTGCGTAGAATGCAAAATGTAATAATATATAGGGTGTCCCATTTAAAATAAGCAAGTTGACACTTACTTCCGGTATAACCGAAAGTGCCACCATTATGAAAATATTTTAGCCCGGTCGCCCCCATCAGCATCAGCATACTGTCAAATTTTCAAAATTTTCCTATGTATAGTTTTCTATATATAGATAGATTCGGTTCCCGGTGGGTCACCCTGTATATCACTGCATGAAGTCGTTTGTCAATATTAATCATTTTTAATTACACAGTTGTGTGTTTGTGTAACCATAACTAACCTGGGCTATTCATTCGTTGCATTGCCGCTAGGTCGAAATAATCTATAAATAATTTAAAAGCAAAGCCAATATTGTTTTCTACTTATTCTGGAGCTTCTTTAAAATGTAGTTTGATAATTTTTTTTAACAATTCTCATTTTTATTTTTTTATATTTATGCAACATTTATAATCTTCAGCCATCCTATGCAATAGATCAATTTTTATAAAATTTATATATTCAATGCTTAAGTTCTTCTTAATATGTGAAAAATGTAGATGACTATATAAAATAGAAAAGTTTTTTAGCGGCAGGCGGACAAAGTGGTGCATCTATCTTTTGCACACAGGGACGCCAAAGGTAATGGGTTCCCTGGGGCACAGGTAGACAATTATAGGCTGTTTCGTTCTTGTTAGAACTCATCAGAAAGCCATAACCTGTAAGCAACTCCAAGTACAGCGAGACTGTTCTTTCAAGGCATTTTTAAGAAATAAAAACGCGATGAAAACCCAGTAACGCCATCAGTAGGAATCAACTCAATACAAAAGATATAGCTATCTAACGTGAAAACATAGAACTAATAAACCAAAGTACGATGGCCAACAAACACGAGACAGCCTGTCATTGTCTACCATTATTAACATTTTTTGTTAAAAATTGAAACTTTTTGGTTTAACTTTAAAAAATTGTTTGAAACGCTACCACGTTTCCAAAAAGACAGCCTTTTTTAAAATTTTTAGTATAGGATTCGGATTGATCGAATCGGAAATTTAAGCACGATTCCGTAGGGGTCTTTGTGCGATTTGGACATCATATTATTATTTAATGTTGTTGTTGTACAAGCTTCTATTTTTTATATACTTATTAACCTCTACACTTCAAATATAAGGGTCAGGAAAGAAAGCCTTGTCTTCCTTTTTAATTACCTAACACATTTCACATATTTTTAAAATTACTCTTTCTTAACATTAACGCTGTGAGTATTAGAAAGCTTCGTGACATGATATTTACATACTTAATTCACAAGATATTTTACTAAAAGCGAATTTTTATCGATTTCATTCTTTAATCCCAGTTTGTTTTATTTTTATAAAATGAAACTTTGATGCTTCATCAATCAAACCTATCGGTTTCGCTTTTTGATAGAAGTTTTAATCAAATATCCACCCTCAACAGAATTCTTAACAAGTTTTTTTTGAGCTATGTATATAAATATGATACTTTAACAAAAATATGCCTACATAGTAGCTAATGATGTATAAACATCATAAAATTTATATCTAATATCTATAATGGATACTATATTATATTGACTTTGAAGACAAACAGACGTGTCATATGAGGGAATCTAGAAAAAATATCGATATAGTAGAAAATTATGTCGCTTTCATATTGAGTACGAAGAAATTTCAGTGCATTTTTGAAATTCTAATAGAGCAGAATATTTATTTTCATGGATTTTTTCCTCTTACTTCGTACTCTCGATATCAAATATATTTAACAAGGGAAATTAAGGTTCTTCCTGATTTGAAAAAAGACTAAGAAAACTATTTTTTTTTCACCAATGGAAAGGTAGGATCTATATGGGTGTAGGAAACTTGATTTCATGCAAGAAAATTCGAAGAAAATGATAAAAACCAATGAAAACACTAAAACGAATTACTAAAGTTTATTGTGAATGACAGAAGAGTTTTGGACTTGCATTGTCTTTATTTCTTTTGAATCACAACGTTTTAACTGGTAAGTATTTCCAGTCATCTTCAGGTGAATACTAAATAAGTATGGTAACAGCTCTATTTATACTAGCTATGGGCAATGACGCATAACCAAGATGCAGTAATGCGTTTTACTATTAACAACCTGGGTTTTGGTGTATAGTGGCAGCTTCCTTAAACCTCCTCTTCCTCCAGTGTGGTTCTTTTTGCAGAATTTCGGCTTCTGACGACATGATATGATGGCCGTACGTCCAGGCGTAGTCAGCTGCACCTGATTTTTCGGTCTCCTCGTTTAGGGTATTGTTTTTATGTTGTTTGATCCTTACTTCGAGTGGTCTTGATCTCTCACCATTATAAGATTGGTCACACTCGCTGTGGATCTGGTTGTCTTGTTGGTTTCATCTTCGTCAGGTGGCTTCTTAAAGTGTCTCTAGAGCTGAATACTGTATTGATGTTGTATCATTGTTCCAGTCTTCTTATTCTCTCACATAATCCTTTGACATACTGAATGTTAAGTATTGGTTGTATCGTATCTCTTTTTCTGCTTTTTGTGAGGTTGGCCGATTCTTACGATTTTTCAATATTGTGTCAACCAATTTCACGGGGTAGCCATTCTTGTTAAGGTCGGCCTTGATGTGGTTAGTTTCTCTTTTAAAAGTTTCATTTAAGGACAATTGCACTATCCACAAGGGTTCTTATTATGCCCTGTTTTGCGTTGTTTGATTGATTTGATGTAAAATTAAGATTGATCTGTATGCGTAGGTTCTCTGTACACTGAAGCTACGATGGTATTCCCATTTTCTCTACGTTGATGTTTAGGAAAGGTACTGGTCCTTTGTCATTTAAAAGACATCTTTGTCTTCAACCTTTAAACAGACACCAAAGTTTATTGTAAAAAATAATGAAAATTATTTTCTTTTAATAAAAATATCTTTCTGACACATTCCGATATCTCTACTTATAGGGTGCAAATTTAAAAACTTTAAAAAAATACCAATGTTTAGAATTTCCTTTTTTTTTGCTTTTCATAAAATTAAAAACATATTTTTTTTGATGGAAAAATTATTGGTGTCAAGAGATTAAAAATGGTTTTGCAGTTTATTCGTTCTTAATACTAATTTTAAATAACCGCGCATAAACAATAAACTCCACAAGCTATTCTGACACCACTGTTACTGGACAAGAGAATGCTATTAACCGCCATGTCAAACACCCACATGTTGGGAAAAATCGTGAGTTTCTGAAACGTGCATCTCAAGTGAAGATAAGGGGCCCCTTCAGCACCACTGAAGCAACATCAATCAAGGTGAGTGGAATTTTCGACTTTAATCAACCTTTAATCAATTGTTATGTTTTAATTTTACTATAAATATTTCTGAATCCGCCAGAATAATTTTACAGTCCATTAATCATCCTTTTTCTTTTCAAACCAGCAAAAATACGCTCCAACCAACATGGTCAGGATTCGGGCCAAGAGAACGCAATGTTTTTGGTCTATATAGATAAGAAATTAGTAATTCTTATACACTTATATTAAAAAGTCATAAAAAGAGCCTTAGCTTGAAAAAGGCATAATAACCTCACAAAGAGAAAGCTTTTGAGAGTATCTTTTTCAAACGTCCCGAACGTAAATCTTTCTTTACGATGAACATTTTAATCCATAATTTCTAAACAACGTACACAGCTCGTTTACTCAACTACTTAAAATGCAAATCCGTCCCTCGGCCATCGCCAATAAAGTTCCTGACCCGCGTCTACCATGTTTAGACGTAAAACTTAATAAGGTTCTTGAAAAGGTTATTAAAGCTAAGTTGCTGTTGAGCAAAAAACCTGTTTTCGTTAGGTTATTCGCTTAGTTTATTAATTTCTGTTAGGGTTTTATTAGGTAACATATAGGCAACTCTGTTTTGTTAAAGCTGCTCGAAATAAAGGTAAAGTACCAAAGTAAGTACATCAAAAATGGATGGGATAATATTTGCGAAAATACGTGTTTGGTTCGTTTAAGCTTTATTTTAGGCGGTTAAAATTAACGGCAAATTGATGAATAAAAAAGTATATGTTTTTAAATTTAATATTTAATTTGCAATTACGTAGTTATAGCTTTATACAGGGTGCTACAAATTCGTGCGCGTACAAGGGGATTTCGAAAACGGTAAGAGATACGAAGATGGTTAAATTGAAGAAAAGTTGCGTATTTTGGGGCTTAATAATTAGGTGAATGTAGGTAATATGTCTGGCATGATCACGTTGCCGCAATTGCCAAGGCAGCTGCACAGAAACTTGGTGTACTTTTCCGCACCAAAAGGTTGTACACACCTCATCAACTTTTAACACTCTACAAAGCCCAGATTCGACCATCATTAGAATATTGCTCTCATGTCTGGAGCTCTGCACCCAAGCACACCCTTCGGCTACTGGATTCCATTCAAAGGAGAGCCGTTCGTCTGATCGGCGACCCCGAGCTGACCAAGACCCTCGATAGCCTGGAGCATCGAAGACAGGTTGGTGATTTGGCTCTCTTTTACAGATACTTCCATGGCAGGTGTTCGACTGACATTGCCCACTTGATTCCACCTAGAGCAATGCAAAACAGAAATACACGGCGAACCACTGCCGCTCATCCATATGTTGTTCAGCTTAGTACTCCTCGAACTTCATTGTTCAAGAATTCTTTCATCTGGAGAACGTCATCTTCCTGATGTCGTGTTTCCCAATGAATACAATCTACGTTTCAAGACCAACGTTAATCGCTTTCCTCGCACACGCACCGCTCCCAGAGCGCATTAAAGGATTTTTCCTACAGTGCAAACCGAAATTTTTAGTTTTGGTTTTTAATTTTTTGTGTCTTCATTTTCGACTTAGGAAAAAACAAAAAACAATTTCTCATAGCCGTTTCTTATGTTTCATAAGATGGCGTTATTAGTTTTCAAATTTGACGTTTCGTTATTTAGATACCAACCTCAAGTCAATTTTTTTAAATACGGACCTGGAATTTTAAATACAGTTTTAGGGACTTCTGAGCCTTCGAAATTTAATACAATTTAATAGTTTTTAAAAATTTTTTAGAGAGTTATGGTCTTAAGGCCATTATTTCAATAAGATTTACTATAAGAATACTCTAGGAAGTTTTTAAGGTATGAGAAGTAACTCTATTTTTTATTGGTATTTTATTTATTTTATTAATATAACATATATCTTTAGTCCTATGGTTTGCCTTAGACCTAAACAGAAATTTTGAGGAAGTAGTCCATTCTTAAAGTGGAGTTAATTTATAGGAATAAAGACTTCATGTTTTTACTTATTCCTAAACAGAAATACTGTGAAATAGAAAAAAATTAATGCTCCTGAGTGAAAAAATAAGGTAACTGGAGTGTTAGTTTAGTTTCTGTTACTGTGATGGAGTTATGTTTGTTTTAAAAACAATTTCAAATTTTTTCACTGTTAATAAGATAATATCAAATACGTGTGCACTTCCGGTTCAATCGAAAGTGACAGTTAGACATTTGAATACTGAAAAGGTACACACAGTGTAACTATATAACGTACCAACATTTCATAATAATTTTTTATTTTATGAGGACATTAAAAGCTGAGTAGTAATATCGTTGTCACACGGTATAGTACCACTATTGGTTAACTGCAAACAGAGAAAATGATTTAAAGGTTAAGTATACTCAATCTGGCACTTGTTTAATAAATTAACTATTAATTTAGGAGAATTGACAACAAGCATCTTAAATAAATTTCATTTTATTATTTAAAAAAACTACATAAAAATTCCTATACGGAGAGATTCCGATAAAATTTGTCTGTACAATGTGGTAGGTCCGCTTATTTCAACTTTAGTATTCGAGAATAAGTGAAATCTCTTCCGCAAGGCAAAATTCCTTTACAGCACTTGCATATGACTTTAACGGGAAATAAATTATATTCTAAAACGGGTTTCTACAATTGTAGCACAGTTGTGAGTTTGAGAGTTCTGGTAGCAGAACGAAGAAAATCATATATATTTGTGGCTCATTGTATGTTTGGTAATGGTCCAATTTACAATATTTAAAGAAACACAATACATAAGACCTTTACGAAATCGGTGATCGGATTGATTCGATCACAAAGATCACAAATCCTACCGTTCAGAAAGTTATCTGAAATCCGTTTATCTTATCACCAAAGCGCAACGTGTGCTCTCCATTTATTATCTCTGATAATAATTTCTCGGTGTTTTTGAATAACCAAGTTTTAGTTCCTGGTGAATCCGGTAGGAATCTGGGCCTTTTGTTGGATGTTGATCTCCTTTTTCCAATCACGTGAACAAAATTATTCAAAATTGTTATTATAAATTAAAGTCTCTTTATATGCATAAGGATATGTTAAATACTGATCTGAAATTAAGACTTTGCGACTCTTTAATTTTGTCATCTATTGCCTATTCTAGCATAATAAATTGGCCCGCCATTAGGAATGGGGATAAGGAAAGTCTTCAGAAACTGCAGAATGCATGTATTCGTTTTTGTTATAACTTGAGGACATACGATCATATTTCTGCTAGCTTTGCTGACTCCGGATTTCTTAATCCACACGCACGTTTTCAGCTTCAATTCGCACGTTTTCTTTTCAGGTTGACAAAATCTCAACGTCCTCAATATTTGAGTTGCAAAATACATAAACGTCGAGTAACCCATGCGCGTAATACACGTGCACAGCTATGGTATTCCTCGTCATACAACTGCTCTATTCCAGAGGTCATTTAGTTATAATGCTGTTAAGTTACTTAAGTCAATTCCTCTGGAAATTAGGGTACTTCCTAGCCTTGGTACATTCGCTAGACGATACAGGGTACATATGGTTGAAAATAGGTAGTTTGTTATGTTGTGCGCTGGTCATGCTTGCCCCCTTATTGAATGTTCTTCCTGTCCATTATAATTCCTTAAGTATCATGGTGATAAAAAGGAAATATGTTTCTTTTTTAACCATTTTCTTTTATTGATATTTGATATGTTTCTTTTTTGATTATTAATTTTTTTTAAAATTATTATTATTATGTATTACTCATATATTACTTATATAATCTTGATTTCTCTTATTGTATTTTTATGTGTGAGTATCTCCTTACATAATTGTCAAAACTCGAGAATCAGTTTTACTTTGGGTTATTTATTTTATCTAGGAATATTAGTTTTGTATGCAATTCCTTTTTTTTTTCCTGGTGGTTCTACATAATAGCGCAAGTTGCGAGTAGCGCCACCTAATTTGTATAATTATATATTTTGTGTTATTATTGTATTCTCTTTAATAAAGACATTTATTATTATTATTATTATTATTATTATTATTATTATTATTATTATTATTATTATTATTATTATTATTATTATTATTATTATTATTATTATTATTATTATTATTATGTTTTCAGTGTTCTGTTTCTCAGCTTTTTGTTGGTAAGGCTGGTGTTATTTACAGTACAGAGAAGAAATTCATCTTAACCTGTACTGTTTAGAAACTTCCGTACTATATGGCACGTTTGGAGGATGACGCTTTTCTGAATAAGTTGGTATAAATACCCTGAAAGGCCCAGTTTTTCCAAGTTGGGTTTGAAATTTTTCGTCATAGCTCCCTCCACCGATATTATAATCGGAATTATGTCAATTTTATCTAGCTTCCATATATTTTTTATCTCTATAGCCAAATTCGAGTACTTGGTCTTCTTCTCCGATTCGGTTTTAGAGAGGTTGTGTGTTAGTGGGCAACCTATATCGATTATGAAAGCTTTCTTGGTGGTTTTTTCGATAAGAAGAATATCCGGTCGGTTGTGGTCTACTGTTCTATTCGTTATTATTGGCCTGTCCCAGTATAAGAGATATTCAGGGGATTCAAGGACTGGCTCGGGTGAGTATTGGTAGTATGGTGGGAGGTTTTCCCTTAGCCCTAGTTTATGGGCCAGTTCCTTGTGGATGATCTTAGCCACCTGATTATGTCTCCCCAGGTAAGCGTTGGGGGCCATAGCACCACACCCCGCCGTGATATGTTCTATCGTTTCTCGGGGGCAATTGCATTTTCTGCACACATCTTCCACATTTCTTTTCAAGATGACCTTTTCATAGTTTCGAGTTCGAATGACATGGTCTTGGATAGAGATTATAAAACCTTCTGTTTCAGCGTGAAGCTGCCTTTTCTCTAACCAATTCAGTGACATTTCTCTATCTATGAGTGGATTTTGGAGTGCAGTAGGGTATTTGCCGTGAAGGGCTTTTTCTTGCCAAGTTACAAGCTGTTGACTTGGCGGCGCGCAGATGATGTTAGGTAATTATTATTATTATTATTATTATTATTATTATTATTATTATTATTATTATTATTATTATTATTATTGTTATTATTATTATTATTATAATTATTATTATTATTATTATTATTATTATTATTATTATTATTATTATTATTATTATTTGCTAAGTCAAACTTGTATATACAAGACTTAAATAAAGAGGATGGCCTAAAAATATTAATGGAAAATTTCAAAACAAACTGCATTTCATTTTCATCACGTACAAACAATCCTTCTTTAAAAACGTACAAAATTCATAAAGAATGCTATGCTGCCTTTTACTTTAAGGTAGATACTCTCAAACATCGTTTAAACTGAATATTAACTTTTTAAAACTGCAACTAGATAGAACATCGATTAATATAACCACTGTATTATACTATAAAGTATTATTACAGTGTTTAAATTGTCGTTATGCCATTTAACATCCATAAAAATGATTGTAAAAACCTATCACTTTATCCTTTAATATAATAAAGTACAAATTTATTATGCATAATAATACTTTAGTGTTTAAATGGTGTTCTCGGCTTCTATTTTATCTAAAATTAAATTTATTTATTTATGGGACAGTTCTTGACATGAAAACTAAAGACAACAAAGACACGGTAAACCACACATCTAGTATGTATAGGAAACTACATGTTGCGGTTCATTATAACAGTCTGCAATTCGCAGTTTCAGAAGTAGATTACACCGTAGAACCCGCCCTTGGCATATCAAAACAAGCAATCACAACATCAGACAACTGAGCGCAACAATACCACCTATCATGATGGAACAGGATACCTTGTCAAGCTCAAGTGAGTGCCATAATTGGGAAACCCTCAAAAAAGCTATCAACTGGAATATTGTTTTTAACGCGCACCCAGCTAAAATAAGTGATCGGCCTACTAACAGGCCACTGCCCCTTAAGAAAACACCTACGCCGAATAGGAATTTACAATGGTCCTTTGAATGCAGACTTTGCGGCGAAGAGGTTGAAACCGCCGCATATATCATATATAACTGCAAAGCACTGATCCGAAGAAGATTCAAAATCTTCGGAGGGATCCAATGTGGGGATTACCTCCCGCATGATAAACTTGGTAGGAATTTACTGGACTTTATAAAAGGAACAAATCTGTCCCTTTCACTTTTAGCACTCACATCATAAATGACTATTAAATATCGCTTCGTTATCTTTGAAAACTTATGATTAGCCACAACTGGTGGATGCTTCAAACTTAAAACAACACCGAAAATTTAAGACAGAACTAGAAGCCTATCCGTTTAGGAAAAGGGTATAGTCGGAGGAATAAAAAATTGCTTTAAACTGCTTACAGAACTTTAGGTATTGCAAATCATAAGTACGCAGATAGAAACACTCAGTTCAATTTCAAGAAATGTGTAATGTACAAGATAAGCTTCAAATTTGAAATGGGCTATTCATTAAAAAATTGTATTCTACTACCAAATATCGCTAACTCTTATAGAATTATAACGATTCTAAAAAAATTACCAAAAGTTTTTGCACATTTTTTTTTAACTAATTTTTTTTATGCGTTCAATATTACTTCTGGTAATAATCCGAGCGGAAATAATCACCCAACAAAAGACTCTGCGGATAAATGATTTCGTTCCCTTCGACTATTAAGCAAGTATATTGTCACCAAAGGAATATTTTGGCTTCGAGGTTTTTCCATTCTTTCCCAATTTCTTATAAGCCTGACATAATAAGCCTTTTCTGTTGAGCCACGTTACGTATACGTAATCCCTGAATAACATTTATTCACAAGTTTGAATATTATGGTAGGAACGCTGCGTATAATACATGTTCCATTAAAGGATTTAAAAAATGTTACGTGGGTGGTATGTTCTATTCATATATTCTGGAATTTATACGCATTTAAATTAAGTATCACGCTTTAAGAGATGACGGGTTTTTTTCTACTTTGGAAAAGTCGATTTGTTAGGTGGGAAACATATCTAAAGACTAACAAAGGGCTTTCCTTTACTTTAGTTAATTTTTTCTTTCTTTATTTATTTAATTTTGATTTTATAAATACATTTAAAAAAAACTGTGGGAATAAAAATATGAACCTTATCAGGCCTATATCAGGAAAACGACAATAACATTTTCCCCATATTTTTTAAAATTTTTACATATTAACACCATAGGTCTAAAAACAGTGAGTGCCAGCGTCAAGTATACCAATCCAATTTATTGGACACGTGCTTATGGTGGCGTTCATACAATATAGGCAAAAAAGCATTGCCTACCCCGGAAAAATAAAACAAACAGATAAACCTTTTTTTGTATTTTAGTTTTTATCCGTGTAATCCAACTTTGTCAATCTATCTCTCTTATTATATCGTAAACTATACGTATAAGTATTGCGTAAGACCATTCTAAAAGCAAAGATCTCGCTGTACATTAGCGTCATATGCAAAAGCAAGTGCTTTTGTACGAGTGGAAGCAAGCAAGAGAGCCGGTAGGCAGTAGGATAGAAAGAGATGTAACAAATAAACCCATCGCAACCTTCGACCTTTCTTCAACTATCGCCCTGCACCAAGAAAGCACGCGTTTGGTAAGTGCATTGGTGCCAATCTTCAAGTTTTACCGTAGTTTGGAGAATACTTCGCTTTTTCAATATAAAATAAGAAAAAGTTTAATTATTATTTAGTTTAGTTAGAATTTAAAATATTTTTAAAGGGATAAAGGAAAATAAGGTATCGTAAAATAAGAAGCACTTTTGTGACGATTCAAATAATTTTTGTTGATGGATTCATATTATTTAATAATCAGTAAGTTTATCATCATATTTTACATAATAATTCACTTCGTTTTTTTATAATATAAGTGTGTTCGCCCTTTTGCTAGACTTTTGTCGGATTTCGGAAAAAAAAGAAATATGGAGACGTTAATTGTTACTATTTCGGCTAGCAGCGCGTCTGCAGAACGATTATTTTCTGGATTAAAAAGAATTTATACCTATTTACAAACACACAGGGAGAGACACGCTTATTAACAATAATCTCTCTGGAGAACGAACTTTTGCAAGATTTAAAAAGCAAAACCAATTTTTATGACGATGTTTTAAAAGAATTTTTACGTAAAGACCGCCGTATTGACCTAATTTACAAATATGGTCGTTTTATTCTTCTTCTGCCACATGTTCTTTCCACAAACTCAAAAACAAGACATTTTCTGACAAAAATTTAAATTTAGATGCTACGGAAGGTAAGTTTTTGTCTTAAATACAATTTTTGCCTACCCTGATTAAAACAGCATTTCACACCACTGCTTCCTTCAAATACCAGTGCGTCATCGTTGTGTACCAAACCAAATATTCATACCCTTTTCAAGAGAAAAGTCGCAGTTGGTCAGAGTCCAGAAAAAAAGTGGCTGACAGTTTTAGCAGCGACTAGCCATTTTCAAATTTTGCTTCATGATGGTAACTATTTTTCGATCGATAAGGATCTTTTTTGTGCATAGTATAGAAAAATATTAGGGAAGTTCCTCATGGGTTAGAAGTCAAAGTCGTCTTTGGTTCAAAAACCTATTACTTCTCTGTGATATACCCACTCGGATTAAGGACCTATTATTTCTCATTTCTAGTAAGCCTAACATAATAAACCATGCTGTTTAAACATAATCCCGAAATAATATTTATTCACAATTTCGAATATTGAGGTTTTTGCTTATACTGATAATACCGTTTCCTTTTATTTAAATTATTTCGTAAGAAGTCCTAGATCTATTCATATCAGATCTCGCTCTCGCATACATTTAAATAATATATGTTTTAAAAAAATGGCATGTGACGGAATTTTTAAAAGAAGACAGCGATTTTTATCATGTGGCGAAACCAATTTATATAAAGATATAAAAACGTATTCAGTTGAGAAAATATATATGTGTTAAATATAAATATTTAAACTGAATTAAAGAGAAGAACCTTCGTGTTTTAATAAAGAAATTTATTTTTATTTAATTTTCTCACTCAGAACTAAAGTTATTCAGTTAATTCTTGTGTGGCAAATTTGAGTGAGTGTATTTTAATACACTAGCATCATAGATCGGAGAATAGAAACGGGCACTTACACCACTAAAGTTTTGTTTTTATTTGGCCGAACAATATAGGTACAGCGTTTTTACCCCGGTTTTAATATAGCCCTCCCCGGAATCCAAAAAACCAGAAGATTTAAAATATAATTGGGAAACGAAGTTACTACAACCCTATCAACGCACTAAATGGAATAACACATGAACTTACATATACAAAATGCTTGCAAGACAAACTGACCACTGATTATAATAATACAGGTGTATGCTAAAATGTTTAAATGACTATCACAAAATGGCCACCACCATTAATCCGACCCTAAACTTTCCATAACAAAATTTATACCTCGTAATTCTTATATTAGTAATCAAGACCCGTGATAAAATATTAATAAAATGAAGATGCGCCAGCTTGGTCGATAATAAAATATCTAATTAGGTTTAGTGTTTGGAGCAGCATCATAGACCTGCTCAAGGCTTTATTAGAGAAGGTTTATTTTTAGAGCGCCATTTGCATCTAGAGGATTCGGCGAATGAGGTGTATTATGTCTTTCGAGGCATTTTCAAATATACATTAATGCTTGGTAATTATTTTTGAGATTAAGGGAACCTTTTAGAGATGATACGATTACAAAGAAACAGTTTTTTATGAATATGTTGCTTCATGTTTTAGCATGTCTCAATTACCTCCATAAGAATTAGTGAAGTTTTGGCAAAGGACGGTCTGGAATTAGCATTATAAACTACTAATGTGACAGATTGGCAACTGTCAAATAAATCGGTTATGTGATATTTACAAAAACCATACACCTTTTCTAAAAGATATATATTTAAATGCATTATTTTAACTCTTTTAATAACCATAGTTCTAAAACAGCGACACACGGTGTATTAAACATTTTTTTGGCTCCTATCTTGTACAACTTTATGGGTTCTTCTAGAAATACCATTAAATGAATAACTGCTTTAAGGTTACCTCTATGTGTGTTTTATTAATGTCAGTGTTTTTTCAAGTCACTATAATAGTATATTACGTTTATAATTTATAAGGTATCGATTTGAACTTCAAATCTAAAATAATGGCAATATCACTATCAAATATTCAACACGCAAGACAGATAAATGTCATGATTTGAGTAGTTCAAGGTTAACTTGATTGTTATACTAGGTATCACAACCCACAATTGTGAGCTCACAGTTGTGCATTTTTATTCTTTACGCACGCAGTTGTTCGTAAGAATGGGTTTACTTATAGAGTGAACTGTACGTAAAACAATGTTTACTAATATAAGAGTAGACAAATATACCTTTTAAAAAAAAATAACTGGAATTAAGCTACTTTCAACTCACCCTTGTAAAAGGTCTATTTTGGCAAAAATAGATTTATGTTCGGTTGCACAAGATTTTAAATAACCAGACCTTAGAAATGATTTTCTCATTATCAATTATCATTCTTGATTTACTAATCAGAGATTTTTGATTGTAAGTGATTCATTTATGCAAAACTAGGGATGTAGTTGACACGCTTCCCATAATAATGAAGAAAAGATCAAAGAGTAATCTTAATGAAAAAGCATACTAAATAAACTAATGGTTAAAATAATAAAATTTTAAAGATATTTCCGCCATAACTGCTCTTAAATTTAAATAAATACAAGTAGTGTGTTCATACTTGGAGGCTTTTGACATCGGCACCCCAGAAAACCAAGGGTTTCTGGACCGGCACCATTAGTTATGGTGATTTTATGAAATCAAAGTATATAATTTTTATTTACTTATTCGTGATATAAAAAGTATGAATTTGTAAAAATGTAGCTTTTATAAATTTAAATGTATTTAAAGAATTTATTACATACTGCGTGTTACTATTAAGGAACACTTTTTTTTATATATGGTTGTAGTTTATCACAATATATAATACTATTATTTTGTTTCAGGTATGTTCTTACAAGAAGTATCTAGATAAACTACTTGAAATAAAGAACTAGGGTAAGCTAGAAAATAAATAAGTGATATTTATTTTTATTAGGGTAGACCGGGGCAAGATGATCCCCTTAACAGTTTTTGCCTTAGAAGTCACATCCACGAAGTGTTAGGAGTTTGTATTTTTATATGCATATAGTTTTATATGTTGTTTACGTGTTGTACATATTTTTACATTTTTTGGTTAAGTTGATTTTGAGATTTTAGCCAGTTTGTAGACATATGCAAAGTAATCGTTTTGCCTCGCTACTCGGGGTCTGTTGATGATTCCCTATGTAAAGTATATAAATGCAATTTTCTTATTTTTTTTTAACGCTAAATTGTGAATAGAAAATGACTCCCTCATTTTCTAAGTATTTTTATTAAGAAAAAAACTAAATGAAACTCTTAAAATATAAAAATTTGAAATTTCTAAAAGTAATCATCAGGTATAAAAAAAACTAGGTAAATGAAACACAAATACCTAAAAAGTAATTTTTTATGGTAAATTATTTTCTTGTATAATTCTATTCCTAATTCAGAAAAATAAAAATAAATATTCCTCATATTGCACATTAGTTTTCGGGACAAATATGGGGTAAAACGACCCCTGTAATCATTTTGCCCCATTGTTTTAGGGGATCATTTTGCCCCATTGTTAAAGGGACCCTATTGCCCCATTTGTAACCGGCATAATAAAGTTAACCTAACTTTTTTTAAATGAACTAAAATTTACAAAACTATGGACCTATTTGTTCACTACACTAGACTTTCTCATAGCCACTATCGAATATTTAAATACTTAACTGTTTTTTAGTGATAAACATGAATAAAATGAAATTGTTATCTTATATCAAGTCGGATAAAATGACAATTCTCTTTGCACTGACTAAACACTTACGCATTGGTCGATGTCACTTATTGTACTGCACCGCCGTATTGAAAGGCACATGCTGTCAAGTCTACGGCTGTTCTTGTGCAGACAGTAGCGCCAAAATAGCGTGGGATCGTTTGACCCCGGGAGATCTTCTTGCCCCGGTCTCCCCTAAATTAATAAAGTATTTTTTCAAATTTTTAGTTCACATAAGTGATAGTCTATACCTACTCATACTACTATATCGTAAATTAAGGTCTGTTAGGTGAGTTAACCGGTTAACCTAGTCGACTAGAATATTTTAAATAGCAGTATTTCAAATACCACATGTTTCTCAGAAAATAAAGCGATTACTTTTATACCAAAATAAGTTTCAATTTACAGCAATTTGCACTGTAAAAAACTGATTTTTTTTCCATGGAGTTTTTAATTTAATTTGCCAATATCACTCTAAAACATCCAGGAAATAGTAAAATATTAACAAGTTAGTTACGTTAAAACCCCGGATGACCACAAATGCATAAATCTCGTTTACAACAAAGCCGATACAAAGCCCCTGAAATTGTTTATCACGCTGTTAAATTAAAAATTTGCTTTTATATATATTTTGTAGATTTTACCTTTGTCAAATTTTAGATATTAAATTTTTTATACAAAAATTAATCTCGAATTATATAACAAATTTTAAAATAAAAATCAATACAATTTTTATTTTGTTCCTATTTTTTGAACTAATCAACAATAATTGCTGGACACGTATGCAGGGTTTCGCAAAGGTATACAATGATATAACTTACTATACGAAAAAAAATACATATCAATGTTTTAATTTAAAATATATTTTTATATTAAAAGTTGTTATTGTTAAAATAAAGATACAGGGTGGTCCATTTGTCTGATAAAGTAATATACCGTCTCTACTATTAAAGATATCAAGAAAAGGTTTCTATAAAAATTGTGAGGTATGAAAAACTATATGTTCTAAAATTATTTTTAAACATACTGGATGGTCGAGAAAGGTAGGACAATAAAAAGATATATTTTTTTAAATGGAACACTCTATATATTTTAGCATTTTTTGTTTCCTTACAAAATTATCCATATGACGCCATATTTAGTTTTTTAATTTTTTGCAACGTTGCCCAATAAAATGCAAAATTTTGGAAAAAACATTATAGTAAAAAATTATCTGTATTTCTCAAAAAGAGTATCGACCATCGAAAATTTCTTGTCACCTCCTAAGTTTAGAGATAGAAAAACTGTCTTAAATGTTTAAGTACCTAAAATTTTGTACAGGGTGTTTTCTGTTGACATCCAAATATACAAAATTTTAAAATACAATAACTCTGTTTTTTCAAATGAGACACCCTATATTTATTAGCCTCGTCTGATAGATATTGTAAGTATCTTTTATTAATGTTAAGTCATACCTATACCTAAATTTACTAGTTTTGCCAATATTTCTATTTTTATTTAAATTTTGGTGAAAAAAACTATAGTTTTTATTTTTCTAGTAGGCCATGACCAGCAAAGTAAAAACAAATGTAATTAAATATAATGTCATATTATAATAAATTGATAACCATAGTTAGTTACGTATTTATTTAAATAAACAAAACTTCTTTTTTATTACGCAACTTGATATTGAAAATAAGGTCATAAACATTATAAATATAAATATAATAATTATAAATATGACATTATATTCAATTACATTTGTTTCGACTTTGCTGGTCATGGCTTACTAGAAAAATAAAAACTATAGTTTTTTTCACCAAAATTCAAATAAAAATAGAAATATTGCCAACACTAGTGAATTTAGGTATGGGTATGACTTAACAATAATAAAAGATACTTACAATATCTATCAGACGAGCCTAATAAATATAGGGTGTCTTATTTGAAAAATCATAGTTATTGTATTTTAAAATTTTGTATATTTGGATGTCAACAGAAAACACCCTGTACAAAATTTTAGGTACTTAAAGATTTAAGACAGTTTTTCTATCCCTAAACTTAAGAGCTGACAAGAAATTTTCGATTTTTGATACTCTTATTGAGTAATATAGGTAATTTTTTACTATCATGTTTTTTCCAAAATTTTAAGAATTTTGCATTTTGTTTGGCAACGTTGCAAAAAATTTAAAAACTAAATATGGCGTTATATGGATAATTTTGTAAGAAAACAAAAAATGCTAAAATATATAGGGTGTTCCATTTAAAAAAATGTATCTTTTTATTGTCCTACTTTTTTAGACCAACCTGTATGCTTAAAAATAATTTTATAACGTATATTTTTTTATATCTCACAACTTTTATGAAAACTTTTTTTTTGATATCTTTAATAGTAGAGACGGTATATTACTTTGTCAGACAAATGGGCCACCCTGTATAAAATAAGAGTTTTTTACACAGGGTGGCCCATTTGTCTGACAAAGTAATATATTGCTTCTACTATTAAAGATATAAAAAAAAAGTTTTAATAAAAGTTATGAGGTATATAAATATATGTTCTAAAATTATTTTCAAATATACAGGATCGTCCAGAAAAGTAGGACAATAAAAAGATATATTTTTTTTTAAATGAAACACCCTATATATTTTAGCATTTTTTGTTTCCTTACAAAATTATCCATATGACGCCATATTTAGTTTTTTAAATTTTTTGCAACGTTGCCAAACAAAAGGCAAAATTCTTAAAATTTTAAAAAAAACATTATTATTACCAAAAGAAGCTTAGCGGCAAGCGGACAGAGTACTGCGTCTATCTTTTGCATTAAAGTACACAGGGACTCCAAAGGTAATGGAATCCCTGGGACACAGGTAGACAATGACAGGCTGTTTCGTTCTTGTTAGAACTCATCAGAAAGTCATAAACCGTAAGCGACCCCCAGAACAGCGAGCCTGTTCTTTCAAGGCGGTTTTAAGAAATAAAAACGCGATGAAAACCCAGTAACGCCATCTATAGGAATCAACTCAATGCAAAAGATATAGCCATCTAACGTGAAAACGTAGAAATATAAATAAATCTAAATAAATCAAACACGGAACGGCCACTTCACCAGTATAGGAAACATTTTTCGCTTCTCCATAATACATCTCCAAGCTTTGTGGATTCAGATCTAGATCGCGCTGCAGTCACCCACTAGTTTTGCAGCACTATTCCAGGGATTCCATTACCTTTGGAGTCCCTGTGTACTTTAATGCAAAAGATAGACGCACTACTCTGTCCGCTTGCCGCTAAGCTTCTTTTGTTTATATATTTTAACGGACACTAAATTCTACTATTTTATTATTATTACCTGTATTTCTCAGTAAAAGTATCGAAAATTTCTTGTAAGCTCTTAAGTTTAGGGATTGAAAAACTGTCTTTAGTAATTAAAGATTTATACAGGAAGCATTTAAGAAAAAATAAATTGAATCAAAATCAAGTTAAGAAAACTTTCGCAAGCTTACCTGTTTGTTTTAGGTTAGAATTTTTCCAAAGCAAAGTTAGAAATAATATTTAACTTGTTTCTAGTTATCTATATAAATAAAAGTATACTAAAACTAATTTAAGATGCGATTTATTTAGAATTATTGTTTGCTTCTTTGTCTTACAGAGGTAAGCGTCACCCCCTCGTTGGCCTAAACTAAGCGATCGATTTAAAACGACAAGTAGCTTTATTTCGATCACCAAACGTGAACGTAATTCCAATAGCGACAATGTCAATTCGGTGCGACTAGATAACTTGAACGAAATGTCACCCCAGGATCATCAAAATCGATCGGAGTTCGATATTTCACCAATTCGATTATAAGTAGAAGTAGAACATATTGTTACCGATATGGAATGAATAGTCTATCATTCCTATCTGTGACCTTGAAATCTCAAACCAATAAATGATAAAATTACAATCTTCTGTCAATTTATAAGAGAAATTTTCGGTGCGATTTCTGCTTTATTGAAAAAAATACCAAGAAAATTCCTCTGATCGATCACAATTTTTTTGTTTTTAGGCTATCTATTATGTCCTAAAAAGCAGGGTACTGAGGAACTACAGAGTGTGTGGGTTTTTATTGCATAAATCGTTTAATTGGTTATTCGGAATGAAAAAACCGCAGAGTGCTATTAAATTAGAGGGGGGAAACTGGAGATAGGGGGGAAAATGCAACCCTTAGGGTTTTTTGAGTATATCTCGAAAACGAAGCAAAATTTGTAGGTATTTTATGAGAAAAATTTTGTAGAAAGTCAGATTTTCTATCGAAATGGCGTAATTAAAAAATTCAGTTCGAATTATGGTCAAAAAGTGCAAAAAATTTAATTTATAATTTTTTTTTACTTTTATGCAAATAACTTTTTTTTGAGCAGAGATAGGTAATAGGCATTGCTTCATAGAAAAGACAGAATATTAAATTTCCTGTCTTTCTCCTTTATCTCCATGCACAAAACCATTTTTTAATAACAAAGAACAATTTTAAACCGTTAAAAACCGTTTTTTTTTGGTTTAACATGGTAAACCGGAAGTTGTAACTTTTCGATATAGAATAAAAAATTAAGATAAGGAGGTGAAAACCATTTTTCTCTAAGATGAACCGTTCCAATGTTACAGCCTGTCAAAGTCTGAAAATATCATTTTCCTTCGACCACCTATGAAAAAGAGAAAAAAAGCACGGTTAACCTGGCAGGAAAGCGCCGAATATCACACTCGTGTTGAAAGAAAATATTTCAACTCTAGAGTGGAAATACAAGGCACACTATTTAATTTAAACATAATATGTTTAAATTAAATGTGTTGATGTCAATTTGACAGACCACCCCTATTTATTAAAAAGAACAAATTTTAGAAATCAGTAATTGTAAAGCGTTTTAACTTATTTTTCATGTATTTGTCGAGTGATTTAGAATTAGTGTGTGAAAATACGCCATGTGAAATTATAAAAAATGTTAATAAAAGAGAAAACAAGTCGCGCTGAAGAAAATGTCATATATTTAAATAACAAATGTTAACTGGTAGCCATGAACGCCATAGCGTAGACACTAAAGCTCTTGTCTACAGAACGGGAGGTCGCAGGTTCAAATCCCATCAGGAGTATTTGACTTTTTTTTATAAAAACATTAAATAATTTATAGAATTATTTTGAATTGAAATCTTCCTTGTTGGGTGGATTTTTTAAATTTTGGTTTAATGTATATTTCCTTGAAATTTAAAATTTTTCAGTCTGGTTAATCTAGAAGTCAATCCAGGATTAGGTCTTCCTATGATATATAAAATATGAAAAAATGAAAATGTTAAACTACAAATATAAAGGAAAAGCCTATTGACAAACTATATGAAACCAGATATTAAGTGGAACATAATCCTAGGTATGCTAATTTCAACTCTAGAGTTGAAATATTTTTTTTCAACTCTAGAGTTGAAATATTTTTTTTTACAAATCAAAAGCTTTTTTAATAATTCTTCTGGTTCTGGTCGTAGGAAAAATAGTGTACATTACTCGTGTGAAAGTGATTATTCTAAAACTCGGAGAATTTCCGCACACGGCTGACGCCTCGTGCTAAATATCTCCTCGTTTGAAAAGTATCACTTTCATCACTTGTTATGTAATATACTAATTTTAAACGTCAATATCTCAAAAACTATTAAATTTATATACTTATATGACATTTACTAAATTTTTTAATAACAATTTTGTGGGGAATCAGAAATTAATACAATATATAGAGTATTCTATTTAAAAAAATCCAATTTATATTCGCCACGTTTTTTTGGGCCACCCCGTATACTCCAGCATAATTTTAAAATGTGCACCTCAATAGTCTATACAACTTTTGTATTTCGAATTTTTTTCTAATTCTTAAGTTGAACTTTACTCTATCGTTGACTCACCCCACTCACTTCGTAAAATAGTCACTCACTCACTAATTGATATTAAAATTATACATCAAAAATAAAGTTTGGCGTACTAAAAATTATATTAGTATTATGAAACAATATTTATTCAACTCTGCCCCTAAAACATGTGCCTATATTACTTAATTAATTTATCCAAAACTTTGTTATCTTAAAATATAATACAATCTAAGAAGTTTACCAAGTTACTCTTACCTCGGAGGGCCACAAATAAATAAATCCCCGTTATAACAAAGCACAACCAAACTTTTAAGATTTAGGGCAACCTTATTTTAAAAGTTTTTGTTAATTTTAAATTTTATGTTCCATGTCGGTTGTTTAATTTATTATTTGCATTAAATTGTCCGGTGGATAATTTATTTTTACAAGTAACTTTTAAAGTCTGCTGTCTCTTTTTCCATGATACAAAATTAAAATGTCGGAGAATTATATAACTTTTTTGTACTTCCGGGACTAAGGTAGAGTACTTTTCTTTCCGCCAAATATGTTGCTTAAAGTTTGTCTAAAAGTCTTTCTTAGAGGTCGAGCAAAATGGAATGTTTTCAGTCCACAAATTTTGTCTAAAATAAGTTTTGTATTAATTTGAAAAATGTTTGTCGACGTGCAGATAAAATTAAAATTGAAAAAGTGTTATGCCTCTGCTAGGAATCGAACCCAGAACCTCTCGATTAAGCCTCAAGTGCGCTGCCAATTGCGCTACGGAGGACCTGCTATTCTCTCACCAACTTCATCATATAACTTATTCAATTTTATGTTTTTAGTAACAGTCTGGAATCTCCTGCGATTCACAGACCGATGAGGGTGTTAAGGAGAAAGGGAACTCATGCCCTACCACTGAACATTAAGATCTAATAGAAAAGAAGTTTTTTAGCGGCAGGCGGACAAAGTAGTGCATCTATCTTTTGCATTAAGGGACGCCAAATGCAATGGGTTCCCTGGGGCACAGGTAGACAATGACAGGCTGTTTCGTTCTTATTAGAACTCATCAGAAAGCCTTAACCTGTAAGTGACCCCCAGTACAGCGACACTATGCTTTCAATGCATTTTTAGGAAATAAAAACGCGATGAAAACCCAGAAGCGCCATCTATAGGAATCAACTCAATGTAAAAGATATTCGTAGACGAAAGTAACAATAAACCAAATACGTTACCACAATTTTTCTACGGGTTTGTAGATTCAAATATAGATCGCGCTACAGTAACCCACTAGGCGCTGCCACCCGTAATACAATGCGGTGTTTTAAAAATAAAGTAGTAGAGTTTAGTGTCCGTATAAGTAAATAGAAAAGAAGGTTTTTTAGCGACAGGCGGACAAAGTAGTGCATCTATCTTTTGCATTAAGTACACAGGGACGCCAAATGCAATGGGTTCCCTGGGGCACAGGTAGACAATGACAGGCTGTCTCGTTCTTATTAGAACTCATCAGAAAGCCATAACCTGGAAGCGACCCCCAGTACACACATTAAGATCTAATTTTTCTATTACCCGTACATCGACGACATATAACGCAATCTGCCGAAATCAGAAAGAGAGAAGAGAAATCTCGTCTGCACGGCGACAAACATTTTTCAATTTAAAAATTATTTACAGACACCAAACCAACATACCTAGATTTTTTTATTGCTTATGTAATTTTTAACGTACCCCTTGACGACGGCTGCAGATATCCTTCCTCCATGATTCACACATGCACCAGAGTTAGCTAATAAAGAGGCAAACTTTCGACCTAAGCAATGTCCGATGTATAATGATAAATTAAATAGATTTTGGAATGCGGCTACTTTTTAAGGTAGTTTTCTATATATTTTTTTACCAACTGCCTGCGTAGTACATTGATTTTTTTATAATGAACAAATAATCTTGAATAAGGGGTCTTTGTTAAAATAGTTATTTGTTTTACTAGGCACAAAAGCACGAGATTTAATGCCGCGGCTGGTGTTTCATAGCCGAGGCGTAGCCGAGCAGTGTTTTGTTTACTTTAGTGTCATTGTCATTTTAAAAGTTCAAATTTGTTCAAAATGGACCAAATTGAAAGTGAAGATGAGTTATTGCCACTAACACCACCTGAGATAAGAGACCAAGCGCGAGACGTGGAATTGAATCTACTACCGGAGAAGTCGAGAACTGTATATGAACTTACATACCGCAGATTCATGGAATATAGGCAGAAGAACAATGTAGGATCTTTCTCTAAAAATGTGCTGATTGCCTATTTTTCCGATCTTTCGAAGCAAATGAAGCCCTCAACATTATGGTCTACCTATTCGATGTTGAAAGCTACCCTAAACATAAAAAACAACGTTGATTAGCAACGACTTTTACTGCCTAGGCAGTAAAAGTGTCCCTTTTAGGCCTATTCAGTATCATTAAAAAGCTAGATTTAATGTTATTTGGAGAAAAACAGATTTTAGTAAAATTGACACTATTTTTAACTACAAAATTCATATCAAACTTGTTTCTGGTATTTTAAATAATAACCAAAACTAAGTGACAAGAATCACTTTCCTTTATCATTTAAAACTGATGGTCTGGAGCATTCATTTGGCTGGTATCCTTTATTTCTTCTTTTCAGCAGGGTAATTTATTTGTCGATTGATTTGTTGATAATATTTTTAATGTTAAAAAATCCTCTAATAAAATAGAGGAGCAGACTGTGTATATTTTTTCTCTTTCTTATTAAATTATTGTCAGAAAACGTTAACTAGTTATACCTACTTTTGGCGATATATTTGATTACGTGTTCTTAGTAATACGCAATATTTAATATGTATTAAAAGATACCGTTTTCTTAATCTTCATAATACGCTTTAAATATTAACATACTGAAATGTATTTACTCTTTAATATTACTAAAAGCCCCCATTTGCTTCGAGCTTAAATAATTACCTTTTTCATTCTACTTATAAACCCGAGGCTTTACAACATCTCAAAACTTTTGGGATGTTACATAATTTAATTAATTTTAATGCTCGCTATACCTTCCAGAATAGGTAAATAAGCCGGGCGCCATATTTGACACATACAATAAATGAAACGACCGGCAGAGGCGAGTTAATTTTAAATTAACGTAAACTTTTAAATTACCATCCTGATTAATTCCCAAAAGTTTTGTATTATTCGTTTTAAATGGGCTTTATTTATTTCTGACCATTTCAAAGTTATTTGGAGAAAGGAAGAAAAACTAAGTGAAAAATTATTTAATTCTTGACATTCAAATGAATTTATGGAGGGGGAGGGGGGCTGCAGATCCCCACGAGCCTAGGAGCTCGGGTCTAAAAGTCTAATTGCAACCTAATTTTTCGTCTTACGCTTGGACTCTTAATTTACATTTTTAAATAATGTATTCTTGGCTTAGATTACAAAGGTCTTGTAGGAAACGTTTAGTTTTTAAACTTTTCCTTCTAAAAGTCCTGTTTTATATAGAGATTAAGGTTTTGGACGCATATCGTTTTAGTTACTGATTTATGATAGGAAGGCGAGTAAAAAGAATAGTATTTTATAATATGTTTCTATTATATACTTGTTTGTTTCGTTTTCCATTTTTTAGAGCTATTTTAAATCAACAAAAATATAACCCTATACAATAAAATATTTTTACAACAAGAACAAAAAACAATTAGGTATTTATTTTTGAAAAGAAAAATTAAAGTAAAAATTTTAATTAAAACATACTTTATGGAAGAAGTGTGCTAATTTATAATGAAAAAAAAAGTACGGGAAGAAACGAGAATCTTTTATTATGCATATGGAAAACGGTACTTAAGAAGGAGTATTTCAAAACCTAAGCATTTTCACCAAAAACTGCTCTTAGATCTACGCTCATAAAAGACATGATTTCAGAAAAATCATCAATTTTGGCGTGGTGAGCGATATTTACTTTATTTTTAGTCATGAAAAACCTAGCCCGAAAAACGCTGGTTATAGTCATACACACGTCTTATATTAAAATTTTGGATTGACACCAATACCTATTCATATTTTTCACAAATATAAAAAATGTTTTTTTTAATAAAGAGCCAGCTAGGAATATCAAAAAAAACTAAAAAAAAAAAACATTTACAAAAACAAATTTAATTTACCCTTGCAGAGGGGGAGAGGTAATAATTTAATTTTCGAAATTTATTAGTAGTTAGGTAAATTTTAAACGAGCTTTGGGCGCTTTTCCGCCTTCTTCGCTTGGTACAATATCATGAAATACTTGTAGTCCCGACTGTCCCCTCTTCCAGACAAAAAAAAGTTCTACTTACGGCCACTGAGACCCCCCCCCCCTTGAGCATATTTTCTGGCTGCGCCACTGGAATAGAGGTTGTTAAACGTTGTGCTAAAGAACGCGTAAAAGCCAACAAATCAATTGAATCGTTGTTTCCAAAAATCAGAAATACGTTTTTGAAATTACTCTACACTATGTAAATATATTTGTCTTACTTAATAGACATTTTTTGAATTAATCACCTTTTATTTATGGACGACATCAAACTTTTCTGTAAGTTAAGTGCTGTACATTCAGCGCCTATTATTATTAATATTATTATTTATATTATTATTAAGATTTGTATGTACATAAGAATTTACATTTTCCATAAATAAAGTAGTATTCTAAATAGTAAATTAAATTATTTTCGCACAAAGAACATTTTTTACTAAAGATAAAATAAAGCTGAAAAATATTATGACAGAATTTCATATTGTCAAGATTTTAAAGATGAGAAATTTTATTTTTTTATTTCTCTGGCTAGCTGCGCTCATAAAAGAATTAATTTTTCCACGTCAACAATTCATGCAAATTAAATATTTCATTTCAGATAACTTTTTCTTTCTTGTTTAATTTTGTTGAAAGAAATGTTATAATGGTAAAAATAAATTATTTTTTAATTTAATTTGACACTCTGCGAGGTCAAAAATATAAAGTAGGTACTCTAAATAAAGATGTAACTAGTATATTAATAAGATATACGGTAGTGTTAAAATTAGCATACTTAGGATTATGTTCCTCTTAATATCTGGTTTCATAGTTTGTCAATAGGCTTTTCCTTTAATTCTAGTTTTAATCCTAGATTGACTTCTAGATTAATCAGAATGAAAAATTTTAAATTTAACCAAGGAAAGATACATTAAACGTAAATTTAAAAAATCCACCCAACAAGAAAGATTTTAATTCAAAATAATTCTAAATTCTCTATTCTCTACGCTATCGCCACCGATTTGTTGTTTAATACATGACACTCTCTTCAGCGCGATTAATTTTTCCTGGTAATAGATTTTTGAGTATATTATTAACATTATTAATAATTTCAGATGGCGTATTTTCACACTTTAATTCTAAATCACTCGACAAATACATGATAAATAAGTTAAACACTTGACAATTACTGCTTTCTAAAATTTGTTATTTTTAAAATATAGGGGTTGTCTGTCAAATTAGCACCATATGTTTAAATTAAATAGTGTGTCTTGATATTTCAACACTAGTATTGAAATATTTTTTTCAATACGCGTGTGATATATTCTAGCCAAACTAACCGTGCTTTTTTTCTCATTTTCATAGGTTGTTCTTGGAAAAAGGAATATTATTCAGACGTTACTTAGACATAAAATATTCATTATTTTAGATTATGTAGCAGCTTTTTAAAGTTTTCTCTTCACTGTAGCCCCGTTATTGTACTTTACATGATTGATTTTGACTCTAGAATGCAAATCAATCATGAAAAGTACATTAACGTAGGTGTCTACGGAGATATTGTTGTGACGATGGGGGTCATTCTTAAAACCTGCGTGACGTCATTAAAATCAGTAATGGAATATTACTTAAACGTTATTTACAAATAAAATATTAATTATTTTAGAATATGTAGCAGCATTTTAAAGTTTTCTCTTCACTGTAGCCTCCGTTATTATACTTTACATGATTGATTTTGACTCTGAATGCAAATCAATCATGAAAAGTACATTAACGTAGGTGTCTACGGAGATATTGTTGCGACGATGGGGGTCACTCTTAAAACCTGCATGACGTCATTAAAAACCAGTAATGGAATATTACTTAAACGTTATTTACAAATAAAATATTAATTATTCAAAGTTTTTAGCAGCTTTACATAATTGATTTTGACTCTAGCCTGATGTAATGAATGTAATTTTAACTTAGTAAAAGTAAAAAACACTTAAGAATAGTGCGCCTTTCATATAACCCTTCGAGACATTTACAAAGATTTGACTGAAGGAAACCAGACAAATGTTTTCAAAAATCCCCGTTTCATTACTTAGCGGGCGTATTTTTATCAGATAATCACTGGCGACAATTTTTCTACCTTCAATTCCAATAATAAAAAAAATGTTGGACCTCCGTCAAATCCGCTATTATTTCGAAGACTTTCGTCCGGATTTCAACCTTTAACATTCCTTCCGGTGATTTAGTGAAACACTTTTTCTTTCAACCCTGATAACCTCAAAGTCGTGTCATTATGGCTAAGCGTGCGTGAAAAATTTCGACCATTATCGCGCGTATTCAAAGTTATCGGGTGTTTTATTGGAATCCAGGGTCTTGTTTTGTTTGTTTTAGGGGGCAGTAAAACTTTTGGTAAACGAAAGATAAGCTTTGGATATGGCGTTAAACGTTAGGGTGGTCAGATATTAAGGGTATCGACTAAGGTTTTTTATGTATCGCATTTATGCCTGTTGCTCATATCAATCTTCAAAAAAAATTGGGTACAAAATTATAAATTGAATGACCATAGTTTTTAAACAACAAAAAATTTTTTTAGAATTTTTGAGAAGTACCTCGGATAATTTAAGCGAATTTTTTGTCCAAATCTTAACAATATCTAGTCAGACCAAATAAAGGTATTTAATTTTTATTGTATACAGATGCAGCAGCATGAAAGTAAAGTGTCTTCCTACCTATGAAAATGAGAAAAAAAGTACAGTTAATTTGGCTAGAAAGCGCCGTATATCACACGCGTGTTGAAAAAAAAACACTAGTGTTGAAATACAAGGCACACTATGTAATTTAAACAATACCAATTTGACAGACCACCCCTATTTATTAAAAAGAACAAATTTTAGAAATCAGTAATTGTAAAGTGTTTAACTTATTTACCATGTATTTTTCGAGTGATTCAGAATTAGAGTGTGAAAATACGCCATCTGAAATTATAAAAAATGTTAAATAAAATACTGGATACCAGGAATACCAGAAAAATCAAACCGCGCGAAGAGAGTGTCATGTATTAAACAATTGTTTATTGGTACCGATAGTGTAGATAATAGAGCTCTAGCCCACAGATCGCAAGGTCACAGGTTCAAATCCCATCAGGAGTATTTTACTGTTTTTTATAAAAATATTAAATAAGTTATAGAATTATTTTGAAATGAAATCTTCCTGGCTGGGTGGATTTTTAAAATTTATGTTTAATGCATCTTTCCTTGATCAAATTTAAAATTTTTCATTTTAGTAAATCTAGAAGTCAATCCAGGATTAATTTTTCCTATGATATATATATATAAAATATGAAAAAGTTAAACTACAAATAAAGGAAAAACCTATTGACAAACTATAAGACCAGATATTAAGTGGAAAATAATCCTAAGTATGCTAATTTCAACAAAAGAGTTGAAATATTTTTTTCACAAATCAAAGGATTTTTTAATATTTCTTTGTGGGCATAGAAAAAATAGTGTACATTACTCGTGTAAAAGTGATTATTCTAAAACTCGGAGAATTTATATCTCCTCGTTTGAAAAGTATCACTTTCATCACTTGTTATGTAATATACTATTTTTATAAAATATATAATAATTCAGTCAGATGGCAAAATATGATATGTCCACTCTTTTAAAAATATGACATTTTGAACACTTTCTCTTTAACTCTTCAAAGTAAGCTTGTTCATATACAGAGCCGTATTTATTTAAAAGTAATTATCAAATTCCTAATGATGTAAAGATCATCATCAAAACGTCTAAAAATTAATACATGGTTGAATTTGGGGCTTAAAGAGATTTCAAAAATTAAAATAAATAAAGCAGGTATGTATTCAAAAAAATTAAAGTTGATAACAGTTCCACGAAAACAAAACATTGCAAAGCTAAAAAGTGGCTTTACCAATGTTGTATTTGTTTTTCTGTAACTGTTAAAATAAGTCAGATAAATTTTTTTCGAATATATCAAATAATAATAAAAAAGAAAGCTTTAATTTTTTTTTTTTACCATATTACGGAGCACAAATTTTCTCAACTTTGCCACTATTTGACCGATGCTGTATCTCTTATAGTTTCCGAAATACCCTTGATTAGCATCGAATTTGAGACACCCTGTACATTACTCGTGTGAAAGTGATAATTCTAAAACTCGGAGAATTTCCGCACTCGGCTGACGCCTCGTGCTAAATATCTCCTCGTTTGAAAAGTATCACTTTCATTACTTCTAATGTAATATACTAATTTTTTTACTATGTTTATAAAAATCTTCCATTTGCGAAATTGTGTCATCACTATAACATTAAAATGATTTTCGCTCAAAAATTGGCCAATATACGAAATTACAAAATTTTTGAGATTCTTTATTCTGTGATGTTTAATTACATTTCATTTATTCAGAGAATTGCAGGAACATTAGGGGAAGCCGGGGAATAATAAGCACCGTAAGAAAAAAACGTAATTATGAACTCGTTGGTAGTAATGTAAAGAATATTTTAAGTGCATTTCGTTATATATTTGTTAACTTATATTACTAAAGTTAAATTTTAACATAAATGTACTTAACGAACCAAAAAAAATAAAAAATAGTTTATTAAATAAAAACTCATTGTGAGTGGGTATGGGGTAAAATGAGCACCGCAACGAGGCACAATGACCATGGGTTTACAACAGCATCAATTGCTTGGGTCATTCAATTTTTTGTCCAGCACTGTCTCTCAGTCTTCTTTTTGTAATTACGCACCATAATTGAATAACTGAAATGAAAAAAAAATTGTTCACAAATGCATCTACTAGATTTTTATCTATGGGGCAATATGGGCAGGGGCATATTGAGCACATTAATAGTGCTTATTTTGCCCCGCCCATGATGCCCCAGGTGTCAAATTGGATTATTTTAACTATTGAAAAGAAACATCACCAATTCTGTTATTTGTATATACATAACTTTAAAAAGTTACCTTTTAAACTTAAAACTATAACAAGTCAAAAAACAAGACACTGGTTGGCGTAGTAGGCTATTCAAAATAGTATAAAATTATTTCAGGTGCACAAATTTAGGTCCTCCAGTAATAACAACCGCCGCGAACGGTGGACTAGACTAATGTGAGGTGAATCTTACGTCTACTCGTCTTTTGCAATATTTCCGATCGGTATCGCTAGAGTGCGTTGAAATTTCTCCAAATTATAGGAGATGTTCATTGTGCCCCTGTGCTCATTATGCCCCGGCTTCTCCTATATTGCTACTAACAAAATAATTTTTTCGTGAAAGCTTTTAAGTTTCCTGTAAAATTATGTGTTTGCTTTTGCATGTTCATAATAATATGTTGAAATAAAGCAAAATGTCAAATTACTTTTCAAACTTAATTTTCTTTTACTGCAGAGCTAATGGACTTTTGAAAATAAAACACCTCATGGCATCAAGTTTTAGAGCAGAAAATATTTCTTTTCTCTATATATTTTAAAAACCTAAAATAGTTTCTAAATGCTCCAGACGATATTAAAGAACATTTCATCATCGCAATGGATTCTTATCCGTACACTTAATAGAAAAGGATTCTAAAACGTCGCTTGGGGTTTCAATTTAAACTCATAAAATATTAAAAAGTTTAATCTGAGTATACTGCGGCTAAGTTTTTTAGTATCTAAGATTTGACGAGTGTCTAAAGATAAAAATTTGACCTTTCCTTATCTTTATTCCTATAATATTGATTTAATATTCCTCATCATTTTCTGTTAAATAATATGAAATTCGAGAATAAAGACAAATTTTGGACTTGCATTGTCTTCATTTCTTAAGAAATTATAACATAATATCAAGTATCTCCAGTGGTCTTTAGATAAATAGTACTAAATAAGTGTAGTAACTACACCTGTATTTATACTAGTTATGTGCATTTAATTCCTGCATGCGCAGTTTTATTCTTTATATGAAGGTTTCCAGATATCTATAATGGTGGTGTAGGGTAGCAGTTTCCTTGAATTTCCTCCACAGTGGTTCTTTATGTAGGCTTCTGTCTACATGTTATGATGATCGTGAATCCATGGCCACTGGTTTGCTTAATAATAGTATAATGAAATCATTATACAGGGTGTCCCACCGGGAACCAAATCGATCTATATATAGAAAACCATACATAGAAAAATTTTGAAAATTTGACAGTATGCTAATGCTGATGGGGGCGACCGGGCTAAAATATTTTTATAATGGTGGCACTTCCGGTTATACCAGAAGTAAATGTCAACTTGCTTATTTTAAATGGGACACTCTATATATTATTACATTTTTGCATTCTACGCAAGATTCTAGGCAGATTTTGTATACCATGTCCTATACCTATGTCTAAACGTTTTTGACATATTTGAATTTTTATGTCAAAAATGACGTTTGCAAGCCTTAGAATAATTATCAATTTTTTCTATAAAGTAGCCTTATTTATTTAATTTAAGTGGGATTCCTTGTTATAAAGGACCTGCTTTAATAGATTTTTTATAATATTTTAATAACTATTAATACAGGGTGTTTAAAAAATAAGATTGATAATGAAATTGAGAAAACTGCAAAAAGTATAGATTTTCAAATAGAAACACTCAAATTTTATAATTATTTCTTATTTAGCATTAAAAATAAGTGTAAGTTTGTGTAAGGTTGCATATCCCAAAAATTTTTAGTTTTCGAAATATTGCCAATTTAGTATTTTTATATGGCGATCTTGCAGCAGATTTTAAGTTCAGTTGCTCCTAGTTTGCCATGACGGCATTGAAGCTGTCATTTGCCATTTGACAATAATAAATAACCATGCCGGGACGCTAAAATTGTCATTAACTTTATACGACCATTATATATGCTTGTTAAATAATATACTATATATACTACAAACCATACGATATAAGCGATATAATGTATTTTATTTAGCCCTAGCCAGAATATACAAAATGTGTATCTAAATTACGCTGTTTACGACCTTGAGATAGTGCTCACCTGTGCCCTTGCTTGTAATTTATATTTTAATCTTACCGGTTTCAACGCTGCCACAGTGTATTAGAACATACAGATTGCCATTTGCATTATAATATAATTTTTAGGATGTTGTAGAAAATTTAAAAAGGCTTTAAAAGAAATATTGTAAATTGTTTTGAAGTCGTTTGGTTAGTTAAAATATAACTTTTTATGTTCAACCATATTATATTATGTAATGTTGACATTACTGACTTTTGCAAATATGCAAACGTGGCGCTTTTGTCTTTTATTTATCGTCCCGATATTCTGCCCTAATTTCCCATCCTGATTTCCTATCCTCATTTGTTTTGGAAAGTTTTTTCGTATTGCCCGCGCCTTGCCTTTCACCGGCAGCAAATTTTCTTCTAATCTTTGTGTCATTTCCCTTGTCAAAATGACATTATTATAGACGTCATTTCCACTGTCGAAATGACATACTGTTTCGGACTGAGTACTATAATGATTTTATTATAGTACTTAGTACTATAATGACAAAAAGATGAAATTTATTAATAAATATTGAATATTTATTTAAAAAGAAAAACAATTTAACGATTAAAATGTATAATAAATTAGATAACGTGATATTTTTTGTCGGTGTCGAAATCTTGCTTTGGTTTGATTGCTTACTTAGACATTTTCATTTTCTTGCGCCAAACAAACGAGTACGATGAGTTCTTGCCATGAACTACTTCTTTTTTTTTCAATATATCCTTCTGTAACAGTATTACTCTTCCAAGCAACAATGGCGTTTGAGAGTGAGAATATCCACACCAGAATGCTTCACTTTTAACCAAATTTTCATTAAAAATCGCGATTTTTTTTTGTTAATATCACGTGATTCTGATGTTCAATTGCTTTTTTGACATCACCATAATCATCAGCCCATGAAACTACAACTCCTACTAATTTAACCGATAATCGTATCTTTTATAATAAAAATGTTAGCAATAGTGCCGACTTTATTTTAATCACATGGTATAGTCGGATACACTCGCCGCGTCTCCCACATTACGTTGGTGCTTTCCCGAAAGCCGCTAGACCTTCGCGGAAAATTTTACGAGGTTTTAGCCTAATTTCAGTTACACAGCGGGTACAATACGCGCAGAGAATTCAGTAACGCGCCACAACCAAGCGCACTACATGATGGCACGTGGCACATAGATTTCAGGTAACGAAGGGAGTAAAAAAGTTGCCAATCCTCCTGAATTATCTATAGATCTACCAAATTTATTTATTGTTTTCTGATGAATTAAGCAATAAATATAGGGTGATTCCTTAGTTGATACTTCTTTTTTAGCTGTGTATAGAAGGCATTAAAATAAACATCATTTTTAAATACCTTTTTTCAAAAAAACTTAAAAATAAGAGAAATACAGAAGTAAAAAATCTAAGTGCGGGACTGGTCATCAAAACGTAGCTTGCTATACTTTATGTTATTTGTCTTATCTCTTATTAGTCATGCAGTTTACGGGTCGGTGGCGAGTTATTTGGCAATACGCTTCGGTGTGTTTTTCTGAAGCAAGTTAGTTTTCAATTGGTGACACGTAAAAATGGTAAAATTTGAAAACAATGAACTAGTTGACAATTTACGGTGGGTGTCATCAAACTGCAGCTGTTGCTTTGAGATTATTTACGCAGAACGCTTTCCCTTGCGGGCTCATTCTACTCCCTGAAGTTTTCTTAATGTTATTCAACGGCAAGTTACGCAGAACAGTATTTGATCCATAGTGTAATACCTTATTTTTAAATTTTTTGTAAAAAGGTATTTGAAAATGTTGTTTATTTTAATGCCTTCTATACACAGCTAAAAAAGAAGTATCAACTTAGAAATCACCCTGTAGATTGGACGGTCAAAACAACTCTTGGTAGTTACCATTGCGTGACATGCAGCCATTTTTATTATGTCTTTAAAGTGCTTGGTTGAATTGTTTTTGCTAATTTTTCTTCTAGTCTATATTAGGTTTAACGCTAATCCAATGGAAATTATTATGCAATATAATGTTAACCCACAACATTATAAAGAATGTTGTAATTTCTTTCATCTGTTTCTAAAAAAAAAGTATGTTGAATTAAGTGCCTTATTGTTGAGTTTAAAAAAATGCATTTGAAAATGTTGTTTATTTTAATGCCTTTTATACACAGCTAAAAAAGAAGTATCAACTTAGGAAGCACTCTGTATAATGAAATAAAATTATCCTATAAACTACTGATAAACGCATATTATATTAATTTATAATACATACTGTAAACTTTTTACTGTAGGTATACAACAATCCATTTGCAACGTTAAAAAGATGTTAATTGCATTTCTACAGCCATTGTTAATATCCAGAAAATCCCGTTGTTCTACAAATACCCACGTAGGCTCTGAGCGACATAAAAGTAAAAGTTTAACAAAGTTCATATTGCCATGTTTCCTGGTTTAACACTTTCATTGAAAAGATCAACATAAACAGTTAACGGTCTGGCGATTTCAGCAGTAATGCGGTCATTTTAAGTATCAAGGTAAAGTAACATACAATTTAAACGTTTTGCAAGCTAGTCGCTAAAATAAAGTACCTAACTTTATATGTATGAAAATGGCAAAAAAGTAAGTGGATAATTCTGTGAAAAACGTGTGTAACCTGGTACTTGAAACGCACTAATGAAAGTGAAAATTTCTGGTAGGGTGAAGTTCCAGAGTCCCCCTTCAAGCCACTGCTTTAAATATAAACTATTATTTTTTTTTATGATAAAACACCTGCACTGTAGGAAAAATCCTTTAAGGCGCTCTGGGAGCGGTGCGTGTGTGAAGAAAGCGATTTACGTTGGTCTTGAAACGTTGAAGATTGTATTCATTGGAAAACACGACCTCAGGAAGATCATTCCACAAAGATGACGTTCTCCAGATGAAAGAATTCTTGAACAATGAAGTTCGAGGAGTACTAAGCTGAACAATATATGAATGAGCGGCAGTGGTTCGCCGTGTATTTTTGTTTTGCATTGCTCTAGGTGGAATCAAGTGGGCAATGTCAGTCGAACACCTGCCATGGAAATATCTGTAAAAGAGAGCCAAATCACCAACCTGTCTTCGATGCTTCAGGCTATCGAGGGTCTTGGTCAGCTCGGGGTCGCCGATCAGACGAACGGCTCTCCGTTGAATGGAATCCAGTAGCCGAAGGGTGTGCTTGGGTGCAGAGCTCCAGACATGAAAGCAATATTCTAATGATGGTCGAATCTGGGCTTTATAGATTGTCAAAAGTTGATGAGGTGTGTACAACCTTTTGGTGCGGAAAAGTACACCAAGTTTCTGTGCAGCTGCCTTGGCAATTGCGGCAACGTGATCATGCCAAGACATATTACCTCCCAGATTGACCCCCAGCAAATTAATAGACGGTGCCAGGGGAATTGCGTGTCCTGCCATGACTATATCCGGTTCTGCAATGTTAACCTTTTTGGAGAAGACTGCTGCCTGGGTCTTCTTAGCATTAAATTCGACTTGGTTACTGTCACCCCAAGCCAAAATTTCTTCCAGGTCCTTGTTGAGGCGCAATACTTCATGCTGCCTGCGAAGATGTGCATCGGTAGCGGATGTTTGGGGAGTCAAGGTAAAAGATGAGACAAGTGTGCTGTCATCAGCAAAGCTATAAATTGGATTTTGGGTTTTCACTAGAAGGTCGTTAATATACAGTAAAAAGAGGGTAGGCGACAATATGGACCCTTGAGAAACACCGGCATTGATGGTGACGGTGTCTGAGAGAAACCCGTCAATCGCCTCTTGCAGAGAACGGTTCTTAAGGAAGCTGGTTAACCATAAACAAAATCCATTAGGCATACCGTAGGATCGCAATTTACTTAGAAGCCCATCGTGCCAAACATGATCAAAAGCCCTAGAGATGTCCAGTGTAACAGCCCGGGATTCTCTATGATGTTCGATGGTGTTGCTCCAAAGATGGGTGACATATGCCAGAAGGTCACCTGTTGATCTGGACTTACGAAAACCGTATTGATGGTCGCTGATAATGTTAAGCCCTTCCAGATACTTTAGGAGTTGTTGGTTAATAACTTTCTTCATTACTTTTGAAATTACTGAAAGCAATGCGACGGGTCGGTAGTTGCTTGGCAGGGTCTTTTTACCTTTCTTTGGAATGGGCTGGACACATAATAAGACCACGTAAGAGGTAAACGCATTATGCCACCCACTTAGTTGTGCTTCAATGGACCTAGCTAATGTAAATAGAGTTATAGTTACCACACTTATTTTGTATTCACATGAAGACGACTGGAGATACGTATCAGTTGAAACGTTGTGATTCTAAATAAATAAAAACAATGCAAGTTCAAGCCGTTCAAGAAACATCATTTTCTCCAACCTTCAAACATACTACTACTAGTTGAGCACGTCGCAGTAGGGACAAAAACCAGCACTGCTCGAATAGAAAATACATGCGTAAAGACAATAAATTCTACTGATACTGATATTGTTTGATAAACCAGCTTGGCGGCAGCTGTAAAACATTTTAAATGTGCTTGTGGGAGATGGGCGAAGTTGCCAAACTAAACGTATTAGGCACCGCATCTCACATTTTACGTTGGTGCTTTGCTAATGGCGCATAACAATAGCGGATAAACCAGCGAAATTTTAGCGTGTGTATGCGTGCGCGAGATCGCGGATTTTCCCGTTCGTCAGAGAGAAGCGGCCGCAGAAAATTCGGTACCTGAACGCACTATATACCTAAAATTTTTTAGACCCCCTCGTAAAATTTAACCACGAGCCGCCACTGGTAATATATCAAAGAGTTTCAATATTTTTGATAAACACTGCAAAAAAATAAAAATCTTAACATTCGGTAAATTGGAGACCAAACATTTTAAGATAAATATAGAATACTGTGATACACCATGATACTTTTTCTTATTTTCTAGAAAATGTACTTGGCAAGGGTTACACCCGAAAGCAAATAAGCCATCTATAGGTAGGTTAGTTAAGTTAACAATCTCACAAAAAGTAAACTTAATAAAATATTATGCCAAATACGTTACTGTTGGTGATTTATTTATTATTTCACACGTTTTGTAATGGTAATATAACCCCCAATAAAGAAACTAGTTCTGGTATATTTTGTTTTATCTTAGCATCATTATTCTCCACACGCCACAATTTAAGCCATAGTCGAGATAATGTCTCGAAAGAAAAAAACAACATTAAAGCTTTATAACAGCGTGGTTTTACGAAGTGATATGCAGTTAATATTTATAAGAACATTCAACAAATTGGTTTTATAAAAGTCTTAGTGGAACAATGAAACAAGGAAACAAACCATTTAATGCAGTTTTAGGGTTTTTTAAGGTGTTTTAGAGTCTCCTAAAAGAGCAGTAAAATTTTATGTGGAAAAGGAAATGGCTGGTTTCAGATTGTGTGTTACAAAGAAAAGGTACCTCAATATTGACAATAAAAAAGAGAAAACTATAAATAAGGCATCATACAGAATTTATCAACTTCTAAATAAACGATACGAATAAATTATTAGAAAAAAAGATGTTATGGCGTGGCGCATTTAAGGGGGGCTGCCGAGCTGGGGTCTAAAAGTCGAATTGCAAGCTAATTTTTCGTCTCGCGCTTGGACTCTTAATTTATATTTTTAAATAATGTAATCTTGGCTTAGATTACAACGGTCATGTAGGAAACGTTAAGTTTTTAAACTTTTTCTTCTAAAAGTCCGGTTTTATACAGGGTGATTCCTAAGTTGATACTTCTTTTTTAGCTGCGTATAGAAGGCTTTAAAATAAACAACATTTACAAATACCTTTTTTTAAAAAACTCAAAAAAAAAGTACTTATATTCATTTATTACACTACGAATCCAATACGGTTCTGCCTAACTTGCCCGTTGAATAACATTAAGAAAACTTCTGGGTATTGGATGAGCCCGCAAGGGAGAGCGTTTTGCGTATAATCTAGAAGCACATTGCCACAGTCACAGTAAATTACCACCTTATCTATTAATCCATTGTTTTCAAATTTTACCATTTTTATGTATCAATAATTAAAAATTAACTTGCTTCAGAAAAACACACCGCACCGGATTGTTCAACACTACCCGTATGACAAATACGAATAAGAGATAAGAAAAACAACAGAAACTATAGCGGAGTATGTTTTGATGTCAGGCCCGCCATTAGATTTTTTACTTATCTAACTCGCCTATTTTTGAGTTTTTTGAAAAAAGGTATTGGAAATAGTTGTTTATTTTAATGCCTTCTATACACAGCTAAAATGGAAGTATCATATTTTATAGTATTTTTCTATTATACACATATCTGTTCCGTTTTTCCTTTTTTAAAGTTATTTTAAATCAACAAAAATATAACCCAATGCAATAAAATATTTTTACAATGAAAACAAAAAACAATTGAGTAAGTATACATTTTTAAACATTTTTTATGGAAAAAGTGTGATCATTTATATTAAAAAAAATAGTGTGGGAAGAAACGAGAATGCTTTATTATAAATATATAAAATTGCACTTAAGAAGGAGTATTTCAAAACCTAAACATTTGCACCCACAACTACTCTTAGATCTAGGCTCCTAAAATACAAGATTTCTGAAAAAATCATCAATTTTTTCGTAGTCAGCGATATTTACTTTATTTTTAATCATGAAAAACCGAGCCCGAAAAACGCTGGTTAGAGTCATACATACGTCTTATGTTAAAATTTTGGATTGACACCAATGTTCATATTTTTCACACATATAAAAATGTTTTTTTTTAAATAAAAAGCTTTTTAAATTTAATCCAACCATGCAGAGGGGGAGAGGTAATAAATTCATTTTCAAAATTTGATAGCAGTTAGGTGAATTTTAATCAAACTTTGGGCGTCGCCCCGAAAATTTTTCGCCTGTTGCGCTTTTCCGCCTTCTTCACTAGGTCCCTCTCTCCAGATAAATATGTCCTACTTACGCCCATTAAGCCCCCCCCCTCTCCGTGCATATTTTCTGGCTACGCCACTGGTGTTATAGTGTTATTGCTTTAGGTTAGATTTATTTTAACCACTGCTTTTGAGTAAACTAAACAATAATGCAGTTAGTTTTAGCAAAACACAGAACCTATTCAATATTTTGGTCATCCCTAACAGACGCCGACTGTTAAAAGTCTCACGGGGATTCATTACAAGTTTTTAATTAAACTAAATTGCTAGCTGGAGTAATGTTCGGTGTTCGCGTGACCCCAGCTTTATTGTGGTTAAATGCAGGTGGAAGATGATTTCTCGAGTTAGGTAATGGTACAAAACAGGCGCTTGTTTTATTATTAGTCTGTTGCTGGGTGGTAATTTATTTTGCCACTAATTTAAACATCGAGTTAAGCTATATTAACCAAAAGATTTATAACGAGTTATATAAATGCATATTGGCTAACTCAGAAAACCTACGAAAATTTAACAAATGATTTAAACGGCGAGGATGCAATCAAAAACTAGGCTTGAGAGAATAAAACTTATTTTTCCTACGACCAGCTATGAAAAAGCACAGTTAATTTGGCCAGAAAGCGCCGTATATTCAACACTAGTGTTGAAATATCAAGGCACACATTTTAGAAAGCAGTAATTGTAAAGTGTTTAACTTATTTATCATGTATTTGTTGAGTGATTCAGAATTGGAGTGTGAAAATTTGCCATCTGAAATTATAAATTGTCAGTAATATACTGGAAAATCTATTATCAGAAAAACAAATCGCGCTGAAGAGAGTGTCATGTATTAAACAACAAATCTTTATTGGTAGCGATAGCGTAGAGAATAGAGCTCTAGCCTTTAGATCGCAAGGTCACAGGTTCAAATCCCATTGGGAGTATTTTACTTTTTTTTTATAAAAACATTAAATGATTTATAGAATTATTTTGAATTGAAATCTTCCTTGTTTGGTGGATTTTTTAAATTTATGTTTAATGCATCTTTCCTTGATTAAATTAAAATAATTTTATTCTGGTTAATCTAAAAATCAATCCAGGATTAGTTCTTCCTTTGATATATAATATAAGAAAAAATTAAAAAGTTAAACTACAAATAAAGAAAAAGCCTATTGACGAACTATGAAACTAGATATTAAGTGAAACATAATCCTAAGTATGTTAATTTTACCACTAGTGTTGATCATTTTTTTTTCAAAACTAGTGTTGAAATATTTTTTTTACAAATCAAAGGCTTTTTTAATAATTCTTTGTGGTCTTAAAAAAATAGTGTACATAACTCGTGTGAAAGTGATTATTCTAAAACTCGGAGAATTTCCGCACTCGGCTGACGCCTCGTGCTAAATATCTCCTCGTTTGAAAAGTATTAATTTCATCACTTGTATTGCCACTAATTTAAACATCGAGTTAAGCTAGACTAACGAGAAAATGTATAACGAGTTAGATAACTGAATGCTGGCTAACTCAGAAAACTACGAAAACTTAACAAATTATTTAAACGGAGAACTAGGCTTATACAAGAATAAGATGAAACTTATATATATATATAACACAGAACTCTCGTGACCAAGGCCCTCTGGGATTTAAGGACGAGTAAGTGAAATATAATTGAGGCCTGTTCATAAGAAACAAGAGAAAAAGTGTCATTTGACCCTAAGACAACGTAGGATAGAATTCAATGCCATGGCAATGGTTATTTAGCGACGCCGTTCGTTAATCAAAGGTAAATTGACAAGGAGTCGATTTACTAGTTAAAAAATAATTAATAGTTCATTAAGCTCCTCGAGGATCAGGAAAAAACACACCAACTGTTTAGCAATGTGCTTGCCCAGTCTGGGCTTTTTGTCATAATTTGACAAACAACACTATCAACAACTGTCCGTTGCCTCACCTAACCTAATTGTGATCGTGACAAAGCACAAACGAAAGTGTTATGCCTTATATCCTACTATCCATGCAGGATTAAACAAGGCGGTATTTATTTACATTTAAAACTATACGCATTGCTTTATTTTGAAAGATTTGCCAATTGCTGTTGATAAAATAGTTACGCAATGAAAATAAAGTTAAATTTTGATATCATGATAGCCTGATGATTAGATACAACAAGATAATACATTTTGCTGCTTTAAAAAATAGATGATAAATTTACCTTTATTTGCAAATACATCGCTCTTAATAAAGAAGATCTTCGCTTAAAAGCAGAGACGTTTTGCAAATACATACTACGACCTGGATGGGGAGCTAATATGTTCACCATCAGATTCCGAAGGTTTCTGCTCAAACTGCTAAAACAGCAAAAACAGCTCTGTTAAAAACTTCTCAAATAAGAAACAGAGTTGTTTTTACTGTTTAAGCTGTTTTAACTGGTTTAAACACAGCTCTTTTTGTTGTTTGAGCTGTTTCAGCTGCTTGAGCAGATGACGTATGGCAGGTGATACACGCCTGTCCACGCCTGTGCCTGTGAACGATATATTACCGCCCTCTACTGATGTATCTTAAGATTTAATAGAAGAACTGTTACATCTAAAATTAATAAACAATGCTAAGCTTGGTCAACTAGTAAAGCTATTTAATAGGCTTGAAATTGGAAAAAAAATCATTATACATTTTGTTTCTTTCTTATAGTCATTTATCTGTACCAGTACAATAAGTTTATGTGAGTTGCTAATAAAAAGTACATTTTTCTTGTTTCTTTTTCCGAAGACCCGTCCATACGCCGGATGCATTTAGGCCAGGTTTAGCCCATTGTGCTCACCCTGTTTGTTTCTTCCAACCCACTCGATGATCCCAGTCCCTTGCATCAGTTTGTCAACTGGGGAGAGGGTCAGGATGTCCTCTGGTTTCAGTTTTGGTTGCCCGAGTATTCATTGCCTCTTTCGATCTAGTGACTCAAAATGGCAGACCATAGCTGAACTGTTTCCCTAGCTTGTCCGCACAATCTGCAGATAATATAGTTCCCAGCTGATTCCTGTTCATTTGAAGCAGCTGTTTTGTTAGTCTTGGATCTGGATTCCTAATAAAGCATTTACTATGATGTATGTCTGTTGTTACAGCGGATTTTGTATTCACTCCTGATCCATCGCTTTATGGCATCTCGTACCGTGCACCTTGGCACTACGAGTGACCGTTCTGGACCAATCTATTTTCTGACACTCTTTTCGCAAGTTCACCGCCTTTTTCATTTTCTGTAATACCTTCGTGTCCTAGTACCCACTGCATTATTACTTTGTTTATTTTTGCCAGGGCCTCCAGTTCTCCTTAACATTCCCATACCAGTCTTGAGGTTACCTTGTTGCATATTAATGATCTAATGACTGCTTGACTGTCAGAGTATGGATCTGCTTTTTGAAGTAAGCTCTCCCATTGTTTTTATAGGCACACTGTAATATGGCGTAGATTTCTGCTTGGAACATTGTGGGAGACTTTCCCAGAGGAAAAAATAAGTTTTTCTCCGGTCCTACTCCATGTATCCCAGCTCCGTCTTTCATTTATTTTTACTTTTACCTTACGCAATACAGAAAGTAGGTTCAAATATCTAAATCTCAAAACAATATTTTCTCTTGGTTATTAATTATGTCCGATTTAACTCCGGCTTTTATACGAAAATTACAATACAAGGATTCAAATAACACTATGCAGACAATATGGTTTGATTTATTACCATCATCAAACTAAGGACATTGTAAAACTCGTATTTAACACTCATTTTTAACTTCGTTAAAACACTTTACAGTCCTACAAACAGATAAAAAAGTAATGCGCAACTTTATGGTTTTACAAGCAATAAACATTAGCCTTTTTTTATGTCTGCATGCACATACCATTTGTTAATCCACCACTGTCGCAGGATTTTAACAAAAGTTCCTGCGGATACAAATCACAAATCATTTCAGTCATTGCCGAAATAAACTACCGAAAATGTCGGAGTTAGGCCTCGGTTATCAGTTTAAAATCGGTAGAGTTTTTAAATATGAACGAAAAAATTTGCAAACCAACTTTTATCTTTTTTGGACTTCGTGTAATTTTTTATTATGCAGGTGCGTAGCTAGAACTGAGGGGGGTCCTGTATTAAAATTTCTTAAAGGCCTTTTTTGGAAAAGGAAATAAAAATACATATACAAAGTGGCCATCTCTCAACCCAAAATTCCATAGCATCCAAACTACTAAATTTTTTAATATTTTTTTAAAAAAGAGATATAAGGAAGCATTAGATATACAATTTAAGATTATTTTTAATTATGCATACTATTCCTAATAGTCATGGCATATCGAACATAATTTTTATTCAATGTAACATCCTAAATAATATATTATTTTCCAATTTCCGATAAAATTCCTCGTTTATTTTATGTAAAATGGCATATGTCTAAATTCAATTGTCATTGACATATTGAAGTTAAAAATAGGGCAATTTAAAACTTTGACTGGCTGTAGCATTGAAACGGCACATCTTAGAGAATAGTAGTTTGTACAACAAGAGTGAATATGATGTCTATATCTCACCAGGAAGTAAATTGAGTACTACGATGTAGACGGAGTGTTCAAACTGTCGAGTGTGATGTAGACAATCCACTCGAGTTAATAATAATAATAATAACAATAATTTCAAAGGTATGTTACAACAAGGTTATAACATAAAGTATAATGACGTCAACAAACAAAATACCTATAAATTTTTAACAAATTAAAAATACTCACTTACATTATAGGGTTCTATATTAACTAACAAAGTGAATACTTCCTTCTTCAACTTTTTAACATTGTTAATCCCTTTTATACTTGCAGGCAAATGGTAAAAAAACTTTATACAGTTATAATATGCTCCTCTTTCAGTGACCGTTACTCTTAGTTTGGGATAATTATAGTTTATATGTCTAGATGGATATGCACTTTGAGGAAAGCTGTCACTAAACATATGTTTATTCTTATAAAAAACACTAGATATTCCTGAATATATATAGCTGTTAGCGTTAACATTTTATTTTCCCTAACTTTACCTCTACATGACTCTCTGAAATTTAGTTCTAACATGATTCTTAAAACTCTTCTTTGACAAATAAATAGTTTATCAATGTCCATGCAACTTCCGTACAAAATTATACAATATCGAATGTGGACCTCAAAATTCGAATAATAAATAATTTTCTTGGTTTGGAAATCTGTGTATTTTGATAAAACTCGAAAACTCTAGCAAACTGCATTTAATTTTTTTCTAATATATTCAACGTGATGTTCCCATGATAGAACATTATCCAGAACTACACTTAGAAACTTAGCTTTCTCTATTATGCTTAACGGGTTATTGTTAACTTCTATTTTTTGAGGTTCCTCCATTCTAGACCTATTTGTTTTAAATATAATTGTGTTTGTTTTGTTACTGTTTAAAATTAATTTATTTTTTGCGAACCAGTTATCTGCATCCATCATAATATTTTTGGTATTTTTCTTAATTTGCAAGATATTTTTATCACTTATCAAGATATTTGTATCATCGGCGTAATTTGTTAATTGGCACCAACCCTGGTAACTCTCAGAAATTTCTGTAATATTATTTAAATATATAATAAACAAGATTGGGCCTAAAACACTACCCTGGGGTACTCCTATGTTAATTAAAACTTCACCTAATAAAATCTTTTGATTGTCTTGTCTTATTAATACTCGCTGCTTTCTTTTTGATAAGTAAGATTTGAAGTTGAGTTGAACAGTATTTTTTTGCTACGACCAAACTTACCAACCTTATGCTAAAAAAAAGTTTGCAGGCTGCCGGGCTCGAACTCACGACCATTGGATCCAAAGATCAACGCTCTACCGTCTCGGCTACAGAACCATTTAAGAAATCATGGTAAAACTAACTCAATAACGATGCTACATGAAATTTATTTTCTATGCACATTCAGCAGGTTGAATTATTGATAAATATATTATAGATGCGTATAGATTTTGTTATATTGAACAAATTAATAACATATTGTACCATATACATATAAATTATATGATTTAGTTACTTGAAAAAGAAGACGGAGCCTCAGTAAATATAATAAACTGTGATTGGTCAGTACTTTTAAGAATGCCAAAGAGAAATATAATTTTTATAACACTGTTGTCAACTAATGGGAAATTTTCGGATTCGTGAGAACAAAACACAGAGGAAATATAGGTCGGCGCTGTCTCCTAAGGGAAAAAGTAACTTTTGACGCACATATATTCGTAGGATATTCTTTAGGATCACTTGTGGTTGTAATCTGCTAAAAAAATACTTTTTCCGTATTGTGTGCATTCGTGAAATTTTTCTATAAAAATATAAAATTTTATTTTTAAAGGTTGCAACACTGTGATGAAATTTTGCCGTACAGTTAACAGGAATAGCCTACTTTTTTCGCCACTTAAGTGTAAAGAAAATAGCAAATTGGCGTGTGGGTGTAGAAAAAAATAGTTTTCACGTCCTGATGATTTTTTACTTAACTAACTTCCTGTTTAACATTGGTCATATCATCGACTCATCAGTAGAGCTAAGATCCGACGAAAAGAAAGGAAAACTCAAAGCTACTTATGCAGCACTTAATGGGACACACCGGTAAGATGTGACACGGAGCGCCATCTGTGTCGTTGTTAGACACTCTTGAGCATACCAGCACCTCTAACAAACTTATAGAAATAAGTAAATAATGTTAAGAGGAAATCACCTGTAAAGACATTCGTCACAATTACAGGAGTCCCGCTAGGCAGCGATAACTTGCATCGGTTTATTTAACCGAAAACAATAAGTACAGAAGAAGAATTTCCTTTCGTTTCGTCAGGTCCATCTCTAGACGCGTTTCGTCATATCATGACTCATCAGTGGAGCTAGGTTCCGACGAAAAGAAAGGAGAACTCAAAGCTACTTATCCAGCACTTGGTGGGACACACCGGTAAGAAGTTTTAGTTATTGATTTATGATGTAATTTAAAAAAAAAAACGAGTAAAAAGAATAGGAGTTTATAGTATTTTTTTAATATATACTTGTCTGTTCCGTTTTCCCTTTCTAAAGTTATTTTAAATCAACAAAAATATAACCCATGCAATAAAATATTTTTACAACAAAAACAAAAAACAATTAGGTATTTAATTTTAAAGAGAAAAATTAATGTAAAAATTTTAATTGAAACATTTTTTATGGAAAAAGTGTGATAATTTACAATTAAAAAAAATAGTGCGGGACGAAACAATAATGCTTAAGAACACTTAAGAAGGATTATTTCAAAACCTAAGCATTTGCACCAAAAACTGCTCTTAGATCTACGCTTCTAAAATACAGGATTTCTGAGAAAAACATCAATTTTGGCGTGGTGAGTGATATTTACTTTTTTTTTAATCATGAAAAACCGAGCCCGGAAAACGCTGGTTAGAGTCATACATACGTCTTAATATTTTGGATTGTCACCAATATTCATATTTTCACAAATATAAAAAATGTTTTTTTTTAAATAAAGAGAAAAAAAAAGTTAAAAAAAAACACTTACAAAAACAAATTTTAATAATTTTATTTTCGAAATTTGATAGTAGTTAGGTGAATTTTAAACGAACCTTGGGCGTGGTCCTAAAAATTTTTCGTCTGCGGCGATTTTCCGCCTTTTTCACTGGGTACACTCATATCACTGTCCCTTTCTCTAGAAAAAAAATTGTCCTACTTACGCCCATTGAGCCCCCCCTGAGCATATTTTCTGGCTACGCCACTGATATGCATTAACTTAATACAAGTAAAAAGTAGCCGATGTCCTTAAATGCGTTTTTTTTTCGATAAAGTTACCTGTATACCCTCATATAAAATTGGTCATAAGCTGCCACTGACAATTACCATTCGATCAAATTTCCAAACTATAAATAAATAGTTTGTAACGTTCCAAATAAAAATATTGTTTATTACTTATAATACCTTAGTTTAGTTTTACTGCTTTGCTATAAGAATTATGTGTAAAATTATTTGTGCTCTGCTGTTGGAAAGTTTATCTGAACATAGATCACAAATCAGTCCGGCAATAACCACAAAAACGCAAAAAAAACACAGAAATCAGGCAGAACTTATCGTTTACAGTCACAAGCGATTCTGCGTTTCCCACTTTTTACGGCGAAAGTTTTACGAAATCGCTTTTGACGTTTTATTGCAGGGCCGTTACGTTTTCCTGTAGAATTGCGTCCGATGTAAAAAATCTTACGTAACAGCATTATTTTCTTGTATAAAACGAATTTAGATAAAGGAAAACGAAAAAGAAATGTTATTTTCTATAGTTTATAAACTTTGAATTTGAAAGTTTCTTTAAACTCTCTAATCGTTTTATATGACTTTGATACCTTGTTTTATTTTTGAAATTTTCTTAAATTGTTCTTTGCTAAGATGAATATAATCGTTTTATAAAATGGGGCAATAAAATAATGTAGTTAAATCTGTGTAAAATCTGTATAACTACTGGCTGAATGCACGTGACAGCTTCTGACGTAATTCTTGATTTGAGTCGTGTTATTGATTAAATCATTTATTTTTCCAATTCTGATGTAAATAAGCATTTCTTTTTTTGCTGAATAATGAGACATATTATTTTTAGAATTTTCAACTACCTATTTTTTATATTTCTTATAACCAATAAAGGATTAATAAAACAACCTGGGTTCTGGTGTATGGTAGCAGCTTTCTTGAACTTCCTCCAGTAGGATTCTTTATGCAGGATTTTAGCTTCTGTCCCCATGATATGCTGACCATGTGTCCTGATATGGTCATCTTCATCTGATTTTTCGATTACTCCTTTTAGCGTGTCGTTCTTGTGTTCCTTGTGACTCTTTTTTCGTGTGGCCTTAGTGTCTCACCAATGTAAGATCGGCCAAATTCGCAGGGGCTCTGGTAGACACAGTTAATCCTGTCTTTTTAAACTGTTGGTTTTATCTTCGTCAGGTGGCTTCTTAAAGTGTGTCTGAAGACCGTATTGATGTTGTCTCGTTATCCTAGTCTTCTAATTCTCTCAGATATACGGAATATTGAGTGAAGGTTGTGCCTCTTTTTGCTTCTTTTGTCCATCTGGCTGATTCGTACGATTCTTTAATAGAGCTGTAGTTACTCTACTTATTAAGTATTCACCTGAAAATGATTGGATATAATTACCAGTTAACACGGTGCGATTTAAAACAATATAGACAAGGCCCGTTTCAAACTTCTCTATCTTTAAAATTTTTTTAGAGTTTCAGCCAATGTCATTAATGTCAACAATAAAATTTATCTGGTTAGACAAAAAATAATCGGCCTCCTTAATATAATATTGTAAAAAATGTAAATTCTTGTATGTTAAGTGGTTACTTGGTTTCCTCCATTGTATAAATCAGCAAACATAAACAAAAACAGCCTTCCCACATCAGTGGTACAAATGAGAAACTTTACTTCCTTATCCTCGCAGCAGTGTCCCTTGAAATTATTTACCCCAGCCCATTTACAACAAACATTCAGGACATAAATCCAGCCTAACAAGACGGGTCAACTGGCAAATCCATAATTTTATTAACCCCCGGCTTTTTTGTCACTGAAACATCGCGCTAGCTGCCAAAGCATAAAAAGACCGGGCGGACAAACAGCACAAAGGAGGAAACTCCTCAGTCCCCGCAAGTTATTGTCAGGGTTTTGTTTTTTAGCGGCAACAGTGACTGGAGACAAATAAGGTTAACTGACTAGTCCCCTTTGGCTCTTTGTTCACCGTTGGTGTCGGAAATTTTAGGTGAAAATATTTTAATGAACCCGTGAAAATTGGTTTAACATTAGCAGAAGTCAAAGATAATAACGGATTTGAAGGTTACTTTGTTTGGAGAGATTTGTTAAAAGTTTGAAAAGCAGAATTATGTTTGAGTTGTGATACTCAGATCCGGTTGTATAATTACGGCTTAAGGTTAGTTCAGGGTTGAACCAAGCTTAAACTTCAACAGTATTTTAAAGCTTGATTGAGCTGAACTAAGCTTAAGCCGTAATTGTACAACCGGGTCTAAGTCTTCATCAACTCTGTACTTTAAAAATTAAAGTGAAAACATTTTAACTAACAGTAAAAACTGGATTAGCATTAGCAATAGTCAAACTTAAAATAGAAATTTTGAGGTTACTTTATTTGGAAGAACTAACAAAGAAATGTTAAAAGTAGCTTAATATTAAAAAAAAAAATAATATATACAATAAACTAAATAAATGCCTTGTGTACAAGATACTATTATATATAAGAAATAATGTATACTTAATTAACATAACTGTCAATTCTACCAATATAGTTTTTTTTTGATGGAGTTACATGGTGTAACTCAGTTTTAAATTAACAGATGTCATCACTAATAAATTTACTTCAAGAACTACACCAGTGTTTAATATAAGGTTTCGTCCTCATATTAGGCGATTTTCGTCTTCTTACCAATTTTTAACTGACTGCCAAAGCATAAAGAAAGCTGAATGATAAATAGCAAAAAAAAGACTCATTATTTATTTTTATTGTTTTATTTTTTTTTGTATATTTGAACATGCCAGTGCATATTGGTTTAACATTAACAATAGTCAAAGGTTAAATGATACTGAAATGTTTATTAGTAATTTGACCGGAACAAAAGAAATGCATAGATATTTACTTAACCCGGTTTATTTTAATATAAACAAACAGAGAAAACCGAGAGCGTACAATATGGTACTTTGACCAGTAGGGAACTGCCCATCGATTATTCCTACCTAAAATATTGAACCTGCAACTTACTAACTACGTACTTTCTATGAAACCTAAAGAGAGATGCTTGCAGGACAGAGATACAATATAATACATTACTCGCTGCTAAAAATGTCATCTTTGTTTCTTGTTAGAAATATGCCCAGTGTTTTGTCAGTAGCTGCTTGATCTGCTGTGCTACAATCACTAGTTTCAGATCAAATACCCTATAAAAAAACTTTGAACTGTTAAAAATTCAACTAAATCAACATAAAATGCGTAAGAAAATAACGAAATTTTTAAAATACATGGTAATAACCAAATAGCCCTGGAGATCAAATAAATCTACAAACGATGTCAATTACGACGTGGGCCGAAAAGGTCTAAAGGGAATAATAATTTAATTTTAGGGCCGAAGGACCTTCTACCAGCAGGTGTGTAGATTGTGGTCTCGTTATTTGAGGAATATGCTTGACTTATAATGGAAACAATTCATCTTTTTAATGGTTAATTGTTTTAAAATATGAACCATTAAAGTACTTAAGTAACAGGAAATATAGTAAGAAAGGACGTAATTTGATTTAAATGTAGTGACTTTAACAGTACCTACTATAATTGAAGGGGTAAGTGGATAAAAGTGTGCACTAATTTTTTATTCATATTTTAATGGGATAAAAATGCTTGAACTGGTTCTTCTAATTCACAGAATCGTAGCGAATAAAGGTCAGAAGTTCTAGCACCTTTTTTCACTAAAAATATGAATGTTTGAGAATTAGTCAGTTCATATCTTTATCCGCTTAGCCCTTCAATTGTAAATGTACTTACATTTGCTTCAGCTAAAGCTGACTTTTATACACACTTGTACTTGAAACTAAAATTACTTATTAATTCTTTCTATTTCATCTCGAAGTCGGTTCCCTTATCTAGACAAGCATAGTTACACTAAGTGTTACACAGTGTGTCTCCAGACCGACGAATAGGGGAAAAAAATGATTTTTTTGAGCTGAAATCGTCTAAGATTAAGCTCGTGTTTTTTTTATAAAGAAATAAAACTATTTTTATTTAACCTAAAAGATAATGTGGAAATGCATATATTACTGCTTATTATACAGATGATACATTGTGAATAGCTAAACTTGAAAATTATATTTTACACTCTTAAAATTGGCCTTATATGCCATACCAGAATTTTTCTTCGTGATAAGAAAAGTTGGTTAAAATAGTCTTAAGAGGAAACTTAGTTACGGAGACTACATTTTATTGCTAGGTCGATTCCGGCATTGGTTAAAGGGTATGTTAAAGAGTATTCTTGTTGCCAGTACTAATTTGTTTGGAACCTGCATAAAAAATAATATAAGGTTCAACATTGTGTTAGATATCAAAATACAAATGGCACCACGAAGAAGTGAAGACTTTACTATTGGTAGGATGCAACCACCTGCAGACCGGTTGGTTTCGGACTCTTTTGATCTCCTCCGTACAGGGTAAGTGTCTATACTTTCCAAACGATAGTCTTAATACTGAAATTTACAATATTATCAACCTTCTATAGAGTTGTATATACATTTTAGCGCTATCTCTTGGTAGTCCTAGTGTGTTTGGTTAAGATACATATTTAAACTTGTAAAAACTAGGTAAACTAATTTGTTAGTTGCAACACGCCGACGGGACACTAAAGATTATTGTAAGGTGTACTTAAGTTTATCTAGCAAGAAAAAATTAGTTTGAACGATCGACTCATTATTTAGAGTGTAACATGTCTGCTAGGAGTAGGTCAGGAAAGAGAAGAAAAAGATGCTATTATTGTGCCAAATATTGGTACATCCTATAAAAACCATGGCTAAGCATGTTTTTATAAGTTATACTAAATTTAAAAATCGGTTAAAAATTTTCTGAAATAAAATACTTATGGAAAGCAGTGTCTACAATCTAGCCCAATCTAACCTTGAAAATTTAACTGAAGCTACATTTTTACTTGCTGAAGTTTAAAAACAAGTGTGTTTTATTCAGTGGTTATGGAAAAGTGTCTGATGTTGTGGAACTTTTAAATTTTTATGTAAATATCCGCAAAAGAATAAAGAAGTTTAAATAGGGTCAAAAATGGGGTAGTTTTACGATTTTAAGGCTTTTGAACCATATTGTAATGAAAAGTTTAAGAAATGCCTGGAAGAAATTGTTGTTCTTAAATGTATTTACTAAAAATCAGTGACTACGCTAAATGAAACATCTTTGTACTTCATCTTTTTTTTTTGCTGGGGTTGGCGGAACAGCCAGTATACTTAGGTCTATAAGGCCCATTGTATCCCCTATCGTCTGGGTAATGTCAGCCAGACGAAACCTACAGCTTAACGCAGTATCCGAACCACGTGTATGCACTAGTTATCCTTTTTACCCCCTAAGAAGTCCATGACGCCCTTCTCGGTTCCGATATTAGGAATCCCTAGTAACATACTGCGTTCTTAAATCCACTGAATTTTGGACGTATTTTTTTTATTGTACGTATGCCCACTCCGGGAATCAAGCCCGGGTCGCCACGGTCTCCAGTAACTCACCTCTGAGCCACTACCGCGGTCCAAGTGTACTTCATCACCTTTATTTTATAAAAAAAACTACTGCCTATGCGTTTGGGTTCAAAACTATCACGAGGGCTAAAATATTTATTCTACTAAACATTCAAGATACATCATAGGTGCAAAAAAGGCCAATAAGAAACGGCACTTCATTTAAAACTTTATACAAATAGACATGAGTTTAACGTATCAACAACTAAGTATGAGGCTGTATGAGGTAACTGACCTTCAGTTAGACATAAAACCTAAAAATGATATAGTTCCTAACTTGCAAACGCCATTTAATCGATAGATTTCAAGAAAGTCTAGATGTAGTTTTTTCTTTTTTGATAAAAATGGAGAATTGACAAGACAATAAAAGTCTCTTAACCAAGCCGTCACTACTATTAAGTTAACACTTTTTAATAAAGTCCTGATAAACTTTTATGTATCCCTAATAGTGTTTTCGTTTAAATGATAACATTATCTCCATTTTTTATAGATATAGGAATACAGGCCCGTAGCCAGAAGGGGGGAAGGGGGGCTTAGCCCCCCCTGGCCTTACTTGTTGCCCCCCTGGCCTTTCTTGTCCACCCACTGAAATATTGTCATTCTTTAAAAATTTCATTTATTTAATGAATTTTTTTTTTCTCAAAAATTAATACCTTAATTTACTATTATATTATTTTTAACTTACTATTATTATAATCAAATATCCCGTTAGTTTTTTTAATAGAAGGAACAGCTAGCGCTAGCGTTTACGTGAAATAAGCCTCAATATTATTTATTTAATTCTCGTCATATAAATGCCGCCTCTTTGTCCACCGGTACCGTCAATCGGCGCCGCGCCGTCGTGCGGCATACGGTGTGTTTTCAAAGGGTGTTTATGTATATTAATTTATGATATTTGTAACTGTTAGTTGTTGTTTAGCTGTTTTGCAGAGCAGAACCCCAGAGATGTAATTTATTTGGTTGGAATTCTTTATTCGTGCAGAAAGCAGAAAAGATTTAAACCCTTTTGCAAAGTAATGAAGTAATTTAATGTTTTACTAGTCAAAGTTTTAGTTAGTTGTGTTGTGTTGCAGAACTGCTGAGAGCTATATTTAATACACTAAGTGCAAAGAAAGGTAAATACCCATAAATGTATATATTTGTTTAGTTTGAAAAGAATTAAATTACCCACACAACAAAATTACATGTCAAAAATCCGTAAGTAGGTATGTTGGCGTTATATATTTTTAACATTATAAAAATACATGTGTCTGAGTATCTTAACTTTTAGCCCCCCCCCCCCCTAAAAATATCTGTGGCCCCCCTTAAAATACAACTCTGGCTACGAGCCTGAATAGGATTATCTAACTAACAGGATTTCTCCTAAAAACATTATTTTATGAAACAAACTGAAGGATTTGTAGTAATATTTATTAGTAATATTTTATTATGGTGATTTTCTAATTATGTGGGCTGGTATCTCAGCTGATGCATGTTGTGCGAAATGGAGATTTAAATGCACATAGGTTTATTAAAGTTACGAGAGATGTTGCACTTGCTCCTTTAATCGTTGAACAATTTATATTGATGCACGGTAATATTAGGTCCCATATTGCAAGGACGGTAACCGAATATATAGATTATGTTGGAATGAATATAACAACTGCGGAAGGGACACCACCGTTCCCTATCGGTAGTAAGGTGAACTAACAAGAGAACGGGCAGGGAAGTCCGGAAATGGAGAGCCAAATCAGAATTTTAAACCGGAAGTCGGCCTTAGTAGGCAATTATTTGACAGGCACGGGATAGTATTCGATTTGCAGGGGCGCAACGAGTTGATAAGGTGAATATTGTGTCTGTCCGAATTGTAAGTCTTAAATTCCCTTTGCGATTTAGCAGTTATCTTTATTGGTATGTTATGTCAATGATCTTGAAATTGAATGCTGTTTTTTTCTAAGACGTAACCTTCCTTCATCAGATCTGAGAATAGCAGGCAATTAATTCTTAAATTTATTAATTCATGTAGTAATTCGTGTAGTAATAACTTCAAAACATATAAACATGTTAATAGCTAATTATTAACTAACGTCTAGACAGTTAAAATTATTGCCAGAGCGTCGAGTTTAAATCATGAGACGAGCAAAGCGACGAGGATAATAGTATCAGCTCTCTAAACCATGGTTAATATAATATTTTTTTATTATTAACATATTTACAAGATACTTATTGTTACAGTATTAATAATTATAAAAAATATTTATATATACAGGGTTATTTCTAAGTGATAGTTCTGTTTTAGCTGTGTATAGAAGGCATTAAAATAAACAACATTTTTAAACACCTTTTTTCAAAAAACTTATGAATAATGTACTTACATTCATTTATTACAATGGATCAAATACGATCCTGCCTAACTTGCCCGTTGAATAATATTAAGAAAACTTCTTGGTGTAGGATAAGCCTGCAGGGGAAAGCGTTCTGCGTATAATATAACACACAATAAATTAGCACCATATTTATTAGTTTCAAAATTTTTCAAATTTTACCATTTTCACGTGTCACCAATTTAAAATTAACTTGCTTCAGAAAAACACACCGCAGCGGTGTGCGAAATAACTGACGACCGACCCGTAACGTGCATGATTAATAAGAGTTAAGACAAAACAAAAAAAAAACATAAATTAATACAGGCTACGTTTTGGTGACCAGGCCCGCACTTAGATTTTTACTTCTGTATCTCGCCTATTTTTACGTTTTTTGAAAAAAGGTATTTGAAAATGTTGTTTATTTTAATGCCTTCTATACACAGCTAAAACAGAAGTATCAACTTATGAATAACCCTGTATATATTTAAAAGATCGCTTCTGTAACTTTTTTCAATCAAGTTACTTGTGCGTTGAAATTGACAAGATAATTTTCTTTATCTACTTTCATTTAGTAATATGAATTTTACAGTTCTGTAAATCGTTAACGCACTAGTTTTATTAAAATTTTGCTGTTAAATAAAACCACACTTTTTAGAAGAATGATTTATTATTAACAATTATAAAATTAATTACCAATTATTAATTAAAATTAATCTTGATTTTTCTTGACTGAATCATAGTTCTCAACATTGAGTAGTGAGTCCATAGTGTAGATGGTTTCTGGGAGCGTTGCTTTTCAAAAAAATAACCTAAAAGGACACCTCCTTTATTTTGTTAGCTTTGCACCAATCTTCAAACTTCTGATACTCCAACTCATACCGCGCCTTGGATTTTGTCGGAAGTAAACTTGAGATCGCTTCGTTTGCCGCTGCTTCTATATCAGAGGGTAAACTTCCATCAGAATCGCTCATTTTGAAAAACGCTTTTTATATTTTTGAATTTGTTTGACAAAGTTTCGACAGTAACCATGCGAAACAGTAACTATGCGAAAGGTAACATAAAACTTGATTAGTAAACTTAATAGCAGGTGCTTTTTTATTTTTAAAAATGCCTTTTGCCAAATATTTTTATTCATAGATGAAAGTAGATAAAATTTTGTACAATATTCTTGTTGTAAATTCATATTACTACACTCGATGTTTTATTAAACTCGGCTGACGTCTCGTTTGACAACTTTAACATCTCGTGTTGTAATATGAATCTTTACAACACTTATATCGTAAATAACTATTTTCTCATAGCATATAATAATATTTCTGATTTACATTAGTGATACTTTACAACATAGAACATCTTAGAATATGATAACTATTGTGAATTTTCTGGTTGCCTACCTACAAGACATCACTTTCTATGTTATTATTGTTATAGATTGTTTTGATTATTAACCATTGTTAACCAAATCAATTTCAATGGTTAATAAATCGGTCAATAATGACTTTTTTATAGGTTAGTAGTGAAAAAATATATTTTATAAGTTAAAATACAGCTTTTGTTGAATCAAATGACTTTATGGTGGACGTAGGTGAAGGAAACAGAAACATTTAATATTAGGTGTAATGAAGCTTATTTAAAGTAGCAAAGCGCTTTCGATCTATTCGAGAGGCCACTAAAACCTGTTTAAGAGTATACAAATTTAAATCCGACAATTTTAATTATGAAAAACGCTCGGAGCGTTTTTTAAATTTATTTATTAATTCCTTATTAAAAAATAAATAAATCAAAAAATAGGCTAAGCTTTTTTTATTAAAAAAATGTCAACTTATAAACTAAATTTTCCAAACAATCTGGCAGGCTTTAATTTTGTTGTCACCGAATCCTTAAAACAACAAAGTTTGGATGCAAAAACCGATATCCAGAACGTATGAAAATAAACAGTGAATTTTGAATGGTACATGATAAATAAAAGAACGCCAAAGGAATCATTACGTACATGAAGCGCCTGAAATACAATTCCTACTCGTAAAAAAAAAAACAAACCAAAAAGGGTAGAAAGAGAAAAGTCGAATAACGCCAAAATAACGATAACGAACGCCATATTTATACGAAATCAATACTGATAATAAAATTAAATAGGGAGAAAAATCTTTAACCAGTCCAAACATAGTAAAATTCATAATTGGATTTTCCCGGAAAATAAAACCTTCCGAGAATTATGAAACGCCTTTTGGTTCACACAAGAAAGCTTAATTGCTTTCTTGTGTGAAAATTAAAAATTTACAATTTACAAGTTAATTAAAAATCGAGTTAAAAATATTGCTTCAATTATATTTAGTACTGCCAAAAAATAAATAATATATTCAGGTTGATTCCTAAGTTGATACTTCTTTTTCAGCTGTGTATAGATGGCATTAAAATAAACAACATTTTTAAAGACATTTTTTCAAAAAACTTAAAAAATAGGCGAGATACAGAAGTAAAAAATCTAAATGCGAGCCTGGTCATCAAAACGTAGCCTGCTATACTTTATGTTGTTTGTCTTATTAGTCATGCAATTTACGGGTCGGTGGTCAGTTATTTGGCAATCCGCTGCGGTGAGTTTTTTTAAAGAAAGTTAATTTTAAATTGGTGACACGTGAAAATGGTAAAATTTGAAAACAATGAACCAGTATATGTTGCTAATTTACGGTAAGTGTCGTCAAAGTGAGGCTGCTGCTTCGAGATTATACGTAGAACGCTTTCCCTTGCGGGCTCATCCTACACCCAGACGTTTACTTAATGTTATTCAATGGGCAAGTTAGGCAGGACCGTATTGGATCCATAGTGTAATAAATGAATATAAGTACCTTTTTTGTGAGTTTTTGAAAAATTGTATTTGAAAAGGTTGGTTATTTTAATGCCTTCTATACACAGCTAAAAAAGAAGGATCAACTTAGGAATTACCCTGTATAATAATTAAAAATATTTACTTATTTTTAAAGACTGGCTACTAGTAATATTCTTCTTTACATTTATATGTATAATAGTAGAGTCACAATAAAGCATTCTTGTTTATATTTCGGTCTTCTGTAAAAACACCAGTTGTACGAAGATAAACATTCTATTCGCCTTTCGAGACCATTTTCGACTTATTGGTTTGATCAGTTAGAAATTTATCATCGTGCAAAATTCAACCAATTTTTTTTTAATCGCTCGAACTCAATGGGCCGGTACGGCGTCGCCCCGTTCTTATCTATACAGGGTGTCCCGAAATTAGGTGACAATATTTTAAGGGGATAAAGTACATCCAAAAATAGGACTAAAATTCTCTATTAATATACCTTCAAAAACGCTTCGTTATGGGGCTAGAGCCCCCCGAATGGAAGCTATGATAAGCGGTTTTTTCACAATATCTCAGAAACTGATTGAAGTATCAAAACAAAATTTGATACATGTTTTACCCATGACAAGACGCAATAAACGGTTTGTTTAGCTTAGGTGTATTTCTTCCAGTGGCGTCCCACTGGGTAGGTAGTGAGGAGAATATTGCCCTAACTTTTTTATTTGTAGGATTTTTTAACGCCAGGTGCAATTTTTAAAAGCACTAAAGTATTCTATTGAAAAAAGATACTCTTGCTTCATTTTGATAGGATTTACCATTTTTCAGTAAAATCGATTTAAAAATTTTCGGTTTTTTACAAGCCGTTGAAAAAGCTAAGGTATTTTTTGCATATCTCAGCAAACACTTGATATTAAAACATGAAATTTATTAGAAGTTCTACTAGCGACAAGGCATATTTATTAAAGGATGTAACATAAACATATTTTTCCAGTGGTGTCGCACGGATTGGAGCCCAAAGTAAATATAACAATTTTTTTTTTAATTTGAGGGGTTTTCATACTTTTAATGTAATTTTTTTAAATTTTTAAATTTTTTGTTAATAAAACCTTCCATTATTGTAATTTGACAGAATATAAGGTTTTTAACAGATTTTTAGACCTTGTTTTTTAAATATTTATTTGTGTAAGAGACTTAAAATAAAACAAAAAAGAATAATAAATTGCAAATCAAATTTAATTGTAAAACCACACGGGAAACTAATTCTTAAGCAAATGTTCGAAATGATTTTCATTTTGTTGGATGCAAAATCTAGACCTGCGTGTTATGTTTTGTGAGGCACGGAGAATTTAAAAAAGGTATAAAACAAAAGCCCCTCAAATAAAAAAAAATAGTAATATTCACTTTAGGCTCCAATCCGTGCGACACCACTGGAAAAATATTTTTATGTTACATCCTTTAATAAATATGCCTTGTCGCTAGTAGAACTTCTAATAAATTTCATGTTTTAATATCAAGTGTTTGCTGAGATATGCAAAAAAAACACCTTAGCTTGTAAAAAACCGAAAATTTTTAAATTGATTTTACTGAAAAATGGTGAATCCTACCAAAATGAAGCAAGAGTATCTTTTTTCAATAGAAGACTTTAGTGCTTTTAAAAATTGCACCTGGCGTTAAAAAATCCTACAAATAAAAAAGTTAGGGCAATATTCTCCTCACTACCTACCCAGTGGGACGCCACTGGAAGAAATACACCTAAGCTAAACAAACCGTTTATTGCGTCTTGTCATGGGTAAAACATGTATCAAATTTTGTTTTGATACTTTAATCAGTTTCTGAGATATTGTGAAAAAAACGCTTATCATAGCTTCCATTCGGGGGGCTCTAGCCCCATAACGAAGCGTTTTTGAAGGTATATTAATAGAGGATTTTAGTCCTATTTTTGGATGTACTTTATCCCCTTAAAATATTGTCACCTAATTTCGGGACACCCTGTATATCACGTTAGAAGGGGATAGCACAAAATCGTAATAAGGTCTGGCAACCAGCTACTCTCTACTACCGCAAGTATAAAGTTGTAACAGAAAGTATTGAAGGTCTTTACCTTCGAAACATGTACGACATTAGGATTTTCTAATTATTGAGATCCTTATAATAAACTAGTGGAGCAGACTGTGTGTATTATTCCCCCACTCAGAAAGTATTGAGTCAAATATTCATATAGCCTATCGTTTTACTATTTGCTTAATGTATTACAAGCAATTATCGCTACTGTTTTAAGAATTATATTTACTAATTTCTATAATAACAATTTTTTTAGGAAAATAATTTTTATTGTAACAATTAAGTAAAAAATATTATAATATAAGAAATCATTCCTTTATTTCATATAGTCTATTTCAGAAATGTGTAGAGTAATAAAAGCTCATTAGGTATGCAAAGGGACTACAGAGTGACCCAACAAATATTTAAGCCACTTTCATAATTTGGCATTACCTTAATTTCATTGCAAAATTCTTTATTTTCATCAAGTGCAGGTAGTACCACCCGGGTTTGGGTCAATTTATGGATTTTGCCTATTGTTATCCATTCACAACACTGAAAATGATGTGACAAAGGCGTGCATTATGTACATAGTATTAGGTATACTTATTTTTTTATTAAAAAAATACAAAAAATACATTATACAGAAATTAAATTTTAAAAAATCATAATATTCTTCGTCATCTGAGGAACTGTCATCTCCTCTTGACGTTATAATTAACGTGTCACTTCCTTAATGGCTTGATCAAACAATATCTTAACGTCTTTCATTTTGAATGTCGTGTTGTGTCTTGCTACCAATCCTTTTAATTGCGCCCATATAAGTTCTATAGGTTTTAATTCGCAATAATATGATGGTGTGCGCAGCACAGTAACACTATGTTTTTTCAGCTATATCTTCCACGGCCTATTTCATAAAACAATGTTCGTGTAAATTTACTATAGCTCCTTCTTTATCAAATTATCTTTTTTTTCTGTGGTTAGTTATCATAAATAATTTAATGCACAACATTTACCTACGCCTATGGCCGACACCGAAATTAAGCCGAGCTGGGCGGAGTGTCCCATTTTATTATTCTACACCTTTCTGAAATAGACTATAGCTGTACAAAATATAAAGATGCAAGAATCTATCGCTTTATTGTTAGGCGTCCGTACACGACCAGATATCAATCATAAAATAATCTAAGTAAAACCATTTGTTAAGATCAATCACAATAATAATGTAATTATTTTGTAAGAATAACGGTACTGATACTGATCGTGTAAGGGCAAATTTCATACGTGAATGGAGTTGTTAAGAATTATTTTCTCTCAAAGAAAGCCCTTGATTTCAAATCTGTTATAAGACAAACAATGTTTCTATTCGTTGATACCAAATTTGCACTTGTTTATTCAAATATTAGATGTAATAATTTTAAAATATTTATCTCGGTGTTCTTTAATGGCACAAACGTCAAAAATACATCAAAATTATAAAAGCGGCTCCCGCTTAATTACAGCGATGGTGCCACGGTGGACCCGTGCACTGGCCCACCCTGAATTAAGGGTACCCACCCAATCGTGTTCAGGAAATGAATTTACTTATTATGCCCAGCTCTTAGGCCCTTTTTTTAGAAGTCACTTTTGATCGAGGAGAGAATTTTGGGGGAAGGAGATATGCCTTACTTTTAGAAGTCACTTTTATTCGGGGGAGCATAGCTGATCTATTGCTTTAAGCCTAAAAATATCAGACCCGCTTGTGCCCACCCATAATAATTTTCCTGGCTGTTAACAAAAAAAATGTATTCCTTTTCTCTCTGTTCACTATATTCCACCTTCCGTTACGCGTCCTAATAAACATTATTATCATTACGGTATTAATATATATAGTCTCTATTAAGGAAAATTATTAATATATTCTAAGAAAATAGTTTGTTACTAAATACATTTACATTAAATATGGTATCATGGTTATAATGATACTGTGCTTAAGGGTATTACCCAAAGCTTGTACCCTAAAATCACAAAGCATAATACGTGATTAGGCATAGGTAGGCCTGCTGTTTTGCTTTGTAGTAATATACATCCAGTGGTCTTTGAGGGGTTGTATCTTCCGCAGATTGAATACATCTTTAATTAATTATGGAAGTAAATTTTGCGTTTCCTCATTCTAGTTGTATTATGTTAAAATAACATTTTTGTAACGATAATTAAGTGTTTTTGGTCGAACAAGTAAGGTTGATATTTTTGGTTTTCACAATACCGGGTGGCCAAATAAGAATGGATGCCGGCAGTATCTCGGGAACCGTTTGTCCCAACGTGTTGAAATAGAAAAAATGTTTACAAAATCGATCAAGAAAAATTACTGGATATTATTTTTATGTTCCTAAATTTACCGCTAAAGGACGTTTACCATATGACGAAGAAGATTATAGGATTTTTATCAATAATATGCCAAATAAAGTCATGTCAAAACTGGAGTGTTGCTTTAGTACATTTTGATCTTCGTCGTAAAATAAACTAAGGGGAAGAGGGGAACCTCTTTGGCAAAATACTCACAACTCTGGTTTGTCTTAACCAAATGTAACAAACTTGGTCTCATTTGAAAAAGCTTTTCGTATACTAACATTTCAAATAGAATGACTATTTTTGTTATATCGGTCACCGCTAGAGGGCGCTATTTGCGAAATCACCAGATTTTTTAATTTTTTAAAAAATTTGAAATAAAATAAGATATAAACATTTATTTAAATAAAAAATAGAATAAAAACAAAGAAAAACAATAACACCGCATGTCAATATCTTAATTTAAGCCCTATTAAATCAGCTGCACCGACCCGATATTTTCATAAAATTACTACGTCGGTTTAGGAACACGCATATGATTTAAACAGGTTTAAATAAAATATTCTATAGTTATTATTAATACCTAAATTGGCGGCAAGGAAGAATTTTATTAAACAAATAAAATTAACACATTACACATTCCCTGGAAAATACTCTGGTTCTGAGATTGGGTTTTATATCATTTAGAGATGCTTATACTTGAATTACCAAACGGGCGGAGGTTACCCTTATACCTGAATACTTTAACAACTCCACTGAGTAAGTGCTCTTTCAAGTGTTTATAGTATTTTGTAACCCCTATCAAAATAGAGAAGGGGTTGGTTTTTGCTGTGTCAGGCATTATTAGCATTAAGAGAAACGCTTCTTAAATGTACTATTTAAAATGAAACCCTTTCTTCAACCAATTACACACAATTATTTTTATAAACTTTGTTTAGGACTCCTTCTACGCAACTAAAAATGTCCTTGTTCTATACACTATCTTTCCACTACACCTATTTTTATTAAACTCTTAACACCACAGTAAGGTATGAATGAATAATCCATCCTTAAGGATACCAATCCATATCAAACAATATGCCAGTAAAACATTCATTATTAAATCAATGCGTTCATAATCAATAAAAAAATTCAGAAGAGAGAATATTTCCTTTATTTTAATAGATCTATCCCAAGACGCGTTTGGCCATATTATGACTCATCAGTCGACTCATTGTCGAAAATCTTTTCTCCTGGTTTTATTTTATTTTTTTGGTGAAGAGCATCTTCACCAACTTCACCTGACGAGCCGCCACTGATAGCGAGCTACATCTAGTGTCGTTGTTAGATGTTAGACACTTCAAAGCTTTTAAATTGTCTAATCACAACATCCTGCTCTTGAATAATAAAAAAGTACTCGAAATAAATATTATTTGGTTTGATGAATTGACATTGGGTATAAATTTGATACTAAACTTGTTTTCTTTTCCGTGTATGTTTTTGGCTTTAATATATTACACCTTTTCGTTTTTCTAAAAACAAGACGGCTGGTACAAATCGTAAACAAACACGCCCCTAAAAGGTAAAACAAAAGGGTAGCCAAGGTAAATCGCAAGCCACATTTACATGAGATTTTCGTTTAAACACCCAAGATTAATGCTCAGAAAAAGTCAGTTGGGGTTAAGAGGGCGAAATAAGAGTAAGTGTTCAGTGTCAGTTCATTTTTCAAAGCATGGAAAATAAAAGCACTTCGTCTAGGTGTGCGAAAACGGGGGTCTTGTTGGGGATGGGTAACCGCCATGGCGCGCCTTGGCATGGCAGAATCCATTATATGAGAAACAGAAAAAGTCTGTTTATGTAAGTGCGGTTGGGATAAAAGGTTTGTCGGAAGAAAACGGACTGTTTAAAACAGGAAATGTATATGGTGTATCTGACAGCCGTGGATGTGCTTTTATTTTTAAACAGACATATTAGAGCTTTTAAATCTTCACACGGAGAAAGGTTGCAAGTGTGTAGGTTTTCATTAAATATATGTATAAGTAAAACTTTGCCTGTGAGATAGAAACAAATTATTTTTAGAATTTTATTCAAATCGGCGTTATTTACATAATTAGTTTCAACTTGAGAAAATAAGGATGGAAGGGTTTAAATAGCATTTTATTAGTTTTAAATAGAATTATTCACATTATGGCTAAGTAAATGCATATACTGTGGATTAAGTAAATATTCCTGGTATGTTGTTTTCGCCTCGTCATGAAGTTTACCCCTCTTTTGGGAGTAGAAACCGCTCCCAACTTTTTTAAAAGTATTGCGATAGCTCGTTGGAAAAGGCATAAAAAAAGAAATCCGACCCACTATTTACTTTTGCATTTTGGTAATGTAGAAAGCCAGAAAAAAATAAGAACTGGCCATTTTAGCAACAATTCATACTACAATTGGACCCAGTTCTGCAGAAAGCGACCAACCCACAATATACTATTAATTGTACTAAAGATATTTTTTGGCTATTTTTTTCCTATTCTTTATTTTGTAAAAAGCGACCAACCCATATCTTGGCGACAAAAATATTTCTATAACCTTAAAAAAGTGATTGCAGAAAACAACCAAACCACATGGCATACAAAAATATTTATCTACTGATGTATGTTTCAATGCTTCTTACTATTAAATAATTATCTTTTTCTACTCCCACATGGAAATTTGCTATTTCCTTTACACTTAAGTGGCAAGTAAAGCAGGCTATTCCAGTTAACTGTGCGGCAAAATTTCATATCCATCCTAGTTAGGTTATGAAACTAACCAATCACAGTAGTCAATTACAGAGAAGCCATTGTTGGTCTTAAAAGCACTGACCAATCACAGTATATTATTTTTACTGAGGCTCCGCCTTCTTTTTCAAGACACTAAATTATATAATTTAAATGCATATGGTACAATTTGTTCAATATAATAAAATCTAGACACATTTATAATAGATTTATGCATGCAACCTGCTGAATGTGCATAGAAAATTAATTTCATGTAGCATTATTTATCAGTTGGTTTTCCCATTATTAGTTTAACGTTTCAATAGTCGGAGGCTCAGCGGTGGTAACAACGGCAAATTTTATTTCGGGAAATTTTATCTGCGAGTATTTACAAGTAGGTAAAATACATTATAAAAATGTGAAGATAAATAATATTTTATGTGCCAGTTTAATTTAACTCCAACTTTCTGCCGGTCACTGTATAAGCTTACGATGATCATATATTTTTTCGGTGTATACGCCACTGATATAACGGAAATGAGTTAAACATATTAAAATACCATCCCAATCTTTAGGCAGGTGCTGAAAGATGGTACGAAAAAATAAAAACAGGTTTTAAAATTTATTACACTTAATAAATTAAAGTTCTACATGCAAGTTAAGTAAGTACAAAATTGACGCTACAAAAGGAGGCTCTATTATACCGTATTCAGTTTAATGTGACCAGGAATACTGAAAGTTGCTCCAGTAGGCATTGTTTCGTTAAGATCCGACCAAAATAGGCTTCACTTAAGAAGTTAAATTTGAAACCACAATAATTGCGTAAGTTAAATGGTTTCCTGGAAACTTTAATAGTTAAAAGATTTGGGAGGAACGAATATATTGTAATAAAAATCTACCAAGTTATATTTAATATAATATGCAGAAAAAAAATTTATTAGAATTAGGTCCAAAAATTTTTTCCAAAAAAGAAATAAAAAAAATCAGTTACTCGTCGAATCAAATGGAGCGGCCGGTAAATATTCAAGCGGCACAATATGTATAGGGTGTCTCTTCGGGAACCGCCTCGATCTATATATGGAAAGCTATATTTGGAGGCAAATTTTGAAAATTTAACAGACTGCTAACGCTGATAGGGACAAACCGGCTAAAATATTTTTAACATGGCAGTACTTTCGTTTATTTATTTATTTAATATTACCACATTCTACAGAGTTCCAATTATCGAATGGGATATAAAAAAAGTTTTATCACAAAGCATTATCAAAAAGAAGAACAACATAGATATAATAAAAATAATAATACAATTATATGACCATGAAATACTGGTTCTCCCAAAAGTCCCGCATAAAATTAATATCAATTCGAACCCGTAAATTTTCATTTTCAATTGTGCATTTTTTGACATAGGTTAGGTTAGGTAAGAGTGGCATACCCTTGGTTCTGACTAAACAGTCTCACGTAGTCCTAATTAGGTCCGTTGTGATACCACACGTGTTCCGTAGAACCCACCTTCATCAGATATCTGATGGTTAGTGCGACGTAACCGCGGAAGGATTTTAACAACTCATTCAAACCAGCCACTACTGTTCAGAAATCTGCTCAGCCGTCCAAGCTGTAAGTTGCTTAGTTCCTCCAGGCTATCGAAAGATGGTTCACCCAGAGTAGTGAACCTCCTTCTTGCGAGGCCAGGGAATTCACACAGAAAATGTTGAATACTTTCTTCCTCTTCCTCATCTCTGCAACTTCTGCAGAAGTCGTTAGTGGGTAATTGCATACGTTCGGCATGTCTACCGAAGAGGCAATGTCCGGTAACAACCGCAGTAATATTTCTCACGTCTTTTCGACTGTGTCTCAATAGCTCTGCGGTTGTCTTTTTATCGAATGTGGGCCACAGTTGCCTGGATGTACTACAGGTTGTCAACCCTGTCCATCTGTTCTGTGCAAGCTGCTTGGCCGTGTAGTCAATCTCCTCTTTGACCAATCCCAGTGGTTTGTTCACTGTATTGTCTGCTAGATCAGCTGGCATGCCTGCGACCTCTCTTGCGAGCGCATCGGCAGCCTCGTTGCCATCTATTTTGGAGTGTCGAGGAACCCAGCACAGAATAACCCGATGTTGGTTGCCAAGTGTGCATAGATTGTTGCGGCATCGCTTTACGAGCTTTGATTTAACGCTGCTGGAACAGATTGCCTTAATCGCCGCCTGACTATCACTGAAGATGGTGATTGACGAGGCTACTCCCAAGCCAAGGTGTTCTTGCAGGATATTGACCGCCTTCTCTACTGCCAGTACTTCCGCTTGAAAAATACTACAATAGTTGGGGAGTCTATACGATTTCTGTATTTGTAAACTTTCGGAAAAGACCCCGGCTCCCACACCAACGTCCATCTTTGAACCGTCTGTGAAGATTGCGTGATCTGTTTTCGTTATATTCTGATTGCCTTCCCACTCTTCCCTACTTGGAATGATTGATGATAATTTTTTGACATAACAAAAATAATATACAGGGTGTCTCATAGAACTATCGTCACGTCTTTGACAATTTTTTTATATGGAATACCCTAAATATTGTATTATTTTCTGATTCCCCACAAAATTCTACGCTTATGTTGTAAATGTCATATGTCTAAATTCAATAGTTTTTGAGATATTGACGTTTACAATATGGTTGCCTTTGACAAGCTGTAATATTATAACGGTTCATCTTAAAGAAAAATGGTTTTAACCTCCCTATCTTAGTTTTTTATTCTTTATCCAAAGAAACCAACCTCCGATTAACCATGTTAAACCGTTAAAACGGTTTCTTGGTTTTTGTATCACAAGCCGCCGCCACTGTATCTTTGGGCAATTAAGAAATAATTTTCCCTACATATTAATTATAAATAGGCTGTGCTTTTTTACACAAAATTTAAAAAGAACCCGTCAAAAATCCGTAAAAACGTCCTAAATTTTTCACAGCTAATAAAAGTCCATACCCTCTATTTGCCGACTGTATTAAAAGAAAATCAGAAAGAATAAATTCGGGCGGCAAAAACGAAGTAACGGTTCATTTATAACTTCCTTTTACTTCAGTGAATTTAATATGGGTATACTGAGGCGGGGCCGGCAAGGGAACCGTTGCCAGAAACGGTGTTTTTTCAAGAGGAAAAATAATGATTTTATATTTGACGCTTATTTTTTATCAAATCGAGCCAGTTTGAATTTTTAGAAACTTTTTTTTAATGTATTTTATGTAAGATATTAAAAAACATTGCTTGTTAAAATTATTTTCGAAAAATAGTCTGGATCATTTATATTCTACATAACAAAGACCTCGTTAGCCAATACCTCTACTCTCATTTTACTTAAAGCCACAATGAATTGGCTACTAAATATAAATATAATTTAAACATTAATAGCATATTCGAAAATTATTGTTGAATTTTAGAATAAAGTAAAAACATTCTCAGTCTTCTCAAGAAGGCAATGAATATACCGACAAAATATAAAATACAAATCAAAAGTTTTTTGATAATTATTCTTTGAAATGGGGTGTATTATTCATGTGAATCTGATATTCTAAAACTCGGGAGATTTCCACACTCGGCTGACACCCCGTGCTAAATATCACCGCGTTTGAAAAGTATTACTTTCATTACTTGTTATGTATACCATTTCCTACCTATGAAAGTGCTTTATATAAAAATATAAATTTAAATTTCCAACTTTTAAAAGGCACTATAATGCCCTGTGGTTATTGGTAAACCTAGACAGATGAATTCTACAAATCTGCCACTCTAAAAATACATTAGCTTGCTCAAAACACATTTCAAAAGTTGGCCCCGAAAACCACTTTTGCTATTCGAAATTCGATTTTTAACTTGTGTAGCGCTCCATTTGACATCCGACCTTTGAAAATAGCATTAGCGAAAATGTAATGTCCGTGATGAAGTTAGGGCTTGTTGCGGTCAGCGCTGTTGCTATCACAGATTTTACAGGCAAGAAAGGTATTTAATGAGCAACGCCTTTATATAATATACAAGGCGCTATGGAAATGATTTATTATATTTAAACCGGAAAAATTATATACAACAAATTCATTGCAGAATAGTAGTTTGTACAACAAGAGTGAATATGATGTCTATATCGCACGAGGAAGTAACTCAAACTTCCGAGTGCAATATGGACAATCCACTCGAGTTGTACAGTATATTTTTTCTACGACTTAACATCCGAACTTCATTTTAAAAAATTATTATTTAAATTAGGCATCATAACTTGTCTTTTAAGTTAATGGCAAACCCATGGACCAAATTACACTGTAACATATTTATCGATTTGGGTAAGTTCTTATATTTAAACAAACTCATTTTTGAATATATCTATCTTTCTCACATTCGGCTTTTTGCTGAATAACAGACAAAAAGCGATATATGTATTAATAAAAACGAACAATTTATTTTCTCAACCAGGTATTTTGAATAATAATTGTTTTACTGAATTGCACAGAAGAAAAAAAAGGTTTGTCGGGTTTATTTCCGCTTGCGTATAAATTCTAACTCCGAAAGTACAACAAAATAACTGTAGAATTCGTTTTAAACAGTTAAAAATGGATTTTGTGCATTAATATGAATTTTTAACGTTCGCTATGGTCAAATTTTTCAAAATAATCGCCAATTTACAAACTAGCAACACTATAAACGTGGAAATAGGTGGCAATACTGTAAGTAGAACTAGCATAATCTTAAAAAAATTTTAAAAAATGGATTTTTTTCTAGAAATCTTATAATTTCGTCTGTTTTATCGGGTTATCTTTATGTTCCACCATTTAAGGAAGAATTACCAGTTAATTATTTATATTTGTTGCGTATAATAAAAGTTTTAGGATCAATTGGGGTTGGATCCATGTTCAAAATATATCGGAAAATATTCCCGTGCACAAATATTTATAATAATATATTATTTAAATGGAAAAAATAACCAAGGTTAGTACGAAAACGTTTATTAGGTAGATATATAATACATTTTATGCAAAGCTTGTAGTAATTGTCTGGAAATGAGTGAAAATAAAGATATTTTTGAAATAAGAAAGTGCGTCTGTGCGCAAATCTTTAGTTCGGTCAGAAAATAACAATAATTTGGTAGAAATATATTTTGGTATTGATTTTGTTAGTATACCTTCAATTTTTGCACCATTTCGTGTACTTTTTAGGAAAATATTGTGTATACATAGACTCTGGGATAAATGTTTTGATTTAAATTAAAAAAGAACAAATTTCATATCTGACAGATTTGCATATTTTTGAAGCATATGTAAATTTGGCTTCTCTGTAATTGACTACTGTGATTGGTCAGTTTCATAACCTAACTAGGATGTATAGGAAATTTTGCCGCACAGTTAACTGGAATAGCCTACTTCACCCGCCACTTAAGTGCAAAGGAAACAGCAAAGTTCCATGTGGGAGTAGAAAAAATATTATAAGCTTGTCCTACTGGTGTATGTGTAAACAAAACCACATATCACGAAATGAGAAGGATGTTTTGTGATTTATGAAATAAAATAAACCTACCTAAAAATCCAAAACTTGGTCAAAATGTATAACCTTATTAATAACCAATAACCAACAAAATTTCCGATATTATTTCGACGAATATATGTATGGACTAGAATAATGCGCGACAGAATAATTGGTCCATTCTTCTTTAAAGGCATTTTCAATGGAGAACTAAATTTTCTTTAAACATTTTTATTAGCAGAACTCCAAAGAATATTCCCTAATTATGGAAATCTTGATCAAAGGGTTTTTTTCAGCAGGATGGAGCCCCTACTTACTTTGCAAGAAATGTAAGAGAAATCCTAAATATGAGATTTCCAAATTGGTGGATAGAAAGACAAAAATTTATAGACTGACCGCCCAGATCCCCGGATATTACACCTTCAAATTTTTATTCATGAGCCGATTTAAAAAGCAGGGTCTATGTCACCAGACCTAAAAATCTGGAAAAGTTGAAAGCAAGGATTCGGGCAGAGATAAGTTTAGTCACTACAAAACTTTTGGAAAGAGTAAGGAAATAGTTCTACCATCTAAAATCTAATTCCCAGAGCCGCTATAAGCAACATTATATTTAAAATCCCCACCCTGTATAATATGCATTATATTAGCTACATCCATTAAAAAAGCCTCCCTCTGATAGAAAGCTGTTCTATGTTGTGGTCCATCATGTTCCTTTGGAACAAGCTGATATTACGTCTAGCCAAGCAGACAGTCTTAAAAACATAGGTACCATTAAAATAGACATTTGTTATGGATATTCTGATATCCAGGATGTGTGTAGCAATTATGTCACGCCAAGATTTTAGGGTGCGACGAGGGCGCAAAGGTAGCTAAGGAACCTTAGCAACTATCAGAAAAACAAAGTGATTTAGAAAACAAATTTATTACAAAGATCGATATAGTATTTACCTGAAGGGTTTAAAAAGAAAATTAAAACTCAAAAAGTAACATGGATTCAGACCTTTAACTATTTGAAAGTAAAATTTATTGTACTTACATTAATTTTCAGTTCATCTCTGGCTTTTCGACAATTTAGGGACCAGCAAGTTATGTCACAATTTCTGCTTGGATGTGTCACCACTCACGGACTCGAGCACGAGTGCCGAAAGATATCTTTTCTACCAGTAATGTGCCGTTCCATCAATTTTCTCACTTTTAGGGAAACGACGAACTTAGGTCGTACACCTTATTTCTGCTGACTTGATAATAATTGATAGATCGGGTAACCACTTAATTTGTTTATTAAACTTGATACAGGTTTCATGTTACGTGGAATGACCTGTGTTTAACGTGAACAATTTATTAAAAGAGAAAATATTGATTTATGAAATATTATGATCTTATGGTTCCTTTTTGAGACAATATAACAAGGTGTAAAGATTTGGCGATTAGATGGATATGTATTCTTTAATAGTAAAATAATATAAAATACACTTCCTATAAAAAAAACAAGTATGTCTCCTAAGTTAAAAAGGCCATAAATATGACTTCTATATCTTTGGTTATTAAAAAACCCGATATTAACGTCTCAAAATAATTTTACTTCGATATGTTTAACTTTTACCAGAATAAAGTCACTTTCTGCGATATGTCGCGCCTAATATTTTTTGACTTAAAACATTCTTCCTCGGCTTTTCGTTTACAACATAAAACTTGTGAAGGCAATTATTTTTCTTCTCGCTTGCAGGCTAAATTTTTAAGTTAAATATATCGTCTCAAGGGTTGCTTGCTTGCGGATTTTACATCCTCTAACCTGATTATTTTGTTAGCAAGATGAAATATGCCCTAGTTCGGAGAGCGAAAGAATTAATAAAAATTTTCATTCTTATTCCGAAGGGAGCAATAAGTTAAATAAGTATAAGCTAAGATGTATTTTGCATGAACAAGAAACACTTAAAGTTTGGAATATGTACGTTAAATTTGTTTATTACTTTTACTAGAAATTTTTTATTCTGGTCGAAGGTAGACTTAAGAGGAAATAAAGAAATAAGTATATTTTTCTACTTCCCATATGGCGATTTGATGTTTTCTTTAGTCTTAAGTGATGAAAAAGTAGATTATTCCAGTTAACAGCAATTAATTTCATATTTATTACTGTCAGTGCCGCACATCTATTAATATTTGCATCATAAGCAATATTTAAATCATTAACCGTTAGTTTACTAATAATTGGATATTTACGGGCGAAGGTACTTAGTGAACAAGATACTTGCAAGATTAGCGGACCCTTTTGCTTACGCAGGTGAGACAAGATCTTTGGTGAGGAAAATACACCCGGCCAAAGTTACAGGGTACAAAGTTACATATATATACACAATATTATTTATTTCGGTGAGATTTGAATACATTTTATATTGAGTACATATGAGTGGGTGTGTTCTGTATCGTGCTTTAATCTAATTATTCTGATTGCTAGGTGAAAAAATAGTGTAGGGTGAAATGAAGATATCAACGACAACAATGAGACCGTTGATTATAAACCATGTATATTTATAGAGGGAATACATTTCAATATAATTAATTTCATTTATTCTCAATACTTAGAGTACACTAGACACATGAATACACAATATTTTATTTTGTTTTCTTTGTAGGTATGTATCACCATTGCAAAAAACTCTCATCGGCTTCAAACCTTGTATGTTCAGGTAAGTAAATATTACTTAAAGCACAAAAAGAAATATCCATTTGACTTTACCCAACTAACGCAGATACCTACAGTGATTATAATCTTCTGTGGAATTCATTTAATAGTAATTTTTTAAGCTTTTCAGTTAAGAATTGTTAGGTGTATTTTCAGTAGTAATATAAGAAGTGTAAAAAAAATTTCCGAAAATTTTTGATTATTTTGTTCAAAACCAATTTTTTATTGGAAACATAAATGCATTGCCTAAAAATATCACGAGTCCGCAGTGTGAGGGATATTTCCTAGCAATATGCATGAATGCTTTTATTTTAAAAAATTGGCTGCGAACTAAATTGTTCAAAAATCTCAAAAGCAAAAATTTTTGACAAGAAATGAAAAATTTGCCTTTTAAATTTTATTTCTATCTATCAAAATATAACTCGTGCATACCAAATTCCCTTTGAAAATATCCTGAATAAATAAACAATACAAATAAAATTTAATAGGCAAATTTTTCATTTTTTGTTTCAATAGTCATTAAACTAAAAAGGAAAAATTTTTGAAACTAATAAAATTCGTTTTTTTTTTATCAAAGTTACAGTTGACATAAAATGTACAGTTTTGACATAATTTTTATTTCAATATAAATTTCCCAATATCAATTTTTTTTGTCATTCAGTGTCGGATAAAGTTCTGATTATAAATTTTACCGGTTGTCATGGTAAATTTCCAGCTTAATTCGCCTAAGGGATATTTTGTATGAACATTTTTTATTTAATGGTTGAAAAATATAAACCAAAAACTAATATAGGACACCAGTCGGAGGAAGCTATAGGTTAAAATTGTCTTTTTTACAAGATCCACCCCATCCTACTCTATATAGAAAACGTACACCCAATTCCATTAAGTTTGCAACCTGCATCAAAAACGTATATAAAAATCGTACAATTACTGTCTGGATTCACGTCACAGCTTCTGACGTAATTTTTGATTTAAGTGATGTCGTTGATTAAATCGTATATTTTTTCAATTCTATCAGTCCTGAAATAAACTTGAAAATGAAAATGGGCATTTCTTCATGTTTTAAAAATATGTAAAAACTAATTATTTTTCAGTTTAAATCACTTTTATCACGTAAAATTAACATTGGTCAAAGTGACAATGGTTGTCAAAACGTTTTTAATAATTCATCAATGTCAATTGGCAGCACCCTTTAGATATAGTCCATTTTAGAAAGGTGTAGAGTAATAAAAGCTCATTAGGTATGCAAAGTGACCCAATCCAACGAATTTTTAAGCCACTTTCATAAGTAGACATTGATTTCATTGCAAAATTCTTTCTTTTCATCGAGTGCAGGTAGTACCACCCGGGTTTGGGTCAATTAATGGGTTTTGATTATTATTATTCATTCACAAACACTGAAAATGGTGTGACAAAGGCGTGCATTATTTACATAGTATTAGGTACTCTTATTTTTTAATAAACATCATAAAAAAATACAAAAATACATTATACAGAAATTTAATTATAAGAAAATCGTAATATTCTTTGTCATCTGAGAAACTGTCATCTCCTCCTGACGTTATAATTAACGAGTCGACAGTCCGATCGATCAGGGGGTCAAAATCACACATTTTCTCCTCTTCTTTAATGACATGATGGACTGCTTTTTGCCAGTTCTCTGGTGTCCCTTCCTTAATGGCTTGTTAAAACATTAGCGTAACCTGTTTCATTTTGAATGTCGTGTTGTGTCTTGCTACAAATCCTTTCACTTACGCTAATATAAGTTCAATAGGATTTAGTTCGCAATAATATGGCGGTGTGCGCAGCACAGTTACACTATGTTTTTCAGCTATATTTTCCACGGCATATTTCATAAAACGATGTTTGTCAAAATTTGCTATAGCTTATAGTTCCTTCTTTATCAAATTATATATTTTTTTTCCTTGGTTAAGTATCATAAATAATTTAATGCACAAAATTAACCTGCGCCTATGGACGACACCGAAATTGAGCCGAACTGGACGGAATTTCCCATTTTATTATTCTACACCTTTCTAAAATAGACTTTAATAACAGACCACCTTTGTTTTATGTTTTGTGTTGTGATTATGTATTTGCGAGTTGTGACATGCATCCAGCCAGTAATTAGACTAACTATACCTACTACTACTACCACTAAAATAGTGCATTACTAAATATCCTTACATCAGTATGCGTTTTTTTTTTAATAAATCCCTTTTCAGTAAAGTAAACGCTTTATTTAAATAAAACTCTCTAGTATTTAAAAACTAAATCCCTCCAGATTAATAAATTACATTTCGACAAATTAAAACGGGAACAAAGGGCTCTGTGTCTTAATTGTGAATATTTATTGCCCGATAAAACGACCAGGTAGTAAAAAGAAAACAGTAATTAAAAGCGGAGATAGGCGCCATTAAATTTGCTTTGGAATCGAGACCGGATCAGGAGATCGGGCCTCATAAGTTAAATATAATTTATCGAGGTGTTTAGGGATATTTTAATTATTCAGAGAAATTACCTTTAATTTAAATAAGGTCTTATTTTATATCCACCTGACTACAATGAAATTTATGGCTGAATTTAAATAATTTTGTGATTTGAGACAAGTAAAAGTTATGGTAAAGATGTAGCGTAGAGTGGAATTATAAACTTATCTGAAATGAAGTGGAATACCTGAAAAAAGTCGGGGAGTGTTATTTAAAACTTTTTTTTTTAATCCAGAATTCCATCTTTTTTTTTTCAAGACACTAAATTATATCATTTATATGTTATTATAGCCCTCGACGGGTATTCTCAGACAGATTGCGTGGGACTACCAAGATATGGCACTGACGTCTATACAGGGTCCTGCGCCTCACCTCCCGTCTTCTCTAGCTCACATATTAATTAAGTTAGGATTTTGATATTTTGCAGACTTTTCCTGTATCCTAGGGCGCATTTCAGGAAAATGTTTTTGTTTCAAAAAAGTGTGACGTCATAAGGATATGATTTTTTAGATTACATGCCATATATTTTCTTACTTATTTGGATGCATCTTGTAGTTGCCTACATACCCCTAAAATTTTAATGAAATCGGTTCAGTATTATAGGCGAAAAAAAACAAACTTTTTTTGCACCACTGGTTTTAAAAATTAATAAAAAACAAAAATAATGCCTCTTTATTAAAATTCTACAAAGGCACTTAATAAATAAGGTCCTAAAATCTCGTTAACCAAGTTTGATTAATACGAATTGTACAGGGTGTCCAAAATTTAGTGTCAAACTTTGCAAACTTTAAAGAAATTTATTTTTCCTATTTCAAATTGGAACCCCTCTAAATTATTATGTCATTCGATGCACAATTACAATTTAAACATTTGTTCTAATTACAACCCTATCACAATTTCTAAGGCATTAAGACGTATTTACAGAAAACTCGTTTTATCAACCTTTTCACCAGTCATTATTATATAATAAATATCAAAGGTGGCTTTGAAAAACAGTTTATTGATATTAAAGTTTATTAAAGTGACAAAAACCCATTTTGACTTTAGTTATTTTATAGTTTCAAATATTGTTAGATTAGTATTAATTATTTAAGCTATATTATTTTTTGTGATGGAATACAACCAAGAAGAGCTCGTAGATATGATTTTCATATTAGTAGCATACTAAAAGAATTTTTATTTGTCCTTTTAGTAAACTTTAATATCAATAAATTGTTTTTCAAAGCCACCTTTGATATTTGTTATATAATAATGACTGGTGGAATAGTTGATAAAATGAGTTTTCTGCAAATAAGTCTTAATGCGTTAGAAATTGCGATAGGGTTATAATTAGAACAAATGTTTGAATTTTAATTCTGCATCGAATGATATAATAATATACAGGGGTTCCAATTTGAAATAAGATAAATAAATTGCTTTAAAGGTTGCAAAGTTTGACACTAAACTTTGGACACCCTGTACAATTCGTATTAATTAAACTTGGTTAACGAAACTGTGAGACCTTATTTATTAAGTACCTTTGTATAATTTTATTAACGAGACATTATTTTTAAATTTTATTAATTTTTAAAACCAGTGGTGCAAAACTGAACCGATTTCTTAAAATTTTAGGGGTATGTAGGCAACTACAAGATGCATCCAAATAAGTAAGAAAATATATGGCATGTAATCTAAAAAAACATATCCTTATGACGTCATACTTTTTTGAAACACCCTGTATAAACAAAAATATTTTCCTGAAATGCACCCTAGGATACAGGTAAAGCTTGCAAAACGTCATAATCCTAACTTAATTAATAAGTGAGCTACAGAAGACGGGAGGTGAAGCGCAGGACCCTGTATACTACCCAAGAACATTGATATTGTAGGCATTAGTTTAAAAACTTTCATTAATTTGGTATTGTATGAACACCTATCCTGTATTGTCGTGAACAAACGAGTTTGAAACAAGTCTGCAGGTGGTGACATCCTACTAATAGTAAAGTTTCCATTTCTTGGTAGAATTATGCAATCTAACTTAATTTTATAATTTAATAGTGTTAGACGAAATACAACCTTACCGTATAAGGTACTTTCGGGTGATTTGAAATTAATTTTTCGTGCTTTATTAAATGTTTGTTGAATATAACAAAATATAAATATGCATCTATAATAGTTATAGATTATAGAATATACTCTTCAACTGGAGTACATTGTATACTTGGAGCACTCGTACTCAATTTACCTCCTGGTGAGATATAGACAACATATCCACTTTTGTTGTACAAACTACTATATATATTCAGAATTTATACTGTTACTTAAAGCGCTGGTTTATTCTTTATTGTCAAATACTTTGTGGAATGAAAGTTACAGTGGAATAAATAAATGTATTCAAGAATACAATTTCAGTATATATTGCCCAATATAAAGATTTTATGACATCGTACAAGAGCACAAATACTTGAGCTGCATAAACAAATGCGGAATACGTTATCGTTTTATTGTCAAACTTATAAATTTGTCAATACGTAACATGTAATTATATTAGAGCTATTGGAAAAACAGAATAATATGAGGGCTTGCAGACAGTTAGGTGTGGGCTAACTTTTGCAATAAAATACGTAGGAATGCCAAAATATTTATCATGTTTATATGTTTTCATGTTTTCGAGGTCGCGGAATTCGAATCCGAAGTCCGTTTCACCCCGTCAAGTCTATTGGGGGAGGGATGAAACCAGAAGTATCTGTCTAAGTTCAACAGTTTTTGAGATATTGACGTTTACATTACCTTAGTTTTTTATTCTCTAACCAAAAAAAAACAACTTCCGATTTACCATATTAAACTGTTTTAACAGTTTAACATGTTAATCCGGAAGTTGTAAATTTTTGATAGAGAATAAAAAATTAAGATTTAAAAAAAAAACTTTGTCTTCATGCCGCTAAACCTTTTTCATTTATATTCCAAAATGTCTAATCAAAATACTAGAATATAATATTAGCATAAAATAGTTCCAGAGCTAACGATGATCCATTGTCAAAGCCTTTGCTTATAGAAAATATTTTCCTGGAATTGGCTGAAACCTAACAATCCAACTTACTAGATGGAAAACATATTTCTGTATTTTCGAGACATTATTGTGTGCTAACATCAGATGTTCCCTTTGTGCTTTCAATTCGCAATTCTGGCTTTTCCGACTTTCTAGAAATACCTCATTATCGATGCTTGGCTGGCAAAATTCCACGTTTGCCATATTTGCCATCCTATGACTTATAACTGGCTCTACATCTCAGAATCTTGTTATCGCGTTATTTATGAATTACTCTCTTGTCGTGTCAAAGGAATTATTATTAATTTTATAATTGTCTTATTTCAGTTGTTGCAGTATGAAATATTAAATTGTAATTCAATTTATAATGCTTGTTTTAGCACTGCATTACATGGATTAACAAGCTAATAAGCTTGATGTATGAGTTAGTCGGCTCTCTGAATTTTAATTTTGATTGTCGTATTCAAAGAAACAAAAAATAAACTTATGTTATTAATTTTCAATATTTTAAAGCTCTAACTGGGAATATAAATAAAAACTAGGAATAAGTAAAAATATGAAGTTTTTCTCCACTGGTTTATTAAAGTAATGAAATTAAATTCTAGTAGATACTCTACATGTTTCGGGTGTAGTAACGCCGATCATCAGGAATAAGATACATTGAGAAAATAGTTGTAAGTAAAAGGAAAACAAAGTTAAATGGTAGTGAACATCGATGGAGCTCTCATCGAGCCATGAAAAATAAAATGTTAGGAAATGGGTTAGTGATTTAAGATTGGTATACTTGAAGATCAGAGGTTAAGTCTTGATACTGACCGTGGGCAACAGGTAACAGTGGCAAGAGGGAGCCCGTTTGGGCAGAGAGAAAAATATAAGAAAAATGGGTCTAGAACTCTCATCCTGAAAAAACTATGGGGAGAGTAAGAAAGGTGGTGTAGAGAGAGAGAAAAGTGGTTTATTTAAAACTTCTTTAAAATATTACTTGGAGGTACCAATTATAAATAATATATAATTTTGTTCGGGTTTGTTCATCATTGCTAAGCAATCAATCCTCGACCATAGTTTTAAAAACACACTTGTCGCTTAATTGTTTTAACATAAACATTCTTCCGATATGAATTGGTAATGTATCGGCTTACATTGTGGCCTTTTGCCTCGACAAAAAGGACCGGGCTTTTAAATATTTGATAACTTTTAATATTAGATTTAATTTCCATGTTTTAGTCAAAAAATTAGTCCCCAATACTATATAGAATGTATGTATATGTATATTATACTCATCATATTGCCCACAATCAGTGTCAAGACTTAACCTCTGATCTTCAAGTATACCAATCTTAAATCACTAACCCATTTCTTAACATTTTATTTTTCATGGCTCGATGAGAGCTCCATGGATGTTCACTACCATTTAACTTTGTTCCTTTTACTTACAACTATTTTCTTATTCCTGATGATGGGTGTTACTACACCCGAAACATGTAGAGTATTTATTAGAATTTAATTTATAATTCTGCAGATCTTGAAAATTTTAAATTATTAAGAAATAAAATCAAAAAAGATATAGCTCTCGCTTATAAACAATACATTCGCAGAATTGAAGTTGATATTAAGCGTGATCCTAAACAATTTTGGGCCTTTATTAAGAAAAAACGTGAACTTAAAAGTCTTCCTAATAACATGTGCTATAATAATATTGATTGCCACACAACAGATGATATTTTGAATGCTTTTGCTGATTTCTTCCAAAAATCGTTTACTATCAGTGAGCTTCCCGATAATGAAAATAACGATCATAATTCTTTTACACCGCAAGTACCTACCATCAAGGTCGATCAATTTTCAGAACAAGAACTCATTGCTGCCATAAATAAACTTAAACCTACATTTACCACGGGTCCCGATTTAATTCCTGCATTTCTTTTAAAAGACTGCAGGTTTGTACTTGTAACACCACTTTTAAAATTATTCAACCTCTGCTTAAAAACTCAAAAGATTCCTGAGCTATGGACTGCGTCGAAGGTATGTCCGGTTTACAAAAGGGTGAGCGATCTGAAGTGACAAATTATAGACCTGTGTCCATTATATGCAATTTTTGTAAAATTTTTGAAATTCTTTTACATGACTCAATATTTCCTTTAACAAAAAACTTAATTGCACTTTCTCAACACGGCTTCTACAAAGGTAGATCTACGATTTCAAATCTTATGGTTATAACACAAGACATTTCAGAAGCAATTGATGAGGGTTTTCAGACAGATGTTATTTATTTGGATTTTACGAAAGCATTTGAGCGGCTAGACCATAGGCTTCTTCTTTAAAAACTGTCAAATTTTGGTTTTTCTGATTCTCTGGTTGCTCTACTTAAATCTTATTTAACGAACAGAAAACAATACGTTGAAATTTATGGCTCTAAGTCACCTCAATACGCTGCTACCTCTGGTGTCCCCCAAGGATCAGTATTGGGACCATTATTGTTTATTATTTTTATTAACGATATTGGAGTTAAACTAGCAGTTAAGCATTTAATGTACGCAGATGACATTAAATTGTATATAAGAGTAAAAAATATAGAGGATTGTATCGCGCTTCAATATAATCTTGATTTGGTTGTTGCATGGTGTGCTGAAAATAATCTGCAGCTGAACGTTGGAAAGTGTAATGTTGTATCTTTTACTACTAAATCCTCAATAATTTTATACGATTACTCAATAGACGATCACTCAGTTTCACGTGTCGAGGAGTTCAAAGACCTTGGTATAACTTTTGATACAAAACTTTCTTTTTGTTCACAAATAGACAATATCATTTCTGAGGCTTCAAGGGCATATGGTTTCATTCTCCGTTGTACAAGAGAATTTGTAAATATTCAGGCTATTATCACATTGTATAATTCGTATGTAAGATCTAAATTGGAATATGGGGCAGTGGTGTGGTCTCCGGGTTATAGTGTTCATAGTGACAATTTAGAAAAAGTTCAGCGGAAATTTCTAAAATACATTACATTTAAGCGAGAGGGAGTTTACCCTTATCAGGGATTTCCACATGAGCAATTACTTGAAATGTTTAACTTCTCTTCTTTAAAAGAACGACGTAATTACTCCCTTTTAATAACTTTGTTTAAACTATTAAATAATATTATTGACTGCCCAAATATCCTATCCAGAATTAATTTCGGTGTACCTCGCCTAAATAGTCGTTATAATACCTGTTTTTATTTGGACACTCCTCGTACAAACATTTTAAGGTTCTCTCCGCTTTATGCAATGTGTGATTTGTGTAATAAAAATATTCATATTGACTTTTTTAACTCGTCATTACCAGAGTTGGGTCGAAGTCTTAAGCATTGAAAACCTCTGGCATAATTTTTCGGTAATTTTTTGCTGGTTTTTAATTTTATTTTGTAAAATATCTTAGTGTAATTAGTAATCTATTGTATTGTGCCTTAAAACTTGCCAATTTTTCCTAATTTCTTTAATTTTTATTAGTGTTAATTTTGAAATATTTAATTGTTGTACATTACAGGGCTTGTATACATGTTTTGTCCTGCCTTGTAGTTGGGTATGTAATAACCTGTAAGGCATGTACTTAATAAATAAATAAAATAAATTTCATTACGTTAATAAACCAGTGGAGAAAGACTTCATGTTTTAACTTATTCCTATAAATTAACTCCACTTTAAGAATGGACTACTTCTTCAAAATAAAAAACTATTGAAATAAATCGTTAGCTTTCCGTCCAGTATCTATTATTATATGCAGTATTCACAGTGATGCCCGTTTATACGCCGGATGCACTTAGGCCAGATTTGGTCTACTGTTCTCACCCTGTTTGATTCTTGATACCCACTCTGTAATCCTAGTCCCTTTCAACAGTTTGTGAAGACCAACTGTTGAGAGGGTCAGGATATCCTCTGGTTCCAGTTTTGGTTTCCCGTTTTCCGATCTAGTGACTCACAATGGCAAACTATGTGCTGTACTGTTTCCCTAGCTTGTCCGCACAATCTGCAGTTAAGGTCTCCATTGTACAGTTGCATTCTGTGCAGATGATTCTTGACAGTCTTGTCTCCTGTCAGAATTTCTGTAAAAGTTCAAAGCTGATTCCTGTTCATGTGAAGCAGCTGTTTCGTTAGTCTCGGGTCTGGATCTTCAATGAAGCATTTACTTTGCTGTAATTCCTGTCTGTTGTTCCAGTGTATTTTGTGTTCACTCCTGGTCCATCGCTTCATGACATATCGTACCGTATACCTTGGTATCCGGAGTGCCGGTTCTGGACCAATGAATGTAATTTCTGAGCAAAAAATATAATTTGAAAATTAATAGTTTAAAATTAGTTTATCAAATTATAATTGCATTATTTTCCAATGACCGACAATAAACAACAGATATTTAATTGATATTGAAATTTACTTTTCGAAACTATGGTAATGTGGGTTAAATCTAATTTAGCCACAAACATAAATTAAAAATCCTATTTTATACGCATTTGGTAAATAAATGAAATTATAAACATATTGCATTATATCACGTTCACCCAACACAAAATATTGTTTAAATTGCTGTATTTTGTGAAACGGGCTCAATTAGAAAATTATTGCAAACCCTAAATAAACCACGTGTCACATTTTAGTTAATTATTAAATATTTGAACTAAATTTATTTTTATTAAACTATATTTAACCATATTTCTTCGATTTGTTTCGTACGATTTTAATTTCACAATGGGCCAAATCTGGCCTAAGTGCATCCGGTATATGGACGGGCCCTTGAAAGGAAAGAAAAAATTGAGTATGAGACCAAAATGGCGATGATAATAAGAAAGCTGTTACTAAAAAAAAATATAGAGCATTACTGCGAAACTATTAAAAAAAAGTACTTCTACGAAAACGATAGAAACATAGGTCCTTTTACTGATTTTCTTTCAAATCCAAAAATAAAATGCTCAAATTGCTAAGAGAAAAATATTTTTTCATATACTTAGTATTAAATAGAATTTCTAATTTTTTTTGTTTTAATTGCGTAGCAGCTAGCAAGTTGCCTCAGTTATTTTAAATTGACTGCATGCTGTACCTAAAGGGTTCAATGCAAACTGTACCATTTAAAATGACGATCTAAATATAATGCCCTACTTTAAAACCACCACATAATAGCTATTTATGTATCAAGGGCGTTACGGGGACTATAATGCCCTGAAGGTAGAAATAGCCCGAGGGCCTCTGGCCCGAGGGATAGGTTTCTGCCTGATGGGCATTATAGTCCAGTAAAGCCCGTGGTGCATACAATGCTTTATGTTTTACCTAAAAAAGAGTTTTTCAATGACTAATTACATTATTTATTCGCAATATAAAAAATAAGTTGCACCTGTACCTGTATACGTAAGTAGATAATGACTGGTGTTAAGTTTGACTTTGATGTTTCTGTCAGTTAGTCAGTTGGCATTTTTTATTTAACGATTTGCTCAAAATGGAAGAAATTCCACAAAATATAAGAGAAAAGGTCATAAAAGCGACCGAAAATCTTTTGCCAGTTAAATCAAGGCAACAGTATGATCGGGAGTATGGCATATTTGGTATTTGGAAAGATACGAACACAATTCTTCAAATAACCGAAAATGTTTTAATGGCATATTTCCAGGAACTGGTAAGTTATTGATTTTATTTTAATACATATGTTTAACAAACTTTATTATTTTTAGTCGGAAAAATACAGTCCGAACTCTCTCTGGACCAAGTATTCTACCCTAAGGTCTACGTTGATGGTCTATGAAAATATAGACATTTCGCAATACCATCGTCTCATATCTTTTTTAAAAGTTAAGTCGAAAGGATACGTCCCGAAGAAGTCTAAAGTTTTGGAAGGAGAACAAATATTAAAATTTATTAAGAAGGCTCCTGATGATATCTACTTGGTACACAAAGTCATATTGGTAATGGGTGTTTTTGGAGGTTTAAGACGAGATGAGTTGGTCAAAATGACCATTGATGACATTGAAGATAGAGGAACAGTCTTGGTTATAAAGGTACCAGAAACTAAAACTTCAACTTCAAAAAGTTTTACTATCATCGAAGAAGATTTAGGCGCTTTAAATTTAATAAAAAAGTATACAACATTAAGACCAGCTGGAATAAAGGAGCGAAGATTCTTTATTACCTATAGAAAGGGTCGATGTACAGTACAACCCATTGGAAAAAATACCATAGGAAGCGTCCCAACATTGATCGCAAAATTTTTAAAACTGGATAATGCAGAAGCTTACACCGGCCACTGTTTGCGTCGCACATCGTCAACTTTACTTGTTGAGGCAGGTGCTTCGTTTGAAACGCTAAAACAACATGGGAAATGGAAAAGCTCTTCAGTAGCTGAAGGATATATAGAAGAAAGTATTTCATCCAAAAACAAAATAGCCAAAATGATTGCCAATTCAGTTAATTCCGAGGTTAATTCCGTAGCGACTATTGAAAATTCTTTAATAGACTGTTCTTCTATACAAAATAGCGTTAGTGCTACCACCGCTGCTACCATCACAAAAAACACCGACCATTCTATAGTGGGATCAGCTACATTTTCCGGGACATTTCAAATTTGTAATTTTTATTTTGGAAATAAAGTTTAATTTTTAGTATTGTTTAAAGAAAAAATTATTTTTTGTATAAACTTGATCTTTATTGTGAGAGAAATAAAATTGGATAAGCAATAAAATTTCCATATTAGCGCATTAGGGTAATATAAGCGGGCATTATCATAATGCCCGCTTATAATGCCCTAGGTGTGATAGCAGGTATTATTGCTATCATAACATATTCCGTTTCTAAGGTATTATAGATCAATAATAGATAGGTAAAACATAAAGCTATTATTAAGTCACCATAGTTTTCATAATGAAAACTGCACCGCCATGACGTCATTCGGCGTCGTAATCATTCGGCCTGCGTTGCCATGACGACGAGGCTGTGTCAATGCAAATCTCATGCTCATATCGAAGCGAGAATAGTCCGTGGTTTTATGTCAGTGATGCGCACATAATTTAATAAATTCACATATTTCTACGGAACGTAATCTTCTAGAACTTGAGGAAGAGTTAATGAGAGACAATACAGGCCAGTTCATAAAAAAAGTTAATTACGTAGATGATGTAGGTTGCCGCCTGCTGCTTAACATTCTTAACAGTGGCGTAGCCAGGTGGGGGCCAGCCCCCCCTGGCGCTGGCGCCCCCCTTGCGCTTGGCACGCTTGGCTGCTTGGTGGCCGTTTACATAATAAACCTTATTATTTGATCTAGTTACTATTTTTGCAAATGGAAGTTCGTGGTGGAGGTGTCGACCTTTTTTTTTTTGAAAGTCACTTTTTATGAAGAGGAGAGCACCTCATCATATGTTTGCCCCTCCCGCCCCCGCAGGCTGGCTACGTCACTGATTCTTAAGTACACAAACCGATGTCAACGTCTTGTAAACTGACAAACAAAACTGGCCTAAACTTCCCTCACCCGAATCCTTCAAAATGCCCAAATTAAATGGCTTGAAATTCGGTCGCAATGAATCTTTTTAAACCAAGAAGGCCATATTACATAATACATATAATATTTTGAATCATAATATCATCTGCGACATCCAAAGCTACTGATCCAAATATCAGCAATCATTTTTTTGGATATAATTTTCATTTTATTATTTAAACCCTGATCTTTAGACAGGTAAATAACAAAATGTGCTGATTAAAAATTATGTTACATAATTTTCTGAGGGGCCTAGGCCCCTTGTTTCTCCCCTTTAAAAAATACGTCACTGGACATACGTTGCATCGCTGATAACTAAGTAAAATCCAAAAATTGTAAAATTATATCCCAAGTCTGCTCACAGGGCTTAACGTTTAGATTTTTAAACTTTTTTAAAGGTTAATAGGTTCCGTTCACAAGACAAAAAATAGACCAATATTTTGAAAAAATAATTCAATTATCATTTAGCTACGCCAAACCTGTTAAAGTAAGTTTTTTTGTCATCTTAAAGGAACATATTAACAGCATTTAAGCAATACTCATAAATACTAAAAAAAAGTTAAGCAATTTTTCTAAAAAATCAAAGTTTTAGGCTCTTTGCGCAAACCTCAAAGTTTCTATATATTTCGCTCACCGGAAGGATGGCGGTCATGTATTTTTTATCAGGTATATGGTAGCTGTTTACATGGCTATATATGTTTGGGGTATTTATATATAGCTGATCAACTGCTTCTCCATAATTAAAATGTATTGATACAATAAATTAAAGTCTACAACAATTTTATAACCTGCGACCGTGGACTAATATAGTAATTCTGTTATTGGCACGACTCTGTTTCTCCGCACTTTTGCCTGGTTTATGGTCTACTTTTGAGGGGAATGACCTAAAAGTCATAAAGCACGTTTAAAAAGGTTTAAAACATTTTGGACCCTCTCCAAAATATATCAACCAACCTAAAACTTGAATTGTTTTGGTATTTCTTTTTCTTAATTACAATTGTTACTTTTCTTGCACGATGGAGCCTGAAATAAATTATTTTTGGAAATCTTATTAGATCTTGAGGTTTTACAATTTTTTTTCTGTAGGTCTATCGTTCTCTCTATTTGTTGCTGTGCCTGTCTGTTAAAACGCTTTAAAATAATAATATTTTTCATATATTTACAAAATCCATTTTTTTCACGTACAGATAACCCAAAATGAACTTAACACAATCTTTAACCACACTATTTAATTCTATCGAATGTTAAATTATTCGTAACTAATTTTATTTATTAACTCAGTCTGTAGATAGTAAATTTTATCTACGCTTTTAATGCTGTGACGTTTCTTTTGTCAGCCAATATGTGATTTAACAATTCCTTAATTCCGAAAACGGCTTTTTCTCACGAATATTGACTAGATTCATGAGAGATGGATATATACGACAAAGACACACACTGAACTCTCCAATCTGTTGCCGTTCAATCAGCTAACACCCGTCAGGAGATTATTGGTACAGAATCTCACATCGATGCCGTTAGTATGTGTATCTCTTTCTTATGCTTTTGCCTTCGCATAGCTCTTTCCCTATTTCATCAAACCGCATGTCTTCTCTGCGTTCTTTCAATATCGCAGAGACGGCAATTATTCGTTCACATGTTGAATGATAATTACAGTATTGTTGTTGTATTTGGTAAAATAAATGTTACTAGAAATGACGTGTGTCATCCACGGCCATTAAAAGCTTACGTGAAATATATTATAGTTACTGCCTAAAAACCAATTTTTAAATAATCTTCCAACAGACACTTGAAAACTTAACGTCTAAAATCGATAGCTTAAATGAAATATGAAAACTCGTTGAAAGGATACTGGAAGGTGTTAACGAAGCCAATTTTAAAGTTTCATTAATTAAGGAAGGAAGAAATTCATTATTAGTTGGTCGGTTAAGATCGATAAGGAAGGCGCAGTAATTAAAATAAATTAACATGAAACTAAGAAAACTCAAGGATAGAAAATATTTTATTATTTATTTTTAGTGCAAACGTGTTCGATGATTTTATTGGGTTTGTGTTTTTAGAGGATATTTCATATATCGGTAAAATAGAAGAATGCGGTTATCAAGACACGATTTTATGTCCTTGGGGAAAGAAGATGATGTAAAAATATTTTTCATAGTCACTTGTCTGTGTTATCTTTCAAGTTATAAAGAAACTTTTACATAAAATTTAGTGATATACCAATTACTGTTTCTAGGTGTCTCAAGCTACGCCATGGAATTTAACACAAAACCTACTTTTCATTTTTTATAACTTAGATAAGAAGGGTGTCTTTACTAACAACTCTATTAAAAAAAAATATCAAGAACTGGAATCCCTATTGTGTTCTGCATACAATAAAAATATATATTATTTTACATTAACAACCGGTTATTTTTTATTATGATTTAAATGTTATTTATTTAGTCTATATAAAAATGGATATATTTTTACAACCCTATTTTTTTACCACTTCACATTAAATTGTGTAATTTTCTGTGAATCCAGAAACAACAATGAGAATTCATGAAAAAAATGTGTCAGGGCTAACGGACTAACGCAATGAGTAGATAGACTAGCGGGATACTAGCACAACAAATTAAAATCATTATTAAATATTGCATAAAAATTATTTGGTTAAAGACTCATAAAGGATGTCACATTCTATCTGTTGCCACTTTATTAGACCGCATCTTATAGAGTTCTTGTATGATAGTGTCCTGCTAGCCTATCTATTTTGGAAGAGAGCAATAATCTTGACCGATAGTATTCCTAGAGTTTTATGGTTGACAATTTTTCTCAATTTGTTTAGCTATTTATTTCAAAAGCAGATAATATTATAGCGTCATTTATACAACCATATTAAGATTAGATAAATACTTTATATGCATTTAAAAAATATACAAGATTTATAATAGGCAAGTCATGAAGTAGCGATATGAAAACTAGCACAAGCTATATTATAAATCATGTTTGTATCTCGCGATTTTAAAAATAATTCACCATATATCATTCAAATGTGTAACAGTGACTATACACTATATACCATTGTTAGATTTTGCTTAAGATTAATAGGTTAAAATTTTAAATTATAGTTCCTGTAACAAATGGAATTTTCATGACACTTATAAATTAAGAGAAAAATATAAGAAAATATGAGGCAGAGAAGCGATTATATGAAGTTGTAATAAATATGTTGAGTTCACTTATTTATAAAAAAAACATGGTTACCTTAAAAAACAAATATATTAGATAAAAATTTAATTTTACGCCTTCTCCGTATTAAAGGTATAAAAAAACAGATAGATAGCTGACGACTTTAGAAAAATGGTAGATTTACGGAGCGAATACGGGTAATTTTATGAAATCTAGTTTTTTAGAGCAAACATGGATAGGGAATTTTTTAAAAACATTTGTTTCACTGACGAATGCACATTTACCTTAAACAATGTTCAAAATTATCGATATTGGAGCAAAGAAAACCAACACAGGTTTGTCGAAACAAGGACGCAATATCCACAAAAAGTTAATGTTTGGGCTGGGAGTTTCGGAGAATATATTATCGGGCCATTATTTCTTACACGAAATTTAAATGCAGAATATTTTTTGGAACTACTTGAAGATCATATTTTACCTACTTTATATGATGCCGCCAGGGAAAATCAGGAAGTTTGGTACCAAATGGATGGCTGCCCGGCACATAGTACCCTGGCTGTCCGAGAATATTTAAACCGTGCTTTTAATGGAAATGTTATTGGCTTAAATCATACAGTAAATTGGCCAGCCAGGTCTTCTGATTTATCGCCAAATGATTTCTTTCTCTGGGGCCATTTAAAAAACAGGATATACAAAGATAAAAAATACCCAAATCTAGACAAGTTAAAAAATGCTATTTCTGCCGAATGCAATAGAATTTCAGTTTACCAACTAGCGAATGTAAGAAGAGAATTTTATGATCGCCTCGGTTATTGTCTAGCAGTCAATGGAGGAATATTTGAACATCTTCTTAAATCCTAAAGTTCTAACAATTTAATATTACCTACCTATTAATTAGTAAAATATTGAAACATGTAAAATGTCATATTTAACCTTGTAATTGGATACTTTATTTTAGTTTTATTCAGATAAATTTGTACTCATAAATATACCTTTAATATTTTCGATGTACGAGTTTTTGTAACAATAAAGCACACATTTCAAAATGACAAGTTTATTTGACAGTCATCTTTTACCTTGACTGGTGCCTGCAAATACGGGGCCATAAAAAGGAGAAATGGTTAAAAAGAAATCGGCGATAACCCGTAAACGGGCTCATCAAAAATATCTAAAGTTATTCTTTTAAATGTGGGTTTTACTGCTCTTAAATAAACCTAAATAGACTTTTTCTCTAAAATAATTAGGGTAGCCAATAATTGACCCCATTTAAAATTACATGGGATTTCCTATGTCCCGCTCGACGATGCAACACCCGGTATAACTGTCCCAAGAAATGGGAGATTTATGTAATTCGAAATAGAGAGAAACATGGTATTTAACATCACTTCATTTAAAATATGAAAACTCAACAGCACAGCATACTTTTAAACCCATACAAAATGCTAATAATGTAGCTAGATAATTAGAACATGGCACAGAGCGGCTTCCATACTCCGCTTCTGTTCTAATTACATCTATCTCGCAAATTTAGTTATATAATATTTTAATTAAGTAATTAGCAACATTAACGGCGATACATTTCATTTATTTAATTTGGTGTAAAATTCGGAGCAACGTTGGCTGCCATTTGTTTGGTAATGAGGTAGTGAGAATTTTAGGATAATTCGTGACAGTATAATTTTAAGGGTTTTTGCAAGAACAGCAAATGTCAAAAAAGTGTTTGGGTTACAAATGAAATAAAACTGTTTTTAGTTTAGCATTCGGATACAGATCGACACAGAGTACAGAGCAGTTGCAGTCAAGTGAGTCGATTTATGTTATATCTCATGGTATTATACATATTATATAAAAAAAATATAAAAAACCCATGACGTATGACACAGCATTTAGAAGAACTGCGTTGCTGCTCATATTTAATAGCGACTAGAGAGAAATCTTTGGGAATATTGAGGGCTACCGGACACAAATAGTTGAATAATTAAATAAAATTATAAATCTATTCTCGAAAAACTCACGTTAAAGGCAAATTAGTTAACGACTAACATACGAAATCACGAAAGAATCTTCTACACTGTAACATATAAGACGGCAGTGTTGTAATAGTAACCAACTATTTTATTACGATGTTTTCATAATTTTGGATAATTTCTGGAGCCATCACTCAATCTTTTCTGCTATAGGTCGACAACAATAGAAATAAGATTGCTGTTGCTGCATTCCCATAGTTTTTGATATGTAGGAAAAATCAGAATTAATATATTTTAATGTGTTTGTTCCTTAACTCTCGAGGTAGAGGATCCGTGTATTAACTTGTAGTATGAAACCATTAAACTCAAAACATTTGTTCTCGATATTTCTAGGGATCATTAAATAAATAGTTTACGTTTTTTTACTGTAAGAATTGTATTGCCTTGTAGAAGCACCCTTGTCTATATCTTAACTTTTGAAAACATACAATATATCGTTATACTTAGTGTGAAGTGTTAAAGGAAGGCCATGATACTAAAAGGACTTGAAAATGATCCTTATTCCATCCGGCATAGCTATAAAAAAGAGATATTTTAAACTAGCGAAAACCAGTATTTGCAAAACCGATTTCATTTTCTAAACCACGATCTTTTCCTTCTTAATAAATATAACATCGCGATGTTTATATTACAAGCACGTCCACGAGCACATTTCCTTCCAGGATACGATAGAATTAAGAAAAGCGCAAAGCGCATAAAAGTAACACGAGAGAATGCCAGACAATCAACACATGCTGTGCCGAAGCATTATTATTATACAAAAGTTTTGTGAGACCAAAATCTTTATTGTTTCCTATTTAGGAAAAAGGAATAGAATTGTTTTAGTTAGGTTTGGTTTTAGTATGAGTATTTTATTCAATTTATTAATTTACTAATTTTTTTTTAGTACAATCTTAACTGTACCATGTAAAGTAAAGCTGATTAATATATCTATGAATAAAAAACGGATTTTTGATAAATTTTCTAGTTTTAGTCTTATTTTAAGGAATATAAACAAGGTTTATAAAGGTAAGGTAAGGTAAACTGCACTCGATTTTAATTATTTGTCTTTACTCCTTGATATTACATATCATTTTGTAAGTTATTTTAAAAGTACGTAAGAAACTCTATTATAGAGTTGCATTAAGATTTTAAACAATGTCTAACTACCTAGGCAACCATGACATTGGCAAACATAATTTACTCACAATTAAAGTAGTCTGAATAGTAAATTAATAATAATAATAATAATTTCTACCAATGTCCTTTAAGGCACAGTCAACATTGCCTGGTTAATTAATTATTTTTTTAAATCTTTTTGCAATCCGAAGATTAACTATATTTACCAATGCAAGCTATACAGAGTAATACATTTTGGAATAATTAGTTTCATGCATACAGACTAAAAACAAATTACTTAGCCCAATGATAATTATTAGCTTATTGATAAGTTTCGCTCATTTTGACATCAAAAGAAGAGTCTAATGAGTCGTATGCTGTAGGATTAGCTAATAAGCTTTGAAGACATCTACTTCAAACGCCAATGATTATTATCCAGAAAGCATTAAAATGATTGGAAAATATATCAAAGAAATATGGACCAGATGAATAAGCTAAAAAACATAGCTTATACAAAACAAAATGCATAAAGTCTGTTTGTCAAAAAAATATTTTAAAAATTACTCAAAACATATTTTTTTAAATACGACATTTATATAGTTAAAAATTACACACTAAGAAAGAACGAAATAATTTTGGTAATCATGGGTGTTTCAGAAATAATAATAATAATAATAAATCAGTTTATGTGGAAGATTTAAGGTCTCTATTAGAAACTTAATACGTAAAATTGTTTTGACAATAGGTTACAAGAATTTAGAGACACATGTTTGACAGGTACAACAGGAAACATTGTGAACATCTAATAAGGTATATTTTGTTAAATTTTAAAGTATTTCCCATTTATATTTTGTTCTTGTTACTTTATTTAAACTTTGTTTCTTTTTATTTTGTCATTTTGAAAATTAAATGTAAATATCTATCATATACAGTGTGTCCACGGATCGACTCATGAAAAAATTTAAGATGTTTAGAAAGAAGTGTGTGAAGTGAGAATAAAAATTTTAAAATATTATGCTTACTTGATATTTTTCAATATTTTCCACCCGCCCTTTTTAAGGTATTAATTTCGTTATGAAAAGTTGCTCAAAATGATAAACCAGATTGTCTTTAATTTATTAGTTTGAACAACTTATCTTAACGGATTTTTTGAATATCTTCAACAGGGCGGGTGTATGCATTTTGTATTATTACTTAGTTTGTCTTCCAAAATACCTTTTTTTTAAAAAAAAAAATTTTTAGTAAATTTCGATTCTTTGAAACTAAGATTTTGTCATAAGTTATTAGTTTCTATCCAAGCAGGGCTAAACCTTAGAAGATGAAGTATATTAAAAAAACTCAAATTGTTTCACCCATTAATGCGTCGATCCGGGAACACACTGTATGTATAAATTCATTAAACTCAATTTAATTTTCCAGAATTAGTCCATAAAAGTAAATTGAATTAATAAAATTATTTCTATATATTTAAATATGATATAATAGGGTGGGTTCTCTAGATTAAAGTGAGATAGGAGAATAAGTACATATTTCAACCTTAGGTATCATCGACAATTGACTTGGGATATAAGAAAGGTAAAGAAGTTATGATACCAAGTAAACAATAATGGTGTATCTAATCATAGTATAAGAAATTTCTTTACAAAGTAAAGGTCAGGTCACTAAACAATGAAAGAAGTGTAAAAATTTTTTTAAGTGTAAATTTTTCTAATAAATAAATCTACTTTTACTCTTGTTGCTGAAGATAGAGTTCTAAGTTTGTGTGGTTCTTCATTTTCCTTTTTTATAATAAGGAGTAACTATAATCTATTTCAGAGGGGTGTAGAGTAATAAAATGGAAAATTCCGTCCAGTTCGGCTCAATTTCGGTGTCGGCCATAGGCGCAGGTAAAATTTGTGCATTAAATCATAGATGATAACTAACCAAAGAAAAAAAGATAATTTGATAAGGAAGGAACTATTTTAGCTATAGCAAATTTACACAAATATCGTTTTATAAAATATGCCGTGGAAGATATAGCTAAAAAGCATACTGTAACTGTGCTGCGCACACCGCCATATAATTGCGAACTAAGTCCTATAGAACTTATATGGGCGCACGTGAAAGGATTTGTAGCAAGGCACAACACGACATTCAAAATGAAAGACGTTAAGCTACTGTTTGATCAAGCCATTAAAAAAGTGACACCAGAGAACTGGCGAAAAGCAGTCCATCATGTCATTAAAGAAGAGATGACACTTCCTCATAGGACGAAGAATATTATGATTTTTTATAATTTAATTTTTGTATAATGTATTTTTTGTGTTTTATATTTCTTTTTATAATGTTTAATAAAAAATAAGCGTACCAAATACTATGTACATAATGCACGCCTTTGTCACGCCAATTTCAGTGTTTGTGAAGAGATAAGAATAGGCAAACTCATAAATTGACCCAAACCCGGGTGGTACTAGCTGCACTTGATGAAAATAAAGACTTTTGCTATGAAATCAAGCCAAATTATGAAATTGGCTTAAATATTCGTTGGGTCCGTCTGTAGTCCCCTTTGCATACCTAATGAGCTTTTATTACTCTACACCTTTCTGAAATAGACTATAAACATTTTTTCCGACAGAAATATATGAAATTTTCAGCGATGCCTTTGGTACAAACTCTCACCTATTATTATGTGCAGTGCACATAGTATATTTTATTTTCAACTTCCAAACAAATAACGATTGCATCTGCTACAAAAACATGTTTCCCATATTGTCTATTTATTGGCTCCAAACGTAAAATCTCTTAAAGTTAAAGCGTCTGATTTATGTGAAAAGTCGTAAGAAAATATGTTAAAGCTATGGTGCAGTGCCAGATGCCTGTAAAGTAAAGCTATTCTTAAAGCTGTAAATCTGATAAGAAACACATTAATTTAAAGTGGATTTCAATCTAGTCTTACTGCTGATACGGGAAAAAGTACTGTCTTAAAACTAGTCATTGTTAAGTTTTAAAAGAATTCGTAACTTAAAGTAAGTTTTAAGCTTGTGTAGATGTTCGTGTTTCATTTTTATAATAAAGGGTAAGTCAAAAGTAAAATAAAACATGAACTTTATTTACTTTTAAGCAATTTTTTATTAATAGATAAAGGAAACCACGAAGGTAAAGTCCGTACAATTACTGGCTGAATACACTTCACAGTTTCTGACGTAAATTTTTGTTAACATGTATGTAACATTCAAATTGGCTTCAATTTTTTTTTGTGTACGAGTCAACACGTTCTTTAAAAGATCTGTTTACATCTCTTAACATTTCAAGTGAAATACTAGTAAAACGGTTTATTTAGTATGCCTAAAATCCATGATGGGCTTAAAAATAAGATTTTAGGAATTAATTTATTTATTATAATTTAACAAGTTACTTAATTAATTTGAAAAACATTACATTTAGGGCGAATAAATTATGTATAAGAAAATAAAACGAATTTTAATAAGATAAATTAGTTGATATGATCGTTGAACTTGGCAATGGCGCCCTAAATACCAACTTTTAAAAAAATCAATTAATAGTACATTATACACCTAGGGACTAAAGTGGTATTTTAAATCCCGAGACAAAAAGTTTATAGCCCGACCAACGGGAGGGCTATAATTTGTCAAGGGATTTAAAAACACTTTGGTCCTGAGGTGTATATACTATTTTATGTACTTTAGGATAGGTAAAACGTTAAAAAAAAATTAAATGCCACTAAACGGTTGGTACTCTATTTCTAAAAAATCATCGAAGCGGCTGATGTTACCATATTAACGACCAAATGACGAGTTATGACAAGTAACTAAGTAAAACAAAAGTCACTCGATAAAGATTAGTCAAACACGGTACATCCACTGAAAGACGTTTATCGCGATGGAACAAGTCGAAAAGGCAGCTCAAGAGGCTGTAGGCCAATTATTACCAAGAAAATCTGGAGAACAATATAAAAAACAGTTATCTGAGTTTATCAAATGGTGCAAAGAACGGGACATAGAAGAATTTACAGAAGAAAAGGTACTATTAGCATATTTCTTAGAAAAGTCAAAAAAGCTTAAAGCATCGCCACTGTGGAGTGTATATTCGATGATAAAAGCCACAATTGCAACAGACATGGGCGTCGACATTAGCAAATTCTGCAAACTAACCGCTTTTTTGAAACGACAAAATGAGGGCTACAAACCAAAAAAGTCGAAGACACTCGATGTTGAAAACATTAAAGAGTTCCTGGAAAAAGCACCGACCATGAATTTTTTGGGGCAAAAGGTAAGATACACATTTTTTTTTAACCGATATTTTCTCCCAGTCTATACCTATATCTATGCTATTTAGACGCTTTTTGGAAAATAAAGTAGGTACCTATTTATTCCAGGTAGTTCTAGTCATGGGCGTGTCAGGAGCCTGTCGAGGCAAGGAGCTCTGCCAGCTTGACAAAACGGATGTCCTAGACTATGAAACGTTCTTTTTGGTCAATTTACGAGATACCAAGACAGAAACAGACCGATCTTTTGTTATAAAACAGTCAAAGGAAAACTTCATAGTACGATTGGTGAAGAAGTATCTCAGATCTCCATCAATACAAGGCCATACAAGATTTTTCGTTGGGTACAGAAATGGAAAATGCACATCTCAGCCAATGGGCAAGAATACGATTGGACAACTGCCAACCAAGATTGCCGAATATTTAAGCATCGCTACTAGCCGACTCTGGAGTAACGATAGATCAGCTTAAAAGACATGGCGGCTGGAAGAGTAGCACCGTCGCTGAGGGATATGTAGAAAATTCCTTATACAAGAAAAAAAGTATGGCAGATCAACTTTTTACTGGTACTTCCACCGAAACGTCTTCAGATATTTCGATTCCTATTGTACAAAATGAAACACCAACGACATCGTCGGTGCCACCGACGACGACAACCGCTACAATTTTCAAAAACACTTTAATTAATAAAAATAACAGCTGCAATAATGATAATTTACCTTTTTTTTTACTTGGCTAATTGCAGTGGGGATAAACATAACTGGTAATGTTAATAGAAATTAAGTTATTTTTTATAGTTTAATATTGTTCTAAACACGTTACACTTTGGTTGCATCCATGTCATGTTAGGTAGGTATATTTTCTAATAAAATTATTGAAAATAAATTTCGAAATTTAGCTTTTATTGCAAAGAAATTTACTTAAAATCCCTAGGGATTTAAAGTACATTTTAAATCCCTAAGGATTTAAAGTACCACTTTTTTCCGTGAAAATAGGGATTTAAAGGGTACTTTAAATCCCTAAAGTACATAAATATATATACCTATAACATTAAATAAATAAAATCAAAATATAATAAATAAATTAATTCTTGTTTACTAATGAACCGTTTTGCTAGTATCTCACCTGAAATATTACGGGATATAAATAGTTCTTTTCAAGAACGTGTTGACTGGAATGGAAGACATTTTGAACAGTTACTGTAGTCGCCTATGTTCAATTATAATAATATAGCTTTATTTAAACATAATTTATAAATTTGCAATTATTTTGAAAACGGCTAGAAATAACTTAGATGCATGTAGTACAAAAAAGATTCCTTATGAAATTAACAATGAATTGTCAAATAATATATAGGGTGTTCCATTTGAAAAACTGACTTTAAAATGTGTCGTTTATGAAACCTTTTTATGAACACCCTATATAAAATAGATAAATACCATTATATTCATAATATCTCTAGACACCGTGTCATAAATCTCACTCAATGCAATGGTTTAAAAATTTAATTTAGATGTTTTTTTTTAAATTTTTTTCCAGGACCGTAAAACTTAATTTTTTTTTGTTTTTAATTTATTACTCTTAAAATACCAAAGCACAATAAATACAATTTTGGATAGGTATAAAGGATTTTAAAACGAACCTAAATATGTAATAAAATACTGGGTGTTCTATTTAAAAAATTCAACTTTTTTTATCACACTTTTTGGGTCACCCTGTATATGATTGAAATTCCTAACTTAATTTGTATAAGAGCTATAGAAGCCCAACGAACTATTACAGGACCCTGATATGCTTTAACATTATATGTACAGGGTGATTCCTAAGTTGATATTTCTTTTTTAGCTGTGTATAGAAGACATTCAACTTTTTCAAATACCTCAAAAAACTCAAAAATAGGCGGGATAGAGAAGAAAAAAATCTAAGTGCAGGCCTGGGATCAAAACATACCCCTCTATAGTCTTGTTGTTTTTCTTATCTCTTATTAGTATTAGTCATACGGGTAGTGTTGAACAATCCGATGCGGTGTGTTTTTCTGAAGCAAGATAATTTTAAATTGGTGACAGGTGAAAATGGTAAAATTTGAAAACAATAAATTAATAGATAAGGTGGTAATTTACTGTGAGTGTGGCAAAATGCTTTGAGATTATACGCAGAACACTTTCCCTTGCGGGCTCATCCAACACCCAGAAGTTTTCTTAATGTTATTCAAAGGGCAAGTTAGGCAGAACCGTATTTTGAAGAAGTTGTCCATTCTTAAAGTGGAGTTAATTTATAGGAATAAATAAAAACATGAAGTCTTTCTCCACTGGTTTATTAAGTAGTAAAATTAAAAGGTGGTAGATATTCTACATGTTTCGGGTGTAGTAACACCCATCATCAGGAATAAAATATAAAGAGAAAAAATAGTTACAAGTTAAATGGTGAATGGTAGTGAACCTCGATGAAGCTCTCATCGAGCCATGGAAGATCAAAGATTGAGAAATGGGATAATGATTAAAAAATTGGTATGCTTAAGTCTTAACACTGACCATGGGCAACAGGTAACAGTGGTAAGGGGGGGCCCGTTTGGGCAAAGAGAAAAAATTAAGAAATGTAAGAAAAATGGAGACTCAGAGGTCAAGAACTTTCATCCCGGAAACCATGGGGAGAAAGAAAGGTTGTTTATTTAACCTTTTTTATAGAAAAATAGTTTAGAGGTAGGTACCAATTATTGAACTGTATGAATCTGTAAAGAATAAAAGAAATTGTTGAGTATAATATATTGAAATGGTTATTTGAATAATTTATTCGAAAAAATTCCTTTTATATACACGAAAAAGAGGGACTTACCTTAGTTCATAACAAAAAGGAAATTAGCTTGGTCCCAGCCATGCTGAAATTAACACCCACCGGGGTTCCAGCCCGTTTTTTCGGGCTTGTTCCCCTAATTTCCTTTTTGTTATGAGCTAAGGTAAGTCCCTCTTTTTTGTGTATATAAAAGGAATTTTTTCGAATAAATTATTCAAATAACCATTTCAATATATTATACTCAACAATTTCTTTTATTCTTTACAGATTCCTACAGTTCAATAATTGGTACCTACCTCTCAACTATTTTTCTATAAAAAAGGTTAAATAAATAACCTTTCTTTCTCCCCATGGTTTCCGGGATGAAAGTTCTTGACCTCTGAGTCTCCATTTTTCTTACATTTCTTAATTTTTTCTCTTTGCCCAAACGGGCCCCCTCTTACCACTGTTACCTATTGCCCATGGTCAGTGTTAAGACTTAAGCATACCAATTTTTTAATCATTATCCCATTTCTCAATATTTGATCTTCCATGGCTCGATGAGAGTTCCATCGAGGTTCACTACCATTTACCATTTAACTTTGTTCCTTTCACTTGTAACTATTTTTTCTCTTCATATTTTATTCCTGATGATGGGTGTTACTACACCCGAAACATGTAGAATATTTACCACCTTTTAATTTTACTACTTAATAAACCAGTGGAGAAAGACTTCATGTTTTTATTTATTCCTAGAACCGTATTTGATTCGTAGTGTAATAAATGAATGTAAGTACCTTAAATTTAAGTTTTTTGAAAAAAGTATTTGAAAATGTTGTTTATTTTAATACCTTCTATACGCTGCTAAAAAAGAAGTATCAACTTAGGAATCACCCTGTATAGAGCTCAAACATTTATTAAAATATATTAGTTTAATACATTTTTTAAGTAATATTTCTCGCTTATATTTATAATATTCTTCAAATAAACGAAACAATTTTATTTTAATTATTTACCTTTATTTCAAAATGCCCCAGTTGCCATCCAGTTTGAATTATTTAAGCCTTTTGGGCGTATTAAATATATTGTTAGCGCTGGCGGTTTAAGATTAATTAACTGTTTATACAGCTTTAATTACCCGCAGACCCAATTTACCCCGAAAACAATGGTCTCGGGCATGCATCAACAAAAAACATCCCTTATCACCTGCGAACCAAAACTGCAAAATACGTTCGGCCCTGTTGGGGATTATCTCATATGGTCTGTTTACCCAACTGGTGGCACAGATTGTGAAAATCTTCAACTGTTTTTGTCCTGAAGATACAATAGTGGAGTGGATTCTGCTACTTTAAAAGGTTTATACATAACGTTCTATTTTTAAAAACCTATCATTTAAAAAACGAGCAGGTTTATACAAATTTGCAATGATGTTTTTTCCTTGCTTTGGATGCACTTGGCCAGGTGTGGCCCATTGTGAACACCCTGGTAAATTCTCACGCACACTTAGTGATCCTAGTTTCTGGCACTAGTTTGTGTAGGTCAACTAATTTCAGTTTTCATAATTTCTGTTACAACTTTTCTCTAAATCTGTTTTACATCACGACGATTTAACTAGTAAATATCTCCAGTCGTTTTTCAGGGAATACTAAATAAGTATAGTAACTACTACAGCTTTACTTATAGGTATTAGCTAGATGCACTAAATCATAACTGAAATGGGTGCAGTCATGCGTTTAGTTCATGCGTATTTTAAGTTTACATCTACTTACAAGATGCCTGGAGATACTTTCCAGATGAAACGTTGTGATGTAAAACAAGTAAAGAAAATGCAAGTCCAAAACTCTTCCATCATTTAAGAAACATCATTGTCTCCAACCCTTAAACAGAAACTTTTCTCTGTTTCTCTTGATGATGGATGTTTTGGCATTGAAAACAATGATATATAGGCAATCCTTTTTATTAATATTGATTCGTTAATATATAAGTGGAGAAAGACTTTGTCTTATTTTTTTCCGTTTAAAGGATTTTTGTTTAGGTTAAGAAATTTAAAATCTATCTATATATTATTTAAAACGCAAAGATCTGTCCTAATTATTTTGAAGCTTTTACAAATATAGCTAGATGATACTTTTCAAGAGAAACAACTTATTTTCTTATTAAGGCATTATTAAAAATATTTGTGTAAATTAACCACAAAGTAAAAAAAAAATATTAATTTAGATAAAATATTTTATTCTTGTCATTTTGTAGAATTTGAAATATTTGTGGATGCTTCGCGGTTAAAAAATATTTTTGTCTGTTTATATAAAACAAATATATAGGTATAGTTCCATCGAATTTAAACGGGATGAAGCTAGTCTAACTTTAATGTAATCAATCTTTTATTTTTAAAAAATGTGCATTTTATGGCGACATCATTACAACCCACGATTATAATTACAGTATTCAAAGTGGTTCTTTAGTCGTGTGTCATTGGTGACATTTTGCCAACTAACAAAATCCCCTTAACCGATTTTTTAGGCGCTAAAATTTCTGCACTGGCTGATACCTGAAACCGGATTCTCGATTCGCTGGAAATAATTATAATTGTCGCTAAATATGAAACAGGTTTTTACAAAATTGTTTGTGTAGATTACGAAAGAATCGCCTTTAAAATAGCGTTTAAAGGGATTGTTTTTGTTGGCAAAATGTCACTATCGTTCAACGATTAAGCGTTAACGTGATTTACAACTCCCCATATTTAATTTAATATAAAGATACAGGTGAATAAAAACATAACCCAACGTCTTCTGGGCACTAATCTACTTCGCAATACGTCGTTGCCAATAAAACAGGTTGGGCAGAGAAGAAATTGTAAGGAAGAATTAAAGATGGATTTGACTATTTAATTTTATAATATTTTGAAGTTTGTCCCATTGACTTCCGACGTAATTTTTTTAAAAATTGTCAATTTGATTTATATTTTTTTTTATATTTTGGTGCCTTGAAAATGTATTTTCCTACGACCACCTATGAAAATCAGAAAAAAGTACGGTTAGCTCGGCTAGAAAGTGCCATATATCACACGCGTGTTGAAAAAAAGATATATCAACACTAGTGTTAAAATATCAAGGCACACTATTTAATTTGACAGACAACCCCTATTTATTACAAAGGACAAATTTTAGAAAGCAGTCATTGTAGTGTTTAACTTATTTATCATGTATTTGTCGAATGATTCAGAATTAGAGTGTGAAAATACGCCATCTGAAATTATAAAAAATATATGAATAATATATTGGAAAATCTATTACCAGAAAAAACATATCGCGCCGAAAAGAATGTCATGTATTAAACAACAAATCTTTATTGGTAGCGGTAGCGTAGAGAATAGAGCTCTAGCCTACAGATCGCGAGGTCACAGGTTTAAATCCCATCAGCGGTATTTAACTTTTTTTTATAAAAACATTAAATAATTTATAGAATTATTTTGATTGAAATATTCCTTTATATTTTATGCATCTTTCCTTGATTAAATTAAAAATTTTTCATTCTGGTAAATCTAGACGTCAATCCAGGATTAGTTCTTCCTGTGATATATGAAATATGAAAAAATTAAAAAGTTAAAGTACAACTAAAGGAAAAGTCTATTGACAAACTACAAAACCAGATATTAAGTGGAACATAATCCTAAGTATGCTAATTTCAACACTAGTGTTCATATTTTTTTTTTCGACATAGTGTTGAAATATTTTTTTTCACAAATCAAAGGCTTTTTTAATAATTCTTTGTGGCCATAGGAAAAATAGTGTACATTACTCGTGTAAAAGTGATTATTCTAAAACTCGCACTCGGCTGACGCCTCGTTCTAAATATCTCCTCGTTTGGATAGTATCACTTTCATCACTTGTTATGTAATATAGTATTATTCATAAAAATAGTTCTTTCTAAGCTTTTTTTTAAACGTTCTCTTGTGTTTCCGATAAGTAATTTATGATACGTATTTATTTATTGTAAAAATTTCTACTAACTTTTAATGGTATGTCTAAAGTCCTTTAAATGAAGATAATATGCTAAAAAATTTAATATTTATGTATACTTTGTTAGTAAAAATATTGTGCAAAGTACTTTAATAGTAGATTCTGTAACGAGGTTGGAATGAAAATTTGACCCGAGTGGAAGATTTCTAACGCGAGCGTATCGAGCGTGAGGAACCACGAGTATCGAATTTTCATTCTAACCGAGTAGCAGACTATATTTTCTCCACGATCAAAAATACTATTTGCAACATGTGTAATTTCAGGTAGAGTATTATCCAGTTCCATATCTGATTCATCCGATTTTTCACTCATATTTTGACTTGCACTAAAATTTGTCTGCTGACATTGACAATTTCGAAATTCATGGCAACCTATGTCGTTTAGATCAATTACAGAATATTCATTCCGTATCTTGTTATGGAATGAAAATACACGCAAAACGCATAAGAAGCAAGTATTTCAGAATAAATATTCCAACTCAAGAGCGAGTATTTTTACATTCTATTATCAAAAATGATTTTGGAATTATTGCATTCAGGAATGGTCGTGGAGAAACGATATTATTAAATATATGAATAATATTGGTTTTGCACTAGACTTAAATAATTGATTCAAAACTTTAAAGAACTTTGAGGAACCCGGGACATTAGACACATCTATTATAATATTTATGAAATTAAACTTTGTTTTGATCATAACTTTGTGATTTGATTCGTACGATTTTAATGACGTATAAGTTATGACGCACGGTGAATCTAAACAGGAACTTTACACGTTTGTAAGACACCACGCGTAACCTTTTTTTCCTAATGGTAATTAAATAACGAACAAACTATATAGTTTCTACAATTCACTAATAACAAAACTATAAAATCAATTAAACAACGTGATTAGTACCCATAATGCACCCTAATCAGCCTAATAAATTAAATTAATCCACCTTAGGCTCTAACGTAAATCCATTACGGAGCTTAAGGGCTATAACCCTATATGATTAGAGCCGAAGGTAAAAGGTCACATAGGCTACGGAGCACTTACTTCGTTTCCATTTCTGTCGCTAAGGCTCTGCTAATAATTGGATTTTTGAGATGTCAAGTGGCGATTGAGATTTACTCGTGCTCGATAAATTGATAACAAGATTTATTCCAGAAGGTTGTGAATTTTTTTTTGGTACCAATTTCCTCAGCCAGTGAACATCGAGAACATTCAGGTAGCAATTCTAAGCAAAAAATCATATACCAGGTGTCCACGGAAGGAAAGATAGTGAAATGAAAATTGGAGGATTTATATATGACGTAAAATTGCATTTTTTGACAAGTGATTTAACTTTATGAAACTTTCGGTTTAGCCGGAAGTGACATAAACTTTTTATTTTTAAATGGGACACCTGGTATATTTTTCCTTTTTTTAACTCTATGTGACGTTCTAAATACAACCATGTGTCACTTGTCACTTTTTGTCACCAAATTTTTTTTTTAATATAATTTTTTTTATCTAGAGGGCTATGCATACGTTTAAATTAATATATTACATAACAAGTGATGAAAGTGATACTTTTCAAACGAGGAGATATTTAGCACGAGGCGTCAATTCCCCAAGTTTTAGAATAATCACTTTTACACGAGTAATGTACACTATTTTTCCTACGACCACAAAGAATTATTAAAAAAGCCTTTGATTTGTAAAAAAAAATATTTCAACTTTAGAGTTGAAATTAGCATACCTAGGATTATGTTCCACTTAATATCTGGTTTCATATAGTTTGTCAATAGGCTTTTCCTTTATTTGTAGTTTAACATTTTCATTTTTTCATATTTTATATATCATAGGAAGACCTAATCCTGGATTGACTTTTAGATTAACCAGAATGAAAAATTTTAAATTTCAAGGAAATATACACTAAATCAAAATTTAAAAAATCCACCCAACAAGGAAGATTTCAATTTAAAATAATTCTATAAATTAATTAATGTTTTTATAAAAAAAAGTCAAATACTCCTGATGGGATTTGAACCTGTGACCTTCCGTTCTGTAGACAAGAGCTTTAGTGCTTACGCTATGGCGTCCATGGCTACCAGTTAACATTTGTTGTTTAAATATATGACATTTTCTTCAGCGCGACTTGTTTTTTCTTTTATTAACATTTTTTATAATTTCACATGGCGTATTTTCACACTCTAATTCTAAATCACTCGACACATACATGAAAAATAAGTTAAAACACTTTACAATTACTGATTTCTAAAATTTGTTCTTTTGAATAAATAGGGGTGGTCTGTCAAATTGATATCATATGTTTAAATTAAATAGTGTGCCTTGTATTACCACTCTAGAATTGAAATATTTTCTTTCAACACGCGTGTGATATTCGGCGCTTTCGAGCCAGGTTAACCGTGCTTTTTTTCTCATTTTCATAGGTGGTCGTAGGAAAAACTTATTTTAGTTCTAAAATCTTGGAAAAAATACAACTTTACTGTTTTTGGTCAAAATCTATCTGCTGTGTGAAATTTAAAATTTAAATTTGTTTTACTCGTTTTTTTTAAATGGCAACATGGTGGCTCGTCAGATTAGAAAGACTAACTAAGACAACTACCCAATGCATTTAAAGCATATTTTATGCGAAATTGTTGATTACAGGCTACTCGATGCATTTAAAGCGTATTTTATTCAAAAAAGATGTTTTATCTTAGGGACGTTCTAACGTTACATTTTTAAAGTTTTTACATGAAAATTTGGTTAAAACCTAATAGTGTGTGGAATCAAATTAATCGTAACAAAGTGCTCTTTGTTTCTAATCTGACGAGCCATCATGTTGCCATATAAAAAAAATGAGTAAAACAAGTTTAAATTTTAAATTTCACACAGCAGATAGATTTTGACCAAAAACAGTCAAGTTGTTTGTTTCCCAAGATTTTAGGACTGAAATAAGTGATATAGACGTATGCATAGCCCTCTAGATAAAAAAATATATTTAAAAAAAAATATAATTTTGATGATAACAAGTAAAAAAGGAAAAATATACCAGGTGTCCCATTTAAAAATAAAAAGTGTATGTCACTTCCGGTTAAACCGGAAGTTTCATAAAGTTAAATCAAGTCAAAGTCATACAATGCAATTTTAGGTCATATATAAATCCTCCAATTTTCATTTCACTATCTTTAAAAACAAAAGAGTTATAGGGGCGAGCCACCCTCCATGGACACCAGGTATACTATACGGTGGAGAGGGGGTTTTCGATAGCCATTGAGCCAATAAATGCCTTAGAAGAGCTAAATGAGATTTACTTTTTTTGCACTAATAAAAATGGTTCTATTAACCAGTTATATAGTGTGTTACTTAATAACGTGTAGTTATTTTAATGGGTGATTCCTGGCCCAGGTCGAAAAGTTCACATACGCATATGTCCTAAAATGCGTTGTTTTCAATATACAGATTAAATAATTATTTTTTGATAATCTCAGATATTAAAATAAATTTTGGTATAGACTATTACACACAGGGTGGGGACTTTAACTGAAACAAATTTGATTAGAGGTTAGGAATAGTACATTGTATACCTAGTAGGAAAAGCTGAACATTACCGGACGACCGTAAAGATTGTATGTTGAGGCGCAAGCCGAGAATGACAATACGGAGTCCGGGAATGTGGCTTTTTCTACGAGGTATACATACTATTTTTCCGTAAATCGAAAATTATTAAAAGGACATAACTTATTACAATCAACTTGTTAAAATTTTGAAATAAATATTAATAACTTTTTAACAAATAAAGGATGCTATTAAATATTTATGTTGTAACTACTGAAACACAGTAATATTGAATTGTCAAGCTTAACACATTTTAGTTTACAAGTAACCATACAGAAATAATATTTCCTTACAGTACAATAATAAATATTTCCTAACAGTTATTTTCCGTTACCGTGCAACGACTAAGTGTAAGGAAATATTGACTTTTTCTTTCAAAAATATTATCAAAAATATCAATATTTCCTATCGATTTTCGGAAAAAAATATTGTTGAAAAATGTAAAACACGTCAGTTAAGATTTTCTCTAATAACAAAAATTTGTTTTTCTATACCTCGTAATGGGGTAAAACATAACCAAATTAAATTTTTTTAAATGAGAAGACATCACGACTTGCGGTAACTTTTCGAAAAGCTCTTTTAAAGAGAAAATTGACTGGGCTATTGTTTTTAATGATAATACCTATATATTTATATTTTTATTGTAAAAAAGGTTAGTTGGGTGCTTCACCCCTTTAAGGGGTATAAAAAACAAATTTTTGGTTGGAGTATAAAACCAACGAAACGTATCAATTGACGTGTTTTTGCATTTTCACAATTATTTTTATGTTTTTTGTACCATTCTAGCGATTTATATCAATTAAAGCCCCTTTCTGGAACAATAAAAATGAATTAAAAATAAAAACAATAGCCCAGTTAACTTTCTCTGTAAAAGAACTTTTTAAAAATATACCTACCAAAAGTGGTATCTTCCTATTCAAAAAAAAATTAATGGGACAAATAATACTCTAAGTCAACCTTCACTAAGATATATTCAATATGAAATCATTATTTTACTCTACATGTTTTGAGTGTATAAACGTTCATTTTCAGGAAAAATATAGTTAATGTTGAGATAAAAATAGAAACTTGTGAGTGACACCCTCATAGAGCTTTTGAGGAATTTAAATTATTGAACAAAGTGAAGAACTTCCATAGAAGAAGGGAAAAATACAACCAGGTTCTATAGATAAATCTGGAAGAATAATTGCCTTGTTTACCAAAGTTATGAACATTTTAGGAAACAAGTTGATCCAGGCGGCCATTTTTAAAACAAATGATAATGTGTGATATGTCATTAAAAGGAGAACTGTCTATAGAATTATAACATCGAATAAAAATGGCAAGTTTCCGTTTCAAATTTAGAAGTTGACTTTATTTAAGCTTTTTAAAACTTATTTTTAATAGTAGGAATCATTACTTTTTTTGAATTTAAGAAAATATACCTAAGATAATAAATTTGGAATATTTTTAAAATCATAAACATACTTGCCCGTTTTCTCAGTCAAATATGTTTGTACCTTTAAATAGAAATATTTGGGAAAATTAGGCTTGGAACTTTTACATTGTTTTCAATGGAACATTGGTAATGTTTAACAAATTTCCTTAAAAATGTTTTATTATATAATCGAACACAATGGACATTTCCTTGAAGCCTGTATTCCTGCCGGGAATACTAAATTTTAATAATAAACTTCTTTTGGAACAATAGACCAATTGTGTCTTCTTGTTCGATTTATTGAAGCAAGAAAAGTTTGACGAGAATTTTGTAATTAAATATTGAAGGGGTGCGAAACAAACGACTTTTAATTTTAAACAATATGTATTGTTGTAGACTGTTTTATAACTTTTTTAAAATTTAGTAGTTAATCAATCAGTGGCGGCTCGTCAGGTGAGGTAGGAGAAGGGGCTCTTCACCAAAAAAAAAAATAAAACCAGGAAGAAAGTTTATCGACAATATTAAACATTAATGTACCAATACAGCTACCATCTTAGCCCTTAAAAAATAATTATGATCGAATTAATAATATTAATTTAATCCGAATGTAGCTATGCATAATAGGGCCACGGTTAACTCCGATGAACAATAATTATAAACACTCGTGCATTTTAGCGCGCCCCAGCCGACGGTGTCCCTTAGCTCAAAGCAAGTGAAGATCCGATGCCCAACATGGCTTTGATATTCACCGTTGCTATGGTTACGTGACGTCAGTCACGCAAACAGCATGTTACAATTTTCATTATGATGAAATGCAATTTAAAAATAGATCAGTAGTATGCACCCTTGTGTTAGCATTGGTTCGCCTAACCTTAAGGTATTTATGTTGAGGTTTCGCGAAACTTACGGTTATAGATATCGTTTTTACGTGATTTACTGTGTGATTAAAAAGTTTTGTTTTTATTTTTCAGTTAATTCAGTAGTGTACGTACCTACTTAGTTGTGTGTTTTAAGAATGAACCCAATTAATGACATAGTTTGTAATTTGTTGAAAACTCCATTCAGTCGTTGGACAGATGAGGATAAGAAAGACGTTTTGTTACACGGGTTTTAGTCAATGTTTGTTTAAGTACCCGCACTATACCTAGCTTTTCACCATTTTTTAAGACCGCGAGCCGCTACTGGATTTTGTTGGCTGGCAAAATGTCGCCAATGTCAGAAACAGTTAATATAATGGGGAGAAACTCATGTTTTATACTACAGAAAAGGGCAGTAAGATATATCTGTAGGGCAGATTCACGTGAACACTGTACGGCTGGAAATATTGACATTACCATGCTTGTTTATTCTGGAAACGGTCTGTTTGGTTTACAAAAAATTTGATCACGCTAACGCGAATACTCGCAATACCAGACAAACGAATATTATTTCAATGCCTATTCCAAAAAGCACACTTACCAAGAACTTCCTAATATATGAAAGTATACAAAATTTTAACCATCTTCCGGCGGAAGTTAGGACTTCTGCAACACTGGTGGGATTCAGAAGGTCAGTGTCCTCATTTCTCAAACAAAAACACCAGTATGTGATGATATTAAATCACTTATAAATTTCAACACAAACGACATTAGCGACCAAAAAATTTTCCCTGTCATACTCATCAGGCAATCGCATCGATATCAAACAGAAGGTGACATCACGTGACTCAAAGTGACCCTACCTGCGCTATATTGATACTACACTTAAGTCATTCGTGTAATCAGCTGTTCAAGCTGCCATAATCGAGGTGATGTTAAATTTTATGAGAAGTTTTTCAATTTTTGTATAAAACTATTGCTACTGTGTGATAGATAATAATTATTTCTTGTGCAGTGCGAAGTTGTTCCAGCAGAAATGCTGTGGATAAGAAGAAAACCGCGGAAATTACGTTTCATAGGTTAGTATAAAAAATAAAGGGTAGGTTCGTATTTATAAACTTTGGGTGCTAATTATTGCCTATGGTTTATTTAGTTTTAATTTTATTTAAATTATTAAATAAAAAAAAAATTTAAAAAAATACATCTACAATTAAGTTAAAGTAGCTTTAGATTTTTAAGGACTAGTCCCTTATGCAATCTCACCATTTGTTTATTGATACAGGTCATTATTCTCTATGGGAACTTTTATGTTGGATTGCACAAAGATTTTTAACCAGAATTTACTAATCAGCAATATTGATTGTGACATAAATGACATTGGCACATATTATTTACTTACAATCGAACTTGCCTAATTAATAAATTAAAAATGTAGGCAACCGGGCCACTATCCCACTACTCGTCTTCGTCTGACAAGTGGCATGATTCATAAAACAGTGTAACAAAAATTTTCGTCGCATATAAGTCAAATTTTATGGGTTAACGTTTATTTGCAGCTACAAGTTCTGAATAAAAACACGTTGTGCAAGGTCCTTGATTGTGTACTTTTGCAATAAAACAATATTTAATGCCACTTCTATAATTATTCTCAATTTTTCCTATCACCAATCATGTTAATAAACTCAAATGGGTTTCACCAAAATTCTCCCAGCTACTAACAAGTATACAATATACAAACATGAGTATAATGTCATTATCTATTATTTCCACTATAAAGCTGTCCATGTAACTATATTATTGTAGTTGATCCAAGTATTTTTAGTAATTGCCCCGCCCAGTTATACCGTTTTTCGCAGACGAAATTAAATGGCAAAGCGTCTCCTTGTTTGATTCTCTTGATGGGCAATCGAGAGATCTGTCAAACTTGTTTGTGGAAATAAAGCTCTACCTCCTTATTAAAATCGGCTATACCTGACGATATCTCCCAAAATTTTAATATAACAAGTTTAAAGAAACTTGTTTATATTAAAAAGAAAGAGTAGAAACAATTGTTTGTTAAATAAATATTATAAAATTAAAGCACAATAAAACTGGCAAAAAATTTAAAAATATGCCGTTGTTCGAACAAATTGTTCGACCGGAAAAAATTAATAATATAAATGACTTATTTCATTTAACAATCTTGAACCATTAACTAAACGAAACAAGTTATACCGCGAAGATCGTAGTAAGTAATATTAAAAAATTAATGAAAAATGTTTAATTACGTCAATTTTTCTAAGCTTCTAGTACGATGCGCGATCGGACGATGGTAACCGATTTTAATTTTGCTTACATAAATGTGTTTCTTATTAGAGGAGGCAATTTTACCGCTCTGTAGTGAATCAAAAAGAAAAACTTAATATTTTTCGACCCACCATAGAATACAGACCTTAAAATGCTGAAATACAATATCTAAAAATGAACCCCATAAGATAATAATTTATTTTTCACACCGATTGCAGAAATTCTCGTTTTATTACGATTTAAATAACAAGAATTATATAATTCTGTTATACGGTTTTGGGAGATATCTGTTAAAGTACCCAATTAAAATATTAGCGAATTTAATTTACTCCTTAATTAAAATGCTTTTCGTGTTAAGTTTAAAAGATTCATTAAAAACTTGTTAATTATTAATAAAGTTAGCTTTTTAGTAATAAAAATAATTTAAAAACTTAAAATACTCGCTGGTTTCTATATTTAATCTGCAGTAAAAATAAAGGTTCTAAATATTTTACTTTATTGATAAATGTTTTGCGTTGAACTTTTTTCACCACCGATATCTTTAAGGACCAATTAATATAAGTTTAGTACTGTTTTAAATTAAATGGCAGGTTCCCTAAAGAAGGAGTGACAAGTGTTTTTTTATTTAATATATCAATTAATATACATAAGAAAGGAAATTCTTTTGTATTATTATTTTCGGTTTGAAAGCCCGTTGCGAGTTAGCGCTGCCTAGCGGGACTCCTGTAATTGTGACGAATGTCTTTACAGGTGATTTCCTCTTAGCGTTTTTACTTATTTCTATAAGTTTTTTAGAGGTGCTGGTAAGCTCAAGAGTGTTTAACAGCGACACAGATGTCGCTCTGTATATCACCTTACTGGTGTGCCCCACCAAATACTGTATAAGCAGTTTTGAGTTGCTTCTTTCTTTAGTCAGATCCTAGCTCTACTGATGAGCCATGATATGGCAAAACATATCAGAGGCAGTAATTGCATCGAAAGTACTGGAAAAAGTGCTTCAAGTACAGTGCTTGCAAGCCCTTTTAAAATAGAGTGCTCGCAAATAAACTGCTGGGCAATTCAAGCGGACCGAGCTAATTGTTAGGTGAACTTTGGAGTAAAATATTTTACGAACGAATAAAGCTATCGATGCGCGGTTTGCAAAATTTAAAAGAGAATTTAATTCTTAATATGCAAATTTTTTCCGATTTTTTTTTACTTCTAACCTTTAACTGTCTACAGGGTTCAAAGAGAAGTATGTTTTTTTTTAATAAAGTTTCTAAGTACCGGATTTCCACAAAAATAATTTTAAATTATTTTGGATGGCATTTTCTTTATCTCCTATTTATAGAGAACAAAATAAATTTTCAAATTTTTGATATCCCTCTTTGTTCATGAAATTTCGATTTTTTTCTCAACCCCTGTAAATTTCAGGTATTTTTGTCATTAGGCCTTACAATGTTTTGTAAGAACGGGTTTTGGTAAGTGATTATAACTTCTTAGGACCACCTCTTTTGCAATGAGTACATTTTAATTTCTTGCGTTTCGTCGTGACCAGTGGCGTACCCATAATCGGTTATTTTTATTTTTTTCATTTTATATGCCTCCATTTCCACACATCGTGTGTTTAGTGCTGGGATCCGGTACTTAGAAACTTTGGTAAAAAAAACATACTTCTCTTTGAACCCTGTAGACAGTTAAAGGTTAGAAGTAAAAAAAAATCGGAAAAAATGTGCAGAATTAAATTCTCTTTTAAATTTTGCAAACCGCGCATCGATAGCTTTATTCGTTCGTAAAATATTTTACTCCAAAGTTCACCTAACAATTAGCTCGGTCCGCTTGAATTGTCCAGCAGTTTAGGTTATTAATACCATTTATAAAGATAATTTGGTAATTGGTAATTGAATTTCGTATTTCAAGCCATTTAAAGTGGTTGCAAGCACTCAAAATTACTCAAATTTGCTTTTCCTTGGTAATTGATGGCAAGCACTTAGAATTTCCAGAGTGCTTGGTTGGTGGCAATTACTTTTCTAAAGGGCTTGATGCTTGGTGCTTGAAGCACTTTTTTCTAGTGGTTTGTATTTAAACTACTCAACTTACTAATATTTTTAGTTATAAGGAGGCAACTTTATAGTTTCCTTAGCTCGTAACATCTGTTTTATTTGTTTATTTTACAGTTCAACTCTATAAATATTAGAAAGGCTTATTATTAAATATAGTGTCCTGCTATATTTTGGATTTGTGTGCAAACTTGTTAGGAACATTGTATTTGATTGACACAAACATCTAATAAAGAAAAAAAATGTAGCATAACACAAACAGTATCTGCCCAGATTTAGTTAATATATGGTAACCTTTTTTTTCAATTTTAATACAAAAATGAATCCTTCATAAAAAGTTTTGCTTGACGTAATAGTATATTACATAACAAGTGATGAAAGTGATACTTTTCAAACGAGGAGATATTTAGCACGAGGCGTCAGCCGAGTGCGGAAATTCTCCGAGTTTTAAAATAATCACTTTCACATGAGTAATGTACACTATTTTTCCTACGACCACAAAGAATTATTAAAAAAGCCTTTGATTTGTAAAAAAAAATATTTTAACTCTAGAGTTGAAAAAAAATATTTTAACTCTAGAGTTGAAATTAGTATACCTAGGATTATGTTCCACTTAATATCTGGTTTCATATAGTTTGTCAATAGGCTTTTCCTTTATTTGTAGTTTAACATTTTCATTTTTTCATATTTTATATATCATAGGAAGACCTAATCCTGGATTGACTTCTAGATTAACCAGAATGAGAAATTTTAAATTTCAAGGAAATATACATTAAACCAAAATTTAAAAAATCCACCCAACAAGGAAGATTTCAATTCAAAATAATTCTATAAATTATTTAATGTTTTTATAAAAAAAAAATCAAATACTCCTGATGGGATTTGAACCTGTGACCTCCCGTTCTGTAGACAAGAGCTTTACTGTCTACGCTATGGCGTCCATGGCTACCAGTTAACATTTGTTGTTTAAATATATGACATTTTCTTCAGCGCGACTTGTTTTTTCTTTTATTAACATTTTTTATAATTTCACATGGCGTATTTTCACACTCTAATTCTAAATCACTCGACAAATACATGAAAAATAAGTTAAAACACTTTACAATTACTGATTTCTAAAATTTGTTCTTTTTAATAAATAGGGGTGGTCTGTCAAATTGACATCATATGTTTAAATTAAATAGTGTGCCTTGTATTACCACTCTAGAGTTGAAATATTTTCTTTCAACACGCGTGTGATATTCGGCGCTTTCGAGCCGAGTTAACCGTGCTTTTTTTCTCTTTTTCATAGGTGGTCGTAGGAAAAATTAATAACGCAATTAGGAAACTTATATTATACAGAGTTCACAAAAAAGGTATAATATTATATCGTAAATTGCCGAATTTTTAAAAATGTGTCTTGTTAAACATTTTTTGTAACTGGTTTTAAGATATAATTAAACAATTATTGCTTTAATAATTTATCGCACATTGTATAATGCAGCTTACATTTTTTTAGTAATAATATTAGTTTTGTCGGAACAGAAATTTTTTTAAGAATATTCTTTTCCCAAAAACCATATTGAGGTATTTTAAGATTTTGTCGGACCTTGTATAGTATAACTTAAATTTCTAAACGGCAATATTATTTTTAACGCAAGCAAAACTTTTTTTTTAAGGATTACAATTTTTCGAAAAATTCACAATAAAAAATGTTCCCATATCTGGACAGACTGTATAATAACAAGCCCTGCATTTTTATTTTATGTTTTTAAAAAAAATGTATGGGTCTATTTGTCTTTGTGTGGGATAAAGTAATTTTCTTTGGGCGTATTTTTTGAATAAACAGTAATAAGGGAAAGGAAGTTAAAGCTAATAAAGCCAGATAATAACTTTTTTAATTAATTTTAAAAATTAGAGGAGCTTAGGGCGGAAATTGATTTAAAAAACTGTTTAGTAATAATTTTCTAATAACACAAATATAATGTTGTTTATTCTCTTATCTATATTACAAACCGAAGTCTAAAAAAAATGAATAATTTATAATGTCTGTCCGAAATTAATTACTGTAGATATCTCCCACGTAATTTATCCTAAATTTAAATTTCTTCTTTGGGAGTTCAAAATATTTGTGAAATCAAAATTAATCCGAGGATTATGTAATAAATACAGGACTAAAAAAATACAATTTACTAATTATAAACGATGAAAAAATTCAATTTTAACATAATTCGAATTAAAAAATATTATTTCCATTTTCAAAAATATTTACCTCCAAATTCTTCTTCCCGAATTACAAAAAAACTAAGCAAATTAAATTTATTAGGTTTTTTTCGCCAATAAAAAGGTGGTATGTATGTGGGTTATTTTTATGCATAAAAAAAATCCAAATAATAAGATATAAGCCAATGATAACCTTAAAAATAATTACTAAAGTTCATTGATTGTAAAATAAATTAAAAAATTAATAACCGCGCCAGTGGCTCAATGGTGAGTTACTGGCATTCGACCGTGGCGACCCGGGTTCGATTCCCGGAGTGGGCATACGTACAATAAAAAAAGGAAGTGGATTTAAGAATGCAGGGAAGAGTGTAAAAGGTATCATCTCCCAACCCACCCCTTTCACACCGGTAACCAGGCCGGATGAGATATTACATCTCGTTGGGTGCGGAAGAAGATACTCCCCAATCGGTAGGTCATGTAATGGCAATATACCAAAGGTTGATAGCCCTTGGGGGGTGTCGCATGACCGAGGATCGTGGTTCGGAACCCACGTTAAGCTGTAGGTCCCCTCGGAATAGCCCTGGCAGCGAACGAAGAGGAAAAAAGCCGAAAAAGCAAGCCAGCAAAAAATGAATAACAAAATTTGAGCCAAAGGGACGCAATTTTTGTGGTCTAATTTAATAAATATAAACTGCTGGACAATTGCTGTCGAGCAAGAAAAATTTTGCCTAAATTTAACAGTTAATATTTTCTGAACCAGATATGATATCGACCTACGGTTTTAAATGGTTGATAGATTCATCTCTTGGGAAACAATTGTCAATGTTGAATTTGGTTTAACTGTTAGAAAATTTTATATACAGGGTGTTAACGAAGACGATGATTTTTGCTCCAATTTTAATGGCATCTAGCTTTCACAATAATATTTTTAAATTTTATCACTCTACGTCAATTAAATCACTGGTTCATAGCAAAGAAAGTTATTTGTAAAATTTTTGATATCTGCTATATTTTAAGAAATACCGATTTTTTTGGACAACCTTGCTTAATTTCAACTTATTGGTAGCTAGATCTCACTGTGCGTTAATAGTGCAAACTTTGTGAGTGATTATTATATCTTAGGAAAAGCTTGATTATGTTCAGTAACAATAGTTGTACCTAAATGTTATGATGTACAGTGGTGTACTTATAAACACCTATATGTCTATGGTTTATGAGTATCTCACAATTTTTCACGATTGTTTTTTATTGGAAAGTACTCGCCCCTAGATTGGGTGAATTTTTTCTTATTTTTAAGTTTTTCATATCGCACTACAGGTATATTATACAGTATGTTTACAAATTTTTAACAAAGATAATATTTTTAATTTAATTTTTGGAAAATATGTATTTATTAATTTCTAACTTTCTAACACTATACTCATAAACCATAGACATATAGATGTTTATAAGTACGCCATGTACATCATAACATTTAGGTACAACTATTGTTACTGAACATAATCAAGCTTTTCCTAAGGTATAATAATCACTCACAAAGTTTGCACAGTGAGATCTAGCTAACAATAAGTTGAAATAAAGCAATGTTTTCCAAAAAAATCGGTATTTCCTAAAATATAGCAGATATCAAAAATTTAACAAACTACTTTATTTGCTATGAACCAGTGATTCAATTGACGTAGAGTGAAAAAATTTTAAAATATTATTGTGAAAGTTACACACCATGAAAATTGGAGCAAAAATCATCGTCTTCTTTAACACCCTGTATATAAAATTTTTTGACAGTTAAAGAAAATCCAACATTGAAAATTATTTCCCAAGAGATGAATCTATCAACAATTCAAAACCGTAGGTCGATATCATATCTGGTTCAGAAAATATTAACTGTTAAATTTAAGAGGAATTTTTCTTGCTCGAAAGCAATTGTCCAGCAGTTTAGATATAATTTCGCATGTAGCTGCTAACTCTAAGAAGAATTTAGAACCATTAATATTATAAACCTTACGTAAGCGCCTTTTTCATAGTATTTTTCAGAATTTCGGTATTATGTCTCTTCCACTTTCTCTGTAGTAAACCTTTATATTATACTATCTAGTATCAGTAAAGCCGTTAAAACAAGGCTTGCCAAAGTAACCTAAAAGTATATCTGAATTTCGATGACCCCCTCATAAAATTGACCACGAGCCGCCATATATAACACACATTTTTTTTCGGCCTTAATATATGCCTGGATTTTTTATCTATGGCCTTATTACCTGTCTAGGTTGGTAATAAGGCCATATTATAGAATGTTATTTTTTTTTTGTAAAATTTGTGTTTTTTTTTTATAAGTTTATATTTTTTATTCATAATAAAGAAAAGTTTATTGACAGTTATGTCTTATTACCCAACAGTACCTTATGTATTTTTGTAACATTTTTTTTTGACGTATTTCAAACTTTGTAAATTTTACAAATTTGTTTTAAAATAAATCCTTATCTATCTATCTAATAGACCCAATCAGACTCTTAAATCAAGAGCTTCAAATTTTCTAGTCCCAACATTTCATTTTGCGCCCCAAAATGGGGACCTAAAAGGTAGTAGTCTTAGTCCCTTTTGCCAAAAATATTTACCTGACTTAGCTAAAATGCTCTGATGGTTTTATTGGATCAAATCGCGCTCGTTTTCATCGAAAAACAGATAAATAATTAAGCCTGAGTCAACAAGAATACAGGAAAGGACGTTATTTTTTGCTTGACGGATTGGAAAGGAAGTTCGCTCGGAGACCGATTCCAACAGGCATTATGGATGAGTAAAGTTTAAGTTTATTAGTCTTTGATCTAAAATTTCTCGTGCTCTTGGTAACTAACGTTTGAAACTTCTAAAGATTTCTGATAAATACAGTAAGGACATCGTTTAAATTTTTACATAATGTTTAAGATTTGTGCTTGTGCTTGTCGTGCTCTTATTCTAATTATTTTGAAAACTTGGACAATGGAGAGTTATTTGCACACAAGGTAATATTTAATATCACAACATAGATCATTTGAAAAATGCATGGCAAAGATCTGATAGTCGGATAGATACTTCACGGAGGAAAATCTATAAAACATCGTATAAGAAATATATTAATATTTATTATAATTTCTAGTAGAATGTAGGACAATAATCCAGTATAATATCGCTTACAATAATATTATTATATTTCCTTTGGTGACGTGTATTATTTTTGGTAATATAAATTATTATATTATTTTGTAATCTTAAGGCGTTTAGAAATTATTCCGGAAAAACGATATTCATTTGAAAACTTTAGCTCCCTGTAGCGGCAAAACGAAGCAACATTGCATATAGGTAAATTTGCCTAGATCGCCTTATTTTGCTTAAGGAATTTGTAGTGAAGCGCTGTACAGTCATTTCAAGGACACCCTGTATATTATGTAGTTTATAGTGTTCACGATACTTTCTTAATACAGGACTTTGAAGGCACCCCGTAGCAGCTGGTTGCATTAACATATTATAAAAATAACTCAGAATTGACAAAAACATACTGTTCCGCTTTCATCCACTTAACCCGAACTTCTCCAAGATGAAACAAATCAATATGGTTCGGCATTATGCGTAGACACACATTATTCTAAAAAATATTCCAATGTACATCTTCAGAAATATCGCTTTTCCTTCTCGAAGAAGAAAAATCTACATAGAAATCCCATAAGAAATATTAATGGATTTTTGCAACGATATATGTAGGCCATATAGAATTTTTATCGTTTCAATAGGTAATAAATAAAATAGAAGAGTGGAAAGATAATGATATATGTTCCTTATAGTTTAATATTAAATAAAGCTGTTTAATAAAACTGGTAGAATTACAGAGGATTTATGTGAAATGTACATCAGTGGCGATTCGTATAAGAGAAGAGCCAAATATAAAAATAACAATTAATTTAGAACAGGTAATCACGGGTGACAGACATCAATAAATTGTAATATCAAAGAAAAACAAACATATTTATTTATTTATTTGCTTACAAACTCTACAGTAAATCCAATTACAGAGTAGGATAGTTGACAGAGAATAGAAAAAAAACTAAAATACTTCATTTAACATTTTCCTAAGCATAACATTACTAATATTAAACAAATCACATTGGTTTTCAATTTGATTATATATATTGCACATTTGCGTAATGAGTGAATTTCTATAGTAATTTGTACGGGCTTTATCAATATACAATGTCAGAGGATTTCTTGTTCTGTAAGACGGTACATAAAAAGTTAAACAAGATAATAGGCTAGTGTCATTAACTAAGTTATTTACTAGCTTGTGCAAAAAAGAACAGAAGCTATTTTCCTTTGATTCTTTAAGCTCTTGAGATTGTACGCTTTCATAACATCCATTTTGGGTATATGCATCTGATATACTTCATTTTCTTTATTATAGATATATCTTAAAAATTTATTTTGAATCTTTTCTATGACTTATTTATGTTTCTTATAGCATGGACACCATACAATTGAGCAATATTCTAAAACACTTCTTAAATACGCAACATATATATATCTTATACATTTCATACTTGTAAACAGTCTGCAATTTCTAACCACAAATCCATACATTCTAGACGCTTTTTTTGTTATTTCAAATAAATGAGTTTTAAAAGTTAATTGGGAATCAAAAATGACTCCAAGATCCCGCATCTCATCTTAAACCATTATATAAAGTTTTAAGTCATCAGCGAGCATTAATACGTTGGAGTGTTTAATTTCTTTAACAAGGCTGTTAAGGTATAAAAGAAACAGCAATGGCCCTAGGTTAGAGCCCTGCGGGATTCCAGAAGTAGCCAAAAAATAATTGGAATTATATCCCCTAACAACTACGCGTTGTTTCCTATTTTGCAAATAGGATTCGAAAAATTTCACCATGTTTTCATGAAATCCAAATTCAGACCGCAGCTTTTTTATGAGAATAGCGTGTGATACCTTATCAAACGCCTTAGCGAAATCAGTGTAAATCACGTCTACCTGGCATTTTTTGTCGAGACTTTCAGCTATGTATTGAGTAATATTACATAGGTTGGTAGTGGTGGACTTTTTATTTAAAAATCTTTGATCTTATTTTTGACATGGTTGTACCTGTATACTTATACATAATAGATTCGTATATTTTAGCCGGACATGACAACAAAGCGACTGGTCTATAATTTAAATTATATATATAGTTTAAATTATAAAGAAATATATTATATATATTCAAAAAGTAGTCCATACTCACAGTGGTTAATAATTATATGATAGGAATAAAAGTCGGTCTAAACCACAATATCTTTAATGAGAAAAAATGTTTATGGGTAATTTACATGGATAAAAGAAGAGAACATGTTTCGACCTTAGAAAAGGTCATCATCAGCTCTAACTAGAAAAGTTTCGTAGACAAGCTAGTACATTAGTGCAAAAATGGTGATGTAGAAATTAAAGCATAAAATTTAAACAGGGGTAGAGGTTTTTAAAACATAATATTATCAGACCTAGTCTGAAAAATATGGGGGTGGACAGAATGAGTGGTAGAAAATATTGGAAACCCTTTGTTCACCCTTGGTTGGGTAAGAATATACACTCTCTCACAAAAACATATTCTTTTTTCTCTTTTAATTTTGGTAAAAAGTCGAAATCTTAAACCTTAAAGTTCGTGATTCAAGACTCATAGATATGTGGTAATTTTTATTATATTTAAAAAAATATTCAATCTGCTTGAAGAGATAAACAGGGTGTAGGAGAAGCCATCATCATAGCGTATTTATAATTCTGTAATTAAAAGGAAAATTTTTTTGTTAATAAACCAAAGCAATTTTTTTATCTTTTTATATATTATTTATTATTTTAAATTTTTAAAATTTTTTTTAAAAATTTTAATATATTCTTCAAGCATATGTAATTATTATTTATGAGTTTATGAAATCTTTAAATCTACCTAAAATACTGAGATAGTACAAAATGTAAAAAAATGTAAAAAATGTAAAAAATTATTTTTGGAAAAAAAATGAAAATCTTACCCTTCTTTAATTCGGCAGATTACCAAACGAATAGTTTTATTCTTCTTTTTGTACCCTTAGGGTAGTATAGTGAAATATTTTTCATTGGAGACTTTAAAAATATGTTCGATTCTTAGAAAAAAAAATTTCACTATACTACCCTAAGGGTACAAAAAGACGAATAAAACTATTCGTTTGGTAATCTGCCGAATTAAAGAAGGGTAAGATTTTCATTTTTTTTCCAAAAATAATTTTTTACATTTTTTACATTTTTTTACATTTTGTACTATCTCAGTATTTTAGGTAGATTTAAAGATTTCATAAACTCATAAATAATAATTACATATGCTTGAAGAATATATTAAAATTTTTAAAAAAAATTTTAAAAATTTAAAATAATAAATAATATATAAAAAGATAAAAAAATTGCTTTGGTTTATTAACAAAAAAATTTTCCTTTTAATTACAGAATTATAAATACGCTATGATGATGGCTTCTCCTACACCCTGTTTATCTCTTCAAGCAGATTGAATATTTTTTTAAATATAATAAAAATTACCACATATCTATGAGTCTTGAATCACGAACTTTAAGGTTTAAGATTTCGACTTTTTACCAAAATTAAAAGAGAAAAAAGAATATGTTTTTGTGAGAGAGTGTATATTCTTACCCAACCAAGGGTGAACAAAGGGTTTCCAATATTTTCTACCACTCATTCTGTCCACCCCCATATTTTTCAGACTAGGTCTGATAATATTATGTTTTAAAAACCTCTACCCCTGTTTAAATTTTATGCTTTAATTTCTACATCACCATTTTTGCACTAATGTACTAGCTTGTCTACGAAACTTTTCTAGTTAGAGCTGATGATGACCTTTTCTAAGGTCGAAACATGTTCTATTCTTTTATCCATGTAAATTACCCATAAACATTTTTTCTCATTAAAGATATTGTGGTTTAGACCGACTTTTATTCCTATCATATTATATATATAATTTAAATTATAGACCAGTCGCCTTGTTGTCATGTCCGGCTAAAATATACGCCTATGTCACTCTTGTTTTATCACTCTTTTTTTTAGTACTACTTCAGTGGCGTCGTGGTCAATCCATACCAAAAAAATATACGCCCAACCCAACCCTTTTTGGACCATAAAAAAAAATTTCAAAATAGAAAAAATATATTATATTTTTATAGAAACTTGTACGGAGTTATACTAGTACTCTAATATAAATAATTTAAAACTTATAAAAGAACTTTATGAAATAAGCATAAGAGAACAAAAAAATATTAAAAATAAGGTTTATTTTTTAGTTATTTTAAAAACCAAAAAAATATAATAACTATAATCGATAATTATTAGAAGCCAGTTATGTAAATGTTATGCATGCCAACACCAATAAAACTTAACCGACTCCGCTACTGGTTTGGGTGCGTTATAGACATAGGTTTGTTCGGGTTTGTTCGGGTCTGTTTTATTTATGTTATATTAAATCGAATTTCTCTGCATAAAAAAGAGATTCCTTTATTTCGTCGGAACTTATCTTAAAAAAATCTACATTAATTTTTCAAACGGGAGTAAATCTAGTAAATAATATAACTAAAGTTGTCTTAAGCCCCGAAGGGATTTACTTTGTATTTTGTAATGAAACGCGAAAGTCAAACAACGTAACTGGAGAGATTAAAACGAAATTTATCTTGTCAACTAAGGAACTTATATGCTTTTGGAGTAATTCAATTTGGATCAGAATATGACGTATATACATATTCGCCTCTCCTAAAGGATTAAGTTTAAAAAAAATGCAGCATTATTTCATAAAATTTTCTTTAAATTATTTATCAAAGCTTTTAACAAATGATCTGCTTAGTTAGGTTCACTTTGCGGACATTTTAGACATAATACATAATAGAGGCCTGAACTGGCCGAGTTTTCATCTCGGGTCTTAACGCGGCCCGGACCGACCGTCGGGCTTGAATCGGGCCGAGCCACTTAAACAATAAGGGTTCGGGCCCTAAAATTTTTTTCCGGGTCTGTCGGGCTTGCCGTGCCTAACGGATCTGCCGGCTTTGACAGGCCTCCTGGGCCGATTTAGCTTGTTGGGCCTTGCGGGCCTGTTAAGCCTGCTGAAATATTGAGGCCAGCCGGTCTTTCCGGTCAGCCTTGGTTTGCCTATGTTGTTTTTTTTAAATTTTCTGAAATAATTTTCGAGGACTAATAATTTTTTCGGGCCTACGGCTTTTCGGCTTACCGGGCTTGTCAGGCCTGCCGTGCTGTTCGGTTTTGTTTTATTAAGCCTCGTCGCAAAGTTCCGGCTCAGGGCGTAAAATTCCGGCCAGTGCAAGGTTTTAATACATAACCAAACATTTTATTTTTGATTTTTCCGAGTCCATGTACATCTTAAATGATAGAAGAGTTTTGAACTTGCTTTGCCTCTACACTCTTAAAAATAACATAGTACGGATTACTAAAATTTGGTTCTGACAACTATTTATTTTCGTGAAATCGGACTCAACCCAAAAATTAGTTTGTACAACCAAAAAAAATTGTCGGACTAATTAATAACATGAACCAACCCAACCAACAAATTTTAGTTGTCACAACGAATTTTATATACGGATAACTAAATATTATATGGTACTCCCGCTTTTAAAATTAGTTGTCACAACTAATGTGTAAATATGGAAAATTGAAAAAAAATTTTCAAGGCAATATTGTTTTTGGTAATGATGCAATCGACAAATATTGCCAAAGCAATCATTTATTTGGGACAAACTTGAAATTTTCATAGAGTAACAATTACGTATGTAGTCACAACATTGTGTTTATCATCTCTTTTCTGTACTTTCTAACTGTAAGAAAGTTGAATCATAAGTAAGTAAAAATTTTATATTTTTGTCATTGCAGTTGCACATTAGAAAGTTTGAATGAACTGCTTATAACGCATGGCAAAATAAGCAAGTTGATTTGATAAAAATAACTTTAAACAAAGTCTGATTCATTTCTAAAAATAAATGTCATATGTAAGTTATACTTAGTAACGAAAAATATTCCTTCCTAGGTCCCCATTTAAATAAAAAAATGCCTTGGTATTACTACTCTATTAGGTATGCGTAAACTAATTGGAATAAATTATCAGGGATATTATGGTTTCTTTAAAAAAAATTTCCAATGTCCTTGTTCTCTCATGTTCTTTATTATACATACTTATGCAATACAAAACAGAAACACTAGATTTTTAACTTACTTTACTCAACCTTTTGGGTTGTTCAATTGCTTATAGAACTGAATTGTTCTTATTTAAATTTTCTTATCTGCAACTGCGATTATTAAAAAACAAAAAATATCCCCTGGACTTTCTATTTAGAATATACAGCTATATGAAATTTGTTGTACTTGGTCAGATTAAAAAGTCATCAATATGACGTCCTTTTATAGAAATGAAACATAGAACAAAAACAAAACAAAAAAAATATTTTTAAGTTATTTCTCAACGGGTCACCTTGCCATGCTTTATAAAAATCTCATATAAACTTTCTAATGTAGGTACAACTGCAATGATAAAAAATAAAATTTTTACTTACTTATGATTTAACTTCCTTCTGCCAATAAGAACGTACACAAGAAAGACAATAAACACAAATAAATTACACCAAATATTGTCACATCCATTTTCCACACGGGCACGGCCATGAAAATGGCCAATTATTGCCTTAAAAACAGGAAAAAATGGACACTGAACCGCACCCTAACATAAACATAACCTCCTGACAGTCCTGGCTAGAATGATGTCACATGTCACCCACCGGGCAAGGGCGTCAAGTCTCTGTTGATGCCATGAGTTATAATTGTGAAGAATAATATTACTTGAAAAGAAAAGTTAGTTCTGGTAACTAAGAATGTATCTTAATCAAAATTAACAAAATGATAGGGACTACAAATTCATAATGTGTTATTACAACAAGCTTGATTGATAAATGCAAGTTGGTAGGAACCTTGATGTAACATTTAAATAAGATATATACAGAGTAAAATTCAGCTAAGCAAAATATTTCATTTCTACCAACTAATATGAAAACAAGATATTTTCTTTGTTCTGATGGCACCATTTTTTGGTAAATATAACCAAAAAAAAAATCTTTTTTATTTTCCTAACTAAAAATAGTTATTTTTGGTAACGTAAACACGAGAACAAATAAAAATTAGTACCAAATACCAAGTCATTTTTAAGAGTGTATTTGTTTCTTGAATTACAGCGTTTCAACTAGTAACTATCTCCAGTCGTCGTCAGGTGAATATAAAATATCCTGAATATGTATATATCCAATTTATTAAGGTAGATCTGACCGTGCTAAAATGAGTTATAGATACTCATTGAACCGTTTTCCATCGAACCTACAATTTTGATGCTCCGTTAAGGTGATATCTACTAGTTCTTCTTCTTTTTTATTTATTCTCCTGTAGATAAATGCGTCTGCTTTCGAAACATGTAGATACGTTTCTTAAATCAAAATATTTCTTTAATATAACAGTGGAGGAAGACTTTGTGATCTTATTTGTTACCTTGGGGTGTCTAGAAATGAGTGACAAACTGGAGACTTTTAAAATAGAATGAGCATCTGTGCGCAAATCTTTAGTTCGATTAGAAAAAAACTTTAACTATAGTTCAGTAAAAATATATTTAGGTTTTATATCTTCAATTCTTGCACCATTTCGTGCACTCTATGATATATATAGGCTTTATGATAACTGTTTTGATTCAAATAACAAATTTTATCTGAGAGATTTGGAACTTTTTGAAATATATTCGCAACCCCGCTTTTGTTAAGTGTCATAAATTAAGTCGCGTAAAATATTCGTATGAATTGGGTTTCTTTGTAATTGACTACCGTGATTGGTCAGTTTCATACTAGGATGGATATGAAACTATATCCGTTCAGTAAACCGTAATAGCCAACGAATCCTATCATGTTTATAAAAAAAAGCAAAAATCCTTGTAGGAATAGAAAAAACACGTTATACTATTACAGCTACAAAAGGGTTTAAATCACCACATCTTTAAAGCATTTTAGAAACCCCAAAAGCGATGTTCCTTAAATCCTCCAGAGCGTTTTCGGGTAACTTCTTGTCAATATAAAATCGTATTAAGGCTAAGAATTCATGCATGCCTTGTCGATTTCATTTCTTATCATAACGGTCGTCTGTTAAGTTGATTGGGGGGGGGGGTTTGAACACCCTAAACCCCCCCCTTATATACGTCCCTGTACTCAAGCATTGATTATTTATATACTATTGGTGTAGTTTTCAATAATACCTGCACTTGATGAAAATAAGGAACTTGGAAATGAAATCAATGCCAAAAAACGAATACTTACGTTGGGTCACTCTGTTGTTCCTTTGCATACCTAATGAGCTTTTATTGCTCTACACCTTTCTGAAATAGACTATAGTTCACATTCTATGACCCAAAACTCAAAATCTGACATAAATCTGATGGTGCTAGATTAACCATTTAAGATTTGTTAGACATTTAATATTAAAAAATATCTCAATTTATCGAGTTCAGAATTAGATACTTGGGTAATTCTGCTCCATTAGAGAAAAATAATAGTCTTTTTCTTCCAGTTTTCATGTGTTATTTTTAATTTGTTTTTTCTGACAACCATTATTTTTTTAAACATTTTAATTCAACAGACCTCCTATGACTTCATCGCATTTGCCCCATCTATGTTGCAATCATCCATAAAAAGACTCCGGTTGGCCAATCACGCTATCCGCCTGACATGCGCAGTGTGCAGGCATTAGGTTGGGATATAGACGCGAGTTTATTGTTTGACTATGGCCTATAATTAAAAAATTGTAAAATAATTTTTGCGAGGTCTTTTTAGGACTCCACCTACTAAATTGAATTTTTTGTTTTAAAGTCATTCAAACAATCACACCGTTAAGTTTGTCTACGTCCTTAAACAATATCGTGTACATACATAACTTTGCCATATTTTTACTATAAAGATATTCTTACACATTTAAATGGGAATATATATAAATTTTCCAGTTTCCCAACATCGCAGATAAATACAATTTGTAGCTCTCTTTAATTTTAATTTATTATTTTCTGAAGATAAATTAGTAATTAGTTTTAGAATTTCAAAAAGGTGAAATTGACTTGACAAAAGATATCGTTCTATTAAAAGATAAAGCACAATTGTCTCTCTAAATTAAACGATTTAATTATAAGATTCTTTTGGGGATGCGCCTTAAGTCGTAAACTCAGGGAAGAACTGGATAGTTTGATGCGGTACTGAAAAAGTTTGTATTATTTATTATTTTTCTTTAAAAAAAATCTACAAGGAGATCTGAATTATAGTCTCATTCACAAAGGTGTAGAGTAATAAAAGCTCATTAGGTAGAGAAAGGGACTACAGAGTGACCCAACGAATATTTGGGCCAGTTTCATAATAATTTGACATTGATTTCATTGCAAAATTCTTTATTTTCATCAAGTGCAGGTAGTACTACCCGGGTTTGGGTCAATTTATGGGTTTTGCCTATTATTATCCATTCACAAACACTAAAAATGGTGTGACAAAGGGGTGCATTATGTACATTAGGTACACTTATTTTTTATTAAATAAAAATAAATACAAAATATAAAAAATACATTATACAGAAATTAAATTATAAAAAATCATAATATTCTTCGTCATCTGAGGAACTGTCATCTCCTCTTGACGTTATAATTAACGGGTCGACGGTCCGATCGATCAGGTGGTCAAGATCCTACATTTTTTCCTCTTCTTTAATGACATGATGGACTGCTTTTCGCCAGTTCTCTGGTGTCACTTCCTTAATGGCTTGATCAAACACTGTAACTTAACGTCTTTCATTTTGAATGTCGTTTTGTGTCTTGCTACAAATCCTTTCACTTGCGCTCATATAAGTTCTATAGGATTTAGTTCGCAATGATATGGCGGGTTTGTGTTGATTGATGGCCAGACTGATGTTATTCGTAATATTTAGAACTGTCAGTCCAAAGATTGGAAGTACATTTCTAATTATAACATTAGACGATAGCACATAGCAGTAATATTTAAAATAATAATTTGTTGTGGTTTAGCACTCAATAATTTAGTAGAAGCAGCGCTTCCCTTGTATCCATCATCATCCATGAATCCATCAGTACTGCATTTAGGGGGGACGCGGACCGCACACCGCCCCCCCCCCCCCCCCCCAGGAACTCTTAATTTAAATCTTGAAATAATGTATTCTTGGCTAGATTACAATGGTCTTGTAGAAAACGTTTAGTTTTTAAACTTTTCCTTCTAATAATCCTGTTTTATATAGGGATTAAGGTTTCAGACGCATATCGTATTAGTTATTGATTTATGATTCAATTTTAAAGGAAACGAGTAAAAAGAATAATATTTTATAGTATTTTTCTATTATATACTTGTCTGTTCCGTTTTCCCTTTTTTAGAGCTATTTTAAATCAACAAAAATATAACCCAATGCAATAAAATATTTTTACAGCGAAAACCAAAAACAATTAGGTATTTATTTTTAAAGAGAAAAATGTAAGTAAAATTTTAATTAAAACATTTTTTATGGAAGAAGTGTGATAATTTATAATATAAAAATAGTGCGGAAAGAAGAAACAAGAATGCTTTGTTATGAATATACAAATCGGCACTTAAGAAGGAGTATTTCAAAACCTAAGTACTTGCACCAAAAACTGCTCTTAGATCTACGCTCCTAAAATACATGAATAAGCGAGCGCGAAAAACGCTGGTTAGAGTCATACATACATCTTACATTAAAATTTTGGATTTACACCAATATTTATATTTTTCACAAATATAAAAAATGTTTTTTTTTAAATAAAATCAAATACAAATTAAATCTAACCATGCATAGGGGGAGAGGTAATAATTTAATGTTTGAAATTTGATAGTAGTTAGGTGAATTTTAAACGAACCTTGGGCGTGGCCCCGAAAATTTTTCGCCCGCGGCGCTTTTCAGCCTGCAGCGCTTTTCCGCCATCTTCACTAGGTAGAATATCATGAAATAAATGTACTCCCAACTGTCCCTCTCTTTAAAAAAAAAAATGTCCTACTTACGGCCACTGAGCCCCCCCCTCCCCTACCCGAAGCATATTTTCTGGTTCCGCCACTGAATTCGAATATATTCATATTTTTAATTTAATCAATTCTTCTTTCGTTCTTCTCCTGTTGAATTATTTTAGGTTTGCCCTCATTATTGCATTTCGAGCGCGACCCATTAAGGCGGACACAACGTCTTAATAAATGCAGCCTTGCCCCACGTTCCGTGCTTTGCAGTTTCGATCGTCCCAATAAAAAGTTCATAAATCAGCGATTCCGTAATTGTCAGTGGAAAAAATGTTGTCTTTCGTAGAGCCGTTTGGTGATTTATGTTAGTCTTAACAATGAAGGAACTAAGAAAAAATTTGGCACCAGCTGGAACAAGTTTTTTTGGGAAGAGGAAACCTAAAATAAAACGACTATTTTCTAAGTAAAGTATAAGTAAGTTAGTGATTGTAATTCCCACACAGACGATGATAACGGCATTGCTTATTAGTCGTGATAAAAATCACGGTATCAGTAGCACCTTGTATCACAGTCTTCATTGTTGTCGTGAAATTGTGATATTAACGTGCATGCAATTAATACAAGTTGCATATTTGCATCTATATCGCAATGCGAAATTTTAAACAATGCAATCTAAAGGTTATTAGTAGAGACCGGATCTCCATATTACATTCCATGGACATTCCTTTGATTATTGACCATTTATGTTAAAGTACATTTATTTAATCATCTAATCTATAAAAACAAATATATTATCAATAATTGGAGTGAATACTAATGAAAATAATGTCGGATATGAATTGGTATTCTTAAGGATTGAATACTCATCTAATACTTCAATGTGAAATTAAGAATCTTAATGGGTGATAAATAGGTATAGTGGAAAGATAGTGCATAGAACAAGGACCAAAAAATTTCTAATTTCGTAGGAGAAGTCAGTAGACAAATGTTTATATAAAAATAACTGTTTGTAATTGGTTGAAGAAAGGGTTACATTTTAAATAGTACATTTAAGAATCTTCTCTCTTCAAGGATTGCTAATAATTCCTGATACAGCAAAAAGGAACCCCTCCCTATGTTGGTAGTGGTTACAAAACATTAGAAAACCTCAAACAAATACTTACTCAATGGAGTTGTCTAACGTATTTAAGTGAAGGGTAACCTTTGCCCGTTTGGTCACTCAAGTCTTTCTAAATGATGTAAAAAACACAATCCCAGAACCAGAGCACTTTCCAGACAGTGAGTAAGCGATCTCTGTAATGTTTACTTAATTGTTTATTTCTCTTTTGGCATGAATTGACTGTAAAGCGGAATTTGTTTCTCTTGGACTTACTTGAAATAGCATCGTATGTGAGTTTTAAGGGGACAACTATTATTTAGAGAAAACTCTCTAAATTAACTGATTTCACAGCATTATTTCTATTTCTTATGTTATTCAATCGAATGTAATCCTAAATTGTTTTGCTTTGCTTCGCTTTAATAAAGCTATTAAAAATCTTTGATGTTTCAGTAAGTAACTAGCGCACAACAAATTAAATAAATTATAACGTCATTTTAAATCATCTAAGCTACACGTTTCAGTCGCCTACCATTTTGATACGCGACGATATATGAAGTAAGAAACAAATGTATCAGTAGATATTAATAAAAATAATAAAATAACTTTTTTTTTGAAAATTATATAAGAAAAACCTCTTTAAATGCATCCTTCAATTTTTATAAAAAGCCCTGACATCAAAACGTTAAAGACTTTTAAAAAATGTCGCTTGGCGTATCAGAATCAATGCAGAGTAGTGGGACGTGCGACTTAGATACTTTTTAGCAGTAGTTAAAGTTTTTTTACATGAATTAAAAAGTCAGTTAACCGACGCAAATACTTATTTATATTTTGTATATATTTATTAGTTTCAAATTTCATGTTTTTATTTTACTTTTATTTCGTGATACTAAACAAAAAAATTAGGGTAAAATATACAACACAAATTAATGATAGTCAATTTACATTTTAGACATCACATATGAGTATAGAATATCAAAAAATATATTTATTGAGACTAATCACGATCAAGGGAAATAAGGAAAGAAAGCAAGTGCAAGGTAATGTGCCCTTCCGGATAGCCTAAGCTTTGATGGCGTATGAAAATGGGGTAGACACATTTATTGACGTAACAATAAAATTCATTGAGTTCTTTTTTTATTCAATGTCGTTACGTTTAGTGTTTCTTCAATGCGTCGTTTATAATTACCTACTTATTAATTTGTGCATTTTTGATTATAATATTATAACGTAGACTTCTTCGTATTATATCAATAAATATTTCCAGAATATATTATTATGATTTAAATAATTAAACAGAAAACTGTATTATTTTATAAAAATAAGTTTATAATTTGATCGAAATTGATTAAATTTAATATTTAATGTTTGGTAAAATCTAAAAATAATTTCTTTTATTTGTATTATTAACTACTGTAAAATATTTTTTCCACTACTAACCTATAAAATGACTAATATTGACCGATATTACCCTTTGAAAGAGTTTTTTTCTACCTTGACAATTAATATTGACCATGGTAGCCGCCTGATAAGACAAAAACAAATTATCTTGCCAATTCCAAAATACAGGTAACTTGATGAAATAGTATATTACATAACAAGTGATGAAAGTGATACTTTTCAAACGAGGAGATATTTAGCACGAGGCGTCAACCGAGTGCGGAAATTCTCCGAGTTTTACAATAATCACTTTCACACGAGTAATGTACACTATTTTTCCTACGACCACAAAGAATTATTAAAATAAACCTTTGATTTGTGAAAAAAATATTTCAACTCTAGAGTGGAAATACAAGGCACACTATTTAATTTAAACATATGATGCCAATTTAATAGATCGAAAGGTCACAGGTTCAAATCCCATCAGGAGCACTTGACTTTTTTTTATGAAAACATTAAATAATTTAGAATGTTTTTATAAAAAAAAGTCAAGTACTCCTGATGGGATTTGAACCTGTGATCTTTCGATCCGTAGGCCATGACTCTAGTGTCTACGCTATGGCAACACATACAAATTTTATGTTTAATATATGACATTTTCTTCAGCGGGGCTTGTTTTGACTGGTAAGTAATTGATTTAGTAGTATATTCTTAACTTTTTTATAATTTCAGATGGCGTATTTTCACACTCTAATCCTGAATCACTCGACAAATACGTGATAATAAACTAAACTGCTTTCTAAAATTTGTTCTTTTTAATAAATAGGTGTGGTCTGTCAAATTGGCATCATGTTTAAATTAAATAGTGTAGTGTAGTGTAGTATTTCCACTCTAGAGTTGAAATATTTTCTTTCAACACGCGTGTGATATTCGGCGCTTTCGAGCCAAGTTAACCGTGTTTTTTTTCTCATTTTCATAGGTGGTCGTAGGAAAAATATTATAGAAGCAATCTTTTTAATATACAGGGTCCTGCACCTCACCTCCGGTCTTCTATAGCTCATTTATTAATTAAGTTAGGATTTTGATACTTTGCAAACTTTACCTGTATCCTAGGGCGCATTTCAGAAAAAATATTTTTGTATAAACAGGGTGTTCCAAAAACGTGTGACGTCATAAGGATATATTTTTTTAGATTACATGCTATATATATTTATACTTACTTGGATGCCCCTTACAGTTGACTACATACCCCCAAAATTTTAATGAAATCGGTTTAGTATTATAGACAAAAAAAATAAAAACTAAAAAAAATCAGTTTTGCACCACTGGTTTTAAAAATTAATAAAAAATAAAAATAATGCCTCGTTAATACAATTTTACTAAGGTACTTAATAAATAAGGTCGGACAGTCTCGTTAACCAAGTTTGATTAATACGAATTGTACAGGGTGTCCAAAGTTTAGTGTCAAACTTTGCAAACTTTAAATCAATTTATTTTTCTTATTTCAAATTGTAACCCCTGTATATTATTATGTCATTTGATGCAGATTTAAAAATTAAACATTTGTTCTAATTACAACCCTATCGCAATTTCTAACACATCAAAATTTATTTGCAGAAACTCCTTTTTCCTATTCCACCAATCATTATCATAAATAAATATCGAAGGTGGCTTTGAAAAACAATTTATTTGTATTAACGTTTACTACAGTGACAAAAAATAATTCTTTTCGCATGCTTCTAATATGAAAATCGTATCTACGCGCTCTTCTTGGTTGTATTTCATCAGAAAAATAATATAGCTTAAATAATTAATAATAAATCTAACAATATTAGAAACTAAAGTCAAAATGGGCTTTTGTCGTTTTAATAAACTTTTATACCAATAAATTGTTTTGCAAAGCCATCTTCGATATTATATAATTTTAAAATTTTTAACTATTTATAAAGTAATGAGTTTTTATTTAATTTTTTCCGTGCAGTTTGTAATTGTATTTATTCATTTAGGTCTGATGATGCCAGTTTAAGGCGAAACATGTTACTTTAATAAACAGACCGAAAATTTTGAGGCCGAGACTTTGTGTCCTTTTTCTTACAAAATATTAATTTAAAAGAGTAGTTCAATTGAAGCCTAAGTAATTCATGATACAAATTTGAATTATAATAAGATAATAGAAATCACCTTTTAAAAAATTCACACCTGCTAAAGGCAACATCCAGAGCAAGAAAGTTTTGTTTGGCTGAATGCACCACTCTGGCAAACGATATGAGAAAAGAAATCGACGGGGCATAAAATGATTCGTTGCTGACTATCGACATAATGCGATTTCGTGTAGCTGACAACTGGCCTGAAAACTATTCCAGGGATTTTTAAAACGTCTGGTAACTGATTTCTGTAAGCGGTAAAAATGTATGCCAACTTTCAAGCAATTGTGAAGAAAAAAGTTATACAAAGGAGTATTACGGTAGTGGTATAAGAAGTTTAATAAGAAAATGGACACTTTATATTATTATATTACACAGTGGTCACTGTATTCATTAAAAAAAAGGGATATCTAAAAAAAAAGAGCGTATCCCGGGTCTAAAAACCTTCCTACTATCAATAAAGATTTCTAAAAAATTACTGACCCTTCATACGCCCTTCAATTTTCACAATTTTCACTTTCAACAGCTTCTTATGTTACATAAAATAGACTACAGTTACAAAAATACATATAAACAAACCTTTGTTACCTGAGGGATTTTTAAATTGTTATACATTCATCACCTTGAGCACGCTCGTAGAAAAAATTGATTTCTACAAATAATTTTAATTTCAGCATTTGGTGTTATATTTTTCATTCTAGGTTAAACAGTCGTATTTTATGCAGCAGGGCAATGAATTGGCACAACAATTAGTATAAAATGTGTATGATTGTTTTTAAAAAGGCAGACACTTATGTTTCTTGGCATATTTCATTTAGAAATAAAATAAAAAACATAAAGTCTTTCTCCACTGGTTTATTAAAAATAAAGTTAGAAGATGGTAGATATTCTACATGTTTCGGGTGTAGCAACACCCATCATCAGGAACAAAATATAAAGAGAAAAATTCATAGAAAGGAACAGACGTAAATGGTGAGTGATAATGAACCTCGATGGAGCTCTCATCGAGCCATGGAAGATTAAATGTTGAGAAATGGGATAGTGATTAGAAGAAAATTGACATATTTAAGTCTTAACACTGACCATGGGCAACAGGTAACAGTGGTAAGAAGGGGCCCGTTTGGGTAAAGAGAAAAAAAAATTAAGAAATGTAAAAAATGGAGATGGGCTGGAACCCCCCTGTCGGGCTTGTTCCCCTAAATAAATTTTTTTAAAAATTTTTTTTAATTTTTCGGCTATGAACTAAGGTAAGTCCCCGTTTTCGTGCATATGAAAGAGATTTTTCGAGTGAATTGTTAAAATAATCATTTCAATGTATTTTACTCAACAATTTATTTTATTCTTTACAGATTCTACATCAGTTCTATGCCTTTTACTTTTCTTAACTAAAATATTTTCTTTTTTCCCTTAAAAAGAGGGCTAAATTAACAAATTTTCTTTCTCTCCACGGTTCCCAGGATGAAGGTTCTTGACCTGTGAATCTCCATTTTTTACATTTCTTAATTTTTTTTTTCTCTTTACCCAAACGGGCCCCTTCTTACCACTGTTACCTGTTGCCCATGGTCAGTGTTAAGACTTAAATATGTCAATTTTCTTCTAATCACTATCCCATTTCTCAACATTTAATCTTCCATGGCTCGATGAGAGCTCCATCGAGGTTCATTATCACTCACCATTTACGTCTGTTCCTTTCTATGAATTTTTCTCTTTATATTTTGTTCCTGATGATGGGTGTTGCTACACCCGAAACATGTAGAATATCTACCACCTTCTAACTTTATTTTTAATAAACCAGTGGAGAAAGACTTTATGTTTTTTATTTTATTTCTATAAATTAACTCCACTTTAAGAATGGACTACTTCTTCAATATTTCATTTATCTTTCAGTAGAAAGTTGAGAACTTTATCGGTACAAGTCTGTTAATTATACTTAATTTATTAATTTAAACTATATTTAATTATATCACATTATTACCTTTATTAATAATTATATTCACACTTAATACCTAGGCAAGTAACTATGTGGTTAATATCTTATTAAAATATTCAGATCCCCTTACAATGTTTAACAGACAATGAAGGCACAGATAAAAGAAATTAAGACTGCTCCCGTTCTTAGCCAAATTATTAGCATAAAGTAGACCAGACCTTAATAGGGTGCAATAAACGACTTGACTCGGCCACTCTATGGCGAGAACTTAGAAAACTTTTACTATATCTTATGCTTCTCAGTGCAAGGAACGCACAGGTAATGTGTGAAAGAAGAACGCGTCATTGAGAGGGTAGAACAGAGAGAAAAAAAATTGGAGGTGGACAAGTGAATTCCCTGGTAATTTAATGTCCTGCTGGATTTAAGAAGCAGTTGTTTTGGTTGGTTTAGTGGGCCCAGTTTATTAGGTACAATTGTCGTTGAAGGCAAAAAATGATACCCCATCTGTAATATCCAGTTTTTATTGTTGCCTAAAGAGGTATACAAAATGTAAATCTCTAAGCTAGCTGCATCTATTGATATAGCCAGCACAATCTTTACTACCATACACTAATCCTACATATATGTAAATATCTAACAATAAACAAAGTGCATTCGAATTTAAAAAAAAAACAGATATTTTACTACAAATCATCGGTGCAAGCAAAAGCGAGGAATTCAAAACGACGATTCGTATACAGTGTGTCCACGGATGGAGTTTGGAAGAGGAAACACTTTTTTATTAGTAGGTATAGAAGAAAAAGTCATTCTTTATAGAAACGTCTGCTTGAGATGGAACTACAATTACGAATATCAGATTTGCGATTACTATACAGGGTTCGTCAGAAAAAACTTTTTTGTTTTTTGGATTTTTTTCAATTGTACTTTTTAAATCCTTGATTTAATAAATCAATTTTGCTTGTTCTGAAACTACAATTTTGATTACCAGATTTGCCATACCTATACAGGGTTGGACAGAAAAATATTTTTAATTTTTTATAATTATTTATGATTGTATAAATTAAAGATATATGATATGTATTAATACAAATACTTCAAAAGTAGACAAAGAACAATAGTTTTCTTACAACGAAATCATTATTTGGCCAGATATAGAATCATATTCTAAGTAAGAAAGCAACAATAGATGTTTGTTTTTACGTAAATTTAGGTATTTTAAACCAAATACAAAAAACAATAAATGTTGTTTCTGAGGAACCCTGTATAGTAATCGCAAATCTCATATTCGAAATTGTAGTTTCAACACAAGCAGACGTTTTTATAAAGAATTACTTTTTCTTCTATACCTTTTAACAAAAAAATGTTTCCTCTTCCAAACTCTTTCCGTGGACACACTGTATATAAGTTAAATTTTTTAAGGTTTAGATGTTGAGCTTTTTACATTTCTTAGAGACATTTTTAAAAACTGGTGACTGGGTTTTACCCAAAGTTTTTGTATAATCAGAATATTTTAATTTTCTTTGTTCGTTGGACTTATCGTGACTGTTGGTTTAAATTCATACATAAGTTATACGGTTGAAAAGTTATAAATCCGACCGAGAAAGATAGATTGGGTAAAGGGGATAACACAAGTATTACCGAACGGGCCCAACTTACCCATTTAGTTAGAAAAATGAGGCAATTTGTTAAGGTCCCATATAAAACCCTTGCAAATATCAAAAAGATGCCTCTGATAACCCTAAATATTCAAAGGTCAGCCCTGATTTAAAAGCAAACAGTATTAATAATAGCAAAGAAAATTTTGGTTAGGAACATAGGCTACGTTCTTACAGATTTATCACTGTGCTTTCATTATGGATATATTAAAAAATTGTAAATAGGGTGAATCCTAAGTAAATACTTCTTTTTTAGCTGTGTATAGAAGGCATTAAAATAAATAACATTTTCAAATGCCTTTTTTCAAAAAACTCAAAAATAAGGTACTTACATTCATTTATTACACTATGGATCAAATACGGTCCTGCCTAATTTGCACGTTGAATAACATTAAGAAAACTTCTGCGTATAATCTCGAAACAGCAGCCGCACTTTGATGACACTCATCGTAAATTAGCACCATACCTAGTAGTTTATTGTTTTAAAATTTTACCATTTTCACGTGTCACCAATTTAAAATTAACTTGCTTCAGAAAAACACACCGCAGCGGATTGCAAAATAAATAACTGACCACCGACTTGTAAATTGCATGACTAATAAGACAAAACAACACATAGCAGGCTACGTTTTGATGACCAGGCCCGCACTTAGATTTTTTACTTCTGTATCTCGCCTATTTTTAAGTTTTTTGAAAAAATGTATTTGAAAATGATGTTTATTTTAATGCCTTCTATACACAGCTAAAAAAGAAGTATCAACTTAGGAATCATCAATCAAAAGGCAGTTTTGTGCACAAAATGTTAGAGGAACTTTGGATTTGCATTATCTTTATTTACTTTTAAATCACAACGTTTTAACTAGTAAGTATATCTAGTAGTCTTCAGGTTCACCTGAGACAAACAAAGGTTTGTTCGATGACATTTATAGTAATGATGTATATTGGGATTTGTTTTAGAAGTCTTATGTATATTTAAATAGGTATAGAAGGGACCATCAAAATTTTATAAATATTGCTGACAAAGAGCTTAGCCGGCATCCAGCGGGTCCGACAAGTGGAAAAAAATGAGTTATTATACACCAAAATTTCGGTTTACGGATCGAAAATCCAGAAAAAACTTTAAAATATATTCTTTCGGCGATCGTGTTAAAATTTCTCTATCCAGAGAATCACCCTTATATTTTTTTTTGTGGGTCGACATGCGTTTTCACATGAGGCCGAGTTAGCGTTCGCGATAATTTTTCTGCTTTTTCGTTTTTATGCGGCTTCATCAATAAGTATGCATTTTCGATGGTCCCTTCTGTAATTCTTTGGGTATAATAGATTTTATTTTAATGATTGTATAAAAAGTTGGATAAAAACGTTAAATAATATTTTTCTTTTGTTTCAGGTATGTCGTCAATGGTATTTAAAATACCACTAACACACTATACAGGTAAACTAAAACAGTTATATAATGATACTTTTAAAATTTGGATCAAACTAAGATGAACCGTTCCAATATTACAGCCGGCCAAAGTCTGAAAATGCCATATTTTAAACGTTAATATCTCAAAAACTATTAAATTTAGACATTTGATATGTATAAAATAAGCGTAGAAGTTCGTGAGGAATTAAAAAATAATATAGGGTGTCCCATCTAAAAATTCTAAGTTATATTCTCCACGTTTTTTTGGGCCACCCCTTATACCCCAATATAATCTTAAAATGTGCACCTCAATAATCTCTACAACTTTTGCATTTCGGATTTTTATCTAATTTTTAAGATAAAGGAGAAAAAGAACTTTATTGTTGACTCACCCTGTATTAATTATTAGCAAATGCTACCCGCGGTTTCACCTGCGTTTTTTTTAATAGTTCCTGAATAAGAATTGGTGTGGCGAAGAATTGGTGGAAAGTGGGTATTGCCAATTTTTGATTAATCCCCATATTTTGAGTTGGGTTATAACCAAACCAAATAGCAACCCTCCAAAACATCTAGAAGTGGCCGACCTTTTTTAACATATACCTGGTGAGCAGAGTTGGATATTTTCACAAATCGGATACATCGAGTACCTTACTTTAAAAAAATACTTCTTGAATGAGTACTAATTACTGAGTACCATTGTAACTAATATTGTGCTAAATATTCTGAAATGTATTTTTTTGTTTTATTTACAACCCAAACATTGTAAATATCATCCACGAATACAGCAACAGTTGTCCTACCTTGACGTTTTTTCAATAACTTAACATTTTAAAAACCAATATTTTTAGGATGTTACTTATGTGTCTCTTATTATTTTGACCTAATTTTATAACAGGTAGTCAAGATTTACTGCACAGTATAAAATAAAATACTACTTAGCATTCCATTACATAAGGTAAACTTTGTCCCTTTCCGCGCATTTAACTTTGATTCAAATATACAGTTTCATAAAGTTAAACAAATAATTTGCTTGCTGTTCTGGAAGTGTGTGATCATTTTACAAAATGTTATCGCTACACTGCGGCGTTAGTTTTAGTTTCTAAATTAGATTATAGAACTTTCCGGCAATATATGTATAGTTGCTTTGACATCAATTTATTAGAAAGTTTGGGTAAATCTAGTGCCAAGAGAGTAGTGCGAAATTATGTCATCACATTCCACACGACTTGTTTATTTAGATTTATTGTGATGTACATATTTGTAAGTATAGTATCTACTGGTTGCTTTTGAATGTTTTCTCAATCTCGCTGTAAAGGTCTTAATTGAAAAGCGAACATGAATTCTACATATAAAATGACATTTAGGTCGGAATACAGTAGCGTAATTAAACAATTCTGATAAGTGTGACAATAAACATATCATACCGGTCTGTGAATCGCAGAAGATTTCAGACAGTTACAACTAACATAAAATTGAATAAGATATATGACCGAAGTTGGTGAGAGAATATCAGGTTCTCCGTAGCGCAATTGGCAGCGCACTTGAGGCTTCTGGGTTCAATTCCCAGCGGAGGCACACAACTTTTTCACTTTTAATCTTGTCTGCACGCAAGCAACCACATTTCAACTTAAAAATTATTTACAGACACCAACATACCTATATTTTAAAGATTTATTTTAATTCTTTTTTACCTAATCAGTTTTCCTAAAATTAAGCTGTCAATAACACAACGAAGTGGTAATTGCTAGTCAAAAGGGGTATGATCAACTATTCAGTATAGCAATCATAAAGTTCTTTATTTTAAATTAGAAAAAAGATCTGGACTCCCTAAGAATCTAACCAGAGACTTCCAAGTTCCTAATGCTGTTTATACACATTTTGCCTTTTTCTATGACACACAGAAGACTGGAAAGACAAGGGAAAGACCAGGGTGACATATTGCCGGGAAAGTAGTTATTTTGGTTCTTTGTATGTCTGATTTGGCGAAAAGGCTGTGTTATCGAGCTTTACATCTAATCTCTCCAAAACAGATATGCATAGTACGATATATAAATGATTTTTTGTGTTCCTTGTATTTTAATATGATTAAGAAACGGATTAGCCTTTTATATAAAATACCGCCCACTTATGTCGAGGTGCACAAAGAATTTTAATATTAATTATTTAACCGGCAAGTTCGAGTGTGACAGACATAACATTGACAGAAATAACCAATATGAGGTTTTTGATCTAGCTAAGACTACCTCTTAATTTTTAATAATTTTTTAATATTCATTTTCCTCACACTTACATCCACTTCTTCTATATAGTTTCTCAAATGACTAGCCAACAATTTTCTTTTTCTTAAATGATTATTCCCATTCACTTCAGTTTCATATATTTCAACAGTTTTTTCACACACAGATGTCAATCTTTTCATTCTACATTCAAACTCTTATAGTGCCGTAGGCCTTAAACCCACATATTTTTCTTTTTCACAATGCAACGTGTGTACCTATTTTCTCACCGTGCTACTCATTTTTTCATCGAACCTACAATTGTGTTGCTCAGTTAGGGTGATATCTACTGGTTTTTCTTCTTTTTATTTATTTTCCTGAAGATATGAATGCTTCTGCGTTCGAAACATGTAGAGAAGTTTCTTAAAATATTTTTTTTTTAAATAACAGTGGAGGTAGACCTTGTGTTCTTATTTCTTACCCTCTAAATTTCAACTCCACTTTAAGTATGGACTATTTCTTCAAATTAAGAGAAATAATTTACTCATAAAATCATACTGGTCCGTTTACCATAATTTTTAATTTACTAATCACGCCCCTTTGATTGTGAGTATACAATGCCTGTCAAAGTCAAACTTCCGGTTAAATAATTATTATTTAAAGTTTTTGTGCAACCTGACATTAATCAAATATAGCTCGGGCCCTTCAAATTAATTTAAAAAAAATATATTTATTGGGTATTTTTCATTGAATATATCAAGGACTTTCCTATAACTTCTACTTTTATCTCCACAATCCAACATAATTAAAATTTCTATGAGTTTCTCTTTAGCGAGGCGCACTTTAAATGTAATATCAGCAGAGCAAACTTTAAATATGATTAATATTTACTGACATTTTTTGACGTCTCAAACCTAAAATATCAAATTTTTTTTATCAGTGGCATGAATTTTATAGTTATTTTCAGAAATGTTGGGGGTCCTGGGCCCCCCAGGCCCCCCCGTAGAACCGCCCCTGGCTCTAATGATTAAATTCAGAGCGTTACTAATGCCCATATTAGTAGTCGTTCCTTGAGGCTTCTTTACTCGAGGAAAATCTCAAGTGTGTCAACTTGACATTGATTGATATTGACATTCTCTTGAGGAATCCTAAAGGACTAATTTGTCTAAAAATCTGTTTTGGTACGTGGGGCTTCCATCAGGAAGAAATATAAATAAGGGCATTAAGTTATCCTCTGTCTTGTTTCACCTGTGTAAGTCCGCCACTGTCTCGATAATAAATTTTTAGTCGTAGCCCGCGGTGATAAGGGCTAAAATAAACATCTTTTCTCATTGCTACGGACAAAGAATGAGATAAAAGGTTTTACGGGATCATCTTCAATATTGTACAAGACAATATGTTTTCTTAAGATATTTACTTTGCTCTATAAGATAAAGAGTTTTGTTGAACGACGAAAATTTTGCCTAACTTTTATTTTCGTAATGTTAAATGAAATAAGACAAATTGATAAAAGTGTTTGATGAAATGAAAACACAGCTATATTACAGCCTTCTTGATAAATTGCCCAGGCTATGTATACATGTATAATATAGCTAACTATAATTAGATTTATGTTATTAGTTAGGTCCTCAATAGTAAAAAATAGTCATAATAAATTAGGTATTTTTTTAAATTATAAAATAATTTTTAAAATGGATATGGAATATTTTCTTTTCTTTTCTTTTTAATACATATAATTAAGTTGAAAATATTTTAAATTAAGAAATCAATATTTTATTTGATGTTGTGTAATGTTTTCAACTTCAGTCACTGTCAGGGCATTCCCGAGGGGAGCCTACAGCTCAACGTGGGTTCTGAACCACGATCCTCCGTCATACGACACCCCCCAAGGGCTATCAACCCTTGGTTTCTTGCCATTGCATGACCTACCGATTGGGGGAGTGTATACCGATGTCCGATCTCATCCGGTGTGGTTACCGGCGTGAATAGGGTGGATTGGGAGATGATACATTTTACACTCTTCCCTGCATTTTTAAACCTACTAAATTTCGGACATATTTTTTTTATTGTGCATATGTCCACTCCGGGGATCGAACCCGGATCGCCACGGTCGAATGCCAGCAACTCACCTATGAGCCACTGCCGCGGTTATTATTAGATATTATTATGTAAAAAACGACAATTTCTGGTTATAAATTCAAACACTGTTTAACTTTAAATTTTAGGTAATTATGTTTCAAATGTCGGTATTTGGCCGATTTTTGAATAAAATGAAAAAGTACTGAAATATTGATCCGTTTTTCGATCAATGGCGAATGCGTCACTAGCCTACACTCTTGAGCGCTTAAATAAACCGTCCTAACATAAACACAAAACCTTTAAATTCGGGTACCTCTTGGTAAAGAAAATAAACCCTATACCTGAATGTCTTTTTCCGGAAGACAACCTACCGAGTTTATATCAAAAGACGATTGTGTATCTCTCAGCGGATTTATAAGAATTGCAACCAAATCCACCGTGTTATATTACGGTTATTTTCCATTATCTTTTATTGAAAGAGTAACGGAAGCTCGCAATTTTCTGAAGTTATTTTTCTGATTACTAGAAAACCGGGAAACTTATATCTTTATTTTAAGATTGTATCATCTATTTTATAAAAATAAAAGATTTATATCATAAATGTCTGTTATATCTATATGACCTGCCCAATTTTTTATCTTTTAAAATAGTTTTGTCAATTATTTTTACAAAGTTTATAAACCTGATCAATTATACATTTTCATTGTTGTAGCAGGGGTTAGTGTAAGACCAGGCACGTAGCAACAGGGGGTGCGAGTGGTGTCGCGCGCCAGGGCCCGGGTCCCTAGGGGGCCCGCGAATCCGATCGGAATCATAATGCGAAGCAAAAAAGCGACAACGCCGCGGGCTAAACAAACAAGCGACAACGCCGCGCGCCGCGAGGCTGTCATGAGTCAAGGTTCTTAGACACTATAGGTTGTAGGCCGTGGTACCAAAGGATATCCTTACCCTCTCCCAGTTGACTTACACAAACTAGTGCAAGAAACTGGGATCACGAAGTGGGTATACCTTGCCTGCTTGCTGGCTCGACGCCGTTCACGCCAACCGTTGCCGTTGTTTGTCAATTTCTCTTCTAGCCACGCGCCGAAAACGAGCTACGCTATGACGCTACGACCCGCATTAGAGCTCCTAGTTGGGGAATTGATCAAAGTTTTAAAAATAACAGAATTCGCAAAGTAAAAAAACAATTCGATGAGTTGTCGTGTGACGAACGACTGTCCAATGCCAAGTGTCGGTGTTTAATTTAACGTTGGACGTTATTATATCACAACTGGAAAATCGATTTAAAGGTTTAAACAACGTAGTTCTAAAGTTTAAAGCACTTTTTCCTTCTACCTTAAGAGAGTCCTCTGATGCTAATTTAGTACTTCTATCTGAGAATCTAGTTAAGTTTTATTCCAACGATTTATCACATTCGCTTGTTCAAGAAATTTTATCATTTAGGCGCGTTTATAAGGATCAAATCCATGCAGACATTTCCATTAATGACTTGGCGAAATTAGTTATTTGCGATGAAATGATTTCGAGTTCATTTAAAGAAATATGCTGTGCTTTTATACTTTTTCTAACGATTCCCGTATCGGTAGCCACTTCGGAGAGATCATTTTCAATCTTAAAGTTGATTAAGAATTATTTGAGAAATAAAATGTCGCAAAGCAGACTTTCTAGTTTGGCAATTTTATCCATTGAAAATCAGACAGCCAGAACGTTAGATATCAGTAAAATTATTTCATTGTTTGCTAATCAAAAGGCAAGAAAAGTAGATTTTTCAGCGTAAATGAAATAAGTAAGGTTATTTAGAAGTAGGTTTGTATTCGTTTAATTCGTTTCGTTATGTTACCCACCATGCACTCGCCATGCATTTTTTGTGCAATAAAATTTGTAACCCATAGTAGACTATTTTTTTTTAATGATGAGGGGGCGCGCTGTGGTCTTGCACCAGGGCCCGGTTGTAACTTGCTACGTCCCTGTGTAAGACCCAATATACTGAAGGCCTAAGAGGCCCATTGTATCCCTTATCGTCTGGTGAATATCAGCTAGACGGGACCTACAATTTAGCTTGATCTCCGAATCGCGTGTATACACTAATATATGCTTTTACTTCCCAAGAGGACCATGACGCCTCCCTCGATCCAGATATTAGAAATAACTAATAGCATTCTTTTATCCCCTAAAGTTACGAGCGTACTTTTTTTTTTAAATTAAGGGTATGCTCTCTCTGAGGATCAAACTTCGACCGCCGGCTCCGCGATCGAACGCCAATAACTCAACCACTAAGCTACCAACCGCGTTAGTTATACATTTTTCTTTCAAGGGCCCGTCCGGGCGCCGGATAACTACATCCGGCGGCAGGTTTGGCCCATTGTGTATTACACAAACTCCGTAATCTCAGTTCCTTGCACTAGTTTGTGTAGGTCAACTGGGGAGAGGGTACGGATCCTCTAGTTATAGTTTTAGTTGCCCGAGTATTTGTTGCCTCTCCCGATCTAGTGACACGCAATGACAAACGGTGTGCTGTACAGTTTCCCTGACTTGTCCGCATAATCTGCACTCAAGGTCTCAATAATTGTATAGTTGCATTTTGTGCAAATGGTTCTTAACAGCTATGTATTCTGTCAGAATTTCTGTAATGGTTCTCAGCTGGTTCCGGTTTATTTGAATCAGCTGTTTCGTAAGTCTTGGGTCTGGATCCCCAATGAAGATTTTCCTGTGGTGTAATCACTGTCTGTTGCTCCAGTGGATTTTGTGTTTACTCCTGATACATCGCTTTATGGCATCTCGCACTGTGCACCATGGTCCTCCGAGTGCCGGTTTTGATCCTATGAAGGTATTTTCAGAGCCCTTTCTCTCTAGTATATCGGCATTTTCATTTGATTTCAAAGTGATCAAACCTACTGTTGCTAACTTTCTTACGAAAGTGTCTTACTACAATATACTACATAGTCATTTTTTGCATGGAAATATAAACGCAGATGAAATTAACGTTCGAAGACTGGGTTTAATATTAATTTACAAAAGTTAACATAAAACTCATATTTGGATCTACGGTCCAAGTTATTCCTTAGTCCATTTTTATTGAAGAAAACAATCTGAAGTTATCCTGTAGAAAATGGGAAGGTCGTAAAGGGAGATAATGCTGACTATCACTATCCACACTATCCAGAAATATAAAATCTCTGGACAAAACTTCCACCGTCTAAGGATCGATCTAGATCGATCGGCCACGGCAAATTACTGGTGACAAAAAATTCCCATAATCTCGCTGCCAGAAACAAAAAATAGTTATTTATTATACAAGGGAAAAAAGCATTAGATTTTAGCTCGAGCGAGAGCTAAAATCTAATATTTTTCCCGTGTATAATACACTATTTTTTTCTGTGACGGGAAAAACAACGATATTATTACAATATATTAAAGTCAGAAAAGTACCGATGTGAAATTTGACTTTTTAAACTAGTAGGTAGGCTGTTTTACTTATAGCGACAATTGGACCTGCGTTACTAAGGAAACCTTTAAAATAATCAAATATCTGTCAATTTAATTCCGTGATTTAATATAAAAAGTAAGAACTTTAGTGGTTAATTAGTAGTTATATTAAATAATATTAAGTTTAAAATGTCTGATTCTGAGTTTTCTCTGACTCCACCGGAATTAGTAGAAGCAGCGAAAGTAGCGTCACAAAAATTATTGCCAGCTAAATCGCGCAAAATTTACGAAAATGCGTTTTCAAGATTTATGGAATGGAAGATGAAAAAGGCATGCAGTTCTTTGTCGGAGACGGTGTTATTGGCCTATTTTTCGGAACTGACACAACAACAAAAGCCATCAACAGTGTGGTCGAATTATTCAATGATTAAAAGTATGTTACAATCCAATAAAAATGTAGACTTCTCAAAATATTTCAAACTAATTACATTTCTAAAACAAAATGGGAAAGGTTACACACCCAAGAAATCTGCGATTTTTACGAGTACAAATATTAGTGATTTTTTAAATAATGCTCCCGATGAAGTTTATTTAATGGCCAAGGTTGTTGTTTTACTTGCGATTGCAGGAGCTTGTCGAATTTGCGAAATCAGCCAGGTAATATTAGATGATATTGAAGATTCGGGAACGTTATTAATTGTGAAAATTAAACAAACAAAGAATGATGTCAACAGGAGATTTGTAGTTACTGAAAAATATATTAAATTTTACCGAATGTACATACATAGCCCTTCGTCCAACAGCAGCAAAGGATCGCTGCCTATTTAATGCATATCACAATGGAAAATGTATCAATCAAGTTGTGGGTAAAAATCAGTTTTATAAGGTACCCCAAACAGTAGCTAATTTTCTTCAACTTGAAAATGTTACCTTATACACGGGTCATTCATTTCGAAGATCGTCTGCTACACTTTTGGTTGAATCTGGGGGAGACTTGTTGACACTCAAGAAACATGGCGGTTGGAAGTCATCAACGGTCGCTGAAGGGTATCTTGATGAATCGGTAGCACACAGGACAGAAATAGCTAATAAAGTGTTTAGAACCTGTGGCAGTGCTGAAAGAACACCCGATTTGCGACCAGGTACATCAACGGCAGTTGTGTCCATGGCAGAAAATATAATTACAACACGAGAAAATTCGACTGTACCGAATAGTAAAATGAACATGTCATGCATGCAATACACATTTAATAATAGTACTTTTTGATTTAAAGAAAATGTAACTTTTTGTATAATAAAATATTCTAAAATTAAATATCTACCTTCACTTATGTGTGTATATTATATCCGGGAAAAAAGTAATCACTTTTTTCCCGGGGAAAAAAGTAATCACATCACTTTTTTCCCGGGGAAAAAAGTAATTTCACAAAAAGCGACATTTTTTTACCTGTCAACAGAGATAAAATGTCAAACTTTTTTCCTGTCACAGAAAAAATATGATTTTTAATGACCGCGTAACTATAGATTTTTAATGCTAAAAAACTATTGGTGATCTAATTGGTTGTCTAATTTTATGTACATAACTGCAGTAATTTCGAAAACTTAAACCGGGCGCATCGTAAACTAGTTACGGCACTGATCTTATTAATAGGGGGAATAGTTCAATGGATGTGGATATATTATAGGGCTGAAATCAGTTATTCAAGCTTCAATAACTGCCAATTAATCTCTTATCTTCCTATTGATTCAAAATCCTTGATTGTTCCTAACAATAATGCTAATATCGTTAAATTGAATTCCTACCCCGACAAATAAATTAAGATTCATTATTCCGGCCGGTGAATACTCCAATTAGCGTGTAATTGGACATTATAGGAGTCAGAGTACTTGGTTGCCAGGTCACGTTTTCAAACCTCGAATTCTTATCTTTGTTTTAAATTGAATTAAAAGTAACCAGTTAAAATTTAAAACAGTGTAATACTAAATTTCATTATAGACGTTGATAAAGTTAATTTATTATAGATTCTAGTAGACTATATACTACTACTATATCATATAGTATTTGTACGGGTATATTTTAAAATATTCATATTCTATCGCTTTCTCTAAATGTCGCAGATCCTAAAATAGTAATTTACCGAAAAACGAATCTACACGTCTATACACGTCTTGATGACTCTCTCTTATCGAACCAAGTAGTTACCTTACACTCCTCTATCATTCAAGAAACATTATTGTCTCTAACCTTAAAATATCCTGGGACAATAATTTGGTACACAGAAGGCTCTAAAACCAATGAGGGTACCGGATACTCGAAGTAAGATCGGAGAAAAACGCATTTTTCCCCCTGGAAATGTCTTCTATAGTAAAGTAGAGAGTTTAGCGTCCGTATAAGTAAATAGAAAAAAGTTTTTTAGCGGCAGGCGGATAAAGTGGTGCTTTTTTTTGCATTAAAGTACACAGTGACGCTAAAGGTAATGGGTTCCCTGGGGCACAGGTAGACAATCGGCACCCAGTGGGCTACACGGCGCGATCTATATTTGAATCTACAAACCCGTAGACAAAATTTAGTGAAGCGTAAAAGTTTCCTATACTGGTGTTTGTTGGTCCCGGTATTTTGGTTTATTAGTTCTATGTTTTTACGTTAGATGGTTATATCTTTTGCATTGAGTTGATTCCTACTGATGGCGTTACTGGGTTTTTATCGCGTTTTTATTTCGTAAAAATGCCTTGAAAGAACAATCTCGCTGTACTTGGAGTTGCTTACAGGTTATGGCTATCTGATGAGTTCTAACAAGAACGAAACAGCCTATCGTTGTCTACCTGTGCCCCAGGGAACCCATTACCTTTGGCGTCCCTGAGTACTTTAATGCAAAAGATAGATGCATCACTTTGTCCGCCTGCCGCTAAAAAACTTTTTTCTGTCTTCTATAGTGTTTCAAGCAGAAATCTATGCATATTACAGTGTTCATATGAAAACCATAGGATGGCTTACCTTAATAAGTGGATCCATATATACTTTGACAGTAAATTAGCCCTTAGATCTCTGATGACTGGTATGGGAATGTCTTGACATTTGACATTGCCCTTGGGCAATTGGAGGTCCTGGCAACAGTAAACAAATTAATACCAGGACGCGAAGGTATTACAGGAAACGAGCCTATGAACTTACAAAGAAAGGATCAGAAAAGATATTCATTGGTCCAGAACCGGCACTCGGAGTTCCAAGGTGCACAGTACGAGATGATATAAAGTGATGGATCAGGATTGAACGCAAAATCTACTGGAAGAATAGACAGATATTACACCTAGCAAATACTTCCCTGGAGATCCAGACCCGAGACTAACGAAACAGCTATGTCAAATGAATATGAATAAGCTGAGAATTATTATAGAAATTCTGACAGGACACATGGCTGTTAAGAATCATCTGCACAGAATGCAACTGTAAAATGGAGACCTCAACTGCAAATTATGTAAATAAATTAGGAAAACAGTACAGCATATAGTTTGCCATTGCGAGTTACTAGATCAAAAGGGGCAACGAATACTCGGGCAATCAAATCTGGAACCAGAGAACATCCTGACTCTCTCTTTAGAAACCTACAGAAACTAGTGCAAGGAGCTGGAATTACTGAGCGGGTGTGAAATTGAAACAGGGTGAGCACAATGGGTTAAACACATACACAATGTATAGTTGTATCATGGGTTAAACCTGGTCTAAGTACATCCATACACATGAACGGACTCTAGAAAAAGAAAACTTTTCACATAAATGGGTTTATATTACATTAACGTACAACCAAATATTTTTTATATGAATCCGCCACAATCATATAGACAATATTTCTATTAGAGACATTTAAAGAGTTGCCAATCAACTTCTTTAATTCTATCATAACCGTTTATCTATCTTTAAATTTATCAAGCAATAAGTCATTCGGTTAACCATATATTTAATATTTTAAAATTATTTCAAAATGACCAACAAGTAACAGTTTCAAAACCATCACAAATTTTATGTTACATAAAACCTGTCATGTTTTCTCGAACGATAAAAGGCTCGGCAATTAGGCCCCATAATAGCCATTACGAGTTGGCTGTGATTGATTTTGTGACGTCGATATTGGACCAGCAGTTGTTAATTAATTTTTTTCCAAACAAATAATACGCTTGGCGTGCTTTAAATAGCGGCAAACGGGGTAAAGTGCCTGTGGATTGCGTATTTACCAGCTATAATGGGCTGTATTCTTGATTGACATTTTGTTAAAGAGGGCCCGGCACGTGCACACTTGGGATAAACGTATCTGGTTACAAAATATAGGTTGTTTGATAACATTAAATTCTAACGTAACTTTTTTGGGTTTATTTTATTAAGGCAAAATTATAAGTAGAGTATAGTGCATTACATAAAATTAAGCGACCCTTTTTGAAAAATGGTTTCACCGATTCTTGAAACCTAAAAAAAAGTGAGAGTGACCTCGTCTACTACTAAACTAAAGATTTTTTAAAATTCGATGAGTGAAGTTTTGTGCTTCTAGAAAAACTTCCATACTGTTTTGAAAATTGACCTAAAATATTGGGTAAGGATTGCTAATATTAGCCCATAACCAGATCCCCTGAGAATGTAGCCGATCTTACTTTATTTATTTATTTATTTATTTATTTATTTATTTATTTATTTATTTATTTATTTATTTATTTATTTATTTATTTATTTATTTATTTATTTATTTATTTATTTATTTATTTATTTATTTATTTATTTATTTATTTATTTATTTATTTATTTATTTATTTATTTATTTATTTATTTATTTATTTATTTATTTATTTATTTATTTATTTATTTATTTATTTATTTATTTATTTATTTATTTATTTATTTATTTATTTATTTATTTATTTATTTATTTATTTATTTATTTATTTATTTATTTACATAGTACACTACAGAGAAAACTCCAACTGGCACTTAAACTACAACTAAGAATAAAAAGCACAACACAATGACATTACTCTACATGGGTTGTTCAGTAATTCTTCTTTTAAATTGGGAGAAGTTATAATAAAACACATCAATGTGAGAAAAACATTGATTGTAATTACGAGCCAATCTACTTACAAAACCGGTAAACCCATAATTTGTTCTATGCGAGCCTTCAATAAATAAATGTTGTTGCCTCGTTGGTCGTTGAGGAACACGAAAAGAAATATTACTCAACAACTCACTACAGTCTATAGGACCGTTTATCAACTTATGCATGAAATATACCATTGCCTTTTTTCTGCGTTCTTCCAACGTATCAAGACCAATAAGCTTTGTTTTTACATTATAAGACACATTGAAGCAGGGAAATCTATATTTGTACAATAGAAATAAAAGAAATTTATTTTGTACCTGCTCAATACGTCTTTTATGACATTGGTAAAAAGGTGACCATACTACAGAACTATATTCTAAAACACTACGAACCAGACATTATATAAACATAAAATAGCTTTAGTATCACGAACATTTTGACAATTACGACGAACAAAACCTAGCATTCTATATGCTTTGAGAATAATACCATCAATATGTTTATTAAAATATTACGCCTAGATCGTTATAATTATGAACAACGTCCAATTGCTCACCTTCAATAAAATACTTAAATATAACAGGACTTTTACATCGATAGAAACTTAAATCTTTACATTTTTTGACATTCAATTTTAGATAATTACGTTTACACCACTGAACAAGATTATCTATTTCTGATTGAAGCATTCGACAGTCATTTAAAGATTTAACAATACAAAAAATTTTTAGGTCGTCAGCATATAATAAGCATTTACAAATTTTAAAATTCGACACTATATCGTTAATAAAAATGAGAAATAAAACAGGACCCAAGTGGGAACCCTGAGGTACGCCAGATGTAACCTTTATCGATCGAGACTTTACACCACGTAACTTTACATATTGAACTCTGTCTATAAGATAAGAGTTAATCCACAGTAGGTAGGCGCTGCAAATTCCGACAGATTCCAATTTTTGTAACAAAATCGTATGTGCAACACTGTCAAAAGCCTTAGCTAAGTCCGTATAAACTACGTCCACTTGAGATCCCTTTTCCACATGGTGAACTAAAAAGTCTTGGAACACTGCTAAATTAGTTGTAGTGGACCGGCCTGCAAAGAAACCATGTTGTTCTGGTGAAATGATATGTTTGTAGGTGCTGAATATTTCGTCAGTTATTATGGACTTAAAAACTTTGGGAATCGTGGAAATCAGAGAGATACCCCTATAGTTCTCCACATCATTTTTATTTCCCGATTTCAGGATGGGAAACAGTACTGAATCCTTCCAACCAGTCGGAAAATATGACGAATTAAACGACTTCTGGAAAATAATTTGAAGAGGTTTCACCAAGGATAAGGAACAGTTTTTCACAAAAGATGGGGATAATCCATCTGGGCCTGCCGCTTTGTTTATATTTAGTGAGACACTAAGACCAGTAACAGCCAGACAAGGATCAAGAAACACAGAAACAATACGCTAAAAGAGAAGACCGAAATATCAGGTGCAGTGCATGCCTAGACACACGGCTAGCATATCAAGTGGGCAGAAGCTCAAATCATGCATAAAGGACCACATTAGAGAAAAAGAAAGTTCAAGGAAGCTGCAACCATAAACCAGAACTAAGAGTGTTTTAGTAAGCCCTCATTAGCTATAAAAAATATCTGGAAATATTTGTTAAGTTAATGTAAACTTAGAATGCCCTGCACGAACTGAACGCATGACTGCTCTCATCTCAGTTATGCTCCAGTGTATCTAGCTAGTATAAATAGAGCTGTAGTTATTGTACTTATTTAGTGATCACCTGAAAACAACTAGAGCTACTAACCAGTTGAAACGTTGTGATGTAAATAAATAAAGATAATACACGTCCATCACTCAAGAAACATCATTGTCTTCAACCTTTAAACAGACATCAACCCGATGTGACTCGCCACTGAGAAAACCAATTTTCAAAAACTGGCAACATTCTCCGTGCCTTAGTATAAAATGGGATTTAAGCTATCGTGTTTTTCAATTATATGAGCTTTTACTTTTTTTATTTAAGGCCGTCCTTCTTACAAAATACCAAACATCTGGTCTCATTGAGTAAAAATGGACAAATTCTTCCAATTTCTGGGTTACGACGCGTTTTAAAAAGTACACAGTTTGGGTTTGATATACTTTTTCTATTTAAGCTCTCATAATTTAAAAAATTATGATTCGCTATTTGTTATTTTCCCCAAATTTAAGTTTAATAATAATCATACGTGATAAATTCGAAATGCAAAATTCAAAAACAATAAAGTCATGACCAGACTAGAATCCGTGTGAATCCGAATAGTTACGTGACTATTTCAGGATTAAGGAAATTGTGGAGAAGTGCCACAGAATAATTTAATGCATGGTATTCTCAAGCAAATTGAAATGCGGCTTGAAGCTTTTCCCTCTGTTTTACGTTTTATGTTATTTGGTTTAAAACAATGATTGTACGTTTAGTTATTGTTGATTGATAAATGAACTTTTCATTTATGTTATTATTGAACGTGCATTCTCTTTATCTGTTTTTAAATCACAATGTTTCAACTGATAAGTATCTCCAGTCGTTTTCGGGGGAATACGTGATTCAAAATAAATAAATACATTGGAAGTTCACAGCTCTTCTATCATTTAAGATATAGCATTATCATAAACCTTTAACCAGATACTACGTAATAACTATTATTAGGCGCTGCTCGTGAGTTTTTTTACTGTATTCGCCTGAACATGACTAGAGATGAGTACCAGTTGAAACGTAGTGATTCAAAACAATTAAAGACAATGCACGTCCAAAACTCTACTGCTGTTCAAGAAACGTTATTGTCTCCAACCTTTATACAGACACAAGTTTTTCTACATCTAACGCAATATTTGGATTGTGATAGCATGCATGATTCACTAAGGTATTCGATCCTGTTTCCGTAAATGCCTATTGAACGTGATTGAACCACTGGCACTGACCGACTGAACGGGAATAACGGGATGTGTAGTTAAGTCGACGACGTCCGGATTTATCTCTTTTTCGTCTCTTTTTGACTTCCGAGATGGCGTATGTCTGTTTCGCCCCTAGTTTCCAATTAATTTATGTAATATTCGAATTCAATATAAATAAGGTCGTGACCTTGAGCTATGGTGAAATACTGTCTGGCCGAGCGGAGTGCCTACGTCAGTTCGACCTGTATTGGGGAGCTTTCGCATGACACATTCTGGAATATTGGAATTTTTTGAAGGATAATCATTTTAATTTGTTTTGAAATATAAACTAATTAGGTTGGTCAAATTTATAGGTCATTATATTCCGAGGGCAATATGGACAATCCACTCGAGTTGAACAGTATAACTTTTCTACGACCTTATGCTAAAAAATGTAAAAAAAAAGTTTGTATGTTGCCGGGCTCGAACTCACGACCATTGGTTCCATAGTCCAACGCGCTAACGCCTGGACTATCGAAGCGTTTAATTAATTATCGGAAAACCAACTGATAAATGATGCTACATGAAATTAATTTTCTATGCACATTCAGCATGACTTCCTGTAAGAGCGGTGCTTGACTATTATTATAGAATTCAATAATAAGAAACTGGTATAAGGTAACGATCGGACCAGAATCCGTGTCAATAATAGTAACGAACGCAATCTATAAGGGTTTGACCTACTTTCCATTTGTAGTCCTCTTAGCTTTTTCACTAACTTTTGATCCTACTGAATTAGGAAAAATAAAAATAAAAATTTTCATCTTCTTACTGAGAAAATAATTAAATGAAAACGCTCTCAAATAAAAACAGATGAAAGAACGAACCGACGTCACAATACAGGCAAATGGGCAACCCGAAACAGTCTTCATTCGGCACGCTCCGAACGGATTAAGTTCTGGATCTTAGCTCCACTGTTTTAGGTTTTTATAAATTGACTTTCTGTTTATTTCCCAAAGTTTAACTTATAATAATGATAATTCAATGCAATTAACTCATTCAAGATCTACGACGATAACTCCACAAATAGAACAGAATCTATGTGACTGCGAATCGGTATCAGTACGTGATTATTTTAGAATTGAAGATATTATGAGAAAATGCCACAGAATAATTTAATGCACTGTTTTCTTCAGTAAAGTGGGAATCGGCTTTAAGCTTGAGCACTGTTTTAGTTTGAGATATTTATCATTTAATTTAAAGTGTTTAGCTTCCTAACAATATGGTTAATTTTATATTAAATATTTAATTTTAAAAGACCTTAAATATTCTGGTAACAATTACATGGTTAGTGTAAGGTTGTATAATATATTGTGTGGTCAAAAGCATATTACGCACGAATGGAAAAATTGCGAAGGAGCCGCGTAGCAGCGGGTGTGGTAATTACACGAGTGCGTAATTGCCTAACAACAAGCAATACGTTCTATACTTTTTCTACGACTCTTACTGATAAATTAAAGCCCGATTTATAATTACAAATCTCAAATAATGACAATGTCAAATATCCAAAACGCAAGATATATTAATGTCATGCTTTATGTGGTTCAAGGCTGGCTAATTTGATTGTTATGCTGGGCATCATAACGCACAGTTGTGTCTTTTTATTCTTTACGCACAGTTGTTCGTGAGAATGGATTTACTTATAGAGTGAACTGTAGGAAAATAGTAGTTTGTACAACAAGAGTGGATATGATGTCCATATCGCACGAGGAAGTAAATTAAGCACGACGCCGTAGGCGGAGTGCTCAAACTTCCGAGGGCAACATGGACAATCCACTCGAGTTGAACAGTATAACTTTTCTACGACCTTATGCTAAAAAATGTAAAAAAAAAGTTTGTATGTTGCCGGGCTCGAGCTCACGACCATTGGTTCCATAGTCCAACGCTTTAACGTCTGGACTATCGAAGCGTTTAGTTAATTATCGGAAAACCAACTAATAAATGATGCTACATGAAATTAATTTTCTATGCACATTCAGCAGGTTGCATTATTGATAAATCTATTATAAATGCGTCTAGATTTTATTATATTGAACAAATTGTGCCATATGCATTTAAATTATATAATTTAGTGTCTTGAAAAAGAAGGCGGAGCCTCAGTAAAAATAATATACTATGATTGGTCAGTACTTTGAAGAACAACAATGACTTTTCTGTAATTGACTACTGTGATTGGTCAGTTTCATTACCTATCTAGGATGGATATGAGATTTTCCCGCACAGTTAACTGGAAGAGCCTACTTTACTCGCCACTTAATCACTTAAACAGCAAATTTCCATGTGGGAGTAGAAAAGCAATGTTCACTAATATAGTAGTAGAACAAGGTTTTTAACCACAATTAATTCGCCAGCAATTTTGACTGTGACATACGTGACATTGGCCGAAATAATTTTCTCACAATCGTTGTGACCCGGTTATCTTAATTTTTAATTTACTAATCAGGTTTTTTTTATGAGCCCAAAATACCTGTCAATATCATTTATGTCACAGTCAAACTGACTGGTTAGTTAATTATCTAAAATTTACAAAATTGTCTTCGGGATTTAAACAAATATATTTTGTAATACATTTGGTACTACGAAGGGTTTAACTAATTTTAAATTCGTATTAGGTCAAGTACTTCTACTAGAAACTAGTATTATTATGAAACCTAAGTATAATATAACTTGTTGGACACGAGATTTAATATTTGGAATTTAAGAAAATGTAGGTATTTAAATTTTTTTAATGAAATTGAAACCTGACAATAAAATTCTCTCATGCACTTTACCTGTGCTTTAACTACAAACCGCCACTGTAAGGAACTGGTACTACAGTAAGACAATCTGTAAACCTCTAATTAAAATTTTGTTGCAGCATCACAATCTAACCAAATAATCATGACTCTCTGATTATTGTAGTAATAATCCAATGTAATAAATTCGTTTAAAATGCAAGACCTAAAAAAGACGATAAGGTCATGACCAGACTAGAATTCGTGTGAATAGGAATCGGTTTCGGTACGTGACTATTTTAGGATTGGATACATTTTGAGGAAGTGCCACAGAATAATTTAGTGCAAGGTTATCTCCACTAAATTGGGATGAGGTTTTAGGCATTTGGGTTATAGTTTCTTATTTAATATTAGTAGTTTAATTTTATATTAACTAAATTATCTTTAAACTAAGTTCACAAGGGAGTAGGTATGCGATGTCATTCTAAGAAGATGGAAAAATTAAATTTTTTCAAAAATCATTTCATTGAAATTTACCAATTTTAGTTGGATACTTATGAACTATGTGTCATTGTGACTGTCATTTTAATATTTCAATATTTCAATATTGCTACCCAGTGGCGTAGCCAGAAAATATCCTCGTGGTGGTGGGGAGGAAGGGGGGAGGGGGGGGGGGGGGGGCTCAGCGGGAGTAAGTAGGACATTTTTTTTTGAAGAAAGGGACAGTCGGGACTACATGTATTTCATGATATTTTACCTGCAGAAGAAGGCGAAAACGCGTTGCAGGCGAAAAGTTTTCGGGGCCACGCCCAAAATTTGTTTAAAATTCACCTAACTACTATCAAATTTCGAAAATTAAATTATTACCTCTCCCCCTCTGCATGGTTGGATCAAATTTGTTTTTGTAAATGTTTTTCCTTACTTTTTTTTGGTATTCCTAGCTGACTCTTTATTAAAAAAAAAACATTTTTTATATTTGTGAAAAATATAAATACTGGTGTCAATCCAAAATTTTAACATGAAACGTATGTTTGACTCTTACCAGCATTTTTCAGGTTCGGTTTGTCATGATTAAGAATAAAGTAAACATCGCTCACCACGCCAAAATTGATTATTTTTTCGGAAATCATGTATTTTAGGAGCGCAGATCTAAGTGCTGTTTTTGGTGCAAATGCTTAGGTTTTGAAATACTCCTTCTTAAGTGCAGGGCAGCAGCCCGACAGCCCCCCCCCCCCTCATATACGCCACTGTACCCATTGCCCACCTAGTGAGTGAAAAATGAGACTCTTTTTTAGTCGTGTTGTTAAATCAGATCTTTATTCGAATACATTATCTCTCCTGCGTCTGCTTATAGCAATATTTTCTTGATGAGAAAGCAATACTTCTTTATTTTACCATCCCCTTTACCTGGATACTCTACCGGAACTAATAAAAGACGCATGCATGGCCTTTTTATTGTTTATTTTCGTTTTAACAACGCCGGTAAGTCTGGCCATAAAAATGATGGTAAAATGACCACGGGAAGCATCATCTTGGTTTAATGCCTTTTACGTGAGAGGTAAAGAAATTAGGCTATTTAATAAAACTATTTTCCTCTAGAACGACAAAAGTTCAAGAAGTTACAAATACACTTTTTTTAATTAAATAAAAAATAACTATTTTTGACAATCTTGGCTAGCCACTAAAAACATTTTTTAATATGCAAAAAAAATCCTTTACCAAAAAAAAAAGAGAAACAAGCAAATAAATATGATTTCTTTACTGTGTTATTATGCCTATGATTACTTCTTTTTTATTATTAGGAACTGCCTGTTTAATTAATTAAAAAATACAGAAAAGAAAAAATTAACTATATTGTTATTATAGTATGTTTTCTGTTTCTATACATATTTCTTCTTTAAATCTTGTTAAGAACTCCATGATTTATGATTTGAATTTTTTTTAAATTATCTTTCAGATTATGTTAATAATTAAATTAAAAATGCTTATTTTAACGTAAATGAATATTTTGATAGTAACATGTTATAATTATGTCCATTTTTTAATTCTAATATAATTTTTACTATATTACACTTTATTGTTAAAATTTCGAAAAACTTTTTTTTTTTTATGATAAAACACCTGCACTGTAGGAAAAATCCTTTAAGGCGCTCTGGGAGCGGTGCGAGTGCGAAAAAAGCGATTAACGTTGGTCTTGAAACGTTGAAGATTGTATTCATTGGGAAACACGACCTCAGGAAGATCATTCCGTTCTCCAGATGAAAGAATTCTTGAACAATGAAGTTCGAGGAGTACTAAGCTGAACAACATATGGATGAGCGATAGTGGTTCGCCGTGTATTTCTGTTTTGCATTGCTCTAGGTGGAATCAAGTGGGCAATGTCAGTCGAACACCTGCCATGGAAATATCTGTAAAAGAGAGCCAAATCACCAACCTGTCTTCGATGCTTCAGGCTATCGAGGGTCTTGGTCAGCTCGGGGTCACCGATCAGACGAACGGCTCTCCTTTGAATGGAATCCAGTAGCCAAAGGGTGTGCTTGGGTGCAGAGCTCCAGACATGAGAGCAATATTCTAATGATGGTCGAATCTGGGCTTTGTAGAGTGTCAAAAGTTGATGAGGTGTGTACAGTGATAGTCATAAAGATGTATCTTTTTTAACAGTCTAAAAACTGGCCTAGTATACCATACCAGAATCTTAGTTTCCGGGACAAGAAAAGATAGTTAAAAAGCCTCAAGAGGAAATTTAGTACATGCAATTTTTTTTTAAAATGTGGTTTTGACAATAGGGCCTGTGTGAATAATCTGAAACTTCTTATGTTATATTTTTATATCTCCAATAAAAGGTCTCACCGGGCTGCTTAAAATCCAATAGCACACAAATGCACTCCACTTGGGAGACCGGCATAAATAAACAAACATAACAGGCAAATCTGATGAATGGTGAGTTGACAAAGGGTTGTGGCTGACGGAACACTGTGAATCTTCATTAAATTTAAAATTTTGTACTTAAATAATGACTTGTTATTATTTTAAATGATAAATTTATCAAAATATGCCATATGTCCAACTAATTTATCTACATCCCCTTTATTTATGTTAGTAAAAACAGGATATTGTTTAACAACCAAAAATCAAAACATTAATATAAAAACAAAACTTGTTGAAAAACCTGTAATTAAAAGTTCCATCTGGCCATTTGGTTTAAACCAGTACCACTACCACCAAAAGTCCTTTCGGTTCTTGTATTGAGAAGCTTCCCTTGTGCTGCCGAGGACGCCAAACCCTTTAGCATTATTAAAAGATTTGTTTGGACTTGTTTAGCTTTGAAAATACTTAGAGATACTAACTAACAGAAATGTAGACTTAAGAAATTAAAAGATGTCAAATTGAAGCTTGACCAAATCAAAGTTTTAATATTTCTATACATTAAGTATCGATCGCTGGCATAATCATTTAGATACCGTACCTACTGTGTCAACGATTTTCTCATCAAGTTTTATTATCAGAGATGAGACTGGTTTTGTTTCAAAGCTTACTTGTCTTTTATTTGCCAGAGTAAATTAAAGCAATATTTCACTGGTTTTTAGGGGCAAAGTGACATGCCTATTTGGGGTGTTTCGTTTTCAAATCAGAATAAATTCTATACTTTTTATGAATTTTCGATTTTTCGGAAATTGCCGCAATTGTCCTATTTATTTTCTCCCTGTGACAAGCATCAAAGTGTAGTAAGTTTGTTGTTAAAAGATGGCAATTTATTTAATATAATTTTCTTTGTGCATTCTAATAATGATATATTCATATCTGACATTCTTGTATTCTTGTATTTATGTCCGCAGGAGCACATGTAGTAAATTCATTTTCACTATAGTGTAGCTACCTTTTAGATATTGCAAGTGCATATTCAATATAATATTTAAAATGTAATAATGAATATACGTTTAGTTGTCTGTGGCGTTACTTCAGGTTATTAAATTTAAGTCTGTATGGTTCCATTCCCGGACTGGAATCATTTGGCCCCGGTGGCTACATGGCCTCTATGGACCCAACCCTCAATATTTTTGCTATGATGGCCATTTCATCAGCTAGCGGATTTTATAGCGAATAAATATTATTATAGACAGAAATAAGTTTAAAGCTTATTTGAAATCTAGGTAGCAGAAACAACGTTCAAAATAAGTTAATTAAATAAAGAGGTAGTAATAGAGTATCTACGGTAAAGGGCAGTAATGGACAACATGGAAGAATATGTCTTTATTTATGGAAAACATTTAAAATTATAAAATTGAAAAATATATCAAAGTTAAATAAATAGAAACGACAAAACAATGCCCTGCTTATGTTATTATTATGCATAGGTGGAGAATAATGTTCATTTTTGTACATCTTTTTCTTAAAGATTTATAATTTTTTGAAAAAAAAAGTTGTTGTTTAAATGTTCAACCAATTGGCCCGGGTGGCGATGGCCACCCGGCCACCCGCTTCAGTCTCCGCCACTGGTTCCATTAAGGATAAGGTTTTGTGATTGTGACAAGAACTTGGCAGCAGCTACATGTAATAATTAAGATGTAGCTAAGTTGACAAACTGAACTGCTAGGATCGCTAGGCTCCACCTACTTTACTGATAAATTATTGAATTTTCTGAACAAATTCAAGAGTTCGTTGTTTAGAAATCTCGTCTCAACAAAAGAATACCATAATTTAAATATTTTTTTTAAGCAAACTTCCTAAATACCAGAAGTTTGCCAAGGCCGCAGCGGTGCTTAGCTCCCATTGGGCTCTTGTAATTGTCTACCTTGCGCAAGGATGTCCATTATTTGAACTTTTCCAGCGTTTAGAGATAGATACTTCAAATCTTTTCTGAGATCCAGGTCATCGAATCTTTACTGAATTTCGCTCTACAAACAATAAGGCAAGTATATCCTGTAACCTGTAAACTTCGAATTAATAAAATCGCCTTATGCCACTTTCGATGGCAATCGCAGGGTCATAGGTTTGCTGTTCCGATCCGTAGAACCCGTTAACATGTTCGTAACTGATTCGCGACCCAGTCCGCCAGAGTTTTTGTAAAAATTTGGATCTCTGAACCTATTCAAATTCGTGCACATCTTTCTGAGGTGAAAGCCTAGTTCAATTTAGGTCAGGTTTAATTAATTAAGTTCGCTTGACATGGCCGCCATACTACGTAGTGTAGCCTATGCAAGATACACTCTCATTTTCAATAGCAAAATTATACACAGTTCAAAGGTGGCCTCGATATTGTATAGCTGGAGCCTTCGGGTTCTACGAGTGTAGTCCAGGTACTCCTTTGGCTACACAAACGAAGTAAAGGATTCAAATCAAGTAACTCATGAAGAGACGCATTCGAATTAATTGGGAGACACCCATACCATTACAAATTTACTGAGAATAATGCGGTTCAGTAAGTTGTAATTTATAACCCACTTTAAACGGTATACCTTGTCTATACCTGTCCGCTTAGCTATATCTCCCTATATTATTAAATGTGATAATTATCATAGTAGGTGTGTCGTGGTGTCATCCAGTTTATAAATTGAATTCATTACATAGGAAACTTTCTCCTTTTTTGTTTCACTGAATAACAACAAAATCACAATCTTAAAAAAAATTAAGTCAATACAAATGCAATAGAAAACGTCGACGAGGTCTAACGTCACGGAATTGAATTGAGATTCAGACGAACAAATTAAAATTCATTATTCCAGCTGGTGAATACTCCAATTAGGGAGTAATTGGACATTAAGGGAAGCAGGGCACTTAGGCTTCAAGTCACGTATTGAAAGCTTGTAACATGAGGAAAGCCGGGGGATTTTTTTAACAGTATTTTAATTTAAATTTGTGTTTGATAACGTAATGTAACGTTACACCAGCGTTTAAAAAAATCAATTTCTCTTAAAATAGCAAGATTATTTAGTTATGTCGATTCTGACAGATTTTATGTATACCTACTTAAAAGAACATTATCCTAACATTATTTGGTTTGGTTTTGTGACTGTAATCCTATGTTTTTTACTAAGTAGGCTTACGAAAAACATGTGATAAGCAAAAAAACATATATAAAAGAAACAATATCGATAACGTTGCATAAGGCAACTAAAGCTGTAAAACTTACAACATCCTTATTTGACTTCAAAAATTAGCAGATTCTTATTTGTTTTAATAAAAATGTCGTGTGTGTGTTGTTGTGTTGTATTTATTAATTTACGATTGTTTTATAAGATCTGATGATGGTCGGTTAGAGCGAAACATGTTATCATAAGTAATTGATAATATGAAACCTTAATGAAACCGAGACTTTTGTATTTTTACCTAAGATATATGATATGCAGCTCTCTTTAAGAAAATTGAACTAGTTTGTTTTGTGTCTGGTAATAGTAATCAAGAAAGAAAAATAGGTGGCTAAAGGACAGTGTGGTGTATCTGTATTTTGACATTAAAGCATGCTTTAGGGTTCACCTGACCCAAAAGAACTCTTATTTTAGTATCCCCGCGTACTTTAATGAAAAAGACAAATAGATACACTGTCCGACAGCCACTAATTTTTATTTCTGCATTAATTCTTTTAGACCTTTTAAATATTTGAAAATCTCACTTTTTGATTTACTTTTCACCCCGCTAGGGAGTGCTTAGCTAGTTGGAAAGTATTTAATTTTCACCAGTGACAGTCATAGCTACTAGCATAGAAAATTTGCGACCGTCATTTGACCATGTTGTTTCTGAGTGACGCAAATTTCGTCCCGCTCAGGTCTCTTATCTTGTTTCTCGACAATGAAAAACTTTTCACCATATGTGTTAATACTTCTTTATTCCAAAACATTTACCAAAAGTCAGGAACTTTTAATTTCCCAGATTCAATTAGTTACACCAAGCAATGACTTCCAATTGCAAATTAAAATCAAAACATATGCCAGAAGCGAACAAATTGAATTTTTGATTGGAAACATAGAACTTTATTTTCTTTAATTGTAACTTCTGTATGAATGGAAGCTTTGACTTTGATAAAAGGGTGCGAACAGTTACAGATAAAGCGAAACAATCTACAAATTCCCCGTCTTTGTCTTTTATTTCATCGTTTCACTCAACTGATCCTTTCTTATCTTAAGCATAAATAAAAAAATTACTTACTGATGAAAGATTGTTTCCTATTCTTTCGTGTTTTTGACCCAGAAGCAATCAAACCTATTTCGCGCAAGTAAAGATAATATAATAAAACCAAACTAACACTTTAATGGTAGACAGTTCGCAATAGTTTACGGCCTTTGACAGCAGTTTGGAGCATTCTTATGCTGCTTGTCCTTGCCCGCCCGGTCAAACGTTTTGCTATTTCAACTCAAACTTTGCAGCTTTAATAATAACATTAGAGGGTGGTATTTCACAAAGGCTACTACGAGGTAAAATCTGTCAAAGTTACATGAAAATATTAGTTATACTCTTTTCTTTCAGTCCTATTAGTGATAAATACCTATCATTATTTTTTTTATAAAAAACCGGAAAGATCCATAAGGGTTTATTCTCCACATGAAAAAACGACATCCTAACATGCTTTTAAAACTATATTTTCAAACTAAAGCACTTTATCCAACATACCCTGTCGCTTGCTTGATTTTAGCAATCCAACTTTCAGTTTATATCTTGCATCTGCTCTTGATCCACACAAATTTGTTTGCTGACGGTCAACATCTATTTTACCGCCGTTATACGTTTCCCTAGATTCCCTAGTTTCACTTGGAAGAACTTTTATGTTTGACTGGAATAGTGAAAATTACTCGTACTTAGTTCGGGAATTTTATATTAGTTTTGGAAGTTGCTTTATTGATTTTACCTAGAAGGTGAGTGAAAGATTATTTTTACAGGGTATCAAAAGAGTCTGGAATATGGCGAGTATTTTAAAAACTATTGAATATTTTTTTCTCAAACGGGTTCACTATGTAGTCGAAAACAGGAGACCTAGGAATGAAAACCTCGTCTCTGTTATTATACAGGGTTATACAGAAAAATACTACCTAACTTTTTTATTTTCAAAAGTCAGTGTTGCTAATAGCAGTAAAGCTATAAGTGACTTTCAGTACTAAATTGAGTCCTATTAGCAAGCGTAATATTCAGGGCATTAGAGGTATTAAGAAAGATTCAGAAAATAATCTTTAAAACTTCGTTACACATTTTATTTCCAATAAACTAAACGTTAAGAAATTAGTTCCCCAAATTAATCTTATTAAAATCTATTTGAGCAAAAACCTATAGAAGCATATAAAAAAATGCCTGATGCGGGAAAAATACTATCAATGTTGTTGTCCTGCCCCCAATTTCCCATTATTAAATTTTCATTTATTGACGTAAATGTTGGATTTTACATTTTACAATTAAAAAATTCTCTGCCTTGATCGCTTTGAATATTTCCTTTAAAGCCAGCTGAACTTGTGTTTTCTTTCTACTATTTGGAACCGAAACTTGTTTACAAAAATATAATAATGCGTCCCTTTGCATGCACTGGTAGTTTTGTGTGTGTATCGAATTTTGTGTTAAATTTCAATTGCAGTTTATATTTATCACGATTTGTTTATTTATAAGACATTTTGCGCCAGCCCTGGATTAATTACGCAGGTTTAATTTTTATTTCGAAAATTACGGGTCATGTATTATTAATTATCGTTTCATGCCGTGCGGCTTTGTTTGCACATCCACCAGTAGTGGGTCTGCCATACATTTCCACGAAAATTTTGAATTTTCTTGCTTATTATAGCCATTAAAACATATTTGTCTGCAATTTGTCTTCATATCAATATTGGCGTTTTTAAATAATAATTTAAGTCCTTTCTCTAACACTTTTGTATTTAGTTTTGCCTGAAGTAATATTCCAATGCTTGCCATATTATTAACCAAGGTTTTTTAGACAGCTACTATTATTGCACGAGCGTCGAGTTTTAACCACGAATAGTGGAGCGACGAGAGATTTAAGACGCGAGGGGTATAATATTATAGCTCTATCTTACTACTACTAACACATTTACAAGATACTTATATTTATAGTATTAACAATTATATATTTTTTTAGGTATAAATTTGAAAGATTGCTGCATACTTTTTTCAGTCAAGTTACCGGTGCTATGGAATTGGCAAGATAATTTGTTTTTGTATTGTCAGGTAGCTTTGTTAATGTAATTTTTGTTTATTTATCAGTTACTTACAAGTTTTCCCGTGTTTTCCGTCCTTCTGTAGAATGAGTGAAGAAGATTTGAGTAATATGTGCAATCCTCCAGAATTGAGGATGGAGGCACAAAAATACATATGTATTGTCAATTATCTGGTTGTCTAGCTACAATAAATCACTTTTCATATTAATTTTGTAGAATCAAATAAATCAAGTGATCTATTTTAAATAGATTGTTTTCATTATTAACCATGGTCAATAATAGCTGGCAAGGTAGAGAAAACCGATTTCTAAGGTCAATTACCGGTCAATAATGGCTCTTTTATAGGTTAGCAAATAGGAAATAGAAAATAAGTTGCTACTTACACAAATGGTTTATAGCACGTCACAAAAAATATATAAATTAATATAATCATACATCTAGTGTAAAATAACATTACTTATAATAGGATACAAACAAATTATGCACAAATATATATAAAAAAAATAATGATTAGAGATTACATAAGACATAAATGGCAAAACCACACCAATGCATAGCTTTCAGGCAACGCGTACCAGGAAGCCACAGGTACTCATTCAAAGAGTAAAAGCAGTAATCCATTAGACGAAGTTTTTGAATCGGATATCATCAAGGGCTCGGTACCATCCGGGGATCTTATTATATAACTTGTGATTAAGAGAGTTGTTTTTTGATTTACTTAATCTAAATCGGTGCGCGATTATCTTGTCTGAGCCTCGAGTGTTGTAGCTATCAACAGTTGAATGCCTAATGAGTTCACCCCTGCGGGAATGTAACTTCAGTATGCGGCATTATACCAATTTTTTTTAAAAACTGCTCACAGTGTTCTCTATAGCCTACGGCTTTTTTTTGTAATCGAAAGATCTGTAATGCGTTTGTAGAGTTTCCCCACAGTATAGCACCATACGCAATGTGGGAAAGAAAAAGACTGAAGTAAAGTGATTTTAAAACGTCAAGTGTTACAAACTTACGCAAATTTCTAAGAAGGAATAGAGTACTCAACGGTTTTCGTCTCAATTCAATTATGTGTGCTACCCAAGACAAAAACGAATACTCTTTTCTTGGATTTATTAAACATAACCAAGTACTTTCTCTAGTTTCCTAAACTTGACGAGATGCCTCTAATCCATTTCATATTAATTTATTATTGCAATTTCAGTTAAATTACATCATACAAACTCTAAGGTATATCAAAATGAATAATTCTTTTCACCCCAGTATTAAAGTATTTTTAGAAAACACGGTAATAACACAACCACAGCTTGTCTAGGGCACTTCCACAACCGCTTCGTTCACGATGTAAAATGAAACAGCAGCCCTTTTATAATTAATTAGGGGCCCCAGGGAGGCAAGCACGCGGTAAACTGCCTAGGACTAATCGGTGTTTGTTCGCTCTCTTGAAACTTGGAATAAGTCACACCGAAATCAGGAAAAACCTGTTACAATTCTGTCTTGGAGATTTTAATTGTTGTATGATATAAGACAAATAATATAATAGGCCCCCCGGGGCCTATCCATTATAGTAGTTTGTACAACAAGATTGGATATGATGTCTATATCTTACGAGGAAGTGAATTCAAACTTTCAAGTGCGATATAGATAATCCAGTCGAGTTGAACAGTATATTTTTTCTACGACCAAACTTACGAACCTTATGATAAAAAATGTTTAAAAAAAGTTTGAAAGCTGCCGGGCTCAAACTCACGGCAATAGATCCAAAGTTCATAATATAATAAACTGTGTTCATGAATATAATAAACTGTGATTGGTCAGTACTTTTAAGAATGCCACAGAGAAATATAATTTTTCTAACGATGTTGTCAACTAATGGGAAATTTCCGGACTCGTGAGAACAAAGCACAGAGGAATTATAGGTCGGCGCTATCTCCAAAGGGAAAAAGAAAATTTTTACGCGCACAGTGTTATATTTGTAGGATATTCTTTAGTATCACTTGTGATCTGCTAAAAAAATATTTTTCCGTATTGTGTGCAGTCGTGGAATTTTTCTATAAAAATGGGAAATTTATTTTTAAAGGTTGCAACACTGTGCAGCACTGTTATGAAATTTTGCCGTACAGTTAACTGGAATAACCTACTTTTCTCACCACATAAGTGTGAAGGAAACAGCAAATTGCCATGTGGAAGTAGAAAAAAGTTGTCAGCCGTAGAGCCCTGCACGGGCCGGTATATCATTATGCGACGAATTTTGCGACGGGGCCCGATCCGGTCCGTCAATCAAAACCTAACAGCCTGGCAGACCCGACTAGCCCAGCAAACCCGACAAAAATTATCAGGGCTTGAAAATTGTTGCCCGGCAGACCAGGAAAAAATTGTTAAGGCCCGAAAATCAAGACCTGTATTTATTAAGTGGCCCGGCAAATGAATGCTGGTGTCCGCAGCATCACCTGTTCCCTATTCCCATTCTAATAAGTTAACATCGGGTTGTCCAAAATTGTTCAAACTCCGCATGTGCACGCACAACACAAAGACCCTAAAAATATCTCCCTTCAGCCAGGATCAAAAGTCAATAGGGAAGCAGATATTTGGACAGTCTAAAATTTGCATGGAATATCCTATGTTTCCAACCACGATGCATCACCCGGTATGCACATTCCTTGGCGTATCATACAATGTCGAAAGAAGACAAATATTTTTCCTATTTGATACAGTTAGATATTTATCAACAATCAAATATCATAAACATCTATCAGTGTCAAAATACTTGTTACTAAATATATTATTTTGTGTTATAGTACATATAATATACAAAATGTTAGTACATTTTTATATTAATAAGAAAATATAACAATGTCAATGCAATTTATCTTCGATCGCTTGGATAATCGCAGTGCTTGATTAAGATGTTCCTGACGTAACAAGAGATACAAGCTAATGATCTTTAGTATTATCTGCGATGCATAATTAAGAGCTTATTTCATTAAAGCGACTTGAGCTAAGAATGTGTTAATATATTCTAAGATACAAATTATAATAATGCTTTGTAATAAGAGCGTCTTGAAATATACAGGATATTCTGACAATAAAGTTTAATAATTACGATATAAAATACGGACGTTTATATAATATTTTGTACTATATCCTATTATTACGGATTTACAGACTTCAACAGATGCAGACTACATACATGAAGTCAAATGACTTTATTCTATTAAAGTTTAATGACATTGACATAAAAATTCAAGTTCAGTTTAAACCAATAATTTAATTATTTAAAATAATATTTTATATAGCTTGTTATATTCTTTGTCCACGACTATTGTATAATATGTTCATTATACCTATATCTGTTTGCTCAACAATAATAATAATAATAATAATAATAATAATAATAATAATAATAATAATAATAATAATAACAATAATAATAATAGTAATAATAATAATAATAATCATATTAATAATAAGAATAATACCCATTATTCACTAGTGAATAATGAAATCGACAGATATTGCGATTTGAAATAAAAAAATATCATTGGTCGTTTTTCCTGTAAGGTCCATCCATAATACGATTTTGTGTGTATGATGAAAAATTCAAGCATGCTATGAAATGTCAAGTCGAAGCGCTTTGTAATTTTATTTTGAAACGTCAAAATATAGTTCAACTTATCAACTTTAAAGTTAGGAATTGTATTAAAAGAACTTACAAAATGATAAGAGATAGTGAAGATGAGATATGCTATACCCCACCAGATATACAGGAAGCAGCAAAAATAGCAAGTTTATTACCAGAAAAATCGAATTTACCCCCAAATTTACAATATCAGACGATTATTACCTAATTTGCAAGAAGTATATCAGCCTTCGTTCATCTTTCGTCACATCTAATATTTTTTTTCAATTATTAAAATGACAAATGTACCTCACAAAAGATAGAAATTAATAAATTTATGCAAATGGGAAGACAACTAGCAACATTTCTGCAATTACCCCATCCAGAGAAATATTCTGGTCACAGTTTTCGCAGATCTTCAGCCACTATACTTGTAGACGCAGGGGGGATATAACTGCATTGAAAAGACACGGTGGATGGAAATCCACGGCGGTAGCAGAAGGATATATTGATGACTCAATGAAAAATAAAATGGAAACAGCTACAAAAATATTAGACGCGATCCAGAAAAATCCTTTTGGTCAGTCGTATATACGCAATGAGGCAGTATCTACATCTACATATTCATCTACAGCTACTAAAATGAATAACCAAGATGTTAATGTAGAATTAAATTCGATTCCTACAATTAACTTGACACATTGTGTGAATACAAATATTACTATTCATATTTCTAAATAAATAAAGATGTTTAGCAATTCTGGCTACAATTATTATTGGATAGTCATGGACAAAGTATAATATTCTACTCGCATATAATGGCTTTTATTTACTTGGATAAAATTATGAAACTCGCCTACGGCTTGTGTCATAAACTTTATCCGCGGGAATAATAGCCACTATTATATGCTTGTTGTATAATATACTATTTCAAATGGGCTAAAGAATTATTACTTTCCAGCAAATTTATAGGCCAGCAAATCACTTTTTATCGGCCTAGGTCCAAAAAACCCAAGTGAGTCGGGATAAGCTTTTAACGGAGATATTTTATAAGCGTTAAATTTGTTTCCGTAACGATCCACCGGAATGTTATTTGTTTGAATCTGTAACGCGCGGTTCTTCTTTTACCGAATTACAAAAAAAATAAGTAAATTATTTAGGTATTTTGTTCATCAATGGAAAGGTGGCAGTAGCGTATTTAGGGGGGGGGGGGGCTGCCGGGCTGCAGCCCCCCTCGAGCCTAGGAGCTCGGGCCTAAAAGTCTAATTGCAACCTAATTTTTCGTCTCACGCTTAAACTCTTAATTTAAATTTTTAAATAATGTATTCTTGGCTTAGATTACAAAGGTCTTATAGGAAACGTTTAGTTCTAAAACTTTTCCTTTTAAAAGTCCTGTTTTATATAGAGATTAAGATTTCGGACGCATATCGTTTTAGTTATTGACTTTTGATGCAATTTTAAAGGAAAGCGAGTAAAAAGAATAATAATTTATAGTGTTTTTCTATTATATACTTATCTCTTCCGTTTTTAATTTGTTAGAGCTATTTTAAATCAACAAAAATATAACCCAATGCAATAAAATATTTTTACAACAAAAACAAAAAACAATTAGGTATTTATTTTTATTTATAAAAAGAAAAATTAAAGTAAATATTTCAATCGAAACATTTTTTATTGTGATAAAGTGTGATAATTTATAATAAAAAAAATAGTGCGGAAAGAAACGAGAATGCTTTATTATGAATATACAAAACGGCACTTAAGAAGCAGTGTTTCAGAACCTAAGCACTTGCACCAAAAACTGCTGTTAGATCTACGCTCCTAAAATACACAATTTCTGAAAAAATCATCAATTTTGGCGTGGTGAGCGACATTTACTTTATCTTTTTATCGTGAAAAACCGAGCCCGAAAAACGAGAGATGAAGAGACGAAAATTGTTTTTTTTTTGTAATAAAGAGCCAGCTGGGAATATAAAAAAAAACATTTACAAAAACAAATTTAATCCATCCAAGCAGAGGGGGAGAGGTAATAATTTAATTTTCGAAATTTAATAGTAGTTAGGTGGATTTTAAACGTACTTTGGGCGCGGCTAAGAAAATTTTTCGCCTGCGGCGCTTTTCTGCCTTCTTCACTAGATACAATATCATGAAGTACATGTAGTCATTCTCCAGAAAATAAATGTCCTACTTACGCCCACTGAGACTGAGAAAATAATATAAACCAATGAAAACCCTAGAAAGTTCACATTTTTCTAATTAAAAATAATTTTCTGCCACTTTCCGATGTAGGTACCAAAATTAAAAAGTTTTTAAAAATCCACTAATAAACATGGCCAGGATTCAGATCAAAAAAACGTAATTGTAGTAGTAGACAATATTAAAGTCCCACTAAAAATACTTATTTATGTTACAAGTCCCCTGGACTTGTAAAAAAAATAAGTTTAGTATAGGTAAGTTCTACAACATTTTCATACTGAGTTATTGTTTTTTAAATTTTGATTTCATAATCAGTTTTAATATTTAAATTGTTGAGTCAAAGTTAATTTTAAACAAACCGTCAGGCAAATATGTTTCGCCGGCCAAGTAACTGAATTAGTAATTTATGAGACACTAATGACGCAACGTGTCACAGTTTACCCGAAATACAATTTTTAGAAACATATTTTGCGATGGAGAAATACAATTTTAGAAGTAGACTATGACAGATGAGTAAGAGTAGAATTCTTTCATTTGAGTTTTTCTTCAATTTCAAATGTTTGATTTTTTTTCTCATGGTGAAGAATATAGGTACTCTTTTTTTTTTGGCGAACTAAATATAATTCAGGATCTAGCCATTGTCCCGTAAATTTTGTTTATGGAATGCATGAAATTGCTTGCTAAAACTACTAAATATGTCTGATTTTCGAAAACTCTTGGTCTGTATGTTTCAAGACATAAACCTTCATTCGTTATAAATTTCATTTGAAACTGGCATACACTGAATAGGTAAAGCTCCATTCTTCTCTAGGAAATGTTACACCTTTGTTCTCATGTAAATTAGTAGAAATAGGAGTGGTAGAACTACTGTATAACTATATCCGTCTAAGCAGTTTTATTTGTCTTAATATATTACATACCTTACTAAACGCGTCAGTAAATTTAATTGGCATTCTCTTCTCTTATTAGTAAACGGTGGTATTTTCTTTTAGAACACTTCAAAATTAATTTCAACAAAGCAACTTTACATCGTAACTTATCTATAGTCTATTTCAGTTATAAAAGTTCATTAGGTATGCAAAGAGACTACAGAGTGACCCAACGAATATTTAAGCCACTTTCATAATTTGGCATTGATTTCATTGCAAAATTCTTTATTTTCATCAAGTGCAGGTCCGGGTGTGGGTCAATTTATGGGTTTTGCCTATTGTTATCCAATCACAAACACTGAAAATGGTGTGACAAAGGCGTGCATTATGTACATAGTATTAGGTAAACTAATTTTTTCTTAAACATTAAAAAAAATAGATTATACAGAAATTAAAATATAAAAAATCATAATATTCTTCGTCATCTAAGAAACCGTCATCTCCTCTTGACGTTATAATTAACCAGTCGACGGTCCAATCGATCAGGTGGTCAATATCCTACATTTTCTTATCTTCTTTAATGACATGATGGACTGTTTTCGCCAGTTTTCTGGTGTTACTTTCTTAATAGCTTGATCAAACAGTAGCTTAACGTCTTTTATTTTGAATATCGTGTTGTGTCTTACTACAAATCCTTTCACTTGCGCCCATATAAGTTCTATAGAATTTAATTCGCAAAAATAATGTCGCGTATCAAAATGATAGGCGACGGGAACGTGTAGCTTAGATGATTTGAAATTACGTTTTAATTTATTTAATTTGTTATGCCCTATTTAGTTACTAAAACACCAAAGATTTTTAATAGTTTTATTTAAGCGAAGCAAAGCAAAGCAATTGACGATTACATAATAATGAATAAAATAGAAGTTTTTAGAAATAAAAATAAAGTTCTTAAATTAGTAAATTTAGAGAGTTTTCTCTAAAGAAGAGTTGTTTCCTTAAAACTCACATACGAGGTTATTTGTTCTAAGTTCAAGAAAAACAACTTTCGCTTTAGAGTCAACTCAGGCCAAAATAGAAATAAACAATTTAACAATTTAAATAAACATTATCAAGATCACTTACTCACTGGCTGGAAACTGTTTTGATCTGAGATTATGTTTCTACATTTTTACTTGAATGACCAAATGGGCAGAGGTTACCCTTGCACTTGAAAACGTTAAACAACTCCACTGAGTAAGTGTCTGTTTGAGTTTTTATAATGTTTTGTAACCCTTACCAGATGGGAGAAGGGGTTCCTTTTTGTTATGTCAGCAATTTATTAAAAGAGGGGATTTCCCTGGATGGACTATTCAAAATGGAACCCTTTATCCCAACCAATTCAAACAATTATGTTTATCAACTTTCGTCTACAAACTCCTCCTACAAAACTAGGAATGTCCTTGTCCTTGTTCCACACACTATCTTTTCACTACACCTATTCTTATCAGCAGACTCAACACCTATTAAGCGTCTTAGCACCACAGCGAAGTATGAACCGATTAAATTATCCTTAAGGGTACCAATCCATATCCGACAATATGGCGGTGTGCGTAGCCATGTTTTCAGCTATATCTTCCACGGCATATTTTATAAAACGATGCTTGTGTAAATTTACTATAGCTAATAGTTCGTACTTTATTAAATTATCTTCTTTTTTTTTTTGGTTAGTTATTATAATTACTTTAAGGGGGATTTCTACTGTGATGGACATTTTTTTTCGACGTTTTTTGACTCTCTATAGCCTCTAGAATAAACGTGTGTAAACGTAAAAGAGGAGGGTGTAATCTACAGGCCAGGCATCGCAGACTAAGTGACAGTGAGACTATTTTGTTGTGAGCCAGTGTTGAAACTTTAAAGTTGTTTTTCTCGAAACCCTGTTTTTCGCGCTGGCGGAAAGTACTTCGGTATGTTCAAATTGTCAGAATTTAATGATTTTGGTCTTAAAATGCGCAGAATACAAGTGGTTATAGCCCCCTCTAGAATCAAGTATTTTGCGATACTACAGAAAATGTTGCGGCCCTTAAATAACAAAAAAAAATGGTAAATTTTCAAAAAAAAATTTTAATCTTGCGCCATTTTAACAGTTACTCGAGTTTTGACTTGGTTCTAGTGGGGGCTATAACTACATGCTTACAATTGAAGAATCTGGGTCAATTTTATTTTTGTCATGAATAGAAAAGTTTATTTAAATTCCGCCATTGATTGATTGAGGGGGTAACTTCAGCACCCTGTAGCACCCTCAAGTTTTTCATTTTTTGGGGGTTGACAAATTTTTTTTGTACATCTTATCTTTAATAAAAAGAATTGAAAACTTGTTTTTCTGCATTTGTCTTATTATCCCCAGAAAAAAATTGTAAAGAAACGATGAAAATAGGACCATCACAGTAGAAATCCCCCTTAATGCACAAAATTTAAACTGGACGGAATTTCCTATTTTATTACTCTGCCCCTTATAAATTGAGCGTCTGAAGCTTAATAAGTTCCCAAATTTCTAAAATTGTATTTCAGCTAGTTGCTTAGATATGACAACACAGCATTTAAAAAAAAACTAAATTACGTTATTTTATTATTTTAGAATGAGCATTGACGATTTTGAAAATATTTAAGTGTTCCAGTACATTTTACTAACCCGGTATATTAAATTAGTGTCGCATGACTGAGGATCGTGGTTCGTAAACCACGTTAAGCTGTAGGTTCTCGGGAATAGCCCTGGCAACGAACAAAGAGATAAAAAGCCTAATTCAATAGAAATGACAATATAAATTTTAACACAAGCGTTTACAATAACTTTCAAGACGTCATAACTTAATCCACAGTTAATTTCACAGCAACCGAGCGACTTAAAAATTTGCACTTATTTAACGGCCCTCATAAATTCCGTTAACGGACAACAATGGCTCGAAATAAAAGGGGAAGAAAAAAGAAAAGAAATAATTGTCATGTGAATGGAGTCTCGGAAGGGATGTCACAGCTTGAGTTTGTTCGGTACAGATAATAGAGCGAATTTCGGGATTTGTGTTAATGATCTGCCAGATTATATTTGAAAATTGGCCGAACGGGTCATGATGTGGAAGGGTGACTGCACGTTTAGTGGCTTCTTTAAATAAAGGAATTCCTATTTTTTTAGGTAAAAGTGTTACTTATGTATACAGTATGTCTACGGATGGGGTTACAAGAGGACAAATGGACTAAAAATTGAAAGATACGAAAAAAATCCACTCTTAATAAACGTTTTTGCTTGTCTAGAAAATACGATTCATCATAATAAACTTAAATTTTTTTATACAGGGTGTGTCAAAATTGCAAAAATGTTATTTTGCTCCTCTTGTAAACCCCATCCGTGGATATACTGTACATATATTAGGGAATTATATGAATCATATCCAGTACAACGCGTTAACATTTGCGCTATCAAGGAAGCTGGGTTTTCAACGGCATATCAAATATACGGAGGTTGTCGGTTCAAGTACGGCTCGAGGAACAACTTTTTTACTGAAGTTCAAATAGTGTATACAAGAGACACTTGTCGTCTTAAAATATTTTATAAAAAAAATTTCTAAAAAAGAAAAGAAGCAATAGTTATTAATCAGCCGCCTAAATCGCATGCATCTATTGGTTAACCATTTTTATTTAGGCAAATCATAGTTATGATAAGTATTTCTTTTAAAAGAGGTTTCCTCTAATCCTCTCAGGTTATTTTGCGAGTAAGATCAAAATGTATTAAAGCAAAGTTATACCATAAACACTTAAGTTTTAACAAAACTTGATTTGACATATTATTGATAAAAATCATGTAAACTTCTTCGTCATATGTTAACCGCCCTCTAGCGGTAAATTTCGGAACTTAATAAATATAAAATAATGACAAATTGGCTTTTCAAACAATAAAATGTACAACAGAAAGAAAGTTTTTAGAGGCAGAGGGACAAAGTAGTACGTTTGCATTAAACTACAGGAACGCCATAGATAATGGGTTCCCTGGGGCACAGGTAGACAATGACAGGCTGTTTTTTCTTTGTTAGGACTAGAAAACTATAATTTGTATACAGCGAAAATAGGATGAAAACCTAGTACTGCCATCTGTATGAATAAACTTAATGTTAAAGATAGCCATCAGATATAAAAACACTAACAACAAATCAAGTATCCCTACATTTTTTCTACGAGTTTGTAGATTCAAATATAGATCGCGCTGCAGTAGCCCACTGGGGTGCCGCACTATTCGTAATACAATTCCGTGTGTAAAAAAACTATAAATATATAAACTATACTCGTTTATTTAATAAAATGTACCTTCCACCAAAAAGGCAACTTTCTAACTAAAATTCCATTTTAAGCGTTTCGTTTATTGGAATTTACCGTTTTACTGTTACTAACAAAATAAAAATCTCATCAGGAGCCGGAAAATGTCACAATAATAAACGCTTATTGGAATATTTGTGCAATAAAGGAAACGACAAATGCTCTCGAGTGGTTTTGTGGTTCTTTACAAAGTAAATTTATAAATTGTGAACTTTTATTGAAAAAAAAATTAAACCGCCAAAAAAATATTCCATTTAGTTAACTGAATCGTAATTGATATTTATGTTACCAATACATAATACATATCCTTATTGTACGAGTTCATGTTTATGGCTGAGCGCGCGTATCAAGCGAAGCTGATATAGAAAGCAAGTATATGTACAAGTTACATAGATTTGTTAGGTACTAATAGATAGTGTCTATGTGCATTTACGAATCTTAATGCCGTTTTTGGCGAAAACACTTAGTTTTTACTTCGGAGTTAATTTTTTTGGGATGCAATTATAAAATAAAAACGAGTTAAGGGGGCAATATTTTATATTCCCCTAATTTTAAGCTATTTTAAATCAAAAATATAACTAAATGCAAAGCCGAATACAATAAAATGCTTTTACATGTGACAGTCCAAAAACAAATGACAACCAACCTTGTATGTAGCTATAACAGATTATTAAAATGTTTTGTCATACAGTAACATTTTTATATTTCATATTCCAATAACTAACACGTTTTTTTTCTCTTTTTCCAAATACAATTAAGATTCTTAAGATCTCCATAGACTAAGCATTAACCATATTTCTATGCAATTAATTTACCATGCGGTTTTTCTAACAAAAATCTGAAAGTTTTTCAATTTTTCTTAAATGAAATTTGAAGCACATGTTTTCTTCAATTTTGCACCACTTTCCCTAACATTTGGTGATTTACTTCCTCATCTTATTATAATCTTGTTGTAACATTAATGGCTTAAAGAATATTATTCGGTTAAAAATAAACTTTACATATTAAAAATGTAAAATTTCCAAGTCCAATCCTGGTATTTACGTCAAATAATACCAACATAACACACTAAAATTAACCATCCATGTCATGTGATTGAGCCACGATCTAGCTAGTTTTATCAAAATTATTACAATATAGACTATTTAGTCATACTTATTTTAATTTATCTGCTCCTAAAATAATAAGCTATTTCTACGTACTTCATTAAATAAGAGAGTTCATACTCGCCCCAATAAGAGCTTTTTTATACACACAACACTCAAGAGACACACATATTCACCATAGGCTCATAAAACAACCTCAAAAAGTTGAACGTGAAAGGGCGCGAGAAATTATTAACCACCAGTTATAAGTTATTCAATTCCGTGTATATAGTTTGAATCATAAAGCTACCCACAGACGCCTATACTAACTTTCCCAAGAGATGACACCACGCATCCGAGATGTTTATGGCGTCATTATTTCTGTACGCCGGGCCACCAATACACATTTCGAGGTTATGTTTCTGTGCTATACGTCACATAAATAGGGCGGCAGGTTATTTATGCAGGTTGAGACCACTTTTGTTTTGTGCGAGATTCAAGCAAAACAAATCGCCTATTTTTAGGCGTTTTTCCATTTTTATAGTTTACTGTATTTTTTTGTTATAACGCCATACACATCGTGATCATTGTCGTTTAAAGTTTTGAATCAAAAATTTACGTGTATAGTCTATTTCAAAAAGGTGTAGAGTAATAAAAGCTCATAAGGTATACAAAGGGACTACAGAGTGACCCAACGAATATTTAAACCACTTTCATAATTTGGCATTAATTGTTTTTTCATGTTTATGAAATTATCTCCTTTTTTCCTTGGTTACCTACGCCTATGGCCGACACCGAAATTGAGTCAAACTGGACGGAATTTTCCATTTTATTACTCTACACCTTTCTGAAATAGACTTTATAATACAAAACCAATGTTATCCATACATTTAATAGATCGTTCAGAAGCACTTTGCACAATATTTTTATCATATATAATATCACAAGAGATAAAATTTTGTCGGCAAAATTTTCGAAAGGTATGAAAGTTTGTTGCTTGGCAATTTCGCGAATGACATTTTTGACAAAATCACGAGCCGTCAGGCGAGTGATTTTGTCGAAAATGTCATGAGCGAAATTGCTTAAAAGCAACAAACTTAAATAAATCCTTGAGAACAATTTTGCTTACACAATTTTTTCTCGAGTGGTATTCGACATGACTATTTAACTAGAAAAAAGACAAACAACAATAAAATTAGAAAACTTTTATTTAAGAATAAAACAAAAAAATTACTTATTTATTGATGTAAAAGTTACAGTTGTGATAATTAAACGTTTGTGCATTATTTGATTGATTTTGATTTGATGATATTACTTGATCTGGTGCTTTTTCTCTTAAGTTTGCAATTAATTTTAAATGATGTTCAGAGTCCAACTGCAAATAAGGCTTGGGAATGTCCTGTTAATTTGATAATTTCTTGCTCACCAACGCCATTTTTTGCAAGGGCAGAAATAGTGGAAGAGCGATGTGAATGGTTTGTTACTTTAAATTTTTTGGTATTTACGCCGATTTTTTCTGCTGAGATTTTGGTCCATTTCGACATGCTGTTTATTCCAATAGGCATGTTTTTGTACCAAATTCCTTTTTTCCAATTTGGATGAACTGTCAAAAAGAGCCTGTCACTTGTAATTTCTGGATTGGTATTTCTTTTTTCAAATAATTTTAAAAATAGACGAATAGGACAAAGATCTTTGTTAGTGTTGTTTTTTACCAACCATTTGCTACTGGCCAAGGCTTTTGCACCTCCTTGTGTAGTCTTTGAAAATATGGGATTGTATTCGATACGTCCCGTAAATTCTTCATTTAGGTCTAATTCTTGGTGGAAATAATGTACTTTGCAGTTCACTGCTTCGTTGCCTCGCCACGCAAGTTCAAAAGAAAATAAGTGAAATATTTTTTTCTGTAGGCCGTCTGGGGTGTCTTCGTCATGAATTTTTATCATTTCCAATAATTCTTGTGTTGTAAGGGCTTTCGAACTTGTTTTTCTTTTTTCTTGGTTACCTTGAAGTTGTTTTCGTTTTAAGTCCTTTGCCAAACGGGCTGATTTAAAAAGAATGTCGGTAAATGGGTCTATTTTTATATTAAATTCTTGATAATACTTTTCTTGTAGCATCTGCGCCGTGGTATTCCATATGCTTTTGATACTTGACTCTTTGTAGTCCTCTCCATTTAGTTTTTTCATGTTGTAAGCATAATCTTCCATAATTTTTGCTAATTCTTCGGCTGGAGTATGCTTCTCAAGCTTATAATCTCTTATCAATAAGAACTGCGAAAACTCGCCAAATGGAAGTTTTGGAGATACGCGTATTTGGAGGTATATTCTCCGACACTGCCTTTTTAATTTCTGTAATGGATTGTATTCCAAATCTGTTTTTTTCTTCAGAAACACTCATTTTTGAACTAAAATGTAATAAATATGATAACCTGCTAAATAAAAAAAGGAAACGACAACTGTAGATAAATTTTATAGAAAAAAATTAAATTATCAAATCTCAAGTAACGCACGTTCGCAAACGAATTGCTATTAATATCATTATTATGTAAACGTACTGTGAGGGTTAGGCTATGGGGGCTACGCCCCCAAAGAAATATAGCTCTGGGGGCCCAAGCCCCCAGAGCCCCCACGGAATCGGCGCCTATGGTAGGTACTATTATCGACTATTTCAATATTATTTTTCCTGAATCATTTTTCAAATATAATTGTCACCGCATTTAAAACAAATCAATATCCCATTTACTAACAATTGCATATTACGATTGACTGATCAATATACATACTATTCGCCAATTCAAAGGTTCAAAAGTGCACTTTTGCATTTCAAATACTCAGGCAGGTTAATTTCCCTAATTAGGGAATCCAAACCACGTGATTCAATATGGCGGTTGGCTGGTAAAAAGCATTGAGCCACCCGTTAAATGTCACCAGCAATATTATTTATATAGTCACGTGCACCAATTACAACGCAGTATTTGCCAGCCAGCCGCCATTTGGATACATCGTTGGATTGCCTAATACATTTTTAAGGTTAAGTTCTAATATAGGTGTATGTGATAATTGTCGATGTTTATGTTAATCATTCGATATTTTTATGAAAGAATTAAAACCCGGTCCCCTTCTGGGAATATTGGGAAAAGATATTTTTCGGGGTTTCACTGGTGGTCAGAAAATGATAATTAAAAAATGATTAAAGCAATGTTTGATTTATTAGACTTGTCTTCGCTCAGACGTGTGTGAATCATTCCGTTAGGCGGGAATATTTCCCAACCTAAAATGGTTAAACAGATGAAATTTGGCAAACATATTTAAAGCCCTGTTTTAGTTTAGTTAAGTTTAAAATATCTTTACTAGCATTATTTCATTAAACATTCACAAAAATATGAATAAACAAAAAATGTTACTTAATACCATCTGACTGTCATACCGTGTTTTCGCGAAATGTCGAGTGTTAAAAACGATAGATCGTATAGAGGTTCACTATACGACCAAAAGGGTTAGACTTTTTTCGAAAAACCGCGGCAGATAGCGTAAAAATATTTTTCTACTCCCACATGGAAATTTGCTGTTTCCTTTACACTTAAGTGGCGAGAAAAGTAGGCTATTCCGGTTAACTGTGCGGCAAAATTTCATAACAATCCTAGTTAGTGTCTGTTTAAAGGTTGGAGACAATGACGTTTCTTAAACGGCAGTAGAGTTTTGGACTTGCATTGTCTTTATTTGTTTAGAATCACTACGTTTCAACTGGTAAGCATCTTCAGGTGAGTATTCACCTAAAGATGACTGGAGATGCTTACCAGTTGAAAGGTAGTGATTCTAAACAAATAAAGATAATACAAGTCCAAAACTCTACTGCCGTTCAAACCTAGTTAGGTTATGAAACTGACCAATCCCAGTAGTCAATTACAGCAGAGGAGCCAAATTTACATGTTGTTCTTAAAAGTACTGACTAATCACAGTAAATTATATTTACTGAGGCTCCGTCTTCTTTTTCAAGACACTAAATTATATAATTTAAATGCATATGGTACAATTTGTTATTAAATTGTTCAATATAAGAAAATCTATTCGCATTTATAATAGATTTATCAATAATGAAACCTGCTGAATGTGCATAGAAAATTAATTTCATGTAGCATAATTACTCAGTTCGTTCTACCATAATTAACTAAACGCTTCGATAGTCGAGACGGTAGAGCGTTTTACTATAAATCCAATGGTCGTGAGTTCGAACCTGGCAACCTACAAACTTTTTTTTTACATTTTTTAGCATAAGGTCGTAGAAAAAATATACTGTTCAACTCGAGTGGATTGTCTATATCGCACTCGAAAGTTTGAGCACTCCGCTTACGGCGTCGTGCTCAATTTACTTTCTCGTGCGATCATATCCACTCTTGTTGTACAAACTACTATTCTTTACACTATATGCCGGCGTTTTATCAAATTCCGTGGCATTTCACGAAATGAGGGATTTCACTATAAAAAATACTGTCGGGTTGTATAATAACAATAATCAATAATTAACTAACCGGCAAGTTTGACTGTGACATAAATGACATTATTTACTCACGCAAAACTTGTAGCGTAAAAGACTGAGAATCATTTTAAGAACAACTCTTTTTAATTAATCTAGTTGTTTCATCTTTCTAGAGTGAATTTGATTTTTGGGTAAAATCATGGAAATATAATAAATCGGTATTAACGGGCAGATATTGCCCGTTATTACCGATAATAAAATAATTTTTATGTTCTGCTTTTTACTCATGTAATTAATTACTGCTTGCATTATATTATTTTGTTATATATAACTAAATTTACGTTTAATACCTAATTAATTATAAAAGTACAGGGATTGTCATCGAATTACCCTAAATACATTACAACACATTAAATTTTAGAGATTATATAATCAAATTTATGTATAATAAAATTTCACATTACCTGTTCATCATTATATAGTATGAAAATAATTTATTAAACATTCAGGTAATAAAGTTTCGTTGATGCTTCAGCTATAGGCAATATCTAGCTTTTATTTAATAGATTTTAGAAGAAACAAAGCGCAACATTTTGATAAATGGTATAGGAAAATTAAATGACAACAAAAAATAAATTAAACGAGACCAAGTTTGATTATTTTCCCAATGCCGTTTATAGAAGGATTATCAAGAGGGGGAGGCAAATGTATATCAAAAACGTCGCTACTGTGTCGGGTTTTTTAAAAAAGTGTCTTCTTAAAAATGTATCTTCCTCCGCAAAACGGCTTCTCTGATCAAGAATGAAAAGTTATCTCTCTTAAAATATCAAAAAAAAGTTATCGTACCTGCCTGGGTGGGTGGGGGGAGGGGGGGAAGGGGAGGTTTGGGGTAACTGCTCTATGGACACCCTATTTTCATTATCCCTAAGCGAAATTGACTAATTTTTTTTCTAAATAAGAATTGTTCTTAAACAAAGTTACTCATTAATTTTTCAATATTACAACATATACATTTCTTCTCTGGGATTATGAAGGAGAAACCTTCATTTTCTTAGTTTAATATTATGGTCGATTTCTTCTCGATTGAGAACGATGACAGAAACCCGTTTTACATATTACTATTATGCCCTTTAGTCGCCATTTGTGAAACTTGAAAGTAATTTCCTGCAATTTTTTCGACTACTTTTCTTATAAAATATTTTCGCCGAAAGCTGTACGATTGATGGTGTCCCTTTTTAGTTGTACATCCGGTATCTTACTTGTGTCAAAGTGATATTCTAAAACTCTGAAGATCATTTTTATCACTTGCTATATAATATATTATTGTCACTTTATTAAAGAGCATATTACGTGATTGTCGATACTAACGATAATCGTTTTGGTATTAATTTTTTTAGCGCAGCAGTACACGACCCGATGTCAATCATAAAATGATCCAAGTAAAATCATTCGTAAAGATAAAAGATAAAAAAAGATAAATCACTACAATTTGTAATTTACAAAAATGTGGTCAAATAAAAATAAAAATATGTCAATATTAATGTAATTATTTTGTACTAATAATAAGAGAATGGCGGTACTAATATTGATCGTGTAAGGGCAAATTTCATACATTATTGGGGTTGATATCATTCAGGACTGTCAGTAATATTGGTCGTGTATTACCTGCAATAGTTCACAAAGAGGGAGCATTTTATGTTTGAGTTTTTATACAGAAGAAAAAATGTTAACAACAATGTGATAATTGCGGCGCTTATAGCGGGTTGCATGAAGAAATATATAGTCTATTTCAGAAAGGTGTAGAGTAATAAAATGGGAAATGCTGTCCAGTTCGGCTCAATTTCGGTATCGGCCATAGGCGCACGTAAACTTTGTGCATTACATTATTTAGGATAACTAACCAAAGAAAAAACAGAAGATAATTTGATAAAGAAGCAATTATTCTATAGCAAATTGACACAAACATCGTCTTATGAAATATGTCTTGGAAGATATAGTTGAAAAACATAGGGTAACTGTGCTGCGCATACCGCAAAATCGTTGCGAACTAAATCCTATAGAACTAACTAAAAGGATTTGTAGCAAGACACAATACGAGATTCAAAATAAATGACGTTAAGCTACTGTTTGATCAAGACATTAAGGAAGTGATACCAGAGAACTGGCGAAAAGCAGTCCATCATGTCATTAAAGAAGAGGAGAAAATGTGGGAACTTGACCACCTCATTGATTGGACCCTCAACCCGTTGATTATAAGGTCAAGAGGAGATGACAGTTCCTCAGATGACGAAGAATATTATATTTTTTTATAATTTAATTTTTTATAATGTATTTTTTTATAATGTTTAATAAAAAAATAGGTGTACCTATGTATATAATGCACGCCTTTGTCACACCATATTCAGTGTTTGTGAATGGATAACAATGGACAAATCCCATAAATTGACCCAAACCCGGATGGTACTTGAAAAAAATAACGGATTTTGCAATGAAATCAATGCCAAATTATGAAAGTGGCTTAAATAATTGTTGGTTTGTAGTTGTAGTCCCCTTTGCATACCTAATAAGCTTTTATAAGTCTACACCTTTCTAAAATAGACTATAGTTCTCGATTAGCTTAACCGCGTATGAAAAAGACAAAATTTAATCAGAGACTGGCAAGGCCAACTTTGTATTTGTGAGAAATAACCTTACATTTTACAAGAACTGGCATCTGACAGCACTGACAGCGGCCATCTTTTGCAAAATCTTAGGCAATTTTCTAAACACGTTTTAGGTCTTGCCAGCCTCTAATTAGATTTTGTCTTTTTAATACGCTGTTAAGCTAATCGAAAACGATTTTTCTTTATGCAACCCACTGTTAGTCTACCAAACTAATTTGTTATTGTGTAAACCAGAGGTTCCCAAACTTTTTCTTCTCATAGACCCCTTTAGTAATGTTGCTGGTTCCGGTGGACCCCTTACAGCTACATTTCTACCATATTCCCAAAATTTGACAAAAAATGTGAAGATTAGATCTAACTATTAAAATTTGCATTGCTGCTGAGTTCCAACCACGAATTAACAGTTTTCGAAAAAAAGTGAGAATTGACTGGTTAATAAATTAATTGATTTTTCTATAAGTGGATGTCAAAAAAATAAAGTTGGCCAATCAAGAAAGTGATTCCATCCAACTTTGACATCTACTCACAGTACAAGAAACCAATCAATTTTCATTTATTTTATTCAGAAACTCCCGGAGTGGTAAAAATAAAAAGAAAAATAGTATATTTTCTTGTGTTTACATTACATTGTAATATGATAACAGTCATAATATAGTTAAAATTAAACATTAATTACGTAACTTTTTAAAAAATTAAAATTTTAATGGGAGGGATGTACTTGATGGATTGACAGCAAATTATCAATATTTGGCTTCAGTTTTGTTAGAAATAACCACAAATCTCCCCGTTCTGTGATATTCAATCTGCTCCTTTTTTTCGTCAAAAGGTTTGTAGCGACACTAAAATTTTTTTCGACAAGATATGACGAGGGAAACGGTATCAAAAGCTTTTTCGCAATTCTCCACAGTCCAGGATATCTTTTGGTTATTTCTGCCTGCAGCCAAAATGTTTGATACCCCCTTTTTAATTTCATCTTCATAAAGAATTAGTGCTAAGTTCGAGTAGCTCCTCTTGTAATATCACATTCTCGAGTTCCATTTCATCAAATGGATTTATGATCCATGGTGGTATTTCTATCATCGGAATATTTTCAAAACTGATTTTGAAGTCATCATGCAGGGCAATTGAATGTCGAACGTATGTCTGAATATTCTCATCAAGGCATTCTACTTGTGATAAGTTTGAAAACTGGGAAAATTCGCGCCGACTAATATTTTGCTTCATAAATTTCAATTTTCAAAGAAAAGCTGAAATTACACCCTTTGTTTTTATTAAATTGAGGCTGTCCCCTTGGTAATTGTAAGTTAATGTCATTAAATTTTTTGAACAAATCTGTCAAATACGCGATGTCTGCTTTTAAACTGATCAGGTTTTCTTTTAAATCTGGATCTTTACTTTCCAGAAACTCTAAAACTGATTCAAAAAGTGAGTAAAATCTTGTTAAACATGCACCTGTCGACAACCAGCGTACTTCAGTATGTAAGAGCAATCGTTGGAAGTCTTCATCATTTTCATCGCACAATTGTGCAAATAAACGCTTTGCAATGCTTCTTATTTTGTTAACTGCATTAATCACAAATTGAAGCGATTGGTGCAATCTATCACTCAAATTTTTCGCTACCAGATGTTGTCGGTGGATGACACAGTGAATTGCAGTTACCTCTGGTATAATTCTTTTAAGATGGGTTATAAACTTATGATATCGCCCGACCATGGCAGGAGCTCCATCTATTGCCACCGAAAGAACGTTTGTGAATGGAATCGATTTTCGATGCAAGTTTTTACAAGTAACAGTCGCTGAACTTCTTAAAATATTATCTGCCTAGGTGAAGTCAAGCCAGCATTTTAGTTCTTCACTATCGAAACCAGATACATTTTCGTGGACCCCCGCTTACGAATTGTGGACCCCCATTTTTTTTTCACGCCTATGTAGACCCCCTTCGAGTCTCCCGTGGACCCCTGGGGGTCCACCTGGACCACTTTGGGAACCACTGGTGTAAACACTGGCCGCTTAATTAAAGCCCGTATTTAAATTTGGCCCTGCTGACTAAATGTGGTTAAAAATGATCTAAACGTCTAAACCACGCTCTATGCAAAGCTTTATTGAACTAATGCATGTAAATCCATGCTATTTGCACACCTAGACAATTTTAATGCACACATTAATATTAGTATTATTAATTAGTAACTAGTAGTGGTTGGAATAAACTAATTGGAATTATTTAACTGAATTAGTTTATTAAAGTGAGAATTCCACTGGATCAGCAAATGCAGTGAACCAGAAATGTTTAATGTTAGTTGTATTTAAAGGGATTTTAGGCAATAATAACTAAATTTAAATAGAAATAGCTTCCTTGCTAATTTGGTATAATTCTAGGAATTTTTGTTAAATAAAGGGAGTAATTGGATCATATTATATTAAATACAGTACCATTTCGTGACTTCATAATCAAGCATTTTTTTGTAATATAAATAACTATTCGATATATTCATAGTCTATTTCAGAAATGTGTAGAGTAATAAAAGCTCATTAGGTATGCAAAGGGACTATAGAGTGACCCAACAAGTATTTAAGCCACTTACATAATTTGGCATTGATTTCATTGCAAAATTTTTTATTTTCATCAAGTGCAGGTAGTACCACCCGGGTTTGGGTCAATTTATGGGTTGTGCCTATTGTTATCCATTCACAAACACTGAAAATGGCGTGACAAAGGCGTGCATTATGTGCATAGTATTAGGTACACTTATTTTTTATTAAACATTATAAAAAAATACAAAATCCAAAAAAATTTTTTATACAGTAATTAAATTATAAATAATTATAATATTCTTCGTCATTTGAGAAACTCTCATCTCCTCTTGACGTTATAATTAACGGGTCGACGGTCCGATGGATCAGGTGGTCAAGATCCCACATTTTCTCCTCTTCTTTAATGACATGATGAACTGCTTTTCGCCAGTTCTCTGGTGTCACTTCCTAAATGGGTGGATGAAACAGTAACTTAACGTCTTTCATTTTGAATGTCGTGTCGTGTCTCGCTACAAATCCTTTCACTTGCGCTCATATAAGTTCTATAGGATTTAGGTCGCAATTACAGCGTTGGTGCAAAGTTACCATACTGAGTGCAATGTAACCCCGTTTTACGGTAATCAGTTTCTTTAAAATTATAAAATAAAAATTATAAATGAAATATTTAGTTGTGCACACAATTTTAATTTTTAGTTAGACACACACTGTATCGTTGTTCTTTTATTTTAATAGTAATTAATTTTAAATCTTAAGCATCAGTGTCGGCGCCAGGATTTTTGGGATGGGTGGGCACAGGTGGGCACAGGTAGGCCCGATGATTTTTTAGTGAGCACTACCAAAACCAATAGTGACTTCTAAAAAAAAAAGGTCGCCTCCTCCCCACCCCTCTCTCTCTCTCTCTCTCTCTCTCTCTATGACGACATAAGCAAGGGCAAACAAAACTTCCTTCTTGTCCCAAGTGACGTCTAAATAAAGAACCAAAAAAAGGTCATCGTTCTCTTGAAAATAACACCACTCTTTTCTCATCAAAGCATTTATAGCCTAGTCCCTCTTCCCCCCGGAAATTCCATTACAAAACCGAATCCATCAATTTTGGGGGGGCACCAGGGTAGACACTCATGTTTCTAGGGTGGGCTGGTGCCCCCCCTGGCGCCGCCGCTGTTAAGCATCTGTTAGGCAACATCACACACACAGCCCATACCCCACTATTACGCAGCGCAGCCTTTTGCTGTGCAGAAGAACTAACGTTAAATAAACCTATGGGAAAAATATTGTACAGCGTTGTAAAAAATGCTATTTTCCGGCTAAAGTTCAAAGAAAAATACGCAATTTGCTACATGCTTATTATGAGAAGTGAAATTTTATTGTTTTAGTTTGAAGAATAAAAAAGTAGTACGATAGAAAAAAGGAGTGCGGTAATAAATGCTTTATCCCACTTAAAATGAATACGATAATGTTCTTAACGTAATGCCTGGTGAAAGGCGATACTGATTTATAAATCTGATGAACAATTTGGATTTGTTGACAGGTTTAAGAAACCTCTAAAGTAGAGAATATAAATAGCTGAATTTAATGAATATATTATTTTTTAATAAGAAACTCTTCCTTTGACAGACTTCTTAATATAAATTTTATTCTTGTGCCTTAGAATTCTAAAAAAAAATTTATAATCCGTATTTTTATGTAAATATTTTGAAAATAAACATATGGCTACAAAAAAATTCCGCAAATATCAAATTAAAATTCACCAATACAAACATCATGTTTAAAAAGAAATAAGTCAATCGAACAAAATCCCATCATATTTTATCCGATACAAATTCCGAATATATCAAGAAATATCTGAAGTCCATCCCACATGACTGTATGTCAATACTCGATACAAATAGGGAGGGTAAAACGTATTATAAAAATTGTAAAGCTTATAAGATTTGGCCCTTTGGCTGATATATTGGAAAAAATATGGAGGCACGAGAAATATAACAGATATAAAATAATGTAATGATTTTTTTTTCAATTTGATTTCGAAGTAAAAGCATCTAGACAAATCATATAAGGATATTTTATTTTTGGATCAGTAAACAGGAAGATTAAAAAGCTCATAAATATTTAAAAAATAATAAAAGACGGAAGTTTTCAAACTCCCAAAAAATAATTATGCATTTTTGCTGTAAAGAGTTCAACAGCATGTAAAATTCATTTTTCTACTCCCACATGGAAATTTGCTGTTTCCTTTACACTTTAGTGGCGGGTAAAGTAGGCTATTCCAGTTAACTGTGTGAGAAAATCTCATATCCATCCTAGATAGGTAATGAAACTGACCAAACCCAGTAGTCAATTACAGAGAAGCCATTGTTGTTCTGACTAATCACAGTATATTATTTTTACTGAGGCTCCGCCTGCTTTTTCAAGACATTAAATTATATAATTTAAATGCATATGGTACAATTTGTTGTTAATTTGTTCAATATAATAAAATCTAGACGCATTTATAATAGATTTATCAAATTAATTTCATGTAGCATCATTATTCAGTTGGTTCTACCATAATTAAATAAACGCTTCGATAGTCGTGACGGTAGAGCGTTTTACTATGGATACAATGGTCGTGAGTTGGAGCCCAGCAACCTACAAACTTTTTTTTTACATTTTTTAGCATAAGGTCGTAGAAAAAATATATTGTTCAACTCGAGTGGATTGTCTATATCGCACTTGAAAGTTTTAAAATTTACTTTCTCGTGTGATATAGACATCATATCCACTCTTGTTGTACAAACTACTATTCTTTACACTATATGCCGGCGTTTTATCAAATTCCCTGGCATTTCACTAAACGACGGATTTCACTATAAAAAATACTGTCGGGGTATATAATAACAATAATCAATAATTAACTAACCAGCAAGTTTTACTGTGACCTAAATGACAATGGAAGGCATTATTTACTCACGCAAAACTTGTAACGTAGAAAAAATATACTGTTCAACTTGAGTGGATTGTCCATATTGCCCTCGGAAGTTTGAGCACTCCGCCTACGGCGTCGTGCTCAATTTACTTCCTCGTGCGATATGGACATCATATCCACTCTTGTTGTACAAACTACTATTTCCTATGACCACCTACGAAAATGAGAAAAAAAGCACGGTTAACTTGGCTCGAAAGCGCCGAATATCACACGCGTATTGAAAAAAATAGTTCAACACTAGTATTGAAATACAAGGCACACTATTTAATTTAAACATATGGTGCCAATTTGACAGACCACCCCTATTTATTAAAAATAACAAATTTTAGAAAGCAGTAACTGTAAAGTGTTTAACTTATTTATCATGTATTTGTCGAGTGATTCAGAATTATAGTGTGAAAATACGCCATCTGAAATTAGAAAAAATGTTAATAATATACTGGAAAATCTATTACCAGAAAAAACAAATCGCGCTGAAGAGTGTCATGTATTTTAATACATATTACAAATCTTTATTGGTATCGATAGCGTAGAGAATAGAGCTCTAGCCTACAGATCGCAAGGTCACAGGTTCAAATCCCATCAGGAGTATATGACTTTTTTTTATAAATACATTAAATAATTTATAGAATTATTTTGAATTGAAATCTTCCTTGTTGGGTGGATTTTTTAAATTTATGTTTAATGCATCTTTCCTTGTTTAAATTTAAAATTCTGGTTAATCTAGAAGTCAATCCAAGATTAGTTCTTCTTATGATATTAATAAAATATGATAAAGTTAAACTACAAATAAAGACAAAGCCTTTTGACAAACTATAAAACCAGATATTAAGTGGAACATAACCCTAAGTATGCTAATTTCAACACTAGTGTTGATATATTTTTTTCCTACGACCACCTATGAAAAAGAGAAAAAAAGCACGGTTAACCTGGCTCGAAAGCGCCGAATATCACACGCGTGTTGAAAGAAAATATTTCAACTCTAGAGTGGTAATACAAGGCACACTATTTAATTTAAACATATTATGATGTCAATTTGACAGACCACCCCTATTTATTAAAAAGAACAAATTTTGGAAATCAGTAATTGTAAAGTGTTTTAACTTATTTTTCATGTATTTGTCGAGTGATTTAGAATTAGAATGTGAAAATACGCCATCTGAAATTATAAAAAATGTTAATAAAAGAAAAAACAAGTTGCGCTGAAGAAAATGTCATATATTTAAACAACAAATGTTAACTGGTAGCCATGGACGCCATAGCGTAGACACTAAAGCTCTTGTCTACAGAACGGGAGGTCACAGGTTCAAATCCCATCAGGAGTATTTGACTTTTTTTTATAAAAACATTAAATAAATTATAGAATTATTTTGAATTGAAATCTTCCTTGTTGGGTGGATTTTTCAAATTTTGGTTTAATGTATATTTCCTTGAAATTTAAAATTTTTCATTCTGGTTAATCTAGAAGTCAATCCAGGATTAGGTCTTCCTATGATATATAAAATATGAAAAAATGAAAATGTTAAACTACAAATAAAGGAAAAGCCTATTGACAAACTATATGAAACCAGATATTAAGTGGAACATAATCCTAGATACGCTAATTTCAACTCTAGAGTTGAAATATTTTTTTTCAACTCTAGAGTTGAAATATTTTTTTTTTACAAATCAAAGGCTTTTTTAATAATTTTTTGTGGTCGTAGGAAAAATAGTGTACATTACTCGTGTGAAAGTGATTATTCTAAAACTCGGAGAATTTCCGCACTCGGCTGACACCTCGTGCTAAATATCTCCTCGTTTGAAAAGCATCACTTTCAACTCTTGTTATGTAACATACTATTACTATTAATTAGGAATATAATAATGATAGTTATGATATTCGATTAATAATCGTTTATGAATCGAATCACATAAAAAATGTTATCTTGTATCGTAAATTAATTTCTATTAAGTAGCCTACTCATGTTCAGTTGGCCGGAAGGAATTTGCCGGAGAGATAATGGCCGTCCGGCCGATTCCGCCATACATAAACAGTAAAAAGACGGCGGCTTGGTGGAAAAAAAATACTTCGCTTTTGCGACGAAGGCTAATGAAGAATTACTTTTACTGTATAAAACAACAGATCATATCGCGATAGAAAACGGCGTTTCGACAGTTGAAAGCCACAGATGACATTCACGGCTGATTCTAGTTCCGCCGAAAAGTTACTAGAATTAGTGTGGACCGTAACAAGTTCACATGTCAGTTCGCGTCCTATTATTTTCGTTGTTTTTTGGTGTTTTTTAGTATTTTTGTGGCTGTTTTTTATATAGTGTATATAGAGTTTTCTGATTAAAAGTTAGAGTCATAACTAAAATGAAGCATAGTGATTGTTTTGTATACCAATAATTTAACCATATATACCATGTTTTACGTATTCTACCTAGCTGGTGCAGTATTACCGGCATTTATTATATTCTTTAATATTCACGAGCAAAGGAGAGTAGTGTGTCGATAAGTTAAATTTCTTAAAAGCTTTGTCGATAATATTTATGTTACTAGTACATTACTTTATTGTAAGTAATTCCTATCACAATATCTAGGTAGTATTCAGTGGATACCTAATAGGTTCTTGACTTTTGTTCCAATTTGGATAACATCTCCAAAAGTTTCTTGACAACTTTAGTTAAGAACGATGATTTAAATAGAAAAATTTGTAAAGTCTTCTTTGATAAATTAAAATGGGAGATAAGAAACTTAATATTTAAATATTTTTTTAGTTTGTTAATGGAACCTAAAAATAGTCCGGTCCTGTCTTTTTAGCCAACCTCTAAACGTAAAATAGACCAGACGCCAACAGGGTGCCATAAATGACAAGTGACTTGGCGTTTTCTTAAAAAAATTTGACTTTACTTAAGATACATAATGTGAGAAGTGCATTCAGAAAGGAACTTAAAAAGATTCAAATATCAAAAACAAGCAGAATTTAATAAATACTTTCATTAAGGTTAAGAAAATTTAAACTAGAAGACATAAGGACAAAAGATATACATGACGATTGGTCGATATTTAGAATTGTTATATCCTATAAAAAAAATATACCTCAGGATTTTTCATTATCTCTTCGAGATATTAAATATGGTCCAACTTATTCAAAAATATATTGCCCGACCCAGCAATATAGATATCTCTATTTTTTTATCAATCAGAAATAACAAAAGTACTAAGCACTCTTAGCAGCCAGTAGGTATTCAAAGTAAAATAGTATATTTACTAAAAATATTGCTATTCTTTTAAAATTGAATTATCCTGAAGAATATACTGACCATTGTTTTAGAAAGTCTTCGTCTTATTTGCTAGGGGATTTTGGTGTAGAAATTCTTACTGCCAAACGCCACAGTGGCTGGAAAAGTTATACTGTTGCAGAAGAATGTTTTCAAAACTCCTACGAAAATTTAAAAAATAGATTTCTGCTGCTGTTCTTGGCAAAAATTCATCGGAGGTATATTTACCCATTGTTTGTTCATCCAAAAAAACTTAATAATTTGTCTTATAAAACTTATGTTTTAATATACTATTTCCTAACAGTTATTTTCTGTTGCCTAACAACGACTAAGTGTATAATGTAACATAGCTACACTAGTTTTCAAGACGTTTGTATCGCCATTTTATTCTTAAAGCAAGACATTTTAAATTTTCTAGTAGAATTTCCCGAGGAATTGATTTAGGTGACGCCAGATTTGTATATCTGAATCGAAAATTTCGAAAAGCAAATTTAGAATCTACAAAAAATTACTGAATAAATAAAATATTCGCCTCGTAAGGCTCGGAGACGCTGTGTTGGCAAACACTCAAGTTTACTTAATTTGATGGAATATTTTGATAAAATAGAAAAACCTTTTAAAAAATCGCTTTTCGTTTAGTTGAAAAGCCCATAGAATATCGTAGTTATGTTAGAAAGCCCAAGTTGCTTATATAATAAACAATGTTTTTGTTATTCTTATCTGAACTGCTTCCGAAAGTTTAACTACTACAAAAATATTTATCTGATGAGATTCATTGTAGTTGTATCTAATGAAATATATTATTATTTAAATAATATAGATGGGTATGAATATTAAAAATGTGTCCTCTAGAATTTTATTATAGAAACTTTGTGATATAGTATAAAGGATTTTCGAAATTTGTGTTAATTTTTCCAACCAACAAAATTCCGCTAATCGACTTTTCAGGCCCTAAAATCTCCGCACTAGCTGATACCTGAAACGGGATTCTCGATTCGCTGGAAATAATTATAATTGCCGCTGAATATGAAACAGGTTTTTACAAATTTCTTTGTGTGGATTCCGAGAAAATCACGTTTAAAATAGCGTTTAGAGGAATTTTGTTTGTTTGCAAAATGTCACCAGTATTAAAGAATTTCTTAAAGTAAATAACGACTGAATTGAGTTAAAAGTTTACAACCTATTTTTGGAGACGAATAAGGCCGGGTTTAGTAGGTATATACTATCTCGGTTTAAGCACTCTAAAATTTAAACTGGAGGACTTTCATTATCCTCGGTGAATGATTACTCATGCGTTATAAATTATACATCATTAAAAAGTATGAATCGATTTGAAGAAATATGATCAAAACAAAGTCCAATTTCATTAATGTTATAATAGATGTGGCTAATGTTCCGATGTACAAGTTCCTAAAAGTTGTTTAAAGTTTTGTAGCAAAAATTTAAGTCTTGTACAAAACTAATGTTTATCCATACATTTATTGGATCGTTCAAAAGCACTTTGCACACTATTTTTATCAACAAAGTATAGATCAAGGATGGCGAACCAATGGCACGCGACAAATAAATTGGGCACAGCAGTAATTAAGGAATTTATGTGGTAAATATCTAATTATTTATTTATTTATTTAAATAAATTTATAAAATTAACCACCCGTCATTAAAATATTATACGCACAACATGGAAAAATCGATTCCTTTTCAGAAATGATGATGCATTTTGGGGCGTAGACTACTAATTTAAATCCCGTTTTTCTCGAAAACGCTTAGTTTTTGAAATATTCTTTCTTACATTGCCATTTTATAGAGATTACGTTTCGGAATCATAATGGCAGCAATTCGGTGCTGATCACTATTTTGTAAATAGTCACATTTACCCTACTTCATTGAAAAAGCAGAAAAAACTTGATTTTCTGTATTTTTAAATTAAAATGTTTATTTAAAATAATAATCATTGTTCTAGTATTTAAACAGACTAGTTGTTATTTGCTTTTGAATTGTCGCCCCGCCCAGAGCGTCTATAAGGGTGGGGGAAAATGAGACACTTCCCTATTCCCCCTATCCCGCAGAATTGTTTTGTTTTTTGGCATATGTGCCCGTTTATCTATTACTACAAGTTAGTGTTCTTTGGTACTTTCTAAACACTTCTTTGGAGAAAATGGACTTACATGTATAAAGGTTCGCCATCCCTAGTATAGATGAATATTGATTTTTGTAGCATATCTCCAGTTAGAGGACTTTAGCCACCGCTGTAATTTTTTTCGCGGCCTACTATCAAAAGCTAGAAGTTTTTATAGTAAATAAATATCAATACCGGAAATTTAAAAGAACGATGATAAAAACTTCGAGAGAACTATTTTTAAGGCACAAAAAGTCAAAAAGACAATCAAAAAACGATTAAAAAAATTAAACAATCAAATCAATCTGCAACACTTCCTTACAATTTTTTGTCTGTCTAGGTTAGATTAGGTTAGGTAAGAGTCGCAGACCCTTGGTTCTGACCAAACAGTCTCACGTAGTCCTGATTAGGTCCGTTGTGATACCACACGTGTTCCGTAGAACCCACCTTCATCAGATCTCTGATGGTTTGTGCAACGTAACCGCGGAAGGATTTTAACAACTCATTCAAACCAGCCACTACTGTTTTGAAATCCGCTCAGCCGTCCAAGTTGTAAGTTGCTTAGTTCCTCCAGGCTATCGAAAGATGATTCACCCAGAGTAGTGAACCTCCTTCTTGCGAGGCCAGGGCATTCACACAGAAAATGTTAAATACTTTCTTCCTCTTTCTCATCTCTGCAACTTCTGCAGAAGTCGTTAGTGGGTATTTGCATACGTTCGGCATGTCTACCGAAGAGGCAATGTCCGGTAACAACCGCAGTAATATTTCTCACGTCTTTTCGACTGTGTCTCAATAGCTCTGCGGTTCTCTTTTTATCGAATGTGGGCCACAGTTGCCTGGATGTACTACAGGTTGTCAACCCTGTCCATCTGTTCTGTGCAAGCTGCTTGGCCGTGTAGTCAATCTCCTCTTTGACCAATCCCAGTGGTTTGTTCACTGTATTGTCTGCTAGATCAGCTGGCATGCCTGCGCCCTCTCTTGCGAGCGCATCGGCAGCCTCGTTGCCATCTATTTTGGAGTGTCCAGCAACCCAGCACAAAATAACCCGATTGTCTGTCTAGCACGTTTCATTGGTAACGACGTATTGCGCCATAGAATAGGTAATGCCCGAAAGACGTTGGGTGATATTTTTATTCACCTTTATTATTATAATAAATAAAGATGGTTATTGTAAATTGTAAAGTTGTATATCACGTTGTCGCTAAATCGTTAAATAATGTCTCACGAGTAAAGAACCACAAACTATAAATACAATAAACTGTGATTGGTTAGTACTTTATAAGGACGCAACAGACGAATCTAATTTTTATAACAGTGTTGTCAAATAATGGAAAATTTCCGGATTCGTGAGAACAAAGCACAGAGGAATGATAAATCCAAAGGGAAAAGAAAAATTTTTCCGCACAGTATTATATTCGTAGGATCACTTGTGGTTGTGATCTGCTAAAAAAATACTTTTTCCTTATTGTGTACTTAACACGGAGCCTATAATGAATACTATTGCCCAAGTAGCTAATGCCCAAGTAGCTAAGGCCAAAGTAGCTAACGCTCAAGTAGCTAATGCCCAAATAGCTCACGCCCAAGAGTGTGACATGACAGATGACGTATGACATATGACACGCGCCTGCGCACTGCCTGGGCATGCGCAGAAGGGACCTGAGCAAATTGGCGCAGAACATATCATCCCCCTCTACTTTAGTGGAATTTTTCTTTAAAAATGGGAAATTAAATTTAGGGTTGCAACACTGTGCAGCACTGAAGTTTTTCCGTACAAGTAATTGGAACAGCCACAGGTAAAGGAAATAGCAAATATCAATGTGGGAGTAGAAAAAAAATATTTTTCCTTTCCAGAAAACACCCACCATAAATTTTTTCAGATAATACTTTGATGAAATGTACCTATTAAATATTGAGGTTCGTCTTGGATTTTCCAGAAAAAAAGTCCCGTGGGATGTTACAAAAAAAATTGGCCTTTAGTAGCTTTACCGCAATTAGGCCTAGGCTTAGGAAAACCATATCGGTTAAAAAAAATAAAGTCTCTAGGGTAATTAGTTATGTCAATCAATCTTACTGAGCTTCTTTTTTTTCTTAGTTATCTTTGATGTCTGGTTTAATAGGATTTAAGATTAAGATTTATTATACAAAATAAAAATGCGGAGAGTGAAACATATACCAGGTGGTCAAATAGGAGAGAAGGCCAACTTTATCTCGGAAACCATTAATCGTACTACAGCTTTCAGGCTTTATTTTATAAGAAAAGTAGTCAAGAGCAGTCGCTGGAAATTATTTTTAAGTGTCTCAAGAGGAAGCTAGAGGGAATATTACTAATGAAAAATATTGGATCCGGTGGCGGCTCATAAGGAAGCACTATGATACTTCGCCTTCCCAGATATACAGAGTACGCTCCAACTAATACTAATGACTAAAACACAGTACGCAAACTTCAATCCATGCTCCAATCAATATTTACTTTATAGAATAGACGATAAATAAAATCCTCTTCGCGCGATGGCACGGCCGGGCACGGTGGCATTAAGGGATAATGAGTGTTCCTTAGAAACAGTATATATGGCTTTTAAATCTTTATTTATTAAATCACAAGCTTAATTTATATCACTAGAGTAAAAAGAATAGAACAGCTGAATATCATCAGCGTAAATTTGTTTAGAACAACTAATAATAAATTTTATTAGATACGCTGTGTATATGATATATAATATAGGTCTTAATATGGAACGCCATTTGATATACCCCTGGCTTCAAAAACCTGTCCACTTAAAATTACGCGTTGGCTGCTATCAGAAAAATAACTTTTAAAAAATGAAATTGACGACCCGGACAACCCAATATATTTCAAAATTAGCATAAAAGAATCATGATTTAGCGTATCAAACGCCTTAGAGTAATCTAAAAGTATCTAGATAGTTAACTTACCAGAATCAGTGGCCCTAAAAATGTGATCTGTAACATTTAACATAGCAGTAGCGCAGCTATGACCCTCTTTAAAACCAGACTGAGTGTCGGGGAGCACTTGATTGTACTCAATGTGTTCCATGAGTTGTTTCTTTATACATCTTTCTAAGATTTTTGATAGTATCGGCAGAATACTTATAGGTCTCAAGTCTTTGCGCTCTCGAACCTCGTCAGCCTTAGGAAGGGGCACAACATGCGAAACCTTCCAAGATGCAGGATTAACAGACGTCTTTAAAAAGACAAACATTACAACATAATAATCAAAAGATAAGACTACGCTTTATTTTATGTACCTTTTTGCTATATTAGCATAGCAAAATATAACTTCTTAAGGTGCAACCAACTTTAAAATGTACCATTACAGAATTAAACTTCTTAAAAAGTTTTCTGAAATCCCGCAAAGTTTCTAACTTTTCAAAATTTTCTCTAAGGTTATAAAGAATTTTAAAACACGATAAACTACTATCCCGATGTTTCGACTTCTTGAATATCATGAAAAGATAATAAAGTTGTTTAAGTGTGAAATAGTTTTGCTACTTTTTCGTATTTTATGACTTCCATTCTTAATTTCGCCTTGTAGCGTTCTCGCTGGAGCTTTTCTCTGAGACGGTATTTTTATGGTAATGAGCCTTGTTCTATTTAGGACCTTCTATTTGTTTTATTTCATTGTAACTTAATCTGGATATAGTTTACTTAGCTACAAACAATAATAGTTTTTTGTATACCGTAAAGATTGTATGTTGAGGCGCAAGCCGAGACTGGCAATACGGAGTCCGGGAATGTAGCTTTTTCTACGAGGAATACATAGGTACTATTTGTCCGTAAACCGAAATAATTGTTATTAACTTTGTTCAAAAAAAAGGATGCCATTAAATATTTGTGTTGTAACTATGGAAACACAGTAATATTGAATCGTCAAGCTTAACACATTTTAGTTTATATGTAGCCGTACAGAAATAATATTTCCTTACAGTACAATAATAAATATTTCCTAATAGTTATTTTCCGTTGCCTAGCAACGTAAGGAAATATTGACTTTTTCTTTCAAAAATATTATCAAAAATGTCAATATTTCCTATCAATTTTCGGAAAATATTATTTCTTTAAAGTCTTATGACCGCTTGCACCGCCTTGGCTAAATTTAAATATTAGCTAAGGAAAACCTTATACTTAAGCTTCATCTTAAAATAAATTTGGATGCACAGGGTCAACACATTTGATATTTAGCTAGGTTTTCCAGAAGTTTCACAATAGCGTCGATCTGGTTATTTTCTAGTGATTTTTACATTAATTTTTTCTTTGCCTATAATCTACAATTATTCTTATGTAATTTTTTATCAAAAAAATGTATATTTCTTTTGCGTAAAATTAATCTCTATTTTTGTATAATTTGTATTTTGGTGCTTGCAGATTCATTCCAGTAATGGAAAACGTAAAACAGCATAATCCTAATTTTTCACAAAGTGAAAAAAATATATTGACAACAATAATTGTAAACTTTAAGAATATAATTGAAAACATAAAAATGCACACAGTAACATGACGGGAAAAAGACAACGCATGGCAGAAAATTACTGATATTTTTAATTCCCAACGTCCTGAAAGTTTTTTCCTTAGTAGGTAAATTATACGAGAGTATAAGACAAAATGTAGGCAAGAGCATCGCCGATGAAAAAAGAAGAACTCTATAAAACTGGGGGAGGCGAGATATCGTCAAAAAATACAAAATTTTGAAATTTAAAATAAAACAGTTTTTTGCTTAAAAGTTAAACCTTGTTGTCGTTTTTTCTCTTATAATATAATATAAGTTGAATTGTAAACACCTAATTACATATTATATTTCACACAGTATATTACAAGATATGCGTTGGTAACACGTTACCACTTCTAAAATGTTGATAAATGTTTTTTTTAAAAAATAAAACAATTTTGACAAGTTCCAAGTATTTAATTAAATTCAATTTAAAAAAAAATACCAATAACATAATAAAATTGTAGGCGTCAACCAAATAATTTCATTTATTAGAAGAATAGTCCGAATCTGGGGCAATGGTTAGAGGCAGGTCGCATCACTTTTAGTTTAACTAAGCTTGGATTAGGTTAGATTAGAGTGGCAGACCTTTGGTACTGTTCAAGCAGTCTCACGTAGTCCTAGGAGGTCCATTGTGATACCACACATGTTCCGTAGAACCCACCTTCATCAGATCTTTGATAGTTACCATGACATACAGAGAAGGATCTTAACAACTCATTCAAACCAGCAACTACTGTTCATAAACCTGGTTAGTCAACCAAGTTGTAAGTTGTTTACTTCCTCCAGACTTTCTTTGGAATATTTATGATTACACTGACACCTGACATGACAGACTGACACATAAAAGATGTGAGAAGGTTAGATATCCAAGATAAGCCGAATAATTCTGGGGCTTAACTAAGTTCGATTGTAAGCCGAGCTTTAAGAAAAAAGTCAAAGCGTGAAAACAATTTTTTAAGATAAGGTGTTTACCTTAGATTAAGTAGCACCTAATCTAAGCGATGCAAACGGCCATTAAAGTTATAGCAAGATTTTAATCTATCCTAATTAGCTAATCGAACAACATTGATTGTGAAAAATTAATTTCTTCCATTAGTATATTTATGTTCTAATCAAAGCTCTCCGGTTAAGTATTCAATGATCAGATTACCAGTCAACGTTGATTATGAAAAAATTATTTATTACTTATAAAGAAAAGAAGCTGAGCGGCAAGCGGACAGAGTAGTGTGTCTATCTTTTGCATTAAAGTACAGCCTGTCATTGTCTACCTGTGCCCCAGGGATTCTATTACCTTTGAAGTCCCTGTGTACTTTAATGCAAAAGATAGACGCACTACTCTGTCCGCTTGCCGGTAAGCTTTTTTTGTTTATATATTTTAACGGACACTAAATTCCACTATTTTAGTTAACTTACACACGGCATTTACGGAATAGTGCTGCAAACCGGTGGGCGACTGCGGCGCGATCTGGATCTGAATCCACAAAGCGTGGAGATGTATAGAGAAGCGAAAAAATGTTTCCTATACTGGTGAAGTGGCCATTCCGTGCTTGATTTATTTAGATTTATTTATTTCTACGTTTTCACGTTAGATGGCTATATCTCTTGCGTTGAGTTGATTCCTACTGATGGCGTTACTGGGTTTTCATCGCGTTTTTATTTCTTAAAAACGCCTTGAAAGAACAGGCTCGCTGTACTGGGGGTCGCTTACGGGTTATGGCTTTCTGATGAGTTCTAACAAGAACGAAACAGCCTGTCATTGTCTACCTGTGCCCCAGGGATTCCATTACCTTTGGAGTCCCTGTGTACTTTAATGCAAAAGATAGACGCACTACTCTAAGCTTCTTTTCTTTATATATTTTAACGGACACTAAATTCCACTATTTTAATTATTTATTACTCTCAATTTCAGGGTGGGCCAGTGCCCACTCTGGCCGTTAATGGCGCAGCCACTGCTCTATGCTGCAAACACTTTCTAAAGCGCATGAAATACGGAGTTCGTGCTTTTAATAAGAAACGATCAGAAGAATCGACTGCTGAAGTGGAAGAGTTGGGCGCTACAAGCGAATTCGCTTAGGAAACTGACAAACATAATTACTGCCAACAAGGCCCTTTTCTTAACTTCGCTTTAAGTTTAGGCGTCGGCAACCAATTATTATTACTTAATTGAGGGGAATATTAATTGCTGATTTGGGTATTTTTCGTTTATTTTTGTTTACCCGGTGTGAATTAGACGTAGTGTAAGGAACTTTGCATAATGGGTATTTTTAGAACGGGTATAATGAAAGGCTTATTTTATGTAAGGGCGATGTGACACGTGGCATTTTTCACACCTACTCAATAAACTGAAAATGGAAACGATCTCTAGAAAAAGACAAAAAACTATTTTTATAAGTTTGTAATAATATGAGCAAATGAAAACTTATTACTATCGTTCAATTATTCATTTGTATGCAGTGGCGTTGCTAGAAATCACGGGGAACCAAGGAAAAAATGTTTGGTGCTCCCCTATACCTCAACTCAAAAAATAATATAATATATCCGTTGGTAATAAGAAACTTTTATTTTTAACACGAAACATTGAAGCAAAACAAAAAAATTGTTTATTGTTGCGTTGCACAAATTTTTTTAACCAAGAAGAAGAAGCTCATAAATGTTTAAAAAAAAAGAATAAAAGACCGGAGTTTTCAAAACTCCCAAAAAATAATTATGCATTTTTGCTGTAAAGAGTTCAACAGCATGTAAAATTCATTTTCCTACGACCACCTATGAAAATGAGAAAAGAAAACACGGTTAACTCGGCTCGAAAGCGCCGAATATCACACGCGTGTTGAAAGAAAATATTTCAACTCTAGAGTGGAAATACAAGGCACACTATTTAATTTAAACATTATGGTGCCAATTTGACAGAACACACCTATTTATTAAATAGAATAAATTTTAGAGAGCAGTTTATTGTCTAACTTATTTATTATGTATTTGTCGATTGATTTCGAATTAGAGTGTGAAAATACGCTATCTGAAATTATAAAAAAGTTAAGAATATACTAGAAAATCTATTACCAGTCAAAACAAGCCCCGCTGAAAAAAAAGTCATAAATTAAACATACAATTTTTATGTGTTGCCATAGCGTAGAGACTCTAGAGCTATGGACTACAGATCGAAAGGTCACAGGTTCAAATCCCATTAGGAGTATTTGACTTTTTTATATAAAAACATTAAACAATTTATAGAATTAGGTATTTTGAATTGAAATCTTCCTTGTTGGATGAATTTTTTAAATTTATATTTAATGCATCTTTCCTTGATTAAATTTTAAAAATTCATCCAACAAGGAAGATTTCAATTCAAAATACCTAATTCTATAAATTGTTTAATGTTTTTATAAAAAAAAGTCAAATACTCCTGATGGGATTTGAACCTGTGACCTTTCGATCTGTAGGCCATAGCTCTAGTCTGTACGCTATGGCAACACATAAAAATTTTATGTTTAATATATGACATTTTCTTCAGCGGGGCTTGTTTTGACTGGTAATAGATTTTCTAGTATATTCTTAACTTTTTTATAATTTCAGATGGCGTATTTTCACATTCTAATTCGAAATCAATCGACAAATACATGATAAATAAGTTAAACACTAAACTACTTTCTATAATTTGTTCCTTTTAATAAATAGGGGTGGTCCGTCAAATTGGCATCATATGTTTAAATTAATAGTGTACCTTGTATTTCCACTCTGGAGTTGAAATATTTTTTTCACAAATCAAAGGTTTTTTTAATAATTCTTTGTGGTCGTAGGAAAAATAGTGTACATTACTCGTGTGAAACTGATTATTCTAAAACTCGGAGAATTTCCGCACTCGGCTGACGCCTCGTGCTAAATATCTCCTCGTTTGAAAAGTATCACTTTCATCTCTTGTTATGTAATATACTAATACACCTGAGTGTGGTGTTATTTTCAACACCATTTAGACTAACTATTAACACCATTTGATGAAGTACCAATAATTAACACCGTCCACATATTTTATTGTGTACAACTTACTACTGAACAGAGAACTTTTGAAAATACCCAGAATCACCTGTTGATGACATAATCTGTGATTGTCAAAAGTAAAATTGCTAAATTTTATCATAAATTATTCTATATTATCTATTGTATGATCCAAATGTCACCCTGCAGCACATAAACTTAAATGGCGACCTAACATTCCGAGACAGTATCCGCCTGTCATCTACATGAGACCAAATTTATTTCAGACGTTCTATTTGACATATAATTGATGGATTTCCAGATATATCGGTCGCCAGAACCCGTAAAGGGAAGGCAGGATAATATTAAGTAATTTACAGTGGTGTCACATGTCCTGAATGCTCTAATCACTATGAGATAAGTCTTAACGAAAATGCCATTGAGGTTCTTCTATGCCAGTGGCGTAACGATATCTCTGATCTATAATCTTCAATACAGGTTTCTTTTACTTTCTTATTGACTGTTTTTTTTATAACCAAGTGAATGGATAAATTGGCTATATCAGGTAACTGAGCGGATATAATTCCATTCCTGGTTAGAATATGAAACTGACCAATCACAGTGTAATTTAGAAGGATTGAAAAAAAATTAAAACTACATGTATATTTTTCGCGCCGTTTTATGACACACGCAAAAGTGAGTTTAAGAATAAGGACGCAAATTAAAAACAATAGAAACAAAAAAAAAATTATTGAATCAAAGTAATTTTTATTAAAAAACCATATAATTTGGGGTTCCAGAATTCAACCTAGTAGCGTTAGATGACGCCACTGGAGTATCACATGTCCTAAAAGCTCTAATCGCTATAAGATGGGTCTTAACGAAAATGCCATTTAGGTTCTTATATGACTGGAAATGGTCTGTCGGAATATATTACGGTTTCCGGGCTAAGAAGGGTCCGGGATTGTTTTGCGATTATCACTTCGTCGTTTCTAACGTACATTACCGCCAATAACTCAGTTTATTGATGGTTGTAAAACAATTAATTTTCTTAAATGGTTATATTTTTTATTGGTGGTTTACACCACCGCATTAGTAATAATTAAAGACCAGATTTTGAGCATTATGCTTTAAAACTAAATAAATAGTCATTTACCATTACAATTTTCTTCCTTACCTACTTTACATTGTACGTTTAGATTTCTACTGGCTTCGTTTAATTTATATGATGCACACTGTTTTTCTTTGTCTAATACACTGCCATAACATTCTTTCTCACTTTATATTGTTACTCTTAGGTCTGTTCGCCTTCAACATTGCATTCTCACCTTGGTTTTTAATATTTTCTAGCTTCCATTTTGTGCTCTGAATCTATTCAGTTTGCACGTTTTTGAAAATCTAGATTTTTCGATTTTGATTTATAATGTTTTTGAGTATGAAACTGTTACTGTTTTTTTAAATTAAAAAGGTCCCTTCGTAAGGGTATCTTTTTCTACTTCTCTTTTTAAATTCAAGAACTCATTAAACTTTTTTCCTTTTTAAAAATTATGTAAATTTTAAAATTTTTATATTTGAAATTTTTCTTTTTCTTTATATAAAAGACTGAATTTCAAATGTTAGTATAATTTATTATTTCAAAAGACTCAATTTCAAATTTAGTATAATTTATTTATTTCCTTCTTTCTCTTCCAGTTTATCTTGCAATGTTGAGGGTCTCTCTTCTTGTAAAATCTTTGAATTAATTTTATTCGCTGATGATGAAGGTTTTTACCTTCGAAACATATACGAAGACATTAGGATTCTCTATACTTTGAGATCCTTATAATAAACTAGTGGAGCAGACTGTGTGTATTATTCCCCTACTCATTATGCTTTTTGCTGAATTTTATAAGCAACCTTGAGATTATTTAATTTCTACACTAATTACACAAACAATAGTTGTTTTAGTGCTTTTTTTATTTTACAGTATTTATTATATTCGTGTTTATTTGAACTTTTTTAGAGAAGTTTTAAAGTGAATATTGTATGGTTTATTTAAATTTTTAATGTAATTTTTAGTACTAAGGGCGAGCACTCTAACTTGTGGGTCGACTCGTAATTGAAACGTTCTCTTTGTCCGAAAATTCCGTCCTTATAGTTCAAGAGAAGATTCTATACCGGGTGATTCAGGACGAGCTTGCATTAGAACTTTTGAGGAAACTACTGAAAATATTTTTTTGAAAATATGTAGGTTTAAGTTTATCAATATGCTCTCTTAAACTAAAATAATAATTTGTTTCTGTCACTTCCGATTATACCGGAAGTAGCTAAGACTTTTATTTTTTAAATACAATATAGCATTTTTTATTATATTTTTGGTTTTTGCATTAAATTGTAATTACATTTTATGGAACACGTTTTTCAACTAAGTCTACGAATTTCTGAGAAATCTGCATATTTTGTAATTATTTCGTAACTGCATAGCGATGAAATTATCCGTATATATTTTTTACCTTAGCTCCTGGACTAAATTTTTTTTGTTATTTATAGTTAAAGGATCAACAAATCTCAAAAAGTAATTAAACTTGGCATAAAATATACAGGGAGCTCACAATTAAGGGCTCATTGTAAAAAATTTTAAACATTTAAAACTTTCGTATTTTAAATGGAACACCCTGTATATTTTTATTTTAAATTATCCTTAAAATTGCTATAACCTTTTCTATACCTATATCAACGCGTTTTTTCAGAATATCAAGTTTTTTTTTAAATACGATTTTTTCAAGCTTGCCATGAAAACAAAATGTACATGGATACCTCATAGTGATATTTATAAGGGAAATATTGGTAGGTATATTTTATAGTATGACTAGAAAATATATCACTTTTTAAAGCTTTATAAAAGCAAATAAAAAACAGTTGCTTACTTTTAATGTATTAAGTTTAATTGTTTTAAAATAATTAGTTTTAAATGGTGAAAAAAGTTAAAATCTTTACTTAAACTAAATATTATGTAATAATAAATAACAAATTTAGTCATTTCCTTTTTACCAGATGTTCGAAATAATTACCATTTACTTCCAATCATTATCTCGTCAATATTTCCTTTAGAAATATCACTATGGATATATACAATACCACTGTTATCCATGTACATTTGTTTTCATGGCAAGCTTGGAAAAATCGTGTTTAAAAAAAAATTGATATTCCAAGAAAACGTGTTGATATAGGTTATATGAAACCATAAAAAAAGTTTATATGAATGTAGGTCCTTAAATAATTTATGAGAAAAGCATGGGTGTTCATTCAAATTTATATCATAATTTACTAACATTTTATGTAATAATTCAAATATTGCCGTTTGTACAACGAGAGTGGATGATATCTAATTGTACGAAAAATTAAATTAATACGAAAATATACGATAGTATACAGGGTGATTCACGGTGGATGGTACGTTAGAAGTATATGACGAACCAGTTAACGAATCGTTTTGAAAATTTGGTTGTTTATATAAACGGACATGCTCTATTTATCTAAAATATTTTTAATGATGCAGTGTTGCCACGTCTACCTAAAATTAGTAGCAACTTCGTTATTTTAAATGGAACACCCTGTATTTTATTAAATTTTTGAACCCTCTATTACTTTCTTAACAACTTTATTTAATGTTGTTCTATACTTATCTCTTACCGTTTCTTAGATAATAATTAAATTGCATTTTTTTGACGAAAAACGTTAACTTAAAAAAATGTTGATATTTTTGAACTCTGAAATATTAGAGCCCCGAAAATTGGTGGATGGGTAAATATTACCAGGGGGCTTTTAACCCTATGCCGAAATCTTAGTTGCGATATACAGGGTGGTTTAAAAATACAGTTAATTTGGGGACTTCAATAGGTGACCATAAGTATATTTTTTTAAATGTAACACTCTGTATATTATCACTGATTTAGAAATCTACTTAAATTGGCTCTTTATTTTTGTATAACATATCTATAGCTAACTAGTCAAGTTTTTGACTTATAAGCCATTATTTGTAAAATTTGCTCAAAAATTTGATTTTTAGTAAGTATGCCATGACAAACTCTTGTTTGACATAAAAATTATGGCACTTTCTTTAAAAATTCTGTTAAAAATTACTGAAGAAAACTATTTAAACGCAGTACTTATGAATTTATTTATTTTATTTGGACAGTGTGATATAATTATCGCTAGAACATGTATAAAGTTTAATGAAATGTACCCAAATCTACCGCCAATGAACTTAAGGAAATTTATACTATTTCAGGATTGTAATAAAAAAAAATTAAATCGATCATTTTAACAATTGTTCAAAACGCTGTCCGTTTACATCCAAACACTTTAAGATGCGGGTATTTACCGCATTAGTCGTGGAAGATCTAATCTCGTTTGGATTTTGTTCTCTAAATGCTTGGGTAACTCGACGTAGCAATTCTTCTTTTGAATGTACTGGTGACTTGTAAATTTTTTCCTTAAACATGCCCCACAAGTAAAAATCCAATGGATTGAGATCGGGTGATCTTGGAGGCCAATTCCAAGGCCCCAAACTTCTTATCCAACGATCATCAAAAAGTCTATCGAGTTCCACTGTAACTTCTCTTGTACAATGTGCAGGAGCTCCATCGAGTTGATACCAACAGCTTGGATAATCTTCAAGGGGCAGATTATCAACAAAGTTTTCGACAACTGTTCTTAAAATATTTAAGTAGCTTCTCGATGTTAATGACTCGTCGTATATAAAATAGTTTAATTGATTGTCCATTAACATGCAGAAAACATTAAAACTAAATTTTTCTTGAAATCCAGCTTCCTTGGTGACATGAGGGTTATCTCTTGACCAAAAATGACTATTTCTTCTATTGAAAACCCCTTCCCTTGAAAATTTAGATTCATCGGTCCAAATTATTTTACTTAAAAAGTTTGGATCTTCTTGGGTGCGCACTAATAACATCTCACAAAATTCAACTCTCTGTTGTGGATGTGGAGGCTTCATGGCTTGAACTTTAGTAAATTTAAAATCATGCATGTTATGCTGTTCTAAAATCCTCTGGACTGATGAATATGTTAGACCTAAATCATATTCAGCACAACGTATTGACGACTGAGGAAATGCATGAAAATAAGCCAAAACATTAATCTGGTTGTCTTCGTCAGAAGTTACGGGTCGAGGCAAGTTTCTTGGGGCTTTTAAAGTTGAACCAAACTCAGTAAAATTTTTCTGGATCCGTAAGAATTTCCTTAAGTTCATTGGCGGTAGATTTGGTTACATTTCATTAAACTTTATACATGTTCTAGCGATAATTTGATCACACTGTCCAAATAAAATAAATAACTTCATAAGTACTGCGTTCGAATAGATTTCTTCCATGCTTTGTAATCATTCAGTATCTCAGTCAACAATATTTAATAAAATACCACAACAATAATGAGAGTGACATAATTTTTATGTCAAACAAGAGTTTGTCATGGCATACTTACTAAAAATCAAATTTTTGAGCAAATTTTACAAATAATGGCTTATAAGTCAGAAAGTTGACTAGTTAGGTATAGATATGTTATACAAAAATAAAGAGCCAATTTAAGTAGCTTTCTAAATCAGTGATAATATACAGGGTGTTACATTTAAAAAAATATACTTATGGTCACCTATTGAACTCCCCAAATTAACTGAATTTTTAAACCACCCTGTATATCGCAACTAAGATTTCGGCATAGGGTTAAAAGCCCCCTGGTAATATTTACCCAGTCACCAATTTTCGGGGCTCTAATATTTCAGAGTTCAAAAATATCAACATTTTTTTAAGTTAACGTTTTTCGTCAAAAAAATGCAATTTAATTATTATCTTAGAAACGGTAAGAGATAAGTATAGAACAACATTAAATAAAGTTGTTAAGAAAGTAATAGAGGGTTCAAAAATTTAATAAAATACAGGGTGTTCCATTTAAAATAACGAAGTTGCTACTAATTTTAGGTAGACGTGGCAACACTGCATCATTAAAAATATTTTAGATAAATAGAGCATGTCCGTTTATATAAACAACCAAATTTTCAAAACGATTCGTTAACTGGTTCGTCATATACTTCTAACGTACCATCCACCGTGAATCACCCTGTATATACCACTTGAAGACGACTGGAGATACTTACCAGATGAAACGTTATGATTTGAAAAACAAATAAATGACAATGCAAGTCCAAAACTGTCCAATCATCAAAGAAACATCGTTGTCTTAAATCCTTAAACAATTCTTATATTGAAATTTTAAAGTTTCGAAAATAAAAATTATAAAATAAAACATCAATATGAATATTGCAGATAGCGTTTGAATATGATCCACATAAACCACAAAAGGGACCGAGTTAAGGGTCCCACTTTGCCACTTTGGATAAGCTTAAATGGTAGTAACAAAACACTGAACTGAAAAACCAGGTCACTGACATGTTAAGGTTACTTGCCCAAATAAGAGCATTGTAACTATAAGGAAGCTGCAAAATAAAAGCACAAGCTTTAACTGCTACGGAAAAGCAGCACAAAACTATTCTACACCCAAATAACTTTATTCTCTTTTCATGATATTCAAGAAGTCGAGATTTCCTGAAAGTGGTTTATCATGTTTTTAAATTCTCTAACCTTAGCTTAATTCCAGAAAAGTCATGGGCTTTACGGGATCTCAGGAAAGTTTTGTTTCAATGACGTTACACCTTTCAGCGGTATGCTGTTGAATAGTTTACTTTTCCTGTTTTATTTACACTGGGGAAAAGAATAAACTGACTTACTTCTTTCTCGAATATGCTTGTAAATAAAGACGAGGTGTTTTACTTAGTGTAACGATTTTAATGCCGAGTGCCATAAAGATTTAACATCATAGCATAATTAACTAATTAGTAATTTTGACAGTGATATAATGACATTAGCAAAATCTCTTTTTATTTCATACTGTATTGTAAAACACACCTTTACATATTTGGATTTAGTTCAGAAAATAAGATTTTACAGCAATAAGTTCGTTAAAAAATTTTTACCGGACTAGTCCTGATTACATTACATTATATCGTAAATAACTATTAAGTTATTTACGATATTAGTGTTGTAAAGATTCATATTACAACACGAGATGTTAAAGTTGTCAAACAAGGCGTCAGCCGAGTTTAATAAAATGCATAGTTACTGTTTCGCATGGTTACTGTCGAAACTTTGTCAAACAAATTCAAAAATATAAAAAGCGTTTTTCAAAATGAGCGATTCTGAGAAGTTTACCCTCTAATATAGAAGCAACGGCAAACTAAGCAATCTTAAGTTTAATTCCGACAAAATCCAAGGCGCGGTATGAGTTGGAGTATCAGAAGTTTGAAGATTGGTGCAAAGCTAACAAAATAAAGGAGATGTCTGAGAAAATCCTTTTGGGTTATTTTTCCGTAAAGGAACGCTTCCAGAAACCATCCACACTATGGACTCACTATGTTGAGAACTATGATTTCAGTCAAGAAAAATCAAGATATATTTTAAATAATAATTGGTAATTAATTTTATAATTGTTAATAATAAATCATTATTCTAAAAAGTGTGGATTTATTTAACAGCAAAATTTTAATAAAACCATTTTTTTTTGTAAGGGCATCTATTACAGCACTAGTGATGTAATAGATGCCCTTACAAAACGATTTACAGAACTGTAAAATTCATATTACTAAATGAAAGTAGATAAAATTTCTTTACCGGACTGAAATTTGTAAGTTTTAGTTTAATCCCAAATTTTTTACATACAAAATCCTCTCACTATCAAACACAAACATAAGCCATTATAACGTCCTTATTTAGGGAAACTACCTTGTTTTCATGTTTCCATTGAGAAAATAAAGAAAATTCTTTCTGATACCGTCCTGCCGACTTATTTGATATTAACTGACCTCTAGCTTCGTTACATTTCTGCATGATTTCTCTGGGCATCAAATTTACACCATAACTCAATCAATTTTACCGAAAATAATTGTGAAATAACGCTAATTTTCAACTGAGTTTTTATTTAGACGCAATTTAGACATAAACGAAATTAAAACAATTACGTTTCCTAGATACATCAACGCTATCTTTCCATTAGATTTGAATTTTATGTCAAACACACAATGTTTCCACCAGTAAATATAAGCACTTTTCAAATATACGACGCAGAATAAAACTTCATTATAATTTCAAAACATAATTTTTAACAGAACAGTATGAAATAAAATATTGTACGTCATTCGTCCGGCAAATCCTTTACAGTATTCGTTTCAAAATTCCAGACTCGGCTCCTTCGTCGCCTCGTCTAGAAACATTTCACTCATTCTGTAAAAGTTGATTTACCGGACTTATAACGTAAATATCTATTACACAATCAACTTGACCTGGTTAGGCATTTTTTATTGTTAAAGCTTGCCAATATCATTTATCTCAGCAAAGTTGCTGGTTAGTAAAATATTTTTAAGAATCTTTATGCAACATAATATAAGACTTTTAATTACGGTTTATCACCCATTGTGTAGTTGATTCTAATTTTATTTTTTAAATATTAATAGAAGCAAGGATTGTTCATCAGTAGCGTCGTAGAGTCATGATTCAGATAAAGGTTATGTGGCGCCGATATAATTATGACGACGACGTGGCGCCGATGCGATATGATTTTTGATCACCTCTATAGAATAATTTATAATACTTACTGGTGTGTCCCACCACTGTGCTGCCATAAGCAGCTTTGAGTTCTCTTTGTTTCGTCGGATCCTAGCTCTACTGATGAGTCATGATATGACGAAACGCGTCTAGGGATGGATCTGGCGAAATAAAGAGAAATTCTTCTTCTGTAATTTATAATAGTTCACACTAAAGCGACGTGTCGAGGGTCAAAACGCAGGACCTCGTAAGTAACACTTTTGGCGAAATACGTTTTATTATATATTGTTGCCTAGAATAGATGGCTCCATGTGTAAACCAAGTTTCAAACTACAGGGTTTCTAATTTTTGCCGTAAATTGCAGAAAACATTACCTCGTATTTACATGTGTGGCTATTTAAAAAGCATTACCTCGCATTTGTGAGTCGAATCATTACTGCCAAGCGGTACAGGGCTCCTTGTTTTTGGCGGGTAAGAGCTTTAAAATAAGAAATATATTAAATTACTTTTAAAAAGAATGTTTTTAAGGAATGGTATTTTGTTACTGTTTATTTTACTTTACGGTAAAATATATATTTCTGTTTTCAAAGAGTATTTTCAGGTTACACTTACGAGGTCCTGCTTATTTTAAAACTATCAATTCTCTATTAAAAGAGAAAAAATAGTTTTATTGCTTTCCTGTAAAATTCTAAAGTTGTTACTAACGAGGTCCTGCGTTTTGACCCTCGCGTGTGTCTTTGGACCTGTTGCATTAAGAATAGAATCGAATCAGTACGTTCAAAATACGTGATGCCCTTTTTATATGTACTAATCACTATACGTCATCGCCTACGTCGGCACCCCATCTTCTCTGTCTGCGTAAAGGTTAAGGCTCACGAAACCCCAAAAAATGCAATAAAAAAAATAAAACAAGAAACTCAAATTAATATACCTTGAATTCTATTTTGCAATATATTCTATTGCAATCGCCATCGCAATGCGTCGAGTCACTTAATGCATTAAACTCACAAATGAGACCTGCCATTATACCCGTGGGTGCATATCTTGCATTTCTAAGTCTCCTAAGTGTCCTAACTATTCCTAGAAATATTTTGTGATATCATAGAATGCTAAGGTGCTAAAAATAATTAATTCGTTTAAAGCTCATTCTATAAATGCAGTTAAAAATCTTGTATCTGTGCCACGATGAGGAAGAAGACTTACAGTAAACGATATCTTCAAGAAAACGATTGCTCTCTATTTTCCTAATATCGCGGACTAAGAGGCTTGCCTACAGTTCATCAGAGAAGCGATTGGGGTTTCTTATTGTGTACACGTAATTGGTGCGGAAGTGAAAGGGAGGTCAGGGCAAAATTGATTTTGGGGCATTTAATTTTGTTACGATTTGAACGTTGGATAAATACGAGGGTTATATAGATTACAGTTTAATTGCTCAAGTTATAATTACTCTGTAGTCTGTAGCAAAGTAATTTTTGGGATAATATTATGGGGGACCAGAATAAATGTCCTCTTTAATAATGAAATAAGATACAATTTTTTTGTAAGTATATTATTAGAACTAGTATTTACCTGATGACGACTGGAAATATTTACCAGTTGAAACGTTGTGACTTAAAAACAAATGAAGACAATGCAAGCAAGTCCAAAACTCTTCTATTATAATGTCGGATATGGATTGGTATCCTTAAGGATCGATTGCTCATCTAATACTTTGCTGTAAAGTTAAGACTCTTATTGGGTGATAAATAGGTGTAGTGGAAAGATAGTGCATAGAACGAGGACAAGAACAAATCTAGTTTCGTGGGAGGAGTCAGTAGGCAAATGTTTATAAAAATACCTCTTTGTAATTGGTTGAAGAAAGAGTTCCATTTTGAATAGTACATTTAGGAAGCTCTTCTCCTAATGTTAATAACTCCTGACACAGCAAAAAGAAACCCCTTCTCTATTTTGGCAGGGGTTACGAAACATTATAAAAACTCAAAGGAACACTTACTCAGTGAAGTTGTTTAACGTATTCGATTGTAAGGGTAACCTGTGCCCGTTTGCTCACTCAAGTCTCTCTAAATGATGTAAAAACTACATATCAGAATCAGAGCCGTTTCCAGCCAGTGAGTAAGTGATCTTTGTAATGTTGATTTAAGTGTAAAATTGTTTATTTCTCTTTTGGTCTGAGTTCACTGTAAAGCGGAAATTGCTTCTCTTGAACTTGCTTGAAATAGCGTCGTAGGTGGGTTTTAAGGGAGCAACTTATCTTTAGAGAAAACTCTTTAAATTTACTGATTTAATAACTTTATCGTATCATTGAAGATTAAGTCATTTTTATATGATATCTTTATTAATAAGTTTCATATCCTAACTAGAATGGATATGATATTTTGCCGCACAGTTAACTGGAATAGCCTACTTTACCCGCTACTTAAGTGTAAAGGAACAGCAAATTTCCATGTGGGAGTAGAAAAAAGTATTTAACCAGTCCATGATAAGAAATCTTACTTTATACTATATTCAAATAAAATATTTTGATATAAATAGTTTATTTAGGATGTAGTAAGTAACCAAAATTGAGTTTGATTGTAGTATAGTACTAATTTCTTTAAACTACAATAAACGTTGACCTAGAAATAAACACTATACTTGGTGGGTTGCGGAAAAGATTTTAATCAAAAATAAACTAACTATACAACTTCGAGTATTTCATAAATGATATGGGTAGAAATAAATTACTCACCACTCCAAATTTTAACAAATTTTAAGTAGCTTTCTCGCAAACACAAAGTGAGATTTATTATTTTAAAACGTGAAAAATTATATTGCTTCTTGCTCTATCTCTTTACTTTAAAATTAAAATTTAGTAAAAAAAGGTAATGTTAGTTTGCCCAAAGATTTTTAACTAGAATTAACTAACCAGCAAGTTTCACTGTGATATAACTAATATTGATAGGCTTTATAACCAACAATCAAGGGTACCTGATTAGTAAATTCAAAAATAAGATAACTGGGACAGTAAGATTGTGGGAAAATTACTTCTGCCTATGTCATGTATTATCAAAGTCAAACTTGCTGATTATAGATATTTATTATTAAAATAGTTGTATCAACAACCGATCTTTAGTAGAGATATCAGCAATTCTGCAATTTTTTTTTTAAATACTCACTTAATTTTTTTTTGATTCCCAAACAAGCGGCCGAAACAAATAAATTATTACCTATATCAACAACAAAAATATTTCATGTTAGTTGCTTAAACTATCTACTTCAAAACAGCACATCTAGCTTTAATTTCCCTTTAAGCGAGGCTGAACTTCATAAAAATAGCTTGGAGCCAACCGGTGAACGTCGGCATGTGGGGCATTCAGGTAAAAAATTCGCTGCATTTTTTGGTTTGCGTTAAGGAGGGAATTCTTGGAAAAATTAAGTCAGTGTCTATTTTTGCTTATAAAATAACTATAGAATTTAACTTAATCAAGTTTTAAAGTTATTTTTACTTTTAGATGATTATTACAAAGTTTATGGTCTGTATTTTATTAATTAAATTTATACCTATATTAGACATTTTATTATTATACTATTAATACTACTACTATTACTACTAATTCTACTACTACAGTGGACAAAAGCCAACATAGATATTTTTTGAAACAGATATTTTCTGAGCATGGAATATTCAGAAACTATGCCTTGAAAATGAGAAAGATAGCTGCCAACAAATGTAAATACGTTGTAGAGATGGTTACGGTGGAGCACACTTTCTTTTAGTATTCATGGTAGAAAAGAGAAAGAAATAAAGGATCCAGGAAGCTTGGATTAATACTGAAATTTAGATAGTCACTACGGAGAGAAAATAAAAGGTGAACAACAGTGAGGAGTGACATGACAGCAACCATTCTGAAGATATACCTTTAAGTAGTACCGGAATTGTCAGCGAAAGCAGTCTGAGACAGCCGAGGAGGAGGTTAATCTAGGTGTGAATATGTAGAGCCAGTGATCTAAGTTTGACACGAACTTGATGTGAGAATTTTCTATGACACCCGCTTGACCAAACTTAGAACGCGCCAAGAAAGTGATATCTCATATAGAGCTCTAGAAAGGAACACAGCTATATCACAAGGTTCCATAGGTGTTACGAAACAAATCCATCTAAGATCTCTTATTTAACTCATTTTTATTCTAGGTTATAAAAATTCCTAACTTTATGATTCACTTCAATAGGTGCAGTCTAAGAATGACCACGAAGCCGTTATGGCGTCTAAATTCGTTTGGTGTTAGTTTGTTCGTCATAAAAGTAGTTTATTTTTATAAAAAGACGTGTAAAATGTGCTTTTCCGTATTTTTTGAGACGATACTAGTAGCTGCTCTCACAATTTAAGGTTAGTTGAAGGGTGGATACTTTACTTCCGTTTCAATTTCAACCATCTTCTTGTGTTATAGTAAAAATATTGTGAATAAACTTAATCCAGATCCCAGACATTTAATTTGCATTGGACCGTTCTTGTCTTTTGAGTTTAGCAGAATATAGAGACGTTGTAGGAACTTGAGGAATTTTTAATACAAGAACCAATTATATTTTATATTGCTTGGTAAGTTTAAGTTTTTTCTATGGTATTATTTATGCATAAACTTTTGACACGCAATAGTTACCAAAGATTTTTTTACCAATTTATAATTTTTTGCTGTTGCAGAGGCTGTTAGTTGGCTTAATTATACCGAAAAAACGATTGAGGTGGCAGAGTTAACGATTGGGTGAGGCAGGACAAACAAAGGGCTATGTAAGGAAAAAAATAAAATCAGGTCACAAGCTTTTACTTAATAAAAAAGGTGTTCTGAAATTTTAGTTTTATTTCCGAACCAGGTATTGTTTTCAGATAAATATATTTTGAATTGCATATTGCTGATTTATTTGAATGACTAAAATCCCTTTATATAATATAAGCATACATTTTTTGATTTACTTGAACTCCTTCAATTATGTCGCCATTTTGAATCCAATACGTCAATATTAAAATTTACATTTTTCACGAACAGCCAATGAAGAATATAATAGAATAATGATTAATTTTTGTATGGTGAATAATAATATGGCTGTTCGTGAATAATGGTATAATTTGACATTTACTTATTGAATTCAAAACGATGACCTAATAATGGAGTTCAAGTTAAATCACAAAATAACGGCGTATATGCTTCATCTTAGCAATGTAACTACAAAGAGTCATTCTTTGAAACAGACATATCACAGAGATAGACTCACGCTATATCACTGCGATAGAGTTATGTTTCATCCCTGTGTGGTAATTTAGTTCTTTAAATACGCGGACATTAAGGCAAGTTGAGGGCATCTCTGGGACATCTTTAATCTAAGCTCAGTGACAAAACATGTAACAGTGATATATAGCTGTGTCATTCCAGCGGCATGTTTTGGTCAGGCGGGCATTAACGTCCTCTGCATTCATTTTAAATTTAGCAAAACACAAAAACCACAATAACTGACTGAACTGACTCTATTGTCCACAATTTACGACAAACCGAGAAGCGCGAAGAGGCTTGCGAGTGTGGATCCACAGCTAGCATCTTCTGGGAATTTCGAATAAAAATCTTTGAATTGGTGTCCGGACCTGTTATTGGTCAGTCGGGACTTAACTGGATGAAAAAATATACGAATCTGGCACTGGCCTTTTATTTTTTATTTAAAAGTAAATAGTGATAATTAATTTAAAACTTTACTCGATTCAATAGCCAATACAAATTTAAACTAAAGCCATTTGCAAAAGTTGAATTACATTATATTTTTTTGTGCCCTTTTATCTCACTGGTTAAAATGACTAAAATCGACCAAATTATAATTTAATTTAAAGTTGAGCCGCAGCAAAAGTTTTAAAAGAACAGCTTCTTTAACGAATAAAAGTTTTTGCCGAGATATCACTAAAAGTTTAAGCAGTTTTGCAAGGCGGTTTAACACTCCCCAGTTTGTTATCTCGATGACGACGTCGTGCGTGATGGTTGGAGGTTTTATAGCAGAAAAGACAGTTTTTTTGACGAAAAACTATTAGAAATGTTCCGTTGATGCTGGGGAAAAGGTTTATTGCCGCACTTGACGTTTTCTGAAATGAAAATATGGAAATTTTTATGACTTCTATAAAATTACTTGTATGTTAGTATTAGGAGTTTAAAGCCAAGGGGGGCTGAAAACTTTTATCGATATTACAGGAAAAAAATAATGCTAAATATGAAATTAAACTGAAAAAACCAAGTATCATCCGCATATTACCACACACACCACAAACAGGCGCAAACTACTACGGTGGTGACCTGATCAAGCAATGATTCTGATATTAAACCAGGCCAATATTTATTTAAAAATGAAAATATTCCAGAAAAAGTTATAAATTCAATGGCAATTTCGTTATTTTTATGATTAAGGAGTCTACTTACGTTCAGTCGACCGGCTGGCGGTCGTCAGTCCGTGGGTTGTCCGTCCGCTGGCCGGACATTATCGATAGTCACACTACCCCTTCAGTTTTGTTTACCGATAATGGCCGGCAGTTCTGGGCCGGTTTCAATTGCGGCCTCCATTTCACTAAACACGCACAGTTCAAAAATGTTACCAGAAGAGTGTGTGCAGCGGCAATTGTTATAATTTTACACAAGCAGAGAAAAATGAAAGGAAAAACAATTTGGATAAAAGAGTGGTTAAAAAGACGTTGGACTTTTTCCTACATGAAACTCATACGAGAACTAAGATAGTCGAGTGCAAGTAATTTTAAAAACCTTCTTAGGGTGAATGATAATAATTGTGTCGAGGATTTATTAAATTTTGTTTCTTTTTGATATTTTAACCTTTTTGACTGCACTTCTCATATTATATATTTTACATTCCACAGACAGTAGCTTTAACATCTACTGCTTTATCCAGTAAAAGTAATTATTTATAAGCCTTTGTTCGCAAAAGCTCTGTTGGCATATAAAATCTTAATTTAAATTATATAAAAAATAAAAATAAATAAAATTTTAAAGTTCTTTAACCCACTTTCATCTACAAAATTTTCGTCTGAAATATAAGTAATCCTGCAGTCCAATGCCGGCCGGTAAACGACTACAAACGTTCAGTTTTAACAAGCGACAACCGCCGGCCGGCCCTGGCTCGTCATTTAACTGTGTGTGTGTATGTAGCGGTATCGGCCGGCTGGCCATTATCTCTCCATAAAATTTCGGCCGGCTGTCTGAACGTGGTACTCTTATGTAAAGCCCAGTTCTCAGAACTACGTTCTGTCGCTGGCGACACGTGTTGTGACTAATAGAAAATGAGTATTTTGACATGTGACTCCAATACTCATTTTCTATTGGTTACATCTCGTGTCGCCAGCGACAAAACGAAGTTCTGAGAACTGGGCTTAAGTCTTAATATACCGAACTTTTTATGAGAAATATTTTTCAGTTTTTTATTTTTTTTACAGGTAAGCAATAAAGAATTCACTGACTCCTTTTGCCTTTCATCGCAACTTTGGTAAGCAATTTAAAATATTTAAAGGCTTTTTTGTCCATTTTGATTTTATTAAAAACTTTAATTTAATAATTTCCATTAATCTGTAAGTTAACACGAGCAGTGGTTACTACAGGAAGGGGCAGCGACAGCGCCAGGGGGGCCAGGGTGGGGCCAGGGTGAAGCCCACCCTAGTGCTTGAAATTGATGGATTCGGTTTTGTAATGAAATTTTCGGAGAAAAAGGATGATATTGTATGTTATTTCGAAGAGAACGATGACCTTTTTTTTTTTAGACGTCACTTGGACAATAGGGCAGTTTTGTTTGCCCCTCTTAGTTTATTGCGTTATAGAGCGTGGGGGAGGCGGCGACTTTTTTTGTCATTTTTGATTTGGCCAGTGTTAACTCAAAAATCACTTGTGCCCACCAGTACCAAAAATACTGGCGCCGCCACTGGAAAGGGGTGCCATGACCCCTTCTGTAAGTAAGAAAATGGTTAATTTTTGTTGACATTTTTGCTTGCGGTTTATATTTCTCGTACCTTACTACTTAACATATTTTTAAAATGACACAATTCATTACGTGATATTTAAATAAATGATTTCGATTTATGCAATTTTTACAGCCAATTTTTTATTTGCGCCACCCCTTCCATCAGGTTTCTGTATTCGACTCTAAATATAATCAATAAAAACATTCATCAAACCCATTGACAGAAGTGAATATAATGATTTAAAACCTTAATATTTATTTCAAGAAATAAAGATGTTTTTAAAAACTACAGTTCAACATCTTAAATTTTATTTCCCAATAAAAAAATACTTTTACTTCAGTTATCGACCATCTAAGTAAAGAAATATATTTTTTACCGAAAATTGATCGGAAATATTGACATTTTTGATAATATTTCTGAAAGAGAAAGTCAATATTTCCTTACACTTAGTCGTTGCTAGGCAACGAAAAATAACTGTTAGTCAGTATTACTGTGTTTTCATAGTTGCAACACAACTATAACTTTATTTTTGAACAAAGTTAATAATATTTATTTCAATATGTTAACAAGTTGATTGTATAATAAGTTATGTCCTTTTAATAATTTTCGATTCACGGAAAAATAGTATGTATACCTCGTAGAAAAGGCCACATTCCCGGACTCCGTATTGTCAGTCTCGGCTTGCTCCTCGATATATAATCTTTACAGTCGTCCGGGAATGTTCAGCTTTTCCTACTAGGTATACAATGTACTATGTGTAAGAAATCGAACTATTTAACATTTTTTATTTGTACGATGGTGCCTTCAACTTGTCGCATGAGCTATATATCTTAAGGAAGCAAACGGATGTTTAAATAAATATTGTCACTTGCTTATAATTAAATTACCCCATTGGCATAATTAAAATAATATTTGACACAAGTGACACGTTGTGTCCTAAAATAACAAACCCCATACCTTAGGTAAATTTTGATTTATTTTAGGAAACATTTGGAGTCCCTTATTGTCTTGTCTATGTACTGGAAAATAATATGTGGAATTTAAAATAAGACATAAACTACTCGGGAAACTGTATTTGTTACAGCTGGTCGTTTGGTAACAATTCTTAGACTGAGCTCCAGTGGCGTCTCGTCAGGTGAAGTAAAAAAATAAAACCAGGCGTAAAGTTTTTCGACAATATTAAATAATAATGTACCAATACAGCTACCATTTTAGCCCTTAAATAATAATTATGTTTGAATTAATAATATTAATTTAATCCGAATGTAGCTATGCATAATAGGGCCACGATTAACTTCGATAGACAATAATTATTATAAACATGCATTTTGGCGAGCCCCAGCCGACCGTGTCTGTTCCCGCTCAAAGCAAGTGAAGACCCAACGCCCAACATGGCTTTGATATTCCCCGTTGCTATGGTTACGTGACGTCAGTCACGTAAACAGCATGCAACAATTTGCGTTAAGGCCTTTTTACATTGGGTGCAATTGCAAGAAAAATGGCCTGAAAGCATGCGCTTCGACGACGTTTTAATCAGCTGATGCACGTTTTCCCATTTAAAACCTGCATCAGCTGTTTAAAACGTCGACAAAGCGCATGCTTTCAGTCAATTTTTTCTTGCAATTGCATCCAATGTAAAAAGGCCTTTATGATGAAAGGCAATTTAAAAATAGATCAGTCGTATGCACCATTGTTTTAGCATTGGTTCGCCTAACCTTAAGGTATTTATTTTGAGGCTTCGCAAAACTTAATTCAGTAATGTACGTACCTACTTAGTTGTGTGTTTTAAAAATTACCCCAATTAATGACATAATTTGTAATTTATTGGAAACTCCATTCAGTCGTTGGACAGATGAGGATAAAAGAGACGTTTTGTTACACGGGTTAGTCAATGTTTGTTTAAGTACCCGCACTATACCTAGCTCTTCACTATTTATTAAGACCGCGAGTCGCCACTGCTGAGCTCAGACGATAAGGGTGCATATATGGAGGTCACACTTCAGGATTTTATTGCAAGTTTAGTAGGATATTTACTTGGTACCTTAAACGCTAAATGGGGTTTGTAGGTGTTCATTAAAATTTGCCTCGCTTCTTTTACTTTGCCATTTTTTATAGATAATGAGTTTTTAAGCCCGAATCGTGTTATTAATACTAGGTGTGATACGTTATTAAATTATAGACAAGGAGAAGAATTTAAAAATAATAAAATGGTTTTTAAAAAATGAAACGTCGGATTTAAAATCTAATTACACCAACTTGTCAAGGAAAAAAAGTGGTAATAAGAATGTAAACTTTATTTTAACATATCTCTTTGCCAATATTCGGTGTTGGATTCGGGGTTTTTACATTTGAAAACACAATGTTGCGGAATTTAGTACGGCGAAACTTTTTATAATTTAACCATCTGTGTATCTTCTATAAATTGTGAGATTCCTAGAGAGTGCATCCGTATCTGAGAAACCAGTGGCGTATGCAGCCCCCCCCCCCTAGAGCCTAGGAGCTCGGGTCTAAAAGTCTAATTGCAACCTAATTTTTCGTCTCAAGCTTGGACCCTTCATTTAAATTTTGAAATAATGTATTCTTGGCTTAGATTACAAAGGTCTTGTAGGAAACGTTTAGTTTTTAAACTTTTCCTTCGAAAAGTCCGGTGTTATATAGAGATTAAGGTTTCAGATGCATGTCGTTTTAATTATTGATTTATGATGCCAATATAAAGGAAAACGAGTAAAAGAGAATAACATTTTATAGTATTTTCCTATTACATACCTCTCTATTCCGTTTTCCCTTTTGTAGAGCTATTTTCAATTAAATCAAGAAAAAAAAAACGCAATGTAATAAAATATTTAACAACAAAAAAAACAATTATTAGGTATTTATTTTTAAAGAGAAAAATTAAAGTAAAAATTTTAATTTGAACATTTTTTATGGATGAAAAGTGATAATTTATAATAAAAAAAATAGTATGGGAAGAAACGAGAATGCCTTATTATGAATATATAAAACGGCACTTGAGAAGGAGTGTTTCAAAACTTAAGCATTTGCACCGAAAACTGCTCTTAGATCTACGCTCCTAAAATACATGATTTCTGAAAAAATCATCAATTTTGGCGCGGTGAGCGATATTTACTTTATTTTTAATCATGAAAATCCGCGAGCCCGAAAAACGCTGGTTAGAGTCATACAAACGTTTTATATTAAAATTTTGGATTGACACCAATATTCATATTTTTCACAAATATAAAAAGTGTTTTTTTTTTTAATAAAGAGCCACAACAAAAACAAATTTAATCCAACCATGCAGAGGGGGAGAGGTAATAATTTAATTCTCAAAACTTGATAGTAGGTGAATTTTAAACAAACTTTGGGTGTGGCCCCGAAAATTTTTAGTCCGCGGCGCTTTTCCGCCTTCTTCACTAGGTACAATTACCAGAAAAAAATTTCCCACTTACGCCCACTGAGCCTCCCCCCCCCCCCCCTTTCCCCTCCCCGAGCATATTTTTTGGCTACGCCACTGTGAGACACCCTATATATGCCCCTAGGTGTACTAACATTAACGAATACACGAATTTCATTATTATGTTTTTTTTCTTCTTCTGGTGTTATTCGGATTTAAAATTTAAACGAGTCTTGTTTGTTAAATATGTTTGACAAACACGGGTTTGGCTTTTTAAATTTTGTAACTTTTTAATCAATTTAGTTTACATTAGTCCCGGCAAAAGAACTGTTAAACTTGTTAATAAAATTTTGGGAAACATTTTTTTATCCAAAGTGGTTTAAAACTTTTCGAAGGTTTATGTTGTGCCAATTTACTTTTTAAAGAATTGAGTTTGAATGACTTTTTATTTGGTTGTATGTAGTAGCCAATTTACATTTTATACTTATATTTTTTTTTACCTGCATTGACTTACCTACTGGCACTTTTATTACTTTTATCCGATGATCAAAAGTTTTTTTTTAATTATTCAATTCTTTACAGGGTCATCCAGCCAGGTCTGAACAGAGGACTATTTTTTAAGTTATTAATTATATTAGCTGAAACCGTTTATATGAGCGATTAGATTTTTAAAAACGGTATCAATTCGTTCGACATTTGCATTTTGACAATTCATGTCAATATTTTCTTCATTCCATTTTCATTTTTGTGTCTTTTCTTTCCTAGTTTAATGCGTGCGTCTATGCACACTTGGCAACCAACATCGGGTTACTCTGTGCTGGGTTTCTGGACACTTCAAAATAGATGGCAACGAGGCTGCCGATGCGCTCGCGAGAGAGGGCGTATGCATGCCAGCTGATCTAGCAGTCAATACAATGAACAAATCACTGGGATTAGTCAAAGAAGAGATATATACGGCCAAGTAGCTTGCACAGAACAGATGGACAGAGTTGATAACCTGTAGTATATCCTGGTAACTGGGGCCCACATTCGATAAAAAGAGAACAGCAGAGCTATTGAGACACAGTCGGAAAGACGTGAGAAATATTACTGCGGTTGTTACCGAACATTGTCTCTTTGGTAGACATGCCGAATTTATTCAAATATCCACTAACGACTTCTGCAGAAGTTGCAGAGATGAGGAAGAGGAAGAAAGTAATTAACATTTTCTGTGTGAATGTCGTGACCTCGCAAGAAGAAGATTAACTGCTCTGGGTAAACCATTTTTCGATAGCCTGGAGGAACTAAGCCACTTACAACTTGTACGACTGAGCAGGTTTCTGAATAGAAGTGGCTGGTTTGAATAAGTTGTTAAAATCCTTCTGCGGTGTACGCCGCACCAACTATCAGTGATCTGATGAAGGTGGGTTCTACGAAACACGTGTGGTATCACAACGGACCTAATAGGACTACGTGAGACTGTTTGGTCAGAACCAAAAGTCTGCCACTCTTACCTAACCTAACCTAGTTTATTGCGTCTAGAATGCCTTGGACGAGTAAAACCTCCGTAATTGCGATACAATAAAATAACATCTTTCATGGGAGGTATTGGAAAATAAAGTTTCGATATGTCTAAAGTGTATTGGAAAACAAAACCATGGATAGAGTAATAGGATAGCGCTATGGGAGCCATATTGAATATTTTAATTTCCAAGCCATTCCACACGTATCAAACTAGAATAAATACCTGCAGCTATCTCCCCCCCCCCCCCCCCCCCCCCCGCCCCTCGAGCCTAGGACCTCTGGTCTAAAAGTCTAATTGCAACCTAATTTTTCGTCTCACGCTTGGACTCCTAATTTAAATTTTTAAATAATATATTTTTGGCTTAGATTACAAATATAACACAATACAATAAAATATTTTTACAACAAAAACAGAAAACAATTAGATATTTATTTTTAAAGAAAAAAAATTAAAGTAAAAATGTTAAGTAAACCATTTTTTAAGGAAGAAGTGTGATCATTTATAATAAAAAAAATATTGCGGGAAGAAACGAAAATGCTTTATTATGAATATACAAAACGGCATTTAAGGAGTATTTCAAAACCTAAACATTTGCACCAAAAACTGATCTTAGATCTACGCTCCTAAAATACATGATTTCTGAAAAAATCATCAATTTTGGCGTGGTGAGCGATATTTACTTTATTTTTTAACGTGACAAACCGAGCCCGAAAAACGCTGGTTAGAGTCATACATACGTCTTCTGTTAAAATTGTGGATTGAGACCAATATTCATATTTTTCACAAATATAAGAAATATTTTTTTTTAAATAAAAAGCCAGCTGGGAATATCAAAAAAAAGTAAAAAACAAATTTAATCTAACCATGTAGAGGGGGAGAAGTAATAATTAAATTTTTTAAATTTGATAGTAGTTAGATTTTAATCGAACTTTGTGCGTGGCTTTTTGGATGCGGTGTTTTTATGCCTTCCTCATAAGGTACTGAGTCGTCGTCGTCGCCTCCCCCCCCCCCCCCCCCTTCGAGGTCGTGTAAAGAAATCTACAGTTTATGATTTAAAAAAAATTAAATTAAGTTGTGTGACCGTTGTTCATAGCTGTAGTTTTATTATGTTTGCGTATGAATACTGACTAATCCATGTATATTGCTATTAAATGCAGTTAGTTTCAACTGTTAAACATATTTTGAGTCTATTGGTATAACTATATATCCATTCTTGTTGGTGTTCTATAGATTTAATTAGTTACTTGGTTATCCTGATTTTTTTATTGATGTCTATTAATTTAATTGAATAGACAGTTTTTTATGGTGAATTGATTATTTTACAAATTAGTGTTATGTTAAGTTGACCATCAGGGTCAACTTGATTTGTTAAGCGGTCTGATCAAATAAAGGTTACTCTAGACATTTTAAATAAAACCGGTTAATCATTCCAGTAAACTTGTGTCATTACGTTGCTCCATGTAACAAGTTTATTTGCACATATATTTTGACTAGACAATTCCAGCGAAGCTACGTTTACGTGCATGTAATAATTCAATAGTTCTTCCACTCCAAGTATTCAGACTTAGAATCTCGTTCTGAAAGCATACATAAATTTTATCGGGAATTACTAGAGCTAGATAATTTGCTTTAATCAACTTAAGAACATAAAATCTAACCTGACCGAATTATTTTGTAAAGCAATTATAATGTAAATGTAGCATATGCAGGGTGCTACAAATTCGTGTGCGTACAAGGGTATCTCAAACAACGGTAAAAGATACGAAGATGATGAAATTAAGGCAAATTTGAGTATTTTTAAGGGTAATAATTTGGTGAAAGAAAATTGTAAATATTCCGAAAACTTTCGGAGATATTCGCAAAAAAACGATATTTTTAGGCTTGGTTTTTATTTTTTTCCTCCTTCATTTTTGACTTGTTAAAAAAACACTTTTTCATAGCTGTTTTTTATGTTCTACAAGATAACTTTATTATTTTTCAAATTCGACGTTTCATTCTTTAGATACCAACCTCAAGTATATTTTTTAAATACGGACCTGGAATTTTAAATACAGCTTTAGGGACTTAAAAGTTTTTGAAATTTTAATATTTCGTCATCTAATAACATATTTGTTTAAATTATCTTTTTATATTATTATAGTCATGGATATTTAGATCCAAACCAAAAAAAAAATTCTGATTTGAGAAATTCGTCAATTTTTACTTAAAGAGACTGGATTACCGGATATTTAATATTTCTTAAGAAAAAAGGGCCAAAGTCCCGGTCCAAATATGTTACAAAACTGTTTTTGAAACAAACATAAGTTCATCACAGTAACCTAACTATAATACTAATACTCCAGTTACCATTCTTTCACTCAGGAGTATTGATTTTTTTTCCTGTTACCTATATAATATTTCGGTGTAGGTCTAAGGTAAAACCTTACTTTTAAGAAATAAGTTATATTATTAAAATAAATAAACTACTAATAAATAATTACTTCTCATGCCTTAAAAACTTACTTACATTCTAGAGAGTATTGTACGGTAAATCTTATTGAAAAATAAACGGCCTAAACTAATTTAATTTTGATATTTAAGTAATCCTAAAAATAATTACCAGGGCCGTAATAGTAAAGAAATGATAATTTGAAATAATAATGATGTATTATTTGATGATATTTTTTTTTTAACTGTATTAAATATATAAAGCTTAAAAGTCATTAAAACTGTTTTTAAAATTCCAGGTTCGTATTTAAAATGTACTAGAGGTTGGTATCTAAAGAACGACTTAAAAACTAATAACGCCATCTTGTAAAACGTAAAAAACAGCTATGAAAAAGTGTTTGTTGATTTCAGTAAAAATAAGGGCGCAAAAAATTAAACACCGAAACTAAATATTTTTGTTTTTCTTTTCGAATATCTCCGAAGGTATCCGGATTATGTACAATTTTCTTTCACAAAATTATTAAGCTCCAAATACGCGACTTTGCTTCAATTTAATCATCTTTTACTATTTTCGAGTTCCCCGTTTACGCACATGACTTTGTACCACCCTGTATATCCTGTAGTTAAGCTTAATATTTTGCCCGATAAAATGATAGTACATTTTATTATTGTCGACACATTTAGAGAATGTTTGAAAATTTCGGTAAAAACAGCGTGATTTCTTGATTTTTAAAATGGAAAATATTAAAATGTCTGTTTTAAATAGTATATTACAATACGGGATGGGAAATGTTTTATTACTATTGAGACTGTTGAGAGATTATGTCGTTCCTCGAGATGCGTAGCGTCGAATTAAACTTAATATCGACATCGTAATGAAATTTCCCGCCGAGGATTTATATACGACTTTATTTTCAACCAGACATTTTTATAAAAAACACATTTAGTGAAAATATATTATTACATTTTAACAAGCCTTGTCAGTTTTTCCAATACTTGTCACTGTTGCCAAATTTGATGTTGAAAAATTTACACATTACACATTATGGCATTAATGGCAAATGAGGATGGGGACGATAACTAAAAGACAGAAAGGAGATATTAATTTTGAAAAATCAGTAATGTCCACATTACATTTATAAATGGTTGAAAATAATGGTAGTTTGTAGTGGATATGATGTCCTTATCGCACGATAAATTAAATTTACTTAAACTTCCGGGCGCAATATGAAAAATCGACCCGAGTTGTACAGTACAAATTTTTCATCGATTCCACAATAATTTCTTCTGTTTTATCTGGTCTTCTATACTCATTTTCATTCTCCACTATTAAAGAAAGAATAATCAGTTATTTTTCTGTATCTGTTGCGTATAATGAAAGGTTTAAGGTCGATTGGGGTTGGATCCCCGTTCAAGGTATATCAGAAAAAATCACGGTGAACAAATATTTGCTTGGTAAAAACCAACCAATGTCAGTACAAAACGTTCATTTTGTATATATTTGATATACAGTACATTTTATGCATTATATATTGTAGTAATTGTATGGAAATTAATGGAAATACTGGAGATTCTTGAAATAAGAAATGTTCGGTCGAAAATGACAATAGTTCGATAAAAATACATTTTGCTTTTATAGCATCAATTTTTGAAGAATATTCTCGACCACATTTTTGGAATTCTAAGAATTTGTCCAATTTTTACTCAAAGAGACCTGATATTTGATATTCTGTAAAAATAAAGTCTTTTTTAAAGACAATTTTAAAATTTTTTTAACTGTTTATAAGGTCTGATAAGGCCAGTTTAAGGCGAAACATGTCACAACAAAAATAAACATACCGTAAAAATTTTGAGACCGAGACTTTGTGTCTTTTTTCTTACAAAACCTAATTTTTGTAAGTGTAAATTGTACGTTTAAATTTGGTTTCTTTATGATTGATTGACCACTAGGGTTGATGATATCCGTTCAATTAACCAAAAAAGCCCACTTTTATCCAATCACTTTGTTGTTGCCGTTCTGCCCTTCTTTCGAATTAGGCTTTTTTCCTCTTCGTTCGCTGCCAGGGCCATTCCCGAGGGGACCTACAGTTTAACGTGGGTTCCGAACCACGATCCTCAGTCATGCGGCACCCCCCAAGGGCTATCAACCCTTGGTTTATTGCCATTGCATGACCTACCGATTGGGGAGTATGTAGGTACTTTCTTCCGCACCCCACGAGATGTCCGATCTCATCCGGCCTGGTTACCGGCGTCAATGGGGTGGGTTGAGAGATGATACATTTTACACTCTTCCCTGCATTCTTAAATCCACTAAATTTAGGACATACTTTTTTTATTGTACGTATGCCCACTTCGGGAATCGAACCCGGGTCGCCGCGGTCGAATGCCAGTAGCTCTACCTCTGAGCCACAACCGCGGTTATCCAATCACTTTAGTGTAAAGAAAATATCCATATGGGAGTAAAAAAAACTTATTTCGTGGTTTTACATCAGAAATTATCCCTATACAAGATTCCCAGAATATGCTTGCTTCATCCTGTGAAAAATACTCTCTGGGCTTGTAATGTAAATAACTATTCAATTGTTCACTTTTTTTTTGTTTATTGGAGAAGTAAATATTGACAAACATTTTAAGTATGTATGACTAGTTATAAATAGTACATTTTATTACCTTTTAACAAAAAAAAACCATAAAAAATGTTTTGTACTGCTTGATATTGTAAATAAAACTTTATATTTTACTGCAGTATTTTAACACAAAAATAACAAAACGTATGAATTTTAGATGAGTAAAATGAATAATTTATACATTTTTTAAAAACCTATAGATAAAAATTCTGTGTATAAAAGGAAACCATCAATATTAAATGCTTCTGTACATTTTATTATTGTAATTGACATTCATCATTTTTGTAACTACTTTGTAGTATCGATTCTAGAGCTCTGTTGTCACAAAAATTGGCAAATACGAACTTATTAATTAATTATAATATGTGTTTGTCGTATGAAATGTCAGTCGAACCTAATGGGCTCTTTCACCAACGATTTTATCATATTCAGCACTAATATCCTGAACTGGAACCCATTGAAAAATATGAATTTTACAGTTCTGTAAATCGTTTTGTAACAGCACTAGTGCTGTAATGGAAAAAATAATAGTATATTAAAACATAAGTTTTATAAGACAACTTTTAGAGCACGCGTTGGTTTAGGACACGAGCCGCGTAGCGGGGAGTGTCCTAATTAGACGAGTGCTCTAAAATTTGTCTTATGGAACGAATATTTTATAATACTTTTTCTATTTGGGTCATTTTTAAGGAAATTTGAATAAAAATGTAGTTAATAGTTTCCAGTCAAAATTTTTATTTTTTTGAGGTTGGCAACACTAACAGAAACAGAAAGTTGGTGTGGTCACAGAAGAAAAAATGGATTAGTATGGTGCACAAAACACGGACTTTTAGTATGGTGTGCCATGAATTTCAAAACGGTATTGTGTTGTTACCAACAGGAAGAAAATAAAAAATGCGTGTTTAAAATGAATAAAATAATTGCTTATGCAACCCAATGGAAACCCACCACCCAGACTTTATGGTTCCCAAATAGAAAAACGGTTTGATTAAAATTTTGATGTTAAATAAATCCACACTTTTTAGAAGAATGATTTATTATTAACAATTATAAAATTAATTTCCAATTATTAATTAAATATAACACTTAAGGTTTATTATAAACATTAATAATACACTTTTTACAGTTAGAAATTTGTATACCAGAAGTGGATGTGATCGAGCCCTTTACGTTAGAATTTCCAATTTTTTTGTTTCTTATTTTCTACAGAATTCTCAACGTAGCCTTCTGCCGTAGAAGAGGATTTCCAGCCCCCATGACGCTTTAACATCTGCATATCTGCACCACCATCAACTAGAATGGTGGCTGAGGACCTCCTTAAACAATGTCCACTGATCCTTCGGGATTATTCAATCCAAGTTTTGTTGCAATATTTTTTGGTATACTTCCAAAACTATTAATTTCGACAGGCTGGAAGGTGCATTTTCCTTTTCTATAGAATACAAAAAACCGCCTGTGAGTTGCATTAAGAGGACGAAGTTTATACTTTCGAAAAATACTTAAACAGTTGACACCTGTTATATTTCCTTCTGTTATAACAAATTCTCGCATAATTTTGGTTTTCGAGAATGGAATCACCATTTTTATATACAAAACATTGTGTTCAATATGATCCAACATTAACTTAGCTAGTTCTTCGCGCCGACAAGCCCCAAAAATGCCGATTATCATAACAACCTTTATAATATGTTTCATCATCTGCAGTACTAAGAAACTTACATACGTCTTCCTTCGTGAAAACTTTGGACTTTTTGGCCTTGTAACCCTCTGAACTTCTTTCCAAAAATGCGATTAGTTGAGAAAATCTGCTTATATCTTGATTTTTCTTGACGGAAATCATAGTTCTCAACGTTGAGTAGTAAGTCCATAGTGTAGATGGTTTCTGGGAGCATTGCTTCACGGAAAAATAATCCAAGAAGCTTTTCTCAGAAACCTCCTTTATTTTGTTACCTTTGCACCAATCTTCAAACTTCTGATACTCCAACTCATACCGCGCCTTGGATTTTATCGGAACTTAACTTTAGATCGCTTCGTTTGCCGCTGCTTCTATACCAGAGGGTAAACTTCCATCAGAATCGCTCATTTTGAAAAACGCTTTTTATATTTTTGAATTTGTTTAACAAAGTTTTGACAGTAACCATGCGAAACAGTCACTATGCGAAAGGTAACATAAAAAACTTGATTAGTAAACTTAATAGCAGGTGCTTTTTTACAGCTGCATTTTTATTTTTAAAAATGCCTTTTGCCAAATATTTTTATTTATAGATGAAAGTAGATATGATTTTGTACAATATTCTTGTTGTAAATTCATATTACTACACTCGATGTTTTATTAAACTCGGCTGACGCCTTGTTTGACAACTTTAACATCTCGTGTTTTAATATGAATCTTTACAACACTTATATCTTTAATAACTATTTTTGTGCTGGGGTTGCCGAGAGGGCCAGTATACTTAGGTCCAAGAGACCCATTGTATCCCCTCTCGTCTGAGTAATGTCAGCCAGATGGGACCTATAGCTTAACATGGAATTCGAACTACGTGTATGCACTAGTTATCCGTTTTACACCCCGAGAGATCCATAACGCAATTCTCGGTCCCGATTTTGGTAATCGCTAGTAGCATACTGCATTCCGTTATCCACTAAATTTCGGACATACTTTTTTTATTATGCGTATGCCCACTCCGGGGATCGAACCCGGACCGCCTCGGTCGAATGCCAGTACCTCACCTCTGAGCCACTGTCGCGGTTCATATATCCCAATAATAAAAATCTTCCTAGAGTATAACAACCCTTTTTTAGAAACAATTAAGGACACTAAGGGAAAGCTGGAAGATTAATAACCTTATAATGAATACTGGGTTTTTACCATATTTTTATTCGTAAAATATGTTGAATTTTCACTGTAACGGGAATTGCTTACAGGTTATGGCTTTCTGGTGAGTCCCAATAAGAATGAAACAGCGTGTCATTGTCTACCTGTGCTCCAGGGAACCCATTACCTTTGGCGTCCCTCCTGTGTACTTTATTGCAAAAGATAGACGCACTACTCTGTCCGCTTGCCGCTAAGTTTATTTCTATACAGGGTGTTTTTTAATTGAGTGTTGATACTTAAGGTTGTGAGTCCTTCGGTGATTTTAAGAAGAAAAGTTAATATTAACATATGTCCTAAAGCTCTTTATTTTTTTTTTCAACAAAATATCTAAAGCAGTCATAATGAACCGATGAAAACAATTTTTTTTTGGTTTTTATGGTTTTATGCAAAAAGGGTGCATCATACGAAATTATGTCTATAGACCAAATTTGCTCCAAAATAATTGAGGATTTTAAATATAAGTTTGGCTTTTAGAAAAATCAGAGGCGTACCATTTTTTTCTTTAAAAATATTCAGTTCAAACCCCGTACGGACGTCACTGTTAAAAATTTAAAAACATCTTTTAAGTCAAAAAATGCTCCCTAACGATTAAGATGTGTGTACAAAATTTTATTAAAATATCTAAGAGTTATATAATAATTATGATAAAAAAGTTATATTTTAAAAAAAATGTTAACACCCTGTAGCTCAAAAATGAAGAGCTTTAGGACATATGTGAAAATTAACTTTTCTTCTTAAAATCATTTAAGGATTCACAACCTTAAGTATCGGCACTCAATTAAAAAACACCCTGTATATTTTTACACTAAGTTATACTATTTTATTTAATTTTATAATATTGAATCGATTTTTTCCTATTGAAAAGATAATACATTAACTCTAGAATATTTTATAGATATCAAAAATAGTTATTAAATTAATGCACTGCATAGTGCATAGTTATATTGTTCCTCGTTAGACAGATATTTAATCATAGATTAATGCCTGTGTTCAAATATTTTAGGCATTTCTACCACACAAACGTGGTTTATCCAATACTCAAAGGCTTTGAAGCGATTAATATCAATTTTTTACAACATGCATATTACAAAGATTAATCATCTTTTGTTCTCTTCTGGTTGTTGTGAGTCTGTTTCATGTTTTTCTTTGTGTAAATTGTTTGTAATTCCGCTAAATAGTTTATTACCTTTTGGCGTGTTTAAAACAACGCGCCAGGATGTCCACCTTCACAAAAATTGTAGGTTACTATCAAATTTCAGGGTATATTAAGGGCTTTGGCTGCTCACAATCATACCTTAATTGTAAACTCTGGTTAAAAATCTTTGTACAACCCAACATTCTGACACTTTATACTCAGAATTATCAATTCAGGAATCAGAACCCTTTAGAAAATACGGCTGTTATTATTTACTTAATTATTTAAATAACTATGTAGTTTAAAAAAATCTAATTTTTTAATTATAATATTATTAATTATTATACCAATGCGCATTGTCCCCCCCCCCCTCCCCTTTTTTCTAAAAGGCACGAGCCAACGCTGGTAGAGCCTTAATTTAGATTCAATGCTTATTGTGGATTCCAATTTGAAAGTCTAGTCGCAAATCGCTAAAATACAAACAGCAATATGAAAACCAATAATAATTATCTTTCGGTAAAATCATATCCCATGATCGTTTGTATAGATATGTAAAATAACTGATTAGGGGATTACAACATTAATGCAAATATCGTTGGCTTGCAGTTTGTTTCATTTGGATTAGCCGATCTATAAACTATTACATTAATTATTTTAATCCGAAATTGTTAAAAAATTACATTGTGTATTTTATTACAGTGTAAATAAATAAACGTAAAATAACATTCATCTATTATATTTTAATTCCTAATTACAATAATTACAAAACCGAAGGGATTATATTTTCAGTAATGCATTTTATCCAACAAATTTTTTAATGGTTCGAGGCCCCTATAAAATATAAGTTGAGCTAGCCAAAAAATGTTTCGCACAGTTTTTTTTTGTTGATACAGGGGTTGGCGGAAGAGCCAGTAAACTAGGCGTATAAGGCCCATTGTATCTCCTATCGTTTGGGTAATATCAGCCAGACGGGGCATATAGCTTAGCGTGGCATCCGAACCACGTGTATGCACTTGTTAATCCTTTTTACTCCCCTAGAGGTCCTCGGTCCTCGGCGCCTCTCTCTCTAGGTCCCGATATTAGGATATACCAATAGCATACTGCATTCTTTTATCCACTTAAGTTCCCAGCATACTTTTTTTTATTAACCGTATATTGAAAAATTTAAGCAACACTAATTTTCACATTATATGTGTACCCTTTGAGAACAACCCATGTCACTTCTGGGAACAATATCCTAAGATGTCTCGGAACATCACATCATATATACATACAGGTTGCGAAACTTATAGTACATCTGCCCTACCAACAAACATAATTTTTATTTTCACCATTTGGCAATAACTTTTTAACTATAGGTACTTTAGCACTGAAGTTGCTGTTCAGGTTTCAATATTATTCTCAAGTAACATTTTAAAATACCATTGATCAATCATTCTCCCATATTTATCTATAGAACCTGGTAGTATTTTTCTCCCCTACTTTTATGGAAGTTCTTCATCACTTTCTTCAATAATCTAACTTCCTCAAAAGCTCTATGAGGGTATCACTCCCAATTTCCTAACCTTTATCTTAACATAAACTACAATTTTCTTGAAGATAAACGTTTATACGTTCGAAACATGTAGAGTAAAATAAAGATTTCTTACTGAATATATCTTAGTGAAGGTTGACTTAGAGTATTATTTCTCCCATTTAACTTGCCACTTTACTTCAAATATGGACTACTTCTTCAAATAATACAATAATTAGAGTAGTATACTTGCAAAAAAAGGCAGCCTTAAGCAGTATTATTTCAGTCAGATTTAGAATGACCGAAGTCGCCGATCTAACCCGAGCTTCAGGGCAACTAGGCCGCAAACATTTCGCCGCCCGTGAGTTATTATGAAGGTCGTAGGAGAGTTGAAAAGAAAGCTGGAGACAGTGGTTCCTATTCTCCCGATTTATCGGTAGATTTACCGGATTTATTTATCGTCTCCGGATCAACTAAACATATTGAAATATAATTGATCGGATTTTCGGCAGTAGGAGTGCGCGACTATGCAGCCGTAAGAAATATCCGTGTTATTGGGGACGCTAGCCGAAAAAGAGAATATGATAAAGTTTACATTTTATGGATATTGTATGTTTTCTTTATTACCAATTGACTTTATAAATGTGCCTGGATCTTATATTCATTCTTGTTATATTGTTTCCTATGTGAATTTTGAACGGCAGTAGAGTTTTGGAATTGCATTTTTTACTTTGTGAATCACAACGTTTTAACTGGTAAGTATCTCCAGTCGTCTTCAGGTGAACACTATATTGGTATAGTAACTACAGGTCTATTTATACTGATTAGATGCAATGACATGCATAACTAGTGGGCGAAGTGATGCGTTTAACTCTTACGTGTTCAATTTATTCTAGCTATGTATAATGACGCATAACTGAGTCATGACCATACCCGATGAGTCATGCATTTAACTCTTACGTGGTTTTATTCTGAGAATACTTTTACTTAACAAAGGTTTCAATATCTAATGAAGGCCTACTAAAACAATCTAGGTTGTGGTGTATGGTAGCAGCTTCCTTAAACTTCCCCTTTCTTCAGTGCGGTTATTTTTGCAGGATTTCGACTTCTATCCACATGATATGATGGTAGTGCATTCAGGCGCGGTCAGCTGCACCTGAGTTTTCGGTCTCTCCTTTTCGAGTTTTGTTCTAATATTTTTTAATCCTTCCTTCGAGTGTTCTTAGTGTCTCACCAATATAAGATTGGCCGCACTAGCAAGGGATCTGGTAGAAACAATTTGTCTTGTCTTTTTGGCTGGTTGATTTCCTCTTCGTCAGGTGGCTTCTTAAAGTGCCTCTCGAGCAGAATACTGTATTGATATTGTATTGTTGTCCTAGTCTTCTTATTCTCTCGGATACTCCTTTGAGATACGGAATGTTGAGTATTGGTTGTATCTTCTTTTCTGCTTTATGTGCGTTTGGCCGATTCTTGCGATTTTTTAATATTGTGTCAATCAATCTCATGAAGTCGCCATTCTTGTTGAGGCGGATTATGATTTGGTAAGTTAGTGTGATTCAAAACAAATAGAGACAATGTAAGTCCAAAACTCAAGAAACCTCATTGTCTCCAACCTCCAAATATAAATTTTTAAGTTATGCATTTCCAACTTTACTTCAAAAAATGGAACAAGGTCAAACTAACAAAGCTAAGAGAAACTAACCTAACCTCATGTTTTTGGTTACAGCCTTTTTTATTTTTCGCCCCCGCCTGTAATAAACATTCCATTCTCTGCATCGTCAGCTTAAAAAGAAAATGGCTAAATCGGTTTCTGTCGACCTATATTTAGAGAAGTGTCAGGCTAAAAATTGAGAGCGGTAGCGAAATCTGTTTGGCAGAATTGTATTGCAAAGCGGGGCTTTTGCTAAAAGGTTCCTATTTATCCTGCAGATACGTCGTTGATCAAATCGGGCCAAGCAATCAGTCTGGATGCCGGTAAGGCACAAATAGAAACTCGGGGTAAAGGGAACGAGGCAACTTCCGCATTTTTCAGTGACACATTAGGTTTTTATAAGGGGTGTCTCAGTAAAAGAAGACTATTTATTTGTAGGGAAACTCAAGAATATTATCAATCAAATACTTAAAAGTTAGTACCTCTACTGGAATTCTCATAAAGAAAATATCACCGAAAATAATGATGTATTTTGGTGTGCAGATTGCGAATCTATAAGTATTTTTTTCGGAAACGCTTAGTTTTTGAAATATTTCTTTTTAAAGTGTCTTTTGTGGAGATTAGATTTCGGATAAAAGAAGCGTCGTTTTATTTATATGTAAAATACGATAGAAAGAAAGTTAACGGCAAGCCGACAAAGTGGTGTATCTCTATTTTGCACTAAAGTACACAGGGACGCCACAATAATGGGTTTTCTGGGGCACAGATGACAATGACAGCTGTTTCGTCCTTATTAGGACTTATCAGAAAGATAAAAAAACTCAAAAGCCTATTATATAATATAGGTACTATATTAGTAAGTAGAGGGAGATGATATGTTCTACGCCAATTTGCTGCGGTCCCTTCTGCGCATGCCCCGGCAGTGCGCAGGCGCCAGCTAAATAGCCCTTGTTTAATTAATTAATTAAATGTTAATTTGCGTGACGGATGATATAATTTAAACCTATATAATTGAAATTATATAATATATATAAACCTATATAATAGAAATTAAAATAATTTTTTGTTTGAAAAAAAAATTAGGTATCATCCACCAAACTCTTTCTTCTTTCTTGTAAAAAAAACCTTTAGTAAAATTTTTGTATTAAATTTTCAATTAGATAAGCCAGGAAACGATGCCGCGTTTCACGCTGGTATGGAGGGCTCTTAAGTGGTTATTGCTCTCGCCTAGTTGTCCATCTTTGAAGATAAGAAAAACTGATTTTTTTCATACCTCCTACAAAAATTATAGGTTCAATAACAATTGTGAAATTTCTATTACTTTTCTAGGGAGTTTGGAATAAAAAATGTTTTGTTATTTCCAAAGATGGCTCAGGCGGTATTGTTAGTTTAACCATAACATAAGTATATGTTTATGATGACAATATATTTTTTCGGTGTAAACAGAACTAGTTCTTTGCGGTTACAAAATTTAAAATTAAAAAAAAAACGCGAGAAAGCTGTCCCAAAAAACATAAATCTGCTACCGCATCATTTTTCTTACCGCACTTTCCTCGAAAAAGCATGCGGGCGTTATTAAAGTCCCTTTTCTGACGGCTGCTGATTATCGCCAATTTTAGACGTTCTCGTTCTTGTTAAGCCTTGTTTTTGTTTATTTTCAGAGACTTTAATATTGCTCCAGCAAATTTTTTCTTTTTATTTTCAAGAAAAGTAATATTTTGTGAACACAGCAAGATAATAGGGACTGTATTTTATAAATTACTGACCCGTTTATTTTATTTTTCAATACGGCACAGTAGATTAGAACTGATTAAGATAATGAAGCTGTTATTTTTAAAAAGGGCTAAAACGTGTAGCTTCATATAGCTGTTCTGGAAATTATTCTATAGTCCATTTCAGAAAGGTGTAGAGTAATAAAATGGGAAATTCCGTCTAGTTTGGCTCAATTTCGGTGTCGGCCATAGGCGGATGTAAATAGTATGCATTGAATTATTTATTATAACTAACCAAAGAAAAAAAAAGATAATTTAATAAAGAAGGAACTATTAGCTATAGCAAATTTACACAAACATCGTTTTATAAAATATGCCGTGGAAGATATAGCTGAAAAACATAGTGTAACTGTTCTGCGCACATCGCTATGTCATTGCAAACTAAATCATATACAACTTATATGGGCGCAATAAAAGGATTTGTAGCAAGACACAATACGACATTCAAAATGAAAGACGTTAATCTACTGTTTGATCAAGCCATTATGGAAGTTACACCAGAGAACTGGCGAAAAGCAGTCCATCATGTCATTAAAGGAAAGGAGAAAATGTGGGATCTTGACCACCTGATCGATCGCACCGTCAACTCGTTAATTATAACGTCAAGAGGAGATGACAGTTCCTCAGATGACAACAAATATTATTTTTATAATTTAATTTCTGTATAATGTATTTTTTGTATTTTGTATTTTTTTATAATGTTTAATAAAAAATAAGTGTACCTAATACTATGTACATAATGCACGCCTCTGTTACACCACCATTTTCAGTGTTTGTGAATGGATAACAATAGGCAAAACCCATAAATTGACCCAAACCCGGGTGGTACTACCTGAACTTGATGAAAATAAAGAATTTTTCAATTAAATCAATGCCAAATTATAAAAGTGGCTTAAATATTCGTTGGGTCATTCTGTAGTCCCTTTGCATACCTATTGAGCTTTTATTACTCTACATCTTTCTGAAAAATACTATAGTAAACTAAGTGGAAAAAGACGTATTTTTTAATAATTATACTTCGCTTCACATCACACGGTGGATATACTGCGTCCATTGCTTATGGAATTACTTGTATATTAAAAACCCTTATTTTCATCAAAATTCAATCAATCTGTTCCAATTTTATTTAAATTTAAGTTTTATTGTAAACGTGACCATTTGAAAAAAAATATAACTCTTGAGAGTCAATAGTGAGGTTTTGCCAACCAAAAAAGTCCCGTTAAACGATATTTCAAACGTGATTTTCTCGGAATCCACACAAACAATTTTGTAAAAACCTGTTTCATATTCAGCGGCAAATATAATTATTTCCAGTGTATCGAAAATCTGGCTTCAAACATCAGCCAGTGCTGAGGAAATTAATTAGCGGGATTTTGTTGGTTTGCCAAATGTCACCAATTCATTACAAGTAAAGTTCGCAAATACGCGGCCCGACCATTGGCGCCGGGATCGTAAATTAATTATTATGATAAAAATAAGGGATTATGTGTATAATAGAGAATAGACTAAGGGGAAAGGGGACAGAGTAGTGCATCTATCTTTTGCATTAAAGTACACAGGTACGCCAAAGGTAATGGGTTCCCTGGGGCACAGGTAGACAATGACAGACAGGGACGGTTCTACGGGGGGGCCTGGGAGGCCCAGGACCCCTACATTTCTGAAAAAAACTTTAAAATACAATTTGGGCGTGATCCTAAAAAATTTTCGGCTGCTGCGCTATTTGCTACCAAAAATTGTGGCTGCGCCAATGTGGTGCCACCCCAATATTTTGGGTCTAGAATCGCCCCTGCTGACAGGCTGTTTCGTTCTTATTGGGACTTATCAAAAAGCCATAACCTAAAAGAAATTTCCATTACAGCGAAAATATGTTTACCCTATCGCTGACTAACCCTGCATATCAATATACAACTTCTACGATAGTTTCCACCACGAAGCATGTCAATGTACACCTTACACCTTACGAAAACTTACATCAAACTAACAAAAGTAAGGAAATATTTTATTACCTATATTTTTGAGCATTCTATAAAAAAACGCTGCATAGTGAAAGATTCGCAGCCGCCTTAGCAGCCATAGTTTCCGCATCTAGTCGGCTCGACATCAAACGTTTCCAAGAAAAGAATAAACGTTCAGTTCGTTTCTAAATAAGGAAATTTTATTTTTGACTTGTTCGCGGTTGCTTCAAATAATACTGGTACAATAATAAAATCAATAAATATTTGTTTCGTGTAGATTTTTATTTGTTCAGTTAAAAATGTGTACGGTGCACATAGCCAGTTTTCTCCAAAAAGTTTGATATTTCAAATGTCAACTTGCACTGCTTATTCAGGAATCAACATACTTTTACCAAGAAAACCTAAAATCCGGTTTCAGGACGTAGCAATTGCCAAGTAATTTACGTGTAAAATTCGTAAATACGTAAAAAAAGTGGTTGCAAAAAGCCTCTTAAGATACCGGAGCCACATCGCTATCGACGCCTCTGGTCGGGTCTTGCATTTGCGAAGTTTACTTATAAGTTGTTGATCGAGATAGTGGCTCTTTTTACACCCATGCAATAAAAGTATATTGTATACCTAGTAGGAAAAGCTGAACATTCCCGGACGACCGTAAAGATTGTTTGTCGAGGCGGAAGCCGAGACTGACAATACGGAGTCCGGGAATGTGGCTTTTTCTACGAGGTATACATACTATTTTTCCGTAAATTGAAAATTATGAAAAGGACATAACGTATTACAAGCCACTTGTTAAAATTTTGAAATAAATATTATTAACATTGTTCACAAATAAAAGATGCCATTAAATATTTGTGTGGTAACTTTGGAAACACAGTAATATTGAATTGTCAAGCTTAACACATTTTAGTTTAAGTAGCCGTACCGAAATAATATTTCCTTACAGTTATTTTTCGTTGCCTAGCAACGACTAAGTGTAAGGAAATATTGACTTTTTCTGTCAGAAATGTTATTAAAAATGTCAATATTTTTGATCGATTTTCGGAAAATTACATTTACTTACACCGTGTAACTTTATACTTGGTTAAAGATTACGTTTTTTTCATGTAGGTAAACATTAGGGTGGAGTTAAAAAAATGTTTTCTCTTTTCTCAATTCCATTAATTCTAGAAAGTTGTCGTTTGGTCTTCTATTTACTTGGTCTTTTGCTTTATGAGATAAAAAAATTTCTTGAAGATCCGCCGGGACTGCAAAATTGAGCATCGAAAGTTTTAATAGTATTAAGTTTTGTAATTAATGAAAACTATTAAAATACTGCTAAGTAACACTTCTTAGACAAAAAATGTGAAAAAGCTTTAATGTCGAGAATTCATTTTTTTTTTGGGCAATCGCGGGCCCTTAAAATGCTTTGATGTTTCGTTAATATTAAAATAGAATTGTTGAATCACTTTTTTTCTTATTACAACCATCAAAACTCTCCAGTAAGCCCCATTGGTAAATATAAAATAAAATATTGTCTTATACTATCCGTAGGTAGTATTATTATTTATTTAGGGAAGAAGACTGCCCGGCTGCAGCCCCCCCCCCCCCCCCCCCCCTCGAGCATAGGAGCTCGGGTCTAAAAGTCTAATTGCAACCTAATTTTTCGTCTCACGCTTGGACTTTTCATTTAAATCTTTAAATAATGTATTCTTTGCTTAGATTACAAAGGTCTTTTAAAAAACGTTTAATTCTGAAAGTGCTAAATAAAATAATAATATAAAAATTTAGAGATTAAGGTTTTAGACGCATATCGGAAAAACGAGTGAAAAGAATAATATTTTATAGTATTTTTCTATTATATACTTGACTGTTCCATTTTCCCTTTTTTAGAACCATTTTAAATCAACAAAAATATAACTCAATGCAATAAAATATTTTACAATAAAAACAGAAAACAATTAGGTAATTATTTTTAAAGAGAAAAATTAAAGTAAAAATTTTAATTGAAACATTTTTTATGGAAGAACTGTGATAATTTATAACTAAAAAAATAGTGCGAGAAGAAACAATATTGCTTTATTATAAATATACAAAACGGCACTCAAGGTATATTTCAAAACCTAAGCATTTGCATTAAAAATTGTTCTTAGATCTACGCTCCTAAAACACATAATTTCTGAAAAAATCATCAATTTTGGCGTGGTGAGCGATATTTACTTTATTTTTAATCATGAAAACCCGAGCCCGAAAAACGCTGGTTAGAGTCATATATATGTCTTATGTAAAAATTTTAGATTGACACCAATATTCATATTTTTCACAAAAAATATGAAAAATGTTTTTTTTTTAATAAAGGGAAGAATATCAAAAAAAAAAGTAAAAGAAAATATTTACAAAAACAAATTTAATCCAACCATGCAGAAGGGGAGAGGTAATAATTTCGAAATTTGACAGTAGTTAGGTGAATTTTAATCGAACTTTGGGCGTGGCTCCGAAATTTTTCCGCCTTCTTCACTAGATACAATATCTTGCAATACATCTTGTCCCGACTGTCTCTCTCTCCAGAAATTTTTTTTTCCTACTTATGCCCACTGAACCCCCCTTCCCCCGAGCATATCTTTTAGCTACGCCACTAATATTATATAAATTTGGGGTCGCTATTAATTGATCATCAAAAATAATATTATTAGGATAACGTTTAAAAGTTTCTAGTTAATATTGTTTAGAAAAAAAATCAAGTATCTTTTTCTACACGGTCCGCTGGCATTTATCCAGAAAAAATAATGGCAAGTGTCCGGTGCCCATTTTGCATACAAACACATAACAAGCGCAATAAAACCAATTTATTTTATTTTATGGTGTTTCGCTACATGTATTTTTACTAGAGTATTTAGTCCAAAGCGGGAATTCATGCATGACCTGCAAAAAATAAACGAAACGAACAAAACGGATTAATTTGCCTTTTTCATCGCCAGTTCGACATGGATATCGAATCATATTCGAATTTGATACACGTTGGTTAGCGTTAAGTTATTATCAGTAGTTTTTACTCGAGATAAAAAGCTTCAAAATCATTATTTTGCAAAATACATTCCATCGAAAAAAAAATGTATACAATTGATACCAAAAAGCGAGCACTATGATATGATAAGCAATTTAACGCTATACATACTGATTGCTTGTTCCATTTGCTTTGATTATAACACGCTCAGAGTGATGTCAAAGCAACCTTTACATAATCTGTTTAAAGGTTGGAGACAGACAATGATGTTTCTTGAACTTCAGTAAAGTTTTAGACTTGAATTGTCTTTATTTGTTTAGAATCACTATGTTTCAACTGGTAAGCATCTCCAGTCGTCTTAAGGTGAATACTTGAGTATTGAAGACGACTGGAGATGATTACCAGTTGAAACGTAGTGATTCTAAACAAATAAAGACAATGCAAATCCAAAACTCTACAACCTTTACATAATCTTACAGGTTCAAATTGCAATCATGTTGTATCTGCTATAACGGCTGACACAATTTTTTTGTAACTTTAGCAGTAAAGATTTAAAAATGTGATATATTAGTAACATTTTGCCAACCAACAAAATCCCTCTAAACGCTATTTCAAACACGATGTTCTCGGAATCCACACAAACAATTTTGTAAAAACCTATTATATTCAGCGGCAAATATAATTATTTCCAGCGAATCGAGAATCCGATTTCGGGTATCAGCCAGTGCGAAGATTTTAGCGCCTGAAAAATCGATTAGCGGGATTTTGTTGGTTGGCAAAATGTCACCATTAATAAGTGTGTAAGTTTCCATTATACGACCAATACAAACCTTCGAACCTACTTCCGGTTTAACCGGAAGTGAAGTCAACTTTTAAATTTTAAATGGAAACCCCTTATTTTTTTCGACGCTTTTATTCTATAAAATATTCTCTTTTTAATGACATATCACACTTTAATCATTTGTTTTAAAAATTGCCGCATGGATAAATTTTCCTTTGTTTCGTAAAATGTCCATAAATGGTATTATTAGTAAGAGTCGTAGAAATAATACAGTGCGTATTGCGTGTTGTATTGCAATTGCGCACTCATGTAATTGCCACACTCGCCGCTACGCGGCTCGTTCGCAATTTCTCCATTCGTGCGTAATATGCTTTTTATCACACTTAATACTTAATATACTATTAAGTGATGATGCCCAAATGCAAACATGAACCTAACAGCAAAAAGTTGCGCTCAATTAAAAATTAAAAAGGTCCTCCTTTTTTTAAAACAGGTTAAAAGATTCAGTATCAGCTACAGTTAGAAACGTGTTCTTATAATTGGATCCCCCAGACACGCGGTGCAGCGGTAGCGGTGACAGTGCCGGTGGACACCGAGCGGTACACCGTGTTTCTTGTATCAAGGCATTTATACCGCGGCGCGGTGCGATTTCTATTGTTCTGTAAATATAACCTACAAAAATGTCAAAATAACCGTCGAAGTTAACACAACAATGGAAAAGGGAACACAAAACACGTGGCTTATATGCCGTTGAGTGGCAAAGATAGGGCAGATGGTGTTGTCAAAATAAAGCACTGTCTAAGCGGGAAACGCGAGTTCAACCATCGCAGCGGTGTGGGTCGCGCCATCTACCGCTATGTTCTGTAGTACCAAGGCGACACCGTTAGGGGAGACCGGGGTTGGTTGTTACACGGGGCAGGTTGTTATTTTTAATTTGAGACCATTAACTAGATGGCAGCGCATTAATGTTGATAGCAGTGACGTAAAACCAACATCTCAATACACCGACGGAGTTTGGTCAGTGTTGTGAAATCCGTTCTCGTGTAAGGTGATATTTCATGTTTCTAAGAAAAAAAGTAATTGTGGAACTGGCTGTTTATTTATTTCTAGCTAGGTTCGTATAAAATATATATACATACTAAATTTACTGCATGATATATAGATATATAGCATTTTATATTTGTACAATTTGCTTGATAATATTTACAGGGCGATGATTAGAAGGGGATGTTTGTTCAAAATGGCTTCCCGGGGCAGGTTGTTACAGTTGAAAAGGGGCAGGTTGTTACTGTAACAACCTGCCCCTTTTATACTTTATTATTGAGTTTAAGTAGGTATTTATTGTTCTTGCAGATATATAATAAAAGATGCGACATTATAAGAAAAAAACAAATCGCGGAGAAACGCCAAAGGCAGTGATTTTAGCTGCTGTAACGGAGGTTATAGAAAACAAAAGACATCTTAGACCCGTGGCTGATGAGTATGGAATGAATTTTATGACACTTCAAAGATATGTCAAAAAGTATCGAAGAGTGGGTCTTCAAGGTATAATGTTTTTGAATTTTATTTATTAATTTGTATTTAATATCTTACTTTTATTTTGTAGCAGCAGACACCGTTCCTAGTGGTTATTTAAAGAATCGACAAATATTTAACGACTACCTTGAAAACGACTTGGCTGCTTACGTAAGCGAGTGCTCAAAAATTTATCATGGTCTGTCTCCAAAGGATCTCAAACAGCTAGCCTATGAATTTGCCAAAAAAAATAACATAAATGTGCCTGATAACTGGACCAAAACTGAATCCGCATCAGCTGACTGGCTAACTGGCTTTCTAAAGCGAAATAAGGAGCTGTCAATTCGTACTCCACAAGCGACTAGTTTGGGACGCGCTACGAGTTTCAACAGACATAATGTCAATTTGTTTTTTGAAAAACTTTCGGATCTTTTTAATAGATATAATTTTGGTGCCAATGACATTTATAATGTAGACGAGACGGGTGTAACAACAGTGCAAAAGCCTGCAAAAATAATAGCAAAAAAAGGCGTTAAACAAGTGGGAGCAGTAACATCGGGGGAACGAGGCACCTTAGTCACAATGTGTCTGGCGATAAATGCAAGTGGTAATTCTGTTCCACCAATGTTTATCTTCCCGAGGAAAAATTACCGGGAATACTTTGTTTCTGATGGGCCGCCCGGTTGTATAGGAACAAGCAATCCGTCCGGCTGGATGACAAAAGTTGAATTTGGTGTTTTTGTTAAGCATTTTACTAAATATGTTAGATGTTCTAAAGAGAGCCCAGTTCTACTCATACTAGATAACCATGACTCACACTTGTCAGTCAGCGTTATCGACTTCTGTAAAGAGAATGGCATTGTGCTTCTGACTTTGCCACCACACTGTTCCCACCGCTTACAACCACTGGATAGGTCGATATTTGGGCCATTTAAGAAGTTTGTTAACAGTCAGATGGATGGATGGATGAAGTCGCATCCTGGAGTTACCATGAGTATTTACAATATACCATCAGTCGTCAAGGAAGCATTACCTTTGGCTGTAACGCCAAAAAATATCGTGTCTGGCTTCCGTGTGACTGGAATATTCCCATTTAACAGGAATATTTTCACAGATGAAGATTTTTTACCGTCATCTATTACCGATAGGCCAAATCCGATAGAAACTATAGAGATACAAAATCCAGGAGAAGAAACCCTTAACCGTCCTGAGCTACAGACACCGCCACACTCTCCAACAAATATTGCACCCTCACCAAAAAATATTTATACCGCAGTCACACACATAAATAATAACATAAACAAAATCAATGATGAACAGCAACCGTCAACATCAAGACACTTTTGTCAGCCATCTCCCTCCAAGCAAGTTTTTATCAGCCCAATAGAAATACGACCTTTACCAAAAGCAGAGGCCAGAAAAACTACTCAACAAAATAGAAGAAAAAGGCATAGTGCGATCTTAACTGATACACCGGAGAAAAATTCTTTATTAGAGCAGGAAGAAATTCGAAATAAGAAAGTGGACAATAAAGGAAAAAAGAAAGTGACAAAAAATATATGTGGAGAAAATGAGAAAGTTGATAAGAAAGGGAAAAAGAAATTGAAAAAAATCATATGCGAAGAAGAAAGTGACGATGAAAATGAAGAATGTTTTTGCCTTATTTGTTGCGAGCCTTTCAGCAATTCAAAGTCGAAGGAGAAGTGGGTTCGATGTATTCAGTGTAAAGGTTGGGCTCATGAGTTATGCAGCGATGGATCACTCTTATTCACATGTATTCACTGCGACTCCGATTAAGTTTTACTATTTATTTTTTGGTTACATTTTTTCATTCGTTTTTTTCTTTATTTCTGATTTCACGAATGTGAAATCTTAGAAGCTGGAAGTTTATTTTCAATAAAAATCTTTGAAACAAAATTTTTGTTGAGTTATTTTAGTTAAATTTAGGGTTGTAACAACTTGCCCCATTAAAGTAACAACCTACCCCATTATGGGGCAAGTTGTTACAATTTTCACTGAGTGATATTCATCAAAATTTTTTAAAGAAAAAATGTACTTTCTTGAAATGTAACTAAACTAGATGATAGCCCAAACATATATGTCTTATACCTATATAAACGAAGGTCTTATCATTTGAACAAACCCTACTAAAAAATTAAAGTATAAAATCTGTAACAACCAACCCCGGTCTCCCCTACCGACACGGCAGCACCGAGTTGGTCTGGAGAATCCTTTATTCGTTTTATATCCAAATATACAGTGGATTCTATATTAAAAAATCGTCGCAAATCACACCATCGGTCGTAAACTTTACTTATCACAGTTTGCGACACTCAAAAATAAACAAGTTGTAAAAGGCCCACAGACCGGTAGTAAATTACGAATTTTATCTCTCGTGGTTATAAATCAGAATCTCGTGGAAACGTTCTTTCGCATGGAGCAAATATCAAACGTGACTTTCATAAAACAATTTTTATCTAAACTTTATATGCATAAACTACTTGCCTGACAAAATATTTAGAATGAGTTTTATCAGAGTATCTTGAATTGAATGGTATAATAGTATATAGTGTGTAACATAATAATGGGGGGTTATACAAACAACTAACCAGCAAGTTTAACTGTGACATAACTGACATTGACAGGCATTATGAACTCACAATCAAAGGTTAGTTTATTATTTTACTAGTATTACTAAATTGAAAATTAGGGCAACTGAGCAGTATGATTGTGAGAAAATTATTTCTGCCAATGTTATGTATGTCACAGTCAAACTTGCTGGTTAGTTAATTATTATTAAGATATTTTGTGCAACCCGACATTATTGTAGAAAGAAGCGTAGTAAATACACACACTTTCAGGAGAGAGAGAGTACAAGTTAGTGATCGATGGTTATGAATATTTTGCCTGATACCAATAATTTTCTGGCCGATACCGCTTGTCTTGCTAGAAATTATTTGTTCCTTTTATAAGGTCCAGTAAATTTCTACCAGGTTGGTCATCAGGGAGGTTGTCAACACATTGGATTCCTCCGAATTTTGAATCTTCTTCGGGTCAGTGCTTTGCAGTAGTATATAATTTGTCAGGCGATTTCGTCCTCTTCGCCGCAAAGTCTGCATTCAATGGGACCATTGTAAATACCTACTCGACGTTAACGTTACAGTGGCCTATTAGTAGACCATCTACTTGGTTTAGCTGGATACGCATTAAAAGCAACATTCTAGTTGATAGCTTTTTGAGGGCTTTACATGTGGTTCTCGCTGGGGTTTGAATAGGTATCCTGTTCCATCGGGATAGGTTTTGATATGCCAAGAGCTGGTTCAGGGCCCCTGAGTTTTTCGTTGCCGCTATCTCCGAGTGACCAGGAACCCATGGGAGTTCTACCTTGTTGTTCCTTGCTGCTATAGGTCTTTTAGGTGGTTTAGGCACTCCATTTTGATCCTCGTCTTAAGTCGATTGGAGTTGAGGGCAGCTGACTCAGTACAGGAAGACGAGTTTATTTTTCTTTACATTTAAATTCTGACTCAAATTTACCTCCCATTTAAGTTAAAGTAAACAAATACACTTTAATCATAATACAATTTGATCTAATTGAAATACATTGATATCCGAATACTCCTAAATTATTTTTATAAAAATTAGAATATTTTTAATAATATAATAATTATTTAACGCTGTTTTCGCCATAGAACAATATATTTTTACCAACTTTAAGTAATAATAAGACACTTCAAGTTACAGAATTTGTATCCTGAGGATTACTTCAGACCCAAACACTAAAAATAAATGCAAGATAAATATCCCACGTTACATTCCAATTATTGTCAGTTAAAAGGTGACGCTTTACCAATCCAGTTCAAGCTTTATGCGATAATCTGCCAAATTGTCTAGTTTGTATCATTAATGGAAAATTTCTCGGGGCCCGACAGTGAGATTGAAATCTTGTCACCCAAATAGGAGTGTCAGCGTGTCAAAGTGCAGATAACATTACATTTGAGAGAATTAGCGATTGCAAGTAATTATTTGGAGTGTTGTTAATAACGTAATATTAATTCTATCTTGATGAATTCTGAACCATGTGGTAAAATAGATTATATATCGTTCATTATTAACGGGTGTGTTAAATTACCTTGTATGCGGTTGAAGTAACCTGTTACAGTACGAGATTAGATTATAGGAATGAAGCGACATCAAAGCCGAGTATTGAAAGTTATTAAGAAATATATTGTGAAATCATACTTTTTGAAATAGGGTGCAACATCATAATGGAACAACTTATTGTAAAGTCACTTGCTCATTATAGTCTCAGTTATTTGTTCGCTAGCGAAAGATGTCCAGTTTAACTGTTTAAAGTAAATTTAACATTTTTTAAACTTTACCCAACTGGCCCAAAGAGATCCACGAGATTATTCTTTTTTTATCGGGTAATGACAGATACTATTAACACTTTTCCTAAATACAGTAAATTTAAATTTTTTAATAACTTTAATTTACCTGCCCTATTACCCTTGACCCAAGTATATAATTTTTTATTACCAGTATTTTAGTATCACATTCCAGTTTTATAAATTGCAGCAAACAACTTTACAGTTTTGTTCAATTTCTTTTATAGAGGAAGGACCAAGCGACTTACGAGAAAAGTTTGAAAACTATCGAACTAATAAAATTAGCTTTACTACAGACAAATGCATGTAGAACATTACAAAAATATTACAATTTCTTGTGATTATTTTTAAGCTAACATACAGGGTTTTAACAAAAAAAGGTAACAGCCTTTTATGGAAAGTACCTCTTACTTAAAAAGAAATCGCTCATCAATGTTATTTTTTTTGTAATGCATTTTTTTTTTAACTTTTTTTATAAAGGGTGAAATAGAAAACAACGTGAATTCTTTTTAACGACATACATTGTATTTTTTTACATTTTCAGATTCTACAACTAATTCTAGACCTTTTTTTTATAGAACATGTCCTATAACTGTCTTCGAAATCAGCAAGATGTTGCAAGGAGCGACATCTGTGTCGTTCTCTTAAGCAGACCAGCACCTCTAACAAACTTATAGAAATAAGTAAAATGTTTAGAGGAAATCACCTGTAAAGACATTCGTCACATTTATAGGAGTCCCGCTAGGAAGCGCTAACTCGCATCGGTTTTTCAAACCGAAAACAATTTCTTCTTCTATACTTATTGTTTTCGGTTTGAAAAACCGATTCGAGTTAGCGCTGCCTAGCGGGACTCCTGTAATTGTGACGAATATCTTCACAGGTGATTTCCTCTATACATTTTACTTATTTCTATAAGTTTTTTAGAGGCGCTGGTATGCTCAAGAGTGTCTCACAACGTCACAGATGTCGCTTCGTGCAATATCTTGCTGGTGTGCCCACCAAATACTGTATAAACAGTTTTGGGTTGCTCCTTTCTTTCGTCGGATCCTAGCTCTACTGATGAGCCATGATGTGGAGAAATGCGTCTAGGGATTGATCTGCCGAAATACAGGAAACTTCGTCTTCTATGTTTTCGAAATATTAACTTTTAAAATAAAATAGGCGTACAACAATTATAAAAAAAAACTATTTTATAAGATGCTAACAATATCATCCACTAACTGTTCTAAAGTAAATCAATCAATCTAAAAATTCTTATTGTGCCTCTTGCACCACTTGTGAAGTGATTTTTCGTATTACTCGTTGAATATATATCACAAAACAATAAAATTGTCGTGTTCAAGAGGTAATTTGTATAAAATTTTTTTTTATCTTAATCCGAATAGATAAATGATGAGGCTTTTCTTTTGTTACTTTTTTAATTTAATCCCTTTTTTAATAGTCAAACTGCTTGCAAACAATAATTATTTACTAAACTAAATGGTCACGTAACCAAACTAAATGCTCAAATTTCAAACATTACAGAAAAGTGCACTTAAAGTTGGGATAAGTTTATCCAGTCTTTCTGAGCACAAATATATTTTAGATTCTCTATTACCATCATTAGTGTTACATAGAAAAATTATAGCAACTAATTTTAAACTTTTTAGTTTAAATCAATTTCAAATAATAAAATAAAAAAGTTGATATTTTCGTTTTATAGTTGCTTGGCTAGTTCACTAATAATTTACAAATATTAGTCTGTCTATATTATTGCAGACTAATATTTCAAATTGAAAAAGTTTTACGTCTAGGATCGAGCCCAGTTCTCCTAGATTTACTACTTTTTGGACAAATGCATCAAAAAATTACACTTACGAGAAGTCTTACTTATGTTATACTACCAACTTCTACATAAACTTGTTTAGTTTTTATATTTATATGAAGTTGGGATTCCTTGGTGATTGCAAACTAGAAAAAGTGTTAAGTAAAGGAAAATAAAGTTTCTATTAACTCTAAACCTTTCTTCTAAAATTGTTGGTAATGGCTCTAACTGAAATCATGTTTTTTTATATTATTTATGCTTAGAGAGATATACAAGGTGCGCCAAACTCAGTGGCCTATTAGAAATATTTTGAAAACGACAAAAGAGATGTTTTTGAAAATTTAAGTGTATTCATAAGAGCTAGTGTTCTAGCGTTTAAAAATATTTTGAAAGGGGCGGTGTTGCCAGATCATATTGAAACTCCTAGCAACTTTGGAATTTAATAAGACACCCTGTATACTATTTTACTTTTTGTTTCTGCTAAATAACACAAACATTTTTTGTATATAATAATATATGCCTATCTCTTATAGTTTTTGAGATATTAATTAACTAGTCATTTTTTGGGGCCAAAACATGCTAACCAGAAAATCAAATATTTTTGTGATTAAGGCACCTAGAAAGTTAAAATTTTTACAGAAGGTTCCTATAGCATGGCCATCTAGGAATTTTGATGATATATGAAACTATTTTTACACAGAGCGTCACAAAAAAACGTAATCTTCGTAATATAAATAAATGCAAAATTCTCAACTTTTTTAAATGGAACACCCTGTATTTTATTTTCTTAACAAAATCTAGTTTATATTTCCTACCAATAAGTATAACATGTTCCTATACCTATCTCTGACCAATTCGAACTTACAAGGGATTTAAAAAAATTAATAACTTAATAAAAAGGTTTAAACACATTTAATAGTAGGCTTTGGCAGAATTTGTTCGGAAACAAATGAAAGAGAAAAAATGTCAACCGAGATGTCAACTTAATTTCCTATATTATCTTATATTTAAAAAAATTATTCATTCTATGGATTTCTACGTCACACATTCACATTATTATACTGCAACATATTTCGTTCTATTTTTCTAAACTTTTTTGCTGTCATTTGAGATGAATTGGAATACAATTCATTAAATCGTCTACATGTTCTTGATACAATTTTATTATACTCTCCATGTATAAAAAGTAAATTCAAAATTTCTGCGTTTGAATAAGAAATATTGGCCATTTTAGTCAATAATTTAAAAACACAGATTATAGACAAACCAATTAAGTTGACATTTTTTCTTTTTCATTTGTTTCCGAACAAATTCTGCCAAAGCCTACTATTAAATGTGTTTAAACCTTTTTATTAAGCTATTCATTTTTTTAAACCCCTTGTAAGTTCGAATTGGTCAGAGATAGGTACATTTTATACTTATTGGTAGGAAATATAAACTAGATTTTGTTAAGAAAATAAAATACAGGGTGTTCCATTTAAAAAAGTTGAGAATTTTGAATTTATTTATATTACGAAGATTACGTTTTTTTGTGACGCTCTGTGTAAAAATAGTTTCATATATCATCAAAATTCCTAGATCGCCATGCTATAAGAACCGTCTGTAAAAATTTTACCTTTCTAGGTGCCTTAATCACAAAAATATTTGATTTTCTGGTTAGAATGTTTTGGCCCCAAAAAATAACTAATTAATTAATATCTCAAAAACTATAAGAGATAGGCATATATTATTATATACAAAAAATGTTTGTGTTATTAAGCAGAAACAAAAAGTAAAATAATATACAGGGTGTCTCATTTAAAATTCCAAAGTTGCTAGGAGTTTCAAGATGATCTGGCAATACCGCCCCTTTCAAAATATTTTTAAACGCTAGAACACTAGCTCTTATGAACACACTCAAATTTTCAAAAACATATCTTTTGTCGTTTTTTAAATATTTCTAATAGGCCACTGAGTTTGACGCACCCTGTATATTTGTAATAACTCTCTTAACGATAAACCATGCATAGATTTAATAATATCATATTATTGGCCTTTAAAAAATTTCAAATCCCAATATTAAAGTTACGGATTATTACCATATTACTGCCAAATATAGAGGACCAGAATATTTTGTGAGGAATTTTAATTAACATTTTCTTCGATCTCTTTAACAAATACCGGACTATAATGATTGACGAGAGGAGTTCGAAATATTCCTGTAAACTATCGTTTTGCCTTGTCCCAAAGCCATTTAGGCGTTTAAGGGATCATGGTCTTCAAACTTGCTTGTTTAAACAGTAGATTGATAAGGTGGGATTATGAAACTACACCTGTGTGCTGGTAGCTGTTATTGAAACTGTATAATTACAGCGTATTTGCAATAATAATGAGAGAAATAATATTCTGTGTCTTAAAATAAATAAATCAGTAACATATATTTTGAGATTTAATAATAATTCATTTTCCTTCCACTACCAGATGTGGTGCAAATTTTTTTCATAAAATCAGGTATATTTGTTATGTTATGTTATAATTAATAGGTGTTAACTTACAACTTTACCAGACACACTAACTAACTAACAGTGCATAATTATTGCTTTTGTGAGAAATGACCTAAAATTTCATATTAGCTAAACGCTTTGTTAGGGTTTGCTCGCATATTCTTAGTGTATATTGGCAAAAAAAAATCATCGTAACATTGTTAGCACTGGTGGAATCTGGTATAATGCATTTTAATCGTAAACGCTTCCAGGTTAAATGTTAACCTGCACCTGGTATCTATGTAAATGCAATTAAGGGATATTTCTGGTAAATATTTACCTGACAACCACGAATAATTGCCTATTGAGTCCTTAATTCCACGTGAAACAGACCGGGAAGCAAAGCATCCTTTAGTTTAAAATCCAAGCTCTAAGAACCTTAATTAGAAACAACTACTTCTGTGAAGCCATCATGACTTACTTACATACATCGCTCTAGAACCCTGTTCTTAAGATCTTCCACATAATGTGGTAAAGTATTATTTTTTTTAAATTTCTTTTAACATATAATAGTACCTTGTTCTTCCCTAACTCCTACTCGAATTGCATGCAATATACTATGCAAACATAACCTATCCAACAATCTATACTTCCCACTTACTAAACTTTTAACTAACTCGTTTCGGTTCAAACGAGCTGTATGATTGACGACAATAGTTTCTTGTAAACTATCGCTTGTCTTGACCTGGAAACTCCGAGCAATTTACCAAGACTAGTGTCTTAAAACTTGATTGCTAAAACAACAGATTAAAGGGTCGGGATTAGGGAGCGGAATGACACCTTTGGCGAATTTATGAAACTTTTAGGCAATCTTTTTTCTTTAAATCTATTAAGTGGGTAGAAAAAAGAGAGGGGTATTGTTCATATACCTCCATAATAGCGGGAATTAATTTTTGACTTTGACTATATGAGCGGTAATTTAGTAAAAAATAACAAAAGCAATATCTCATGTGGACCTGAGCACCACCGCGATGTTTTAAATTTGTAAAGGTATAACTAAGGTTAATTTTAAAAAATATTGTTACCTTACAACATATCAACTTTTCCAATACCACTCGCAGACAAAAAAGTCACATGGATATTTTTAATGTGGTGCCCTTTACCAAATATCGCCCCTATTCCTACAGAACATATATTACAGAAAGTGTTGAACTAAAATAATTCAAATTTGAAACACAATTAGAAAAAGATTGTTGTAAACTTTACTAAATAACAGTTACTTGTTTCTAATATAACTGGGGAGATATGTCTTAAGTTTTCTCTGCAAAAACTATTTTTTTATTTACAAGACTGTCTTGGATAAGACGATTTAGTACGACTAATTTAAATACAGTTAGTCACAAAGACTTACAAAGAAAGTCAATAACCGATAAACCTTGCCGTTTAACTTCAACAAAAGTTAACTGTTTCCAACAAAGGCAAACCCACAAAAGCGTTTCCCGTGTAATATATAAATCCTTGGTACATATTGATTAATGTTAGTATTAAAAATGTTTTAAAACTTGGAGAATTCAACCTTTTTTTTGTATTATTTTAATCTTACAATATTTGAGAATATTCATTCAACAAGACAGCTGAGAGTTTTTTCAAATAATTTATTTTTACCTCGTAATTACCAATAAGTAAAACGTATAGAATAAAACAGAAATATAAGGATTTCCAAAAAAATAACAGTTAGTATTGTTACAAAAAAAATTGTTATAAATTCGTTTAACTAAGACAGTGGAGTGGTTCAAGAGGGCATTTGTCTTGTTTATACCTGAATAAATACTCCTCTAAATTGGGGGAGGGGGGAGGGGGGAGGGAAGAAATTGCAATTACATATTTTACGCAACAAGGAGTAAAGCTATCGAATTTATTTTAAGATATGTATGTTATTCTTTTAAACTTTTACCACTTCGTTCGCTGTCAGGATAATTCTCGAGGCGACCTATAGTTTAACGCAGGCTCCAAGCCACAATCTTTGGTCATTCAACAACACACCCCTCAACAGCTATTTACCCCCCATTTTTTTCGTCAAGACATAACCTACCAATTGAAAAGTGTGCATCCTCTCACTCACCACAAGATATATCCGATCTCATTCGGCTTGGTTACCTGCGAGCATTGGATGGCTATACTTTTCCTCGTTCCTTGCATTCTTAAACCTACTAAAATTTCCGTAATTCTTTTTTATGCGTATTCTTTGGTTGTGTATTAGAAAATACAGAAGTAATCTTTCTACATTTGATTTTTATGTCACTAATGACCGCCATGATATTTAATGATTTTCTACAACATCACTTGCAAATTTTTTTCACGTTACGTGCAAACTTTTAAAATCCTTCTAAACATTACTAAAACATTTTAGTATTTCCCCCTCAGAAGTTTTTTCTGGTAACCACTGATTTAAGGTGTGAGCTAAAAAAGTAATTTCGTAGATTCTGCTTGTAAAGATATAATATGTAACAAACTCAAATCATAAGATATATATCGCATACCCGCCAGTTATGTTAAGTTAGTATCAATATATCAATCATACCCACTTGTGTTGCAACGTTGCTCTCGCACATACTTGTGATCATGGGTTTTTCGTATTAAATCTGAAATACAGACTTCCTTAACAACTACCACAAGAAGAACACACGTTATAGCGCTGCCGATTCTTTCTTCTGCCTTAACAAAAAACTCTCTATATTATAACAACAAAAAATTGTTTAATCATTTGCCCCTTAGTTTACCGAAAATTGTTTGCCATAAAAAATTTCGGAGAGACCTAAAAAAATTGTTAACCGAGAGAGCCTTCTATACCATAAGTGAATTTTTCGAGGTATCGCTGTAAGGGTCTCTGGTTTTGGGGTGTTTAACTGGTCAATGTATTTTAGATTTTAATTTGTTTAATTCGTTTTAACTGTAGTTTTGTAATAATTTTATAAGTTGCTTTGCTTTGTCAATGAGTAGATCTTACGACAATAAAGCTATATTTGATTTGATTTGATTTCATTCGTTGGAGAACAAAAAGGACACTCTTTAAAAGTTCTTAAAATGTATAATGATGATTTGCCAAGCCCAAAGTAAAATGTATTTTTCCATCACGGCATCAAGACTTTCGCATCACAGTCTGACATTCTAATTTCTCGGCGGCGCCGTTACATTAAATATGTTTTATTCGATTTTAAGTAATTAGATGATCCAGAAACAGGGGCGAAATCTAGTCCTACTACATACAGAAACACCACTTTTCTTTCTTATTGGATTCTGACCGAACTACATCTAAGGGGGGATCTATGTTTAAAAATTAAACTTTTGGCTGTCATTAAATTTGAATATAACATTGTCTAAAATTTCATTTGCCAAAATTAAACGCGTCAATTATAAATTTGGCAAAGTACCCAAGCCAACGTTGTTTTAGCACAGTGCGCGTTTTAAATAAATAGAGAAATTAAACTGTTGTTCAAGTAGTAACCAGTTTTGCCAACTTTACATTTATGCAGTTTAATATGCCTATCTTTTACTGGTTACTTGTCGTTGCTGTTTCTAACTATGCAGGGGCGTCGTTAAAGCGGATTATAATTACGTAAAAATGCATTTTGTTTCGCTTAAATGGACTCTAGTCGTGGTGCATCGGGAGCGCGCAATTTTGACATGCCACAAACGAGGCAATATCCCGAGGGTGCCTTACGCGAGGGCTTGACCCACCCGTCTAAGCATAGCTATACACACAGAAACAATTTATCTTATTTTTTTTAAATGTAAGCGCCATAATATTTACTTATTTAGAAAATATGAGCATTTAAATTAAAGTTTTTCTATGGTTTGAAATGAAATTAAACAAACAATATTTTACTTATCTGGGTCTTGATCTGGAAGACGTGAAAAATGAGCTAAGCTTCACAGCACTTAGGCCGTTGGTCCATTGTATATCCTTCAGGAAATTAAAGACAAAGGAATGCTTTTAGCTTGTTACCACACCTGTAAATTTAAAATAGTTGATGACGTCGCTCAATGGCACCTTCTTATCTGGTACCGCCAAGCATCAAGGTCTGTGATGAATAAAAAGGGTGACGAGCCCGTAAAAACTGTGCCAAGAATAACATCTGCCAACAAAAATTGTGGTTTGGATTCGGAACATTACCCAGACGTAAAACGTGGGTTTATCGCATTACCCCCGGTTTACCTTTACCCCCGCATTGGTCCACTTGCTTGTCGCTAAACTTACTCTGAACTACTACTACTACGGGGCAAAGCGGAGACTTAGAATTAAACTCCGCACTAACCATCAGAGATCTGATGAAGGTGGGTTCTACGGAACACGTGTGGTATCACAACGGACCTAATAGGTCTACGTGAGGCTGTTTGGTCAGAGCCAAAGGTCTGCCACTCTAACCTAACCTACTCTGAACTACTACTACTAAGGGGCAAACCGGAGACTTAGAGTCAAAGGTTTGAGTTCTCAGTCCAAGTCGCTAATACTAAAAGACTGCCTCTCTTTATTTGAATTCGTACTTTTTCCACGTATGAATGTTCCTATTCTGTTGGATAGGTGCTTACTGCCTAACCTTTAAAAAATTTTAAGTATATTTAAGAATGTCTCAGTGAGCTACTTATAAATTGAAATCCAGTTTTCGTTAAGCAGATTTTCAAATTCATTTTAATAAGCGAAGTTATTGTACGCTACTGAACACCTGCCACTGCAGTTTATACGCTTTATGGAGTTTCTTGGCGCAAGAAATCCTAATGATGTTCGCGAAGCGGCAACTTTCTAGGCATTATTCGACTTCTCAAAGACATATTTTAATTTGAGATGAATACGAAATACCTGTGTATGAATATTAATTTATTAAAATAAAGGTACGGGCTCCGAAGAACTTGACGCCCCAATTTCAGTTAAAATTATTCATTGTCGAGTTATTTCCAATAAGCGCGCGAAAGAACTTTTATTTTAAAATGAATTTAAATTTAATCTGTATAAATTTTTGTATCATATTAAAACGTAAAATCAAAATAGTTTATAATTTTATTTAAAATGGTTTTAATTATAATTATTATTCGTTGTTGGAATTCTACAACAGTGGGTCAAATATTTCAATTTTTATTTAGAACTTGTATGGGTATTTTCTGTAACAGTTGATTGATCTTTTTCCAAATCTCCACCTACATCGGTTAAGATCCATGCCTTCCCAATAGAGTGGGCTGCAAAATATAATTTTTTTTTCCAAGTAGAATAGCTAAAATAAAGTTGTTAGAGTTAAATCGTTATCCATTCTATATTTGGATCTAAATTGCATTTTAATTATTTTGAAAAGTTAATTGAACGAGAAATTCTATCCTCAATAAATAATGTTAATGTCCGAAAGGTGATGGCATATTTTATACCTATTTTGGCCCCTCACGTCACAAGAACTAGGTTTTACTTGGCTGATACTGTATTGTTCCAAAACTTCCAAAATGCTGTTGGAAATATGGAAAAATAATTTTGTGCTTTGGTAAACTAATTATATAATTCTTATTTCCCCTATCTTAAAATTAAACGACAACAAACTAATAAACAAAAAACAAAAGATTTTTGAACTGTTATTTTTACTGTGAAGAATTTTGACGATTATCAAAAGTTTTATTTATCATTACCTTAGAACGCTCTTATCGCCCACAAGCACCGGCCAACTCAAAAATGGTAACAAAATTGATCAGGTGCTTTTTCTATAAATCTTAACAGTTCACTTTTTATGCCGGTATCTCACATTTTGCTTTTTTATAAATTATATAAGCTGGAAATATAAACTTAAATTCAAATTTATCTTTACTTTAAGAATATTCTTTAACATTAAGTACTTACTCTACAAAGTATTCGGCTAAAATATTTTTTACACATCCGCTCAGTCTTTCCCAAAGTGGGCGATAACGCCCCCTTGTGGGCGCTGCAGGCCTAAACGGGGGCGGTAAGAGACCCAGAAAAAAATGGGGGTTGTGTAGAGGCTTGGGGGGCGATTTATAATTTCATCTAGCTAGGAGGACTCTTAGACACCGACTGAGCTCTCGACTACAACTTGTGAACGTCAACTAATATTAATTAAGAAATTGCTCAAACTAGGTTCGATATTTCTCTCCGCGTAGTTCATACATATATCTGTCCTGTTATATTGAATAAATAAAATAAAAATCATGTCAATCGGTCGCTCCGTTTCGAAATGAAAGTAGATAGAAACAAACAAATAAAAAGGCAACAGACACACTTTCGCATTTTAATAGTTATTAGTATTCCTAGATAGGTAATTTTCGTAGATAATAGACCGCGGGCAATCATGTTTTAACAAGTTTTTGTTAAATAACCCGATTTGTGCATTCCTGTATCAATGGGGCTGTTCTTGAGTAAATTTGAACCTGATATCAACAAACTTATTAAACAGCATCAGATTCATCCTTTACATTAGTTTTTATATAAGCATCGATTATGTTTGTTTTATTTTGAATAAAAGATACTCTGCCTGAATACTATAAAGTTGCGTTTCAATAATCTCATTGGCAGGTGTAGCCCGTAAGAGTTAACTTGAGATCTGAGCGCCGTTGTGTACTACCTAATGCGCTAAGGTCTTAAGTTAACTCTTGCGGGTTATAGTAAAAGACTCGTTTAGACTGAATGCCTAATCTCCGCTAATATAGCTCACAATAATTAATTGATTTAATTTGTTAGTTATAGTGGTTTTTAAGTAGGTGAAAAATTGGGGGCGCTAAAAAATAATTTATTCTCAAAGTGGGCATTAGACAAAATAAGTTTGGGAACCTCTGCGCTAAATAGACCAGAATCACGTTTTACTTAACACTATTTGTCTCTCTGTTGTTGCACCATGCTTATACTCGTAATTTTTTGACGACATTTTGCTAGCAATAAATTCAAATTTGCATAATCTGGTAACTCATCATTAGACCTGCCCATTTTAAAAGTGTTTTACAGATTTTTATAATTTAGTGAAAAATTATACATTTCACAGTGTTTGGAGTTTCTTGTTATTGTATACCGAGAAAAAATCTGGCATTATGAGTTGAAATTAACACATATGCCTTGACATTTTATTATTTATCATTATATAGGGTACATTAAAAATATATAACAATGGCATTTCAGACTGCATAAAATACCCTACATTAAATACATATAACTTCTTTACTTATAGATTTTTAAATTTAAATTGATACTTTTCGCGCTGCGTGCGCTTTGCGCCAGTTCGTAGAAAGAAGTATTTATTTTACATGTGGTGATGAACTCTTAATGTATTTAAACAAAGGTAGAAGACGTTGCATTGGTAAAGGTTGTTCCCTTTTAACCAAACTTGAAATAAAGGACAACAACAAACGAACTGTAATTAGGGACATCCAGAGTAATGGCCTTAAAACCAGAGACTGGCCAAATTTACCAAAAGACCTTCAACTTTGAAAACAGCTCGGTTTAGTCCTAAATGAAGAGTCCCCGAGTTTTAAAAGCAATTAAAATATTAATTTGCTTGTTTTGTTTGAACGAGATAATCTCTCGCTTTTGATGAATTTGGAACAACGCCATCAATCGACTTGGAAACCACAGTTTTGAGGATTAAAATATAAATTAATTTCGGAATTTATACGACCAAACGAATTGTTTTGGTGTTTGAAATTTAAACATGGATTATATTGACATATTTTGGCGATTACAATACAACTCTACCTAATTTGCTAACAAATGTTGAAAGGAACTCATTTAGACTTCGCAACCAATTCTATCGTTTTCCGACAGACGACGGCAGTAGTTTATCATCGATCAGCTGATATCGGGAAGTCATAATATCCCCAGATTTGTAGTGCGCCGTAATTACCCCATACGTAACGTGTTATAGAAAGGAAACATACCAGAATACACATGCCTTTGACTCCAACTTGCTAGAGTACTCAAAAAATCTACTATATCAGACTATTCTGTGTAATGAAAAGTCATCGTTGTTGAGTATTTTCCTTTTGTGCATTACATTTTACAACACTGCAAGCGAGAATATTTATTGCAATGGACAAAAATTAAATTAAGGAAATGGGTACATCAATTAAAGGTAGATTTATTACATTTCCGCTGAAATAGCACAAAAACTTATTACAGAGTCGACAACATTTCTAACGTAAATTTAGTTAAACGATTTTTGCTTTCCATAAATTATTATGTCAATAAGAGATTAATTATTAATTTAATTATTTTCTTTCAAACGGTAAGTTCTAGGAGAAAGATGAAAGAGACCCTTTTTGTTTAAAATTTACTGATAAGTAATAATAAAGCAATTGTTCGGAAAATAACAGTGGCGTAACATATTTTTTGGTAAAAACTGTATTGAAACGCATCTGTACCTACACCACTGCTATGAGGAAGAAAACAATTTTGGGGTAGAAATATGTGTTTTTAGGGAGACCGGGGCAAGAAGATCCCCTTAATAGTTTTGGCCTTAGATGTCATATCCACGAAGTGTTAGGAGTTTGTATTTTTATAAGCATGTAGATCTATATGTTGTTGTTTCTGTATTGCTTATATATTTATATTTTTGGGTTAAGTTTATTTTGAATACATAATATGTAGTTTTGGTTGCCCGAGTACTTGTTGCCTCTTCCGATCTAGTGACTCGCAATGGAAAACTATGTGCTGTACAGTTTCCCTGTCTTGTCCGTATAATCTATAGTCAAGGTCTCCATTGTACAGTTGCGTTCTATGTAAATGGTTCTTTACAACCATATGTACTGTTAGAATTCCTGTAATGGCTCTCAGTTGGTTACTGTTCATTTGAAGCAACTGTTTCGTAAGTCTTGGGTCTGGAATCTTTTGCTGTGGTGTAATCCCTGTCTCTTGCTCCAGTGGTGATTCACTCCTGATCCATCGCTTTACGGCATCTCGTACTGTGCACCTTGGTACTCCGAGTGCGGGTTCTGGACCAATAAATGTATTTTTTGAGCCTTTTCTTGCAAGTTTATCGGCTTTTTCATTTCCTATAATACCTTCGTGTTCTGGTACCCACTGCAGTATTACTTTGTTTACTTTTGCCAGGACCTCCAGTTCCTCTTGACATTCCCATTCCAGTCTTGAAGTTACCTTGTTGCATATTAGCGGCCTAAGGGCTGCTTGGCTGTCAGAATATATTATATGGATTCGCTTATTGAGGTAAGCCCTCCTATTGTTTTCATTCGCACGCTGTTATATGGCATATATCTTTATATATAGTTACGATCCTGAACATTTTGAGCTCAACATCCAGCCAGAAATTGTAAGGACTTACATATTATTATCAATATGATGACCTCAGTGCAGTGGTTTCCTCGAAAATGACCCTGGTAGCCGACAAAGAAAAAAAATCTGCAAATCAAAAAAAAATATTCCGACACTTTTATATGAGACAAAAGAATAACGGACAGTAAAAAAGGAGGCTGCTGTTTATAACCATTTTAAAAACGTGCCTAAAAAGCGATAATAATAAATTGTTTTGCAACGGCCCCGTTTTACGACGTCATAACGATATTAAAGTCTCCAGAGGAGTGAATATAATTTTATGTAAAAAGCAGAGCATTTTTTACGCTTTTATAGATAACCGAGTAGTACAAAAGTTGTAAATTATAATTTTAAAACCTAAAATGTAGGACGCAGACCGTTTCTAATGATTTATTTTTATATTTTGTGCAATATTTTAAAATATAATTCATTAAATGGATCCGACCACGCTAAAATGTACCGTATGAAATTGCGGTTCTTCTTAACAGACATTGACATTTCGCCAACAAACAAAATCCATCTAAACGCTATTTCAAACGTGACTTTCTCGGAATCCACACAAACAATTTTTTAAAAACCTTTTTCATATTCAGCGATTTCCAGCGAATCGAGAATCCGGTTTCAGGTATTAGCAAGTGCGGAGATTTTAGCGCCTGAAAAATCGATTAGCAGGATTTTTGCTGGTTGGCAAAATGTCACCATTGACTTGCAACGCATTCTCGATAAAACGCAGCGTATTATTTTTTCTGCTAATAACTCTGTCGCATGTTGTAATTCGGTAAAATTATTGGGAATCACACTAGCACTAGATGATTGACTAAACTGGTCTGCATGTCAATAGTCTTATAAAACGACTAGCATCCTCCATCTTTGTTCTGCGAAGACTTAAAAATACAGTTATTCCATCTACCCTTTTAACTGTTTATTTTGGTCTTTTTCATTCTTATTTAACTTATGGTGTCTTACTATGTGGTAATTCGTCATCAGCCATTAAGACTTTTAGACAGCTTTCTTCGAGTTATTGGTAATGCTGGATACTTTGATCACTGTCAGCTCATTATCAAAAGATTTGGAATTTTGCCTCTCCCGTCTCTATATATCGTCTCTAACTGCTCGAGATTCATAGGAACAGGAATAGTGTTTCCTTAAATTCTAATTTTCATAATTATCCAACAAGAGGTTCTGACTTAATCAGACCTCATTAATTTAGCTCCAAGATAGCTAGGGATAACTCTTTAAATATATCATTGTACAATGCAATGCCTGATAATGCAAAGCTGCTCAGTAATTCGAAGTTCAAATCACTAATTAAAAACTCTCTTCGCCGTCACTGCTTTTCTTCAGTTCGGGAGTATATGGACAAAGCCACAGCTAATAGATTTTTCTAAAAATGTACTTTTTATTGTTGTAATTTGTTTGTTTAAAAAAGTATATTGTATATATTTGCCTTGTTTGTTAACTTGTTAGTTTTATTATATTAACAAATTCTTAATGTACTTTTATCTATGTAAGTTATGGGTCTAATGACACATAAACATTCAACAATCATGGGTTCCTGCTAAACCTGAGCAACGACCGCCAAGTTACCCCATCAGCAGTCTGCTGGCCTACATTAACAATTACAATCAATTGCATAGTAATTATATTTTTGTACGACATTCAGTCTTGAATTAATTCTTTACTTTGTAACTTGTATTTTTGGAAATAAAATTATACAAAACGTTGTTAATATATATTTTGTCTTTGTTAACTGCACACTCTTGAGTCATTTTTTCATCAATGGAAAGACGGTATCTATGTGGGTGTGGGAATGTTATTTTCATGCAGAAAATCAATTCGAAGAAAAAGAGGCTAACGAAACCATAAAAATAATTACTACATTTTGTTGTATTGTGAAAATGTAGAAATAGTATATTGTATTCCTAGTAGGAAAAGCTGAACATTCCTGGACGACCGTAAAGATTGTATGTCGAGGCGCACGCCGAGACTGGCAATACGGAGTCCGGGAATGTAGCTTTTTCTACGAGGCATACATACTATTTTTCCGTAAATCGAAAATTATTAAAAGGACATAACTTATTACAAGCCACTTGTTAAAATTTTGAAATAAATATTATTAACTTTGTTCACAAATAAAGGATGCTATTAAATATTTGTGTTGTAACTATGGAAACACAGTAATATTGAATTGTCAAGCTTAACACATTTTAGTTTACAAGTAGCCGTACAGAAATAATATTTCCTTACAGTACAATAATTAATATTTCCTAACATTTATTTTCCGTTGCCTAGCAACGACTAAGTGTAAGGAAATATTGATATTTTTTTTCAAAAATATTATCAAAAATGTCAATATTTTCTATCGATTTCGGAAAAATAACTTCCTGATACTCTTAAATATCTATAGAGTTGAAAATTAAAAAGTTTCTAAAAATCCATTAACAAACATTGTAAGGATTCGGATCAAGAGAACGCAATGTTTTAGGTCTAATTTAATATATACATGATGGCCCGCTCTCAACGACGGATTTTATAGCATCTACACTACTCAACTTTTACATATTTTTCAAAAACAGAGTGATAAGGAGGTATTAGTTCTACAATTTAAAATTATTTTAAATTAAACACGGTGTCCCAAATAGTCAGAGCATATCAAACATCCTTTTTTTTTAATGGAACACCCTATAAATTATAATTATTTTCTGATTTCCTATAAAATTCCATGTAGATTTTATACAAAATATGCCTATATTCAATTGTTTTTGAGATATTGAGGTTTAAAATATGGCATTTTCAGAATTTGACAGGTCTTAGTATTGTAATGGCGCATCTTAGTGAAAAATGGTTTTCACCTCCCTATCTCAGTTTTTTATTCTCCATTCAAAAATACCAACTTTCGGTTTAACATCTTAAACCGATGATGTTATGTGGAAGAAAAAAATGTATTGTTAAGGAAAATTGGCACATGAATTCACATGTTATTGCCATTTAAAATTTTACGGGTTATTTCACACGGCAAATAGACTAAAACATTGCTGATTTATCCGCTAAAGTATCGCGGAAAACATCAAAGCACCAATGTAAAGTGGGAGACGCGGTGAGTAAATCCGTTAAAACTTACTATGTAAAATGCTGCTTATACCCGAATTATACAAAAACTAACAAAGATATTAAATTTTTGTTTTTACCAATTTCAAGCAAAAAAATGCAAGGGCCTGTCGACATATTAAGCACCGGTTCCCGCAGATCACCGAAGTAAGGCTGTGTCGAGCGCGGTTAGTACTTGGGCGGGTGACCGCTTGGGAACACGGCGTGCTCTTACCTCAGGGAAGAGTGTAAAATGAATCGACACCTAGCCATCCTATTCACGCCGGACAGGCCGGATGAGATCAGATATCTCGTAGGATGAAGGTGCCGTTTCACACTCCCCAGTCGGTAGATCACATTTGTGGTCGATGACCGGTTCAAGATGGCCTACGTAGTCGGCGAACCGTAAAAAAAAAAAAAAAGCAAAAAAAAATCCAGGAAAAAAATATAAACAATTAAAATTATTGTTTAATTTCATTGTATTGTTAAAACTGTTAAAGATAATTTTTTTTAATGAAAAAAAATTCTTATACTTCTCAATATCTGTAAGTCAAAAAGCCAGGATTCGGGTCAAGAGGACCCAATGTTTTTAATATAAATATAAAGATATAAATTTTCCTGGGGCTGATAATTTTGGAAAAGAACTTATAAATATTGTTCGGATGCTCTTAAAAAAATAAAGAAACGTGAATCATATCACGGCTAATTATCCTAGCTAATGTTTTCGGTATGAATTTGTAAGTCATCAGTTTTAGACATTTCCTCAAAAATTTAAAAAAAAAACATTTTAGCCGCCACTGCTGGAAATATTAATAGTAGTAGCATAATAAGAAAAAATCTTATACAATTATTTTTTTAAATTTTGTTAAGAAATTAACATCTATTTCAGCCCTTAATGTGATTTTCCTCTGTAATCATAATTTTTTGTCGGGGCAAAGTTAAACTTATTTCTATTTAGAAAATGTCCTTTTTTTGTAATAAAGATTTATTAAACCCCAAATGAACTTGAGATTAAAAATTAATTTATCTTTGTCTGAATTAAGTCCCCCTTGTTAATTTAGCTTACTAATAAAATATTTTAGGGCTAACTGCGTCAATGTTTCCTTTTGCTTCCCTTCCCCTTTCTATTCCCTTAATAATTTGAATTATAAAATATTTTAGATAACTTAATTATGGTAGAGGTTTATATAGACAGAATACTGGTATCGAAGCCTTAATGCAGCATAATCTAATTATTTCTATGCTTTTTCCCATTTTGTGATAATTCATTGGAAAAAAAATATTTGTGTACAAATTTTACCAAATTTTTATTAATTTGGTTGGTGGTTATTGGTTTATAGCAAACCCAGTAACCAGTTATATATTTATTTTAAAAACTGTTTAAACTTTTTCCAAAAATTACAAATTAATTTTCTGTATCTGTTGGATCCCAGTTCAAAATATATTAGAAAATATCGCGGTGGGCAAATATTTGCATAGCAAAGAACCAATAAAGGTTAGTAAAAAACGTTCATTTTGTAGGTATGGTACATTTTATGCATTAAATATTGTTGTAATTGTCTATAAATAAGTGGAAAACTGTTGATTTTTGAAATAAGAAAATACATCTGTGCACACATCCTTAGTTAACAATAAAAATATATTTTGGTATTAATTTTGGTATCATACCTTCAATTATCGCACTATTTCGTGTATTATTTAGAAAAAACGGTTTTGAATGGTTGATAGATTCATCCCTTGAGAAACAATTGTCAATATTGGATTTTTTTTAACGGTCAAAAAATTTTATATATAGGGTGTTTAAGAAGACGATGATTTTTGCTCCAATTTTTATGGCGTGTAACTTTCACAATAATATTATTAAATTTTATCACTCTACGTCGATTGAATCACTGGTTCATAGCAAAGAAAGTAATTTTTCAAATTTTTGATATCTGCTATATTTTAAGAAATACCGATTTTTTTGGAAAACCTTGCTTTATTTTAACTTATTGGTAGCTAGATCTCACTGTGCGTTGTATCGTGCAAACTTTGCGAGTGATTATTATACCTTATGACAAGCTTGATTATGTTCAGTAACAATAGTTGTACCTAAATTTTCTGATGTACAGTGGCGTACTTATAAACACCTATATGTCCATGGTTTATGAGTATAGTGTTAGATAGTTAGAAATTAATAAATACATTTTTTCCAAAAATTAAATTAAAAAAATTATCTTTGTTAAAATTTTGTAAACACACTGTATAATATACCTGTAATGCGATATGAAAAACTAAAAAATAAGAAAAAATTGACCTAATCTAGGGGCGAGTACTTTCCAACATAAAACAATCGTGAAAAATTGTGAAATACTCATAAACCATAGACATATAGGTGTTTATAAGTACGCCACTGTACATCATAACATTTAGGTACAACTATTATTACTGAACATAATCAAGCTTTTTATAAGGTATAATAATCACTCATAAAGTTTGCACGATACAAAGCACAGTGAGATCTAGCTACCAATAAGTTAAAATAAAGCAAGGTTTTCCAAAAAAATCGGTATTCCTTAAAATATAGCAGATATCAAAAATTTGACAAATTACTTTCTTTACTATGAACCAGTGATTCAATTGACGTAGAGTGATAAAATTTAAAACTATTATTGTGAAAGTTACACGCCATTAAAATTGGAGCAAAAATCATCGTCTTCTTTAACACCCTATATATAAAATTTTCTGACAGTTAAAGAAAATCCATCATTGACAATTGTTTCCCAAGGGATAAATCTATCAACCATTTAAAACTGTTGGTCGATATCGTATCTGGTTCAGAAAATATTAACTGTTAAATTTAGGCGAAATTCTTCTTGCTCGAAAGCAATTGTCCAGCAGTTTATTTGAAATAATGGGGAAGCCAGCTGATCATAAAATCAGCAAAAAGGTGTTAGTTACTTCAATACGTGAAGCAACTAATCATACAAAATTCTCCCACTTGCTTTGGCTACTCGGTTCTCCTTATGTTCCCTTAAATTGTTTTATTGTCGCAAAACTAACAAGATAGTTTTAAAGTTAAACAACCCGCAACACTTGCTAAGTTGACAAACCTTGACAGAGCTAGTGTTTAAACATGGAATTTAAGATGTTGAAATGATACAGTTACGACGACGCATTAATTTTAACGCCATGGTTGCCAACGACTGCAAACAAGATATTTTTGACTGGACCGTAACAGTATTTTCTGTTAAGTCGTTTAGTAAACTTATATGGATGGTGTTTTATGCAAAACAATTCACAACAGACATGTTGTTCAGAAAATGGCGTTTTTACCATTATTTATTATAAAAACGATTTACAAAATGACTCTTTATGTTTATACCAAGAAAAACATATTAATTCAACATTTTTTATAGAAACAGATTATAGAAATTACAACATTCTTTAAAATTTTGAGGGTTAACATTATATTGCATAACAATTTCCATTGGATTAGAGTTAAACCTAATATATAGACTAGAAAAAAAATCAGCAAAAATGTACTAAACAGTTCAACCAAGAACTTTAAAGACACAATAAAAATGGCTGCATGTCACGCAATGGTAAAACTACCAAGGTGATTTTTAAGTTGATACTTCTTTTTTAGCTGTGTATAGAAGGCATTAAAATAAACAACATTTTCAAATACCTTTTTTCAAAAAACTCGCAAATAAGGTACTTACATTCATTTATTATACTATGGATCAAATACGGTTCTGCCTAACTTGCCCGTTGAATAACATTAAGAAAACTTCTGGGTGTAGGATGAGCCCGCAAGGGAAAGCGTTCTGCGTATAATTTCGAAGCAGCAGCCGCACTATGACGACACTCACCGTAAATTAGCAGCATAACTACTAGTTCATTGTTTTCAAATTTTATCATTTTCACGTGTCACCAATTTAAAATTAACTTGCTTCATAAAAACACACCTGCCAAATAACTCATCAAAATTGAATTACTAATAAGAGATAAGATAAATAACATAAAGAAGAGCAGGCTACGTTTTGATGACCAGGCCCACACTAAGATTTTTTACTTCCGTATCTCGCCTATTTGTAAGTTTTTTGAAAAAAGGTATTTAAAAATGTTGTTTGTTATTTTAATGCCTTCTATACATCGCTAAAAAAGAAGTATCAACTTAGGGATCACCCTGTATATTTGAAATATGGAATTTTCTTTATATTGCACGTGCATATTGTGAAAATACTTACTAATTTCTTTAAAACCTGCCCTGCATTTTGGCACAATTCCCTATAATGCACGGCACAAAGTTGCTTGTAATTAAAATGAAATGCGACTTTCAGTCATAATTTAATCCAGCGGCACTTAGAATAATGAAAACGCCTTCTAGATTTGAATATTCGTCCTAGCAGCAACAAAATTATCCGTCACATTGTAGCGTTTAATGTCTTCTCTTTTGAAACAGGTCTTATTTGTTTCACGTTAGGTTTTTGAAGTGTCAAATTAAACATTGTTATGAAACATTTTAACAAGGTTTTAACAAAGGCCTTTTTCCTTCTTCTACGTTACTTTATAATAAGGAAAATGTATTATTGATACTTTTTTCTGAGTTGAAGAGGTACATGACTTAAATTAACAATAACGCAATGTAAATGGTGACATTTTGCAAATCAACAAAATCCCTCTAAACGCTATTTCAAACATGATTTTCTCGGAATCCACACAAAGAATTTTGTAAAAACCTGTTTCATATTCATCGGCAATTATAATTATTTCCAGCGTATCGAGAATCCGGTTTCAGGTTTCAGCCAGTGCGAAGACTTTAAGACCTGAAAAATCAATTAGCGGGATTTTGTTGGCTTGCAAAATGTTACCATTGTCTATTTTTGTAAACCTTATTTTTTAAATCATTCCACAAATAAAAATCTAAGTATGATCTGAGATCTAGTAGGCCATAAATTTAAGGAATGTCTCAAAAGTGAATTTAAGGTACAGAATTCAGTTTCTTACACTCATTTTAACCCCTAAAAGTCCTTTAGTAAATTAGGGCGTACAATTCGTATCAAGGCGAGTGAATCCGGGCTTTCAGCGATATTTTATAACTACGTAAAGTAAAGAAACTACAGAATTATGGGTCAGGACGAATCGTTTGATGTTTGAAATCCGATTTAAGTTGTTTTTTAATTACCAATTTCCCATAAATATGCGGCTCTATAGTCTTTGACTTACATTTTTTTGTATCTACGAGCATTAATGTGCAAAACAGCTACTAGGCCGGGTTCGGTGCCTCCCCCCCCCCCCCTCCTGGATGTGCCATTGTATAAATGTGCCAATTTTCAAAAAAACTTATATTTAGTTCATAATTTTTGAAGCATTTTTGACATTGGTTCTTTTTTTACATTTTTTTTATTATTACCTTGAGCTTGGTTACAAGTATGTAAATTTAAACAAATTAATTGATTCAGCCGATACTAGGTGGAAATCCATAACTATTATATTATAGGATACAGTAAAACAAAGTTGAACTTGTAAATTTCCAATATATTAAAAAAGAAGAAACATAACATGTTTCGCTGCACGGCAGCTTCGTCAGATGACAATATGAAATAAAATGTAAAAGGTATAGATTATTGACAATGTAAATAAAAACAGTGGGAGGGTTAAAAGCTAGGAAAAACCCAAAGAAAGGGTCGGTATAATTCAATTAAGTACTTTTTTTTTTACTTAATTGAATTATACCGACCCTTTCTTTGGGTTTTTCCTAGCTTTTAACCCTCCCACTGTTTTTATTTACATTGTCAATAATCTATACCTTTTACATTTTATTTCATATTGTCATCTGACGAAGCTGCCGTGCAGCGAAACATGTTATGTTTCTTCTTTTTTAATATAGTGGAAATTTACAAGTTCAACTTTGTTTTACTGTATCCTATAATATAATATGTAAATTTATTTCCGAATTCTCTTTTATTTTATTATATTTACCATGAAGGGACATTTTAACCATCCTTTCCTTGTTATATTCTTATAAAACTCAATTCAAAATCTATTTATTTTTCGAGCATGCACGAGAACTAAGTTTTACTGTCAATTTGGTAAATTTATTGTATAGTGGGATTTTTTGTTTGTGAATAAAATTTTCTTTCGAATTGAAATGGGGAATAAGTTTTCTAGTACTTTTAAAAAGTTATTAGTTTGCATTTTGTAGTCAGCATGTCGAGTTTATAGAAGTTTATATTACATTTTAAACAAGTCTGTTATGTTATACAAGGTGTTTAGTTAGCTGTCAACTTTTCGATATTTTTAAAAAATAAATAGAATGTCTATAGGGTGTTATGTATAGATTTATATTTAAAAATTGCGTATTTTTGCTGAAAATACAGGGTCGACTTCATATTGTCAGAAACAGTTAATATAATAAAGTAGTAGAGTTTAGTGTCCATATAATTAATTATCAATCATTGCACAGGTTATAGCTTTCTGATGAGTCTCAATAAGGACGAAACAGCCTGTCATTGTCTACCTGTGCTCCAGGGAACCCATTACCTTTGGCGTCCCTGTGTACTTTAATGCAAAAGATAGATGCACTACTTTTTCCGCCTGCCGCAAAAAAACTTTCTTTCTATTTACTTATACGGACACTAAACTCTACTACTCTTTTTTTAAACCCGGCATTGTATTACAGATTGGTACAGTACGCAGTGAGTTAATGCAGAGCGATCTATATTTGAATCTGCAAACCCATAGAAAAAGTGTAGGGATGCGCAAAGACGTTTCCTATACTGGTGTGTTGCCCTAACGTACTTGCTTTATTGTTGTTTTAACGTCTACGACTATCATTGGCATTGAGTTGATTCCTATATATGGCGATATCATCGCTTATTCATCACATTTTTATTCTTAAATTTGTCTTGAAAACATATTATCGCTGTACTGGGAATTGCTTACAGGTTATGGCTTTCTGATGAGTCCCAATAAGGACGAAACAGCCTGTCATTGTCTACCTGTGCCCTAGGGAATCCATTACCTTTGGCGTCCCTGTGTACTTTAATGCAAAAGATAGATGCACTACTCTGTCCGCCTGTCACTAAAAAACGGTCATTCTAGTTAATATAATACCAACATAAATATATAAGAAAGGATTTTCAAAAGGTACGGAACTCAATATACCCCTACACACCTCCTCCATAACCAAAGTTGCAATGCTTAGGCTGGCTGGGTTTCCCATTGCAGTGCCTTAAATTTGTATATAATAATTATTTTGGAAAATCGATTTTAAGCTAGATATATACAGGGTGTGTCAGTAAGGTGTCGGTCTTAGATAGCACCTAAACTATCAAAGATAGGGAAAAAAGTATAATTCAAAAGTTAAAGGGTTTTTTAGGATACATAATCTAAAAATATTTTCTAATCTGCAGGGTGGTCCTAAAAAGTGGTACTGAATAATAAAAATGAAAATTAAATGGGACACCCAGTATTATTTTCTAGAATATGATTCAATGGAATAAGGACTTTGCAACCCTATTAAAATTTTTAAAGTGAAATGCAACGTTGCCAAGTAATTAATTTTTTTCCGAAATTTTAGTAATATTAAGGATATCGTTAAAAAATCATAGCGATCTGTGGATTGACCCTAGGCAAATCTAATTTACGTTGTAAGTACTTTAAGATACGATATATTGATCTATAATAATGTTTTTTAAATCTCTTATACAGACCGTTCATTACAATTTGGACAAGTCGATAACTTTAAAAATGCTTTATTTCAATTTTTTTAAATGGGACCCCCCTAATTTTTTTAGGCAAAAGAATTTATCTTTCAAAAACCTTAATTTTTTGTTAAACATGTCATATATCTAAATATCATTATTTTTGAAATATTTTAGGATTTGTCTTAAATCAGGGTAAAAAAGGAAAGTTCTAATTAAACCATTTAGTCAAGATTGCTTTGGAACAAAAAATAAATAATTTTCTTTATCACAGCTGTCATTGCAAAATGATTTCGCCAACATTTTGTGCTTCATAACTGTTTAAAGTTTAGTTTCCCGAACTAACTTTATCGAAATAGAAAAATATGAGTTATGATAAAGTTAGTTCAGGAAACTAAAATTTAAACAGTAATAAAGCACAAAATGTTAGCGAAATAATTTTGCAATGACAGCTGTGACAAAGAAAATTATGTATTAGCAATCTTGACTAAATAGTTTAATTAGACTTTTATTTTTTAACCTGATTTAAGACAAATCCTAAAATATTTCAAAAACTATGATATTTAGATATATGACATGTTTAACAAAAAAGTAAGGTTTTCGAAAGATAAATTCTTTTGCCTAAAAAAATTGGGGGGTCCCATTTAAAAAAATTTAAATAAAGCATTTTTAAAACTATTGAGTTGTCCAACTTGTAATGAACGCTCTGTATAAGAGATTTAAAAAACATTATTATAGATCAATATATAGTACCTTAAAGTACTTACAATAGACAATAGATTTGCCTAGGGTTAATCCACAGATTGCTATAATTTTTTTACGATACCCTTAAAATTTCGGAAAAAAATTTATTACTTGGCAACGTTGCATTTCACTTTAAAAATTTTAATAGGGTTGCAAAGACCTAAATCCATTGAATCATATTCTAGAAAATAATACTGGGTGTCCCATTTAATTTTCTTTTTTATTATTCAGTACCACTTTTTAGGACCACCCTGTAGATTAGAAAATATTTTTAGATTATGTATCCTAAAAAACCCTTTAACTTTTGTATTACACTTTTTGCCCTATCTTTGATAGTTTAGGTGCTATCTAAGACAGACACCTTACTGACACACCCTGTATAATTTCTGTAATTATTAATTATTAAATCTGGTGATCATATTATGAATAAATTAGTTTAATTCAGCCTTGAAATACCAAGTTGTATAGGATGGAGGTTTCATCCCTCTTTACAAATAACCCTATTAGAGGAAGCAGGTATTCTTAGGAAGCTTGAACCATTTCCAACGTTAAACTATCTCTAAGTCAAGGCAAACTTTGGGGGATTTAGCTAGAGAAAAGCCTCGGTTAATCTGCCTTGGCCAATATGACAAACATTTTAATCTTAATGTAATTTCTGCAAAGTGGAAACTACGAAAAGATAAATCGTGGAAAACTAGTTTTATACGTAAACCGAAAATAAATAATTTTAAATAAAAAATAAAAATTAGGATAAGAATGTGTAAGCAGTTTTGCGCTTATAGAATAGAAATTAGCAATACTTATGGCATTTAAGCATATTTCATACTTTGTTAAGGTCTTTTATTTACAAGTAGAAAACAAAAAGTGACGTTCAACTACCTGGCGTCGCGTCAGTGTCCTTAGGGTCCAGAGTTTAAAGGCATTTAAAAAAAGTAACGATTTATAAATCTTTTTAAGACATTTTGTTTTAGATAAGAACTTGTTACTTTTTATAGCTTAGTTATTAAAGGAGTAGAACTGTAGTGGTGGGCACAAAATTTGATACATCGATTAGATTGATAATATTTATATATCGCTATTAAATTTTCAATATAACTCAGTCCTAGTTCAGAGCTCAAGGGCATAAAAAAAGGTGCGACTTTACGTCATTTTAATAGGACATCTTATGCTAAATAGAAGGAAAGAAATATAAACTAAAAGTCTTCCTTCACTGTTATATACTTCTAATTTACATAGCTGACATCACAAATTATAGTTGCTTGATGTACTATATTAAAATAATGTTTTTTTAGGCTTCAGTCTGTTGATCATATTCTACTTTATCCTATAATGGCCATCCTATCAATTTACTTCTTAAAATATTTCAAATTTCATTAACATTTATCTTCCTCACACTGATATACACTCCGTTTCCATAGTTTTTGATAGCCCGAGCACACAGTATTTTTCAAAATGATTTATTGAATTTCTACAAATATGACTCTTCATTTCTCTTAACAATTCTCTTTCTCACACCTGGTTATTAAACCTTTTATTCTATACTTAAATTCTTATAGCACCAAAAGCTACAAACCTGACATAAATTTCCCTTGTCACAGTGTGATGTGTATTTTCGTGTTGATCGTCTTTTTATTCTACTCATTGAACCTTTATTTCAATTAATATTATAATCCTAAAGCTCCGTTAAGATGATATTTACCATTTTCTTCTAAATTCATTTATTCTCCTAAAGATTCGGAAAATGTAGAAAATTTCAAGTTTAAACTAAGTTTTACATTAATATAACAGTGGAGGAATGGGAGTTAAGTTAAAAAAAGTAATGCTCCTTACTTTGTGCTTTCATAAGAGTGGTAAAATATTAAGATTATTCACTGTATAGTTGCAGAGAGGGACCCCCCAAGTGCTATACCACCTCGGGCTACAGATACCCTTAATACGTTGCTGAAAGAAAGTTGTGATAAAAATAACTCGTGTTCTTTGAGTGTAACATTTTCTCTCAATCCGTATAAATAAAAAAATGTAAATCAATTTAAAAAAATAGAGCGCAACCAATCCGTCCTTCACAAATAAAATAGAAGTTTCCCAGGAAGTGAATTTACATTTCAGCACGGTAAGCCTAGAAATCGAAACGAATTCCGGTACCCGGATTGGAACATATCAAGTAAAGCCCCTTACGCTGTTGGGATTTTGTACAGGAATTGACCTGGATATCTACTTCAATCAAAAAGTGTTCGACATTTAAAAATGTTTTTCATTTGCTCAGGGAGAAAATGTTTGTTAAATCAGAAAATATTTTAACGAAAAATAAGATAATTATTTCGAATATAGAATAAAAATAGATTTTTATGAAGATTTGAAGTTTACGATTCCTTTTTCACCTAGCAACAGTTACACAGTAAACTACAAGAACGCTTCCTAAGTAATAGTAGTTATTTAGTAACGGATATTATACTGGCTTTACCGAGTATTAAATTAACATTATGTGTATGTGTGTATGTAACATATTGTTCATAAATGTTGGTAACTTGTTTTGCTTCCATTAAAGTTTAAAATTATATATTTTTATAATTAATCGCCAAATACACCCAATTATTTTACATTACACATTGTAAAATAATTAATATGTTATACTTGGTAAATTTACCATTTTAAGTATTTTTCTTCCCTATAGCCAAAGATTATTGTAAAGTTAAGAAAATTTGTAAGAATTTTTTAACAGAATAATATTTTTTGCAGTCTTCTTCAATAGAAAATGAATGTAAATTTCAGTGAATGAAGAACAACTGGAAAGCAACTGAAAAGAAAGTATAGGAGAAAAATGTGGCTGTCTGGATTTTCACGTACTGTCGTTTAGCCGGGTTTAGAATTCCTACGCTTTACCGTGTCTTGACTGGCAAAGCGTTTGGATTCTGAATCAGGATGATCGAAATATCTGCAAGAAGTCGTCGTTCAGAGAAGACGATGAGAAGAATTAAGTTTAAGTTAATTTTCAGAATAACTTTAGTATTGGTAAAATTAAATAAAAGAAGTAGCGGCTTTCTCTGAGGTTTAAAGAAGTAGTAGGAAAAGAGGTAACAGAGTCCCGGGGGGCAAACATGCCCTCATAAAATAATTATTTTTTTAATTCATTATTCGCGCCTTAACCCTTGTTACATCAAGTTTTATCTTTTTAACTATAATAATTTTGAAAACATATAGACATAGACTTCTGTGTGAAAATGACTCATTAGAAAACACATAATTTGGTGTAAAAGCAATATTGCGACCATTTGTCGCGCGCGATATATGGTGCCGTGTGAAAACGCTCTTAAGGGCGAGACACAATTAAAAATAGGCATTAGGCGATAAGCACTAAGCAACAGAAATAAATTTTGACCCATATAAAGAAATTAATTACGCAATAATCAATTTTTAAGCAACAAGCAACAAGAATTAATATTTATAATATTTCCTATTACCTGTTTCTTATTGTTAATTTTTTAATCGTGTTTCGGTCATAATAGACGCAAAAACAAGATCCTAAAATGGACGGATTTTATTTTATTGCGTGTCCTGTATGAGACATAATATCTTCAATATTACATGTTATCGCTGAACATATTATCCATCTCTACTAAATTCGACTAGGGCCCCTTGAAAAGTCCTAAGTGGATATATTTTTAAAGGCAATAACTACTCGAAAAGCTCTTATCTGACCATCGTTATGGTCCTGTAATTTATTTCCGCCGTCAAATTGAATTCGAACCACGTATCTGCACGAAATTTAGATTGCTGCCGCAGTGTGCCTCGTCGGGATGACCTTTCTCCACCAATCAATGACTCTATCGGTATTTTTAAAATTTTATATTGGGGTTTGAGGTAAAATACAGGGTTTGTAAAAATTAGTAATCTAAAACTCCTAAAAAAAGCAATTTTTGTACAAGATAAGAATAAAGAAATAAGGTTACGGATTTCCACCTAGTAGTAGTAGTAGTAAATAATGTTAAGGTGGGAAAAGTCTGACTGTACCAAAACTTCTCAGCACAAATTCTGTTTGGAGAATTTTTGATACAGACAGACTCTTATATCTACCTTAACATTATTTACCACTACCGCTGCTGGGTGGAAATTCGTAAATAATCTTATAAGTTAGATAAAAAAAAGTTTTTACCTATAACATTTTCACTTTTAAAAAAATTATTTTTCTCGCTATCATAGTATCTTTGTTAGATGACAAAAATACACATCTAATGAGCCGACTCTGTAACAATATTTACCTCGCAAGCTTACAGGGACAAAAGAATATGCCCTACTGCTGCCTATGCCTGCTGCCTATGCCAGGATGACATATGTCTATCGAGAGCGACCAAAGATTAAGTATGATATTACATTTTTGCAACAGATATATTTTCAAAATGTTGATCTTGTACTTCTTAAAGGAAATATCTGAACCAAGTAATTATTCAGATAGTTTAAGGATATGTCTGAAAATATATAAAACTATGGCTAATCTTTGGTAAATCTAAATGGTCACATGCTGTCCTGAGTTAGAAACCCGCTTATTATACTTCTGACCCAATGTTGATTACTCAGTTTTTGTACTTCCTATACATTTACTTTTTTATCTGAGTAGTTTTTTTGCAATAATAACCTTTAAATCACCAAAGGGTACTAAAAGAAAAGTCTGAAGTAGGTAATTTCAGGATTCGTCTGCAAAAATGTAAGACCATGACTAATCTTTTGGTAGCTGCAAATATTCTAAATGAACACATGCTATCGAGATTTAGAAACCCGCTTATTATACTACTGATATATCTGTCATGTTTTCCATGAATTTTAAAGGCACTACAAGCTTTTAACTTTGTATTGTCTGACACACGGTTCTGAAACCACCTAACGAATGCAGAAACAGGTTTGCGATATTGTCAGCTGGCTCACTACACAGAAAAATATGGTATTTTAATTTAAGCTATATAGGCAAAAATAAATTAGGCCCTCTTTGACTTCAAATTTTATTTCTGATATTATTTGTGTTTCTTCGCCTACTCGCCCTGGTTAAGTTACCGTGTGTCAGACTATAATACAAGTTACTAAATTATATCTTTAATGGTATAAATTAGCTTTTCTTTGTTGTAAATTTTTTTCTGTTCGTCACAGATTATATGATATTTTAAATTACCCTTTATGGATAAATTTTAGTGTAGCTCATTTTCTTATGTAAAAATTATGGTTAAAAGAATTATAATGCATCAAATGTCTGTCATCCCCAGTAAATTGTGCCAAACCAGGAACTAAAAGGTTATACCTTTATCTTTTGTGGTAGTTGTTATAAAATTAAGACGGTTTTATCCCTAATTACTATGTTCGCTTTATCTTTAATTCTCTGTGTAAATTATATTTATCGCTAATAACTTTTCAGCTAAATGAGGCTTTCACTCTAGTGGTATATTTTAAATCCCCTATTCTGCAAGAGAATTGACTAATAATTTACACTAAAAGGAATTATCTAGATAATAAGAGTGAAACAGGTAATTTCTATTGATGAAAATGGATACAGGGAACGAGGTTTACTATTTTAACCTTTGAAAATTGATTCTTAAAAATTAGACCAATACTTAATGCCTCCCGCGCACTAGCAACTTTTGTTATAAGCAACTAATAGTTTAGTCACCCAAAAAGTTGCCCGTCATCTCCGGCAGCGCGCATCTAGAGAATAGTTGCTTATAAAGGTCAATTCAACCATGGATTTTGTAGAAATTGCATGTGTTAGAAAAAGAAAGCAAAAAAAAAAATTATTTGGGTTTCATCCAATACTAAACCAAAGACCTTTAAATGGACAATTTTATAAGTTGTTTGATGGCTTGAGAGAGCATTCCAACAAATTTTTTAATTATTTTTGAATGAGTATAGATAGTTTTCACAACTTATTAAAAATACTGGGACATCGTATTTCATATCAAAATACTACATTTCGTCTGGCTGTACCACCATAGGAAAAAAAGAAACCGTAACAGTTTACCATGTAAAAATAGTTAGCAAAGCAACTAAATAATCGCTGGGTGCGCGGCGACAGGTTTAAACCAGCGTGGCTGATAATCACCGGCAACAGTTTCATCGGCGTCAAAATAGGACGTGTTGCAATTTTTTAGTTGCTTCGATTTAAAAATCGCCCGTGCGCGAGATTACATTTAGTTATGTATGTTCCATTTATGTGATTAAACAGTTGCTTCGGAAAAGTTGCTAGTGCGCGGGAGGCATAAACTAACTAGTCCTTTTTGATAAGTGTTTCAGGTAAGTTTTTAATGCTTTGACGTTTCTTTTGTCAAACGCGTTGGCGAACATGTGATTTAAAAATTCGTTAATTCTGAAAAGGGCTTTTTATTGGCTAGATTCATGAGAGATGGATATATAACTGACTATATATACATATGCACGACAAAGATACATACTGAACGCTCCAATCTGTTGCTCTTCAATCAGCTAAAACCCCGTCAAGAGATTATTGTTATAGAACCTAATATCGATGCCTTTAGTATTTGTATCTCTTTTTAACTCTTCGAAACCTCGCATATCTCTTTTCATACTTCAAGGAAAATCGGCGTCCTAATTATAACGAATTGAAAATATTATGAACTCAGGCAACCACAAAAGAGTTTTCAAGAGCAACTTGTTTCAGAGCTACCCAAAAACTGGCATTTAAAACTTACAAGGTAAGCTAAAATTATTTTTTTATTATTCGTTTTTAATTCTAAGCAAAAGAGAAGCCCTTACTAACAAAAATTCGGAAGAAGAACAGACTAGCTTGAGCCAAAGAACATAAATTAATGTCTTCGGACCAATAAAACTTCATGATGAAGCCAGATTTGAAGTATGCGTTGGTGATAGTAGGAGTCGTGTCATAAGAACTAAAGAAGTATTTCAGACTGACTGAAGTTAAGTTTTCGGCTTCTGTTATGATTTAGGGATCTATGTCAGCAAGTGGAGTGGGAAAATTACACTTTCTGGAAGGTATTATGAATGCTGATAAGTACATTAATGTGCTTCAAAATAAATTAATATCCCAAGTTGAACAAATGCTTACTACAATATTGAATGTATCTTCCAACACCAACACCATACGGCTAAAAAAGTAAAAGATTGGATGTTAGAAAACAGTATTATTATTTTAAAATTATCGTCGAGTAGTCCAGATCTATCGCCGATTAAAACCTTGTGGCATATCACGAAGAAAAACTCCGATCGAATCCAGCAAGAACCGTTCCAGAATTGCGAACCCGTCTCCAAGAAATTTGGAATAGTTTTACATCAGATGACTGCCAAACATGAGTTGATACTATGTAACGCTGTGGTGATTGGCTGCTATTTGGTTTCGTTGATTTTTATTAATCGACAATTTTTGTAAGATATTTTTTCTCCATTAAAAAAAGTTCATAGTTGGGCCAACTTCACTGAGAAAAGGCTTGTATTAACTAAAAACACTTTATATAAAATAATACTAAAATAGTATTTCATTCTATCAAGTTAGTTATCTTTAGGTAATCTAACAATAATATTTTTTGGTCATCTGCCTTAAACCCGAGGCAATTTCCTTCGTATAAGGGTAATGGAGACCGGGACAATGTCTTTATCTGAATCAGGGCGGGTCCCGGAGCAACATTGCTTACGTGACCAGGTTTTAGAGATATTGGGTTTGGTTTTTCTTTTCTCAATAAAAATAATTTTAAACTATTATTTTGGTTAATGGAATAAACTTTTTTCAGTACAGATGTCTTCTAAATACGCAAAATATGTGGTATTTGGCAACACTGACATCAGATTTATTGTTAAATGGTTTTAAAATGCAAAGGTCCTTTTAATATTTCTTTTTTGTTTGCTTTTATTGTATTAAATATCTTTCTATTCTTTAAATCTTTCCTTTTATCTAATATAGCTGCAAATGCTACTTAATGGTAAATAAATTATAATTAATCAACTATTTATTATTTGGGACTCTGAGTAATTATGAATTAAGCATGTCTGTTCAAACCTTTCTTTGTAAGTGGCACCCATGCTTTTGTCCCTTTAAAAAAATAACTAATTAGAAAGAAAGAGTTTTTACTGTAATTAAAATAATTAACAATGATTTCTTTGTTACCAGCTAACCAACTAATTAGTGATAGATCTGATAAATTAATGAGATTAGATTTGGCTTCTGTGTATTTAAAAGATGTACAAAGTAATATTTTAAACCATAATTAAAAACGTTACAAATGTGTCTAGAATATCTAGAACAACGTACTCCCCAAAGAATTATGAGATTCATTTCAAGCAAGAAGGAGCTCTTTCGTTGCATCAAACCTATCATGAAAACTCCCATAACTAAGCATTATCATCGGTATAAACCAAGAATCCCCTGGGATTTTATGCAATATGCCACGGCGCTGCCTAATATACATAACATTAATATGTATTGTTTATGTGGCTGGAATCCCGTCTTTCTTAGTGATTGTTTGAAATACCCACCAAAGCGCACCGGTAGAGTCTTGAACTTGTTAAGTTTATGGATAATGTCATGCAGCCCTGCATAAAGTTAGTTTCAGTTCGTTGTTATTAAGTTGCAGAGCGGTTCTACGAACAGTTCTTCCGTAAAGTTTTTATAGGGTAATAAGGCTTAATATGTTGCGTGTAGTTGTTTTGCATTTTAAGAGAGTATTATACAATAATGTTAAAAGGTTTAACACTTCCCACCGTCTAATCTTAAGTTTATTTAAGCCATTATTAAATGTTATAAAATACTTAATTCATTCACTATCGTATCTAATGGAGGATCAGGAGAGAGTCTACCGCCCCTCCCGTTCTACACAACGTTTTTATGTTCCACAGAATACTACAACAATAAGCCCAGTCATTTATTTTATCTCCAAAAGTATAACCAATGTGTGTGTCATTCTAGGACGAACTACAATATAGTTAAATATCTCAGACGTTCACGCCCCACTGGTAAAACTTATAAGCAAATATAAATTGTAAAAATTACAGTATTTGCAATGTGAAAGGATAAAGAATCAGTAATACAGAATTTTAAATCGTATCCAAGATTCCGATGCGGGGGGAGGGGGGGGGGGGGGTTAGGGAAGACTATAAAAAAAGGCGCGTATCGCGGCTCTAAAAGTAATACCGACCTTTCATACGCCCAACAAGTTTCAAGGCTCAAAGTAAACAAAACAGCGAAACTGCCTTCGCCCCCCCCCCTCCCCCCTCGATCAGCGCCTGTTTGACATCATGGTGTGAGTAAATTCTATCTGTAATCATGGAAACACAAAGAGAATGACCATCTGTTTCTAGAGTTACGTACTCACAACATCCTTGATTGGCAAGGTTTAGAGAGAGCGAGAGAGAGAGAGAGATCTACATGTCAGGGGTTCAACTAATTAGTTTATTGTTATTTTGTCTATCAAATCATGACAAGACGTCAAGACTTGATAAAAACGTCAAAAAATTAACGATAATTTGGGTTATTTCTTGGCTATTGCGTTCGTTTAAGAGATCTATGACCTCGGATGCATCTGCTTGGCTTTTGGTATTTGGACTCTAACATGGAATCGCTAAACGCTACGCGCTCGTTTAGCTCGAAAATCAGGTCACATTACATCTACATCTGCTCGCTCCGTTCAATTTTTTTAAAACTGAACGCAGTAATAGTTAATTTGGTTCTTTACTCGTAGAGTAGCATGCTGTCACCTACATCATCTACGAGTTAAATGTCACTATTTAACTTATTCTTTTTTATAAACCTACTTGAATTCTATTTCACTCACTCATCCTCAAATCCCAGAAGGTCTTGATAAAAATCTTTAATAGTACATTATGATATTAGGAGAATACTATAGGTACTATTACTATATATGCTGAGCGTGGAAAGTTTGTCCGACGAATGTAGTGAGTCAGACAATCCATGCGAAGTATCTCATTCTCCGAATATCATATTATACTATTTTTTTTCAAACGTGCATCATATTATAAATTAAATAAAAAAGAACGAATTTTTAATGAAGATAACAAGATTGAATTTTTAACTTATTTTACTGTTTATTCCCTTTTTGGTACCGTTATCATGGATACTTACTTGTTTGGCATCTATTAAAACAAATATTTCAATATAATGTATTTAAATGCCTAGGAGTATACCTAAGTGCTTATAATCCTAGTCATATAAATGACATTTAATGTCTTTGAGAAACGTCACATAAGCTATCGCTTATAGGACGTTTAAAGAAAAATAACTATTATGGACAAAGAAAAATAACCACAGCGGTATTAGATAATAATTAAAGCTTAATGACATATTAAGAAGTTATAGGTAAAATGGTTTAGAAATTTTTGTAAAGAAAAAAAAGAAAATATAGTGATTAATTAATTTTATGTTTACCAAGAAATACGTTTATTTTTATAGGTTTCTATTCTAGGATTTAATTTAATCACTGTACCAACTATGTAAACATTAACAATTCCCAAATATAATTTATCCTTACGTCATACCCATCCGCGACAAATTAATGACAAAGGCATCACATTGGCCCAGTTTAGACAAGACGTAATTCCTTTGTCGCATCACAAGTATATTCCACATAGTATTATCTTATTGTCACAAGTTAGAGCGAAGGCAGAAGGAGTCTTAATCGTGAAATATGCTTTGAAGTTGGCGTATACGAGAAGCGACCGATACATATGGGCTATGGGGCGCGAGCCTCCCACGCATTACTCAACAAATAATAATAAACAATATTTATTTATTGTCAAATAAACATTTTTGAAGTTTTATCAGATTAATCTCTAGATACGTTTCGCCATATCATGGCTCATCAGTAGAGCTAGAATTCGACGAAAGAAAGGAGGGACTTGAAAATGCTTAAGCAGTTATTGGTGAAATTCTTTAGCACATTTTTTTTGTTTAGTTTAAACGTGTCTATTCCGTTTTTTCAATAAAACATCTTAAGCATTTGTACTGATTTCACATTTTATTTCAAAAGTAATCAGATGTTATGCGCTAATCTTCTAATTGGGGTTTCTTTCGATCCTATATTACATCGAGGCTACCATCGTTTGAGCGACGGACTTTAACTTCAACATTTGTTCGGGTTAATTCGATACTTCATAAATGGAATGAAGACCACACGAAAAGGCGCTCGACTTTTAAACTGACTTAGTTCGATTATCAAAAACTAAACTAGAAATTTTTAAGTCACTTTTTTTCCAGGTTGACACCCCTCATTAGTCAATAAAAATCCTATTAGTATATTCTAAATATAATGTTCAAATGTCATAAATCATTTTAATGGCTTTAACCACAAAATATATAGCTACACAAGCAGTGTATTGAGAAGGTTTTAAATTATGTATGGGCGCGTTAGAACAACTTGCGGGTAGGTATTTAGTAGCCTCATGGAATTATTGTATCTACTGTTTAGGCTTTACTTAATAGAAAAGTTTGGTTATGCGTTTCGGTACAATGCCATCATCAGATATTGCTCGGTAATAGCTTTCTATGTTCGTCCCATATAGCTTGGTTAATATTGTCTGTCTTTTTCAGAGGCCGATTACACCTTGGATGAGTCGTTCTGGATTGAGGAAAGTCCTGCTGGTAAGTTTCTACTTACTTAAACGATTTTTTTACTGCTATATTTAAACTAAAACGCCAAATAGTTAATCCGCGGTCTGACTATATATGACTTTCGAAGGATGAAATTAAAGTTCTCTTTAATTTCTTTGTCGATGTGGAACCTTGGACCTTGCGATCTGTAGGCTAGAGCTGTATTCTCTACGCTATCGTTACCAATAATGATTCAGTGGCGGCTCGTCAGGTGACGTAAGTGAAGGGACTTTTCACCAAAAAATATAAAACCAGGAGGAAAGTTTTTCGACAATATTAAATTATAATGTACCAATACAGCTACCACTTAGCCTTTAAAAAATAATGATGTTCGAATTAATAATATTAATTTAATCCGAATGTAGCTATGGGCCTATAGGGTTAACTCCGTAGGATAATAATTATAAACACTCGTGAATTTTGGCGCGCCCCAGCCGACCGTGTCCGTTAGCTCAAAGCAAGTGAAGACCCAACACCCAACATGGCTTTGATATTCACCGTTGTTATGGTTACGTGACGTCAGTCACGCAAACAGCATGTAACAATTTGTATTATGATGAAGGGCAATTTAAAAATAGATCAATCGTATGCACCATTGTTTTAGCATTGGTTCGCCTAACCTTCAGGTATTTATTTTAAGGCTTCGCGAAACTTACGGTTATAGATATCGTTGTTACGTGATTTACTGTGTGATTAAAAAGTTTTGTTTTTATTTTTCAGTTAATTCAGTAGTGTACTTAGTTGTGTGTTTTAAAAATGAACCCAATTAATGACATAGTTTGTAATTTGTTGAAAACTCATTCAGTCATTGGACATATGAGGATAAGAGAGACGTTTTGTTACACGGGTTTTTAGTCAATGTTTGTTTAAGTACCCGCACTATACCTAGCTCTTCACTATTTTTTAATACCGCGAGCCGCGACTGTAATGATTTGTTGCTTATTACATATTCAGCGCGATTTGTTTTGTTTAGTTATAGATTTTCCAGTATATTATTAACATTTTTTATAATTTCAGTTGGCGTATTTCCACACTCTAATTCTGAATCACTCGACAAATACATGATAAATAAGTTAAACCCTTTACAATTACTGCTTTTTAAAATTTGTTATTTTTAATAAATAGGGGTAGTCTGTCAAATTGGCACCATATGTTTGAATTTAATAATGTGCCTTGTATTTCAACACTAGTGTTGAAATATTTTTTTCAACATGCGTGTGATATACGGCGCTTTCTACCGTGCTTTTTTCTCATTTTCATAGGTGATCGTAGGAAAAATACAGTTCCTTTAAAACTATTACTTAGTAACAAGGCAATTAATTTTCCCATTGGAAACTTGAATAGTGCCAAATTCGGTTAAAATAAACCTACTTTCATATTCATTAAACTTTTGTATTATTATACGACTTTTGTTTTATAAGTTTAATAACTTTTAAGGGTATTTAACTTAAAACTAACCTTCAGAGTTCACTTTTTATTAATGCACCAGGTAGAATATTAAAACAGTGAGTTTTCAATTTGAGTCCTCTTTCCATCACCTAATGCAAATTTTTAATCAAATATTTAAAAGCGTTTTCACCGAATTTATCCAGAAAATAACTTAAAACAAGCAAACTCTAAGTAAGTTACCGTTTAATCGTTCTAATATTTATTATTCAATTTTAAACGGAAGGACGGGAGTCTAAGTGGTCTTATTTAATTTTGGAAATTGAGTTTTAATCAAAAATAACACTCGCAGATAAGAAAAGTGGTAAAAATATTGACAGAAGTTACTAACGTGTAAGGAAGGAGGGAGATTGGTTCTTATTTAAATAGCTATATATTCTTTTAAGTATTCCTTAAATGCAAAATTTTAAATTGGGTTTAGTTAGTTATAATACCATTTTAAAATAAATATTTTTTTAACTTCTAAATAAAAAATAAGTTTATTTTACATTTTTGACGACATATGCCTCCTTTTTTCATAAAAATAACACAAACTCGAATATTGAGCAGTTAATTAGTCTAATGGACTCATCACTTATTAAGATTATTACACTTTTACCGTCAAACCAAGATAAACAAACCTGCCAATTTCAAAATTTACTTTCTTCCTTACTAATGCTATAAAACGATATATAAAATTTACCCGGTGTAAAATGGGTTTCTATAATTTTTCTTAAGATAGAAAAATGTCAAAGCATAAAAACTTAATGTTATAAAAATATTATAATTAATGAAATCTATAAAGTTTAATTCCCAACTTAATTAACACAGATAAGGCTGACCAAAAAAAGTCTCAAAAATAGTTCAAAGTTCTTTGTTTGTTAATTAATCTTTCTGGAGAACCAAAAAATTTTTGAATCAGTGAATTATTTTTTATGTAAGGGTAGGTCCTTTTAAAAGTACTTTAGCTCGATGAACGACAAATTAACATTAAATTAAAAAACCAGTTAGACATTTAAAAACTGTTTCTTTATTAACAATATTGTAAAGGGACCTTTACATAAATATGAAAACTACGGTTGCACGTGGTACTGGAAAAACATTCTTTTGGCTAAAACCAAACATTGCATTTGCTACAAACGAAATTTACTTTTCTTGTGCAAAACCTGTATTTTACTTGCTTTTCATTATATTATACAGGGTGATTTCTAAGTTAATACTCCTTTTTTAGCTCTGTATAGAAGGCATTAAAATAAACAACATTTTCAAATAATTTTTTTTCAAAGAACTCAAAAATAAGGTAATTACATTCATTTATTACAATATGGATCAAATACGGTTCTGCCCAACTTTCCCGTTGACTAACATTAAGATAACTTCTGGGTGTAGGATGAGCCCGCAAGGGAAAGCGTTCTGCGTAAAATCTCGAAGCAGCAGCCGCACTTTGACGACACACCCTAAATAAGCATCATATCTACTAGTTCATTTATTTAAAATTTTCACGTTTTACCAATTTAAAATTAACTTGCTTCAGAAAAACACACCGCAGCGGATTGCCAAATAACTGACCACCGATCCGCAAATTGCATGACTAATAAGAGACAAGACAAACAACATAAAGTATAGCAGGCTACGTTTTGATGACCAGGCTCGCACTTAGATTTTTGACTTTTGTATCTTGCCTATTTTTAATTTTTTGAAAAAAGATATTTAAAATGTTGTTTATTTTAATGCCTTCTATATACAGCTAAAAAAGAAGTATCAACTTAGGCATAATCCTGTATAATAAGATGATCTAGAAGAAGAAATATTTGGAAAGTTTTATTAAACAGATGTAATCTGTTAATAGAATAATATCGCCTACTAACTGAGTGCGCGACTGCACGCATCTCAGTTATGCTCCAGTGCAACTAGCTAGAATAAGTAGTAGTAGTAGTTACTGTACTTATTTAGTATTCACCTGAAGACGACTGGAGATAATTACCAGTTAAAACGTTGTGATTTACAATAACTAAAGAAAATGCAAAACCAAAACTCTTCTATCATTTAAGAAATATCATTGTCTCCAACTTTCAAATACACACAAGAAATGTGCTGTTAAAATTTAAAATAATTTGATGCGTTAGAATGTGATAATTTCATTTTTGAATTGATTGTACTTAATGTACAATCTAAGCGTTTTCACTTGTATCCTTCACTCATTCGAGTAAAGACTTTGTCAACTGTTGCAATATGTGTACTCTATTCAACTAAGATATGCCTTCACAATGATTTCATTTATCCAAATGCAATTTCTTTGCAATAAAATATCTTTGTAATGTAAAAATGAATTGTAGGTTTACCAAAAGAATGTTTTTAATTTGCGGAAACGACAGTGTTTATGATAGAAATGTGATAAATGATAATAAAAATATTTTAGCAATAAAGAACATTATATTGTCGTGTAATTTTGTGGTGACTCAACAAAGTAAAGTTTTAAATTACAAGCATTAACAATTTTAATTACTTTTAAACTTTTTTCAGGAAAAAGAGACAACATTTTAACTGAAATGTTTAATTTGTTTTTCAGTTAAATTATTGTTAACAGAAATACTAAATAGTCGTAATAAATTGGCGTATTCTGTTAAAACACTTACTTTTGTATAAACTGACGGAATTAAAACTTTTGCTTACTATTACAGTCTATTTCAAAGTAATAAAAGCTCATTAGGTATGCCAATGGACTACAGAGTGACCCAACGAATATTTAAGCCACTTTAATTATTTGGCCTTGATTTCATTGCAAAATTATTTATTTTCATCAAGTACAGGTAGTACCACCCGGGGTTGGGTCAATTTATGGGTTTTGCCTATTGTTATCCAATCACAAATCCTAAAAATAGTGTGACAAAGGCGTGCAATATGTACATAGATTAGGTACACTTATTTATTATTAAATATTATAAAAATGATAGAAAATACAAAAAATACATTATACTGAAATTAAATATCATAATATTCTTTGTCATCTGAGGAACTGTTATCTCCTCTTGACGTTATGATGGACTGCTTTTCGCCAGTTCTCTAATGTGACTTCCTTAATGGCTTGATCAAACAGTAGGTTAATGGCTTTCATTTTAAATATCGTGTTGTGTCTTGCTACAAATCCTTTCACTTGAGCCCATATAAGTTCTATAGGAATTAGTTCGCAATGATATGGCGGTGTGCGCAGCACAGTTACACTATGTTTTTTAGCCATGTCTTCCACGGCATATTTCATAAAACGATGTTTGTGTAAATTTGCTATAGCTAATAGCTCCTTTTTTATCAAATTATCATCATATTCAATTTTGGTGGTTAACCAGTCGATAATTTCTTGTTTTCTCCAAGATGAAATTGGAGTTTTCTCTGTGCGTCGTGAATGATAGCTTGCGTTATCCATAATTACTATTGAATCAGCTGGAAGATATTTTATTATTTCACCAAAAAACTCCTCAAGAACATTCGAATTCATGTCCTGAATTGAATTACGCAATTACTTGAAATTTTAATATTACAAACAATACTATTTTATCTTAATACCCGTTAACCTAATTCTCTAAAGTTAGTTATCATAAATAATGTAATGCACAAAATTTACGTGCGCCTATGACCGACACCGAAATTGAGCCGAGCTGGACGGAATTTCCCAATTTCCTGAATTAGATAATATATATTATAGGTTGTGCGCCGTGCTTTTACTCTGCCAATATAATACAGAATACAGTATAACATCATTTTATTTGACTATTTTGTTATGACAAAAATAGTTTCTCTTTTTTTTTTTAAACTATATCCTCCAAGCCAACAAAATAAAATATCCTCTTAACCAAGCGATATGTAGTATACTAACTTTACATAACGATAAGCTCTTTCTGCTGATATATCATACATTTCTTAGTTCATTCATTATTTTTTTTTTTTGAAATGTTGTTTTGCAAAAATAAAATATGTTGTAAAATTATGAACTTTTTACCAAAAGAACAGCATAGAAACAAATAAAATATTGGTGAAATAGTTTTGGACGGCTGCGAATTAATTAAAAAAAAACAAGTGGAAGGCCCTCGGATACAACCCAATCTTTACATGAAATTGGCAATAATGATCTTCAAAGATCGTAGCCTTAAAGTATTTGCTATTGTTAAAACGTTAAATACTGGATGTTCAAAATGAAGTCGGCAATATTAAGGGATATGATGTCGGTTAGTAAAGAGTTCTGTTATAACCGTTTAATAGAGAGTGAAATTATAATCAAACTTTGTTTTATTAAGTGTTGGAGAAACCAGTGGCGGCTTGTCTGGTGAAGTAGGTGAAGGGGCTCTACACCAAAAAAAATAAAACCAGGAGAAAATTTTTTCGACAATATTAATGTACCAACATAGCTACCATTTTAGCCCTTAAAAAATAGTTATGTTCGAATTAATAATATTAATTTAATCCGAATGTAGCTATGCATACTAGGCCCACGGTTACCTCCGATGGACAATAATTATAAACACAGCCGACCATGTCCGTTAGCTTAAAGCAAGTGAAGACCCAACGCCCGACCTGGCTTTGATATTCACCGTTGCTATGGTTACGTGACGTCAGTCACGCAAACAGCACGTAACAATTTGCATTATGATGAAGGGCAATTTAAAAATAGATGAGTCGTATTCACCATTCTTTTAGCATTGGTTCGCCTAACCTTAAGGTATTTATTTTGAGGCTTCGCAAAACTTACGGTTATAGATTTTTTAAGTGATTTACTGTGTGATTAAAAAGTTTTGTTTTTATTTTCCGGTTAATTCAGTAGTGTACGTACCTACTTAGTTTCGTGTTTTAAAAATGAATAATAATTAATGACATTATTTGTAATTTGTTGAAAACTCCATTTCGTCGTTGGACAGATGAGGATAAGAGAATAAAGAGAGACGTTTTGTTACACGGATTTTTAGTCAATGATTGTTTAAGTACCCGCACTATACCTAGCTCTTCACCATTTTTTAAGACCGCGAGCCGCCACTGGTACGTTACCAAAACAATAAGTACAGAATGTACTTATTGTTTTCGGTTCCATAAACCAATAAGAGTTTAGGGCTGCCCAACGGAGCTCCCGTAATTGTGACTCTTAGATATGACACCCATCAGCATTTACTTATTTTTAAAGGTATGTTGCAGGACTGGGAATGCTGTGGTAGTGTCCAACTTCGACACTGATGGCGCCGCAGGCTCCATCCTACATGGCTTGTACGACTGAACTATTTGATATAGTTGCGTGCACGTTCCTTTCTGTTATTAGATTCTGTAGCCCCCCTGATGAGCTATAAGATGGCGAAACGAGTCTGGGGATGAATCTGACGAAAAGAAAGGAAACTCTTGTCGCATAAAATTTATAATCGGCGATCTGATTCAAAAACAAATCAAACAGACCGCGAGCCGCCACTGGGAGAAACGTAGTTTTAAAATATGTTTCACAATGCCAAATATCCTTTCTACAAAATATTATTCTTTTGCGATGCATTTGAATTTAAACTATAAAAATAGAATACTTCCGATTTTATTCGAAAAAAACCGAAATTTTGCAAAATCGTTTTTATTTTTTCCTGAGCTCATTTGACAAGCTATTTAAAAATTATTGACACTTTTTTTCCTCTGCTAAATGACGTTACTAAACTAAAGATCCGCCGTTGCGTCTCCGAGCGGCCATTAACAACTTTACTTTTTTAAATACGGACCTGGATTTTTTTAACCGATTTTTAAACCCTCCTACTCTCAAAATTTAATAGCGATATTACTTTCTCATAATGATGAATTGTTCTTGCCTATTTTTTTTAATTTATATTTTTTACACTTCTTGTCAGTCCGGTCCTGGCAACAAATCACAATATTAAATAAAAACTTTATTTTATCTAAAACATTCATACAGAAGTAATATAATTTATTTTATAAGAATTTTCTAATACTTAATGCTAGATTTACTAATTATAAATCCTAATTTTCTAAATGTTCAAAGAGATTGCCGTTTTGCTCAGTACAACGATCGATTTTTCTTCCAATTTTGGCGACAGCCCTTTCAACCGATCTTCTCCTTATCCTACCAAATGCAACCTCTATGCGTTCTTCGAGATCTTCCATGGTATTTACGTCATTTTTATAAATAACATTTTTTAATGCTCCCCATAAAAAGAAATCCAGCGTTAAATATCTTGCCAGGACCGGACTGACAAGAATTGTAAAAAATATTAATTTAAAAAAATAAGCAAGAACAAATCATCACTATGAGAAAGTAATATTGCCATTACATTTTGAGGATAGGAGGGTTTAAAAATCGGTTTAAAAAAATCCAAGTCCGTATTTAAAAAAGTAAAGTTGGTGATGGCCGCTCGGAGACAAAACGGCGGATCTTTAGTTTAGTAACGTCATTTTGTAGAGGAGAAAAAGTGGCAATGACAAAGTGTCATTTATTTTTAAATAGCTAGTCAAATGAGCTCAGTAAAAAATAAAAACGATTTTGCAAAATTTCGGGTTTTTTTCGAATAAAATCGGTATTCGGAATTTGAAAACTTTTAAAGCGGCATTATAATCAGCACTGAATTGCACAACTTTGCCCCCATTTAACCGTTTCTTTAACTCGTATGGTTTCCGAGATTCCAATGCTGGTATGTCGAATTTGTAACACCCTGTATAGTGCAATTTTTGGATATTCTAATTTTCTGATAATGTAATTTGTGATTTACCAAAGAAAATAGACGTTTTTCACAGTACCATCTTCTGCCTTAATGAATTAAAATATTTGAACCAGCGACAAAACCTATGGACGTGACAGTAATCTTCAAATGAGTGGAAATCTATAGGCTCCTTGCTTTTTAGTCCAAAAGAACCAGATTTTATTGCCATACGACTCCGCTCATCTTGATACCTATAAATTATGTGTTTTTCTGTAGCGGTTTATATAAGTCAGAAAAGTTTTTAAAATAAAAACTTAAATTTTTTTTTTGAAATTTTCAAAAAGAACAGCACATTTTTTTTACGATATTAGTGGGCATAAAATTCCACAACTTTGCCATCATTTAACCGATGCTGTATCTCTACATTGATATTAAGTTTTCAATATTTTTTCATGGACCTCGTCTATCTTAAATCGCTTTACGGTAAATCAATAAATTAGTCAATTACAAAATAAAACTTAGTTGAGCTATATTTTCCCTTGCCAAATTCATCTCAATTAGACCGATTTTAAATTTGAAACTTTTAAGTAAATACTGCTGTTAAAGTTTCAATTGCCACAGTTTTGATTTTACAAAGGAAATTAGGAGGGACCAGAAAACCGTAAAATGTCAAAATAATAAACGCTTATTGGAATATTTTTCAATAAAGGAATCCCTACCGTTTCAAGTGGTTTTGTGGTTAATCTAAAAAGGGAAATTTTAAATTGGGAGCAGTAACAATTTTAATTACTTTTTAACTTTTTTAGGAAAACAAGGAAAATACTTCAAATGAAATATATTATTTGTTAGGAATGGTTGCGATTTAAAATTTGTATAGTACTTATATTAATAAAAAATACTACCAATATCGCTATTGATCTCAACAAAAGATATATTTTAAGCACTAGTTTCATAAATAACTATCATTAGTTTCTCAGCGTTATAATTATGTTTGTAAGTACAGGGTAACTTATTTTCGACACTTTTATAAGGTATCTGCGTGGTTAGCGCTATTAAAATGGTAATATAGGTGTCATGTGCTCTTTTTGGGTCAAACGATACGGGAAAAAATCAGTTGACAATTTCAAAATTACCCTATATTTTCTTAGTTAAAAGAGATACAGAAAAATGTTTTATACAAAAGTTTCTTTATAAGGATTGCTGAATAGTCTGCAGTTTTCAGAATAAATATACGATATCAGGTAAAAAAGTTATCGGATCTAACCTATTTTTTTTTAAATGGAACACCATGTGTATTTTAATCTAAAAAGATGAAGCTATCTTGACATTCTAGTTGTTATTAACATTTAACGTCAATTTAATTTTTACATATTCGTTTATCAACATTTAAAAAAACTTGATATATCAGTTTATATTAAAAGTTGAAAAAACGAATAAAATTTATATTTTGTTTGCTATCCGGAAATGATATATATTTAGATTAAAGTATACAGGGTGGTCCATTTAAAAAATGAGGTTAGGTCTGTTAACTTTTTTACCTGAACCAGTATACTTATTCTAAAAACGGCAGATTCTTCTATAATCATTATAAAGAAACTTATGCATAAAACATGTTTCCGTATCTTTTTCAACTTAATATAGGGTAATCTCGAAATTGTAATTTTTTTGATTTCCCCCTGTATCTATCTCTCAAGCGAGCGAAAATTTTCAAATTTTGATTGACACCTATAATAGTTTTCTAATAGCACTAACAATTACGAAGATATCCTACAAAAGTGTCGAAAATGGGACATCCTGTACATTTAGTAAACAATGGCATCTTCTACTATAAAAAAAACATTAAATATAACTGTTAGTCAACGATTATTAACAAAATTATAAATCATTTTAATGCACCGATATTAATTTGGGAACGAAATAATAAGTTAGCGGTCCAAAAAATCGAAAAATGTCACAACAATGAACTCCTTGTGGAATAGTTTTTCACTCAAGGAAAGTAATATTCTCGAGTAATATCGCCGTTTCTCTGCAAAGCTGAACTTTAAATTCTAAGCAGTATAACATTTTCAATTACTTTGTATAGAAAAACCTTGCCACCAAATTGTTTGATTTATTTTTGAATCAGGTCGCCGATTATAAATTTTATGGGAAAAGAGTTTTCTTTCTTTTCGTCAGATTCCTCCCCAGACTCGTTTCGCCATCTTATAGCTCATCAGTGGGGCTACATAATCTAATAACAGAAAGGAACGTGCACGCAACTATATCAAATAGTTCAGTCGTAAAAGTCATGTAGGATGGAGCCTGCGGCGCCATCAGTGTCGAAGTTGGACGCTACCGCAGCATACCCAGTCCTGCAACATACTTATAAAAATAAGTAAATGCTGATGGGTGTCATCTCTAAAGACAAGAGTCACAATTACGGGAGCTCCGTTAGGCAGCCCTAAACTATTATTGGTTTATGGAACCGAAAACAATAAGTACATTCTGTACTTATTGTTTTGGTAACGTCCCAGTGGCGACTCGCGGTCTTAAAAAATGGTAAAGAGAGCTAGGTATAGTGGGGGTACTTAAACAAACATTGACTAAAAATCCGTGTAACAAAACGTGAATGGACTTTCCAACAAATTACAAACTATGTCATTAATTCAGTTCATTTTTAAAACACACAACTAAGTAGGTACGTACACTACTGAAGTAACTGAAAAATAAAAACAAAACTTTTTAATCACAGTAAATCACGTAAAAACGATATCTATAACCGTAAGTTTCGCGAAGCATCAAAAGAAATACCCTAAGGTTAGACGAACCAATTCTAAAACAATGGTGCATACGACTGATCTATTTTTAAATTGCCCTTCATCATCATGAAAATTGTTACATGCTGCTTGCGTGACTAACGTCACGCAACCATAGCAACGGTGAATATCAAAGCTATGTTGGGCGTTGGGTCTTCACTTGCTTTGATCTAACGGACACGGTCGGCTGGGGCGCAACAAAATGCACAAGTGTTTATAATTATTGTCCATCGGAGTTAACCGTGGCCCTATTATGCATAGCTATATTCAGTTTAAATTAATATTATTTATTCGAACAAGATTATTTTTAAGGGCTAAAATGGTAGCTGTATTGGTATATTTAATATTGTCGAAAAGCTTTCCTCCTGGTTTTATTTTATTTTTTTTGGTGAAGAGCCCCTTCACCTACTTCACCTGACGAGCCGCCACTGACTCACTAGTTAGAGATATAGTACCCTAACTTGCAACGCTATCACAGAATGGTTAAATTATTTATTTAAATTCCCAACCCTACATTATTCCTGAGAGCCAATGTTAATTAATAACTAAAAAACAAAATTTTGGTTAGGAAGTTATATTTATTTTATGGAAAATATAACAATGCAAGGAGCTCTAGAAAATAGGAAAGTATCTTTTTAGACGCGTACTAAATAGTTATTTTTGTATTAAGTGCGTGAAGTGAGTGTTTTTTTAATGGCATCTTCAATGTCATCAATAGTTACCTTCAATAATTCTTCACGGCGACAAGCACCGCTGATTCCCAAAATTAACGCAACCTACAATTAAAAAAATATTGAAATTACTGAAATACTACAAAATTTTGATCATCTGTACCTTATAAAGTAAATTTGTTTCATCATCAGCTTCTTGAATGAATTTATTAATATCGTCTCTCGATAAAACTTTAGATTTCTTCCCTCGGTATCCGACGTTTTTGTTCTTAATAAAAGGCACCAATTTTGAAAACTTCTTTATATCAATATTTTCTTTAACATTCAATGTACTCTTCAACATTGAGTAGACACTCCATAAAGTAAAAGGTTTTACAGTTTTTGATTTCTCCTCAAAATAGCATATAAGTACCTTTTCAGACACTTTTTGTATATTTTTCTTGCCGCACCATTCACGGAATTGGTTATAATTTTTCTCGTATATAAATCTTGATTTCGCCGGTAACATGTTAGCTATAGCCGAATTTGCTATATCGGCTATATCTGAAGGAATCTCGCTATCACTATCGTAATCTACATCCATTTTAAGTACTTATACTATTTATTTAAAAAATTGCAATAAATATGAACAGCTATCAACGTATGACAACAAAACAAGCAACGTGCCAACAAACCATTTCTATAGTAACGACAGGGCTGTTAACTTGATTATGTGAAATTATATGGTAACATTTTTTCGACCTGCGGTCTCGGCAAAAAATTGACACTCTCATATGCCATTAAAAAAACACGAATTTCACAAACGAAATACAAACAACATTTTTTGTACAACTGAAAGTTTGAATTAATCGGTTAAATTGTATATTATAAAAAAATGTTACCATATAATTTCACATAATCAAGTTAACAGCCCTGTCGTTACTATAGAAATGGTTTGTTGGCACGTTGCTTGTTTTGTTGTCATACGTTGATAGCTGTTCATATTTATTGCAATTTTTTAAATAAATAGTATAAGTACTTAAAATGGATGTAGATTACGATAGTGATAGCGAGATTCCTTCAGATATAGCCGATATAGCAAATTCGGCTATAGCTAACATGTTACCGGCGAAATCAAGATTTATATACGAGAAAAATTATAACCAATTCCGTGAATGGTGCGGCAAGAAAAATATACAAAAAGTGTCTGAAAAGGTACTTATATGCTATTTTGAGGAGAAATCAAAAACTGTAAAACCTTTTACTTTATGGAGTGTCTACTCAATGTTGAAGAGTACATTGAATGTTAAAGAAAATATTGATATAAAGAAGTTTTCAAAATTGGTGCCTTTTATTAAGAACAAAAACGTCGGATACCGAGGGAAGAAATCTAAAGTTTTATCGAGAGACGATATTAATAAATTCATTCAAGAAGCTGATGATGAAACAAATTTACTTTATAAGGTACAGATGATCAAAATTTTGTATTATTTCAGTAATTTCAATATTTTTTTAATTGTAGGTTGCGTTAATTTTGGGAATCAGCGGTGCTTGTCGCCGTGAAGAATTATTGAAGGTAACTATTGATGACATTGAAGATACCGGGTCTATATTGATTGTTAAAATACCGGATACAAAGACCTATTGCCCAAGAATGTTTACCGTTTCAAATTCTGATTATATTGAGATATATCGCAAGTATAGAGCACTAAGGCCGTCCCATACACACAAAAAGAGATTATTTTTAAAATATTCAAGAGGAAAATGTGTTAACCAACATGTGGGAATAAATAAAATAGGGGAAATTCCTAGCTTGATTGCAAAATGGCTGGGAAAAGAATTGCATAAGAGCTACACAGGTCACTGTTTTAGGAGGAGTTCTGCAACTCTCTTAGCCAATGCAGGGGGTAACATGATATCTATAAAACGCCACGGTGGTTGGAAATCTGCCGCCATAGCAGAAGGATATATAGAAGATAGTTTGAGTAATAAAATTGATATTTCTAATAAATTAAATTGTTCCTCTACTTCCAAACAAATCAATATAACTGATACAATTGTGGACTCAACTTTTCAAGGAATATCTAGCGTTTCTGATCAGCAGTAAGGTGGACCAGCTTCGGGAATTAATATTGAAAGCAATTGTTTGAACTTCACCATCAATTATTATTGTAACAAATGAGATTTTTTGTTAGTTGGTAATTAATTAGTAAATTTGTACAAAAAAATTCAATACATTTTTTAAAAAGTAATGTTTTATCGTTTTTTTTGTAAATCATTTTTCCAGTTAAAAAAAGTATTTTTTTCACTGTTAAAAAAACAAAAGGTTTACGTATCGATAGCGATGAAAAAATGTCAACTTTTTTTGACAGTTGTACAAAAATATTTTTGCAATAAAAAGCATTAGAATCTAAAGTGGTTTTGTGGTTCCCCTACAAAGCTACTATAACAATTTACAACTAATGGCGCCTAAGCTAAAATTAATATATGTTAAATTCAAGGATGCGTAACATATAATTTTAATACTGTTATCTCGATTTTCAAAGCTAACAACCGCAATCTAAATGTTGTATAGAATATCTGACCTTATACCTTTCGGAAAACATACATCAACATCTTTAAATATTAATGATGATAAAACCACCTGCCGACTGACACACTGGTGAAATTTATGACGTCACGCACAGCGCGTGATTGCTCGGCAAACAGCTTCAATCTAGTAGGTCAGAACGTGTCCGCTTTCCTGATTGGCTCGTATTTTTCATGTTAAAAGCTCCTCAAGATGCGATGAAGCAGTGACAAATCGGCAATGAATCCCATTTCTGATTGGTAATGTTTCAGTTTGGAAAATGAAGAAAGAAAATGTTTCTTGTTAGTCTCTTGGCAAATGTATTGATTGTTTGAATTTAGACGATGTTAAAACAAATAAATATATTTAGAATATTACAATACAAGAACATAGGAACCGATATTTTTTTATATAGCATTGGCGGCTCATCAGGTGAAGTAGGTGAAGGGGCTGGGCTCTTCACCAAAAGAAAATAAAACCAGGAGAAAAGTTTTTCGACATTATTAAATATTAATGTACCAAAACAGCTATCATTTTAGCCCTTAAAGAAGTAATTAGGTTCGAATTAATAATATTAATTTTATTAGAATGTAGCTATGCATAATAGGGCCACGGTTAACTCCGATGGACAATAATTATAAACACTCGTGCATTTTGGCGCGCTCCAGCCGACCGTGTCCGTTAGCTCAAAGCAAGTGAAGACCCAACGCCTAACATGGCTTTGATTTTCACCATCGCTATGGTTACGTGACGTCAGTCACACAAACAGCATATAACAATTTGCATTAGGATAAAGGGCAATTTAAAAATAGATCAGTCGTATGCACCATTGTTTTAGCATTGGTTCACCTAACTTTAAGGTATTTATTTTGAGGCTTCGCAAAACTTACGGTTACCGTAAAACGGGGTTACTTTGCGCCGCTTTTTGCACAATTTTTTTTATTGAAAGATAAAAATATCTTAATACTAATATAACTATTTTATGATTTTCGGTGGATATCATTAAGCTCATTAACTAAGTCTCATTACATTTTTAAGTTAATTCATTGCAAGATTAGGACAAAAAATCGACTTACATCCTGGTGCAAAGTATACCACGGAAAGGGTATACTTTGCTCCACTTCATTTTAAACTAGTTTTACCGTTTTATCTACAATTAAAGCAAAGTAACCACAATGAGTCATACTTTGCACCATTTCAGATATTATGCAAAGTATCCCCAATTTCGTAAGAAAGTGGGGATTCTTTGCACCAGTTATACGGTGCAAAGTATTCCCAATTTTATATGGAAATTGCCAATGTAAACAAAAAAAAATAGAAAAACCTAAATATGTATTTTATTGACCTATTTTATTACCTGCATCTCTAAACTAATAATTGTACATGCGATTGAACGGGTACTTACCAATATTTATCAGCTTAGGCTTTCTCGGCAAGAAGATTTTGCACAGCTTTAAAATGTGACAATTTAGAGGATATATATTATGGCGGGAAATGATTGACAAATGACGGAATGCGGGAATGTCTAATCTCTTGAGATGATATATTGCAGTGTTCTTTCTCTGCACATGACATTAGTAGGGGCCTCAAATTAAGATAGAGCACTGTGCTACCAAAAATAATATTTTACAGCGTTGGTGCAAAGTTACCGTACTGAGTGCAAAGTAACCCCGTTTTACGGTATAGATATCGTTTTTACTTGATTTACTGTGTGATTAGAAAGTTTTGTTTTTATTTTTTAGTTAATTCAGTAGTGTACGTACCTACTTAGTTGTGTGTTTTAAAAATGAACCCAATTAATGACATAGTTTGTAAATTGTTGGAAACTCCATTCAGTCGTTGGTCAGATGAGGATAAGAGAGACGTTTTGTTACACGGGTTTTTAGTCAATGTTTATTTAAGTACCAGCACTATACTTACCTAACGCTTCACCATTTATTAAGACCGCGAGTCGCCACTGGTAGTAGATATATTATTTTTGACGAAAACTGTACAGACTCTCTTTTCTGCTATTGTAAAAAGCATATTGCCTTTAATAACAAAATCTACAGTTAAAAATCTCAATTCTTTTTAAAGTTTAATTTTATAAAACCCTATAAGAACTAATACAAATACCAATTCAGGATTAGAAAAGCAAATAAAGTATATCTATCCGTGTTTTAAACAACGACATTACAAAAACATCACCAATTCGAATCCAATCACCAATAAATTTAATCACACATTCTAAAGAACAACCCCAATGTAACCCGCCGCCATTTACCAGAACTATACGTTACTAAATAGAAATGTCACCTTGCTTTGTTACTCTGAAACCCAATTTTAGCTGTAATTATATCTCTGTGATTCGAGAAACCGGGAAAGCGGATAGACAAGGGCGAAACACACAAATCTGAGATTGGCGAAAAAAAGTTAATGAAAGCTGTTGTCGGGCGAATACGTTTTTGACGTTTAATTTTGTGTTTTTTGGTTGGTTGATTTATAAATTAAAGAATCAGTTTAAAAAGTTAAATTGGTACAGGAAGTTCGCTTGCCTTAATCGAATAATCGAGATCAGATTAAAATTCCTGGTTTATTTTATTTTTTTATTAGAACGTTGATAAGCATAAAGACACTGTACCTTTTGACAATACCCAATTCACGGTCCTATAAATTAATCATCTAAACAAACAAGGATTTATTTAAATTATTTTTTTCGTCAAGATTATACGAGAAAAGTTAAGGCAAGCAATACCTAGTTAATGTTAAAATTTTTGCACTTCTGCGATAAGAATTTTATTTATTAAATTAACAAATTACTGTGATGTGTGATTTACATTGGCTCATCAGTGCAGATCGTTCTTAGAGAGAAAGTATTTTTAAACACTAGTTATATCAAACTTTACTGTTTAATATCGGGTTGCACAAAAAAATTTTAATAATAATTAACTAACCAGCAAGTTTGACTGTGACATACATGGTATTAGCAGAAATAATTTTCTCACACATCATATTGGCCCGGTCAATGTAATTTACGTCACAGTCAAACTTGCTGGTTAGTTGTTTGTATATGGTATAAGTTAATTTTGGTTAAAAACCTTTGTGCAACCCAACTAATTACATTTTGATCAATATGCTTTTCAAAATATTTGCATAAAAGTAACACATTTTAATGCAATTATAAGAGGATCTTACACGGTTAATAATTCTGCCAATAATAACACAGTCATTATTTCAGGTCCATTTTAAAACCGCCGGTCATTTTAGCATATCAGAAATGAATTTGCAGAAGAAAGTCTGTTTAGCTATAGTTATAGAGGTATCCATAAAATATAGTGTTAAAAGGCGTGTGTGGATAAAAAAGGCTGAAAAGCCTATGTCTTCTGTGCCACATCTAGATCTTTTTAAAGAAATATTTTTTTAAATGTTTTTTCGTAATTTAAAATATTTTCCTGACAGCTGTAGTTTCGGGTTTTAATTTACGATAAGTAAGTAACAATTTATCAGGGGCCAAATTTCGTTCGAATTTGTTCAAATAGGTTTAAAGGGCTTTGGTTATTTTACAATTTATACATTTCTACAAAGTTCGTCTGCCTTACCGGTTTTTATTTACAACTGGTCCTGATCCTGACCATCGTCAACGTTTTCATTGTCGTTGTTGTCGTTGTCGTCATCGTCCATTTTTACATACAAATGCACCATTTACGTTGGACGCGATATAACTACTAAAGCGAACAATTATTTGATCACTAATAATGACAGTATCCACACCATTTACCATTACTGAAGTTCGATGGTTCAAATATCAGGAACTTGCATCATTACAACCGTAATTTCAGCAGTATTAAGTTTAGACGTTCAATAAAACTGTCAGTATTTTATTTACTGATAATATAATTGACCGTGAAGGTAATATAGTTTTCCGAAAATCGTTTGGAAATATTGAAAGTTTTGATAATATTTTTGAAAGGAAAAGTCAATATTTCCTTACACTTAGTCGTTGCTAAGCAACGGAAAATAACTGTTAGCAAATATTTATTATTGTACTGTAAGGAAATATTATTTCTGTCCGGCTACTTTTAAACTAAAATGTGTTAAGCTTGACAATTCAATATTACTGTTTCCATTTCCATAGTTAAGTATACCACAAATATTTAATGGCATCCTTTATTTGTGAACAAAGATATAGTACATAAGGATATTAGAAGAATAAGAGTTACTTTATATCACTACGTTCGTCAGACAAGCTTTCCACGCTCAGCACATAAAATATCTTATTCTCCGAATATCATATACTATTTTTTCTTCAAACGTGCATCATATTATAAATTAAACAAAAGAAAACGAATTTTTAACGAAGATAACAAGATTGAATTTTTAACTTGTTTCACGGAATATTCCCTTTTTGATAGATATCGTTATCATGGCATCTATCAAAACGAATATTTCAATATAATGTATTTATACGCCTAGGAATATAAATACTTATACTCCTTGTCATATAAATGAAATTTAATGTCATTGAGATACGTCACATAGGTCATGACTTATATGACGTTTGAAGAAAAATAATATTTATTTCAAAATTTTAAGTTGCTTGTAATAAGTTATGTCCTTTTAATAATTTTCGATTTACGGAAAAAAAATGTATTCCTCGTAGAAAAAGCTACATTCCCGGACTCCGTATTGCCAGTCTCGGCTTGCGTCTCGACATACAATCTTTACTGTCGTCCGGGAATGGTCAGCTTTTCCTACTAGGTATACAATGTACTATTGTTAAATTTATTTTGTAGGGCATTGTAGGAAAATAATAATTATTGGATGACGTGTAAAGTTTACATACTAAGTGATTATGGTAGGCGAAGTCTTTTTAAATGTAATACCACAAAGTAAGAACAAATATTATCTTAATTTTACTAAATCGCTTTTAGTTTCTCGTTTTATATATAATTCTAAAAGGTTTTGAATTTATAGCAGAACTTCACTCTTCTACAAATAGTTGTCTTACAGTAAAAGTTTGTTTTAAGTGACAAATATTAAAAAGTTACAGAGAAGTTCTGTTAAATTTCAGTGATTTTAACGATGTCCTAACAAACGGAACACCCCTTTAAATATATTTGTAAAAGTTTAAGAACTTAAAGAAAACTTTTCTTGTTCTTTGCAAATATTATTATACATTATTACATTATTTTCTTTAACAAAATTAAACTTTGTAAAACTTTTAATTTATGTTCCAATATAATAAAATATTTTCTTACTTTCAATAACATAAGCATTTGTAATTTTTTAGGCATACTTCAATGGTGTTAAGAAACGGTTAAGAATTGTTTTAGTATTAAAAATATCTTTTTTAGTATTAAAAGTATTTTTTGTGTATGTACAGTGTGGTTGATTAATTATGACATGTACTTAGATTTACATTTTTTAATTAACAAAAAACTTCATGTTTGTGGCAAGGATATTTACTTTTCTATAGCTATCCGTGATATTTCTCCTGTTTTCTGAAAAAACTAACAAGTTATTTATCTTATCATACCTGTATATGATGCTGGTTCACAATAGGTAACTGATAAGGGGACAGAAAGTGCTTAAATTGCAGTTTTACAGAAAGTAAAAATCACTGAATACAGGGTTCAATGATCGAAGGTAACAATTATTCGATGTAAAAATGCTTTATTTAATGAAGATAATTGTTTTGATAGTGGGAAATAAATACAGAACTCACCAAAAAGCCGCAACGGAGTTTAATACTAACAAACTATTAAAAAAATTATAAAATAGAATATAAAATATTAGCGCCATCACCCTGGTTAAGATAATAAAAAAATATCATACTAACCAAATGTTTATATTTTTTACCAGCTGAAGCCCAAAATAAATAACGAGCACATTGACGATGAGCTGGATATTTTCAACGATATTGTACGGTAACTAATTGGTTCGATGAAGTAAAATACTTGTTTTACTGGTTGGGTATCAAAAGGGTATATACTTGATAACAATCTATAATGGAACCTTATCTAACCTAATCTACTATATTACAATCAGTCTTATTTATACTACATACTATACTAACCTTAAACTATAATAATAACCTTTGGTTAGAAGGAATATTATTGTTGTAAGTATTTAAGAGTGATTACAAAATCACGTCTGGTAATGAGTATAACCCCTGGCTTAACCTTGTTATGGTGTTCAATGTTAAGCAGGAACTTATAACAATAATAATTAACAATTTGTTATTTTATAATAAAAGGTAAAATAATGGATTTTGTAATTCTACCGTAATGTCCTTATTTTTAACTTACAATATTACTGGCGAAAATTCAATGCTATTTATCTTTTACTACTAATTTTTTAAATTTTTGTTACGCCTTGTATAACATATTTTTTAATGTCAGCCTTACTTTTAAAATACTATAAACTTTTTATGAAGAACAACCTTTTCTTCTAAAATCTAAAATAAAAAGATATCCCATTTGGTAGCCAAATCTAAGCAGATACGCTGTATAACCCGATTTTGTGTTGCCTTTATTGTTTTACCACTCTAGCTAGATAAATATTTAAATTACTTTTAATTAAAATTGAATTACGCCTTTTACCAAAGGCAAAATAAAATAGAATTGATGTACCATTAAACATTCAAACTATTAGGTTTAATTTACTTTTAATTTAAATGTTTAAATATACTTGTATGGACGGTCAAAAAATTAATTATAAAATTTTTATTTCAACAAAAATCATTTGGATTTCTTTAAAGCCATTTTAATTTTTGAAGTTAAAAAAACTAGACAAAAATATTTTATATAGTTTAAATTAAAGAGTTTGTACCAATAATTTGTAAAATTAAATTGTAAGAATTATAAATTTTATAGAACCCGCCATACACAATTTTCTAAAATTGCGAGAGGCGAAGAGTTACACCCATGCATATTTTTATATTTTTTTTAACTTAATCTTTAATTTTAAGACACTTGCCTGTTTGTGAAGACTTAATTCCATTAAGAAAACATATTTCGGCGGACCTTAAAAATAGATATTAATATTATTTTTGATTATCTTTTGCCATCCTGAAGTGTTTAATAAAAAATTTCATCAGTCAGTTTTAAAAATATTTGAAATATTCCAAATTTTTGTGGCATCTGTTTAGCCACTTAATATAAATTGTGTTTTTCTCGATCTTTATAAAAAATATTGATTGATCATGCAAAACCACGCGAGTTTGTCAATATTTGTTTTGCTGTAAGATGCTACGATTTTTAAATAGTCCATATAGATTAAACAGGGCCACTTTTTAATGTTGCTGTAAGTCTCAGCAAATTGTATGATTTTTTTTTGGTCTCCATTTACCTAAGTTTTATAAAGACATATGTATTTCAGAAATATTTTAATAAAATGTTACTTTTTAAATGTTAAACTCTCAAAAGAATCTTTAAAGTTTTATACATAAAATTTTTGAAGGGGACATAAAGCGTAATGAAAATCACTAAACGATGTCGAAACTTTTAAAACTTGTTAATATTTGTTGCTCGATATAAACTTTTCTTGTGTAACAAGTAACTACGGTACGTCAAAGTAAAGTTGTTATATTTAAAGCTTCCAAGGAAATACAATAGAATGTCTTTAAAGTTATATTAATTTTATGTGTATAAAATAATAAAAGCTCAAAATGTTTGCGATAAAGTTACAAAACTGTGAACGTAGGATTTATTAAGTCATAAAAAATTAAAAACTTATTACACACTTTATTATTTTCATAAATATGTTCAAAATATAATTTGAAAATGTAACATTTTTCTTTCTTCGAATTAAATTAAATTAAGTAGGTATGCAAGTTGAACATCAGACACTTAATGATATATTTTTTAGCCGCCCACACAAAACTATTGTAGTATTAAACATATTATATTCGATTTAATTACATAGTTTATTCTACATACAGGGTGATTCCTAAGTTGATACTTTCTTTTTAGCCGTGTATAGAAGGCATTAAAATAAACATTTTCAAATACCTTTTTTCAAAAAACTCAAAAATAAAGTACTTTCATTTATTTATTACACTTCGAATCAAAGTTATTCGGAATATTTACAATTTTCTTTCACCAAGTTATTAAGCTCCAAAATACTAATTAATAACTTTGCCACAGTTTAACCATCTTTCATGGGCTATCAAAAGCAAAAAAAAGGAGTACCAACTTAGGAATCACTCACTCAAAACAAATAATAATTTATTGAATGATAATTATTTTCAGTTGAGTATAAGTGTCATATAATCCCGTTAGCCAAACTACTTAAATGGTAAATTAAGAAATCGAAACGAATATTGATTTTAATAATGACCTAATTGTCTTAGCCCTGCTGGACTAGCATTCCTGCTAACCTTATAATATTAAAACTCACTCACATATTTCCACTTTTACAAGTTACAAATTTTTTTGTAATCTAATTGCAGATTGAACCATCTAGTTTTATGCTGGGGCTGGTAAATCTGTCCCTAAATACCTATTTTACATATACAATCTTAAGCAATATCATGGAACATGAGCCACCAGGCAAGAGAAATTAATTATTAAAAGTAAGAACAAGGTGACGTAAGCTTCCAAATAGAAATATTTTTGGTTTATGAACATCCTTAAAACCGATTGAGTGAAACTGATCCGTCAACGCCGCAATTCATATCGATAACAAATAACTAAATAAACTGGCTGAGTAAATAAGTGCTGCATTAATTACAAAATAAATCTCGTAGACTCAAACTGGCCAAAAACTACAACTTTATTACTCATAAATAAAATAAAATCAGTAGCAGTTTTTCGGTGGTGTGTATTAGAAACTTGGTCGATAATAATTTTTGCTTTAGCAACGAAAAAGTTATGATTGTGTTGTTCCTGCTCGGGGTTAAATTTATGTTGCTTTCCTCGCCTTCCGGATAGCGGCAGTCTACTATGTCAGCAAATGTTGAAAAATGGGCGCACCCAATTTTCTCCTACAAGCACTGTATATTTTATGCAGGAAACATTAAATACTTTTTTAAAGGTTGATTTACGGGATAACAGAAACAATTTGAATGGGTTGGACTACTGTGATTGATCTAGTTTAATTTATATATATTTAACTTTTGTAACAATAATATTTAATCCAAAGCAGTGTCAACTCTTCCATAAGATTACTTGGTTATTCTCTTCACACGTAACTTAATGTAACAAAATGCTTGCAAGACAAACTGACATCCACGCAAATCTTAAAACTTTTAAAGACGCTGGCGGCGCGTGACACCTCTTCGGATTTTGTTTATTATTTTAAGCAGTTTTATTGATGTTTGCATGCATAATCTTTACATGACTATGGCTTCTAATGATTATTATCGATTATAATTAATATATTTTTTTTGGTTTTTAAAAAATAAACCTTATTTTTAATATTTTTCTGCTCTGTTATGCGTATTTCATAATTTTTTTTGTATAAGTATTAAATTATTTATATTAGTGGATTAGTGTAACTTCTTGCAAGGTTTTATCAAAATATTATATATTTTTTCTAATTTGAAAATTTTTTTATAGTCCAAAAAAGGGTTTTTTGGGCGTGGCATCCGAAACAATTTTTGCCTGCGGCGTTAGTTGGTCGATTTTGGGACCTTTTGGACCACGCCACTGGGGCTACCAAATAAAATGCGATATAGAACAAACAGGAATACATTTTAACACTAGGCTTAAAGAACACAAAACATATATTTTTAAAAAACAAAACAATAATTCCTGCAGATCACTGCATATGAAAATCATTCGATTTCTTACAAAATAAAGCCTCCATATACACAGAATTAAAACAGGAAACTAAATCTATTAGAAACAATGGTCATAAAAATATTAAAATGAAATTGGTTTAAGCACTCAATTTCTTGCTAAATGTTTTTTAAAAGCTATTTAATTTGTTTTTCGAAGACGCTTTCTTTTATGTCTTTTTGTAAAGTTTCAAGTATTACAACAAAACTTTTCCACAGTGAACATATTTGCTTGTTTTATGATAAAACTTTTTTATCGGTTGACAATTTTTCTTTTGCGGAACGGTGTATATATAATTGGAACAGCTTAATTGTTGTTTATTTTGAATGTTTGTAATTGTTTTATTTGTTAAAGCTACTTGGACCACTTTGCGTAGGATATTATTCTATGGCGTAACAATACTTGATAAAAGTTAATAGTATTAATAAAAAAGTAATGTGTTTCATGTGCAGTACCTATCTAGTAAAATTTAAAATTTAGAATTTTTTTATCCAAACATATCTTTATAATACAAAGTGTTTTAATAACATCTAAGAATAATGGTTAAGTTGTGCCAATAATTCATCTGCAGTATCTCATAAAAAGATTATTATTTTTCGTATATCTTATTAAAGCTAAAAATATCCGAGAGAGAAATGTTTCCCCCATACTCCATCCCAAAATAACTAATTTGAAATAATAAATGCAGAGTTTTAAAAGTGTTAAAATGGATCATAATTCTCTTTCCCCCGTTTATATTCGTGGCAATGGCCTTTATTTTAGTGTATTTTAATAGAATAAAAGATCGTTATTTCAATTACAATGACAACGCAAAAAGAACTAACACATCTCTATGAAGTGTTTCTTAGATATTTCAATATTACTTTATTAAATTAAAATGTCCTTTCAGCGATTTTTATATATCCGGAGTAAGAAACCCTCAAAAGAATTTTTAAATTTTATTTTATAAGGCATGTAAGATCAAAGCAAATCTCATGCTTTAAAATACAAATTTCTATTTGGCTGGACGGGCGTTATTAAATTTCTTCAAAAATTTTTCCAATTTTTAAAACCTTTTAATGACATTTTTCACCGAACAATGTTATCATTCCTGTTTTAATAAATTAACTGAAGGAGAAATTCTTATTAAATTTCTCCAATAATTTTTCCAACCTTTAATTGATTAAAATATTTTAATGACTCTTTTACCCAACAATGTTATCATTCATGTTTTAACAAATAAACTGACGGATATAATCTTATTAACAGTGACATAATACATCCAGTCGATATTTTAAGACTTTCTAATAATTAAATCTATTTTTTCTACAAACGTCAAAAAATGACAGGGCTCGCGCATTGATAACAATATGCGAAGTGACCCATTTTTTCATTTTCTCAAGTTACCATGACACCGTGGGCGAAATAGTGTGCGAAATACATATTTTGTGCACTGCATGTAGGTAAACTATACCGGGTACTGCATCGTCGAGCGGGACATAGGACATGCAATTTTAAATGGGGTCAATTATTGGCTTCCCTAATTATTTTAGAGAAAAAATCTATTTAGGTTTATTAAAGAGCACATTCAAAAGAATAACTTTAGATATTTTTGATGAGCCCGTTTACGGGTTATCGCCGATTTCTTTTTAACTATTTCTCCTTTTTATGGCCCCGTATTTGCGGGCACCAGTCAAGGTAAAAGATGACTGTCAAATAAAGTTGTCATTTTAAAATGAGTGCTTTATTGTTATAAAAACTCGTACATCGAAAATATTAAAGGTGTATTTATGAGTACAAATTAATCTGAATAAAACTAAAATAAAGTATCAAATTACAAGGTTAATTATGACATTTTACAGTTTTAATATTTTACTAATTAATAGGTAGGTACTATTAAATTGTTAGAGCTTTAGAAGATGTTCAAATATTCCTCCATTGACTGCTAGACAATAACCGAGGCGATTATAAAATTATCTTCTTACATTCGCTAGTTGGTAAACTGAAATTATATTGCATTCGGCAGAAATAGCATTTAATAATCCAACTAAAATAACAAACCACAAAAATCCAATGAGCCTATGGGCTATTAATAATGCCACATAGGGATATTGACTTGGCCTTCCAACCGTGCCTAATTAGTCCCAAACAAGACTAATAATCGTGTTTACTTACCCCCAACTGGAGCAATTCGACTGTAATAGCCATGGATACGTTCGTGTCTAACAGTGAAACATGGAAACTGTAGAGGATAACTGTAAATTGTTTTTATATAAATAGAAAGCAATGTTCGCTACATCGGATAAAAATAATGTTTCCTTTGTTTTAATGCTGGCAAATTTTATAATTATAGTTATTTTTGTATCTAGTGCACGAAATGCTACTTTGGTGATCGAGAACTGTTTTTTTTTAACGAGGCGTAGCCGAGTTATAAATATAGTCGAGATCACCATCATCACCTTTGCTTTTTTAAATAGTCGGAAAATCAATTTTTTTTATTTTTAAAGTCCCTTCCTCATTTATAGTTCAATGACATCTAGCATTAATAACACGTTTCGGAATTAAAAATCCATCATCAATAGGAATAAGTGCAAATTCATCTTGTATCTATCAACTTTCTTTTGTTTTCAAGGCCAACTGGAAATAACGAAACGGCTTATTAATACTAGATGTGATACGCCGAGGAATTATAAAGCAGGTAGAAAATTTAAAAATATTAAAATAAAATTTCCCTACTATTTAAAAAATCAAAGTTGATTAAAAATGTAATTACACCAGCTTGTAGAGGAGAAAAAGCAATAGAGAGTGTAAATCCTATTTAACCATATCTCTTCAAATAGAGTCAGAAAAAAATAAAAACGAGCTCGAGAAAGTATCTTCGGAAGGAATCGGAGTTTTTTAAAATTAAAATAGAGAGTTGCAGAATTTCTATGGTTTACGAGATCCCTAAAGTGAATTCTTATGTGCGACACCCAGTACTCGCCTGAAGACGACTGGACATACTTACCAGTTGAAACGTTGTGATTCAAAATAAATAAAGACGGTGCAAGTCCAAAACTCTACTGCCACCCAGTATATACGTTACCCCTTTTTTTATGTACTGTTCAATTATTTAAGCATTTAACTCAAACTTGCTTTTTCCAACTTTAAAAACTTCCTGTCCTCATTAGCGAATAAGTTATTATTTGCTTTCCATTTAACGCTCACGTAGACAAAACGAGTTTTCAGTTCCAATAACCGCGAACCTGCGCTTATCCAAAAACTTTTACCCCAAGTTACTGATTATATTATAACGGAGCTTAATATGACGTGCTAGATTAACCTCATGTGTAAAATACCTACTTGAGCAAACTTTCTAAGTAGCAATGAGCTTTCTAAAACTTAGAAGATTTTCCTCTTCGAGTTGAAGTAGTTTTAACGAGGGTCGAACCATCTTGAAAGGTAATTGTATTATTGTTTATATGAAAATTTCTCCTAAACTTTTACATAAATTAAAATAATTTTAGGGCTTCATTAACTAAGAAGCGAGTTTTATGTTACTCGGCAAGAGTTGATTACTTAATTTTTACACTCTTAAAAATGACTTGGTATTTGGTACTAATTTTTATTTGTTCTCGTGTTTATGTTACCAAAAATAACTATTTTTAGTTAGGAAAACAAAAAAGATTTTTTTCTTGGTTATATTTACCAAAACATGATGACATCAGAACAAAGAAAATATCTTGTTTTCATATTAGTTGGCAGAAATAAAATATTTTGTGTAGCTGAATTTTACTCTGTATCTTTGTATCTGTATCTTATTTAAATGTTACATCAAGGTTCCTAGAAATTTGTATTTATCAATTAATTTTGTTGTAATAACACATTATGAATTTGTAGTCTCTATCATTTTGTTAATTTTGATTAAGATACATTCTTAATTACCAAAACTTACTTTTCTTTTCAAGTAATATTATTCTTCATATTTATAACTAACGGCATCAACAGAGACTTGACGCCCTTGCCCGGTGGGTGACATCATTGTAGCCAGGACTGTCAGGAGGTTATGTTTATTTTAGGGTGCTTTTGCGGTTCCGTGTCCAATTTTTCGTATTTTTAAGGCAATAATTGGCCATTTTCATGGCCGTGCCCGTGTGAAAAATGGATGTGACAATATTTGGTGTAATTTATTTGTGTTTATTGTCTTTCTTGTGTACGTTCTTATTGGCAGAAGGAAGTTAAATCATAAGTAAGTAAACATTTTATTTTTTTATCATCACAGTTGTACATTAGAAAGTTTAAATGAGATTTTTATAAAGCAAGGCAAGGTGACCCGATGAGAAATAACTTAAACATTTTTTTTTTGTTCTAGAAAAGAACGTCATATTGATGACTTTTTAATCTGACCAAGTACAACAAATTTCATATAGCTGTATATTTTAAATATAACGTCCAGGGGATATTTTTTGTTTTTTATTAATCGCAGTTGCAGAAAGAATTTAAATAAGGACAATTCAGTTCTATAAGCAATTGAACAACCCAAAAAGTTGAGTAAAATAAGTTAAAAATCTAGTGTTTCTGTTTTGTATTGCATAAGTATGTATTATAAAGAACATGAGAGAACAAGGACATTGGAAATAATTTTTTTTAAATAAACGATAATATCCCTGATAATTTATTCCAATTAGTTTACGCATACCTAATAGAGTAGTAATACCAAGGCATTTTTTTATTTAAATGGGGACCTAGGAAGGAATATTTTATTACATTATGACATTTTTTTAGCAATGAAACAAACTTTTTTAAAGTTATTTCTATCAAATCAACTTGCTAATTGTGCCATGCGTTATAAGCAGTTCATTCAAACTTTCTAATATGCAACTGCAATGACAAAAATATAAAATTTTTACTTATTTATGATTCAACTTCTTTCTTACAATTAGAAAGTACCGAAGAAAGATAATAAACACAATGTTGTGACTACATACGTAATTATTACTCTATGAAAATTTTAAGTTTGGCCCAAATAAATGATTGCTTTGGCAATATTTGTAGATTGCATCATTAACAAAAACAATATTTCCTTGAAAAAAATTTTTCAATTTTCCATATTTGCACATTAGTTGTGGCAACTAATTTTAAAAGCGGGAGTACCATATAAAATTAGTTATCCGTAATAAAATTTGTAGGTTGGGTTGGTTAATGTTATTTATTAGTTCAACAGTTCAATAACGACAATTTTTTTTGGTTGTACAAAGTCCGATTTCACGAAAATAAATAGTTGTCAGAACCAAATTTTAGTAATCCATAACATGTTATTTTTAAGAGTGTAATAATTTTAATTACCCAATTTATTTTTTTTAAATGTTAATCTTTATTTTCTATTATTATTAATTAGTCAAGTGTGTTGGCTTAAACAAACATCAGCAATATTATTTGTTGGCTTCTTTGTACTGATTAAATAAAACTTTAAATTGAAAGTGTTCCTCGAATTTAAACTTTCTAAATAAAATAGAATAAACTCTCATTACATCCATGATGAAAGCATGACTTCAGAGGCGAAACTGCCGCTTGAATCACACCAAAGGAATATTTAAGCAAATTAAGTTAACCATCAGTATATGCAAACTATTCGCAAGTTTAAATGAAAGCTTTGATGCCAAATAGTATAAACTGGAAAGGCATATTTTGGATAAAGCCACCACAATAGCTGTTAAAGATTATTCGCATCCAAACCTGCAGGGGCAAATATGGATTAATTAAATTTTAGCTTTATTATTTTGATAATTTAAGTAGTCGCTGTTCAACGAGCAATTTTGACCAATTACACTGGGGAACAGCAAAAAATATTTCCGAGACCAAAAAAGCAAAATCTAACTTATTTTATTATACTTTTTAACAATCTGTCTTGCAAAAGTCTCAGTTGGCTTTGGTTTTATGGATCTATCCTAATTATGATACTTACCTTTCGACCATTAAATGAGAAATAGCTGGATTTATTATACCAGGTTAACTTTATACGGGGTTTAAATACATACAATAGAAATCCTAAATTGTTAGTTGTATTTCAAGCACCAGTTCATCGAGAGCTGTTCGTATTTAACAAATTAGAGAGTTTTGAGCAACAAGTCACGAGTTTGTGTAAGTAAGTGACTTTTGTGAAACAAAAACGTACTTTTAGTCCTTTAATAGAAAGGGCTTACTACTTGTATTTTGGCTGCAAAGTTGGAGACCAGGATAAAAATTGAGCTCTCCATATCTGCTGCTGCAAATGTGCGTCCAACATTCGCTGCTGGCTAAGTGAAAAAGAGCGTAAGACGCTCCTTGCTGTTCCAAGAACCGAAGACCACGATATTGACTGTTACTTTTATTTGACACTTTTCATCAACGAAGGCCTTTTGGTAAAGAAATGGTCTGTGACACAGTTACCAAATTTACAATCCGCCATACGCCCGGAATACGGGCAAATGAATGTAGTACATTTTATTTAAACAAAACCAAGGTAACAACTTTAAAAAAAACAATAATATAAAATAATAGTTATTTAATTAAAAAATGTACTACATTCATTTGCCTGTATTTCCGAAACAGTTGAATTTAATCATATAGTATGTTATATGAAAAATATTTAAAATTTATTGAAGATTTAGAATATCTGATAATATACAGGGTGTTCCATTAAAAAAAATTACGTCAACACTTGACAGTTGGTGACATTACTGACATATGGTATAACGTCAAATAGTAAAATTTTTGTCCTATAGATTGCTCAAAACCCCGATTCGATATCACTTTTCGTTCGCTTGTAATTAAGCCGTTCCGGAACATTTGTAACATATAATTCATATTTTTTTTTGCGGGCCAACTAAAATCTTTAATAGATAATTTTTAGTTACTGGGGTGTAGTTGAATACAATAAAATTTAGGAAATAAAAAACAAGGACTTTAAGTATGGGGTGACTCAGATCAGAGGTACACAATAATAAGCACATGGGAAAATATTCTAATTTTTGAGATAAAGTATAAAATGCATGACTTTCAAATGCATGGTGTCGGATTTTATCTTAAAGTAAACACGAGCTTAACCGCGGCAATGGTTCAGAGGTTGAGTTACTGGCATTCGACCGTGGCGACTCGGGTTCGATTCCCGGAGTGGGCATACGTACAATAAAAAAAGTATGTCCGAAATTTAGTGGATTTAGGAATGCAGTATGTCACTAGTGATTCCTAATAATGGAACCGAGAAGAGAGTCATGTACTGGACTTCTACCAAGAAGAAGAGAGTCATGAACTAGACAAAAAAAACACGAGCTTGTTTCAATTTCAGGCATATTTTATTATGATCAATTAAGATATGCATGTTGGTAGCTGCGTAACTATCTCGGCTAGCTACATAAACTAGCTGCAGCCGTTAATTTTAAAACTTTCTTCATAACTTTCCGGCACATTAACTTTTCAATGAACTACTCATAAAACTTTTGGATACTTGAACGTCGCAAAAGTTGCTCGTATATCAAGCAGAAATTTCTCTTATTCCATCTATCATAACATCATGATTTAGAGTCCTAAGAGCAATGCGAAGAAACTTTTGTATTTGTCTGTTTTCTTACTTACTTATTTATTTATTTCGGAATATGAGATATTTTTGAATTGTGGCAACGTACTACAGTATATAATGCAAAATTTGTTTTGCTAGATATTTGATATGCATTCAAAAGTTACAATAATCTGTGGAAATTTAAAATCCAATATAGGGTTTGCAAAATCGGTACGGTTGTACGTAATCACTGATTACTAAAGGTAAAAATCAATTTTTTTTTTAATTTCACGCCGTGTTATTGTTATCTATTATAAATTATAGATACTATTTATTGGTGATTAAGTTAAAATTTGTCATTATCTCAGAAAATCTAAAGATAATTTAATAAAAAGGTTAAAAATTCTCAGAGTCTCCACTTTCACACGAGTAATGTACACTATTTTTCCTACGACCATCCATGAAAATGAGAAAAAATCACGATTAATTTGGCTAGAAAACGCCGTATATTACGCGCGTGTTAAAAAAAAATATTTCAACACTAGTGTTGAAATATCAAGGCACACTATTTAATTTAAACATATGGTGCCAATTTGACAGAACACCCCTATTTATTAAAAAAAACAAATTTTAGAAAGCAGTAATTGTAAAGTGTTTAACTTATTTATCATGTATTTGTCGAGTGATTCAGAATTAGAGTGTGAAAATAGGTTATCTGAAATTATAAAAAATGTTAATAATAATACTATTACCAGAAAAAGCAAATCGCGCTGAAGTGTGTCATGTATTAAACAACGAATTTTTATCGATAGCAATAGCGTAGGGAATAGAGCTCTAGCCTACAGATCGCAAGGCCACAGGATCAAATCCCATCAGGTGCTTGACTTTTTTTTATAAAAACATTAAATAATTTATAGGATTATTTTAAATTATTGAAACCTTCTTTGTTGGATGGATTTTTTAAATTTATGTTTAATACATCTTTCCATGATTAAATTTTAAAAAATTTATTTTGGTTAATCTAGAAGTCAATCCAGGATTAGTTCTTTCTATGCTATATAAAATATGAAAACGTTAGTCTACAAATAAAGGATAAGCCCATTGACAAAATATGGATATGGGTGCTAATTTTAACACTAGTGTTGATATTTTTTTCAACACTAGTGTTGAAATATGTTTTTCACAAATTAAAGGTTTTTTTAATAATTATTTGTGGTCGTAGGAAAAATAGTGTACATTACTCGTGTGAATGTGATTATTCTAACACTCGGGAGAGTTTTAGTTAGAGAAATATCTCCTCGTTTGAAAAGTATCACTTTCATCACTTGTTATGTAATATACTATTTCCTACGATCACAAGCAATTATCAAAAAATTCTTTGATTGATATTTTATATATTAAAAGTATATCACTACTGCGTTAGGGACATGTTTTTAAGAGAAATAAAAACAAATACAAAAAGACAACATGTAAACCAACAAGGTATATACTAAAATTTAATCCATTTTCGTGAAAAATTGGAAAAACAGGTAAACCAATAAATTTTTACTTATGGTTTTGTTTATGAAATGCTAATTTAAAATCTGTCCCAATTTGGGAAAAAAATTTACAATCCTTTTAAACCCGTAAACGTAGAATCCATTTTAATTTAGGAAATCCAATTTGCTAAGGTTGGCGCTTGAAAATTGCAAGCTTCAAAAATTTACCGGATATTTTTATCTTCAAGTAAATTATTTGATAAAAGGATTACATAATATACTTTTAAGAATTTTATACTTTTAAATCCTAACCGGACAAATTTAATTCTTTTTATTGCACAGTTTTTAAAATATTTTATTAAAATATATTCAGTATACAGGATGCTACGAATTCGTGTGCTTATCTGGATATCTCAAAAACGGTAAGAGATACAAAGATGATTAAATTAACTTAAAGTTGCGTATATTGGGGCTTAATAATTTTGTGAAAGACAAGAATAAATATATAAGATTTATAAGGCAACTTTTTGCTATTATTCTTTTTTGGGTCACCCTGTATATGGACAAATATTTTTCGGAAATACATCCTATGATACAGTATAAGTCAGCATATGATCGAAAATTCCTTAACTTAATTTGTATAGGAGCTATGGAAAACTTAAGGCACTCTGGCAGGACCCTATACACTATACAGGGTGCTACAAACTAGTGTGCGTACAAGTGGATCTCGAAAGCGGAAGAGACTAGAGGAAAGAGATACGAAGATGGTTAAATTAAGGCAATGTTGCATATGATGGGGCTTAATAATTTGCTAAAAGAAAATTTTAAATATTCCGAATACCATCGGAGATATCCGAAAAAAAACAGAAATTTTTAGTTTTGGTTTTTAATTTTTTGTGCCTTGGGAAAACAAAAAACACTTTTTCATAGCTATTTTTCATGTTCTACAAGATGTCGTTATTAGTTTTCAAATTCGACGTTTCGTTCTTAAGATACCAACCTATAGTCACTTTTTTTAAATACGGACCTGGAATTTTATATAGAGTTTTGTGACTAAATTTAATACAATTTAAAGGTTTTTTTAAATTTAACACTTTGTCATCTAATCACACATTTTTTCATATTATATTTTTATATCATTACGATCCTGAACACTTAGAGCCAAACTAAAAAAAAATATTTCTGATTTGAAAAATCTATTTTTACTTAAAGAGGCCTGATATTTAATATTTTGTAAAAAAAACACCCAAAATCTCGCCCTCAACTATTTTTCTCTTATTATTTTTGTTACATGTTTCGCCTAAAATGTAGATCATCAGACCTTATAAGCAGTAAAAAAAAATGTGAAATAGTTTTTGAAACAAACATACGCACATCACAGTAACATAACTAGACTAACACTGCACATACCTTTTTTTTCACTCAGGAGCATTAATTTTTTTCACTCAGGAGCATTAATTTTTTTCTGTTTTACAGTATTTCGGTTAAGATTATGTTATATTAATAAAATACTAATAAAAATAAAATTAGGTTCTTCTTAAGCCTTAAAAACTTACCTACTTCCTAGGCTATTGTTACGATAAATCTTATGAAAATAAACGCCCTAATCACCATAACTTCCTGTAATGTAATTTTAATATTAGGTAGTCCTAAAAATAATTACCAGGGCCGTAATAGTAAAGAAGGGGTAATTTTAAATATTAATATCGTGTTATTTGATGACAAAACGTTGAATTTTTAATTGTATTAAATTTCTAAAACTTAAAAGTCCCTAAAACTGTGTTAAAATTTCAGGTTAGTATTTAAAAAAAATTACTTACGGTTAATATCTAAACAACAAAACGTTGAATTTAAAAACTAATAACGTTATCTTTTAAAAAGCAAACAACGGCTACGAGAAAGTGTCTTTTATTTTTTTCCCATGTCAAAAATGAAGACCCAAAAATTAAAAACCACAAATAAGGATTTCGGATATCTCCGAAGGTATTCGGAATATTTACAATTTTTGTTCACCAAATTATTAAGCCCCAAGATACTCAACTTTGCCTCAATTTAACCATCTTCATATCTCTTACCGTTTTCGAGATCCCCTTGTATGCACACGAATTTGGATCCTGTATGTATACGGAATTCAAAAAATCAATATAGATTTTTTTTTAATTCCAATTAACTAATATTTATTAAAATTTTCCATCGCCTTAAACTATGTCCTAAAATATATTATGCGGATATTCCACAAAAAATCTAAATGCATCCATTTCGAATCTCATTTGGATCCGTGAGCATTTTTCCCGGGCGTGCCAACTGAGGTGTGCGAATCGGTGATAGCGACGAAATCGAATTGCGCATTTGATGGTCAATTCTCGTTCCACTGTGCAGTTTATACGATGGCACATTTTGCGTCACGAATGTCTATGTTTGCGGAAATCCCATCCCGTTCGATATGAAGGTGCATTGGTTCAAATTTTTTAATTTAAATCTAGATTGGCGCGAAATTATCAAACATTTATTACTAACTATAGTCTATTTCAGAAAGGTGTAGAGTAATAAACGCTCAATAGGTATGCAAAGGGACTACAGAGTAACCCAACGAATATTTAAGCCACTATCATAATTTGGCATTGATTTCATTACAAAATTCTTTGTTTTCATCAAGTGCAGGTAGTACCACCCGGGTTTGGGTCAATTTATGGGTTGATAGCAATTGAGACTTTTGGTAATTAATTACAAAGCCTAGGCTTTCTAATAACGAAATTATGTATCTGCTGTTTTTCAGAGTTTCTTCCTTAGTTTTCCCTGCTAGCAAAATATCATCTAAATAAATAATACAACAACATCCATTTTGTCTAAGCCTATTAAATACTGGCTTTAACATTTTTGTAAAAATATAAGGAGCAGTTGACAACCCCATGGGCATTGCATTATATTGATATAAAAACCTATTAAATTGGAATCTCAAGAATTTTTTACATTCTTGGGCCACGGATATCATATAATATGCATCTTTTAAATCGATTGTTGTCATAAAACAATCTTGTGTTATAATGTCTTTTACTGATTTATAATTTTCAAGTTTAAAGTGAGGAGGTTCACAAATAAACCTGTTTAATTGTTTCAAATTTAAAATGAATCGAGTTGTACCATCTGATTTTGGAACCAGAAAGAATCTAGATAAAAATTCACCTTCTACAATATTACATTTGCTAATTACGCCTTGATCAGACAGCTTGTTTACAGCTTTATTTAAATTACGGAATTCTGCACTACTAAAGGAGTTAGGTATATCTACATGTGTATAAAAAGGAGGCATTTTAAAAGAAATTTTATACCCTTTTACCCAAGACAAAATGTTCTTGTTATTTGTACATAATATCCAATTTTTGTAAAAACTTTTAAGCCTACCAGCATAAACTCTAACCTTATTTATTTCCGGTATTTCTGCTTGTCTTGATACGATTTCTGATATTTCTGTGGCGGTTTTTTCGTTCTGAACTTGTTGTACTGGCCCCGGTAGTTTAAAGATCCAGTGGTAGAATTATGTCTGGCAGTTGGTCTAGCATTATTTGTCGCCACTCCAGATGACCCCGCAGCTGGAATCGAAAAGCGTTAATATGAGGAAAAACCAGTCGCTTTAAGCTCTTTCCCAGTCCGTAATTGATTTTTTGTATCTTTATACTTCTCGGAGACGTCTTGCCCACACAAAAAAACATCCGCTTTACTCTCCCGAACAATTCTCTTTACTGATGAATTTACATGCGGTTCGATCCTATATTTCCTGTTCGTGGATTGCATATGGAACATATCAGCCTGGATTTTTTCTGCATCCACCAAATGTGGCAGTACCTGAAGCTTAAGGTCACCTCCTTTCATATTATCATCAGCTTTGAGAAATTTGTCTAAAGCAACTGCCAATGCGGCTAAACCGTTGCCTATTTGTCCTTGTATGGTGCCCATATATTTATCTTCTTTTCTTTGCGCATCTTCTAAGCACGCTGTAATTTCAGGGTTTAATATAGGACTTTTAAGATGCGGGATATTTTTTGGCACAGGGTACTTTTTATGTAATTCTTCTTTTTCGGCTTTCCCAATGCCTAATTCAAGATATTTACTACAATGGCCTGCCATAATTGGTTCCACTTCCGGTCCCCAAATCGGCTCTGAACCTACTGGTTCAGAACCAAAAAATCTACTAATGTTATCATCTATTTCTTGTAGCTGTGGATTATTAGCACTCTCCTCATTGGCAAGTTGGTTAATGTCAACCCTTACGTCTTCATCATGCACCTCGTGTACTTGTATATTACTATAGGTAGCAAGAGAAAAACCACCTTAAAAGAAAGAAGAAAATAAAAATTTAATAAATAAAATCTTACTATGTTCAAAAGGAAGGCGGATAAATAGCTTTAACATTTATAGCTCTTATAAAATTCCAGAGACTTAACAGTTATGTCTCTTTCCCTTAGTATCTGCTTAAACAATTTTGGCACTGCAAAAAACACTATAGCTTTAACAATTATAGCTATTATATAATTCCAGAGACTTAACAGTTATGTCTCTTTCACTTAGTATCGGCTTAAACAATTTTAGCCCAGCAAAGCACTAACTTCGTGCTTTTTTACTCACTTTTTCTTCACTGCTAGAACTTTCCCGTAAACGTGCCTTTTCTTGCCGTTGTACCTCCAAACGATCCAATTTCCGCAGCAAACGTTTTCTCCTCTTTTCTAAACTAGCACTTTCCTCACTACTACTACCACTACTATAATAACGTTTTCTTTTATTTCCTCTCGGCATTTTTAACGAAATTTTAACTAAAATTCAACTGTTGACTCGATAAAGCACAATAATGTTATGACTAGGCCGGGCAGGGTATGGGTGAGATAACAAAAAACTATGACTCAAGTTTTAGAGATGTGCTCGATAAGGTATAATACTGATACTACCGGTGTAATATCTATTTGGACGAGGATACGAAATATAATTATTAGGATTGATTCAGATAAATAATTGCTTGACATATGAAATAAATAATTGTTTAAATAAACTCCATTTTTATTTGATTTAACTTTTTTTTTAGTGTACTGGATTATTATATTATATTTTTTTTAAAGATTATTAATCTTAAAGGAAATAAATAATAATTTGCAATATCTGGGACCTCTAAAACAAAGATATGAGCTTCTCAATTTAAATTAAATAAACCAGTCTTGTTTTTAAATTGTATGAAATTTTCTATTTTTAATATTTTAGCGCTATCGCAATGAAAAACCAGGAATGGAACTTTAATTTAGATTAGAGTGGGTTTTTATTGTTACAAGTTGCACCAAAAGCAACTAAAATATTTGTATCCGTTCCATTTTAATTTCCTTGAAACAGAGACGTTGCAGGGCATAAACGGTTGCAGCAAAATCATTAGAGAAGCATCGGCCGAAGGCGACGCTTAGAATGTTAATTATTAGCGCTTGGGGAGACAAGCTGGCTTAAACGTGGTTGGAGGCAATTAATTTGTTAAACAACTTTATTCTGATGAACTTACTGTTTGTCGTTGTCCTTTATAAAAGGAACGAACCTAAGATAAAAGAAAAAAAGCAACTTTACAACCAGAGTTTGTAAAGAAATGAATTTATATAAAATTTCATGTCTGTCATAGTATACAAGGCCAAAGATAACGGAGCATGAAGTAGTCTCTCTAAAGTTGGTCTCACAGGGGCACGCAAAATTGATAAAAAGCAAACAAAATTAAAAAACTACAAATTAAACATATTTAATGCTGAAATTAGTCAACAGGCGATAGAAATGAAAGTGGTTCTAATTTAGTGGCTATGTCAAACTAGACAAATTAAACATAATTAAAAAAAAAGGATTAAAATAGATTTATAAAATTAGTTTCACATGTTTTATTGCAGTGGCGGCTCGCGGTCTTAAAAAATGATGAAGAGCTAAGCATTGACTAAAAACCAAACGTGTAACAAAACGTCTGTCTTATCCTCATCTGTCCAACGACTGAATGGAGTTTCCAACAAATTACAAACTATGTAATTAATTGGGTTCATTTTTAAAACACACAACTAAGTAGGTACGTACACTACTGAATTAACTAAAAAATAAAAACAAAACTTTTTAATCACAGTAAATCACGTAAAAACGATATCTATAACCGTAAGTTTTGCGAAGCCTCAAAATAAATACCTTAAGGCACAGAATATATAGCTACGTATAGGTTAGGCGAACCAATACTAAAACAATGGTGCTTTCGATTGATCTAATTTTATATTGCCCTTCATCATAATTCAAATTGTTACATGCTCTTTGCGTGACTGACGTTACGTAACGATAGCGACAGTCAATATCAAAGCCATGTTGGGCGTTGGGTCTTCACTTGTTTTGATTTAACGGACACGGTCGCTGGGGCGCGTCAAAATGCACGAGTGTTTATAATTATAATTCATCAGAGTTAACCGTGGTCCTATTATGCAGAGCTACATTCGGATTAAATTAATATTATTAATTCGAACATAATTTTTTTTTAAAGGCTAAAATGGTAGCTGTATTGGTACATTAATATTTAATATTGTCGAAAAACTTTCCTCCTGGTTTTATTTTTTACTTAACCTGACGAGCGGCCACTGTTTTATTGTACATTACTTCATCCGGAGTCTGTGGTGACTTTCCCTTTGGGGGCAACCAAAGGGTATAACCAAATAGTTTAAATGAAAATAAATAAGATACTTTAGGTCTTCGTCCACTGATATATTAAAGAGTTATATAGGACATTATTTACCTGTTTATTTCGGGGCCTATTACTAATTTAATTATTGACATAACGGCGCTAACGGCATCGGCATACCAGTTTCGTCTGCCCCCGCAAAACACCGGTCAGCAGATTTGGTGACCATCCTTCCAGAACAATGCGAATGAAATAAACCTATAAGAAAAAAAAAATCTGGTGATTTCTGCAGCCTGGGTAGTTTGTTTACATTTTATCGAATTTAGATACGGCTGGCGGCCGGATATGACAGTTGATTTTTTATTTTTTGAACCAAATAGCTGCAGTAAAATATCAGTTCTGCAAATTATATACCTCACATGATGCTCTAGCTGAACGGCAAATTTTTATATCATATTATAAACCAACCAGAGCAAATAATTACCTTAATTTGATAGACAGACCGGAATATTGATGAAAATACAGAATCGCTTTTTGGCTTTTATTCCACCCAACTTTAAATCATACACCACAAAACGTGCTCTAGTCTAAAATAAAGGCAATAAGTCCTAAAACCCGGCCAGGTAAACCGGGAATCCAGAACAAGAAAAAAAGAAAAATCGCTGCTTGTATGCAACATCAAAATGAATAGATTTGTGGAGTATGGATTTGTATGGCTTATATGCGGGAAAGTTCATTTGATGCATGTATGTGACTCTTTTTTGTAAGCGTTGCAAAAACCGTTTCTATTTATTTATGGTCGTCATTTCTGTGTAATATACGACTGTTTTGAAAGACATGGGAAAATTGTGGGTAGAATAATAGCATTCGAACTTGTCTTTTTAGTTGGCCGTGAACTTGGGGGAAAGATAATAGAAAATAATTTCGTTGGCCAATCCATGTATCAAATTACACGGTAACATATTTGTCGATTTTGGTGCTTTCTTATATTAACACAAAATCACTTTAAATATAATTATCTCGTCTTTTCTCAAGTTCGACCTTTTGCAAAATAACAACACACAAATTGCAAAATAATCGTCAATTTCAGTGACTACTCGTACAGTACCTACCTGTACCCCAAGCTATTTATTCACTCACACTCATACCCATTGCTTTGTATCTTTACGCTTCATTCTTTTTGTAAATGTGAATAATTTAAAATTCAAAACGTTGCGTTTATTTGATATCTGATAACGCCTAACGGTGCAAAAACTCCCCGATGTCGCGAATATTCCCTAGCGCTGCCCAACGCCGACCAATTCTATGTATGGCCAGACTGTGCATCGCTTACAAAAAAGATAATAGTTATATCGTCCTCTCTTACTGACGCATAAGGAATTCGAAAATTTTGTGGCGGGCCAGATCCTCAGATCCGTCCGCAATTGGAGGATTTACACGTGCTTTATTTTGTCAGGAGCGCAGAGTTTCAATCGGGTTAGGCCTTTGTTTTTGCTACCACTACCCGATACTAGATGGCAGCTGTTTTCAATACGGTTTGCCCTGTCGAAATATTAACTTTTAACATATATTTATTTTAAACAGTTTTTACTATGGGACATAAATTATTTTTGTAGGTTAGGTTTAGGTTAAATCAGTTAGTCAGTGTAGGTTATTGCGTGTTAAAATGAATAAAAACCTTTATAAGAAAAACCATGAAAGAAGAAATATTTAGCGCGTCAGGAATGTTGTCCGCAGAAAAACATTTTATAAACAATATTGACAATTTTAATAACAAAGTGATCAAAACATGTTCTAATAAAAAAAAACGAATAGAGTTTTCCTATAGGAAAATATAAGTGTTTAGTGAACATTTTGTTTTTATTGTTTCTTTAGAAGTACTGAAATATTTAAAAAAAATACTGTTTAATATATTGTAAGACAATGTTCTTATTATTATCTGAAAGTGAGCATTGATTTTTCTTTAAATTTTATTAACCTACCTATAAAAAAAAATATTTCAATTCTCACTTTTAGATAACACTGATGATGGCGAAAGCCGAAAGCACTCTGCTACAATATTAATAAAAAATAGTATATTATGTTACAAGGACGAAAAATGCAGTATTTCGGACGTATTGCGGGAGATTACTGGACGAGGCAAAGCCGAGGCCAGTAATCCGCATAGTCTGAAATACATTTTTCGTCCGTATAACATACGTTATTTTTTATCCGATTGTGTTTTTGCTCGGATTATAAAATAATGTAAAAATTAAGAAAACCAATATATTTCATCTTGCATTGTAATTTTTTGTCCCTTGAATGTTTGAACAATGAAACCTGTAATAAATGTATCCATGGATCTAACAAATAATTAAATTAATATTATCAACTGACGTTTTATCAATCAGGCGATAGTTTTAACTTATCTTCCGTGTTCTGCTAGTTTTAAAACCTGAAAAACACAATTAAAAATGGAAATAGACGATGATCTTATAGAAGGTACACCACCTGACATTCAAGAAACTGCCAAGGAAGTAATGTTACATTTGTTGCCACAAAAATCTAAGGAAATATATGAAAGAGCTTATAAAAAATTTATGGATTACCGGCAAGAAAAAAATATACAGTCGTTCTCAGAAAACGTCTTCTTGGTCTATATGGCGGAATTATCGAAAACTATGAAGTCATCTACTCTGTGGTCGCAGTATTCTATGCTACGTGCAGTGGTAAATGTAAAACAGAATATTAATATATCTAAATACATGAGATTACGAGCATTGTTGAAACAAAAAAGTGTTGGATATTGTCCAAAGAAATCAAGGATCCTAACTAGAGAAGAGGTTCACAAATTACTTTGCCATGCTCCAGATGACAAATACTTAATGTTGAAGGTAAATGTAACTATATACCTAATAGTATTTTAAATTTCTGACTAACAATTTTCTTAATTACAGGTTGCTTTTATTTTTGGAATCGCGGGCGCATGTCGTCGAGAAGAACTGGCTCATATGAAAATTGATGACATACAAGATTTGGGAACGGCTTTGTTAATAAAAATTCCCTATAATAAAACAAACAAACCGAGATCATTTACGGTGACTGAAGAATATCTAAAGTATTATAGAAATTATCTGGCTTTACGTCCAACAAATATGAGTGATGGGCGATTTTTTGTGTCTTATCGCAATGGAAAATGCCATATGCAAGTTGTCGGTATACACAAATTTGGCTCTATACCTCAGGAAATAGCATCTTACTTAAAACTGCCGAATGCCAAGGAATTCACGGGACATTGTTTCAGAAGAACATCGGCCACATTACTTGTAGATGCGGGAGCAGACATAACATCTCTAAAACGGCATGGAGGCTGGAAGTCTTCGGGAGTAGCCGAGGGCTACATAGATGATTCCTTAAGTAATAAGTTAGAGCTGACCAAGAAAATATTCAACATTCCACAATCTGACCTGCAGTCAGTCTCGACTCAGGTGTCCCAATCCATCTCCCAATCGAGTTCAACATTGGAGAATAATATCATAACGGAGACCAAAAATAATAACACATCCTCAAAATCAAATTTACATCACCCCGTTCTTGTTCAAAATTGTTCTAATTGTACATTTAATATAAATATTGTAAATAAATGAATAAAATAAACTGTTGAAAATATTTTAGTGTCCGACAAAATGTTTTTCGGACTAGGACGACAAAGGTTGCCTAGCTACCAGCGCCATAATCAATACCTTATTAAAAAGGTTACCTTTTCGTCCAAATATCTTATCTATAAAACGTCATTTTTTGACACAATCGGATAAAAAAGTTTTTACACCCAATACAAATTCTCTTTTCTCCAAAAAATGAAATGGCTAGTGCGTCACTAGACCTTACCCTTAATTGGTCATATCCTTAATTACAGTTGCATTGCATTTATTACAAAAGGTAAAATAATACTTAGGTACTTCGTTGTGAAAGAACAAACATAAAAATAATCTCCCAGTAAAACTATTCGCAATTGTATAATTTCATTATCCACCAATTCCACATCGCTCTGCAAAGTTATCGTTCTCAAAATAAATTCTGATCAGCCATTGGATCCAATTCGGTAGACATTTATGCGGTTTTCTTGCAAATCGGGATCAGTTTTAGCAAAGTACGACTCGTTTCCGGTTTTATTTGCCTGCCGTTAATCAAATTCGGTTCCAAATTTGCCGCATTCGCGAGATCGCGGAATATTCGGATTTACACGTTTCGCCATTACGAAACTTTAAACCGTGAAAAAGTATCTTGGCAATTTTGAACACTGGTGTACCAATCTATCAACATTTGTGGTAGCAAAAAGTGGATTAAGGTTTGGTTCAGCAAAAACTTTTGTGCAGTGTAAGTTTTATAACAGAATCGATTTGTTTATCTGAATGTTTATATAACGAAGCTGATAATTATGATGTAATATTTCTATTACGAAACATAACCGGGCGAGCGGCAGCTCTTGGTCGTAGGTTCTTTGCTATACTATTTACTTTAGTGAAACTACCAAATACTCACCTTGTGTAGCAAAGCAAGAAAATCACTTTAACGAGTTTAACGTTCTTGACAGCTCTCAAAGTTACGTATCTGGAAAATAAAACACACTTTTTCTTAAAACAAAGATAGTATTTTCATGTTTAATCCGTAATTCTTTTTTATTATTGAAGGCTCTTTGCTATAAAAATATGATTGGATCCTGGTTTGCACACCTTTAAAGGAAATGAAATTTAACATCGTTGAATTGTATTACTACACTCCTTGGTAAAAAGAACGGTAAGTAGAAATAGTGTCTCAAACGTTCTAGAACATTTAAGAGATCTTACCTTTTTATTGCGTTAATTTAAATTAGAATATATTTACTTACCAAGATGGTATAACATGACAGAGAGAATTTATTTTAAAATCTTGCCTGATATTTAATATTTGTGGTACTTTGGATACGTCAACCTAACAGGAATCCTATCTCCAGCCATCAACAAGGTACTATGGACACTTATACAGGGTGTCCCGTAACTTATGGGCCGTAGAGTAACTAAAGATATTAGACATCAAACTAAGCCGATTAAGTCATATAAGTTTTTTCGGATTGTCACTTTTTTTTTTTTTTTGTTAATTTAATTATTTACTATGTTTTTTTATGCTTTGGGATGTTTAAAGGGAATGCCGGTGTTCCTCAAGGGTCCATATTGTCGCCTACCCTCTTTTTACTGTATATTAACGACCTTCTAGTAAAAACCCAAAATCCAATTTATAGCTTTGCTGATGACAGCACACTTGTCTCATCTTTTACCTTGAGTCCCCAAACATCCGCTGCCGACGCACATCTTCGCAGGCAGCATGAAGTATTGCGCCTCAACAATGACCTGGAAGAAATTTTGGCTTGGGGTGACAGTAACCAAGTCGAATTTAATGCTAAGAAAACCCAGGCAGCAGTCTTCTCCAAAAAGGTTAACATTGCAGAACCGGATATAGTCATGGCAGGACACGCAATTCCCCTGGCACCGTCTATTAATTTGCTGGGGGTCAATCTGGGAGGTAATATGTCTTGGCATGATCACGTTGCCGCAATTGCCAAGACAGCTGCACAAAAACGTGGTGTACTTTTCCGCACCAAAAGGTTGTACACACCTCATCAACTTTTGACACTCTACAAAGCCCAGATTCGACCATCATTAGAATATTGCTCTCATGTCTGGAGCTCTCATTCAAAGGAGAGCCGTTCGTCTGATCGGCGACCCCGAGCTGACCAAGACCCTCGATAGCCTGGAGCATCGAAGACAGGTTGGTGATTTGGCTCTCTTTTACAGATATTTTCATGGCAGGTGTTCGACTGACATTGCCCACTTGATTCCACCTAGAGCAATGCAAAACAGAAATACACGTCGAACCACTGCCGCTCATCCATATGTTGTTCAGCTTAGTACTCCTCGAACTTCATTGTTCAAGAATTCTTTCATCTGGAGAACGTCATCTTTGTGGAATGATCTTCCTGAGGTCGTGTTTCCCATTGAATACAATCTTCAACATTTCAAGACCAACGTTAATCGCTTTTTTCGCACTCGCACCGCTCCCAGAGCGCCTTAAAGGATTTTTCCTACAGTGCAGGTGTTTTATCATAAAAAAAAAAAAAAAAAATATCTCGAAAACCGTTAAAGATATTAAGATCAATCAGGTACACTTTTTGACTCAGAAAATGCCCTTCTTTAAGAAACTATACTTGAAAAACACCTAATATCACAGATAAAAAAAATCATAGATTTATGAAGCCCAGTGTAGGCAAATATTGCCAACTTTCAATTCGATTCATTAAACCCTTTTAAAATGATGGCTTATTTTCGAGAATAAACTTTTACTTTCAACACCCTGTATCTCTAGAACGAGTAACAATCCGAAAAAACTTATATGACATAATCGGCTTAGTTTGATGTCTAATATCTCCAGTTACTCTACGGCCCATAAGTTACGGGACACCCTGTATACATACCTTTCTTATGGAATTACTCTTCTTAATAAAGCATGGTATCATCCGTTATTACTATAGACAAAAAGCCAAGAAGCCGCTCTCGGTAACTTAAAAATCTTGGACTAATAAGCCTTAAAATCCATGAAGAAAACCTCGAACACATTTATAGATGAAAGCCCCAACCTAAAAGTAAAACCCCATTAGTAGCTGGTGATGGTAGTCAATAACGGGCTCCTGACTACAAAGTCAAATCTAAAATAAAATTCAAGGCTTTTAGAAAAACATTTCGATTTTAACATAAAATAAACGTCTAGTTGCAAAATTCTTAAACTGTACCTGGTAATACCTGATAACAGACTGTTTCACCATGTAAAAAAACGAAAAATCATTTTCTGATATAATTATTCTCAGATATATTTAATAGAAAGAAATGTGTTAGCGGCAGGCGGACAAAGTAGTGCATCTATCTTTTGCATTAAAGTATACAGGGACGCCAAAGGCAATGGGTTCTCTGAGGCACAGGTGGATAATAACAGGGAACACATTACCTTTGGCGTCGCTGTGCACATTAAAGCAAAAGATACGTAGATGCACTACTTTGTCCGCCTGCCGCTAACAAATTTCTTTCTATTTACTTATACGGACACTAAACTCTCTGCTTTTTTTAAAAAACACGGAATTGTATACGGAATGGATCAGAACCTAGTGGGCTACTGCAGCGCGATCTATATTTGAATCTAAAAACTCGTAGAAAAGTGTAGTGAAGCGTAAAACGTTTCCTATACTGGTATTTGTTGGCCATCGTACTTGGTTTATTTAGTTCTATGTTTTTACGTTTAATGGCTATCTATCTTTTGAGTTGATTCTCACTGATGGCGTTACTAAGTATTCATCACATTGTTATTCTTAAAAATATCTTGAAAGAATATTCTCTCTGTACTGGGAGTTGCTTACGGGTTTTGGCTTTCCGATGAGTCCTAACAAGGACGAAACAGCCTGTTATTGTGTACCTGTGCCCCAGGGAATCCATTACCTTTGGCGTCCATGTGTACTTTAATGCAAACGATAGATGCACTACTTTGTCCGCCTGCCGCTAAATAACTTCCTTTTTATTTACTTATACGGACACTAAACTCTCTACTTTATTTTTACAAACACGGAAGATATGTTTAATGTATTTCAACAATGACCACAAACATAAAAATAATATAAAAAAAACTGTATTCATTACTGATCGTTTTGTTTCAACAATATCTGTAAATACAACAATCTGTTGAAATGAAATAACATTTTATCCCATGAGATAATTAATAAAAGTTTTTCCAAATTTCTCCCGAATCTAAGTGAATTAGAGCCTGAGATACAAAGTAAGGTGGATTATTGCTTTTAGTAACGAACAATACACACCACTGCCGGATTAAAATGGAACAAAGCCGACAGAAATGCCTGGATCTATTATTTTCGACGTTTCGTAACCAGCAACAGATCATGTCGCTCTGGCATCGGTATATTTCGGTCCTTTTGTTACCTAAGCGCCATCATTACGGCACGGTAGCTCTGAATGATATTTATTATCCCTGGTGTATATCCCATTTTTAAGGAATTTTTCTAATTTTAGATATTGGAAAAGTTAAAGTAATGTTAAAAATAAATGAGATCTTTAGGTGTCGATATAATTTTATATCTTGCGTCGAACTCTTATATGAAATTTAAAAGAAAAATAAGACAACAAAGTCACGGTCTCAGCAAATATAATTTTGTACGGTTACACGTATTCCACCCTTTCGGGCATCATCAGACCTAAAACAAGAACCTAACACGAATAATTAAAAACCACTAATTATCTAGAATTTAAAACTGCGAAAAAAAAGTCACCACATATTAAAACTTTAAAAATGTAAACAACAAAAACAAAAAGTCAAATGTCAAAGAGCAGTCGGGTCAATTGGATCAACAAATCCAGTGAAACCAATGCGACGGGATCTAAGTATGTTCAACTGCCTGAAAATATGAAAGAAGATGAGAGCTTGCGGTTTATGTCGGCCAATCGGGTAGAAGGATATCCACTATGTAGAGTACAGGAACATCTCAACCTTTTCAATAAGTATACACATTCGGATACCATCGAGACTAAGTCTGCATTCGCTAATCACCTGTTAACTTCTGGGCACCAGTTCTTTCCCTACAAATATCAAGTTTTTACATAAATGTTCTAAGGGTGTGAAGTTGGATCTATTGGAAAAAATGGAGATTACTAAGGCCAAAAAAAAGCCCCATACTTACTTGTGTCAACGACGTGTTTAATTTTGAACCTAATTTGATTTTTAACAATATTAGTAAATTAATTGGTAGTGTTTATAACCCGATATTGACATCGGGACGGTCACCTTTCGTTAATTTTAATGCACAGAACTGATTGGCTACGCTCTCATCTTCTTTCATATTTTCAGGCAGTTAAACATAGTTAGATCCCGTCGCATTCGTATCACTGGATTTGTTGATCCAATTGACCCGACTGCTCTCTGACATTTCACTTTTCGTTTTTGTTGTTTACATTTTTAAAGTTTTAATATGTAGTGACTGTTTTTTCGCAGTTTTAAATTCTAGGTAAGGTGTGGTTTTTAATTATTCATGTAGGTATCTGTTAGTTAGTTCTCTTGGTTTAGGTCTGCTGATGCCCGAAAGGGTGAAACATGCGTAACCACACACAATTATATTTGCTGAGACCGTAACTTTGTTCTCTTACTTTTTCTTTACATCTATATCCGGTTTCAGAATTATGGACGATTTCTTCGATTTTCTTTTACAAAAGGTGATTATTACAGATGGGCATTCTGGGTATTGGGATTTGAGCCATCGGATTAGGATCAGTGCAAATATTCGACTTATTTAACCGGGCCGCGATCCATCGCTCTAAAAATCACAAAGCAAATCTGTATTTCAGTTTCGCTCCTTCTCGGCCGTATTGGACCGAGATTCCGCAAATCCATGATAAGTTTACTGGATTCGTGTAATATCGTAAAATCTATGCATTCGAAAGGTCTTACGTGGCGAGGGTCATCTAAAATAATTCAGATTAAACCATTTTTCAATTTCAAAGACCGAATCGAGTTTGTGGCTATTTCCCCATTTTAAGATGTCGTGTAAATAACAATAACAAATAATATAGGGCATCTTTTCAAGCGTCATTAACGACAAAACAATGCTTTGTCGGACCAGGCAATTAGTTCAGTGAACTGAGAACCGCCAGATATCGAATCGTTCATCACCTTACAGGACGCTAATAGATTAACAGTCAACTCAATCGGATTTCATTTAAGATCCATAAACCGTCTGTTTAATTGCAGAAATCGGATTCGGATTTCTAAAATCTATGTGAAGGATCTAAGAAAAGTAAAAATGAAATGAAAGTTATTAAAAAGGTTTCGATAGCAAATAATGAGAAATTGATGAATATATTCATTGTTGCTAAGTAAAGTAAACACCGGAATTTGACCTAAGATTAGACTAGGTTATTATTTGCACCGTAGCGTGCCACTAAGGTATTTTTTATGGCAATAAAAATAACTGTTATTAGAAGGGTATTAAAAAAGACGAAACAAAAACAATTTATTTTAAGTTAATCATGCTTTAAAAGTAAACCGGTTGCATATACCGGGGAAATCTTAAAAGTAACTCGTCCTTAAAACTTTTTGCATTAAAAAACATATATTGGTACGTAACCAACTACTATTGATTACTTCCGGTTTAAGCGAACGTGGCCCAAACTTTCAATTTTTAAATTGGATCTCCAGTATTTTTTAAGTAATTATTACAACTATACCTAAATTAGAGAATTTATCATATAAACTTAAACTATACACATACAATTATCGTCCTGACATCGGATTAATTCCATAGTTAATCATTTCAGTATGTTCCCCAATATGAATAAATTTCAAGATATAAATCTCAACAACTCCTAATAAAGAAACCATTTTCGCTCTTCAAATTTGGTAGTGTGTTCCTTCAACTAAACTGCTGGACAATTGCTTTCGAGCAAGAAAAATGTCGCCTAAATTTAACAGTTAATATTTTCTGAACCAGATATGATATCGACCTACGGTTTTGAATGGTTGATAGATTCATCCCTTGGGAAACAATTGTCGATGTTGGATTTTCTTTAACTGTCAAAAAATTTTATATACAGGGTGTTAAAGAAGACGGTGATTTTTGCTCCAATTTTAATGGCGTGTAACTTGCACAATAATATTTTTAAATTTTATCACTCTACGTCAATTGAATCACTGGTTCATAGCAAAGAAATTAATTTGTCAAATTTTTAATATCTGCTATATTTTAAGAAATACCGATTTTTTTGGAAAACCTTGCTTTATTTCAACTTATTGGTAGCTAGATCTCACTGTGCGTTGTATCGTGCAAACTTTGCGAGTGATTATTATACCTTATGAAAAGCTTGATTATGTTCAGTAACAATAGTTGTACCTAAATGTTATGATGTACAGTGGCGTACTTATAAACACCTATATGTCTATGGTTTATGAGTATCTCACAATTTTTCACGATTGTTTTATATTGGAAAGTACTCGCCCCTAGATTAGGTGAATTTTTTCTAATTTTTTAGTTTTTCATATCGCACTACAGGTATATTATACAGTGTGTTTACAAAATTTTAACAAAGATAATTTTTTTTATTTAATATTTGGAAATTTATTAATTTCTAACTTTCTAACACTATACATACTCGTAAACCATAGATATATAAGTATTTATAAGTACGCCACTGTATATTATAACATTTAGGTACAACTATTGTTACTGAACATAATCAAAGTATAATAATCACTCACAAAGTTTGCACGATACAACGCACAGTGAGATCTAGCTACCAATAAGTTGAAATAAAGCAAGGTTTTCCAAAAATATCGGTATCTCTTAAAATATAGCAGATATAAAAAATTTGACAAATTACTCTCTTTGTTATGAACCAGTGATTCAATTGACGTAGAGTGATAAAATTTAAAAATATTATTGTGAAAGTTACACGCCATTAAAATTGGAGCAAAAATCATGGTCTTCTTTAAGACCCTGTATATAAAATTTTCTGACAGTTAAAGAAAATCCAACATTGACAATTGTTTCCTAAGGGATGAATCGATCAACCATTCAAAACCGTAGGTCGATATCATATCTGGTTCAGAAAATATTAACTGTAAAGTTTAGGCGAAATTTTTCTTGCTCGAAAGCAATTGTCCAGCAGTTTATATTAATTTAACCATAAGGCTCCATTAAAATAGGAACCACCCCCCGAACAACCCCTTACTTTATTTTTAATCTACTTTGTTGCGCCTTATGATAGACGTCACTATGCCTGAAACATGTAGAGAATAGACCTCCATATATTAAATATGACTTTAAATGTTTAGTTTACTCATTTAACTTGCCACTTAACTTCTAGCATGGACTATTATTTATTTAATTTAACAAATAATAGTTTACATTTTGATTGGTATCCCTCAGGTCGTTTTAAGCTATAGCTATTCTTAAATAAGAATACTAAACATAAATAAGCAATAGCAATGCATTTGTTGTGATGCTTGTTATTTTTATTGTAGGTAGTTCACACAATTAAATAAATAGAAATAAACTGATTAGTATATTTCTTTTATTTCTCTCTAATCTTCGTCTTTTAAAAATAAAAGCAGCAACATATAAAATTAATTTTTTTGTTTCAGGCGAGGTGGAAAGACTCCTTCGCGAATACACGCAAAATCAGGAGATGGTGCGGAACATCGGCTCTCACTATTACCAGATCATCTACCCGGTCCAGTTACGCCAGCACAAGAAGATGGGTATCAGTACCAGGGAGATAGGGTCTTCTAAGGTACGCAAAGCGAGGAGTACGGTATGTCATTGCACATTTTCATCTCATTCCACGTCGATATCTTGACTGTTGTTCGTCATTGTATCCGCCATCATCCTGCAATGTTGTCATGTTGCCTTTGTAATGATATTGCTTATTTTAAAATAATAGGGTTTGTGGTTTTGGTTGTAGTCACCTGCGCTCTGTCATGAAATATCAATGATAAAGCGAGCGGGTAATGACTAAACAAAGTTATACAATGTCCCGCAAGGATTTACAATTTGGAATAGTAGCATAAGTTGATTTGCCGATTTAAAGAAGACAGGCATCCGGGCTTATTATAAATTTTGTGATTGTGAATGTCATGTTTTCCTTATGAAAAATACGTTATCTGCAAATAACATATTACAAATAAAAATAATTTCATACCATATCATAAATTTATTCATGATTTGTGACTGTTTAACATAGTATAGTCGAAAATAAGCATTTTATTGTTTTTACATTTTTAACTTAAATATTTTATTTCATTGCCCAGGTTCTTATATTAATAATAATAATAATAATGTCTATATTTTCGTATGTATTTTGTCTAAATTTTCCTGGAGAGTCTTAAAGTAGTATGGATATAACTTTTAAAGTTATCAGTAAAACAGTATTCAAACATAGAGGATTTGTGTAAGGGTGGGGGTTATCATACCCCGAGATTGAATATTTTTGTCATGTATATAAAAACCACTTTGGCATATAAATGTGGGGAACTTTGGCTGGATAAAATTTTATGATAAAATCAGGCTTCTAACTTTCTTCTACCGTCCATACCATTCCGCCATTCTGCATCAGTTAGCTTATAATACATTCTATTTCATCTTTGAGTTCTGTAAGACGTAAACAAGAGTTTGTAACATTTTAAATTATTTGTTTTCGATTGAAATATAAACAGTTTCTGTAAATTACATTTCCATCGTTAAATATAAAGAGTAAAATAGAGCCACAAAGTAAAATTTTGAGTTTGCTTATATCACCGGAGATTCACGAAAATTATCATGTAGGGATTCCTGATGACATAGTTCTATCCAAAATCAACTATTCGAAACTGTATAATTCATAATAATATGTAAAACGTAAACATTTTTATTATCATTCATGTTTTTAACTTTATATTTGCGATGTTGCCCTATTTGCTCCACCTAAAGAATTTCAATCTTTTAGTCAAGCTATCTTTAACTGTTTATGAAATATAAACACGTTAAAGCTGATTAGCATTGATATATTTCTCGACTTAGCAAAGTTCTAAACTCAAGTAACAATCATTAAGGAATTGACAATGATAATTTTCCATTTAAGTTTGAAACGTCAAAACATGTTAGTGAATGTTAATCGAATTTGAATTTTTTTTTTCTGCTGATATTATATCCAAAATGCAACTCGCTGAACATCAACACATATAAATTTTGATTACAATGAGTTGTGGAAATAAAGTAGAAGTCATAGAGAACTCCGTGATCTTATATTTAATGAAAAATAACCGAATCGCTCGCCGATTATCCAATTGACAGTTTCTAGGGCAGCAATTAAGTGAAGAACATCCCGTACTGGTAAAAGTGGTCATTTTGGTATATCTAAGGAGTAAAAATAAACATATTATTACTACATCAGTGGCGTAGCCAGGGGGGGGGGGGGGTGAGTCCCCCCCACCCGAAATCCCAAAAACCAAAAGATTTAAAAAATATTTGGAAAACGAAATTACGGCAACCCTATCAATACTGCACCAAATGAAATAACACATCATCTTACATATACAAAATGCTTGCAAGACAAACTGACATCCACGCAAATCTTAACACTTTTAAATACACCCGCGGCGCGCGACACCCTCTACAGATTTTACTTATTACTTTAAAAAAGTTTTATTGGTGTTTGCATGCATATCCTTTACATGACTATGGCTTATAATAAATTACCGATTATAGTTAATATGTTTTTCCGTTTTCAATTAATAAAAAATAAACCTAATTTTTAATATTTTTTTGCTCAGTTATGCTTATTTCATTTCAAGTTTTTTATAAGTTTTAAATAATTTGTATTAGTGTATTAGCAAAAAACCCTTTTTTATGATCCAAAAAAGGGTTTTTTGGGCGTGGCATCCGAAAAAATTTTCCCTCGCTAGTTCCTCGGTTTCAGATACATTTGCCCCCCAAACTAAATTTCTGGCTATGCCACTGCACTACAGTAACATTCTCAAAACTCAAGCACACAACTTGGGCTTGACTACAATATTCACCAAACTACCGTATCTAATTTTTTTTAACAGATAATTTTTATTCCTACAAACCAGTAATTGTACAAGAATTATTGGAAGACGACCCTGATAGGCAGAGCAATTTTGTATATTTGCACCGTACTCGATGAAACGTCTATAAAGTTTAATTTTTTTTATCGACATCTTTTTAATTTTCGGGTCAAAAGAAGGGAAATATATTAAACTTAATACCATAATCCAAATTAATTATCAAACGGCTTTGACCGGTCGTACCCCAATTAAAAATTAAAATTGTTAATCTTCAATAGGAATAAATTTAAATAATCTGTTTTTAATATTGCAATGAACCCTTTGTGTAGGAAAACTGCCAGTTCCCGAGAATTTTAAATTTTTAATCAAAAATTTAATCTTAAGAGCAACGAGCCTATTGTTCCTTTAATAATTATTCAGCTCTACGGTATTTTTGTACTCAACGAAGTAGTAACGTTGCATGTACTTTACCTCATAGAGTCATTCGCAGTAAATTTACCCACTCTGGTATTCTCAATTACTCTAAATGCGGGTATTTCGGAGTAGTGACCCAGGTCTTATCTCTGGTAATAATTCATGGAAGTAAGATTACAATAAAATATTGAATATTAGATACAAAAGTACTATTTTAACATATTGCATGATACCGTATTCTCAATTAATTACAATAATTATTGCAATATATACCTAATAAGGAAATAATTCGAATCCTCTTCTTTTTTACTAGTTGATCACATACCACAAAATATTGTCTCCGTTAACTACAATTCATACTATGGTAGGTATATATAAAAAAAGGAAGATCAGTCTTTAAACGAATATGAATTTTGTCTACTGGAACTATACAGGGTGATTCCTAAGTTGATTCTTCTTTTTTAGCTGTGCATAGAAGGCATTAAAATAAACAACATTTTCAAATACCTTTTTTTTAAATAAGGTACTTACATTCATTTATTACACTATGGATCAAATATGGTCCTGCCTAACTTAAACATAATCTCAAAGCAGCAGCTGCACTTTGACGGCACTTACCATAAATTAGCACCATATCTACTAGTTCTTGTTTTCAAATCTTACCATTTTCAAGTTTCACCAATTAAAAATTAACTGGCTTCAGAAAAACACACCGCAGCGGATTGCCAAATAACTGACCACCGACACGGAAATTGCATGACTAATAAGACAAACAACATAAATATAGGCTTCGTTTTGATGACCAGGCCCGCACTTAGATTTTTTACTTCTGTATCTCGCCTATTTTTAAGTTTTTTGAAAAAAGGTATTTGAAATATTGTTTATTTTAATGCCTTCTACATACAGCTTAAAAAGAAGTATCAACTTAGGAATCACCCTGTATATGCGTTCGCGTCTAGATGTTTGAAAGCCACGAACGAAAACTATATGTACAGGGCGTTACTAATTCGATGTTCACCATTGGGATCTCATAAACGGTAAAAGATACAGCAAAGGTTAAATTCGGGTAAAGTTGCGAAATTTATAGCCGACCAATATGCCATGAAGAAATTATTCATTACAAGATTCCGAGTAATTCCGAAAATATTCGTAAAATACCAAAAATCGCCATTTTAGTCATTAATTTTTTCTGGCCTTATTTAAAGAGAGAATGTAAAATAAATTTCACACTTTTAGTTCTAAAAATTTTCATCTTTTATAAAGCAGTATTCTCAGATTTCGTGTCCGACATTTTGTTTTTTACATGCCATCGTGAGGTTTGTTTTCTTAAATTCGGACCTGTATTTTTTTGCATTTATGGTAACTTGACATTCGATGTAATCTTCATATAAAACTATTTATATTAAATGTCAACGTTTCTTTCCTATAAAAACATCTTCAGCAATATTTTATTTCACTTTTTTTTTAATATTGCAGATCAAAGTCATCTTTTGATAATGAACAAAAGAGAGACAAGTATTAGATGATAGTATAGGTACTCCTTATTAAATGATACATGTGTTTGAAATGGTCATAGTATGTTCGAGTACGATAAGTTCAAAGAAAACAAATAAAGACTAAGGTTTGACAGGATATGGGTTCTAAAGGTCAATTGTTCAAAAAGAGTCAAAAGGACGGGAGTTAAAAACTAACATACAAACGATACCGATATGTTCTTTAATTGGTTTCCACAGTAAAGTATAATTTATATGACCGTTTATTCGAACTTAAGTCCACTCGAACAAACGTACCTTTATTTGAACTTTAATTGACTTTTAAGAAAAATTTCCTTAGAATTTCGATTATTCAAAATATTGGGGAATTAAATAAATTAAAAAAAAAAACAATGATTTTTGGATAAAATATTTTTTTTTAACTTATTCTAATATTGTTTTTACCCCCTGCGCATAGTTACTCCAAATGACTCTACGTGGCATTATTTAGACGAATGTTGCCCATAAAAGAACAAAAAGAATTATTAAAATGATAAAAGGGCGCTGCTTATATACAAAATTTAGAATTGTGTAGTCGGTCCATTTTTAAAGGCTGCTTTTTGCTGATAAAAAATTCCCTTTTACCTTTTGAGGTTAAAGCATTTTATTTAGGAATTAAAATGATTTGACCTAAAGGAGTTGAAAGTATTTTAGAAATTAATTTTAAACTAACTAACAGGACAACTACTTTATTTTTAAAACACGGCATTGTATTACGGATTGGCAGCGCGTTGGAACTTTTTTTTATTTATCTGCAGCCGCATCTAATTCTCGAACACAAGGTGATAAATTGTTATTTTCCCGAGGTACAATCAATTTTTACTAGATAAAATAACCATAGAATCAATTTTTGCTTCTCTAGGCAAGTGGCAAAAGTTTTATCCGATAACAAGGGCCCGACAACACCCATTATAGCGGCTATCACATGCAAATCTCCAAAGCACTGTTTGCATTACTTCTGCCTAATAAGTTAATCGATTGGCGAGGAAAGCTAATTTCAAATCTGTCGGGAGCATAGATGCTTTAAAGTTTTCTCAGGTGGATGGAGTAGTGCACATGAAATCCATTACAGCTTATTAAAAAGTTAACCTAAAGGATTTTTGAGTTAATCATGAGGTTAAAAATAGAGATTGACAAATTTATTTTTTAACCATAACCGATATACAGTGTTATGATCAAGTAACGGACCAGCCTTTCCTATGGATCATAAAAATGTTACATGTATAAACATTAATTGTGTTAATGCAAGATAATTGCTTAATTCCAATATCGCTCAAAAAAAAAGTGGAGTGGGCTAAGATCGGGCGATCTAAGTGGCCACTGTATTGACCCCGTCTATACCTATCCACAGCCCTGGAAAGAGTTTATTTTATTTTCCTCAGGTATACCAAGACTACCGAACACTTTTAACATTATCCCGTCACATATAAACGTTATAATTATTATTATTATTAATATTATTATTTCAATAGTATGGGAAGTTATCCATTCCGCAGACGATTTGGGTATTTTTCATTGAACATATCACGGACTTTGATATTACTTCTACCTTTATCTTCACATAATTAAAATTTCTATACAATGCAAAATTTAAGTTTGATTAACATTCACTGATGTTTTGATATCTCAAACTTAAATAGCAAATTGTCATTGTTACTGTCCTAATGATTGTTTCTTCAAAACGTTGAATAGTAGTTTGTATAATAAAAGTGGATATGATGGGGGGGGGGGGGGCTGGGTAGGCGTAAGTAGGACATTTTTTTCCTGAAGAGAGGGATAGTCGGGACTATATGTATCCCATGATATTGTATCTAGCGAAGAAGGCGGAAAAGCGCCGCAGGCAAAAAATTTTCAGGGCCACGCCCAAAGTTCGTTTAAAATTCACCTAACTACTATCAAATTTCGAAAATTAAATTATTACCTCTCCCCCTTTGCATGGTTGGATTAAATTTTTTTTTTAATGTTTTTTTGATATTCCTAGCTGGCTCTTTATTTAAAAAAAAAAACATTTTTTATAATTGTGAAAAATATGAATATTGGTGTCAATCCAAAATTTTAACATAAGACGTATGACTCTAACCAGCATTTTCCGGGCTCGGTTTTTCATGATTAAAAAAAAATAAATATTGCTCACCACGCCAAAATTGATGATTTTTTCAAAAATCATGTATTTTAGGAGCGTAGATCTAAGAGCAGTTTTTGGTGCAAATCCTTAGATTTGGAAATGCCGTATAGTCATATTCCTAATAAAGCATTCTCATTTCATCCCGCACTATTTTTTTTATTATAAATTATTACACTTCTTCCATAAAAAATGTTTCAATTGAAATGTTTACCTTAATTTTTCTCTTAAGAAATAAATACCTAATTGTTTTTGTTGTAAAAATATTTTATTGCATTGGGTTATATTTTTGTTGATTTAAAATAGCTCTAAAAAAGGGAAAACAGAACGGACAAGCATATAATAGAAAAATTCTATAAAATATTATTCTTTTTACTCATTTTCCTTTAAAATTGCACCAAAAATCAATAACTAAAACGATATGCGTGTGAAACCTTAATCTCTATATAAAACAGGACTTTTAGAAGGAAAAGTTTAAAAGCTAAACGTTTCCTACAAGACCTTTGTAATCTAAGCCAAGAATACATTATTTTTGATAGCCTTCGCAAGCAAATAACGCCACAGCCCAACATTTTTTAGGATCATGCTCAAATTGTATCAAATTATGTAAATAATAAAGCACCCGGAATTTTTTTTCAGTGGCATGAATTTTATAGTTTTTTTCATAAATGTTGGGGGGTCCTGGGCCCCCCAGGCTCCCCCGTAGAACCGCCCCTGGCACTGACAGTAAAAATATGAAATTTTGCCGTACATTCAACTGGACTAACCTACTTTTCTTGTCACTTAGGTGTAAAGGAAACAGCAAATATCCATGCGGGAGTAGAAAAAATATACATGGTGCATACCAGCATTAAAGTATTCAAATCTCGTAAACGGTTGATGGGTATAGAGCATAATTTATGAAAAATGTCTAATATCGATTGTAAAATGCAAAAATATATGATTAATTTAAATAAAAAAATTTAAGTTGATTCACAAGCATTTTCGAAAAGAACTAAAATTTTCAGTTTTGGTTTTTAATTTTTTACGCCTTTATTTCCTATTGGAAGATAACAAAAAACACTTTTTCATAACTTTTATGTTTTAAAAGATGGCGTTATTAGTTCTAAATTCGACGTTTCGTACTTTGGATACCTCCGTCAAATACATTTTGAGGATTCTCAATTCTGTTCTTAGTTTAAGATAACTAGAAACCCTGTATTTTTTAAAACCATCGTAAGCATAAAAATCTATGTCTTTTGATTTTTAACCTAATTTTACAAATTCTTTACATACAAAGAACTATTTTCCATTTTGTTTACCTACTCTGTCCGCCTCCTGTAAAACAGAAATTTTCTTAATTTTATGTTTTTGTTTATGCATAATGTATTATAACATCACGTAAACAAAGACTAAAACAAAATTGAAGTGAATTAAATGTCATTTTAAATTATTGTTATGTTGCTCGTCTTGTTTTTTACATAATTTAATTTTTTGGATAAAAACGTTATTCTTTTATATCTTTAAATTTATTTTGGAACATTAGGCGTTGCCTGGGATGCTTCCCTACTGCACGCAGGTCCCAGGATATCACATGTCCTAGAGACGACGCTGGATTAAATCCTCCAAAATACGAATTTAGAATAAATTTAGTATGTGCGATGGTAGCAAATTCTACTTTCTATAAATTTCTATTTATAACACGAATTCTTTTATATTATAGAAAATGTATTTTACAAAAAGTGAACTTTTCAAAATGATCATAGATTAATTTTTTTTATTAATAATGTAAATTTGTATGAAACAAAATTAATAATCTAGGTTAGGTAAAAATGTTACAACCATATATTTTGTAGCCAATAAAAACATTTTATGTAACTATCAGAGAAGAATATATTCTCTCATATTAATCATACGGATACGAAACAATCCCATATTATAAAAGCAATATTTTTATTTTGAGATAACCCTAAATAAAATAAACAAAAGAATAAACGCACCAACAAAAAATCCGAAATACGGTTTAGGCCAGGTTTTAGTGCCAACTCTGGTAATATATCTGTAACTAAAAACAACAGAGAGTATCTGGCAGAACAATGGCGGGGTGGCGCAGTCTTTTGTTCGTGCTTGGCGAGGCAGCCTACTTAGATGCTCTGCTTTTTCTAGCGCTCACACACACAGAGCGTCTTTGTGACAGGCCTATTGTGCTCGGCTCTTTATTTATATCGCCCACTAGACTTACGTCTAAGGCTTAACAACCACAAATTTAACTGTTAGTGCGAGGTAAGGCTATGTTGCCAGATCATTTGGTATTCATATGTTCAAGCTAATCTTAATTTTTCTTGCTAGACAGAAGAAATATTGCTTATTTGACACAAAAGAACGATTTATTGACGTAGAAGAACTATTAACAGTGGAAGCTTAAAAAATGGTGAAGAGCTAGGTATAGTGCAGGTACTTAAACAAACATTGACTAAAAACCCGTGTAACAAAATGTCTATCTTATTCTCATGTGTCCAATGACTGTATTGAATTTCCAAAAAATTACAAACTATGTCATTAATTGGGTTCATTTTTAAAACACGCAACTAAATAAGTTGTAAGTTTCGCGAAGCCTCAAAATAAATACTTTTAGGTTAGGCGAACCAATGCTGAAACAATGGTGCATACAACTACTCTATTTTTAAATTGCCTTTCATCATAATGTTATGTATGCTTAAATAACGTCAAGTAACCATAGCAACGGGGAATATCAAAGCCATGTTGGGAATCGGGTCTTCACTTGCTTTGAGCTAACGGACACGGTTGGCTGGGGCGCGTCAATATAATTATTGTCCATCGGAGTTAACCGTAGCCATATGCATTGCTACTTTCGGGTTAAATTAATATTATTAATTCGATCATAATTATTTTTTAAGGGCTAAAATAGTAGCTGTATTGGTACATTAACATTTAATATTATCAAAAACTTTCCTTCTGGTTATATTTTTTTTTGGTGAAGAGCCCCTTCATCTACTTCACCTTCACCACGGACTGTTAATATCTAACTTAAAAAGAAAATTAAAAGTCAGTTGAACTGGTTGCATCAAAGACCTGCTGGCAGGTGCCCGTGTATTCGAAATCTTTATAGTAAGGACAAGAAATTATTATAATCTATTATGTTTGCAGCTGGTTAGTAAGGCGACGTTCATTTTGGTCAATAGGTTTTTTTATTTGGGTCAATTGAGTTCGGATATTCTATAATGAGTATTTATTGTTTTAAATAAAACATAATTAACCCAGTAATACTAAATTATAAATAAAAAATAATATATCTGTAGCCTAATAAGAAAATTTCTAAATTACCGATATCTCAGTATTTTTGGCCCAATTTGACAATGCGCAAATTACTGACTGTCTTGAAATAGATGCTAATGCCCACTGGAACCTAGAGTGGCTGTTCAGATTCGTTGACAAACTAGAAGCGTCAGAGAGTACGCCATGTCATAATGGTGTTTGAAGGGAAAAGTTTAACTTTGGTAAAGTATACAGTAAAAGTAGGTAAAAAGCAACAAGATATAATAAAAATCAAGCTTTGTATATTTATGAAAAATTAAATTATTTATTTAAGACATGTTTAAACCAAGAAAAAATTAGAAATTGGCAAAGGGTTTTTGCTGTAAAATATAGTTAAGCTCTAAATTAGGCATCAAAGAATATTGTCTTGGCTTTGGGTTACGTATATGATCTATGTTAATAAAACCATATTACTTTTAACCAATTACCTAAGTACAATTTAATAGTTTAGCATTATTTTGCACAGACATCCGTTAATGATGTTTAACAATATTCTCTACAATTGTAATTATAATGGATGGCAAGGTATTATAGTCGTCTGTCATATAAAGCTTCAAACAGATTAAATTTTATAAAACTAAAACACAAGAATATATGAACGATATAAGACTTTCGGACTTACATTGTAATTATTTGTTTAACATCACAACGTTTTAACTGGTAAGTATCTCCAGTCGTCTTTAGGTGAATACTAAATAAGTAAAGTAACTACAGCTCCGTTTATACTAGCTATACCGAGATGGGTGCAGTCATGCGTTCAGTTCGCGTGTGGTATTTTAAGTTTACATCTACTTAACAAAGGCTTCCAGATATTACTTATATCTAATGAGGGCTAAAACGTCCTCCTCCTTCTCTCCTTCCTTCGGAGAGAAAAGAAGGAGCAAGTTTAAGGAAGCTACTACCATACACCAGAACCCCCATTGTTTTAGTAAGCCCTCATTAGATATAAGAAATATCTAAAAGCCTTTGTTAAGTAAATATAAACTTAGAATACCGCACACTAATTGAACGCATGACTGCACCCAACTTGGTTATCCTACAGTGCATCTAGCAGCTAGCTAGTATAAATAGAGCTGTAGTTACTTTACTTATTTAGTATTTACCTGAAGACTACTGGCGATACTTACCATTTGAAACGTTCTGATGTAAAACATACAGGGTCCTGCGCCTCACCTCCCGTCTTCTGTAGCACATTTATTAATTAAGTTAGAATTATGACATTTTGCAGGCTTCACCTGTATCCTAGGGTGCATTTCAGGAAAATATTTTTGTTTATACAGGGTGTTCCAAAAAAGTGTGACGTCATAAGGATATGTTTTTTTAGATTACATGCCGTATATTTTCTTATTTATTTGGATGCATCTTGTAGTTGCCTACATACCCCTAAAATTTTAATGAAATCGGTTCAGTACCTATTATAGGCAAAAAAAAAAAATAAAAACTAAAAAAAATCAGTTTTGCACCACTGGTTTTAAAAATTAAAAATAATGTCTCGTTAATAAAATTATACAAAGGTGCTTAATAAATAAGATCTCACAGTTTCGTTAACCAAGTTTAATTAATACGAATTGTACAGGGTGTCCAAAGTTTAGTGTCAAACTTTGCAAACTTTAAAGCAATTTATTTTTCTTATTTCAAATTGGAACCCCTGTATATTATTATGTCATTCGATGCAGAATTAAAATTCAAACATTTATTCTAATTACAACTCTATCGCAATTTCTAATGCATTTAGACTTATTTGCAGAAAACTCATTTTGTCAACTATTCCACCAGTCATTATTATATGATAAATATCAAAGGTGGCTTTAAAAAACAATTTATTGATATTAAAGTTTACTAAAAGGACAAATAAAAATTCTTTTAGCATGCTCCTAATATGAACATCATATCTACGAACTTTTCTTGGTTGTATTCCATCACAAAAAATAATATAGCTTAAATAATGAATACTAATCTAATGATATTTGAAAGTATAAAATAACTAAAGTCAAACTGGGCTTGTGTCACTTTAATAAACTTTAATATCCATAAATTGTTTTTCAAAGCCACCTTTGATATTTATTATATAATAATGACTGGTGGAAAGGTTGATAAAACGAGTTTTCTGCAAATAAGTCTAAATGCATTAGAAATTGCAATAGAGTTGTAATTAAAATAAATGTTTGAATTTTAATTCTGCATCGAATGACATAATAATATACAGGGGTTCCAATTTGAAATAAGAAAAATAAATTGCTTTAAAGTTTGCAAAGTTTGACACTAAACTTTGGACACCCTGTACAATTCGTATTAATCAAACTTGGTTAACGAGACTTTAGGATCTTATTTATTAAGTACCTTCGTAGAATTTTAATAATGAGGCATTATTTTTATTTTTATTAATTTTTTAAAACCAGTGGTGCAAAACTGTTTTTTTTTTGTTTTTATTTTTTTTCGCCTATAATACTGAACCGATTTCATTAAAATTTTAGGGGTATGTAGGCAACTACAAGATGCATCCAAATAAGTAAGAAAATATATGGCATATAATCTAAAAAAACATATCCTTATGACGTCACACTTTTTTGGAACATCCTGTATATACAAAAATATTTTCCTGAAATGCGCCCTAGGATACAGGTAAAGTCTGCAAAATATCAAAATCCTAACTTAATTAATAAGTGAGCTACAGAAGACGGGAGGTGAGGCGCAGGACCCTGTATAAAGACAAAGCCAAAACTTTTCTATCATTCAAAAACATCATTGTCTCCAACCTTCAAACAGACATAAGAATATTTGTTAGAAAATTACTTTTATTTTGAATTTAGTAGAAAAAAAGCAACTTAAATTTAAGTCGCAAAAACACGTAACATAATAATATGTACCTTTGTAATCACTTAGTGAAACAGATGCGTCCGACTTACGTCTTCCACCCATTGTATATTTAACCCCAAATGAGATACACTTTAAAATAGACTCAACCACGTATCCGAAGACTAACAGTTTAGTTTGGCAACTTAGTCCATCTCCCACCTCAATGCCAGTTGCAGAGCTTCCTCAAACCTCTTTCGGATTTTACTGCAAAAATTACTGATAAAATTCAACAAGTGTCCATTTATTTTTCTACCGTTTGTTCGATTGTTAAACAGAAAAACTACACTCTTAAAGGTGACATGGTAAATCTATAATTTTGAAAACCATTTTTAATAACATTTCTAAAAGAAAAAGTCAATATTTCCTTACACTTAGTCGTTGCTAGGCAACACCAAATAGCTGTTAGGAAATATTTATTATTGTACTGTGTGCGGCTACTTGTAAACTAAAATGTGTTAAGCTTGACAATGTAATATTACTGTGTTTCCATAGTTACAACACAAATATTTAATGGCATCCTTTATTTGTGAACAAAATTAATAATACTTATTTTAAAATTTTAACAAGTTGCTTGTAATAAGTTATGTCCTTTTAATAATTTTCGATTTACGATAAAATAGTATGTATACCTCGTAGAAAAAGCCACATTCTCGGACTACGTATTGTCAGTTTCGGCTGGCGCCTCGACATGCAGTCTTTACGGTCATCCGGGAATGTTTAGCTTTTCCTGCTAGGTATACAATATACTTACTATTCCACACAATCATATTAACGTTATTCCTAATATTGATTATAAAAACGAAAATATTAATAAATGAGCTTTTTTGAGCTTTTTAGAGAAACTTCTTGTGTACAACTGTATAATGTTTCAGTGTTTTCATAGAAAAAAAAACTATTCCAACTTTGAATGTAAAACATATTATTAAAAGTACTTAAATACAGCATTCTTTTTCAAGCACTGAAGTACTCTAAAATGAAACATTTCAGCTAATATAGCGAACTATTCATGTTTCAAAACAACTAACTTATTCATTACCAAACCGTACACGAAATGTTAAAGTTTTTGTTCATCTCTTTGGTATAGTCCTCCAACTAGTAAACAAATTTCAATAAAGTTTTGTTGAGTTTACATCGTTACAACTTTAAAAAGTTCAGTTTGCGTTTCCGAGAGCTATACCGGGCAACCTACATGACATGTAATGGCTGTCAATAAAAAGTGTTTATTATGTATGACATTTTAAAAGCATAATTTCGAATGCTTTTAAAGGTTTCTAATCGTTGAATGAAAAATAAGATGTTCACTCAGTAGAAAACGTTTATGTAAAATGAATCAGTGACAGCTTTACCTCAGGTTTGCACAACCCCAAGAAATATAACGAAGAAGATATAAAATATATATATATAATACAAATTCCTTACTATCCAGTGTCGCCTCTACACGCCAGTGGCGGCTCGCTGTCTTAAAAAATTGTAAAGAGCTAGGTATAGTGCGCGTACTTAAACAAACATTGGTTAAAAACCCATGTAACAAAACGTTTCTCTTATCCTCATCTGTCCAACGACTGAATGAAGTTTTCAACAAATTACAAACTATGTCATTAATTGGGTTCATTTTTAAAACACACAACTAACTAGGTACGTACCTACACTACTGAATTACCTGAAAAATAAAAACAAACATATTCAGCCAGCCCAATTTAAGTAATTTATGTGATACTCTTCGCCTGCGTCTTATTCCACACACCAGTATTATACAAGAATTTTGAAGTTTCTGTATTCGCGTAGTATCAACTGAGTCTAGAAAGGGGCCATATACGTTTTCCGAAAAGTTGCAATGGGACAGGACTAATAAGTCGCACAGTTCCATTTTCGTTTTTTGAGAAAGGCAATAAAAAAGGTGTTAACATAGAAAATCTCCTTTTTAGACATTGTGTTACATGCTCTCTAAATTTTAACCTGTTATCAACAATAAGACCCAAGTTTTTTGTATACTCTTTAAACGGAATAATGTCGGAGCCGATTTTTAATTTTATTACGTCTAACAACGTATTTCTATGGTTTTCGTTACAAAACAAAAGAGCTATGGATTTGATGGGATTGATTTTGAGTAAATGATTAGACGTTACGTCCAAGAGCTTATTTAAATCCTCATTTAGTTTAGTGATAGCAGTGTGTACTTCGTTGAGCCTAAATGAAAGGTAAATTTGCGTATCATCCGCATATAAATGATACTGTGAGTGTTTTAAATATTTTATAAAGTTTGAGGTGAAAATGCTCTCTCTTCTTAACAATACCACAATGTCTCTTTTCTAGCCACAGCTAAGCCACTTAATATTGGCTTTATCTTTTTCAATCTTTCTCAATCCCCCAAAAGTTTATATTTCAGCTAAGAGATCGTAAACTTGAACGAAATCACCATAAAAATGATTTCAAGAATAAGTAACTCTTGCCAAGTCGGGGCTAACTTTGGACATTAGATAAGATTCCTGACAATAAATTACATGGGCGCGCAAGATGGACCGGAAGCGGAAACCGAGCAGGCCGTGACGACATTATTTCGAATAACAAGTGAATATTTTGTAAGAAACTTCACGGTTTTAGACCATGTAGATTTGGAGGGATGGGAATTATAATAGTAGTTTGTACAATAAGAGTGAATATGACGTTCATATTGTAATAGGAAGTAAACTAAGCGCGATGCTATAAGTGGAGTGCTTAAACTTTAGGGCCTAATATGGACAATCCACTCGAGTTGTAGGTACATTGTATTTTTTTTAAACGGAACTCACGAACCACTAAAAGATTTAAAAAAAAATTAGGGTCAGGTTTTGAATCTACGATCATAGAATCAAAAGTCGTGTCAAATGTTTAAATGCTCCTGAAATAAGAGTAAGGTTAGGTTAGGTTAGAATAGCAGACCTTTGGCTTTGACCAAACAGTATCATGTAGTTCTATTAGGTCCGTTGTGATACCACATATGTTCCGTAGAACTCACCTTCATCAGATTAGTGCGGAGTACACCGCAGAAGGATTTTAACCACACATTCAAACCAGCTTCAGAAACCTGCGCAGTCGTCCAAGTTGTAAGTTGCTTAGTTCCTCCAGGCTATTGAAAAATGGTTCACCCAGGGCAGTGAACCTTCTTCTTGCGAGGCCAGGGCATTCACACAGAAAATGTTGAATACTTTCTTCCTCCTCCTCATCTCTGCAACTTCTGCAGAAGTTGTTAGTGGGTATTTGCATATGTTCAGCATGTCTACCGAAGAGGCAATGTCCTCCGCAGTAATATTTCTCACGTCTTTTCGACTGTGTCTCAATAGCTCTGCGGTTCTCTTTTTATTAAGTGTGGGCCACAGTTGCCTGGATGTACTACAGGTTATTAACTTCATCTGTTCTGTGTAAGCTGCTTGGCGGTGTAATCTCCTATTTGACTAATCCCAGTGGCCTGTTCACCGTATTGTCTGCTAGATCAGCTGGCATGCCTGCGCCCTCTCTCGCGAGTACATCGGTAGCCTCGTTTCCTCTCGTATCCCAGCACAGAGTAACCCGATGTTGGTTGCCAAGTGTGCATAGATTGTTGCGGCATCGCTTTACGAGCTTAAATTTGTCGCTGCTGGAACAAATTGCGTTAATCGCCGCCTGACTATTACTAATGATGGTGATTGACGAGGCTACTCCCAGGCCAAAGTCAAAAAAAGAGTAAAAGCAAAAATGTACATGCAGACGGTAAAGCGGCCCGTTAACGATCAACATATTTGTCAAATCTCTTTATTTGCTTTTCACTGATTTGACAACTATCACTGCAAACCTTTAAGCAAAAAGTGTCAAAAGCCGTAGTGTACTCCATGACATCCAATACACGACTGATGTTTATTTGACACACTGTCTTTTACATGTTCAAGGGCGTTTGTCATATGCGCTGTCAATCAAAATTGCTTTTTCTCAGATAATTTGACCAACAAGTAAAATTTGACAAATAATATGATTGTTAACGGGTCGCCAAAATCCCCACCTCAGTGCCACCCAAAATTGTCCAACTTTTTTTTAGAAGTACCTTTTGAATCGAGAGAGAAGAATTCGGAAGAAGATACGTTTTTTTAGAAGTCACTTTCGACTGGAAAGAAAAGTGTCGGAAAGGAAAGACGTTTTATTTTTTCTATTTTTAGAAGTCACATTTAAGGAATAAATGTGCCCATCCTAAAAACATCGGACCCGCTTGCGCCCACCATTTACAATTTTTCTGGCGCCGCTACTAAGAAATATCCATATAAAAGTAAAAAAAGAATAAAAGCTACAGCTGATGTTATTAACAAAATACTGTTAAAAAAGTAGCGGTGGGTCATAAATTTCCAAAAACAAATGGTAAATATTTTTGAAAAGCGACATTTAAAACCATTTTACGGGTTTACATGTAAAATATTTATATTATTATTACTCCAATTACTCACTTTCTGTGATCGCTCTTACTCTCACATATTATTTGTCATTAATTTTAACGTTTAAGGATATTAAACAAAACCGTCATTAATGGTTTTATTTCTGCACTTAAATCATACTTTGGCAATAAATAAACTTATTTATTAACCCCCATTTATGTGATCATAGCTTGAAATTTGTCCATTTTCATTGCCTTTAAATTTCAATTTTTATTGGCAGTATAGTTTTAGACAAAACAAGTGTAAATTTATTGACGATAGTAAAGATTTGTTAGATATTTTTAAGGTGGTGCCTTCCACGATATACAAGATTGTAAACATTATTCCATAAATATCAAAACTGGTAATTTTAGTAAAAAAGGGCTCAATTTTTATAATAATGTTTTCAACTAATAGGAAATTAATGAAGAAGATTTTCCTTTTCATTTCGCCAGATCCATCTCTAGACGCGTTTCGTCATATCATGACTCATCAGTAGAGCTAGGATCCGACGAAAAGAAAAGGAATCTCAAAGCTACTTAAGGCAGCACTTGGTGGGACACACCCGTAAGATGAGGCACGGAGCGCCATAAGTGTCGTTGTTAGACACTCTTGAGCATACCAGCACATCTAACAAACTTATAGAAATAAGTAAATGTTAAGAGGAAATCGCCTGTAAAGACATTTGTCACAATTACAGGAGTCCCGCTAGGCAGCGCTAACTCACATCGGTTTATTAACCGAAAACAATAAGTAAAGAAGATTTTCCTTTTCATTTCGCCAGATCCATCTCTAGACGCGTTTCGTCATATCATGCCTCATCAGTAGAGCTAGGATCCGACGAAAAGAAAAGGGATCTCGAAGCTACTTAAGGCAGCACTTGGTGGGACACACCCGTAAGATGAGGCACGGAGCGCCATCTATAGGAAATTTCCGGAATCCTATAAGGACAAAGAACAGAGAAATGATAGATCGGCGCTGTTTCCAAAAGAAAAAGAATAATTTTTACGCACTGTGTTATATTCGTAGGATATTCTTTTTTTCTATAATTATCACTTGTGGTTGTGACCTGCTAAAAAAATACTTTTTATGTATTGTGTGCATTCGTGGAATTTTTCTTTAAAAATGGGATATTTAATTTTTAAAGGTTGCAACACCGTTTAGCAGTGACAGTGAGTATATGCCGTACTTTAACTGGAATAGCCTACTTTCCTCGTTATTTAAGTGTAAAGGAAACATCAAAAATCCATGTGGGATTAGAAAAACAATATTGCAACCTTTAAAAGTGAAATTCACAAAATATTTAAAAAAGTCCTAGCTTAGCCGATCACAACCACAACCAAAGAGCAAAAGTTGATAAGATCCTTTTATCAATTATAAGTAAATTTTTGAAATGGAAATATTTGGAAAAACATATGATGTGACACAAGCACAATCAAGGTTTAAAAAAATAAGAACAACCAAATAAAATTTAATTTAATGTAGGGAATTTTATAGTAGTATGAGGTGCATTCTCGACGAATTTAGAGCGCGGTTTCAAAATATGTTTGACTGCGAGGTTTTAACTTCTCCCCCCCTGCCTCCTCCCCCCCTCCCCCCGCCTCTCCCCAAACTCTGCTCTGAGCCCCTGTGGTAAGATACTATGGTCTGAATCTTACGGTCGTTTGTTCGAACTTTGTCTTTGTAAATAACTTTTTTTTTAAGGTTAGGTCGTGCAAAAAATGAACTATACAACTCGAGTGGATTGTCCATATCCACTTTATGAATGTTTTTATTTCTTCAAGGGTTTGTAATATAAGGAAAATTTGCCATTTCTTTAAGTTTAATTTACATTGTAAAAATAACAAAAAAATACTTACACCTTATAACTTGGTATATTTTTCTATGTTGTGTAACAAATCCAAAAGCTTGTAGGAAGAAATATTTTAAATAAAACACTGTTTATATAAAGTTATATTATACAGGGTGTTTCATGGTGGATGAAGCGTTAGACATTAATGGATAACGAGTGATACGTTTTCTTTAAAAATTGTGTTGCTCAGATAAATGACCCTGATCCATTGTTCCGAAATATTTTTAGCAATGCGGCGTTGCAGCTTCTGTTCGAAACAGGTGGCAACATCGTTATTTTAAATAAAACATCCTATATATTATTATATTCTAATTTCCTATACAATTCCACATATATTTTGTATAAAATGTTACATGTTTAAATTCAATTGTTTTTGAGATATTGACGTTTCAAATATGCTATTTTCAGACTTTGACAGGCTATAGCATTGTTACGGCGCATCTAAGAGAAAAATGGTTTTTACCTCGCTATCAGAGTTTTTATTCTCTATACAAAAATACCAACTTCTGGTTTAGCATTTTAAACTGGAGGTTGTAACTTTTAGATAGAGCATAAAAAACTGAGAAAGGGAGATGAAAATCATTTTTCTTTAAGATGCGCCGTTCCATTGCCATGAAAATGGCATAATCTAAACGTCAATATCTCAAAAACAACTCAATTTAGACATGATATTTTATACAAAATATACGTGAAATTTTTTTGGAATTTAGAAAAGAATTCCATTTCCATTTAAAATGTTGCCACCTGTTCGGGCATTGCTTAAAATATTTTAATACGATATATAGGCCATGGTTGTATATCTAAGCAACCAAATTTTCAAAGAAAACGTATCACCCGTTTTCCATAAACGTTCCATCCACCGTGAAACACCGTGTATTTACAAATATAATAGTTTACACCGATACAAAGCAATGCAGAAGCATTTTATTTTATTTATTTATTTAAAATTACCACATTCTAGTTTTAACATAACACAAAGCATTATCAAAAGGAAGAAACAACTTAGATATAGTAAAAATAATAATACAGTTGTATGAGCATATACATACATATATTATATGTAAATAATTACAGAATTATGCGTTTAATGGAGGCCACAGTGCAGGCATGTATATCTAGCTGGTTTTGAATTTTGTTATACTTTTCACATATTTGATGTAATGGAGAAAACTTAAGTATAATTTTGTCCTTGGAGTTGGTAGAGCAAAAGTCAGGTAATTACGCGAGGTTGGTCTTGGCACCTGAAAGTGCAGGGACTGTAAAATTTTCTCAGCATCAATTTTCCCGAAAAGTACGTTATGTAGGAAGATAATTTGAGATTTTGCTTGCCGTGTTTCAAGGCCTATTGAAAATCTTGCTAAGAAACGATCTTGCGGGAATCCTATTTTAGGGTAGATTCCATCCAGCATCTGTTTTCCAGATTACTAATGTGGGTTTGATAAAAGGACACCAAATAACCGAGGAGTACTCAAGGCGTGACTTAACAAAGCTATTAAATAACAATTTAACTGTGTCCTTGTCAAATCTTCAGCGTTTCTTATAATAAAGCCCAACAATTTTAAGCTTTCTCCAACAATTTTGTTGATTATTATAAGGTAACAAGAAAAGCAGCACCAAAAATATAATATATATAAATCAAAACCAGGAGTATATTTTATACTAAACGAAACATTTCTTTTAAAAATGCAAAAAATCTAACAAAGTATGGAAAGCTAAAGTTAGAAATTTTAAATTTATGTTCTCCGGTGTTACCGCTAGTGTTGCTCGGCTAAAATTTATGATAATTTCTGCATTTTAATGAACTCCACGTATAGAAAAAAAGCGTGGAATAATTTATTACATACATTACAACTTTGCGTTCCTAGTGAAAATCGCTGTAGCAGTTTCGCTGTACCGTGTTTCTTAATTTTACTTATTTTTTTATTTAATTTTTATTTATTTCGCTCTGCCAGGATAAAATAGGCATAATTATTCTCTTTAAGAGCACAATATCGATATTTATAAATTCTTGTAAAAGATTACCAGCTCTATGCACTATGCAATAGTATATTACATAACAAGTGATGAAAGTGATATTTTTCAATCGAGGAAATATTTAGCACGAGGCGTCAGCCGAATGCGGAAATTCTCCGAGGTTTAGAATAATCACTTTCACAAGAGTAATGTACTACGACCACAAAGAATTTATTAAAAACCCTTTGATTTGTGAAAAAAATATTTCAACACTAGTGCTAAAAAAAATATCAACACTAGTGTTAAAATTAGCATACTTAGGATTACGCTCCACTTAATAAATCTGCTTTCATAGCTTGTCAATAGGTTTTTCTTTTATTTGTAGTTTAACTTTTTCATTTTTCATATTTTATATATCATAGGAAGAACTAATCCCGGATTGACTTCTAGATTAACCAGAATAAAAAATTTTAAATTTAATCAAGGAAAGATGCATTAAACATAAATTTAAAAAAATCCACCCAACAGGGAAGATTTCAATTCAAAATAATTCTATAAATTATTTAATGTTTTTATAAAAAAAAATCAATTACTCCTGATGGGATTTGAACCTGTGACCTTGGGATCTGTAGGCTAGAGCTCTATTCTCTACGCTATGGCTACCAATAAACATTTGTAATTTAATACATAACATTTTCTTTCAATTTAATTTTCGAAATTTAATAGTAGTTAGGTGAATTTTTAACGAACTTTAGGCGTGGCCTCAAAGCTCGCGGTGCTTTTCCGTGTTACAAGCACAAAATAATGAAATACATGTTGCCTCTTCCTCCAGAAAAAAGTCATATAATATATTTTCAGGTTGCGCGCGTCCATATTATATGGGCTCTTCTACGAGCTATTATTACATGCAGTTCAATTGAAAAAAAAAAGTTGGGTCTGGATGAATATAAATATATTTGATTTACGAAATTCCAAAAAAAACTGCCAAATAAAAAAGACTATTGCTCTTTTTTCAAAGAGTGAAGAGATTCTTTGTTGCCGAATTTATTCGAGTATTCATCCTGTATATTTTGTATTCTATTATATAAAGCAACATAAATGCCATGCAAAATCCTAACAAAAGATTCCTATTGAAATTTTTCAAGAAGGGTTTCGTCTCCTAAATAAAACATTTAAAAAAATGTTGTTTATTTAGCAAGAAGTCCTCTTTTTGCTTTGTATCAGATAGAACCTAAATAAACAAAGAGACCCTTTATTTAATGTTTAACTCGGGAAAAAAAGTAAAGAGTAAAAAAAGTCAGAAAAGTAAAAGTTGTTATATAAAAAAGACAGGATATTAATAACGAGAATAATTTATTATAATTGGCCATTAAAATCGCAATTGAGGAAAAGTGAGAGCAATGTGATGATACGTGATGTACAATAAAGTGAAGTAAAAATGTATAATGTGTCCCAAGTGTTTTGATATTCGAAAATTTTCATACATTAGATTTTTTAGAATAAAATCAAATATCTGAGAAAAGAGTAAGTTTTAAAGCAAATGTGAGAAATATGTTTTGACCAGATCAAGGCTTAGAGGTGCCTTAGGATTTTATTAAATTTGAAAATGTTCAATAAAGTCGATTTATTTGCTGCAACTTTAATTTCTTGGGTTTTCTCCTAATTGCTGTAGAACATCTAGTAAATATCCTATAAAAAGAAAAGACCCCCAGGGGGCTCCTGCTTCCTGGCACCCTTATTAGCCTCCTATATGACTAAATTTTCGAATAATAGGGACCTCAAGAATAGTTTTTTTTTTTTTTTTTTTTTTTTTTTATGATAAAACACCTGCACTGTAGGAAAAATCCTTTAAGGCGCTCTGGGAGCGGTGCGAGTGCCAAAAAAGCGATTAACGTTGGTCTTGAAACGTTGAAGATTGTATTCATTGGGAAACACGACCTCAGGAAGATCATTCCACAAAGATGACGTTCTCCAGATGAAAGAATTCTTGAACAATGAAGTTCGAGGAGTACTAAGCTGAACAACATATGGATGAGCGGCAGTGGTTTGCCGTGTATTTCTGTTTTGAATTGCTCTAGGTGGAATCAAGTGGGCAATGTCAGTCGAACACCTGCCATGGAAATATCTGTAAAAGAGAGCCAAATCACCAACCTGTCTTCGATGCTCCAGGCTATCGAGGGTCTTGGTCAGCTCGGGGTCGCCGATCAGACGAATGGCTCTCCTTTGAATGGAATCCAGTAGCCGAAGGGTGTGCTTGGGTGCAGAGCTCCAGGCATGAGAGCAATATTCTAATGATGGTCGAATCTGGGCTTTGTAGAGTGTCAAAAGTTGATGAGGTGTGTACAACCTTTTGGTGCGGAAAAGTACACCAAGTTTCTGTGCAGCTGCCTTGGCAATTGCGGCAACGTGATCATGCCAAGACATATTACCTCCCAGATTGACCCCCAGCAAATTAATAGACGGTGCCAGGGGAATTGCGTGTCCTGCCATGACTATATCCGGTTCTGCAATGTTAACCTTTTTGGAGAAGACTGCTGCCTGGGTTTTCTTAGCATTAAATTCGACTTGGTTACTGTCACCCCAAGCCAAAATTTCGTCCAGGTCTTTGTTGAGGCGCAATACTTCATGCTGCCTGCGAAGATGTGCGTCGGCAGCGGATGTTTGGGGAGTCAAGGTAAAAGATGAGACAAGTGTGCTGTCATCAGCAAAGCTATAAAATGGATTTTGGGTTTTCACTAGAAGGTCGTTAATATACAGTAAAAAGAGGGTAGGCGACAATATGGACCCTTGAGGAACACCGGCATTGATGGTGAAGGTGTCTAAAAGAAACCCGTCAATCGCCACTTGCAGAGAACGGTTCTTAAGGAAGTTGGTTAACCATAAACAGAATCCATTAGGCATACCGTAGGATCGCAATTTACTTAGAAGCCCATCGTGCCAAACACGATCAAAAGCCCTAGAGATGTCCAGTGCAACAGCCCGGGATTCTCCATGATGTTCGATGGTGTTGCTCCAAAGATGGGTGACATATGCCAGAAGGTCACCTGTTGATCTGGACTTACGAAAACCGTATTGATGGTCGCTGATAATGTTAAGCCCTTCCAGATACTTTAGGAGTTGTTGGTTAATAGCTTTCTCCATTACTTTTGAAATTACTGAAAGCAATGCGACGGGTCGGTAGTTGCTTGGCAGGGTCTTCTTACCTTTCTTTGGAATGGGCTGGACACGCGCCGACTTCCAGCAGGATGGAAATATTCCTTTTTTGTAGGATAAGTTGAAAAGTCTACAAAATACTGGTGTAAGTTCATCGGCGCATGTCTTGAGAACAATGATAGGAATTTCGTCTGGACCAGAAGCTTTATTGACGTCGAGTCCTTTAAGAATCCGTTTAACAAGACGCTGACGAAACACGATTTCAGACATTTGCGATTGAACTGAGGGAATGTTGGGTGGTGGTTTTCCCTGAAAGTCTACAGTGGAATGCGAGGAAAACAGTTCAGCAAGTAGGTTTGCTTTATCCCCGGCTGTGGTTGCTATTGTGCCGTCGGAACGTGTTAGAGGTGGAATAGTTGACTTTGTAAAGTTTTGGCTGACGGCCTTAGCGACTGACCAAAAGGACCTTGATCCGTTAGGACTGGCAAGAAGTTTGTTTTTGATTCTCTCGTTATGAGCTTCTTTGCTTTGGTCTATCATTTGCTTACATTGGTTTCGGGTGGTAACAAAGATGGCGCGATTTTCAGGAGTAGGGTTTTGACGCCACTGTCGGTAAGCCAGGTTTTTAGATCTGACAGCACGCTCGCAATTCTTGCTAAACCAGGGCTTGCCGTTGGAAGGGCGCTTTTTGGAGAAAGGAATAAAGGCCTCCATGCTAGTTAGAATGACGTCGGAGACCTCCTTTGCACAGACAGATGGATCATCCGAAGAAAAGCATACGCTTAGCCAGGGAAAGTTGCGAAAATGGTCCTTTAGGTCTTCCCACTTAGCTGATGTATAGTGCCAAATCTTACGGGGTTTAGGAGGTTGTTCAGAACTAATTGGCAGCTCGCTTAGGGTTGAAATAAGTTTGTGATCGGAAGAGCCCAATGGTGGTTGTACGGTGACCGTATATAGGTCTGGATTTGAAGTTAAAAAGAGATCTAAAGACTAGCAAAATCCCCAGCTCGGTCTGGAACCCGCGTTGGTTCTTCTACGAGTTGAGTTAGACCAGAACTGATCGCAAAAGATTCGGCCTCGCGGCCTTGCTCATCGTTGGTGTTTGAGTATTTAAGCCAGTTGATATTGTGGACGTTAAAGTCGCCAAAGATAGCAACTTCGGCATTCGGATGATTGGTTTGCAAGAAGTCGATTGTGTTGGCTAGTGATAAGAAGAGGGCCCTGTAATGCATGTCGCTTGGAGGACGGTAAAGGCAGCATATAAACTTAGTGATTTTTTGTGAAGATATTTTAAACCACATTACATCAAAGTCTTTCGGTTCCAGTATTTCCTCCCGTTGGCAGCAAAGATCATCTCGAATGAACAGACAGACCCCAAAGTTGCGTCTAAAACGGAAGTGAAAATCATATCCAGGATATAAATAGCTGACGGTGTTCGTTGACGCTCTGACTTTTGTCTCGGTCAGTGCAAGCACATGAGGCTTGGAAGATTGTAAGTGCTGGTGGACTGAATTGATGTTAGTGTTAAGCCCTCTAATATTGCAGAAATCAATTTTGAAGTTGTTACTTTTGGGTCTGTTAGCAACTGCAGGCGCCACACCATTTCCTCGTTGAGTGTTGTTGGAGGAACCCAGTAAATGGTCGGAAATGGTGGATAATTCATTGATTTCGCTTGATGAAGCCACAGGACCAGCCCCCACCCGGAGATCCGATCGGGGGGCGAGTTTACCTCCGGAATATTTTGATCTTGGAGCTTCCATCATGCTTCTTTTATACGGCCCCACCCTGGAAACCGGAAACATCAGCACAGCGACGAAACGTTAACTCAAAGAGCAACTTCACGCCGCGTAAACTGATGCAATGGTATCTCACCGGGCGATGCCGGGTGGGCCAGCATCTTCCATTAACAATACCAAATAATAAACGATATATCTGCCAAATGCTTGTTTCCGTTTAGTATAATTTAGCCAATACCATCATTTATTAATTACAGTATTAATAAACTTTGTTGCAAGTTAAATTCACCGAGGAATTTAAATTACTCCGCCATGCATATTTATAAGTGCTTTTATTTACACATATTCGAGTGCATCTATTTACCTGGTATTTTGTGTATTGTGTATGAAAATTGTTTTACCGCTTATGATTTTGCTTGCACATCCGAATACGATGATACCTCGAATTTATTTTGTAACCATAAATAACAAATTATGAAAGAGATGATACAATGAAAATGTTTCTGGAATTGTTAATATAATTTTGTATACTTATTGATTAGGTGATTCCTAAGCTAATACTTCTTTATTAGCTGTGTATAGAAGGCATTAAAATAAACAATTTTTTCAAATACCTTTTTTCAAAAAACTGTTAGTCATGCATATTACGGATCGGTCGTCAGTTATTTATTTCGGCGGCGCGGTGTGGTTTTCTGAAGCAAATTAATTTTAATAATTTGGTGAAAATGGTAAAATTTGAAAACAATGAACTAATTATGGTGCTAATTTAGTGTGTGTGAGTATCGTAAAAGTGCGGATGTTTCTTCTCTATACCCAGAAGTTTTTCTAATGTTATTTAACGGGCAAGGTATCCAGAACCGTATTTGATTTGTAGTGTAATAAATGAATGTAAGTAATTGATTTTTGGATTTTTTGAAAAAGGTATTTGAAAATGTTGTTTATTTTAATGCCTTCTATACGCAGCTAAAAAAGAAGTATCAACTTAGGAATCACCCTGTATAGTTTATTTGAAATTGGTAAAGAAAAAAAACATTGCATCCCAGACCCTTTCTTCATTATGTTTGCCTTGTAAACTTGTAAAGTATTACAAAAATAATTACAAACCAAAAATAATTTTCTATTTGTAAAGTATTACACCACATAACCAAAAATAATTTTCTATATACACTTTTTAAATACCAATCAACATACAGGAAGAACTGTTGTCTGCTCCCAAGTTGATCACGACTGGCTGGACTATTTCTTCAATAATTAAACCATCTAAGTCCCACAGTTTCTGCTCCTTAATTACGTTTTCTATACATTTCCGACATTTGACTTCCTTAAGTGTTTCTTCAAAATAATTCTAAACATCATTTATTTTATGTGTGGTATTTTTTCCAGCCACGGAACCTTTGACATGAGTCCATATTAATTCTATTGAGTCTAGTTTGTAGTAGTAGAGGGGAAGTCGAGGTATTGTATAATATTCCGTTTTTTACCATTTCATCAACAGCATTTATAGACATCGCAAGCACTGATTTATTTTTCACTGAAAGTGTCAGTCAACTTTAGTAATAATATTATGTTACTAAGGCTATAATAGTTCTTAGAAGTATTAATATTAAATTTGAACATAAGCAGGTACTCCTATAACCACGTAATCCTAAACTTTGACCTTACCTCATACAACAAGAAAAATAAAATGTTTTAACGTTGAGTCTTAAATTACTTACTCAGTAAATAATTAAACAAAATACGAGAAAAGTCCAGGCGGATAAAGTAGTGCATCTATCTTTTGCATTAAAATACATAGGGATGGCTAAGGTAATGGATTCCCTGGGGCACAGATATACCATGACAGGCTTTTTCGTCCTTATTGGGACTCATTAGAAAGCCATAACCTGTAAGCAATTCCCAGTTCAGCGAAAATATGTTTTCAAGATTGTTAAGAATAAATATATATTAAAAACCAAGTATCGCCATCTATAGGAATCAACTCAATTCAAAAGATAGCCATCGAAGTGAAAATAGCAATAAACCAAGTACGTTAGGCCAACACATCAGTATAGGAAACGTTCTTGCGTATCCCTACACTTTTTCTACTGGCTTGTAGATTCAAATATAGATCGCGCGGGAGTAACCCACTGGGTGCTGCACCAATCCGTAATTCAATGACGTATTTAAAAATAAAGTAGTAAAGTTTAGTGTCCGTATAAGTAATTAGAAAGAAAGTTATTTAGCAGCAGGCGGACAAAGTAGTGCCTCAATCTTTTGCATTAAAGTACACAGGGACGCCATAACTTGTAAGCAATTCACAGTACAGCCAAAATATATTTTAAAGATATTTTTAAAAATAAATATATGATGACAACTTACACATGTAGATTAACGTACTTGGTTTATTGTTGTTTGACGTCGATGGGTATCTTGTGCATTGAGTTGATTCTTATAGATGGCGATACTGGGTTTTCATCATCATTATTCTTAAAAATATTTTGAAAACATATTTTCGCTTTACTGGGAATTGCTTACAGGTTATGGCTTTTTGATGAGGCCCAATAAGGACTAAACAGCCTGTCATTGTCTACCTGTGCCCCAGGAAACCCATTACCTTTGGGGTCCCTGTGTACTTTACAAAAGATAGATGCAATAGTGCCCGCCTGCCGCTGAAAAACTTTGCTTCTATTTACTTATATGGACACTAAACTCTACTACCTTAATATTTTTAAAATTCGTATATATTTTCGGCATGTACCCATTCGGGAAGTTAATTCTAAATATAATAAATTCGGTTCTAGTGAAAAAGCAATTTGCTAAATTACTAAAAACTACAAATTTGCAGGTCAAATATTTGCCTAGCTTTAGTTCTTACAGCGTTTACCCTAAATAAAACATTTAGCATGAAATAAATTGAATATTTTAAATTGTCAAACAGATTTATAATCCAATTTTATGTAACTCAATTTAATCGATTTCAACCTAGTCTGCCCGATTTTCTCTATTAAATCATTCTCCCGTCTTTCTACAATCAACTTCTGCTTCCAGACTGTCACAATTTTGCTATCTCTCATGTTGTAATACATCACATTAATTTAGAATAATTATTAATTAATTTAACTATTATTTTTATAATATATATTTTTTTAAATTTAAAGTCAGTAGATTTTGCGGCCCAGTCAATTTTTTGCGTTAACAATCCATATGCCACGGGCGGCCCTGACAAGTTATTGGCAAAAATTACCATAGTTTTAGTGCTTAAATAGAGAAACCTTTAAAATTAAATACATTTTGAATAAGTTATATAGAATTAAATCATCATCATCTTGTTCTCTCTTTAGTAATGCCTTGCAATACCTTGAGGTTTTAGACTTAAATATTACTTTGAATCGTCATTGTCATTTCTTGTCATTCGTCCGAATTAGGCTTTTTTTCTCTTTGTTCGCTGCCAGGATCATTCCCGAGAGGACCTACAGCTTAATGTGGATTCCGAACCACGATACTCGGTCATGCGACACCCCCCAACCGCTGTCAACCCTTGGTTTCTTGACATTGCATGACCTACCGATTGGGGAGTGTGTATTTTCTTCCACACCCCAAGAGATGTCCAATTTCATCCGGCCTGGTTACCGGCGTGAATGGGGTGGGTTGAGAGATTATACCTTTTACACTCTTCCCTGCATTCTTAAATATACTAAATTTCGGACCTACTTTTTTTATTGTACGTATGCTCACTCCGGGGATCGAACCCGGGTCGTCACGGTCGAATGCCAGTAACTCACCTCTGAGGCACCGCCGCGGTTATTACTTTGAATATACTTTTAACCATATTTCTGGAGAGATGAAGATCTATAAAGAATTATATGGCGCGTCAATTGGGCTGCTCGTCAAAAGTGATGATTTCTCAGAAAATATCTAGCGAAGAAAAGGCCGACCGTATCAAAACCTTCACGTCCATCATAAAGTGACTTAAAAAAATCGTTAAACTTGTTAAGATAACAAATATTAATTAATGTTAATCCACCCCTTTTTGTAGGCTAAAATTCTGCATATTGAAGAAAATTCTTCAAATATGGCATCAATGGGGTACCTATCCTTGGCTATACTTTACCGCTTATAGACCAGATATATACATACACTATATTGTTAATACCATAATTCAATGATGCCACCACTGTAAGCAGATGATCAGGGGCCGTTGAGTTTGCGCAGATCGGAAATTTGCTTCTTGATGTAAACATTTGACAGGGCCGACTTTCAAAATATTTTTACAAGCTTTTATTTAAAATCACCCGTTTAGTTCGGGTGTGTACAGTTTATGGTCAAATAAAACTCAGTAACCGAAATTTTACATACCTGAAATACCTTATTCCTGGTATTGAACCGCGATTCGTGCAAAAAAGGATCATGCACTTTTTTCTACCCATCTTGAGACACAAGTCGCTAACAATAACAAAATGTCTGGTAAAGTTTCATACATAAATTCGCACCCAAAACTTAAAAATAATATTTACAATCACACACGAAACATCCGAACGAATACAACGTAAAAAAAGCTGGAAACGACTACAACTTACAACCTAACAAAAAAAAATGTCTAAAGTAAAGTTTTATAAATATTAACACCCAATACTTGGAAATTATAACCACACACGAATGAACGAAATAAAAGATGGTGACAAATAAGAATACAACGGCAAGCCGGTTCTGTTCAAGAGACCTTGGGTTCTGTTTACGTTCTGTTAGAAATCGTGTGGGTTGCCTAATTTTTTCCCTACTGCGCAAGCGCGACGGCCCCCAACTCAGGTTGTTTTGAATCGCACGATGGGTGTATTCTTGCTTCGTGCGTCTGCTTGTACTGGCAATATAGTGTATGTATATGTGTTATAGACCCTTGGCTATCGGCGGCTTCTAGCAACAAGCCATTGGCCGAATCACTAGCAGCCAAAGTGGCAACGTGGCATAACATTTCGCTTTGTGACTGTGAAGTCCTAGACAATACTCCTTCTTTCTACATACCAAAATGCAAACAGTAACTTCCTTTAGCATCAATAATTAGATTTTAAAGAGCTACGCTTTGAATGTTCTTCCAAGTTTGTTCGCTTTACATGCATGTTGACGTTTTTGTAAATTTCCTTTGATCGCTACGATTTCAAAGGTAATTCAATATTCGTTTCTTTTGCAGAGAGGCCAGAGCGACGGAGGGGGGTATGGCGGCAGGGGACGACAGACCAAGGTGAGTAATTTTAAGTTAGGTAATCTAATTAGTGAGCGTATTCTTCGTGTTTATAAATATTTCTCCTTATTTTTATTCTCTAAATGAGCCTACTCACGTTCAGTCGGTCGGCGATTCACACATAGTTAAATTATGGGCCAGGACCATGATACAACTACAAGAAGATATGATACCGCTCAGGTTTTCGTGACATCACTTGTGCCTAAAAACCGTCATATTACGATATGGATAAGTTTTAAATCTTGACAATAATCAATCTATCGTCACAATGTGACGTTACGATCCACTGCGCACCCTGTTGATATCATACCTTGTATAGTTGTATCATGGGCCAGGACCAGCTAGCAGCCGGCTGGCGGCTGTTTGATAATCAAACTAAGTGAAATTTCTTCGCAACTGTCAAAAACACGAAAATAGAAATGACAAACATAAAATAAGTGATCTTTGTCATCGTTGACTTAATTTTGAAAAGTAACGAAAGGAAAATAAAAGTCAACATGTTAAAACATACATGGCTTTATTTTGTCATACGTCATTATTTAACATATTTGTCTATACGACCTCTTATTCTGTTTAGAAATTTTTAGGATTTTAGATAACCTTATATAATGTCTCTTTCTTTATCGTTTGTAAATAGTATATTACATAACAAGTGATGAAAGTGATACTTTTCAAACGAGGAGATATTTAGCACGAGGTGTCAACCGAGTGCCTAGATTCTCCGAGTTTTAAAATAATCACTTTCACACGGGTAATGTACACCATTTTTCCTACGACCACAAGGAATTATTAAAAACGCCTTTGATTTGTGAAAAAAATATTTCAACACTAGTGTTGAAAAAAATATATCAACACTAGTGTTGAAATGAGCATACTTAAGATTACGTTCCACTTAATATCTGGTTTCATAGTTTGTCAATAGGCTTTTCCTTTATTTTTAGTTTATCTTCTTCATTTTTTCATATTCTATATATCATAGGAAGAACTAATCCTGAATTGACTTCTAGATTAACCAGAATGAAACATTTCAAATTTAATCAAGGAAAGATGCATCAAACATAAATTTTAAAAAATCGACCTTACAAGGAAGATTTCAATTCAAAATAATTCTATAAACTATTTAATGTTTTTATAAAAAAAAACAAATACTCCTGGGTTTGAATCTGTGACCTTGCGATCTATAGGCTAGAGCTCTATTCTCTACACTATCGATACCAATAAAGATTTGTTGTTTAATACATGACACTTCTTTCAGCGCGACTTGTTTTTTCTGGTAATAGATTTTCCAGTATATTATTAACATTTTTTATAATTTCAAAACTATAATTCTGAATCACTCGACAAATACATAATAAATAAACTAAACACTACAATTACTGCTTTCTTAAATTTGTTCTTTTTAATAAATAGGGGTTGTCTAAATATTGTGCCTTGTATTTCAACATTAGTGTTGAAATACTTTTTTTCCACACGCGTGCGATATTCGGCGCCTTCAAGCCAAGTTAACCGTGCTTTTTTTTTCTTATTTTCATAGATGGTCGTGGGAAAAATACCTTACGTGATATAAAAAAATTCATGAACTTTTCGGATCAACTTAATTATAAGAAATTATTTCTCAGAACTAAAACATCTCTCGAAAAAATGCATTTTGTAGATCTGTGTAGTTATTAAATGTACAAAAAAATTTATCAATTTTTATTAAATTACTAGCTATAATACAAAATGAATGAAATAATAACAGATCATCAACATGATAAACAAGATATAAAATATAACTAAATGAATACTAAAATAAATATTCTAGAGTATTATCTCGTCAACCCCAAAAAAATCAAGTGTGACTTAACTGATCGAAGGCGTATTGCTATTATTTCCCCCATCGAAATCAAAATAATTGAACCTATCAGAGGAGAGCGGATAGAGGAAAGTGCTATTATGGGAAAATCTTTGACGTTGTTACGTTTGATCAAGATCCAATTTCCGGAACAGGCGTTTACTTCCTTCTCTTATAAAACGAGTTTTCTAAGATATTGTTTTTATCATTGTTTTTCTTCTTTGTTCGCGCCAGCTTACTATCAAATTAGATGTGGATGCTTACGATAGATGCTACACTAAAGCAACAATATCGGTAACTTATGGTTATTGACGATGCGGTGGTATAAATTGACTTTGTAGCTCACATAAAGAGCAGTAAACTATCTATACTAATAAATATATAGAAATTATAAAAAAAATCCTGCACGGTGAGGGTTTCTGTAAGGTATTTTCGTAGACCTTTTTATTAAGCTTATAAGTTGGCACTATGTATGTCTCTTTTAAAGGACGGCATGAATCTTGGCACATTTTAATCGCCTAATCATATTAAATTTGAAATTAGATTTTTGTAATGAAGAACTCGGCACCAAGGTGATGTACCTGATCCTGAAGTAGATATTATAACTAATAAAACCCGTAATTGTTCCTTTCGTAGTCAATAATGTTTAGGTCCACCCTATTTTTATTTATAAATATGTATTACATTTTTCATATCATTTAGTATATATTCTCATGAAGAAAGAAACATTGTGAAATTACAGAATGTTTTGAGCAAAGACAAAAGTCCCTCGAAATTGTAGAACTGGCACTGGCACAGCCTTGTGTCTTTGGTAAATTGAGCAAACTTTGTTCTTTGCGTTTGAGAACTACCTCGCCTAGACGAAGAATCCTAAGAGCTAATTTGATTGTATTTTAATCTAGTTCGTTCAAGAAGTAGTCCTCAAACGCAAAGAACAAAGTTTGCTCAATTTACCAAAGACACAAGGCTGTGTCAGTGCCAGTTCTAAAATTTCGAGCGACTTTTGTCTTCTGTGCAATGCACTTTTGTCTTTTGTCTTTGCTCAAAACATTTAGTTCTAAAACAGAAAAATGCCAACTTGTATCAAGGTATTTCCTTGACTGAAGAAGACGAACCGAAGTCGAAACAAGTATCCGAACTTAACAGGTTTTTAAACAAAAAAATAATTTTTACTTTGAGACTTTTGCTTTTGAACAAAAGGAAAATGCGCCACAAATTTGTGGAGATTTGCAAAATTCCAAAAGTTCTTTTGCTCTTGTCAAATGAATTTCAAGCAGTAAAATGGGATTCGGGTTTCACCTTCACCCAACGATATTTAGGGTGCATTATGGATGCTTTCGACCTTCCGGGTCTCATCAGTTAGGCGAAGAAGCCTAAGAGCTAATTTGATTCCATTGTGAAAAATGTGCAAGGCCTCGAATGAAACCCTCATAGGAGAAACCACATCAAAATAGGCCTCAACTCATGAGATTCTTTGTCAAAATATTATAGAATCGTTAGAATCGACCAAACGCACAAAAAGCAAAAAAAAAAGACACAAGGACATCGTTACAGTATGACTTATCATTAAAGAGTACTTTACCTTATCAAATTGCATATAGAGCTTAGTTTATATGACTTATCAGGTAATAAATGCCACAATTGCTAATCAACAATCTGTAGCCAAAATTAACATTCAAATTTGGATCCACTTTGCATACAGACTCCTGCTATGAATCTTGTATTTTGATTAAGTAATTATACGAATCAACAATTATTATAATACTAACTTTAAGTTAAACTTAGTTGAGTTTGAAACCTCTAAGTTAGGTTAATTGGATCCTTTAGAGCTTGTTTATGTATTGCAACATTTAAATTAAACAGTACCTACCTATTTATTTTATTTTCCTGAACCTTACAGAAAATCGCTACTTTTCAGCCGATTTATATGAGTGACAATGGTTTTTTACTCTGCAAGGTTAGGAAATGACTATAGTAGATGAGTTAAGCTGAATAACAAGATCTTAAGGGGATTCTTTCTTATAAAAATAAGTATAACTTTGGCGAATATTTAAAAATGAAATGGCTCTAGTTATCCGATGTTATTGAAAAACTGTATGCGGAATAAAAAGGCTTAATTGCACTTGGTTGGTTGATTTAAGGCGGGGTTCGGGCGTGCGTCTCAAGCTTCTTGCACTGCAGCCTAGTGACTTATTGTGCGCCCCTGTCTTGCTAGAAAAGATTTGTTCCTTTTATAATTAAATTTCTACGAAGTTTGTCGTACAGGAGGTTGTCACCACATTTGATTCCTCTTAAGATTTCAAATCTTTTCCGGGACAATGCTTGTATATAATGTGTGAGGCGGTTTCGTCCTTTTCGCCGCAAAGTCTACATTCAATGGTTGTTTTAACTGGGTACGCGTTAAAAGCAACGTTCCAGTTAATAGCTCCTTTTAGGGTTTCCCGATTGTGGCCCTCCCTTGGGCTTGACCAGGTGTTCCGTGCCATTAGGATAGGCGTTGTTGTTGTGCCCTCCTGTCTGATGTTTCTTTGGTTAATTGTGCTTATAGTATTAAATGTTTCATCCAACTAAATAATTAAATTGGTATCGGGAAATTAATTATTCAATTCAAATAATTATATAATATTAAACTAAAATGTGTTAAATAAAAACGCACATAAACAAAAACAATCTAGTTAGCCTTGAACCACTCAAGTCGTGACATTTATCTATCTTGCGTTTTAAATATTTGACAGTGACATTTCATTATTTGAGATTTGAAGTTCAAATCGATACTTTATAAATTATAAACCGATCAATAATTTATTAGTGAGAGTCATAGAAAAAGTATAGTACGTTTTGCGTGTTGTGAAGCAATTACGCTTTCATGTTATTAACGCACTCGCCGCTACACGGCTCGTTTGAAATTTTTACATCCGTGCGTAATATGATTTTTACCTCACTTAATAAGTAATAATACTATCTGGCCCACGAACAGCATCTTTAACATTTTTATTTTGCTGTTAGAATAAATAATTAAAAATAATAGTTAATTAGTTACAAGTATTTTTTGCTGGTTATAATTTAAACTTATAACAAACTGCCTAATTTAATTATCCGCATTCCTTCTTTAACATAAGGCAAAACGAAATGCTATAGCCACTACTCGCAAAAAATTCCAAAGGAAAAATAATAAAACCGTATAAAAAACGCAGCGACAATTCAATGTGCAGCTCTAGAAATCAAATTACCTTTGAAATTTCGCTGCGGAGGTTTCGCGCACAGCAGAAACGACTTATAAATGAAATTGTTGACAAAGTGGCTGAAATTACGAGAATTCTACGAGTGCATTGTAAGTTGGATTAAACAGGGTGTTGCAAATTCGAAGATCACCATTCGAATCTTGTGAACGGTAAAATTTACAGCGAAGATTGAATTGGGACAAAGTCGCATAATTTAAAGACGATTAACAAGTCATCTACAAATTTGGAAAATTCCGAAAATTTTCATTTCTAGTTTTTGTTTTTCCTAACTTTATTTAAAGAAAAGGCCAAAAAATAATTTTAAATGTACATTGCCCCTTTTTATTTTTCAAAACTAATAAAAATTATTATGACGTTTCGTCTTTCTAGTACCAACATCAGGAATCTTTTAAAATATGGACCTGAATTTTTTAATCCAGTTTCGTAGACCATATATCTTATTAAACAATAATCCAATACTGCTTTCATCAAATATCAACGTCTCGACCCAATAATACCGCCTTTAATATTTATCTTCGCAAACGGTATGAGATACGTTTAAAATTAAATAGCGGTAAAGTTGCACAATTTGTAGTCGACTAACATATCATTAAAAAATGTGAACAACTCCGAGTGTTTCCGAAGATATTCGTAAAAGATAAAAATTGTCTTTCGTATTTCTGTTTATAGCGTTATTTACAAAAATGACACATAATAAGTTCTACATTGTTATTGTCGCTTTTTATTTCCCATAGTTAGTTCGCCGTGTGTGCTATCATCAGGTTATGGTTATTTGAACAACAAACCTGATAATAGGATAACTTAATAGAAAATGAAAATGTAAAACGCCCGAAAAAGAAACATAAACGACAATTCTCGGTCGTTGACGAATATCTTCGGAAAAACTAGGAATTTTTCAAATTTCTTAATAGCATGTTGGTCAACTTCAATTTGTGCACATTTCCCGCTGTTTAATCTTAGATGCATATTCTACTGTTTAGGAAGATAAAGATTGAAGTTGTAATATTTGGCAATAATTTTAGATTCTAAATTAAAATTTGAATTTTATTTTGAAAATCTTATATCTAAAATTATTATTATTTAGAAAGGATAGGCAAAAATTTAAGTTTATTTAAAAAAAACAATCTATAATAATTTTATCTTCTTTTTAACGTCTTTCAACTATTTTATATACCGCCAACAACGGGGAATTAAATAGACTACAAATTTTGCAGATATATATGATATGATAAATGTTATGTTATAGAAACTTCAGTGGTTAAATATTAAAGTGTTAATATTTTTAATGACTAATATTTTCATTTTTAAAATACAACATAATTTATTACCTTTCCATTAAACATTTTTTTCATTCAACTAGGTATAATAAAGATTTTTGTTTTAGTAGGGTATCAAAACATTTAACATATAATTTGGTTTTCTTTATAGGAAGAAGATTATTATTATTAAGATTGGAAATTTTCATTTAAATCTAAGAGCTCTTTAAACATTTTTAAAAATCATTAAATTATTAAAAAATAAAATAAAAATTGATGCAATTTTGAAATGTTTTAAGACTGAAGTTAATTTAAATGGATTTTGATATTTTATAAAAAATCTTGTTACTACTACTATTACTAATTGTTGGGATCTAAACGTTGATATTTGATTACAGTGGTATTACAATATTATTTTATTAGATACAAGGTCTACGAAAGACCGTTACAAAATCCATGTCCGTTTTCAATAAAAAAAACCCATACCAATATTTCAGAATCCTATGAAATTTAAAAATATACTTTTTTATGTAGGTACAAACTAATTTTTGAAAATATTTATAATAACATTACGATAATTTACCTCGCATATATAGAACCAATCAGAGCGCAAATTTTCATAGCAACCACCTTGGTAACGTGGTCTTACCCGATAAGACCTACCGCTAGCTCGGTAAGACCACAGTAGCTTTTGTCAAACAAACAGTAATTTATTTTAAGAAATCAAGTTTAATAAATAAATACTATAACCCCTACAAAATAAAAGTGACATACAACAGTATTTGAGGTGATTTTAGGGCATAAACTTAACTTAATTTTGACATTTTTAAAGAAATATTTTATGCCAAAATGTATGCAAGATTAAACTCAGTATGCTTTGCTTTGACGTGAGCTTAAGAAATCTTGGCGTTTTCATGGCAAGCGTGATGACAATTGATGAACGAATTTGATTTTTGACGTTCCACGCGTCTGATTTAGTCTTGGATTTTTAATTAATTGTTAGTTGTGGCGCATTTATAAACTTAAAAGTAAATCATAATGATGTGTTTGCATATTTTCCTTTATCACAAACGGCTTTTATTTCGGGTTCAGTAAATTATCCTCATACCGTTGTTTTTCACTCGAAACTAGATTTTCTAAGAAAATTTCCACTCAATATAATTTTAATAAAGCTCTCGGGGTGTTATCAGATTATAAGTAAAAATTACATTTCGTGAAAATTTGTCAGAAAATCGATTTCTTGTAAAAAACAGCGGTATTACCGAAAAGACGCCTCCTCTATCGGTATATTACTGTTAATAGGCGTTCATCTGATACAGACAGACATTGACTGATTGACTCGTAAGCTATAAAAACGCCTAACAAGGGAAAAACATATCTGATCTTGTTATCAATTCTCTTAATATCTGTAAATTTTAAAATTCTCTCCTGCGGCGGTTTTTTCTGGTCTCACGTTTAATATTAATTTTTCCATGATGGACACCTTTACTTAACCCCTTCTCGAAACATATTTTTCTGGAGAGTATCCCCTCCTCATGACAAAATGCTAAATTCGCCCTCGATACAGAAAGACTACTACAAATTTAATATTTATATTAGCGACGAAATTGTCGGGCAAAAATATTTGCCGACTTTGTTATTGTTCTTGTTTCGTTCATTAAGTGTACTTTCATTCTTGGTCTCTCACAACCCAAGCGATGCATAAAAAGCTACTTTTGCATATCGCACTTTAGTTAAACAAAATTGTCATTTGAAATAAAACCTTACGACCTTTAATTATAATGCAACAAGGTATAAAACTAAGCTTTCTGTGTATATCGCTAAACTGTAAGGTCTTCAATTGCAGCTCCTTTTCTTGTAATTTTCTGTTTTTTCGTAATTACGAGTCAAAGTCTTTGTAATTACGAAACACAAAAGGCTTTATATTTTCTGCATAAGGAAAGTAGGTCTCATATACCACATTAACATACATAAAAGAAGTTAAGGTATGCAGAACAGAAAAAGAACGAGTAATTCTTTCCCATGCTACTGTAGAAGACGTAATTTAAAACCTGCATAGTATATTGTTAAAGTTGTTCTAAGAAAGCAAATTAAAGTTATTTATAAAATATTGAGAAACATGGGAAGCTTAAATGAAATTATATTGTTAAAGTGACAAACATCACAACTTTTTCAATTACATTTTTTATCACAACGGTCATACGTCAAAATTTGACTTACTTTTTACCAACTTAATTGACAAGGAAAAGCGGCAATGAAAATGTAATAGTAGTTTGTACAACAAGAGTGGATATGATGTCCATATCGCACGAGGAAGTAAAAAAAACTTCCGAGCGCAATATGGACAATTCACTCGAGTTGTACAGTATATTTTTTCTACGACTTAACTTCCAAACTTCATGTTAAGAATTTTAAAAAATTATTTAGATTAGGCATAATAACTTGTCTTTTAAGTCAGCCATGAACTTGTGAGAACGGTAATAAGAAACAATTGAACAAAACTTCATTTTGGTGGCAAACCCATTGACCACATTACACAGTAACATATTCATCGATTTGGGTAAGTTCTTATATTTATACAAACTCACTTTTGAATATATCTATCTTTTTCACATTCAACTTTTTGCAGAATAACAGACAAAAAGCGATATATGTATTAATCAAAACGAACAATTTATTTTCTCAACCAGGTAATTTGATTAATATTGTTTTACTGAAATGCACAGAAGAAAAATAGTTTTTTTGGGATTATTTCTGCTTGCGTAAAAAATTCTAACTCCGAAAGTACAACAAAATAGCTGTAAAATTCGTTTCAAACAGTTAAATATGGATTTTGTGCATTAATATGAATTTTTAACGTTCGCTATGGTCAAACTTTTCAAAATAATCGACAATTTACAAACTAGCAACACTGTTAACGTAGAAAGAGAAGACGAGAAGTGGCCATAGTGTAAGTAGAAATAACATAACCTTAAAAATGTTAGTAAATGTTTTTTTTTCTAGAAATCTTATAATTTCGTCTGTTTTAACGGGTTATCTTTATGTTCCACCATTTAAGGAAGAATTACTAGTTAATTTTCTATGTTTGTTGCATACAATAAAAGTTTTAAGATGAATTGGGGTTCGATCCCCGTTCAAAATATATTGGAAAATATCCCCGTGCACAAATATTTATAATAATATATATTATTTATATGGAAAAAAACTACCAAGGTTAGTAAGCAACCGTTCATTTGGTAGGTATATAGTACATTCTATGTAAAGCTTGTAGTAATTGTCTAGAAATGAGTGGAAATAAAGATATAAGAAAGTGCGTCTTTGTGCAAATCTTTAGTTCGGCAGAAAATAACAATAATTTGGTAGAAATATATTTTGGTCTTTAATATTATTGGTCGTTACTTGGTGGAAATCCATAATACTTTTGTTATATTATTTTTGTAAAGTAAACACTTTTTTACTAAACACTTTACCTGACGAAGTTGCAATGCAATGAAACATGTCGTAGTATTTTCAAATAAAGTGGAAAAGTTTAGTAAAAAAGTGTTTACTTTACAAAAATAATATAACAAAAATATATTTTGATATTAATTTTGTTATTATACCTTCAATTTTTGCACCATTTCGTGTACTATTTAGGAAAATATTGTGTATACACATAGACTCTGTTTTGATTTAAATTTAAAAAGAACAAATTTCATCTGACAGATTTGCATATTTTTAAAGCATATTGTTAACCTAACTTCTCTCAACTGTCAGAAAACGAATTTACAACATGTAAATTTGGCTTCTCGGTAATTGACTACTGTGATTGGTCAGTTTCGTAACCTAACTAGGATAGATATAAAATTTTGCCGCACAGTTAACTGGAATAGCCTACTTTACCCGCTACTAAAGTGTAAAGGAAACAGCAAATTTCCGTGTGGGAGTAGAAAAAACTTGTTGTGCCCCCTTTGTAAATAAAGCCATTAAAAAGAAACAAAAACGATCATTTTCGGCGTTTACAAATATCTTAAGAACTCAGAATTTTTAAAATTTCTTAAAGGTATGTTAGTCTACTACAAATAGTGGAATTTTGCCGTCATTTTATCTTGGCTGCATCTCCTACTGTTTATGAAGATAAAGATTGAAGTTGGAATTATTGGGTTCGAAAAGTTGCTATTGGATTAAAAACGTATTGTATTATTATTTTGTTAGAGACATGGTTTACGAAACTGCTTTTAAAAATCCAGGTACGTATTTAAAACAACATACCTGATGAAAGTACCCGAAAGATGAAACGTCGTGATCAATTTCTGATAACAATAACTTTATAAAGTGACAATTAAAATGTAATATTATTTTTAGCCATCTCTTTAAATATAGCTACTTAGGAAAAAATACAAACAGAAACGAGAAATTCCGTTTTTTTTTTGAATATCGTGGCAGTACTCAGGATTTTCCAAAATTGTCGACGGCTTTGTTGGTCGCCTTTAAATTGCGATAATTTAACCTTTGCTGTATCTCTTACTTAAGAGATGCTATGCTGAACGTCGAATTTGTAACACCCTGTATATGAAAAGTCACTTACTCTTATCCAAAACTATTTTTGCATAAGCCACTTATGAGTATAAGGTGCAAATTAAAGTTGTTCGATTTTTATAATTACTTAATTAAAATACAGAACGGAATCAATATACGGTCTGTATGCAAAGTGGATATTGGTATGGAAATTAAGGCTATGAATTGTTAATTACCGAATATGGCATTTGTTGCTTAATTAACGATACATGATAAGCTGTTCTGCAAGCTCGTTGTGTATGATGCGTAGTTGCTAGATTAGTATTTGAGTACTGGAGTGTCGATTTTTCAAACACCTCGAAAATTGCAATAATTATAAGGATAATCATTTTTTTGAAACAACATTCGCACACTTAACTTTTCTTTTTGTATTCAAGCATTACATGTATTTTAGTAAGTATTTATCAATTTGTTGAAGATTATATCAGGGTAATACCTGACTGATATGTCTCTCCAAAATTTATATTTTTTGTATAGACTTTTTCAATTTACACTAAAATTAAGTAATTTTGGAAAATGATAAAAAAAAGGTAGAAAAATGTCGGTGATCCGACGCCGCCGTACAACCCCCGAACAATTCTCTGCAAACAAGAACATATACATATCAGAAGCTAGGAAATAAGAACACAAAGTCTTCCTCCACTGTTATATTAAACAAAGTAAATATTTTAAGAATTTTCTCGACATGTTTCAAATGCAGAAGCATTCATCTTCAGGAGAATAAATATAATAATAAAGAAGAAAAACCAGTAGATATCACCCTAACTGAGCGACAAAATTTGAAGGTTCAATGAAAAAAATAAGTAGAACGGTGAGAAAATATGTGAACACGTTGCATTGTAAAAAGAAAAATTATGTGGGTTTTAAGGCTCAAGGCACTATGAGAGTTTGAATGTAAAATAAAAAGTTTGATATGTGAAAAAACTGTTGAAGGACATGAAGCTGAAGTGAATTGGAATAATCATTTAAGAAAATTTATGGCTGGTCATTTGAGAAACTATGGAGAAGAAATGGATGTAAGTGTGAGGAAGATGAATATTAAAAATATAAAAGAAGGGTAGTCTTAACTTAGATGGAAAACCTGAAAAAGAGACATCTCTTAAGTGACTAATTATAGAAAAAAATCTTACCTCGTATTGGTTGTAAAAAAATTAGGAATATATATATTTAAAAAGATAAAACATTATACATATCACTCGAAAGAAGCGATATCTAAATATCGCTATTCGGCACCCTAGGGTGCCACTAAATTTAGTACCTTCCTAAAATTATTTATAATTTTTCTATAATATTACGTTATTGTCTACTTTTATATTTCACTCTCTTGGACAACGATATGGGAAGATATTACCTGAATAATTGTTAATATAACAATTTATATTTTATTGTTGTCAGTTGAAATTTCTAAAAGTTTTGTCGAAAAGATGATTCTCTTTGACATTCAAGCCTATTTTTTGTTCTTTGACAAAAAGGACACTAATTGGTTAGTTGTTTTAAAGTTTAGTACCTTAGAATTGGTAAAATGAATATTTAGTTTAAAAACGTAATTATTTTCAATTTCGAAAATTTAATTTATTCAACCGGCATATCATATGTATAGAAATTGTAATACAATTAATAATAGGCACATCATGTCCTTTCAAATTTTGAAGACAAAAACTATAATAAATGTAAAAATATCATTAACATAATGCTCTATCCCATCACAGTGGCGGCTCGCGGTCTTAAAAAATGGTGAAGAGCTAAGTAGGATTTTTTTTCTGGAGAGAGGGACTACATGTATTACATGATATTGTACCGAGTGAAGTAGGCGGAAAAGCGCCGCACGCGACAAATTATCGGGGCCACGCTCAAAGTTTGTTAATAATTCACCTAACTGCTATCAAATTTCGAAAATTAAATTATTACTTCTCCTCCTCTGCATGATTGGGTTAAATATGTTTTTGTAAATGTTTTTTTCTTTATCTTTTGATATTCCTAGCTGGCTCTTTATTTAAAAAAAATAATATTTTTTATATTTGTGAAAAATATGAATATTAGTGTCAGTCCAAAATTTTAACATAAGACGTGTGTATGACTCTAACCAGCGTTTTTCGGGCTCGGTTCTTCATGATTAAAAATAAAGTTAATATCGCTCACCACGCCAAAATTGATGATTTTTTCAGAAATCATGTCTTTTAGGAGCGCAGATCCAAGAGCAGTTTTTAGTGCAAATGCTTAGATTTTGAGAGACTCCTTCTTAAGTGCTGTTTTGAATATTCATAATAAACCATTCTCGTTTTTCCCGCACTATTTCTTTTATTATAAATAATCACACGTCTTTCATAAAAAATGTTTCAATTAAAATGTTTATTTTAATTTTTCTCTTTAAAAATAAATACCAAATGGTTTTTTGTTTTTGTTGTAAAAATATTTTATTGCATTGGGTTATATTTTTGTGTGATTTAAAATAGCTCTATAAAAGAAAGAACGAAACAGACAAGTATATAATAGAAAAATACTATAAAATATTATTCTTTTTACTCGTTTCCTTTAAAATTACACCATAAATCAATAACTAAAACGATATGTATCCGAAACCTGAGTCTACATATCAAACAGGACTTTTAACGGAAAAGTTTAAAAACTAAACGTGTCCTACAAGACCTTTGTAATCTAAGTCAAGAATACATTATTTTTTAAAAATTTAAATTAAAAGTCCAAGCGTGCAAATTAATATTTAATATTATCGAAAAAATTTCCTGTTGATTTATTTTTTTTTTTGGTGAAGAGTCCCTTCACCTGATGAGCCGGCACTGTCCCATTAAAATGATTTTCGAAATAAAAAATTAGAAAACGATATTTTTAGTATTGCTGTTTTAACAATAATAAAAAGGAGTTTTATGAATTACATCAAGAATCATAAAAATAAGTAGATATAGTCGATGCAATAAATAGTTTGATATTTAAATTTTATTTTCAACATTTTTCATGAAAAATAAAACGTTTTATGTCCGTGAGTGTACATCACACATCAAAGGCTTATTTCGTAAAGTAAGTTTATATTAAATTAAATATAAGTCAAATAACTTTTTATACCGCTTTTAATGGAAGTTTAGTAACTACTTACAAGATATATCTATATTGGTGAGCTTAAATCGTATTTGACCTCGTACGATATATCGACCATTGAGATTAATGCAGGCTCATCAATATGCTACGCAGTTTATCAAACATCCTGTGGCCTACAGCCTATTCAGCTTAATTCTCCTAGCTGAGATCCAATTTATTACATAGTTAATATATTGCCTTCAATAGCTGAGGAAGAAGTAGATAAGTTAGTTAGGCAAATATATTGTGAGTACTATTGAGCTCAATAGTTATCATATCTTGATTGTTGCCTTCTACATTCTACTGAGTATTTAGGTCGTTAAGTAAAATACTACTCTTGACAATATATAAAAGATTTAATATTACATAATAAGTTGTTTAGAATAATTTATTTTAAATAATACAACCCTTAAAAATTTGTACGAGTAAAACTGCTGGTTATTTTAAATCTACTGTTTACCTATTGATTTCCAACAGTTGTTACTGATACGTTGTGTCTTTTTAGATACAAACACTCACACAAACAGAATTACGGTACTGTGTTTTTACAATTATTGTTTTATATACCCCTAGTTCAAGGGACATATTTCTCTAAATATTTGCGTTGATTTTGATGTGTTGATGTAAGCAACATAGATGTCAAGTTGTTGAAGATTACTAATAGTTTCTTATATGTATAGATTAATTGTCAATAATTCGGAATCATCTGGAAATATGACGATGGTTTTGGTTGCTATATATTATATGATAAAATATATAGGATGGTCCCTAGAACCGCCTAGGAGTATGTTTACTTTAATATCTTTTAACTTTAAATATTTGTCTCTTTAGTGTAGCAGTGTAACATAACCAGAATTAACTAACCAGCAAGTTTGGCTGTGACATAACTAACATTGACAGGCATTATGAACTTATAATCAAAGGTGCCTGATTAGTTAATTAAGGTAACTGGGCCAGTATGATTGTGAGAAAATTATTTCCGCCAATGTCATATATGTCTTGCCTAACTTGCTGGTTACTTAATTATAATTAAAATTCTTTGTGCAAGCGGATATAAGTTATTTAATAAATTGAATATTCCATTTTGGTTGGCTTAGAAAGATCCTTCCTTTAAATCTATATTAATAATGCATAATGTATCAAGTATATTATCACCTGATATATTTTGTATATGTCTACTTAAACCAATTATTATCTTTGTGTCAACAAGAAATAGTTACTCTTACTTTATGTAAGCTAGTATCGGTTTGAACTCGCGTTTGAACGCCTCATCAAGATTAACGTAGATTTATAGTGTCATATAGTTTATCAAACATCCTGTATCCTACAGCCATGCAACCTGATTCTGAGACCATATTACCCGCAGAATATATGGATATTAATCGCTGAGGAAGAAATTCATCACTTGTAAGGGAAACGCTTATATCGTATTGGATCTGATTATAGTCCGATTGTAAAGCAACCATATATTGTTATTATTGATATATAATTGAAGCGCTAAGAAGGTGAACATTTGATACTACAATTCAATATTTCGAGTAAAATATTTTCTTTTGTCTTTTTATAGACTAACAAGAATTTACCAGCTGAAACTAGCGGCATGGTAGCGAATAGTGGCTGTTTTAAAAATAAATGTTGTATGTATTCATGCGATGAGGCAAGGATAGCCCCACATCAATGGCTAACTATCAAGTCAAATTTTAAATTTCTATTTTCCTACATTATCTTTTCAGTTACCTTTTCTATGACGAAAGAATCAAGTATCAATAGCTATAGCATAGATTCTTCAATATCTAGCTAAATTTATTAGCTACGTAGCTGCTACTCACTTTCAAAATACTTCAGGATGAAACATATTACAAACTGACAGTTTAATGAGTTAACACTTATTTGACTAAGCAAGAATCCACCCATATAAAACCAAGTTCGTAAGCCAGGAATTGCTAAGTTTGCTAAGGAGAAATTCATCAATGTGTTACCAATTAGCGGTTTGCTAAGTTTGGACTGTCAAACAAATTTCAAAAAGGTTCTAAATTATGGATCTTGCATATTTAAATATCAATCTGTCCTAACTGTTACCTAACTAACAGCTTTAGTTATATAAATGAGACAAAAAGATGAATCCGCTCTGATAGTTAAAACTTAGTGAGTTATGGGCTAATCTACACATCGGTCCTAAGGACATATTCATCAACGCATAGCTCAAGTTAGTCAATATAGACTAAAACTTTTAAAGGCAGAATAATATGTCAGCTTATACTTCATCAAATATTTTTTTATTTTACTAACAATCATTTTCTAGCTTTTATCTACACATAATTTGGTAAATGGGATGGGTGACTATATTCCAGTGGGAGAAAATAAGGCTTTGAACTAAATAACTTGTATCATCAAATAGTTTAGTATAAAATATTTATACAGCAAAACCACACATGAACTTTTAAAATATTTGACAACGTTTACCTCTATAGTATTTCCCAAGTGCTTTCTTGCTTGGTAAGGATAAAAACGCGAGGCTTTTAAATAATGCATATTTTTGCTAAAAATAAAAACAAAAATGTTTTTCTTCTCCCGTAAAGCTAACTGCTTTATATGTCCTGGATTTAGGTTGAAATATTCCCAGCGGAAACAGTGTACGTACCCGGAAGAAGACACAGGCGCATTAGTGTTATTTGTAAGCTTCAGCACGTACTAATTTTCAAAATGAACAACATGTAGTCCGAGAGCCCACAAAGTTGTTGATGTTCGATTTTTTTTAGATCTATTACATGAGAAACTATTTAAGACTAAAGTAGTAGTGTCCGTATAAGTAAATAGGAAGAAAGTTTTTTAGCGGCAGGCGGATAAAGTGATGCATCTATCTTTTGCATTAAAATACACAGGGACGTAAAAGGTAATGGGTTCCCTGGGACACAGGTAAACAATGACAGACTGTTTTGTGCTTGTTAGAACTCATCAGAAAGCCAAACCCGTAAGCAACTCCCAGTACAGCAAAAATATGCTCTCAAGATATTTTTAAGAATAAACATGTGATAAAAACCTAGTATCGCCATCTGTAGGAATCAATTTAATGCAAAAGATAACCATCAACGTAAAAACATAGAACTAAATAAAGCAAGAACGGTGGCCAACAAACACCAGCATGGAAAACGTTCTTGCGCATCCCTATACTTTTCTACGGGTTTATAGATTCAAATATTTAAAACACGTTATTGTATATAGATACTGCAGCTCGATCAATATTTAAATCTACAAACCCGTAGAAAAAGTATAGGGATGCGCAAGAACGTTTTCCATGCTGGTGTTTGTTGACCACCGTTCTTGCTTTATTTAGTTCTATGCTTGCACGTTGATGGCTATCTTTTGCATTAAGTTGATTCCTACAGATGGCGATACTAGATTTTCATCACATTTTTATTTTAAAAAATTGAGAAAAACCCAATAAAGGTCGAAACGTCGGCAATTTTTTGATTAAGAGAAATTGTTTTTTATGGTCTTAAACCCACAAATGCCTACTTACCTGATTCTAAAAAATGTGATGAATAACGGGAAAACAAGTATGAGTACACCGTTGTACTCTCGTGGTCGTACTTGTTGGTTTTCTTTTCCGCTCGTCTTAGCCGAGCGCGTTTATAGCCGTGTGTGTGTGTGGTAAACACAATTATTAGAGAGTTTTTAAGTTACGACAAATTAAAAAGCCACATTTAAAACTATCATGCCTTTATTACTAATCCAGTATTTAAATAAAGATGACTAGCAATCCTAACCAGCCAAAACGTTCTATACTAAGATAATGATCCTAAACACATTTATCATTTATGAGATAGCACTACCTCAAACATTCAACTTCAAATAATCACTAAAAGTGTTGATGTATCAAATTGGCTGGAAAATCCTCTGTTTAAACTGGAGACCTTCTCTAGGATTAAGCGATTGGGCACTTAATCTTTTGCTGATATCGCTAATAAATTTCTAAGGCTTAAAACTCTAGAGCTTGTCTATCCTTCAGAGATCATAAAGAATTGCACCACTTTTACTCTCTGCTATCACTGGATTTCTCTAAATTAGTAATTACGATTAACTTTAAATACAAGGTATTAAAATATTATACCAGATAATTGATATTATTAGCAATAAATTATACGCTAAAGTTCCTAAAAACAGCAATAATTACTGGAATAATTAGACCCGACTTATGATTTTCTTATATTCTATTCCTGTATATTTTAAGCATTTTTTAACTTGCTTTCGGATTATATTGATACTTTGGAGCTATTTGGTGATATTAAATTTAAACACTTTTTGAATGCAGTTTTTTAAAATGTGAGTTCGTTGTCAGCAAAAAAAATGATAAATTAAAGAAGTTAAACAATTATTATATTTAAGGTTAGAAATGTAGATCTAACTATAATTTTGATATATGGAAAAAATCTGCGCGTCAACTTTTTTTTAAATCCGTTAGTCGTTTTGGATTTTTAATAATGTTTTACACAAATTGCTTTTCATAACTTTCTCACAATTATTAGTTGCCCACTCGGACTTTTTCTTTAACATGGTTATATAGGCGATCAGTACACACCTAAAATCAGAAACTAGAGTCCATGTAATCTATCTATAAGGGTTCTCTGTTAAAAAAGAAGCTCACGCACAATAGTCAGCTAAAAAAACTCATTCCTATTTCATTTTGGTACTCAGCAAAAGTTATTCCTGTTTAAAAGGGCACTTCAATAATAAAAGTTACCCACAGTAATACATTATTAAAATTACATATTGTGTCTATTCACCAAAAACGTGCTATTTTGCGTCATACAAATATCCTTTTTCTAAACAAAAATATTTTTTCCGGAGGTCCCTTTAAGTCAAATGCACTTTGGCAAGGATTTGCTTAATTTACTTCACAGTAGTTTATTTTACACCCACCGCCGAAACCTAGTTCCTGCCACTAGCTTGTGTAGGTCAACTTGTGGCTTGTTAGTCAGGATATTCTCAGGTTCTAGTTTTGGTTGCCCATCTATTTGTTGCCTGTACTGATCTGATGATGTTCTGTCAAAAGCCCTGTTCACAAAGCTTGCAGCTTAGATCATCAATGTGTAATTGAATTCGATGTAGGTGTTTGTCACAACCATGTTTCCTCTATATCAGTGGCCTATGATTATGGTAACATGTGTGTGTGGCTCTAAAAGATCATCATCAGACCTTATAAAATATTATATAACGTAATATTGTGTGTCTTTTTAAGGGTTGGAGACAATGATGTTTCTTGAATTATAGAAAAGTTTTGGACTGGCATTGTAGTTATTTGTTTTAAATCACAACGTTTTAAATGGTAAGTATCTCCAGTCGTCTTCAGGTGCTAAATAAGTATAGTAACTACAGCTCTATTTATACCAGCTATATGCACTGGAGCATATATGCTCGGTATTATTTTAAGATTACATCTGCTTAACAAAGGTTTCCTGATATTTCTTATATCCAATGAGGGTTTCCTAAAAGAATCCGGGTTCTGGTAGTAGCCTCTTTGAAATTCGTCTTGTTCTAGTGTGGCTTTTTATCCAGGATTTTAGATTCTGTCCTCTTGATATGATTTCGGTATCCTCTTTGTAACCTAGTATTTCTATGTTCCTTGATCGTTGTTTCGAGTGGTCTTAGTGTTTCACCAATCGAATCGGTCACATTCAAAGAGGATCGTTAGACACAATATATAATTTTGCGTGCATTGTTTTATTTATTATATATACGAAAAAGAATGCTGTTAAACGTAAGAACCATACGAATTCGAAATACTGTTTTAAATCATTGGCAATGCAATTGCAACAAATGGTAACAATAGGACTTAGAGTTTAAGAGGACTATACCTATTTCTGATACCATTATCTTCGATATATTAAGGAAGTCTTCTTCTTTAGTCAATGTTTTCGGTTAATAAACCGATTGAGTTAGCGCTGCCTAGCGGGACTCCTGTAATTGTGACGAATGTCTTTACAGGCGATTTCCTCTTAACATTTACCTATTTCTATAAGTTTGTTAGAGGTGCTGGTATGATCAAGAGTGTCTAACAACGACACAGATGGCGCTTCGTGCCACATCTTACTGGTGTGTCCCACCAAGTGCTGCCTTAAGTAGCTTCGAGATCCCTTTTCTTTTCGTCGGATCCTAGCTCTACTGATGAGTCATGATATGACGAAACGCGTCTAGAGATGGATCTGGCGAAATGAAAAGGAAAATCTTCTTCTTAAGTCTTAAAAAGTCAAAAAAACATTTTTTTATTGTCTTATAGGTTATCACGAATAGGTCAAGAGTAACAACTTATTTTCGTAAAGTTGTTTCCGTTTATAGATCTTTAATTTAGTTTCATCGTGCTCCGAAATAGAAACAGCACAAGTTGGGCAAAATCTAATTAAAAGCAGTAAAAGAAAAACAAACTTTTTTTCAATTTCCAACAACCTGTCAACTTTTCCAGATATAACACACGAAAGTTTATGAAGCACAAAAAACTTGGCCTGTTTGGAGGACTAGTGCGTAACAAAGTTTATAAATACTTCTCAACGAGAAAGCAATCCACGTCTCGGGCTAAATACGCTTGGGCTTCTATCCGTGTACTTACACCGTTTCTCTTGAGGATTTCCAACTTAAACCTAGGACAGATAAAGCTTAAAACTTTAGGAAAAGAATAAACTATGTAATGTATTTTTCTAGCAGAAATATTGATTTAAAAATAATGAGGTAATTTCAAGATGTTGTTATTTTGTTCAAAAAACATTTTTAAACTTTTAAATAAATTTTAATATGTTACAACAGGAAGTAAGAGTTTCTTGTCAAGATCCCAATAGCAACAGACATGATTGGATTGGGACAGGCGAGCTGTCAAGCAAAACTCGGGCCACTATCAAATTATTCTGCCTCACTCATCGAATAAGTGTATCCTTCGGTTGTATGTAGCTGACTCGCCCTTACAATCTCCACTTAACGTAAATTCAAGACTTTTTAAAAGTTCTTAAAAAATATTTCTTTAAATTTAGTAACTATTTTTTTTTTAATTAAGCTAGTTTTATTGAGATAAAAGTGTTAAAGCTTTAACTTTTAAGAAAAAAATGTATAAATCTAAGATAGGTACTTACATTAGACTAAAGCTCCGGCCGGTTATTTAAAATGGTTTAATATTTGGGATACATACTTTTCTGGAGATTTTTAGCAAGACACAACACGACATTTAATAATATGATAGACTTTAAGCTACTGTTTGATCAAGCCATTAACGAAGTAACACCAAAGAACTGGCGAAAAGCAGTCCATCATGTCATTAAAGAAGAAGAGAAAATGTGGGATCTTGACCACACCACCGCACCGTCGCGGCGTCGACTTGTTAATTATAACGTCAAGAGGAGTTAAGAGTTCTTCATATAACGGGGAATAGTATGATTTTTTATAATTTAATTTCTGTATAATATATTTTTGTATTTTGTATTTTATATTTTTAAACAATTTTTTAATAAAAAATAAATGTACTTAATACTATGTGCATAATGCACGCCTTTAGCATACCATTTTCAATGTTTGTAAATAGATAACAATAGGCAAAACCCATAAATTGACCCAAACCCGGGTGGTACTACCTGCACTTGATGAAAATACACAATTTTGCAATGAAATCAATTCCAAATTATAAAAGTGGCTTAAATATACGTTGGGTCACTCTGTAGTTTCTTTGCATACCTAATGAGCCTTTATTAGTCTACACCTTTCTAAAATAGACTATAAACTCTACTCTTTTGTCAGTAGATTGTAAGAAACATTCACATCATGACCTTTGGATCTTGTAACTAAATTACCGTTAATATAGGCAATATTTTCATTTCCTTATATTGAACTATGATTTCCTTAAAACTAGTTTAAGTACAATTAATTACCTTGTTTTGATGAACTAGATCTTTATTTTAACATAATCTCTATAAAGAAATTAGTATCATAAATGAGGGGCCTATTTTTTAGAAATATACAGGGTCCTCCGCCTCACCTCCCGTCTTCTCTAGCTTACTTATTAATTAAGTTAGGATTTTAATATTTTGCAGACTTTACCTGTATCCTAGGGCGCATTTCAGGAAAATATTTTTGTTTATACAGGGTGTTCCCAAAAAGTGTGACGTCATAAGGATATGTTTTTTTAGATTACATGCCATATGTTTTCTTATTTATTTGGATGCATCTTGGTCAAATGCTGGAAGTCGGCGCGTGTCCAGCCCATTCCAAAGAAAGGTAAAAAGACCCTGCCAAGCAACTACCGACCCGTCGCATTGCTTTCAGTAATTTCAAAAGTAATGGAGAAAGCTATTAACCAACAACTCCTAAAGTATCTGGAAGGGCTTAACATTATCAGCGACCATCAATACGGTTTTCCTAAGTCCAGATCAACAGGTGACCTTCTGGCATATGTCACCCATCTTTGGAGCAACACCATCGAACATCATGGAGAATCCCGGGCAGTTGCACTGGACATCTCTAGGGCTTTTGATCGTGTTTGGCACGATGGGCTTCTAAGTAAATTGCGATCCTACGGTATGCCTAATGGATTTTGTTTATGGTTAAACAGCTTCCTTAAGAACCGTTCTCTGCAAGTGGCGATTGACGGGTTTCTCTCAGACACCTTCACCATCAATGCCGGTGTTCCTCAAGGGTCCATATTGTCGCCTACCCTCTTTTTACTGTATATTAACGACCTTCTAGTGAAAACCCAAAATCCAATTTATAGCTTTGCTGATGACAGCACACTTGTCTCATCTTTTACCTTGACTCCCCAAACATCCGCTGCCGACGCACATCTTCGCAGGCAGCATGAAGTATTGCGTCTCAACAATGACCTGGAAGAAATTTTGGCTTGGGGTGACAGTAACCAAGTCGAATTTAATGCTAAGAAAACCCAGGCAGCAGTCTTCTCCAAAAAGGTTACCATTGCAGAACCGGATATAGTCATGGCAGGACACGCAATTCCCCTGGCACCATCTATTAATTTGCTGGTGGTCAATCTGGGAGGTAATATGTCTTGGCATGATCACGTTGCCGCAATTGCCAAGGCAGCTGCACAGAAACTTGGTGTACTTTTCCGCACCAAAAGGTTGTACACACCTCATCAACTTTTGACACTCTACAAAGCCCAGATTCGACCATCATTAGAATATTGCTCTCATGTCTGGACCTCTGCACCCAAGCACACCCTTCGGCTACTGGATTCCATTCAAAGGAGAGCCGTTCGTCTGATCGGCGACCCCGAGCTGACCAAGACCCTCGATAGCCTGGAGCATCGAAGACAGGTTGGTGATTTGGCTCTCTTTTACAGATATTTCCATGGCAGGTATTCGACTGACATTGCCCACTTAATTCCACCTAGAGCAATGCAAAACAGAAATACACGGCGAACCACTGCCGCTCAGTACTCCACGAACTTCATTGTTTAAGAATTCTTTCATCTGGAGAACGTCATCTTTGTGGAATGATCTTCCTGAGGTCGTGTTTCCCAATGAATACAATCTTCAACGTTTCAAGACCAACGTTAATCGCTTTTTTCGCACTCGCACCGCTCCCAGAGCGCCTTAAAGGATTTTTCCTACAGTGCAGGTGTTTTATCATAAAAAAAAAATACCCCTAAAATTTTAATGAAATCGGTTCAGTATTAAAATCAGTTTTGCACCACTGGTTTTAAAAATTAATAAAAAATAAAAATAATGCCTCGTTATTAAAATTCTACTTCTACAAGTTGGACATTTGGATAAAAGCTGCTCGTGCTTTTTCAATTCTTGGTTTTATATCTTGAGAATGGTCCCACTGTTCATTTAGTACTGTGTCAAGATATGTGTATGTTTACACTTGTTCTACTACTTTCTCATTGAGGAGAAATTGTACTCCTCCAATTTTTTCTTTGCTAATTATCATGACTTTTGTTTTACTGGTGTTAACCTCTGGCTATTTTTTTTACTAATTTCAACTACACTGTTCGTCAAAAGCTGTAGTCCCTGTGCAGTGTCGACAAAAATGACGGTGTCATCGACTAATATTATTCATTCATTACTTTCCTGTATTCTAAAGCTTCTTGGAAAATTTCTTCTGAATACATGTTGAATATGAGATGTGACAATATACACCCCTGCCGTACTCCTCTTAAAATTTTCACTTCTTCTGTTTTTCCTTGGTTAATTCGCGTTACATAAACTTTATTTAATATGATCTGTAGAAGTCAGAAATGCTACAACACAATTAATTTTCAATTTGAAATTTTTAATGTCCACTAATAAAACCGGTCTACACTTTAAATAAACGTGCTTTGCAAATTAGAACCTTTACGTCCGATGACGTTAACAAATGATCTTAAAGGAAAAAGCAATCTAGGTCCACGTCTGAATGCGCCTTATTCGTATAGTTGCACCGTCTCCTTTGGGGAATCTCCAACTTAAATCCACAAAATATAAAGCGTTTAACTTTACGGGAGAAAAACATTCTCCTTTTTATTTCCTGCAGAAATATTACATGAAATGCCCGCTTTTTTATTTGTTCCAGAACGAAAACACTTGGGAAATATTAGAAAAAATAATCCTATATTTTTGGCGAAGAAGTTTTTTGTTTGAATATCCGGTTTAAGCCTTTATACCTTTGGAAAATATTTAGTAGCATATACTGGGTGTTACAAATTCGACGCTTACCTCTGATATCTCGTAAAATTTTTTTTTCGAGGGTTCAGTAATGATTCTCAGCTTTCTTATCGGAAGTCGCTATCTCGTTAGTTTCGGGTCTAGATTCTTAAAACGTAAGAGATACAGCGAATTGGGCAAAGTTGCTCAATTTGCAGTCGACCAACATACCTTTAATGAATTTGAAAAAATCCGAAAATAAGATTTTTTTTATTGTGTTATTTACAAAGGTGACCCATAACAAGCATTTTAATTGTGGCTTCTCATGTCCTCAAGTTGATATTCAGAGATTTTAAATCAGACATTTCGTCTTTTATGTGCTATCATCATTATCAGTATTTACCTGAAGACGACTGAAGATTCTTCCCAGTTGAAACGTTGTAATTTAAAGCAAATAAAGACAATAAAAGTCCAAAACTCTTCTATAATTCAAGAAACATCTTTTCTTCAACCCTTAAATAGACACACACAATATTATATGTACGTATAGTGTTTTATAAGGTTTGATGATGCTCTTTTAGAGCCACACACACACACACACATGTTACCATAATCATAGGCCCTTAATATACCTTTGTGAGACCGACACTTTGTATTCTTTCCTCATTCAAACGCTCATCATCAGATTTGTTGTAAGGGTATTTGTTTAATGGTGTCAACAATTACTATTTAATTAAAATTGATATCACCGTAATGAACAAAGTTAAGGTTCTCAAGAACCATTTCTAAAAATTTTCCGAACATTAAAGTCTCATTTAAATCAACAAATAAACTTAACTCTTCCATTGTCAACACAAAACAAAAAATGAAACATCTGCAAAAGAGCGGAGTATATAAACTATCTTGTTCAAATTGTCCAGCCACCTATATTGGAAAAACCACCAGGTCTTTACATACAAGAATCAAAGAACACATAAGTAGGCCAACAAAATCAGTTTTTGGACACCATCTTAAATATAATAATCACAATTTTTCTCCTACTTCAGGTAGTAAAATCATTCATCATTTCACGGGTCTTAATGTCAAACATCTTGATCTTCTAGAGGAGTTAGAAATTTCTAGAGAGATCAAGAAAAATCCTGTCCTCTGCCTTAACACAAAAATGACAAATTCATCTAACAGCAATTCACTTTTTAGACTTTTCAATTAATTTTTTCGTTTAACCAATCAACCTTCACTGCATACTAAACCTTTACCATCATTTGGCCACTTAACTATAAGATTATTTTTCCATATAAAATTTTTTTAACCTTGTTGCCAAATAATTCCTTAAAATCTGAATACCCTCTTTATCAAATTTATCAACCTAAGTTGAAAATTTATGATCTTATAAAATAATGGTTGATTGTGTTGATTTTCGTTAATTTTTAATGGCCGATATCCAGCCCTTGTCTGGAGTCCACAAAAACTTGCCTTTTAAACATACATTTTGCTCAGGCTTCATCTTTTTAGCATATATGCAATGTTGCCGGTTACCTCATTTTTAATTATTTTAAACAAAATTTTTTTAAATTTGTAAGCATTTAATACTTAAATTACCTGGCCTTGTCAGATATTTGATTTTAAGTCTGTTATTTTAATTTTCATGACCTTTGTTCGTATCTTTCTGTTTGTAAAATGTTATATTTATATTTTAATTATTTATCTATTCAAGTTCAGTTCACGACGTCATTGTGTTTATTGTTTGAAATGTCATTTGTCCAAGTTTAGGTTAGTGTATAAACATAAGTTATGTACCAGAAAAGCTTTTTAAGCATTGCTTTTAAAACTCTTTTTGACTAGTAAGTACACTCTTTTATTGTTATTTTACAACTTCTAAATTTTATGCTTACTTTTAGGGTTAAGCCCTGATGATGGCCTTAAGTAAATAAGGCCGAAAGCGCTTGGCGTCATTAAATAAACACTAACACTGAAATACAACGTTTTTCCTTTCTAAAGTTAAGGTTAACAAAATTGCAAGAAACGTTATAAGTGACTAGTTTCGACCACAAGCAGGGCAGGAAGTTATGGGGGGTGAGGGGTTGTATGCAGACTGTATAGACTCTAAACCCAACGGCGTCGTCTTTAAAAGAAAAACTAGATAAATGATTGAATAATTATAAACTTTCTTAATCTCTTTCTTGATGACATCCTAACCATCATATTATTATATAAGACGGGTAACAAATAACAGAATAGTCAAACACACCGAGATATTATCCCGTGACAAAGTTTTATAAATCCCTATAAAAGGAAATGCAATCATTTTTATTTCAATACACCCAAGTATTGTTTTAAACTTTCGTTTAAAATATTTCTGCAGCCACATTTATGAATATAAAGCATTTAGTTCTAAGGAAATAGAAAAAGTTTTGGGTTTATTTTTCTCAGAAAAATTGCATGAATGGCAGCATTTTTCTTGTTTATACTGAAGAGCATTAGGGAAATGTAAATAACTCTCATATAAATATTATTAACAACAGCGACGGCGATAGGGATCCCCCCCCCAGATTTTGCAAATATTCAAGCTACCACTTGATTTGGGTATGGGGCCTTTTTTCGAAGCTGGGGCTTTAAGAATGTTTTTTTTTAAACATTTCTCGCCACCTCCACCTCGTGTTACTTTTTGCTTTAAAAAAATACATTCCTTCTTCACAACTATGAGCGAATTCATAAACTAACGAAAGCTTAATTTATCCTCCGCGAATGTACTTAACTATTTGAGCTGGATCATGGTGAGTTGGTTGTAGGAGGGTTGACATATTACCAATATACTTCAGTTAAACGGCTAATTGTATCCCTTTTCTTTAACGTCTGGGTAATGTTATCCAGACGGGACCTACCTACGTGGGATCCGAACCATCACGCTTATGCAATGGTTTATCTATCTGTCCTCAAGGGAAGGGTTATCCGTCCCCAATGGGTCATATTAAAGTATCCACCAGTATCATAATGCATTCTTATATCTCGAAAATCTTAGGTATATTTTTTATTAAGCATATACCCGTCCGGAGAGCGAACCTGGAAAGCCTTCGGAAGGCGTCAGCTCTGCCAGTGAACTGTCATATCGTGATTCCGAATTTGACTCCGCTTTATTTTGGAATTTGGAAAAGCCTCTTAAGGGACGGCATCACTTGAAAGAAATGTGGTGGTAGCTCAATGGTTGAGCTACTGGCGTTCGACCGAAGCGGTCTAAGTTCGATCCTCGGAGAGGGCATATACGCTCAAAACAAACCCGAACATACTTTTTTTGTTCGGCATTTTAGTGGATACAAGAATACAGTTGCTACTAGTCATTCCTAAGATCTAAACCAAGAGGGGCGTCGTAGACCTATGGGGAAGTAAAAAAGGATAAATTCGGTGTTCGGGTCAAACGCTAAACTGTACGTCCCGTCTGGCTGACAATAGGGGATAAAATGGGCATCTAAGACCTAAGTAGGCTTTTTCCGCTAACCCCTGCGACAACGAAAAAAAAAATTGATTGTACAGGTATGTTTGAAGGCTAATGAAAATAATACCAAGCCAGAGGAAGACCATTTTTGAAGTTAGAGCCGTTGACGTGGGACTCAAAGCATTCTTATTTTTAGGAAAGACAGATTATTAATATAAACCCAAATTTTTTACAATTACTTTCAATTAGAGAGATAATAATATCTTTTATACTAATAATCTCGGCAATTTACCGAAACCCTTTCATCTCAAAGCCTTAAACAAGGGCAAAAATGTTAAACATTTGTCAGACTACCCCGGGAATATTAATCCCCGTTTTAATATTAATGGGAAGCTGAGTATAACTCTGACAAATTTTACAATTTTATGGAAGAATTAGGGCACGGTTAAGACAGGAAATTTACTGGGTAAGACAGGAAATAAGTTGTCTGCTAAGAGAACTGTCTGCATTGTAAGTTAATAGAAGGGTCAGCTGGATCTATAGCTGAATTTTTTAATTCTTCGTTTCGATATTGAACTCTCTATAAACGATTCAGTATCTTTTAGTAATACATCCCAAAAATTGTGTAGTTATCGGTTAATTATAAAATATTGTTATATCTATAAAATCAGAAAATAAAGTTATTGTCAACTAGACATCGAACGTGTCACATTGCCAAGCCAGATCACTGATAAGCACCCAGAATCAGAAACAAGGATGACCTCACATTTCATTTTAAGTGAGGCAAGGAATGTTAACATCAAATTAAATGACAGGCTAGCCATGGTACCAACACAAACCCGATGGACGTACCTATCGGTAAACGATTCGTTTATTGGTAGCTATCCACGGCATCGAGCGTCCGGGGTTTGCACGCTGTGCACCCCTTCGTCTATTACCCGCTGTCCCCTCACCTTGTCAGTGGGGAATGGCAGTTTACGGAGGTTTTAGACCATCTATAGGCGCAGACCCTTTGCGGGCCGCGGCCTCAGGATGGTCGCGCGTCTCTGATGAGTCCCAGTAGGACGAAACAACGAAAGGATTGAGATGTTAACGGAAGAAGACAGGGCATACCGTTGTTAGCAGTGAGTCTAAAACCTCCGTAAACTGCCATTCCCCACTGACAAGGTGAGGGGACAGCGGGTAATAGACGAAGGGGTGCACAGCGTGCAAACCCCGGACGCTCGATGCCGTGGATAGCTACCAATAAACGAATCGTTTACCGATAGGTACGTCCATCGGGTTTGTGTTGGTACCATGGCTAGCCTGTCATTTAATTTGATGTTAACATTACTTGCCTCACTTAAAATGAAATGTGAGGTCATCCTTGTTTCTGATTCTGGGTGCTTATCAGTGATCTGGCTTGGCAATGTGACACGTTCGATGTCTAGTTATCATATTGATCCTCTAGACTCCTTAGCTCATTGTTGTCGGTGATTTATTCGACACATGAGAGGTAGGCAGCTTGGCTGCTTCTGAGCTCTAGTTAAGGCTGATTAAGCCTTCTCATTCGATCAAAGTTATTGTCGTCAAATTAAATGCTCTTGTTGATTTATGATGCAAATTTATAGGAAAACGAGTAAAAAGAATAATATTTTATAGTATTTTTCTATTACATACTTGTCTGTTCGGGTTTGTTCAATAAAAATATAAGCCAATGCAATAAAATATTTTAACTACAAAAACAGAAAACAATTAGATATTTATTTTTAAAGAGAAAAATTAAAGTAAAAATTTTAATTGAAACATTTTTTATGGAAGAGTGTGATCATTTATAATAAAAAAAAAATAGTACAGGAAGAAACGAGAATGCTTTATTATGAATATACAAAACGGCACTTAAGAAATAGCATTTCAAAACCACAGCATTGGCACCAAATACTGCTCTTAGATCTACGCTCCCAAAAATACAGGTTTTCTGAAAAAATCATCAAATTGGGCGTGGTGAGCAATATTTACTTTATTTTTAATCATCCAAAACCGAGCCCGAAAAACGATGGTTAGAGTCATACATAAGTCTTATGTTAAAATTTTGGATTGACACCAATATTTATATTTTTCACAAATATAGAAAATGTTTTTTTAATAAAGAGCCAGCTAGAAATATCAAAAAAAGGGAAAAAATCATTTACAAAAAAAAATTTTATCCAACCATGCAGAGGGGGAAAGGTAATAATTTAATTTTCGAAATTTGATAGAAGTTAGGTGAATTTAAATCGAACTTTGGGCGCGGCTCCGTAAATTTTTTATCTGCGGTGCTTTTCCGCCTTCTTCACTAGAAGAAGACATGAAATACATGTCCCTCTCTTCAAAAAAAAAATATCCTACTTACGCCCACTGAGCCCCCCCCCCGAGCATATTTTCTGGCTACGCCACTGATGGGGAGGTCTTGTTGACCAAATACAAACTTATCCTTCGCAGAATTAAAAAGAAATGAAACTGTCATGAGTAATGCTGCAATGTTGGAGTTGAAATAGCAAAGCATTGGACTGGGTGGGCAAGGACAAGCGACGTAAGAATCCCCCAAAGTGCTGCAACCGACCGGAAATTTTTACGGTGTTTGTTTGGTTTTATTAAATTGGGATGCAACTTACCCACTGAACAGTGTCGCGCGACGGACAATGTTCAATATAGAAAGTTTTTTCTAAAATAAGTGTTTGCACGGCATCATAAGGGATTTTCACAAGGATTTTGGGCAATATTATATATCAATACGTTCAACTTTTTATTTTGCATTTTTCATTTAGATATTTAAACACGTATACGTCTATTGCTCGAATAGAAATGTTTCAGCTTTAGTCATGAGACAAAAAACATAACCCACTTTATCATGCGTTGGTCGTCTTGCTAATACTAAGGAATAATTAGTCACCAAGGTGCACGGTTACCTCGGGGTGAAATTGAAACCAATAAGAGGCTAAACGGCGGAATTACAAAGGCAACTGCTTTCGGGAAATTTTGTCTGCGAGTATTTGCAAGTAGGCAAAACAGATTATAAAAACGTTGATGTAAAATTATGTTCGTTGACTTTATCAAATAAAGTTAACTAGAGTTAGTATATCAAGGATAAAGCTATATTAATGCATCAATTACTCAAAAAAAAAATCAAATTACGGGAGCCATGTCTAAAAATTATTATTCGTCAGATAAAAAGTATATCAATAAAAAATGTAAATCATTTTTTATAGGTGGATTAGTTATATATATCACATCCAAATTTTTTATGACTATTGGAATTGCGAGCAAGGGCGCGTCATTAAAGTAAATTTGTATAATTGGGAGTTTTTCCCGATTAACCAAATCGTTAGAGGGAAAATGTGTTTATGTAAAGGGTTTTACATTTGGAAAATGGATTTTTTTATTACAACTCTGAACCAAAAGGGATTAAATGAATTTTAAAAATGGTTTAGAGGATTAGGTTCTGCATTTGTTTTTTAATGATTGATTTAATGGTCTAGTTTTAATTGCGTGTCAATGACGTAGTCAAGACAGTTATAATTTAGGAATTACGTCCTTCTATACGAAAATGTCTCAACGTTTCTTTTAAATATGATGCACTCTAAATACTAGCCTATTATACCATACCAGATTCTTGATTTCCCTGATAAGAAAATTTAAGAACTTTCGTGATTGGTTTTGGCCTTTTAAGCAGCCCGGTGATACTTTTTCTGGGATATATGGAAATATGCCACATCACGCTTTATGGTCAAAACGACGGTTTTTTTAACCTTTTATAGTTCATGGACAAGAGCATTGCCGTTTTGCTAAAGGTATATGCAGTGGCGGCTCGTCGGAGGAGGCAAGGGAAGCAGTGCCTCCCCAGGAAATATTAATGTAATAATAAGTTATTGTATCATAAATGCTTATACCTATAATTGTACAAGGTGATTCCTAAGTTGATACTTCTCTTTTAGTTGTGTATAGAAGGCATTAAAATAAACAACATTTTGAAATACATTTTTTCTAAAAACTTAAAAATAGCCGCGTTACAGAAGTAAAAAATCTAAGTGCGGGCCTGGTAATCAAAACGTAGCCCTTTACTTATATTGTTTTTGTCCTTTTTTTGTATTGTTAATATGTTAGTCATGCATTTTACGAATCGGCCGTCAGTTATTTATTTTGGCAAATCGCTGCTGTGTGTTTTTCTGAAGCAAGTTAATTTTTAATTGGTGATACGTGATATATGGTAAAATTTAAAAACAATCAACTAAATAATATGGTGCTAATTTAGAGTGAGTGTCTTTAAAGTGCGGCGTTTGCTTAAGGTTATTCAACAGGCAAGTTAGGCAGAACCGTATTTGATCCATAGTGTAATAAATTAATGTAAGTACCTTATATTTGAGTTTTTTCAAAAAATGTATTTGAAAATGTTGTTTATTTTAATGCCTTCTATACACAGCTAAAAAAGAAGTATTAACTTAGGAATCACCATGTATACCATTGAAACAGCTTTAAAACATTTTTAATATAAACACAATAATATAATAGTTCCCGTATAAATTTTGCGAAATTTCTTTATCCAGTAACCGAGCAACAGCGTCCTTATCAGTTTCATTGTTATTACATCTTGTGTCGCTCTTCACTGGATCGTAGTTTATTGGAAGCGTGCGGAGGCAATCCGAAAAATGTTTCCTCTGCAGTCAATGTTTTTGGGAAAAACAATGGTAAAAATACACATAATTATATATTTCAGGAAGCCTAGTAAGTTTTATGCATGACTCAAAGCGCCGATAGGAGGCAAGCACGCCAACTGCGCTGTAACTCAATAAGATTTTAGGAATTTCAAATTAGGTTCTGTAGTTGGATCGTTACACCTGTTACTGTTATGTTAGTGTTAGTGTAGGCAATCTGTTCCAGCAGCGTTAAATCAAAGCTCGTAAAGCGATGCCGCAACAATCTATGCACACTTGGCAACCAACATCGGGTTATTCTGTGCTGGGTTCCTGGGCACTCCAAAATAGATGGCAACGAGGCTGCCGATGCGCTCGCAAGAGAGGGCGCAGGCATGCCAGCTGATCTAGCAGACAATACAGTGAACAAATTACTGGGATTGGTCAAAGAGGATATTGACTACACGGCCAAGCAGCTTGCACAGAACAGATGGACAGGGTTGACAACCTGTAGTACATCCAGGCAACTGTGGCCCACATTCGATAAAAAGAGAACCGCAGAGCTATTGAGACACAGTCGAAAAGACGTGAGAAATATTACTGCGGTTGTTACCGGACATTGCCTCTTCGGTAGACATGCCGAACGTATGCAAATACCCACTAACGACTTCTGCAGAAGTTGCAGAGATGAGGAAGAGGAAGAAAGTATTCAACATTTTCTGTGTGAATGCCCTGGCCTCGCAAGAAGGAGGTTCACTACTCTGGGTGAATCATCTTTCGATAGCCTGGAGGAACTAAACAACTTACAACTTGGACGGCTGAGCAGATTTCTGAACAGTAGTGGCTGGTTTGAATGAGTTGTTAAAATCCTTCCGCGGTTACGTCGTATAAACCATCAGTGATCTGATGAAGGTGGGTTCTACGGAACACGTGTGGTATCACAACGGACCTAATCAGGACTACGTGAGACCGTTTGGTCAGAACCAAGGGTCTGCCACTCTTACCTAACCTAACCTAACCTAGTGTTAGTGTAGGTTATAGTTTTCTAATTTGTTTCATAATTCAACTTGAAGAAATAGTCCATACTTAAAGTGGAGTGGGAATATAGAAGGTAAAAATAAGAACACAAAGTGTTCCTCCACTGATATATTATAGAAATATTTTAGTCAACTTCTCTACATGTTTCGAATGCAGAAGCATTCATCTTCAGGAGAAAAATTAAAAGAAGACAGGACCAGTAGATATCACCCTAACTGAGCAACATAAATATAGGTTCGGTATAAAATGAGTGGAACAATGAAGAAATCGATACACATTGCATTGTGAATAAGAAAAGTATATGGGTTGAGACTTAAGGCACTGTGAAAAGGCACTGTGAAAACTTTAAAGGTAGAATGAAAGATTTAACATCTTTGTGTGGAAGAACTGTCGAAAGATCAGAATGAAGTAAAAGGGAATGATCATTAAGCAAACATTACTGGTCGTAAACCATTGAGGTTTACATCCAGTAATGCATTAAACTTAAATTTAATTTCCAATTAATTTTTTAATAGTCTTCTTCCTCACACTTATATTCACTTCTTCTCCAAAAAATTTTTTTTTTTCTCTAATGACTAGCTAATAGTTTGCTTAATGATCATTCCCTTTTACTTCATTCTGATCTTTCGACAGTTCTTCCACACAAAGATGTTAAATCTTTCATTCTACCTTTAAAGTTTTCACAGTGCCTTAAGTCTCAACCCATATACTTTTCTTATTCACAATAATAATAATAATAATAATAATAATAATAATAATAATATATTTCCAAAATCTTAAAGTACAATGTATAGCCTGAAAAAAGAAAAGAAAATAAAACATCAAGATGAATGGAAATATGGGGGGAATATTTACTGAAATCTTTAGGGATTTGTGCGTGAATTTCTTATTTTCAGAAATCTTGATATTACTTCTATTAATTACGTGAAATTTTTATAAAAATATATAGAAAAAAGTAAACGAATTATTATATTCTTATTTTATAAATCATTAAAATGTTAAGAAAAAAAAAATACACTAAAAAATTACCTAAAAACTTACCCAAAATTTAAAACTTAAAAACTTAGCGAGACCAAAAATGTTTTTGTTAAATAGATGAAATATAATAGGTTGGCTTGACTTGGTATACCTAGTGTATATATGGATGTAAAACGTTATGACGATAAATCTATAAGATTACGTAATTGTTTCCGGGGTTGTGATAATATCCATTTCTTTGCTAGTTTTTTAAAGCGTATGAAATTATTTTCCAGTCTAATGTTTTCTGGAATTAATATGTAAATATATGAAGCTGAAAATGAAAATGATCTTTGTCCAATCATTTTATTGGCCCTAAGAGTCTTAGTGTATTTTGATTTTTTGTATCGAGTGTCGTGTTCATGTGAAATTATATCAAGTTCATTTCTTTTTTTGTGCTGTAAGCAAACTATTTTGTAACAGTAGCTTTGACATATGTCCAATAAACCACTTTCTTGGAATAATAAATCGCTAGAGTAGTAAAAGCCCTTACTATAAATCGTTTTTATAAAACTTTTTTGAATGACTTCTAATTTAGTTAAGTGACATTTATAAGCCCCGCCCCATGCACTTATGCCATATTGTAAGATAGAATGTACTAGAGAAAAATAAACAGTCTTTAAGTCATTTTCATATAATATTGTTTTAAGTTTTTTAAATTTATACAGAATTGACCTACATTTCTTCGTTAATATTTTAATATGTTCATCCCATTTCAAATGTCTGTCAAATTGCACTCCAAGATATTTGATATTCGTCACTTCTTTAATTATAATATCCTGTTTATCTTGCTTTACTGTTATTTCTTTATAATTCGGAATTTTTCTTTTGCTACAGCTGAAGGCAATGTAATTTGTTTTGTCGAAATTTATTGTAAGGTACATACTGTCAAACCATTTTTTTATTAATACCAAATCGTCCTCTGCACTCTTTTTGACTTCTTTCCAGGTATTTCCAGTATACAAGACTACGGTGTCATCCGCAAAAGAAGAAATGGTGCCAACACTTCTCAAACTAAATAACTCATTTATATATATAACACCGTACTCGACTTTTCTCAAGTCGCTTAATGATTCTGTTATTTGCACATATTGCAGTCGATTTTTTAAGTAACTTTCCATTAAATTTAATGCTATGCCCCTAAATCCTAAATTATTCAGTTTTTTTATTAATATCTCATGATCAACCGTATCGAATGCTTTTGCCAAGTCTAAAAAAATGCCTAATACAGCCTTGTTCTCATCCAGATTTTTGTATATATTATTCGTTAAATAAATAAGTGCATCTTCAGTGGAATATCCTTTTTTAAATCCAAATTGTTTATTGGAGAGGAGTTTAAACCTTTCTAAGTAATATATAATCCTTTTTTTGATAATTTTTTCAACAATTTTGGCTATACTAGAGATTAATGATAGAGGTCGATAATTAGTTATTTCGGACGGGTTTCATTTTTTTAATAATGGCTTAACAATACCTACCTTAAACGCTGAAGGAAATGTGTGTATCGATTTCTTCATTGTTCCACTCATTTTATACCGAACCTATATTTATGTTGCTCAGTTAGGGTGATATCTACTGATCCTTTCTTCTTTTAATTTTTCACCTGAAGATGAATGCTTCTGCATTCGAAACATGTAGAGAAGTTGACTAAAATATTTCTATAATATATCAGTGGAGGAAGACTTTGTGTTCTTATTTTTACCTTCTGTTTCATAATTCTTCATTCTTGTGATACGTAAAGGTGTTATCGAAGGTGAGAGGGTAAACTTTTAAAAATTAATTTACTAATTTTATTATTTAAAATGGAAATAAATAAAGGATGTGTAAAAAACATCAAGGATATCCTAGAATTTCTTATTACATTAAACTTTAGTAGACTTCAATACGACGACAAATTATTCGTGAAAGATTTAGTGATTCCTCGTCCAGATTTGAGCAAAATTCTTAGCAATAAAATATTTTTATAGAAACTTCACCTTCCCATTAGGTTTGCTGAACAATGACATGTTTTTAATGCATACATCAAATAGAGGTCCTTAAAATATCCTAATAAATAATCGGTTTCGTAGTGAGAAAAATATTTTGCCTACATCCTATAAAAAAATTGCCATTAACCACAATATTTTTAGCTTCCCAAAATTTGGCCGCTTTTCGAAGTCACGATTTAAAAAACGAAGCACTTAATCACGGTAATTATTACAAGGAGTCACTTTGTTTCGCAAGCTTGACTAAAATTTTACCAAAAATTTTTTAATCAATAATATACCTATAATACCTCTTTTGGGACCTTAAAAATGATTTATATTGTTTTTAATATCATAAATAACCATAAAAAGAACTTGCAAAAATAATTTAATTTGCGAAATTTGATATTACCTAATTGAGTGAATTATTGACGAATTATGGGCGTGGCTCCGAAAAATGTTCGCCTATGTCGCTTCTCCACGTTGGTTCTTCATTTTACCTACCCATTTAAATTAGCCACGAGCCGCCACTGGGTTTATGTAATTCGAACATATTTTCGTTAACTTTAATTTAATTCCATATTCATATTAGAACAACATTACTATAATTCTAGTAATTAACAGCAAAATTAGTATTAGCAACAAACATACTCTTCTAAAATATAGATAGTTTGCTAATGACAAAGGACTAGCATCCAATGGTCTAGCAATAAAATATAGTATCCGTTGCTAAATTTCCTCTTGAGACTATTATAACTAACTTTTCTTGTCACGGAAACTAAGATTCTAGTATGGTCTACTAGGCCAGTTTTTATGTTGTCGAAACAAGATATTTAAAAAAAAATTAGGTTTAAAATTGAAGTAGGTACTTTTAAAAGTCCGTTTCTCCTCTGTTAAAGGAAAATGTTCATTTCTTATTGTGTATAAAATTAATTAACGCGAAAATACCGCAAAATTTGTATGCTTCTTTGATCTCGTTTACGCTTTGACTTGTAATAAAAATTATTAATTACTAAAGATTAATTAAAGCGGGGTATGTGAACGTTTTAAAAAAAACTCCGATATTTTTAGGGATTATGTAATTATTATTATGTCACCCACAGCTTCTTGCTTTTAAGACTATACTAATTTTATAATAACGTTTTATTTTATGTTACTGACACTATAAATTCCTATTTATTTTTATTGGTATAAACTGTGTTTCAAATTAGAGCGTTTCCTTGCTAACGATCATTTTATTTTTTAACAATTATAATAATAATCATAATAATAATAATACTAATAATAATAATAACGCTGAAATAGAAGGTTTTATAATCTTTATCCAAGATCTTGTCATTCGAACTCAAAACTATGAAAAGGTCATCTTGAAAAGAAATGTGGAAGATGTGTGCAATTGCCCCGGAGAAACGATAGAATATATTACGGCGGGTTGTGGTGCTATGGCACCCAACGCCTATCTGGGGAGACATAATCAGGTGGCAAAGATCATCCACAAGGAACTGGCTCATAAACTTGGTCTAAGGAAAAACCTCCCACCATACATACTACCAATACTCACCCGAGCCAGTCCTTGAAGCCCTGAATATCTCTTATACTGGGACAGGCCAATAATAACAGATAAAACAGCAGACCACAACCGTCCGGATATTCTTCTTATCAAAAATATGACCAAGAAAGCTTTCATAATAGATATATGTTGCCCACTAACACACAACGTCTCTAAAACCGAATCGGAGAAGAAGACCAAGTACTCAAATTTGGCGATAGAGATAAAAAAAATATATGGAAGCTAGATAAAATAGACATCATTCCGATCATAATATTGGTGGGGGCAGATATGATGAAGAATTTCAATCCCAACTTGGAAAAACTTGGCCTTTCAGGTTATTTATACCAACAAATTAAGAAAAGCGTAATTCTCCAAACTTGTCATATAGTACCGAAGTTTCTAAACGGTACAGGTTAAGATGAATTTCTTCTTTGTACTCAACTAAAACATCAGCAAAAGCTGTGAAAAAGAACACCACACACATCTGTGTTATCTGACGAAGCTACAGTGTTAGCGAAACATGTCATTTCAGAGTTAAATATAGTGGAAATTTACAGTTTAATTTGTGTTTTACTGTACTTCATAAGTCTATAGTTAAGTTATTTGATAAATATGCTAAAATTGCGTAAACAAGAAATTGACCAGAGGCATACCGTTTAAGGAAAAATAGAGGTTTAAGGAAAAAAATTTAAAATTAAGATACATATCTCAAATTTTGTATTTAGACTAAGTTTTTATTTTCAATATAAAATGTTGCTGTATTTTTCATAATTAAGGTACTTTACTCTTAACTAATAGTCGCAGGTACAATTTAAAATATGCGTTCTTAGTTATAAGGCATGCACCCACTTTTATCAAGAATAAAGGTTTCTGAGAAATCGGTAATTAAAATATGTCCTATATGTTACTTAATTCTTTGGACACACTGCATTATTCTGAGAACTTTACCAGTAAATTCTACACTCACTTTCAGATTACACATATCTTTCATATATTATTTATATGTAGTTCTAGCCTTAATTTGGGCCAATTTACTTTATCCCTAATTATTGGCTTTAGGACATCCTGTACATTATAGAATATTGTATTAGTATTCATAAGAAATATTTTAATATAACTAAATAAGTATTTGATAAATGATCGAAGCTCTAGAGATCAAAGTTACAATTAGCTCATGAAACTAATAAGGTGCGTTACCTTTTAAAGTAAGAAACAATAACTTCAAAAGTAAAATCATTTCCTTTGTTTGGGATAAAACTCATTGTTATTTCAAATAAGACACCGGTACTTAACAAAAGTTTTGTTAAAGCCGTAAGTAAGTAGGAGTTGACATAAAAGCTTAAAAAGGGGGCCGAACGACAATAAGTAATAAGAAGTTGTTAAGCGAGAGGACAATAAGAAATGTAGGGAAGGCTTTTATATCAACGAAATAAATAGATAAAAATGAAGGGTATAGTTTCGTCTTGTGGTTTTGATAATTTCCAATATTTTTTAAATATTCATGCTGCATATACAGTGTGTGAGTGTCCCAAATTCGAGCCTCATCATGAGTATCTCGGAAACTATAAGAAATACAATATCGGACTAAAGGTGGCAAAGTTGCGGAATTTTGTGCCAGTAATATCATTTTAAAAAATGTAAACTTTCTCTTTTACTTTTTAAAATATTCGGAATAAACTAAAATTTTAAGTATTTGTTTTTTTAATTTTACCAATTTTTTTTAATCGCTATAGAAAAACAAATACATCATTGTTAAATCCTCTTATTTAGCTTTATAATAATGTGATTTTAGAATATCGGTACAACGTTTCGTTCTTGTGGAACTGTTATCAACTTTGATTTTTTAAATACGGACCTGTATTTATTATTTTATTTTTTGTAATCTCTTTAAGTACTAAATTTAACTATGTATCGCAGTTAATAATTTTTAGACGTTTTGAAGTCATCTGTACATCATCAGGAATTTGATAAAAAAATTTAAATAAATACGGCCCTGGTGTCAGTTACCTAACAAATGAATGCGGAATTAAACAGTTATAATATGAATTAATTATGAACTATCTATATATATCTGTTTTAAACAATTTTTTCTTTTTAGCATTAAAAATAAGGGTAAGTTTCTGTAAGGTTTTATATCCCAAAAATTTTTAATTTTCGAAAAATTGCCAATTTAGTATTTTTATAAGGCGATTTTGCTGCAGATTTTAAGTTGAGTTACTCTTAGTTGGCTATGACGGCGTTGAAAAACAATATATAATAATAATTATAAAATTTGGGTGTTTCTATTTGAAAATCTAGACTTTTTGCAGTTTTTTCAATTTCATTTTTAATCTTATTTTTTAAACACCCTGTATTAATAGTTATCAAAATATTATAAAAAATCTATTAAAGCAGGTCCTTTATAACAAGGAATCCCACTTATATTAAATAAATAAGGCTTCTTTATAGAAAAAATTGATAATCATTCTAAGGCTTGCAAACGTCATTTTTGACATAAAAATTCAAATATGTCAAAAACGTTTAGACATAGGTATAGGACATGGTATACAAAATCTGCCTAGAATCTTGCGTAGAATGCAAAAATGTAATAATATAGGGTGTCCCATTTAAAATAAGCAAGTTGACACTTACTTCCGGTATAACCGAAAGTGCCACCATTATGAAAATATTTTAGCCCGGTCGCCCCCATCAGCATCAGCATACTGTCAAATTTTCAAAATTTTCCTATGTATAGTTTTCTATATATAGATCGATTCGGTTCCCGGTGGGACACCCTGTAAATACTATACCAATAAAGTCAGTCTGTTAATTATCATCTAGTAACTTCAAACAAATCATCCAATTTATCATGACCCATTTTGTAAATAGGTCACGAGAAAATTACTTGTAAGTATAGTGCTTTTACCTTTTTCCTTAATTCAACATTAGACTGGCCATTTATTTTCTTCATCTGTTTGTAAAATATTTAACTTGCTTCAAAAAGGACCGAAAGCAAAATGGTTTGACCCAATTAAATTACAGACGCCCAGATATTTGTATAGGTTTAATTATCGTCAAGGTAGCCCGTTTCCTGTAGGAGCATTGTTAGTCCTTCTGGCCGAGACTTGTTAGTGAGAGAACCCGAATAAATTGGGTATGATTAGGAAGGGCCCTTAAAAGTTGTGCTCTTACATAGAATAACATCGGTGAAGGATCTTCAGATGGCTAAAATTAGGCGATATTATGTTTCAATCAAAATTGAGTGTTTTTTTTTTGTTTCCATTTTAGAGTTCTGTTCTTGAACCAATATAATTCATAATATACCTAATGTTATGTACATATTTTAATAGATGATCCTTTGCCAATATAAAATTATAGAAAAAAACCTTAGTAATTATTAATTTATACAATTAATGCAGTACACACGCAACAATAAAAAATTGAAAAATCGCTAAAAAATTATATTTTACAACCAGAAATAGTATATTATTATTAACCTAGGTTTGACAGCTACCATTATTGAACGAGAATCGAGTTAAAATCACGACGACCGGAGTGACGAAGGATTTAAGATGCCAGAGCTATAAAAGTATAGCTGTCTAACCAGGGCTTTTTTCACTGCTAGCACATTTACAAAATACTTATTTTTATAGTATTAATAATTATAAAAAATGTTTAAAAGATCGCTTCTGTAACTGTTTTCAATCAAGTTAACTGTGCTTTTAAATGAACAAGATTATTTGTTTTTGTTTCGTCAGGTGGCTTTGTGGATGTCAAATATTGTTTATTGAGGTCCGTTCATAATTGATTTATTTATATTACATTACTGATTTTAAGTATTATTACGACTCGATTACTATTCTCCTAATGAATATGGCACATTAAATTTTCTCTTAGTATATATTTGTGATTTGAAGTATCAATAAGTCATAACATCGAACATATCTGACAATCTGATATGTTTGTGAATTATCTGGTTGCCTAGCTACACAAAATCATGTTACATGTTATTATTGTAGAATCAAATAATCAAGTTACTTTTTAAACAGTTTATTTGCAATATCGGGTTACTTAATAACATGTTACAAATGGTACAGTTGTATTTTTTTTTGCTGGGGTTGGCAGAAGAGCCAGTATACTAAGGCCTATATAAGGCCTATTGTATCCCCTATCGTCTGGCTAATGTCAGCCAGACGGGACCTACAGCTTAACGTGGAATCCGAACCATGTGTATGCACTAGTTATCCATTTTACCCCCAGAAGTATCGTAACATACTGCATTCTTAAATCCATTGAATTTCGGACATACTTTTTTTTTATTGTACGTATGCTGACTCCGGAAATCGAACCCGGGTTACCACGGTCGAATGCCAGTAACTCATCTCTAAGCCACTATCGCTACAGTTGTATTTATGTGTTGTTTGTTGTGATGTTGTGCAATACAGGAAAAGTTTTAGTCATAGATTGAATTTATTACAAATTACTTATTTTTATTATGATGTTACATATTATGCTAGCCTTGAATTTTAGAGGTTGGTTGGTTGGTTGGTTTGAGGCGGGGGTTGGGCGTTCGGCCCAAGCTTCTTGCACTGCAGCCTAGTGGCTTATTGTGCTCCCCTATCTTGCTAGAAAAGATTTGTTCCTTTTATAAGGTCCAGCAAATTCCTACCAAGTTTGTCATGTGGGAGGTTATCCCCACATTGAATGTCTCCGAAGATTCTGAGTCTTCCTCGGGTCAGTGCTTCGCAGTTATATATGATGTGTGAGGCGGTTTCGTCCTCATCGCCGCAAAGTCTGCATTCAATGGGACCATTGTAAATTCCTACTCGGTGTAGGTGTTTTCTTAAGCAGTGGCCTGTTAGTAGGCCGACCACTTGTTTTAGCTGGGTGCGCGTTAAAGGCATCATTCCAGTTGATAACTTTTTGGAGGGTTTTCCAATTGTGGCCCTCGCTTGGGTATGACCAGGTATCCTGTTCCATCGGGACAGGTGTTGTTGTTGTGCCCACCTGTCTGATGCTGTTCTGGTTGCCTGTTTTGATATGCCAAGGGCGGGTTCAGGGCCCCTGAGTTTTTGAGATGATCCGGCTCTTGCCAGTTCATCGGCCTTTTCGTTGCCTGCTATCCCTGAGTGGCCAGGAACCCATAGGAGTTCTACCTTGTTGTTCCTTGCGGCCAGGTTTTTCAGGTCGTTTAGGCACTCCAATGTGATCCTCGATTTGAGTCGACTGGAGTTTAGGGCCTTGAGGGCAGCTTGGCTGTCGGACAGAATGTATATCTCTTGGTCGTGATAGCCCTTTTCGATATTTTTCTGTACACATGCTTTTATAGCACGTATTTCTGCTTGGTATACTGTGGCGTAGTTTCCCAGGGGAATGCTGATTTCCATTCTGGGTCTTTCCCCAAATATACCTGCGCCTACTCCGTCGGCCGTTTTTGATCCATCAGTGTACCAAACCAGGCCCAAATTTTAGAGGTAGGTTTAATTTTTAACTTAGGATTTGATATTTTAAATAAAAACAAACACATGCGTTATTTTTTATGCCAGCTTCTTTAGAACTTCTCAGGGGCGGCACCGTCGAAGTATATTACCAAAAATACAAATTGTAAAATTTCCCCTTTTTTAACTATGGGACATTTAAAAATAAGGTTTAAAATATAATGCGTCTACTCCAAAACACCCTGTATAAGCAAAATGGTATCTTGGTAATTTGCTGAATGATAGAAGAGTTTGGAATACTGGTAGTATTTACCTGAAGACGACTGGAGATACTTACCAGTTGAAACGTTGTGATGTAAAACAAATAAAGACAATGCAAGTCCAAAACCCTTCTATCATTCAAGAGACATCATTGTCTTCAAACCTTGGTAATTTGTATTGCACATCACAAATGCAATTTTATTCAAGTAAAGTTTTTAATAAATACCTCTCATCTACTAGACTTCTGTCAAGATATCGTTGAACTAATTCAGTTTTCCAAATCCAATTACTTTTATAATTCCGCATATTATTCACAGAAAACTTAAATCTGTAAATATGCACCAGCGAATTAAATTAAAAAACTGCTAAAGATCGATTATGTCGAGTGCATGATCCGAAAAACCTCAACAACACTGAAAGGGTTTGGGCAGAGAAAATCCACGTGTAAATTTTAATTGTTTTAGTTCCCTTTCTGCGACATTCGCAAATCCGGACGTAAGCCCATTACTGGGTTCCCTGTAGATGGTTATTGTTTCCCTTAAAAGCCTGCGATGAATAAAATAGTAATATTTTCCCGAAATTTAAGTCCTTTAAGATTCTATTTGAGGATTGTAAAAGGAGTTTTAAAAAGATTAGACTTAGGTGTTAGGTAATAATACGAATTAAAAATGTCCCTCTCTTCAGACTATATAATAGGTTTATACACTATTGGCAAACTCGAATCTAGGGTGCCGATATAAACGCATCAGACGGAGATTATTAGTAGAGTTTAACACGTTAAACAGAGAACACGCTATCCCCCACCTTCCATTCTTTAGAACACGTGGTCGAAACAGCCTCGGGACCAATCGATACGTCGACTCGGCCACACTACACACATATCCCTTCTTATAGTTGGAATGTAGGAGTGGTTAGGTGTCTCTTTTTAACTGAAGGTTTGCTCATATTGCCTTCTCTCTTAGTTGCATTAGAGGTTTTGCACCCCAGAAAATGAGCTGACTTTTAAAAAAATTCTCTGACGTCAATCAGACCGTTTTTGGTTAATAGTCATATTTAATTTTGTTAATGTATCGCTATACAGAAACATTTTTATTGTCACGAATATTGAAATAAACTTAACAAGAATAACTCCTGCTCAGTGGCGAATGTAGGACTTCAGCCCTTCCCAAACCCCAGAATAAGAATTATGAATTTATGATAATACAGTAGTCGATGAGTCATCACGAATAAATACTGCATTTCCACGATATCCTGCATAATGTACCTGCGTCTGGCGATGACAATAACATTTATTTTTTTAAATATAAAATATTATATAAACGAATTTTACGAGAAAGAGGCCGGCGTCAGTGGAGCTTTTGAAAATAATATCGGGGCATCGTTTGTAATTTTAATGGAAAATAAGCAATTAACATGAATAGCTGTAATATTTCTATTTTTATGTTCTGCATGGCGGATGATATAAGTTGAACCTACAAAATTAAAACTTTTTAAAAAAATTTCAGGTATCATCCGCCAAACTAGAAGTTCTTGCGAACCTCTTCGTAAAATGTTTGTATTAAATTTTCAATCAGACAAGCCAGAAAACGATGCCGCGTTTCACGGTGGTATGGAAGGCTCTTAAGAAAATATCTTCGTTCACTTCAGCAAAATTTGGAGGTATCAAGACGATAAAAAAATTGTATGACCTCAGCCCCCCTCCTTGACGAAAATCCTGAATTATCTATTGCTCCTGCTAGGCTACAGTGTATATACACGTTTCAGCCATTGATTATCTGGGGGAATTTTTTTGGTGCGAAAAGTCCCGATAAACCTTATTACATCGACTCTAATTTTATTTCCTGGTCGAAATAATGTGATCAAGTCTCATCACCTGCAACTAATTTCTAACAATTCAGGTTCTGCATCTAAAAATTTTCAACATTGTGCGATATTTGCTGCTTGTTCAGTAGTCATCATAGTCATCAATCTTGAAATCAGCATTTTTGAAGTATTATTCATGCCTTCTGTATCATATAGAAGTGTAAATGCGCTTGGTTTAGATAAATTGAATGCCTCTGTAATAGTAGATACTCTCAAATCACTTTATTTTAACTTTCATAGGCGTTTTACTTCTTGGATCAACTTTAATATAGTCACGACCTCACTCTTTGGACCAATATATTATATTAAACATGATGACACATCAGAAACAAATATCGGTATTTATAAAACATTGATTGTAGTAAAACCCAATAAGTTTTCCTCATCCGAATGCCGAAGTTGCTATCTTTGGCGACTTTAACGTCCACAATGTCAACTGCCTTAAATACTCAAACACCAACGATGAGCAAGGCCGCGAGGCCGAATCTTTTGCGATCAGTTCTGGTCTAACTCAACTCGTAGAAGAACCAACGCGGGTTCCAGATCGAGCTGGGGATTTTGCTAGTCTTTTAGATCTCTTTTTAACCTCAAATCCAGACCTATATACGGTCACCGTACAACCACCATTGGGCTCTTCCGATCACAAACTTATTTCAACCCTAAGCGAGCTGCCAATTAGTTCTGAACAACCTCCTAAACCCCGTAAGATTTGGCACTATACATCAGCTAAGTGGGAAGACCTAAAGGACCATTTTCGCAACTTTCCCTGGCTAAGCGTATGCTTTTCTTCGGATGATCCATCTGTCTGTGCAAAGGAGGTCTCCGACGTCATTCTAACTAGCATGGAGGCCTTTATTCCTTTCTCCAAAAAGCGCCCTTCCAACGGCAAGCCCTGGTTTAGCAAGAATTGCGAGCGTGCTGTCAGATCTAAAAACCTGGCTTACCGACAGATACCCTTGATAGCCTGGAGCATCGAAGACAGGTTGGTGATTTGGCTCTCTTTTACAGATATTTCCATGGCAGGTGTTCGACTGACATTGCCCACTTGATTTCACCTAGAGCAATGCAAAACAGAAATACACGGCGAACCACTGCCGCTCATTCATATGTTGTTCGGCTTAGTACTCCTCGAACTTCATTGTTTAAGAATTCTTTCATCTGGAGAACGTCATCTTTCTGGAATGATCATCCTGAGGTCGTGTTTCCCAATGAATACAATCTTCAACGTTTCAAGACCAACGTTAATCGCTTTTTTCGCACTCGCACCGCTCCCAGAGCGCCTTAAAGGATTTTTCCTACAGTGCAGGTGTTTTATCATAAAAAAAATCTCAAAACATATCTAATTTTAAATAAATCACCTTGTACAGGTTATGCGCAAAAGTAACCAAAACTATTTCATAAATCTCATTATGCGCACTGGTTTAAAATTAATAATCGCAACTGATCCCTGGGGCGTATTGACTTTTCATTATTTAAATCAATTAAACTAATGAATGTTTGACTTCGACTGCATATTACATATTTGACCATCGAGAAGCATATTTACTCCGTTAATTTAATTTCAGTTTAATCTCATAGATAAATAGGAAGATAGTTTCATATAGATCTGTAAAATTAGTTTAATATAAATTTTAGTAAATATACATATAGGGTGGTGATTTTAAATGAAATGCTGCTTATAGCGGCGCTGGAAATAAGATTTCTCTAAAATCCAAAAATACGTCCTTAAAGGACTGTGAGTATTTATAGAGGGGCCGCCCAAATCTTCGGATATTAAACCCTTAGATTTTTATTTATGAGGCGATTGAGAAAGAAGGGTATATGTTACCAGATCTAGAAATCTGGAAGAGTTAAAGGCAACCATTCGGGCAGAGATACATTTAATCATGCCAGAAGTGTTGGTAAGAGTTAGGGAAGAGTAGGGAAAGAGTTCAACCATCGGTTTGTTCTGTGCTAACAGTCTTATGGAGCTCATTTTCCACAATTGCTATGCTAAGACAGTGACATTACAGTTTTAAAGTTATTGTTAATTAACAAAAGAAGCTTAGCGGCAAGCGGACAGAGTAGTGCGTCTATCTTTTGCATTAAAGTAAAATTCTAGAATTTTAAATTCTACTATTTTATTTATACTTACACACGGCATTACAGAATTAGATTTATTTATATTTCTACGTTTTCACGTTAAATGGCTATATCTTTTGCATTGAGTTGATTCCTTATGATGGCGTTACTGGGTTTTCATCGCGTTTTTAGTTCTTTAAAACGCCTTGAAAGAACAGGCTCGCTATACTGGGGGTCGCTTACGGGTTATGACTTTCTGATGAGTTCTAACAAGAACGAAACAGCCTGTCATTGTCTACCTGTGCCCCAGGGATTCCATTACCTTTGGCGTCCCTGTGTACTTTAATGCAAAAGATAGACGCACTACTCTGTCCGCTTGCCGCTAAGCTTCTTTTGTTTATATATTTTAACGGACACTAAATTCTACTATTTTATTTATACTTACACACGGCATTACGGAATAGCGCTGCAAACCAGTGGGCGACTGCAGCGCGATCTAGATCTGAATCCACAAAGCTGAAGATGTATGGAGAAGCGAAAAAATGTTTCCTATACTGGTGAAGTGGCCGTTCCGTGCTTGATTTATTTAGATTTATTTATATTTCTACGTTTTCACGTTAGATGGCTATATCTTTTGCATTGAGTTAATTCCTTATGATGGCGTTACTGGGTTTTCATCGCGTTTTTAGTTCTTTAAAACCCCTTGAAAGAACAGGCTCGCTATACTGGGGGTCGCTTACGGGTTATGACTTTCTGATGAGTTCTAACAAGAACGAAACAGCCTGTCATTGTCTACCTGTGCCCCAGGGATTCCATTACCTGTGGAGTCCCTGTGTACTTTAATGGAAAAGATAGACGCACTACTCTGTCCGCTTGCCGCTAAGCTTCTTTTGTTTATATATTTTAACGGACACTAAATTTTACTATTTTATTTATACTTACACACGGCATTACGGAATAGCGCTGCAAACCAGTGGGCGACTGCAGCGCGATCTAGATCTGAATCCACAAAGCTGAAGATGTATGGAGAAGCGAAAAAATGTTTCCTATACTGGTGAAGTGGCCGTTCCGTGCTTGATTTATTTAGATTTATTTATATTTCTACGTTTTCACGTTAGATGGCTATATCTTTTGCATTGAGTTAATTCCTTATGATGGCGTTACTGGGTTTTCATCGCGTTTTTAGTTCTTTAAAACGCCTTGAAAGAACAGGCTCGCTATACTGGGGGTCGCTTACGGGTTATGACTTTCTGATGAGTTCTAACAAGAACGAAACAGCCTGTCATTGTCTACCTGTGCCCCAGGGATTCCATTACCTTTGGAGTCCCTGTGTACTTTAATGCAAAAGATAGACGCACTACTCTGTCCGCTTGCCGCTAAGCTTCTTTTGTTTATATATTTTAACGGACACTAAATTCTACTATTTTAGTTCTTGTTAATGTAATTGTTTCTTAAATTAGTTTTTATTAAATTTCTGACACATGGTTTAACAGATGTAAAAGAATATATGGACAAATTCCTTTTTCAAAAAGGTGCCACAAGTGGTATCATCTAGCTTGAAAACAAGAACTTGATTAGGGCTACGCTCCCTCCTTGAAGCCACAATTTTTTTTACATGGCAAAAGCGAGGTCCTTCAAATATCTTTAAGGAAACATTTTTATATTTTATTTATTTCCAGAGCCGCTATAAGCAGCGTTTAATTTAAAATCTTCACCCTGTATAAACAATACATGGTAGGCATTTACTAAATTTGTGAGGGACGTAGAAATATTAGCTCATTTATTATGTTGATCGAAAGATTCACTTTCTGAAACCCTACATCCCTAGAACTTTAATATTAATGATAACTAACTAAAGAAAAAAAAGATGATAATTTGATAAAGAAGAACTATTAGCTATAGCAAATTTACACAAACATCGTTTTATAAAATATGCCATGGAATATATAGCTGAAAAACATAGTGTAACTGTGCTACGTGCACCGCCATGTCATTGCGAATTAAATTCCATAGAACTTATATGGGCGCTAGTAAAAGGATTTGCAGTAAGACACAACACTACATTCAAAATAAAAGACGTTAAGCTACTGTTTGATCAAGCCATTAAGAAAGTGACACCAGAGAACTGGCAAAAATCAGCCCATAATGTCATATAAAGAAGAGGAGAAAATGTGGGATCTTGACCAACTGATCAATCGGACCGTCGATCTGTTAATTATAACGTCAAGATAAGATGACAGTTCCTTAGATGACGAAAAATATTATGATTTTGTTTAATTTAATTTCTGTATAATGTATTTTTTGTATTTGTTTTATAATGTTTAATAAAAAATAAGTGTACCTAATACTATTTACATATTGCACGCCTTTGTCACACCATTTTCAGTGTTTGTGAATGGATAATAATAGGCAAAACCCATAAATTGACCCAAACCAGGGCGATACTACCTGCACTTAAAAATAAAGAATTTTGTAATTAAATCAATGCCAAATTATGAAAGTGGCTTAAATATTCGTTGGGCCACTCTGTAGTCACTTTGCATACCTAATGAGCTTTTATTACTCTACACCAGCCATGTCAAACTCAAAGTCACTGGTGGGCCAAAAGCATGAAGACTATAGACTAGGTGGGCCGCAAAACCTAATCTTAAAAAAGACAAACTGCTGAAAATCTTAACGAAAAAAAGTGCCCACTATTATAGGACAAGTGTATTTATTAAATTTTTAATAAAAAAGACATTACAAAAAAGTACAAAAATTAACTTTTTTTGCCAGATATTTGACATATTTTGTCTTTAATTAAGTTTTCTATTTGTGGCGTGAATTTATCGACGGAAATAACTTTTAAAACTGCGTCCAAGTGTGCGTTCGTCAATCGCGATCTTGCGGGAGATTTGTTTTCTTTCATCAAAGAAAATAATTGTTTACACTTATAGGTACTTCCAAACATTGACAGGATTTTGCAGGCAAGTTTTCTTATTTCTTGGTATTGAACAGGCAAGTACTTATAAAATTCGAACGTACCAACACTATCAAATTTTTTTTTAAATGGGTCTGACACTGAATCTCAATCACTTCCATCTGCAAGTGAGGGGAAACTTTATCAATATCGATAGTGAACAGACCGGTATATAAAGAAAAATTGAAGATGGCACCATTTGGTCCATTTCGGTTTTTAACAGGCTCGCGGGCCGCATTACCTGCCTGTTTTCAAAATTGATTCGGGGCCGCAGGAAACTGTTCAGCGGGCCGCATGCGGCCCGCGGGCCGCATGTTTGACATGGCTGCTCTACACCTTTTTGAAATAGCCTATAGATATCTATATAGACGCTGAAATTCCAGATACACTCTGTACATGGAAAAAATATTTATTTTCAAAATCATAATCTACATTCGTGGAAAGAAATCCGGCAGTAATTATAAACCAACCCTAGAAAAGCAGAAAACGGCTTCCACTAATCCATCTTTTATTGATACAAAATCTCGTGCTCGCTTCAAGACCGACACAAATATTAATCAATTTTAACCCTTTTTTAATATCAAGTTTTTATCGTTTTATCCCCTTTTTCGTTTCCCTATAGCTATTTTGACCGAAGGATGAACAATGTACTTGGTATGCCGTACAGGGGACTATTTTGTAGGACATTAATTTTTTGTAACTCTTTGCATTAAGCTACACTGAAAAAATTATTGTTTTTGAAGAAATGTGAAAAGACTTTAATCCGAAAGCCTCGTACTTTTTATTCCAAAGGTCCAAAAGCGATCGCTTTTGGTCAAAAATCGTAATTCTCTTCCCATACTTTCTCTATAAGAATTTGACATAAATACTTTTTCTCTTCTTTGAAAGTCATTTAATCTTGGCTTAAGACCGCTACATAAAGATTCTTTTGACACAAGAACTAAAATATATGATATTTATCAAGCCACATCACATTTCTTTTCAGGTAAAGGACAGTTTTCTTGTCTAAAAAAAAATTGAAATTTTAATTAAAAGAACAACATATTTACAGAAGAAGAATTTCCTTTCGTTTCGTCAGATCCATCCCCAGACGCGTTTCGCCATATCATGGCTCATCAGTAGAGCTAGGATCTGACGAGAGAAAGGAGAACTCAAAGCTGCTTATGCAGCACTTGGTGGGGCACACCGCTAAGATGTGGCACGGAGCGCCATCTGTGTCGTTGTTAAACACTCTTGAGCAATAACATATTTGTTTCTTGGCCCAAGATTGTATTCTTGATCCAAGAGTGGTTGTTCTTGACTCAAGAATGTTTGTTATTGGTTCAGGAGTGTTTGGTTATGAGCCAAGAGTGCACTCCATTGGTAATTTCAGTTATTTCTCTATTATTTAAGATACTTTATTATATATATATATACTTATACTTTATTATTTAAGAATCAGTTAAATTAGCAAATCAGACGACTGACTGTTTATTCTGATTAGAAAGTGATAAAAGAAAAAAAATCAATTTTCCAGTTATAAGGAAACATCTGCACAATTTTCAACATCCTAAAGTTTTTAGACTCATTCATCGGTTGTTGATAATTGACATATTTAAAAAAATTGTCGAAATTTTTTTCGTTTTTAAGATCTATACAGTGGCGGCTCCTCCTTAAAGCCGCATGCCCGCGCGCCGCCCCCTGCCGCCTGCCAAAAATACGATAATTTTATTTCATCATATTTATTGTTTAATTCATCGAAAAATAATAAATACATTTGGTAGATCTACCGATAATTCAGGACCATTACCTACCATTTTTTTACAATCTTCGTTACCTCTAATCCACGCGCCATCATGTAATGCGCTCATTTGTGGATCGGTAGTGAATTATTAGCTGCGAACTGACGAACGTGTAAAATCAGCGACCTCGCACGACCCTATTCCACCCGTTGTGTAACTGAAAACACGCTGAAATCTCCTTGGTTTGTCTGCGAATGTATCGCTTAAAACTTCACAGCACCAATGTTAAGGGGAGACGCGGCTTTTTTGGCCCGAATTACAAAAAATCCAATCAAGATATTGAGTTTCTGTTTTTACCAATAAAGAGGCCTATATGTGGATGTGAGAAAGTTATTTTCATGCAAAAAAAAATCCAGGAAAAAAGGATATGCCAATGGAGACCATTAAAATTATTGTTTAATTTCATGGTATTGTCAAAAAAATTTAATATAATTTCTTTCTCACCCTCCTCAATATCTGTTATATTTATAACTCAAGTTTGAGGGAGATTCGGTAAGAAAATGTCTTACCTGGTAAAATATTACACAAAAATTTAACATTTTAATTAAGAATGAAAAATATGTGAAATAATATACTGGCCATGAATACGAATAAAATTACGTTAGTTGTTTCCATTGCAACTAAAAATTATGCTTGTTTTGCATTGACAAATAATTTAATTCTATCATTCCTTGTCATTATTTTGACATTTAAAGTGACAGAAAATTGTCCAGTGTAATTAGGCCGCTGAAAGTTTACACAGCATGAATATTTCCGGACATTTTTTCATTACCATGGTAATGATTCAAAATGAAATCTTCTGATTTGTTACAAAATAAGGGGGCGAAATTTCCTTTGTAATTTTTGAAGTGAATTAGATCACAGCCAGGGGTTTTTAGTATACAGGGTGATTCCCAAGTTGACACTTTTTTTAACTATGTATAGAAGGTGTTAAAATAAACAATATTTTCAAATACCTTTTTTCAAAAAATTAAAAGATAAGGTAGATACATTAATTTATAACACTATGGATCAAATACGGTTCTGCCTAACTTGCCAGTTGAATAACATATTTACTAGTTCATTGTTTTCAAATTTTACCATTTTCACGTGTCACCAATTAAAAATCAACTTGCTTTAGAAAAACACACGCAGCGTATTGCCAAATAACTGACCACCGACCCGTAAATTGCATGACTAATAAGACAAACAACATAGAGTATAGCAGGCTACGTTTTGATGACTAGGCCCGCACTTTTTTACTTCTGTATCTTGCCTATTTTTAAGTTTTTTGGAAAAAGGTATATAAAAATGTTGTTTATTTTAATGTCTTCTATACACAGCTAAAAAAGAAGTATCAACTAAGGAATCACCCTGTATAAGGGAAAGATTCGTTATAATTTTTACAACAACCATGGTAACAAATAATAATATATCCCTAATTAGTTATTAAAATATTCGTTTTCACAGGTAAATGAAATTCTCAAAAAAAAAATGTTCATTATTAGAGGGAAACAGTTTCTTAACGTACCGCTGTCGCAGCTCAAAAAGTAGAATGAGGTTAACAGAAATAAGTCATATAATTTGATACAAACAAGTATTTTTATGTCACATACAATTATTAAATCCTGTTGGTAAAACAGAAACCATTTTTACTGAGTTACATGGGACTTAAGAAATATTTGCCTTAAAATTAGCCAGGTTTTGCCAACCAACAAAATCCCGCTATTCGATTTTTTAGATGCTTAAATCTTGGCAACGACTGACCCCTGAAACCCGAATTTTGCTTCGTCAGAAAGAATGATGCTCACCGCTTAATATGAAACAGGTTTTTACCAAATTGTTTTTGTAGTTTCAGAGAAATTTGCCTTTGAAATATCGTCTAGTGGGGATTTTGTTGGTCGGCAAAATCCGGCTATTAGCCAGTTTTTGCCAACCAACAAAATCCCCCTATTCGATTTTTTAGACGCTAAAATCTCGGCAACCACTGACGCCTGAAACCCGAATTTTGCTTCGTCAGAAAGAATGATGCTCGCCGCTTAATATAAAACAGGTTTTTACTAAATTGTTTTTGTAGTTTCAGAGAAATTTGCCTTTGAAATATCGTCTAGTGGGGATTTTGTTGGTCGGCAAAATCCGGCTATTAGCCAGTTTTTGCCAACCAACAAAATCCCCCTATTCGATTTTTTAGACGCGAAAATCTCGGCAACCACTGACGCCTGAAACCCGAATTTTGCTTCGTCAGAAAGAATGATGCTCGCCGCTTAATATAAAACAGGTTTTTACCAAATTGTTTTTGTAGTTTCAGAGAAATTTGCCTTTGAAATATCGTCTAGTGGGGATTTTGTTGGTCGGCAAAATCCGGCTATTAGTCAGTTGTTGCCAACCAACAAAATCCCCCTATTCGATTTTTTAGACGCTAAAATCTCGGCAACCACTGACGCCTAAAACCCGAATTTTGCTTCTTTAGAAAGAATGATACTCGCCGCTCAACAAGAAACATGTTTTTACCAAATTGTTTTTGTAGTTTCAGAGAAATTTGCCTTTGAAATATCGTTTAGCGGGATTTCGTTGGTGGGCAAAAACTGGCTATTAACTCTACATAAAATAAACTTAACGATAATCTTTTGCAGAACGTAGTGGCCATTAAATTTACTAAAAACATGCAAAGCGTTGTATGGACATGAACTACCGCTGTAGATTTTAATATTTTAGCAGGGTAAATCTCTTTGAAAATAAACTCGTTAAATTCGCATTTATTTATTCCCGTGCTCCTTTAGTCGATGTTTTCCTTTTCCTTTGGCAGGTAATTTAAATAAATTGAAGCTCGGTTCTTCGTTTGACTGTAAACAGTTCTTATATATGAAATTATCCAAGGAACTATCTTTCCTTTTGCTTGAATACGACAAGGAAATTGACTTGCAGCGTTTTACGTTTTCACGAGGAAGAATCAATGAAATCGTGAAAATTTTAGTAGCTATTTGCTTCTTCTTTAAATACTATATCTGATTTATTGACAGTATGCAAAGGAATGTATTATTTACTTTGGGAATTCCTATTTTTTATACAGGGTGTCTCTAAAAGGTGCGGAAAAAAAGCTACCACAAGTTCCTGAGGCGTAAATATGACGATCTAACCCAACTTACCTTAGTCCAAAAGTGGATGATTTCGGAGTTATAGGGTGTCAAAAGTTCAATTGGGTTTTCATATTTTATAAATATCTTTTTTAGTAATTGGTGTATTGTCACAATATTCGGCTTGGGGGCTACGTAGTGAGAAATTAGAATCTGCTCTCATTTTTATTGTAATGTTTGGAGGGCGCCACCTGCGGTACCTTGCGCACATTTAAAACGAAATAACTTGTTTGAGCCACCCTATATTTAACTTTTAAATAAAAATTCGGATTCTCCAACGTCTTTTACCTAAAAATGGTATATGTGGTGGTAAGAGTTGATTTGAGCAGCTGTTTTTGAGATATCTGGATTTAAAAAAATCACTTCGTGTATGGCCACGTCTCTAAATTATTGTAATAATTAAACACATTTGAAGCGTAGGCGGTAAATTAAAATAACGTCACTAAAAACTAAAAAAAAAACAATTAGGTAGGTGTTTTTTTACTTATTAATTAAATTCAGCTTCTCGTAATAGGAAGGTTTTGTCCTGCAAGGAAAAATGAAACTTGTTCCCTTAGAAAACATGCCGCTCGTTTTCTAACATGAACGCATGCCATAAATCTAAGCCTAATAAAAGTTTTACTTTAATATATGATACTCCCACATCAAAATTAGCTGTTTCCATTATACCAAAGCGATTGGAGAACTGGGCTATTCCGGTTTACTGAACGAATATGATTTCATGTCCATGTTAGTTAGGATATAAAACTGACCAATTACAGTGGTCAATTACAAAGAAACCAAATTTACAAGTTGCAAATTTTACGAGTCGTTTTCTAGCACTTGATTGACGTGAGGTCAGGGCCGAATTAAGGTCGTTTGATGCGTTAGGCCACTGCGCCAAAATCTGTCGACACATTTTGGTGCCTATTTTGATCAAATTTTTACCTAAACGTAATCTCGTAAAAATATGTTTTGCAAGCGGAAACTTGCACGTTTTGTTAAAAGAAAAACTCATAGATTAATTTAATTGTATCTAATAAACGCATAACACAATCATGTAAGTACTCTATACTATTTCGTTCGTGGCGCCTTAGGCTATGGCCTATTTGGCCTAGTGGTTAATCCGGCCCTGCGTAAGGTTAAGAATATACTTCAAAAATATTTAAATCTGTCAGATAAAATGTGTTCTTTTTTAATTTAAACCAAAACATTTATCACACAGCTTATACATACACAATTTTTTCCCAATGGGTGCAAGAAAATCTACCGAACTAGTGTTATATTCTGGCCGAACTAGAAATGTATGCTCAGATGCAGTTTCTTATTTCAAAAATCTCCAGTTTTCCAAGATTAATTGCATAAAATGTATTATATGCCTACAAAATAAACCATTTTTTTGATTGGTTATTTGCAGAGCACCCAGTGGTCTTCTGCAGCGCGATCTATATTTGAATCTACAAACCCGTAGAAAAGTGTAGTTAAGCGTAAAACGTTTCCTATACTGTTGTTTGTTGGCCACCGTACTTAGTTTATTTAGTTCTATGTTTTCACAAATGATGACTATCTTTTGCATTGAGTTGATTCCTACTGATGGAATTACTAGGTTTTCATCACATTTTTATTCTTAAAAATATCTTGAAAGAATATTCTCGCTGAGTAGCTTACGGGTTTTGGCTTTTTGATGAGTCCTAACAAGGACGAAATAGCCCATCATTGTCTCCCTGTGCACCAGGAAACCCATTACCTTTTGGGGTCCCTGTGTACTTTAACCCTAGTTTGCCAACGTTGAAAATATATACGTCGATGCCAACAATACGTAAATTTTACGTATCATATTACAAATAAATATGTACAAAAATTGTCTCAAACCTTTTAGTTTTTTAGAAAAAAGTTATTACTTATTTTTATTCAAAAATAACAAACATTTCCTGAATCTAAAACAAACAAAAAATAGCGCATTCATAACGCATCTATACTAATTCAGCGCATTCGTAACACATCTATACGTAAAATTTATGCGCCAATAATCACTCTTTATTCGATAACGTAGAACCCTCAACTGCCACATCAGAAACGTGTCGGCAACCGAATGTTGTGGTAGTGGTAGATGCACTGCTTGAGCGGCAGATACCAATAATAGAGCAATTATTTCAGATTTTAAAAAAACTGTACTTAAATTTAACGTAGGTTAACAATCTAGGGTTAATGCAAAAAGTAGATCCACTACTTTGTCCGCTTGCCGCTAAAAACTTTCTTCCTATTTACTTATACGGACACTAAACGCTACTACTTTAAAGATAACAATATAATCGGTCGCATGACTGCCAAATAAAAGAATTGTGTAGTTAATAGGATGACGTACATCTCTTCTCAGCTTATGTTTTAAAAGCTCCTGCGATCGCGCCGTTTTTTTCTAAAAGAAGTTCATGATATTTGGAAGATTTATATTATTGAGATATACTTTTAATAGGTTTTAGTTTAGGATATGATAAATTCGATTTTAGTTAAAAAGTTCATTCTACAGTTTCTTTTAAACCTGTACCCTTATGTTATGTCCGCAAGTGGAGGGAAGAAATAAAAGGCATTTTTACGAACACGACGTATATTGAGATTCAAATATATACTGATATTTTTGGCAGGTGATATTTCTCAGAGACACTACTTATCACCGCGTTGCCAAACCTAATGTAATGTATGCAATATATTACATACCTCTTCCCTTAAAAGAAATTACAATAATAAATCAAGTATTTTTCTAAAAAAAAATTATAAATCTACAAATATATACTTATTGAGCTGAGCTACATTTTAGTATAAATTAACCTATCTACTTCTTTTCTCTCACGCGTAGGACGCCCTACAACGACACTAACCACTTCACTGTCAACCTCACTACTTTCTGCGACATTCTCAATATCATTACGGACGTCACTAAGCTTGTCTATTATATTAACCGTTTCAGAGTTCACTATATCGTTTTCAGCAATATTTTCAGTGGAACCGACGTTGCAACATGCCTCTAAGGAATTATCGCAAATGGATTCCGACAATTGAATTTTCTTAATTTGATTAATATGTCTTTTCCATGTAACATTACTAAGTTCCGGAATTTTAACAATGTACGTGGCCCGTCCGATTCTTTTGAAAATTTTGCCTTTAATCCACGATTTTTTGTGAATATTTCTATAATCTCGCACAATGACCTGTTCATTGATATTAAATTCTATAAATCTAGTACCTCTATAATATTCTACCTGTTTTTTTTGTTCTTCCAAAACGCGATCTTTTAAATCTTCATTAAAGACTGAAATAATTTTATTGGGTTTTAATAGATCAAAACGAGTACGCAGTTTGCGATTAAACATTAACTCTGCCGGAGTAGCACCCGTAGTGCAATGTTTGGTATTACGATAGTCAAATAAAAAATTATTTAAGCTTAAATTTAAATCAAATTTTTTGTTATTACCCAACGCATTTTTTAATGCATTCTTTATGGTCCTGACTGAGTTTTCAGCCGCACCATTTGAAGATGGATGAAACGGAGGTGAAGTTACATGAGCCACGCCATTTTGAGACAGAAAGGTTTGAAACTCTTGTGAAGTAAAGGTAGAAGCATTATCGGTTACTATGGTGTGTACTAAACCATATCTAGCAAAAAGACTTCTCAAAATGTCGATCGTCATTTTAGACGTTATTGAACTCATTGGAAATACCTCTATCCATTTGGAATAAGCATCCAAAATTACTATAAATTGCCTGTTTAAGAAAGGTCCCATAAAGTCTAAATGTAGCCTTGACCAAACTTCGTCTGGGTAAGGCCAAGGATTTAAAACTGCCTTGTTGGGCGTTTTTTTATTAACAATACAATTTTCACAATTTGAACAAATCTGTTCTATATTGTTATCTAACCCTGGCCACCAAAAATATGATCGGGCTAGACTTTTCATTTTTACTATGCCCATATGCGACGAATGCAATTGCTGCAAAATATTTTTTTTTAATGTTTCGGGAATAACAATTCGAGTTCCGCGTAATAAACAATCCGAGTCTAAACTTAACTCTTCTCTAAATTTAAAAAAAGGCACAAATTTATTTTCAACCTTTTTAGGCCATCCCTTAGCCACGAATATCTTAATTTGTTGTAAATATTCATCTTTAAGAGTTTCTTCGCGCACCGTATCAAATTTTATGGGAAAATCACAATTTTCTGAAAAATAATGTATATAGTCAATATCAGATTTATCAGTATTATCGATTTCCCATTCTAAGGGAAAACGCGAGAAAAAATCGGCACAATTTTGGTCTGATTTTACAAATTGAATATTATACTCAAAATTGGATAATATGATTGCCCATCTACGCAAACGATTTGCTGAAAATTGTGGAATGCCTTTTGCGGGGTTAAAAATGTACGTCAAGGGTTTATGATCTGTACGCAATGTAAATTTATGTCCATATAAATATTGAAAAAACTTAGTCACGCCAAATATTATTGAAAGCCCCTCCTTTTCTATCTGGCTCCATTTTTGTTCTGCCTCAGATAAAACACGACTCGCGTAGGCAATCGGCCGTTCTGATCCATCTGGCATTATGTGACTTACAACTGCTCCGATGCCATAACTCGAGGAATCCGTAGTTAAATGAATAGGTAATACCGGATTAAAATGGACAAGGACTTTGGCTGACATTAAATAATCTTTAATATTGTTAAATGCATTATTACACTTATCAGACCATTCCCACTTGACCTTTGCTTTAAGTAAGTTATACAAAGGGTATAAAATAGAAGCAGTGTTAGGTATAAATTTCCCATAAAAATTTACTAACCCTAAAAAAGATTTGAGTTGTGTAACAGTTAGGGGTGGTTTTGCATTTTTTATAGCTAAAATTTTATCCTCGGAAGTATGAATACCCTCCGAATTAATAGTCACCCCTAAGTAAGTTATTTCTGGCTTAAAAAATTCACATTTTTGCAGAGAAAGTCTAAACCCTGCTTCTTTTAATCTATTTAATACTAATTTTAGTCTCTCCATATGACTTTTTTTATTTGGGCCAGTAACCAAAATATCATCTAAAAATACTACTGTACCATCAATATCCTGCAAAAGACAGTCCATAATTTTCTGAAATTTTGCCGGTAAACTCGCAATTCCAAAGGGAGCTCTTGTATATCTATACAGGCCCTTATGGGTAGAGATCGTTACTACTTTTTGGGACTCCTTGTCTAATAGTATCTGCTGATATGCAGAAGATAAATCTAATTTAGTGAAATAAGTCCCCCCTTGCAATTTAACTAAAAGGTCCTCTATTTTTGGAAGCGGGTATTTATCAATTTCTATATGGGGGTTAACTGTCAATTTAAAGTCTCCACATATTCTGATAGCCCCCCCAGGTTTTAGAACAGGAACAATGGGGGTACCCTATTCACTATAATCCACAGGCTCAATAACGCCTAAATTCTGCATTCTTTGCAACTCCACCTCTACTTTCTCTCTCAGCGCAAAGGGTAACGGCCGAGCTTTAAGAAACCGGGGTGTCACCGAGTCTGTTTTAAGTTTAATCGAAATAAAACCTTTGGTAAAGGTACCTAGTCCGGGCATAAAAACGTCTTTGTAATTATTTAACAAGGTTTTCAATTCATCGGGTAATTCAATAAAATTTAAATTAGAAATGCTTAACTCAAATAAATTGAAAAAATCGCGTCCCAGTAGAGGTGGTCCATAACCATCTTTTATCACAAATATCTTTAACCTTTTCTGAACATTTTGAAAATTAACTATACATTCAAAAACCCCTATTGGAAATATTTTATTTCCATCGTATAAATTAAAAAATTTGTTTGTTGTATTTAAAGGAATCTTACTAAAATTGTCCTTATAAAAAAATTCAGAAATTACCGAATACGTTGACCCTGTATCCAATGTAAAAACGTATGGTTTGTTTTCAATAAATAAATTGATTTCAATGGGATTTATTTTAGCTTCTAAACTAAATAAAGACGCTTCAGATGATTGTAAAAAATGTTGATTGTTAACGTTTTTACGCGGACACATGGGGGCCAAGTGACCTTTTTTTTGGCAAATATGGCATATGCATTCACGAAAAGAACACCTGTCTTTGTCATGATTTTTCCGGCCGCAAACAGTACATCTCACTCGCTGTTGGAACCCAGTGGAGGGAGATTGATGCTGGGCACTCGCTCTAGCATTTACATTGTTGCCGCTACTATAAGTTCCTCTATCCGAACAATTTGGTTTTCTGATAGACGTGGTCCCCGTATAATGGAGTTCGGGTTCATGTTTAATGGTAAACTCTGGACTTACCGAAGCAGGATGTGTTACCGATTTGGATATTGCAATTTGAAGAGTTTTATCCAGGGTTGATGTGATTGTTTCCTCAAAGAGACGGTCTTGTATTGGCCCACCTTCATATCCAATGATAAATATATCTCGCAGGATCCACTGAAGATTTACGGATTCAAATTCACAAGCCGCCGCTAACTCGCGTAATCGCGCACACCATTCTTTAGCGGATTCACTAGAAACTTTGCGAGCCGTATAGAATTTATATCTAGCCGCAAATACCGATAAACCTGATTTGAAGTATTCAGAAATGATTTTGAATAAATCACTACAATTTTTGCCTTCTGGTTCATCTGGTAAGCACAAATTATGCAACAATTTATATGCCTCTTCCCCCAATGCATTTAGAAATATTGCTCTTTTGCGATTATTGTTTGTTATTTCGTTCGCCACAAAATAATTTTCAAGTCGTCTTTTGAAAACTGGCCAGTCTGATTCTATCAGATTAAACTCGCGTAAATGACCCACTAGAGCAACAGGTGCGGTCGCCGTTTTTGCCGTATCAGTAGCCATTTTTCCAAAAAAAAAACTTGATTAGGCACGTGAATTACTTATTTGAAATAAACTTAATATGAATTTTATTTCACGATTCACTAACTTCCTCGTCGCCACTTGTTATGTCCGCAAGTGGAGGGAAGAAATAAAAGGCATTTTTACGAACACGTATATACACGTATATTGAGATTCAAATATATAGTGATATTTTTGGCAGGTGATATTTCTCAGAGACACTACTTATCACCGCGTTGCCAAACCTAATGTAATGTATGCAATATATTACACCTTATTAAGCCAATTAATCAATACCGTCATACGCTTTTAATGAAACACTCTCCATGCACGGTGAATATCGAGATAACGAGACTTTCGCCTATTTGACTACGGGTCACTTGCTTGCCGAACCGATTTAATTCTTATTTAATCCAATCAGCTAACAGGGGAGTTTAGGCCCTTGTGTATTTTTTAATTTTACATAAAATTTAAATAACATGATTCCGTAAAGTAAGCGTCATTTCAATTCAATACAAATAAGTTTACTTACGAATTATCGCTTTATTTCGAATTCTTTAACTTTTTTCCTTCCAATAATTATTATTTAACAAATACATCCTGTCATTCTTTCTTTCTTTAATTCTTAAATGCGTTTTTCTATACAGGGTGCTACAAATTCGAGTGCGAACAAAGGGATCTCGAAAACGGTAAGAGATACGAAGATGTTTAAATTGAGGCAAAGTTGCGTATTTTGGGGCTTAATAATTTGGTGAAAAAAAAATTGTAATTAATCCGAATGCTTGCGGAGATATCCGAAAAAAAAACGTAATTTCCATTTTTGGTTTTTATTTTTTTGCCTTGAGAAAAAAATTAAAACACTTCTTCATAGCCGTTCTTTATATTCTTTAAGATGGCGTTATTAGTTTTAAAATTCAACGTTTCTTTCTTTAGTTACTAACCTCAAGTCAATTTTTTTAAATACGGACCTGGAATTTTAAATACAGTTTTAGGGATTTCTAAGCTTTAGAAATGTAATAAAATGTACAAGTTTTCAAAATTTTAACGTTTTGTCATCTAATAACACATTTTTCAAATTATCTTTTTCATTAATTCATAACGGTCCTGAACATTTAGAGCCAAACTAAAAAACCAAAAAATTTCTGATTTTAAAAATCCGTCCATTTTTACTCAAAGAGGCCTGATATTTGATATTTGTTAAGGAAAGAGACCCAAAGTCTTAACTTTAAATATTTTTCCCACGACCATTACTGAATGCAATAATTCCAAAATCATTTTTGATAATAGAATGTAAAAATTCTCGCTTTTGAGTTGGAATATTTATTCTGAAACACTTGTTTCTTATGCGTTTTGCGTGTATTTTCATTCCATAACAAGATTCGGAATGAATATTCTGTAATTGATCTAAACGACATAGGTTGCCATGAATTGCGAAACTGTCAATGTCAGTAGACAAATTTTAGTGCAAGTCAAAATATGAGTGAAAAATCGGATGAATCAGATATGGAACTGGATAATACTCCACCTGAAATATTGCGAATAGTATTTTTGGTCGTGGAGAAAATATAATCTGCTACTCGGTTAGAATGAAAATTCGATACTCGTGGTTCTTCACGCTCGCTACACTCGCGTTTGGAATCTTCCACTCGGATCAATTTTTCATTCCAACCTCGTTACAGAATCTACTATTCCAACTGTGTATTTTTGTTATATGTTCCGCCTGAAACTAGCATCATCAGATCTTCTAAACAATAAAAAAAATTTAAATTGTTTTTGAAACAAACATAAGCGTGTCACAGTAACATAACTAGACTAACACTCCAGTTACCTTTTCTTTACTTGGGAGCATTATTTTTTTTCTGATTTACAATATGAGAGGTGATGTGTTTTTGATGACAAAATGTTAAAATTTTAAAAACCTTTAAATTGTATTAAATTTAAGAAGCTTAGAAGTCCTTAAAACTGTTTTCAAAATTCCAGGTCCGTATTTAAAAAAAGAATTGAGGTTGGTATCTCAAGAACGAACTGTCCAATTTAAAAACTAATAAGGCCATCTTGTGGAACCTAAAGAACGGCTATGAGAGAGTGGTTTTTGTTTTTTCCTAAGTCAAAAATTAAGGCGCAAAAAATTAAAAACCAAAACTAAAAATTTCAGTTATTTTCGGATATCTCCGAAGGTATTCGGAATATTTACAATGTTCTTTCGCCAAATTATTAAGCCCAAAAATACGCAACTGGCCTCAATTTAACCATCTTCGTATCTCTTACCGTTTTTGAGATCTCCTTGTACGCACACGAATTTGTAGCACCCTGTATAAAAGCTTGTCAGTATGTTTAGGAGTTAGGACAGAATCTGCCGAGAGGAGAACATATCCAAAAGCCCATTTCTGATTAAACAAACAATCTGCCAAAAATGTTATGGTTTATTTTGCCTTTTCACAGCCACTTGCTTATTTACCTTCACAACAACGTTATTAGGGTAAAATATATCGGGTAATATTATGTTAACATGTATGTATGTAAACATTCTAACGGTACAAATTATTTAGTACAGCTTACGTGTTTCCTTTGCGAAATTGAATACGAGATTTCTCTGTAAATAATTTAACAGAAATAAAGAGTCTCTTCGAAGTATTACGTACACAATTTTAAAGTGCTACTTAAAAAATCTTTTAGCAATTACGTTAATCGGTTATTTAAACTCACGTTACTTGAAATTTCCTCAGACAATATTTTTATATTGCTACAAAGACAAGTAATTTCCTTTAAAATAAAATATGATTTTATACAATCCTCAATAATGTTTTTTTTAAGGATCTATCCATGTACAAATTTTCTTTGGCTAGATTTAACCCATTGTGCTTATCCCTAGCATTAATTTACTTTGTTGTGCGATATGGACGTCATATCCACTCTTGTGGTACAAACTAATATTTCCAAATTTTTTCTTGGAAGTTCGTAGGTTACGGTTACATAATACCTCGAAGATTGTTGTTTAAGATCTCTATAGTCTATTTCAGAAAGGTGTAGGGTCATAAAATGGGAAATTTCGTCCATGTCGGCTAAATTTTGGTATCGGCCATAGGCGCCGGTAAATTTTATTCAATAAATTATTTATAACTAACCAAAGAAAAAAAGAAGAGAATTTGATAAAGAAGGAATATTAGTTATAGCAAATTTACACAAACATCGTTTAATGAAATATGCCGTGGAAGATATAGGTGAAAAACATAGAGTAACTGTGCTTCGCACACCGTTATATCATTGCGAACTAAATCATATGGAACTTATATGGGCGCAAGTGAAAATATTTGTAGCAAGACATAACACGACATTCAATATGAAAGACATTAAGCTACTGTTTGACCAAGCCATTAAGGAAGTGACACCAAAGAACTGACGAAAATCAGTCCATCATATCATTAAAAAAGCGGAGAAAGTGTGGGATCTTGACCACCTGGTCGATCAGACCGTCGACCCGTTAATTATAACGTCAAGAGGAGATGACAAGTCCTCAGATGACGAAGAATATTATGAATGAGTTTTTATAATTTAACTTCTGTATAATATATTTTTTGTATTTTGTGTTTTTTTTTATGATGTTTAATAAAAAAATAAGTCAAACCATTTTCAATGTTTGTAAATGGATAACAATAGGCAAAACCCAAAAATTGACCCAAGCCAGGTGTGGTATTACCTGCACTTGATGAAAATAAAGAATTTTGCAATGAAATCAATGCCAAATTATGAAAGTGGCTTAAATATTTGTTGGATCGCTCTGTCGCCCGGTTGCATACCTAATGAGCTTTTATTACTCTACACCTTTCTGAAATAGATATAAATAAAGTTCCAATCAAACAACACTGCCGAATTTTTTCTTACAAATATATTTGTTGTCGCCTTCATTACTTTTTTCGATGTTTTAAGGGCTAATTCTGATTCTTTGAACTTTTGATTATTTCCATTTCTCGCTACTGCATAGGATCTTTGTTACCCAGTTGTCTTAAGGAATCAAAAATCGTTATTAGTTTAATCCTGATATCCCTGAGACATTTCATCGTTATTTTTTTCCGACTCTGAGAGAAAAATATGCGTATGTCTGCACTTTTTTTAGGGGATACTTCTTTCCTTTTATAGCTATGGCCAAACGAAAAAACTAAATAGAGATTCATCAATAAAGTAAGATAGGTATCATAAATTTATATTACCTACGTCTTTAAATATTTTTTTCAAGAAAAAAATCCATCCAGCCTCGTTACTTCGTACAAATAAACCCTTAAATCATAATATTTGTCGGCATTTTCTGTTATTATGATTTTCTTTCCGATAGGGAAAACATTTTTCTTCTTTATCAACGTCGACGTCGGCAATATGCAGATTTCCCTTTGCGTTGTGTGTGAATGGAACATCAAAAAGCACTTTGAGTCATTATGTATTTCCAGATTAAAATATAATTAGGAAGGAAACAAGCCTTAGTCGCGAAAACACGTTGTAATACCCTTAATATGTCTCTATATAAATAAAACAGGTCATGAAGGAAGACAAGGCGAAACAGATAATTTTAAAAGATAAAAAAAAGAATTACGGTGAACCGTAATTGAAAATATGGTATATTTACAATATATATGTTTAGTTATTTTTGACCCTTGAATATTACAGCAAGTTTACATTCTAATTGTAATTTTACATTTGTTAAGTTAATACGTTTATACAGCGTGATCAGTTAAGGGTACGGAGCGGCCATATCTCGGAAACTACTGGGCATAGAAATTCAGGAAAAAAAAAATGATAACTAAAGTGACCATGAGAAAATCCTGGAAATAATTTTTAAGTTCCGCATTTTGCCGCAAGAGGGCGTAATTATAAAGTAAATTTTAAAATTTTACATATCTCCGAAAATTCCACATTAAGGTATATCTTTGATAACACCATTAAAAAGCTTGGACAAATATCCATCATTTTGGTGTTATGCTCATTGGCGTACCGACTTTAATAAGAGGTGTACCTGAGGAGAAAAACGCAAGAGACCATTTTTATGCAGAATTGACCAGCGATACACAAAAACAGAATCACACGTACGCACTATGTACAGGGTGGGGACTTTAACTGGAATAAATTCGATATTATTAAAACTGCTGAAGTTGCGTCTACAAAATTTGGTATGTGGGGGTTTTGGAGCATGCGGAATTGGATTATGATATCGGCGCAGTTGCCAGATTTCTCAGCTTTGCACTAAAAGTAATAATTTTGTTATTTTAAATAGAATACCCAATTTATTGCTGCAGTGAATTGGGCTTGTCAAATTTAGTAAGAGAATTAAAAAAATTAAGGGAGAAATTAACAAAATTCTATCCTAACTAGTTTCTGAGACATGACAACACAGCATTTAAAAAAAAATTAAATTAAATTATTTTTTTATTTTAGAATGAGCATTAGGCTTGTCGGAAACGCCCGAAAATATGATTAACTTATGAACAGTGGGCGCTGCTTCATATTTTCGGGCGATTCCGATAAGTTTAATGCTCATTCTAAAAAAATTGAACTAATAATTGAAAATGCTGTGTTGTCATATCTCAGCAACTAGTAGAAATAAAATTTTGAAAAATTGGGACCTTATTAAATTTGACACGCCCAATTCACTGCAATAAAAAAAATTGGGCGTTCCATTTAAAATAACAAAATTACTACATGTAGCACAAAGCTGAGAAATCTGGCAACTGCGTCGACATCATAATCCAATTCCGCATTCTCCATAATCCCCACATACCTAATTTTGTAAACGCAACTTCAGCGGTTTTAATAATATCGAACTCTTCACTTAAATCACGGCTTTGTTTTTTATCCGGGCATGAAGAAAGCGGAGTACCGCGCGGGTAATTCAACGAGCTCGGAGAGTACATTCGTGTGGCTCAGATAATTAGATAAATAATAACTCGGCGATAGCGTGAGCCGATAGGTTATTAGACTGGTCGACTACGACTTTGCTTGCGTGGTTTGGACTTCGCTTGTATTATTTAAATTTGCTTTTTGGTAATAGAAAATATTTTAGTTAGGTTAATTAATTATTTTTCTGATGAGCTCTACAGCACTGCAGCGCTTATGGTTCCAAAAATAAGAGCGGTAAGATTTTAACATTGCACGGTTCCTCTTGGTTTATTTATTTATTTTTTTTTTTCTTTTTTTTTACGGTTCGCCGACTATGGAGGCCATCTTGAACCGGTCATCGATCACAAATGTGGTCTACCGACGGGGGAGTGTGAAACAGCAACTGCATCCTACAAGATATCCGATCTCATCCGGCCTGTCCGGCGTGAATAGGATGGCTAGGTGTCGATTCATTTTACACTCTTCCCTGAGGCAAGAGCACGCCGTGTTCCCAAGCGGTCACCCACCCAAGTACTAACCGCGCTCGACACAGCTTAACTTCGGTGATCTGCCAGAACCGGTGCTTAATATGTCGACAGGCCCTTGCCCTCTTGGTTTATGTTAAAAAAAATATTAGCGTTTGAAAATTCAAATAGTGGGTTTTTGTTAGTTGCCAGAAACTGGCTAATATAATTTTATCTTATTAGTATGCATCTAGCCGGTTTTTAAATTTTCTTGATTTTAATCAATTTTGAATGGAGACAGGCGCCAATTTGTAATAAGATTAAATTAAGTCTCTTATCCGATTTATCCGTCGCCTCTCCTTATTCGTATTCTAGTGCAGAAGCGACGTTGCCGATGGTCAATTTAATTATCGGTGTTTTAACGTTAACCGTCTGCTCTCAAAGTCGTTTTATTGCCTTAACTTTTCCTGATTAGCTCAGTTTATATGGCATTTACTGAAAGTAAAGACCCATAAAAACAATGGCATAAATAACCGTTTCTTTATATTGTTGAAGGTAAAACATGCAAAGGGTAAAATGTAAAGCTGAGATGTGTTTTTTGAACCTAAGACTATACACGGTGTTCCTAAATATTGTACTGATAATAACGAGGGTGTTTATACAAGCGATCCTATGAGAAAAAGTTCATAGTACCATAATATTGTCGGATATGGATTGGTATACTTAAGGATGGATTACTCATCTAATAATACTTCGCTGTGAAGTTCAGACTCTTAATGGGTGATAACTTTGATAAAAAAATATAGGCGTAGTGGAAAGATAGTGCAGAGAACAAAAACATTTCTAGCTTCGTAGAAAAAGTCAGTAGACCAATATTTATAAAAATAACTGTTTGTAATTGGTTGAAGGAAGGGTTCCATCCAGTACATTTAAAAAGCTTCCTAAACTCCTTCTCTATTGTAATAGGGGTTGCAAAACAGTATAAAAACTCAAAGGAACACTTACTTAGTGGAGTTGTTTAACGTATTCAAGTGTAAGGGTAACCTCTGCCCGTTTGATCACTTAAGTCTTTCTAAATGATGTAAAAACACAATTTTAGAACCAAAGCAGTAAATAAAAAATAAGTGTACCTAATACTATGTGTAGTCCCTTTGCATACCTAATGAGCTTTTATTAATCTACACCTTTCTGAAATAGACTATAACAAGTAATTTTCTTGTATATGGATTAAAACTGAAATACCATATTTGCTACAAAATTACAATTGAAATTGATTAAAATCCCTGGAACTGTTCTACAATAAATTACTCAATTCTGGAATTGATCATTGGAACAAGTATTTTGTTTAACATGCATTTTTGCTTAAATGTCCGGAGGAAATATTTAATGTATTTTTGTCAAGGGTACAATAATTATTCTGGCACCATTTTTGATCTATAACCAATATGTTTTATTAAATTTTAATAAATACCCATGCCAAAACATACTGTTTAATATATTTTGTTTAAATATATTACACTAGGAAGCCAGTGACATCAAAAAAGAAATAAAAATAATTTATAGGTTTTGACGCTTTCGTATAAAAAATTCAAATTTATTTTGTATTTTAGGGCATCATTGTATAGAAAAAGTCTTTTTATGACAAACGCCGTATTTGAAATATATACAGGACACCTTTTTGAATACAAAGCACCTAATAAAATAAGTAAAATCTTTAATATCGTTTCCATATAAATCTCTAAGCATAAAGCAACTCTCATTTTTCACTTTATCTTGGGGGAATGAAAAGTTCTGTTGCAGATGACTGGCATTTTTCATAAATATTTAAACTGTAAATACAAATCTGTCAATTTTAGGTATAAATGTAAAGAAGTGTAGGGTAAAAATAAGGCTCTACCTTATTTTACCTATTTCTGTTATATTTATAATGTTATTGAAATAAGCATTCCTGAACCTTGGTATCAATAACAAGGATATGGTCGAGGGTATAACCCTCTACCAAAGGTGATGGTATATTATTTTATATTAACTATAAATAATAAAATTATTTAATCATAGGTTAAGCTTAGAGTTAAGGTTACAAGTTAAGGTTAAATTTAGTATATATAAAGACCAAGACTGATTTTGTAAATAATTTTAGATTGAATATACGTTTTAAACGAATCTCAACGCCTCTGACTCAACGAACCTACCAGTCACCTTACAGAAGCATGAAGCATTTTCAATTCAGAAGTAAAAACTAACTGTTTAAAATTATAACTTATTTGAGCTGGGCTACATTCTTGGTGAAACGCACTCTCCATTATATGAAGAATAAAACAGTCGTTGATTGTTATGTTTTACAGTTTTTTATTTCAGTTTCCTGACACGCGTGTTTCGATCTTTCTAAGAATTATTTTTACTCTACTCTCAGTAGCTCTTGTACTCACTACCTCACTATCCCTTTTTTAAAACTATTTTAAATTAACAAAAATATAAACCATGCAATAAAATAGTTTTACAACAAAAACAAAAAACAATTAGGTAATTATTTTTAAAGAGAATAATTAAAGTAAAAATTTTAATTGGAACATTTTTTATGGAAGAAGTGTAATATTCGTATTTTCACAAATATAAAAAATGTTTTTTTTTAATAAAGATCCAGCTAGGAATATACAAAAAAACCGTTTATAATAACAACTTTAATCCAACCATGCAGATGTGGAGAGGTAATAATTTAATTTTCGAAATTTAATAGTAGTTAAATGATTTTAAACGAACATTGGGCGTGGCCCCGAAAATTTTTCGTGTTTGGTGCTTTTCCACCTTCTTCACTAGGTACAATGTCATAAAATACATGTAGTCCCGACTGTCCCTCTCTCCAGAAAAAACAACTACTTACGCACACTGAGCCCCCCCCGGGCATATTTTCGGGCTACGCCACTGGATAACAACTGTAAATGGGGATAGCTACGGTATCCACTTAATTTTAATACATTCTAGCCTTATTATTGACCAATATTAAACCATATTTTCGTGGATTTCCAACAATATTTAAAATAAATTAATTATTTAGGAAATCACATTTGTTTTTAAAATGTCTTGCTCATAAGGTAACAGGAAATTCAAACGGTAATGTGAGGTATACTCCATTTTTTATATTGCTTTTCGTGAGCTAATAAATACATGCATTTGAAAAATAAAATCTATCCCTGGGTAATGCAGAAAACTTTTTATTCGAAAAATGTTACCCATGTTTTTCGATTTTTTTTTAAGGAACGGATCAATTCTTTGTTGCCCATTGATCTTGAAAATTTAGGTATAGTTAAAATCGTTATAAATTAGTATATTACATAACAAATGATGAAAGTGATACTTTTCGAACGAGGAGATATTTATCACGAGGCGTCAGCCGAGTGCGGAAATTCTCCAAGTTTTAGAATAATCACTTTCACACGAGTAATGTACACTATATTTCCTACGACCACAAAAAATTATTAAAAAATCCTTTGATTTTTGAAAAAAAATAATTTAACACTAGTGTTGAAAAAAAAACATTAGTGTTAAAAATAGCATACTTAGGATAATATTCCACTTAATCTGGTTTCATAGTTTGTCAATAGGCTTATCGTTTGTTTGTAGTTTAGCTTTTTTATTTTTTCATATTTTATATATCATAGAAAGAACTAATCCTGGATTGACCTCTAGATTAACGAGAATGAAAAATTTTAAATTTAATCAAGGAAATATGCATTAAACATAAATTTAAAAAATCCACCAAATAAGGAAGATTTCAATTCAAAAAATTATTTAATGTTTTCATAAAAAAAAGTATATACTTTTGATATGATATGAACGTATGACCTAGCGATCTATAGGCTGGAGCTCTATTTTCTACTCTATCGATGCCAATAAAGATTTGTCGTTTAATACATGATACTCTCTTCAGCGCGATTTGTTTTTTCTGGTAATAGATTTTCCAGTATATTATTAACATTTTTTATAATTTTAGATGGCGTATTTTCACACTCTCAGTCTGAATCACTCGACAAGTACATGATAAATAACACTTTATAATTACTGGTTTCTAAAATTTGATCCTTTTAATAAATAGGGGTTGTCTGTCAAATTGGCACTATATGTTTAAATTAAATATTGTGCCTTGATATTTTAACGCTAGTGTTGAAATATTTGTTTTTAACACGCGTGTGATATATGGCGCTTTCTAGTCAAATTAACCGTGCGTTTTTTTTTTCATTCATTCAGGTGTAGGAAAACTTCTTAATCATACTGTACAATAAAATAATATCAGTATTCCAGAATAATATCGTCACGAATAAAACTTTCGGGTCATACATTAATATTTAATCCCCTCTATATGTGTCAATTTTAAAGATAAATATTTGATTTTAAAAGATAACATATTTCAGTAAAAGATTTTTAGATAGGAAATTGACAGTAACAAAATTGCTAGTCGGCACATCTTTCTTCGAGCATAAATAACGTATTGAATTGGTAAGAGAAAAGTTATCACCAGGGAAAAAAAACTGTACGCTTGGAACTAAGGCCATACATCAAAAAAGAAATGGTATGAAAAAAATGTTACGTTCACCTTTATTGATATTTTTGATGTCACAAAATCATACGAACTAATACTAATAAAAAATGTTTTAAATTGATAATATCATATTCGACGATTTATTAGGAGCTGTCTAAAACATTCCATACACCTATTATTGTTATTACATAGATCAATTTTTGCATTTAAATGCATATTTGGCATAATAAAAAAATACATAGTTTTTAATAAATTTTTATTATATTTTTTTTATACTTTTCCTTTGACAACCATACAATAAATACAGCTATGTCGAGTTTATAATAATTCATGTTGTTCTTGCCTTATTATAACACTACTACAGCTATCCATGACCTCCACAATGTGGGAGGGGGGAGAGAACCCCCAGGTGTCAAGGGGAAATCTCCCCCCCCCCCTGGAACCTGGATAAAAGAAACTCTTGATAATAATAAGTTTCTCCTAAAATGTTTATTATTTTCAAAAATAAATAAAAATCGGTTTAACACATTGTTATAAAACCTACAAAATTGTTTTTTTACCTTATACTATGTCCATAATAATTTTTTTTCGTTTTTTACCTATTTCTTCTATGATTGCTAAAGAACTGCTTTTTAAGTTTATTTATTTATTATTAATTTTAAAGTATAATTTATTTGTTTTGATCTTTTTTTCTTATTTTTTTATTTTGTTTAATTAGATTTACCCCTCTTTTTTATTAAAAAAGCAAAAAACGCATCTTTTCTGTGTTTTTCAATTAATATATTTAAATTTGTGTGTTCAAAAATAATATGGATTATTCTAGCATAAAAGGTGCTTGGATTGTCATGTGTATTTGGACTGTCGCAGCTTACTATTTCATAGAATATTACGTATTAATTGTAGTAAAAATATTATTACGTACGAATTAAAAAATGGCGAACCAGCCGCGTAGCCGCGAGTGTGTAATTACCTGAGTGCAAAATTGCTTTACAACGCACAATACGTACTATATTTTGTGCACGACTCTTACTAATAAATTAAAGATCGGTTTATAATTTATAAAGTAACGATTTGGCCGTCAAACCGTAAATAATGACTATGTCACTGTCAAATATTCAAACGCAAGATAGATAAATGTCACAATTTGAGTGGTTCAAGGCTAACTTGATTATTTTTCTAGGCATCATAACGCACAGTTGTGCGTTTTTATTCTTTACACATGGTTGTGCGTTTTATTCTTTACGCACAGTTGTGCGTTTTATTCTTTACGCACAGTTGTGCGTTTTTATTCTTTACGCACAGTTGTGTGTATGAATGGATTTACTTGTAAAGTAAGTGTACATAAAACAATGTTTACTAATATAGGAGTAGAAAAAAAATTTATTGCGGCTGTGCGGTTGGTTAAATTTTTTATTTAGTATAGCTCAAACGTAAGGAAAATGGAACAGAAATGACCAGGCCATATAAAATATTCCTATATATATTATTTCTTCCTTTACTTTACAATTGCATCACAAATACGAAGTGATGCGTTCGAAATCTGACCTTTACAAAATGGCATTTTATTATCATGCATTTTCTGTCCCTATTGTTGTAAAATATGTTAAATTATTTTTTAAAGAGTATCCTACTTAAATATTAGAGTATGTTTAAACTCTCCCATTGTTTTTCTTTAGGTTTATCTTATACTTTTTTCTACCCTAAAGTTCTCGTACAATAACAAATGCGTAACTTCGTGATTTTTTAACATCCGGCTTTTTGGCTCCCCCTCCCCCGAAAATTTTATCTATGGGCTCATGAGCTATGCTAAATTTCACCTTCCTACATTAGGCGGTTTAAATAATGCAGTTATAAGGTTGTTTGAAATGAGTTATGAATATATATTTTTTATTTCGTATGCAAAGCAAAAAACACAAAGTTCCTGTTGCAAGTAACGGAAAATGTTTGTTATAATAGGTTTTTTGTAAAGTTCAAAAGTTTAACAGAAATAGAATTTTTTACTTGGTAACCCAGGCAAAACCTGCAATCCCTTCGACTAATAAATAAATCAAATCACACACGCTCTTTAACGCAGGAAACGATTTCAAATAAAAATCGAGAAAATGTATAATACATTTTTATTATGTCCTAAATTAATCCACGCGCCGCTCTCGGCATCAAGCACCCGTTACCCTGGTAACCACTTGTGCTCTTAATTGAAAATCAACCTGCCTGATGAATCAATAAAGAGAACCAAAACAGTCACCACACCCTACGCGCTCGACGCCGCTGTTGTGTTCGGAAAGCAGTCGGATCGTCGGTAGGGATGAATCAGAATATCGATAGTTATTTCATATCGATATATCTTAGGGGGGAGCAATGAGAGCAACTGCCCCCTCCCCCCCCGTCTTGAGCTAAGGAAATAGTATGTATGTAAATAGTAATATTTTTTATTAATTTGTTTGTTGTGAGACGGTAGAAAGCGTTATTGTCACTGTTGTTGCTGGGCCCGTCGGGCTTGCCGGGCCTGACGGACTTGCCGGGTATCACGGGCCTGCCGGACTTTTGAGTCCAGTCGGTCTTTCGGGTCAGCCTTGGTTTGCTTATGTGCTTTTTTTTAAGAAGTATTTGTAAAATAATTTTCAAGCCCTAATAATTTTTTTTGACCTTCCGGGTTTGACGGGCTTGTCGGGCCTACCGGGTCTGTCGGACTTGTCGTGTGTGCCAGGCTTGCCGGACTGTTCGGTTTTAGTTAACGGGCCGAATCGGGCCGCGTCGAAAAATTCCGGGCGGGGTAGGGTCATGAAATTCCAGCCCGTGTAAGGCTTTATTTCCTTTCCTTTTTGAAATTGTTTTAGATTCACCTCTGATGATACGTCACATCCAGAAATCCACTCAGAAAAGTCACATTGATTTTTGACAATTTTGATGAATTTCCTTATTTTTGTCTTTAGTAATTTGTCTAATATTTAAATTGATGGGGATTCATTTTAAACTTTAACCACTTTTCAAAATCCAAATTACTATAGTTTTTAAGATAATGATTGCATAACCGGCATTTCACTGCGATTATTTAATTTCAAAAATAATAAACCAAGAATCTATCACGCCCGACCGGCACCATAAATAAATTTGATAATTAAAAATCGAGAAAATGTAACCATCTACCCAGACTGCAGAAATCGATATTTAGTTTAGTTTTAGTATCCCTGCAATGTTATTTTGTCAAGGCTTCATTTGTTTCGTCTTTTTAACCTTCCTAATACGGACTGACTTCATACCCCGTAAAGTACCAATTAATAATTAATTAATTTTATACCCCGTCTAATTTATTGATGTTTTACTAAATTTTCTAGGTATATCTTATATTTGATGTTAAATCAAATACAATTAATAAACTATATGAACAAAATAATCATTATAACAAAGTTTACAAATAAGAAAGGGTATCCAAAAAACGAACAACATAACATTTTTTGTAGTAACATAATTTTTAAGTTTTGCACTGTTCACAAAAAACTTTTTTCTTACTATGTTCTATGCAAGCAAAATTTTTACGGGATTCGCATTTATTGCGGGTTTCTCTCTCTTTTTGCCGAGGACAAATAACACAACGACCAGATCATCTCTCCACTAAGGGTGGTACATGAGGGCCATCTAACTCGGGAACCACAGTGATCATGTGATCGCGGATTACTTGCTGGATCCTATCCTTGTTACCAAATCTTTTATGTATTTGATCCTTTACAAGTTCTTTTCCAAGACATAAGAGAAATTTGCGCCTAACTTATGACTTGTTCCAAACGGGATACTTTAGTCTCAATAAAATAAAGAAATTTAGAGCTGCGGTATCAATGAGAGGACCAAAAATAACCATTAGCCATCTGTTTGTCACTCTTCGCGTCGTGTATTCCTTATTCCTTAACCATTTTGTTCGCGGTATCAATGGCACCTTTAGTTATATTATAATGAAGAACTATGTCAGGTTTATATGACTTGCCTCATCACTAACTTCATCTAAAAAGAATGTTCAGTCGATAATTTTTGCGCGCCCATAAGTTTTACCGACTGGGGTATTATTGTACCCCAGACACTATAAACCTTGGAAAAAATATTAGTATTGTTTAAAAACTATAGAAATATAGTCTAGTTAGCATTTCTAAAAGGATTTTCACGAATGATTAACGAAAACGAAATTATCTTGATTTTTCATTAAAAAAAATCAAGTTGGGGTACAAAATTACCCGAGTTAGTATTAGGAAGGTTAAATTGATATGTATAACTGAATATTAACATTGTATTATAAGCTAGTCCAATACAATATAATAATGAGTACGAATTTTCCAGGCTTCAATTCATCGAAAAAAAACATATGCCTTACACTCACTAATTTCTGAGCTATGATCGACGCCACACTTAATCTCGATATATTTTCCGATGCTGTGTCGATAACTTAACCTCATTCATCTCCTTACCCATCAACGTTATGTAACTTCGTGAATCTGCTGTTGGATTCGGCACGTCGTGGCGCGGCACGTCGCCACGGTGACGACGACCATTGTGTGCTGCTCTAAAGGATAAATACGTAAACATATTTTTAACGGCGCGAATCGAACCAGATGAAGTTTTTGGAAATCTGCCATAAAACGCTTTATGATAATATTTCTTCTGGAACTATGTAAATTAAAGAATGTTTTTAAAAGAACATTTTAATGTTTGATATAAATGTTGTATTACTTTTTTAAATTTAAACTTCTATTAACGTAGAACGTGTTCGAAGTATCGAAGTTATATACTGATATGGTATTTAAAGGACCCCTCACAAAGCTTATGGAAAATGGCTTTCGGTTAATTTTTTTTAATTTTTAGTATTTCATAAATCTTGCCGTCCTGATTAAAAGTTTCTATGACCGTAATCGAATCCTATGACTAGTTTTTGAGTTATAGATTTTTAAAGTTGGCAACTTCTTACTTTGAGATTTTCTGCATTGTCTGGAGTTTCCACTTGTTTCTTTAAAACTATTAACTTTTTTATCATTCTTTATCGGTGAAAAATTAGGCCGAAAGTTTTCTTTCGCCTTTATAGAAATAAAATATATACAGGATGTTGAATTATTTATAGGCGGATTAAGTATTTAATTTTTTTAAAAAATTATAAAAATCAAAAAAAAACTATTAACCATTTTTTGAGTTTCGAAAATAAACCGCTAGATATTGTTTATATTTTAATATTTTTTAGTATCAAGCTATATAGAAACATTAATGGCATAGGTTAATGTAGAGTATATTGCCTGATATTTTATTTCTCAAAAAGAAAATTCACCTGACAACGTAATAAACGACTTTAATTAATGTTATAATTGATTCATGAATTTATTATTCAATCTGTAATTCAGCTATGTCGAGTTTACCGGTCATTCATGTTGTTTTATTATAGCACTACTATAACTATCCATGAGCTCCACAAGAGTGGGAGGGGGATAGAGAAGCCCCACGTTTCCGGGGGAAGTCCCCCGTCCCTGAACCTGGATAAAAGAAACTCATGAGAATAATAATTTTCTTCTAAACAGAGTCTCGCTATATTCGGGGTCGCTTACAGGTTATGGCTTTCTGATGAGTTCTAATAAGAACGAAACAGCCTGTCATTGTCTACCTGTGCCCCAGGAAACCCATTGCATTTGGCGTCCCTGTGTACTCAATGCAAAAGATAGATGCACTACTTTGTCCGCCTGCCGCTAAAAAACCTTCTTTTCTATTTAATAGTATATTACGTGTGGTAAAGAACATATTACGCACGAAAGAAAAAATTGCGAACGAGCCGCGTAGCGGTGAGTGCGATAAGTACATGAGTGCGTAATTGCTTTACAACACGCCATACGTACTATACTCTCTCTACGATTAATACTAATAAATTAAAGATCGGTTTACAATTTATAAAGTATCGATTAAACTTCAAATTTCAAAGAGTGATAATGTATCTTTCAAATATTCAAAATGCACTATAGAAAAATGTTAAGATTTGAGTTGTTTAATAAGGCTAACTTGATTGTTATACTAGGCATCATAACGCACAGTTGTGCGTTTTTATTATTTAAGCACAGTTGTACACTTATAGAGTAACAACACATAATCGAACAATTTTTATAGTTTGGTTATAATCAAATTGGAATACAAAATCTTTGTATGAAATAAAGCAAGCATTGTAAAAATAAGTATTACAAATAGTCCATTTCATAACTGACCGTCACATTTGTAGAAAACCATGTTGTTTCCATTTATTCTGGATAAAATAGTTTTTTTAATCCTTCACCAAATTAATTTTTAACAATCCAAAATAAATCCAGACCATTAACATACATTTTCCATCATGGAATAATTATTCGGTTTATTTATACATTAAACACCGTCAAAGCTTTTACCACTTTATTTAACTTTAATGATAGCTTTATATTCATGTGATTAATTATAAATGAAAATGCGCAGAAAACTAGGATATGGACAAATATAGCATACGTGAAGCCAAAGGACTAAAAATTAAATAGAAAAATACATATATTAAGTTACTTTGAATTTTCAAGTTGATATTCATTTAAATGTTCAATTTAAATATGTTAATTGTATGTTATACATTGTGCTACAATATTAGGAATAAAAGAGTTTACTGAAATTGGTATACAGGCATTGTTTTGGAATTATCATGGCAAGAAATGAATGAGTAATAAATAGTAAGTTCAAATTAGACTGCTATGTTTTGTTTTTGGATTTTTCGCGCACATCTTGGCTAGATCGTGAGTTCTTAATTTAATCTTACATGTATATAGGAAACATTATTGTTTTTCCATCTTTTCTTAAAGCCTAATGAATGTTGATAACTTTTACAAACTTAAATGCCCCGTCAAATTATCTGACACACCTGCATATTTTTCCTGCTAAATCAGGATGTTCTATATCCAATAGCGCCTCAAGCATTGGAGGACTATCTGTCATATGTGATTCGTAAAGATATCTGTGCGTTAGTGGTTAACGACGTGCAAAGCATGTTACGGATCAATGTCTTACAAATTAGTTCTGCAGAATTTAACTTTCAGTCAAAATCAATTTGTTTGTGAGTACGCGTCTATCAACTGTTTTCTGGCTATCGCCATAGACTGGACACAGGATATTTAATGGATCTTATTGAAATTTATGGAAGTCATAATTCTTTGATATGAGCTTACCTAATTGTTTGAAGTGCAAAGCATGTAGAAAATTTTAAGTCTTTGTACGATCTGCCGGTAGCCAAAAATCAAAGAGTGGCAATAAGTCATTCTTCAGGAGGAACTGCTTTCCTCATCACTGAATCTTGTTAATTCAGATATTCTGCAACAAGATTGAATAAGTGGTTAATCGTATTGTCGTCCATTCGTAAATAATTTCGAAAATTATTCGGGTCAGTTGTCCGCAGCCCTCTTAAAAGTGACATATGCTATCATATTGTGATAACCAATCTTTCATCCACTTTCTTCCCAATATATTTTTCTGTATATAATGTAAACCTACTATAATGCCAGCCGAAGGTATTGCCCTCCTCTTATCACTATACTAACCCAATCTTTTAGGTCACATAAAATACCATGAACCAAATCAAATCTGTATGAAATTATGGTGTTCACTTCACTAACAAGCAGTTTTGATACCTTGAATCTTAAATGAAGATCAGATGCGCGTGCTTGGTATGTTAGTGAACACGAAAACATTTCATTGGTCCGATCCGTATCTTGACATTTTTATTGACCAGTCCCTATATACACCAGTCTACTTTTCCGTTTAGTGATGATGATTTATTAATAATACTGGGATATTTGGTAAAAAAAAGTTGGCCAAAATGGTTTTCACGCATAATTGATGACTAATAACATCCTTTCCTTAATCCTAATTATTTAGTTCCAAGTTCTTTATTAAATTATACTGGTCACAATCTACCTGACTGGCAACACCCATCAGTCATATAATTTGACAGTTTTATCGGATATATTATCTCGTCATAATTTATATGATAAAAAACCAAACATATACCAACTGAACTGGTTATCTTTACTGGAAAATTACTTTTGTGCATTAAAGTGATCATCATTTTTTATAGAGGCATTTTTGTCAAAAGGGCCTTCGTTCTAGAAATCACCGGAATATGAAAACAAAGTTTATCACATGCTTTTATAAAAACTATCTGTAATTTCACAACATTTGTTATTATTAATCAAGCGTTATTGTTACTATGATTTTTTACAAACGAATACGGGACTGCGGGGGCGGCAACGAAAGCGAAATTATTTTACGGGCATTATTCTGCAACTGTACATACCAATGCGACGGTTCGCATACGATAATTCAGGATGTCTAAAAACTAATATAATTATGCATGGTTTTCCCGAAATTCGCATAGTTGTATTATAGCAAATGTTGATAGTTCCCGCATGTATGCCAGTTGGTCGTGACTTTGATCTCTTCCAAAGAACTTTCGTACAAATTCAAAGAAATGAAATAATTGTATAGTCCCGTCTAACAATAATTGACGCATCAGTGTATACGGTAAATAATTGACCCACTCCCGCATATACCGCATCGTTCCGGTCCAACTCCCGCAGTCCCGCGTTGGTATGAGTGACCTTAACGTAGGTAATTTTTTTTAAAGTTTGTACATTATTTATTTCTTGACAAAAGCAAAAATCCATAAAAAAAAAACACATAATTCTTTCTGCGCGACCGGAAAAACCAAATAAAACGTATAAAGACTAAAAACCCAGTGACCGTTGCGAGTTCAGTGTAGAAAAGTGCTATTAAATTGACATAGTGCTTTTTATTTTTGGCCATTTTGCTTGCTTCTACTATTCTTAGTTTTGTGCTTCCAGTCGACGTTAAAGCAGTGTTGTTCTTGACGGTACACTTGTACAAGTATCTGTACAATGAGACAACAGTACAGCTGATTTACAACTCAAACTTTATATTTTCACAAAAACCAAAATGTGTTTCATATTAAAATAAATTGTAAATACTATAAATAAATGCATATCATTTCTTTGATTATTGTGGTATTGTTGTTGTTTTTCTTCATTATATGGAATCTTGATAGTAATTCTTTTAAATAAAGGGTAGATTTAAAGCAAAAAAATTGGTTGGCATTTGTTTCATTGTACCCAGGATAGGCCATGCTTTCTTTGCCTATATTAGTGCAATATACACCGCAGAAGGATTTTAACGACTTATTCAAACTAGAGCTGGGCAGTAATTACCGAGAAAGATCTTGAAAAAGTGCTTCGAGCACAGTGCTTGCAAGCACTTTTAAAATACAGTGCTTGGTAATTGATAATTCAAGCCCTTTAAAAAAATTGCTGGGTAATTCATAATTTAATTTCACATTTTAAGATAATTCAAACACTTAAAATTTCCAAAGTGCTTGGTGCTCGAAATACTTTTCTTTGAGTGCCTTGCCATATTACCAAAGATATTAATAACTGTCAAAGTTAAAGTAGCATTTTTTCTCTATGAGGTAAGTTCATACTTTGTAAAACGTCTACCTGTTTTTTCTCAAACACAAAGTTGGAGTCCATTATTTAGAAAAAGAAATAAAATCCCAAACAATGTATAAGTATTATATAAATAACATTAAGGAAGGAATTTAACAAACATATATTGTCTTTGAGACAAAAATGAAAATTTTAAAATATCTAAAGAGTTAATTAATATTTATATTCTTGCAGTTGACTGAAGCATGTGGTACTAATAAGACATATTTTAAGCCCTTTTTATTTATTTTTTGAAACAAATATTATATTTAAAGTTCAACGAAATGCTGGACGAATCTCATAACAGTTTTCCAATCTTTGTCATGTATCCATGTTTACGTTTAAATTGTATTATTTTCACCCAAACAGAAAGTTATCAAAAAATTAGTAAAAAAAATATTTAGAAAAATAACTGTCATCAAATCACTTGACATTGTTAGATATTGAAATACAAATCAGATTGCATAGTACTACCAAGAAATAAAAACGTTCCTATTGTTATGGATGACACCAACACCTGCAGACCGGTTTCGAACTATTTTGTTCTTGTTAGTACAGGGTAGATGTTCATACTATACCAAATAAAAGTATTGATACTAAAGCCTTTAATATCAACCTTCTTGGGTTGTATATAGCCGTTAGCGCTATCTCGCGGTAGTACTATGCATTTATATATTTGTATTTTAATATCTAATAATACTGTTAGATGAAATACTTATAGTATATAAGGTACTGGCAGGTGGTTTCAAATTTATTTTTCATGCATTTCTTAAATGTTTCCTACTACACGACTAGTAAAAATTTTTTTGTATTTTTACATTAACAAACATATTTTAGAAGTAACTTTTGTAGAATATAAATTACCACCATTTTTTAAAAACTTGTAACTTCTAAATCTTCTATTGTACAAATTTAAATAGAAAACTGTACAATTTATCTGAACTTTTTCGTTACAATAAAATATTCTGCGGTTGGCTAGGAGTTGACTACTTAACCTTGGATGAAACTTTTGGAGATTATTGACCTGCTTCTTGATTTCCTGACAGTTTTATATCTTAAAATGATTACCCGATTGATTTTTCGTGTATAATTTATTTAAGAAAGATTGATGGACATGATTTTTTTTTGTATCAGGACAAATATATTTATTTTTTAAAAGTGATAAAGTACTACAAGAAGTTAAGCATAGTGAGAGCATAATATCGTCCATTTATTAATTGTGTTAGTAAAGTAATGATCATGATGGCATATTTTTTTATAATTATGTGGAATTCATTATAAAGAGTAATTATTTTAAATGAAGAGTTTAAAGCCAATCCATAGCTAGATTAGGGAAAAAAAGCTTTATTTTAACTTAATTTTGCCTTTCTTGGTTTCTTGTAATCAGTAAAAATTATATATTTGTAAAAAATTATAAATATTTAATTATAGTTCGTAAAAATATCTTGAAAATATATTTTCGCTGTACTGGGAATTGCTTACAGGTTAGGGCTTTCTGATGGGTCCCAATAAGGACGAAACAACCTGTCATTGTCTACCTGTGCCCCAGGGAACCCAAAACCTTTGGCGTCCCAGGTACTTTAATGCAAAAGATAGACGCACTACTCTCTCCGCTTGCCGCTAAACTTCTTTCTATAATTATTATTAATATTAATGTAATTAATATTAGTAGTAGTAGTAGTATTTATCAATAAGTCGTCAAATTTATATTTATAAACATTGAATAGCCTTTCGGCACGGCAGCACTCTGATTTGGATCAATGAGTATGGTCAATTAGTTTTGAGTTGGTATTTCATGGTAATTATCCAGTTCATTTCGTTTACACGCGGTCAAAGGACTCATTAGTATGTTTATTTTTCCACATAAACTTTTTATAGGATTTCGCTTTAAATACTATTTGTAAGTTAGAAAGATGAACTAACTTTTTTTAACGCTAGTTTGATAGAGTCATACATGGTGTTATGGAATTGACGCATTATATTTAAATTGGTGACCCCTTGAGAATCCCAGAGAAATACTCCATATTTAATTTTTTTACGACCATCTAAATATTGAGGTACACAATAACGCAACCGGATTTGAATGAAGACAGACGGCTGGTCGGCCACGTGCTTAACGTTTCAAGCAAAGAAAATGTGCGTTTTCAGTCGAGTCAGTTTTGGATTTTTTGAGAAGGTAAGTAGGTTTAATTTTTTTTTCCCCCAATTTAAAACAGGTAATCCCGGTTACTGATCCAAATTAATTGTCATTTTAAATAAAAACAAACACATATCACTCTTGTATTAACTCTACTTTTTTAAAACTCTTCCAGTGGCGGCGTGGTTAAGCCATAATACTAAAAAAAAATTGTCATTTTTCTTGTTGTTATAGTGATGCGACATTTAAAAATATTTTTCCCTCAAATGTTGTCACATCAGGATTTACGGGTTTAAATATAACGCATCAATTATTGTATAAAGAAATATAAAAAAAGAATTATTTGTTTTTCATAATATAAAGCCGTATTTATTCAGTTTTATAACCGTTTGCCCAAAGGTTAACTTCATTTAAATATATTTTCAAACAAATTACTAAACACTTTGTTGGAGCAAATTGACCCATCAGCGTATACCACATACCTTCGGAGAATTAGATAAATTTTATTGTACTAAAGTTTCCGAAGTTGTGATGAGTTTTCCCTGGTTTTGGAAAACTTTATGTCACTGTGGTATCTCGGGCGCCACCATTTATTTTGTTTGTGTGGAAAAGGGATCCACAATACATATCAGACAGTTTTTAGATAGTGGAAATAGTAGTTTGTACAACTAGAGTCCATATCTTATGAGGAAGTAAATTGAGCACGACGCCGTAGGCGAAGTGCAATATGGACAATCCACTAGAGTTGAACAGTATATTTTTTCTACGACCAACTTACAATCCTTGTGCTAAAAAAATTTTGCAGGCTACCGGGCTCGAAGTCATGACTATTGATCATTGGATCTAAAGTTCGACGCTTTAGCGTCTCGGCCACAGAATCATATTAGAAATTTTGGTGAAACCATCTCAATAATAATGTAACATAAAATTAATTTTCTATGCACATTCACCAGATTGCATTATGGATAAAACTATTATGGATGCGTATATATTTTGTTATATTGAATAAATTAATAAAATATTGTACCATATACATATAAATTATATAATATAGTGCCTTGAAAAAAAAAGGCGGAGCCTCAGTAAATACAATAAACTGTGATTGGTCAGTACTTTATAAGAACGTCACAGAGAAGTCTAATTTTTTTAACAATGTTGTCAACTAATGGAAAATTTCCGGGTTCGTGAGAACAAAACACAGAGGAATGATAGGTGGGCGCTGTCTCCAAAGGGAAAAGGGAAATTTTTACGCAGTGTTATATTTGTAGAATATTCTTTAGGATCACTTGTGGTTGTAATCTGCTAATAAAAGACTTTTTCAGTATTGTTTGCATTCGTGAAAGTTTTCTATAAAAATGGAAAATTTTATTTTTAAAGGTTGCAACACTGTCATCCTATTGTAACATGTAAATTTGGTTACCTTGTAATTGACCACTGTGATTGGTCAGTGTCATTACCTATCTAGGATGGAAATGAAATATTCCCGCACAGTTAACCGGAATAGCCTACTTTTCTCGCCACTTAAGTGTAAAGGAAACAGCAAATGTCCATGTGGGAGTAGAAAAAGAGGCATTTCCGAGTGCAGCGTATGTGGTGTTGCCGGTTAGATCGACCGGCAGCGCTTTGTCAGTCAATAGGATATGGGAAAGAAATGAAATTACAGATTTAATACTAAATGATATGGGGTCGTGTTTACCCGGTTCTTTTTTTACATAATGACTGGATTTCCTACATAACAGAGCCGGCTTGATGTTCCAATTTTGTATTTTAGAGAATTAAGGAATTGTATAGGAAATAAAGACGCGTATGTTGTGCAATTTTAAAGACGTGACCGCAAATAAACAGAAAATTATTAATAAAACATGGAAAAATATCAAGTTATCATGTTTGGGATTATTGAAGACAGAGAAACCGGTTTTGTCAACTGTTATTTAAATAATATAATAAAGATGTTTAGAGATAAATGAAACAAAACATTTAATTTTAACAAAGTTGTTAATAATCACACAATACTTATCATACAAAGCAGTAAATTAAGTATTATAGTACATTTTTCATAGCGTTTTTGAAGTAATTATAATTATATCTTACAGTAGAAGAATTTCTTTTCGTTTCGTCAGATCCATCCCTAGACGTTTCGCCATATCATGGCTCATCGGTAGAGCTAGGATCCGACGAAAGAAAGGAGAACTCAAAGCTGCTTATGCAGCACTTGGTGGGACACACCGGTAAGATGTGGCACGGAGCACCATCTGTGTCATTGTTAGACACTCTTGAGCATACCAGCACCTCTAACCAACTTATTGAAATAAATAAAAAAGGAGATTTTCCCTTTCGTTAGAAATAAGTAAAATAGAGATAAGTAAAAAATGTTAAGAGGAAATTATATTTTAAATAACTGCCGATTACTCTTGGACAATTATAGTCCATTTTAAAAAGGTATAGAGTAATAAAAGCGCATGAGGTATGCAAAAGAACTACAGAGTGACCCAACGAATAATTAAGCCACTTTCATAATTTGGCATTGATTTCATTGCAAAATTCTTTATTTTCATCACGTGCAGGTAGTACCACTCGGGTTTGGGTCAATTTATGGGCTTTGCCTATTGTTATACATTCACAAACACTGAAAATAGTGTGACAAAGGCGTGTATTATGTACACCTATTTTTTATTAAACATTGTAAAGAAATACAAAATACAAAAAATACATTTTACAGAAATTAAATTATATAAAATCATAATATTCCTCGTCATCTAAGGAACTGTCATCTCCTTTTGACGTTATAATTAACGGGTCGACGGTCCGATCGATCAGGTGGTCAAGATCCCACATTTTCTCGTCTTTTTTAATGGCATGATGGACTGTTTTTCGCCAGTTCTCTGGTGTCACTTCCGTAATGGCTTGATCGAGCAGTAGATTAACGTCTTTCATTTTGAATGTCGTGTTGTGTCTTGTTACAAATTTTTTCACTTGCGCCCATATAAATTCTATAGGATTTAGTTTGCAATGACATGGCGTTGGGCGCAGCACAGTTTCACTATGTTTTTCAGCTATATCTTCCACGGCATATTTCATAAAACGATGTTTGTGTAAATTTGCTATAGGTAAAAGTTCCTCTTTCATCAAATTATTTATCTGGTTTTCTCCAAAATGAAATTGGAGTCTTCTCTGTGTGTCGTGAATGATAGCTTGCGTTATCCATAACTACTACTGAATTAGTTGGAAGATATTGTATCATTTCACCAAAATAGTCCTCAAAAACATTCGAGATTCATGTCCTCGTGGTAATTTCCCGAATTAAATTACGCAATTACTTGAAATTTTACTATTACAAGCAATATTATTTTATCTTAATACCCGTTAACCTAATTCTCTAAAATTTGTGGTTAGTTATCATAAATAATTTCATGCACAAAATTTACCTGCGCCTATGACCGACACCGAAATTAAGCCGAACTTGATGGAATTTCCCATTTTATTACCCTACACCTTTTTGAAATAGGCTATTATAGTGATATTAGTAACTTTTTTATAATTCTAACTAAATTCAAACATGTGTGTGTAACTCAAATTACACATTAAGTTCGCCGTCGTTCATAACAAACGCAACTGAGCAAAATTTAGTGCCTATTCGTGACTGCGGCTTTGTTTCAACCCGACGACGGCGACATTACGCATTGTAAAATATGCAGATTACATAATGTAAAACTGTTATTACTCAAAACAGGTGTGAACATTCATCCTTCCGGTACGGTGCATCTGTAAGCCCGCTCACGGCAATGTTTAAGGTAAAGGTGTATAACGAATAAACAGAGATAATTGAATATCTCCTAGTCTTTCTTATGTAGATGCGCAGTGATTAGATGATATTGTACTTTTCTAGGAACACTAAAAAGTCCTTATATTCGTGAATTTACTCATCAAGTAAATTTCAAGTTTAAATTTGATAATAAAACTGAATAAGTAAGCAAATTTGTTCTTCACCTTGCTTACTTATTTAGTAAATGATGACCCTTCTGGAAAGTAGATATGATTTTGTTATTGATAATAAAAGTGTGAACTTTTTGATGTCAAAATAATGACTCCAATGACATTCAAACTTGAGTAATATTTTTCACAATCACACCGGCCTGGTTACTTAATTTTCAATATAATGCCGGTCAATGTCATTTACATCAATCAAACTTGCTGGTTAGTTAGTTATGCCTTTATGCAACCCAACATATATCTTTTTTATTTTGGTAAAGCTATGTTTATTATCGCGCTAGGATAAAATATTATGGGGTAGGTACTCAAAAATAATAGCAAACTAGATGCCGCTAATATAGATACAAGTATATCAATATAAAGTATATAAAACACTCGGGAATAAAAATACTTTGAAAAGAGCAGTTTCATTGGACTGCCGCCTAGGCCTTTAATTATACTGGGTGTCCCATTATGGATGGCCACCATCCGTATCTCGGAAAATACTGGGCATAGAAAAAAATTCATTATTAATGTTGCTAAGAGAAAATCCTGGAAATAATTTTTAAGTTCCGCATTTTGCCGCAAGAGGGCACAATTGAAAATTCAATATTAAAATTCTCAATTTCTCCGAAAATTCCCACTTTAAGGTATACCTTTGGTAACATCAGAAAGCTTAGACAATTCTGCATCATTTTGGTTTAAGCCTAATAATATAATATAATATAAATAATTATAAAACAGAATATTTATTTTCATGGATTTTTTTCCTCCGACTGTAGTATACGTACTATTATTGCGATACATATAAAGTAACACTAAAGTTTAACTTGAAGAAATAGTTCATACTTAAAGTGGAGTAAAAATTCAGGAGGAAAGAAATAAGAACACAAAGTATCTTCCACTGTTATATTAAAGAAATATTTATGAATTAAAAAATTCTCTACATGTTTCGAACGCAGAAGCATTCATCTTCAGGAGAATAAATTAAAGAAGAAAAAATTAGTAGATATCACCTTAACGGAGCATCAAAATTTGTAGGTTTAAAGAAACCGGTTCAATGAGTAGAACGGTGAGGAAAACATTATGCACATTGCATTATAAAATAGAAAAATATGTTTATGTTTATGGCTCTATAAGAGTTTAAATGTAGAATGAAGGGTTTAACATCTGTGTGTGAGAATAAATGTTAATTCATTTGAAATTGAAATAAATGGAAATTTAAAAAGTCATTTAAGAAAAATTTGAGCTAGTCATTAAGGGAACTGTTGAGAAAAATGAACATAAGTGTAAGGAAGATTCTTAAACACTTTTTTTCTGTGCATTTTAGCAGAACAATTTAATTAAACTATAGGTATGGCTGAGAAAATAAAAATAAATCGTTCATTTTTATTAATAAATATATCGCTTTTTCTCTGTTATTCTGCAATAGGCCGAAAGACAGATATATTCAAAGTGATATTGTGTAAATATTAGAAATGACCCAAATTGACAAATATGTTACAGTATAATTTGGTCCATGGACTTCCCAACGAAATATTTTTTTTTTCAATTGTTTTTATTATCTTTCTCACAAGTTCACGGCAAACTAAAAACACAAGTTATGATGCATAATTTAAATAATTTTTTAAATTTTTAGTGTGGATTGTCCATATTGCGCTTGTGCGATATGGACATTATATCCAATCTTGTTGTACACAGTGGCGTACCTAGAAGCTCGGGTCTAAAAGTCTAATTGCAACCTAATTTTTCGTCTTACGCTTGGACTCTTAATTCAAATTTTTAAATAATGTATTTTTGGCTTAGATTATAAAGGTCTTGTAGAAAACGTTTAGTTTTTAAACTTTTCCTTTTAGAAGTCCTGTTTTATATAGAGATTAAGGTTTCGGACGCATATTGTTTTAGTTATTGATTTATGATGCAACTTTAAAGGAAAACGAGTAAAAAGATTAATATTTTTCTATTATATACTTGTCTGTTCCGTTTTCCATTTTTTAGAGCTCTTTTAAATCAACAAATATATAACCCAATGCAATAAAATATTTTTACAACAAAAACAAAAAACAATTAGGTGTTTATTTTCAAAGAGAAAAATTAAAATAAAATTGTAATTGAAACATTTTTTATGGAAGAAGTGTGATAATTTATAGTAAAAAAAATAGTGCTGGAAGAAACGAGAATGCATGCTTTGTTATGAATATACAAAACGGGACTTAAGAAGTATTTCAAAACCTAAGCATTAGTACCAAAAACTGCCATGTAGAGGGGGAGAGGTAATAATTTAATTCTTAAAATTTGATAGCAGTTTTAGGTCAATTTTAAACGAACTTTGGGAGTGGCCAAGAAAATGTTTCGGCTGCGACGCTTTTCCACCTTCTTCACTAGGTACGATATCATGAAATAGATGTAGTCCTGACTGTCCCTTTCTTCAGAAAAAAAATGTCCATCTTACGCCCACTGAGCCCCCCCCCCCCCTCCGAGCATATTTTCTGGCAACGCCACTGGTTGTACAAACTACTATTTTTACGCTCTACTCATAGAAAATCTTCTGTCCTTTTGAAGCAAAAATAAAGTTTCAAATTGAATTTTCGTAACTATAAACCTCCGTAAATACGTTATTAAATATTAGAACAAAGTTCCGAACACAAATGAGTAGTAAATTACGGACGAGTTGCTTTATGGTAGGAGCTAATTCAGTTTGAAAATTAAATTACCCGCGCTGCCAGACATAATTATAATATTTTGTTTATTTGATTTTGATTTGTATGCACGGATAAAACGGGTAACTCAATTAGCATGAATAGAAAATAAATATATCATAAAAGATTTACTTTATTAAACAATTAATGATTTATTTGAGGTTTCACGGCTAAATAGGAAGTTGGCATTTTTTATTAAAGATCAGTGGCGGTTCCTCCTTGAGGCTGCGTAGCCACGCGCCCCCCTGCCGCCTACGGAAAATACGATAAATTTTGGAATAGAAAGAAACTTTTTTAGCGGCAGGCGGATAAAGTAGTGCATCTATCTTTTGCATTAAAGTACACAAGAACGACAAAGGTAATGGGTTCCCTGGGGCACAGGTAGACAATGTCAGGCTATGTCGTCCTTGTTAGGACTCATCAGAAAGCCATAACCTGTAAGCAATTCCCAATACAGCGAAAATATGTTATCCAGATATTTTTAAGAATAAATTTGTAATGAAAACCTAGTATCGCCATCTGTAGCAATCAATCTAACGTGAAAACGTAGAACTAACAATAAACCAAATACGGTAGGCCAACTAGGCTACGGGTTTGTAGATTCAAATGTAGAACGCGCTGCAGTAGCCCACTGGGGTGCCGCACTAGTTCGTAATACAATGCCGTGTAAAAAACACGTTATTTTTATTAACTTAAATATATTGAAACAAATTAGCTAGAAAATTAGGGAAAAAATGTTTGTGAAAAATTTAAAAACACATCGATTGGAATGATTTGTGGACTTTACACTTATTAAATAAATTTATTTATTCAACCCCCTTAAAGGGGGTAAAACATACCTTAAATTTTACCATAAAAAAATAAAATTAAAAACAACGGCTAATTCAATTTTCCAAAAAGGTACCACAAGCGTTATCTGCCCATTTAAACAAATTATGTTGGGTTGTGTTTCACCATTTTAGGCCCTCTTTATTACTTTCTTGGTAACTTTACCAACCAGATAATTTCCATGGAAATAATTGTCTCAATGATTTCCATAAAAATTATCTGGCTGATAAATGAACCAAGAGCGGGTAAATAAAGCGGGTCTTAAGGAGTTTAAAAAAAAATTGTTATGATCATATGACTCACACAACATTCCAACCAACATGTTTTTGCATTTTTCATATACATCTTTTCTAGTAGCGCAGTGTGGGAGTCGAAATTTCATTTTACTGAAATGTACTGTAATGTGACTAAAAAAATAAAAATAAGTTATTAAGAATGATATTGTTTTGGAAAAATGCACAATTGAAGCTAATATTCTTATTCTGTGTAAAAAATGTAAGTATTAAAAGTTAGGTTTAAAAATTACATTCCTGGGTGGGGGGGGGGGGTAATTACCCCTATTATCTACCCCCCCCCCCTCCACCGTATATTTGCCACTAATCTTTTCAAAACCTTGAAATTTGTTTCCCCTATACATTATTTATTTGACTGTGCAACGTTACATACAGGGTGACAATTTGAAAACGAAGAGCATTTAATATTACTTCTACTAATGATAGTATGAAAATTTGGCGAAACACGTCAATTGATATATCGAGGGGGACATTTTTTAAGACATTTGTTGTCGTGTTACTTTTAACCCCCTAACCCTCTGGGCACCTACCCCTAAAATTTTAAATAGCAACCCCTATTTATTTTGCCATTTTTGTGTTCCTTATAAAATTCTACATAAACTGTATCATTTTTTTTTTTCAAAAAATGTAATTATTTTATTTTTCTAGTGGCGATATCGAAGACGAAATGTAAATAAATAAAGGAATTTGGAATGTATTTCTACATTTCGTCTTCGATATCGCCACTAGAAAAAATAAAATAATTACATTTTTTAAAAAAAAAAAAAGATACAGTTTATGTAGAATTTTATAAGGAACACAAAAATAGCAAAATAAATAGGGGTTGCCATTTAAAATTTTAAGGGTGGGTGCCCTGGGGGTTAGGGGGTTGAAAGTAACACGACAACAAATGTCTTAAAAAATGTCCCCCTCGATATATCAATTGACGTATTTCGCCAAATTTTCATACTATCATTGGTAGAGGCAATATTAAATGCTGTTCGTTTTCAAATTGTCACCCTGTATAATTTTAAGGTCACCCGCCGCCACTGAATCAATCTATTTTCCATTATTTCAATGTATACTTACTCGTAAGTAGGTTGTTGTATGGAAGCTGCAGCAAGTTGATACTTTGTAAACAATATTTGCTATCACGCTAGAAACGTTATTAGAGACCAATTAAAGTTGATATCGAAATCAACAGCCAATTATCTGCTTTAAATCGATACGACAAATCGCGCGACGGCTACTCGTAAATTGTTTTTAGATTGGATTTTAGTCATAATGACCCGTGCAACGCAAATGCCAACAACTCTAAACTTTTAAGTGGAATGGTTGGAAATTTTTATGAAAAAGCTTGGTCGACATTTTTTAAATATTATCGTTTTGTGAAAAACACACCCTTGGCGTCAAGTTAAATTTGTTTTCCTTACAGTGGCGGCTCCTCAGATGAAGTAGGCGAGGGGCTCTTCACCAGAAAAAATAAAACCAGGAGGAAATTTTTTCGATAATATTAAATATTAATGTACCAATTAACACAGCTACCATTTTAGCCCTTAAAAAATAATTATGTTCGAATTAATAATATTACTTTAATCCAAGTGCTATGTATTATAGGGCCACGATTAACTCCGATGGACAATAATTTATAAACACTCGTGTATTTTGGTGCGCCCCAGCCGACCGCATCGGTGAGCTCAAAGCAGCAGTGAAGAGCAAACATACAGTCAAGCGGCTTTGATTTCGCCGTCGCCATGGTTACGTGACGTCAGTTACGCGCCAGCATCCAAGACTTTGCATTATGATGACGGGCAATTTAAAAATAGGTCAGTCGTATGCACCATTGTTTTAGCATTGGTTCGCGGTATTTATTTTAAGGCTTCACGAAGCTTACGGTTATAGATATCATTTTAAGGTGATTTACTGTGTGATTAAAAATTTTTTTTTTATTTTTCAGTTAAATTAGTAGTGTGTACGTACCTACTTAGTTGTGTGTTTTAAAAATGATCCCAATTATTGACATAGTTGGTAATTTGTTGGAAACTCCATTCAGTCGTTGGACAGATGAGGATTAAGAGAGACGTTTTGTTACACGGGCCCTACTAGAATCTTAAACATAGATTTTAAAAAGAATTTTAAAAAAGTGGCAGATCCTATAAGATTAATTATTTTAAGTGTTCCTGATTTTCAGAACATAATTAGCTATGTATACATTACAAAAATTGTTGGTCGTGTTTACTCTTTTCGAATAAACATTGCGTTTAGCATAGGGACAGATTAACAGATTTTTTAAATATTACACGATCGTTGCGTAAACACGGGGATTCTGGAGAACACTTAAAATGTCAGTTAATGTTAAGAAATTTTGAACAAAATCAAAATACTAATGTCGATGCTAAGAAAACACTAGACCTCAACCAAAGAATCGATCTGTTTTACAAAAACTAGCTATATAAGTACGTAATTAAAATATAAATTAGTCAATGTTTGTTTAAGTACTCGCACTATACCTAGCTCTTCGCCATTTTTTAAGACCGCGAGCCGCCACTGTTTCCTTAGAGCGTTTGTACCCGCATCGATATTTATCGGATGTCGGAATAATAATAGTCAAGTGTGTGTGGGACATTTTCATGCAAGATATGGAGAAATTATTAACAGAATAGGAACTAGAGTCATTGTAGTGGGTGATTGTACAAATAGTAATGTAGTTTTTTATTACAGCACCTAAGTATCGCTAGTTTTTTAACGTTGCTGTCTGGAGTATCCATTTGGTAACAAATAGAGCCCTCCCTTTTAGATATTTCCCAACTGAAATCGTTTTCAGATTCGTAATTTATGCCCCAAAAAGCTTTTTTCCAAAAAAAGTATTCAATTTTGGCGTGATAAGCATATAATAGTTATACAACATTGTGGGGACTTTAACTGGAACAAATTCACTAGAAGTTTAGGAAAAAATATTTTTGAAAAATAATGTCGATTGAGATTTTGTATGTGCTACATTTTGATATTAAAAAAAAAAATGTATCCCCTGTGTAAAGTGACACCTAATCCAACCTAATTTTTTTAAATGGGAAGATACCACTTAAAACATTGCTTTCGAAAGTTCCTTTAAAGAGTTAAATTAGTAAAGAGTTGTAGTTTCATGCGCTGATGACTCAAAAGAGTCAAAAAAAAACAATTGAACATCAGAAACACGTGATATTAATAACAAAAATTTAATTTTTTTTTTAGTGGAAAGTGCTAATTCTGTTATAATTGTTTGATAAAGAGTGAAACTCTAAGCAAAATTTGTTTGTTAATATCACGTTTCAATTGTTTTTTTTTAAGATCGCCATAATCATCAGCACCTGAAACTACAACTCTTTACTTATTTAACCGACGTCATATCTCTTATATTAAGAAAGTGCCGTCTTTATATACCCACACCCGGTATGTTCCATTTTCACGTTTTAACAATTTAAAATCACAAACTACTGCCAAAACATAAACACCACGCAACCAGTGCACTACGTGATTCATTAGAAAAGAAATATAAACATAAACAGACTTTATCGGCGATACATAGGACCAGATTAGAATTTTTATATTTGTGTAAGACCTTAATAATATCTCACTTATTGTGTGATTATTCGAAAAGAGTTATTGAAAAATGTTATTTATTTTAAGAACTTCTACACCGCGACAGTATCAAATATTAAACTTCGGAAACACCTTGTTTAGCAGGTTAATTTGTTTTTAAGAGACTTAACACTAACTGTCACAGTCAGTAGTGTTTATTTACACTAATAGCACTAATGATTGTCTTACCTTGGAAGTTGTTTTGAGTTTTGGAGCGCTCTGCATGACAAAAGCTTCTAATTTCGCCGAGCTGGATGCAATAACGGTAAAGGATTAAAGCCACAATTAGTCTGATGATTGCCATTCGACTATTGTCTTTCTGAAGCGTAGCCTATTCAAGGACCGTTCAAAATAAGATGGTACTTTGTACTTCAGCTTGAACTTATTGGTTTAATAATTAATATTCCCAAATTAAGCTATTGGGTTTGAAGTCAATTGTACTGTAATTAATTGATATCTTTTTTGCTACGCAACTTTGATTATGAGTAATTATTGCCTACCAATGTCATTTATATGGCAAACAAAATTTCTGATTAATTATTGTTAAAAATTTATATGCAACCTAACATTCTTTATTTCTGATAATCTACACAACTTACATACTCTGTTACAAAAAACTAATAATCCCATCCTATTAAGAATATGTTAACCTCTGCGTTATCCTTGTTCTGCGATAGCTAGCAGGGAACAGTCTGTTTAAGTACTGTTTCGGAGTAAAGTCTAACATAACCTTAATTTACACGAACAGGTAGAATTAATGGTCGCATTCTAACCTACATAGGAAAAACCCTAAATTGTATAGAAATTTTTAAAAACCCATAAAAATAACTATCTTTACAACACAACGTTCTGCACGACGTAACCACTGTACAACGACGGAGCGTAATATTCTTGACGTTTCAGCAGCCTTACTTTGTCAACACGCGCCGTAAATAGGCAATAAGCAATAGAACCATTTATTCATTACTTTTATAATGTTCCATTTTCACATTTTAAAATTTTATTATAACAAAATATTCCCGTAACATAAACACTACGCGAATAGTTAACGAAATTGTTTTTTTTTAGTTACTCATGAAGGCTAACACTTGATACTGATCCCGATAGATCAGGGGGCTCTCATTAGGGTTTTATACATTTGGAAATAAAATGGGTACTACCGACAGTACTCAGAAGTGGGAAAAGTTTAGTATTAGAAAAATTATATTGTAATAATTTGAATTCACCCTTACTCTTTAATAAATAATAATTTTATTATATTTTTGAAACATATTTACATAATATTAATCAAATTATTGAATAAAAAGTTTGGATATTTTAGAATCATAATGACAAAGAATTCTATGTACAACGAAATCACGTAATTTCCAAACGGACTGAATAATATAGAATAATTGGGATATTTGCTATAGAATATTACATAGTTTATTAGATACTCCGGTCAAATTAGACATTCGAATATACATAAATTTACAACAAGCTAAAAATCAGTAAAAATGTTCAAAATTCCCCATCATTGTATGGAAAAAATTTGACTCGAGGTCAAAGGTCAAAAAATATGTTTTTCGCGATTTTTAGCAAAACGGTAAGTTTTATCATAAAAATACTTCAAACAAAAATTGTAGATCATAAAATTATCTATAAAAAATGTATTAATACTTTTTTTTCCTATATGCCACCGTTTCTGAGTTATAATGATTCAAAAAGTTGTGATCGTCATAATATGCACACCCACCTATGAGGTAGTGTACTTAGCGCGTTTTTTTGTTTAACGTGGTTTCCCCAGTAGGCCTACTCCACAATTCAGTTGTGATCCTGTTTAATTTAAAACTATTGCAAAATAACGGAAATTAGCAAAGATTGGAAAAGATAAAAGCGATGTTGATTTTAAAAAAGTAGTGAAGTAGTCGTAACTCTTAAATTCTTCTTCTTGTTATTCTCTTGATTTTCTCCTTCCCCCACTCTGTAGGGCCTTGCTGATAACCAAGTCACACTTGAACTTGGTAATGTACCCGAAGAAGATGTTGATGAGCACAAGCTGAGATTGGAGGAAGACAAGCTAATTGTACCTGTTTTTCATTTTTAGTATTTTTAACGAAACTTGCATATCGATGCTTATCTAAGCAGGTAGTTTTTTTAGGAGCTCCGTACATTGAAAGAAGAAAGCGAATGCCATTGGTGAACTTCAGCACATTGAACTAAAACTTGTTTTTCAAACATTTTAAAAACTGTCGTTTTACCCCTCCTGTAAAATGCAGATATCGTATCACAGCCACTTATTGCGTGTAAAAATAGTACATGATTTTAACACTTTGCAAAAGTAGATAAACTTTTTGATGAATTTATTTCCAATTGATGTTAAGCTTTTCCTGGTTTTAAGAAGAAAATAGTATTCTGACATTTTTGTAATAAAATTTAAAACAGCACGAAATAGGTTAAGATAAACACGTGTTTTTACTACAGAGTAGCGCTTAAGACTAAACTAACGGTATTTCATTTATTATAGCATGTATAAGACCTTAGCCACGCACATAATTGAATAGAATACAGATGTGTTCTCGAGGTTATAACTGACGTATAAATGAAGGGACTGGGTTTCATTTTACCTGATATTCTTATAATTATAGCTTTTTTATATTATTATTTTTAGTAAGTTACAATGACCGATAGAAAAATATTTTAACATATATTACAACTCTAGAGATGTATATACGTGGCTACTTTTACAACTTTTTGAATCGTTACATCTCAGAAACGGTGGCTCGTAAGAAAAAAGTATTTATACATTTTTTATAGATAATTTTATGACCTACAATTTTTGTCAGAGGTATTTTTATGATAAAACTAACGAACTAAACGAAAATCGCAAAATACTGTTGACCTTTGACTTCGAGTCAAATGTTGTCCATTCATGGGAATAATGGAAAACTTACAAATTTTATTTATAATTGTAGTTTAAACATTTTTACTGATTTTCAGCTTCTTGTAAATTTATGTACCTTCACTCTCATTTTTTGGTCTAATTTGACCAGACTAAGACAAGATATATAATTATATGGATTGAATTTTAATAAATTTATAGTAATAATAAGTATTATCATCAAATAAAAGCTCTAAATAATTTTGCAAAAACAATGAAGTTAAATCATAATTAACTAATTGTAGTTTCTAACAGTGACACTATATATCGCTACACAAAACAACTTGCTGGTGGTTTTCACCAAATACTGCTTAAGCTTTTATGGGATCTTAGCTCTACTGATGAGCCATGATATGGCGAAACGCGTCTAGAGATGGATTTGACAAAATGTGAGGAAAATATTTGTTTGTCAATAATAATATGTGTTATGTTGAAAATAAAATTTTACGCACGGTTGTAGATTTTTTTTTTCTTTTATAATAAAAGCAATATAACAACCCACTTCTCCACATTCTTATAGAAACGCGCCCTATTTAGCCGATGTAACCTTCAAGCACTTTTGTTTCGACCCACAATACAAGGCAGCAGGCCCGAAAAGATTTTGCACGTCATTGCGAGCCTCATTTGTCGATTGCCTGACAGCCTCTCCCCAAATGAAACGTTTGCGGGCTATTTATCAATTTCGGCCACAATCATTCTTTGCTACCCGTCACTCTCTAACTATATACCTTCTTAAGTCCGAATGGATCTATTTTTGTTTGAAAATTGGTCTGGTGTTTCTAGGCTTTCAGGGATACTAATAAACGTCGACGTAATGTTACTGGATTTTTTTATTGGCAACAAGATCGTCTCCCATTCAAAGGCTTGCTTTAATTTTTTTACATTTTTAAGTTACAAACAACTAAGAAAGGCAACTACTAAGGTTCATTTTGCATAAAAATTGTATGTTTTAAATCTTGTAGCAATTATTTAAGTACTATATTCCTCACTTATGTTAAGGGTCATAAAAAGTAAATTTACAACGTGTTAATTTTATTCACTTGTAATCTTCCTAAAGTTATTATAATGATCTGACCACTGTGATTAATCAGTTTCACATTCTAACAAGGGTGATTATGAACTTACATCCGTTCAATTAACTCTTAGAGTCCATTTATCCAATCACTTGGTTATAAAGAAAAAGAAAATATCCATATGGGAGTAAAAAAAATTAAATAAACTACTCATAAGACGTTTGGTATTGTATTTTTGAAAAACTACCAACCCGCTTTGCGGCTAATATTTTAATTAGAATAATTATAAAATTCTTCTCCCAAATCCATCTGTAAATTTTAAGGTTTTGCAGAATTTATGACATAGATTAAATGTTAAAGTTAACTTTACTTTTAGTGTTGTAACCTTTATTATCGTTTCACAACCCGCATTCTTTTAACTGTTATAAAGTCATTCAAAATATCTATTTTTCATATCGTCGCTGAAAAGTCAAAATCTGCTATGTGGAGGTTTATTCAATTTTGTGTTTTTTGGGTTGCCTAATAGATAATAGTACTCCGCCCGTTTCTGTAGAGTCGGTTATGCGGGAAAAATATCCATCATTAAACTATTCAAGAAATAAAATTCTGCTTTGTGCGCGCTTGTCACCAAAATCTGCTATATGTGGTTGTCGCTTACATAACAGCTTTTGCTTTTAAGCACATGTTATCAAAATCGGCTATGTGGGGACTTTTCGCTTACATAACAGATTTGGTTTTCACTTTGTCATTGTCGTTGTCAAAGTTATTGAAAATATTTCTGCTATGTGGTAAATATAACATTTAAAATCTGCTATGTGGAGAATAACGGATTATTTTTTAAATTTAAAACAACAGGGGCTTTTGAGATTTAAACTTTAATTTGAAACAAACTTACAAATTAAACTCTTAACTACTTTTAAAAAACAAAATGAAGTATGTTTCAGGAGCTAGAAGATAGACAATTTTTGTGTCTCCTGAAAAATTTCATAAAATCCACTTAACAGATTTTGACTTTTCAGCGACGATATGCTTAATAAACAGTTTTTAAAAATAACGGTTTACTTCTTCACACATATCGACTAAAATGTCAAATAAAACAAGCTATCTAGAAAAGAAAGTAAATAATTCTTAGTGTAATTTCGTGACCACCATCTCAATGACATTAACTAAAAAAAGTTATAAAATATTTAAAGAACACATTTATAAAAAAACTTGCAAAACACAAGCATGTGTACACTATACAGCTATATAAAAACGTTTTAAAATACAATACGTTTCTTAAAAAAAGACATAATTTATTATATTATATTCATTATAAAATATATTATTTACAACTCATGAATAAAGATATTCAGTTGCACTTTGCAACCCGGATACATCAATGCTTAAACAGTTATCAATATAAAGCAACTATAAACGATTTGTTCAAATATTTCTTTTGTTTCAGACCGGCAAGCACTTCCATCGCACCTCGCTTCTCATTAAAGCCTTCAATCATAAGTTCCGTCTAGATCTTGAGCTCAACACGTAAGTATTTTTTTTTTTACATCATTTTCACATTTAAATTGAAAGTTATGCCAAAAATCATGGTTAACCTATTACTTTTACTGTTAATTAAATTAGAGTGAATGCTGTCGGTATTAAGAATATTGTATATTTTTGCTTGCAATATAACTTTTACAGTATCATCCATCTTCAAGTTATATAAACACCTTCGAAATAAATACATTTTTCAGCAAGCTGTTGGGATAAATTAATAAAAACTCGTTTTTGAAGGTCGCCTTTGGACGGTCATAGCTTTCTTATAAGACGTTTTCATGTGTAGAATATCTCCTTGAAGTATTCGATACAATACAGAGTGATTCCTAAGTTGATACTTCTTTTTTAGCTGTGTATAGAAGGCAATAAAATAAACAACATTTTCAAATACCTTTTTCCAAAAAACTCAAACATAAGGTACTTACATTCATTTATTATACTATGGATCAAATACCGTCCTGCCTAACTTACCCGTTGACTAACATTAAGAAAACTTCTGGGTGTAGAATGAGCCCGCAAAAGATAGCGTTCTGCGTATAATCTCGAAGCAGCAGCCGCACTTTGACGACACTCACCGTAAATTAGCACCATATTTACTAGTTCATTGTTTTCAAATTGTACCATTATCACGTGTCACCAATTTAAAATGAATTTGCTTCAGAAAAACACACCGCAGCGAATTACCAAATAACTGACGACCGATCCATAAATTGCATGACTAATAAGACAAAAACAACATAAAGTAAAGCAGGCTACGTTTTGATGACCAGGCCCGCACTTAGGTTTTTTACTTCTGTATGTCGCCTATTTTTAAGTTTTTTGAAAAAAGTATTTGAAAATGTTGTTTATTTAAATTTCTTCTATACACAGCTAAAAAAGAAGTATCAACTTAGGAATCACCCTGAATAATTTTACTAGAAATAAAAACTTTTCTTTTCCATGATAACATAACAATCCTGCCTTATCTGTGACACACAGCGAAATGTATCGTATCGTATCGTAATTTCTAAAATATAATTCAAGTATTGCTTCTCTTAGCTATACTTATCATCTATTCTAAAAAGGCTAAATAATTAATTTTCTTGACACCTAAACGTTAAACCTCGTCAGAACTGCGCCACGAATTTAATAAGGCCCTAAGTGGATATGAAAGATTCATTAGCCTTTCACAAAGATTGTTAGTATTTTAATCGATACGGCTTACTCGCTAGGGTAATCTAGATAAATTTAGAAGATAGTTTCCCTATTTATTCAATATTTGTTTGTAGTTAGCATCTTCAACCATTTTATCCTTTAATTTTACACCAAAGCGGTAAAGACAGCAGTTAACAAGAGCCACAATACAGAAATACTGCAGCGTATTTGCTTAACTGATAAAATTTAGATGAATCTAAGGATTTGCATTATGCATCCGACAGCCACTTTGTCGGCTTACTGCTAATTTATCTTTTTATTGTTACTAACCTTTTTATTAGTCTTGGTATTAAGATTGTCATTATCATTAACATTGATATTGTGAATAATGCCGATGCAAATGTATGGTTTATACTGGCTTACTGACATGGCGCCAAGACTAGTTTTTAATACTAATAAATAAACCAAATAGGACGTACCTATTTAACTTACTAAGGTCTTTTATAAACATTTCGTGGAAACTTTATCAGCAAGGTCATTTCTTAAATACCCATTGTTGAGACAATTATTTTCATAAAAATTATTTGGCTTGTAAAGTTACCATGAGATGGAACGGGCCTTAGGTCCTCCTCAATTTAAATTTCAATTAAATACTACATGTCAGGCAGCTATGTTGATGCTACTTTGTTTAAGCCTTTTTTATAGTGACTAATCCCTGTATACTATTTTATACACTCTACTAGCCTTTTTAAAAGTAGTGAACCCAACTCTGGAATTATTCATTGCGTAAGACTAAGTGGACTGATATTTAAAAAATTAAGTTTTGATTAATACTGGATTGCATAAAATTGTTTAACAATAATTACCTAACCAGTAAATTTTACTATGACATGAATGAAAATATAGTTTATTTTAGAAAGGTGTAGAATAATAAAATGGGTAATTCCGTCCAATTCCGCTCAATTTCGGTGTCGGTCATAGGCGCAGATAAATTTTGTGCATTAAATTATTTATGATAACTATCCAAGAAAAATACTTTGATAAAGAAGGAACTAGTAGCTATGGAAAATTTACACAGACGCCGTTTTATGAAATATGCCGTATAAGATATAGCTGAAAACATAGTGTAACTCTGCTGCGCACACCGCCATATCATTACGAACTAAATCCTATAGAATTAAATGTGCGCAAGTGAAAGGATGTGTAGCAAGACACAACTCGACATTCAAAATGAAAGACGTTAAGCTACTGTTTGCTCAAGCCATTAAGGAAGTGACACCAGAGAACTGGCGAAAAGCAGTCCATCATGTCATTAAAGAAGAGAAGAAAATGTGGAATCTTGACCACCTGATCGATACGACCGCCGACCCGTTAATTATAACGCCAAGAGGAGGTGACAGTTCCTCAGATGACGAAGAATATTATAATTTTTTATAATTTAACTTGTGTATAATGTATTTTTTGTATTTTGTATTTTTTTATAATGTTTAAAAAAAATAAGTGTACCTACCTAATACTATGTACATAATGCACGCCTTTGTCACGCCATTTTCAGTTGTGTGTGAATGGATAACAATAGGCAACCAACCAAACCTGGGTGTTACTACCTGCACTTGATGAAAATAAAGAATTTTTCAATGAAATAAATGCCAAATTATGAAAGTGGCTTAAATGTTCGTTGGGTCACTCTGTAGTTCCTTTGCATACCTAATGAGCTTTTATTACTCTACACCTTTCTGAAATAGACTATAACAGGCATCATTTAGTCGCAAACAAAGTTACCTGATAAATTGAAAATTAAAGTAATCGGGCTACTTTGATTGCGAGAAAATAATTTCTGACTACGTCATTTATCTCACAGTCAAAGTCGCTAGTTAGTTAATTATTGTTAAAAATCTGTATTCAACCCGACATACATATACCTCGCGATTTATTTAATTAATTTATTTCAATTAAATTAACAAATTTGTAATGGTACCATTTCCCGTGTGTATAATATGGACAAACTGGATTCGGTTTTTCGGCCAAATTGCACACGTTGACGTTTAAAACTAAAATTTTCCGGTATTTCGATTTTTATTTGACAACATGCAAAATGACCCCAGTGGATTTTTATTTTCAGCATTTCATGTTGAGTGTCATTATATATTAATTGCTATTAATTATGACTAACATTATTTTGTGTTTTCTGATTTAATTGGTTCGTGTTTGAAAAAATTGTTTTCCATAAATCTAAAGAGTCGTTCGGTCCTTCATGAGACGATATGTAAATAATAAATAATCGCCACCAAGGAATCTGTAGAGGTAAATAAAAAATGCCTACCTCAAAAATCCACTGTTACAAAATGTACAATCTTAATAAATAAACAAATCGTTATAAATGTAATGTATGAATCAAACTTTAAACAAAACCGATTTTTAACATACAACCCGTTTATTAAGAAGGGCTGGTCGAGGGATTAAAAAACTGTTTTAAACTGCTTACAGTCAAAGTATACATTTTCTCTAGGAATATTCTTTGTAGCAAAAGCCTGGCACCGATTGGTAAACGCTATGTTTTTCACAAAAAGTACTCAGCTAAAATAATGTAGAATTTCAACAGGTTTAAATATAACGGCGCCATTGACAACACTAATTAACACGCCATCATTGCCTTAGTTGGTATACAGCATTGTCACATTACTATATTGAAATTACACTTAGAGTTGATATATTTTGCATATTATAAGAGTCCAAACTTATATTTTTCTATGTGATTTTCTAATATGGATTTTATTTTAGATATCGATATTAATTTTTTTATGTGAATATTTTGGCAATGTCCATGTACTAATTCTAAGATGGACGTACCGCGTTTTTTCTCTCAACTATACCCTTTAGACCGAATTTTTTAAAGTCGTCTTAACCCTAAGTTTAAACCTTGGTTTAAACCGAAGAATAATTCTAAAGTTATAAAAATGTTAGAGATGGTAGATTTATAATGTGGAATTGACAGCAAAGTTCAATTTAAGTGTGATCAACCTAGTCATAACTTGTTATGTTATGATACATTATATTAAGTTATAACTAAATCACTTTAAACTCGAACTTTGCTGTCGTTCCTACATTATAAAATGACCATTTTTGACATTTCTTCGATTTAAACTAAACCTCGGTTTATATCGACTTTATAAAATTGGGCAAAAGAACATTTGTGATTTAAACCGAGGACCATTTTAAATTAAAAAAATACAAAAAATGGTCCTGTAATAATGTGGGATTGACAGCAAAGTTCGAGTTAAAATTTATTTACCTGGTCATAACTTATAATGTAACATTACATAAAAAGTTATGACCATCAGGTTCCCACATTATAAATCGACCTAATAACTAATAACATTTCTACGATTCTAGAATTATTCCTCGGTTTAAACCTAGCTTTAAACTTAGGTTTAAGAGGACTTCATAAAATTAGGCCTTATATAGATACAATAGATATTATTTTTGCAAAATCATTCTATTTCATTAAGGTTAAATACCAATATTTTCCCCCTTTATCATAACAGGAAATATGTTTTTAAAAAGATCCGTAACAAAGTTTCTTAATACATAAAATAATAAAAGAAAAGAAACGTTACAAGGGCCAACTTGATTTTGATTGATCGATCAGTGGTAGAAGTGGAAACATGCGAGGAAAAAATAAAATGGAGCACAGTGTTACGAGTTATACGGAAAAGGGGAAAAAGTCAATAATACAATTTTAAGTAAAAATTGGACTACTTTTTTAAATAGGCAGCTTGTCTAAATACTTGGAACTTTTTTTAAACCCTATTGTTCCTACCAATACCTACTTTAAAAATAAAAATTTATAAAAAATCACAAAAATCGAATTAAAACATATAAAGCCTATAACATTAAAATTCAAATTCATAGGTGGCCTTTTCTTACATAAGGATTATATTTCAATTAATTTTTAAAAATATTGTGGCATGTGTTCGGACTTTTGTCCGTTATCACAACACTGTGTACGGAGTTCTTTACAGAAAGGGTTATCTTGAGGTTTACGGTTTTTATGCTGATGATCAATCATTGTCCAATGAAGAGCATTGCTAACTTTATTAGGGTTATAACAAAGATTAAAACTGATCTAACTTTACGCTTTAACAAGAAAATCTAAGTATTTCAAGACTCAAGGAAATAAAGAAGACTTACTAGGCAGCCAGAAGTAATAGCTGAAAGAAAAAGAGTTACGTGATTTCAAGGGAAGGCTTAAAAGCAGTTCAATTACATGTACTATGCCGGTCTGAAGCGCAATTCTAAAGTTATTGAGAATCGTCTGTGAACAATATTTTAATAAAAATATGGAAAACTAATTAAAATATCTATCTAGCCATGATACCAACTACTTACTAGCCAATTGTAACAACCCTTATCTACTAAAAGACCAAGCTTTATTTTAATTCGTTCATTATTTTGCGTTATATAAAGTGTACTACAAGAAGCACTCCTTAACCCTTTGAGGACGGCAAAGAAAAAGTTTAAATTATAAAAGAAATTTCTGAAAAATTACGTTTATTTATCATTAAAGTTATAGGAAAAATACATTTAAAGTTTACAAATATCCTGGAATATCCCACAGGATATGGTTACTGGTAGTAACCAGTAGGACAAGGTAATTATTTTTTATGAAAGTTTAGGAAGCAATTTCTGTCTTTATTTAGGCATAGACCGACGTCACATGTAGAACATTTCCAGATGGTTCGATGGACATCTTTTGTTGTACTACAATTAGCACATCTTAAGGACCCACACCTAACTGGCATGTGTGCGCACTGATCATAGCGTACCTCAAGAGGTATTATTTTTTTAAATTTATTTGGTTCTCGTTCGACTGAATTTTTACTACTCCTTTTAGCAGAAGAAACTCCGGCGCCTATCAGTCCACGCGCAATAGATATGCGAAACTGTTTCAATGTAATACATTTGGAGGTACTTCTTTGCTGAAAGAGGATGAACGCATTCACAATACTTGCGTCGATAAAATAAAAAAAGATGCGGTGCCACCATTTGTATGACTTTCGATCTATTTCGTACAGACTTTTAAGCATATCAAATCGATCAACATAACCCATATGCTTGTTATAGTGTTTGACCATAACAGGACATGGAATTTCCTCGGTCGTACCATTTCTTGTTTTTCTGGACGCAACTTCCATGATAGACGGATCGTGATAGTTTCCTAAAAACAAGACACCTCTGCGATCCATCCACTTCAAAGCTGCTAATCCATCCGTGGACACTCTCCAGTCTACATCGCCTCTTTTCATGGACTTATCCACTTTGAACTCAGGATAATCCTTTCTTCCTTTACGAATCGTTCCGCAGCCATAAATTCCATCAGCTAGTAAGTCTCTCTGCAACTCTACAGAGTTGAAGTAATTATCAAAAAATACTTTATGATGCTTGCCAACTAAAGCTTTAGTTAGATCTTTTACTACGCGATGACCCAATTTTTTTTCAACCCCAGCATCAACTTTGCCAGTATAAATTTGAAATTCGGATACATATCCTGTAGAATCAGCCCTAATCCAGACCTTGTAACCTCTTTTCGTAGGCTTCATTGGCATAAACTGGCGGAGGCTACTTCTGCCTTTGAACTTGATCATCGATTCATCAACCGATTGAAACTCGTTAGGATTGAGAGCAGCATAAAACGTTTCTGTTAATTTTGAAAGTAACGCTCTTATTTTATATAATTTATCATAGTTGGGTTGACCTCGCTTTGGCTGCACTGAATTATCGTTTATGTGGATATTACTTAGTAGCCAACTAAATCTGTCACGCGATAATACAGAGCTTATAAAATAATCTCGAATCTCTTCCCTAGAGGACCAGTAATCTTTATAACTGGGCATTTTCTTCAGGCTCATTAGCATGTTTACGCCTAAAAATGTTTTGATTTCAGCGTTGGTAGTCGGAACAAAGTTGCTGCTTCCACCGTTATTTTGTAAGGCGTACAAGTTTGTCTGGAAAACAATATCAAAAATGAAGCTGTCTGGAAACAAGTAACTGAACATGTCAGTGGGTGATTCGATGTTGTCGGGAACATCCGGCCCTGTCTGAGCCACAAAAGGGTTCAGTCGGGTTACATGAGCAACATCTTTTGTCCAAGCAACTGCTATTTTTCTCGATTCTTCTTGTCGAATAACTTCCAGTGGTAAAAAATCTTCTCTATCCCATTCCTGCATTACGTCGGCTTCAACATCATTCGCTAAAACTATTGGTATATCTTCTAAATTAAATAGTTCGCCTCTTTCATCTGGAGTCGTTTCATCTATATTGATTTCGTCGCCCATAACACTCTCTATGTCCGATGTAATGGAGTCACAATCACTAGGTATTTCATCCAAAAGGGCATCAACTTCGGAATTACTCATAGCCTCTAGTTCGCGTAACGACCATCTTGTTTTAGAACCTATGAAAAACAATTACGGTGAATAAAGAAAGCGAAAAAAGCCTAACCATAGCAAAAAACGAATATTTTCAGACAATAATACCATAGTCCTAGTGGTTAATATTCGTAACCACAACAAAAAAATGTAATTACAGAAATAAAAAAACTAAAATTTTATGCGACCGATATTTTTATGAGATGTGTAGATATAATCCAATCACTTACCAGCCATTTTGCGAGGATATATTCACTTTCACGAAAAATATAACCCTATTTGATCACAGCGGAATGTATACATGCAATTTCTTTCAATATAAAATGACTACTAAAGAAACTGCTCGTCTGAAGAAGCCGGGATACCTAGATATTCTTTTTGCCACCTTAGACAACCCGTTAAACATTGCGGTTAATGGGAAGAACCACTAGAAAAGTAGATATATGATTTTAGATAGGTGGTTGGCAAGGATAACCACTGGTCCTCAAAGGGTTAAGAGATGTTTCTCAAAATCATTGAACATCTTTTAGGGAAAGATTCTCTGCCTCTAAAAAATACTCTCACATGGCCAATCTTCAGCTTGATACTTCACGTATTTTAGAACCAAACAGAAGTTTCTCATTAAACATGATGAAATGCTAAAGAGCTTTGAAGTAACAGCATTTACTATAATAAGATACAACAGCTCAAGTTCAAATTGGGCGACTTATACATGTATTTTGTTACGGAGATATTATGGATTTCATTTTTATATTATGGTCACCGACGTCCACGCTCAGTGCAGTGGGTAGAAGAATGGAAAGGAGTTGGGAACCCAACAAGCGATAGAGTGGAATAGAAACAAGAGGTAAGGGGATTGGGATCTACCACTCGTCCCCCACTCCAATTTACAATTCAATATGTACTTCTCTTCCGACAAATCTCCTCCCTTCTCGCCTGTCCCCTCTCTCCATTCTTCTTCTCACCCGTCTCCCCACTTAGAGATCGAAGCCTAAATTTCCCCATAGAAAAATACATGTTATTGTGACCATATTTGCGCTGGAACTGTTCTACATTAAGCTTATGTCTCGTAGGTCGTAATTTTTAAGATAATAACCAATTAAACAAATATTGCTGCCTGTTGAAATAAAGTCGTTACAGCATAGATAGTTTAGGATAGAGAGATTTTGGTAGTGTCAGAGAGACAAATGTTTCAGCGACTGTGTATATTTTATTGCTTAGTATTGAGTTTTTTCAAAAATGCACATTGCTATATTCTTAATAAGTATTCCTAAATATCAAACATTATCCAAATTAATAACCGACAAATCAGGCTTTGTTATTCGTTCTTTTGTTCCACTTTTAAATAACAATAACATTATTTTAAAAATAACAACTCATTTATCAAGTGATTGATTTCGGTGTCAAAACCCTATTAACTTATTACAATGCAGAACGAAACGCCCATACAATCTGAAAAGGCACCCGGAAAACGCGATTATATTCAATTATTTAAATCGGTCCCTTTTTGCCCCTATTCTCCCCCGTTTTGCGGAAATTTAGTATGAAATATGGGTAGGAAAATTTATTAATTTATTAAATTAGAGTAAGTTATAATGTTTGTGACTTTGTGTGGTCTAAATAATCCGTAATAGGAAGTTCTCATCAACAAATTTAGTAGGGTTTTCTGGTCTCGTTTGTAACTTAATGAAAAACTCCTTCGTAGGCTTTGATGTACTGTGGCTTCCTACTTTTTGATTTATTAATCTTTATACTCTTAAGAACTAATCACTTAAGAAGTTTCAAGATACTACGCAGTTTTTCTGGTCCGCATTAGCCTTGTATACAGGGCTGCCAAACGAAAACGAAACAGCGTTGTTGTGCACTCAGGCCCATTATTTAAAAAAAGCTCGGATAGAGGAACTAAATTATTGAGGGAAAACCTGACTGTTCTTTAATCTCCTAAGCAAGAGTGGAACAACCTAAAAGACCTAGCAACAAGGAACAACAGGGTAGAACTCCTATTAGTTCCTGGTCGCTCGGGGATAGCGAGCAACAAAGAACCCGCTAAACTGGCTAGAGTCGGATCATCTCAAAAACTAAGGGGCCCTGAACCCGCCCTTGGCATGTCAAAACAGGCAATCAAAGCATCATTAGACAGGTGATCGCAACAATAACACCTATCCCGATGGAACAGGATACCTGGTCAAACCCAAGCGAGAGCCACCATTGGAAAACCCTTTAAGAAGCTATCAACTGGAAGGCTGCTTCTAACGCGCATCCAGCTAAAACAAGTGGTTGGTCGACTAACAGGCCACTGCCCCTTATAAAAACACCTACGTCGAATAGGAATTTACAATGGCCCCATTGAATGCAGACTTTGCGGCGAAGAGGACGAAACCGCCTCACATATCATATATAACTGCGAAACACTGACCCAAAGAAGATTCAAAATCTTCGGAGGAATCCAACATGGGGATAACCTCCTGCATGACAAACTTCGTAGGAATTTACTTGACTTTATAAAAGGAACAAATCTTAAGGACGCACAATAAGCCATTAGGCTGCAGTGCAGGAAGCTTAGGTCGAACGCCCGACCCACATCTTAAACCAACCAACCAATACTCGGGCCCATTATTTATAAAAAGCTCGGGTACAGGAACTAAATTATTAATTATACTGACTGTTTTTCTTTAATCTCCCGAGTAAGGGTGGAATGACCCCTCAAATTTTTAATGGAAAGGGTTATCAAATGATACCTCATTATAAAGATCTTTTAATTCCCTTTTCAACTATACCAACACATCAGTGTAAAAAAATATCAAAACTATAAACACATGCGAGGGGACAAATAATATTGTGTCCATTGAGATGCCTATTATGGCAAATCATCTTAATCCTTAAGATCGTTCCCAATATACCTGCCCGGATTAATATACACTGCGCACTCTAGAAGTGCAGCGAAGTTGCTCGAATCACTCTGCTTATATAATGTCGAACAAACACGACCAGGCATAATTACTGTAGGTCATAACCGACACGATATGAGCTCTAATGGTCGTTGCTGGTTACGGTACGTTCTGCTCTTCTGTAAGCTACTGCAATAACTAATATGGGAAGCTTTACCAGCATACTTTTCTAGTCTGTACCGTGCCGGTCCCACATATATACTATATTGCCAATACAAGCAGCCGCACGAAGCAAGAATACACCCATCGTGCGATTCAAAATAACCTGAGTTGGGGGCAGTCGCGCTTGCGCAGTAGGGAAAAAATTAGGCAACCCACACGATTTCTAACAGAACGTAAACAGAACCCAAGGTCTCTTGAACAGAACCGGCTCGCCGTTATATTTTTGTGTTATATAATTTCCAAGTTTTAGGTGTTAATATTTATAAAACTTTACTTTAGACATTTTTTTTTTGTTAGTTTGTAAGTTATAGTCGTTTCCATCTTTTTTACGTTGTATTCGTTCGGATATTCCGTGTGGGATTGTGGATATTATTTTTAAGTTTTGGGTGCGAATTTAGGTATAAAACTTTACCAGACATTTTGTTATTGTTGGCGACTTGTGTCTCAAGATGGGTAGAAAAAAGTGCATGATCCTTTTTTGCACGAATCGTGGTTCAATACCAAGAATAAGGTATTTCAGGTATGTAAAATATTGGTTACTTACTTTTATTTGACCATAAACTGTACACATCCAAACTAAACCGGTGAATTTAAATAAAAGCTTGTAAAAATATTTTGAAAGTCATGTTTACATCAAGATGCAAATTTCCGATCTGCGCAAACTCAATAGCCCCTGATCATCTGCTTACAGTGGTGTCATCATTGAATTATGGTATTAGAAATATAGTGTATGTATATATGTGGCCGGTCCGTGCAGATATAGTGGGACGATCCTTTTTATCTATTGCATAGACCATTGCGGCGGCGGCGTGATGGTGAGTTATAGTGTCCTGAAAATAAATTATGATCACCAGCGTTGTATAGTTAATTTTTTGGGTACTCTCGCAAGATGCAGTCAAAGACACGTCTTGGGACCAGCCGTCACTGATATAATTAAAATACTTATATCATTGAAGAACGAACGTTAAAAAAAATATCTTTTGACAATTTACGAACTTTTTATACACTTCCTGCGGCTGTGTATCAATCCAACATAGTTGTTTCAGAAACTATTTCTACGCAATTTTCTTGTTATTTTACCTAAAATTATTTTGATTGCCTCCACTTTCGGCCAAGTTGCTTTAGGTCATTTTGTAGCCATACTGGCCTTAATCTTAAATAATAATTCCTCGGGCTAATATTCTCGGGCCCTCGTTCCTGACTCTAGGGACAGTTTCATAGCAGGACTAGGGTCAAAAGTTTCTCTCAAGTGACTTCTAATACACCGATATTAAATGTTAATACAATGAAAGCAACTCCGTTAGACGTTAGTTCCTTATGCAGCAAGATTATTAGATAACTTCACTACGTGGGTTCTTGAAGGATTTTATTGCGTTATTAAGGAAAGCGGAATTCTCTTGTTAGTTAATTTTTATTTAGAATTTGCAAATGTCTTTGCCGGGGATTATTCTTAAAAGTTTTTGTTTTAGAAAAAATAAGTTAAAAGCAGTACATGAGAAAACTTTTAGCAAACACGGCGCATTAGAAAAATTATGTTACTATTAAACGTTACTAGGCCTACATCTATCCTGGCTAGTTTTAGTTACTAAAAAAATATCAACAGCGGAACCATGGAAAAGGTAAAATAGTTATTTTCCTAACAAGTGCGGAAAGTGATACTTTCCCGTACGCGACTGCAGCTGACCCGAACGACGCGGAGCGGAGTTCGGGCAAGCGGTCAAGGACAGGAAAGACACGCATGAGTTAGGAACATTATTTTTTCTACGACCGTATATACAAAAAAGTATACCAACCCATTTTTCAAAAATTATTTTATTTTAACATACATATACAAAACTTTAACTAAAAACTACTAATTATTATAAATATTAATATTAAAAACACAATTTGTTGCATTCTGTAAATTACTTAAAATTGCCGGTCCAGTGAAGTTATTTGGTGTTAACTGGTAAGTAGATGACTATTTCGTAAATATTTATTTACCTGTTGTAACAATAGTTATAACTTCCGAAGTAAAAAAACTATCTAATAAGGTCAAAATTTGCATTAGTGCGCACTAGTGCGGGAAAGTGACACTTTCAAAACTAAAATGCGTGCGGGAAAATGGGTTAAAACGCACGGTCGTAGAAAAAAGGAATTTCCTGTCTCCTTTCCTTTCTGTTCAAATTTAGTACTATAATATAAGATCGCTCGGCTAAATTCGCAATGGCCAAAAAGCGACTCGCCCCGATAGAAATAGGAAGATCTTCACGGCTCTTTTCAATCATCTTGCTTGCTCTTTAATGTCAGATTTTGTGTATTTCTGCTTCATTCTAAAGATGTTTGTATCATGGTTGTGTCAAGTTGATGTATATGTCAAAACACAGAAAATCTTTATACAGGGTGATTCGTTGTAGCATTCATTAAGTTGATACATTTTTAGCTGTATATGGAAGGCATTAAAATAAACAACATTTATACACAACAAATATATTTTTCCAAAAAACTTCAAAATAGGCGAGATATAGAAGTAAAAAATCTAAGTGCGGGCCTGGTCATCAAAACGTAGCCTGCTACACTTTATGTTGTTTGTCTTATCTCTTATAAGTCATGCAATTTACGGGTCAGTGGTGAGTTATTTGGCATTCCGCTGCGATTTGTTTTTCTGAAGCAAGTTAATTTTAAATTGGTGATACATGAAAATAGTAAAATTTGAAAACAATGAACTAGTAGATATGGTGCTAATTTACGGTGAGTGTCGTCAAAGTGCGGCTGCTGCTTCGAGATTATACGCAGAACGCTTTCCCTTGTGGGGTTATCCTACACAGAGAAGTTTTCTTAATGTTATTCAACGGGAAAGTTAGGCAAAACCGTATTTGATCCATAATGTAAATGAATGTAAGTACCTTATTTTTGAGTTTTTGGAAAAAAGGTATTTGAAAATGTGGTTTATTTTAATTCCTTCTATACACAGCTAAAAAACAAGTATCAACTTAGGAATCACCCTGTATAGTGCCAAATCTTATCGGAAAAAAATAAATTGTCCATCTATGTTTTTTTTTCTATTTTAATAACGTTACATGGTACCCACCGCTGATGATTTTCTTAAATTAAACAAAAGTTTTAAAAAGTTACATTACACACATACTAATAGAATTTTAAAATGCTGTACAAAGTTTGAACAATTGCATAAATTGCAACTTCATTTTATAATTGAATAACGAAATATGTCCAATGGCTTCTCTGGTATTCGGTTTGCATAAAAACTTTGTGTGGTATTTCCAAATTGTTTCAACGTGGGAAATGGCATGTGTATAACATTGTGATTCTAGAATATTATTGTTTTACCTTCGAAATATTTTCCAAAACAGTTGTATTTTGTTTTTTGTAATAACGTTATGATTATAGTACCTATATGATGTCTTAAGTAAAAACAGAAACGCACAATAAGTATACCTAAGAAAATTTAAATATGTTTATTTTTTTTAAATAAACTGATGATAGGTTGTATAACGAGTTTTAACACAGCCCCACGAAAAAAGTCATATCCACTAGATTATAAAAAATTTAATAGTTTCGACCTTAACTTGATGAAAATCCATAGTAAAATTATGAAAGAAAACAACACTGTTGGTTGATTTTCACTTATATTTGTCAACATGACACGTGTTTCACCGTCACAGCGGCTTCTTCAGATGTGAGGTATTCAAACCAAAATGAAAAATTCCCCTAATTTATTAAATGACCAAATAGATAATTGTACCTCCCCTTTGTTAAACATATTTAAAATCACCTAATCTTATGTATAATGTTAGTAAATTTAAAATAATTTACCTGATTGTTAATTATGGTATTTTCCAAATATTGTTAGTGTCTATAATGAAACCTTTAGAGCTTAAGAAAATTTTGTTTGAATACCTGACATCTGAAGAAGCCGCTGTGACGGTGAAACACGTGTCATGTTGACAAATATAAGTGAAAATCAAAAAACAGTGTTGTTTTCTTTCATAATTTCACTAGATTATAGTCTATTTTAGAAAAGTGTAGAGAAATAAAATGGGAAATGCCGTCCCGTTCGGCTCAATTTCGGTGTTGGCCATAATCGCAGGTAAATTTTGTGCATTAAATTAGTTATGATAATTAACTAAAAAATTTTGGGAATTAGGTTAACAGGTATTAAGATAAAATAGTATTGTGTGTAATATTAAAATTTCAAGTTATTGCGTCAGAGAATTAGGAAAGGTATGTTTTCTGGCATGAAGTGTCAAAATCGAAATATTGTGTAGGGATTAGTTAGGTAGTAGATTATAAAGTTACGTTTTGCGTTTAACAGGTACCTTGGAGAAAACAAGAAATTATCGACTGGTTTAGTATTGAATTTGAAGACAGGTTGATAAAGAAGGAACTATTAGCTATAGCAAATTTACACAAACATCGTTTTATGAAATATGCCGTGGAAGATATAGCTGAAAAACATAGTGTAACTGTGCTGCGCACACCGCCATATTATTGCGAACTTAATTCTATAGAACTTATATGGGCCCAAGTGAAAGGATTTGTAGCAAGACAAAACACGACATTTAAAATGAAAGACGTTAAGTTACTGTTTGATCAAGCCATCAAGGAAGTGACACCAGCAAACTGGCGAAAAGGAGTCCATCGTGTCATTAAAAAAGAGGCGAAAATGTGGTATCTTAATCACCTGATCGATCTGACTGTCAACCCGTTAATTATAACGTCAAGAAGAGATAACAGTTCCTTAGATGATGAGGAATATTATGATTTTTGTTAGGTATTTTCACACAGCCATAATCTATAAGCAATTCCCAATACTGTGTACTTTAATGCAAAAGATAGATGCACTACTTTGTCCGAATGCCGCTAAAACTTACTTTCTATTTACTTATACGGACAAAAAAAAATACTTGAACGGCAGTAGAGTTTTCGACTATCATTGTCTTTATTTGTTTAGAATAACTGGTAAGCATCTCCCGTCGTCTTCAGTATTCACCTGAAGACGACTGGAGATGCTTATCAGTTGAAACGTAGTGATTCTAAACAAATAAAGACAATGCAAGTTGAAAACCCTACTGCTGTTCAAGAAACGTCATTGTCTCCAAAAAAAAATACTGTTTACAATCCTGTTAAATACTAAATTCTCCAGTCCAGCCATTATGTCAGTAGCAAAATGGCCATATAAACACGTGAGCCATGTAAAGCGGATAAGGAATATGCTCGTTGTGTGTTTGGTTAATGCAACGTATATAAACGGTTTTGGTAACCTAAACCACTATCGCATATAGTAATTGATGAACGTACAACTAGCTGACAGTAATAATTGAATACGTAGCTCAACTAATAATATATACGTATATGTACGATTATCATATTATACATTAAACGTAATGCAAAGGGTAACTCGTTTGTGCAACATGTTATATCCTTGGTTATATGACGGGAAAATCGGTTTAGTATTTCATTTTCTGTTTGAGGTTGTTTGTGCAATCAATAAAGTTGTAAAAATATGCAACAATAGCATATTACATAACAAGTGATGAAAGTAATACTTCCAAACGAGGAGATATTTAGCACGAGGCGTCAGCCGAGTGCGGAAATTCTCCGAGTTTTATAATAATCACTTTCACATGAGTAATGTACACTATTTTTCCTACGACCACAAAGAATTATTAAAAACGCCTTTGATTTGTGAAAAAGATATCTCAACAGTAGTGTTGAAAAAATATATTTTTTATAAAAGAAAGTCAAATACACCTGATGGGATTTGAACCTGGGACCTTGCGATCTGTCGATACCAATAAAGATTTGTTGTTTAATACATGACACTTTCTTCAGCGCGATTTGTTTTTTCTGGTAATAGATTTTGCAGTATATTATTAACATTTTTTATAATTTCAGATGGCGTATTTTCACACTCTAATTCTGAATCACTCAACAAATACATGATAAATAAGTTAAACACTTTATAATTGCTACTTTTTAAAATTTGTTCTTTTTAATAAATAGGGGTGGTCCGTCAAGTTGGCACCATATGTTTAAATTAAATAGTGTGCCTTGTATTTCGACACTAGTGTTGAAAAAAATATCTTTTTTATAAAAGAAAGTCAAATACACCTGATGGGATTTGAACCTGTGACCTTGCGATCTGTCGGATAGAGCTCTATTCTCTATGCTAACGATACCAATAAAGATTTGTTGTTTAATACATGACACTTTCTTCAGCGCGATTTGTTTTTTCTGGTAATAGATTTTGCAGTATATTATTAACATTTTTTATAATTTCAGATGGCGTATTTTCACACTCTAATTCTGAATCACTCAACAAGTACATGATAAATAAGTTAAACACTTTACAATTACTGCTTTTAAAATTTGTTCTTTTTAATAAATAGGGGTGGTCCGTCAAGTTGGCACCATTAAATAGTGTGCCTTGTATTTCAACACTAGTGTTGAAATATTTGTTTTTAACACGCGTGTGATATATGGCGCTTTCTAGCCAAATTAACCGTGCGGTGGTCGTAGGAAAAAATATTTTTAGTGCTGCAGAAGAACACACATATTGGTGCGTATACAACAAATTCGCATGATTTTATTTCAAGTTCGTGTTTTTAAGTAAAAAAAACACTTTCTATTGAATATCTACTCAAGTAAACTTTATCGCCTAGACGACATGGTTAAACTGTATTACTTATTTCTGGCGTTTAGCAGACATTTTCTAGACACGTTCAAGTAGCTGTCCGAAATATTACATTAATCAAACGAAAAAGTTGTAAGCTATGACACTCGCTTTAAAAATGACCTACAATGTAGTTCTCCTTTTATAGTTGCTGCATTGCTGCACCAAAATCCTAATAAGGTCAGTTGTATCCCGCATATAAAATAACCATAGCCGGTGGTGTTGAATATAAAGATTACTGTTTTAGAAAAAGTACTCTTTAATTTAAAAAAAGTAGAATTTTTAAAAAATAAATTTGTACTCTTAAACAATATTTTTTTTATTAAAATACAATTAGAGCAAAAACTCTAATAAAGATGCCTTAATAGAAAATAAAACCATTTGTACTTCACTGTATACTTTTTATTATTTTTGTTTTCGAAACACGTACCATTATATTGGACATACGTATATGCTGGCTCTCGCGAGTTAGCCGCAGCTTAATTTAAGAGGGTTACTTGTCTGGCGGACTAACATTTTTATTGCGTTAAAATGATGTCAAGTATTATGTCTGATCTTAGAAATATAGAGCATTGTCGTCAAAGATAATAATAATAAAAATTTACTTATAAAAATTGTTGATTAAATATAATATATTGTTATGGAATTGATGTATTAAATTTATAAAGAGTGTTAAATAATTTAGGTCCCAAATTATTTGGAGAGTCCCTGGTAATGCTAAGATTACAGTGCGGAACACAAAAGTTCCATTTATGTCTGGTGTTAAAATTATGAATCATATAATGTTTCTTAAACTTCGTTTGGTTTGTAAACACTAAACATACATTTCAAAGATGTACACAGATATAACAGTCAAGACATTATATGCCTTAAAAAGGTTTCTACACGTTCGTAGACAGTACATTTATTTGTAATTCTTAAAATTTTCTTTTGGCATAAAAGAATATCAGAAGCCATAGGGGTGACCCACCCCAGAAACAGACGACATAGGAAATTCTGCTACCCACTTGTGCATGATAAAGTGTCAAGAGCTGTTGGGTAATTTATACAGAGTGTAATATTGTATTATTTTGAACTGGTAGGAAATAGAGTTTAGCCTAGCGCAAATAAACTGACAATGTTATTTCCACGAAAGAAATCTATCAATATTAATACCCAAGAAATTGTCATTTTCGGTAAATGAGATCGGATTGCCGTTGATGTTTAGAATTGGCGGAATTTCGCTAGGTCTTTGACGCAACTGAAAAAAAAGTGCCTGATTTTTATCGGTAGTTATATAAAGGTCATTACTACTTAACATTATCAGCGACCATCAATACGGTTTTCGTAAGTCCAGATCAACAGGTGACCTTCTGGCATATGTCACCCATCTTTGGAGCAACACCATCGAACATCATGGAGAATCCCGGGCTGTTGCACTGGACATCTCTAGGGCTTTTGATCGTGTTTGGCACGATGGGCTTCTAAGTAAATTGCGATCCTACGGTATGCCTAATGGATTTTGTTTATGGTTAACCAGCTTCCTTAAGAACCGTTCTCTGCAAGTGGCGATTGACGGGTTTCTCTCAGACACCTTCACCATCAATGCCTGTGTTCTTCAAGGGTTCATATTGTCGCCTACCCTCTTTTTACTGTATATTAACGACCTTCTGGTAAAAACCCAAAATCCAATTTATAGCTTTGCTGATGACAGCACACTTGTCTCATCTTTTACCTTGACTCCCCAAACATCCGCTGCCGACGCACATCTTCGCAGGCAACATGAAGTATTGCGCCTCAACAATGACCTGGAAGAAATTTTGGCTTGGAGTGACAGTAACCAAGTCGAATTTAATGCTAAGAAAACCCAGGCAGCAGTCTTCTCCAAAAAGGGTAACATTGCAGAACCGGATATAGTCATGGCAGGACACGCAATTCCCCTGGCACCGTTTATTAATTTGCTGGGGGTCAATCTGGGAGGTAATATGTCTTGGCATGATCACGTTGCCGCAATTGCCAAGACAGCTGCACAGAAACTTGGTGTACTTTTCCGCACCAAAAGGTTGTACTGTACACACCTCATCAACTTTTGACACTCTACAAAGCCCAGATTCGACCATCATTAGAATATTGCTCTCATGTCTGGAGCTCTGCACCCAAGCACACCCTTCGGCTACTGGATTCCATTCAAAGGAGAGCCGTTCGTCTGATCGGCGACCCCGAGCTGACCAAGACCCTCGATAGCCTTGAACATCGAAGACAGGTTGGTGATTTGGCTCTCTTTTACAGATATTTCCATGGCAGGTGTTCGACTGACATTGCCCACTTGATTCCACCTAGAGCAATGCAAAACAGAAATACACGGCGAACCACTGCCGCTCATCCATATGTTGTTCAGCTTAGTATTCCTCGAACTTCATTGTTCAAGAATTCTTTTATCTGGAGAACGTCATCTTTGTGGAATGATCTTCCTGAGGTCGTGTTTCGCAATGAATACAATCTTCAACGTTTCAAGACCAACGTTAATCGCTTTTTTCGCACTCACACCGCTCCCAGAGCGCCTTAAAGGATTTTTCCTACAGTGCAGGTGTTTTATCATAAAAAAAAAAAAAAAAAAAAAACTGAACCATTTATGCAAAGTTTGCAAATCACTGTCATACTCTTCCTGTAAAACATCCAGGGATTTATTAGATATCACCATAGAAGTATCATCCACGTATATGGTCAAATCGATGTTTGATGTACTAATATAAAAAGTATTGGACCCAATATGGAACCCTGGTATGCCAGTGTCCTCTTGACTAACGAATTCTTGACGAACTTTGGCTCGAATTATAATTTTTATTCGCTTGAATAACAGACACCATTATGTACTTGTTAAATAACATTATTTTTATTTGTAAATATGGACCAGTAAGACATTTTTAATTTTGGATGAAAAATGTCGTAAAAAATCAGCCCTAATTAAAAAAAGGAGCCTAAATAAAGTTTCAAATCTATTTATTAACCTAAATTAATTACATTTATAGCCACCAAAAAGACAAAATAAATATAATCCGGTTCGTTTACAATTACTATTATTATTTCGAATGGTTTATTTCATGTAAAATATCATTAATGGGAATCGCAATTAAAATGACGTTCATTTGCGGGCTCGTGGGTATAACATGTTGGCAATTATAAAACTAATTTATGCATATTATATAACTTGTTTAATTTAGGTATTAATTAAAAATTAATGTACCTAAACAAACCTTTTTTTTTCATAGTGATATACAACATTTTATAATATTATTATTTGTCTATTAATTCAAGTATCCTTTGATATATTTGTACCATATAATATTTATACTCCACAACAAAATATATTAATTCAACAATATACAATCTGATATATAAAAAAAATTTAAGTATTTCGCTTTTAAAAAACATTTTCTTCGGGTCAGATTTGAAGACTAATTAATTGCTGTAGTCTATTTCAGAAAGGTTTAGTGTAATAAAATTGGAAATTCCATCCAGTTTGACTCAATTTCAATAACTAATGAAAAAAAAAGAAGATAATTTGATAAAGAAGAACTATTAGCTGTAGCAAATTTACATAAATGTCGTTTTATGAAATATGCTGAAAAACATATTGCAACTGTGCTGCGCCAATCCTATAGAATTTATATGGGCGCAAGTGAAAGGATTTGTAGCAAGACACAACGCGACATTCAAAATGAAAGGCGTTAAGCTACTGTTTGATCAAGCCATTAAGGAAGTGCACCAGAGAGCTGGCGAAAAGCAGTCCATCATGTCATTAAAGAAGAGAAGAAAATGTGGGATATTGACCACTTGATCGATCGGACCGTCGACCCGTTAATTATAACGTCAAGAGGAGATGACATGATGACAGTTCAGACGACGAAGAATATTATGATTTTTTATAATTTAATTTCTGTATAATGTATTTCTTGTATTTTGTATTTTTTTAATGTTTTTATGTACAGAGACATTATTTTAAGTGTCTCATTCGATTGGCGACTTTGCTATCGACCACAATAAAAAAAACAATTATGTATTCCCTAATAGCTTTTAGTGAAGAAGCCAAATTTGATGTCAAAAAAATCTATGTTTACAAATTTGACAGATACGACGCCATTATGGATTTTCTTAAATGGCAACCCTACCTTATAGTAAGCCAGCTGCATTCGCCTATTTGTTCTAACATTAAAAATGTATACTTGTCAATATTTATTTTCAGCCGTTCCGGAGATACGAGGCTTCGACGTTGGTGATTTTGTTATCATCGAATTTACAGAAGCTTTGAGATTAGAAACTCAAGTTTTTCTGGAGATACGTAATTCTTTGTGGCGGAGCCACCCATGCTATTGTCATATATGTCAGATATCAAAAAATGACAGTAACGACGCTATTTTGAATATTTGTAAATGACAACCTACATTTATAACTACATCAGTGTATTACATTTTGTGGTCCAAGTTTAAAAATATATAGCTGTCGATATTTATTTCCAACCCTTACGGAAATACGACCGCATCAAAAACTGCATCGTTCGATTATGTCTTTTAGGTTTCCCACCCCATTAAAAAATAGAAGCTTACTGATTAAAAACTGAATTTTTTCTGGAGATACGTAATTTCTTATGGTTGGCTCCGCCATAAAAAATTACTTATCTCCAGAAAATATTGAGTTCTTAATCACAAAGCTTTTATTTTTTAATGAGGGGAGACACTTAAAAGACATAATGGAATGATGTAGTTTTTGATGCTTTCTTATTTCGGTAAGGGTTGGTAATAAATGTCGACAACTATATATTTTTAAAATCGAACCGCAAGATGCAATTTACTGACGTAGTTATAAATGTGGGTCGCAATTTAAAAAAAATCAAAATAGCGTCGTATTTTTCATTTTTTGACATCTGACATATATGACAATAGCATGGGTGGCTCCGCCACAAAAAATTACGTATCTCCAGAAAAAATTAAGTTTCTAATCTCAAAGCTTCTGTAAATTCGATGATAACAAAATCACCAACGTCGAAGCCTCGTATCTCCGGAACGGCTGAAAATACATATTGACAATTATACATTTTTAATGTTGGAACAAATAAGCAAATGGAGAAAATCCAATATGGCGTCGTATCTGTCAAATTTGTAAACATAGATTTTTTGACATCAAATTTGGCTTCTTCACTAAAAGCTATTAGGGAATACATAATTGTTTTTTTTATTGTGGTCGATAGCAAAGTCGCCAATCGGGTGAGACACTTAAAATAATGTCCCTGTACATAATACAGGCCTTTGTCACACCATTTTTAGTGTTTGTGAATGGATAAAAATAGACAAAGCCCATAAATTGACCCAAACCCGGGTGGTACTACTTGCACTTGATGAAAATAAATAATTTTGCAATGAAATTAATGCCAAATTATGAAAGAGGCCTAAATATTCGTTGGGCTACTCTGTAGTCCCTTTGCATACCTAGTGAGCTTTTATTACTCTACACTTTTCTGAAATAGACTATAAATAAAATCCTACTTTTATGTGCTATGTTTAATTTTAATATAATTTGTATAAATTGATTTCATTGCATATAAATTATTGTTTTTGGCACTAAGAAATATCTTTGTTATTATAGAGGAAAGCAACTCCTAAAATCAGAAACTCATTCGTGTCTTACTTTTCTTTAAGCACAGATCGAACATGTATCTACTTGCACTATACTTATTTTCAGCAGTGACTTATAACTTAAAAGACGTATAATTTAAACATTAACTCTACCAACTACATATTATTTTATATCTACATAAAATAACCATTCGTCAAAATTTATATAATTTTTACATCGAATCTGACTTTCAATTAAAACTTTGACACTTCCGCGTAAATTAATTTGGTTTTTATGCAGATTATTTCTAAATCCCGGCAAATATGTTTCTGACAGCATTGATTATTAAATTAAACACCACCACACAGAGGGTTCATTACTACTTAGCGACACACTGGGACCTGCACAAACATCCATTTATTTTATTCCTAACACTGCTCAGAAGTGAAGATAAGTTATTTTGATAACAATAAGGGAAAGTCGCGCATAATTTCTGCAAGCGACTAAAATGTAAAAATCTTATTAAATTTATACATGTAAAAAGATCTTATCAAATGGGAAAACATTTTATTATTGGTTTTACAAAAAAAAAAGTACGACATCGCGAGAAAATAACTTTGCCATTCAGAAATGTTTACTATTAATTTAAAATTTAAATTTCTAATCTACATCATGGAGCAAAATAGTAGTTGGTACAACAAGAGTGGATATGATGATATGAGGAAGTAATTTGAGCACGACGCTGTAAAATCCACTCGAATTGTACAGGGTGAGTCAACGATAGAGTAAAGTTTATTTTCTATGTATGTATGTTTAAATTCAATTGTTTTTGAGATTGACATTTGAAATATGGAATTTTCAGACTTTGACAGGCTGTAACATTGGAACGATTCAGCTTAGAGGAAAATGGTTTTCATCTTCTTATCTTAAATTTTTATACTTTATCTAAATTACAAAATTACAACTTCGGGTTTAACATGTTAAACCAAAAGTAATAACCTTTAGATAGAGAAAAAAATAAGATATTTAAAAAATTCTAAATTATGTTTATAAAAGTGGGCCTAATCAAGATATTTCATCGCAACGATGGTATACTTTTCCTAGGACCACCTATGAAAATGAGAAAAAAAGCATGGTTAATTCGGCTAGAAAGCGCCGTATATCACACGCGTGTTGAAAAAAAAAATATTTCAACTCTAGTGTTGAAATATCAAGGCACACTATTAATTCAAACATATGGTGCCAATTTGACAGACCACCCCTATTTATTAAAAAGAACAAATTTTAGATAGCAATAATTGTAAAGTGTTTAACTTATTTATCATGTATTTATCGAGTGATTCAGAATTAGAGTGTAAAAATACGCCATCTGAAATTATAAAAAATGTTAATAATATACTGGAAAATCTATTACCAGACAAATCAAACCGCGCTGAAGAAAATGTCATATATTAAACAACAAATCTTTATCGGTAGCCATAGCGTAAAGAATGGAGCTCTAGCCTACAGATCGCAAGGTCACAGGTTCAAATCCCATCAAGTGTATTTAATTTTTTTTTATAAAAACATTAAATAATTTATAGAATTATTTTGAATAGAAATCTTCCTTGTTTAATGTTGTTGTTTAATGCATCTTTCCTTGATTAAATTTAAAAATTTTTATTCTGGTTAATCTAGAAGTCAATCCAGGATTAGTCCTTTCTATGATATATAAAATATGAAAAAATGAAAAAGTTAAACTACAAATAAAGGAAAAGCCTATTGACAAACTATGAAACCAGATATTAAGTGAAACATAATTATAAGTATGCTAATTTCAACACTAGCATTGATAATTTTTTTTAATGCTAGTGTTGATGAGTGAGGAATATTTTTTTAACAAATCAAAGGCTTTTTTATTAATTATTTGTGGTCGTGGGAAAAAGTGTACATTACTCGTGTGAAAGTGATTATTCTAAAACTCGGAGAATTTCTGCACTCGGCTGACGCCTCGTGCTAAATATCTCCTCGTTTGAAAGGTATTACATTACGTGTTATGTAATATTATATTTCATTATCCAAATAAAATTAATAATCTAAAATAATAATACGCGTTTATTTCAGTAAGTTTTTGGTGCACATGTGTACGAGAAATTTACCATAACTCAGTTTTAGTGCTTCGTATAACTTTGTGGTCATAACTTTATCCCCGACTTTGCATGATTTATAATAAAATCTGGGGGTTAATGAGAATTTTATACAATTTGATGCCCGGACCCGCAAACTTGACGACAGAACCATTAGCCATAACCGACTCGGTGCGCTGTGGGTCAGCTTTCGATTTTAGAACGGCAATTTTACTTTAGTACAGAAAACGTAATGTTTAATGTAGATATTCTATTGAGAATTTACCCGATAAACCCTAGTAGTTATGCAATGACAGTTCTGTGACAATAACGGTAGTTTTTACATATAAATTCCCATAAGAAAATTTAAGGTCGGATTTGCATTTTTATCCACATTTCACAGCGTGGTTTTTAACAAGGTGGTTTACAAACGAGAGTGGCTTTAAACCATGTTGTTTAAAACCACCACAGTTTTAAACCACTATGTTAAAAACCACCCTCTTAAAAACCTTCCTGTTAAAAACCACGCCCTAAAATGGCGATAAAAATGCAGATCGGGCCTTAAATTTTCTTATGGGAATTTAAATGTAAAAACTACCATTATTGTCACAGAACTTTCATTGCATAACTACTAACCCTGCGCCATGGTGGCTCATACTTGCAGGGTGGCTGTTAATAAATCTTAATCTTCACTCAAAAATATACACTCCAAGCGTAAACCAGTGGTGACTCCTCCTTAAGCCCCTGCCAAAAATACGATAATCTTATTTCATCATGTTTACTGTTAATTTATCGAGAGAAAAAAAAATTGATCGATCTACCTATACTTCAGGAGGATTGGCAGCCCTGCCTGCAACTCTCTGTACTACCTTCGTTATCTGACGATTATCCACGCGAATGTGCAAATCTATCAGATAAAATTTGTTATTTTTTAATTTAAATCGAAACATTTATCTTAGAGCCTATGCAGACACAATTTTCTCCTAAAGAGTGCACGATATGTTGAGAACATTGAAGGTATAATTCAAAGAAGTAGTCCATTTCTCAAAGAGACTTTATTTAATTTTTAAAAATGGGGACACTCAAAGTTAAAGTCTTTAACTTTGAGTGTCCCCATTTTTAAAAATTGAAGGTATAATACCAAGCTATATTTCTACCGAACTATTGTTATTTTCTGAGCAAACTAAATATTTGTGCACACATTCACTTTCTCATTTCAAAAGTCTCCAGTTTTCCACTCATTTTTAGACAATTGCTATAAGATTTAATGTATAAAATGTACATACAAAATTGACTTGTCTTGTTGGTTATTTGCGATAATTTCAATAGACCTAGGACTTTTATTATGCGGAATAGATATGGAATCTCATGTCATGGCAAAGAGTATCAGCAGCGGTGAGATTTGAGGGAAATGAGCGACGTCCAGTGTTCGTTATTTAAAATCAAAATTAATAAAACGTTGACGCCGTATAGTGAGTGTGTATTCACCTGAAGACGACTGGAGGTACTTACCAGTTGAAACGTTGATTTAAAAACAAAAATATAACGCAAGTTCAAATCTCTTCTAGCATTCAAGAAACATGACTATCTTCAACGTTTAAACAGATATTAATAGTTTTTTCTTGGGCAATTAAACTTATGCTTTGGTTTTAAATCAATAAATAAAATATTAATGACCTATTCATGCGAGATGCCCGCAGCCTCAGCAATTTCACGGACTTTTATTCGGCGGGATACTTTCCATAATCGTGGATCATATCAATAATTTACAGGATAGGGGTGTATTTTAGATGTCCCGAATGGGGTTCATAGGATAGTGAAGAACAGCCGAGAACAGAATATAATATAAGAGGTGTTACTCATAGACATATAAAGAGGAGACAAAACATTTCATTCATAAATACAATTTGTTTACAATCATTTATGTTTTTTTAGTTTTAAGTAAGTTGAAAAAGGATGGCATAAAAAATAGCAACGCTGTAACTTGGCTGTCCCCCTTAGCCGAATACCTTTACCAGTGGCGTAAGCCTTGTTTAGAGATTAGTGAAAAATAAAAGTCCATTAATTAAAAAATATTTATAATGTACTGTAAAATATTTTTTCTACCACTAACCTGGGAACTATTAGCCATAATTTATGCCATTTCTTGAATAAGAACAAAAATTTCTGTACAGGGTGTCCCATTTTCGACAGTTTTAATATCTCCGTTATTGTTAGTGCTATCGAAAAAGTAATATAGGCGTCATGTGCTCTTTTTGAGTCAAACTTAAAATGGTAAAATCAAAATTTGAAAATTTTCGCTTGCTTAAGAGATACGAGGGAAAATCGAAAAATTGACAATTTCAAAATTACCATATATTTTCGGAGTTAAAAGAGATACAGAAAAATATTTTATACAAAAGTTTCTTTATAATGATTGCTGAATAATCAGCCGGTTTCAGTATAAGTATACGGGATCAGGTAAAAAAGTTATCGGACGTAACCTCATTTTTTTAAATGGAACACCCTGTATATTTTAATCTAAAAAGATAACATTTTACAATCTCTTTTTTATTTCTTCGGTTTTTTCATTTTCAACATAATATGATATAATATCAAACTTTTCATAATGTTGATAAACCATTTTCACAAACGAATAGGTAAAAATAAAATTGACGTTAAATGTTATTAACAACTAGACTGTTAACATAGTTGTTTCTAGGATATTAGCTTTTGTTTCATGGCCTACTGTGATTTATCTAATGAAGTTTTAATAAATCGCCTAGGAAACCAATATCATCCATAGTGTTATATATTTAGAAAGAGAATATAAAATCCTATCTTTTTAGATTAAAATATACAGGCTGTTATATACATACATACTCCACTTTTCAACGTAGGAATATAACACACTATTTTAATATACTTTTGTGTGTGTAGGTAAATTATTGGCACTGGTTTAAACCTTATCATAAAATTAGTACTAATCTATAGTAATAAGTGTATTACTTTTATTCCAAATTGAAGCAATGATAAACATATTGCCAGTATACATCAACTAACCATGGTCAATATTTATTCAATGTATACCGGCACAGCGCTTCAATTCGGAATAAAAATACTATACCAAGTTTAGTAAAACCCTTTCATAATATATTTTCTTTCAGACAGGAAACCTCTCTAACATTAAGATAATTTTACAGTTAATGCCACAACAATATTATAAAGTATTTAAAATTCACGAAAATTGTAATTTTTTTCAAAAAAATAAATAGATATACATAATATTCTAGATGTATGATAACATTTAATCAAATCCTGCATTTAATGTAAAGTAATGAGACATAGTACAGACATAGAATGTCTATGTGTGTACTGCAATATATTAGCAAATAACTACGTGCATTAAAAAATGTGTAGAGGGTAAAGAAAAGCTTTAAACTGGGAAATCTAGATTAGAATTTTACAATAATATCTATATTCCTTATTTAATCCGTCATCTACGTTTTTTTAAAGAAGTTCAGACAAAATGCAATTGTTTTTGCAGTTATTTACTTTAAATATACAATAAACCACACCACTGGTTAAGCTAAAAAAACTTACCGCCGAAATATCAATCCGAGGCTAAAAAAGTCAACTTTTTTGCAAACCACGCACTGGCGAACCATTTAGAATTGGTAATAAAAGAGCTTTAACAACCCTTTTGCCAAAAAAACACTCAAAATCAATCGAAAATTGCAAAACGTAATAGGCCCCGTAGTGAAACACTGTATGTGTGGTATTTTCACATAAAATGAATGAACCCGTAAAATTCGGCGAAATTCTCGTCGCCAGTAATAGTAAACGCTTGTACAGCGGTGCCAAAGGTTTTTCCGATATACACTTTAGTTTTATGTAACTAGGAAACTAAATAATTTTAAAAGTAGAAATTGCGTATTTTGATGGAAAAAAGCACACTAATAATTTATTGTATTATTATTACTTAAGTACACATAAAAATTTACTCATTATACTATGATTAAGTATACCCTTTATTTTCAAACACAGGAGTTAGATCTAGGGCACCCCGCAGAAATTTGTCATCATCGCTTTGTGTTAAAAATCGGTCTGATTGCGATAATATGTAAACAATTCTGTCTCTGTTTCTTTTATGTCTATGGTGTTACTTAATAGAGTATGCTTATTTTAATGGGTAATTCCTTAAAAAATTGTTGGAATTGGAAATTTTATATAGTGGCCACGTAAATAAGACAAAATTTGTATTGATAGAATGTTGATAAAACTTTTTATGCTGATTATTTCTGAATAATGGGTAACCTAAAAATGCATTTTGACAATAATTATCATACATAGTGGTATTAGATGACGAGATTTTAGAAACAGCTAATTTAAGGAGTTCCGATTTTAATTTTGTACCCTTGTGCAAAGTTTGAAGCAAAATATTTTTTTTCCTCCACTAGTATCTTTAAGAAATTTAGTTAGAAGTTAGATTCTCTATATCTTTCCTATGCAGAAGCACTTATCTTCAGGAGAACAAATTTAATGACGGATAGAAATAGGTGAATATCGTATTAACCGCGCTTTACATTTAAAATAGATTGTGTAAAAGATTGAGCGGACAGACTTGATATGTTAAAAAAATTCCGTTCGGAAGTAAAAACGAAAGGGATGTAGAAACCCCGCCGATTCCTCTTCAGCTGACAAATTTTACGTCTTGTTAACATTTTGAAAGGCTATTGATTTATAATTTGGTTGGATCCACAGATACGGGACAATTTAAAATCTAGGTAAATAGTGAAAATTATTACTAAAGCTGCAATGTTGGAATTGAAATAGCAAAGCGTTGGACCGGGAAGACAAGGACAAGCGACATAAGAATCCTCTAAAATGCTGCGAACTTCCGTAAATTTTTGTGGGATATCTACCATTGCGGTGTTAGTTTGGTTTTATTAAATTGGGATGCGGACAACGTTCAATACAGAACGTTCCTTTTCAAAATATAGGTTTCATCATAAGGTATTTTCACAAGGATTTTGGATGGATATTACATATTAATGAGTACAACTTTTTGTTTTGTATTTTTAGTTTATATATGTAAAAACAAATACAAATACAAATGTTTCAGCTTTCATGATTATTGTCTGTTTATTTTGAGTACATAAAAATGTTTTCTTTCAGAATCATCATTTTATTATATCATTTCTATCCAATTACTAGTCTTGTATTCCATTTAAATACCCAAAATATCATCTCCGAGGTTGTCACCAGGCATGTTTTTAATTCTATTACACACTGGTATAAGGATACTATTTGGATTATACCAATAAATATATGAAACTTAATTGATTATTATTGCGGAAAAACTAATTTAGTTTTACTTATAAATTAAAGGAAAAAATTTGCTTTATAATTTGCAACTCTATATCAAGATTAACCTTAAGATACTAGATAAATTCTTAAAAATTGGCAACGTCATTAATTATTTATATATTTTGGGTTTACATATTATCAAACATAATCCCTTTTTATTGAATAAAATATTAAAAATGTATCTTGAGTTTACATAATTTTGTCAAATATGTCCCAAGATTACCTTCGAATTCCAAAATAAATTCGATTTTCACTGTTCACAAATTGTTCCCTATTTGTGGAACAGCCTTTTATATTCGAAAAAAAAAATTAAAAAGTAATCAAATTAAAAAATCGGTAGTTAGTTAACTCATTTTCTAAGGTGACGTAAAGATTTAGTAAGTCAATTTACAACCAAAGTTTAACTCTAAAGGCACCCCCATTGTCATTTATTTATTAATGCGATGCCTGCCTTTATTTATCGCCATTAAAAAATATAAAAGAAAACTTTTTAATTGGGCTTTATTTTCGAATAAACTTTTCGTTTTTCACTAAATCTTTTAAAAGAGTGCTTTAATAAATAACTTAGATTGTCATGCTAAAGGAGGGTGCGCGTAATAATTCCAATATTTTATTTGTTATTTTGTTTTATTTTATTTTAAGGGTTTTTTTTTCGACGACCAATGACGGAGTTGGGTTTTTATTTAAGCAAGTAATTATTATTAATAATTATAATAATAATAATAATAATAATAATAATAATAATAATAATAATAATATTTGTAGAAATGTGAACGATGTGTGCAGAAAATGCAATTGCCCCGGAGAAACGATAGAACATATTATGGCGGGTTGTAGTGCTATGGCCCCCAACGCTTACCTGAGGAGACATAGTCTGGTGGCAATCTACAAGGAACTGGCCCATAAACGAGGATAAACCTCCCACCATACTACCAATATTCACCCGAGCCAGTCTTTGAATCCCCTGAATATCTCTAATACTGGGACAGGCCAATAATAACGGATAGAACAGTAGACCACAACCGTCCGAATATTCTTCTTATCGAAAAAACGACTAAGAAAGCTTTCATAATAGATATATGTTGCCCCCTAACACAAAGCCCCTCTAAAACCCAATCGGAGAAGAGGACCAAGTACCCGAATTTAGCGATAGAGATAAAAAATATATAGAAGCTAGACAAAATAGACATCTGCCGATCACAATATCGGTGGAGGGAGCTATGACGAAAAATTTCAAGCCCAACTTGGAAAAACTGGGCCTTTCAGGTTATTTATATCAACTTATTCAGAAAATTGATAGATTCAGTCGATACTAGGTGGAAATCCATAACTATAGACCTATGAAGTACAGTAAATTTCGACTTCATTTAACTATGAGATGACATGTTTCGCTAACACTGTAGCTTCGTCAGATGACACGATATAATGATTGTTGAAAATAATTAGTTCAATAAATTCAAAAAATTTAAACTAACAATAAAATAGAGGGATGGTTACTATTATGGGAAAACCAAACGGGTGTTTACTATAATTATAATAATAACAATAAAGTAGGTAGTATATTTACACAGAGACCTTATCGACAATGGTCAGCAGAATAAATTTAAGAAAGGTGAACTATTTAAACCTAATTGATCATTTAATAAGTTCTAACTTTGTACGTCTTCTTTTTTAAGATGTTATCAATTAAATTAGCTTTATAACCATTGTTTACGGCTATCTGTTTAATATAGTTTAATTCTTTATTAAACTGTTTTTTATTCCACTTGCCATAGCCGCGCGCTGCACCACTTTATCCAGCAAACTCTATGGCGCCGCTGCTATAATAAAATGTTTAAATATTGCTTTTAAAATGCAAACCAGTCGGTTAAATTACGCTTATGCATGTTGGCGTAGTAGTAGATATCAGTTGTTTTGATCACGTTGTGTTACTTGGACAAGAAGTTCGGCTGCCTTTGTAATGTTTGTATATGTACTTTGTAGTAGTTGTAAATTTATTAAAAATTAAATGTGTTCAAAGTTTAATATCGGAGCCATTCTATAGTAAATTTTTCGCTGATAATATTATAATAAATTATTTCATATGTTTTTTATAAACAACCAAAATATATAATATTCTCTACAACACTGCCTCAATATAAAATAACTAGTAAACTACGTCTCATCTCTGTTTTTCTCCCTGTCAAGCTCCAGACCCTTTTCTTATTATTTCAACTTTATTTGTTTTTCTTTTTCCGAACACACGATTTTCTCTTCGAAAACGTTTTTGTGATATTATTATTGGAAACTGTTGCTGAAAACTTGACGCTCTTTTTGCACCTGCAAAGTATTTCTGGCGTCTTCGAAAAAAAGATGCTGAATGATATAATTTTTTGAAATAAAAAATATATTTTTAATCTATAAATAATTAAATAACAAAATGGTTCATACCTAAAATGAAGTTAAAAGAAAAGAAATAAAAGACTTGCGTAGTTAAACCTCTATATTAGGGTGGTCCATTTTTTCAAATATAGAATGTTGATGCTCCACAATGTTTGCTTTATTCCAAATATGTTAACTAATATCAGAATCAAAATTCAATCGAGCATTATTTAGAGGTCGCTACGATTTATCTGTTTTAGGGGCACAACCGACATGACAACTATAAAGTACATATTTTCCTTTAAATATTATACTTATATTCAGTAGCGGCTCGCGGTCTTAAAAAATGATGAAGAGATAGGTAGAGTACGGGTACTTAAACAAACAGTGACTATAAACCCATGTAACAAAACGTCTCTTTTATCCTCATCTATCCAACGACTGAATGGAGTTTCCAACAAATTACAAACTATGTCATTAATTTGGTTCATTTTTAAAACGCACAACTAAGTAGGTAAGTATACTACCGAATTAACTGAAAAATAAAAACAAAACTTTTTAATTACACAGGAAATTACGTAAAAACGATATCTATAACCGTAAGTTTCGCGGAGCCTCAAAATAACTACCCTATAAGGTTAGGTAAACCAATGCTAAAACAAGGGTGCATACGACTGATCTATTTTTAAATTGCCCTTCATCATAATTCAAATTGTTTCATGCTGTTTGCGTGACTGACATCACGTAATAATAGCAACGGTGAATATCAAAGCCATGTTGGTCATTGGGTCTTCACTTGCTTTGAGCTAACGGACACAGTGGGCTAGGGTGCGCCAAAATGCACGAGTGTTTATGCATGTATATGCCTATATAGTAGTGTATTGAGGAGTAAATGATATTAAAAGGGTGTATTAAAAAGGATGTGAGCTAATGCAATTACTTACCTATGGTCGTTTATTATATTTTGAACAGTAGTTCGAGCTATTCCCAAATCTAAAGATAAGGCCTGAGTTCCAATATGCCTATTAAATTCTACGTAGGCCAACACATTAATAATGTTTTCTTTCGTTCTTCCGTTCTTCCAGTGCGACGCCTTCTAAATCTGGGCCGACTAAAACTCCCAGTATCGCGTAGTCGCTGTAACAAGCGTGGAAACATTCTTCTGCCGTAATGACGGCGATCTGGATACCGAATGGCATACTCTCTTTCAGCTATTGCTGCATTTTGAAAGCACTCAAAGAAAACCGCAATTATATCAACAGCATCATCATTTGTAAAAGGCATTTTACAAAAAATCGAGCAAAGATATTCAGAAACCAAATTGACAAGAATTAAACTGGCTCTAATAAATATTGGACGTTTCCATACAATATTATTTAAAAGTTTCTTTTGTTTTTGCCGCCTACTATACGTTAATTAGACATTCTAAGGCCGAACGCTAGATGGCGGTACATAAGTTTTGACTCGGCGCGTAAAAAAAACTTTAATTCGCTATAACTTTAAAACGAGCGAAGATATCATCGTCCGGTTTTCACAATATTTTTGTAAATTTTATCTACTTTTCAAATATGATGTCAAAAATATACCGTTCTATTTGAATTTTTGGAGTAAAATTTAAAAAATTGGCATTATTACAAATTGCGCCCTCTAGCTCTTTTATTAGGAACTATAGAGTAGTAAGGAGATCGGACATTTAAAACAGCATCATTTATCTTGCAAACAAATTTTGAATTGCTAAAATCGAATAAGTGGTTTAGAATTTACACCGATTTTAATGATTACACTTTCAATAGCTTCCCCCACCCCTACTATCGTTCGTACGCCAATGAGCCTTAAACCAAAATGATAGAGAATTTTCTAGGCTTTCTAACAGTTTTATCAAAAGTATAGGTTAATATATAAGTTTTAAAGAAAAAATACGTTTTTCTTAAATAATTTTTAGTTACGCCCTCTAGCGGTGAAATACGGAACTTAAAAATAATTTTTAGAATTTTCTCATGGCCTCTTTTATAATAATAAAAAAAATTCCATTCTTGCCAGATGTACAGATCCTGAGATACAGCCGCTTACCTCGCTTATTTGGCCACCCGGTATACAACTCGAGTGGATTGCGCTCGAAAGTTACTTTCTCATAAGATATGGTCATCGTATCCACTCTTGTAGTACCTACAAAGTATTATTACAATACTTTCCTTCCTGCAAGGGAAGTAATAAAAGATTGACGTTGACATTAACAATAATTTCTTTAATGTAAATGAATGATAAAAGATGCAATAAATTAAATTGCCCATAAAAGAATTTCCAATCAGAAACTTATACAATAAAAAGTTTTTAATATAAAAGAAGGTTTTATATAATTTTATGTTTCTTTAAAAAGTTTTATTGCGTTATATGAAACCATCAATTTTATTATGATCCTAACGCAAAAAACATGTTTGAAGATAAATTAAAACAATGTAGAAACTTAAAGGGCCTGGATAATATCAGATATTTTTCAGAATTACTTAGGGTTATGTCTAGTTATTTAAACTCAAAAATAGTGTTTTTTAATTAATTGAGTCGATATTAATTTTGTTGTTTTGCCATGCAATAATATAATAAAATGTAGAAATGGACAAAAAAAAAGCACAAAAAAATGTAAAAAAAGTGTAAAACATTAAACAACAAGTGTTTCTTAAAAAGAACAAAATTTATTTAAAAAACGTCATAAAAGCAAATAAAACAAAAAATACATTTATAAGCCAATGAAAGAAAAATTTAAATAAGTTGTAATGTTAATAATATAATAACATTGTTATTTATTATTTATTCAATATATTCGTTTTTACGTTTTTACACATACCAGCCTGCTATTTTTATACCTAAAATACCTAAAAGAATGTATAACTAAATATTTCTCCAAATCGTCTAAAATTATATCTTGTGTCTGTTAGAATGTATTTGTACCGGGTGAGTCAACGATTGCGCGGAGTAATTTTATGCCTTGAAGATAAAATTTGTCGACAATAAACTTTTATGTTAAGGTATGGTTGGATATCAGGCACATTTTAAAAATATTTTGAATTATACAGGGTGCGCCCAAAAAGTAAGGTGTCAAAAAGGTCCATTTTTTTAAATGGGACACCCTATATATTGTATTATTTTCTGATTACTCGCATAATTCTACGCTTATTTTGTAAATGTCAAATGTCTAAATTCAATAGTTTTTGAGATGTTGACGGTTAATATATGGCATTTTCAGACTTTGACAGGCTGTAGCATTGGAACGGTTCATCTTAGGGAAAAATGATTTTCCCCTCCCTATCTTAGTTTTTTATTCTCTATCCAAAGAAACCAACCTCCGGTTTACCATGTTAAACCAAAAAACCGGTTTTAACGGTTTAACATGTTAAACCGGAAGTAGTAACGTTAGATAGAGAATAAAAAATTAAGATAGGGAGGTGAAAACCATTTTTTTCCAAGATGAACCGTTCCAATGTTACAGCCTGTCAAAGTCTGAAAATGCCATATTTTAAACTTCAATATCTCAAAAACTATTGGCTCTAAACATTTCACATTTACGAAATAAGCATAGAACTTTGTGAGGAATCAGAAAATAATACAATATATAGGGTGTTCCATTTAAAAAAATGTACCTTTTTGACACCCTACTTTTTGGGCGCACCCTGTATAATTCAAAATATTTTTAAAATGTGCCTGATATCCAACCATACCTTAACACAAAAGCTTATTGTCGACAAATTTTATCTTCAAGGCATAAAATTACTCCGCGCAATCGTTGACTCACCCGGTACACAGAAAACTTCTTGTTCTACATCTTCACTGGTTACTCGGTATAATTACTAAATCTATTTCAAAATCCTATTCTTACCTACCACTCAAAAGAGTAAATATTTATTATAATGTTTGGAACCCTTTATTGTTGGGTTTTGGAATAGTATTTGCTACAGCTATACAAATTTTATTAACATTCACGGATCCCCCTAACGGTAGATGCTGTTTTTATGAAAATTGAATACTCTGACTTACAAATTTAAAATGTTTAATAAAAGCCAAGTTGCCTGCAAGATTGGGTATTTTTAAAACCTTCTGACATTCTTGAATTGATTTGCTTTCTGTACCTTCAAATTGAGTAGCAAGCTTCTAAATTCTCTCAATAATATATGGAAACATTAAGCCAAGTTCAGCATCTTGTTAAAATAGGTTCTGGTGGTAGAGGAATATCAGAAAATCTCTCTTTAAAAAATTGTACTCTAAATGGAGCTTTTATAAATATGTTTGTCATTTAATATTAATTTATTAACCACAACGCGGATTTACTTTACATGAAGGTTTTTTACCGTATAATGTTTTGTATTGTCTTTTTGAAGGTTGGTGACAATGATGTTTCTTGTTTTATATTATTTTTAAAAATTATGTAAAATCACGAAAAAAAAGTCCAAATAAGCAGCACGCAGGGAAAAACACATAACCTAAAAAAAAAAGGGAAAAACGACTATCGAAATATACTTAGTTTTGCGTAATTCGTGTAGAAATCTCATGCTTATAAAATTCAGCAATAAGCATAATGATGAAAATTCGTTCTCTAGTAATAACATATCAGCATGCAAGAAAAATTATTTTTAAACCACCTGTAGTTTCCTTAAGTAACACCTACCTATACTACAGTGGCGGTTTCAAGGGGGGAAATCCCTCTCCTTCCCATAAGACTTTTTTTTGTAAGAAACATTTAACAGGAGGACAGTGTTTTTTTTCTAGAACAGTAGGTTTGTTATAAATAGCTCGCTGAACATTATCGGAGATATAAAGTGATGAATCAATGATAGATGTTTATAACTTATCCAGGGTGATTCCTAAGTTGATACTTCTATTTTAGCTGTATATAGAAGACATTAAAATAAACAACATTTTCAAATCCTTTTTCAAAAAAGTCAAAATTAAGGTACTTACATTTTATTACACTATGGACGGTCCCGCCTACCTTAAACAATGTTTTTTTGACGACACTCACCGTAATTAATTTGCTTCAGAAAAACACACCGGAGCGGATTACCAAATAACTGACCACTTGCATGACTGATAAGACAAACACCATAAAGTACAGCAGGCTACGTTTTGATGGCCAGGCCCGCACTCAGATTTTTTAGTTCTGTAACTCGCTTATTTTTAAGTTTTTGGAAAAAAGGTATTTGAAAATGTTGTTTATTTTCATGCCTTCTATACATGACTAAAAAAAATTATTAACTTACGAATCACCCTGTATAGTATAGGTAGTTGGAAAATATTTTTTTTTGCTTATTCATATTAAATAATATAATGATATTAATAAGTTTTTGGTTTATTTCAGGCAACTCATCGCACCAAATATTATGCAGAAGCATTACCTTGCCAATGGAGCTGAACAGGTTTCAAAACAAGTAAGTTCACCTTTTCTTCTTTGCTTAAATAACATCGAGTTAAATAAAGAAAAAAATTTCTTGGTGAGCGTAATTTAATCATACGCTGGCAAGGTCCACTTTGTAGTTGTACAAAATTACCTTAAATATTGTAAGAGTTGTGAGCAGTCACTGCCGTCAGATCGCTGTTATTGTAAACTACTTATGTCGGGTTGCATAAAAATTTTAAACTTAACTTTTGATTTACTAATCAGTACTTAATCAGGTAAATTTGATTGTAAGTAAATCATGCCTGCCAATATCATTTATGTCACAGTCAAAGTTGCTGGTTAGTTAAATATTTTTAAAAAACTAAACAAATTATTAATTTTTTTTGCCAATGTAAAGGTTAAAAAAAGTTATTTTCATTAAAAAAATTACAAAATTAGACTGATGGTTGTCATTTGTTTTTGTTGTAAAAATATTTTATTGCATTTGGTTATATAATATATACTTACAGGGTGTCTACTTGGCAGTTGGCAACTAATGGAAAACTTTATCATTATTAACTTTACGAAAAAAGTTATTCTTTATAAAAAGTTCTGCATGGTTCAAAACCTAAAATGCAACCATCAGATGTTAAATTTTTCAGTCGTTTACGAGGTTTGTTAAAAATATGAATTTTGCCCAAAAGTAAAGTACCTTTACTTTTGACATTTGACATTTTTACAAATCTTTCTCAAATGACGAATACCGAACATTTGTTTTTTTTATTTATTAAAAAAAATTTAAGTAGAAGGATGCAATTGCATATTAAAATATAGTTTTACATTCCGAACAACCCCCCCCCCCTCCTTTGCTGCGCCACTGCGACATTGCATTAAAAACAGTAGAGTCCATTTCTCTCATTCTTCTTATGAGTCTACATAATAATATCAATCAGTGGCGTATTTAAGGGGGGGTACCGGGCTGCAGAAGTTCGGGTCTAAAAGTCTAATTGTAACTTAATTTTTCGTCTCACGCTTGGACTTAAATTTTTAAATAATGTATTTTTGGCTTAGATTACAAAGGTCTTGTAGGAAATGTTTAGTTTTTAAACTTTTTCTTCTAAAAATCCTGTTTTATATAGAGAATAAGATTTGATACGCATATCGTTTTAGTTATTGATTTATGATGCAATGGAAAACGAGTAAAAAGAATAATATTTTATAGTATTTTTCTATTATATACTTATCTGTTCCGTTTTCCCTTTTTTAGGGCTATTTTAAATCAACAAAAATATAACCCAATTCAATAAAATATTTTTACAACAAAAGCAAAAAACAATTAGGTATTTATTTTTAAAGAAAAAATTTGAATTGAAATATTTTCTATGGAACTTAAAGTGTGATAATTTATAATAAAAAAAATAGTGCGGGAAGAAACGAGAATGCTTTATTATGAATATACAAAGCGGCACTTAAAAAGGAGTATTTAAAAACCTAAGCATTTGCACTAAAAACTGCTCTTAGACCTACACTCCTAAAATACATGATTTCTGAAAAAATCAACAATTTTGGCGTGGTGAGCGATATTTACTTTATTTTTAATCATGAAAACCCAAGCCCGAAAAACTCTGGTTAGAGTCATACCTAAGTTTTATGTAAAAATTTTAGATTTACACCAATATTCATATTTTTCACAAATATAAAAAAAAATTTTAAATAAAGAATAGGAATATCAAAATCAAAGTAAAAAAAACATTTATTACGAAAACAAATTTAATCCAACCATGCAGATAGAGTGAGGTAATAATTTAATTTTCGAAATTTGATAGTAGTAGTGAATTTTAAGCGAACTTTGGGCGTGGCCCCGAAAATTTTTCGCCTCCCTCCAGAAAAATAAATGTCCTACTTATACCCACTAAGCCCCCCCGAGCATATTTTCTGGCTACGCCACTGATATCAGCTAAAGGTTTGGTATGTCGCTTGGACATCGAAATTCTGGATATAGTTTTATCTACAAAACTTTCACGTTTCTACAAAATAAACTTAACCCAACGACAATGTTCAAGAATCTCCTAAATCTCGGTAAGTAAGTTAAAGTTCGATTTTTGCAGAGTTAGCGTCGCCCCTTGTCGAGCAGCACGTAAACTGCATCCCGTACCGGCTGTAAATAACCGGAAGTGGTCATAAATTACAGGCGACATCCTCTTTTTTACCCTAAACACTTTTCGATAATAAATACTTAAATTGAGGCAAACGATCACATCTGTAAATTGATGGTGACGTGATTAAGAATCGAGTTTATTTTGACCAGGGCTCTTCTCGATGATAAATCAGACAAGGCAGTGGTGGCTCGTCCAGAAGGTCATTTGAATAATGGCCGCAAACTCGAGACGGTTACTTTTTGTTCGTCCCAAGCGAACCGGGTACAGGGTGTCCAAATTCGATGCTCATCATGTGTATCCCGGAAAATATAGAGATACAGCATCGGTCGAATGGTGGCAAAGTTGCGGAATTTTGTACCTAGTAATACCGTAAAAATAAATTGAGCTTTCTTTTTTACTTTTTGAAATATTCGAAAAAACCTAAAATTTTGATTTTTTTTTTATTTACTTATTTTCACCGCTACCGAAAAATAAATACAACTTTGTTAAATTAACTTTTTTTGCTTTATACTGCTGTATTTTTAAATAAAAAACAATAACGTATGGAGTTTTCTTATAAGAAAATCTGAGTGTTTTGTTTCAACTACTTTATTAAATGCTCCATCTAAATATTCGGTAAGTTTTTTCGATTTTTTTTATATACAGGGTATTACACATTTGATGCATTAACATTGCTATCTCGGTAACTATAAGAAAATAGAGAGTTTGTTAAATAGAGGCAAAGTTACATAATTTAATGCTGAACAATTTGTTAAAAATATATTTAATTAAATTTTGATGACTTCCGGAGATATCCGAAAAAAGAAACAAAAAACTTGTTTTTATTTTTTTATTGCAATATAACTACCTATCGATTATTTAAAAAAATTAAGAGCACTTTTTTTTAGATACCTTTCAAGATAATAATTTAAGAGGTCAAAAGTTACCCAAAAATTTTAAAAAAATTCAGGTCTGTATTTAAAAAAATTAAGTTGATATAGGTATCTCAAAAACGAACGTCGTATCTGAAAAACAAAATTATTTTCTTGAAGAGCATAAAAAATTGTCTTAAATAAGTGTTCTTTAACAAAGAAAGAATGATCTTAAAAATATTTACCAACACACTATTGCAGTAAGAGGTTTTTTAATATCTTAAGTTAAACTATTTATCTAAATATTTTGATGGGATCGGTAGGGACTCGATAATACAATATTGTCATCAATCTTCTACATTTTTTTTCGTAGTAGAGGGGGTTGACAGTAGAGCCAATGTACTTAGGTCTAAGAGACTCATTGTATCCCCTATCGTTTGGGTAATAATTATAATAATAATGTCTTTATTTCTGTATGTAGTAATAGTATTACAATTATTATATTAAAATAAGAGTTACAACAACAGAAAAGGCGAAGTCTAGATGTGGATAAAACTTATAGATATTATCCACCCTGATCGACTTAACCTTAGAATCAACAATATAATAACAATGAAAATAAAACTTCCAAGAGTAGTCCGCTAGTATTTCAAAAATAAAAAAAATAAAAACATTTAAATAAAAAGAAACATATTATATTTTTTCCTATCCTATAGCTTGCTTAGCGAAGAGGTATTTAAGATATTTAGATATTTTTTCTAAATTTTTCTGGAGTAAGAGTTTAAAAGTAGTCGGGCAGTGAGTTATATAACTTTGCAATATTAAAAGTAAAGGATCGTTCGAACATAGTACATTTATGCAGGGGTGGGGTTATCATACCCCGAGCTCGAATATTTATGTCATGTATATGAGATCTAAAAACCACTGTGGCATATAAATATGAGGGACTCTGATTGGATAAAATTTTATGATAAAAACAGGCCTCGTGTAACTTTCTCCTTTCCTCCATATTCAGCCACCTTGCATCAGTTAGCTTATGGCATATTCTATCTCGTCACCGGATTCCATAGATAAAACGTAAACAAGAGTTTTGAACCTTTTGGATTCTTTGTTTTTGATTGGATGTTAAACAGTTTCTGTAAACTACATCTCCATGGTTAAATATGGAGAGTACAAGTGAATTACAAAGTAAAATTTTGAGTTTTGCTGATAGTTCATTGCGATTACTATAGAGAAGTTTTACTCTAACATAGGCCCTCTGGACACACTGCGTAATGTGCTGTTCAAAACGCAAGGCACCATCGAAAACCACTCCTAAATTTCTTACATTGTCTCTAAGAGGTAATACCAAGTCGCCCATCTTTATATCAAGTAAGTCTTTTACATTATTTATTAGACAGATAAGACCTACAGCTTAACATGGGATCCGAACCACTTTTATGTACTAGTTTATCCTTTTTTACTTCTCCAGAGGTTCATGACATCCCTTTCGATCTAGATATTAGGGATAATTACTAGTAGCATCCGTTAATCGACTAAGTTCCGAGCATACTTTTTTTTATCTCCGAGGATCGAAATCGGACCGCCATGATCGAAGGCCAGTAACTCAACCACGGAACTACCAACCGAGGTTTAAACTAGCGATGGGCATAATCCCTATATTTCAATAATCGGATACTAGCGATTCGAGGATTTTTATAACCGGATGATACTCGAAATCGTAATCGCTTTGCATGCTCTTTCAGCCGGTAGTAAAACCTGACCGCATCGCCGTCTGTCGACTCGAAATCGACCCGAGTAATCCTCGACTTATAATAACCGAGGATACTCGCCATCCGGTTTAGTTGTGATATAGCATGCGTTCTCGCTGTTTATTTCACTCTTCCACTGTACGCACCCCCTCGACTTAAAACCCACGTTTGTCGGATTATCAGTCAGATATAGTCGGCTGAAATTCAGATGACGATTGCGAGTATCCTCGAAATTAATAATCGGAACATACCGAGGATTTTGACAATCAGAATACCGAGGATTTTTAATTTGAATTATCTCATCGCTAGTTTAAAGTTCTACATTGTATTTTATCTCTGAAACCTACTATAAAAAGTTCGTTAACTGTATAAGATTACTAGAAATCACGAATAATCAGTTTCTAGCTAATATGATTTCTAGAACCTCGTAAAAGCTAACAAAAAGATTCTAGTTTTATGTCTTTGCGGTCAATTTATGTACCTTTTCAGGTTTTGCAGTTTAATGGCTTATAAATCTTGAAAAGTGCATTCAACTATGACGGGTAAATAACCTTAAGTGTCGATTTATTACCTACGATGTTATGTGCAATTTGTTAAATCGAGTGATATCTTAGATTCTTTCTTCATATCTAACGATTTATACGGCAAAAAACTGTTAATGGGCTGCTTTATTATGGTAAAAAAGGTAAACTGAGTAATGCTAAAATTAAAATAAAGATAGAATTTTATTTGATATTAGTTTTCGATACATAAACCGATACCTTACGGGTCAGCGCTGCCTAGCGGGACTCCTATAATTGTGACGAATGTCTTTACAGGTGATTTCCATTCAACATTTTAACTTATTTCTATAGGGTTGTTAGAGGTGTTGGTATGCTTAAAAGTGTCTAACAACGACACAGATGTCACTCCGTGAAACATCTTGCTGATGTATCCCACCAAATACTGTATAAGCAGTTTTGAGTTGCTTATTTCTTTTGTCGGATCCTAACTCTACTAATAAACCATGATACGGCGAAACGCATCTGGGGATGGATCTGACGAAACGAAAGAAAATTCTTCTTCTGTATTTAAAGCATTGTTGTAAAGTTTTAATCGTGCACTCAAATTGGTGTTTTAATTTTGGATAATTACGATACTTTCATTGATTTGATGAAATGAACTGATGAAGTTCTTACTGGATACATTTAAATTTGGATTTTTTGCAGGACATCGAGCATTGTTACTATCACGGCAAGGTGCAGGACTATCCGGGAGCAACGGCAGCCTTCCATACATGTAACGGGGTCAGTGGAGTCATCCATGTAGGCAACGAGACCTTTGTCATTCATCCCTTTTACGGGGGTGACCTTTCGGTCAGTATTTCTTTCATTATTCTATTATAATAATTTCTATTTAAAATAGGTTCGCTTACACAGTTCATTACGGGTCTCGACCTCCGAGATCGTGCAGATATTATTAATTGAATTAATTAGGATATGCAGCATAATACAAGGAAATAAAAAATATGATAGTCAAAGGCTGTGACATCATCTGGTAAATTAAATTTCGATTCGTAATCATAGAAACACAATTTAAATGGTCTTCATTCTTTGGATTACTCTCCTATGATGTCACGTCTTCCGAATATCGTATTTTAGTAATAAAATAATTTTAAAATGTAGGTAGTATGGTTCTAAGTTCGATTCCCAGCGGAGGCATAAAACTTTTAAAATTTTAATCTTGTCTGCACACCGGCAAACATTTTTCAATTTTAAAAATAATTTTAGTATAACTGCAGCATAGCCTTCTCGATTGAAAGAAGCTAAGTAAAACAGAATTCCTAGTACGTTCGTTTTAGACCTCCAATTTGGTATCTTTTTTGGTTTATTTAAATTTACCATTTTTGATGATATGTTATATATTTATTTATAAAGAGGTAAATAGGTTACAAGACTATTCTTTATTTAAAACTCATTGACAAAGGCGTCGTCGCTCTTAATTAAATACAAGGGCCATTTTAGTTCCTAATGTTGGATAACGTAGCTAATTCCACCCAATATAAGCGGTCGTTCACGACTACCCCGTCCTTTTAAATGTTCAAAAGGACCAACTTAGGAAACCTCAGAATTCCAGACTTTGGGCAACTTTCACGAGTTAAATGGAAATTGGACTCTACCAATTATGTGTCAAATGCTTCCAGTTGGATGCTTTTTAGCAATTAGACCTTATTTATTTGCTGAAGATGTTTTTTTTGCTACACTACACCGTTCTTCTGTAATAAAGATTAAAAATATATTTAAACCAAGCGTTTCCTCTTGAAAATAAGCAGCCTATCCTGCCTGTATCACATTAGAAAATCTTTCTAACGTAAAATACAAATAAACTAATAAAATTCTACTTATAAATAGACTATATTCAGTAAAGTGTTGGAAAATAGGAAGAACTATCGCGAGTAGACAAAAATATCATTTATCTTTTGATGGTATTATACATTACTCAAACATAATTACTTATTTAAAACATCGAGGCTCTAAATAAAACATTCAATGCCAAAATATATATTTTTTATTATTTTGCCAATTGCCTAATTTATTATACACCATTATTTTCACAAATTGCTGCAGCTGCTACAGCTACCGTTTTTGCTATTGTAATTTTATTGAATGCTTGCAGTAACTTTTAGCTCCACAAATAATTTATAATTCCTGAGTTAGAGTTTTAAGCAAAATAAACCGCACATATTGTGCACCCGTGCATTCAAAGTTAAAATAGGCCAGCCCGGTAAAGTTTTATTAGATTTAAAATAAAGCTGAATAAAAGATAGGTATTATTAATATTATTAAAAATTATTTTGATTTTAAATTTTGTTTAATAACGTAGTCGTTCTGTTGAAAATGCATCATACTCTTAAGTATAACAATATGCCCTTTTTAACAATTAAACGCCCATATTTCTATTAAATTATAATAATTCTATTCCATTTTTACTTTATTAGGTTGACTATATTGCCTTTAGTGGCAGTAGAGTTTTGGACTTGCATTACGTGTTCTATTTATACTAAGTAGGTGTATAAGTATAACTGGATAAGTCATGCGTTTAACTCTTACGTAGTCTTATTCTAAGATTGGATTTACTTAACAAAGGTTTTCAGACGTTTCTCATATCTAATGAAGGATTACTAAAACAATCTAGGTTTTGGTGTATGGTGGCAGCTTCCTTAAACTTCCTCTTCCTCTAGTGTGGTTCTTTTTGCAGGATTTCGGCTTCTGCACACATATTATGATGGCCGTGCGTCCAGGCGTGGTCAACAACACCTGATTTTTGTTCTCTCCTTTTTGAGCGTTGTTCTTATGTTCTTTAATCCTTACTTGAAGTGGTCCTAGTGTCTCACCAATGTTAGATTGGCCGCACTCGCAGGGGATCTGGTAGACACAATTGTTCTCGTGTTTTTGGCTTGCTGGTTTTGTCTTTGTCAGGTGGCTTCTTAAAGTGTCTCTCGAGCTGAATACTGTGTTGATGTTATATCGTTGTCCTAGTCTTCTTATTTTATCGGATACTCCTTTGAAATACGGAATGTTGAGTATTGGTTGTATCTCTTTTTCATATTGTATCAACCAATCTGATAGGGTGGCCATTCTTGTAAAAAATACATTATTTTGCCTTTATTTCCCAACTTTACCTTTAAAAAGTTCTTGTTTTATTTATAACTCAATTCTTACTAAATTTCTCTTCATACTTCTTCGACAAAATAAATTGTTGCACCGAACGAGTAATTTAATATTCCCAGTCACGAATGCAAGTAATCCAAAGGTTAAATAAACGCGACCGTTAAAAAACTACGATCTCAATTAAGACTTAATAGAAGTCTGATTATTCCAGCTCGGAATTTTCCGTGGTGTTCCGAGTAAATTTTATTTTAATTTCTAAATCCCCGTTCGTGTCTGAGCATTCAAAGAGAATTTAAGATGAAATAAAAACGAAATGCGCGGCATTTAAGAAGTGTTGTGTACCGAATGGAAGGTTATTAGGTAACTAAAACGACTTTTAGTTTATTACATTATTTATTATAACCTATACCGAGTTACCATGTTTAGCATAAAAACCGTACTACTGGTACCTTTAGATATGGTCCAGTTCCCTTATAGTGTACTTTGATACTTGAACCTCTAGAGGCGCAATAATAGCACTTAGTCTAATATACCACAATTCCTCCACCTTAAATTAAAAAAAAACTTTCTTCCCCTAACCATCAAGGTTCCTTTTAAATTATGATTAACCGAAAATTCATTCTAAACAAGCGGCCAGCAGAAATTGATGGTTAATTGGGAACAAAGCGTTCCGGTGGACGCCGCTTCCTTCTAGGTCTTGAGGCGGTTGACTCAGCCGAAAAACCTTCAGAGTCCTCATTGCTACTAACCACAACTTCCTCGGATGAGCTATCATCCGTCATGAATTCACCACTTGACTCACTACTTTCGGCTGATTCTTTCCTCTCAACCTCTGGAGGAATAGTCCTAATATCTATACTTTTGGCATGCAGGGGCATAATATGGTTCATGTGACGTTTCCACACTAATGAAGAATTAGGAATTCGTACATAAACAACATTTTTACCTACTGTTTTTGTTATAATACCCCTAATCCATTCTGGTTTTACTTTTCTAAAGTCTTTTACTAAAACTTGCTGTCCTACTTCCACCTGCTTGCGACCTTGGTGCCGATAACCACGTTTTTGTTTTATTTGTGCACACTTTAAATTTTCTTTAACCTCTTGAAGAGATTTATTCTCCCGAAAACCGACATTTGGTGGTTTTAATAAATCTAACCTAGTTTTTAAAGGTCTACCCAGCATTAAACGAGCGGGTGATTCTCCTGTACTGCAATGTTCCGTATTGCGATAAAGGACTAAAAAATTGTCTAAATCTTTTTGTGTTAAATTTTTAGGCTTTGAAATATTACTTAAAATATCATAGGAACTTCTTAATTCTTTAATAAGATACTGTTTTACGGTTTTGACACTATTTTCAGCAGCTCCGTTTGATGCCGGGTGATATGGTGGTGACGTCACATGATTAATTCCATTATTTTTCAAAAAAAATTGAAATTCGGCAGAGACAAACGTTCTGCCATTATCTGATACTATTAAATCTGGCAACCCATACCGAGCAAACAACCCCCTCAATTTTTCGATTGTAGTAGATGCTTTAATGTTATTCATTAGAAAAACTTCCAACCATTTTGACAGAGAGTCCAACAAAATAAAAAAAACTTTACCATTAATGGGCCCCAAAAAATCAATATGTAGACGAGACCATACCCTATCAGGTATTGGCCAGGGTAATAGCTCATTCTTAGGAGGATTCTGTCTACAACTTAAGCAAGCTGAACATGATTTACCCATTTCTTCAATGTCATTATTTAAGGAAGGCCACCACACATACGACCTAGCCAAAGACTTACATTTGACGATGCCTAAATGTGTCCTATGTAACTCGTTTAAAACAGCCCCGCGCAACGCCTCTGGAACAATGACACGATAGCCCCACAATAATATATCATTTTCTAAACCTAACTCGTCTTTTCTTCGGAGGTATGGTGACATTTCGGCACCTACCTTTTTTGGCCATCCCTCAGTTACATACCTCGAGACAGTATTTAAAATTTTATCCTTACCGGTTTCGATTTTTAATAAGTCTAAGTCAATGGGTATATTATCCTTTTCAGTTATATAATTTAAAGTTATATTAATCTCTGCATTTTCATTAATATTATTTTTTTCGACTGCAGGTAATCGTGATAAGAAATCAGCATAATTTTCCTTGCTCTTAACATATATAATCTCAAAATTATACGAGCATAAATATAACGCATATCTTTGCAACCTGTTTGTGGTCATGATTGGCAACCCCTTTTTTGGACCGAAAATAGATATTAATGGTTTGTGGTCGCATTTTAGCAAAAAAAATTTTCCCCATAAATAGGAACTAAACTTTTGTACACCGTAAACTATACTTAATGCTTCTTTGTCAATTTGAGAATATCGTTTTTCTGCATCTGTTAACGTTCGCGATGAATAAGCAATAGGGCGTTCTGCTCCATTTTGATATCGATGAGCCAAGGTTGCGCCTAACCCATATGAAGATGCATCCACTGTTAACACTAGATCTAAATTTGGGTTGTAATGAGCTAAAAACTGATCCGATGTTATCAATTTTTTTATTTCTTCAAAAGCAACCCGACACTCTCTGGTCCAATTAAATCTACGCTCTTTTTTTAGCAAATTATATAAAGGGTGTAGAACATTAGAAAGGTTAGGAATAAATTTATGATAATATTGAATAGACCCTATAAACGATTTAAGTTGTGAAACGTTTGTTGGTTCTGGAATTTTCAAAATAGCATCAATTTTTTCTTGCGATTTATGTAAACCATTCTTATCTATAACATGACCCAAATATTCTACGGAGTTCTGAAAAAAACTACATTTTTCCTTTTTTATAGTCAACCCACAGTCTTGTAATCTTTGTAAAACTTGCTCTAGCCGATCCGCGTGAATTGTTTTATTCTCTCCCGTTATTAAAATGTCATCGAAAAAACAACATACTCCTGGTATCCCTGACAAGATCTGCTCCATTGTTTGCTGGAAAAATCCAGGGGCGCACGATATTCCGAAGGGTAATCTAGTGTACACATAACAACCCTTATGTGTCGAAATTGCCGTCAGCTGTTTTGACTCCTCATCAAGAGGTAATTGTTGATACGCAAAAGCCAAATCTAATTTGGAAAACTGCTCTCCCCCTGTTAATTTGGAAAATAGATCCTCTATTCGTGGAATGGGATACCTAACAATTTCAATATGTGGGTTTAACGTAATTTTAAAATCCCCGCATATACGTACGCTACCATCATGCTTTAATATTGGAACTATCGGGGTACCCCAGTGAGTGTACTGCACTGGTTCCAAAATACCCATACTAACTAATTTCTCAATTTCTACGTCTACTTTTTCTTTAATTGAATAGGCTATTGGTCTAGGTTTTAAAAATTTTGGTACGGCTCCTTCCTTTACTCTTAATGACAACTTGCCTTTATTAAAAGTGCCCAATTTATTGGAAAATACCTCGCTATATTTTCTGACTAAATTTTCGATAGTAATTTTTTTTTCAATGTTTACAAAATTTAATTTGCTAAGTCCCAGGTTAAACTTGCTTACGAAATCTCTACCTAACAATAAACTGGCCCCTTCACGAATTACATAGAAATGCAGATTCTCGACTCTCCCTTGAAATTCTATTCTAGCACTAAAATTACCCACAGGTATAATTGTGCTACCCACATATGTAATAAAATTTATTTTGGTTTTTTCAAGGTGAGTATTGTAAAAATATTTCTTCCATAATAATTCTGACATAACGGATTTGGCAGCCCCTGTATCCAATTCAGCCTTAAAATATAACTTATTTATTTGGACATTAACAAGAATAGGATTTTCATTAACCGATCTTAAACAGAAGAGCGGTAAATTAGTATTATTAATGGTATTATCTCCTGAACATTGTTTAAAATCAGTATAATTATTATCAATTTCGTTTAAATTCATATTTTCAAAATCTATATAATTAAACGACCTTTTGGGCATTTGTTTACACATTTTGCGTAAATGCCCCTTTCCACCGCACACATCACAAATATATCCGCGATAAAAACAACGAGAACTATTATGATTGTTGCCGCCACACACCATGCATGCTGACGTACCTGGCTGGGAGGTTTCCCTTCTACCCCCACTTACTTCTGCATGTCCCAGCGGACGTGTCTGATTGGGCTGGGCATATTGAAACTGCGCATCGTCTATGACCCTTGATGATGAAGGCCGCTGGACTGGGTTTTGCTGACCATACTGTTGAAGTCGCTGCCCCCTCCTGCTACCTCCTCGACCGCCTCGATATTGAGATGCCGATGCACTTGCACTACGTGTATTATAATGCTGTAACTGATTTAACTCACTTTTTATTTGTGTTACCGGTAACCCATAGCTGTTTTCTGCCGTTTCTGTAGACAGTGCTAACTGAGTAGCTTCTTGAAATGTCAAAGTGTCCGTTTTAGTAAAAAATAGATCCAATATTTTTCCGCTATCAAATCCACAAATAAATTTGTCTCGTAACACTGTTTCTAACATATTTCCAAAAGAGCAGTGAGCTGCTAACTTCCGTAATCTGACAGCATATTCCTGAATTGTTTCGGAAAGTAACTTTCTAGTTGCGTAAAAAGCGTATCTCTCCGCAAAAATTGCTCTATTTGGTTTATAAAATGCTTCCAATAAGGCTACCAGATCCTTATAAGGAATCTGCTCTAACGTGTTTGGCACTGCTAGGTTTTCTAAAAGAACAAAGGCACTTTCCATTAGCCCGTTAAGGAAAATAGCACGTTTTTTTTTGTCATCAGTTACATCATTGGCCACAAAAAACGATTCTAATCGTCTTTTAAACACCGTAAAATCATCTACGTCTGGGTTGAATTCCATCTGAATACCCACCGAAGCCATTTTGATTTTTTTTTATTCTTGACCACTTAAACACTATCTATTATATCTATGGAAAATCACTATAGTCCCGCTTACATTATTAGCCGATTGACTCGTCGCCAATTGTTGTGTACCGAATGGAAGGTTATTAGGTAACTAAAACGACTTTTAGTTTATTACATTATTTATTATAACCTATACCGAGTTACCATGTTTAGCATAAAAACCGTACTACTGGTACCTTTAGATATGGTCCAGTTCCCTTATAGTGTACTTTGATACTTGAACCTCTAGAGGCGCAATAATAGCACTTAGTCTAATATACCACAAGAAGCAAAATATTATGTTTGGTATATTTAATTATTCCACAGAAATTAGACTAAGCATTAAAAATATTAGAAGCTATAAACAAAATAGTAGAATTTAGTATCCGTTAAAATATATAAACAAAAGAAACTTAGCGGCAAGCGAACAGAGTAGTGCATCTATCTTTTGCATTAAAGTACACAGGGACTCCAAAGGTAATGGAATCCCTGGGGCACAGGTAGACAATGACAGGCTGTTTCGTTCTTGTTAGAACTCATCAGAAAATCATAACCCGTAAGCGACCCCCAGTACAGCGAGCCTGTTCTTTCAAGGTGTTTTTAAGAAATAAAAACGCGATGAAAACCCAGTAACGCCATCATAAAGAATTAACTCAATGCAAAAGATATAGCCATCTAACGTGAAAACGTAGAAATATAAATAAATCTAAATAAATCAAGCACGGAACGGCCACTTCACCAGTATAGGAAACATTTTTCGCTTCTCCATACATCTCCAGCTTTGTGGATTCAGATTTAGATCGCGCTGCAGTCACTCACTGGTTTTGCAGCACTATTCCGTAAATGCCGTGTGTAAGTATAAATAAAATAGTAGAATTTAGTGTCCGTTAAAATATATAAACAAAAATAGCTTAGCGGCAAGCGGACAGATTAGTGCGTCTATCTTTTGCATTAAAGTACACAGGGACTCCAAAGGTACTGGGGGTCGCTGATGGGTTATGACTTTCTGATGAGTTCTAACAAGAACGAAGCCTGTCATTGTCTACCTGTGCCCCAGGGATTCCATTACCTTTGGAGTCCCTGTGTACTTTAATGCAAAAGATAGACGCACTACTCTGTCCGCTTGCCGCTAAGCTTCTTTTGTTTATTAGAAGCTATATTACCTACTACGCGTAAGAAACGGAATTTACTTTATAGAGGACAACATTTTACGGATGGGTACAACAACAATAACATCTGTTTCGATGTAATAAAACACATGCTAAGGTCACAATACCCTCAATAACCGCCAACTCTCAAAGACACTAACAACTTGAATGCTACTCTTAAGGAGTCGGTTGGTTGGTTTAAGGCGTGGGTCGGGCGTTCGGCCCAAACTTCCTGCACTGCAACCTAGTGGCTTATTGTACGCCCCTATCATGCAAGGAAAGATTTGTTCCTTTTATAAGGTCCAGTAAATCCCTACCAATTTTTTTATATGGGTGATTCTCCCCACATTGGATTCCTCCGAAGATTTTGAATCTTCTTTCGATCAGTGCTTCGTAGTTATACAGGGTGTGTCAGTAAGGTGTCTGTCTTAGATAGCACCTAAACTATCAAAGATAGGAAAAAATTATTTCGCTAACATTTTGTGCTTTATTACTGTTTCAATTTTAGTTTCCTGAACTAACTTTATTCATAACTCATATTTTTCTATTTCGATAAAGTTAATTCGGGAAACTAAACTTTAAACAGTAATAAAGCACAAAATGTTGGCGAAATAATTTTGCAATGACAGCTGTGACAGAGAAAATTATTTATTTTTTGTTCCAAAGCAATCTTGACTAAATTGTTTAATTAGAACTTTCCTTTTTAACCTGATTTAAGACAAATCCTAAAATATTTCAAAAACCATGATATTTAGATATATTATGACATGTTTAACAAAAAAGTAAGGTTTTCGAAAGATAAGTTATTTTACCTAAAAAAATTAGGGGGGTCCCATTTAAAAAATTTGAAATAAAGCATTTTTAAAACTATCGAGTCGTCCAACTTGTAATAAACGCTCTGTATAAGAAACTTAAAAAAACATTATTATAAATCAATATATCGTACCTTAAAGTACTTACAACGTAAATTTTATTTGCCTAGGGTTAATTCACAGGTTGCTATGATTTTTTAACGATACCCTTAAAATTACTAAAATTTCGGAAAAAAATTAATTACTTGGCAACGTTGCACTTCACTTCAAAAAATTTAATAGGTTTGCAAAGTCCTTATTCCATTGAATCATATTCTAGAAAATTATACTGGGTGTCCCATTTAATTTTCTTTTTTATTATTCAGTACCACTTTTTAGGACCACCCTGTAGATTAGAAAATATTTTTATATTATGTATCCTAAAAAACCCTTTAACTTTTGTATTACACTTTTTTCCCTATCTTTAATAGTTTAGGTGCTATCGAAGACAGACACTCTACTGACACACCCTGTATATGATATGTGAGGCGGTTTCGTTCCCTTCGCCGCAAAGTCTGCATTCAATGGGACCATTGTAAATTCCTATTCGACATAGGTGTTTTTAAGTGGCAGTGGCCTATTAGTAGGCCAATTACTTGTTTTAGCTGGGTGCGCGTTAGAAGCAACATTTTAGTTGATAGTTTCTTCGAGGGTTTCCCAATTTTGGCCCTCGCTTGGATTTGACCAGCTGTCCTGTTCCATCGGGATAGGTGTTGTTATTGCGCCCACCTATCTGATGTTACTCTGGTTGCCTGATTTGATATGCCAAGGGCGGATTCAGGGACCCTGAGTTTTTGAGAAGGAGTACCCAGATAAAACTATGTAGCTAGCCTAATAACAGGCCATTGTCAATTAGACAAATGCTCACAATGGAACCAATAAATTCAGATTTTGTGGCCAAAAGAACGAAACTACATTAGCGGAATATTTAAAATGTTCGCAGAAATTTAACTCGTGCTCCGTTTAAAAAACTTTGTAATGTGCACCTTATGTTTCTTTACCATGCTTATTCATAAAACTTTTCTATATCCTTAAGATCAAAGGATTAAAAAAATACTTTTGCTAGGCCATCGAACAAAACATTATTGACATTAAGGTTCCTTTTAATTTTTGGCAAAATGTAGGTAATGATAAATATAATTGGTCGTTTTGACACTTCGACATTTCCTTTAGTGGTATAAATATTTATCTGATTAAATTATCGTTAAATCTATCTAATCGTAATTAAAATGACAATAGGAATTACAACTTGAGCAGATTAATATTGCAAGCGAAATTTTGGTTTTCTTTTAAGTTTCCAACTCGGTTAGAAAACTTTGTAGGGGGTGACAAAATATAATCAAACATCCCGTTTGCTTTATGTATGAGACGAGCATATTGAACAGCTGCTCGCTATAATCAATTAAAATGTCAATCTCCGGTCAACGTAACACCATTGTACTCGTGACTATTTTCCTTCGCTGGCCCTTCGGTAAAATTGGAAACGGCCTAAGGGTCCAAACCGGATTCTCGAAGTTCGGGATTAATTTGCACCCTTCACATCCTCCGGAGAATAACCAAAATATCTAGTTGTAATTTATTACGTTCATTCAAAGAAAATTATTTCTTAGAAAATCCCAATATGGTTACTACCACGGATGTTTCCTACCAATTTTCCTGGGTTATAAAAGAACCATTTGATTATGATGACGCAATTGTGTATTGAAATGGCGAGATAACACCTACAATATACTGCAATAGAAGACAATTATTTTATAAGAAGTTACCACTATTCCCTTTTATAATTCGCCATTAATTATTGTGTATTCACAATTTGTTCAAATATGACATACAATCATTATAAAAATAGTTTTACGAAAATCGATCGGAAATATTGATATTTTTGATAACATTTCTGAAAGAAAAGTCAATATTTTCTTACACTTAGTTGTTACTAGGCAACGGAAAATAACTGTTAGGAAATATTTATTATTTGGGGATAGAAATGGTTGGGAAATGGTCAAAAAAACAGCTGCAGAAATTCAAAATGTGTATTTAGCCAACGTTTCGACCTCTATGAGGTCATCCTCAGGGCGCTAAAAAGGGATTACATTTATTAATTAATTATTTAGAATGTAATGTTTTTTTTATATTATTAACATTTAATTTTTACTATTTATTAGAATTTCAGAATAGTTACGCTTTATAGGGCATACCTAATAAAGACATGTACATTAAGGTATAAATATATATACAAATAAAATGTATTTAAAAAAAAGTTCAAGTATAATTGACAAAACAAACATCACATTTTATGGACTAAACAGGTACTTACATACAGTTATGAACTTCTTTGTTCTTAATAAAATTATTGTATATATTTTTGAATAGCCATGGGATATATAGCAGTAGCCACCTACCCCCAAATATCAGTCAGTATGGTTACTAATTATACTAATTTACTATTGATTATTGTACTGTAAGGAAATACTATTTCTGTACGGCTACTGGTAAACTAAAATATGTTAAGCTTGACAATTCAATATTACTGTGTTTTCATAGTTCCAACACACATATTTAATGACATCCTTTATTTGTGAACAAAGTTAATAATATTTATTTCAAAATTGATTGTAATAAGTTATGTCCTTTTAATAATTTTCGATTTACGGAAAAATAATATGTATACCTCGTAAAGAAAGCCATATTCCCGGACTCCGTATTGTCAGTCTCGGCATACAATCTTTACGGTCGTCCGGAAATGTTCAATGTTTTTCTTGATACACCTGAATGTGAGTTTATACTGTATTTTCCTACGACCACCTATGAAAATGCAAAAAAAAGCACGGTTAACTTGGCTGGAAAGCGCGGAATATCACACGCGTATTGAAAAAATATTTCAACACCAGTGTTGAAATACCAGACACACTATTTAATTTAAATATATGGTGCCAATTTGACAGACCACCCCTATTTATTAAAAAACAACAACTTTAGAATGCAGTAATTGTAGTGTTTAACTTATTTATCATGTATTTGTCGAGTGATTTAAAATTAGAGTGTGAAAACACGCCATCTGAAATTATAAAAAATGTTAATAGTATACTGGAAAATCTATTACCAGAAAAAATAAATCGCGCTAAAGAAAGTGTCATGTATTAAACAACAAATCTTTATTGGTATCAATAGCGTTGAGAATAGAGCTCTAGCCTACAGATCGCAAGGTCACAGGTTCAAATCCTATCAGGAATATTTGACTTTTTTTGTTAAAAACATTAAATAATTTATTTTATTAATTATTTTAAATTAAAATCGTCCTGCTTGGGTGGATTTTTAAATTTATGTTTAATGCATCTTTCCTTGATTAAATTTCAAATTTTTCACTCTGGTTAATCTAGAAGTCAATCCAGGATTAGTTCTTTCTATGATATATAAAATATGAAGAAATGAAAAAGTTAAACTACAAATAAAGGAAAAGCCTTATTGACACACTATGAAACCAGATATTAAATGAAACATAATCCTAAGTATGCTACTTTCAACACTGGTGTTGATATATTTTTTTTCAATACTAGTGTTAAAATATTTTTTTCACAAATCAAAAGCGTTTTTAATAATTCCTTGTGGTCGTTGGAAAAATACTGTACATTACTCGTGTGAAAGTGATTATTCTAAAATTCGGAGTGCTAAATAACTCCTCGTTTGAAAAGTATCACTTTCATCACTTGTTATGTAATATACTAAGTATTACAGTTTCTACCGTTAAATTTATTTACTAAAACTACCCTGAAAAAAAATTATAATTAGAATTTGTCAATACATCACATTTTTCCAAATCGTTTACTTTAGTTTAACCTGGATTGCAAAGAAAATATGTTTAATAATTCGATTAAGGTAAAGCAATACCTATTTTTATATCACGTTATATCTTCTTTCAAAATGATCTAATTAATTTCTCTCGTAAATAAATTTTTATTATAGCGGCAGCATTCTAAACTGCCAAATCTTTTCCTAATTATAATGTTTTTAATGGTTGTACAATATTTTATTTTGGGTTAATAATAGCATTGGATTAATTATAATATAGTGTGAAACTTTTATTCTTGTCAATCACTTGATTGTTAGCTTTTTTTCTCAATATTACGATCAATCAATAAGGACATATATCAGTCCTTCCTAATAACACAAAATAACTTAGTTATTTTGAATGTGTTAAAACCCTTTAAATTTTAGTTTCGCGTTACAAAACTTAGTTGACCAGCGGTATGTAAACTCGGCTAATGTTTATTTTAAAAATGGGAGGCATAAAAATAAATTTAACAGTTAAAACGTTTGAACATTGCCATTTCATTAATATATTTATTGAAGCTTAGTTTAAATAAATTTAATTACATGTAGTCTGAGCAGGTATTTACTTTAATTTTATACTATTTTTTTAAAGCACATTGCCAATTTTGTTTACCAAAAAAAGTAGGATTTTGCAATAACGAATATTGTTATAGAAAATGTGTGCTTTGAATAAAGAATTCTAAAGTAGTTATTATGCTACGAATCGTTCCTCCGTATAAAGAAGTAGACTGTTGGTTGTATATCAACAATTAGATAATAATAAAAAGTATATTGTAAAGCGCTCCTTGATCTAGCAAAGGCATTTGATACGATGCCATATGATTGGTGCTTAAATGTATTAAGTAGGGGGTACCGTATTAAATATCTTTTAGAGATTAGGAATCGTCAACAAGTAGTAAAAGTCGTTAATATACACAGTGATTCGCTAACCGTAAAAATTGGAAAACCTCAGGGAACCGTTTTAGGGTTAATCTTGTTTATAACCGATATAAATTCCTTAAATGATGTTACTATACAGGGTGCTACAATTTCGTGTGCGTACAAGGGTATCTCGAAAACGGTAAGAGATACGAAGATGATTAAACTAAGGCAAAGTTACGTATTTTGGGCCTTAATGATTAGGTAAAAGAAAATATTCCGAATTCTTTCGGAGATATCCGAAAAAAAAACGAAATTTCTATTTTTAGTTTTTAATTTTTGGCGCCTTTATTTTTGACTTGGGAAAAAACCAAAAATACTTTTTCATAGCCATCTTTTATGTTCTACAAGATGGCCTTATTAGTGTTCAAATTCAACGTTTTGTTCTTTAAATACTAACCTCCAACAAAAACTTTTTTATTTGTGGGTTTATGAAAAAAAGTTATTCTTCATAAAAACTCCTGCTTATTCTTAAACGAAGATCAAGCATATTATTTTTTCAAAATTATATACCGGGTGTTCAGAATTTAGAAAAATATAAAAAAACTAAGAACAAAGTACCCTTATGTGTAAAGATAGGATAAAAAGTAATTAGTTAAAGTTGTTGTGGTTGAAAACCTTCGTCTCATTACCAGGTTTTGACTTATTACTTAAATGTACAGAGAGACCGGCAAAAAGTTCCAACTCATAAAATATGATTTGCTTTAAATTAACGCATTTTGCAAATTAGTTAGTCTTTAGAAAGTATTTCTTTGTAAAAGCTTTATAGTATACGTTTCCTCGTATATCAAAAAAACTTATGCATATATCATATGCTGATGACACATCTGCAATGGTGAAACTTGGACTGAAGCGAAAGAGTCAACTATGGTATCAAAAAAAAATTAAGATCTGACTGGATATCTTTAAATTCTTCTAAAACTAATTACATAAGCGTCCTAATTTTAACAACATAAAAATTGGAAATCTTAATTAAGTTATCTGCGAGGAAAACTCAACAAAATATTTATTTCAATCATTTTACCCTTTTCACAGTGTTTGTATTGTTACAAAAAGTACCTAATTTTTACTTAATTTAAAGAAATACTGCATTTGGCAGATACATTTTGAATATAATACATTTATAACCTAATTACACAACCACAATATTATAGTCCACCTCGGCTCCCTCATTTTAGTAATTGCATAATATTTGAACCCTCTTTCATCTTACCAAATTCTAATTTCCGCTGCGTATCCTGCACTGACCGCTATACAACATTCATTTGACGTAAATCTGCCACACGGTCTCGATTTATCAGTTCGGCGGTTTCAGCTATAAGACTCGACTGTAAATTACCTTTTGGAATATCCACGGAGGCTCTTAGTGGCTCTGGGAGCCAAAAATTCCAAAGGTGCTATAAATAGAATTTTTAACTAAAAAAAAAAGATTCTTAATTTGTCGAGGAGTTAAAATTTATTAATCAAAGTTTACGAAAATATGTTTGAATTATATACCTTTATAGCCAAATGACGATGCTCATTTTCATGAACAATTAGAAAATACAAAAATGTAATTAATAAAATCACTGTCAGCCATTTTCATCATAGGGTGAGGTTGGTTGGACGATTCCATTCGACTCCAGACGGGGAAGTGATACAGAATTATAAAATAACCTGCTCGTACCAGGCAGATCATATTGCCGTCTCTTTCTGCAATCCACCGGTAGTTAAAGTAAAAAGAGACAAATAAAATCAGAACAAGTTCGCCTGCCTTAGTGAACACTCTCACTTTATAGAAATAACTACGTGGGTGTAATATTGACATATTAACGATAGGGATAAATGTAGGTCCTAACTTGAGTGAATGGTCTGGAGGTCTAACGTCACTAGCTTCGATACCGCCCATAAGAAGTCTCACCGGGCTGTTTTCCTCTTTTGATCTGCCCAATGCCGATGTAAAACATACGTTATTGACATTTTTTTTTCGAGGGCCCCTCCGTGCGCCGGATGTACTTAGGCCAGGTTTGGTACATTGTGCGCTCACCCTGTTTGGTTGTTACACCCACTCCGTGATCCCAATTCCTTGCACTAGTTTGTGTTGGTCAACTAGGGAGAAGGTAAGGATGTCCTCTGGTTCCAATTTTGGTTGCCCGAGTATTTGTTGCATCTTCCAATCTAGTGGATCGTAATGGCAAACTATAATATGCTGTACAGTTTCTCTGTCTTGTCTGCATAATCTGCAGTCAAGGTCACCATTGTACAGTTGCATTCTGTGCAGATGGTTCTTGACAGCCATGTGTTCTATCAGAATTCCTGTAATTGTTCTTAGCTGGTTCCTGTTTATTTGAAGCAGCTGTTTTGTAAGTCTTGGGTCTGAATCCTTAATGAAGTTTTTGCTGTGGTCTAATACCCTGTCTGTTACTCCAGTGGATTTTGTGTTCATTCCTTATCCATCGCTTTATAGCATCTCGTACTGTGCACCTTAGTACTCCGAGTGCCGGTTCTGGACTAATGAATGTATTTTCGGAGCCTTTTCGTGCAAGTTTATGGGCTTTTTCGTTTCTTGTAATACCTTCGTGGCCTGTTACCCACTGCAGTATTACTTTGTTTACTTTTGCCAGGGCCTCCAGTTCCTCTAGACATTCCCATACCCGTCTTGAGGTTACCTTGTTGAACATTAGCGATCTAAAGGCTGCTTGACTGTCAGAATTGACAATTGTCAGATTGTCAGATTGTCGTTATTGACATACTTAGGCAATCCAACGATGTGTCAAAATGGTGGCTGGATGGCAAATACTGCTTTCTAATTGGTACACGTGACCACAAAAATAATATTGCTGATGGCATTTAACGGGTGACTCAATGCTTTTTGCCATCCAACCGCCATATTAAATCACGTGGTTTGGATTCCCTAATACATCACTTAAAAACAAAAAATCGTATTTTGATTATACTACAGGTTACATGTTTGAGGATATAAACTTGTTTATTGAAAATTTCCTATACGCCAGTCTGTCATTACAACAATCAATTAAAGCGTCAATCTCCGGTCAGTATAACGCCAATATTTCCCTTACGGATCTCTCCTCCCAATTAGAAGCCGAACCTTAATACCTTAATCGATTTCTCGCAACCTGGGATTAGTTTACGCCTTTAGAGGCCCCTGGAGAGATCAACTAAAATATCTATGAGAAATGTTTAGCGAAGTCTGATGGTTCAGAAAATTGGTGTGAATTTTTGGTCGATCACAAGATCGAATATGTTAAGTGCAAGCAAGTGAAATTCTCCAGATTAGGCAATCCAACGATGTTTTAGAAATGGCGACTGTGAGTAAATATTGCTTTTCCTACGACCACCTATAAAAATGAGTAAAAAGGCACAGTTAATTTGGCTAAAAGCGCCGTATATTACACGCGTGTCCACCCATATTTATTAAAAAGAACAAATTTTTGAAAGCAGTAATTGTAATGTGTGTAACTTATTTATCATGTATTTGTTGAGTGATTCAGAATTAGTGAATTAGAGTGTGAAAATACGCCATCTAAAATTATAAAAAATGTTAATAATATACTGGAAAATCTGTTACCAGAAAAAGCAAATCACGCTGAAAAGTGTCATGTATTAAAAAACAAATCTTTATCGGTAGCCATAGTGTAGAGATTGCAAAGTCACATGTTCAAATACCGTCAGGAGTATTTGACTTTTTTTTATAAAAACATTAAATAATTATAGAATTATTTTGAATTGAAATCTTCCTTGTTGGGTGGATTTTTTAAATTTATGTTTAATGCATCTTTCCTTGATTAAATTTAAAAAATTTTATTCTGGTTAATCTAGAAGTCAATCCAGAATTAGTTCTTCCTATGATATATACAATGTGAAAAAATGAAAAACTTAAACTACAAATAAAGGAAAAGGCTATTGACAAAATATGAAAACAGATATTAAGTGGAACATATGCTAATTTTAACACTAGTGTTGAAATCAAAGACTTTTTCAATAATTCTTTGTGATTGTAGGAAAAATAGTGTACATTACTTGTGTGAAAGTGATTATTCCAAGACTCGGAGAATTTCCGCACTCGGCTGACGCCTCGTGCTAAATATATCTCCTCGTTTGAAAAGTCACTTTTATCAGTTGTTATTTAATATACTATTACACGCCCTTTTCTAAAAATACCTATGCAAAAAGTAACCTAATATGTGGGTGTGAAATTAGAATGTACTGTTCTTTATTCTGTGTTAATTATCTTACAATTTACAATACTACATCAGGAATGAATTATAATCGAGCAGAGAACAGGTTATAAAAGATATTTGTCATCTTCGTAAAAGAATTAAGAAACATGAGTCATAACATAGCCATATTTCCTAGCTAATATTTTTGATATGAAATTGTAAGTCATGCAGTTTAGATATATCCTCCAAAATTAGAATATTATCGCAAGTACTTCTTTTTGCGTACATAGATCTCCGCATTTCCATATTTAATGTCCACAAGCCGCCCCTGCTGTACACTCTGTATATATTTTAAAAAAGGAGCATTGCAGTTAACAAACAAAAACAATAATGTAAATTTACGTTGTCGATAAATATTTATGCCTGAATATAGGATGGAAATTTGTGGTTTGCTGTCTGTTTTCTTGTAGTGATTTAAACGATTTGACTTTAAAATAACGAAGACCTGCATAAGTTAAAGTAGCTTGGGCCAGTTTACTAACATATTTTAATACTAATACAACCGCCTTTTGGGGATTTGTTTGCTTAATAAATAGCAAACATTTGTAAAATTTATTTTATTCTTGAAATTCGCTAAAAGCAAATAATAGAGTTTGATAAATTATCGTTATATTATTCGAAAATCAGCATGCGTTTCTTATAGTTAAGTGGATCCGGCCGAAATTAAAATTTGCCGTTATAAATTGTAGTTGTTCTTGGTCCAAAGATAATTTGAAGAGAATATCAACTATCAATAATTATTCTCACACACAGATGGTAAACCCTTCTTTCTACATTTAAACTCTTATAGAGCCACAAACCCACATATTTTTCTTTTTCACAATGCAACGTGCATAATGATTTTGTCACCTTTCTACTCATTGAACCGGTTTCTTTTAACCTACAAATTTTGATGTTCCGTTAAGGTGATATCTACTAATTTCTTCTTTTTTCATTTATTCTCCTGAAGATGAGTACTTCTGCGTTCGAAACATGTAGAGAATCTTTTAATTCACAAATACTTCCTTAATATAACAGTAGAGGAAGACTTTGTGTTCTTATTTCTTTCCATTTATCCACAAAAAAACACGTTTATCCACGACTAGTATATAATGTAAGTATTATACATGTGGTTCTTGGAGTATATTGCCATATATTATTCTTTTAGGGAATAATGACGAGGGATCCCTTTTGCACTCCAATCACAAAATTTATCTTCTTAAATAAAACCATGGAAACACAAACTCAAAAGTGTGTGTATTGAAATGGATGAAAATGAACAGTACTTGGACGCCTAATGATAGTTCACGATAGTTTATTATTATTACTAGTACTATTACTAATTTTAATGTTATTGACAAAGTTGTTCATTAGAAATCTCAAATTAGTCGTAGGTAAAGTAGAGTATTGTCTGTTAGAAAGTTAGACTAAATGATGTTTCTTAAATTATAGTAGAGTTTTGGCGGTTTGTCCTTATCTATTTTACATCACAACGTTTCACCTGGTAAGTATTTCCAGTCGTCATCAGGTGAATACTAAATAAGTACAATAACTAAAGCTCTCATTATACTAGCTAGATGCATTGGAGCATAACTGAGAAGGGCGCAGTCATGCGTTCAGTTCGTGTGCGGTATTTTAAGTTTACATCTACTTAACAAAGGTTTACACATATGACTACTATCTAATGAGGGCTTCCTAAAACAATCGATATCTCGATGCTGGTGTATGGTAGCAGCTTCCTTGAACTTCCTCCAGTGTGGTTCTTTAGGCAGGATTTGAGATTCTGTCCACTTGATATGATGGCCCTGTGTCTATATAGGTAAGGTCAGCTACACCTGATTTTTCGGTATCTCCTTTTAGCGTATTCTTTCTGTGTTTTTCATCCTTGTTTCGAGTCGCCTTAGTGTCTTACCAGTGTAAGATCGGCCACAGTCGCAGGGGATCTGGTAGACACAGTTTCTCCTGTCTTTTGGCTTAGTGGTTTCGTCTTCGTTTCACGAATAGACAATGCAAGTCTAAAATTGTTATTCAAAATTAGAGTATACTCGCAATAATAGCTATTATTCCTTTAGAATTCCTTGGGAATAATAGCTATCATTATTGACTCATGGTATAATCTACTATTAAATAATAGTGAAATTATGACATTGATTGTCGAAGCTATCTGCCAACCTGTCGTCTAGAGATGAATTAAAGTAGTAATTTTTTTATTTTAGCCAATCTCAATTAAGACACCCATCATAATTAAGTACTTTTGCCTACTTGGTGGTCTGTGTTATCGTAGTTATCTTATAAGTTAAGAATTTGTAGTGACATAGTAGTCATTTATCAAACCAATACTATTAATTAAATGAGTTACTGCAACAAATAATAAATTAATTATGTTATTGATTAATTTACATTTAAAAACAAAATGTAACAAATTTATATTTATCGAAAGTAAGTTTGTGTTGATTTAGGATCGTCAAAATGCACGTAATTGGTAAATTAATTTAAAACATTTTATATAAATACAAGTGTTATAATGAGTATTGTAAAATAGATGTTTGGCAAATGATTTTAATTTGATTTGTTAAAAACAAATTTATATAATTGCTGACAATTAAAATATAATTGAAATTATCTGAGTCATATCCTTGGATATCCATATTTAGCAATAAAATTATATTTTATGGACATAATCAGAATTGTAAAAATATCGTAATAAAGTTAACTGGATCTATGCCTACTCCGCGAACTACTTTGACTATGTAGCTTACTATTACTTTTTTTCAGTCATTGTAATTAAAATAATTTAAAAATTTAATTTTCTAAAATTATATTTTTTGCGCTGAAAATTCGTATGATGGTGCATTTTTACACTTTATTATGATCGGTCGAGGCGCTGTCAAAAGGAACGGAGGGAAGCACTAATGCACTGGGGTAATAAAGAAGTACACTGCAAAATAATTTCCAAATAAATATTTGTTTGAACAATTTTTGTTTAATAAAAACAAAGATTTTTAAATTTAATTACGTCTTGTCTAGGTGCAATAAATAGAAGTCAAATTAAATAAATGTTTTTTTTGCTCTACATACACTAACGTACTCACAGTAAAGACAATTCTTCACAACTGATATTACATGTTAATTTTGTTTAAATTAATACTTATTTACATTATATTATTTTTACCTAAAATTACCGTATAACACCGACCGACCCTTTTTATCTATTCCACCCCTGGGTAGCCACATTTAAACACCTAATTATGCAGTGACAATGGGTATGTTTATATAAATGATTTATTAGGGGTAAAGACGATATACTTTGGGATGGACTTTAAGTAGTTTTGAGTAATATCGAGTTAATACTCGATTACGACTAGGTGTATGCCAAATTCATATTTGTGTTTTTTTTCTTTGGCATTTCAAAAGGCAGTTTACTCAGTAAGGATTTTTACTTCTTTTAATTATTAATTTTAATTATTTTGGGATTTTTAAGAAAAATAAAAAAATATTCATACTTCAAATTCAGTAAAATAGATCAATTAACTGTATGTTACTTAAGAAAACGTTGAATATTTGAATCAATACCGAATTGCAAAAAGTAATCTTCTTTCAGAAATCATTATTTTAAAATATAACCCAGAGATTCCGGAGAATTTCAGTTGCATTTTATCGCACAGAGCTACGTTATGGTTCAAGTTATGATTATAGTCCCTCTAGACTCTTGAGAAGTGGCTAAAGTGCAATAGGGCGGCGAAGTAAAAAGCCAAACTGCCAGTTGAGACAGAATTCCGGACTTGGAACTTCCGCGATTCACCCAGACCAGCAATTGTGGCTTAACATTAGATTAAACACAACGATGTGTTAAGATTGCTGTTGAAGATTTAGGGTTATAGCTTGATTTGTGTAAAATGCAACGTTCCGTTCATTTAAAATTGCAAGATGCACAGTAAAGACATGCTCATTTAAAAGTAACATGACTTTCATAGATAGTCGGGTCACTTAAGACATACAGAACAACGAAACTTATGTCAGATTTTAAATCTTGTTTCATAAAATAAATTTAGATTTAATAGTAGATTATACCACGAGTCAATAATGATATTTATTATGGCGAGTAGTAGACTCTACTTTATTAATTTGAGATTTTTAATGAACAACTTTATTTGTCAATAACACAAAAATTAGTGAACGGCGGTAGAGTTTTGGACTTGCATTGTCTTTATTTGTTTAGAATCACTACGTTTCAACTGGTAAGCATCTCCAGTCGTCTTCAGGTGGTTGGTTGGTTGGTTGGTTCAAGGAGGGTTGACCTGTTGTCAGTATACTGCAGCCAAATGGCTTATTGTATCCCTTTTGCTTAACGTCGGGGTAATGTCAGCCAGACGGGACCTACAGTTTTTTACGTGGGATCCGAACCACGCGTATGCACTGGTTTATCCGTCAGTCCCCTAAAGGCAGGATTATTTGCCCTCAATGGGTCGTATTCGGGAGTGTCATACTGCATTCTTACTTCTAAAATCTTGGGTATACTGTTTTTATTAAGCGTACACCCGTCCCGGGGATCGAACCCGGGTCACCTGCGGCCGAATGCGACAGCTCTACCACTGAGCTGCCATACCGTGGCCGTCTTCAGGTGAATACTAGTCCTAGTATAAATAGAGCTGTAGTTACCGTACTTATTTAGTATTCACCTGAAGACGACTGGAGATGCTTACCAGTTGAAACGTAGTGAATCTAAACAAATAAAGACAATGCAAGTCCAAAAATTTCCATTCAACTTTAAGTATGGACTATTTCTTCAAGTTATAAGGAATAGTTGTATACTTATTATTCAATTTCAACCAATAGTATTTGCTATAGTTGTCTGGTTTCTCATAGACTAATCAATGCATTCTTCAGCTACCTGTGTAGATCTTCAGCCTCCATGACGTTTTAATCTAGTTATATCGCCTCCTCCATCAATGTACAAAGTGGCAGATGATCTGCAATAACAATGGTCGATATAACTTAGGGGGTTTACCAATATATGCAAATTTGTTTTTTTTTATACGTTGTATTGTACAGGGTGATTCATTAGGATCGACGAGCGGCCATATCTCGGAAACTACTGGGCATAGAAATTCATGGAAAAAAAATTATAACTAAAGTAGCCATGAGAAAATCCTGGAAATAATTTTTAAGTTCCGCATTTTGCCGCAAGAGGGCGTAATTGAAAAGTAAATTTTAAAATTTTACATATCTCCGAAAATTCCACATTAAGGTATATCTTTGATAACACCATTAAAAAGCTTGAAGAATTATGCATCATTTTGGTCTTATATTCATTGGCGTACCGACTTTATTAAGAGGAGCTGTTGAAAGTGTAATCATTTAAATCGCTGTAACTTATAAACGACTTATCCGATTTTAGCAAACTAAAGACTGTTTGTAAGAGGAATGTATGCACTTTCACCAATCGTATTTAGTTGTCCATAATAGTTCTCAAAAAAATGCTAGAGGGCGAAATTTGTAATAATAACAAATTTTTTTATTTTACTCCGAAAAAATAAATCATACGGTATAATTATGATGCCATAATCGAAAAGTAGAGGAAATTTGCTACAAAAAATATCAAAACCGCAGCTTAATATCTCCGTTCGTTTCAGCGTTATCGCCAATAAAATAATTTTTAAAACTTTAAATAAAGACGCGATTATATATTTTTTAGAAAAAAAGTGGGACGCCACTGATATTTCTCCATGTGGATTAATATTTACACAAGAGACCATATTTATGCAGAATTGGTTAATTCTGCATAAAAATGGTCTCTTGCGTTTTTCTCCTCAGGCACACCGTTCTTAATTAAAATGTCTGTTTGGATCAAAAATACCAGCTCGATATCTATTTAATGATTGTTGGTGTTTAGCGAATAAAATAGTAAATTAACTCAACTTTAAACCCGATTAAGTACCACTGGACGGTGTTAATAAATGAGAAAATCGATTCTTTTACTCTATTAAGTCTGGAAAGATAATGATTGAAAGTCTAGTCCGATTTAAAAATAAAGCAATGAGATAAGCAAACGCGCTGCTGGCCTTTCTATTATTGTACGTTCCATGGCTTGACCAGATAAGGCTCTTATCATTCGGTCCTTTTTCAGACCGACAATGGAATATGTCGGTGAACGTACGAATCCTATTACGGCCCTTCCGACATTTTTAGTTTTAAATCGGGATTTTCATTTATGTAGGTTTCTATACTAAGTAGACAATATAATCCTTATTCTATTAAATAATAAAGCTTGATTCTGTCTCTGATTGTACTTTGTTATTCCTGACGTGACTGCCGCTGAAGAGACACTAAAAACTGTCTGTATATCAAATATACAGGGTGATTCCTAAGTTGATACTTCTTTTTTAGCTGCGTATAGAAGGCATTAAAACAAACGACATTTTCAAATACCTTTTTTCAAAAAACTCAAAAATAAAGTACTTACATTCATTTATTACACTACGAATCAAATACGGTTCTGCCTAACTAGCTCGTTGAATAACATTAAGAAAACTTCTGGATGAGCCCGGAAGGGAAAGCGTTTTGCGTATAATCCCGAAGAAACATCTGCACTTTTACGACACCATATCTATTAGTTCATTGTTTTCAAATTTTACCATTTTCACGTACCTATCATCAATTTAAAATTAACTTGCTTCAGAAAAACACACCGCAGCGGTTTACTTAACACTAAACACTAGCCGTATGACTAATACTAAGAAGGGATAAGAAAAACAACAGAAACTACTGCGGGGTATGTTTTTATGACCAGGCCCGCACTTAGATTTTTTACTTCTCTATATCGCCTATTTTTGAGTTTTTTGAAATAAGGTATTTTTTTTTAATATTGGCATTTGGCTAATTAGCCATACAGCCAGTCACAATGTTGTTTATTTTAATGCCTTCCATACACAGCTAAACAAGAAGTATCAACTTAGGAATCACCCTGTATACCCATTGACTCAAAATATGAATTTTGAATAGTCAAAAGCACAGTTTAATAAAAGTATATTTTGTGACTTTATTTGAAGGTTTTTTAACTTAATTATAGTGTAAGCTATTTAGGTCTGGAAATAACATATTACGGGTAAGCCTCATTGGCGTACCGACCTTCATAAGAGGGGGGAAGCTATTAAAAGTAATCATTTAAATTGCTGTAACTTCTAAACGACTTATCCGATTTTAGTAAACTTAAGCGTGTTTAAAATAGAAAGGCCAGTACTTTTAATTGTCGTTTCCATTGGTACACTAAAGATAAATCCTTTTGCCTAAAAATAATAGGGGGTCCCATTTAAAAAAACTAAAATAAAGTATTTTTAAAACTATCGAGTTGTCCAACTTATAATGAACGCTGTGTATAAAAAAAAGGCCGGTCCAGACACAACGTCTTATCGAACAATAAAATGGTCATGCAAGTCGTTCGATAAAAAGTACAAAAGATAGTGCGTCCGCACGTTTCCAACTAATCGGTCATATTTTAGTTTCGCGACATTTTTGGTCATGGAAGAAGCGCTTCTTTGGTCGCTCTTTGCTTTTTGCATTGCAATAAAAAGCAAAAATATACGAAAAAATCGAAGATTAAGATGGTCGAGGGAATGGTTGTTAAAAAGACAGGAATTTTCTCATGTCAGATTATTACGAGAACTTGAACCAGATGATTGGCGTAATGAGGATGGACACTGAAACTTACACCCATTTGTTAGAATCTGTTACTCCTTACATTAAAAGGCAAAACACCTGCATGAGAAAAGCTATTTCAGCTCATGAGAGACTTTATCAATTTCCTTGTATTTTTCAATCATTATTTCATATGCCTGTGACTTCTTATTCCGATCACTATACTCGGCACTTTTAACTTGCCAGAAACAAGGGAAACTACGATAGAGTTCAATAAATTCTCTTAAAAATTGGCGGGAACACTGCCGAAGATCAGACATATTGCCCAAAGCAACAAGCAGTACGATGCCGACGTACAATGAAAATAACTTTAAACGATTTCCAATAAAACTGAAGTTTGTCCACACGCTTCAACTTGTCGAATCGATTTTTATAAAATGATGCCTCGCACTTCAAATTTTCGACTTATCGTACAACCCTATTTCGATCATGCAAGTCGTACGTTTTGTGGTCTACACGCGCCGTTTTACTTGATACGACTTGTCTGATTCGATAAATCGTTTGATAAGACGTTGTGTCTGGACCGGCCTTTTTTAGAGATTTAAAAAACATTATTGTAGATCAATATATCATATAATATAACAAACCCTTTAACTGTTGTGTGGCATTTTTTTCCCTATCTTTGATAGTTTACGTGCTAACTAAGACAGACACACCCTGTATAATGTGGTAATTTTCGGAGAAAATTAAAATTTCAATATTTAACTTTCAATTGTGCACTCTTGCGGAAAATACAGAACTTAAAAATTATTTCCAGGATTTCTCCAAGCCACATTACTTGTGATTTTTTTCCCTGAGTATCTGTGCCTCTTAGTTTCCGAGATACGGCCGGTGGCCGTCCATAATGGAATACTTGTTTGTTTGAGCAATTTTGTAATTTACTACTTAAATAAATTTATTGAATAATAAGTGAAAAGTATTAAGATAAAAAGAAAACCCCAATTTCTATATAGAACTTAAAACTTTAGTTATATAAAAAATGTACTTTCAAGTAGTATCCTGTTTTCAATATTTTAGTATACAATATGCAATCTCGAAGAATAAAAAGCAATTCCGCTACCACAAAAATATGACTACATAAAAAAAGATACCCTCATCCGCATCCTTATTTTTAAACAGATCTTACAAAACATAGCCAAAAGTGATTTCCGGAGAGAATAAAATCCAGCTATGATACCATTTGGATAAAAGCGGTCACCTTTATGAAAGTATTGAATTTATTTACAGTTCTTTATGTAATATACGTAATATTTTATTTTGCATATAAAAGAGAATATGTTTCTATTTAATAAGAAAAAAGAAGTTGTTTTGAATAAATAATAAAGTAAATGAAGGTTATAAAAGTCCAGCATTTTATGAGAAATAAAGACATTTTATGTCATATTTTCTTGGATTATGAATAATTTCACAAATTAACTAACCACAGTTAAAACTCATATAGTTCAAAAAAATCATTATTTATTTAATTCACGTATATACTACAGGGTCCTGCATTTCACCTCCCATCAGTGGCGTAGCCAGGGGAAGGCAGCCCCCCCCCCCCCGAAATAAAAAAAAAAGAAATTATAAAATATAATTGGGCAACATAAAAAATCTTTGACGGCAACGCTATCAATAACGCGCTAAATGAAATAACAAATCATCCTCCGAGTAACTACAGCTTCAACAGAAAGAAGTTTTTCCACTTAAAAATATTACATTACATTACATATCCAACATATCAACCATTCAGGCGAAGAGCGTACAACAAGTTCAGCTTTAATAGGTATTCATCAAAAAATCCACATTGATATATGAAATAATCAATATATTTTTTTAGTTTTAGGCAAAAAAAAAAGGTTGTGCTTTTAGTTTATGGTTAATTTTTGTTTTTTCAATAAATAAAAAATATACCTTATTTTTAATATTTTTTTGCTCAAATATGCTTATTTTATGTTGTTGTTTAACAAGTATAATATCTGTTTTATATTACCTATATTAGTGTATTTGTATAACTCACTACAAGTTTCTTTAAATGTAGGTATTTTTTTTATTTTGAATTTATTTTTGATTGTCCAAAAAAAGGGTTTTTTGGACGTGACACCTAAAAAAAAATTCGCTACCTGCGGCGATGGTTCGTCGATTTCCCTACCCTTTTGCCCCCCCCCCCCCCCCTCGTCGAGGGGTCGAACAATCTCTCGTTAACCAAGTTTGATTAATACGAATTGTACAGGATGGCTAAAGTTTAGTGTCAAACTTTGCAAACTTTAAATCAATTTGTTTTTCTTATTTCAAATTGGAACCCCTATGTATTATTATGTCATTCGATGCAGAATTAAAAATCAAACATTTGTCCTAATTACAACCCTATCTCAATTTCTAACGCATCAAAACTTATTCGCAGAAAACTCATTTTATCAACTATTCAACAATAGTCATTATTATAAATAAATATCAAAGGTGGCTTTGAAAAACAATTTATTGGTATTAACGTTTACCAAAGTAACAAAAAAGAATTCTTTTCGCTTACTTCGAATATGAAAATCATATCTACGAGCTCTTCTTGGTTGTATTCCATCACAAAAAATAATATAGCTTAAATAATTACTACTAATCTAACAATATTTGATAATAATTAAAATCAAAATGGGCTTTTGTCACTTTAATAAACTTTAATATCAATAAATTGCTTTGCAAAACCTCCTTCGATATTTATTTATAATAATGACGGAATGATGGACAAGTTGATAAAATTAGTTTACTGCAAATAAGTCTTGATGCGTTAGAAATTGCGATAGGATTGTAATTAGAACAAATGTTTGTTTTTTAATTTCGCATCGAATGACATAATAATATACAGGGGTTTCAATTTGAAATAAGAAAAATAAATTGATTTAAAGTTTTCAAAGTTTGACACTAAACTTTAGACACCCTTTTTTACAATTCGTATTAATCAAACTTGGTTAACGAAACGGCTTGACCTTATTTATTAAGTATAATTTTAATAACGAGGCATAATTTTTATTTTTTATTAATTTTTAAAACCAGTGGTGCAAGAATTTTCTTAGTTTTAATTTTTTTTTCGCCTATAATACTGAACCGATTTTTCACCGCGGTGGTCTGGGGAATACCTTAAAAGAGTTGGGCAAAAATTAATTTTATATTTTCATTGCCACTTTTTATTTTCTATAACTTGTTATCAGAAATTCATTATAACGTTTCGTTTTTCGGGCACCATAATCAGATATGTTTTTTTTTCTAATAACTAATGCAGCTAGTTAAGTTGAACAATTTAGAGTCGGCTTATTATTATCAATGAAAAATGTATGATGAGTTATACAATTTTAAAACAAAAATGTTTAAAAAAAAGTTTAATAATGTAACTATCAAGCTTATACTACTTTGACAAATAAATATTTTACTTCCATTTCTTAAGATCGATCTCTAGATGCCTTATACCACTTTACTGATCATTTTTTCGAACTCAGTGTGACTGCACGACTTTATTTTTTCAGCAGAAACACCCTCACGTGATCTTCGAAGCGCGGACAAAGGCGAGCAAAGGATGCGCCACCACTGGCATGATGGAATGGCGGCTGAACCAGAATTCAATGGCGGGGCCCAAAATGCGAATGAAAAGAGACATTCGAGAAGCAACAAAATATATCGAGACGGCACTGGTAATCGACAAGGCAATGTTCGAAAAACGAAACGGTAGTACGCGGATAGAAGTAGTGCACGATTCGATACAAGTGGCCAATATCGCGGACTTGTATTTTCGGACGTTGAATACGCGGGTGTCTGTAGTGTACATAGAAACGTGGCAAGGTGAGCTATAAATTGTTGAGTAGTGGTAGATAGTGATTTCACCGTAATATTTTTTTACTGAATGAAATTTACTAATCCGCGTTTTAAAAGTCCAGGAAACGTTATGGATGTTTTATCAGTAATAGTTTTCATGAAATAATTAATAGCAACTAACCAAAGTGTAATTGCTTTCATTAAAATTTATTTTGATGATATATTATGTTCAATATAACATTTAACAAACCACTCATTATGCATAAGGCATGTGATATATTTATAAAAAATAAAATTTATTACAAAAGTTCTGTAACCGTGGGTAAAAAAAAAATAAGTATCACAATTAATCAAATAACAGTACCTATTTAATACTTTTATGCCAGATAACTCGGCTTTGATTGGGAATAGACTAAGTCTTGCTATATCAATCTCTCGATAACTTTACCAATCAGATATTTACATGGAAAGAATTATCTCAACAATGGTTTCCATAGAAAACATCTGGCTGATGAAGTTACCAAGTGATTGATACAGCAGGCCTAACGGACTAAAGTATGTTTTCTAATACCGAAGGCACGATACATTAACACCGGTGAGCCATTGAGAATACATTCTCTATCTCCCTCCTATAGTGTGACATCACATCTGATTGTACAGCATCCTTTATCAATGAGGAGGTATTTACTTTATATGGGGATTCAGGCAATGTGTGACACAATTAAATTTCTGCTTAACAATCGACTTTCCGTTGTAGTATAACATTGCGGAGGGCAAGATTTGGTGCACAAGCCTTAGACAAAGGCGCCAATAACACGAAAAATTAAAATAGGGTTTAGTCCAGTGGCAGACATATGCTATATGTCGCACTCCTAACATTATTGGATACTTAAAATTAAATTTAAAAAATGATAAATAAGACATAACACAACTTAACTGAATAGTTCTCAATGTTTTGATAAGCTTTGGGCTTGTTCTGATTTGTACTCAAATTTACTTATATGTTAAATTTCATAAATATTTTAAACAATAATTAACTAATCAAGCAACCTTAACTGTGACTAAATTGACATTGGCGCCCATTATTTACTCACACAGTTGTCTGATTATTCGATCAAGAATTAAGCTAAGCGGAGCAATTCTGATTGTGTAAAAATCAGTTCGCCAATGTCATTTATATTACAGTCAAAGCCTGTTTAATCAATAATTGTATAAAATTTTTATGTAACGCCAAAATTTAAAAACATTATTGTTTCTTTAGGTGGAAATCAGGCACAAATCAACCGAAACCTCGATATCGGTGATGCATTATCAAATTTCAATGAGTACACGTCAAGAAAACTTTTCTCCGTCGATAAGGATACGACGCAACTATTGACAGGTGAAGTTTTTATTGGCGGCGAAGCAGGGATCGCGGTGCCTGCGACTGTTTGTACTCAGAAATCTGTTGGAATTAGTGTAGATATTAATACATACGAGCCACATTTATTAGCAGGTAATCAAAAGGATAAATATTACTATGTCACTGATACTGATTAATATGAATTATACAGGTTGTCCTTGAAATGACTGTACAACACTTCACCAGAAATTCTTTAACCAAAATAAGGCAATCTAGGCAAACTTAACTATAAGCAATGTTGCTTCGCTTTGCCGCTACAGGGCGCTAAAGTTTTCAAATGAATATAGTTTTTCCGGAATAATTTCTAAACGCCTTTATCAATTTTCACTAACTTTGGGATTAAGAATGACCATTATTAATAGCGTGTTTTGACATATGTGTCATCATTTTTTAATACCTGCAAATTTAAAAATGGCGTGTGATTGGTAAATAAAAGTTTATATTTTTATTACCCCTCTTATAAATGACATTAATTATTTACCTGACACTACCTGACTTGAGGTTAAAACTTTTTGTCTCTTGTAAAATTTTAGCCGGACATGCAGTTTCTCTACAAAAAAATTATTTACGGCACCTTGTAATTCATCATTGCTGTTTATTCTGAACGAGAAAACATACAAGAAAATTTCCAAATTACTACCAGCGAATTTGATTTTTTATAACAATTGTTCGAAATGCTCACCGTACTCCTGAATACATAAATTATTTATTTTCAAAAAATTAGACTGCACTTTGGGCATTGTGTCGGGCTTGTTTTTAAAATAATCTTAGTATCAGCGTACGAAGATTTTTAAATGAAAGATATCATAATAGATGGATCGGAAAAGGTAACGATGCACCCGTAAATTGGCCATCAAGATCCCCAGATCTAACGCCTCTGGACTATTTTCTGTGGGGTGCTCTTAAATCAAAAGTTTTATGCTTCCCCCATCGCTGAGAAAGATGAGTTATTGCAAAGAATTATCAATGCTGCAGATTATTTTCAAAACAAGCCCGACACGATGCTCAAAGTAAAGTTTAATTTTTTGAAAAGAATTAATTTATGTATTCAGGAACAAGGTGAACATTTCGTACAATTGTTATAAAAATCAAACTAGTTGATAGTCATTTAGAAATTAAAAAAATTTCATGTTTTCTCGTTCTGAATAAACTGTAATAATGAATTACAAGGTATCGTAAATATTTTTTTGTAGAGAAACTGCATGTCTGCATGGCTAAAATATTATAAGAGACAAAAAAGTTTTAACATGAAGTCAGCTAGTGTCAGAGAAATAATTTAAGTCATTAATACAGGGGGTTCCAGAAAGACAAACTTTTATTTATCAATCGCACGCCATTTTTAAACTTGCAGGTATTAAAGAAAGATGGCGTGTTCATCAAAACACGCTATTAATAATGGTCACTCTTAGTCCCAAAATTACTGGAAATCGATAAAGGTGTTTAGAAATTATTCTAAAAAAACGACATTGATTTGAAAACTTTAGCGCCCTGTATCGGCAAAACGAAGCAACATTGCATATGGGTAAGTTTGCCTAGATAGCATTATAATTAATTAAGGATTTTGTGGTGAAGCGTTGTACAGTCATTTCAAGGACACCCTGTTTTTTTTATGAAATAGTCATTTCATCATTTTATTCGCTAAATCAGTAGAAATGCACTTACTAAAACTTTTCATATCTCGAATTTCAAATTGAACAAACTAAAAGACTTTCTAAGTCTATTTTTTCATTATTATCCAAATCAGGATTCTATTATTTTGGGTAAATCTGACAACTTTGTCAGACCTCGAATGCAGCTCTAAAAATGTCATTAACTATTAATGCAAGACAAAAGTTTAAATTTGTCGATTGATTCATTACCTGTTTTCCTTCTACAGGCACGATGGCCCACATGATTGGTCACAACATCGGCATGGGCCACGATGACGGCCGAGAGGAGTGTTTTTGTAAAGACTGGCATGGATGCATAATGGCGAAGTCCATCGTAGGATTAGATAATGTACAGCCTTATAAATTTAGTGAATGCAGTATGTCAGATTATATTGATAGACTGCGAACGGGTACCGGAGTATGTTTATTAAATAAGCCAAATGAATTACAGGTAAGTAAGGGAACAAATAACTACAGTCTGTTTTAGAAAGGTGTAGAGTAATAAAAGCTCATTAGGTACCTATGCAAAGAGACTACAGAGTGACCCTGCGAATATTTAAGCCACTTTAATAATTTCTCATTGCTTTCATTGCAAAATTTTTTTTTCATCAAGTGCAGGCAGTACCACTCGGGTTTGGGTCAATTTATGGGTTTTGCCTATTGTTATTCATTCACAAACGTATAAAAAAAATGTACAGCCAGTATGTCTACTGCCATATAAGATATTTTTGGCAAGATAATATTTAACTTAAATAAATCCAGCACATCTGGAGAGAGTCGGTTTGACTTTTCATCTCTTCTTCTCCTTCTCTCTTTATCGGCTGGGCCGGCGGCGACTCAATGAGTATTATTAAATTAATTCAATAAAGCAGTTATTTCTGAAATAGTACATTCTCTAGTAGGAAAAGCTAAACATTCCAGGACGACCGTAAAGATTGTATATCGAGGCGCAAGCCGAGACTGATAATATGGAGTCCCGGAATGTGGCTTTTTCTACGAGGTATACATACTATTTTTCCGTAAATCGAAAATTATTAGAACATAACTTATTACAATAAATTTGTTAAAATTTTGAAATAAATATTATCAACTTTGTTCACAAATAAAGGATGCCATTAAATATGTGTGTTGTAACTAGGGAAACACAGTAATATTGAATTGTCAAGCTTAACACATTTTAGTTTACAAGTAGCCGTAAAAAATCATAATATTTTTTGTCATCTGAGGGACTGTCATCTCCTCTTGACGTTATAATTAACGGGTCGACCTCCGATCGATCAGGTGGTAAAGATTCCACATTTTCTCCTCTTCTTTAATGATACTGCCTTTCGCCAGTTCTCTGGTGTCACTTTCTTAATGATTTGATCAAACAGTAGTAGTATTTGATTTGAAATGTCGTGTTGTGTCTTGCTACAAATCCTTTCACTTGCACCCATATATGTTCTATTAAATTTGGTTGGCAATGGACTGGCGGTGTGCGCAACACAGTTAAATTATGTTTTTCACGGAATATTTCATAAAACGGTGTTTGTATAAATTTGCTATAGCTAATAGTTCCTTCTTTATCAAATTATCTTTAAATTCAATACTTTTGGTAGTTAACCCGTCGCTAATTTCTTTTTTTTCAAGATGAAGGTGAAGTCTTCTCTGTGCGTCGTGAATAATAGCTTGCGTAATCCATAACTACTACTAAATCAGCTGGAATATATTTTATCATTTCACCAAAATAGTCCTTAAAAACATTCGAATTCATGTCCTTGTGGTAATTTCTTCTAAACATTTCTCTTAGCTTCCATGTGCGCCAATGGCTGACACCGAAAATGAGCCGAACTGGACAGAATTTTCCATTTTTTTACTCTATACCTTTCTGAAATGGACAATAAAATTTTATAATTATTTTTTTCTAAAATCGATCTAAAATGTCAACTCTCTCGCCTCAATAACAGGTCCCAAAATACTTTGTTCTAGTATTTTAGTCCATTGTTGAGCAACCATCAAGTTTATTGTTACTTTCCTGTCCTAAGCTGGGAAAATAACTTTTTTGGACCAATTTCTTTTCAGAAAAAAGGGATTTCGCTGATGCTTTCGTGTAGTATACTTTAAATATTATCTAAATGAATTTCCACATACAATCATTATTCTTTGCAATGCTTGCTCGAACAGTCATTCTCAACGAGATTTTTAATAAAGTTTTATAATGAATTCAAATCACGTATAGTGAAAACTTGCTGGTTGGAACGCTGTTGTAATTTAATTTATGAGAATATAATAGAATAGAGTGAATTATTTATTTCTCCGCTACTATTAATGGGTTAGAAAATGCACAAATGAGTATTTCAATTATTGTATTTTATAAAATAGTAGAATTTAGTGTCCGTTAAAATATATAAAGAAAAGAAGCTTAGCGGCAAGCAGACAGAGTAGTGCGTCTATCTCTTGCATTAAAGTACACAGGGACGCCAAAGGTAATGGAATCCCTGGGGCACAGGTAGACAATGACAGGCTGTTTCGTTCTTGTTAGAACTCATCAGAAAGTCATAACCCGTAAGCGACCCCCAGTACAGCGAGCCTGTTCTTTCAAGGCGTTTTTAAGAAATAAAAACGCGATGAAAGCCCAGTAACGCCATCAGAACGAATCAACTTAATGCAAAAGATAGCCATCTAACGATCTGGATCCACAAAGCGTGGAGATGTATAGAGAAGCGAAAAAATGTTTCCTATACTGGTGAAATGGCCGTTCCTTGCTTGATTTGCTTAGAATTATTTATATTTCTACGTTTTCACGTTCACGTCATACATACGTCTTATGTTAAAGTTTTGGATTGGCACCAATATTAATAGTTTTTACAAATATAAAAAAGAGCCAGCTAGAAATATCAAAAAAAAGTAAAAAAAAACATTTACAAAAACAAATTTTAATAATTTAATTTTTGAAATTTGATATTAGTTGGGTGAATTTTAAATGAACTTTGGGCGTGGCCCCGAAAAATTTTCGCCTGTGGCGCTTTTCCGCATTTTTCACTAGGTATAATGTCATGAAATACCGGTAGTCCCGACTGACCCTTTCGCCAGAAAAAAAATGTCCTACTTACGCCCATTAAGCCCCCCCTGAGCATATTTTCTGTCTACGCCACTGTCCTTAACCGTTTAAGGCTCATTTTCACAAGCCGAAAGTAAAACACAACTTCCTACACGGCCGATACTATATAGTTATACAGTAGCGAGCTGAAGGTTGCACATCAATTGTTTTTAATTTATCTTTGCCTTTTCATTTTGTAATTATACAGCACTGGATTCTATTCAACTTTGCGCTATATTTATTATTTCACGTCACTCAAGAGACTGGAGTAGCGCGGCGACCAGCACGTCAGGTCGCGCATGCCCGGATTGCATCAGTTGCGCCAGTTAGGTAGCATCGTGTTAGTAACATCATTAATACTTTCTAGTTTATAATTTTCCGGTTATAAATATTTTTAATATGCCTACGCGATTCCAACACAACGACGAGATTGTTAACAAAGTTTTATAACGAACGCGAATCGCATATCATTAAAACTCGTCTCTGGTGACGTCGTTTTTATGATTTAAAGTTGAATCGGATTACTTTCTTTCATTTCTATACTTTGATTAAAAAGCTCTGAAAATGCGGGAATTATTAAAACGTAAATAACATTAAAAAATACCTTAAATCAGAAATAAAAGAAAACGCAAAAACTATATATAGATAGTCAAATTCAAATTTAAAATGTCAATATTACCAGAATTTCAAAATAATTATCCATGCAACTTATATAAATGTATAATAAAAATGCAATAAAACTTATGTAAATGACAAAGCATACATTTAAAAACAGAGTGGACGCATTGTTTATAGTGGCGGCTCGCGGTTATAAAAAATGGTGAAGAGCTAGGTATAGTGCGGGTACTTAAACAAACATTAACTAAAAACCCGGGTAACAAAACGTCTCTCTTATCCTCATCTGTACAACGACTGAATGGAGTTTCCAACAAATTACAAACTATGTCATTAATTGGGTTCATTTTTAAAACACACAACTAAGTAGGTACATAAACTACTGCATTAACTAAAAAATAAAAACAAAACTTTTTAATCACACAGTAAATCAAGTAAAAACGATATCTATAACCGTAAGTTTCGCGAAGCCTCAAAATAAATACCTTAAGGTTAGGCGAACCAATGCTAAAACAATAGTGCAAATTATTACGACATGCTGTTTACGTAACTGACATCACGTAACCATAGCAACGGTGAATATCAAAGCCATGTTGGACGTTGGGTCTTCACTTGCTTTGAGCTAACGGACACGGTCGGCTGGGACGCGCCAAAATGCACGAGTGTATATAATTATTCTCCATCGGAGGTCACCGTGGCTACAGCTACAGCTACAGTCGGATTAAATGAATATTATTAATTCGAACATAATTACTTTTTAAGGGCTAAAATGGTTTAGTATTTTAATTATTATTTAATATTGTCAAAAAACTTTCCTCCTGGTTTCATATTTTTTGGCCACCTATTTTACCTGACGAGCCGCCACTGATTTTTTACAGTTACCGACATATTAAAATCAAATAGGTATTTAAAAACTTCGAAAAGCCAACAAAATCAGAAGAATTTTAAATGCATTGTCTTTATTTGGTTTAAATCACAACGTTTTAACTGGTAAGTAACTCCAGTCTTCTTCGAGCGAATACTGGTGAATACAATATTTACCTGAAGACGACTGGAGATACTTACCAGTTAAAACGTTATTCAAAACAAATAAAGACAATGCAAGTCCAAAACTCTACTGCCATTCAAGAAACGTCATTGTCTCCAACCTTTAAACAGATAATAATAAATTATATTACCAAAAATAAAACCCGTCACTAAATGAAATATCATAATATTATTATAAACTCTAGAAATTATAATAAATATTATACTTTATAAATAGTTCTTATACATTGTATTATACAATTTTCTCGGTGTGCGATTTTGAATATTAATAATGCTAGGTTCTTGTACTAATGCCGATAAAACAGCCCTGTGTACGTGTCAACCTAACGAACTAACAGATAAGGAAGGTTTTAAACAAACAATCCGGTAAATCTTGCTAGATATTACATCTCGACCTTGTGACATAATGAATCATTTGCCAGAATCAAGTTTAAGATGGACTCTGTATAATGACAATGGGTATGACCTCAAATACTTTTACAATATTAAAGTCTGTATTTCAAACTATCCGACCAGTGTAAATTGAAAATATTTATTTAAGTCAATTTTAAAAATTCTCTTGTTTTGCATGCACTGCGTATTTGAGTTTGACTAGCGTCGTATTGAAGTTTTATAATGAATGCAAATTACATCTCTTTGGAACTTGTCCGCTTTTGTCCTCTTTTTGTTATTTTGAATGGAATAGTAAAATCTGGTATACCCACCAAAACTTATTTTTTTACTATTTTTGTTAAACTTTTTATAATGTAAAAGCACAGAATATATACTATATATTCTGTGGTAAAAGCGTTCATCTATCAGAATTTCAACTTTTTAAACTTCTGATACTGGAAAAAATAAAAGTAGTTGCTATTTCTCTCATCGCAACCACTACAATGCAAAAATCCCGAAAAATAAATTTTAGTTGCATTATTAAACATTTAAAAAAAGAATCAAAATACAAAAACTACATTATACAGAAATTAAATTATAAATCATAATATTCTTTGTCATCTAAGGAACTGGGATCTCTTCTTGACGTTATAATTAACGGGTCGAAGGTCCGATCGCCAGTTCTCTGGTGTCACTTCCTTAATGGCTTGATCAAACAGTAGCTTAACGTCTTTCATTTTAAATGTCGTATTGTGTCTTGCTACAAATCCTTTCACTTGCGCCCATATAGGTTCTATAAGATTTAGTTCGTAATAATATGGCGGTGGGCGCAGCACAATTACACTATGTTTTTCAGCTATATTTTCCACGGCATATTTGACAATACGATGTTTGTGTAAATTTGCTATAGCTAATAGTTCCTTTTTTATCAAATTATCGTCCTTTTTTTTCTTTGGTTAGTTATCATAAATAATTTATTGCATAAAATTTACCAACGCCTAGGGCCGACACCGAACTGGACGGAATTTTTTATTTTATAACTCTACACCTTTCTGAAATAGACTATAGGATGTAGTTAGCCTATTCTTATATTATCATTTTTTAGGACCGACGAACCTGTGGCAATAACAAAGTAGAAGAGGGCGAAGACTGCGACTGTGGAAGTATAGAGAATTGTAGAAATGTCGATCCATGTTGTGATCCCATCACTTGTAAGCTTACGAAAGAAGCCGAGTGTGCATCAGGACCGTGTTGCGAGAATTGTAGGCTAAAGGTATTGTTTTTTATGAGTTTCAAATATATATTTAAAGATACCCTAACAAGCACACAAATAATAATAACAGTAAGATAATGTTGAGATACCTACGCAAAATACCAATTATTATTTATATTAATGATCTGGCCTCATTTAATTTATATTTTAATTCAACATCAATTAGGAAAAAATTTGTTGGATATGTAATAAAGGGCTGAGCAAAGTGCTTAATCTTTTTATTTTTATTCACAATCACCTAATAAAATTGTGGTTTTCAGTACTCGATCAGAATTATTTTCTACGTTTAAATATATTATAACTTATATTATTATAATAAATAAATAATAAATCTTATAGACATAATAGTAACTAACGAAGGCTACGTTACTTGAATCATTTAAACATACCAATGTAATGTTATAATTTAAAAAAATTGTTCTGCTTATAGGATAGAGGGGTCATATGCAGAGAAGCATCAAATACATGTGATCTTCCTGAAGAATGTACTGGAGACACTGGTGATTGTCCAGCTGATGTACATAAGAAAAATGGCAGTCCCTGTGGAAGCGAAAAGGATTTCGGGAAGTGTTTTAATGGGTTTTGCCCGACGTTAACTTCGCAGTGTGAAAACATTTGGGGCTACGGTAAGACACTGTTTAATAATATTGGTCCCATATATATGCGAACAGGTACACGCTTTGACTCTTTCATAGTTCAAATGACTTAATCAATCTCCAATGATTGAGATGTCCTGAAATTTAAAATTTCGACACACTGATTAAAAAGTAAACGATGTGATGGAAATGGATCCGGTATCCATTTCCATTACATTATTTTATTTTTAACAACCTTAACAAAAGAAAAAGGTATGACTGACCTTCTTTTTTAAGTATAAGGGAACGTGCATGATAAATGCTTCCTAAGGTACAGATAATAATATAACATTCTCATAAATTCTTACGTCTAAATATACTGCCTTTGTGAGACATATTTCAAATTTTTTTTTAAATTAGATAGTGCTCATTATTATACGTTTCCATAATAAAGATTTAATGTACACTTAAAGTATATGGCCGTAAAATAGGAAATATTAACCTATATAGATATGCAACAATTTTTTAACATTGTGTGCTAGGAGGGGTCAGAATTTAACCTATTATTCCTTTAAGGCCAAACATTTAAAAGTCGACTTTTTACCTTATTTCCCCATTAAGGTTTTACCTTCATTTACCCCACTCAGTTTTAACTTTATATTAGTTTTGACCAAATTCCTGTCCACCAAGTGGAGAACACACCAGTTTTTGGTGTCTACTTTCAACAGATACAGATCAGGTATATTCGCAACTAACTGTTTATGCATTTATTCGTCTCTTCGTGGCGCCCTTGACCTTCGTACAACTAGAAGGAAGATTTCGCAAGGAGCATATTGGGGTAAATGGGAGAGAAAGCGGGAGAGATTAGGCGTCAGACATAATAATGAATAAGAAAAACTTTAGTTGGTTAAACATGTAATATTTATAAAACCAGTAGTATAATTATATTGCGCTGATAAATATTGGAAAACATCTCACCATTAAATTTTTTTACAGGTAGTATAGCAGCAGCCCCAGAGTGTTTCGAAATTTTTAACTCCAAAGGTTCCATCCACGGACACTGTGGTAGGTACAATGGAGATTTTTTAAAGTGTGCACCGGAAAATGTCCGGTGCGGCTCTCTACAGTGTCAACTTGGAGGGCGATATCCTGTGATAGAAAGACCCGATCAGCAATTTTATAGAACTATTACTAATATAAAAAACGTGGAGTATGAATGCAAGTAAGTTAAAAAATAATTAACAATCTGCTAGTAGGTAGTATTGAGACCAAAAAGACAGACACTATTTGACAAGTGAAGATCATCTTTCAAAGCACGAAAAATCCTTAAAATTTGACTTATTTGAGCAACTTTTTTTCAGATCTACCTTAAGAGACCCAATTGACAACGACAATCTACAATCTCTAGGTTTGGTGCACGACGGTACCCCATGTGGAGATAACCTTATTTGTCTGAATCAGACATGCATTACTATGTTTCCACATATCACGCAAGAAAAGTGTCCTACTAATAATAATGCTAGAGAATGTTCTGGTCATGGGGTACGTTGGAGTTTATAACTACATTATTTAATATAGATAAAACATACAGTTTAGTCCAAGTAAACAAAAATAGATCTTTATCTGTGCGTCATAACTCATGATCAAAACAAAGTCTCATTTCATAAATAATATAATACCTAGAAGTGTCTAGCGTCCAGATCTACGAATTTTTTAAAATTGTTTAACTGTATGCTTCTGTACTAATTGTTTAAAATTTTAAATCAAGAATTTGGATCCAATCTAAATAAAAGTACTTTATTTATTTATTTATTAGTGGGTAATAATTATAAGACTCCTGGTTTACTTATTACACAAACAAACACAGTCCTACTTTACATTATTGTTTCATTTTTCAGTCATGTACAAATGAAAACAAGTGCTTCTGCGAAATGGGCTACACAGGTTCCGACTGCTCAATAATGGTTGAGGTGACCCCTCCCCCACCACTACCCACGCCTCCTGTTGACATTTCTTCCACCAACCTGCAGGACCATATGAAGAAGAAAGAGACCCCCTACGGTACGTATTTGTTAGAATGTGGTATGTCTATGAGTGCACTTATTTTTAGGAAAAAGACTTTTAAAATATCCTTAGAATATACACAAAATGTATGTTGATAGAAGGTTATTGATCCTATAATATCTTCTTAATAATATTCCAATTAACTTGATTTTAAATAATGATCTGTTGGTTTAAGACTTTTTTAGTAAAAATATATTTTGTGTTTAGAAAATAACGTTAATTTTTTTCCACATCAAAAAAACTAACCTTTTAGCGTTATTAAAAATGTTTGCTTGTCCTTAATTTCAGTATGCTTGTTTAAATATCTCAAGGAAAAATTATTCTAGATTTTTCATATTTTAAGGATACTTTGTCGTCTTAAAACAATACTTTATTTTTTTATCTCTCTAAAAGAAAATATTCGAGGTTTCCAGTGGTTGCTGGTAGGAATATTTATATATTTTAAGAAATACAAGTACGTTATTAAAATTATTTATATTATTAAATGGTATTGTTATTTTTTAATACATACCTAGTTAAGGTTTTTTTGAAATTGATTTTTTTAAATAGGAAGTTTTTTTTTAAATTTAATTACAAGGTAAAATTTGTTAAAATATATTTGTGTTTGACACAACTTTAAATATTATGATATCCAAAATCTAATTATTACAATATATTTTGTGAATCAGAAAATGATTCTTTTGTCAATTAATTGAATTAACCATTTTAGTATATTTTTCTTCGACTTGGAATCAATTTAATACTTTTTTACAACTGGCGGTAAATTAGTACTTTTCAGCCCATTTGTAGGTCAGCGAGTTGTATTTTATCGGCCTGGGTAAAAAAAAATACAAACGAATTCGGTAAAAGCTTTACTTCATAGTGTCCGAAAAATTCTCCTAAGCGCCAATAATTTGAATCAAGCAAATGGCTTCTACTTTAAATTTGTTTGTTTAAAAATATTTAAAATTTACCTCGACGAAATTTTTTTTTGAAATAATTATTTTGAACAATAATATATAAAATCCCTGTAAGTATTATTAACGAACTCGCTTTAATAAACTTGGGTCCTTCGTTGCTTTTGTAACAAGTCCTTTTCCGCACTAGTATCGAAAAAAAACTATTACAATGCCTATTTGTAACCTATTGTTCCTATAGTTGGCGTATTAAAGCCAGTTGCTAAGCAACTTGCTGACAAAACTACACAGCATCCAGTAATTATAAAATAATTAAAAAATAACTTGAATTTCAAATGCCCATATTTTTATCAAAATTCAATCAATCCGTTCGATTTTAAGTTTATTTTGTAGGCTCTTAAACCACTAAGTAGAATGTGCGTGACGTCACTTTATGTCTTTTTATTTAGAGTGATGGCTAAAATATCAAGCTGTGTTAAATTTGCTGATTTTGAAATTGATATTTCTAAAATTCGTGGCTATACTCATCATAGTGTCAATTTAAAAAAAAATTAATTCCGAAAGTTGTGATTTTGCTGCTATGAAACCCATTCTCCCCTCCTTTTTTGAAGATGGAAAATACGAAAAAGTGTTAATTACAGCTTTGTGTTAGGTACTTACTGTTTCCATTATAGTGCAGTGTCAATTTAAAAAAAAATCCAAAAATCTTTATATAAATGCTGTTGTGAAGCGTAACTGGCATTATAACAATTTTTGGAATTATATTTTTTTTAATTGACACGAACGGCACTGAGCTGTAATGGGTATAATACCTACATAGTACAGTACCTTACATAAAGCTGTAATTAACACTTTTTCGTATTCGGCATCATTTAAAACCAAATAAAAGTTTTAAATAATTTAAAGATTTTTGGAATTTCTTTTTTATTGACAATTTTTATAGATTCGTATTTCAGAAACATCAATTTTAAAATTAGCTGATTTCACATAGCTTGATATTTTAGCCATTAGATAAGACATAAAGTGAAGTCACACATATTGTACTTAGTGGTACAAAAGAGAGCCTATCCAATAAACTTCAAATGGGACGGATTGATTGAATTTTGATAAAAATATGGGCATTTGAAATTCAAGTTATTTTTTAATTATTTTATAATTACTGGATGCTGTGTAGTTTTGTCAGCAAGTTGCTTAGCAACTGGCTTTAATACGCCAACTATAGGAACAATAGGTTACAAATAGGCATTGTAATAGTTTTTTTTCGATACTAGTGCGGAAAAGGACTTGTTACAAAAGCAACGAAGGACCCAAGTTTATTAAAGCGAGTTCGTTAAAAATACTTACAGGAATTTTATATATTATTGTTCAAAATAATTATTTCAAAAAAAAATTTCGTCGAGGTAAATTTTAAATATTTTTAAACAAACAAATTTAAAGTAGAAGCCATTTGCTTGATTCGGCGCTTAGGAGAATTTTCCGGACACTATGAAGTAAAGCTTTTACCGAATTCGTTTGTTTCGTTTTAGGATATTTACAAATTCTGGAGATCAAATTTAGTAAAGTAGGTGATAAATTCTTAAGATATTAACAATTTATAAAAATTATAAAGAAATATATGCTAGCCTTTTAGGTAAAATAAAAAAATTAATTTTTTAATTGTTAATATCTCAAAAACGGCAAGGTTTAAGTAGGAAAAAACAACAATTCTTAATTTGGTCCATAAAATTTAAAAAAGTCGGAAAACTTTTGTAAAAATAATAAGCTTATATAAAAATATGAAGCGAGATGAAAAATAAAAGCCTATAATTACCAGAAGCCTGACACAAATTTCCATAATACCTCACGCTTCATTGTTAAAGCGAAAAAGAAAAAAGAAAAGTTACCAACCACCACTGAGAAACTCGAAAAACTATGAAGGCGCCGTTGTCAAAGTTAACAAAAGCTTTTTATGAATATTTATCTCGAATATTTATACAAAGATAAATACCGCCAACTCCAGAGGGGCAAGTAATTCGTTCATCCCGATGAAAAATTTGCTTAGGTGACGTGGACCTATAGTCTGGGAAAAAAATGTAATTTTTTTATTAAATACTAATTTTTGTTTAATTGTTGTATTTCATAAAAGTGCAGATTACGACAAATTTACTATATGCTAAATGCTTTTCATGGTGCTGAAACACATTTAAACAAAAAAACACACTTGTGTATACTGTGTTATTCTACGGGGGTTGGAGGGTAGAGGAAATAAGTGTAATAAGGAGTTTAGACTGTAAGTAAGATAGAGTTTTTACCACACCTCTTCATTCATGTTTTAACTATTTAAAAATTCAAGCAAATTACGATATTCTTAGCACAAAATTTCATTATTTCAAAGAATAATAAAAGGAGCACATTCTAATTTTAAAAACCCAAAAAATGTGAGGTTCTTATACTGAATACATACAAGCCTTAAAAAAGTATTTTCAGTATTTGCATATCACTTACAGAGCCAAAAAAAAAGTTTTCTCTATCTAATCTATGAACGTGGCTATACAGGATGATTCCTGAGTTGATACTTCTTTTTTAGCTGCGTATAGAAGGCATTAAAATAAACAACATTTTCAAATACCTTTATTCAAAAAACTCAGAATTAAAGTACTTACATTCATTTATTACACTACGAATCAAATACGGTTCTGCCTAACTTGCCCGTTGAAAACTTCTGGGTGTTGGATGAGCCCGGAAATGGAAGCGTTCTGCGTCTAATCTCGAAGCACTTTGCCACGCTCACAGTAAATTACCACCTTATCTATTAATTCATTGTTTTCAAATTTTACCATTTTCACGTATCAATAATTTAAAATTAACTTGCTTCAAAAAGACACACCGCGCCGGATTGTTCAACACTACCCGTATGATTAATACTAATAATAGATAAGAAAAACAACAGAAACCATAGCAGGGTATGTTTTGATGCCAGGCCCGCACTTAGATTTTTTATTTCTCTATCTCGCTTATTTTTGAGTTTTTTGAAAAAAGGTATTTGAAAAAGTTGTTTATTTTAATGCCTTCTGTACACAGCTAAAAAATAAGTATCAACTTAGAAATCACCCTGTATATCTCTGTATTTTTCGAAGCTGAAACTGAAAAATCTTATATTAGAACAAACTTTGTGATAAAAAACATCCTTAGCATACATTGAATTTTATTACATACAAACTATGTATTGAGCATGTGGTGATAATCACTCCCATATAAAAATAAAGTATATAAAAGCAAGAAAATTGTAGAAAGGTATAAATTGGCTCTTATGTCCTTAGTATTTTTATAGTGGTGATTTCGCAATGTAATTAGTAATATTTTCAGTAGAAAAATTAGGGCGTCAAAAAATACATAGAAATTTTATAGTCAAGTTAATAGATCAGATTATTTTGTGTAACTTTGGTGTAGTTAAAAAAATTGTTTTAAATTTTTTTAAAAATTTTTACGTTTTTTAACAGCTCCTTTAAATTTATTTTCTGGGATTAAACATTAAAACTTTAATCGGTGCTAAAACATTTTTTTCCTCATAATAAAACAAAAGACTAATATGTCCGTCTCGGTTGTAAAAAAAAAATTCTTAGAGACTCCTTCAAAATATCATTCTACATATCTTTTAAGTTATTTAATTTAAAAATAGCTGCATTTCCAGACAACAGCATCATTAATCGCTAAATTTTTACCAAAGTCTGTTTACAATCTCCCAGACTAAAGACAAACTAAATTATGAATCCCCGTGAAAAATTCCCTAGGAAAGCATAAATGTAACGGTGACGAATTCGTATAATTTAAATTCGTCATGAAATTTAAATTAGAGGAAGCTGCTTTTCGGGATGAATAAATTCAATGGTGAGATTGAAAATAGCCCGTGTTAAGTTTAGTCAGAGCGTTGATGTTTGGTAAACACTAATTATTTATTAATTGATTACTTAGTATTTTATAAGATGATCTGATTTATTCAAATGAAATACAGGCAAACGCAGTAGAAACACCTTGTTTAAATTAAGTGTTCTCAGATGTGTTTCAAATTTCTGAAGACTTCTGGTTTGTGTTAAAAAAAAGTATCCTCCTTCACGACAAGCCATTCTCTGCGAGTGTACTTACTTGGGCCATCTAAGTTCTTTTTATTCAAAAAATACTACTTAGTCGCAAAGTACAATCTTATTTATAAAAAAAGCGTACACGTATTAGAATGAGAGAAAACCTTAACCATATTTGCGTAAAACCGGCTTATCGCATGTTAAAGGTTATTAAAAATTCAAAGCATTGGCTTTGGGCGTTAGTTCAATAGAATAACAAAATATAATTTTTTTATTTTATAATATATCTTTTACACATTTATATAAATTACAATAGAAACAAAAAACGTTTAACAATAAATAAAATCTAATATTTGGTCATATATCCCTGTTTTTCTATTACGTGAGCCAGTCTATTCGGAATTGACTAAATTATATTTGATACAATATTTAGATCAAGCTCTTCCCATCACGCATGTTTTATTTCCAATAAATCTTCTGAATTTTGTGACCTAAAATTTCGCATATATTTTTTTTTTACGATTATACCCCAAATAGTTTCGATTGGATTGATATCGGGACTATAAGCGACCCAAGGCAGCACTTCAACATTATGGGTTTGAAACCAGTGGGTTACAGCATTGCCAGTGTGGACTGGACAATTATCTTGTTGAAATATAAAAGTATGATTGGGATATATTGGCTCAGTAGATGGTAACAATATGTTTTCTAAAATCTTAATGGAATTTTCGGCATTAAATATTTCCTCTATTCGCAAGCAAACACTTATCCAGCCCTATACATTTACAGAGAAACGCCCATGTCTAGAAGTGAGGGGGTTAGTATATCGCTCTTCAAACCTGGTATTGTTTGGACGTACACACGAATTCGGCCGGTATAAGTCGACTGGAACGTCTCTTTATCAGTAAAAATGACAATGTTGATTGCGGTATATATAATTTAAGGCAAAAATAACCCTTGATTGTCGCCGTTCTTCGGTAAGAAACATTTTTTTCATAGCTGGGCGACATTTTAGTTCAGATTCCTCGACTCTCCTGCTGGCGGTAGGTTGGGAGCCAGGAAATGCTTAATAACTCAAAGCAGCATCCTCTTCAGTGTTGAAAAGTTTTGTAACGACCTCAATCAATTTTCCTCTCTAGGGATTCTTCTTGTTTCCAGCGTTACTTAATTTTCAATATAGTTTTTTTATTTCTATTATACAACTACGCTACAGCACGGATTGATCATCCTTCTTCGATTCTTGATACAACTTAAGACAACTGACGAGGCATTTTTATCTTCTTCTGTCAAAGTTTATCAAACGTTAATACCATGCAGTTTCAAACTTAATTATACCGACGCCAGTCTTTTGCATTTTTGATAATCTAGACATATGATAACCTCCAATAATAGTATATTACATAACAAGTGATGAAAGTGATACTTTTCAAACGAGGAGATATTTAGCACGAGGCGTCACACGAGTAATGTACACTATTTTTCCTACGACCACAAAGAATTATTTAAAAAACCTTTGATTTGTGAAAAAAATATTTCAACTCTAGAGTTGAAAAAAATATTTCAACTCTAGAGTGGAAATACAAGGCACACTATTAATTTAAACATATGATGCCAATTTGACAGACCACCCCTATTTATTAAAAAGAACAAATTTTAAAAAGTAGTTTAGTGTTTACCTTATTTATCATGTATTTTTTGAGTGATTTCGAATTAGAGTGTGAAAATACGCCATCTGAAATTATAAAAAATATTAATAATATACTGAAAAATCTATTACCAAAATGTCATATATTATATTAACAAAGAATTTTTATTGGTAACCATAGCGTAGTGACTAGGGCTATGGTCTACAGATCGAATGGTCACAGGTTTAAATCCCATCAGGAGTATTTGACTTTTTTTTATAAAAACATAAAATAATTTATTGAATTAGGAATTTTGAATTGAAATCTTCCTTGTTGGATGAATTTTTAAAATTTAATCAAGGAAAGATACATTAAATATAAATTTAAAGAATTCATCCAACAAGGAAGATTTCAATTCAAAATACCAAATTTTATAAATTGTTTAATGTTTTTATAAAAAAAAGTCAAATATTCCTGATGAGATTTGATCCTGTGACCTTTCGATCTGTAGGCCATAGCTCTAGTCTCTACGCTATGGCAACACATAAAAATTTTATGTTTAATATATGACATTTTTTTCAGCGGGGCTTGTTTTGACTGGTAATAGATTTTCTAGTATATTCTTAACTTTTTTATAATTTCAGATGGCGTATTTTCACACTCTAATTCGAAATCAATCGACAAATACATGATAAATAAGTTAGACAATAAACTGCTTTATAAAATTTATTTTTTTAATAAATAGGCGTGGTCTGTCAAATTGGCACCATAATGTTTAAATTTAATAGTGCGCCTTGTATTTCCACTCTAGAGTTGAAATATTTTCTTTCAACACGCGTGTGATATTCGGCGCTTTCGCGCCAAGTTAACCGTGCTTTTTTTTCTCATTTTCATAGGTGGTCGTAGGAAAACAATTATTTAGACAAGCCGGTTGTAGGCAAATATAATAAAACTTACCTCTCATTCAAATTCTTGTACGTTTTTTTTATGAATACAACTGTACGTCTTTTTAACATTTCTTAAACCTTCTGATTCAAACTAAACATATAAATATATTTTTTTATATAATTAAAATTTAAGAACGCTTCGGAGTTGGTTATATTTTCAGGAGGATTGCACAAAAATCTTAAATAATAATTCTGTAACTATACAACCAACGTTGACTATGACATTAATGATAGTGGCAGAAGTCAAAGAAGTAGGTTAACCGGGCCAGCTTAACTGTGAAACAATAATTCCTGTCAACTCCTTTAGGGTAAAATTAGCTAATTATTTACCTACGCAAACCAAGATACCTCCAACAAACCACTTTTTTCGATATTATATCAGTAAAAATATGCTAAAAAGATAATTTAAACCAGATATTAATAATTTTACCAAAAAATAAGCCTTGTTAATATTAATAATTTGAATTACCAACCGCAACCCTGTAACTAAACACGACACCCTGATTTTAATACTTTTCAAATTGCACTGACAAATTAACTATATAAATACCGTTATTATTCAATTGGCGAAATAAATGATTCAATTAATTACGTTAACTTTGACAACCTATTTATGTGTATTTATTTAATTTATTATAACTAATTAATTTGGGGGTTTTACTAATTATGAAACAAGTTATTTTTATGGTAATTGAATAGTACGTACACAGAGCACAAATTTAAACAGCCAAGTGGATAGATGCTAATTAAATTTCGTTTTTACGGTTTTTAGCCACCGAACTGACTCTTAAAATTTGCTTTAAAAATTAAAGCGAGTATACACGCATACTTTAAAATTGGCAAATCATAGGCATACAAATTATGCTGGACTTTTTCGAGAGAATTTGTATCCAAAATAATTACTAAATATATAATAATTCAACTTGAAAAAATAGTCCATACACTAAGTGGAGTGGGAATATAGAAGGTAAAAATAAGAACACAAAGTCTTCCTCCACTGATATATTATAGAAATATTTTTTTTTTTATTATATATTATATATATTTCTATAATATATCAGTGGAGGAAAACTTTGTGTTCTTATTTTTACCTTCTATATAATAATTCGTTGATTTATAAAATATAATTAAGACAAGATTGACTTAAAAGAAGAACACATTTATAATAACAAAATTATTGGTTTTTTATTTGCGTTGATATTTAAAAAAATCATATTTTTAACTTTTGACAGAAAAAAGCGGCTTATTCGGGGTCGCAATCAAAGTTGTCTTGATAAGAGCAGGCAAATAGTCGTTTAGTATACTCCAACATACCCTGCGTCCATTAATTCTTGAATAGTTAAAAAAGTACTTGATTTTCAAAAGCCCGAATATTTATCAAAAGTCAATCTATTCGTTCCATTTTCAGTTTTTTAGGTAGGCTGTCTCTTGAACCACTAAGTACAATAATTGTAAAAACACAGAATCTCTTACTAGTCAGGTGGAAGCAAACATTTAAGAAAGCATGAAAAATAAATTTTCAAACCACCTGAAAGTGCCTTATACTATAAGGTTGTATTTTGTCTTTTGTCTAACACTGTTAGATAATAAAATACAAATCGGATTGCATGGTTCTACCAAGAAAAGAAAACTTTACATTGGTAGGATGTCACCACCTGCAGACCGGTTTCGAACTCTTTTGTTCTCGTCAGTACAGGGTAGGTGTTCATACCATACCAAATGAAAGAACCTAATGCATAAAATATCAACCTTCTTGAGTCGTATATATACGTTAGCGCCATCTCTTGATAGTCCCATGCAATCTATCTGAGTATACCCGTTTTTACAATTCTTGTAAATCCCTTGACGGGTATACTCAGATAGATTGCATGGAACTACCAAGAGATGGCGCTAACGTATATATACGACCCAAGAAGGTTGATATTATATGCATTAGGTTTTAAAACTTTAATTTGGTATGGTATGAAGAACTACCCTGTACTGACGAGAACAAAAGAGTTAGAAACCAGTCTGCAGGTGGTGACATCCTACCAATGTAAAGTTTTCATTTCTTGGTAGAACCATGCAATCCTATTTGTATTTTATCATCCAACAGTGTTAGACAAAATACAACCTTATAGTATAAGGCACTTTCAGGTGGTTTAAAAATTTATTTTTCATGCTTTCTTAAACTAAGTACAATGTGTGTGACTTTACTTTACGTCTTTTTTATATAAGGTGATAACTAAAATATCAAGCTGTGTAAAATCTGCTGATTTTCAAATTGATATTTCTAAAATGAGGAGCTAGGAAAATTCTTTTTTCTTGTGTTCTAACAGATTTATGTTAGGTACTTACTACTCCCACTACAGCGCAGTGCCGTTCATGTCAATTAAAAAAGAAATATTATTCAAACCCACTTTCCCCCGGTTTTCTAGGCTGGAGAATACGAAAAAGCGTTGATTACAGCCTTGTTATACCTATTGTACCCATTATAGCTCAGTGCCGTTTGTGTCAATTAAAATCTAAAAATCGTTATTACGCTTCCTAGCAGCACAACTGGCAATATAAAGATCTTTGGAATTGCACAATTTTTAAAAAACCATATTACGCTGTAACGGGTACAGTATAACACCTCACATAAAGCTGTAACTAACACAATAAAAAAATTCAATTTTCTTAGCTTCGTATTTTAAAATCGGCAGATTTTACACAGCTGGATATTGCAGCCATCACCCTGTAAAAAAAAGACATAACATGAAGTTACACATTTTGTAATTAGTGGTCCAGGAGACAACCTACCCAATAAACAGAAAATGAAAGGAATTGATTAAATTTTGATGAAAATGTGGGCTTTGGAAATTCAAGTAATTATTTAACTATTCCATAATTAAAGGACGCAGTGTATTTAAAAGGTATTTTATTTCTTCTTACCAATATTAAGCGAAGTTTTTGAGTGACTTACATTTACTAAGTTCTTTACCAAGTTCTTTGGTTAATGTAAAGACAATTATTTTTCCTAACTTCACCGCCTATTTAATTTATAATATGATTTACCAATTTTCATCAACTGTATTATCTGTTAAAGTTATTGTTGTTTTATTAACAGCCTCAAATAATCCGGGCGCGTTAAGCAGGTTAACCTTGGTTCTCATCCTGGGTGTCTCCGTAATGGGAGTGTTCATTTGTTTTGCCGTTGTTGCCGGTTGTTATAGGTACCAGCCAATTTATGGTTCTTATATGTGGATAATGCACTGTCCTGTATTATTGTCGGCTTTCTAATATTAATTGTCTTTACTGGCGTTTTCGATTTACTGCTCTAGAGCGTTTTCAGGTTATTCCTTTTTTTTTAAATTTTACCTTTGGAAATACTTCATTAGCCTCCGTAGTGGTAAATCGAAAATAACATGAATTTATTGGAATATGCATTTTCATTATCTATATAATTGTCGCATTTGCCATCCGATATTTATTGCAGAGATGGAGTTTCTAATTATTTTGGAAATAATGGCTATGGAACATGATACGAAATATTTATTAAATGAACCACTTTGATGTTTTGATGTTTTTAAGTTATAAATAAAATTTTTGAACTGTATGCCTATTATTACTAAGAAATAATGCATAACAAGACATGTTTCAACGAGCTCAAGTTTTTTTTGTAAATCAATTTGGGCCTTCAATAATAAAAAAAAGATTTAAGAAATGGTACTTGAAATTAGAAAATTTTTATTATGATTTTTGTAATTTTCGGAATTTTGAAAGTTTTTCTTAAATCGTTTTAGTTCATTTCTTTTTTTTTTTTAATTAGACGATACTACTTTAGCATCTTTTTGAAAAGCTTATCGAAAAAGGAATTTATCCATTAATTTTTTTTACATCTTTCCTCATTTATTTTAACAAAAGTCAAGAGTCTACTTTTAAGAGAAGATAGAACTATAAAAAAAAAATTTTTCCTACGACCACCTATGAAAATTAAAAAAAAAGCACGAGTAATTTGGCTAGAAATCGCTGTATGTCACACGCATGTTGAAAAAAAAATATTTCAACACTAGTGTTGAAATATCCAGGCACATTATTTTTTTAAGCATATGTTGCCAATTTGACAGACAACTCCTATTTATTAAAAAGAACAAAGGAAGCAGTAATTGTAAAGTGTTTAACTTATTTATCATGAATTTGTCGAGTGATTCAGAATTAAAGTGTAAAAATACTATAATAATTATAAATAATAATTTATAAAAAATGTTAATAATATACTGGAAAATCTATTACCAGACCAAACAGATCGCGCTGAAGCGCGTGTCATGTATTAAACAACAAATCTTCTTCAGTAGCGATGCCATAGAGAATAGAGCTCTAGCCTACAAATCGCAAGGTCACAGGTTCAAATCTCATCAGGTATATTTGACTTTTTTTTATAAAAACATTAAATAATTTATAGAATTAGGTATTTTGAGCTGAAATCTTCCTTGTTGGAAGGATTTTTTTAAATTTATGTTTAATACATCTTTCCATGATTAAATTTAAAATTTTTCCTTCTAGTTAATTCAGAAGTCAATCCAGGATTAGTTCTTCCTATGATATATAAAATATGAAAAAATTAAAAAGTTAAACTACCAATAAAGAAAAAGCCTATTGACAAACTATGAAACCAGATATTAAGTGGAACATAATCCTAAGTATGCTAATTTCAACACTAGTTTTGAATTCTTTTTTTCACAAATCAAAGACTTTTTTAATAATTCTTTGTGGTCGTAGGAAAAATAGTTAGTGTACATTACTCGTGTGAAAGTGATTATTCTAAAACTCAGAGAATTTCTGCACTCGGCTGATGCCTCGTGCTAAATATATCCTCGTTTGAAAAGTATCACTTTCATCACTTGTTATGTATTATACTAATTTTTAAAAAAATCAGTGGCGTATCATTTTTTTCATTAAAAATATTGCAGGGAATGTTTACAGGGACGCCACTGATGAAAATTTAAAATACCTTTGCCTGAAAAAAAATTTTTTACATACTTTGCCTGTATAAAAAATAAAATAAAAATACAAAGCGGTAATGGAAAAAAATGTTTTTTTTTATTTCAACACCCTCTAATTCAGAAATAAAGCGGTTGCAGACCTATGTTTATATAAAGAATTTTTCTTAACATCGTCCAAGTATTATCGCCTTTTCGGGTTAGTATTCAATTATGAAACACCCGGTATACTTATTGCCAAGTAATGAAGTAAATACCGATAATCAGAACGTTTTGACAAATTGATATACAAAAATAAAACTAAATTTATATTCTACTAGCGAAATTTGATAATTGGCTGAAGAACTAGTAACAAAATTACAATTGGCTAAAAATATATTGAACACTACTAGATTCCAATTAATTTACCAACATTTTATGGTTTGGGAAATGCATTTTCGGCACAGTAATATTAATTACTGGTTTCGACCGAACCTTATTTTGACAAATAAATGATGCATGACACATCAATTAATAAAATAATTGTGATTGTTTAATTACAATACTTTTGCTAAACTAAAATGTTGGTAAGTAATTTGCAATTCGCTCGGAGATGTAACTCAATAATGCAACAAAATGAGATAGCTCCATTGTAATCAAAAGTAAGAAAAAATTAAAAAGTATAGGAGGATTGTACGGAACACTTATATGTAGGGTCCTGCACCTCACCTCCCGGCTTTAATAGCTCACTTATTAATTAAGTTAGGATTTCGATATTTTGCCAGCTTTACCTGTATCCTAGGCCGCATTTCAGGAAAATCCTTTTGTTTAAACAGGGTGTTCCAAAAAAGTATGGCATCATAAGGATCTATTTTTTTAGATTATATGCCATAAATATTCTTATCTATTTGAATGCCTTTTATAGTTGCCTACATACCCCAAAATTTTAATGAAATCGGTTCAGTATTATAGGCGAAAAAAATAAATACTAAGAAAAATCAGTTTTGCACCACTGGTTTTAAAAATTAATAAAAAATAAAAATAATGGCTCGTTATTAAAATTATATAAAGGTACTTAACAAATAGGGTCGAACAATCTCGTTAACCAAGTTTGATTAATTCGAATTGTACAGGGTGTCCAAAGTTTAGTGTCAAACTTTAAAGTAATTAATTTTTCTTATTTCAAACTGGATCCCTTTATATTATTATGTAATTCGATGCAGAATTAAAAATCCAGCATCTCTCCTCATGACAACACTATCGCAATTTCTAACGTATCAAAACCTATTTGCAGAAACTCATTTTATCAACTATTCCAGCTATATTCTGATAAAAAAAAGTTTCGTTATTTAAAAAAAAAAGATGAAAAGCGAATTGGTAAAAAAAATAAAAGTTGTTGTATCAGTATAGCAGTTCCATACAATCTAATCAAAATTCTATGTGGGCCTTACGTATCCTAAAAACACAAAATCTGTTTACTTATCAGGTGATAATAACATATAAATGTGTAAGGAAGTTCATCATACTTTTTTGAACCACCTTGTATAATGCAAAACATTTTTAAAATATGCCGCTTTTAATTCCAGACCTCATGCGGTATTAGTAATTTCTTCGACAAAGATGTAATCTTCTGTCCCCTCTTTGTTGGCGGACCCTGTAAAAAGACGAAAAATGTAACTTTTAAAGTTTTAAAATAAACCTAAGAAAATTTGTTAAGACTGCGACTTTATTTTTTATGTTTTTTTTTTAAACTAAATTAGGTTCCTTTGAGAAATTGACTACTTATTTTAACTTATATATTTTGTCTCAATGACGTTATTTGACTTTGTAGCATTATTGAGATACTGGGTATGCTCTACTTATCCCAAATGAGTATTACACTTAATAATAATTATAGATGTATGTCTACTAATGTGTAATGACCTCAAGCCCCTTATAAAAGTTTCGGAGTGATTTACATGTTTCACGAGAGAATATTGGAACTTTGTATGCATTTTATCTTTAAGAAATATTGTAATAATATTGGGTTCCGCAGGTTCCTCTTTGCATTTAACAGGAAATTTGTTTCATTTCATATATTCAAATAAGAAGAAACGTCCTTGAGTTTCGTCTCATTTAACGATACGGGTTGGGCGAAACGAAACAAATTTCCTGTTTCTGGCAACGAATTTCTGGAAACTACACCCAGCGAACTGACGAAACGAACGAATAATATTGCAAATATAACTTTTAAAAATAAAGAACAATGATCTTATAGTAATTCACTCCAGATCTCTCTTAACCATGAATTCCCAATTCAGTTCGGTGGCTTTACCTTAAATTGGCTGCTTTCAGGGGAAAACCACACGAACGGCTTGAGCACCATCATCATGGTTGGCATTCTAGTGCTCGTGGTCATGCTGGTCTTCGTGTGCTTTGCCCTTATGGCTGTTTGCTACAGGTACAACGCACACACTGACTTTGATGGAAAACGATCACTTTTATGGAAAGAAAAACCCAGTACCAGTTTCCTTTTTTCAAAATTGTTTACATTAGTTCTAGTTGATTTTTGAACAATTTTAAATTTTCAACTAATTCTCAAATTAAATCATAAAATTAATAGATTAATTCTATTTATCACCTTGTTCCCATTTTTCCTTAATTTTTACGATAACAATAAACAATTTAGGTTCCACATATTATTAATAAATTTTTTACTTTGTTTTTTTATGTCAATTAAATTTTTAGCGTTTTTAAGAACGTTGAATTCTCCAAAACATTATCAGGAATCGGCAATTTTTTTTTATTGATATTAGAAAAATATTTCTTTATGGTTATTTTCTAATACCAGAAAACTTATAAAAAATTGAATTAATAAAGCATTCACCGGGAACAATATAATATAAAGAACACTTTTTTGGGTCTTTATAAATCTTCCATATTAAAAATAATTATTTTTAAATTGGAAAGAACGTCTAAAACCCATTTTTTGTAGGGAGTCGTTGTTTTTATTACTTTGCTCGTACAATTGGTTGTTTGATCATTTCTTCTTAAATTAAAAAAAAAATAGAGATTTCAAAATATATTAAAATTATCTCTAGTTGTGAAAGTTAATTAGATCAAAACGTATGTTTACGGATTTTTAAAAAAATTAGAAAAGTATTTCCAGTTAGGAAAATTTAATGAAAAATATCTCTTACAATTTTATTCTCTTGTTTCTTTAATTTTTTATTTATTCAATGCTTTATAAAATTATAATTTCAATAAGTAAACTCAGCTATAGTGATACTATAGGTAGTCGTATTTTCGGACTTAAAACTCTGGCATTGAATATGTATATATTTTTTAATAAGATGACAAATGTTAACTAAAATCTACAAATTCTGTCGATAAAAAGTCAAACTTATACTTGGTTTCTTTTCCATAAAGTTATTCCAAATAGCACGCGTACACGGTACTTAATATTTGGTTCACGTTCAGTTGTTTCTACGCACGTGTAAATATAGCTTTCGGTGTGGGGGAAGAAAACACTTACACTTCTTATTTAAAATGAAAACAGGATCCTTAACAACCAATAACAGTTCCCCGTACCCGAGAAAGGGGGAAATGTTAGGGGTCCTGTTTTTGTTTATATAAGAAGTATTGGCAAATTACTGTTCTAGATACTTTTCTAGGTTATATGGCAAGTCCCATAACAAAAAGAATGGTTGATCATATACATACAAGTTGTGTGCTTGGCAAATAAATGTATGTCATAAAGTAGCACGTTGTGATGAACATTATTAGTCTCACACGAGTAAAAAGAAAATTTACCTTTTCTTTAATAAAAACTTATTTCTAGACAAGAATTTGCCAATGTTGTACAAATCCGGGGTGTATTATATTTGTAATTAAAAAAAAAAAGGTTTCGTGTTTATGGTATTTGGTATTTTTGATTTGCTGTGTGTACTGTACCATACATTTATTGTGTGTATTTAAATTAAAAGGTATAATGTGTATTATATTATTATTTTAAAACATTTTATTAATGTGTATACGAAAGCTCACTGCGAATTCAGTAATTAAATAAAATTAAAAATCGTGTGACTTTTGATGCGAAGTCCGAATTTAGATCGCGCAAACACTTAAATATGATCTCACAGCTACCAAGAAAGGAACAATGATAAATTCCATTAAGGTTAAATTTTCTATCTATATTTATAATTAATATTTAGCACGCTTCTCCATACAAAAATGTTTTGTATAGTAATAATGGGAAAGTTATGAAAACAACACAATAGTTTAAGAAATTATCTACTTATATTATTTTAAAAAAGGACCCCTCACAAAACTTATGGAAATGGCTTTTGGCTAATTTTTCTGAATTTTTAGTATTTTATGGATCTTGATGTCCTGATTAAAAGTGTCCAAGGCCGTAATCCAATCCTATTACTAGTTTTTGAGTTATGGCCTTTTAAAGTTGGCAACTTCTTGCTTTGAGATTTTATGCATTGAGTTTCACTTGTTTCTTAAAAACTATCAACTGTTTTATTATTTTTTTATTGGTGAAAAAGTATGCCTTAAGTTTTCTTTCACCTATATAGAAATAAAATATGTACAGAATGTTGAATAATTTATAGGCGGATTAAATAATTAATAATATTATACAATTATAAATATCCAAAAAAAAAAAATTTAGTCATTTTTTTGAATTTTGAAAACAAACGGCTAAATTTTGTTTATATTTTAATATCTTGTAGTGCCAAGTTGTGGATGAAAAAAAAAGGGTATAGGTTGATATTGAATATATTCCCTGGTATTTTAATTTTTTAAAAAGAAAATTGAAAATTCACCTGAAAACGTAATAAGCGACTTTTAATTGATTCATTTAATTATTATGCCAATCTGTAACAATTTTATTTTACAATAATTATTCTCTAAAACACATTCTTATCTTATATATACAAGATGAGCCAGTTACAAAGATTTACACAAGTGAAAACTTTTAAATATAGGAAAATTTAAAAATGTTTTTTTTACCAAATGACAAAATATTATTGTTAAATTATAAAGTATTTTTTTCGTAAAATACCTTGGCTCTTGTACATGATATTAGATTATCTTGGAGTTATACCATAATGTTTTTTTTCTTAATTTATATATTATTATAAGAAAAATATACCCACTTTTTTTCATCCGCAACTTGGTACTACAAGATATTAAAATATGAACAAAATCTAGCCGTTTGTTTCCAAAATTTAAAAAATAAGTAATTTTTTTTTTAATATTATTCATTATTTAATCCGCCTATAAATTATTCAACATTCTGTAAATATTTTATTTCTATATAAGTATAAAAAAAACTTAAGGCCTACTTTTTCACCAATAAAAAAATAAAAGAGTTGATAGTTTTTAAGAAACAAGTGAAAACTCCAGACAATGCATAAAATCTCAAAGTACGAAGTTGCCAACTTTAAAAGGCCATAACTAAAAAACTAGTCATTGGATTGGATTACGGCCATGGACACTTTTAATCAGGACATCAAGATCTAGAAAATACTAAAAATTCAGAAAAATTAGCCGAACGCCATTTTCCTTAAGCTTTGTGCGGGGTCCTTTGACCGCTATTTCCATGAAACTTTCGAAATGAAACATAATGCCAAATAATTTAGAATGTATCAGTATAAAATACAATTTCTTACTTATACAAGTTCTAATAAAAATAAATCTCGAAACACTAGATTATATACCGAATATTTACTAAGATATAACCAGTCCTTACCTTGTTCTATAACTGAGTTTGTCACCGAGATAATGTTCCGTCCATGGGGAATTTTTTGTATAGATAGTATGTTTTTTAACCGTTTGCCGCTTGGAAAACCACACTGTCCATTTTTGATAAACTTGTTAATTCTGTTAAGTATAATTATATCTATGGTGGTGATTAAAACTGGCAGTTGTGGGGAGGCTTAGAAACTTGGCAAATTGACTAATGACTAATTTTTTTGCCTAGTCATAGATTTTCCCCTAAATACCTTAACCCACCCGGTCCCTTCACGAATCTTTCCAATCTCGTTATGAAGGTCAAGATGTTCATTCAAGCAGCGATGTTCATTCTCTAGAAGAAACGTCGATCTAAAGGTATGATGAAGTAAAGCTTTGTCTTCTTCTCACCCTGATATCCAGCACAATTGTAGTCATCCTCGACACAAGTTAACGCTTGCGCAGTGGACAATGTCTTTTCAAACTCTCTTCTAGAGGAACCATTGCAATATTAATTTGTCTGCACCCTTATAAAGTTCTGATCTCGTCTGCATCCTTGAGTTTGACCCCATTTTCCAACAAAACACCACAAGACCTGCTCTTCAAGTAGAATTTCTATCACAGGTTCCAAATCCTAGAAGTAACCGAGTCTAGCGAACTCATAGGCTCTTTTATTGCCATCGTTGGCTGATATATAGATACCTATACTAGTTTTACTTGTTGTCACTGAGGGTCTTTTCAGAGCATCAACTAGTGTGGAAGTGACTCTATGTTAACCAAATGTCTTGAGGGCAGCTGTCTGGACAAATGTAGTTTCTCTGCTCTCGACATGCTTTGACTTCATCCAGGTCTGCAGTAAAAATGCTATTTGTCTGCCTAAAATAATTAAGTGGTAATGCGAAGTAAAATTTGATATGAACTATCGTTTTCAAACATCGACACCAAAAACTGCAAGGTGAGCAATTAAAACGAAACATATTTTTTTTAAATTGAATAATTAAGTTTATATATGATATTTACTATTTATACATAAGCCTTCATATATGCCTTTGGGTCCATTTCCGGAGTAGTACACATTATCAGTCATTTAAACTTAACAGGTTTATGAACAAGACAAGTTAAATATAGAAACGGCAATTAAACTTGCGTTATCAAGAGCATTGATTAATGATGGTATATGCAGGAACGTTTCTTTACACGTACATATGTGACGGCCGTATTGTTTACATAACAAATGAATTTGTTCACCTACGGAACCGACTGAATTACAGAGGTGGATTCAGAAAATAAATCATTTTAAACCAGTTGTCTAAAAATTATTTAAGAAATGTAATTTCTTGTATTTACTGATCATGGTGTCTTATTAGATTAAAGCATTATTATTTTTGAATTTTTTCCGATTTTAAACATATTATACAGTGTGTCCAGAAAAGTATTCAACACATGGAAAAAAGTTTTATTTCCGATTTCTCATAAAAGTTTATTGTTGATAAAAGTTGGTGCATTACTTAAAAGTATAAACACATATTTCAGTTTTTACCTGCGGCTAATAGTTAGGGAGCAAATGCCATTTTTTATAAATTGTCCTAAGGGTAAAGTACCTTAATTATTGTAAAAAATACAGCAAAATGTTGTTTCAAATGAAGAACTTAGTCCAAATACGAAATTTGAGTTTTCACTGCCTAATCTTTAAAAACAAACTACCTATTTTATATACATTTTTTAAAGTAGGTTTTTGGACTTGAGCATTCTGGGGGAAAATGACAAATTTGTTATTTTCCGCATTATAAATAAAGTTGGTTTTTATCCTAATTTTGATTAGGACACAAGTTGGATAAAATGTGTTTAAATATGCGTGCAACAAGCTAGTATCTAAACCAACTCGTATCATTAAAAAGTCTTAAGAGGCTTGCAACTACTTAATACATTTTTATTTTAAACCCATGGTTAAGCTATTTGATAAAATTTGTAAAATTGCATACACAAAAAATTTACCAGAGACGGTTTAGGGAAAAATAGATGTTTAGGGAGAAAAATTAAAAATTGAGATACATAACTCAAAATTCGTATTTGAACTAAATTTTTAATTTGCAATAAGATTTCCATATAAGATGTTGCTGTGTTTTTCATAATTAATTTGATATTTGAACCTTCATTCACATTAACAGTATATGCTTTTCTTAGTTTTTCAACAATAAATATAAGGATAGATATAGATAAAATACTCTCACTCAGGTATAATGGTAGATAAAGATACAAAATATCCCTTGTATACCATAAGACTTTTAAGGGATTCGAAACACATGCATAATATTGTCAAACTAAAATACATTTCTGTAATTTAAAAATAACAATTTATCTTATAATAAAAGTTAGTTGGTTATCTATCCGAGGACATACTGTATATTAAACATTTATGCATTTATTAAAAATGTTTGAGTACTTCCCTGTAAAGCAGTTATTAATGTACCGTCGGTTGTCATAATTTATTACTCCCAAAAAGGATAAAGGGGAATGTTTTGAAATTTCATGAAACAGGTTTACTGGGATAGGTGAATAGATTAACTAATTTATTGTGTTTCGCGGTAATAATCGCTGTAATATTCTTTTAAAGAAGTTATGAAATTTTAAAAATGTAATGAAAAAACGGTCCAACAACGGAAGATATTATAGCATCGTCAAAAAAATAAAAATTCTGCTTCACTATAGCCAATATTTTTATTTTATTATTATAAATCATATGTAAAAATCCTTGAGAGAAGTCATGTTTCCTTGGATCATTCAACATAAAATTCCACTAAAATTGATTTATCGCTAATTATTGTAAAGTAAAATTCTCTACCAAAAAGTCATATAGATTTTTATGTGCAAGCAAATATCATAGAGTATTTAACACGTAAGGTAACTGATGTTATTCAGGATATAGAAGAAGTGCCAGAGGATAACGAAAGAAGAAAATAATAAGAAATATAATTTCATAATATTACTTACAGTCTTGCCATTTTAATCACTTAAAAAAAACAAAGGGGTAGGGAAATGACGCTGAGTGATATGTTGTTTTTTTTTTGGTTATTATACAAGGAAAGTACTTTTTATAAATATTTATTTACAAAGTGTTTAATAAGGAGGGGTAAGAGGGAACGTAATAATATTTTTTTAAATGGTATATCGCATATATTATCAAAATTTTAGGAACATAAAGGTAAAAACAATTTTAATAAATAAAATCTAAAAAAAAAATAAAGAAATTGGGAATAAAACAACATTATTTCCAAAAATATGTCAGTTTCTGTATTAAAAGGATCAGAGAACCATTATGTTTAATGTTTTTCGTAATCTTGAATAACTTTCGACGTGAACATTATATTGATTGATAATTTTTAGAGGTTATTAAAATTTTAAGATAACATCTAGATATGTCAAATTCAATTTTCTTTCTCGCATATGCACTGGTTTATCCATCAGTCCCCTAAAGGCAGGACTATCGGACCTCAATGGATCGTATTCGGGAGTCAACCAGTGTCATACTGTATTCTTACCTCTAAAATTTTGGGTATACTTTTTTTTATTAAGCATACTACATCCGTCCCTGGGATCGAACCCGGGTCATCTGCGGCCGAATGCGGCAGCTCTACCACTGAGCTGCCATACCGTGGTAACTGCTGGTTAATAAATTATTATAAAAAAATTTTGTGCGTCCTGACATGAGTATTAAATTAATTTAACAATAACATTTTTTAATATTTCGTGTATGTCGCAGTGAGCTTTTAAATACATTATTATGCAACTGTACTGTATGCAACAGAACTATAACTTTTATGAAACGCCTAAAATAGAATGCGATCTTAAGAGAACTTTGATTATAAAAAGCAAGAAAGGCATGTTAATAGGTACTTAAGGAGTTAGTGTTAAATATTTTACCATTGAATCCAGGTATTACATTAAAACTTGTGTTGTTGATATAACAACGTTTCTTTTGATCAATTTTATAAAATAAATCCTAAAGTTTTAATTTAGAGCTTAACTACATTTTTTCGTTAATCAGATAAAGATATTCCGTACAAAACAATATTTTATTTGTATATTTACTTGGACCATTGATTTGAATATTTGTGTGCAATCCACATTTGATTAAACAACTGCAAATTTGGTATCAATGGGTAGCTGCAAAATTTATATCAACGGGTACCTAAAGGTTCAAACGTTGTTTGTCGTGTAATAGATTTTAAATTTAGGGCTCTTTTGGGAGAAAATAATTTTTATAGTTGATTGAACTAACACAAATTATGGTATATTTTGTTAACATGAAAGGTACATCTAAAAATCCGCTACATGAGAAAGAGTCGAAAGATATAGAGAGCGGATGGCAAACAATGGGTTTATTTTACATGCGGTGATAAATTCTTAAGGGATTAATTTTTGATTAATTTTCAATTAGAATGTTCAGTACGAGGTATTGAATATTTTTCTTTAATCTCAAAATCTATTTAAGAAATAACACTAAATTGTGATTCTTTTTACAACATAAACACACGTATGGCTTGGGGAGGGTCAAAAAATATTATCCAATCAATCTTTCTTCACTGATATTTTCAAAATAATTAATTCATTAATAATTACCATTGAAAAACAAGAAATGTATCTTTCTTATTTCTCTTTCCGTTTAAGAGATTAAAAATGGAATTCTTATTATTATGATCACGGCTTTCTAGACTATTTAAGAGTAGAAAAGACAGAAATCCGGCCACGACAAAATGGTGTTTTTGACGATTGAGCGAAGTCCGGGGGTTCGCTTGTTCAACTGACAATAGTTTGTTTACATTTAAAATATATTTAGTAGGTTCAACTTAAAATAAAAATATTTAAATTAAATCTGAACATTTCGCTTTCTTAAACTAAACTGCTGGACAATTGCTTTCGAGCAAGAAAAATTTCGCCTAAATTTAATAGTTAATATTTTCTGAACCAGATATGATATCGACCTACAGTTTTGAGTGGTTGATAGATTCATCCCTTGAGAAACAATTGTCAATATTGGATTTTCTTTAACTGTTAAATTTTATATACAGGGAGTTAAAGAAGACGATGATTTTTACACCAATTTTAATGGAGTGTAACTATCACAATAACATTTTTAAATTTTATCACTCTACGTCAATTGAATCACTGGTTCATAGCAAAGAAAGTAGTTTGTCAAATTTTTGATATCTGCTATATTTTTAGAAATACCAATTTTTTTGGAAAACCTTTTATTTCAACTTATTGGTAGCTAGATCTCACTGTGCGTTGTATCGTGCAAACTTTGCGAGTGATTCTTATACCTTATGAAAAGCTTGATTATGTTCAGTAACAATAGTTGTACCTAAATATTATGATGTACAGTGGCGTACTTATAAACACTTATATGTCTATGGTTTATAAGTATAGTGTTGGTAAGTTAGAAATTATAAAATAAATGTTTTCCAAAAATTAAATTAAAAAATTTATCTTTGTTAAAATTTCGTAAACATACTGTATAATATACCTGTAATGCGAAATGAAAAACTAAAAAATAAGTAAAAATTGACCTAATCTAGGGGCAAGTACTTTCCAATATAAAACAATCGTGAAAAATTGTGAGATACTCATAAATCATAGACATATAGGATAAGGACGCCACTGTAGATCATAACATTTAGGTATAACTATTGTTACTGAACATAATCAAGCTTTTCATAAGGCATAATAATCACTCGCAAAGTTTGCACGATACAACGCACAGTGAGATCTAGCTACCAATAAGTTGAAATAAAGCAAGGTTTTCCAAAAAAATCAGCATTTCTTAAAATATAGCAGATATCAAAAATTTGACCAATTACTTTCTTTGCTATGAACCAGTGATTCAATTGACGTAGAGTGATAAAATTTAAAAATATTATTGTGAAAGTTACACGCCATTAAAATTGGAGCAAAAATCATCGTCTTCTTTAACACCCTGTGTATAAAATTTTCTGACAGTTAAAGAAAATCCAATTTTGACAATTGTTTCTCAAGGGATGAATCTATTAACCATTCAAAACTGTAGGTCGATATCATATCTGGTTCAGAAAATATTAACTGTTAAATTTAGGTGAAATTTTTCTTGCTCAAAAGCAATTGTCCAGCAGTTTATATAAAATTTCACGAACTTTTAATCAAATTGATAGATTCAGCCGATACTAGTTGGAAATCCATACTATAGACTTATGAAGTACAGTAAAACACAAATTAAACTCTAAATTTCCACTATATCCAACTATGAAATGACATGTTTCGCTAACACTGTAGCTTAGTATTTGTACTAATTATTTTCAACAATCATTATATCAGTGTCATCTGACGAAGCTACAGTGTTAGCGAAACATGTCATTTCATAGTTAAATATAGTGGAAATTTACAGTTTAATTTGTGTTTTACTGTACTTCATAAGTCCTAAAATTTTAATCATTCTTTAATTATACCCATATCCAACGTCTTGTTGATATGACTGTAATTTACGAATCTCAGAAGTCGCTCATTCCGCAACCACCCCACTAATAGCTAATGTCCTTTGCAAGAATTCTGTCTTTGTCTTCACGTACATCGTAGACTGCCATGGTTAAGATGGAGAGGTGTTATATATTAGGTATATTTTTTTTGTAATATTAACATGATTATTTACAGAATAGTTAAAAAATAACAATTCAACCTAATCTGGACTACAATTTGACAAAAATATTTTATTTATGCAGATAATAAACAACTTATATAAATCGATAGTAATTCTCAGGTTTAAAAAAGTTCCATTTAAGGTCTTATGTCCCTTTAAGCGACTTTAAGTAAATTAAAAGGAACTTTTTATAGCAGCTGGTATGGTAGAATAATAACCAAAAAAATCGTAATTTCTTTATATTTTAGTTGTTTCATAAAAGTTATTAAAAGTTGCCAATATGCCTTATGCAATCAGTGTTAATGTCTGATTGGCGCTTCCTCTCTTTCTCTCTGTCTGTCTGTTCTCCTGCGCTGCGTGCATCGATGCATGACGATGCGGCGCACCTGTGATGCGCACCTGCAACCACGCAACTTCGACTGCGCATCCCGATTGGACCCGACCGGACCCGAACCGACCCGTTGTTGTTGCCGCGGTGCAGAGGACTATCACGGGTCGAACACGGTTTATCTCGTGGGTGCATTGATGTCGGTGGTAGGGGGGGTGTTCATAGTTTTCGCTACAATGGCCCTCTGCTACAGGTCAGTCGTAGTGCATAACAACTTCTCGCTCTGTCTCAGGTTAGTGAGCAGAAACTAAAACAGGTAGCAGATTGTCCGATCGTTCTCAGCATCCGCTGCTTAATTATATGCGTACTAGTGAGGTGGTACAGTTTTTAAATTCAATGGATTTAAAGCCAGCAAGTTTATTTTAGTGCTTTTAAATTTTTAAGTTGTTCGGAGGTTTTAATAAAAAACAAGGTTCATGAGAGACTCTAACTTTATATATGAAACCCAATAGATATCTCTGCTGAACATCATATTTTTATTAGGCCTTCGTGACTTATAAATATTGAAGACAAAGTTTGTTATTATCTGGTAAAAGATAGTTTTACCTTCGTCAAAGTTAATATAATCATCATCTCATGTTCACTCGGCCGGATGTAATTTACCGGAGAGATAGTGGTCGGTCTGCCGTTTCCGCTATACCGGGTGACAACGAATGTTGTTACCCCCCCTATTTTTTCCGTAGTTTTAATAATACAAATTTTAAAATTTTAGGAGATTCCAAGTGTATATTTTGTTAGTTTTTAATAAAGTCATAATTTTAAAATCACTTCCGGTTTAACCGGAAGTGGTATCAACTCTTTTATTTTAAATAGAAACCTATTATTTTTATTCGATATTTGAATTCCACGGCAAATTTCCTTTAAAATGACATATCACACATTATCATTTGTTTTTAAAATGGCTTCTAGGAAAACATTTCAAGGAAATCCTTAGAGTGGGCCATGGAAGTTTTAAAGTGGTCTATTTTAATCCGTTTTATGTTAAACAATAACATGCTTTGCGAAAGATGCTTCTGTCAAAAATATTTTAGATATGTCATATTTTTTTAAACAATGAGAAAGAATTACTCAATCTTTTTAAATGGCAACAAGCCATTCATTTAGAGCCAAAAAATAGCTTATTAAATTATCTTTTTAAAAATGTTTCATAAGCATGGTATTATACTTAAAGGAGTGGCTAAAATTGAAAAAAAATCGAGAAATGTCATATTTCAAAAAAAAAAAATTGAGTTCTTTAATTTTTGTTACAAACAGTTTTGTCATTTCACAGAATATTTCATAGCCTACCTGTTTAACATAAAACAGGTTAAAATAAACCACTTTAAAACTTCCATGGCCCACTCTCAAAAAGTCATGTTATATTAGCGATTCCATGGCCATCTAAGGATTTCCTTAAAATTTTTTCCTGGAAGCTATTTTAAAAACAAATGATCTGTGTGATATGTCATTTTAAAGTAAATTTGCCTTTAGAATTCAAATATCGAATAAAAATAATAGGTTTCTATTTAAAATAAAAAAGTTGATACCACTACCGGTCAAACCGGAAGTGATTTTAAAAGTATGACTTTACTAAAAACTAACAAAATATACACTTAGAATCTCCTGAAATTTTAAATATTGTATTAATAAAACTACGGAAAAAATAGGGGGGGTAACAACATTCGTTGTCACCCGGTATACACACACAGTTAAAAAACGAGCCACGGCTGGCCGGCGCCACGGCTGGCTGGCCGGCGCCACGGCTGGCTGGCCGGCGCCACGGCTGGCCGGCACGCCGGCCGGCATTGGACTGTAGGCCTAGTTTTCTCAAGACGAACGAAAATTGTGTAATTGAAAGTGGCGCAGAAGCAAACTTTAATAAATATTCGAAACAATTATCATTCTCCTTAAGAAAGTTTAATTACTTGCACCCGATTATCTGAGTTCTAGTATAAGCTCCATGTAGGAGAAAGTCTAACGTGTTTTTAACTACTCATCCAAATTGTTTTTCTTTTCCTTTTTTTCTGCTCGTGTGCTATAATAACAATTCCTGCTGCGCTCACTCTTCTTGTGACATATTTGAACTGACAATAAATAACTGCGCGGGTATAGTGAAATCGATACTACTGGCAGAAAACTTCCGGATGTTATTAGTGTATAAAACTGAAGATGTAGTTTGACTATCGATAACGGCCGGCCGGCGAATGGACAGTCCACGGACTGACGGCCGACTGAACATAAGTACACTCAAACCACAAAGCAAATTTTACAAAAACTTAAAATAAAATGATCTCAAAGTATGCCATGGAATCGACCCCGCATATCTTAATTACCTAGGTAAAGGTAAATGAAAATGGAACTGTCATATTTTGAAGTTAGTGTCATTGTCTGGCCATAGGTTATTCAAAATTTTTTAAAAAATAATAGAGAACAAAGAGTCAAAAAATTTTGTTAAATTTAAACTAAATAAGAGCTGTGTACAACTTCTCCATTAAAACATATTCCCATTCAATTTTTATAGAAACAAGAGGATTGATCAGCACTTGATGGGAATTGTTTATCTCCTAAGGCCCGTATTATTCATCTCCTGGTAACTTTACCAGCCAGATAATTTCTATGGAGACAATTGTCTTAACAATGGTTTCTTTGGAAATTATCTTGCTGATAAAGTTACCAGGAGATTAATAATACGGGCCTTAACCCCGCTATATACATCTCCTGGTAACTTTACCAGCCCCAAATCAGTTCTATGGGAACCATTGATAAGACAATAGTCTCCATATAAATTATCTGGCTGGTAGAGTTTCCATGAGATGGATATAGCCTACCTAAAATGGTTGGTTACATTTCAGAATTATATTGCGGATTCCGTAGGATACAGTAACTTGTAGGATTAAATCCCGAATATGGGTGTCCAATGTACAGTTAACTCATTTCTTTTATTTTTGCGACGAATTTTATATATCCCACTGCCTTCCTTTCTAGTCACACTTTCTGTTTCTATTAATAAACGCATATTAGATCTAGTCAAAACTTAATAAAACATGACAGTTATATTTTTCATTCGCCGTTACTTACTTTTTAAGAACTTTTTTTGAATCATGGTACTTAACATGAAGATATTCGGGTCTAAACTCTAATACACTACTTTTTGATGTTACTTTGACAATCTCATTACTATTATCATATAACAACAAACTTAAAACTAGTAATTACTAATAAATCTTCCTTATATTGGGTTGCACATAGATTTTAAACAATTATTAACTAACCTGAAATATTTAATTGTGATATCAATGACTTTGACATAAATGATTTGCTCACACAGTGGTCTGGTTAGCTTAATTGTCAGATCAGATGAGTAGTTTAGTTCTACCAATGTCAGTGATGTACCTATCAAAATTGTCTGGTTATTTAAGCATTATTTAATATATCTACATGAAAAGAATAAAGCCAACATTTTAATCTTACCTGAAAACAGCATATTTATCAATTCAATAATTTTATTGAATTAGCTAAAACATATTTCGGTTCACTTAAAATTTTTTATTTACATCCGTTTTGATCCAGGCTTGGATTGTCATTAGGGACAGACTAATTATTTTGAGAAATTGAACTAAAAAGAAAACGCACATTGTGTGATCTCACTTATTTTTTAAACCACTCAAAATGTATGTTTTACATTCAGTTCAATATTTAACAAATTGTAATTAAGCCCCCGCCATGACCTGGAGTGAAACATTAACTCTTGAACATATTGGAGAAAAAAGTAAAATTGTTTTCTTTATTTGATTAAAATATAGACAAATTTTGAATTGAAAATACTACAAAAAAAAGTATGCTGCTTCATATTAATATCATTTAAATTTCAGATTTAAACAGGTTTGATGGTTTTTATCTTGGTTCACTTTATATCATGTCAATATATCGTGGAAATACTTTGAAAATACACTGAGTTCAATGTAGGTTTTGAGGAAAACACATTTTAATATTTCCATTTCAACGAGTTTAATAAATGAGCTTCAACTATAGGAACTTTTTTTGGTGCAGCTTTAGCTGATAGACTCGATGAGTGTCCCTTGTTATAAAGCAAAAGAAACTACAGAATAACATTGCTATTATTGTCTGACCACAAATGTAATGACTGACTTAGTTGATTTTTGAAGTAGTCCATGTATGTATATAAAGTTTTTTTATTTCCAAGGTTAATAAGTCTATCTTTTATAAGTTCTATATACTGACTTTTCTTTAAAAAAAAACCCTGTTATCAGGACCAAATTCCGGAGGAACTTATATTTTCACAAATTTATCAAATGTTTTTTGCCACCATCTTTCTATGGCTACTAATGCCCATATTAGAAATGAATAGGTCTTTTTTCACAGAGACACTAATTATATGGGTAATTTGAAAATTTTCTAAAAACTCATAATTTTTCTAGGTTTCGAAAAATAACTCTTTTTTTCAACCCTTTAGTTTCAAAGGTTAAGAAATATACCACCTGTTTAATCGTGCTCTTCAAATCGTATTCGGTTCATAAATAGTCAGAATAATATGGCAGTAATTACCGTCTTTTATTTCAAATTCTAAATTCCATCTTTTTCTATACATACAGTGTGTCCACGGATAGAGTTTGAAAGAGGAAAAACTTTTTTATTAGTAGGTATAGAAGAAAAAGTCATTCTTTATAAAAACGTCTGCTTGTGCTGAAACTACAATTTGGAATATCCGATTTGCGATTACTATACAGGGTTTGTCAGAAACAACATTTTTAGTTTTTTGAATTTATTTTATTATTTCTAATTTTAAATTTCTTGATTTATTAAATCAATTTTGCTTGTTCTGAAACTACAATTTCGAATATCAGATTTGCGATAACAATACAGGGTTGGACAGAAAAAAAAAACATTTTTAATTTTTTATAATTTATGATTGAATAAATTAAGGAAATATGATATGTATTAATAAAAATACTTCAAAAATAGACAAAAAAACATAGTTTTCTTATAACAAAATCGTTATTCGACCAGATATAAAATCATATTGTAAGTAAGAAGGTAACAATAGCTGTTTGTTTTTACATACCTACATTTATTTTAAACTAAATCCAAAAAAAATGTCTGACGAACCCTGTATAGTAAATCTGATATTCGAAATTGTAGTTTCAGCACAAGCAGACGTTTTATAAAGAATGACTTTTTCTTCAATATCTACTAATAAAAAAGTTTTTCCTCTTCCAAACTCTATCCGTGGGCACACTGGATGGCGACATCTGTGAACAATGATTGAAACCGATAAAACCGCAAATTAAAGTATATCCCTTTTTTACTAATAAACGAATTCCGTCAATGAAGTGTATGTGTGCCGATTAACGCTTGCAGCACTAGAATAGTACCGTTCTAACTTTTTATGAAATGTGTCAGGAACCTTGACAACCCCATAAGGAATATAAAAAAATTTGATAATAATTATGGCTTGAATTTAAAAAACCCATATTTTCTTCAAATTTCAATCAATTCGTTCCATTTTTAGATTACTGGATAGGCAGTCTCTTCGACCATTGGACCACTAAGTACAGTATGTATGACGTCACTTTATATCTTTTTTTTTCAGGGTGATGGCTTAAATACCAAGCTGTGTAAAATATGCTGGTTTTAAAATTGATATTTCTAAAAAACAAACCTATGAAAAAGAAATTGTGATATTACCAATTACGCTAATATAAAATCCACTCTCCCCCTAGTTTTCGAGGATCGAAAATATAAAAAGTGTTAACTACAGCTTTGTCTTAGGTATTTATTGTTAAAAAAAATTACTTCCAAAAATCTGTATATGGCCAGTTTTGCTGCGAGGAAGCGTAATCGGCAATATAAGGGTTTTTGGATTTTAATTGACCCGAACGGCACTGAGCTGTATTGGGTACAGTGAGTATCTAACATAAAGCTGTAACCAACACTATTATAAAATTAAATTTTCATAGCTTATCAATATTAATTTTAAAATCAGCAGATTTTACATAGCTTAATATTTTAACCATCACCCTGTATAAAAAAGATATAAAGTGAAGTTACACACATTGTACTTAGCAGTGCAAGAGACAACCTACCCGATGAACTGAAAATGGAATGGATTGATTGAATTTTGATGAAAATATGGGCTTTCAAAAATCGAATACTTTTTAATGTAATCCATAATTAATGGAGGCAGTGTAGTTGTAAAACTGTGTTTGTGTCATTAGTCATTAAATGTAAACAAAAATTCATGAAATTTTTAGAGATGTATTAGTCATTTTATTTTTTAAATATTTCAATTTGACGCATAAAATCTCACCAGACCAATGAGAAAGTCCATTCCTGGTGAGATGTCCGCCATACTGGATACAATATAAAAAGACTGATTAGTTAGTCCAGATCCGCCTTTACATTTGTATTTGTAAAAAAAAATAATATTAATAGGGGGAGTATATTTACTATATTGACATGATGTGATGGGATCCTACATTTAATTTATTAACTACTGTACGACCTCACTATACCTCTGCTACTTTGCTATCTTTTTGGCAGTATTTTGCAATTTATTTCTTCTCTCTGCATTTTTATCAAAATTCTAGATCAATCAGTCTTTTTTATAAATACACCTATCTCAAATTTTTGTCTATAGCCTACCTTTAAACTATAGGATATAATTTGTTTCTTTTTTTTCACAAATAATTTATTGTACAAAAAATTGGTGTCTTTGAGACATATTTATCACGTTTGCGTGCACTGTATCTTTTGTTAATATATAACATGAAACTACACATCACGTCACAAATGCACCCTTACAATTATTTACTTCCTATTTTATATTATTCCTGCTATTATTCCCCACTTTACCATTCCTTTTCATTAAGGTTATATTGTATGATAAATCTTCATGATCAGTTTTTAATCACATGCGAGGTTTTTCAGAAATATGAGAATTTAAACTATGTACTAATATGCTACCATCAAGCTAAAATATATGGGGTTGTTCAAAAAAAAGCTTTTTTACTTATGGACCGATTAGTTGAAAAAACAAAATAGCGGACATAACTCGCCTTGGTTATACTTTAAAACTTACTGGTACTTTTTTGAATGTCTTTACGTACAAGATTCTGAAATCTTTCACATTTCTTTAGAGAACAAGAGGTCGTATATGCAAATATGTTAAAAAATAGCTAAAGTATGATAAAATAAAAACATGTATGTAAAAGGGGGGGGGGGGGGGAAGTCGGTTGTACGCCGTTTTTCAATGAAATGAAAGGTATTTTTGTATTCAGCGTAATTTATTTTCTATTGCCTAGCGCTTTCGGCCTAATGGAAGGCCATCTTCAGGGCTTAGGTTTTTAGGTTTCGTCAAATTTTTGTCCAGGAAACAAGAAACATTTTCAAAATAAAAAGAAAACTTAGAAACAAATTCTCAATGCGTTGGTTTCGATTATTCGAATAATAATGACGATTTTTTTTCATTGCTTTTTGAAATCAAGTTGGCGAAGACAAACATCGCTTATTTTATGTTTGTCGTTGATATTGCGCTTTTTTGTCAGTTGCGAAATTCCATTTATTTTGATTATCAAATTGTTGTAAAATTTGTATAAAAACTTTAATTTTAAGAGGATTCAGAGTTAGTGAAATTTTAAAAGATTTTCCTGCTGTACAGTATAAGAAAAGCACAACGGCTTCATCAAAAAGTGTCCCTTAACGCAGGGCATTGCATGACGTGAAGGAAACAATTTGATAATCAGAATAAGTAGAATTTCACAACGGTCAAAAAACGCAAATAGCATCAACAAACATAAAATAATCGATGATTGTCATCGCCGACTTGATTTTGAAAAGTAACGAAAGAAATATCGACATTAACATATTAACACATACATATCTTTATTTTAACATACATCTGCTATTTTTTAACATATTTACATGTACGACGTCTTGTTCTGTTCAGAAATGTTTAAGTTTTCAGAATATTGCAATTAAAAATACACAGGGACATTCAAAAAGATTCCAGCAAGTTTTAAAGTTTAACCGAGTTGAGGTGAGTACGCCATTTTGTTTGTTTAACAAATGTCAAAAATATGAGGTTAGCTGTCTCTCTTGATTCATCGTCTGTCAAACAAGATAAAAATCAATAAAATCGCTCTATAAATATAAAAGTTATTATATAAAAACTACAAAATTGCAGTTTTTTTTTAACCACTCTATATTTATTTTTACAAATTTGATTTTACCTAAAAAAATTATAAATTAAATTTAAACCAATGATCACATTTCTCCTTTGTAATATGTATTTTTTTTAATTTGTTCATTGCATTCAAATAATTAAATACCTTTCATTCATTTATATTATCATATTTTCTGACAAACGTGACTGGAAAATGTTGATATCTGATTATTGCATTCTGACTTTTAAACTACCTACACCGAGTTTTTTTATAAGGAATAACTTTTTTTGTAAAAATAATAACAATAAGTTTTTCCTTATGGTTCCAACTTAAGTGGACACATTGTATATCCAGGTAGTTTTTATGTTAAAATAATTTTCCTTAATTCAGTTTTAGTACCTTTTTATTTATGATCCTATATTTATGATCCTATTTACTCAATTTGTCTTAACTTAACCATTCCTTTCTGTAATAAGTAAAGTAAGCTTAAGGCATATTTTTCATAAATCGGCAATATCAAGTTAAATATTAAACTTGAAGAAATAGTCCATACTTAAAGTGGAGTGGGAATAAAGAAGGTAAAAATAAGAACACAAAGTCTTCCTCCACTGATATATTATAGAAATATTTTAGTCAACTTCTCAACATGTTTCGAATGCAGAAGCATTCATCTTCAGGAGAAAAATTAAAAGAAGAAAAGACCAATAGATATCACCCTAACTGAGCAACATAAATATAGGTTCGGTATAAAATGAGTGGAACAATGAAGAAACCGATACACACATTGCATTGTGAATAAGAAAAGTATATGGGTTCTTATTCACAATGTGTGTATCGGTTTCTTCATTGTTCCACTCATTTTATACCGAACCTATATTTATGTTGCTCAGTTAGGGTGATATCTACTGGTCTTTTCTTCTTTTAATTTTTCTCCTGAAGATGAATGCTTCTGCATTCGAAACATGTTGAGAAGTTGACTAAAATTTTTCTATAATATATCAGTGGAGGAAGACTTTGTGTTCTTATTTTTACCTTCTTTAAATATTAAAGTTAAAAATAAACTTTTTGTGAAAAGACAACTATTTAAAATCCTAAAAAACGAAAATAACGGACATAAAAGAAAGTCATGTTAAATAATTCTAAAAAGATAAATTGTTTCCGCCTGTTCAAATATTTTGCTTCCAAGTAAAGTAAACATGTCTTTTAAAAGTAATATTTCCAATAGTTTTCTGTCGAATACTAAAAGCACATGATTGCGTAGACACTGGGAGTTGCAACAATCGATCTTAGGGACTGGAAAGGGGGACAGTCGATGACAAATGGCCTTTTTCCAACAAGCAAACACAAAACAAACACTTACTTTTGCCAACAGAATGATGTTAGAAAAACAAGATAGAATCTTTTAAGATCGGATTGTTTACATGATGAAATGGGTATTTTAAGTGAAATTGTTGGGGTTTTTCTATATTTATCTTTTATTCAGGTGTGTTTTTGATCTAAAGATAATAAAAACTCCTAAGAACTCTTTAATGGCAACATCACTGTAAATACAAAAAGCTAAAAATAAACTTTTTCCACTACTAAACTATATAACAGCATTTTCTTTACCTTGTCAATAATTATTATTGACCATAATGAGAACAAGAGATTTTAAAGCAAGTAACTGGATTTTTTGATTTTACAATAATAAGATGGAATATGATTCCTTCTAGGTAGACAATACATATTAGCTTTGCAGAGATGTTCGTCAGGAACATATTTATGTCCCAATCACCAATCAACCAAAAATTTTCATTTACAAAGCAGCACCTGACAATATAAAAATAGATTATTTTGCCAATTCCAAAGCATAGGTAACTTGATCGAGTAGTGCGTCTATCATTTGCATTAAAGTACACAGGAGCGCCAAAGGTGATGGGTTTCCTGGGGCACAGGTAAACAGTGACAGGCTGTTTTGTCCTTATTGGGTCTCATCAGAAAGCCATAACCTGTAAGCAATTCCCATTACAGCGAAAATATGCTATATAGGCTTACAGGTTATGGCTTTCTGATGAGTTCCAATAAGAACGAAACAGCCCGTCATTGTCTACCTGTGCCCCAGAGAACCCATTACCTTTGGCGTCCCTGTATACTTTAATGCAAATGATAGACGCACTACTCTGTTCGCTTGCCGCTTGGTTTCTTTTTATATATTTTAACGGACACTAAATTCTACTATTTTAGTTAGATATATACCTAAAAAAATTATAATTATTAATACTGTAAAGATAAGTATCTTATAAATGTATTGGTAGTGGAAAAAGTTCTATTAACAGCTATACTATTATAACCCCCCCATATTAAATCTCGACGCTATGGACACCTTTGTTGAGACAATTGTTTTCATAGACATTATCTTGCTGATAAAGTTACCAAGAGTTGGATATAGTGGACCTAAGTCTTGGTTCATTATAAACTATTAAGTTTTTGTTGTATCGTTTAATTCGGGGCTTTGACCGTCGGTCCTATATACGTAGATCACTAAATATATTTTATAATAAGCAAAGTCTAAGAAAACGCAATTTATATTAACATTATTTGAAGATATTTTATGGTTAGTTGCCGTTTGAAACCCATCGCTATCGTGTAAGGGCAATTAAAAATTTAAACAAGGTATATGATGGTCTCGAGATTAAATTATTTTAGTACCTATTTCGTAACAAATTTCAAAGAATGTTAACCCCTTTTTTATCCAAAGTGGGCAAAATTTAATATTGGGGGAAAAAAAGGATAAAAAACTTTTTTTTACCGCATATTTGAGTTATTAACTCTTCTTCGTATACCATAAAAGTTTCACAGGATTTGATGGGTATTAGTTTGGTTTGAGATGCAATACTTTTTTGAAAGAAAATTCAAAAATACCAATTTTTGTCATGCTGCACACTTTTTGACACTTTCTGTTCTTTGTTTTATAATAGACTATCTTGTATTTACTAAGAATGGAAATTTCTTGAAATCATTTCTTTTATTTGGCTGACCTTCATTTTAATTACTTCTAATTTAATATCGTTTAAACAAGGTGGCTATAGACAACAACTAACAACTGATTTTTAAGGGTGTTTTATAACTGTCCTTCAGGTCATAAAAATTTAGGTTTTAACGATATTTTTGTATGAAATAAAAATTTAAAATTTGGCTACCATTAATCTCTGGGGTTAAGCCCCGTTTGAAAAATAATGGGAATTTCAACATTTTTCTAAAAACCCATAATTTTTCTAAAAATTAAAAAAAATCTTTTTAAGTTTTAATTTTTCAAGAAAATTATCGTAAAATAACTGATTTTTTATACCCCGAGGATAGATAGGTGATAAATTGCCCTTAATATTTCACTAAGAAAGAAATATTTAACATAAAGGGCGATCATGACGAGCGTTTGCTAGACCTTTTGGGAAAAACATTAACAAAGATATTTTCTTGAATCTCAACAATTAGATAATATTTGATGTACCCTCTTTACCCAAAATATTGACTTTTTTCTATTACGTACCTGTCAAATTTATTATTTTATATAGGATATAAGTACCTAATTGTATAACATTTTTCTCATAACTCTAAACGTATTTTATCTTGAAAGTCAAACGTATAGTTGACCTTAATAGTTGCTGAGGTATAGGCATTTGAAAATTACATTGTTAACACCTTAAAATTGCATCTAAGAAAAAAATTGCGTTCTCGTTCCCATCTTAAATATATATTTTCTACCTTAAAAACTCGTGGTCAACTTTCGTATATCCGGTTAAACCAGAAGTTAGAATTTTTTGAATGTGTTATAAGCCATGAGTAATCCGTTTTTTTTTCTAAGAAGCTATAACCTATCAAAGTCCCATAATTGTCATTTTTTATAGCCAATATCTCAAAACTATTATTTAGACGTACGACTTGTTATACAACATTTGTTCAAAATTCAAAAATATAATAACATAATTATATCCTACTTGAAATATAACAAAGTTGGCAGCTACTTCCGGTATGACCGGAAGTTATAGGAGAACTCCAATATAAAGAAGGCACATCAAGAAATATAAACTCGTAAAGTTTTAAGAAAATATTTTCTTCTCAAAAGTTGTAACGAACTCTCGTCGCGAATCCACCTGTATACATTCCTAAATTATAATTGCCTAATTCTACTATGCATTTGTTATTCTATGCAAAAACAAAACCGATTGGCTTGAGCAACTAAGCAATAAACACATCAGCGTTTGCTGCATCCTCTATTTAAAGATCCCCCACATCAACGCGGTGCGGCGGTAGCGATGACGATCGCGGTGCCAGTGGACACTGCGTGGAGCTATTTACACCGGTGCGGTGCAATTTCTATTTTTATGTGAATGATAGTTATATAACTTGGAAAAATATGTCATCTGTAAAAGAAGAAGCTTTGCTATTTTTAGCCTTAACCGAAGATGAAACAAAAAAGAGAAAATATTTAGAGGTAAACAAGTTTTACCATGGAGAATACGATATTTTAATGTCTCAATTAAGTAATGATACAAAACTGATTTATTTTCATATTCGTACATAACAATTAAACAGATTACAGAAACACGTGGCTGACGTGGCAATGGGAGGTGAAAACAGTGTCGACGTTGTCAAAAGTCCGCTGGCACAGCGGGAAACACGAGTCTGACTACCGCAGCGGTGTGAGTCGCGTCATTACCCGCTGTGTTCTGTGGCACCGCTGCCAAATCGTCACCGCTGCCGCAACACCGCGTTGGTATGGTGGATCCTTAATGCAGGGAACTTAGTGCAAAGTCAAATTAAGGCAAGATAATTTTAGCAGATGTTTAAAAATAAACGTAAAAGACTTTTCGATCTACATTATCTTAATTAATATATTACTTATTGTATTCCTACATTGTCTTATGATAGCATACAAGAAATGTTATATATTTTCAAAGCTACGCTTCTAAAATCATCCATGTTTAGTTTGCCCCAATAAAGCAAAATTAATAAATGTACAGATTAATTTACACATAATAACACAAACAGGTAAAGCGTAATGAAACGCCAAAATTAATTTGTATCTATTGTATTTGTTAATTATAATTATTGTGGTAAGTATAGTTTGGTTACTAACGTTATTTTACCTAAACTAAATTTAATGATTTTCCAAAATGTATACATATAATATTTTGGGAATGTCATAGGATACATTCGGTCAAATTGTTAATTCAATAAAAAAATAAAGTACATTTAATTAATAATTTGACCGAAAACTTAGTGGTTTTAATAAAACCAGCTAAATCACTATAATATATTTTGTCATATATATTGAATATAAACATATTTTGCATAAACAGCTTTGAGTTATCCTTTCTTTTGTCGGATCCTAGCTCTACTGATGAACCATGATATGGCGAAACGCGTCTAGGGATGGATCTGACGAAATAAAAGATAATTCTTCTTCTGCAAACATATTTTAGTTACGGTGAATTGAAGAGTTTTGAAAAAAAAATTTGTATTTGGTTTCGTTTGAGTTTCAGAAGGCTTATCTTACCTTGATTAAAGACATATAGGCCTTAAGAAGATTTTTTAAGTTGGCAAGAGAAACTAGTTTAGCTATTTGACCATACAGTAAAGCTCATTCCTAATGTAAGATTCTCTTAAAGTATCAAATAAATATGGTATAATGAAATTAAATTATACCTATCAAATTCCGTCTGACTATTAAGCCAACTGTAACTGATACAATTCGTCTGTTTTTTTTATTATTTTTAAAAATTATCATATTGTAGTAGACGATATTCAAGAATGGGTTTGGCGGCTAGCGGGCGGTATTATCTGTATTTTGCACAGATCTACTTTGTCTTAAAATGCCCATTGCTTTGTGTACCTGCGTACTGTAAATAAATACATAAGACTGTGCCCCTAGCCGCTAATCCTCATACTCTTTATCAATGTTGGGTACTTAGTTTTAAACGTTCAAATGCCAACCAAAATATTCTATTAGGAGATCTGTATAAGAGTTACCTATGCTGGAAGAGAAAAAATACCGTCTTTGAGTGTTCAATTCGACAGATGCCAAAATATTTTTTTTTAAAAAGAATCGTTCGAATTGAAAACTCACTTATGCGATGTTATTTTTTTTTCTTTGCCTCTACATAAGTTATATTGTGAAAAACGTACGGTCATTGCAAATATATGTTTTAAATATAAAGTAAAGCCTGAAATATCAGGCGATTATAACATAATAACATCTTTAGTCTTCTTATTCTCTCACAGAATATAATAATCCACATATTTGAAAACAACAGCGAAACCAAATATACTGTGTAGCTACTTATTTTTTTGGTTTTAAACATACCTAAAAGCAAGTTTATCTACCAAAAGCTTAGAGACAAACAACCTTAAGAGTTTTTAAAGATAGATCCCCCTGGTAGCCCGACTGACCCTCTAGTTTTTAGGAATATTATACATATACAACTATTATTAATTTAATCAAGAATATTATGTATATGAAAAAAGTAACAACCCCCTCCCACCGTTTCCAAGAGGAATGTGCGGTAAAATTGTAAATCTTTATATACAACTGTATCTTTAATAATTCGATGTTTTTTTTTAAATTTGAAACTAAATATTTTTAAACTTAATAATTTTTAAAGGTACAGTTTCGCATGGGTAGCAGCTTTACCTCTAATGTGTTTACTTCAAAATAAAATATAGATATAAAATGTCCGTAAAACGTTTCCATAGCATTAAAGAAGAAGTCTTTAGTGAAAACAGGACGCGATTTGGTAAATCGGTCGCTTTTCTAAACTAAAAATTACTAACTGACTCACGGCCCACGGTTTCAGAATATGAATTGCTATATTAATAAACCTATTCTGCATACTCTATATTGAATAATAATATATCAAAAATAATATAAAATAATTTACTAAAGAATGTTGAAGTAAATGCATCCACATGCATGAATGTACATCTCTATTATCAATTTTGAGTACTGTTTTTTGCTTTTATTGTTTTTTTGCCTGTTATTGTTGCCTGTATGCGTGTCAGTGTGTTTGACCCTGTCTACACCTTCCTGTTTTTTGTTTCACGAGTATTCACGACACGTCATAGTTTTTTACTAATTTAACTATATTAGCTTATAATTCAACACATCCACAAATATACTAATATTTTTTTAAATTATTAATGAACGTTCAGTTTCAATAACATAAATTATTTAGGACGGTCACATTGGCAAAGGGAGAGTTACCCATTTTCTGTTTTCATCCCGATCTCAATGTAAAAAAATGCGTATAAGTTTGTATTTTTTAAATTATTAGATTAAATTCTAACTATAAAGTTGCAGTTGTGTAGAAGTGCATCAAAAATTAGTTTCAAAAGTAGGAGATTTATCAAATTTATGAACTAAAATAAACCAATATCAACAATATGTTTGGACATCCATGACAATAAAAGGCCTATATTTAAAAGATTTTTAGTTAAAATGGAGGTAAGTGAATTACGTGAATTTAAATTATTTGAATAATTTAGTTATTGTGTCAGATCCCTATTATCTTAAAGGATTAGTAAGTTTTATATCCATAATTAAACACTTGATTATTTAATTCACATAATTATAAAAAACACTCAAGCATGCCATCAAAATAAAGTTTTTCTTGATCATACTTACCAATCATTAAAAAAAATCCGTGGTAGCTATATCTAACCCTTGTGGCCATCCTAGTGATATCTAGTACAACCACACACAAAAGACACAAGAAAAACTAAACCAATCAAAACAATCCTTAACATTTGTTCTCTTTCAATCGCGTGTCCTCTACTTGCGTCCCACGTAACGTAACTGAAGGAAGACCACCGTGAGTAAGTACGAGAGGGCTTACAAAATGCCGATTCCTAAAAACTACATCCTCACCGCGGGCAACCATTCACAAGAGGATAGCTTGGACATCGCAGGGGCTACCAAAATGATGACCTTGGGGCCAGGGGGCAGTGTTTCGTCCTTTGGGTGAGTTGGAGGCCCCTAATGGTGCCCTTTTATCAAATTATTCAAATAATTATGCACCTCACACTTATTTAGGTGAGATAGGTGGTTGACAATCTTTAAATTATATTCTAAATTTAAAACTGTAAAAAAATAACTGTTATTGCTAAGAATCTCCTTAAATAAAAACATTCATTTAAGTAATAATGTAAATATCAGTTATTGAATATTATTCTTCATTGTTACAGGTTATATGAAATATAACTTAGTTCCAGACGTACTTTAAAAAATAGATGGTTCTTTATACTCGTATTTGATATTAAACGACACAGGTCTGCATTGAAAATTATCTTTTATCTATCTCTCTGATATATCAAGTGATATCAAGTGTTATCAAGTTAATTGGAGCTAAATGTTTAGTTGTTAATCAAGACATTCTTATGTGCCATCTCATCAATGGGAGGCAAGATACCCCTTTGAGTTTTAGCACATCTTGTTGAAAGGTTATTCAGAATAGTTAATGTTCTTGTTAGGTAAAAAATTTAGATTCTCTGCTAATTTTTTCCACTTTGGTTATTAATATATTAAATTTAGGACAAACTCATAGGAATTAATCAAATACTCAGGTTTTCCCTTTATATCAATGACATCCGAGATGAAAGTAGAGACAGTTTTGATTCAGATCTCAGCAGAATACCAATAAATAAAAACAAATCTAGTTTAAAATGTGCAGGTCTGTGCTATTTATTATATATTAAAAACAACCCTCAAATATAATTTCTATGCTTTTTTTATTCTAAAAGTTATAAGCGATAATAAAACAAATCAAACACAAAGCTTCAGGTTCCTCCATAGCTTCATCTAACCATGTTAATTAAGTAAATAGTATTACTAGATCCGTAGTATTATTATTCCACTCAAGAAGTAACGTTTGATGCTATGCTAAAGTATACCAAGGTAGTATTACATTTCAGTGCTCTATATTTTAATTTTTTTAAATATGTCAGTTTTTTTCCCACTATACTGCTACAAAAACAGGCCTAGATTTTTTTTAACGCTTTTGCCTTTTAAATAGTCAATCATCTATCTTATTAAAAACATGTACTGCAATATATAAACCCACCTTCATTATTTAACGTAATTACTTTATTATGTGTCCGTTTCTGAGAAATTAATATTATTAATTTTACCAAAATATTGTACATTACGGGTTTGGAAAGAGAGCCTCATCTTCCTTCTAAAATTTAGGCAGTAAGTAGGTAAATTTAAGGAGAAAGAAAATTCTTTCTTTCAAAACCCCTAATTTACAATATCTTTTCTGGAGAGTAGTTACGACTTCGTTAAATATTGTACAATTACTAATCAACGTAACACTGTTTAATTATTTTTTTTTAAATGTAATTGAACTATTTAATTTATCTGCTGATATTATGTTTATAATATACTTATAATTATTTTATGCTCATAAGCTTTCAGAAATATATACACAATATTAAAGTAATTTGTAATTTTACATATATAACAGCCGTATTTTTACATAACTAAATTTTTTTATCATTTCTCATTCTGTTTGTTTCGTCATTCCTCTTAGTATGGAAGGGAACGACTGAACGAATTTTTCATTTAATGCGGGGCTTGTAAATGCGTTTTATTTGTTTTTTTTTTCATTTTTTTAAGCAAATTTCATTCGTAGACTTTGTACATACATACTTACCCTCCAAATGCATATTTAAAAGTATATGTTAGAGCTATAATAGATTCACTTAGACTTTTGTTTATACCATACTATTTTTTTTAGGTTACTTAGTTCAAATCTAGATTTATTTCATGGTATTATTAGATAGGTTAGCTCTTAGATTGTTATAAAAGTTACTGTAGCATAAAATACAAATCTATTAATAACATAATTTATCATTATTCATTTATCCAGAAGTTTAAAACCAAACTATAATGGATTTGTGTTACTATGAACAAAAATGTAATACACAATACTTTATGTTGATTTGTCAATGCTGTTTTATTTGTCGTAGCCGAGCTGACTCGCAACGTGTCCTATTTAGACCGTCCAATCATATGTCTGCAGCGGGTCCTTCATACCAGTAAGTAGAATACTACATTTATAATACAGAAGACGATATCCAAACAATTCACAATTTTAAATAATTTAAAATTACTTCAATCAAGTCAATTCAATTGGCCTTCCTTTTTGTATATCATTGTCATAATCACTCCAAACTTTTTTAGCAATATGCCTTACCTCTTCTGTCACATTGGAGGTTAACATCAACTATTTAAAATATATTGTTTGAAATAGTCTACGTTAATATTACTTATGGTCAAAGTGTCTAAGATCTTCTAATGTGTATTTAACTACATGTCGCCTATATTGGACTATGATTATAAGTATTGCATATGTTTTTTAGGGATCACAAGATGCAGCAACTCAAGCGAATAGGTGTTGGTGGTGAGGATATTGACGAAATTGGAGGTATGTGATTTGATTGTATTAATTTGTTGGTGTATTTAGAAGTAATAAAAGTGACAACAAATATACAGTATTAATTGTAAAAATCAGCCTCACTTACATAAAAATGTATAAACATTTTTTTAAATTTTGGCTTTGCCTGATTTAGTTGTTCTAAAGACTAAAAGTTACAGGTTCATTTATAGTTTTAAAATTGCCAATTTAAGTGGTGTTTTAAGATATAAAAAATTATTATAGTTATGTTCTCATTAACAGCAGTTTCAATCTCAAAAGCCTTCAATTCATATAACACACATTTTACACTGTTGAATGGCATAGAGCTGCAAAATTAATTATGTATTGGCTGTTAAAGGATATCAGTAGAGGTAGATAGTATGTTCACCATCAATTTCCACAGGTCCTACTGCGCATACGCCGGCAGTTGCTAAAATAGCTTAAACACAGCTGTTTTAAACAGAGCTGTCCTAAACAAAGCCGTTTTAAACAGCTAAACAGTAGGACCTGTGGAAATTGATGGTGAATATACCATCGCCCTCTACTGATATCTAGTCGTTTTTCTAGTGAGTCAATAAATTTCAGTCCAGCACTCACCCTATTACCAATAATTTCTTTATCGAAAATACTGATTAAATCTGCATATTTGTTGTCTTGATGTCCGTTTTACCCTTACGATAACAGCCTTAACACGAGAACTAACTCTTTATCCAACAAAAAAATATCAACTTGCTCGATGTGTGAACTTGCAATTCGGTTTAGACGCCGACAATAGACGACTTTGCATGCTTTTAGTGTTGTTTTGATGTTTAAAATGGCATGCCTTGAATGTAGGCAGTAATCCTGTAATAGATTAGCATTCGCAAAATTGAAGTTAATTTTTCGGCTGGCCCTGTATATACGCCCCACCCCTTGGAAAAGACACATGCGTAAGGAACTGAATTTCAGGTTCACACAATGCATATGTAGGCCGGTCAAATTAGACCAAGCTATGGCGATCGAGTAAAATAAATCTCGGAGTTTTGAACTTTGACATGGCATTTCGTTGGTACCTCCAGTACATCATACTATCCTGGTAAGTAGGGGGTGGGGGAGCTATTTGAAGGTGGTTTTAATAATTTCTTGTTAATATCTCCGCACCTTTTAATCCTGACGGAATTTGATATAAAATATATTATAACCATTTTGTGAAAGGAATGATACTTTCAAAGCTATAGGATATTTCAAAATATCGTCATTCGTTTATTCATCGTTATGCTTAAAGCAAATTACGTGCGATTATGTACATTTATTACATTGTCATATATTAGCAACATTAAACTATGTATAATTATAATTAATACCTTTCAATTAATTTGTATTTTTTTTTGATAAATGATATTCAAAGTATGCCAGTACTTCCGACACTTCTTTATCAAGCCCCTCGCCTTCTGGTGAAGGGCTTTTTGCACAAGTTCCCTCACAACTGCCATGGACTGAAGTGCATTTTATGTCAGCCTTATATCGTATCTCAGTGGTACAGCATCAGAAAATTTACTCAATAATGTTTTAGATAGGGGCTCTAGTGTTTCATCGACGTCTCCCATCCATCCTCACTCTTTAAGTGAGAGCTGGTTTAATAACCTCTCTCTTAGAAAGCCTCTGGTTGGCAGTAAAGATGGGAGATATGACCTTATCTTTTTCTAGATTTTAAACATTCTGAGTATCAAGTTTATGTATTTTTAACGATCCATATGCTTAGCTAAAAATATTGGCTCAGCAGCTTTTGGGTGTGTGTGTGTTGATGAGGGCTCATAAAATACATCTCCAATAGGTATAAGCCTTTCATATTTTCTTAACAATTTCACAATCTCTTTTTCTTTCCTATACATAGATGAGGTGTGGCACCCACTAAATACGTGAATGAAAAGAATACTTGTGGCGAATTCCAGTTTTTCTGGTTCCAAGGACGAATACGTTTTAGTCTCCCATTTTATCTCTCCCAGGTTTGACGAGGAAAATTTTAGTTTGTGGTGGAACTAATTAACAACCCTAGCAAATCAGTATCTCCGCCGGCTGGCGTTTTAATTTAATTGGTTATTTTCCTTAATAGTAAGAAAAGATTATTGCGGAACAGGCACCGTCATATATTTATAGAAATTTATGTCAATTGAGGTAATAGTTTTTTTTATGAAAGTAACATATCAATTAATTCTGAAAAAGGAAGCACTTCATTCAACGCGAAGAAAGTTACCGACAATTATATATACGCTGGGAGATCCACTGTTTTCTCATCAACTGGGAAAACATCTTACAAAGCAGATTTATTCGTCCTTCTCATTCCACTCATTGAAAAGAGGTAATAGAATAGGTGTCAACTCTTACTTCAGAAGGTCCTGCAAATCTGGCAAACTCTTCTTGGAAATTGCTATTCTTTAAATTATGAGGAGATTTCTTCCACTCTGTTAATAATTTTGATAGTGTTGTTTATGGAGCTTAAGGTTATCATTCATCGCTCCATAGTTTTTTCCTATTATCTACGTCATTGTAGCTTTTCCTACTTTCTAGAACTTGTCTGCATAATATTGAATACAATTTTTTGCCAGTGTACTATTGGTTGCGTACGTATGTCCGATATAAAATACACTTCAATCGGTGACAATTGTGACGATAATGAAGAGCTAGATGAGGATGTGCTTGAAATTCCGATCAACTTTAAATAAAATATTTTTCAAAAAAACATTCAATTACAAATTGATTAATTAAACATACAAATAATTATTGTAGGAAATTTTATGTAGGTACTTAAATTTTGTAATATTTTTCGCTAGGATTGATAGCTACAGAGATATATGCAAAAAAGTATAAAAACCACTTTAACTCCATCTCACCCCCACCCCCTAGGACTTTTAGTATGAAGTACTGAAGGTTCCAACCAAAGAGAAACCAAATTATTGCTCTGGGAGATATTTTACACGATTTTTCTAATTCTACAGGCTAAAGCTCCTTTATTTTATATTATATATACCTTGGCAATTTGGATAAAAACAGGAGTCAGAAAAATCTTTTTCTGGTACATTGTTAATAATAAAAGATGTAGGTACCTATAAAGATTTAACTTCATTTAATTATGAATTAGAAACCTTTCTGCAAACCCGAGACATAAGAAGAGAACCCGATATACGTTGAGCTATTAAAAATGCCAGTTATAAGTCGTTCTAATGCCAGTTATAAGCCAATCCTGGTCCTTGGTGTTATCCTCCCTGACCAAATCTGTATATTAAAAAAAACTATTAAGTGAGACTGCTGAGAGACAGTACTACATTTTTTGTCTAGGTGACGAAGAAAGAGTCTCTTTCATCGATCTTCACAATAATCACAAAATTCCTGAAAAGAAGGGTATTCTAAAAAAACACGACTATGGCATGTTACTTGACGATGGAAAAGAGGGGTGGGGAGATGGGGTACAAGCCGAGGAATTATTGCGAGCGACTGAAACTAGCATGGCACAATTAATAGGTAGTAAGTAAATATTTTAGAACTATGGTTGTGCATGAGCTCGATACTAATTTAACATTAAACAATGTTTTTAGGAATTATTACGCTTAGTTTCTAATTAACTTAAGACGTTTAGGTAGACCTCTGTAAATGCATCAAAGCCAAACTGCATTACCCTTTAGTATTGGTAAAATAGTTTTTAATATAGAAAGTTACAAGAAAATTGATTACTTGTTACAGGTAAATGGCACCATACAATTTTGATTAAAGTTACAATCAACAAATCTAAATGAGTACAATTGTCTTATACATAAGCTCAATTTTTTATTTGTTTCCTCCGTAAAGTTAAAAGATAACGATGTATTTCCAGGAATGTGTTTATGCATTTAATGACTCATTTATCACGTACCTAGTTATAATGTATTTTTTTCAACTGGCACAGATAGTAAATAATAACCCAACCACAAAATGCTGAATGCGATCGGTACAGGACTACATTCAGCTTTCACATTTAAATAAACACGTTCTCCGATTATATTGTAGCTTTGTTTTGCACACATACTGTTCTATTATTTTAAAACTTATTTGTGGCATTTTGGATTTGCATATACAGTGACCGGCAAAATTTGGACCCATATGGGAAACTTTTTTATTATTGAAATTGTAAAAAAACGTTTTATGCTGATAGCCTCGGCATGTTTGGTATCCTAAAAATTTGTTTTGACATTAGCTACGTGACAAGATATTGAAACAAGTTATTTGAAAAAAGTGTTTAGATTTCAATTTTATGCTGGTGTGCAAAGTTTTTTTTTACTTTAAAATATCAAATGTTACTTTTATATTTCCATCAATTTAATGAACATGTGTTAAATGATTAAAAACCAATATTTAAACATTTTTATTATCTTGAAAAAATGTTATTTACTAAAAATCAAAATTCTCCTTTTTATCATGTAACTGGGTGCGTCCAGGCCCTGTATCTAGCAACTATATTTACCAATTATAGGAATTTCTGGAAAAATATACTCACAAAAGGCAGTTCTTTCTAATTTTGAACAACTTTAGCGTGTCCCTTAAAGTTTCCCATACCAAATTGAAAATTAGAAAAAAGAATACTTGGAATCAATTTATTTATTTTTAATAATTGATTCCAAGAATTATTTTTTTAATTTTTAATTTGGTAGGAGCAATTTTAAGAGACACGTTAAAACTTATTTAAAATTAGAAGGAACTGCCTTTTGCTAGTATACCTATTATTCCAGAAATACCTATGATTGGTAAATATGGTTGTTAGATACAGGGTCTGGACGGATCCAGTTACATGATAAAAAGCTAAATTTTGAATTTTAGCAAATAACATTTTTTCAAGACAATAAAAATGTTTAAATAAAATGTTTAAATATTGGATTTTAATTATTTAACACATTTTCATTAAATTGATGGAAATATGAAAGTAACATTTGATATTTTTTTAAATTTAATAAAATATATTTTTTTTTGAATTTTTGTTTTAAACTTTACAAACCAGCATAAAATTAAAATCTAAACACTTTTTTTAAATAACTTATTTCAATATCTTGTACTCTAATACCAGATCTTTACGACAAAATATATTTTTTTAAATTTTCCAGACAAACGAGTAGTCACGTGACGTCAAAACAAATTTTTAGGTTACCAATCATGCAGAGGCTATCAGTATAAAAAGGTTTTTTACAATTTCAATAATAAAAAAGTTTTCCATTTGGGTCCAACTTTTTGCCGGCCACTGTATAGGGTAAACCCGGTAGAAATGGCGCAGCGGGTTAGATGGCGCAGTGCAATATATCCCTAAACAAAATAATATCAGGCGACGTGGCCATCGCTAGATACCTTCATTTGTAAGTAAACGTCTATACCGTTCACCTCGCGCCCATTATTTGGAGTTAAGTTATTTTAATTTTCCTTTATATATTTCAGGCATATCCTTTTTTTTCTAGATAATAAGTAATTTAATAATTTGGGTGTGAAACTAGCCAAATTTTTTACCAGTTGTAATATTGTCGCTTTAAAATGAGCATATAGTTTGTTTTCTAACCTTAAAATCATTCACATTGTTATTTGTTCCCGAGTACGTGACCGAGCCTTCTCACCCAATGCAAGTTGGGTTACATGGCGCGCGCCATGTCACCCAATCTATTAGATTAAACTGCTAAAATAATTAGCTTGCAGCTTGCTGAGATATTTACATCTCCCGAAAATATGTTAAAAAAGAAAGCTCTAGCAGAAAACAAAGTTAAATTGTTCCACAAAAAACACGAAAGGAAGCTACGAAAAATTAAAAAAAATCTACTAACAGCCAGGCGGAGAAAGTAAGAAGCTACAGCGACTCTTCTTCAGAAAGCGATACACCGCTAGCAAAACTAAAAAATAAACTGTTGATGCAAAAGGAAAAAAAAAAGTATAACAAGATCTTAAAAATGCCAGGATCTAATAGAGGCATCACAAACAAATTAAGAGACTACTGTAGTATTTCTTCGTCAAAGAGTGACGTAGCTGTTGGTTCACAAAGCGATTCACACAGCAGCATCCATGACAACGATATCGAAACTAAGTGTGTTGGCTGTGGGGATACCTACAAAACCACTAGAAGTCAAGAAGACTGGCTGCAGTGCGTTTTTTGCAACAAATGGCTTCATGAAAGTTGCACAAAGTTTTCGAACTGTTGCTTGCGATGTGGCACGAGACAAAATTTGAATATTTAGTTATTTTTTTTTATATTTTGTGTGAGCGCCATCTCAACCAGAGATGGACTTTTCTCTTATTTTGATAAAAAAGAGAACCATGTCTTGTTCAGTTAAATTAACGGAATTTTTTTCGTATCCTCTACTTTTATTTTTCGCAAAAAAATTGTTTTTTTTACATTATGTGTTTACGCCATCTCATCCATACCCATGGGGTGAGATGGTTTTTTTCTGCTTTTTTCTTAAATACATTTTATGGTCATTAAAATTAAATTAAGTTTTGTTTTTTGTATCATCTACTTTTATTTTACTCAGTATAATCATATTAAAAATAATTCCTACCTAAAAATTGTAAATCTGATTTTTTGTGCGACTTTGAAAAAATGTGCGCCATCTCTACCGGGTTTACCCTATAGCTACAATATAATTGGACAACGTGTTTATTCAAGTGCGAGAGATGATCGCAGACCTGTAGAGATCGCACAGAGCGTTTTCTGAGTAGGTTATTGTTGCCAGTTGAAAATCAATACATTTTAGATTCAGCTGCTGTCAATTTGCATGCAAGGTAAACGATGCTAGTTTTATTCTATGCTGTATTATAAGTACCATCTTTACTTTTAAAATTATGGAAAGCACTTTCTTGGGTCACCTGGTATAATAATATTGAATGCAATTCTTATAATAACTATTTTCCAGGTTCAAGCACAGATGTAGAACGCACACTAAAAACCCTAAATGGTTACCATGATGATATTGTCGAGGCGTTGCGAAAAGCAGCAGCGCAACGAGGTATCTCAACGCCTTCTGGTAGCACTAATGCACTCAGCGAAGAACTGCTCCGTAGGAGTATACAGCAGTGCGCTGAGAGCTACTCCGATTTTAAGGGTAGAAGTAGTGGTCGGGGAAGTAAAGAGAATGTTTGTGAACAAGGGGTAAGTAAAATATTTTATTTTTAGAGTTGAATCGTTTTACTTTGCATTAAGAGCATTTCATACCAGCGTGAAACGCGGCATCATTTCCTGGCTTGTCTAATTAAATACTTAATACAAAAATTTTACTAAGAGGTTCACAAGAATTTCTAGTTTAACTTATATCATCCGCCATGCAGAACATAAAAATAGAAATATTACGGCTATTCATATTAATTTCTTATTTTCCATTAAAACTACAAACGATGCCCCGATATTATGTTCAAAATCGTCGCGCCCCTTAATTCTTGTGAACTTGGTTTATATGTATAATATTTTGTATTTAATAAAAGAAGTGTTATTACCATCGCCAAACGCAGGTACAATATTCGCGATGTGGTGGAAATGCAAAATTTGTTCGTGACGACTCATAGACTACTCTTTGCTCTTAAGAGATATATTAAATTGCATTATTATTTTTCAATATTAAATCATTTATTTTTCGTTTATTGTGTCCATCCTACCAATAGTAAGGTCTTCATTTTTTGGTAGTACTATGCAACCTGATCACAAAAATATGACCTTATAGTATAAAGAACTTTCAGGTCCTTCGAAATCTACTTTTATCTACTTTCATTTAGTAATATGAATTTTACAGGTCTGTAAATCGTTTTGTTAGGGCATCTATTATAGCACTAGTGCTGTAATAGATGCCTTTACAGCATTAGTGCTGTAATGAAAAAACCCCGGTTTTATTACAATTTTGCTGTTAAATAAAAACACACTTTTAGAAGAATGATTTATTATTAACAATTATAAAATTAATTTCCAATTATTAACTAAAATATAACACTTAAGGTTTATTATAAACATTAATAATACACTTTTTACAGTTAGAAATTTGTATACCAGAAGTGGATGTGATGGAGCCCTTGACGTTCGAATTTTCAATCATTAAATCCGTGTCTGACCCCATGATCTTCTTTGCTAATTGTTTCTTATTTTCTAAAGAATTTTCAACGTAGCCTTCTGCCGTAGAAGAGGATTTCCAGCCCCCATGACGCTTTAACATCTGCATATCTGCACCACCATCAACTAGAATGGTCGCTGAGGACCTCCTAAAACAATGTCCACTGTATCCTTCGGGATTATTCAATCCAAGTTTCGTTGCAATCTTTTTTGGTATACTTCCAAAACTATTAATTCCGACAGGCTGGGAGGTGCATTTTCCTTTTCCATAGAATACAAAAAAACGCCTGTGAGTTGTATTAAGAGCACGAAGTTTAGCATACCTTCTAAAAATACTTAAACAGTTGACACCTGTCACATTTTCTTCTGTTATAACAAATTCTCGCATAATTTTGGTTTTCGAGAATGGAATCACAATTTTTATATACAAATCATTGTGTTCAATATGATCCAACATTAACTTAGCTAGTTCTTCGCGACGACAAACCCCAAAAATGCCGATTATCATAACAACCTTCATAAGTAAGAAACTTACATACGTCTTCCTTTGTGAAAACTTTGGACTTTTTGGCCTTGTAACCCTTTGAACTTCTTTTCAAAAATACAATTAGTTGAGAAAATCTGCTTATATCTTGATTTTTTTGACTGAAATCATAGTTCTCAACATTGAGTAGTGAGTCCATAGTGTAGATGGTTTCTGGGAGCGTTGCTTTACGGAAAAATAACCCAAAAGGATTTTCTCAGACACCTCCTTTATTTTGTTAGCTTTGCACCAATCTTCAAACTTCTGATACTCCAACTCATACCGCGCCTTGGATTTTGTCGGAACTAAACTTGAGATCGCTTCGTTTTGCCGCTGCTTCTATATCAGAGGGTAAACTTCCATCAGAATCGCTCATTTTGAAAAACGCTTTTTATATTTTTGAATTGGTTTGACAAAGTTTCGACAGTACCATGCGAAACAGTAACTATGCGAAAGGTAACATAAAAAACTTAATTAGTAAACTTAATAGCAGGTGCATTTTTACAGGTGCATTTTTATTTTTAAAAATGCCTTTTGCCAAATATTTTTATTCATAGATGAAAGTAGATAAAATTTTGTACAATATTCTTGTTGTAAATTCATATTACTACACTCGATGTTTTATTAAACTCGGCTGACGCCTTATTTGACAACTTTAACATCTCGTGTTGTAATATGAATCTTTACAACACTTATATCGTAAATAACTATTATTCAATGCTCACAACCAGTAAAGACTTTTGTCATAATAACTTGATAGATAAAAATAGATTTATAAAGACATCGTCTTCTTCTAAGCACCAATCCATTCATAAACGATTTTTATATCCTTAGATTCACGAAGTCGTAATAGAACATGAAGAAGAAGAGGAAGATGAAGTACCTCCCTGCGGAACGTTACGAATTCGTAACTTGGAGGACCTTATTCGACAGCTGGAGCATCATTCGAGACACATGAGCCCCAGCGGGTCAGAAGACATTCGAATGTCCGAGACCGAAGCCGATCGACATTATCGGCAAGAGTCTTCGTCCGGTATGTAGACATTTAATCATATTGTTAAAGATCACGCATGCAAAGTTCTAGTAATTTCTTTAGGCTTAGCGGAATACAAAGTTTTAGTACCAAACGCATTCCTATTCCGACTACTCCTTTTTCAACCGCATATTTTTCTTTGAACTATTTGTCCTGCTTCTGGGTTATAAGCTTTAGAATTCCTCGCCTCCTTTACCTTCTAGTATATTCCCGTACCCTACATCTTCTAGAAAAATGGTACTTAATAACGGTAAGGATAAATTATAGATTATGTATTGGTCTCAAACTGTACAAGGTAATTCACCACGGGCGTTCGTGAAAACTTTTGGAAAACTGATAAAAATATATGTTTTTAATTAGCAAATATTTGGAAGTTTTCCCAAAGGTTCTAACGACCGCTTGCTCTGTACGCTTCCTACCACCAAAATTTAAATTATTAAAAACAAATAATTGTGTGAAAAGTCGTATATAATGTAGAGCTGGTACGAAGTCTCTTTAAAGTTTATCCACGACATTTGAATGGATGAGATAATAAAGAAAAAATGAAAAAGGTCGATTTCTGGACAATCTAACTATTTCAAAAAGGTGTAGAGTAATAAAAGCTCATTAGGTATGCAGAAGGACTACAGAGTGACCCAACGAATATTTAAGCCACTTTCATAATTTGGCATTGATTTTATTGCAAAATTTTTTCTTTTCATCAAGTCCGGTAGTCCACCGGGTTTGGGTCAATTTATGGGTTTTGCCTATTGTTGTCCATTCGCAAATACTGAAAATGGTGTGACAAAGGCGTGCATTATGTAAATAGTAGTAGTAGGTACATACACTTATTTTTTATTAAACATTATAAAAAAAATACGAAATAGAAAAAAAAAATACATTATACAGAAAAATTATAAAATATCATAATATTCTTCGTCATCTGAGGAACTGTAATCTCCTCTTGACGTTATAATTAAAGGATTAACGGTCCGATCGATCAGGTGGTCAAGATCCCACATTTTCTCCTCTTCTTTAATGACATGATGGACTGCTTTTCGCCAGTTTTCTGGTATTAATGGCTTAATCAAACAGTAACTTAACGTTTTTCATTTTGAATGAAGTGTTTTGTCTTGCTACAAATCCTTTTACTTGCGCCCATATAAGTTCTACTTATAGGATTTAGTTCGCAATGATATGGCGGTGTGCGCAGCACAGTTACACTATGTTTTTCAGCTATATCTTTCACAGCATATTTCATAAAACGATGTTTGTGTTAATTTGCTATAGCTTATAGTTCCTTCTTTATCAAATTATCTTCTAATTCAATACTTTTCGTAGTTAACCAGTCGATAATTAGTTGATTTCTCTAAGATACCTGTTAAGCAAAACGTAACTTTATAATCTACTACTTGTGATGAAAGTGATACTTTTCAAACGAGGAGATATTCAGCACGAGGCGTCAGCCGAGTGCGGAAATTCTCCGAGTTTTAGAATAATCACTTTCACACGAGTAAAGTACACTATTTTTCCTACGACCACAAAGAATTATTAAAAAAACCTTTGAATTGTGAAAAAAATATTTCAACTCTAGAGTGGAAATATAAGGCACACTATTTAATTTAAACATATGATGCCAATTTAATAGGTCGAAAGGTCACAGGTTCAAATTCTATCAGGAGTACTTGACTTTTTTTTATAAAAACATTAAATAAATTATAAAATTATTTTGAATTTAATCTTCCTTCTTGAATGATTTTTTTTATTTAATCAAGGAAAGATGCGTTAAAAATAAATTTAAAAAATTCACCCAACAAGGAAGATTTCAATTCAAAATAATTCTATAAATTATTTAATGTTTTCATAAAAAAAAGTCAAGTGCTCCTGACGGGATTTGAACCTGTGATCTTTCGATTCGTAGGTCATGGCTCTAGTCTCTAGGCTATGGCGACCCATAAACATTTTCTACTTAAGTTTAATATATGTCATTTTCTTCAGCGGGGCTTGTTTTGACTGGTAATAAATTTTCCAGTATATTCTTAACTTTTTTATAATTTCAGATGGCGTATTTTCACACTGTAATTCTGAATCACTCGACAAATACGTGATAAATAAACTAAACTGCTTTTTAAAATTTGTTCTTTTTAATAAATAGGTGTGGTCTGTTAAATTGGCATCATATGCCTAAATTAAATAGTGTGCCTTGTATTTTCACTCTAGAGTTGAAATATTTTCTTTCAACACGCGTGTGATATTCGGCGCTTTCGAGCTAAGTTAACCGTGCTTTTTTTCTCATTTTCATAGGTGGTCGTAGGAAAACATACCTTTCCTAATCCTATTACGCAATTACTTGAAATTTTAATATTACAAACAATACTATTTTATCTTAATACCCGTTAACCTAACTTTCTAAAATTTTTGTAGTTATCATAAATAATTTAATACACAAAATTTACCATTGCCTATGGCCGGCACCGAATTTGAGCCGAGCTGGACGGAATTTCCCATTTTATTACTCTACACCTGTCTGAAATAGACTAAAAAACAATTTTTGAATTAGTGAACAGTTTTGCTTATCATCACCCTGTATATGTAATTAATTTACAGCGTGTAGCGAAAGTTCACATCAATCCCACCGCGATTCTCGTTTTGTCTACGGCCGGTATCGGCAGCCCTCGGGTCGGCTGCTACATCCGCAACCGTATCGGGACAGACAGGAGGAGGAAAGTATTTACGAAAGTGCCGACCATGAACGAGGGGGAGCTGGCTGTCAGGATACGCCCGATAGTGAAAGGTACTTTACACACACTTTGATATGCTTTTGTTACATTGAGGCGTCTGGTAGTAAAAAATACATAGAGGCAAATTTTTCTTTTGCTAATCATATCATGCTAATTGGAATCTAAGCCTTGAGTCTCTGGCAAATAACTACCTATTCATTATTTTGGATAATTATTGCATGTTTAAACGGAATGCCTATCTAGCTATAGCGTATTTACGTAAGGTGTTTTAAGTAATGTAAGGCCGTCTGCACACGGGGCTTCTCGTCATAGACGCGTATTAGATGCTGCAGACGAAGTGTATACACTTTTATGCCGTTCACTTGTGTTTGTATAGAGATCTGCACACGAGGGTTAGCGTCGCGGATTCGTCAAAGCAGACCAGCTGCAGTACGCCGGTCGTACAGTAGTGTCAGTCGCTTCGCTACATAAAGCAGAGAAAACACGTGTTTTTATCATAATTCTTTCTTCTGGACTAACACATTCACGCATGTTAGTATTTTGCCTTTGAATGACTGGGCCCACAATTAGCACGAGATCATTAAATGTATTTTTGGACATTCTGTAAAATGTCTGGAATCTAGAGTCATCTTCTGATAACTGTTTGGTGGCAATAAATAACCTCTTCTTATTATTGTAAATATAGGGATGCGCCCAAAACTTCCTACAATTATTCTTTTTCTTGCGGCTGCGGTTACGAAGATAATTTAACAAAAAAAGGTCCTCTTCTTCACCACTTGACATCTTCACAGAAACTGACACAAGCGTTTTTTTTTTCGTCTCTGCAGGTTGATTATACGCTTCCAAAACGTTCCGTGTGCAGTTTTTCAGGCGTAGACAAATCGTCGCTGCATGACGAATCTAATACGCGTCTATGACGAGAAGCCCCGTGTGCAGACGTCCTAAGTGACTATAAAAACAGATTATTTGATATGATAGTAGCAGTAATCAGCGGCAAACTTCGAAAAGTGGACAGTAACACTATTATTTAATATTTTTTATGACCTGATGCCTTAATTTTTTTAAATTTTCAAGAAAACTAAACTTCACTTTGACTTGGTTGGAATTAAAATATTTAACAGTTAAGCGCGTTGAAAAACGATCTAACGAAAAGACGTTAGAATTATTTCGTTTGAGTTTGTGTGCGTGTTTTTATTTGATTTTATTTTGAACTTATTTTAAGTCCATCCTTGATATAAAAAGTTAATTTATCGTTACGAATCTTTCGTTTCGTTTTCTTGTATTTGTAATAATTGTTGTTTTACGTTAGTGTTCTTGTTTGTTGCTCATTATTTAGTTTACTAGTAAATATTTGGCAAAAATTAATTATTGGTAGGTTAGCGGTTAGTTTTGTTGTGAAAGTACAAGTATTTTAATTTTCTTATTGATAAAATGTTCTTTGTTTGTATTTTTGATATTTTTAAGTCATCACTAAGAAATTAAATAATAAAAAAACTATTGTACAAAAACACGGTCTCGAATATACATCATGTAAACGGAAGCTTGGCAATGTTTCCAATATTATCCAAATTTTTGATATTATAATGCCAACAATGACAAAGTAGTTTAATAGAAATAATTGTCCAAACTATCAAATTATCCGGAATAATAGAAAAATCACCCTGTTTTTTCCCAAGAATATTTTCTCCTAAAAGAAGTGAATCCAAGAATAAAATTAACAAAAAACTTTTCATATCACACCGAAATTATTGACAGAAGACCGATCCAATACAATGACAGTTAATAAAAGCCTAACCTAAGTTATTTGTCGATCTTTCTACGGTTTGTTGATATTTTTTAAAATTAATTTAAAAACTTAAATTCATATTATATAAAAGTATTTCTACCAAGAAAATTAAACGTTTTGTTGTGGTTGTGTTGTAAAATTCAGTTCAAATACCAGTGTCAATGTTCCAAACAAAACCCTCTTCCAAGTTGAAAGTCGCAGCTTATCGATCATTAAAAGTGATTGAAAAATGACTGACCAGGCTTTTTTAACACTGACGTAACAAGTAACATGATTTGTAATAATGTTTACTATAAATTTGTATTGAATCGTCTTCATCAAGTCATCGCGCCTGTTTTGCTATTTTAAAATTGGTCGAATTTGTGCAGGTTTTCAGTGAGCTGAAAGAAAAACCTAGCAAACACTATAGTTAAAAGTTTAACACTATAGTTAAAAGATTTGACATTGACGTTTCGGTTGTTAAATTATTATATTGTCCTAGTAAAAGCAATCAAATTTTGCTTAAAGTAAAGATTTTAGGGTTAAACTAAAGATATCTGTCAAATATTTACTAGATTAACTACTGCATGCCATATTTTATTATCAGCATTACTTATGTCTAAGGAGCGGATTATTACCTGAAGCAATCCAAAATAATGTTTATAACATAATATAACCTGTTATATTTTTGAATGTGTCTTCTTATCCAATTGAAAAAGGCGACGCGATTTTCAAAGCCTTGCCAAACAGCTATTGGTAAAGCGTAATACTAAACTTGTTCAAGAGCAATGTAGTTATGACTGACTGCCTCGACATAAGACCGCCTGAAATCTACATAAGGCTCAGTAGATACCGCTCTTAAAATACATACCAACATATAATTTATTCTTTAAAAACAAAATTCATTAAATCCGTTCTTTAACTCATATCATGCCACTCAGTGTACTTACCGTGTAACAATCGGTAGGTCTGCCACCTTTTGCTCATTTTCTAGTGATGAATTTATTCAAGCTCAGCAGCAGTTAGCCCGGTGGGCCAGTGAGGACACCGTAAACGGCCTGCCGGTGGCGACAGGAAGTACCGGCGGTACCTCCACGGCACCACCTCCAAGAGAGTACTTTCCGTCACCTAGCAGTTCGACTAGCGAAGAACCGCCAAGTATAGCAAGGTAAACTATTCTATGTAAAACTGTAAATTCAAATTTCCTTGCTAGTCCTAATATGATGATATCAGTACAAATGTTCTAAATTATGCTTGATATTAAAGTTGTTAAGTAAAATAATATAACAGGTACTTGAAGAACAGGTTAGAATTAGTGTATGTTGGAGACAATGACGTTTCTTGAACGGCAGTAGAGATTTGGACTTGCATTGTCTTTATTTATTGGTAAGTATCTCCAGTCGCCTTCAGGTGAATGCTGGAGGTACTTATCAGTTGAAACGTTGAGATTCAAAACAAATAAAGACAATATCCATCCAAATGTCTACTGCCGTTCAAGGTTAAAATTAAGTTCGCTGCTCAGTAAATTGGAACTGAATCTTTTCTTTAAATAAGATATGGCGTTGATTCAGCAGAAGTGAACCGAAACGACGCTGAATCTCCCTGCTCTGCTCCATGGCGTTTGGTTCTTAATTTAAACGAGGGATAAAATAAAAATATAGTAGCAGTAGTATTTGAGCTAATTGACAAATAATTTCAATAATTCACAAGTCTGGCACACAGGAAAAACAAACAATCGCGATGTGCCTCCGTCATATTACAACATGATCCAAAGTTTATGTTCTCTAATGAGAACTGATTTATGTTCTATGGTGAGAACTGATTTATGTTCTCGGGTGAGAACTGAACTGTTCGAATTTGTTGTTACCTGTTTCTTAATTATTTGATATGTTCTAGGGCACCAGCGCCAGGGCCTCAACACCCACCACCCCACCCGGACCACGCAACCATCCACCGACCGAAACGCTATCCCGAATATAAACACTGATAGTGGGCGAAAAGGGGGGCGATGTTTTCAAGTCGGCGTTCGGAGCAAATCGTCATACAAGACGAGACGTATTCGTTGACGAGACCACCCGAGCCGACTCGTGCGCTTTCGTTACCTCCTCCGCCACCCGAGTTACTTGGTGACGTAAGCAGTGATGATGCGGATGAAGATGTGATGTAACGATTAGAATAATTTTAAGGGTTGTTAAGGGTTTTAAACAAGATGGAACTATTGTTATTAACTATGTCAAAAAAGTTTATCAATATATGAGGTGGCCAGAAAATGTTACTTTTTCACAACTTAAAATAGTTGTCCAATCAAAAGGTCAAATACTAAGTAGATAGGCTGGCATTAACACCATTATCGACTTTGATAATAAATGTTTATATTGGTGTGGCAATAATTATTATATTTTACACACAGTATATGACCGTGTTAAATTCGACTCGTATTATGACGAAACAATTTAGTTTTGTTTAAAACTCTAGATAGAGATAGATAAATAAGTCAAGTTACGTTCAAAACGTCCGTTCCGTCACATTTTTTATCCACATGGTTGCTCTACGTTATCTCATCGACATTTGAAGTTTTCGGAGACGTTCATTTTGTAAATAATAGTAAAAGTTTCTAGTAAATTAAATCAAATCGAAAATCTTACATGGGTTAACCTAAAAAAGGACTTGTAATAATAAATGTAATATGTTAAAAAGGTGTTATTGCAATTATTAGATGTTAAATAAAAATATAGATAGGTGTGTTATCAAGTACGAATACGGAAATCAATACTACATACAATGTATCTAAACCCACGTAAGATTTTCCTCTCGACATTCTCCGATGTTTGTCGATAAGTACCGAACCAAGCCGAAACCCAAATGTCGATACGAATCGAACTCGAAACAAAAGACTGAACGCGCATTCGGTAAAACACGAAACTGTCCGGAGTGACACGACAAAGTATATTATGTGCTCCTCGCCCCTCGAGAACCGTATTAAATATGTTGTGTGCCGTTGGACATATTTTTTAGTGGCTGTTAACTAGTTGTTGACTTATCTAAAAACAATTATTAATACTTAATAAATTGGCGCTGCTGATGAAAGGTTTGTGATTGGAAAAATGACAGAGATTATGCGAAGAAGCTTTAAATAAACTATGGTTTTATAATTAGTAGCGGAGAATATAAAAGTTAACTAATTTATTTTTGTTAAAGCCAATAGTACCTAGTACCGTAGGTCATTATTTGTTGGCTCGGTTGTGTGCTTTTATGCACAATCAAAATAATTTAATATAATTATTAATACCCAAAGTAAGCAGTTTTGGTAAACATCTATTATACGCACACCACGCCGTATTTGATGACTTTTAGGAACGGCGTATTTTGATGCGTAGATTACGAATCTGAACACGAAATTTGTCAGAAAAGCTTAGTTTTCGAGATATTTCCTTCTTAAGTTACGATTTTTTATAGGTTTGTATATATCGCGTTGGTTAAGGATGTTTACCATTTTTCAGTCAACTTTAGTCACTACTGTTTATGTAACACAGGATAATATATACTTAAAGTGTTCAGATTTTCATTCGCGTCTGTTTTACACCACTATTGCAGACACACTGCGCATGTTAGGCGAATAACCTGATGGCGGGATATTTAAAATATATGTAGAAATTAGTTCAATGATTTTTTAATGTTTTATTACGTCACGGTGTGAGTCATAGTGTAGGTTCTAGTCTTTATTAAATTTGTTTGCAAGAATATTGTTGTTATTCGTAGCTTGCCTGTTTGTTCATTTATGGGCCATAATTAAAAGGGGCAGGCTATTAATAAATAAATGTTGTTATTCTTGAGGCCTTTAAGCACCTGTAAAGTAAAAACCTAACCTCCAATTGTTTTAACTGAAACAATTTATGTATGCACAGACTGTGAGATGAATTGTATGTACTATAAAAATATATTTGCTCCATTGAAGAAAATAATGTAGAAATATGGACCAGCATAATAACCTCCATATTGTTTTCTTCAATGGAGTAAATATATTTTCCTACGACCACCTATGAAAATTAAAAAAAAACATGGTTAACTTGGCTCGAAAGCGCCAAATATCACACGCGTTTTGAAAGAAAATATTTCAACTCTAGAGTGGAAATACAAGGCACACTATTTAATTTAAACATTATGGTGCCAATTTGACAGACCACACCTATTTATTAAAAAGAATAAATTTTAGAAACCAGTTTATTGTCTAACTTATTTATCATGTATTTGTTGATTGAGATCAAATTAGAGTGTCAAAATATGCCATCTGAAATTATAAAAAAATTAAGAATATACTAGAAAATCTATTACCAGTCAAAACAAGCCCCGCTGAAGAAAATGTCATATATTAAACATAAAATTTTTATGTGTTGCCATAGCGTAGAGACTAGAGCTATGGCCTACAGATCGAAAGGTCACAGGTTTAAATCCCATCAGGATTATTTGACTTTTTTTTTATAAAAACATTAAAAAATTTATAGAATTAGGTATTTTGAATTAAAATCTTCCTTGTTGGATGAATTTTTTTAAATTTCTATTTAATGCATCTTTCCTTGATTAAATTTTAAAAATTCATCCAACAAGGAAGATTTCAATTCAAAATACCTAATTCTATAAATTATATAATGTTTTTATAAAAAAAAGTCAAATACTCCTGATGAGATTTGAACCTGTGACCTTTCGATCTGTAGACCATAGCCCTAGTCACTACGCTATGTTAACCAATAAAAATTCTTTGTTAATATAATATATGACATTTTCTTTAGTGCGGCTTGTTTTGAATGGTAATAGATTTTTCAGTATATTATTAATATTTTTTATAATTTCAGATGGCGTATTTTCACACTCTAATTCGAAATCACTCAAAAAATACATGATAAATAAGTTAAACACTAAACTACTTTCTAAAATTTGTTCTTATTAATAAATAGGGGTGGTCCGTCAAATAGGCATCATATGTTTAAATAATAGTGTGCCTTGTATTTTCACTCTAGAGTTGAAATATTTTTTTCAGCTCTAGAGTTGAAATATTTTTTTCACAAATCAAAGGTTTTTTTAATAATTCTTTATGGTCGTAGGAAAAATAGTGTACATTACTCGTGTGAAAGTAATTATTCTAAAACTCGGAGAATTTCCGCACTCGGCTGACGCCTCGTGCTAAATATCTCCTCGTTTGAAAAGTATCACTTTAATCACTTGTTATGTAATATACTATTTTATACTACTTATATACAATTCATCCCAGTCTGTGCACAAATAAATTGTTCTACAATTTAAAAAAATGGAGGTAAGATTTTTACTTTACAGGTGCTTTACAGCCTCAACGACAAATTTACTGATTATTGAGTAATAGCCTGCCCCTCTATTTTATAATTATGGTCCAGAAATTCACAAACTGACTAACGGCAAATAATAAAAATACTCTTTAAAAAAACTTAATTGGGACTAGAACCTCGACTATGAGTCACACCGTGACTTAAAAAATCACCTAAAGATAATTAAATCCATTTCTACCTATATTTTACGTATCCGGGCATTAAGTTATCCGCCTGGCATGCACAGTTTGCCTGAAATAGTGTTCGGAAATAGACGCGAGTATATTTTCGACTATTTCCACATCCAAACTCTAGCAAACGATGCGATTGGTCAACGAGGTTAGAGTAAGTTTAATATTTTTCCTTTTTTTGATCACGCCCCCCCCCCCCCCCATCACGCCCCCCCCCCCCATTTATATATCTTTAAGTTTCGATTATTTAAAAGTGCTGCGTTTATTCTTTTCTAAAAGATGAATTTTACCCAATTTATTATAGTGGCAAATGCCTATTTACCGTTAGGATTTAATTTACCCTAAATTAAAGAAAAAAAGCCCTCAAGTTTTTAACGTGGTTTAAAAACAAAAGAATGAAAAATTGAACGCGCCCCCACCACGATTTATTCGAATTTAAAAAATTTTGCACCAAAAAAAACTAACCCTAAGCTTTTTGACCAATCGGCATCAATCTCTATTAAAATGTAATTTGGATATGGAAATAGTGGACACTCCTAGTTTCAAGAAGGAAAATGCACATTTTCTCTATTAAATGTGTTTGTTTTCGCTGATATCTAAACACTTTAAGTTAGTATCTATCCTGTGTTACATAAAAAGTAATGAGATTGAACTGAAAAATGATAAAAATCCTTATCCAACGCTATGTAAACAAACCAGGGAAAATCGAAAACTAAGCTTTTCCGAAAAATGTCATAATCTACGCGTCAAAATACATATTTCTAGAAAAAAAAACATCAAAATCGGCGTGGTATGGCATATAATATATGTATATTTACCTCACTTTTTTACAATGTAGCACAAAACATTACTCAATAGATATTAACGCGCACAATACAACGCGACAAATTTTAATACAATGATTAAATAATGCCTGTCAATGTCACTTATGTCACAGTCAAACTTGCTAGTTAGTTAATTGTGGTTAAAGATCTTTATGCAACTTAATAACTCAGTCTGCTCCACTAGTTTATTTTGATTTAAAAGATTAATCTAAACATGTTTCAAAAGCAAAGGCTTCCATCCTTAGCGAAGAGTCTTAGTCTTTTGATATTATTTTACATAAGAAGGTATTCTAAACTGGGAAGCAGATAAGAAAAAACTGTACTACTATTACTATAGTACTATTTAAGAGCCTTTCATGCCAGCGTGAAACGCGGCATCGTTTCCTGGCTTGTCTAATTAAAAATATAATTTTAATAAAATAAAGATTCACAATAACTTCTAGTTGGGCGGATGATAGGTGCCTTACTTTTTTTTTTTTAAATTTCAAAATTTATTTTAAAGTTTCAATTATATAGGTTCAACCTATATCATCCGCCATGCAGAACATAAAAATAGAAATATTATGGCTGTTCATGTTAATTCTTATTTTCTATTAAAATTATAAACGATGCCCCGATATTATATTCAAAATCTCCACTGAAGCCGAACCACTTAATTCTTGTAAAAATCGTTTTAATAATATTTTGTATACAGGGTGTCCCGAAATTAGGTGACAATATTTTAAGGGGATAAAGTACATCCAAAAATAGGACTAAAATCCTGTATTAATATACCTTCAAAACGCTTCGTTATGGGGCTAGAGCCCCCCGAATGGAAGCTATGATAAGCGGTTTTTTCACTGAAACTGATTGAAGTATCAAAACAAAATTTGATACATGTTTTACCCATGACAAGACACAATAAACTGTTTGTTTAGCTTAGGTGTATTTCTTCCAGTGGCGTCCCACTGGGTAGGTAGTGAGGAGAATATTGCCCCAACTTTTTTATTTGTAGGATTTTTTAATGCCAGGTGCAATGTTTAAAAGCACTGAAGTCTTCTATTGAAAAAAGATACTCCTGCTTCATTTCGGTAGGATTCACCATTTTTCAGTAAAATCGATTTTAAAATTTTCGGTTTTTTACAAGCCGTTGAAAAGGCTAAGGTGGATTTTTGCATATCTCAGCAAACACTTGATATTAAAACATGAAATTTATTAGAAATTCTACTATCGACAAGGCATATTTATTTAAGGATGTGATATTAAAATATTTTTCCAGTGGCGTCGCACGGGGTGGAGCTTAAAGTAAATATTACTATTTTGTTTTAATTTGAGGGGCTTTCATACTTTTAATGTAATTTTTTAAAATTTTTAAATTTTTTGTTAATAAAACCTTCCATTATTGTAATTTGAGAGAATATAAGGTTTTCAACAGATTTTTAGGCCTTGTTTTTTAAATATTTATTTTTATAAGAGACTTAAAATAAAACAAAAACGAATAACAAATTGCAAATCAAATTTAATTGTAAAACCACACAGGTACTAATTCTTAAGCAAATGTTCGAAATGATTTCCATTTTGTTGGAAGCAAAATCTAGACCTGCGTGTTATGTTTTGTGAGGCACCCAGTGGGACGCCACTGGAAGAAATACACCTAAGCTAAACGAACCGTTTATTGCGTCTTTTCGTGGGTAAAACATGTATCAAATTTTGTTTTGATACTTCAATCAGTTTCTGAGATATTTTGAAATAACCGCTTATCATAGCTTCCATTCGGGGGGCTCTAGCCCCATAACGAAGCGTTTTTCAAGGTATATTAATAGAGGATTTTAGTCCTATTTTTGGATGTACTTTATCCCCTTAAAATATTGTCACCTAATTTCGGGACACCCTGTATAAAAAAATTAATTGTATTTCCATCGCCAGACACAGGTACAGTATACGCGATATGGCGGAAATGCAGTATTCGTTCGGTATCGACTACAGTTTGCTCTTAAATTATTCTTTCTTTACTTTTTAATTAATTTAAAATTTTTCTTATTTTAACATTTAAATAATACCATTTATGATATTCTGCTGTGGATGGAAGCCTCTTTTTTCGTAACGCATTCGAATTAACCTCTTAAATTGAAATAAGCTCTGGTTAACCAGACCAGTATTCTCTCCACTGAGTATTGGACGACTTTTACAAAATATTTTTTTTTATTTGGAAAGAAAATAAGAAAAGTTATGTAGTAATATTTATCCTCAATTTTATTCTTATTATAAGCGCATAATTTTGAGATATATATTGTCATATTTTCGGAGTATTATTATTGTCAATAAAACATTTTTACAAACATCAATCAAAAATAATTTCTTACCTTTTCTAGTCTCCGCAGACAAATAAACTAGCTTTAAATATTTTTTAGACTATTCAAATTTAAAATAATTGTAGATATAACTCGACCTTCTTGTCGTTTTTTCTATCACAAGAAGCAGCACTTCGTGTATCATTGTTGATACATGCACAATTCTAAATTCGTGAATGATGTGTTTGGATATGTCCCGATTATGCCTTAGTTAGAGACTTACCGGTTTCAATATTACGATTCTATAAAAAATTATTATATTAAAAATTTACGCTGCAGATTTTATACATAATTATCGACGCATTCTTTCGTGTAAAAATGCTTTAAATAACCACCTGGTAATAGTGTTACTGTCATTAAAAAAATACATACATTTGACATTAACAAAACTTTGCTGTTATTGTATTGTCAATATATGACTTTAAATAGGTAGAGAAGTAAATAAAACTAAAGTTAAAAAAATGATAATTCTAGTTTTCAGTTCATATTCCGATATAAGACCACAGAACCATTAGCCTTCTCGATTTAAAAGAAATAAGTGAGATATAAATACTATCCTTTTCAGACGCGGCAACGTCTTTAAAGGGAAAGCTTATAGACAGTGGTAGTAGAGGGAGATGATTCGTTCTGCATCAATTCCACTGGTCTCTTTGCGCATACGCCGGCAGTGCGCAGGTGTATGTCATCTGTCATACGTCATCTGCTGAAACAGCTCAAACAGCTAAAAGAGTTGTGTTTAAAATAGTTGAAACAGCTCTAATAAACTAAAACAGCTCAAACAACTGAAAACAGAGCGGTTTTAGCTGTTTAAACTGAGTTGTTTTAGCTAGTTGAGCTGTTTGAGCTGTTTAAGCTGTTTTGGCTGTTTTAACAGATGACATATGACAGATAATATACGCCTGCGCACAGCCGGCGCATACACAGAAGGGTCCTGTGGAATTGATGCAGAACGAATCATCTCCCTCCACTAGTACAATTAGTACAACGGTAAACGTCAAATATTTATTTGTTTTTTTTTATGAACAGGCCTGTATTTAGTGTCTCTCTCACTCATCAAATTCTCGGAGGCCATACACAGAACAAATAAACCTTTTCTATCTCTACAGGTAAAAAACAATTAAGGTCGAGGATAAGAAATTGTTCCAATTGATTTTTTCACATATGACGTAACGTCTTTTTTGTTTATAAACGAAAAAATATTTTAAATTGATATTAGCAGTAAAACTTTAATTAAGCTGTTATTGTTAAAATCTTGTATAGAACAAAATGAAATATTGGCAAGAACTATATATTACAATAAAATTAATCTTCATTTATAAGAAGGCTTTCTTCGCTTTGAGAAGGAGTAAGAGAGACAATACCAGCCTTCATTCATAAGAAAATGAAACTTGTTGCCACGAGGCTGGCTGATAGCCTTCTGCTATTGGGCTACGGATAGTAAAGATATAAACCAAATATCTGCAAGGAAGAAGTCGCAAGTTGCCTTAAGTTTTCCCCTCAAAGACGTCCCCTGGATCCATTACAGTGCCGAAATGAAAGGGCTAGGAATTCTGTCTCACTTGCTGCTTTTTAATCGAGAAAGCTAGATTTGCACTTCTAAAGGAAACAAAACCAACTAGGTAGCACTAACGACATAAACACAGTGGTACCAATATGAACGTCTAATATTGTTATTGTTTATTGAAGAAGGAAGATTCTTTCATGCGTTTAGGTTTTTTCCCTCTTAAGCTGTCCCTCGATAGTTTGTGATTTTATTCATGAATGGATGAAGTTAGTGGTATTTACCTTGTGCATCAGCTGAATAATTTTGGTGTTTCGAAAAATGTTACCAATATTTTTTTCACGCCTTTAACTTTATTCATTATAAAACAAATGAGAAGTTTTATTATATCAAAACCAAAAACAAATAAAAAAGAACTTCTGAAGAAATTTACAAAGAACTTTACAGGTATATTTTTGTATATTGTCACTTTGTTTATGCCGTTTTCTTATTAAATGCCAACATTGGATGTATTCTATCTAGTTGTTTTCATTGGTCCTTTTGGTACAGTTTACACAGTATGAATTCTTACTAAATGATTAAATAGAAATTTGTATTACAAGTTTGCTTGTATTATAATAACATTGTAAGAAAACATTTTTTAGTCAGATACAGTTTTCTTCCAAAAAGTATGAAAATTATTTGTATTAAAGATTTATTTTAAAATGTAAATATGACCTTACCTCGTGTTTTAAAAAGGCTTTAAAATAACTAATTCGAATGCGTTTGTGTGAGTTGTTACCTATCAAAATGGATATTTTATCAAAAAAATTACCAAAAATGGCCTTATTTGTTAAAAATTCAAAAAGTTTTAAAGAGAACAATTGCTTATTTTTTTGGGTCAATTTAATTTTTAATCTTTGCAAATAATTTCGATTTTTTGTGTCTCGTAGCTTTAACAATTTTTTTTTATTTTCTGATTCAATTTGGTTCAAGCATAAGAAATTGAATAAATATCTACTCAAGGCCGTTTTAGGAATGTAGTATTTTTTAATTACATTTTTAACAGATAACTACGAAAGGTAATCCCAAATTAAAATTTTTAAATAAATCCTTAATAGCAAATTTTCCCATATAAAGTGAACTTTTTGCCCGACACTGTATATTCAGCATTATAGAATCGTATCATTAACGCCATAATAGTCTTTCCTGCATATTTACGAAAATTTTCGGCGACAAGATCGATTTTTTATTGTAGTTTTAAGCTAGAAAAGTTACCATGTTCCCAATACAGGGCGAACTAGCCATAATAAAACTTTTGTATAGTTTGTTTGTATATTACCACCTTGTAATAATTTTGTACGATTATTGTATTATACACGTTATATATTGTAGAAATCTCGCTTAATGTACGAAGTTATTAGTCAGTTTTTGCCAACCAATAAAACCCCGCCATTTAAAGTTTTAAACGCATTAACTAACTCCTGAAACCTGAAATTCCGGTCAAAATAAAGAATGATTTTGCCGCTGAATGTAAACCAGGTTTTACCAAAATTGTTTTTATACAGTGTCCGCAAGAAAGTCCGCATCAAATGGCATATTTCTTTATTATTAGGTATAGGAAATAATTAAAAAAGCAGTTAGTTTTTGCTTGCCTAAAAACCAAAAATGACGTATACTGAAGCAGCTGCACGACTTGAGTTACCTGTTAAATATGACATTTTTAATAAAATAGGTTTAAAAATGCCCTTATTTATCAAAATATCGAAAAACTTTATTCGAGAAAGTTGGTTATTTAGGCATTTTTAGCCTCTGTACGAAATTTTGACAGTCTTATACAATTTTTATTTTTTGCCAGTTTCTTCAAAATTTTGATCAACCCTCGTAGATTACATCGATGTAAAACCAGTTGCCTTTACTTTATTGTTATCTTAATGCAATTTTGTGTAAAATTTTTGTTTCCAATTATTTATTTTGCTTCAAAATCTAAAATTGTTATTGATCAGTATGTAATGTTTGATGCAAAGTTTATCTAATTACATCAGTTTTGCCAAAAACGACGTTTCCTATTTTTCTTAAGTTAGTAAAGAGATGTACAAAAAGAAAATATTAGGAGGCTTTCGTTGAAATTTTACTTACTTAATTAATATTAGTAAAAAAATTAGAACATTCTTAATTTTTTCTTCTATTGTTAACATTATTTAAAAGTTTTATTGTTGATTACAATGCGGTCTAATCAATTAGGTCTTATTTCAGACTTTTGCTTCAGAAATTAAATAAACAATAAATGAATATAATGTTCCTTAGCAACAAATGCATCGCCATAAACAAAAGAGCTTCTTTAGCTCTTTTGTCTGTGTGCATCGCTTACTTGTAAAATATATTTTTGTTGAATAAAATGTTTCCAGAGATTAATATTTATTCTTTTTGATCCAATATTAATTAGGTAAAATTTCAACGAAAGCTTCGTAATATTTTCTTTTTGTAGATCTGTTTACTAACTTAAGAAAAATAAAAAACGTCGTTTTTGGCAAAACTGATGTAATTAGATAAACTTTGCATCAAACATTACATACTGATCAATAACAATTTTAGTTTTTGAAGCAAAATAAATAATTGGAAACGAAAATGTTACACAAAATTGCATTAAGATAACAAATAAAGTAAAGGCAAATGGTTTTACATCGATGTATGAAAGTTAATCTACGAGGGTTGTTCAAAATTTTCAAGAAACTGGCAAAAAATAAAAATAGTATTAGACTGTCAAATTTCGTCTAAAAATGCCTAAATAAACAACTTTCCTGAATAAAGTTTTTCGATATTTTGATAAATAAGGGCATTTTTAAAACTATTTTATTAAAAATGTCAAATTTTACAGGTAACACAAGTCGTACAGCTGCTTCAGTATACGTCATCTTTGGTTTTTAGGCAAGCAAAATCTAACTGCTTTTTCAATTTTTACCTATACCTAATAATAAAAAATATATCATTCGATGCGGACTTTCTTGCGGACACTGTATATTTAGAGAAATCCGCGCTTGAAATATTGTTTAGCGGAATTTTGGTGGATGGCAAAAACTGGCTGTTGTTTTAAATATCAGTTTTACATAGTGTAGTTTTGAGCTACATTAGAAGAAAATAACATAGTTTTTTTTTAAATTGCTAAATAAATCATAATCAATATTAAGAAAGAAATCAAAATTAACTACTAGTAATTAAAAAAAGTACTTTAAAAGGTTACTTAGAGTATGTTTCAAACTATCGGGAAAATGTACTATTTTTATGATATAGAGCCGAAATTGTTTTTGATTTATGAGAGGTGACTTATGAAAAACCTCCTATTTAATATAGGATGAGTGTGTGTATTACCACGAGGGCAGACAACAAATAACTCAATCTTATTTATCACAACGTTTCGTTTTTTAATTCAAACTTTTTCTAGGGTCAATAGTAAAGTTTTTTAATACCGAAATTATTTGCCTGGTATCTAAGAACATTTTCTTTCATTCCAACTACTGGAATCGACACGGGTCCAATGATATTTGTTCACTGTTTTTCCAAATATGTTCTTAGACACCATTAATATACACGAAGAATTTCAGTCTTAAAAAAAACTTTGATTGACCCTAGAAAAAATGTTAATTAAAAAACGAAACTTTTTTTTTAAATACGCACCTGGATTCTTGATTTAAGAGTAAGTTTTATCCCAAATACAATTATGTAAAGTAGCCGTCACGAATATACCATTATTGTTTACATTGCCATCTTCTGTAAAACACTCAAGCAAAAAATGTAACAAAGGAAGCCGAAAAGACAACGTGGACTACAAGAAAGCCCTATTTTATTTAATTTAATGAGTATTCTATTGGCCTTCAACGCCCATTTTTCGCTCCTATTTGGCTTAATCAGTTAGAAATTAATATTACCATGCAAAGCTCGACCAATTGACAGTATTTCTGATCGCTAGTAGCCTAAGCACCGATACGGCTTCGCTCTGTTTTTATCTATCTATCACGTTAAAAAGGTATAGCACAAAATTGTACTCAGGGCACCAGCGACCGTCTACTTCCGCAATTAAAATGTAAACGAAATATATAGCTTAATTATATATATTTACGATCAATATTTGCTAATTTTTTAAGTATTATATTTATTAATTTCGAGAATCAAATTCTTTTATGAAAAAAAACATGTTTACTCTTTTATACTAAAAATTAGAGTAGAGGGAGATGGTATGTTCTGCGCCAATTTCCACACACCCCTTTTGCGCATATGCTGGCAGTAGCTTAAACAGTTTAAACAGAGTTAAGTAGAGTCAGTTCGACGGATAGTGTAGGGTCTGCATAAAGCGGCGGAATTTTTAGCTGGAGATTTTCTACAGAAGACATAAATGTAAACAATAATTTTATATTTGTGGAGCTTACTTTACCACCCTGTACATCGTTGCTATTTAGTTTATTAAATTATATTTTTATTAAAACCCCATTGAGTAGGTATGAACCAACGCGAACCAGAAATGTTTAGAGTCTCGTCGCGAACAAAAAATGTTTTTACAATTGAATTAACTTAGTTTTATACGTCAGTTCTTACACTTTGAAATCTTACTCTATTTCAAACCGGGAAACCGATAAGGGTGCGATTAAGAGAAATAAACTTACTCATGACCATTAATCATTACGATCTATTTTAATTTTCATCAAGATGCGTCGTCGACTATCGCTACACTGTGCGATAATCCAATATGACCGCTGAACACCGCTAAATATTTTAAAATGTATATTTTTTTTAATGCAAGGGACAAAGTTTTCTAAATATTGCAGCCAAAAAATCTACGATATATTTTGGTAGGTATGTACTTTAAATAAAAAGTTAAAAAGTGTTTTTTTTTTGTAAAACTGATATTAGGAAAATATTTTGTATTATATATTAGTAATAATTTAAAAATTTATGAGCTAGTTCGATCCTGTGCTTAGTGATATATAAGAAGTTAGGGCGATATTTGCCTAAAAAGGAATAATTTGGTTCAGACGAATATGTTAATAATTTTAGGTCTCGAAGTTTATTATAGACCACGAACGTTAGATATTTAACTATATTTTATTAAATAAAGTTCTACGCAATGTTTTTGCTTTTAAAAATATTTTGGCGATCATTTGGTCGCCTATAGTTTATCATTCACTTACATTTCTTTAGGTTCGTTTTTATATGAATAACCTACATTTATAGTATAATATACAGGGTGTTTCATATGCATTGTACGACGCGGTTAATAATAGAAAACTTTCTTATATGCTTTGGGTATTATATTTTGTAACACTTTGATTTAATTATTAGGATTTGCGTTTTTAATAAATCACAGTTAAAATAATTTTAATAAAATAGGTTATCAAGTGTTTTACTCAGCTATACTTACCTACACAGTCAGTTAAAAGTATGAAAAATCAGATTTGTTCGGGGTTAAGGATATATAGCATACTTTTAATTTGTCTAGTGTAAAATAATTTTAATTTTGTTGTTAAAGAATGTATAGTACCTATAAAAAGATGGCTATGGGATTCAACTACGTAATAAAGTTGTTTCATTTCTTTCTTCGCCACTCGATAATGAAATACAAAATTTAAAAATTGTTTTAATTTGCTGCTGTTATAAGTAAAACTTACAGAAAATAAATATTTTATTGTTGGAATGCCTCTACTGATTCAACACATGTTTGAGTCATTCTCACACCTCTTATAAGTTTTAAAATTGAAAATGTTGTATTTAAAAGTATTTTTCCTACTCCCACATGGATAGTTGCTATTTTCTTTATGCCAAAGTGATTGGAAAACTCCGGTTGTTGTTGTCTCAGCAACGGTTTATTTCAAAATTATCTTGTTAGTAAAAGGCATACACCTTCTAACTTCTACTTTTCGCTCTGACTATTCTACGCTGACCATCAACGAATACAAATAAACAAAGAAGACACACAAACTTGTTAATTGGTCGAAGCAAAGAAACGTCAAAAACAAGTGGCGGCACCATCGTGTCTGGCGAGAACTTTGAGTCAAGAAGCGGGACATTTAAATGCCTACAGTTTTGTAATTTTCTTTGTTGGCAATATTTTAAAGTAGCCAAAAAACTATTCACAATCCTACTGGTTGGTTTTATAAGTAATAAAAACCAAATTGTAGGATTCTGAATAAACTTTTCGGTTTTAAATATCACTTTAAAATAATCCCATCTAAATTATTTATAGGAATTATAAGACTACTTCTTCAAAATTAAATTATTTATGTTTTTTTTTATTAAAAAATTAGACGTACATATATTACAGTTATCAATCGAGTCTTATACTTCCTCTTAATCTTCTTATCGAGTTCCTTGTTTACTGTTTTTTCATTGATTCTCTACTCTGGGTACTTAAAGTTTTTCAGTAATGTTCGTATTTCCAATAAAGATCTATTGAACCTACTCATAGTCAACCTAGTTTAAAGCTTTTTATTGAGAAGCTGAAGAGCAACGAGCAAATCATGTCCCCAAAATGAATTCGTTTATAAGAAACAGCTAATATGAAACGAAAATACACAATGCCAAAACAATTCCAAAGTGGGTTAAAATGATTTCTACTCGTATTCAAAGGGCTAAAAGACATTATTTCACGAGTTAAGGATAAAAAAATAATTAAAAGTGTGTGTGTGTGCAGATTTTGGCTACTTTAGATACTAATACGAATTTGATGATTTGTATAAATATAAAATCTATTAATCAAAGTTAACGAAAAGATGTTTGAATTACATACCTTTATAGCAAAATGACGATGCCCTTTTTCATGAACAATTAGAAAAAAAAATAATACTGTCAGCCATTTTCATCATAGGGCGAGGTTGATTGGACGATTACATTTGGCTCCAGTCGGGAAAGTTAAGTAGAAATTATAAAACACATTGCTCGTGCCACTCAGATCATACTGCTGCCCCTTTCTGCAATCCACCGGTGGTTAAAGTAAAAAGAGACAAATATATAGTCAGAACAAGTTTGCCTACTTTAGTAAACACGCTCACTTTGTAGAAATAACTACGTAGGTGTAATATTGATACATAAACGATAGGGATAAATGTAGGTCTGACGTCACTAGCTTCAATTTTGCCCAAAAGAAGTTTCACCGGGCTGCTGACGATATAAGTAGAAACATGTGTCTGTCCTGTCCCTTAACTTTTACAAACTAGTTTACCTAGAAGTTCGCCCGCATGATCGCTTCCATTACATGCGATCAAAACCGATCTTAGTCGGGTAAGGACGACATGCTATGCCCCTCGATTTTCGATAGAAACCATTATGTATGTGTATAGTAGCAAATGTGAATATGTTCTCAGCCAAGAATCGGTCAAGATATTTGAGTTCGTAGTTTCGAGTAAATTCCAAGCGTCGGAATGGCCTCATGTCCAAGTAATGCGGGTAATACAGTGGCGACTGCAGATATAGTGATGTGTGCCGCTGTAGAGAGATGTGAACTAATAAAAGACGGATTTTCTGGACTTAATTTATGTAAAACAACAAATAATAATTTTTGTTAAATTAAATGTCATTTATTTAGTAAATTAAAGGTTTCAACTAATTTTTTAGGTACATATCAATATGATGCATTTGTTTAAAGTAGAATGGGAGAGTTTTTAAACTCGTGAATTAGTAGGTACCAACTTACTTTACGTGTTCTGTTTTCTTATTGTTTTAACGAAACAAAAAAGAAACACCAGACATTTATATATAACGAAGTACTTTAATAATAATTAATAAATTTAAGAACTTACCCAATAAATGCCAATCACTTAAAATAGGTTTTAGATCTTCTATGTTCGAAGTGTATATTATAATGGTATATACAGGGTATATTAAGTATAAACATTTTAGGTAAATTTACTTAAACCTTCCGTTCAAGTTATTGAAAGAGACAAGTAGTTTCCAACGGCCAAAGCTTCGTATGATTTGTGTATTACTATATTATAAAGAGAGATTTATGACAAACACGCCAATTGTTTCTTTAAACTCGAATCGCTCGGAAACTGTGGTGTGGTAACACAGTGGCGGCTCTTGCTTAAGGTCATTTGGTCAATGACCTCTCACATGAATTCTCTTCTTATGCAACCCATTATTTATTATATTAAAATTTCGACCAAGTAGCCAAACACTCTCAAAAAAATCCCAGAAAAAGAACAAGATTTACAATTTCCTAGCTGTTTACAAGTACCTATAGATTGCACAATTTTGTTCTCAACAATTGGCACTACTAAAAAATACTCAGCTAAATTCAGTTATTTCGAAGAGTAGCGACACGATCAATCATCATTCATGTTTTATTTACATTTTTATTTTTGATTATCGAATCTACGCGAGACGGTCGGCGCGATAGTGTGTTAGTTTTTTATTTTTTAAACAAAAACTAAAGAGTGTTAGCAGTGGCGGCGCCAGGACTTTTGGGATGGGAGGGCACACATGGGCTCGGTGATTTTTGAGTGGGTACTACCCAAAATAATAGTGACTTCTAAAAAAAAAAAAGGTCGCGCCTCCCGACGTTCTAGAACGCCATAGGCAGCGACAAACAAAACCTCCCTCTTGTTCTAAGTGATGTCTAAAATAAAAAAAGGGCATCGTTCTCTCCAAAACACTATACAACCACTCATCAAAACTTGTATAGCCAAGTCCCTTACAAAACCGGATCCATCAATTTATAGGGGGGGGGGGGGGGGGGGGCACCAGGGTGGGCACTTATGTTTCTAGGGTGAGCTAGTGCCCACCCTGCCCCCCCCCTGTCGCCGCCGCTGAGTGTTAGGTTTTAATAAAAGGTCGATGATGTCCAAGATTAGACTTAAAAAACAATATATATTAGTTTGAACTTTAAAAAAGTTTGGAATTCAAAACAAATGGTGGTCCACAGTTGTATCGAAAGTTTATATACGATTTTTTAAAGTAAATTTGAGAATGTGACAATACAAATTCATTATACTGTTTTATATTCTTAGTTTCTCAAATTATATGCAAACCCTGTGCAGCATTATATGGTTTTAAACACATTTGTTGTAAAAATAATTATACTTTTACTAGTTTATTCATAAGAACAGTACAATAGGCATAAAACTAAAGGTCTTTTCTCACTATACGTGCAAGGCTATAGCATAGGCACGGCTGACATTGCCACAGGTAGCAAGCAGGTCACATGCGTGTGAAATGAAAACGGTTGATGAAAAACCTATTTAGGTCAAGACAAATAAAACGTGCAGGTTTGATGCATATCCCTTATCGAGCAGTTGGCATGAGGATAGACCTTTATACAAGTAAAAACGTTTTCGCATTTTTCGCCAAAGTCACCTGTAGCTTTTAGGTATACCTTAATTTCAATATCACGCCCTCGTAAAATTGACCACGAGCCGCTACTGTTGAACACTATTTTTGGTTTAAATATTAGTTTATTCGACAAAGCATTTAGATATTTTAACTTAAAATATAATATACCTAATACAGTGAAAATTAAAATATTGGATTAAAAAATGTTATTAGTTATGCTAGATTATTATGATCGAAATATTGATTTAATGGAGTATGTAGAGATAATACGATTTGATTGGCGTATTTGGAAAATCTCTCTAATACCTATTATCCTATACTTAAATACTTATAGCGCTACTTCAGTAATAATTTTCTTATATAAACAGTGTGTCCAAGAATTATGTCGCATCATTGGAATCTCGGAAATTAACTTACAAAGCCAGAAAAACACACCACAGCAGATTACCAAATAAATAACCAACCGCCGACCCGTAAATTGCATGACTAATAAGATAAAAACAACATAAAGTATAGCAGGCTACATTTGATTACCAGGCCCGCACTTAGATTTTTTTCTTCTGTATCTTGCCTATTTTTAAGTTTTTTGGAGAAAGGTATTTCAAAATGTTTTTTTTTTAATGTCTTCTATACACAGCTAAAAAAGAAGTATCAACTTAGGAATCACCCTGTATGATTGAAATTTTAAAATTAATTTTCAATTTTTTATTTAATGAGGTATCATCCGCCAAACTAGAAGTTCTTGTGAACCCTTTAGTAAAATGTTGGTATTAAATTCTCACTTAGACAAGCCAGGAAACGATGCCGCGTTTCAAGCTGGTATGGAAGACTTTTAAAGAGGAGTAAGAAATCATATAAAAAATGAATGCCAGTACATATAAAAAGAGAGTTAATGAAAGTTATAATAAAATGAATTGTGAAACTTAAATTTTAAAACATAATGGCAGATTAGGTAGAGCGAAAAGTTATCTTACTATAATAATATACTTATTTTTCTATTACGATTAAAGTGAATCGGGTAAACTGCTGCCACAATTTGACCGATGTTGTATCTTTTATATTGCAAAAATCCCTATGATGAGACTGTAATTTGGAACACATTATATATCAACTTAGATTTTAATGACAACTGACAAAATTTGTCAATGGTCTAGTCTACAGTAAAACCGCCCGGCAAGATTACAGAAAAATTGATAGTAACAATAATTAGTAATAGGTAAATTTAGAAAACCAATGTTGGGGTACAATAAGATTTTAAACAATAATGAACTAACTAGATACTTTGATTGTGACATTAATGACAGCGGCAGAAATTATTTACTCACAATTAAAGTTTTCTGATTAGTTAATTAAAAATAAGGGTAACTGGGCCACTTTGATTGTGAGAAAATAATTTCTGACATAATTTATGTCACAGTTAAATTCAGTTAGTTAATTATTGTTTAAAATCTTTATGCAACCCAGCATTAGTATTTATGATTTAAAAGTAATTTAAAGGTAAAGTAACCGACACAGATATAATATTATTGTTTACATTTTCATATTCTGTATAGGCAAAAAATGTAACAAAGAAAGTGACAATACCAGCGGTTGATGTTATATTTATTTATTATTTTATATTATGATAGCTGTGTACAAAATACACAAAGAGACGACATTTCCTGCCGAAGTTTTTATACAGAGAACAGAACTGTAAACAATAATGTTATATTTGTGACGCTTATTTTACCTACAACAAATAAAACTACAGAGAGGCCAGACCGGATGTCAGTAAAGTACACAGTAGTAAAAAATATATTATATCACTGTTACGAAAATTGATGAATGTTCTATAATGCTTTGTTAATTTAGCAAACGCCATTTTCTATAGTATTTTAGGTTTAAAAGTGTGTTATGGTAATGATTTGTTAAATTTATATGAAAGCAAATTGTAGAAAAATATTTTAAAATATCGCCTAATTCTATAAAAAGCGAGAAAATTTACCACATGTCTTGTGAAATTGAGACCTTAAATACTTACAGCCATATGGAATGACACATAAACACTTGGTTATGTTGAGGTAGATAAAATGTATAGCTACAAGCTTAATAAATAAATAAATCGTCCGAAGGAGTAACAAGCTGTTTTAAACTATTTACAGTCCTTTATTCGGCGTATACCAACTTGTAATAATTTTATACGGCCGATTTAAAAAAAAAATAAAGTAGTTCTCTAAGATACCCAAGACATTTAAAATAAAATAAGCCAATGCATTAAAATCTAAGGTGGTATTTACTATATCATACCTAGATTAATATATCACTATTAGGGCTTCTAATGTATAGTTGTTAGGTCATGCTAGTTAGAATAAAACTATTAAGTGGTTACCTTTAAGTTTTACGATGTTATCGATTTCACAAAAATACAAGGTTATTATTGTTGTTATTTTTAACATTAACTGGTTTTTCGAAATAACAACAGGAATTTTTAGATAGTTGGAAAACAACAAAATAGAGCTTCTGAACAATCTCTATTATAGAGAAATTCCTTGCGAAAATACGTTTCAAAAGTTTTGAAAACTTAACCTAAGATAAGACTAATATTCAATATATTTTAGTATATTATACTAAACATGTTTTATTACTTATTTGCCTTTTGGGCATAATATTCAGTATTTTAACGATTCTTTTGTTATATAATTAAATCTAAATTTCTGAAAATACTAGTTGTTCATTTTTGGGGATAATTTACCTCACATATATAGAACCAGTCAGAACGCAAATTTTCATAGCAACCACCTTGGTAACGTGGTCTTACCCGATAAGACCTACGACTAGCTCGGTAAGACCACAGTAGCTTTTTGTCAAACAAACAGTAATTTATTTTAAGAAATCAAGTTTAATAAATAAATATTGTAACCCCTACAAAATAAAAGTGACACACAACACTATTTGAAGTGATTTTAGGGCATAAACTTAACTTAATTTTGACATTTTTAAAGGAATGTTTTATGACAAAATGTATGCAAGATTTGATGTGAGCTTAAGAAATCTTGGCGTTTTCATGGCAACCGTGATGAAAATAAGCGAATTTGATTTTTGACGTTCCACGCGTCTGATTTAGTCTTGGATTTTTAGTTAATTGTTAATTGTGGCACGTTTATAAACTTAAAAGTAAATCATAATGATGTGTTTGCATATTTTCCTTTATCACAAACGGCTTTTATTTCGGGTTCAGTAAATTATCCAATAAAATACACCTCTAGAAGCGGCGTCTTATCTGTATACCGTTGTTTTTCACTCGAAACTAGTATTTCTAAGAAAATGTTCACTCAATATAATTTTTACTTATAATCAAAGATAAGACCCTCGAGCTAAAGCTCTCGGGATCTTATCAGATTATAAGTAAAAATTACATTTCGTGAAAATTTGTCAGAAAATCGATTTCTTGTAAAAACAGCGGTATTACCGATAAGACGCCTCCTTTATCGGTATATTACTGTTGATAAGCAAACCTTTTATCTAAAGTACCTAAAAATATGGGAACTTATTTAAGTACCTATCTACCCACCCAAAAAATTTTTAGAGGGGTCCAATGTGAGATTTATTAGACTTGAAAGATCCACCACAGAATAGGGTACTCAGTCAACTGCAAGAATAAATCATTAAAATTGGGGAATTCTGCCATCTTTCAGGGCAAAACTAAAAATCAAGCACAGCTTAAACTGTCAGGCAGTCAATCGTCCAATGTCAGATTTATTAGACATAGAATGATCCACCACAAAATGAAGTATTCAGTCAACTTACAACTGCAAGAATAAACTAGAAAAAAATAGTTTATTATCTTCAAAGTGGACAACTAATATTATGTGGGAAAAATGATGATGTCCAAATTTTATATTTTAATTTTAAACCAAAAATATCGTCAAAAAACTGAATGCCGTAGAGGCTAGAAAGTGATAAAAATTATAAACAGTGTTTTTTAATTAAACACGCTAGGGAAAATTCCACGATCATTTCCGAACATTATAATATTTCACGACTTAAGCATTATTTCACTTTCGAAAATCGTGAATCAAATATTACCTAACTACTATTTGGTATCTAATACAATTATTAGTTATTTTAAATTGCGAACATAAGTTAAAATTTTAATTTTGATTTTAATTAGAAAAGGCAAAGATTAATTTTTGGAAATTAAAGTTTCTTACACTATTTAGAAAATATTTTTTTGTTTATGAATCTTGTTCTCCTCGGGTCTATATAGAGTCGATTATAAACAATATATTTAAAATGTTAAATTTGAACAAAACTACACATAAAAGCGTTCTCTATTTCGGTCAAAATTTATTTATATTAAGCACTCAAATATAATCCATAAAATTTGACTTGTTTTAAGAACTGAGACTAGTTCTGCATTCGCCATTTTATTCTTGGTCAAAAGTACATGTTTTTTTTTTGTTTTATCCAAAAATCGCGAGGTATCAATTACCTATAGTTCCATGAGTAAAAAATTTTGACTAATAGATTAATAAAAGTAAAAAATCAAATTTCGTCAAATTAATTAATTAATTAAATAAAAAAATTTTCGGCGTTATTATTATTAAATCCAAACCGTTTGACGTCGATTTTTGGATAAAGAAAAAAGTAACAAAAAATTGATCAATAAAAGAATGTCGATTCACCCTATCTTTTAAACAATGCATTTTAAAATAGTTCTAAGTTTTAATACAGAACAGAAAATGTGTATTCTTTTTTTAAACCAATATATAAACGAATAATTTGTATTTCAAAATATTTTAAATTTTGCAAGCGCAGCGAAGAAATAACGTAATAAATGCTTCTTTGTATAAGACATCTCATAGCCATCTACGACAATTCTAAACGCTCAGTAGAGTAAAAGTCTGGTATAAAAAAATTATATGGAATAAAACCCATACGTATAGGGTACCAGTGTATATAGAAAGAATGTATGAAGAATATAATATACGATTTTAAAGAAAATAGACTCTATTACTGGGTTTGACACTAATTTTAATAGACAATGACATAAGTTTTTAGTTCCTAGACCTACTGTTAATCGAGAAATATTTTTAAAATTGGTTATATGAGCCCTTAATCAATGTCTCCTTCTTTAAAAAAGTTGTTGGGAAAATTATTGACAGAAATCAAGAAAGTATATACATTTTTATTATTAAACTTTTTTTATCTTTCCCAGTATAAAAGGTAGATCGAGGTCATCGGGGACAATAGGTCATAAAAACCATTAGCCATTTTACAAATATGAAGAATCATTGGCACAAACGTAATATTGTCAGTAAAACAAAGTTGCAGAGGATTTAAAAAGATATTTTATAGTTTCAAAGTAATTTTTCTTAAACAGAAAAAGGCCAGATCTACTGCAATAAGCACTTTGTTTCCATATTTTTACATTGATTAAATGTATTAAAATTTAATTATTCTTAATTTAAAGTAAAACATGTCGCCCCAGATAGATCAAGGTAAAGAGTTTTTAAATGTTTGGTTTAAAAATAAAACAGGGGAAACTCTTACACAGGAAATAGTTTTCCTATACAGTTATGCTAAGCATGGTTTTGTAACTATAATTAAGAATATTCTTGGTTAACAGCTGATATTACTATACTAAACAGAGCTTTTTTATGATATTTAGTTTTATTATACAGTGATGTTATGTTCCGATTTGATACGGTTTTACGTCAATTATAACGTCCATAATATAACCTAAGTCCCTTTACATGTTAAAAATCAATTATTTCAAATTGAATATTGATTGTCTATCCACAAAATTGTTATAAAATATATTTCGTGTAAGATAATTTTTAATTATTTATACTATAATGTTTAAACACAAAAAAAAATGTAAAAAAAAACACTACAGGAATTCCCACATCTTTAACAAAGAGCTTCTGGCCTAACACCCCAAAACTGAAAATGGGGAAATACGGATTTATCTTAAGATGGTTCCGGACACTAAAGAAAATATCCATGCCATCTTTGAATGAAATGTTAAACAAGCAACTTAAATGCATTTTTAAAATTACCCAAAAATTGGGAGTTTCATTTTCTCAAAAACTTATAGGCCGATTCTGTAATAGTTACATCGCTATAAGCTCACAGCGACCGAGCAACCAGGGAATGTGAAGGCGTATTATGGGAAATAACAGATGTCCCATAGCTTTTTATTTATTGTAAGTTATATTATTTCAAATCAGCGGCGGCGCCAGGGTGGGCGCTGGCCCACCCTAAAAACATGGGTGCCCCCTAGTGCCCACCCTAAATTGAGGGATTCGGTTTTGTAATAGAATTTACGTGGTAAAAGGGAGATTTACCTATGAAATTTTTGATGAGAAAGGAGTGGTCTTATAGAAGAATGTCATAATGTAATAAGAGATAAAGAGAACGATGATGACCTTTTTTTTAGACGTCAGTTTGGACAAGAGAGTTTTGTTTATCCCGCTCATGATGTTATAAAGCGTGGGGAGGCGGCGAACTTTTTTTTTTAGAAATCCTTTCTGATTTGGGTAGTGCCCACTCTAAAATCATTGGGCTTACTTGTACCCACCCATCAGTTAGTATTTTTGGACATAATATGTTGTTTTTCAAATAAACGCTTCAATTATTAACTTCTGATTCGCCGCTAGAAACTAAATTAAATAAAGAAATTTTACTATTAAGATGGGTTGCTATTTAAAAAAATCGAGAAAGTCCACTTTGGTTTTTTAAAAAACAGGTTGTAAATAAAATAGCCCCAACACTTACATTCTTCTCGAACAAGTTAATTTTATAATATAAAGAAGGTTGAAATGAACCATTTAACGTTTCCATGGTCTATTCTTTAGAATTACATGACAGCAAAAATGTCATTTTAAACTCAAATCCCTCTCGCTGGCGTTGCCGTAATCGTTGGGTCCGGCGTTCGATGTTTATAGACGGTATTTATAAACTTGGAGTTGGCATCGTTCCTGCTCGAACTGCGGTTAATACTGTTAAGATAATCTAACATATTGTTGTTTTAACAGCTGTCAACTTGACATGATACAAATAGTAAAATACTATCAAATTCAGCGCCGAAATGTTAAAGTTGGTTCAAGTCAAACGGGCGCCGGCTCCAACGCGAACCCCAGCGAAGTTTCTAAACCGGTGTACTATAATTCCATTGTTTTAATTTCTAACGCCACCGCAAGCGCCGACGCGAGCTTCGAGTTTAGAAATTCAGCTTTAAGTTTTTTTAAACTTTAAGTTTTAACAAACTGTTATAAATTTCAGTTTCTTACAATGTATGTGAGTTGTTAGTTCCTAATCACACTATGATAGAATGATTTAAAAAAAATGAACTATTTGTAAAGAATTTACATCACATTGAGACAAAATTATGAAATAATTGATTTTTATTCACCATCATGTAATCTCTAAAGATAATTGTGTAGCTTAGAATTCTTGCTGTAAAATGTCTGTTGTCTACCTGTTTTAAGTTATGTTAAGTTTAAATCGTGCCAAAAAATATGTAAAAAAATACCGCAATAGCCGCTACTAAAATTATAGCACATTGATTTAAGATTCGTTAATTTTAGCACAAATCACCAGTTTATAAAAATGAGGAAAGAGAATAAACAATTGTTAAACTTGCTCATTGTTCTAATTATTTGTGAAATAGACTATTTTATAAAAATTATGAAAATCGCTGAAAATGCTCAATATTTAATTTTTTAGTTTACACAAAAACTGTTTTGGTATAATATGGCGTATGTACCTACAACTGTGGTTTTATCAATATTATGTTAAAATTAACGCTAAACACAAAAGCTTGTTATTGTAAAGTAATTTTATTTAAACCGGCATTTTAATGTCAAAAAAGATTTTCCTTTCATTTCGTCAGATCCATTCCTAGACGCGTTTAGCCATATCATGGCTCATCAGTAGAGCTAGGATCGGACGAAAGAAATGCTTTAGCAATTTTTGATGAAATCCACCAGCAAGATGTTACATGTGAAGTGACACCTAGTGCCGTTGTGAGGCATTCTTAATTAAACATTTTAGTTGTTGCTAGAGACACTATTTTAGGATTTTATTAGCATTCTACAATAATTGCGACGTATTTTCGTTAGGATCCATAAACCCCCAATTTCCAGTATGGTTTGATTTACAGCTAGAAAAGCATTTCTTAAATACCGGGTCCGCCAACGTGGCGGGGATGGAAGATTAAATCATTATCGAGGAGCTTATCAAAAATACTAAACCAGCATAAGGTATCGACTTAAAAGCGGCATATTTTAAAAATATTTTACATTATATAGGGTGGCTCAAAAAAGTGTGGCGGACTAAACTTGCATTTTTTTAAATGGAACACCTTATATATTATATTATTTTCTAATTCCCTATACAATTCCACGTATATTTTGTATAAAATGTCATATGGCTAAATTCAATTATGGTTTTTGAGTAATTGACGTTTAAAATATGGCATTTTTTGACTTTGACAGGCTGTAACATTGGAACGGTTCATCTTAGAGAAAAATGGTTTTCACCTCCCTATCTTAGTTTTTTATTCTCTATCCAAAAATACCAACTTTAACATGTTAAACCGGAAGTTGGTATTTTTGGATAGAGAATAAAAAACTAAGATAGGGAGGTGAAAACCATTTTTCTCTAAGATGAACCGTTCCAATGTTACAGCCTGTCAAAGTCAAAAAATGCCATATTTTAAACGTCAATTACTCAAAAACAATTGAATTTAGACATATGACATTTTATACAAAATATACGTGGAATTGTATAGGGAATTAGAAAATAATATAATATATAGGGTGTTCCATTTAAAAAAATGCAGTTTAGTCCTCCACACTTTTTTGAGCCACCCTGTATAATGTAAAATATTTTTAAAATATGCCGCTTTTAAGTTGATACCTTATGCTGGTTTCGTATTTTTGATAAGCTCCTCGATAATGATTTAATCTTCCATCCCCGCCACGTTGGCGGACCCGGTATATATTTATTATAAATTAATATTTGGTAATAGTAGAAATATTTCAATAAATTAAAGTTTACATATCGCTAAAAAAACACACGTTTAACATTATTCATTATCTTCTTTGGTTTTTTTATGTCAAATTTGATATTGGGTCGCCTACCTCACTGTATTCTCTTAATTTTTTATTATTTTTGACTCTAACAATATGAATGTGTATGTGTTTTTAAAAATCTTTGTAATACAACATCGGAGATGGAATTTTTTAGTAAGAAAATAACCTCCGTAAAAAATTATACTTATATAAATTAGTAATACACACCTAACATGAAGGTAAATACGCATTTATTTAAGAGCAAACCGTAGTCGATGGGTCGTCAAGAACAAATAGTGAATTTCCACCACATATCAAATACCTGTGTCTGGCGATAGCAATAAAATGTTTTTTATATACAAAATATTATAAAAACGAATTTCACGAGAATTAAGTGGCACGGCGTCAGTGAAGATTTTTAAGATAATATCGGGGCATCGTTTGTAATTTTATTGGAAAATAGGAAATTAACATAAATAGCTGTAATATTTCTATTTTTATGTGGATGGCGGATGTTATAATTTGAACCTACACAATTGAAACTTTAAAATACATTTTCATTTTTTTTGCGGCCAACTAGAAGTTCTTGTGAACCGATTAGTAAAATTATTGTATTAAATTTTCAATTAGACAAGCCAGGAAACGATGCCGCATTTCACGCTGATATAAGATAAGGCTCTTAAGGTGGAGAATTATTCTTAAAATTTTCACATCTATGAAACTGCGTACATTTTCCTCTACTTGATATATCAATGTTGTAATTTATATTTGATTTAAGAAAAAAATTGATTTATTGTCCTAATTTAGCTTTAAAGATATAATATAGCTTCCTATTATTTGTTCGCCTGCGACGCTATCTCCGACAATGCAGAAACATTCGCCCATATAGAGAGCATTTTTGATACGTAAACTTTAAAATACTGACTTTCGCCCCAGGGCGAGACTCATCACTCATTTTATTACCTTTGAGATTTTTGGCAAAATTTATATCTACCTAACATAGTGATTAATTATTTGCATAAATTACTTATAAAAATAAGCCGTCAAGACCAAGACTGCCCGGCCCAACCAAGTTTGCAGAAATTTCTCTATCTGCCACTGTACATTTCATGTGTCGATGAAAGCATTTCTGAAAAACTAAACCCCGATATGCCAAAACAGCCTGTGTTAAAAATACTTTAAAATATCCGCTGCGTTCAGCTAACCTATCCAATTTTTGTAGAATAGTTTAGTTCTCAGTACTCTTTTCAGTAACAAATTTTTGTTACATTAGAATTAGGAAAATCTTATGAAATTACATAACTAGTTTTAGCACTAAAAATGTTGCTGAAAAGGGTGCTAAAGTCATTTTAGAAACAAAAGTTCGAATGTAATTCGTGCAAAGTTTTTTTTTAACGAAAAGTCGAATGGTGTAAATATAGTGTTATAATATGTCACTGCCTAAAATATAAAATTAAATATTATTAAATCCGCTGTTTTATTTTTAGAACCTGCCTAACTGTCCTTTGGACCAGATATGTAGAGGCGTTAATTTACCGCCCTCTCCCGAACAATACGCAGATGTAGTGTTGCTCGAAATGTAGATCTACTCTACACTATTTCTCAAAATAATTTGACTTCCTTGCTTCTCTTGAACAAACCCACCCTGCTGACAGCTTTAGAAGTTTAAAACAATTAAAAGATTTTATAAATGTTAACGCAATAACACATTATTATTTCAAATAATCCTTTTTGTACCATTACGGCCCTGTCAATTATTTTTAGGATTACTTAAATATTAAACATACATTACAGGAAGCTGGTGTTTAAGCCGTTTATTATTTTAATAAAAACCTAGAAAGAAGTCAGATTTACTAGAAGAAGAATATTTAAAAAATACGAGTACCTACCTACTTATATTATTTATTTTAAAAAATTTTGATTTGCCAAAAAAGTGTTTTTTTATCGTGACATTCAAAAATTTCTCGCCTGCACTTTTTATTTGTCCTACGTAAAAAGTTAAATAGAAAAAATGACCCCTCCGCCTTCAAAAGAAAAGTTCTGAATCCATGTCTGATTGTAGCATAAAAAAATAATACTTATTACGCATTATGAATATGTTTTAATATTCATAAAATTATTTTTCCGAAAATCGACCGAAATATGACATTTTTAATAACATTTCTAAAATAAAAAGTCATTATTTCCTTACATTTACCTAGTCGTTGCTAGACAACGGAAAATAACTGTTAGGAAATATTTATTATTGTACTGTAAGGAAATATTATTTCTGTACGACTAGTTGTAAACTAAAATGTGTTAAGCTTGACAATTCAATATTACTGTGTTTCCATAGTTAATTTAATGGCATCATTTATTTGTGAATAAAGTTAATAATATTTATTTTAAAATTTTAACAAGTTGCTTGTAATAAGTTATGTCCTTTTAATAATTTTCAATTTACGGAAAAATAGTCTATATGCCTCGTAGAAAAATCCACATTCCCGGACTCCTTATTGTCAGTCTCGGCTTGCGCCTCGACATACAATCTTTACGGTCGTCTGAAAATGTTCAGATTTTCCTACTAGGTATACAATGTACTATTATTTCATACTTTTTATAACATTTTTGAAAAATATTTTTTTTTGTGTTTTGTTATAATAACTAAATTTGTTTAAATTCGCATTCATTTTATATGTGATGACCAATAATTCAAAAAATCTTTTTTAATGCATAAAGTCCACGCAGCACAGGTTGCACAAGAACGTCCATTGCGAGATTATGTAAAAAAAAATTAAAAAGTCGTTTAATAAATATTAATTTTATATTTTTTACACTCTGCTACTCTAAATTGCCAATAATTATCACCATAAAAATTATCTTTGGACCCTTTTTGGACCAACGAAGACAAACATAGAAAGAAGACAAACCAGCGTATTAATTGGTCGAAGCAAAATGTGACATAAGAAACGCCAAAACAGCGCCACCATCGGGTCTGGAGGGAACATCTGGACTATAGGCGGGACTTTCAAATATGACCATTTTAAAAATTTTGGCCGCCAAAATTTTAAAATGATATTTACAGCTTAAAAACCCATCAGGATCCTAATATTTAATTTTTACTATACTTGGAAAATTAAACGAGGATTGTGAATAGTTTGTTGGTTGTAAATATCATTTTAAAATGTTATTTATTAAAGTTGTACAATTAGAAATAAAACTTCAGAAATCAGCTTATAATTAATTTTATTGACAACTACGATGAAAATATAGGTAAGATCAGTACCTTGTTTTTTCTTTATATTCCCAAAATGTACTTACTTTTCCAGATTAACCTACATTACCAGCTGTAGTGATTCCTTCCCATGGGACATTTATTCATGCAACATGCATAATCATCAAAGATTCACGTACCTATAGGAAATAGCTAACCTAAAAGAATATAAAATAAAAAAGTTAATGAATTACTTACTAGAACACTCGACAGACTTAAAATTTTCTAATAGTCTAAATTCTAAATAATTGAATAGCAAAAAAAATATATTTTGTAGGTATTTGTGTCACCTACAATTAATAAATATACTATAAATGATTTAGTACACATCTACATTAATAAAAGTTACCTTTTAAGTGAAAATCTCCTTAAAGTAAAAATATGTTTGGAACATAATTATTTTTGCAACAAGTAGGTAAACTAATGTAATAAATAACGAATAAAAATAACTAAAGATTTACTTACCTGCAACAAAAAGAAAACGGTCCTTTTGGTAAAAAGATTAGAAAATTAAAAATAATATAAAAATATCAAAAAAGCCTGGTCCGATTTACAGCTATGAAGAAAGAAAAAGGGGCAATTCCATTTGTGCCATTGACATTACAAATGTCAATGATTTGTGCTGGTGGTCAAGCTCAAAACAGGAAAGTTAGGTTGTAAAATAATTTAACAGCTCGTGCTATTCATGTCAAGTACCTATCTCTGTCTGCATCAAGTTATCTCCATTCGATGTAAAAAGAGACAAATATAGTCAGACCAAGTTCGTCTGCCGTAGCTCTCTTTGTAGAAATAACTACGTAGGTGTAATATTAACACATAACTAATGGGGATAAACGTAGGTCCTAACTTGAAAAAGTCTGGAGGTCTGACGTCACTCTAGCTGCGATCCCGCCCATTAGAAGTTTCACCGGGCTGTTTTGGACTGTTTCCACCTTGATTATCCTTCATATTACCAAGGCAACGTTGAGTTATTTCAAAACAACTGGTTAGGATGTTTGATCAATTACATAGGTACGTTTTTGTATTGTGATTGACAATTCCGTTTATCCTTCAGTGGAAAAATAAAAATAATTTTCTGTAACACGTTACAAGAAAACATGTTTTGGGGTTTAACTCCCGCCTTGGACTTGTTGGAGGAATACAAAAATGTCTCGGATAAAGAAACAATTCCGTCAGAATTAAACATTTTGATTGCTGGAGGTGTTGACTGCAGGCATATTTTTAAAACGTTGGCTGGCAGATATCGGCATCAAAAAGTAAGTAGATAACATTTTAAACGGACAGAATCTAAATCTAATAATGGTTTAAAAAATTCATATATTTGGTTAATATTATTTCGGGTCCGGTCGACTTAAGAGACAGTAGATTTTTCGAATTTTTTTTTTCTATTATAATGTAGACATATAAAATAGTAAATATCACCAAAAAAATTTGCGGGATATCGAGTATTTTTGATAAAAAAAAATGTTTTACCTACGACCAAAATGAAGCTTTTTATAATTGCGATCGTAAAAACTAGCTGGTGTCATATTTGTTAAATGATAGATGACAGCAACGTTGTGTACCCTCTTTTTACTGTATATTAACGACCTTTTAGTGAAAACCCAAAATCCAATTTATAGCTTTGCTGATGACAGCACACTTGTCTCATCTTTTACCTTGACTCCCCAAACATCCGCTGCCGACGCACATCTTCGCAGGCAGCATGAAGTATTGCGCCTCAACAAGGACCTGGAAGAAATTTTGGCTTGGGGTGACAGTAACCAAGTCGAATTTAATGCTAAGAAAACCCAGGCAGCAGTCTTCTCCAAAAAGGTTAACATTGCAGAACCGGATATAGTCATGGCAGGACACGCAATTCCCCTGGCACCGTCTATTAATTTGCTGGGGGTCAATCTGGGAGGTAATATGTCTTGGCATGATCACGTTGCCGCAATTGCCAAAACAGCTGCACAGAAACTTGGTGTACTTTTCCGCACCAAAAGGTTGTACACACCTCATCAACTTTTTACACTCTACAAAGCCCAGATTCGACCATCATTAGAATATTGCTCTCATGTCTGGAGCTCTGCACCCAAGCACACCCTTCGGCTACTGGATTCCATTCAAAGGAGAGCCGTTCGTCTGATCGGCGACCCCGAGCTGACCAAGACCCTCGATAGCCTGGAGCATCGAAGACAGGTTGGTGATTTGGCTCTCTTTTACAGATATTTCCATGGCAGGTGTTCGACTGACATTGCCCACTTGATTCCACCTAGAGCAATGCAAAACAGAAATACACGGCAAACCACTGCCGCTCATCCATATGTTGTTCAGCTTAGTACTCCTCGAACTTCATTGTTCAAGAATTCTTTCATCTGGAGAACGTCATCTTTGTGGAATGATCTTCCTGAAGTCGTGTTTCCCAATGAATACAATCTTTAACGTTTCAAGACCAACGTTAATCGCTTTTTTCGCACTCGCACCGCTCCCAGAGCGCCTTAAAGAATTTTTCCTACAGTGCAGGTGTTTTATCATAAAAAAAAAAAAAAAAAAAGATTGTTTAAGAAATATGTAAAGTCAGGAAATAATAGTCAATAGTAACATGAACAAAAAAAAATGCCCTCTTGAACAAGTTCTTACCCGCCCCAATACACCGTTTGGAGCTGAACTGACGATTCGGTAATCTGCTCTAATAGGTGTATTTGTAATACAATACGCAATTTTAATTGTAAAATAAAAAAATCCCCTGTTAAACACGTGCTAACCTACCTTAATACACCTATCAAAGGAGATTACCGAAGCCTCAGTTTAGCTCCAAACGGTGTATTGGGGCGGGTTAGAACTTCTTCAATAGGGCAATTTTTTTTCATGTTTTTTTTTCATTGACTATTATTTCCTGACTAAACATATTTCGTAAACAATCTGACAACTTTGGTGTCATCTATCATTTAATAAACATGACACCAGCTAGTTTTTTGGATTAAAATTATAAAAAGCTTAATATTGAAATATTTTGCGGTTAATGTTGGTCGTAGGTAAAATATTTTTACCAAAAATACTCGATATCCCGCAAATTTTTTTGGTGACATTTACTATTTTATATGTCCACGTTATATTAGAAAAAAAAAATTTCGAAAAATCTACTGTCTCTTAAGTGGACCAGACCCCGATTTTCGTCGAAAACGCTTGATTTTTAAAATATTCTTCAGGCTGTGACCACTGACCACCGACTACACGGATAGCTCGGACTTAACATTATAGACCAGCTCATTCGAATCACTGTTCGGATCAACGACGATATCATGACACCCGTTTTATCGGGAAAAAAATTACTGTAGCGGTGGGTGTAGTAATTTTACCAAAAGAAAAACGTATTTGGAATAAATAATAGCTTCAAATATGAACATCTACTTTTTCCTATATTCTCTACTTTTAACATCACAGACATGTTTCTTTTTTAATTATTAATTCCTCCTAAAACTTTTGCTTATCTTCGAAAGATATGATAAATATTGAACTACCGCATTGGGCACACCAGTTCGTAGCTAATATCAAAGAACAAAGCTTGTACATATCAAGTCGGACCAGTGGCGGCTCGCGGTCTTAAGAAATAATGAAAAACTAGGTATAGTGCGGGTACTTAAACAAACATTGATTAATTTTACACTACTGAATTAACTGAAAAATAAAAACAAAACTTTTTAATCACACAGTAAATCACGTAAAAATGATATCTGTGACCGTAAGTTTCGCGAAGCCTCAAAATAAATACCTTAAGGTTAGGCAAAACAATGGTGCATACGACTGATCTATTTTTAAATTGCCCTTAATCATAATGCAAATTAGAAGGTAAAAATAAGAACACAAAGTCTTTCTCCACTGTTATATTATTATTTCTTTAAAATGAAATAGTTTTTTAAAATTCAATTTTTCTATTTTTATTTTCACTATGTTTATTCGTAAACCAATAAGGTAAGATTTTTCTATATTTGGTCACTTAATGTATCCTAAAAAGATGTCTTTTTCTTTTTCAGGTTTACATCCAGTAAATTTTAAATTCTAAATAATTTTTAATAGTCTTCTTCCTCGCACTTACATCCACTTCTTCTCCATATTTTTTCTCTAATGATAGCTAACAGCTTTTTTTTGCTTAAATGTTCATTCCCTTTCACTTCAATCTCATCTTTCGACAGTTCTTTCACACAAAGATGTTAAATCTTTTATTCTACCTTTAAAGTTTTTACAGTGCCTTAAGCCTCAAACCCATATACTTTTCTTACTCACAATGCAATGTGTGTATCGGTTTCCTCACCGTTCCACTCAGGGTGATATCTACTGGTCTTTTCTTCTTTTAATTTTTCTCCTGAAGATGAATGCTTCTGCATTCGAAACATGTAGAGAAGTTGATTAAAATATTTCTATAATATAACAGTGGAGGAAGACTTTGTGTTCTTATTTTTACCTTCTAAATTCCCACTCCACTTTAAGTATGGACTATTTCTTCAAGATAATGCAAATTGTTACATGCTGTTTGCGTGACTGACGTCACGTAACCATAGCAACGGTGAATATCAAACCCATGTTGGATATTGGGTAATCACTGGGGCGTGCCAAAATGCACGAGTGTTTATAATTATTGTCCATCGGAGTTAATCGTCGCCCTATTATGCATAGCTACATTCGGATTAAATTAGTATTATTAATTCGAACAAAATTATTTTTTGAGGGCTAAAATGGTACCTAGCTGTATTGGTACATTAATATTTAATATTGTCGAAAAAATTTCTTCCTGGTTTTATTTTTTTTGGTGAAGAGCCCCTTCACCTGACGAGCCGCCACTGAGTCGGACATCACACACTACACGAACAGGATTTGTTCTGGTCGGGTTATGTGTTCAGCAATTAAATCAGCGAACTCACAACCAGTCACAGACTCCGACGGACCATTCATCAGTATATCGCTGCCTTTGACTTTATTTTATTAAGAAATTTTTGAAATTCCCCTCAGGGGCCGTAATTTTGCAGACAATAATTGACACAGGGTATTGAGGTCTGGTAATATTATCATAAATATGGCAAATTACATGTTTTAAGTATCTACGTCTTTCAAAGGTTAAACTGAACTTCTACATAGTGGAAGTGTGCATGGAAACAGTGGCCAAGCAACTACTTCTTTTAAATACCGCTCTTCAACTTCAAGAATCCATGGGACTGGATCAGAAAACCAAAGTTTTTATGGAACTCTACGGCAACACTCTAGTCCGACCATACACGGCCAAGTACTTGTCGAGTATCGCCCATGACATGGTCAAAATGGTTACGGATTACGAGTACCTCAAATTTAGGATGCCGTATATAACGATGCATATTCAGTATAAAGAGAGGGATTATTTGGAAAACCTTATAAAGTTTTGGTGTTCAAATGATGAGTTTAATATTATTGATTGTTGGGACAAAAGATTGAGGAAGTTTCTTGGAGTTAGGTAAGATAAAATAGAACCTATAATCCGCACGAGCGAAAACCGACCGACATAACGGAACCTAAATTATAGATGTGATTGGTTAATAATAATAATAGTTATTATTATAATTTTCAATATTTATAATATAATAAATGTGTTTTTTTTATCTTCCTCGATAAACTTCTTCTTTGATCACCCGAAGACGTGCTTGTTAGGGGCAAATCTTAGTATTTTAAATTATAAATATATAGGAATATTAAAATATCTTTTTAAAAATATTTGTTAATATTAGGTACCTACCTATATAAAAGTTAAATTGCAAATAAAAAAACGTTTAACTATATGGATATAAACACAGTTTTTTTTGAAGATATAGGATATAAAAATTTAAAAATAGTTATTTTCCTAACAAGTGCGCAAAGTGATACTTTTCCGCACGCAAGTACAGTTGGACGAACGACGCGAAGCGGAGTTCGGATAAGTTCTTGCGTGCGGAAAAGTGTAACTTTGCACACAAAAATGCGTGCGCAAAGTACTACTTTGCGCACGCTCGTAGGAAAAATATATTATTCATAACAATATTTTTATTAAAACATTTTCAAAAATTTTTTTAAGTTATCTGTTTCCAATATCCATGCTTTTATTTCGACTTTATATTTTTTTAATGAAATATATTTTTTAATTTTTGTTGGTAAATAATAGTTTAAAATAATTGTCCCAAAATTGTTCCTTGTTAAAAGTCATACATAGAATCAATGTAAATCAAAGGACTTTTAACCACTCACATCCATAAATTTAGGTTCCACTGTCTCCATTTTCGGCTCGTGCGGATTTAGCAACAGACCAAATTATGTTAAACTTAACTAGCATTTTTGGTGTCCGGGTTTTCTTTTGTCAGGAAATGTAATTAATAAATCGTTTTTAATTATTTTTAATTAACTTAAACATCAGCAATGTCAGCATACTTGATGATGCAAAAATTTTAAATAACAAGCGCCATCTATTGTCCATTCTGGAAATTTTTCGATCCAGTCGGCAGAGTATTCTTCCGAGGCCTAATTCTCGAAATCGAGGAACAGCCTGCTCATGAGATAAATGGGCGGAGTTAGTTTGAAACCCTCAAAATCGTATGTGACACTGACTGGAAAGCGAATTATCTTATGAGAAGACTGTTCCTCGATTTCGAGAAGTAGGCCTCTGGAAATAGGCGTATTCATCATTGAGTTTAAAGCTCACTTAGTTACATTAACTTTTAGATATGACTCTAAATTAGGAGCATTCGATTGGGATCTGCACATGCGCATGCACCTAGTAGGAGGCAAACAAGTTTGCAATCAAGAATATCGCATGTTTCGTCAGAACGGCATAGCGTTTACCTGGGTAGAATCTGAGGTATCCCGCCCAAACCGTAGTCTCGTCTGTGCGATAATGCCCAACGGAAACAGTTTCGCCCATTATGGATACCTAGGCGATATGGAAACGGGCCCGTTTGTTGCTTATGGGCTAGACTGTGAAGATAAGGAGTATTTGAGGAGCGCAAATGGACAGAATACGTACAGGTAAAAAACACCATACCATTTTTTAACATATCTTTGGTCAGTGACGGATCGTCAGGTAAAGTAAGGTGATGTGAAAAAAATTAAAACTAGGAGGAAAGTATTTCGACACTATTAAATATTAATGTACCAACTAAAAAATAATTATGTTCGAATTAATAATATTAATTTGATCCGCATGTAGCTATGCATAATAGATGGACAATAATTATAAACACTTGTTCATTTTGGCGCGCCCCAACCGACCGTGTCCGTTAGCTCAAAGCAATTGAAGACCCAACACCTAACATGGCTTTGATATTCACCGTTGCTATGGTTACGTCAAGTTAGTAACGCAAACAGCATGTAACAATTTGCATTATGATAAAGGGCAATTTAAGAATTGATCAGTCGTATGCACCATTGTTTTATCATTGGTTCCCCTAACCGTGAGGTATTTATTTTGAGGCTTTGCGAAACTTACGGTTATAGATATCGTTTTTACGTGATTTACTGTGTGACTAAAAAGTTTTGTTATTATATTCCAATTAATTCAGTAGTGTACGTACCTACTTAGTTGTGTGTTTCAAAAATGAACCCAATTAATGACATAGTTTGTAATTTGTTGGAAACCCCATTCAGTCGTTGGACAGATGAGGATAAGAGAGACGTTTTGTTACACGGGTTTTTAGTCAATGATTGTTTAAGTACCCGCACTGTCTTTGGTTTAGATGCTTGAGCTAGTTTAAGTAAGACATCATAAAATTTTAGTTAGATGAAATACTTTTGATTTAAAAATTAAAATACAGTATGCAGCAAAAAAATGCTTAAAATGTCATTATTACCTTCATAATGTTCCATTACCACGATTTAATACTTTAAAGTAACAAAATACTAGACTGGTGGAAGCATGCCTATTAAGTGAAGGTGGAACAATTTTTTCAAAACAAAATTTTTCATTATGAATGTTATTAATAATAATAAATAGTAGAGCTAATTTAATTTAATTATTTTAATTAAGAACGGTGTGCCTGAGGAGAAAAACGCAGGAGACCTTTTTTAAGCAGAATTGACCAGGCTAATCAGAAATAATATCCACATGGAAAAATATCAGTGGCGTCCCAGTTTTTTTCTAAAAAATATATAATCGCGTCTTAATTTAAAGTTTTAAAAATTATTCTATTGGCGATAACGCTGAAACGAACGGAGATATTAAGCTGCGGTTTCAATATTTTCTTTCTAGCAAATTTCATCTACTTTTCGATTATCGTATCATAATTATACCGTATGATTTATTTTTTTGGAGTAAAATCAAAAAATGTTTTATTATTACAAATTGCGCCCTCTAACATTTTTTTGAGAACTATTATGGACAACTAAATACGATTAGTGAAAGTGCATACATTTCTCTTCCAAACAGTCTTTTGTTTGCTAAAATCGGATAAGTCGTTTATAAGTTACAGCGATTTAAATGATTACACTTTGAACAGCTTCCCCCCCTCTTATTAAAGTCGGTACGCCAATGAGCATAAGACCAAAATGATGCATAATTGTCCAAGCTTTTTTTTATGGTTTTACCAAAGACATACCTTAATGTGGAATTTTCGAAGTTATGTAAAATTTTAAAATTTACTTTTCAATTGTGCCCTCTTGCGGCAAAATGCGGAACTTAAAAATTATTTCCAGGATTTTCTCATGGCCACTTTAGTTATAATTTTTTTTCCTGAATTTCTATGCCCAGTAGTTTCCGAGATATGGCCGCTCGTCACCCTTAATGAATCACCCGGTACATAAACTAAGTAAACCTAGATATACAACCTAATGGGGCTAATGAAGCGAAATGATTTTAGACGGGTATTCGAGTTCGATTAATATTTACTACAGGCAACGTTTGGCGTAACCCTTTACAGATTTGGACGTCGGTCGTCTAAAATTATGAGCGGTAAAATTTTAACATTGCATGGTTTATCTTGGTTTAGTTTCTCTGTGGTATATATTATATTATTTATTACAGGTCTACAGATATAACAGAACGCAATCTAAAGCAACTTTTCTACGAGATCGAACATCAAAAACCCTACAAACACACCAAAACCAATGACATGCAACTAGGTAGCGCTGTCATCAAACAAGATAAGTTGGTTATCGATGTAAAAGCACCAGAGCCCGCTCCCAAGTTGTTTAAAGACTTGAGCATCAAGTTGGAAGACGTATCAGTAAACTTTCTGACCATACATGTTCTGATACACATGAAATGCAAAGGAAAATACACAGATTTTTTCGATATTGTCTACTTTGCGGACAATTACCTTAAACATTTTAACCCGAATGTGGTTGAAAAGATTTCAAAGAACGGCAGCTTACTGTTAATAGAACATCAGCTTTTTGTGTTAAAAAATAGAAAGAAAGATTTAGAAGAATATGCTCAAAATGTCAATGATAAAACTGCTGATATGAAGCTTAAGAAATTAGATTTTGATGTTGAAAAACATAGTTATTTTAAATTTATTGTAAGAAATAAAAATGAATGATATATTTATTAGTGTTTTATTTTTTAATTTAAATGTGAGAAAAAATGTTCCTACATCTTTTATTCTTACTAATAAAGTTTAAACAAGTTTTTTGATGTACCAGAAATATAAAATGTTTTCTCAATAAAAATTATGAAAGATTATTCAAGAAAAGAAATATTGTATATGATTTGTTGTCGACGTCCAGAGTCAAACTACTTATAGTTGGCTTTGAAAACAAAAAAAAAATTTTAGAAACAATATGAATTGGCACTTATTCTTATTGATGATGGGTTTTTAAGTCCGAAACGTATTATTAATACTAGGTGTAGTAAGTCGTTGAATTGTAAAGGAGGAGGGGAATTTAAAATTATTAAAATAAAATTTCCCGACTACATATTTAAAAAAGCGTTGATCATGGTTTTGAAAAAACGAAACGTCTGATTAAAAATCTAATTACATCAACTTGTAGAGAAGAAAAAGTGTTCATAAAAATGTAAACCTTATTTTAACATATCTCTTGGAATAGTTGGAAAATAATAAAAATAACATCGCGAAAATTCGGTTTTCCCCAAATATCTTCAAAATGACTGATGCTGGCATTTAAAATTTTGATCTATGCATCTTGAAAGGCTAAACAAAATTGTTTTAATAAAATAAATAACATGTTCAAAAACAAGGGTTTATTTGTAAAAAAAAAATATCAACAATTTCATATTTTCAATATAAGTGAGCAGAAGGCTGAAAACATCATATAAAGTTACTGTAGACTTTATAAATCGGGCCTTAGTTAATTTCACTGCTTTTTAACAAAAATTATCTTATATATTTTAATGATAGATAAAAACGTCAATATCTTTAAAAAATACGTTTTACTTATTTTTTTTCTTAAATTTTTTATCTTTAGGTCTTATTTTACTAATCTTTCCCTTCTTCTGTTTAAGCTCGCCAAATTTTTGTTTCTTGTTAGTTTTCTTTAATTTCTTATTTAATTTTACACCTGCTTCTTTTGGTACCTCTTCCCAGTCAACTTTTTTAGTAAAACTTGACTTATTACCTACCTTAGTTTTGACTTTAGCATTTTTACTTAAATCTTTTACACTGTTTTTTGTTTTACCGAATTTTTTGTTAATTTTCTTTTTATCACTATTCTTCTTCTCTTCTTTACTAGTGCCTTCACCAAATGTACTTTCTATGCCATTAACTTTAAATTTATTTTTTTGCTGTTTGCCTTTAGGCTTTGCGTCATTTTTGTTATTTTGCTTTTCATTATTCTGTTTATTTTGCTTATTTCTCTGGCTGTCCTGTGATGATCCTTTTTTATTACCGTTACTACTTTCTTCAATGAGATCTTCTAGAAAAACGTCGTTTTCTTCTATTACATCAGAATCATCACTTTTTGGAATTACATTTGAAAACTTTTTTAATTTGGCAACAAAGAAACCGTCCATGTTGTGTTCGTGTGGGTAAAATCTACGTGTCAGATTTAAAGTTGGGTGAAACCTATAAAAAATAATATTAGAAAATAAATAATTTGACAAAAATGGGGATAGAAAAAGTTTGAAAAAAGAAATTCCACCAGGATTGATATCGGGTGCTGTACGATTCTTAATTTATATTAATTCCATTTTTAAATTAGACTTATGCATATGGTAATCAGGGTTGCGACGATTTAAATGATGATTTAAATTTAAAGCAACTGATTTTTTCAATTTTAATCAAATTATAAATAAACACAAATAACTCAATAGTTTATTTAAAACGAAGTGCTTAGATACATTATGTAAGTGTAAAAACATAACTAATCGTCATCAGTCCAGCGTAAAAAATATTCATAAATTACACTGCACGCTGTCGAAAATTTTCATGTAAATACAAGTTATTTTTTATGTCGCCGAGGATATTTTGTAATTGTAAATCTAGACAACAAATATTTTTGGGCGAATAGAGACAAAATAACAGAGTTGCAATAAATCACGATTTTTTTTTAAAATCAATACTTAAACCTGATTTTTTCGATTAAATCGTAATTTTTTGATTTTTACCAATTTATACTGATTTTTTCCTTAAATATAGCAATAATGAACTTTAAAATCACTTATTTTCATTATTTTGTCTCTATTGGCCCAAAAATATTTTCAAAGAAGTAGTCCATTTCTCAAAGAGACTTTATTTAATTTTTTAAAATGGGGAAACTCAAAGTCAAAGTCTCAATCATGATGAGATATGATTGAGACTTTGACTTTGAGTTTCCCCATTTCCAAAAATATTTGTTGTATAGATTTACAGTTAGAAAATCTCCTCGGCGACATACAAAATAACTTGTATTAACTTGAAAATTTTCGGCAGCGTAATTTATGAATATTTTTTACGCTGGATTGATGACGATTAGTTATGTTTTTACACTTACATATTGTATCTAAATACTTCGTTTTAAATAAACTATCTTCCTTTTTTTAAATTTCCTGATGAGTTGTTTGCTTCCGGACTTGTTTTTACAGCAATTTATAATTTGATTTAATCACGAATAAAATTGAAAAAATAAGTTAATTAAATTAAAAATTAAATCGTCAAAACCCTGCAAAATAATGAAAATAAGTGATTTTAAAGTTCATTATTGCCATATTTAAGGAAAAAATCAGTACAAAATAATAAAAATCACAATTTATTCGAAAAAATCAGATTTATTGATTTTTTCAAAAAATCGTGATTTATTGCAACCCTGATGGTAATATAAAGGATTTTGCAGATTATGCTTTAATCATTTACTTTGTTGAAACTTTCACAAAATTGTATTTTAATATATTACATTACTTCTTTCTTGGCTTCAATAAAATAAACTTGCATTAAATTTTACAAAACTTTTTTTCGTTTATAACTTAAAAATAAATTTATTATTAATTAAGGATTTGTTTTAAACAAAAATTTAAATTGGAAAAGTTATAACCAAAAGAAAATGAAAAGTAACAACCCCCCCCCATATGCACGGTTGGCAAATATCATGATATTTATATAAATATCGAATAATTTTTTTCAGCCAAAACAGATAAAATCATACTTATAGTAGAGCAAAGTAATATCAAGGAAGTAGATATTTGAGTAAATATTTTTATTAAAACATAAATATTATTTCTAAACAGAACAAGCCTCGAAACAAGCATAAAAGCTAACAAAATAATAATAACAGATATTCACCTAGACAACAGATATTTACCTAGGGTGAATGCGTAAAACAAAAAAAATCCCGAAAAAAAATAATACATATAAATAACCATCTTAAATCAGCCTTATCAATGGTAAGTCATCGTCAGATTCGTCAGAATCGATGGAACGTCCCGGTAATTCTTCTGGTACAGTTCCTGCCCAAATCCAATCAATATTTTCTCTTTTATTTGTTTCTATTTGATTAAAGTAATTAAATAAAAACGTTAATTTTTCAGCTTTTTCATTTCCAAGCCTATTGCGTAGTTTCGATTGCACGAGTCCAAATTATGAAAAGGTTCTCTCAATGGACGCGGTAGACAAAACTGCAGTAAGCAGTTGTTCACATAAAGCCAGGAAGTCTTTTATTTGGCCAATCCTCATCCTCAATAACAATTCCTTTCCACCACACTATAGGAAGTGTATTTTAAACTGAGATCCCAATACATATTTGGGGAATGGTGTTGATTCAACTAATAGGGCCAGTACCAAGCCAGTTAAATTACTAAATAGTCTTACCAACCGTAATACCAACTTAAGCCATACAAAATTTGGCGGTAAATTAAAATTTATTTTTCAATAATAAATATCATGATATATATAATCGAGCTATAAATATCATTGATATATATCATGCCAACCCTGACACTTGACGCCCTTGGCATGGTTTTTTAGAAGTCACTTTGGGAAGAAAAGAGGATTTTTTATCTATAAGTTTAAACTCAGCGGAGAACTTTTTTTTTAGATTCCCCCCCTCGACTAACGCTCTATGAAACCCCTTAATGGTTTGCTGCTTTGAGACTTTTGCGAGGTCATTTTAATTGTTTCTAAAAACACATACACTAGAAATTTGTTTTATAATCAGGAATAAGGATGTTATGGCTAGAGTAAATTTTAAATTTATTTCATAATAAACTTACCTTAAATGTCTGTATTTAGTAAATCCCGCAGTGCCAAATCCAAGTCCTGTATCAACTAGCTTTACATTCCTCTTCTTTAAAGCAAAGTCAATGACCCATTCGTTTTCTTCTGGCAGGACTGAGCATGTGGAATACACAATATAACCTGAAAAAAAAAATTATCTTGATATAATTGAAGTTTATTACGTATCTTAAGATCTCGCAATGCTGTTTGTAAAAAGTAGTATGTAAATAACAGAGTAGAAAAAAAATATATTTTTCACAAAAAAAAAGTTACTTACCCCCAGTAGATGATTTGGCGTTTACACAATCAATAGCAGCCAATAATAACTGTCTTTGAAGGTTGTAACATCGCTGAACGTCAGTGTCATCTTTGCTGGTTTTAACACTTTGATCTTTGGCGATAACTCCAGTACCTATAATTCAAAGTTAAGGTGAGTCTTTAACAAAAAGTATTTTTCAGTAAAAAATGTTAAAAAAAAATGTCCTAGTTCGTCGACGACGTAGGTACGAGGTTTTGCATGTTTTTATTATAGAGGTTATTTTGTTTGATAATTTTTTCAGTAAATAATTCAAGAATTTAAAAACTAAAACCATAGAATATTTTATTTTTTCTTGCTCTACGCGGGTACTCAAAATTTAAATTTGTATTACAGTTTATTGACATTTAGACACTACAACCTAATACTTCCAAAAAAATATTTTATAATTCAAAAATAATATTTTGTCATTTGATAGAAAAAACTTTTTTAATTTTCCTATTTTAAAAAGTTTTCACTTGTGTATTATAACTGAATCACCCTGTATATCTAAGATTAGAATGTGTTAACAAATAATTGGTGTAAAAGAAATGTTACGGATTGGATAATAAATTAAAGAATCAATTATAACAGAAATGAAAGTTTATTATGTTTTTAGGTGAATTTTAATCTTTTTTTAAAAAATAAACTACCAGGCAAAATATAATATAATCTACATCAACCTATGTCCATTTATTTATTTTCCTCTATAGCTTGAACTACAAGATATTAAAATATGAACAAAATCTAGTTGTTTGTTTTTGAAACTCGAAAAGTGGGTAATTTAAAATTAATGAAAAAATGTACCTACAGGAAAAAAAATGTTTTTTTATTTGTGAATAATCATACCTGTACACGGAGCATCCAAAAGGACTCTGTCAAAGAAAACTTTCATAATATCAGGAAATTTCCTACCATCCATACAGGTTATAACACTGTTGATTACTCCTAACCTATGGAAGTTTCCAACTATAGCTCTGACGCGTTCCCTAAAAAATATTTATATAAAAGAGGTGCACCTTCCACAAGAGTTAAAAAATCAATTACATGCTATCTTTCTAGGGCCAACATAAACAAAGAAAGACTTACATTAATTAAGAGAGTTTATTTTCAATATTTATAATATAATAAATTTGTTTATTTATCTTCCTTAATAAACTTGTTACTAATTATTTTATAGATTTGGTTTTTAATAACAAAAAATTGTTAGACAGGGTATTGTTAGCGGGGTTGCGATGATTTAAATCAAATGATTTAAAATCATGATGCAAATCAACTGATTTTTTTAAATTTTAATCGTGATCAAATTATAAATTGCTGTAAAAACAAGTCGCCGAAGCAAATGACTCATCAGGAAATTTAAAAAAAGAAAGATAGTTTATTTAAAACGAAGTGTTTAGATACATTATGTAAGTGTAAAAACATAACTAATCGTCATCAGTCCAGCGTAAAAAATATTCATTAATTACGCTGCCGAAAATTTGCTTGTCAATACAAGTTATTTTGTACGTCGCCGAGGAGATTTTCTAACTGTAAATCTAGACAACAAATATTTTTGGGCGAATAGAGACAAAATAATGAAAATAAGTGATTTTAAACTTCATTATCAGATTTATTGATTTTTTCAAGAAAATCGTGATTTATTGTAACCCTGGACAGACACAATCTTTTTGCAGAGTCGATACCACAGACCCGAACCCATTCTGAGTATTATCGCATGCGGACTTTAAAGTTGGATATGCGCTATCTTGTAAAACAAAAAACGGCTATGTTCCTTGTGTTGGCTTTTAAAAAGTGGTTTTTGTTTTTTCCCAAGTGAAAAAGTAAGACCTAAAAAATTGAAAACCAAAACGGAAAATTTAGTTTTTTCGGATATTTCCTAAGGTTCTTGTGAATATTAAAATGTTATTTCACCAAATTATTAAGGAAGAAGGTGTCCATTTATTACTTGTATATTATTAAGGGTAAAATAGGCAACTTTGCCTTAATTTAACCATCTTTGTATCTCTTACCATTTTCTAAACACGAATTTGTAGCGCCGTGTAAAATTAATTATAATATCACAGTTAAAGGTCTTCCTTTAACAGTAAAGAAAGAGTTAGTTGTTAAAAATTGAAAATACTGTTTTTTGAACTTAATCAGAAAAAACAACTTACCTATTTAAATCATTAGCAAACAGAACACCAGTATTTTTCATAAGGGCAGAAATATGGGACGCCTTCCCGCCAGGAGCTGCAGACATGTCCAAAATTCTTTCATTTTCTTGAGGGGCTAATGACATAACTGGAAGCAAACTAGAGGCCCCATGAATCATATAGTGACCTGCCAAATATTCTGGGGTTGCTCCCATTGGGACTTGCGCCGAGTAAACCACTAATCCAACCTAAGGAAAATAAAACAATAAGGTACATTTTATGAAAAGAACTGAATGGGAACGCATATATTTCTCATACTTCCCTATTTTTTAAGTTTGCAAAATCAAGAAATTAAAGTTCAAAATTTGAATTCTAACCTTGCTCCATTTACCAATAGGATCCAAATTAACTCCTCTATTTATTAAAGCCTGAGCCAAATCCCTTCTTCGAGTTTTTAAACTATTAGTTCTTATTGTCAATGGTCTCTGCACTTCACTTGCTTCCAAAAATTCCAAAAGTTCAGAAAGAGGAAACAGTTGCATGAATTTTTCCATAAGAAATTCATTGTAACTGTAGTAAGTGCATAAATCGGTTTTTAGAATTTCTATGTAATCGCTACGAGAATGCTGCTTGTCACGAAGTTTGCTGAAGTCTGAAAGTACTGTGATAACTTCACGTATTCTTTGTTGAACATCCTACAAAATAATAAATTCGTGATAAGTAATGGATTCTTTTCATACCTACATATTATCTATTTTGCAATGTAAACAAACAGATCTAATAAAAATTCTTCACTACCTGTAAAGACTTGATTTCTTCTTCAGATTCTTTAGTAGGAAACTGAAAGGATTCTTGGTTTGCTATATTCAATTGCATTTCTGCCTCCGCCTCTTTCTCTTCCCTGGCTTGTTTCTTTTTCAACTTTATATTTTGCTTTTCAATTGGAAGCATGTCATCATCAGAACCTAAAAACAAGATTGTTATTAAAGGCTCTATGCCTGACAAAGCCATGGTTATTTAAGTAGTACAAAACTCACTGAGGAAATTCCTTATACTTAAAAAAGTTAGCAAAGCAAAGAATAATAATAATAATAATAATAATAATAATAATAATAATAATAACAATAATAAAAATCCTTTATTGCCAGCAAAGTTACAGCAGTAAACAAAGCAATGTCAAAATGGGACTAGGTCCCGTTATATATTCAATTACTAAAATGTTCTATATCTACATATTATATAACCAAAAAAAGAAAATATAACAAAGTAACAATGGAATAGTTGGTAAACATTACACATTATCACACATTAAAAATATTTCAGTACGTACATTCACAACAGACTAAAACCATTTAAAATATTATTCAGACTCTGTAAGAATGAATAAGATAAAAATCACAGCCAAAATAAAATGCTACCAACACTAATTTGTTTTTTAATTTTTATTAATTTATAAATTTAAGCATACATATAAGAATTTAAAAAATATTCCCTGCTAATTCTTTTAGAAACAAATTAGAGCATGATTATTATATTTTGTATTATCATCATTACCTTTATCATTATCTACATCTGAATCAAACTCGTCATCTTGATTACCATCATCCTCATCAGAGAGGTCATTTAAATTTTCAACTTTAAATTTACTTTCTTCGTCACTTTGTTCCTCAACTGAATCTTCATTTTCTTGTTCATCAGAATCCTTAAAAAAACTTTTTAACTGACAAACATCAAAATATTTACTTACTTAATGAGTATATCTTGCATTAAATAGCATGTATTGTTAAAAACACCTTGAGTTAAAGCTTGACTAATCTTTTTTTTAAATAAAATAATTCTTAAAAATAATTAGTATTATTGTAAAAATTACAGATTCTTAAACTCAAGCTCTTTATTATTACTGGAAACATATCAGGGTAATTTTAGTAGTTTTATTTTTCTTTTAGTTGCTTACCTCTTCCTCCATTTCCTCATCACTTGGTTCTTGTTGCTGCTGTTTTGCTTTCTTTTTACTTTTTGGCTTTAACCACAACTTATTGGCATCAGAAAATTCTTTAACTGGCTGTTCTTGATCATCAGACTCTGCCATTTCTTCTGATTCAGGTATGTCATTTTCAGAGTCGTCAGATTCTGATTCTAAAATATATTTTGTTGTTGATTCTTATAATTAGGGGTTTATCAGGAATTTTGCAATATTCATAAAATAAGATCTGGTTCTCAGATATCATTAGTGTTTATAAAGAATTTAGAAATATACATTACAATTTTTACAGGACAACTTCAAGTCAGTTATTCTATGTTAAACAAAATACATGTTTTTTGTAACTATGTATCAGTTTTATGTCTTAACTTATGCTTTACATGATATACTACCTTCACTAAAATATTGCTTAGGTGGTTCAGGTTTAGCGGCAGGTTTTTTCTCTTTCTTTTTTGTTTTTAGTTTTTCTTTCCGCTTTTCCAAAAGCTCTTGTTTCTTGGTTTCTCGTTTCTTTACTCTCTTTTTCTGCCTCGAGCTAAGTTTCTTATCCAAAGTTTCAGAGACTATAATAAAGATTATTTTAACATAGGTAATATTGAAATTGTAACTGATTTGAAGACTTACCTTCTGTGGGGAATAATGGATCTTTCTGCTTCTTGGTCTTTTTGCCAGGACCTTTTTTGACCAAAACGCCTTCATCAAATTTAGCTTTTCTACCCATTTTAGTAAATTTTTTTAAACAAACTTACAAAAAACGATTTAAACACGTGTTGTTGACATTCTAATTTTGCCAGAAACTGCTTAGTGTGCTTATCGAAAAAATTGGGTTAGTTCTTCTTTTTATTAGATATACGTTGGATTTTTCTACTTGGGCCAACCACAAAGGATTATCAGTTAACTGCCTGAGTTTTTTGGCTTAAGTACCAAAAGAATTAATATAAAGAAATGTGGCTATGTTGTCTGGTTCATTTGAACTATTAACCTAACTTAATTCTAAAAAAACCAAAATGATTTAAAAAACGTTTTAGAATGTTTGTTTTCTATAAAAATGTGATAGCAGTTACGAAATATACAAGGAATTTATGTAAAAATTCTGCATGGATCGATAAATACAGATCAAGTGACTTACAACTCAACGTTCCGAAGCATTTAACTAAATGCTATTCAAATAGCACAAATACAGAGAATGAACAAAATATTACAGCAACAGTTAATGGTACGTATTGGTGGCGAAATTTTATTTTTAATAGTTTAATAGTAATAAGTTCTGGCCTCTAATAAATATGTATTATCCACTCACCACCCAAAATTAATGATTTTTTCAGACACAATGCATTAGGTATACAAATTCCATTTGTAGAATTTAGTTTTAGAACAAAAAAATGAAGAGCCACATCTCTTCAAATATGACGCTATAACTCAAGGCAATAAGGAACTGGAGCACAAGCTTAAAGTTATAATGCTCGAAACAGAAGTTCTTAGACAAGAAGGTCATCTAGTACCACCCGATAACTACATCAAACCTGATATGTGGGAAATCTTACTTAATTCACCAACACGCTCGCAGAGAAGAAAATATTTAGAATATCTTTTTAAAAATTCCAAGAAAAGAGAAAACGAAGTGGTAAATTTAAATGTTCTGTATTAACATTATGGTTTTTAGAAGTCAAACATCAAACAATTGCAGGGTATTTATATAAATTATTATTTTTGAAAAAATTTTAGCTTAAAAAACTTGAAAAACAAAAAGTAACTAAAGAATTTAAAGACCAAAATTCTCCAGAAGGACAAAAGAACATTCCAATTGAAGAACTTGCCTTTCAATATGGATTAGGTTATAACAATATATTCTTGAGAGTTCATGATACAACTATGAACCGTTTTTACAACAATAGATTAATTCAGGCTCTGCAGTATGGAGAGAAAATAGTTGTTGATTGTGGGTTTGATCAGGATATGACTAGGAGAGAAAACTATAACTGTGCCAAACAGCTTATGTTACTTTTTGCTGACAATCGTAACAATGATCGTAAGTTTACAATAATAATATCATTTATTTAAATAATTTTTTTGTTAATAATATAAGTTTCTTTAAAAATACATGGTATCTAAACTTCCTGACCTTTAAGTAGCAAAATCAGTGTACCTAGTATAAATATTTAAATGTAGTATAGGGAGTTGAAGAACAGTATTTTACCTTTATTGATTTTTGACCTTATTTTATTTATATTTCGCAGAACCATTTGATATCCATTTCACCAATGTAAACAAAGATAGTGACTTGATGAAGATGCTTAACAAGTATATCCCCACAATGTATGACCTAGAATTTCCCATGAACACACACACTAAAAGTTATTTAGACCTGTTTCCAAAGGAAAAGTTGGTCTACTTGACTCCTCATTGTAGGGAAGAAATGGACACCTATGATCCTGATGCTGTGTATATTATTGGAGCAATTGTGGATAAAGTATGTAGAACAAAATACTTGGTAATCCTACCATTGTTAAAATTGAAATAATATAATTGACTAAGATTAAAGTCATTTTAATTTCTATGAATTCTAACAATAAGTATTATCAAAATAATTTTATTTAAAATCTCCTGCAAAAGAAAATGCCCCCTCATTTAATGATAGGCCACTTTATTTTTTCTCTAATAAGATTACTGTACCAACAAATAATAATAAGTTTATTTTCAATATTTATAATATAATAAATGTGTTTATTTATCTTCCTCAATAAACTTTTTCTTTGATCCCCCGTAGACATGCTTGTTATATGTATATGTTACCGGCCAAACCCGATTTCAGGATAAACTAGTTTGGCCGAACCCGATTTCAGGATAAACTAGATTTGCCTAGGCTTGTTCGAGTTTGTTACTGTTTGTTTGTGTTCTAACAAACCTGACCAGACCCAAACAACTTTTAGGATAAACTAGTTTGGCCTAGGCCTAACTAGTTTATTCTGAAATCGGGTTTGGCCGGTAACATATATAAATATAAACTCAGTTTTTTGAATTGTTAATTAAAACATTTTCAAATTTTTTTTTTAAGTTACTTATCTGTTTTCAATATTCATGCTTTTATTTCGACTTTATATTTTTTTAATTTTTGTTGGTAAATAATGGTTTAAATAAAAACATAAATATTTTAAATTTTTTTGTCCTATGGACTTATTTATTTTAGGTTTTATGGTTATTTCATTTTTATGACCTGTATTATGATTATGGTTTTTAAATTGTATAAGATTTTTATTTTTAAATGTAAAGTTGTCTAATGTTCATTTTTTTTGTTTCAGAATATAATTTTATTGAAGGATAAAGATAATCTTTATTAAATATAATTTTTAGAAACCTTTTCTGTAATATTTCAATTTTTTTAACTAAAGTTCTATTTATTCCTCCCCAACCTAAAATTCCGTAATTTAAATGAGTTTTAACAACTGCTTAATATGTTTTACGTTCAAAATGTTTTTAATGTTTCTAAAAATTCGTAGTAAACTTCTTAATTTTTTAATCAAATATTCTAAGTGAAAATTCCAATTTAATTTACTGTCAAAGATTATTCCTAAATATTTTACTTGGTTAACTTTCAAAATTTAAATGTCATCATTTATTTTAATACTATTCATATTTTGTGTTATGTGATTGGGATTTATCAAACTTAATTGTAATAAATTTTTATCAAACAAATTTTTTATTATTTTAAATATATCATTTTATTAAAAAAATACTGTACTACTTAAAATAATAAACGTTTTTTGTATAGGTGATTTTATACAGGGTTAAAATAATATGTTCTTTTTTTATGTATTGTTAAAACAAAACTGAGATTAAGTTTAATGAGAATTTATATCAATGTTTTAGGATTGTACTATTGATAGAAGTAATAATGGTTCCAATTTTCTTTTTCTTTCAGATTAACAATGACCCCCTTTCCTTAGCAAAAGCAAAACGCGAAGGAATAAATATGAAAAAATTTCCTTTAGATAGGTATTTGCAATGGGGTGCTGGATCTGGGAAGAGCCTAACCTTAAACCAATGTATATCAATTCTTCTGGATGTAAAAGAAACGGGAGACTGGAATCATGCTTTAAGACATGTCCCAAAAAGAAAATTAATGGATTCAAATACAAGGGAACACTTTGATGACTTTAGAGACCGTAATAACTTTAATAAAGGAAATTGGAAATATCAGAATAGGAATGAAAATTTTGGGAGGGGTAGAGATGAAAATAGGTTTAATTCCAACAGGGATAGATGGGAACCTAAATATTATAAGAAACCAAGTTATATGAAAAATGAGTAGAATAAAGTTTATAAGTTTAAAAACTACTTGTTTTGCTTGTTATCACTATTTCTAATATTACTAAATTCACTATTCAACCGTTGGCACCGCTTTTCCTTTCTTTTGTTAGATCCTAGCCTTACTAATGAGCCCTGATATGGCGAATCGCGTCTCAGGCCGGATTTTGTGAAATGAGAGAAAACCCTTTTTTTAAATTTTAAGTAGTAGTTTTGTTTGTAAGTAAAATGAAACACATTAAATAATTTTTAACCACCGTTTTTTTTCTTATTTTTTTTACTATTTACAAAATATACATACCAAAACTCACTACGGGACTTTTATAAATATTTTTAAATTATCAGTTTACAATTTTTTTTTGTCTTAAAAGGGAAATATTCAGAAAGCCACTTACAACAAAATGTATTTTCAAGACATTTTAATTTTGAAAAATGTTCCTTATGAACAAAAAATCCAAAAAATTACCTATATTAATTTTTGTAGCTTATTCCAACAATACTAGTATATTATATTATTCATAAAACTAGATATAGGAACGATTTCTTAATTTCGTCTTCTTCTGACTCTAGAAATTCTCCAAGCATTGGGTTCTTCATATTTGTTATACAAGGGTTCCAGTCGTTGGTTCTTCTTGAATTTACTGAGTTTGGTTGGATCTGAGAATTTAAAGAAAGCGGGCGCAAATTCAACCAGCCACTTTGGATCTATTGTTGTTACTTCTCTCATGTATTCTTTTGTTGTACACACAAGTTCGTGATAAATTACCCTAAAACAGAAGTTTCAGATGTATTTCTATTATCAATTACTAAGATAATGTGTGAGGCAAAATATGCTTTAATATTAGAAAGAAACATCTATATCGCAATAGTGGCGCCAGAAATTTTTTTAAATAATGTATTCTTGGCTTAGATTACAAAGGTCTTGTAGGAAACGTTTAGTTTTTAAACTTTTCCTTCTAAAAGTCCTGTTTTATATAGAGATTAAGGTTTCGGACGCATATCGTTTTACTTATTGATTAATGATGGAATTTTAAAAACAAGTAAAAAAGAATAATATTTTATAGTATTTTTCTATTATATACTTGTCTGTTCCGTTTTCCCTTTTTAGAGCTATTTTAAATCAACAAAAATATAACCCAATGTAATAAAATATTTTTACAACAAAAACAATTAGGTATTTATTTTTAAATAGAAAAATTAAAGTAAAAATTTTAATTGAAACATTTTTTATGGAAGAAGTGTGATAATTTATACAAAAAAAAAAGTGCGTGAAGAAACGAAAGTGCTTTATTATGAATATACAAAACGGCACTTAAGGAGTATTTCAAAACCTAAGCATTTGCGCCAAAAACTGCTCTTAGAACTACTCTCCTAAAATACATTATTTCTGAAAAAATCATCAGTTTTGGCGAGGTGAGCGATATTTACTTTATTTTAATCATGAAAAACCGAGCTCGAAAAACGCTGGTTAGAGTCATACATACGTCCTATGTTAAAATTTTGGATTTACACCAATATCCATATTTTTCAGAAATATAAAAAATGTTTTTTTTAAATAAAGGAGCATATTTCAAAAAAAAATGGAAAAAAAATATTTACAAAAACAAATTTAATACAATCATGCAGAGGGGAAGGGTAATAATTTAATTTTTCGATATTTGTTAGGTGAATTTTAAACGAACTTTTCTATCTTCTTCACTATACAGGGTGTCTCACCGGGAACCGAATCGATCTATTATAGAAAACTATACATAGGAAAATTTGACAGTATGCGGGGCGACCGGGCTTAAATATTTTCATAATGGTGGCACATCCGGTTTTATACCGGAAGTAAGTGTCAACTTGCTTATTTTAAATGGGACACCCTATATAATAATACATTTTTGCATTCTACGCAAGATTCTAGGCAGATTTTGAATACCATGTCCTATACCTTTATGTCAAAAATGACGTTTGCAAGCCTTAGAATAATTATCAATTTTTTCTATAAAGAAGCCTTATTTATTTAATTTAAGTGGGATTATTTGTTCTAAAGGACCTGCTTTAATAGATTTTTTATAATATTTTGATAACTATTAAATACAGGGTGTTTAAAATATAAGATTAAAAATGAAAAAACTGTCAAAAGTCCAGATTTTCAAATGGAAACACCCAAATTTCAGAATTATTTCTTATTTAGCATTAAAAATAAGGGTAAGTTTGTATAAGATTGTATATCCCAAAAACTCTTAGTTTTCGAAGTATTGCCAATTTAATATTTTTATATGGGGATTTTGCTGCAGATTTTAGGTTCAGTTACTCTTAGTTTGCTATTACGGCGTTGAAAAACAATCAAATGCTAAAAAATCTATAAAGCTGTCATTTACCATTTAAACATTATTAATAAGCACATTTTGATGGCTTCTGTTTTTGCGGATATCGAATGGCAAATGTGACATGATATAACTTTATCACATTCTCCATAAATAATAAATAAGTTTAAATAATCTTCGTTTGTATAATTTAAGCGCCCGGGAATGATTATTAATAATGTTAAGTGACAGCGTCATAGATTTTTTTTAGCATTTGATTGTTTTACAAAGCCGCCATAGCCAACTAAGAGTAACTGCACTTAAAATCTGCAGGAAAATCCCCATATAAAAATATTAAATTGGCAATATTTCGAAAACTAAGAATTTTTGGGATATACAACCTTATACAAACTTACCCTTATTTTTAATGCTAAATAAGAAATAATTATAAAATTTGGGTGTTTCCATTTGAAAATCTAGACTTTTTGCAGTTTTTTCAATTTCATTTTTAATCTTATTTTTTAAACACCCTGTATTAATAGTTATCAAAATATTATAAAAAATCTATTAAAGGAGGTCCTTTGCAACAAGGAATCCCACTTAAATTAAATAAATAAGGCTTCTTTATAGAAAAAATTGATAATTACTCTAAGGCTTGCAAACGTCATTTTTGACATAAAAATTCAAATTATGTCAAAAACGTTTAGACATAGGTATAGGACATGGTATACAAAATCTGCCTAGAATCTTGCGTAGAATGCAAAAATGTAATAATATATAGGGTGTCCCATTTAAAATAAGCAAGTTGACACTTACTTCCGGTATAACCGGAAGTAAGTGTGAACCATTATGAAAATATTTTAGGCCGGTCGCCCCCATCAGCATCAGCATACTGTCAAATTTTCAAAATTTTTCTATGTATAGTTTTCTATATACAGACCGATTCGATTCCCGGTGGGACACCCTGTACATACAATATCATAAAATACATGTACTCCCGACTGTCCCTCTCTTCAGAAAAAAAATGTCCTACTTACGCCCACTGAGCCCCCCCCCCCCCCCCCCCCCCAAGCATATTTTCTGGCTACTCAGCTGGTCCCAACTATAGTTATATTATCAAGAACAACATACCATTCAGGTTGCCTATTGAACAAAGCACTAGAAGGATGAATATACACCACTTGACTATCAACCAAAGTCCTATATCCCTCTTGCGGATCCTTCTTCCCGGCATTCCTGAAGAACCCAGAGCAAATGGCTTTCTGTACCCTCACTGTATTTTTCTCAGCAGATACCACGTCCAACTTATGCCTATCCATAATACCCAGCAACTGTTTCCGAACATCTTGGGCCCTTTTTAAAGTCCTGATCTGTACAAAATTTTCGTAGCACCAAGCGTTTGAAAACTTGTTGTTTTTCCAACTGTTATACACGGCTAAGAGCGTGAGATGGTCGCCTTCTGGTTGATTGAATTTGGCTTTTTTCTGATCGGCCAAAGCTTGTTTGTCTTTGGGTCTGTAAAAAACGTTTTGTACTGACAGCATACTGACGATGGTAAGGATCTCGTCGGAACATTGCAGGGCAACTGACATGATTAACATTTTACATAGATTGGGTTCTAGAGGAAATTCTGCCATCTGTAAATTAATTGAATTTATTAGTTATTTCTACAGGTTCTGAAAATTATAGTCTATTTCAGAAAGGTGTAGAGTAATAAAATGGGAAATTCCGTCCAGTTCGGGTCAATTTCGGTGTAGGCCATAGGCGCAGGTAAATTTTGTGCATTAAATTATTTATGATAACTAACCAAAGATTAAAAAGATAATTTGATAAAGAAGGAACTATTAGCTATAGCAAATTTATACAAATATCGTTTTATGAAATATGCCGTGGAAGATATAGCTGAAAAACATAGTGTAACTGTGCTGCGTACACCGCCATATCATTTCGTACTAAATCATATAGAACTTAAATGGGCGCAAGTGAAAGGATTTGTAGCAAGACACAACACGACATTCAAAATGAAAGACGTTAAGCTACTGTTTGATCAAGCCATTAAGGAAGTGACACCAGAGAACTGGCGAAAAGCAGTCCATCATGTCAATAAAGAAGAGGAGAAAATGTGGAATCTTGACCATCTGATCGATCGGACCGTCGACCGATAATAATTACAACGTCAAGAGGAGATAACAGTTTCTCCGATGACGAAGCATATGATTATTTTTTATAATTTAATTTCTGTATAATGTATTTTTTGTATTTTGTATTTTTGTTTATAATGATTAATAAAAAAATAAGTGTACCTAATACTATGTACATAATGCACGCCTTTGTCATACCATTTTGCCTCTAGGCGCGTTTCGCCATATCATGGCTCATCAGTAGAACTAGGATTCGATGAAAGAAAGGAAGGACTGTACACTGCTTGCATAATATTTAATAGGTTAGTTTTTTAGATGGTAAAGAGGTGTGCCATCAAAAATAGAAGTTTTTACTATGTTCCAAAAAAAAAAGTATGTATAAAAGTTTGTAAATGAAGAAATATTGTTTACGCCATTGGCTAATTTCAAATGGGATATACAGGAAACGCAAAAAGCAGGGTTGCGATGATTTAAATCAACTGATTTTTTCAATTTTAATCGTGATTTAAATCAAATTATAAATTGTTGTAAAAAGAAGTCGTCGAAGCAAAGTTATTTTGTATGTCGCCAAGGAGATTTTCTAACTGTAAATCTAGACAACAAATATTTTTGAGCGAATACAGACAAAATAATGAAAATAAGTGATTCTAAAGTTCATTAACTATTGCCATATTTAAGGAAAAAATCCGTATATAAATTGATAAAAATTTAAAAAATCACGATTTAATCGAAAAAATCAGGTTTATTGATTTTTTCAAAAAAAAATCGTAATTTATTGCAACCCTGGCAAAAAGTACAAAATCTCAATTTTGCAAAACAATAAATATTTCGATTTTCTAAACTGGAAACATACAAAAATCAAAAGAGATTGGGTGCTTACCCTTCTACCGAGTCTTGTTAATAAGCCTTCATCGTCCAACGCAGAAAGTGAATGAAGCTGTTCCAGCGCCATTATAAGTGACTCTACTGGAGGGGCATCCATAAAATCAAAATGGAGCAAATCGTTGATACCCATAGTTTTTAATTGAAGTACCTAAAAATTAAATTGTATTAAAATCTACAACTGGGACAATCAATTATTTTAGTTAAACTCAAAAGACTATGATATAAAATTGCATTTTTGATGAAACCTAAGGTAGAATCGCCACTATTTAACTATATTCACGTAATATTAATAGAAATACAATAAAATAACAAACTTACCGTAGTTGCCAAATTTGTTCTCTGAATCTCAGGTACTGGAGTTGGCAACATCTCATCCCTATAGGCTCGTTCTGTGTAAAGCCTGTAGCATTTTCCTGGGCCAGTGCGGCCTGCTCTTCCTGCTCTTTGTTTTGCTTGTGCCTAAAAATTATTTAAAGTAATATATTTTTATTTTTATGTTAAAATGAAAAGCAATTTTACATTTTAAATAATAACTAGTTCGACAATTTGAATTTAAGGCATTTCCTATAAGCAAGTTATATATTTTTTAGAAGAAAAAAGTTTCGCTTTACTTCGTCAGACCCAATCACAGACGCGTTTCGCCAAGTAGTAGTTATTTGAATAGCAAAAGGTATAAACCATGTAGCATGCTGCAACATCTGGTGTGGGTGAATGATGACCATTTCCAAAGCATACGAGCACTCCAACAAACTTATAAAAATAAGTAAAAAAGTTGATAACTCTTTTTTAGCTGTGTATAGAAGGCATTAAAATAAACAACTTTTTCAAATACCTTTTTTCAAAAAACCCAAAAATAAGGGTACGGTCCTGCCTAACTTAAACATAATCTCAAAGCAGCAGCCGCGCTTTGACGACACTCGCCGTAAATTAGCACCATGTTTACTAGTTCATTGTTTTCAAATTTTACCATTTTCACGTTTGTTTCACCAGTTTAAAATTAACTTGCTTCAGAAAAACACATCGCAGCGGATGGCCAAATAACTCACTACCGACCCGTAAATTGCATGACTAATAAGAGAAACAACATAAATTATAGCAGGCTACGTTTTGATGACCAGACCCGAACTTAGATTTTTTACTTCTGTATCTCGCCTATTTTTAAGTTTTTGGAAAAAAGGTATTTGAAAATGCTGTTTATTTTAATGCCTTCTATACACAGCTAAAAAAAAGTATCAACTTAGGAATGACCCTGTTGATGTTTGTTTATAAGCTGTTTGCAAATAAAAGTAAACAAACGTAGTTCTTAGCTAGACGGATAGATGTCGTCGAATGCCTCATCCTTCTAATTACGCCTGTTACTATTCACAATTCATTCATTAATAATAGAAGACCACTTTTGTACAAAAATGGCCTTTCTCTATTTAAAAATCTCCAATTTTCCACTCATTTTTAGACAATTACTACAAGATGTAATACATAAAAAGTGTATGTACAAAATGAACGTTTGTACTTTGTTTTGTTAGTTTTTTGCGATGACGGAGCTTCAACCCCAATCGACCTTACAACTTTTATTATACGCAACAGATATAGAAAAGTAACTTCCTTAATGGTGGAAAATGAAGATAAGTACATAAAACTAGATATAACACAAAATTATAAGATTTTTCGAAAAAAAATCCATTTTTTAAGGTTATATTACTGAGGGTTTTAAGGTTATGTTTTCTCGTTTTGTTTTACACAGAAAAAAAAGGTTTGTCACGCAAGCAGGCAAAGTCTATGATTAAAAAAAAAGAATTCTAGAAGAAATCCATTTTTATTATTAAATATATTGCTCTTTGTCTGTTACTCTGCCAAAGGCCAAAAGGGAGAAAATTAGATAAATTCAAAGCGATGTCGTGTAAATTTAAGAAATTACCAAAATCGACAAATCTATGTTATAGTGTAATTTGGTCCATGGATTCGCCAACAAAATGAATTTTTCTTCATTTTTTTTTTTATTATCTTATATCAACTCAATACCTTACCTGTGATATGGGAGTGACCACCAAAGAATCCATACCAGTCTTAGAATTATATACTTTTTGTTTCACAAAACCTGGGTCAACGACATAATAAATTCCATCTATAGTTAACGATGTTTCTGCAATGTTAGTGGCAATGACCACTTTTCTGCTACCAGGGGGCGCTGGCTCAAAAATTCTAGTTTGCATTTCCGATGGTAAAGCCGAGTAGACGGGGAGAATTATCAGGTCAGGAACGTCAGGTCCTATAATATTTAACAAAGTTTAATTTATTTATTTATTTCAAAGCATCAATTATAGACACTCAACTTAAACTAATAGTCAGGCAACAATACAAAGTCATAAAAAATACTCGCGTCTATATCCCAACCTAATGGCAGGCACACTGGCATGTCAGGCGGATAACGTGATGGCGGGATATTTGAAATTTATATAGGTAGAAACAAGTTCAAATATTACATGTAAAATATAATTGATATGGCGATTAATTAATTAAATTTTTAATTACATATACGGTATTATATTTATATTTTTAAATTGAACACTTTATTCTCTTTTTTCTTTTACGATTCAAGGAATTCAAAGATGTGGTTACCGGTGTTGACAGTCTACAATTTTGTAATTCCGACTTTTTATAAGGCTCATAGTTGGAAGAAATCATAGGGCTTATTGTTGTTTTTATTGCATTAATACAAAAATGCATGGCATGTAATGGTCTTTAAAGGTGATCGTTTGAAGACTTTGTGTTTTCTTTTCATGTGAACATTAATATTTGTTTTTGTACTACAATTCATCCTACAGTCTGTGCACACATAAACTGTTCTACAATTTAAAAAATGACGGTTAGGTTTTTACTTTACAAGTGCTTGACAGCCGCAACAAAATATTTAATATTTTGTGACAGCTGCAGCCATAACAAAACTTACTGATTAATAACCTGCCCCTCCATTTTAATTATGCCTCACAAGGCCACAAATTAACAAACTGGCAAACTATTCTTGTAAGAAAACTTAATACCTCAACTATGACTCAACACCGTGACGTAAAAAAATAATTAAATCCATTTCTACCTATATTTTAAATGTCCCGCCAACACGCTATCCGTCTGACATGCGCAGTATGCCTGCCATTAGGTTGGGATATAGACGCGAGTTAAAATACAATAACAGTTAGCTCAGCAAAGTATATATAACACGGAAATTATAAAATATGACATATACATACAACAATTAGTATATAAGTAATTTATCCTGTATAAGTTTTTTAAAGCTTCTCAGATTAACAAGGTCGATATCAATATCAGAAGCATACAAATTAAATAAATGACATAATCTATATACAGGAAGGAACTTCTGTAAAGATTCGTTCAAGAAAAGGTCAGATAAAAAAACATTACGATTTCTAGAATTAACACGATTAAAGGTAAACGGAAGCTGTTCAAGAATATCAGAACAGTCAATATCACCCTTAAGGATTTTAAATACTGTACACAAGAAGATCCTTATCTTCTTTTATTTAAAGATAATCTATTAAAAATTCCCAAAAGATACTCATTATCACAACCCTAAAGAGGATAAATCCCAAAATTTCTGTAATGCATGCATTTCAAGAACTTTTTCTACACTCTCTCAATCATTTTTATGCAAAGTTTATACTGAGGAGACCAAATTATGCTGCCATATTCCAAAATTGGTATCACCAAGGTGTCAAACAAATAAAGGCTGACATCAACATTGAAGTCTTTAGTACTTCTTACAATTAATCCTGCAATTCTTTGGGCACTCTCAATTGTAGAAGTTATATGACTGGAAAAAGATAAGCTAGTATCAAATAAAATTCCCAGATCCTTCCGCTCTTCAACCCTCTTAAGTTCAGCATCATTCAATGTATAATCATGGACAACGATATTTTTATTAAGTGTAAACAACATACAGGCACACTTATCTACATTTAAGTTAAACCCATTTACATTTCACCAACTAGCAACATCACAAAAATCCTGCTGAAGTGTCTCACAATCATGACCAAGAGCCTATTTTCCATAATGGTAAAAGACTATTTAATAGTCTGCCAATAGCTCTTGGAAAAATTTTTTTATTGCAAGATGTTTTACTTATTGTTGTTTTAGATGGATATATTTCATGTTTTATGTTGTTTACTTACTCATTATATTTTATATCATTTTTATTTAGATACTAAGTTATACCCTTGCTTTGTCAATAGGATTAGAAAAAATCTTCTGACAATAAAGCATATTTGGGTTCGGTCATATTCTCATGGAAAAATATCATGAACTTCGTAAGGTCAAAAAAAAAGGTAGAAAGTAAAACGTCAAGTGGGTGAACGTACTGTCAAAGTTAAGTAAAGATAATGTTAAAAAAGAACAGCTTAGAAAGAGGAAACAAGACTCGAGGTGGAGAAGCGTCGGGCAGAACCCCAGCGGCCGCTGTCGACTGGCTGGTTTGCCATAGCGTGGGTATTAGGTATGGGTGTATTTTGTTAAATTAGTAAATAATTTATAAAGATTAAAACCCCAGAATGGCTCAAAACAATATAAAAAAATACACTAAAAGGAAAATTACCTAGAGATTTCATTCTCTCGTATAAAATTTCACAAGCAGTGTCAATTTCTTCTTGTCCAGTTAAAAACAGCAGTATATCACCCGGTGGTTCTCTCAAGTGGATCTGCATCACCGTTATCAAACTCGCATCCAAATAGTCGGTCTCAGGTTCTTTAGTGTAGAGAACTTCAACAGGAAATGTTCTACCTAGAAAAATTATGTTTTGAGTGATTCTTCTATTTGCCAGTCGTGCTACTAATTATATTAGTATCTTTGCTTTTATAACTTAAATAGAAAAGAACAGATAAGAAACAGGACGTCCTGCAGACTCTAGTCATCAGTCAGGTAGGAACGCGTCCGAAAAAGATAATGTTTATTTTTAATATGTATACTATAATAATGTGTTTATTTATCTTCCTTAATAAACTTCTTCTTTGATCCCCCGAAGACGTGCTTGTTAGGGGCAAATCTTAGTATTTTAAATTATAAATATATAGGAATATTAAAATATGTTTTTTTAAATTATTTGTTAATATTAGGTTAAATTGTAAATAAAAAACTTTTAACTATATGTATATAAATATAAACGCAGTTTTTTTTTTTGAAGATATAGGATAATAAAATTTTAAAAAATATTATTATTATTCATAACAATATTAATTAAAATATTTTCAAAATTTTTTTTAAGTTATCTGTTTTCATCAATATACATGCTTTTATTTCTACTTTATATTTTTTTTATGAAATATATTTTTTAGTTTTTGTTGGTTAATAATCGTTTAAATAAAAACATAAATATCTGAAATTTTTTTGTCCTATGAACTTATTTATTTTAGGTTTTATGGTTATTTCATTTATTTGACGTGTATTATGATTATGGTTTTTAAACTGTATAAGATTTTGATTTTTAAATATGTGTATTAAGATGGTATAAACGTAAAGTTGTCTATTATTCATTTTTTTTTGTTTCAGAATAAAATTTTATTGGAGGATAAAGATAATCTTTATTAAATATAATTCTTAGAAACCTTTTCTGTAATATTTCTAATTTTTTAACTAAAGTTCTATTTATTCCTCCCCAACATAAAATTCCGTAATTTAAATGAGTTTTAACTAATGCATAATACAATATTTCCATATGTTTTACGTTCAAAATTTTTTAAATATTTCTAAAAATTGGTAGTAAAGTTCTTAATTTGTTAATCAAATATTCTATGTGAAAATTCCAATTTAATTTACTGCCAAAGATTATTTCTAAATATTTTACTTGATTAACTCTCAAAATTTGAATGTCACCATTTATTTTAAAACTATTCATATTTTGTGGTATGTTATTTGGATTTAAAGTAAAAGGAAGATAATTAGTTTTATCAAAATTAATTTTTAATAAATTTTTATCGATTTTAGATCGATCCCTGGCTGCAGATTGCTTGGATTTGTTGTGACGTAGGTAAGAGGTTTTGCGTGTTTTTATCAGAAAGCGTATTTTGTTTAGTTATGTTTTTCAAATCGAGAATTTAAAAACTGACACCGAAAATTTTTTGCTTTATGCAAAAAAGCCCTTTATTAAAATTACAAATCTTTTTATCAATTAAAAAACACTCTATGAAATTTTTTTCATGTTTTGGCTTGTTCTATAAATTACCTGGAATAGTAAAAATGGGTGCCTCAAAAAAATACTGTGAGAATTTCACCGCATCCAAAGTAGCCGAGGTTACAATAAGTTTGAGTTCAGGTCGCTTCGTTACTGCTTGCTTTAGTAAACCAAAAAGTACGTCAGTGTGAATCGTTCTCTCGTGGGCTTCATCCAACATGATAACTGCATACCCTTTCAGATCCAAATCCATAAGGCATTCTCTTAGTAACATACCATCTGTCATGTATCTATAAGTAATTGAACCGTTAAAATTAAACCTATAGAATTAGCAAATAAACAACAGACTGTACGCTTTTTTTGTATACCAACGCAGTGTCTTTCATAAATAAATATAATCAATTTCTTATAACATAAAAGGTTACCTGTTTATACATTTTATATGCTCTAGAACAATTATTACTAAATGCAGGTAAAATATATAATGTTTCAGTAAAAAACTCATTTATATTATTTCGACAACTTCCCCATACTATGGAAAATGGAAACAGTTGGGACATTTCGATGTGAGTTGGGAGTCTTTGGAAAATATACAGGGTGATTCCTAAGTTGATACTTCTTTTTTAGCTGTGTATAAAAGGCATTAAAATAAACAACATTTTTAAATACCTTTTTTCAAAAAACTCAATATTAAGGTACTTACATTCATTTATTACACTATGATGGATCAACTACGGTCCTGCCTAACTTGCCCGTTAAATAACAATAAGAAAAGTTCTGGGTGTGGGATGAACCCGCAAGAGAAAGCGTACTGCGTATAATCTCGAAGCAGCAGCCACACTTTGACGACACTCACCCTAAATTAGCACAATATCTGCTAGTAAATTGTTTTCAAATTTTACCATTTTCACGTGTCACCAATTTAAAATTAACTTGCTTTAGAAAAACACACCGCAGCGGATTGCCAAATAAATAACTGACCACCGACCAGTAAATTGCATGACAAATAAGACAAAAACAACACAAATTATAGCAGGCTACGTTTTGATGACCAGGCCCGCACTTAGATTTTTTACTTCTGTATCTCGCCTATTTTTAAGTTTTTGGAAAAAAGGTATTTGAAAATGCTGTTTATTTTAATGCCTTCTATACACAGCTAAAAAAAAGTATCAACTTAGGAATGACCCTGTATAGCATCACGAAAAGGGATTGGTCAATTTTTTTATGTATCAGATGTACACCTTTCGCGCAGTTATGAATATTTTTGAGAACTGAGGTTAATTATTTGTACAAAATATATATGTTTTATGCACTAAGCTATGGTATGTCGGTAAAAAAATAAGAAAATTCACTTTAAAAGCTAGAAATTATGTGTGATAATAAAGATATTGTGAATTGTGTGTACTAATAAATATTTGTAGTTTTTTAAAGTACCTGTTCAAAATAGCAGGATAAATAAATCTGATATGTTACCGTTTTTAATCAATTTCCTTAGTTCGTATACATTTATCTTTTAGTTTAAAAGTAGTTATTTATTGTAAAGTTCAAATATTTTTTTTTTTTTAATTATCAGCTTCATAGCTTAGATTTTTCTCGGCAGCGGCTACCCCGCACTTTACAAGTGGTATCCCCTCCAATTCATCTGCTCCTCCGCGCGTCCCCGATTAATAACCTCTTTTAATGGCGGGAGACATACTTGTATCACAAATGTGCCTTTAAATATGTACACACAACAATAGCGTCTTTATAATAATAGGTAATCATAATAATTTATTCACAACAAACTATAAATAAAAAAGTTTCCATAATATTATTAAACTTAAGTTTATTATGAATGCCTTCCCGTCAGTTTCACTTCAAAAGGCACGTTATGAATGAAATAATTTGTCAGTAGTAATTTGCAAATGTTACAAAGTACTATTTTGGACACACAAAAAATGCAACCATAGACGTTCCAGAACTTTAAAATAGAGAATAACCAAATACATATTGTGTGCAACCAACTAATTATAAAATTTTTACATTTAATACTTACTTTATAATAGTTTCAGGGCTAGTACAATCTTCAAAACGAATCGTATACCCTACTTCCTGTCCCAATCTGCAACCAAACTCTTCAGCTACTCTCTTTGCAACCGACATGGCGGCCACACGACGCGGTTGCGTGCAACCGATTTTTCCTCGAGCAGTAAAACCTTCTTCTGCTAGATATTGCGTGATTTGTGTAGTTTTACCTGATCCCGTTTCGCCAATCACAATTAGGATTTGGTTGTCGGTGACTGCCTAAAAATATCAATAATTTAGTACAATAAAAACCCTGCAAAGTTTACATTGTTCACCATAACAACCATCCATATGGTTAAATTGTTAAAACGTGAAAATGGATCATTATGAAAGTAATAAACTAGTGGAAATTATGTCGCTTAATTATGGGGAGTATTTACAAATTCGGCGTTATGATTATTCGCCCCGTCACGGTACAGTGGCCACGTCATGCAAAAAGTTGTAATAAAGAGATATTTAAGTGAAACAGAATAGTATAAGACTTTTTGTAAAATCATAATGTATTTATTTACCTTACGTAATTCCTCTTTCAATTTATAAATGGGTAAGGATTGCCTCTGTTCAATAATACTAAGGTTAGTTTTCTTGCCGAAAGATGATTTTTTACCACCAATAACATGCTTTTTCCACTCTGGCAAGTCTTGAGATTGAAGACCTATTCCTCTGGCTGACATTGCTTTGGTTTCATCTAAAACAAAAAAATGTAGGTAGTATAGACATAGATTTGAAGTATAATTTATAGGCGGAAGATCGACCACACAATGGCTCCGCTATTGAACTTAGACCAACATTTATTTTTATTAAATTTAAAACAGCCAAAACCCTAAACTATTCTTTTAAAACTTATTTAGATTTTTGATTTAAATTTAACTATTGAGATCTAATATTGTTGCGGTCTTTACGTTGTGGACTGTAGATGGTCGCCTGGCTCGGCCTTTTCTAACGTTGTAAATTAAAACACTCAAAATAATTTACTTTACTGCTTTTTGTATTGACAAACAGGCTGATACACAAGAAGAATGATTAATACAACAATATAAACAAACTGTCTTATTTTGACAGTAAAAAACCATGGTAACGTTGTTCACTTAAAGTATATCAAACATCGCCCCGGCCTTGAAAGGGAGTCCTTTCAATACGGCACGCACTCACATTGTTCAGAGCACGCACTACTTGTAGCATTAAGAGTTCGAAGGCAAAGGACAAAGTTTTGCAAAGGAACGTTTTATTGTTCCTGTTTTGGTCCTTATAGTAGCGACTCTTGCTACACCATCCTTGCCCGGGTGTAATTCTATAATTCGACCAAGTAACCATTTAAGAGGAGCTTGGTTATCTTCTTTGATGATGACCAAATCGTTGACCTTGAGAGAACTATGTGTCGTCTTCCATTTGCAACGTTGCTGCAATTCTGAAACGTATTCAAGGGACCATCTGGACCAGAAATGCTGCTGAAGCTGCTGAATACGTTGAAAGTGTTTGAGTCGATTTTCTGAGGTTGAAGTGTAATCTGGATCAGTAATTGAAGTCAGGGGCCGCCCAATAAGGAAATGAGAGGGTGTCAGAGGTGTTAAGTCTGCGGGATCACTTGAGAGCGGAGACAGAGGACGCGAGTTTAGCACCGCCTCTATTTGAACTAGCAAGGTATAAAATTGTTCAAAAGTTAATATAGCATCACTGGCTACGCGTTTTAAATGATATTTTGTGGACTTAATGCCAGCCTCCCACAACCCGCCAAAATGGGGCGAATATGCTGGGATAAATGACCACGAAATTCCTTCATTTTGGATTGAATCGGTCAAAGCTCTAGCATTTTCTTGCAGAAAGGTACCTAAACGTTGTAGTTCTAAATGTGCACCAACAAAATTGGTGCCGTTATCCGAGTACATCTGAGAGGGCCTTCCACGACGCGATATAAAACGTTTAAAGGCTGCTAAGAATGCCTCTTTAGTTAGATCCGAAACCAGCTCAAGGTGGATGGCTTTAGTTACGAAACAAACGAACAGGCTAATGTAGCCTTTAGTAACTTTGCAGCCACGACCCTGTCTGTCTTTTAAAGAGAAGGGTCCCGCATAATCCACGCCAGTCGTAAAAAATGGAGGAGCAGGGTTCAGTCTTCGAGCAGGTAAATTGCCCATAATTGGGTTAATATGTTTAGGATTAACTCGAAAACAACGTACACATTGGTGAAATGTTTTTCGCGCCAAATTGCGTCCTGATAAGGGCCAATAATATTCTCGAATTGATGATAATAATAGTTGAGGTCCCGCGTGACATAGGCGAATATGTTCTCCTCTAAACAATAATTTAGTGAATCTATGCTTTGAACATAAAAGAATCGGATATTTCTTATCATATTCAAAATTTGAATTTGCTAATCGGCCGCCTACTCGAAGAATTCCGTCATCGTCGAGAAAGGGATTAAGATTTGATAGCTTGCCTTTTCCATTAGATTTTTTATGATTGGTTTTAAGAGCTGATATCTCATTGGAAAAGCTTTGTTGCTGTACTATCTTTATTAGACATAAAGAGGCACGATTAATATTTTCCGTATTTAACGAATTAAGATCTCTCTCGATTTTGGATTTAAAACAGTTGTCTTTGAACCTCATACAATAGGCAATTATTCGTTTTATTTTAGATAAATTAGAATATAGGTCAAAGTCTATTATCGAGTTATTGACTGAAAGTTCTAAAGATATGACGTTTTTTCGCACTTCGGGCAAGCCGTTGGTCGAAGCTTGCGATTTTGGCCAATAACTTTCGTCTTGCTGTAACCAGCTTGGACCGAACCAATAGGTCTCAAGGGACAATAAATTACTGGGCGCGACGCCGCGTGATACATGATCCGCTGGATTGTCAACAGTTGGAACGTGTCTCCAATCTTTAGTATCCGACAGTTCTTGAATGGCCGCAACTCTATTCGCGACAAATATTTGCAAGGTGTGAGGAGCCATATGCAACCATCCGAGCGCTATCGTAGAGTCGCACCAGTAAGTGGTTCTTACGATTTTTATATTTAGTGATTGGTTCACCCTTTTAACAAGTCTGGCAAGTAATACCGCTGCTGTTAGTTCCAATCGTGGAATGGTTTGTATTTTTAAGGGTGCCACTTTAGATTTGGCGCAAATCAATTTTACAGATACCTCACCTTCTTTATTTTGCGATTTTATATAAACACAAGCACCGTATGCATGTGAGGAGGCATCTGAAAAACCGTGGATCTCTACATAAATTGCGTTTTTGCAAATAACTTGCCTTTCTATGCTTATTTGATTTAATGCCGTTAGATCATCCCGAAATTGCAACCACCTGGTATGCAGTGCGTGCGACAATGAATTGTCCCATCCTACTCTTTCTAGCCAAATATCACGCAAAATGATTTTGGCTTGTATTATTGCTGCGCTTAATAGACCGAGGGGGTCAAAAATTTGAGAAATTTCGGATAGAATTGTTCGTTTTGTTATGCGTGTACCAAAGTTGGTTCCTATTTTATACGAAAGGCTATCTTTACGGCCGTTCCAAATCAAACCAAGTGTCTTGGTATTTTCGTGCGGTAACTCTCTATTTTCAACCGATACATTCGAATTTTGTGCGTTATGCAAATTATCGCCTTTTTCCGAATGTATTGAAGTATGATGTTTTCTCTTGCATGTTTTACAAGGCCCGGAAAAGCACTTTTCATATAGATGCCCGAATCTTAAACAATTTAAACAAAGCCGTTTTCTTTTAGCCTGTTCTACGCGTTGATTTATATTTAATTTTAAGAACTCGGAACAATTTTGAATGTAATGCTCATTTTTACAAAAAGAGCACGATGGTTTTGCCGCACGATTTCCCGACAAAAGCGTTTTAGGTCTACGTTTAAACCTGTTATGATTAGAATCCGTATTTTGCTCTTTATCATCTTTAGTTTGCTCTATGGACTCAAGTAAATCAGCCCTTCCCTTTAAAAAGTCGCTTAAGTTCTCAAGTGTAGGTGTTTTGTGGGTCGCTTTTATTTGTTCCCACTTTCGAAGTGTAACATCGTCTAATTTCGTAGTAATTAAGTATATAATTAAAGTATCCCACGATTCGATAGGTTCATTTAAGGTTTTCAGGGCCCTAAGATGTTTGGCAACACCGTCAACCAATTTTCTTAAAGCGCCAGATGATTCAAATTGTAACTTTTCTATGTTAAATAAAGCTTTAACATGATTTTGTATTAATAATCGATTGTTATTGAATCTATCACAAACTAACTGCCATGCGTTATCGTAATTAGAACCTGTGAACTCTAGACTGGCTATAATTTCAAGAACCTTTGGGCCTAAATAAGCCCTCAGATAATGATACTTCTGGATGTCGCTAAGTCTAGCGTTTTGATGAATAAGCGATTCGAAAGTGTCTCGAAACTCTAGCCACCTGTCATATTCACCGTCATAAGTCATAATTTCAATAACTGGCAATTTGACGCCACTAGCGCCATCGCTTATAGGTGGATTATTAGTATTGCTAAACGCGACTGAACTCTGCGTACCTCCACCACTGGCATTTAATGGGGCCGAAATATTATCAGCAATTAGAAATCGTTTTGATCTGGCAACAACCCCGTAAAAGGCGCTCTCAAATGTTTCACGTTCGGGGTACTCGTTTGTTGGATCTGTACTGATCTCTTCGATTTGACCTTGCAGGTCTTCAAATTCATCTAGAACGTTTTGGAAGCGTTCTGCTCGCTGTTCTAGTTCTAAAAAGTCGATTTGATTATCGATAGTGAAATCGACATATTTTTGCTCTAAACGAGTTATGTATTTACCAAAAATTGTTACTTTAGCTTTGACTGAACCTCTCTTTCTAATGAGTTTTTCACTCTGTGTATCAGGCTTATCCGTCATTATGATTGATTTTATTCAAACAATCTCGAAAATGATAACTAAATTATCCAAAATGCGTTAGAAAATTGTTTGAATCGATTAAGGTATGACAAGATTCGTTCGAAAAACTCGCTAGTTAAAATAAGATCAGCCTAAAACTACGCTTAATGGGAATGCAACACAGGAAAGTATGGAACGGACACACCTGTTTGATGTCTTCTTTCTGTTTTGCATCCGCTGCTCGGAGGTCCAAATTATGTTGCGGTCTTTACGTTGTGGACTGTAGATGGTCGCCTGGCTCGGCCTTTTCTAACGTTGTAAATTAAAACACTCAAAATAATTTACTTTACTGCTTTTTGTATTGACAAACAGGCTGATACACAAGAAGAATGATTAATACAACAATATAAACAAACTGTCTTATTTTGACAGTAAAAAACCATGGTAACGTTGTTCACTTAAAGTATATCAAACAAATATATTTTCCTATATTGTTTTTTTTTCGCTTTTAAAACTTACCATCGGGCAAAGGATCAATCCAAGTTTTATTCTTTCCAGAAGGTTGTGAATCTACTTCTGCTTCCCTCTGAAGCATTTTTTGTTCTCTTCTTTCTTTTGCTAATGCCGACTGCATCATGGCAGCTTGAGCCAGTGAACCATCGGGATTTTTAACAATTCTAAACATAATTAAAACAAATATTATGAGCTCAAATTTTTTTAAAAGTAGTAAAAACTGCAAAAAGTACTAAGTGCCTACTGTTGAAAAAAAAAATTGTGCCGATATCTTTTTATTCCCCATGATTTTAGGGTGAAATTGGTGGTAACATACATACCTTACAGGGCTTAAATCATGCATGGCCCTGCCATGGCCCTGCAAAAAAGGTGGTTCATCTTCAACTAATTCTATTTCAATATCTGCTTCACCATCTTCTTCGTCTTTAGGTAGAAGGCCTGTTTCGTCATCAAAATCTGGAAGTTCGCTTTTGTCTATACATCCTGACGAAATCATCTAGAAAATGTAACAAAATTAAGTGATAAACTACTAAATTAATTTTAAAAAATAGCAACAAACCACCAAACTTTAACAAACAAAATTGGTCAGGATTTGTTAACTACTATCAACCGTCTTAATTCGTTCTTAATTTCGGTGTTCCCACATTAAGAATGTGAGTTAAAAAACTTAATTTAGTTATTTTGATGCAAAATATAGACAACGCTTGGAAAGTATTATGGTGCTATTAGTGTATATCTACAGACTATCGAGATAGAATCACACAGGAGGCGACATCACGTGACTCAAAGTGACCCTACCTGCGCCATATTGATACTACACTTATGTCATTTGTGTAATCAGCCGTTCGAGATGTCATAATCAAGGTGATTTTAGTATTTATGAGAAGTTTTTCAATTTTGGTGTACAACTGTTGCTACTGTGTGATAGATATTAATTATTTCTTGTGTCGTGCGAAGTTGTTCCAGCAGAAATGCTATGGATAAGAAGGAAACGGCGGAATTTACGTTTCATAGGTTAGTATAAATAAATGGCAGGTCCGTATTTATAAACTTTGGGTGCTAGTTGTTACCTACGGTTTGTTTAGTTGCAATTTTATTTAAATTATTATATACCAAAAATAAATGTAAAAAACAATCATCTATAATTAAGTTAAAGAAAGCAGCTTTGGATTTTTTAGGACTAGCCGCTTAACGGCAATTTCACCAATTGTTTATTGATACAAGTCATTATTTTCTATGTGCGAAATAAACACAACTTTTATGGTCGGTTGCACAAAGATTTTTAACCAGAATTAACCAGCAACATTGACAGTGGCATAAATGACATTGACAGGCATTATTTACTTACAATTGAACTGGCCTGATGATACCGGGTCACTATGTATATCACCGTCATGCTGGTTAGTTAGTTATTATTGTTAAAAATCTTTGTGCAACCCGACGTTAATCTTATAAAACTATTGTTACAGATTTCTCAAAGACTCGGCACGTTGTGAAGTTTGAGAGAAATTTGTAAAATGAGCAAACTGGAAACTCACAAAGTATTTAATTATGTACTTTGTTCAAAAATTGTTTTGATGGATATGTTTTGATAGAACTTCGACATACCACATCCATTTTTATTTAACGCCAATAAATTGTATAAAAATCATTTTTGTATTTTATTATTCTTATTAAAAACTACTCGTCTTCATCTGACAAGTCACATAATTCCTAAAACAGTGTAACAAAAATGTTAATTTTTGCTGCTATCGCATGCAAGTTAAATTTTATGGGTTAATGTTAATTTACTAAAACAGCTACATGTTCTGAATAAAAACATGTTGTGCAGATCCTTGGTTGTGCACCTTTGCAATGGAACAATATTTAATGACACTTCTATAATTATCCTCAATTTTTCCTGTCATTAATCAAAAATGGGTTACACCAAAATGTTCCTAGCTACTAACAAGTACACAATATACAAACATGTGTATAATGACATTTTCCATTATTTCCACTACAAAATCAGGCCCTTAGAAATCGGCCATATTGATACTACACTTAGCCCCGCCCAGTAATACCGTTTTTCGCAAACGAAATTAAATGGGAATAGCGCCTTCTCCAGACTAACAAATAAAAAAAAATAATATATATTTGTATAACATTACAAAACTAAGTTACAATTTCTTTTAGACCTCTTTTCAGGCCCCTGGCAAAATTTTTTATTCTGTTCCTTTACAGCTAAAATCAAAATTCATTAATTGATTTGCACTTAGAATCATGGGTTGATAGCTTTTTGCTTAAAATTTTAATAAGTTTGGATACAGTAGGTACAAGGTATAAAGTTATCAGCATAGCAAACATAGGGAAACAAATTAATAGACTTTATCAAGTTTTAGATCAGCCTTTAAAACAATTTATTAGGTAAATTTCTAAAAATAAAACATACCTGCTTTATTTCCCATCTTTCTGGACTAGATATTCTAGTAACCCTTTTTCTTGAATCTTCTTCTCCTTCGTCCAGATTAACAGGTAGCCTAAGAACTGATGTGCTGCTGTGCATTGGCCTGTCAGGATTTCGATCTACAAAAAATATTTAAAAAAGCTGGTTAAGAAAGAAATGTACCATTCAAGTATTATTAGTAAATTACAGAAAGTATAAAATTTTGAATTTAGTCATAGCAGAGGATAAAAAATGGGATAATTTTACATTATGTGATAAACTCTTAAGATTAGCCTCAAGTTTAGCTCTCCAAACAAACACTATATTTGCTGCACAAATCTCATTTTCAGTAAAAGCTGTCCCTATTCCTGTCATTTACTACCTACTACTGTCTACCTCTTAAACAAGGTTTATTACTCATAGAATTCATATTAATTTATTATAATATACAGTATCATAATTACCTTTATCTTCCCTCTCTGCTGGAGCATGAGATAATGGGTTTAAATCTTTGCCACTCAACTGATCTACATCCTTCATTGATAAGGACACCTTTTGTCCAGTTACAGAAAGAACTTTAATCTAAAATTTAAAAAAGTTTATACCTAGTGATTTTTTTTTAAATGGAACAAATAAGACACTTTAGGAGATATATTAAAGAACAGGTAGATTAGGGATTCTCCACATGTTTCGGATCTAGCAGCAGCGGCGGCGCCAGGGGGGGCCAGGGTGGGCACCGGCCCACCCTAGAAACATGAATGCTCACCCAAAATTGATTGATTGAATTTTATATCATTTGAAAGAGATTGATGAGACCTTTTTTTTATTTTAGACGTCACTTTGGACAAGTTTTTGATTACCCCGCTCCCGCTTGCAATGTGGGGGAGGCGACTACCTTTTTTTTTAGAAGTAATTTCGAGTAGTGCCCACTTAAAAATTATCGCACCCGCTTGTGCCCACCCATCCCAAAAATCCTGGCGCCGCCACTGTCTAGCAGCATTCATTATTAGGAGAAACAGAGAGAAAAAATTGTAATAGAAATATGCATAGGAAAATGGATGTTACCTGAGCTTTAAGGTCACATTAAAAAATATTTATGTTGGTTGACATTTTACAAAAAACATGCTACCAAAAGTAATGGAGATTAAAGAGGGTGGGTGAAGAATTTTTTGATATGAAAGAAGTAAGTAAGTGGGTTAATTTAAAATTAAGAAGTTCATTGAGAAATTAAATTATTAAGAAATATGTATTAGAGTAGGAAATATTTTTTTTATTAAAAGGAAAGTGTTTTAGTTCTTTTCATTTAAGTTATCACTTCACTGTTAATCACTGTACTTCAAGTATGAAGTACTACTAAAATCAAAGCTAAGATATAATTCTATTGCCATTATCTACAAAGAGAATTCGAATTAATAATAATAAAGATTTGTGCCAAAAAATATGTATGTAATAAAATGAACTTGTAAAAATTATATTAGAATTAATCTCATAATCCGTCTTCCAATCTGACTCTAAGAAAATATTTTTTTAATGATTTTTAAAAGTCAAATACTTTATTTTTATTATATATTATTAAACTATTATATTTAAAAGATGTTTTTTTATTTTTCTGTATGATGTAGTAGTAGTAGTACATTTTACATAAATACATTCCAAAACAAACATCATTACCTTTACTTTGTTACCTCTTGCAACGACTTCGGAAACTTGAGTCACTCTACCTTCTGCTCTTAGTTGAGAAATATGTACCAATCCTTCCCAACGTTTTCTTAATCCTTCTAGTTGCACAAAACATCCAAAAGGAACTATATTTGCAACTTTACCACTGTAAATCTACAACAAATAAAAAATATTGGAATATTAAAACCTAGATTAAACATTTATTCCAGTTTTGTTTTAACTGATAATTTGATTTCACAATTTACCTTTCCCGGCACAGGATCATCATCAAGTTCTGGACTACTTCGATCAACTTTAATCTTCTTTTCACTACTTCTATCTCTATCTTTTCTAGTTCTTCCCCTTGAATTACTTCTTTCCCTCCTATCTCTTGATCTTTTTCTTTCTCTTGATCTGCTTCTATGCCTTTCTCTCCTCTTGTCTCTGTCCCTCTCACGGTCTTTATCTCTATCATGATCTCTTCCTCTATCATGATCTCTTCCTCTGTACCGATCTCTGGATCTGTCACGATGTCGGGATCTTGATCTGTTACGATCTCTGTCTCTTTTATGATCATGTGACCTGTCTCTTTTGTGATCCTTTGATCTAGACCTATCCCTATGTCTTGATCGAGACCTAATTTACAAAAATTAAATTATTATTATTATAAGTATCTATAAAACTAACACTACCTAAACAAATTTAGAATGATCTTACCATACCTGTCACGTTTTTTGCCCTCAACATCTAAACTCTTCTGCTTATTAGCTGATGGTGCTTCTGCCTCAAACTGAGCCATAAGATCAGCCACAATGTCATTATCTTCATTAGTTACTTTATCTTTCTTAATATCCTTCTTTTCCTCATCGTCAAATGGTTTTTGAGACTCATTAGGCATAGCTAAACCAGGAAATTTCTCAGCTAGGATATCCTTTTCTACAAGTTTGACTTCTTCCTTTGATTTTCCCTTTTTTGGTCGCATGTGTTGAATAATACGTAATAGATTTGAAATAAATGACTCCGAAAATTCAGCTCCATTTTCCAATAAAGCCTTCTTAAATGTTTCTATGGTATTGTTTTTCTCAGATAAGTGTATTATAAACTCGGCTGAAAGAAATAAAATTATTTGATTTTAGATTATGGAAGATTGATGAGCCACAGCCTTCTTCAAGAAGGAGGCGGCTGGGCCATTTGGATATATATTTTAAAAAGTTGGTAATATAATGGGCACAAAAATTTACCTAAATCTTTATCATTCATTCCCAAATGGTTTTCCAATTCGGTACATATCTTGGACACTAATGAGAGATACTCCAATTTTTCAACCTCGTCCATTTTTTAAAATTTTAGGGAGATCCTATATTGCCTTTTATTAATTTTTAGTTATTAAACGTTGTTAGCAGTTAAAGTAAACCATGAAATAAACATTGCTTAGATTGCTTATTTATAGGTTAATAAGGTAAAAACGTATCTGTCAACGTCAAAGGATCCTCAGAATAGTTCAAATGTACTAAGGTGTGTTTCTTCTCTGTGATCCCATTTGCCTGTTTAGGCAATAAGCATGATACAACCACAACCCTCTTGATGACGTCGGTTGTGATACAACTATCCTAGGTATGGTATCAACAGGATGCGCAGTGGATCGTGACGTCACACAGAGAGAAATTTTTGAATTGAATTCGCCGAATTATACGGCAACGCGAAGTTTACGTTATTAAAAGGAAATTTTATATGACATTTTTAAAAAATTTATGATAAATTATATTAGCATTAGAATTTGTACTGTGACTGAAATATTGAAATATACATTTTAGATCGATTACTGTAATCATCAAGATTTAAAACTTAATATACTTACCCTTCCTTGTAACTCAAACTTGTAAATGGGATTATGTTGAAAGGAAAATTAAAGTATTAAGGAATTCGTTTCGACCAAAATTTTACATAGAAATAGTAAGTAAACGACGAAGAATATCTTAATATGGCGGTTTTTACTCGCTGTGTGACGTCACGTAAGTCACGCCAACCTTCGCGATATTATACCACTTGTAGTTGTATCATGGCAACGAGATATCTCGATGATTTGAGGTTAGTGTTCTGTGATTTTTTGGCCAGTCCACAAATAAAAACTTGTGACATACCTAGACAAATTATGTGAGACAAATAAACAAGGGAGGGAATTGCACGACTTGTGTTTTTTGAGTTGGTAATAAACATTTAAATATTTTCCGTGTTTTCTGTGGTGGTAAATATCCTAATTCTTGAAACAGGGTAAGTGCAATCATTTAATAATATGGTATATTTTAACGTATGGAAAAACAAATTTCTTTACGTTTAAGAATTTTAATTAACGACATGTTCAAATTACATAATTAGAATAGGGCTTTATTTAAAATTGGTAATATCATATATATATATAATTATAGATCTTTATATCAAATCCGAGCCACTAGTTAAAACGTACTATACAGAGCCATCCATTATATATTTATGAAAATTTAAATTGAAGGTACATAGTTCATTTGTAAGGTAAAATGTAAGTGTTTATCAACATATATATCTAATTAATGCATTTTTTTTATAATTTTTTGGTTTTTATATATAAAGATACTTTTTGTACTAACCTGAACCATGTAGAAATTTATACCCAATCTGAGCCAAATATACAACTTTCTAGATTCAAGTTAACCACTCTGAGCCGTGCATTGTTGCCAAAGTAAACTTTCGTTTTAAAAATATTTTTAGAGGAGGAAAAGAGAGAGGTAATAAGTCTGTCTTATATTATTAAATAACTAACTAGTATAATTCACCAATTACTGTTTATGAAGTTTAAAGCGAATATCAATAGGATTGTTCGCTTAATGTTTTTAAACAAAAAATCGGGAGGGGGAATACGTTTCGATGGAATGAGGGAAAGCATGTCTTAAAAGATCTAAATAAGTTCGACCTTTTTTGCATTAATAAAAATGATTCTATTAAGAAGTTATATACCGATATTATATCCTGAAATTAACTTCATATGAACATAGCAAACCAATAAAAGAAAAAAAAAGTTTTTTGCAAATGTTAGTAGCGTAAAGTTTGCTTCTTTTTTGTCGTTAATTATTTGTGGAAAAATCAATTTTGTCGTTCTTATTTTTAAAAAATTACGCGATGTTTTTGTTAATTCCATATGAACTTTGCAAAACAATAAAGGAAAAAAAATAGTTTTTGCAAATGTTAGTAGCGTAAAGTTTGCTTCTTTTTTGTTGTTAATTAGTTGTGGAAAAATTAATTTTGTCGTTCTTATTTTTAAAAAATTACGCGATGGTTTTGTTAATTCCATATGAACTTTGCAAAACAATAAAAGAAAAAAAAACTTTTGCAAATGTTAGTAGCGTAAAATTTGCCTCGTTAATTTAGTTGTGGACAAATCAATTTTGTCGTTCTTATTTTTAAAAAATTACGCGATGTTTTTGTTAATTCCAAATGAACTTTGCAAAACCATAAAAGAAAAAAATAGTTTTTGCAAATGTTAGAAACGTAAAGTTTGCTTCTTTTTTGTCGTTAATTAGTTGTGGAAAAATCAATTTTGTCGTTCTTATTTTTAAAAAATTACGCGATGTTTTTGTTAATTCCATATGAACTTTGCAAAACAATAAAAGAAAAAAAAATAGTTTTTGCAAATGTTAGTAGAGTAAAGTTTGCTTCTTTTTTGTCGTTAATTAGTTGTGGAAAAATCAATTTTGTCATTCTTATTTTTTAAAAATTACCCGATGTTTTTGTTAATTCCATTATGAACTTTGCAAAACCATAAAAGAAAAAAAATAGTTTTTGCAAATGTTAGAAGCATAAAGTTTGCTTCTTTTTTGTCGTTAATTAGTTGTAGAAAAATTAATTTTGTCGTTTTAATTTTTTAAAAATTACGCGATGTTTTTGTTAATTTTATATGAACTTTGAAAACAATAAAAGAAAAAAATAGTCTTTTGCAAATGTTAGTAGCGTAAAATTTGCTTCTTTTTTGTCGTTAATTAGCTGTGAAAAAATCAATTTTGTCGTTCTTATTTTTAAATGTGACAGTATTTCGTAAATAGGGAAATATCTCGTGATTTCGCATTATTTCTGAAGATTTCTGAACGGAATTCGATATGTTAATATAATGAGCAATCCAAGAAGGTACTGAATCAAAATGCAGTGGACTTTATAATGTTGTATAATTCAAGGAAAAATGCTAACCCAAAAAGAACTCTTATAAACACAGGGACAAAATATATAATACCTATAATAAATTTATATAGCAATATTTAATTTTATTAAATCTTAAACTTACATGTTTCACCTCTACAGGGTGCTACAAATTTGTGTGCGTAGAAGGGGATCTCGAAAACGGTAAGAGATACGAAGATGGTTAAATCGAGGGTTAAATTGAGGCAAAGTTGCCTATTTTGGGGCTTAATAATTTGGCGAAGAAAAATTGTAAATATTTCCAATGCTTTAGGAGATATCCGAAAAAAAAACGAAATTTCTATTTTTGGTTTTTAATTTTTCGCGCCTTCATTTGTGACTTGGGGAAAAATAGTAATTTACGTTACAAGATCGGAAAGAAGTGTTTTTCAGGTCGAGACAAGCATGGAATCTTGGGGAGACCTGAAAAACACAAATTTCCGGTTGCGTGACGTACAATATTTTTTTTAAGACCGACACTTTTATATAATACATTTTTTAATTCTTTATATTTTATTTGACATAAACAACAAATTCATCAAACGAACTGTCACTCAACAATACATTCGAAATTTTGTTACCTTAGTAACGAAATCAAAGTAGATTCCATTATCAAAGAGCGATTGGAAAATTGACGTAATGGACTTGCAAAGGATTTTTCCGGTCCCTTACGTCAATTTTCCGGTCCCGAGACCGGCAAAACGTTATTTTCTGGACGAAAAATTGTCCAGAAAGTGTATATTTTCTGGTCGGTCTTAAAAAAAACACTTTTTCACAACCGTTTTTTAAGTTCTACAAGATGGCATTATTAGTTTTCAAATTTTACGTTTCGTTCTTTAGATACCAACCTAAAGTCAATTTTTTTAAATATGGACCTGGAATTTTAAATACAGTTTTAGGGACTTCGAAGCTTTACAAAATTAATACAATTTAAAGTTTTTGAAATTTTAACGTTTTGTCATCTAATAACACATTTTTTCAAATTATATTTTTATATCATTATGGTCATGAGCATTTAAAAAAAAATTTTCTGATTTCAAAAATCCGTCCATTTTTAATCAAAGAGGCCTGATATTTGATATTTTGTAAGAAAAAAGACCCAAAGTCTCGGCCTCAACTATCTTTCTGTTCGTTTATTATTGTTACATGGGTTTCGCTTGAACTAGCATCGTCAGACCTTATAAACAGTAAAAAAATGTTGACATTGTGTTTGAAATAAATAGAAGCGCATCACAGTAACATAACTAGTCGAACACTCCAGTTACCGTCTCTTTACTCAGGAGCAATAATTTTTTTCTGTTTTACAGTATTTCGGTCTAGGTCTAAGGCAAAAATCATTGGATCCAAGATGTTATATTAATAAAATAAATAAAAAACTTTAAAAAAACAGTATTATTTCTCAACAAAAATAAACAGACAGAAATGTATTTGAGGCCGAGACTTTTGGGTATTTCTTCTTACAAAATATTAAATATCATGCTTCTTTGAGTAAAAATGGTCGGTTTTTTTAAATCAGAATTTTGTTTTTTAGTTTAGCTCTAAATGTTGAGGACCGTAATAAAATAAAAAGATAATTTGAAAAAATGTCTTATTAGATGACCAAACGTTAAAATTTAAAAATCTTTAAACAGTATTACATTTCTAAAACCTAGAAGTCCCTCAAACTGTTTTTTAAAATGCCAGGTCCGTATTAAAAAACATTGACTTGAGGCTGGTATCTAAAGAACGAAACGTCGAATTTAAAAACTAATATCTTGTAAAACATAAAGAACGGCTATGAGAAAGTGTTTTTTGTTTTTTTCCCAAGTCAAAAATGAAGGCGCCAAAAATTAACACAAATACTAAAAATTTCGTTTTTTTTTTTCGCATAAATATGTCCGAAGGTATTCCATTTTCTTTCACCAAATTATTAAACCTCAAAAAATGCAAAATATAGCACACGAGTTTGTAGCAACCTGTATAGAGGCATCATCAGACCTAACATTTAATAAAAATTAAAAAGAAAACAAACACATAAAAATCAATATGGAGAGATTTTTATAGTCTATAGTCGACTATAAATCTCTTTTTAGTTAGTTCTTTCGAAGATCGTTTTAATTATTCAAACATTGCATTATTAGTTGTCAAACACTAGTATTTCTGAAATCGATCACGAATATCAAACTTTATCAAATTACCTTATCGTCCGGAAGTGTATTGCTTTTACTTTTAAGTATATCTACACAATCAAAGCCGCCCGCAGAAAATTTTGTGGGGGATGGAAGAGTTTTATGAAGAAAAGAAATATTGTCTTGGTGATTTCTAAGAAAATAGTCACCATGTGATAATCTCCAAAAAGTGAATTCAATGACATGTGTTTTTTGCAAATGTTAGTAGCGTAAAATTTGCCTCTTTTTGTCGTTAATTTAGTTGTGGACAAATCAATTTTGGCGTTCTTATTTTTAAAAAATTACGCGATGTTTTTGTTAATTTCATATGAACTTTGCAAAACAATAAAAGAAAAAAATAGACTTTTGCAAATGTTAGTAGTGTAAAGTTTTCCTCTTTTTGTCGTTAATTAGGTGTGGACAAATCAATTTAAATTCGGCGATGTTGTTGTTAATTTCATATGAACTTTGCAAAACAATAAAAGAAAAAAATAGGCTTTTGCAAATGTTAGTAGCATAAAATTTACTTCGTTAATTAGTTGTGGACAAATCAATTTTGGCGTTCTTATTTTTTAAAAATGTTGCGACGTTTTTGTTAATTTTATATGAACTTTGCAAAACAATAAAAGAAAAAAAAAACTTTTGCAAATGTTAGTAGCCTAAAATTTGCCTCGTTAATTAGTTGTGGACAAATCAATTTTGTCGTTCTTATATTTTAAAAATTACGCGATGTTTTTGTTAATTTCATATGAACTTTGCAAAACAATAAAAGAAAAAAATAATCTTTTGCAAATGTTAGTAGCGTAAAGTTTTCCTCTTTTTGTCGTTAATTAGTTGTGGACAAATCAATTTTGTCGTTCTTATTTTTTTTAAATGTTGCATTGTTTTTGTTAATTTTATAAAAACTTTGCAAAACAATAAATTAAAAAAATAGTTTTTGCAAATGTTAGTAGCCTAAAGTTTTCTTCTTTTTTGTCGTTAATTAGTTGTGGAAAAATCAATTTTGTCGTTTTTAAATTTAAAAAATTACGCGATGTTTTTGTTAATTTCATATAAATTTTGCAAAACAATAAAAGAAAAAATAGTTTTTTGCAAATGTCAGTAGCGCTAAGTTTGCCTCTTTTTATCGTTAATTAGTTGTGGAAAAATCAATTTTGTCGTTCTTATTTTTTAAAAATTACGCGATGTTTTGCTAAGTTCATATAAAGTTATCGTGGGAAAAGTATATAAAGGTATTGGCTAGTCAATTATAAAATTTTTGTGCAACCCAACATTAGAGTTTCATTTTGACGTTCGAAAATATACATTTTTATTTTCATGATAAAATCATTGAATTTTTTAAATCATTTATTCATAAGATAAGTACGAAAAGGTTAAAATTATTGTAAATAACTAGATTTTCAGTTCACCTCTTGTGGTAAAATAATTGGTGTGTTATAAAATACTAAAAAATATATAAGCTAGTGTGCGAGATTCACGTTGACTAAGCTTATTCCTTGCTTTACGTCGGTGAGTAATACAGGTTGTCCGGTAAGTATATCGAAAAAATTCTGTAGTGGGTAGGGGACGTCATTCTTGTTTTCTTATGTTCTCTTTAACGAAAATATAGGACTTAAAGATAACTCTTATCATGGCCATCAAATTTGAAGGATAAGAAAGTGTATTTACGTACTTACAGGTGGTCCATTTTGAGTAGCAAGTAAATTCTTATTTCATTTCACCAATCAAAAGTTTAAAGCTTTCAGAAATAACGTAGAATAATGCTGCATCACAGAATTTTGGTTGACTACAAACAATAGATTTTTTCGTAAATGGTTTATTTTTCAAAAAAAAAAATTTTTAAGAGAAAGTGCCCGAAAGTATCTTAAAAATTAGTTTTTAGCTTTTTAAAACGACACATATCTAAATTTAAGACCCACGAATTGAGTGTTAAGTCTGTTCCTGTCTTTCTACAAATTTATCAGAATGCTTCTTATAGGAATAAAAAAGTATTCAAAACTAAAAAACCAAATAAAAACTTTTACATAAAAGTGTGTCTTAACATCAATGCTTTACTAAAAGTTTTAAAACAGAATATGTAGGTAAGTAAGTATAACTCAAGTAACCGAGTGCTCTAACAGAGTGTGAGTGAAATCTATTACCCAAAAAGTAATTACAAAAAATTGGATTGGCTTATCTTTTGCTACATAATTATATTTCACAGCTACCTATTTAAATCGATGTATTTAAACGAATAAATAAAATTTCATTGTTGCCAAATTTAGATGGCTCAGGTTGTAATGCACGAACTTAGCTTTACACCTATACAATTTGTATATACGAGTTCGATGACAGAGCCACGGTAGATTTTTTGCCGAACTAAAATTATTAGAATTCATACCAACCTGAGCCACTTTTTGGAGGGAAAAATTGGCGCGTAAAATCTGTTTGGACAGTTGTCAGATGAGATAAATGAAGGACCAGGATTGGGTAAAAATTAATCCATCTTAAAATTAGTACGTTTGGATTTTTTTTCATCACGTGACTCTGTTTTCATGCAAAAACTAACCTGAGCCACATATACGGCTCAGCTTGGTTGATCTGGCTCAACATTGCATGTACAGTTTGCTATCCTAGGCTCAGCTTGGATAGCATTCTCTATATATAATAATATATACCAATATTATAATTATTTGTGGAACGACATAAAGATATTCCTATGTTAAAAGTAACACAGAACTTTCCATCGAATCATAGATCACAGATGTTGTCAATTTTATAATTCAATACTCTTTAGATAGACTATAGGCGTAGGGATGACCTGCACACAGCAATAAATTGCTCCTGTGGGTGTCTTTATGTTTGTTGCTTCATTATATATGTTCATTTCATTTAAATTCTATGTTATGCATTTTTGTTGTCACCTTACCTTTAAATTAAAAATTGCTATTGATTTTTTTTTGTATAAACTATAAATATGTTATTGTTTGTAATTTATCTTCATTTGAGTAAATAAACATTATCTTATCTTATATAGCATTATATTTTGGTATCCTGTGTTTCAATAATAAAATCACATAAGATTTTTGTGGCCCAAAAAAAGATAATTCGGTTATTGCTTAGACTCACATATGTATATATGTGCTTAGACTGGGCAATAATGAAAGTTGTAGAGGTATGTTTAGACATCTGAACATTATGACTGACTGTGCCCTCTCTATATTTTTAATGCTGCTCATCAATTTACCAGAACGAATTTGCATATGTTTTGAAAAAATAGTGATTTATACAATACTAGATCTTAGTGTTCCCATTCACCATACAGCGCTTTATGATAAAAGTCAAGTCTTAAGACAAAAACCTTTTGCTACACATGTACCTGAGTAATTAAAGCTGTTTTTTCGTACCGTTTTTCCAGTGAAACAAGCGCAAATTTACTATAATAGCAACCGATTAATAACCAAATTCTCGTAAAGTAAAAACGAAACAAAACTCATCTTTCATGGCAGTAAAAGATTACTGGAACTGGCCGAACAAAATAAAAGTAAAAACAGGATCCCTTTTACCAGGGTCAAGACCAGGCCCAACGGGGCGTTGCCTCGTTGTAGTGTCCTGGTTAGCACGACTAACCAGTCGAAGTTAGTTTTAAGGCATATTATGTAATAATAATATAGTTTAGTAAAAGAACCTGATATGTATAATATTATAAAAGTCCACTGTTTTGATGTATAAACGTTTACCCTGCCTGCCCTGCCTCCAAATATAAAACGGATGCAAAGTCGTGATGCTAAATTTAAGACTTCTTAAAAGGTTCTTAATTGATAAAGAATATTACTCTATTAGCGAGTATATAAAACGGTGGGTAAAGTTAAAATTATTCAGCTTTTGTTCACTCTTTTTAGTGTTGTACTTCTTGTTTTGTGTCGCTGGCATCTAATGTTGTAGTTGTATGAAACAGTAAAATACTTGTAATATGTTAAAGATAAGTAAGTATACTGATTTATTTATGTTGTTTGTAATTGTGTATATTTTGTATTTATTGTAATTGCACTCTTTTATCATTTATTCCTTTTAGCTTAAGGCCTGACGTTGTCGATGTTCAACTTCTTGAATTTTTATGACAATAAACGTATTATTATTATTTTAACTTTTTATCTTTTCAGGTACCTATCCAAAAGATGACGACAAGTATTGAAAATAAAGTGGCATCATTATCAGTTAAGATAACATTCCCAATCTCTGATCAAGTTTTTGAGTCATGGACCAATTTAGAGATTGAGGAGTTTTTGCAAATAAGTTCAAATATTTCTTATCGAAATGACAAAGGCGAAACTATACTACATCTTCTAACTAGATTAAATAGAAGATCAGTAATTAAAAAAGTAATAGATAAACTTTTGAAAAATATTAATGAAGTTGATAACATAGGCAACACTCCTTTTTTAAATGCTGCTAAGAACGGAAACGGAATTGTTTCTCGACTTCTTAAAGACAAAGGTGCTAAAATAGGATGCACTAATGATGATAATGTCAACGCCTTGCATTTAGTAGTAGCGACAAACAATTTATATTTAGTAAGCATTTTTTATTGAATTAAACTTAACTAGATTAGGTGACTAGAATTCAAAACTACTAGAAAATAAATAGAGTTATTTCATTTAAAAAATACAACTTATTTAGTAAAATTTTACAAAATTTTAATATTTCGATTCAATCAATTCAATGATGTGCGTACATAAGCCTCTTAATTTTGCCCCTTATAGATGGCTACAGACTTATTCGAGATGTATGATTCACCGTGTTCGTCACAAGTTCGCAGTAGTATAAATCACATGCGAATCGCCTGTACGAATAATCGATTTTAGACACACAACACACTATTCACGAATTGTCCGCGAATACACGCATAGTCTGTAGCCACCTTAAGGGGTTGTCCCCGCCGACCTTGAAGGTTCTTATCTTTGTCACGAATTATACAGGGTGTTCCTTAATGACGTGCTAATATTTTAGGGTATGATTCCTCAAGTAATTTTATGAAGAAAAGTTCATATAAACATATGTCGTAAACGGCTTAAATTTTTTGCTACAGAGTGTTGAATTTTATTTTTTTTAATGCGTTTTTTATAATATCTCCAAAAGTACTTTAGATAATATTTTCAATTTTTGGCATGTGCTAATAGGACATAAAACCACATCTTTTGATAATAAAAGTTATTTTTTTGTCCCACCAGTGGCGTCCCTGCAAACATTTGCTCCGATATTTTTTAGAAAAAAAGTGGTATGCCACTGACATTTTTCCATGTGGATATTATTTCTGATTAGCCTGGCCAATTCTACATAAAATTGGTCTCTTGCATTTTTCTCCTCAGTCACACTGTTCTTAGTTAGAAAAATTAAATTAGCTCTATTTTTTTTTTAACGGTTCGCCGACTACGGAGGCTATCTTGAACCGGTCATCGACTACAAATGTGGTCTACCGACTGGGGAGTGTGAATCGGCATCTTCATCCTACGAGATATCCGATCTCATCCGGCCTGTCCGGCGTGAATAGGATGGCTAGGTGTTCATTTTACACTCTTCCCTGAGGCAAGAGCATGCCGTGTTCCCAAGCGGTCACCCACCCAAGTACTAACCGCGCTCGACACAGCTTAACTTCGGTGATCTGCGGGAGCCGGTGCTTAATATGTCGACAGGTCCTTGCCTAATTAGCTCTACTATTTATTATTATTAACATTGATAACACAAAATTTTGTTTTATAAAAATTGTTGGAAATGACTACCTTCATTTAACAGGCATGTTTCCGCCCATCTAATTTAATTTTATTATTTTAGTTAAAAACAGTGTGCCTGAGGAGAAAAATGCAAAGACCATTTTTATGCAGAATTGACCAGGCTAATCAAAAATAATATCCACATGGAAATATGTCAGTGGCGTACCACTTTTTTTCTAAAAAATATCAGAGGAAATGTTTGCAGGGCGCCACTGGTGGGACAAAAAATAACTTTTATAACTAAAACATGTGGTTTTATATTAACACATGCCAAAATTGAAAATATTATCTAAAGTACTTTCGGAGATATTACAAAAAACGCATTAAAAAAAATAATTTAACACCCCGTAGCAAAAAAAGCCGTTTAGGAAATATGTTTATATATGAACTTTTCTTCATAAAATGACTTTAGGAATCACACCCTAAAATATTAGCACATCATTAAGGAACACCCTGTATACAGTGCTTGCGGAAGAGTCTGCACCATATGATAAAAAAATGTATTCGTGAAATTAAAAAAAAAAATTTCTAATTTGTTTTTGCCTAATTAGAAATCAAAAAATTAGGCAATCCAACGATGTGTCCAAATGGCGGCTGGCTGGCAAATACTGCGTTGTAATTGGTGCACGTGACTATATAAATAATATTTATATAATAATATTATAACGGGTGGCTCAATGCTTTTTACCAGCCAACCGCCATATTGAATCACGTGGTTTGGATTCCCTAATATAGTTTAAAATATACACACATATTCCATTGCAATTATAGCAAAATGAAATTTAAAATTTTCAAACGTCGGAAAATGACATTATTTGTCCAAAAATTAATAAATGTCATAAGAAAATTTTCATGGATATTCTAAATCTAAAGTTTTGTGCAATATTTAAAAAAAAATTATGTTTTGCCAAAAAAAAACACTACCTAAATATTTTTTCAGAGTACACCTACATTTTTCTCGAATTTTGGATAAAAACCGAAAGCATTATGGTAAATTAAAATAATTTCTATTTTTCCTCTATTGTTAATATTTTTAAACAATTCAATGAAGAAATTACACAAAACTGAAATTTATTATATATCGTAGAAAGCCTAAAACTGTTCCCTAATTTTTTTTCAAGCTTAGACAGTGGCGTGCATACAATATAGGCAAAAAAGCATTGCTTACCCTGGGAACAATAAAACAAACAGAAACAATTTATTTTTATATATTAGTTTGTATCCGTGTAATCCAACTTTGGCAATTTAGCTCTACATTAATATAATAATATAGGACCGAAAACTTAATCCTATATCATTTCCACGAACGCATTATTTTCTTATTTATATCGTAATCTAGACCTGTATAAGCATTCCGTAAGACCGTTCTAAAAGCAAAGATCTCGCTGTACATTAGCGTCTTATGCAAAAGCAAAAACACCGCTTTTGTACGAGTGGAAGCAAGCGAGAGGGCCGGTAGGCAGTAGGGTAGAAAGAGATATAACAAATAAACTCGTCGCAACCTTCGACCTTCCTTCATCTATCAGCCCACGTGCGCCACCAAGAAAGCACGCATTTGGTAAGTGCATTGGTCCAAATCCTCAAGATTTATCGTAGTTTGGAAAATACTTCGCTTTCTCAATATAAAATATGAAACACGCCTTTATAAGTATTATTATTAATTATAGTTTAGTTAAAATATTTTTAAAGGCATAACGGAGAAGGTATCGTAAAATAAGAAGCACTTTTGTGACAGTTAAAATAATTTCTGTTGGTAGGTTCATAATATTTAATAATCAGTAAGCTTATAATATTTCACATAATAATTGACCTCGTTTTTTGCAACATTGGTTCAATCAGGTAGATGATAAATTTTTAATTTATAACTAGTATTTTCGCCCATTTGCTAGACTTCGCGCCGTCGGGTTTCGGGAAAAAAATTAATATGGAGGCGTTAATTGTTACTATTCCAGCTAGCAGCGCGTCTGCAGAACGATCCTTTTCTGGATCAAAAATAATTCATACCTATTTACAAAACACACAGGGAGAGACTCGCTTATTAACAATATTCTTTCTGGAGAACGACTTTTGCAGAATTTAAAACGCAAAACCAATTTTTATGACGATGTTTTAAAATAATTTTTACGTAAAGACCGCCGTGTTGAACTAATTTACAAATAATGTCGTTTTATTCTTCTTCTGCCAGTGTTCTTTCCACAAACTGGAAAACAAGACATTTTGTGACAAAATTTTAAATTTAGATGCTTGAATGCTACGAAAGGTAAATTTTTGTCTTAAATGCAATTTTTGCCTACCCTGATTAAAACAGCATTGCGTGCCACTGAGCCTAGGTATATACTTGTGAAATTATTAAAGTTTAAAAATATGCCTAAAATTGTTATTGTTTTCTAAGTTTTTTTTTTGAAATTGTTAAAGATACAGAAGCATAAAATTTTAAAACTTTAGGAAAACCTTGGTGAATAAGAGAATTTTAGGTACATAGCTTGTAGTTAACCTAAAATAAGTGATATTTCTTAGATTTTTATTTGCTCATTATAACTGAGGAATATGCATTTTTAGTATACGAGAATCTGAAAATCCAAGAATGTCCTCCAGTTTCTTCACCAACATCTTTTATTTTAAAAGATATATCTCCTATATTAATTAGGCAAATAGATGTTTTTTTTATCATTAATTTTTCGGTTTTTATCCAAAATTCGGGAGAAATGTACACAAAAAAAATCATACAGGGTGTGTCAATAAGGTGTCGGGCTTTAATAGCACCTAAACTATCAAAGATAGGGAAAAAAGTGTAATACAAAAGTTAAATGGTTTGTTAGGATGCATAATCTAAAAATATTTTCTAATCTACAGGGTGGTCCTAAAAAGTGGTACTGAATAATAAAAAAGAAAATTAAATGGGACACCCAGTATAATTTGCCAGAATATGATTCAATAGAATAAGGACTTTACAATCATCTTAAAATTTTTGAACTAAAATGCAACGTTGCCAAGTAATTAATTTTTTTCCGAAATTTTAGTAATTTAAAGGGTATCGTAAAAAAATCCTAGTAACCTGTGGATTACCCCTAGGCAAATATAATTTACATTGTGGGTACTTTAAGGTACGATATATTGATCGATACATACTGTAATGAGGTGGTGCTCCATCCTATTAAAACCACATTGTTTCGCGAATGTATTCTGGTAGTACATTTAAAAGTTCAGGTAAATCATTCTGTAAAAAATCAAGGTAAATCTGGCCTCTAACATTTCCTTCAAAAAAATGTGGCCCAATAACATGATTACCTATTATGCCAGCCCACACATTAATACTCCATTGATGTTGATTCCTAACTTTTCTAGTGAAAAAAGGATTACTTGTGTCGTAGTAATGAAAATTATGCCGGTTTATGAATCCATTGTTATGAAACGTAGCCTCATCACTAAACATTACATAATCGAAAAACTGCGCTTGATGTGGTATCATGTCCTGTTACCACTGACAAAAAACAACTCTCCTTTCATAGTCTTGCTCATTTAATTCTTGTAATAATTGTATGTGATATGGATGCAATTTTTCACTTCGGATAATCCTTGATGCTGAGGACGCACTGAACGGAAATTTGTTGCCAAGCTGTCTCGTACTATTGTGGGGATCTTCAACTAAACTTAACATAACCATAAATTTATTTTCATCGTTGGTAGCTGGCTTAGTTCTTTCATGTTTTTCGTAATCAACGCGCCTGTTCTTTCAAATCTCTCCTTTAACCTTTTAAACGATTTTTGATCAGGATGAGTTCTAAGTGGATATTTTTCTGCGTATACTCTGGAAGCCAGAAATGTATTTCTGTCGCTCTCGCCTAAAACGTAGATCATGTCAACTAGTTCTTCTCTTGAAAAATTCATATTTTTCTGTTTCGATAACGTTAGTTCAGGAAACTAAAATTTAAACAGTAATAAAGCACAAAATCTTAGCGAAATAATTTTTCAATAACAGCTGTGACAAAGAAAATTATTTATTTTTTGTTTCAAGGCAATCTTGACTAAATTGTTTCATTAGAACTTTCCTTTTTTACCCTGATTTAAGACAAATCCTAAAATATTTCAAAAACTATGATATTTAGATATATGACATGTTTAACAAAAAAGTAAGGTTTTCGAAAGATACATCCTTTTGCCTAAAAAAATTAGGGGGGTCCCATTTAAAAAAATTGAAATAAAGCATTTTTAAAACTGTCGAGTTGTCCAACTTATCCGAACGCTCTGTATAAGAGATTTAAAAAACATTGTTATCGATCAATATATCGTACCTTAAAGTACCCACAATGTAAATTATATTTGCCTAGGGGTAATCCACAAGTTACTATGATTTTTTTACGATACCCTTAAAAGTACTAAAATTTCGGAAAAAAATTAATTACTTGGCAACGTTGCATTTTAGTTCAAAAATTTTAAGATGGTCGCAAAGTTCTTATTCTATTGAATCATATTCTGAAAAATTATACTGGGTGTCCCATTAAATTTTCTTTTTTATTATTCAGTACCACTTTTTAGGGCCACCCTGTAGATTTTAAAATATTTTTAGGTTATGCATCCTAACAAACCATTTAACTTTTGTATGACACTTTTTTCCCTATCTTTGATAGTTTAGGTGCTATCAAAGCCCGACACCTTATTGACACACCCTGTATATTCCAGGTTCAAAATGTATTTATTTCGTATCGAGAGCAGCGAATTGTTCGAAGTCAGAGGAAAAAAATTCCATGAAAATAAATAATCTCTCCAATTGGAATTTTGAAAATACATTGAAATTGTTTCTCTAACTTCGTATGACCCGCTGCACTCTATATAAAAGCGATGAAATACTGACAATAATTTTTGACTTAGCGCCCGGTATAGTTTATGGAAATATGAAAAAAAAAATTTAATTCGCACCAAACTGTGGATTTAGAATGCCCATGTAATGCAAATTTTATTATGTAGGTACATTTGTTGATCTTTGGATAAGTAATGGGCACATTAAGGCGGTCTTAGCCGCTTAGTTTCGCACTCAGCAGTTGTAACCGCTGTTTATAAGGTGCCTTCCTTTTCGCTGAATAGGTGGCTGATTGACAGCGGATTTTAAGTCAATAAAATTTGTTGATTGATGTCTGTTTCAGCTTAAGTAATAACCCAATTTTTCAATATCATTAGTGTCAAAAGCAGGAACTTTTTATCCTTTTTATGCTGAGCAAAACCCTCAGCTGCTGTTTAGGCAGCGGTACATTCAGCTCTTCTTACTAACTTTAGCCGCCTGAATGTACCCAATGTCATCCGACGTTTAAAAAGTTTAAATGACATTTACGGATTGAATCAAATGCGATAGGTATGTCAAACGTTTTAGACAATTTTTTTGTTTTTTATTAAACAAAAACAAACTGGAAAATATCTTTTTTAAAAGCACAAATAAATTTTTTCCGCGGGCACTCTGTATATATTATAAGTGTCATTACTATTAAAAATAGGTCTAGTTTTTTTGACATCGATCTTTCTCAGCCTATTACAAGACTTTATTTTATCAATTTTACCTACGATTAAAACCCCTAATTGTCATGCTTTAAAAAGGATTAAGTATTAATTCTATAAATAATCAATATCCAAATGACTAAAATGAAAGTAGATACACAATAATGCGTTAAATTATGGCAAAAGTGAATTTGATTTGATATTTGGGTTTTAACGACATAACTTCTTGGTTAAGTTCTCTGACTGTAAAACGGCTCATAAATATTATTAAATATTTACTTGAGACAATACAAATAACCACCACACATTTCAATGTATTTTATTTAATATTTTATTTATAGACACGAGCATTGATTTCGTGGGGTGTTCCAATAAATACAAAAACTAAAAGGGAAGGTCACACACCTCTAATGCTGGCTATGAAAAGACGCCGTGAAGAAATTATTAATCACTTATTAGACAGTGGAGCGAAAATTGATATCAAATGTAACAGAGGAAGAACTGCATTTTGGTACGCAGTTTCAAGTGGCGATGGCCTCTTAAGCTGCGTTAAACGATTATTGGAAATGAATGCTGATCTTAACGTCAAAGATGATGAAGAAGTAACACCACTTATGATAGCAGCTAAATCGGATTCTCCTAAAATTATTAAATTGTTACTATTATGGGGAACTGATATTAATGCACAGTGCAAATATAAAAAAACTGCCTTACACTATGCTGCTTTTAATGGAAATCTCGACAGCGTTAAAAGACTCATGAAGGCTAGACCAAAAAGAAATGTACAAGATATTAATGGAAGAACAGCTTTAATGGCGGCAATATACAACCGTAATGATCCAGAAATGACCTATCTATTAGCCCATAATGTAAAACCAAATATTCAATGCAAAATCGGCAGATCTGCACTACATTACGCCTCAGCAATGGGTTGCCATGAAAGTTGTAGAGAGTTGATAGAAGCCGGAGCTATAATTGACCTAAAGGACAAGTATGGTAAAACTCCTTTTATACTAGCTGCGACACATGGTTACATTGATGTGGTAAAATATTTATATGCAGCTGGGGCAGATATTAACATGCAAGATAATAACGGAAAAACTGCGTTGTTGTGTCTGGCTGGTAATACTGAAACTACCAATAAAAATGTAGCTGGAAATCGTGGTAGTATTGGTAAGGATAGAAAAAAGTCTAAAATAAAAACTACAGATGAATTTGAATATGCTGAGGTTTTACCAGTAGATTTTAAAGAAACAATAGATTTTCTAATTAGTTTAACAATAAATGTAAACGATACATGTAATGTCAGCTTAACCGCTTTACATTATGCTGCTTTAACTGGTTTCTCAGACTGTGTAATTCAGCTATTAAAAGCTAAAGCAGCAATTGATGCCACTGACACAAGAGGAGAGACCCCGTTGCATAAAGCTGCTAGTAGAGGGCAAAGTAAAGTAATTGCAATACTTTTAACTTATGGTGCTGAAGAAAACAAAGTGTCTTCTTTTGGGAAATCTCCTTACGACTTAGCTTGCATGGGCAACCACAATAATTCTGTATGGTTATTTAAAGAAGCTATACATGAAATAGATAATGAGTATCCCCAGTTGCTATTAGCACCGAACAATAAAAAAAATAAAAAAGCAAAATTTAGTGAGAAACGAAGGTTGGAGTTTTTGGAAGCTCTTGTTGATGCTATTGATAATAATAATAAAAATAATGCTTCTTTGATACAAGTGAGATCTGTTAGATTTTGCAATGGCAAACTTTTAATCACTACAGTTGATGAAGCCTCAAAACAATGGTTGATTGAGAAAATAAAAAAGTATTCGTTTTTGACAGCTGTAGTGTGTCCTTAACAAGTTTTCACAAGTGTCCACTATACTCGGCTACTGGTCATACTTTTTTAGTTTGATTTTATCTAAAAAATAGATCCTTAATTGTTAATTGCAATAATTATACACTGACGAGCAAAAAATATAGGTCACTTAGGAAATTTTAAAAAAATAAGGAAATAAATTCAATTTCGAAATATTTGGTCTAGTAGGCTTCTATCACTTGGCATGGAATGATAATGATTGGAGAAATGTACTGTTTACAGATGAGTCACGTTTTTGCCTCAATGGCTCAGACGGACATCGACAAGTATGGAGAAGACCAGGAGAAAGATATGCTGCAGTTTGTATTGACCAGCGTCTTCCATTTGGCGGTGGTTCGGTAATGGTTTGGGCAGGAATCACTGCACAAGTCCGCACAAAATTGGTCTTCGTACAAAATGGCTCCCTAACATCTCATAGTTACATTACAGAAATTCTCGAAGATCATGCGATGCCTTTTATGGTTACCATGGGCGAACATGGCATATTTACTAAGTGACCTAAATTTTTTGCTCGCCAGTGTATATATAAAAAATATAAAATTTTACATTATATGAGTTAAATAAAATGTATTTTTAGATTGTAATTATTATGCCCATCAAACATGTTATATTACAACAATATTCGGGGACATTGTTTAAAAGTAACTTTTGTACATTTTTAAACGTAGATTTAAGTGTAAGAATTGCTGATTCGGCTAAACTTCGCCCTTGCTCAGATGCTTCATGCAATTTTTTTTTGTTGTTCAATTTTATTGTATGTTGCAGTAAAAAGTAAAGTTGATTTATTATATAACTGAAGACGACATTCCTTTTTTTATTTCAAATTGATATTATTAAGTTATATTTCCTCAACATCACAAACTTACGTGCTCTCTCGCTTTACGCCTTTGATATTTTTTAATATAGTTGAAATTGTAGTTTCAACACAAGCAGACGTTTGTATAAAGAATGACTTTTTCTTCTATACCTACTAATAAAAAAAGTTGTTCCTCTTCCAAACTCTGTCCGTGGACACACTGTATATAAAATAAAAATGTTTGCGGGCATGCAAACAAGATTAAAATTTAAAGTTTTATGCCACAGTGCTCATGCTCAAGCCTCAAGTGCGCTGCCAATTACGCCACAGAAGACTTAATTATCTCTCATCAACTTCAATCATATAACTTCTTAAATTTTTTTATGTTAGTTGTACCAGCCTGGAATCTCCTCCATCGAAGGCATAATTTTTTTTAAATTTTAATCTTGTCTGCACGCCGACAAACATTTTCATTTTAAAAATTAAATACAGACACCAACACCGACAATTCCTATATATTTTGTAAGTATTAACATATCCTTTTTTTATAAAACTGCCCAATGTCATGCTTTGACTTACGCAAATTAAAAATCATTGCAGTTTCATATTTTTACATATTATGGCGAACAAAGAAAAAAAAATTAAAATTAGTGAGTTTCCTGAACCCAAAAACGCCAATAAAAAACTGACAAAAGCATATTTTGACTTTGACTTTTTTGTTGTTTATTTTTGACATGACATAAATAAATTCGTTCCCGTTATTCATTACATCATCTCATTACTTCATCGATATTTCATCAAAATGGTTACAATTTGTGCAAAAAATTTCTGCCGACCAACTCTTCAAGATGTTATGTTAGCTAAAATTCGAAAGAAAAAGGAGAATGAGGTATATATGACAATATTATGGATCTTTTAAGTACTCCACATATCGATTCTGTGAGTGTTCTACATAAGCAGTGTATGTTTTTTCTAATAGAATAATTATAAATATATATTTTATTTGTATTATTATTGTGGCAAAATTAGAAAAACTATTATAGTCTATTTAAAAGGTGGAGTGTACGCAATTTAATAGGCGTTATTATTACCAAAAAAATAAATTACAAGTTCGATTCAAAAATTAGGGAAAAACCCATTTTTGCAAAAATGGTAGTACACAATAAAACTTCGTGGAGGGCTTAATTATATTACAAAATACAACATACCTGAAGGATTTTTCTAAAAATAGGGTCTACCGGGTTCATTCAGAAATTAAAAAAAAAAAATTTTTTTTACAAAAACCGTAGTTTTAGCTAGTTTACGTTAAAACTTCGTGAATGGCTTCATTATATTACAAACCACAACATATCTGAAGGATTTTTTCAGAAATGGGGTCTACGGGGTTTATTCAGAAATTTTAAAAAAATAATTTTTTACAAAAACCGTAGTTTTAACTAGTTTACTATATTACAAACCACAACATACCGGAAGGATTTTTTCAGAAATAGGGTCTACGGGGTTCATTCAGAAACTTTAAAAAAATAATTTTTTACAAAAACCGTAGTTTTAACTCTAGTTCACGTTAAAATATTTTTTTTTAATTTCTGAATGAACCCGGTAGACCCTATTTTTAGAAAAATCCTTCAGGTATGTTGTATTTTGTAATATAATGAAGTCCTCCACGAAGTTTTATTGTAAACTACCATTTTTGCAAAAATGGGTTTTTCCCTAATTTTTGAATTGATTGATATTGTTTTGGTAATAATAACGCCTATTAAATTGCGTACACTCCACCTCTTAAATAGACTATAAAAGTTTTTCTAATTTTGCCACAATAATAATACAAATAAAATATACAGGGTGTGTCAGTAAGGTGTCTGTCTTAGATAGCACCTAAACTATTAAAGATAGGGAAAAAAGTGTAATACTAAAGTTAAAGGGTTTTTTAGGATACATAATCTAAAAATATTTTCTAATCTACAGGGTGGTCCTAAAAAGTGGTACTGAATAATAAAAAAGAAAATTAAATGGGACACCCAGTATTATTTTCTAGAATATGATTCAATGGAATAAGGACTTTGCAACCCTATTACAATTTTTAAAGTGATATGCAACGTTGCCAAGTAATTAACTTTTTTCCGAAATTTTACCATTTTTAAGGGTATCGTTAAAAAATCATAACAACCTGTGGATTAACCCTAGGCAAATATAATTTACGTTGTAAGTACTTTAAGGTACTATATATTGATCTATAATAATGTTTTTTAAATCTCTTATACAGAGCGTTCATTACAAGTTGGACAACTCGATAGTTTTAAAAATGCTTTATTTCAATTTTTTTAAATGGGACCCCCCTAATTTTTTTAGGCAAAAGAATTTATCTTTTGAACACCTTACTTTTTTGTTAAACATGTCATATATCTAAATATCATAGTTTTTGAATTATTTTAGGATTTGTCTTAAATCAGGGTAAAAAAGGAAAGTTCTAATTAAACAATTTAGTCAAGATTGCTTTGGAACAAAAAATAAATACTTTTCTTTGTCACAGCTGTCATTGCAAAATTATATCGCTAACATTTTGTGCTTTATAACTGTTTAAATTTTAGTTTCCTGAATTAACTTTATCATAACTTATATTTTTCTATTTCGATAAAGTTAGTTTAGGAAACTAAACTTTAAACAGTTATAAAGCACAAAATGTTGGCGTAATAATTTTGCAATGACAGCCGTGACAAAGAAAATTATTTATTTTTTGTTCCAAAGCAATCTTGACTAAATTGTTTAATTAGAACTTTCCTTTTTTACCCTGATTTAAGACAAATCCTAAAATATTTCAAAAACTATGATATTTAGATATATGACATGTTTAACAAAAAAGTAAGGTTTTCGAAAGATACATTCTTTTGCCTAAAAAATTAGGGGGGTCCCATTTAAAAAAATTGAAATAGAGCATTTTTAAAACTATCGAGTTGTCCAACTTGTAATGAACGCTCTGTATAAGAGATTTAAAAAACATTATTATAGATCAATATATCGTACCTTAAAGTACTTACAACGTAAATTATATTTGCCTAGGGTTAATCCACAGGTTGCTATGATTTTTTAACGATACCCTTAAAATTACTAAAATTTCGGAAAAAAATTAATTACTTGGCAACGTTGCATTTTACTTTAAAAATTTTAATACGGTTGCAACGTCCTTATTCCATTGAATCATATTCTAGAAAATAATACTGGGTGTCCCATTTAATTTTCTTTTTTATTATTCAGTACCACTTTTTAGGACCACCCTGTAGATTAGAAAATATTTTTAGATTATGTATTCTAAAAAACCCTTTAACTTTTGTATTACACTTTTTTCCCTATCTTTGATAGTTTAGGTGCTATCTAAGACAGACACCTTACTGACACACCCTGTATATTTATAAATTCTATTAGAAAGAGCATACACTGCCTATGTGGTACACTCCGCGCGAAATATTTATTTATTCGGCCGCTGGCCGCTAGCTTCAGGTTCATCTCCATGCCTATTAATGTATTTATAAAAACTTTTTAAATTGGACTCCAGTCAAATATAGTAGAATTTCAGACAGTTATTTTTATTCCCACCCATCTATAAAGCCGGCGATAAAACCAATATAAGTAATTATCGGCCAATAAGTGTAACAAACAACTTTTCAAAAAATTTTGAAAAATGTCTTAAAGAAAGACTGATCAATTTTCTTCAAAGCAACAACATTCTCTCCAGTAATCAATATGGTTTTACAAATGGGTTGAACACTGAAAATGCCATATATGAATTGACTAGCCAGATAACCAATCAATTAGATAATAACAAAAAGTGTATCGCAGTGTTCCTTGATCTTGCAAAGGCATTTGATACTGTGCCCCATAATTTGCTCTTGAATGTTTTAAGTTCATATGGCGTAAGGGGTACTGTATTAGATGTCTTTGAGAGTTACCTTAGGGATCGTCAACAAATAGTAAAAATTGATAACATACACAGTGATCGTACCGTGAACCGTAAAAATTGGAATACCTCAGGGTACAGTCTTAGGACCAATCTTGTTTATTACCTACATAAATTCCTTAGTAACAGAGTATTAATAACGGGATAGTCATATCATATCGCACCTTCGGAGAAACACTGACGTAAGTGCAAATCTATGAAATGTCGAGAAAACACGTTTAAAGTTTTGAGAATGCTTTAAACGAAAAATAAAGACGCTACAAATACATTTGCTAAGAATTTAAATTCAAATAATATTCTTTAATTTGTACACTTATTAGGTTCAGTTCGATTATTAACAACATTTTACAATTTGTACCTCTTAGAGGGACTTAAAAGGTAGTACTCCCTCAATTGTGTCATTGTAGCCCTAGACCTGCGTAATTTTTTTTAAATATGACTATTGAATTAAATGGGGAATCGCATTAAAAGAAGGACTTATCTGCTACATTTAATGAAAAATAAACTAAAACAGGGTATTAAAAAAATATCCGTAATATTTAGGTACAATATTAGTGTTTAACAGTTTTAATAAATCGTCTTTTTTTCTTCCTGTAATAGCAGTTTTAGAGCTATAAGCTTGTTTTAGAGTAGCATTATTGCTTTTTTGATTGATGGAACGACCAGTTCTGAGTGAGGCAGAGTTCCATTCACAATCGTATCCCAATTTATAACGGTAAGTATTCTCTCCCTTCTTGAATTCGATCACTTTAATTTCGGAGATCATCTTTATTTAGTCGCCATTTACATTTTTTGTTGTGTTTAAACCCAATTCTTCTGCCAAGACTTTTAAATCATAAAAGTCGGTAAAATTTAATTCATTCATTTTAAATGGTTCTCCCGTTTTTTTTTTGCTGTACTGATCAGAGAAATATACTGATCTGGGACGTATATGGGCCTGGATTTTTTGAAACATTTTATATTCTTCTCTATAAGGGAATGGGCAGTATCACCCTCGTTTTGAGTGTGTCCCCTTATGAGAAACTTGTGGGTAATACTGTTTAGGTTTAAATGAGTAACTGCATACAGGTACATAGCCAGTATAAATCTAAAAGAAAAAAAGTTGATTATACTCAGTATAAAAAAAATAGTTAGTCCCATTCTCAGGTATCAATATTATTACTAACCGGTTTTTTTGTTGCCCACAGCAATTATCCGAATAGAAAATTATGTTGCTGTTAGGATGACTCAGTTCTATATCTTTGAGATATTTAAATACACAAGAACCAATTTCAATTGCACCCCTATGTGCCAAACCTTTATTTATTTATCAGGAAAGTCAGCATTATTTAGAGCAACAAAGACACATTATAAAATAATATCATTTTAATCTTTAGGATAAGCGTTAAACTAGAAGAAACAATACCATAAAATACATTTGCGTCTTCATCGATCCAATAATCTGCAAGTTCTATGAAGCAACAAAGTCAGAAAGTACTTTTAAGGCTTTGTTGCCCCAAAATATCACTTTAATATTTGTCATATTTACCTTTGCGATAGTGTTGTTCCACGCACATACACTCAACACGAAGTATCGCCCACAACTGACCGGTCGGGCAATGTTGCCAGGTCAAAAAATTAAAAATCACCAGACCCTTGCTTTAAAAGTTGCCAGAAATCACCAGATTCTTAATTTCTCGCATTATCACATACAATACCATATAATTAATAATTAATGTTAATCAAATATATTGCTGTGCTGTGATTTCTAAAAAAAAAAAAAAAAAAAAAAAAAAGTCATACCTCGAAAATAACATACCTCTCATTTAAGCTTTTGACGCCAGGGTGTGTTGTGTTGTTTAAGCTATAAACATGAGTGCGCACCCCGGTGCCAAGACCTTAAATGAGATGTGTGTTATTTCCGAGGTACGACCTTTTTTTTTTAGAAATCACTATATATAAAACAGTAACAGATACAAATTCTGTAAATCATCCCCCGCTACTAAGAAATATTCGGCACAGAGAAGTAGAGAGTTTCCAGACAAAGACAAACGCTTTTCGCTTTTGAAACCAATAAGTTTTTGCATCGATGTCACCATTTTTAACAAAGAAGAATAAAACACAATCAAGCCATTTGTCTCTCTTTTTTTTTAAGATATAAGCTTATCATCAGTGCCGAAAAATCACCAGAAATTAGACTTTTTTAAAAAGTTTTCACCAGATCACCAGATGGGGTTCAAAATCACCAAATCTGGTGAAAAATCACCAGACCTGGCAACATTGCGGTCGGGTGTTGTTACTCCAAGAGCGAATATCATTCGCGCCATTTCCACAAAGACATAGGCGGCATCTAGCGTCAAATTGTCAAGACACAATTATGTCTTTGTAATTCCAAAAAGGATATAGGTTTTGCAATATTTTTCCATCAAAATCTGACTTTTGGAAAAATTTGCATTTACGTCGTTGTTTCTCCGAAGGTGCGATATGCTGATGATACAGCTGTGGTATTCAAGGGTGAAACTTGAAGTGAAGTGAAAGGGTTAGCTATGGATGGAGTAAAAAAAATTAAAAACTGGTTAGATTTCTTTAAATTAACCTTGAATACCTCTAAAACCAATTACATAGCTTTCTCTGTTACTTCTTCTAATCGTCCTAATTTTAATAACATAAAAATTGAAAACCTTGATGAAGTTATCTGTGAAGTAAACTCAACAAAATATTTGGGAATTACTATCGATAAACATCTTAAATGGGGAGCACATATCAGTTATTTAACAAAAAATATTAGAAAGTTAATTCATAAATTTTATATTTTAAGGGAAATAATTGGAAAAAAATTAGTACTCTCCATATACAAAAGTTTAGTAGAATCTCTAATAAGATATGGTATTATTGCGTGGGATGGAATTCACAAACTCTCTTAAACCTCTAAAGGTGGTTCAAAATTATATCTTAAAAATAATTAATAAAAAAAGCAAGCGCTATTCTACACAATTATTAACACATAAAACTTCCACATTAAGAAATTACATTAATCACCCATATCAGACGCGCAACCATTTAGACGGACAGTTGACAATTCCTAAAAGTAGTAAAAACATTAACCTCAGATTTATTCATTACTTAGCTCCAAAAATCTATAATGTTCTACCACTAGAAATAAGAAATATTACAAGTAGAAAAGTTTTTAGAAAAAAATGTAGAATTTTTATAAGTAGTAACTTAAATAAATTTAGTGTATTATTTTAAAATTATTTGTTTTCACAAAATTTGATGTTTACGCACCCAGGTGCATAATATAATATCCACATAATATTACTTATACCATTCATTATGACTTTATAATATATACTATAAACAATTTTTTTTAAAAATAAGATAGCGTAGCGTAGTATATAGTATAGTAGCTTTTAATTAAATCTGTATATTACTTATTTTAATAACGATTTTTGTTAATTAGAATAAAATTTTGCACATACAGGGATTTAGTTCCCTAGGTGCAAAAATTAAATTATTTTATAATAAATAAACTTATTTAGGTACTTATATAACTATGTATTGACACCTGTTATCAACAATATGTAATATATTATTATTATTATTAGAAAAAAAAATAATTTTTATTATTTTTTACAATAAATGTTAGTAATTATTTTTAGGGGGATTAATTGGATTTTACCCACATAGATACAACCTTTCATTGGTGAAAGTAAAGAAAGATCAATAATTTGCTTAGTTTTTTTGTAATTCGGGCCAAGAACTGCAGTTGAACAAGGCAAATTTAAGTGCGCTGCGCGTACTTATAGGTCATTAAGATTTATTGTGATGCAAAATTCGCATTAATACGGTTTTTTGATATAGGATTAAAAAAAAATTAGTAAAACCGGTCATGATTTATGCAGTTTGGTACTTTTTTCCATATTTTTCGTTCTTCGAGGTTCTTTTAAACCAAAGTATGTTCCTCCAACATGGCAAAATTATTTGGCAAGTATGAGCTATCACCATATAAATAATCAATATTATTGCTAATATCATGTACAAGAATATGATGGTGATTCCATTTAGAACTACAAGGGGAATACGAGTTTGCGCATTTCACATCATTTTGTAGATAATGTTTGAGTGGCCCGGTTACCTTAATTTCTAATTTACTAATCAGGCACCTTTGATTGTGAGTAAATAATGCCTGTCAATGTCATTTATGTCGCAGTCAAAATTGCTGGTTAGTTAACTGTGGTTAAATATCTTTATGCAACCCAAAAGACTTCTAACAGAGATCGTATTACTTATTAAGTTTTCTCTTGTGTACCCCATAAGTTTATGCTTCTCACTTGTTTCACAAGACTCGACATGCCACTACTTATTTATATTCTACTGTAGAAGGGCAGATTGCTGAATTTATTCTTAATGTTAAACACATGGTATATTTCTTAGAGCCTTGAAGAATTTTTCCAACGAATGAAACGACAAAGGGAAGAAGGCAACTCAAAGGTACTGTCTGGAACAACGGTTCCTAATTCTACTTTCAGAAGTTTCCTGGCTGGAAAGACTGAAGAGAATAACAATTCCGACTTATCTGTTGAAGAAAGCAGTGAGATCAAGACAAAGGTAGGTGATGATCATGTCTTTAAAAATTGGCTTTTAGTCAGAGTCCAGCGTACGGAGACCCAAAACAACTCTTCTCTATTCCAAAAGCTATTTTTACATAGTTTCGGTATCCTTGTTAATGATTTTAAATTATCACCACTTCCAGGGCCGTAGCTAGGCGTTGACCATGGGTGGAAGTTTAAGCAGGGGCAGACCCATGCAGAGAAGAATGTTGAGAGGTAGTAAAAAAGCTAAATTAATTTTTTATTTTTTAGTCATCTAGTTCCATAATAATCACCAAACACAGTGGAGGTTCGTCATTGAAAAGTATACAGAACACTGAAAGAAATGAAGATAGTTCAACTGTCGTAATCGAGGTATTTAATTAAATAACTGACGTAGTGGCGTTACTTATCTGAAAAAATTGAAAATTAGAGTTGCACCAGATATTATACAGGGTGTTATGGAATTGACGCTTTATTTATTTATTATTTAAACCCGTAAATCCTGATATGACAATACTTTCAAGGGAAAAATATTTTCAAATGTCGCATCACTATGCACTATAATAAACGAGAAAATTGACCATTTGTTTTTTTCGGATTATGGCTTAACCACGCCGCCACTGGAAGAGTTCTAAAGAAAGAGTGATACAACTAGAGTGAACATGCATTTGTTTTATTTGAAATGACAATAAATTGAGGGCAGTGATCCGTAATACCTCTAAGTTAAGAAAAAAAATAAACCTACCGTCTCAAAAAATCCAAAACCATAATAAAAACCACAGCTATAAATTCATCAACTGTGCCAATAGTATATTATACAACAAGCATATAATGGTGGCTATTATTCACGCTGATAAAGTTTATGACACGAGCCGTAGGCGAGTTTCATAATTTTATCCAAGTGAATAATAGCCATTATATGCGAGTAGAATACTATACTTTGTCCACGACTATGCAATAATTGTAGCCAGAATTACTAAACATCTTTATTTATTTAGAAATATTAATAGTAATATTTGTATTCACACAATGTGCCAAGTTAATTGTAGGAATCGAATTTAATTCTATACATTAACATCTTGGTTATTCGTTGTAGTAGATGAAGATGTAGATACTGCCTCATTGCGTATATACGGCTGACCAAAAGGATTTTTCTGGATCGCGTCTGATATTTTTTTAGCTCTCCATTTTATTTTTCATTAAGTCATCAATATATCATTTTGCTACCGCCGTGGATTTCCATCCACCGTGTCTTTTCAATGCAGTTATATCCCCCCTGCGTCTACAAGTATAGTGGCTGAAGATCTACGAAAGCTGTGACCAGAATATTTCTCTGGAGTGGGTAATTGCAGAAATGTTGCTAGTTGTCTCCCCATTTGCGTACATTTATTAATTCCTATCCTTTGTGAGGTACATTTGCCATTTTGATAATTGAAAAAAAATATTTGATGTGACGTAAGATGAACGAAAGTTGATATACGTCTTGCAAATTAGGTAATAATCGTCTGATATTGTAAATTTGGGGGTAAATTAGATTTTTCTGGTAATAAACTTAAACTTGCTATTTTTGCTGCTGCCTGTATATGGGTATAACATATCTCATCTTCACTATCTCTAATCATTTTGTAAGTTCTTTTAATACAATTATTAACTTTAAAGTTGATAAGTTGAACTATATTTTTAAAATAAAATTACAAAGCGCTTCGACTTGACATTTCATGGCATGCTTGAATTTTTCATCATACACACAAAATCGTATTATGGATGGACCTTACAGGGAAAAGGACCAATGATATTTTTTTATTTCAAATCGCATTACCTGTCGATTTCATTATTCACTAGTGAATTATGAGTTCATTATTCACTAGTGAATAATGGGTATTATTATTGAGCAAACACATATATAATGAACATATATAGTCGTGGACAAAAGACTTTATATAACATCTTTTGGCGAACTAACTAACTAAACGTCAGTCGTCATTCAAATTCGTTTTTCGTTGAGGCGCCCATTGGCGTCCGCCCAACTCGGTCATAGGGGTATTTACCCAACTTTTTAGATGGTAGGTTAA